>OW443301.2:22571666-25143333 GCA_937001585.2 Brachylomia viminalis
TCATTTTGTCGCACTGCTCGGCAAAGGCCTACTCTTATTCCTTCCAAAGCCCTCTATTCTGTGCGATTCTGGCCACGTTGGCCCCGCAAACATGATCAGATTGTCATATATCGTCACCTTCGCCGCGGTCTACCTCGACGGCGATGTCCTCCCTCAGGCGTCCAGTGGGTGACGATCTTTGCCCATTTCTTCAGATGGATTCGTGCGACCGTACTTATACAACGTGTAACATAATTATCGCAAGACCTCATACACCCCAATGAGAGTATTGAGTTAAAAGCATTATACAATGACCAAAACATGTTTTTTAACGCTAATTATTATTATTAAGATAATCGCGTTGACCTATTACTATTTGAGTCTTAATTCCTTGAAAGACGATTTAATTTTCTTTGGCTCAATCGGCGCGCGGCGGTCAGTATTGCAAAATAAATAATTTTTGAAAAAAATACCTATAATAATAGTTACTGAAATGGATTCAGTAGTCAATTATGAGCAAACTACACTCAGGGCTTGCGTTTATTCTTTTACACCTTGTTTATTTACATATGGAAAAGGATTAAAAAAAACTATACTAGTTCTTAGGTCTACAGCTACACTACAACCCTAGAGAATACTGAGGTACTTCAAATGTTAGAAGCAAGCGAGGCTAAAAAATGTAATGCAATGAACTCATGGCTGCGGTCTGTACAAGTTTAATTGGCTTATTTGCGTCTACTGCCTTATAAATACTGTATAAAAATGTGTTGTGCTTGTGATGCACATGTTAGGTAATGTAAGTAAAGGCGCACGCGCATGGATAATGCCTAGATGCTACGCGGAATTTAGTTGTTTACAGTACTTTATAAGCATTAATTTACATGGAACAAAATGTGGAGCTAAACAGGAGTATCAAATGTGTGGTGAACTTTGTGAGGCGAATGCGGAACAAATCGTCTTGTTTTGTTATTTAAATACCGAAATAAAACTATGCAGCTATAAACTTACATAAACCAACCGTTGAGGTATTTTTCACGTTTTCCCAAACTATCCAAAGGATTTCTGGTCTAAAATGTACACTACACTTTTTTTTATTTACAGTTTTTGTTGTATTTTTTAGCTTTTCCCATGGTGGTATCCAAAATTATGTTCAGTCTATCTACCTATCCCTTTCCTATGTCTGCCTCGTTGGCTTAGTGGTTGCCAGCGCTATTGCTGAAGATGATGTCCTGGGTTTGATTCCCGGGTCGGGCAAAGTGTTATTGGGTATTTCCAGCAGCAATTTCTCATTAGTACCGTGGAGTCTGGATTTGTGTCCGGTTGAGGGCAATGGGTTTGCTCCGCTTTTAAATGGGACTTAAGCTTTTCTGGTGAATTCTGGGTTTTTTATAGACACACGAGGGTGGGAAATCATCAAAAAACTTATCCCGCTCTGGGCGCAGCGGGAGGGCATGTCAGACTCTTACTGACTAAAACCCACCCGTGTTCCTTCAGTTGCCTGTGCCAGGGGCTAAGGTAACACTTTCGGACTTTTCGGACCGCAACCCTAGCAGGCATCGGCCCTAGCGGACCCCGTCATTACACATCTCTTTGAGGCGCACGTGGAAACACAACGTGCCGTCGACCCGGGCCTGGTCCTTATCGGACGGCGAGCTGCCCATTGCTCGCCGCCCGCAAGCCCGCGCCTATGGTGGCCGAGAATCGGCCTGGGATTCCCGACGCCCAGGGCGTCTCCTGCGGCGGCTAGGGGCGTGAGGGCGCGAATTTTGCCTCTCTCTCACGCGTTCCGCCACCTCCTTCGCGAGCATTACTGCTTCGCAGAAGGAGGTGACGGCTTCCCAAGCCCTCTCGCTACGTACCATGGCCTGGACCAGGGCCGGACGCGAAACATCGCCACCGCCAATAGCCTCCACGAGGACACGGCGGTGCTCCGCCTAAGCAGGGCTGACTACCGTATGCTCCACCGTGTCCATAGGCACACCTCTGCCAAACCCTAACAGAGCTCGAGTTAGGATTGAGATTGCGCTCGTTTACTTATGTGAACGTACCCTAAGGATGATTCCGTAAGAACATTTGTTTAGAATTTTTAAGATCACGGTAGGTATTTACGTTGTTCGGTCGGCTGCACAATAATAGCATTATGTAGACTTAGTACCTACCTTAAAGATTTTCAGATATCTTCAAGGTAATTTTAATACGAAATAAACGAACCTGGCTTGTCTAGAAATTGTATAATATTAAGGCTTTTAATAATAACACAAGTATTACAAGCACGTGCACAGGATCAGGTTTTTTATTATCATCGTAATTGCACGCCTCATAACGCGAAGCGGTTGAGGTAGTGCTTTACTCCCGACTCGTCAAGCAATTTTGTGATCTTCAAATGCCTCTATCACAACTACGAGTATATTGCACTCATAAAATAATATGAGTAGATGTACATCGAGAGAACACTTAAATTAAACCATCATTATATTTTTTTTAAATCATTTTATATTGCTACTTTGAAAAAAAAAATGTTTCGAAAAAAAAAATACGCGGACGTCCTGATGTATGTTCGCTGATTTTGTACATATGTACCAACGATAACTCCCGAAAAAATGTATATATCAAGACCGGGTTTTTTTTATTAGTTCCAGAATTCGGTGAACTGGTGCTGTATTTCAAATCAGCAGCCATGTTTTTTTCAATGATTTTTTATTAAAATTCACTGTGAATACACAGTCACACGTACAAATAATAAGAACTTTTCTTGCATACTTACATGTTTTTTTTTTAATATTAATAATCAATTATACGACGATCATTCGTTGATCGTAGATCTTGACAGTTCTTACGCGTAGTCAAGAGCCTTAACGCCTCAGAGCCAGTCTTCCTGAGGCGTATCCTGTTACCAAGTATCTGGGTTATGGAGGTCAGATAGGCAGCCGCTTCATGTAAAATAGCTGCAGCTCGTTAGACTGGAAGCTGACCCCAACACAGTTAGGAAAAAACTAAACAGATTGATTGATTGATAGTGAAAATACACGATCAAGTTTCACAATAGTTTTTCCGTTCTTTTATCACTAGGCATTTATGTCCATTATATCATCGAATTAATAAAACATCTTTACTTCACTGAAAAACTACGCACAGGCTAGAGACCACCAGGGCCTGCAGTCTCGACATAGTTAGCAATCGTTTTCGGTTGCTAAATCCTAACAATCCAGATGTAACGACATTTGGTGGTCTCGACACTCAAATTTATCGGTTGTTACTGGTATTTTAGGTAGGTACCGGTAGGTAACAACCGATAAATTTGAGTGTCGAGACTACCAAACATTTACATCAACATTTACATCTGGATTGTTAGGACTTAGCAACCGAAAACGATTGCTAACTATGTCGAGACTGCAGGGCCTGGTCTAGAAGCATGACATTTTGCACAAGAGCTCCGCTCCGTAAATAGCGAAAGATAGCAGTGAGCAAGGATTTTTAAAAATACATCCCGTGAATAATAATAATATATATAATATTGATTTTTATTTCGGAATCAAGAATCCATAGAGTTTTAGTAACATAATATTAAAACAATTTATTATGTAGTGTTTTTTTTTTTTTTTTATTTAAGGTGGGTTTGCTCTTGACTCTAGTCTATGTCAGTGGTAACAGAGACAGAGTCGACGATGGAGTGAGCTTACCCAGAAGAAGCCTGTTCACTCTCACTTTGAAGAGATTAGGGTTGTATGCGTTCGGAAACACAGGCAGGTAGAGAGTTGTATTAGTAATAGTATAATATCATACAGCGTGGCGCTGCTATGGTGACCTTAATTTAACACACATATACGTTTTCACATTTTCGTTTCATGACAAATTTTTATTTCCATTAAACGTTATTATTTACAGATTTATTAAAGAATTTAGGAAATAGCATCTTAGAGCAACCTGTACTTAAAGAACTGTCGCGCAGCGGTCATTTCCCTCGGTCACGGATCATAACTTCGCATCAATGAAATTAAAACGAATAAGCAATACTATTAGGATGAAACAAATGCATAGAGTAGGCGAATTTAAGGAAATTTCCTTTGTTGGCGAGCAGCGCAGGCGACGCGCGCTCTCCCTTCCACCCACCCGCCGCACCGAACACGAATTCTTTTTTTGCTTTTCTAGTGCTAGTCGAACCCGTGTCCTTGACGCACTTATTTACTCTAGTGCGCATAATTACGTCGCGAAAAAGACTCTTAGCTATTGTTTTATTTATTTCTTTTTGTGTAATTAGGATAGTAATTAGATCATGGTACTGCGATAAAGACACTTTGATTGGTTTTCGTTTTCTTATCTAGTAGGTACGTTTACACCTCTTGCGATACGGACGCATTTATTTGTGCTATTAGTGCTTGTGTAAACTTATGATCGTGATGGCAGTGATTAGTGATGACAGTTATTACTAATAGTAACAAGAGAGGGTGATGTGATAAGTGTTTGTACCACTTGCGCCGCTCGGTTTCTTTGATAATATGCCGTCAAAGAATCGGACCGATCACGAGTAGGTACAAGACGCGATGCGCCGCGTCGCTGCCGCTCCGAGTTAACGTAAGCGAGCTAGGTAAGTAATTTCATGAATGAATTTTTGCAAGGGTGATCCCAATTTTAATGACTTTTTTATTATTTAGTTTGTTTGAAAAATTTTTTTTTTCAGTTTACGTATTATTTTAACCTATCAATATTTATATGGTTAATGGGCACTAGCCCTACCCGTGTATTAAATTAAAGTCACCATTGTAGCGCCACATTGTATAAAAAAATCAATGCCACTATTCGTTGTAATTTTATAACTCAAGAACGGATGAACCGATTTTGCTAATTCTTTTTTTAGAATATTCCTTGAAGTACGAGGATGGTTCACAGGGAGAGAAAAATTAAAAAAAAAAAAAAGTTAGGCGGTACGAAGTTCGCGGGGTCAGCTAGTATATTTAATATTAGTGTTAGTACCAATCACCCTCTGCACAAACTGCTTGACAATTGGAAGCCGAAACTCTCCGCTACAGTTCTCAGGATAAGATTGCGACTGCCTCTCACTCTACTCAGTAGCCAAGCCGTTTTCTGGCGCATAATCGCGGGAAAACCGTCGGTATGAGCTTGCGCAAACATTTCCGACGCGCTACAATAGCGAGGAAGTCTCAACAACAAACTAAAGCCATTATCATACTGGAGGCGCAGGACATCTAGCGCTCTTTTGGTGTAATTAACCCATAGACTACTCGTGTACAGACTCTGGCAGTAAGCCTTGAAAATAGTAACTTTTACTTTGTTTGTACACCGAGCAAATCTACCGGCTAACATGTTGCACCGGACGGCGAGTGCCCTGCGCTCCCTCTCTATATCTACATGGTCCTTATGGTCGTCAGAAAAAAAGTGACCTAGGTATTTAAAAGTAGATACTCTTTTAATTACTGACCCGTTTATAAATTTGTAAAGGGGTTAAATAGAGGATAAAACTTTGTATAGACGTTCGACATTTTTGCCGGTGGACAATCCAATGTTACCGGTATTTTAGGTAGGTACCGGTAGGTAACAACCAAAATATTTGAGTGTCGAGACCACCAAATATCGTTACATCTGCTAGCCTATTCTACTAATTTAAAACGTTCAAAATCTAGTCGCAGTCTCATCTCAGCGACAAACAAAATGTCTAATACTTGTCAAAATGTATGGGAAATTAGAGATACTTTTGACAGATCGAGACTGAGATCAGACTGTGAACGTTCTTAAAATTAGTAGAATTGCCCCTCTGGATTGTTAGGACTTAGCAACCGAAAACGATTGCTAACTATGTGGAGACTGCAGGGCCAGGAGAGCTTGTATCGCTGTAGCACTAAGACCGCCCATTGTGTCACCCTATGTAAAATTTTCAATATTTATACAACATGTAACATAATTAACGCAAGACCTCATACACCCCAATTAGAGTATTGAGTTAAAAGCAATAATACAATGAACAAAACAATTTTTTTTAAAGCTAACTATTATTATTAAGAAAAACTTCATGCATTTAAAATTGAGTCTTAATGCCTTGAAATAAGGTCGAATTTTCTTTGGCTCAATCGGCGCCGGCGCGGCGGTCTGTTTTGCAAAATACATAAACTTTGAAAAACATACCTATAAGTTACTGAAATCGATTCAGTAGTAAATTATGAGCAAACTACTTTCAGGACTTGCGTTTATTCTGTTACACCTTGTATATGTATTTTATAAGGTGTACTTACTTACTTTTTTTTTTCTTTTAATCTTTATTATTAAAAAGTTTTACTACACTGCAAAGCAATTTATTGTATGTACTTATCTTGTTTATCAATAAGGTTTGAATGTTAAAGATAATATAGCTTATCTAATAATGATTCTCTTTTCCCACAGGTAAGCACCAACTTAACACAAGACTTAACTACCGCTATCGACTGTTATAGTGAGTACTGAAAACTTTAACCTTTTTGGCGATGAGCCAGTAACTTCTCATCCGTGGTATCACGAGCTTTAAACTACTTCTTAAATGGATAAAGAAAATGTACATCTAAACTTGAAACTTAATAAAAATACATTGAAATATTTGGCACTTGAACAATTTCGCCTGTAAGTAATTGTCTTTCTGCTGGGCAAAGGATCTTCACATAATGATCACTGTGTTTTGTGTACCTACACGTTTCCTTACGATTCTGAAAAATAGTAGGGGATTTCTAACTATTTGTATCCCCACATTAGTTAGTCTTAGATTTAATTTGAATTATTCCTGCAAACTCCAATAATAAGTAGCATTACCGATAAAAAAAAATGGTACCCACATATACCTACGTGATTTTAAAAACGTAACTTAATTTTTAAAACCGCAGCCAACACTGTATATGAATATTTTACCCAGTAAACAATATAACGACCTCCAACAGAGTTACTGCAAATACATAAAAATCTCGTTGTGCACCCAGCCTCATTATAAGGTATAACCACCAGTTAATAGCACAGGAAATAAAACACCTATTTGTTTTTGCATTGAATCCAAGTAAATAAATCTAAGAATATTCATCTGGCTTCGTGTTACTGATGACTTCATGGCTATAGTTCCCAGGATACGGTCACTCAGGCCACGATCATTGTAATTGCGTCTATAATTATTTTGCTAAGGCATTTATGTAGGAAAAAACAAGAAAACTGATAATTATTATAAACGTGAAGAGTTAAGTATTATTTACGTCCGTTTAACGTTAATTAGTTAGATATCTTTTTTACGGTCCTAGGTGGTACTTTGTTCTAGTTGTCTTAGTCATTCTATACAGACGGTTGCTTCGGGAGGTTCCTGTTCCGGATAATGCGGGAGGAAACGGCCGGTGTCAACATTGTGTGGATCGCCCGGAGGACACGGTGGAGCATACGGTGGAGGTTTGCCCAGCTTGGGCGGAGGACCGCCGTGGCATCGTGCAGGCGATTGGCGTTGGCGATCTCTCGCGTCCGGCCCTGGTCCAGGCCATGGTACGGAGTGAGAGGGCATGGGAAGCCGTCACCTCCTTCTGCGAAGCAGTAATGCTCGCGAAGGAGGAGGCGGAACGCGTGAGGGAGAGGCAAAATTCGCGGAAGAAGAAGAAGAGCGGGAAAAGTTATTTAATGATACCCCAGCCTCAAAAAAAAAAAAACATTCTATACAGTGATCTTCTCCAGTGTACTGGTTTACTGCCTTCAAGGCAGATTTCTATAATTATTATAAAATATAAATAAAAATGAAATGCTGTCCGTTGGTAAACGCATCACTTGAGAATGGATAATAATAATAGTAATAGTCCGAATTAAGGCTCCTACAAATAGGCGCGACACGCGACGCGAGTCGCACGCAACACAAAGGCACCGCTCGTCGCGCGATAGACGGTGCTTTTGTGTTGCATGCGATTCGCGTCGCTTGTCGCGCCTATTTGAAGGAGCCTTTAGGTTATAATGGAAAGAAAAAATTGAAAAAAATCGCGGATTTTTTTTAAATTCGCGTAAAACTAAAAATCCAAATTAAAACAACGTCTGTCAGATCAGCTAGTTAAAATCATAAATATGAAATTAATAATAATAATCTTTATTTTTCTCTTCACAAAGGTTCACAATAGAAACAAGTTTAACGTTTAGACAAAAGCATAATAATTAAAAAAATATATATTAAAGCATTAAAATTAAAAAATTAAAATTAAAGCATAATTATTTGTTTGCTGCTTTAACTTCGTGATGTTTCGGGCTTACATCACTTACGTTGCTATCGACTCGTTGAAGTGAACACAGATAACTTCATCTAACCCGAAAATAACTTTAAATGCCTCAGGCATTAAGTCCGCCTTTGAACAGTATTTTTTGTTTAACTTGTGCATAAAGTTTTAATAAATAAATAACTAACACAAATGTCGATAGACGCTAGTAAGACCCTCGCTAATACATAGGAAGAGATAAAAATGTCCCTTTCAGACCACACACGCGACCAGGGCTATCAAGACCCTAGATATGACCGTTCCAACGCGCTGGACATTGAACTAAACCCTAGAATGTGCACTTGTAATGTCAAGTACAAGCTATAATTACAGAAACTAGTATTTCTGTTTACCTCGGCCAAGATTATCTTGGTGTCATCGCATAAACAGCCATTTGTATGCAGCTTTAGAAAGTTAGAACGAGCTCAATTATATTGCGTATATTAGATTTTTTATGATGATTTTAGTTGTGGTGATAAAATTGTATTCATGTTGTCATTATCATCGTAAATAAGTATGTTTTGCGCATCGTAACTTATTCTTGAATCTACGATTGGCAATTCAATATTCAGCACTTTCTGCCTACCCTCATGGGAAGACGACGTTTTTTTTTATGTAAGTATATTTATGTATGTGTTCTTTGCGATCAACATGCTCAGCTGGTGAATAGTTATACAGGGTTATTGGTAAAACACCATCAACCCCTTAAGGGGTCATTGTACTCATTATTATGAACAACTTTTACTATGGGACCAAATATGAAATCGCGAAAAGAAAATCAGCTTGTTCCCTATGTTTATGTTTGTAGAACTCGTCAAAATGTAGGGACCAGCTGATTTTTTTTCGCGATTTTATATTTGGTCCCATAGTAAAAGTTGTTCATAATGATGAGTACAATGACCCCTTAAGGGGTTGATGGTGTTTTACCAATAACCCTGTATACTTTCAACAAAACTATCATACTTATTATCTGCTCACTATTTTACGATTTTATATTTTATATATTTAATTTGGATATTAAAACGCTTTTTTCCAAAGTATCTGTTAAAAGTACATCCTTTAAAGAGTGAAGGTATATTTCAATACTAGCTTCTGCCGCCACTTCGTTCGCGAGGAAGTCGCAAGATACACGAACTAAAATAACAGCCACAGTTTTATAAAACTCCCCTTTTTTTTTTTTTTTTGAGGATGGGAAATCATCAAATGACCCCTCCCGCTCTGGGTGGAGCGGAAGGGAGTGTCAGACTCTTACTGACTAAAACCCACCCGTGTTCCTTCCTTGACCCTTTATGTTCCGGGTCAGCGGTACCCCTTTTGGATGATCCCACTTTCCCGGCAGGCTTGGGCCCTAGTGGGCCCCCTCTTCGATGCTGACATCTCTTTGAGGCGCGCGTGGAACACGTACGCGCCATCCAGCACGGGCCTGGTCCTGATCGGACGGTGAGCTACCCATTACTCACCGCCCGCAGGCTTGCGCCTACGGTGGCCCTTGGCTCGCTGTTACTTCGTTTTCGCTAAGCGTTCTTTCTGGCTTTCTTCTTCTTTTGCTCGGCTCCTAAGTGTCGTAGCGTAATGTTATGTAGCCTATAACCTTCCTTCAGAATTGGGCTATCAAATGCAAAAAGAGTTTTTTTATAAATTTGACTTGCAGTTCTTGAGATTAGCGCGTTCAAACAAACAAACTCTTCAGCTTTAAAGCTCCCACAGACGGGCGTGGCATGACAGCGCTACGCGACTCTAGTAGAACAATTTCTAGAATCGCGTTGCACCTTCGTGTCGCGACTATCTGTGTGAGCCTTTATCATCTTAGTTTACATAAGACGAAAAAAATTGCAACTAGATAGGTACTCGTATAATACCTAAATCAACGAGAACGACTGCCGTTTACATATTTAATAAGTAAAAATAATAATAGTTATCATACTTATATAAATAGTTTACATGGAGTACTAGCAAATTACAATTACGAGTATTACCATAGAAATGCCACAGAGCCACATAATAAACTAATCCACTTGCATTCTATAGAAAATATAGATATTTGTAAGCAAAGCTAGGAACGACATCTTTTAATTTAGATAAAAATCCGATAGAGAATTTATTGAACGACATTGATAAAAATAAGGGGCTCGTGTCTAAATGATAACAGCCGCACGAGTCGATCGTCAAGGTTAAGCAACGCTAGCTGAGGTCGGTCCGTGGATGGGTGACCATTCATTACATATCGAGAACCCTCCGTGCCTCGGAAATCATGTTAACCCGTTGGTCCTGGCTGTGATTTGTATATCTTTGACTGTCGTTACGGGAAGTCAGAAGCCCGAAAGTCTGACAACCAGTCTTACCAAGGGGTATTGTGTTACTCAATAACTGGGTTGTGGGGGTCTGAAAGGTAGTCGTTTCATGTAAAGTTTATGCTGGTATTCAGCTGCATCAGGTCAGACTGGAAGCCGACCTCAGCTTGGGATAAGACTAGGCAGATGATGACTGATCATAAATATTGCTCCTTTTACGACCGCTTCCAGTATCTTAACTTCCAATGGTAAATCGCCTTTAAGGAAAAAAAAAAAGTGAAATGTGTGATACTTCATAACTTACCCGCTCAAAGGCTGTCGCGCCTGTCGGTGGGAGCCTTAAAAATCCTTGTTTCTAATTAAGCTTTATTATTTAATAAGATATGTACGTTGTCAAAAACAATTGTTATACTATTTTGCGATTTTTAGTAATACCCAAATAAATACTTATTTAAACTGTGTTTTTATTATTCTAGGTTTGTTAAAAGTTGGTTGTTTCTCCATTCAACCTGTATCGGTACTTACTCTTTATTGAACAAAATAGGTAGGTTACTGATGTACCAACCTATGTGAAAAAAAAATATCCTTTCATACACATAAATTATTAACAAAACCATATCATTTTCAAAATGACTTCATTCCGTCTTCGGGCGACCCCTATCATTAGTAAGGTGAAAGTCCCGATTTACGTCCCATCTTTTTTTTTTGGTTAAAGCGTAACTAGGATGCCACGGCACTGAATAGACATGTACTTGTAGTACCAAGCATTATAAATCATCGCCTTGTAAAAGAGACGAGCGTGTACAGCACTCACGATTTTTAGTTTAGCTGTTAGTGATGCCATTATGTGTAGTCTGTGGCGTTCATGTACTTAGGTATTGTTGGCGTGTTGATGAAGAATTAGTTGGAAGCGGATGTTAAAAATAGAATAGGCAACACGCCATAAAAATGACGTCACTAAAATTATTTTTCTTGAAAGTAATTTTAATTTAATTAACATGATGATTCGTCTTATCCTCATTTAAGACAAATAACCCCATGATTGAACGCATAATTCAGTTTAACACTGTTTCCAAAAAATAAATGTTTTACAAAATAATACTTCAATTATTTTCAAAAGTAATTCTCGACACCGCAGTTAAAACCACATTGGGATCGCAATTAAAATTTGGTAACATTTTAAAATTTTAATCAGCAGCGCAGTTCTTATTCGCGTTATTAACAAAATGACGAGTTTTTCCCACGTTGCATACAATGTCAACTCACTTTTTGCTGACATCATAATGTATCTATAATAAACTGGTTTTCCATGTTATGAATATGTTAAATGCGCTGGTATGTAAGTAAATAAACAAAACAGTAACCAGAAAAGTTCATTTTTGCCGTTGTAATCTTACAGCTTGGGTAGGTAGGTATATTAAAGACACAAATCTCACATAATTATATATTTTGCAAACAAAAAACACACCGAACAAGTCTATGTGTAGAGCATTATGTTAATGACATGTACAGACGCCAGCAGGTCAAGCTACCCGAAACTGTCAAATTTTCCCAATCAACCTTGAACCTTAATGTTTTAGCGATAAAGTTGAAAATCTATTAAAGAAATTTGACAGATTGTAGTAGCTTGATGTGCTGGCGTCTGTACCATTGGAATGAAAGTCAGTAAGAACATGAATGTCCATGATCTTTCTGTTTAATCTTTCATGCTTCGGACCACATCACGTGGACTTAGTACCACAATTACTTACACCTCATCACATAGCACATGACAGAATCACGCAATTAGCAAAACCACCCTCACAAAACAAAATTAACGACAGAAACATGATTACAACAACACAAAAAGAATAATTCACTGACGAACGCTTATTATACGTCTCCGTGAGTCCTTGACGTCATCGGGACGTGTTGATTACACCTCATTACTGTGTCCCGTGTCGTCTGTAATTGAATACACGAGGACGACAATATGAACATTCACCCCGTCCCTTATGAGTGATCACTGGGATTAGGTTTAATTTTTGTTTTGTTTATTTAAATTAAATGAACTTTAGTAGCTTTTGAAAATTTTCTTTTGATGTACATATTTTATTTATTAGAGCGGTGGTGGCCCAGTGGTAATGGTCGCGACATACCGAGTGGTAGATCGTAGGTTCGAACCCAGACAGGCGCTTTACTTTGTGTAAATTATTTCATCACTACAACTAAAATAATCAACTAAACTAAAATATCATGAGGAAACCGGCATGTCCCAGAACCAAAAACTCGATGACATGTGACATCTACCAACCCGCACTGGGCCTGCGTGGTGGATTACTGCTGGGACACAAGCCTCCTCGCTGTGAGAGCACAGCGAGGAGGCCTGTGTCCCAGCAGTGGGAACATTATAGGCTGATAATGATGATTAAAACTTTAGCCTCAAGTTAAAAAAAAACATTTACTGAGGCGGACTTAATGCCTGAGACATTTTCTACCAGTCAACCTTAGGGTGATGCAGAGACGGGCACGCCACAATTGCGGCGATAAGTCCCCTCTTTGAGGAGTGGCTAGAGAGGCGCCACAACGTTCTCACCTTCCGCCTGACGCAGGTCCACACCGGACACGGTTGCTTCGGGAGGTTCCTGTTCCGGATAAGGCGGGAGGAAACCCCCGGGTGTCACCATTGTGTGGATCGTCCGGAGGACACGGTGGAGGTCTGCCCGGCTTGGGCGGAGCACCGCCGTGTCCTCGTGGAGGCGATTGGCGGTGGCGATCTCTCGCGTCCGGCTCTGGTCCAGGCCATGGTACGGAGCGAGAGGGCTTGGGAAGCCGTCACCTCCTTATGCGAAGCATTAATGTTCGCGAAGGAGGAGGCGGAACGCGTGAGGGAGCGGCAAAATTCGCACCCTCACGCCTCTAGCCGCCGCAGGAGACGCCCTGGGCGTCGGGAATCGCAGGCCGACTCCCGGCCACCGTAGGCTTAGGCATAGGCGTAGGCACCGTAGCTTGCGAACGGCGAGCAATGGGCACCTTTTTGGCCTCGCACAGGTCTTCTCTTTATTCATTTTTTTTATTGTTTTCATGATTTTGTTAGATTTAGGTCTGATTTTTCAATAGTTAGTTATCTATTATCTGAGGAATAAAAATTGCCGTTTGACAGCTTTTGTATAGAAAATATGTCAAGCTGTCAGATTTATTCTTCAGATAAAAGTTATCCGACTATTGAAAAATCAGCCCTTAATGTTCTTTTTTTTATTTTATTTTCTTTTATTATTATTTGTATTTCCCGTGCGTGTCCCAAATAAAATATTTTTCTTTCTTTCTTTCTTTCTTTAGCTATAAAGTCAAGTTAAAACCTCAAGTCTTTTATTTTTAAATCAGTTAACATCCACTACAAAACATTATGCCATTTATTTGAATTTAACGTAGCAACAAATTATTGCACCTGACTCTTTCCTAGTTCTGCATATTCATGAATATGACCCGCATACTCACACCCAAGGAAAACTTTTTGTCCATTCCCCCATAAAGAAATAAAACAAAACTCATAATAATATGTATCTACGAGTAAAATATACGGGTCAAATTAACCTCCTTACTTGAAGTAGGTTAACAAATTGCCCACTTATCTTCGCCCTAGCTCGTAAAATCGACTGAGGGCGAATTGGGTCAGTGTTATGGTAGGCTTTTGGACTGGCAACCATACTCTTCTTATTTTAATAAGGGGAATAAACTCCCTCAATGCTAGCAGTCAGTGTAAAACGGGACGTCTTTATCTCGACACCTTAAAAATAGAAAACTGCGGAGCAAGAAATAGGGTGTAAACAGTATCGGTTGCTTTCTGAATTGAGAATTTGAACTTGAGAACCTCTGAAACTCAACTTTAGCATTATTTAAGGTGAAATCCCACAAAGTTCCAAATATCTTAACGACATTTTATGAAGTCATGACATTTGAGATCAAAATTCAGAGTTTTAAATCCTATATATACTACAACTAGAAAATGCATTCCATGCCCAACTATGACGTTACCTGAGAAGACCTAGGCTGAATATATGATCCATTTCCAAGCAGAAACCATAAGGCACTAAATAATCCCTAACGATAATATAGATTCATATGGCACCATGTAATGAACTATCACCTCGCCCCGGTTTCGCTCGTAAATTATTATAAAATATACGGTCTATTTCACTTAAGAAGCCATTCATATAATTTCGTGCTTTATTCGTGTAAGAGGCGTGTTTTGTTGAATATATTGGCATTTACAATTTAACTAGCGACCTGCCCCGGCTTCGACGGGGTGCATTGTACCTACCGATGTGGCGACACGTCAAAACCTTGAGATTTTTGAGGTAAATCTAAGTGGAATAGTAAACCTTCCAGATGACATTTTCTAAGTGAAGGTGGTTGCTAGTAATAGTTATTTGCGTCGTTTGCAGTTGCTTTGAAATCAGTCCCAGTAAATTATTGTTCGGTTAACCGCATCACGCTCTACCCTATTGGAGAACCGCAGATAAACTGCTGAAATTGTATTAAAATGTACTAAACCACAATAATAGTAGGATCGGTCGGCATGAAATATACGAATTAAAGCTCCTACAAACAGGCGCGACACGCGACGCGACAAAAAAGCACCGCGTATCGCGCGCTGAGCGGTGCCTTTGAGTCGCGTGCGATTCGCGTCGCGTGTCGCGTCTCTTTGCAGGAGCCTTTAAACGATATTTTCTGAAAACACTACCAAGTGACTGCCAAGACGGTCTGGTGGTTGTAAGCGCTACTATGCATGAGGTCCTGGGTTCAATTCCCAGATCTGGCAAAGTGTGAAGTGTGATTCTGGATTTGTTTCTGTGTGTTTTAGTCAAATAGCCTGCTCAAAATGATGAAAATCGAGTGCTACGATTTAAGAAATATCGAAGATAATAAATTATCATTTTATGATTGATTATTATGTATTGAAGTAGAAGCAGATAATAATAATTTAAAAAAATATATACTTTGTTTATTTTTTATACATTTCAACGTTGTATGTCAACATTGTACTGCCAAAAAAATATAAAATGTCAAATTACTCGGAAATGGTTGACATTTGAGGAGCTGGCGAACAGAACCGGACTTGTCCACTACTATTCAAAAGATGTTTTTTTTTCGAATCGTGATGTCTTGACCTAGTTTCGTCGATCCCTGTTAATATTTTCACCCAAAACCGGCTAGAAGTAGGCTAAAAAAGGCTTAAAAACTAAATTTTCATACAAAACCGGACTAGTCCAATATCCAACACAAAGATTTAAAAAAAATATATTTTTTCATTCTAAAGCGAACTTGTCCTGTAATGTATTTATTTCATCAACACATTTTCAATCAAAACAGGAAATGTCTAACAAAAACGAAACACCACCACCACCACACCAAAGTCCACCTTTTTCAAACAAAACCGGTTTAGTCCATTTTTATTTCTTGAATAAGTTCCAGAATATAGAAGTAAATTAAAAATAGGTACCTCATGCAATAATAGAACTAATCCACCGACATATCCTAATGCAATGTAATACTATTAGTCTCCTTCATATACTGATATTAGTTTTTTAGCTACCGTGTAAAATTTATTTTCGTGGACTAATCCGGTTTTGTTCGCCAGCTCCTCATTTGCGGAAATTATAAGATTTGGGTAAAAAAAGAACCTCTCCTACATCCCGTTAATGGATTGCCGACATCATTACCAATAACCCTGTATATAGTATTTTTTATTTATATATTATTTTTTCATTATGTACAAGTTTTCATGTCATTCACAATAAATCTTCATGTGCATAACATTTTAATTTTAACTTCCTTTTATACTGCTTACCTTTACTTTTACAAACAGACAAAAGCTCTGTTCCACAAATAAATTATCTTATGACGTTATACCTCGCAAACCCTTTGCATATTCATTACATTACAATTTATATTTCGATATTTTTACGACTGGACCCTTTGGCAGCAACAAAAATAATTTCTGCGAACCGACATGTTCTCTTCAAAGCAGAATTCAAAAATGTTCCTCTAATCAGAATCCCTAATGCTGTAGGTACCAGAGTACGACTGTGTTAAGGAGATGATACATGAGTTGAGATATCGCTGCGTTTTATTACTTGCGGTTTTGTTATGGAAGAAAATAGGTGAAACTTGTTCTTTTTTGGCTTCATCTGAGGAAGAAGGATGAAAGAATATGTAACTTGTTATTCATAAATTTAATAAGTGACTAAGGCAGTCAAAATCAATCTGCATAACCTTTCCCAACTATGTCGGGGTCAGCTTTCAGTCTAACCAGATGCAGCTGAATACTAGTATTTTACATGGAGCGACTGCCTATCTGACCTCCACAACCCAGTCACATTTACACGATTCTTCCCCCCTCCCCAGCTTAGTAAGACTGGTTGTCAGAATTTTAACCTTCTGACTACTCGTAACGACTGTCAGAGAGCTACGAATGACAGTCGGCACCAACCGCCCTTAGCGTGCTTTTTGAGGCATTTAGCCAGTCATTAATTTTATTGATACAAAATGTTAAAATGTTGTTTTGTTGTTGTTTGTCTCTTCGACAAAAATAATGACTTAAACAAAACTGTTTATTATAAACCGCCTGTCGAGGCTCGCGCTGCCTGTTGAATTGCGTTATTAACTTGTTTCGATCGACTTTATCAACCACAGCTCGTATTTACCCGTCTTCTTTTATTTGTTACCTGCACAGATGTGTAAACTTCTTTTGTTTTTATGCCAATTATCACGCTCTGAGATTTATTGATTTATTTATTCAACGTCAAAGTTAGCACTGTCAATGAAGGCAGAAAAAGTCGCTGCGTCTTTTTAGCAATCAAGCTATCGCCTTAATGCCATTCAAAGGTAAATGTCGAACCTTAAATTTATTTCGAAAAAGTATCCTTATTGTAATTTATTGTATGCGAACTAAGTTTGGAAGCAAAAAGTCGTTGCGGCTGTTCGCAATTTGCAAACATTATGCATCACCCCGCACCGATTTACGACGCAACGCCATCTTTTTCTGTTGCTCTTTTCAACCCATTGTGTTTGTTACCTAATAAGCTGGATAAAGGGCGAAGGGATTAAATAAGTCCCCATTTAGTTGGCACAATAAGGTCTTAAAAACATATTCTTTTGGTGCTGGCCTTGGATTTAACCCTTTAGACCTCTGGCCAACGCCTACTTATGTTTAAAGCTTCGTCATAAAACTTTGATGATTTTTTTTACAACAAGAATACAAAGAATTTATCTTTATGCCCCAGATGAGGTCTTCGATTTATATATATATTCTCTCTCATACAAATAGCTGTTACGCTTTTCCCGGAGCCCATATTCTCTGAATCATAACTAACAGATTGAAGATATCAGGAGTTATTGGAGTACAAAGTGAGAAGCTTCTGGAACTTTTTACGCCTATCGGCCTGTGCAGCTTGGTCGTTTGTAGTAAGCCTATTTAACCCTTTCAACTGAGCTAAAACGCTTTGTAATAGGATTTGGTTACACGTCAACCGTACATATATATGTATACATCGACAAGAATTAATTTGATTGTCTACAATTTCTGTTCCGTAGTACTGTTTGAATGTGTAGGCACAATTAATTAAACAATGTGTACACATTAGTACAAAATTATAGAAGAATGATTGTAGAATTACAATTAACAAATTCTTGTCGATTCTTGTCATCTTATTGAGGCTGATTGTACAACGGGTTGCAACTCATAACCCCTACACTCGCTTTTCCAACTCTTTGTCATTAGACCAAAGTCTTTTCACTAAGTTAATGGTAGACGCTACCACTTATCGCAATGACCTAAAACACACAATTCTACCAACCGACAAGTATAAAAACTCTGGTAACCACTCTCATTTCAGAAAATAAAGACAACATACGACCCGTCCATCTCCCCTGTCCAATTCTTGTCCAAATCGTATGAAGGCCCATAAAGTAAATGGACTAGCTCTCTGGGTCCTACCTATTTTATTACCTATAAACCTAAAACGGTTGACATCATTTGACTGCACGCTTTTTAGGGCACGTTTTTTTTTCTCTTTATTTTTAATTACGGTCTTTTACACAACTGTGTATGCCAGTCCCATCGTACCTCATACAAAATCTTAATTAACTAAATCGTAACTTAGCGAACTTAAAAACTTTGAAGGCCGCCTCCGGACTAGGTGTAGACAATATTTGGTGAAATATACCCACCTCATATCTATTTAGCTCTAATTGATTAATTAAGTCTTCTCTTTCAGACCGAAATCGGACACATTCCGTCAATAAATGTGAGACATCCTCCGGCGTTGCACATACCTCACAGTTGGGTGAATTCGTCTTCTTCATCAAAAATCCAAATTTATTTATTATTTTTTATTTTTTAGGGCACTTTACTTAGGTACACTACTTAATTACACTATCTATAAAAATAAGCGTACATCGCCATGCCCCAAAAGTGTTGTATTGTCATATTGCCTATCGGGACCACACTCATATTCGAGTCGGCATGATTCGGCACTGGAGGTCCCTAAGCACAAAATCCATAGTTTCGGCCGAAGTTACGGCTGTTTCCTACACCGTGTCGCTTACGGACATATGATTACTTTGGGGCCGAGACTAAGAATGAATGACAATACGATTAAAAAGTTGTTCTTACTTCCTATATGTATTTGCCCGTCCGAAAATTGGAATTAGGCACTTGTTTTGAGGGATTAAATACTTTCGGACGGGCCCGTATCTAGACCCTCATGTCGGGCGGCAAAATCAAATGTATAATTGGCCGCAGGCCGTGCCGAATTATGCCGGACCCGAACAAGTGCACACTATTACACTCGTGTCACAAACCAATCACTATCTCTCCACAAAAATCCTAATAGGTAATAACATGGATTACTTAAAGCTTTGCATGACCTGGAAATACGTTCCTGGAACTCAAGATAAGCAGCCGCATTTACGGTTAATAAATCCTGTGTGACTAGCGGTAAACCTTCACTAGTATCTGACCATTATCAACAGAACTTGCATGCTTTTAGAATCCGAACTCACGATGCGAAATCACGCAAAACAATCTTGGGGTAAAATGTCCCCATCGTCGCAACAGATTTGAAATTCAAAGCGTCATAATACGTTGATGATATGTATTTTAATCTTCAAATATGTGATGGATGAGGGATGGAGGGACAAATTCCCTCATTTTGAGTTTGTGTTAATGGTGTTTTCCCGGCAGCATACCTCTGCGGTTGCGGGTAGGACCCGCATGCAGGATTTTTTACTTCGACACATTTTACAATCTTCTCCCGTCGAATGTTTGAGCGCCCAACCACTATTATTACGCCTTTAAACGTCTTAGAGTGACGTCAGTCACATCAGCAGATTACGCCCCCCGTGTTATATCCGCCGGGATTAGGCCACATGACCTTACTAGTCAGCACTATTAATAACTACCGGGTTGTATCCGTTCCCCTTGGTTAAACACACGACCCTGCTACAAACTTGATATAATTAGTATTTCAACACAAACATACATACACGTGTACATATATTGATGCTTTCCGGCGCTACCCGGTGGTTTAACAAGCCTTTACGCATCACCGGGTACAGACCTCCATTATATGACCTCTCAACGACCGTCATTATAACTAATACGTGTATTTTTGTTTGTATGCAGTTTCTTCATACTTCTTTCGGTTATGTTTGATAAGTAAGGGACTTGTTTAATACAATTGTGGTGATGGGTCTGATAGTAGAAAGATGATCGTAAAGAATCGACCTATCAAAAAACAAGAAAACAATTCAGTACTATAAAAATATCGATAATGTATTGAGGTATAAGAAAAAACGAACAACGTCTATTATTTTCCTATTAATCTGCCAATAAACTTAATAAATTCCCGCTAACAAGCAAAAAATATTAAACAAAATTGTTTCTACAATAAAAATCTTTAACGAAATTGTTGGAACAAGGGCACCTCTAAATCCGTTCTTTGCCCTTCGATATTAAAAAGAATACGTCGTAAACTCGAATCGAATGGACGAAAATATTCGAGTTGACCCATAAACGAAATGGGATTCGTTCCCACGATTTTTAATTATTAAAAGAACATTAGACTTCTATACATTGTTATGTGGGAGGAACTGCCCATAAATTCCGGTCCGATAATTGTACCGATCGCTATTTGGAACCGATTAGTCGAATTTCTAAATCGATGTTTCGATTTGGTGATACGAATCATTGAGGCGCCACGCCTCAATGATTCGTATCGGACGTTTGAATTCCGAATGATTGGAATGAAAAGTGGAATGTTCTTTATTTGAATTTCTAAATATTGGCTTGTAATTTAACTGTCATTGACTGACATCCTATAGATGTGCTTTTGGTATTGTGTGGGTACCAGGCACACAAATAGTTACCGGATTCTTAAACAATATTATTGTGTGTGTTATGCATGTGATGGAGATAAGAACCGAACACCAGAAATACTTACTTTTATACTCCGTTTTGTACTATTTCAGTAAAATTATATGTTATTTAGGTAAAACATGAGTTCAGTAATTGCCTACGTCGTATAACGTAGAACGTAACGTAACGTAGAACTACTGACTAACCAAGTTGTAATTATTATAAACTTTATTTTGTAATGCTGCTCTATTCAAATGCTTCACAGCAATTTTCAGCAAATTTCCTTTTACAACTTTGTTGACAATTTGCCAACGTGACAGTTACCTATATGTAGTTCAACCTAATTCCCTGAATTAACTGTTAAAATATAGAAACTAGACGTAAATAGTAATTATGTCCAATGTACTTGTGTTTAAGAATTAACGGATTGTACTCATGCGTCATCATCATCATCATCAGCCTATATTCGTCCACTGCTGGACGTAGGCCCCTCCTAGTGAACGTCACTGAGCCCGATCTTCGGCTCTCCTCATCCAGTCTCTGCCAGCAAGACGCAAGTCGTCACTTCCACGTCCCACACATTCTCATGCGTACTCACATCAAATTGCTTTTTCAATGGAAGAGTTTTGTCTCAGCTTTTTTACTTTTCGTTCCTAGTTGCTTATAATTTCCATGTAAATAGATTTGTTTTGGCGTGTAAGACTGTATGATTTGCTTAAATACCAAGAGCTAATTAAATATACATTTTATTTTAAACATCTTTTATATAAATATAGAAACACAAAATTTACTTATTTCAAGCTGAATATCGGAATTATTTTTTTTGTTATCAAAGATTTACTATTGGTTTTCAAAGGCTACATGAAAATTTCAACAAACTAACACAAAGCGATGTTTGATTAAACCACATTTATTCACAAATAACTGCAACCCGAACAAAACCATCCTAAATAATAGGGATGCAAACAATACGGTACCAAACAATTGAAACCGAATAATGAATATCGAATCAAATATCTCGATCATCGAACAATACTCGGTACCGATCCCAGATGGCATTCGGGCGCATTTATCATTCCGTAATGAAAAGACCCAATCGGGCATAGGAAGCAAGGTCCTAGGATCTAGGATCTTACGTCCCGGTAGCACCGGTAAAACCGATACCCAATAACCTAGGACCTAGGTAATTGGGTACCGGTTTTGGTTTTCATTAATATTGAGACTATTGTTCCGTCTGGAAATTGACGATAATATTGGAATGGAATTCGGGTTCCCAAAATTATATTGGACAGTAATTTTTAAGGTATCTTTTGGACAAAGGGGAAAGGTCAGTGGCGCTATTCAAATTATTCCTTAGCTATGAAAAGGTTATTTATAAAATTAGGTTGAAAGATAGTTATGTTCTTTATAGAATCTAGCCATACCTCAGACTCGAATACCTCGTTATCATTTTCTTGGATGAAACTCTTTTGATTTGTTGTCAGATTTCACAAACAAATCAGTGACCTAAGTATTCATTGGTAATCTAACTAACTTGTGAGCTAATCAATCTAAGCAGCAAGACTCTGGAAATTGATTTACTTACATTTTAAAAGTTACAGAGATAGTAGAATCTGAATTTTCTTATTATAAAACATTCGCATCACCACATCATAAAACAATACCACAACACTATTTTTTTACCCGACTGCGTGACAGCAAAAACAGAGTTATGTTTTTCACGCGTATCTATGTAGGTATATTTGTATGTAGGATTTTTTATAGCCTTGAATGATGCAGTTGGAGGCTTCAAATCTGAGACTGAACTTAAATAACCGCCACGAACTGCATCAGACTGCTTGAAAAATTTGCTTGTTTTTAACTTTTTAGTTGCTTTAACTTTTAGTTTGTTCTTTTATGTTGATCAAAATGCGATTCGCGGCTGTAGGAATGATATATTTACTGAATAATAATCATCAATTTCATATCAATCGTCAAACTTTGGAAAATTGTTCCACCTAAGAGTTTTTTTCAGAATATTTCATATGAAAATTCTTAGGTGGAACAAATTTCCAAAGTTTGACGATTGATATGAAATTGATGATTATTATTCAGTAAATATATCATTCCTACAGCCGCGAATCGCATTTTGATCAACATACAACGTAAAAAAGAGCTGCAATTTGCAAAAAAACAGAGAAAATTTGAATTAGGCGGGATGCAACTGAGGATGCACTATTAGTATCGCTACCACACATGCGTGTCACATCCCTACTGTTCACTACGCTCAGTGTCGACGTCGCTCGCGTCCAACGAGCGAACAAAACTCCTATTGTCCTCTTAATAGCGCATCGATCTGTTAAGTCAACTATGACCGACTTTGTGGATATTTACACCGACCAACTCAGTTCCAGCTGAGTGGAAACATTTTGATTTTATATTGAAAGTCACAAAGCGTGTCATATTTTGTATTGTCATTGAGTTTATTCGCTTTGTTCAGTGATTTATGTCATTATTTATCTGTTGTGCTAACGCTACTTATTCATTTAGCGTTAATGAACTGCATATATATCAGATTAATGAAATTAACAGCATATTAATGAATGTACTGATAAACTACATTATCTCTTGATTTAGCTTAAAGTTCTAGTTTGTCATACCTAGTTGCGTACCTATATGACAGTATTTTGATGTACAGCAGTACAAGGATCTTTTGGCTTTGGCCAAAATCGGAACTATAGCAGCCATCTGATTTTTTCAATACAATTTCTGGTACAATTTTCAAATATTTACCAACAACGCCCCTTTGTCAATGTCATTTAGGCGCCAAAAGATCCCTGTAGCACTATTGCAGGGATCTGTTGGCGCTTGAATGAAATTACCCATAGAGATGAGTTACTTACATATTATAGAGGTAAGTTTGTTTCTGTATATGCTACGTAACGCTACTACTTGACAGTTGTTGAGAGAAGTTTTTGATTATAATTTTTCCTTTCAATAGTTACACAGTTCTAGCTGTCAAGAACTTCTCATTTCAACAGCTGGACACCATATTATATTACAATTGCAGTAATCTTAAACGAAAAGGTGTACCGAATATAAGTTTAATTAAGAACTACGTTAGCAAGCTATGTCTAATATCTTTTAACAATGCTTCTAGTGATTTTTCAACCAGTTTTATTTCAAGGTACGGTGGGCTGCATCAATTGGGTACCCCAGTTGTATTAAAATTAACTTTGAAGGGGGGGTACCGGCATCGTGACGCTGACTGTACACTAGAGCCCCGTCCCAGGGGGTCTACTCTGCGGGAAAGTCCGAAAGGGTTACCGTGGCCCCTGGCACAGGCAACTGAAGGGACACGGGTGGGCTTTAGTCAGTAAGAGTCTGACACACCCTCCTGCTCCCCCCAGATCGGGAGAAGTTATTTAATGAATTATAACCCTGAAAAAAAAGGGCGTCTGCTCTCTAAATCCGTCAACGTAGATACGGGCCCGTCCAAAAGTAGTTGATTCGTCAAAACAAGTGACAAATTCAATTTTTCGAACGAGAAAAATCACGGCTTGAGTAGGGACAAATGTCAAATCGTGTCGTCATTCATTCTTTTTAAAGGCTCCTAAGTACTCGCATTTTCGTAGGTGATACGGAGCAGGAAACACCCGTAACTTCGGCCGAAACTACGGCTTTCGTACTTAGGGAGTAGATCGTGCTTCGCTCGGTTTTTATGGCTTGACAAAATATTGAGATTTATTTATTATATGAATGTTTTATACACATAATCATTCGTGTATAAATTCTCTAAATGATGGTAAAAACCGCATCAACATCCGTTGCGTTGTAAAGACGTAGATATTATTTATTTATTTATCTTTAATTCAGAGGGGCAATTCCCGAATTTTTAAGAACGTTCGCATTCTAATCTCAGTGTCAATCTGTCAAAAATTGTATAGCGCTTACCTACATTTTTGACATTAGACTGTCGCTGAGATGAGATTGCGACTTGAATTTGAACGTTTTTAATTACGGGAATTGGCCTTCTGGTATAACCCATAAATTTGTTGGTATTCCTTAACCTATGTTAGTACAATAGACTAAAACGCACAATAACTAATAATACTGCCACCACCTCACTGAGACACCTGGCAACAGTACATACACTGCGCACAGGTACCCCATAAGGCGGCCTTCAGTCTTACTAGCAACAACGCTCAGAAGAATGATTGTGTGTATGCTGAAATCCGGTCTTAGCTTTCCTATGTTCAGTTTACAATAGGAGGATGGAGGTGATCCATGTTCTCCTATTGATTGGAAGACTTCCAGATATATGGACTTGCAAGGTGGTTATTGAAGCTACAAATATCATTGTATTTCTCACTTGTTTCCTGCAAGATAAGATTGTGATCAAACTTTCTTTTTGATCCTATCACAAGCTTATTATTTACCGTAAGTCAACATAATGTACATAATTAATGCGTATTGGAAAGCAGATGAAACAGTACCTAAAGTAAATAATGCGGTACTGTAGGTAGTCAGTAGTCCCGTTATAGAAATATTCCAACTGCACTCACAGTCTGATTCTTAGGTCTTCTAAATCTATGGACATAATAGTTATTTATGCAAATGTTGTATAATAAGGGGTATTGAAACTCGAATGGTGATAATAGTATCACATGAGTGTTTTAATACCTAACTATGTACAATTGCATACAAGACTTCATCTACCCCCATGATATGAAAAAAAAATTCGCAATACCTACTAATATCCAACAAAAATGGCGGGATACGACGTGAATTCGAATTATGTAAAAGTTTTTTTTTTATTAGTAGCTTTAGCAGTGAAACGCGCGTGCATGACAATGTTCTTTTTTTGAAATTCATATGATCTCTGAATTCATTATGATGTCGATCGAGTTCGAGTTGCATAGTGTTTTTGGTACAATATTATTTTATTATTGGTTGTTTTAATGTTGGTAGTAAGCTAACTGTTTCAGAAACTTTTAAAGAGGATTTATAGCATGGGTGTAAATAAAAGATCAAATAAATTACTCTGTAAATATTTCCAGCAATGTTACGAAAGCTCATCTAGAAACTCGCAAGTTCAAGCTTCCTTTACTTTCTCAAAGAAAGAGAAAAAAAATATACAAAGGTTTTCACGTATAAACCAAACAACTAAAAGTTGTTTGATGTCACAACCTCCACGCTCAGCCACCCGGAGTAGCCCAGCTATGTTTTATTCAAATAGACACTTGAGCCAATTTACAAAAAAACTTCCGTATAAAAATGTTCCCCTAAAGGGGTGTACTGTCTAGCCAATACCATTACTGGTTTTACCCCTTGAACCACCACAGAGGAAGGGTAAGAAGGCTCAAACCAAGAGTAATAAAGTATGTTGGGGTAAGTCTGGCGCAATAAAATTCTGCACCATATTATTATGCTGCCCGCTGGTCAGGATAGAACAAAATGGCGTAGACCACAAAGTTAGCTTAAAAAAACAAAAAAAAAACGAGGGAGCCTTACAGTAGTCGCATATGATGTGTAACATCTGACATCTCACCTTGGTAATAAGCAAACCATTAACATTATAATCCTAAAAAGAAATTATTTTACGTAACGAAGAATAATTCTTTTTAAAACTGTTGGCTGACAGTACCAACCTCTCGGAAAATGGGTTGGTACCATCTGACGGCCAACTCTACCACCGCGCGCGCTCATTGGTCAAAGCTAATAGCGCGCGCTTCCCCGGCTTCCTGTTACACACTTCCGTCGCATTTCACGAAATCACTCCCACAGATTGCAGGAAAGCGAGACGAAAGATATTATACATCAAAAATTGCCGCAAATTTGATTCATACGGTCTTATCCCCTATGTCGAATAATTCATTATTGATGATTCAACAAACTCTATCTAAGTATATATTACTACGCTCAAGGATGTGTGGCAGGATGGTATTAGTCCCAAGCACCTATCCTACAGTGGTTCTATATACCCTTTAATTTAACCGCGTTAATAGAAGCGCCAACATGGCCAGAGATCGCACAAAACGCGGAGGTTCGGAAGGAAAAATGAGACACTTTTGCCCAGCTGTGGGACACAATAAAGGTTAACAAATAATTAAATTCCTTGACCGGAGGTTTTTTTTAGGATACAATAGTTAGGGAAATTTCTTGATGTAATATAAATCTCTCCATGTATATTTGTTTCATCAGTCTTTTTTTCACAACACATGACAAATTGATGTCAAAATAAGTACATTTTTGTGTTATTACGAGTATAATGTTCTTGCCGTTATTAGTACTTTTTCATGAAAAATAAAAATCGTGGTATTTAGTGAGAATCGCTCTCTCTTGCCCTTTGTCGTTAAGAATTTCTATTGAGCCAAAGGCAAAGAGGTATTTGAAGATCAAAAACAGTTTTTCAAGTTCCGTGATTATTCAATCTAATTTATACTAATCCTAACTATAATATTATAAATGCGAAAGTAAGTTTGTTTGTAACCTTTTCACGCCTAGATTACTGAATCGATAATCATAAAATTTTGCATATACGTTGTCAGGGGTACAGACAAGGACATAAGGTACCTTTTATCGAGAAACAAAGTACCGTTCCCGAGGGAAAGAACAATAACTTTCAACAGTCACAATTGCTTTAGGACGCTAGATGGCGCTACGTGTCTTTCGAATCATAATTTAATTATATTATTAAAATTTACACTTTAGTAGTGTGTTCCAACTACCTGAATTGATTGTCAAAATCGAAATTAATGCGAGCCAAGTCGCAGGTCAAAGCTAGTAATATAATATATATTGTTTGTATGTTTGTTCGCTACGGTTTTCGTATAAAACGGCTGAACGGATGTGAATGAAATTTGGCACATGGGTAGACCATAACCTGGATTAGAACAGACTTATGCTGGTGAAATCGCAGGGCGCACCTAGTTAAAGATAATTTGGAAGACATAATGCGTTCACTTCAGTTTTAATTAAAATTGATGCTTAGCTAAAAGTTTGTCTTAAACCTCGCATCCGGTTCTCAAGGAGAAATATTTAGCAAATAACTAATGAAATTTTTTGATGCACAGTGTTGCCACAAAACAAAAAATACCACAATTATTGTTTCTGGAAACACCGTAAAGTAATCAAAGAACGACTTTTATGTCCGCCATTTTGACAAACTGGCGCTCGCTGTCTACTCATATTTTACGCATAGTATTTTTGAAAAAATAATCAAAGAAACGTAGTTTTTGTTTAACGCATGCTTACGGATTTATGTTTTGTTTTGTTCAGTTAAATATTTTTATATTTCAGTGGTTTCATGTGAAGCATTTTGAATTTATGAGGTTTTTTTAAATTATTCGCTAAATGTTTTATTAAGCTTTTATTTAAAAGTGACCTGTGTGTGAATGATGTTTATGAAACAAAACATCTTCCAACTTGTTTTCAATTAGTAGTTCAACTTGTAGTTTGTCAAAAGAAAAGTCATAAAAATGAAAACAACAAGATATCTTATAAATAATTTCGTTTATAAATTACACCACAGCTGAAAAATCGGTACAATTATTACAATACACTGAATTCACATTAATACACTCAAACCTAGTAGAGTTAGTCGCCATCGTATTATTTTCTTTGTTAAAATTCTTGGACGGTGCTCAAAACATCGATCTTGTTTGGACGCCATTTAAAAATAATACGCTTTCAAATATTTTCAACCTGTTACTATTTTTTATACCTAAAACATTTTAGGAAAGTTTTAGGTATAATGAAGTTTAAGTAAAATGATTTTTACTCTCCGTGAAGGAATCCTTACTAAAGAGATCGCAGCAATGCGCTGGAACCAAAATAAAATGCCAAACCGAATAAAAATTGTTCAAAAATAAATTAAGCTACTCGTATGTATCAAACATATTTTCGGCCAGAGTTTTTAATTACCTAATACGCACATTTTGAATGCAATTTTGCAATGAAATTACTTAGGATGTTAATTACAGAAAAAAGTATAAAAAAGTAGAGGTCTTTACGGAATTTAATTCTATCGAAAAAAAATTACCCTGTCGCGTTTTCCCTCAGTCAGAGTACTAATCAAATAGTCAATAAACACATATTATCCAAAAATGTAATCCATAATATACCGTAATAGTGAAATAAATGGTTACGAAAAAGCCCCCAATTCATTTTGGTATCGCCGTATATCCTTTTACATCGCTTTGTTCTAAGATATTTGGATGAAGATTCGAAGAGAATTTCAGCAGGCTTAGCCAAGTTGACAATCTACAATCGATAACGCTATTAGAAAACTAGTCAAATGTATGGGAATGACATCATCTCAACGTTAAGTCACGTGGTCAGAACAAACGAATAGAAAATTCGTAGACAAGTTACAATCGTTCAAAATGTTAGAATGAAATGTGATCGTTTCCACAACGTTGATCGCTACATCCCGTAGATCCGTAGCCAAGTTACAGTTTTGACAAGTGCTAACGAAACGATGTCGAAGTTTTTGAACGACAGCTAAGCGATCGCCGAGACCCAATAGAAAACGATAAAAAAATGGCGTCTATTATGATACAGCTGTGTTGAGACCGAGAACTGTTTTGTTTATTTACCATAATTTTGAACTTTATTTACGATTTAGCATTTAAAATGCATACTTTAAATATGTTGTGGTGCGCTCATAATGAAGAAGTGTTGCTTAGACGCCGAAAAAGAGACGTAAATCGTCAGTGCATGGAGACAATACGCGAAATGCCGGAAACTTTATTTGTTCAGCAATTTCGCCTAGACAAAACTACTTTCCAAGCCCTTTGTCAAGAACTCCACCAAAATACATCGTTGAAAGGAACCAACGAGATTCCCCTAAAAGTTAAGGTAAGTGCATTAAGCTGACTAACGTATAAGTAGAGTAGTAGTAGTATTCGTATATATATAGTATAAGTACAGTGACCGCGCTTTAGCTGTTGTCAGCCCCTTAAGGCGTAAAAATTAGGTACAGGGTAGCGCGCCAACTACTAAACATGAATTCTTTAATGATAAATGATAAATGATTTTATTTCTGTAAGTAGGTTTGAACAAACACTTTTACACGTCAATCATATTTTTTTTAAACTAGATGGGGTCGGCGTTTCCTATCTGACTACTCTGAGAAGAAAGGCCGAAACAAACTCAGAGGTCACAGTCTCTTTTAAAGTCCAGACAAAATCTTGGTCAGGTCATGTGAAAGCTATGTAGATCGGTGTCTGCAATGGTCTTTTGAGGAAAGAACCACACAGATTGAGTGGACCTGTCCAGTCAGTGCACGCAATTGTCAGTAATCGTGCAGCTCAACTTAGACTTAAGGAGCTCAACGATTCGACGAACAATACCAAAGAAAGGACATTTGAGTAGGCCGCATAAATTACTCATCATAGGTCATAGGGGGACCATGTCAAATCTACAGGGATATGAAAAATTCTAAAGCAAAAGAACATAATTTACGTTTTCATTTTCACAACATCCATCATAAATGTAAATTCATCATAATTAATCGTTGTAAGTTTAAAAAAAAATTAAGTAGGTACCTTTTCATATCAAAATTCGGAACGGAACGAAAGAGCCTGGATCTCACAACACAACACAGGGAATCCTAAGTGGGAGGTCTAGGAATTCAATTCATTTGAATGTATTCTTAGCGAAATATGTTTATTCTTCTTATTTTTTTACTGTCGCCACTGTTCACAATAACTGTCATTCAATTTCATTTAATAAAAAAAAAACATCAAACTACATTAAAATAGCCATAAATTTCATTCTAACTTAATTAAACGAAAGAAAATACAAACCGACAAATCAGAATAGGTAACCCAAACAATCTATTTCTATTCCATGAAAACGATACAACTTCAACTACTATCCATCTTTTACACTGACGCGCGTATTTCGAGCGTTTTCTTTCAGTTTTCCGCTCCAGTAAACGCACACGCAGCCAGTCGCAATCTCTTTGATCTATCCGAATAGACGTTTCCGATATTATGCTAAACAAATGAAATGGGCTGCGGAGCTTTTTTTAGAAACTTTCCTACTGTGTGGTTGAAGGAAGGTGTAATTTGCGTAAACACTTTTGTTGGTGATGTTACTTTTATTGTGTAGTAGATTTATGTCGGAAAATTTGGCCCAGTTTCCTGTGATATACAGGTAGAATCAAGCATTCCTCTAACTATTCATAGGAGTATTTTTTTCTTTCTTTCTGTTTCTTCTAATAATATTGTGAGTTATCCTGTTTTTCTTATCAAATTCTAAAGAATTTGCCAGTTTAATATACTTACCTCCAGTGTTTTCAATCTACAAGTTTCTTTAGGAAATTTCGCTTATATTTTATTCTATGATTTACAACCCATTTTTGCGCCGATTACCAGTTACTTGGGACAGGAGCAAGCAGTAAAAGTAACCTTCACTCTACATTTTGGATGTCAGAACCAAGCAATCAATTTATATTTTAACAATTAACATTTTCTTTATGAAAAACATCCTCATTCTGGCGAAATGTGGGTGCACTATAGGTACACATCTGCCTAACGCTTTGGCAGGCGTGATTATGAATGTAATCACTACATCAAATTCCTACACCACATGTCGAAGAAGTCGATGAGCATCCGGAAACACAATATATCCTCCGATTCACATCTAATGTGATAGTTTAGTGATGTGCAAAAGGTATAATTCTATAAAAAGGTACAATTCTATAAAAACTGGCTCCTAGACGCCATATGCTTAGAACTCATACGAATACTGGAACTGGTTTACTGCATAGGGTCATGTAGGCAAACGGCTTGACGTGTAACTCCGCGTCTCTAAAATTATTTGATATCTTAATATTGTAGGAGATTTAGAGTAGAAAGAAAACGTGGTTACATTGATCACAATTATTTTCCGGAACCTCGTAGTCTAAGTAAAATATCCTTATGATCTAATGATCAGTGTGCGACAGCAATGGACACAAACAAAGGACTTTAAGAAACTAAAAAAAAATTATGCACCTGATGAGCTGCATCCTTAATTTTTCAGCTTGCAGAAACATGATTGGCTAGATGCAGCCAACCATGTTTCTTATGCAACATATTTGACAAAACCTGTTGAGTATATTAAGCTTTCATATCTGGTAAACTTACAATCAAATCAATTCGCTTAACGTTTGATTTCACTCCCTGCGCATGTTTATACTTATGGTAACTTAATTCAATACTATATACATAGATGTTAGTGATGTGAGGAAACGAACGCCCTAGATGGACATGTGACCATATTGGTGAAGGTATTCAGTAAGGTCAGGTGAGTAGTACTCGCAACCGTAGTGCGAGTATGACAAGATGTATGAACGTAAACGAAGCAAAAAGAGTATGTAAGGATCTTAGCAGGTCCGGGTGTCACCACTGCGATGATTGCCCCGAGGACACGGTGGAGCATACGGTGGGGGCCTGCCCTGCATGGGCGGAGCACCGCCGTGTCCTCGTAGAGGCGATCGGCAGCGGCGGCGACCTCTCACGCCCGGCCCTGGTTCAAGCCATGGTCCGGGGCGAGGGGGAGTGGGAGGCAGTCGCCTCCTTCTGCGAAGCAGTCATGCTAGCGAAGGAGGTGGCGGGACGGGAGAGGGAGAGAGTCTCCCGTCCAAGCCGCCGCGGTGGACGCTCCGGGCGTCGGGAGCCGCGTGACGATTCCCGGCCACCGTAGGCGCGGGCCTGCGGGCGGTGAGTAATGGGTAGCTCACCGTCCGATCAGGACCAGGCCCGTGCCGGACGGTGCGTACGTGTTCCACGCGCGCCTCAAAGAGATGTCAGCATCGAAGAGGGGGCCCACTAGGGCCCAAGTCTGCCGGGAAAGCGGGATTGTCCGAAAGGGGTACCGCTGACCCGGAACATAAAGGGCCAAGGAAGGAACACGGGTGGGTTTTAGTCAGTAAGAGTCTGACACTCCCTTCCGCTCCACCCAGAGCGGGAGAGGTCATTTGATGATTTCCCATCTTCAAAAAAAAAATAAAAAAGGATCTTAGCAGGTGACGTTCTATAGGTTCTGCCTACCCCCATGGGAAAAAGGCGTGTGTTTATGTATGTGTATGTAACTCAACTAACAATCTCCTTCTTTTGTCCCCAGGTACAAGTGAAGTGTTACAACTATATGTGAAACAAGTCCTTTCAACGATAACGGTGTTAGTGTTCATGTGGGGTGCAAGTAGTTGATCGCACTGGCGTGGTACGGGCCCGGCGGGGGCGCGATGCAGGCGGGAGGGGGGTGGTTCCTACCCTGGACCATGGGCCTGCAGAAGTTTGCAGTAGCCCTGCCCATGGGTGGGGTGGTACCACTGGTACCGCCACTCCTGGCTGCAATGCCACAAGCCCCTCCTCCGTTGAGGCTGATCGCGCCGCCTCAGTTGCAGCATCAGCAGCAGAGCAGAAAGGTACGGGTTTTTAAGAGAATTGTAGAAGGTAGAACGTGTTGATTTCCAGAAATTACAGTTCAGTAGAAAAACAAATATTATGTTCTACCTGTAACGAGCTTCTGTTGGACTCAGTATATTCCAATGGGACAAATTTAAAGCTGACAAATTCTTCTCAGAAGCAAACTACATTATAATCAACTGTTTTATGTTACCAAGATCATTCCCACTAGGGTTGGCTTATTCTACATCCATCAAAGTTAAAATGACAATTACATAGATATAATAACCGAATAAACAAAATATTAAATAGGTTAGACGTCAAACGATGACTTACGATAAAAACTTACTTACATCTTCCGGCGCTATTACTATAAAGTTGAAATCAAGACAAAGTCATCTTATCTAAGTCAATTCTAGGATTGTAGCTACCTGAGCTCATTAAGAAACTTAACGCTAAGCAAATTGCAACCAAACCATCTTCATCTTTCACTTCATCGTTTAAACAATACTGATTTCCTCAAGTCTAACAGGCTCCTTTTGCCGACCAATTTGTTCGCGTAAATTCTATCATTGAGTCTGATTGATTCGATCTAGTGACTTGCGATTTGTTGAAAACGTATTAGCAGTTAGGGCTAAATTATCGCTGTCATTACTCAAGTGTCCAACGTTATTTTCTTCAAGCTTATTGTACTTCTAGATTGTACAATAATATTTCGAGTTAACCCGTCTTAGTGGTTGCGTACTGTGGTTTCATTTTTCCTGAGGCTTAAGTCTGTTAAAGCAATTTAGTCGGGAAAGCCGACCGTAATAATTGTTGGATTTGACCGTTTTGGTAATATCCTAATTGAAAGGCGTCATTATGGTTTGCCACTGAAACTTTATGTTTTTTTTTTTCATATTTGGTAATTTATTTATTTGAACACACATACACTATCATCACAGGCTTACCTAATACAATAGTGTAGCAATATTAACTTACAAATTGTGTTACAATCAAATATTAACATCTCATACATAATGACAAATTATTTTGAAATTTAAGACTACGAACGAACGAAAGAAAATTTTGTACAATGATAATGGCATTGTCTTAGTATGATTGTCATACTGACCAATAATTGTAAATAGCAGATTTGGCCCTCTGAACGACAGTAACAGTCTACTTAAACATCTTAGTGCACGCTTAGAGCACCTTACCAATATTTCCCTTAACCTCTGCAACTAAGCTTATTCTGCTTATGAGAAGAACGGGTTCACAGTGTCTCATGTTTTAAACTGCTGACGTATTCCCGCTTACCCTAATTCTTATATTATATTGAATTGAAATAGTTTCTTGTTCATTCCGCTGCTAACTTGTGTAGTCTGTTAGATTTAATAATGATATTCCTGCCCTCTTCAGCAAGCACTCTTTCATTTCTTTTATTCATGACTAGATTTTGAATATGAGAGTGAAACGGAAAATAATTTCGTCTTGTTCATCTTTTGATTCGGTTGAAGTGAGCCGTTTTATTGTTTCCAATCAATCGTTGGTGATGGGTGTATTTTGATAAGCATTGTATATTATAAAAAAATATTCTCATCCTCATAACACGAGCCTATTCCATCTATATCTAGAAACATCAGCTTTCATAAGACTACTGAGACACGAATACGGTACACAATTTTATCTGTTTTCTGGAATCCTTGTACGAAAGCCTAATAGAAAAATACGTCTCCTGACAAGGATCTTGTATCAATTACTAAAGGTAATTTAGGTCTAGATCACCTGGACTGGAACATTGGACCTTCGACGGACAATGGATAATTTTGTAGGAGGTCGAGAATTTTGTCTTTATTTCGTTTCATCTTAAGCTTCGGACAATATAAATAGTCACTATGGTCTCTGAATACATGTTCATTATGATATACTATCATATCTTTAACAAATATATGTTAGTTTAGTTCCGTCGTTAAAGTCAATGGTGATAGGAACCGCGCTCCACTCGATTCGAGTATAAGTTCAATTCGCACTAAGCGTTTCCAAATTTATTTTGTTATGCGCACAGCAAAAGAATGGAACCTACCTACCTGCGTCTGTATTTCCGAACGGATACAACCCTAATCTCTTCAAAGTGAGAGTGAACAGGCTTCTTCTAGGTAAGCTCACTCCACCGTCGACTCTGTCTCTGTCACCACTGACCTAGACTAGAGTAAAGAACAAACCCATAAAAAAAAATTGTTTCAATTGGATAGTTATCTACAAATTAATTATCATCAGCCAAGCGTGTTGATCATAGTATTATCATTGTCATCGCCCATTTACTGTAGCTTCTCATCTCTCTCTCGATTAGTTCATCGTATCACTAATTCGTTTACAGTGATACTGCCTGCCTCGTTGGTTTTGTGGTCGTAAGTGCTACAGCAGCATGAAGTCCTGAGTTCGATTCCTGGGTCGGGAAAAGTGTTATTGAGTTTTTCCATCAGGAATGTCTCAATAGCAATCCATAGTGTGGATTTGTGCCCCGTTGATGGTTGTGGACTTAAATATAACCGGCGAAATGTGGGTGAACTATAGGTGTACCTCTGCCTTATCCTTCGGAGAATTCAGGCGTGATGTTGTATGAACGTATGTTTTTTTTTTTTGTTTTAATTAGACTGTCGTTTAGTCGCACTATCCATTTAACAGAATCTATAGCTATATTGCTAAGCATAGGCTATAATCCAGGACTAAACTATTAACGAGCCTTATATCACTTATCCGGACTACTTTCACTTTTACAAGCGAAGCAAAATGTACGGTATTATGTTTGCAGTTTTCATTCATGAATGTAACGGTAGGAGGTATACTTTGTACATGAGACGCGCATACACCAGGGAGGCATGGCACAAAAGGAAGATGACCTCTCAGCAGTGGGTGGAACAAGGCTGTCAATGATGATAATGATGACGAGGTACACTTTTTACGACAAACACGTGACCGGTAAAAAAAAATGGGTATAGGTAATTGAAGTTACTTCTTTCTTCTTAGTCAATCACAGTTCAAAGCTTGACATGAGCTTGAAAAGCTCAAAGTGAAATGTTATCATCATCATCAGCCTATAAAGTTCCCACTGCTGGGACACAGGCCTCCTCTCGGTGAGAGGTGATGAAATGTACTAAGTATGAAAGGGTTTGCCTGGTTACTCTATTAACCAAGGGTGGTGTTAACAGCCTTTTACCGTCTTTTCTGAAATACCTATCTCTTCAGGACCACGTGGTAAATATTGCGTCATTCTCTTTTGTATAACCGCCAAGTTGTTTCATAATAGGCTATAATATATTATTTTTTTGTTTGAGAACTTTGCACGGAAGAGGTAATTATTCATTTGTAACGCATGTGTAAGACAAATTGTAGTAATTTTCGTGTAACAGTGACTAAAGATAATTTTGAGGAAGTAAATTGTCACGTCTGGTTTGATGTGTGATTCTAGCATAGGTTTTTAGTAAATTCCTATGAGAAGGTAGGTACTTTAAATAAGCTCATCTATACTAATATTTTAGAGAGGTAAGATTTGTGAGATTGTATGTAGAAGGTAATCTTTGGAACTTCTGATCCGATTTCGATATTTTTTTCACAAATGGGAAAATTCAGGGCTTTCGACTGTCATAGGTACAAGCTAGTAATTTGTTAAGTTAAAGAAGACAACAATTTCTGAAAGCTCCTCTGTATTCCTAAAAAGGTTGACAGATTCGAAAAAAAAATTTGGATAGCCGACGACATTCAGTTTTATGAAGTTGTATGTGATCGATCAAATTTTTGTCCAGCGTTTCTTTTTATTTCCAACGATTTATTAGCTTAGCAAAAACGGTATCATTTATGTGAAAACGAATGACGTCATATTTTTAGTTTCACGTGTTCTGTTTCCTCGTAAAATATTTTTATTATTTTCTTTCTGCTAGGCAAACGTTTTTCCCACATTCTTTTACAGTCCCTACATTACAGAATCAGCATAAAATAAAAATAAATATTAATCACGCATCGTCGAGTCTTCTAGTGACAATGTCAACGTATGCAAAAATGAGCAGCTGCAAAACTTTTATACTTATTTCATGCAAACATATTTTCTATTCAGCCTTAAGTAAAACCAGGTGCTCTAACTGTCAAAATGAAGCCAATAGCCAGTCTTTTACTAGAAATGTACGTATTATTTTATCTTTGTAAGTAAAGATCCACTGAGATGTGCACAGACTAATGTCCTCCCTTGCTGCCACCATAACGGGCTTGTCGTCTCTTTCGTTTTATATTCCGTCTCACTCTTTCAATGGTGTCATGTTTGCTATTATTAACTGTGGGACTAGTTTAACTTGTACAGAAATTAATGTGGTTCATGTAACGAGCGTCATAGTTTTATATGGTATTTTGTGAAAAGCTTTCAGTTGCAAATAATGTTTTGGGTTTTAATGGTTTATTAACACCGGTTAAAATATCAAGTGACAAAAGACTAGGAAGTGACTTTGACGTTTTAGAATTTAAATTTGCTCTTAACATGAATGTAGCTTCATGTAAAATACTGGTATTTTTTTTTTTTTTTTTTTTTTAATAAAACGTTGCCCCACACTAGGAATTTCTCCTGTATCGTGGGTGCGTTTACAAACATTTAAACTCACATACACAAACAGCCAGACCCGGAACAACTACTTGCAGGTCATACAAATATTTGTTCCGTGCGGGGATCGAACCCGCGACACGTATCGCAGCAGTCAATCGCTTAACTACTGCGCCAAGCGTGTCGTCGTATTCAGCTGCATCCGGTTAGACTGGAAGCCGACCCCAACATGTTAAGAAAAGGCTAGGCAGAGTGATTTTTACAATACACGAATTTAGCTGCAAAAGCTTCTATTACAAAGCGCAAAAAAATCGCCCAAAATATTTTCTGGCATGCACCTCTCTTCAATCAACTCAGCCTATCGCAATCCACTGCTGATCTCCACTCCAGGACTCGTCTGCTCCACCGGCCATCGGCCCTTCGACAAACATGGCCAGCCCACTGCCACTTCAGCTTGCTTACTCTGCAAGCTATGTCGGTAACTCCGGTTCTTTTCTGGCATGCACCTCTCTTCAATCAAGTCAGCCTATCGCAGTCCACTGCTGATCTCCACTCCAGGACTCGTCTGCTCCACCGGCCATCGGTCCTTCGACAAACATGGCCAGCCCACTGCCACTTCAGCTTGCTTACTCTGCAAGCTATGTCGGTAACTCCGGTTCTTTTCCGGACAATTTCATTTCTGATTTTATCTTTCAAAGAAACTCCGAGCATAGCCCACTCCATAGCGTGCTGAGCGACCTTGAATTTGTGGACCAGCCCAACTGCCAGTGTCCATGTTTCGGCACCGTACGTCATAACGGGCAGGATGCACTGGTTCAAGACTTTAGTCTTCAAACATTGCGGGATTGGCGACGAGAAGACTTGATGAAGTTTCCCAAACGCATCTCACTTGCCTGACATTTAAAGTTAAAACCCGCTTTCCCTAACAAATTGCACCACACCCTAAGTAATTGGTTCTAGTCTAGTCTATGTAAGGCGTTTAATAGTCCAGGCATCTTGTCATCGGATAACTACGTTGTCTGTACATAGGCTACCCCTTAATACGGCCAAGACTCTATTCTGAAGCGTTTAATGGCGTTACAATGTTGACAGAATAAATTCTGTTCCGCTTATCGTGGGATGAGTGTGCGAACTTGGCCGTTTACGCTACCGTGCACATATTTAGGGTATGGTACACACAGCAGTAGGTCAAGTTACCACAGACTGTCAAATTTTCAGACCATTATATTATTTTCAGAATATTTTAAGGTACAAAACTATTTGTAGACATTTGACAGTTTAGTATAGCATGATGTGCTGGCAATACAATATTAGTAGTGTAGGCTTATTGATAGTTTTCAGGTATATTTCAGTAGAGGGGAACTTAGTATTTCTATGTTAATTTAGACAAAGAAATCATTTAAAAGGTCTTCTGTTTTAGAATTTAGAGCAAAGTTGGAATTAAGCTCATTAACAGACGTAAGACACGCCCGTTTACTGTGTAATCAAATGTTAACATCGACTAACTGCGTTCTAAACCCTACGGGAATTACCCTGAATTATGTTACCCTTAATTTAAATGGGTTCCCACCAGACAGACTTGAATTATTAGGCAATTCTTACACTTCATTCCCGAAAAATCTGAACAGTAAATCTGCCGTAAAATATTGTGTCACCTATTGTCACTAACTCAAATATCTACTTATCAACCATTTTATTACAAACCCGCTCCTGCTTCGCGCGGTTTTTACTTCTAGACAAAACATCGAAATGTAATTATTATAATATGTAAGTTTAATATTAATTAATTATACACAAACCTTACGGAATTAATTATCTAAATGTTAGTGAAAACCGCATCAAAATCAGTTGCGTATATGAGAAGGCACACAGAAGTCACACAGACATACACGAAAAGCGACACGCATGAGGTTTGACACCAAATCATCCAAAACTCGGTCTAATAAACCAACTTTCGAAACAGAACACTGTCAAAGTTCCTTACAACTTCATCAAAACAAAACACAGTGCAACATTTAGAATCCTCGCTCTAAAATTAAAATGTTAAAGGATCTCAGTTGGCATCCACTTTAATAAAGCAGTGTTTACATCGTAAATCATACGGTAATTACCCCCATAGGACTGTACTGCGGTCATTACCCCACTCACTTGCGAATTAATGGCTGAAGCTTTCTTTGGGCGTGTTGGCAACCATTTTTAATTGGATGGCGTAAGTAGAACGATTGAGGGGCTCGTGGCTAAATTATAACAGACGCACAGGTCGGTCGCAGCTTCAGCTACGCTTGCCGAGGCCGGTCTTTAGATGGGTGACCATCCATTACATATCGAGACCCCTCCGTGTCTCGGAAAAAACGTCAAACCGTTGGTCCCGGCTGTCGTATGTAGATCTCTGACAGTCGTTACGAGTAGTCAGAACCCCAAAAGTCTGACAACCAGTCTTACCAAAGGGTCGTGTTATCCAGTTGTGGTTATGGAGGTCAGATAGGCAGTTGCTCCATGTTAAATCATCATATAACAACTTGCGTGTACAATATAACAACTCATTCAGTCGTAGTGAATGAGGTGTAGTGCGTCCGTCACATGTTTGCGGAGAACAGAGTAGACGATTTCCATGCTGTATTACGGAAAGCGAGGGCCTCCTTTATGAGCCGTGTACATGATTCTGATTGATTCTACACTCTATTAGATTCTCAACTCTCGGCTTAACATCAAAAGTTCAAAATCCAGTGCGCGATAACATCCTGCCGCGATATTTTTACGTCCGTGCGAACGTGTGCTTAGACATTATATTAAAGTAGCCACCAAAACCGGCCGGCTGTCGCTGAAAACCAGCGCTGGGGCTCTGTCTTGCATAGGGTCGCGGCATAATGCTGAGCGATAGCCGTTTTGCGTGGATGTGACGCATGTTTCCCCCAACCCTTTCATATTTTTTGTGTTTGTGTTATTTTTTGCGTCATGTTTACCGCAAATGAACGCATTTTCTTTCTTCTTTCTTTCTTTCAAAAAACAAGCTCTTGTTTGATGTTATTTTAACAAGCATCGTACATTATCGAGCAGATAAATTAAATCACTCAAACGTAATAAACTTAAGTAAAAGTAATAATCTAGTCGTAGGATATATTTAAATACATTTAACAACTAAAATTAAACTTCACAATTAGCATTAAAACATACGACGATGGTAATAAACCAGCATTTATTAAAAAAAGCAACAGCGGCTTAAAATATTACTTAAAAATAAAGTACAAAAATCTTTGTTTTTAAGTTTATAGTTTAGTGAAAGTATTAATTTAGTCGTTAGATATATATATATATATATATATTCTGCCAGGGTTGCGGGAAAGTCAGAGAGGGATACCGTGGCCCCTGGCACAGGCAACTGAAGGAACACGGGTAGGTTTTAGCCAGTAAGAGTCTGACACGCCCTCCCGCTCAGCCCAGAGCGGGAGTAGTTATTTGATGATATGCCACCCTCAAAAAAAAAAAAATATATATATATATAATATATATTATTCATTAAAACTTACATTGAAATTCTGAATTTGCATCAAAACATCCGGCGATTGTATTAAACCAGCATTTATTAAAAAGTAACACCGGCTTAACTTAAAATATTAATAAAAAAATATATCTCTTACAAAATTTTACGCAGCATAAAAGAATGAAATTGCACGCCTCCAGACGTAAAGCCTAATAAAATAAAAGCAGCCGTAGAGTGTGTTAAAAATTCTTAATATTCCACCATGTCGGCTACGTCGTATTATTAACGATTTTTCACAAAACCACGCCCTTAACAATCTAAAAGATTAATCCATTTAATCTGAACACTGCTACACATCTATTACTTGAGTAATTTTGCTGCAATTACCGCCACTCTTAGCGTTTAAAAAAATCGACTACTATAGTGAAAGGATTAAGCGAAAAGTCGACATGGAACATGACTTATCATATTTTGCACAGGGGGCCTTCTCTTTAAGTCAACGAAGATACGGGCCCGTCCGAAAGTAGTTCGATATTTAAAGGTGAACCCTGCTCCCGATTAATTGTTTTTTTCCGGACGGGCAAAAACACATCGGGAGTTAGGACAACTGTCAAATCGTTTTGTCATTAAATTTTAGTCCGGGTCCCGGACTAATCTGATACTTATCCGTAAATGATACGGAGTGAGGAACGTCCGTAACTTCGGCCGGAACTACGTACTTCGTGCTTAGGAGCAAGCCCCGTTCGAACTTTATAAAATTAAAAGTGTGTCTACATAAACCTTCTCACCTCACCTCACCACACCTCACCTCAAAGACCACCACACAGACACATCATCACCCACCACCCACCACCATCATACTTCACAGTCTCTCTAGTTTTCAATCACTCATCACAATAACTACCTTTCTGACCAGAAATTAACAGCATTGTTGAGGGCGAGAACCTAGTGTAATAGCACTTACGCGTGAAAGCCCCTTCTCATAGAAATCTAGTCATACCTACAAAAATTAAATACCGTATCATAAATCTTTAGAGTTAATAAAATAATTAACACCTAAGATCTATAAATATTATAATAAAATAGTAACGAAATCAAAACTCTATATTGAATATAAAAAAAAGAAACTACGAGTGTGATGCCGTAAATATAGTTTCGCATTTTTGTCCGTTTGTATGTTCCGTATTGGCACAAAGACGGCTGAACGGATTTGGATAAAATTTGTCACACATATAGTTTATAAGTGTACCTACTTTTAATCCCGATAGTACGTACGTTCCCGTGGGATATTTTCCGACATCCATGAGGGGAAGCTGCGGTCAAAAGCTAGTAATTAATACATGAATGTAAATTCATATAAGTACATTGGATATTGTATAATGAGAGCCGAGAAACTCGCAGACTACGCATTCTTGTAAAATGGCTGAGAAATACTTGGAACCATAGGGTCTTCTACCTACCCACCATTCAGTCTTAATTACTGCAACGTCTGCAACTAATAACTTTATAATTTATATCTTTACTACCTTCTAACCGCGGCTTTGCCCGCGTGGATGTCGTAAATTATCCCACTGGAACGTGCTACCGGAGCATCTATCTCCTTGCCAAAATCTTGCGAAATCCGTTCAGTGGCTTACGCATGAAAAGATAACGTAAACCTTTCGTGAAAAAATATCTAACTGATGGTGAAAATCGCATCAATTCGTTTTGTCGCTTACAAGATCTAAGCGTACAAAGGGACAGGAGGGAGGTCAGAGGCCGGCAGCGAATTTGTTTTATACTAAGTAAAGCGACCCTCCCGGCTTCGTATGGGTGCAACATAGGTACTAATACTAATATGGTGTCACTGTGGAGTGATTAATAATATTATTATTATTATGATAATGATTAGACTATACTACAAGATATCTTTATATACAACTATATAATACACCGGCCCGAATGGCCACTCTGCTCCCGCATTTTAAATATCTGATATCTTCTAAGATATTCATTTTAATGATATGCTGTAAAGGGCAATTTTGATCTACATTAAATGCACCACGTATCTAACGTGTTTAATTGGATAAGGAATGATACTGTATTGTTTATAATAGCTTCTTAAATAATGCATTATTTTATTGTAATATGTAAAAGATAAAAATGATTACTGTGGGTTATCATTAGGAGATAAATGATAAATGATAAATGATAAATGATTTTATTTCTGTAAGTAGGTTTGAACAAACACTTTTACACGTCAATCATATTTTTTTTAAACTAGATGGGGTCGGCGTTTCCTATCTGACTACTCTGAGAAGAAAGGCCGAAACAAACTCAGAGGTCACAGTCTCTTTTAAAGTCCAGACAAAATCTTGGTCAGGTCATGTGAAAGCTATGTAGATCGGTGTCTGCAATGGTCTTTTGAGGAAAGAACCACACAGATTGAGTGGACCTGTCCAGTCAGTGCACGCAATTGTCAGTAATCGTGCAGCTCAACTTAGACTCAAGGAGCTCAACGATTCGACGAACAATACCAAAGAAAGGACATTTGAGTAGGCCGCATAAATTACTCAAACTGCCAGATCATGATTACGTTGAGAAAAATACAAAAATAAATATAAATAAATCAATGACCGACATAGTTCTCACATTCACAATAATTAGAATAATATTATAATAATCTTTGAGGACCATGTAGATTTGTGTCTGAAATGGTCTTTTGAGGAAAGAACCACACAGATTGAGTGGACCTGTCCAGTCAGTGCACGCATTTGTCAGTAACCGTGCAGCTCAACTCAGAACTTAAGGAGCTCAACGATTCGACGAACAATACCAAAGAAAGGACATTTGGGTAGGCCGCATCAGGTACTCAAACTGCCAGAACATGATTAAAACTGCAACAAAAACACACATAGTCCTCACATTCACAATAATTTAAAATAATATAATACTTTAAATAGTAAATATTAGTGTCATTGTATATGTAAATAAGTATAGATACTTATAGCAAAGATTATAAGTAAAAATAGTTAGCGAAATAAAATAAATTAACATTGCCTGTGCTTTATTGGAGCAACTCAATCCCAAGCCTTTTTGTCCTCAATATAGTCTTTGACAGTATAATAGGCATTCTGGCATAATTTCCTTTTTATAAACGATTTGAATTTATTAAGGCTTAGTGCTTGAATGTGGCTAGGAAGTTTATTATAAAAACGTATACATTGGCATCTAAACGAGCCACCTATTTTCTTGAGCCTGGTAGTAGGAACAACAAATTTGTGCTTGTTCCTAGTATTTAAATTATGGATATCACTGTACTTTTTAAACAGATTAATATTTTTATGTGCATACAAAAGATTTTCATAAATATACTGAGAAGGCACAGTCATTATATTAATCCCTTTAAATTTGTCTCTGAGGGAGTGTCTGGGACTTAATTTATAAATTGAACGAATTGCCCTTTTTTGTAAAACAAAAATCGTCTGAATATCGGCGGCATTTCCCCACAACAGAATACCGTACGACATTACACTATGAAAATAACTAAAGTATACTAAACGGGCTGTCTCCAAATCAGTTAAACCACGAATTTTCCTAACGGCGTATGCTGCAGAGCTAAGCTTCTTTGACAATTTATCTATATGGGGGCCCCATTGAAGCTTGGCATCCAAAGTTATGCCTAAGAATACTGTGGTATTTTCGGGTTTCAACTCTTCACCCTTTATGAGAATACTTGTTTCTACTTGTCTAACATGAGGTATCGTAAACTTAATACATTTCGTTTTTTTCTCGTTAAGAAGATAGACATATACCATCGCAGACCTTTTAGTAGGTATTTTTAAAATATACAATTACGTAGTACATTATTTTAATCTATCTTGTAAGGTTTAGCAGGCGTTTGCAATGTAAGCGCACAAAAATGTGTTTTTTACGACATCACATTACAAATCTTTGAAATTCTCTACTTTCTCTTTTATAATATGAATGTATTATACATAAAAGCCTTTGTCTTAAATCACTCTGTCTATTGATGAACACTGCATTAATACTATGTAAAGATTGGCATATAAATTAGTACAAAGTAAAGTCCTGACTCCTGTGATATCTACAAACAACAGCTGTGTTACAGGAGCCGGAGGAGCTGTGTGTGGGAGGGGTTTCCCCATTCAGTAGGTTCTGGATTTTATGTTATTTACATAACTGTTATATACTTTTTGACACTACACATTTAAATAGCAGAATAACAAACTACTGTTATTAGAATTGAAGTATCAACTATTTATTTACCAGCATAAATAGCGCTAAACCGAGCCTACATCTTTATTGTAGTTTAAATAAACAATTAATTAACCAATGTCGTCATTGCACGCAATTTCTTTAACTAACACAGGTAAGTACCTATAAAAGCATGTCTCCTGGGCCCCGTTCTTAAAATAACTCAGTATTAATTAGGTCTCCAATGATCGTGAGATGAATTGTCCCGATATCGAGAACTAATTACGAGAAATATACCTGTTTTAATGACAAAAAAGCGGCCAAGTCAAATCTGACTCGCACACGAATGGTTCCGTACGACCGTACAATATTTAACACTTTTTTTTCTATACTTTTGTAATAAAACGCGTTTTTTAAAAGGACGCACTTGAATTTTACGACTTTAAAAAAAAATTGTTGGTATCGCGGCCATAGTAGTACACACTATGTGAAAATTTCAAGTGTCTACCTATTACGGTTCAAAAGATACAGCCCTGTGACAGACGGACAGATAGCGGAGCCCTAGTACTAAGGTCCCGTTGCCCATGGGTACGGAACCCTTAAAATAAATCTGGTTCGCGAGTCAGTGTAAGTTAATAGGCTGATCTAAATTTGCTCGCCCTTCGGTTTTATTCGACTCGACGCATGTTCTACAAAGTCGTAATTAAAACTCGTTGGTAAGGTATTTTTATTAAGGTCCTTTTGCGTGACTTTAAATGGGCGGCCAAAATGATAATGTGCTAAATCTGTTTAAACTTTACCTCGAGCGTGAAGGCTTGTGTACACTGTTCTAGTCTTGAGTCGAGTACCTTGCTGAAAGTAAGTTTTTTGTTGCATTAAACCATGTATACAACCTCTTCACTACTGCCAACTGTTAAACAGATGTATAGGTACATATATTATAATAAAATTGCATCGAAGCCAAAACGGTAAATTGAATATTTTTGCAAAAAGTTTTTGTTACGAACGAGTGTGTTGGCGAAAATATAGTTTTTAAAATCTTTGTCCGCTAGTCTGTTTATCTGGATGTATGTTCCGGATTGGCGTAAAATCGTCTGAACGATATCGATGAAATTTCGCACACAGAAATATAAGGTTTTATTTTATAAACGTTGCTTAAAGTTAACAAAGTTTAAATGTCATAAGAAATTGACGTTAATCATTCCTTCACTAAAAGCAAAGTTTATAAATAAATCCCATAAAGGATAGTGGAACTGGAGATCTCTAGATCAGGCTTTTAGGCGAAGCGCTAAGCTAGCCCGCGAAATTAAAATATTCTTACGTTTTTGCAATTTGCAGGTCCGTGTCAGATTGTATTTTGATCAAAATATGATTCGCGACAACAATAAATACATATGTATTTATAAAATTAGAATCATCAATACAACTCTCTCAGTTTGGGACAGATGGACAATAGTGACAAAATAACTTCAATCTATTTCCATTTGGATCAAATAATTTACAGGGAATTGACCCTCAGATTTGATGAAATAGTCTTTCAATAGATGCTATTCACACTTAGAGAGCTGTATTGATTATTTTAATTATTATAATTCTGTAAATACATTTTATCTACTTGTTACGGTCGGGAATCATACTTTGATCAGCATAAACCTGACCTACAAATTGCAAAAAACGTAAGATAATTGGAATTTCGTGGGCTACACTGGCGCTTTCGCCTTAATGCATATCTGTAAATAAATGTCACCCATATGCCAAAGCCTTACAGCTTACTTACTCTGAGTAATTTATACAGCTTGATAGCAAAGTTGTTCAATTATGTACATGAGAGAAAAATGATGAGAAAAATTGCGCACATTTATTGTACGATAACACACAGACGGACACATTACTTGTGATTTCTAAAACGATTGCGGGATACCAGAATAGTATACCGGTATGTATGTACTGCGTATGGAAATGTGTTGGTATAGTGGAATACTTACCTACGTCTGGGCGTTGCCTTGTGTTACTAGATTTTAACCTAGAAATTGCATTATTGCCTGCTATTTTAACCTAGAAATTGTATTATTCCCTGCCATTTTAACCTAGAAATTGTATTATTCTGTGCTATTTTACTAGATATTAACCTAGAAATTGCATTTGTCCCTGCTATTTAAACCTGGAAATTTGCATTATTCCCTGCCATTTTAACATAGAAATTGTATTATTCCCTTCTATTTTACTAGATATTAACCTAGAAATTGCATTTGTCCCTGCTATTTAAACCTGGAAATTTGCATTATTCCCTGCCATTTTAACATAGAAATTGTATTATTCCCTTCTATTTTACTAGATATTAACCTAGAAATTGCATTTGTCCCTGCTATTTAAACCTGGAAATTTGCATTATTCCCTGCCATTTTAACATAGAAATTGTATTATTCCCTTCTATTTTACTAGATATTAACCTAGAAATTGCATTTGTCCCTGCTATTTAAACCTGGAAATTTGCATTATTCCCTGCCATTTTAACATAGAAATTGTATTATTCCCTTCTATTTTACTAGATATTAACCTAGAAATTGCATTTGTCCCTGCTATTTAAACCTGGAAATTTGCATTATTCCCTGCCATTTTAACATAGAAATTGTATTATTCCCTTCTATTTTACTAGATATTAACCTAGAAATTGCATTTGTCCCTGCTATTTAAACCTGGAAATTTGCATTATTCCCTGCCATTTTAACATAGAAATTGTATTATTCCCTTCTATTTTACTAGATATTAACCTAGAAATTGCATTTGTCCCTGCTATTTAAACCTGGAAATTTGCATTATTCCCTGCCATTTTAACATAGAAATTGTATTATTCCCTGCTATTTTACTAGATTTAACCTAGAAATTGCATTATTCCCTGCTATTTCGATTGCCTATTTGGTACTTATAGGGGTCGCAAGCGTTACTGCTTAACATGAAGTTTTGGGATCGATTCCAGGGTCGGGTAAATTGATAGTGGGAATTTGTCAGTAGCAGTCCAGATTCTGGATTTGTGGTTTGTTGTTTTTGTTTGTATTACATGGGACTTAAAGTAGACTTACCTCCTTACTAATAAACGTCGTATAGTGTCTGTATAGTTACACACCGATTTCTCTCTTTCAGTCATCAGTAATTTGACTTTCGAAAGAAGAAGACAAAGAGTTGTGTAACTATACAGACACTATACGACGTTTATTAGTAATACCCTAAGAGTATTATATTCTATTCCATTCTTAAACATAAGGCTTCGTGCAGACTGGCACGACACGCGACGCGAATCGCACATGACACAAGGGCACCGCGTGTCGTGTGACGAGCGGTGTCTTTAAGTCGCGCGCGGTTGGCGTCGCGTGTCGCGCCTGTTTGTAGGAACCTTAACTGGTGAAGCGTGGTACGTTACCCTTCGGGTGATTTTATATTGTATACCTCGATAATATATGAGGTGTTAGAATCATCTTTTCTTCATGACCTTACCTAAAACAGAGTTGTTTTTAGAAGAAAAAATAAAAATAGAATTATTTCGATTTTATTCATTTCTATTTGCTCAAATTAATTTAAATATGTTCAAGTATAAAGCTAGCTTTTGAGTATGGGATATAATGTAATTTATATTATATCTCGAGATGTAAATTAATATCGCTCACCGTACTTTTAAATGGAACCGTTTACACTGGGATGTAATATGGTAGCTATTGGTATACACTCAAAACTATTTTTATTTTTGTAGTATCTGGATATAATTTATATTTTATCTCATAGTGAAAAGCGAGCTTCATTTAAAAGAAGAAATTACGTGTTTTCACCTTTTAATTAAGTCTTATCGATTTTTCTCATTTCAATGTCACCTTTCTTCGGTGTCCCGAACTTTAATGATATTCTGTAAACATTAATTTAGATTAGGGCGAGTACAGACGGAGCTAATTGATAGCGCCAGTAAAATGTTTAGCAGCTTGTTTATTAAGTCGAAGTTAATATAGTTTTACGGCTGAAGAGTACGAAATTAAGTTTAGGGCTTTATAAATGTAGGATGAAAAGTAATTTAATGCCTCACACGTCATTTTAAGGTGAGCATTATCAAGTCTTGTTTGCTGTCTAGCTCATAATTCCATTAACGTATCTTATGTTTGAACCATACAGGGTAAAATTAAATTAGCTAGTAAAACTCTCCAGGTGAGATGGGTATCGATATCTAAACACGATTAAATTTAAATTAAAAAGATTTGATGGATTTTTTGGAGGGCAACGACCGCTGCTAGTGTTGTTATTTGAAGTATGAGTTAAGAAAATCGGGTTTCTTTTGTTTTTTCGTTTTGAGATATCGTCCAATCACGTCTGTGAAGTTTAAACAAAAATAACCCTGAACTTTGAAGTGACTACACAAACTGCGGTGCATGACCCCACAAAAAAAAATCACTAAATTCATTTCTTTTATGATTTATCGTGTATAATATCGATACGAATATCGTCTGCGGAGTTTTGCTAGCTAATTTGATTTGACCCTGTATTCATCTGAAGACGGGTTTTCCCTTACACAGAAATAAACTTCTAAATATTAGTTATTTAGTTCAACATTACCTATGTATGTATCTTCTTCAATATCAGTCAACGTAATGAAAGCAATATAGGGTATTACGTAGTATAAAATTTCCTCGAAGAAAATATTTTTCTTTACAAACATTTTCACTTCTTGTAAGTAACTTGAATTTGAGTCTGTTCAAACGGATAAAGAACATTGTTTTGGTTTTCCGTAAATATTTATTGCCATATTTCCTAATCTTGAGCCACCAAGGAATCGGCTAAAAAACAGGTACAGCTTCTGAAAAGCGACAGCGTCTCTACCAGGAAACCTGGCCGACACCTTTTGCAAACTGTGGCATGAAAGTTTTCCCTTCCCACTTACTATCTACCACCAAAGGAGTATCTCCCTGCAGGGTTCACCTTTCGTGGTTCACGGTGGTAACACTTGGAAGTTCCTGAACCGTCCCTGGACAACAGGGGGAAGATGTAACTCTAATCTGGTAAAGTGGGGTTGCCTCGACGGAACGGTAGCGGGGCGTGTATGTGGTGCTATGTCGCAAACTATGCCCCACTTTATATCTTGCCTTCTGTGACCCAAAACTTGCAGTCAAAGTAATCTCTGTGCTGCCACCGACGACACCGTGGAAGTGGCGAAGTTTTGGGCCGGATTGCTGCTGACTCATCTAATCAATCTATATTACATAAGCATAATCAGCCTATAATGTAACCACTGCTGGGACACAGGCATTCTTTCTTCGAGAGGGAGTGGGCTGTAATCCACCACGCAGGCCAGTGTGGGTTGGTAGATGTCACATGTCTTCGATGTTTTGGTTCTAGGACACGCCAGTTTCCTCGCCATGTTTTCCTTCACCGTTTTGAGAGCAGTGGTGATGAAATTATTTACACAAAGTAAAGCGCCTGGCTGAGTTCGAACCCAAGACCTACAACTCGTAAGTCATGTTGTCTATTTATCGTAAGTCATGTTGTTGATCACAATCTGGGAAAAGGCTCATCCACAGACCGAGGGTCTTAAGCCGGAAACTGTTCCCTGTATCAACTCCAGGAATTCAAAATACTTGTATCGACGCCCCATAATGTCAATAACTACACAAGTACACACGATGACACATCAAGCTATAGTGTTCTAGTTTATGCTGACCTCTCATTGTACGGAAAGTCTATACAATGCGAGATCCATGTATTCTGTAATTGTACCTACCTGTAGCTTCAGGCACCTGCCTGTCCCACCACGACGAGGAAGCGACTAGCTTCAACGATTTTCTCGCTCAAGAGACGTACAATAGATTGTAACGTGACGTGTGTAAGTTTTCGAATGCGCGTTTAAAAATACTTACGGCGTTTATACTACCAATTGTTCCAAAGCGAAGAACAAAAGACTATCGAAGTACTCATTCAGTGATACGTGGTGGTAAAATCAGGCGTTTCCTTGCGAAGAGGTTGTTGCTGGGTCCACAGCCGAACTAAGACACTTTCTTAAGGTACCCTCTTGTCTAATTGTAGAAATACATAGCTGATATCTATTTTGTCACCTTTCGGGGTCATCCCATCCCTTATACAATGAATCTTTAAGGTTCGAACCGTCGGGCCACCGATACCAGTGTACGCTACAACAATAAACCTTTAAGAACCACAACGTTGTGCATGAGAGGCGAGGCCTTAACCACTGTGCCATCATGGCATAACGAGATCACAATACCAAGAAATTAATGCACATTTTAAATAGGTAATCCCTCGTCATTTTACAAATCTAGACAACATTGCAACTTCTTAGTGTCCAATCAAATACTTTTTCTATTTTTTTCCGAGATCACGAGCGCATTTAACCCTTTTTGCGCAGTAAGTAAGACCAAGTTTCCATGCAAGCCGTAGGTGCAGATTTGGTTTTTCTTTTTCGATTTTTCTGGAATAACCGTGAATGCCGACTAGATTGGATATATCGCACATATTGTACGACTACCTACGTTTGCGTGTGGCTGTGGACTATTAATTGCTTCATTGATTTTCTTGTATTATTTTGCAAAGATGACAGACTTGAACTAACATGAAAACTGGTTGTCAGATCTGTTACAGTAGTTTTTTTTAGTTTCGTTGTACAAACGTGTTAATATTTTATACGCATACTATCGACCCGAGCCTGCTTCGCACGGTTGTTACGACTTGAGGAAAAATCGAAATTTCTTTATTATATTTAAGTTTTATATTAATGTGTTGTACACATAAACCTTCCGGAATAAATACTCTAAATAATTGTGGAAAGCGCATCAAAATCCGTTGTACAGTTTTAAAGAACAACACGGTCACACAGACAGACTCGAAATGCGACTTTAATTTATAATATGTAATGTATAGATTACGTAGGTACCTATATCTGTTAAGTTTTGTAAATACTTTGATTTAATATCCTATGAAAACACCTTTATCGCTAAAATATCAATTATCCTTTGCAGTGTTTGTAATCAAAATATAATAAAATGGTCAGAATTATACTGTAAAATGAGAACCTATTAATGTAAATACTGCGAATAGTAGGAATTATAAAACCGTTTCATTTAATAACAGACCAGACTAATACTTTAATTAACCCACATATAAAATAAAGCAAATTAGCGTTGTATTATTTTTGCCAAATCGAAATAGACAGCGATTTAAAATTCGAAACACATTCGCCCAAAAGCGAGCGACAGGTTAATAAGCGAAAATCGAGTGTTAAAACGATTGTGAATTGGTAATCGTTAATCGATTGATACACACAGCCTAATTTGCGTAGAACCAACCATGTTTAATTAGAATTGAAAATGCGATCCGTGGTTTCAGATTGTTTTACGTGTTGTACATTGTTAATTTGTTAGATTTTTTATTGGTATTTTTCTTGTTGAATCGTTAGTATACAGGTTTCTAAGTGCCGCAAAGGATGTTGCGTGAAGACAGAAAAACCTCATTCAAGGATCAGTCAGGTAGGATATGCGCGCGCCATCTAGTTTTAAAATTGACCGAAAAATGTATGTTTAAAAGTGACTTAAAAGATCTACTTGCAGAAATAAAAACATTTAATAATAATAGACTAGTTATAACTTTTATTACTAACGAACAACGGTAAGTACCAAAAACAAAGTGTTAGAAAAAACTTTTCGTGAAATACCCGATCAATTACAGTTACAAAGTAAACATTTCAGTTACAAATGAATAATATAATAATAATAATATGAGACAACATCCACACAAGGTCTTCAGGTCCCGAACTAGGCAGAGCCTGTACTACGGTAACCTAATTTTAGTAAGTAACATATAGTTTGTTTGTATTAGATAAGTACTCAGCAATTAAACTTACCATGAATTTACACGGGATTCTTACAACACTGTACAACACTCACCCTATGGTTTCAGAATCTTTTATTTATAAAGGGTACTTATAATTTTATTGAATGAATGCAAATACCTTACGGGTGTAAAAATTTACTTGTAATAATTTACTTGTTCTTCCCGTGATCTTCACCGGATAACCTTCTAGTTACGGAGATATTGAAGTTCAAAGTTCTAATTTTTTTTTAATGTTTTTTTTACGAAAATAAGTTTTAAATGTCATAACTTTGAATGGCTACGACCCCTGTACCGTTGCATTCAATAACCACAGTGTTTGCGTGAGTTATATTGCGCACTAGCACTACCGTAAACAGTGAATTTTGAATCAAACCAAAAATAGAAATTGCCCAGCAATTATTTTTGTAGAAAGTTACTTGGTTCGATGTACAGAATGCGTAGATGAGGGCGTCATAAAGGGTATTTTTACACCCTGTATATTATTGGGAAGTCGTTTACTCAAAAATACAATACAAAAATTCCGTCCGAACTTTCTGAATTCGACGATATTTATTGAAATCGGTTCGGCAAAGAGTTATTATTTATTATTATCATTTGGTTCGTAATTCTCGATATTCATACCATTTTGCTGATATTGGGTTTCTGGAATTTAAAATATGGCCTCATAAATGTCAGTTGCTTTGTGCCAATTGACCTCATTTTTAATGATGGATTACTAGAAATTTAACTAGAGTAACTAAAATACGTAGTTTAATATGATTAATGGCGAATTGCTTTAATTTAATATTAGTTGGTTTATATTCAATAACTTGTAACTTAACAAAGCATAGTTTTTACCCGACTACGGCAAAGCCAAAGGAGGGTTATGGCTTTTTTAAAATTAAATTCGCAGTTGGAACCGGACAGAAAATGATTGAAGTTATTTTCAGTTTGGTAGGTTAGTCATTTTAAAATACCGGGTTCCCGTAACACTTATATCGAAAAGCACGTTGTGATTGAATGCTAACATTGCTGCAGAGCACACATTTCTATTTCAAAATCAATTTCATTTCGCTGCCCATAACTACCCCATCATTTCCGTGTATTACATGCATCATAAGTTTTTCAATAAAACATTAGTAATCTGTCATTATATATCATTGAAGTGGGCCTAACCCATCCTGCACGGCCCACCAACTTAGTTTTGCATAACAAAAACTTATTTTATTCAAAGCCACGCCTTTATTGTTATTGTGTTAAATGTCAATATTGAATGGTGTTTTTTTGGTTGTGTGCAAGTTTATCGTGGTGAATCGATACAAATCGCGGGAAGCATTCATGGGGAGTCGTGTGCTTGGAAACCAATTTCCTGTTCTCTTTCATATTGAAATGTAAGTGCCCTTCAATAAGTATACCAAACGTGGGATTTATAGTCCCTAGTGTGAGGTTTATGTAGAAGTTTTTTGGGCCGCATTTGCAGGGCTGACTGATGGGACAGTTTTGGATGGGACGCATTGACGTATACATTTGGGTAGTTGTGACCTCTGAGTTTGTTTCGGGCTTTCTTCTCGAGATTAGGCGGTTATGAAACACCGAACTCATCTAGTTTTTGAACATAATTTCATTTTGGTGTGTACAACAAGTGTTTTTTTAAACCAATTTACAGAAATAAAAAACCGTTTATCAGTCACATTTGTGTTAACTTGCGGCTTTTTCATTTACGTGCTAAGTATTAGTTTATTAGGCTTTTAATTATTTAGTGGAGGTTAAGAAATATTGAAGCAAAAGCCTCAAGCGGTTATGACGGTAATTCACGTTTTTTTTTTATTATTTATAGTTTTTAATCAATTTCCTCGACAAATGTATTCGTCGCTTGATTTATTGCGCCTATACGCCACGCCATCTTTAATGAAATAGTGATTTTTCTAAAGCCTTGATATTAGTATCAGTATTCCTGTTAGCCTTATCAACACCAAATAATAATTCGCGTGTAATAGGAATGAGCTAACGTCAATAATGCCAAAGGGTGAAGTTCAAACTCACGACCTTTTGCTTACCAATCCGACCCCTTAGCTGTCGGGCATTGCCGCATTGTAATAATAATGACAAATTATTGAGTGTGCAAGTCACCCCCTGCCATTTTATCTGCGTAAATGAAACGTGGGCCATAGTCCTTCCATAGTTCTATGTAACCAGTCCACTTTAGCCACTCAAACCCTTAAGTCCAATATCTTTGTTTCCTTAACTTGCAATAGTCTTACACCAAGCGGGGGTTCTCCTTGGGTGCACTGGCATAGTGCGTACAAGAATAATCGTCAGCTGGTGTCTCATTTAATTAAAAGCGTTAGCTTCGGCCCCTCGTACGCCTTTGCAACAGTCCGGGACCCCAAGGTACCGAGATATGGAAAAGATTTTTTTGAATAATAATAATTGGATGGGAAAGGTATTTACAAGGATAAATTCTTCGAAAGCTCGGTTGTTTGGTTTTTAATTTGTGATTTCCCACATCAAGTCAATATTTTAATCACCGCACAACACCGGTATTCACTTTTGCACATTTTGAAGAGAGAGTTTTTACGGGACCGGCTCTTCGACGTGTCCACTAGCGGTACCGGTTGCGGTGAGGAGTTTGATTGAAGGCGAATGGAATGAGTATATAGGAACTAGGAAGAAATGGCCTTTGAACGAGTTGATTTATGTTGCGTATTGCATATGCTTGGAGTCTCTCTGAAAGATAAAATCCGAAACGAGGTGATCCGCCAGAGAACCAAGGTAATCGACATACCCCAAAAACTAAGCAAGCTAAAGGGGCAATGGGCTGGTCACGTCTCCAGGAAAACGAGTTTTAGAGTGGAGACCGCGTTTAGGCAAACGTAGTGTGGGACGCCCGCCGGCCAGATGGAGTGACGACTTGCGAAAGTCGGCTGGCAGAGACTGGATGAGCAGAGCCGAAGATCGGGCTCAATGGCGTTCACTAGGTGAAGCTTACGTCCAGCAGTGGACGAATATAGGCTGATGATGGTGATGATGATGATGTTGCAATGTAAAATGGGTTCATTGTTTTATAAAAAAAAGTGCGTAATTAATTAAATAGAAGAAATGGCGCAGACAATAATATTTGTCTTGTTTTTGCATTAATCAGTCACAGTGCCTACGAAGTTGACAAATGTTCCAAAAGATAAGTTAAATAAATCCGTCGGGTACAATTAGCCCCACAATTTATAAGGATTCCTCTTTGTAAGGATTTGGTCGTGTAGGCGATTGTAGATAGTGCCTGGCTGAGGTTATCTCCGAAAACTATTGTGTGTACGTTTTGTTTGTAATAAATGATTTTTTTATTTCTTTGTTAGTGTATTTGCTTTCTTTATGAGGCTTTGGTGCGGTTTATGTCATTGTTGTTAGGTATACCTAATTGAATGAAGACTGATAGTGGTTAATTCATTTCGGCCCCTTGTGTGGGATTTAAACATAACTAGCGAAATATGGGGGTACTGTACTGGTTACCCTTTAAGGTGAATCCTCAGCGATAGCCCGCCAAATTAAAATTTTCATAGTTTTTTTTTGCCAATTGCAGCTGTTTTACGTCATAGGTTGATCAAAATTCAATTCGCGACTGTGGTAGGTAATTACTGAATAATAATCATCAGTTTCATATCAATCGTCGAACTTTGGAAATTGGCTCCAACTGAGAATTGACCAGTTATGAAGTTTCTTAGGTTAGATTAGAACGCTAACAAACGCGGGCGCTCGGGGCGGGCGATACGATGCGACGATACAAAGCGGTGGGCAGGGGGCCGAGGGATTATTTAAAAATGTGGCAGTTATTTTAGTATATTGTGTATCTTAAGACTTCCACGCGGACGAAATCGCAGGCAGAAGCTAGTGTTATAATAATCCCAAAATTATGATAAAAAGTTTCAAGAAAGCAAGTGGCCTTAAACCAGAAGATTTTGATCGTTGAAGATTTTGTTTTTTAATTCAACCTGTATTGTCCTACTGCTAGACAAAGATGTCCCTTATAGGTTTTCACTCTTCCTGGTGTGTCCGATCAATCTCCCATAAACGTCCCTAAGTAAGTTGTAGAATTATTAACGAAAAATTACTGTGATAAGAAGAAAAACGTTTAAAAAGATAAACAATCCCATCAATTTGATCAACATCAAAACACCTGTGGAAAACACCCGTTATTTAAAAAGCAACAACATAAAAACGAGCTGCGAACAGAATCACTTTGACCAGGCTCTTGCCCGGAGCAATTTGCAAAATGTATTCAATATAGCCCCCCATACTCGGGAGATGGGCAATTTGTTCCTTTGATCATTCAATCTATCTCGTTCGGAGATTCCCCTTTGTTAATATTATCAATCGGCTGCCGATCTTACCGTGGTCAGTTTTGATTAGATGGGAATAGATAAAGTAGAAGGTGCATGTACGATGTTATTTTTGTTGGGAAAATATTTGTAAATTGTGTACGCACGGCTACAGATCAAGCTATACATTTCCAGTATAAGCTGATTTCGCATTGTATAGGATTTACTTACAATGAGAGGTCAGTGTAAACTGGAAATGTATAGCTTGATGTGGAGCCGTGTGTACCAATACATCATCTATATAAATATTATAAACAAAGTCGCTTTTCGTGTCTGCACGTGTGATCGCTTAGATCTTCTGAACTATACAATGGATTTTCATGCGGTTTTCACCATAATTTAGAGCATTTATTCCGGAAGGTTTAGGTGTTAGTATTATACTAAGATGTCTTAAAGAAATCTCGATGTCTTAACATAATATCACCATTGCATACACTGTTGTTATGAAATTATGGTAAAATGTTCCAGCATGCGTTCCGTGGCTACTATAGAAAAGGAAGACAAATTGACAGATTGTAGAAATAAATTGATTTATATAGGAGCGATGTCAAAATTCAAGAAAAGAATGAATTTTTGGTAAGTATTGATTTGTCTTCTCTTCGTAGAGTAGAGACAGAAGTGGTCACGGTACGCATGCTGATAGACCGTGTTCTTCATTCCTAATGATTATTTTAATTTAATTGTTACTGGAATTACATTTATTGTGTCAGCCAGGTTTTTGGTTGGAGGCTACAATTTAGAAGTCGTAATTTTAAATACCTACCATATTTTTAATACACCTTAGTTAAGTAACTAAAAATCTAAGTACTAATGAATCTTTAACTAAGAAATATCATGTAGGTATGTTCGTATATCTTTACAGTGGTATATGAAACTGCTAATCTTCAGGGCCACGTGTGTTTATAGTTTGGATAAAAACGTCATAGTTCTAAACCACATAATTCGTAAACTAGAACTTAAATAATCAAGAATGTTACAATAACTTACATAACTGCACATAAAACACGAGACTTTAAAACAAACACATAAAATTCCAACATTTATGGCTAACGAAACGCACATACCTACGTATCACTAAGAAGAAATAACGAGATATTAATGTGAATTTACAAGAAATATATGTTCACGAATTCTCCGTCGAAAGTTTGTCAAAAAACTACCTCGAAATAGAGGACCACGATAAAAAGACGCCTTCACCGATAAGGGTCAACCGCTGTGCCCTTTATTTTTTTCTTTCAACTTTTGCTAACCAAACGAAGGACAGCCATGTTTTTGTGCGACAAAATGGCCGCTGCAAAGTTTTGGCGGGATTTTGGTCAGAAGTTTTGTTGGTCTCCCAATTAGTTTGGCTGCTTGTCGTGTCTTAGACTCTTTGTCTTCAGAAATTTTACCGTATTTTTTTGCACTTATGTTACCAAGTAATGAAAACTAAGAGAACATTTTACTTTCTTTGTTAACAAAATGTGATGAGAATGTGACATTTGAATGAACAGAAGTTTTGTCGCCGACTCCGAAGTTAATTAAAAGTAATCTGCTTGGACGCGTAAAACGTCTTGTAATTCGCCATCTTGATAATTACTAAGTATCTACTTAGTGAAACTTTTGTTTTATTTAACAAATTAAATGTAGGACTTTAAACTAAAGAATCTCCCGCCGTGTTTTTTGTACGCGATTAAATGGCCGCCGCAAACTTTTCGCGGGAAACACAATTTAGAACAGCAAAACCGTGTTTCAAATTAAATTAATCAAGCTTCTTTGATAAAGTCCTAAACCATAAGCAGTTTATTCATTTGTTTGATTGATTGAACATCATATTTAATTATTGGCGTAAAGTTTTTGTTCAATTTTAGTCAATTAATTAATTAATTAATTAATCCATTTATTTCAGGTAATAATAACCCATAATTGTAAAAAATAAATAAAAATAAAAATAAAATCAATTACAAATAAAATTACACACAATAAAATCATACACAATAAAATCAAACGCAATCATATACAATAATAACAAAAATAATAATAAAATAATAATAAATAATAATAATAAAATGTAATAAATTTAACATGTCCACTATAGCAGTCTCTTACTGGCGACACTGTATGTAACTTGTCTGTCACAGCAGTGTCGCAAATAAGGACAGTCCCACCTACTTGCTATCATACTCAGAACGGCATTGGGGCTGGCCCGCACTCTGCGCACAAGCGACGCGCAGCGCTTCCGCATGGTCGCATGGAAACAGGCTTTTTTTTTTCGTGGGTAGGTGTTAAAAAAGTATAGACGCTTTTGCAATTCGGAATTTTATTTAAAATATAATTAAGTTAAAATACTGATTCAGTGCGCACAAATTCAGTGCGCTGGTCCTGCCAAGGACACAGTGGCAAAGATAGCCGAAGAGTTCCGCAGTTTCCGGGAGCTCATATTTTCTATGCTTGGTCTGCTCCGAAGCCAAATCACTGAGTGTGCAAAACAAATTGATGTCTTAGAGACCAGGCACCGGCGGAAAGCGTTAGTTTTCCAGGGACTTGTTGAAGTGGAGAACGAAGACAGCACAGCAGTAATTTTGGAGGTTCTCAATACCAAGCTTGCCGTCAAAAATGTCTCAGCATCCTCAATTAAAACCTGTCACAGGCTTGGAGCCCAAGGCAAAGAGCATCACAGGCCTATGCTCGTTAGATTCACCAGTGTGGACATCAAGGCCTCAGTTTGGAAGGCAAAGACAGGCTTGAAAGGCTCCAAAATATCTGTCAAGGAGTTCTTGACCAGGGCCAGGCAATCTGTCTTCGGCAGGGCGCGCGAGCACTTTAGCATGCGGTCGTGTTGGACTCAAGACGGCGTCATCATCATAAAGGCCCCTGATGGAAGTCGGCACAAGGTTACTTCCATCGACGAACTGAAGCCCTTGATAGCCAAGTATCCTAAGGCGCCAGGCGCGTCTCCATCAACGAGATGAAGAAGTGTCGATGCTGCCGAGAGCCTGAAAAACACATTACGTAATTATTGAATGTTTACTCTGATGTCTTGTTGTTTCTAATTTGTTGTTTCATGTAGGTACTCATAATCGTTACTTACCGTTGTGTAGTTGTCCCGTCTCATAGTTATCTTTCTTTTGTTTTGTGCCCCAACTGTTTACGTAATTTCTGTTTCTCGTATGGAGGTGTATTGATATTCGATACCCGCATCATGTTTAGTTTTCAATCTCAACTCATGAAGTCTTGATTTTGTTGTGAATGTCAGCTTGTCAAATTGACATTAATAAATTAATAATAGATTGACGTTGACGTTCCAATTTAACTTTCTGAAATAACTGGCTATAGTATTACTTACGTTTCGTTCCATTATGCGTTTTATTAAATCTGCAGTTGGGTGTACTGTAAATCATTTATCTAATATTTTACTTTTCTTAACCTCTCAAAGGCTTTTTTTTTTTCTAACTATCTTTTTTGTTATTATTGTTTTTGGGATTTACGGTTTTCGCCTTTTAGAGTAGACAAAAGTGTGAACTAAGATTTTGTTATGTGTAATTTGTGCTGAATACCATGTTGTTCATTGTTTTAGTGTTTTGTGAGCTGGCGGGTGGTGCAGTTGCACCTTGTTGCTCTGTTTTTAGCAATAGCATAATTTTTATATATATTATAATATTATTATTCCCTTTATTAGCTACCTACTGATATTTATGTCAGACAATGAGTCTTACTTTTCTGCTAGCCAATCTACTGCTTCTTCTAGCGATGAAAGTTTTTGTTCTTTCAGCTACACCCTTGGTGACTTTATGCAACAAAATTTCAATTATCAGTCTAATCGGTTGGTGAATGTGTGTCACATTAACGCTCAAAGTGTTCCAAGCCACCACAGTGAGCTGTATGACGCGTTTAATAACAGCAATATTCACGCCATCCTGATCTCTGAAACTTGGCTCAAACCACATCTCCTGTCCACGACTTACCCTCTTACTGGTTTTGTTCTTATACGGAATGATAGGATTGGTAAAGCAGGGGGTGGTGTGGCCATATACCTTCGAAATGACTTTCCATATAAAATACTCGCTACTTCCTCTTCAAATTATTCTGCTTCTGCTGAGTTTATTTTCCTCGAAGTCTGTGTCAAAGGAGCCAAAACCATCATTGGTGTTGTCTACTGTCCTCCCACTGTTGATTACTTCACTGAATTCGAATCAGTACTTGAATCTTTGGGTTCGGAATATGCACATCACATCATCATGGGTGATTTCAACACAAACCTCCTTGTCCCCAACTCTCCTCGATCCCGTAAGCTCCTCCATCTTATCCAGTCAGCTAGTCTGCACGTGTTGCCGCTCAAACCTACTCATCATAACACTGTCGGCGACGACACCTGGCTTGACTTGATCCTTACCTCGAACCCTTCCCTCGTTTCCTCCCACGGTCAACATGACGCCCCTGGCTTTTCTCATCACGACATGATTTTCCTTTCATATATCCTGAAACCTCCAAAACCTAAGCCCAAGATCCTGTACAGGCGTTGTTTTGCGCGGATGAATGCCGAGAAGCTCAAGGAAGATGCGTCTGTGGTCGATTGGGAGCCTATGACGGAAGCAGCTTCAGTTGACGATAAGGTTGCCATCTTAAATGATGTTATAGTCAACCTTTATAACATCCATGCTCCCGTCAAAAAAGTTAAGTTAAAACGTCCACCTGCACCATGGATGACTAGAGGTATAAAGATGGCAATGCGACGTAGGGACCGCGCATTCCGCAGATTTAAAAGGGATCGTACTGATGAGAACTGGACATCATTCAAGGCTGCAAGGAATAGATGTAATCAGATGATACGCAATGCTAAACGCCGCCACATTCTTGACACTATCAATTCTTCCTCTTCTGCCGATATTTGGAAATTTCTTGGAACTCTTGGTATCGGCAAGTCGCGACATTTAGATCTTCCTAGTTCAGTTAACTTAGACGATCTCAACCAGCATTTCTCCACCGTTTCTATCATGGATCGGTTAACCAAGCAAAACACTCTGTCTCAAATTTCTGGTCTAACGCGTCCTCATAATAATCCTTTCATTTTCATTCCAGTTGAAACGGGAGAGATCAGAAAGATCATTCTCTCCATCAAATCGAAAGCGGTGGGATGTGACAATATCACCCGTGGTATGATCATAACTATTCTGGATCAACTCCTACCCGCGATTACCCACATTATAAATTTTTCCTTATACACCGGAGAATTCCCTTCCCTATGGCGCAAAGCCTATGTTCGTCCACTACCTAAGGTTTCTAATCCCTCTCTTCCTACTGACTTCCGTCCAATTTCTATCCTTCCCTTCCTATCCAAAGTGCTTGAGGCCTGTGTCCACAAACAGTTCTCCAGCTTTGTTCATCGTAACTCAATCATTAGTCCTCTTCAATCTGGGTTTAGGCCTGGGCACAGCACTGTCTCCGCGCTCCTTAAAGTGACTGGCGATATGAGGGCAGCACTGGAAGACACCAAAGTTACTGCTCTAGTGTTGGTTGATTTCTCGAATGCCTTTAATACCGTCAGTCACGACATCCTGTTAGCCATTCTGTCATATGTTATGGTCTCTCCCGAAGCACTGCAATGGTTCTCCTCTTACCTTCAGGGACGTCAGCAGTCCGTTCATGTTGGGGATTCTTCTTCTTGCTGGTGTGACTTGGAAGCTGGCGTTCCTCAAGGCGGTATACTTTCTCCTCTTCTATTTTCTATTTTTATTAATCTTATAACTTCCGAACTTCAGTGTGCGTATCATCTGTATGCAGATGACTTGCAGTTGTACTGTCAAGGGAGGGTTGATGAATTGCCTGACGTTATCGGCAGATTAAATTGGAACTTGATAGCCATAAAAACCTGGGCTGACAGATTTGGTGTAGCTGTAAATCCTGCGAAGTGTCAGGCGATCATCATTGGTAGTTCTCGTAGTATTAGCAAGGTGGATGGTACAACCTTGCCACCTGTCCTCTTTAATGGTACGATCGTTCCTTTTAGCACTGACGTAAAGAACCTAGGCTTGCACATAGATAGTACCCTGAACTGGCGTACTCAAGTCGCTAGGGTAAGCCAGAAGGTTACCGGCACCCTGCGGGCTCTGTACAGACTGAAAAATTTATTACCATCAAGTACGAAGACAATGCTTGTGCAATCCTTAATTTTCCCTATCATCGACTATGGTGATGTGTGCTACTATGACCTGAATGCAGATCTCCTCGACAAACTTGACCGTCTTCTGAATAACTGCATTCGATTCGTTTTTAATCTGCGTAAATATGATCACGTCTCTGCGCATCGGTCGCTTCTAAAGTGGTTGCCCATACGCCAGCGCAGAGAGCAAAGGGCGCTGACTACCTTGTTTTCATTTCTTGATTCTCCCTCTTCCCCTGGTTATCTAGCCCCCCACTTTCAGTACATTTGCGCCAACCACAATAGAAATCTACGTTCTTCACACAATCGTCTTCTTCAATGTCCCACTCACCGCACAGACTTCATTCACTCTTCCTTCTTTGTTCAATCTATCTCTCTGTGGAATGCACTCCCCCAGGAAATCAGGATGGCAACCAACCGATTATCCTTTAAAACTAAAGTTCGCGAGCACATTCGTAAGAAGCTAGCGGTATCATCACAGCGGTAATGTTTTCTCATTGTTTGTCCAATTTGTTTTTAACATACTCGTGTATTTATGTACATTTATTTGTGCTTATATTTATATATAATTAGTTATATGTATTATATGTATTTATAGACTAAATAAGTTTATACGTGTCTATATATTATTTAAAATTATTTAACCTAAAATATCATTATAATTTGCACCTGCCACTGTTTGTCTCTGCATCACCCAAAGGTTGACTGGTAGAAAATGCCTATGGCATTAAGTCCGCCTCTGTACATTTGTGTGCTTAAAGTGTTAAATAAATAAATAAATAAATAAAATAAACAGTCCGTGCGCGCCCATGCGAACATACCGGAAGCGCTGCAGTAGCGAGGCAAACCCAAAACCGCTCTGAATGCGTTATTAAACTGAACACGGAGGGTGTTGTAGCTTTTCTGCGTGTAATTGGCCCACAGGCTGCAGGTGTACATGGACGTGCAATATGCTCGGAAAAGAGTTATTTTAACTCCATCCGAGCAACGCGCGAACCTGCGGGCCAGCATATTAGCTCTTATGCATAACGCCCTCCGCTCCCGTTCCAAGTCAGCATGATCCCTGAGGTCAGCTGTGACTATATGCCCTAGGTATTTAAACTGATTAACCCTGTCTAAGGCTACACCGTTTAGACGTATAGGTGGTACAAAATCTGGACATATAGCACCACCAGCCTCAAAGACCATGTATTGACTTTTCTTAATATTATAAACAAGTCCATGTTTAACCGCGAAATCCTCACATATCGCTATCAACCTCCTTAGGCCACAAATCGACGCGCTCAGCAGCACCATATCGTCTGCATAGCTCAAATTGTTGATACACACGTCATCAACATGACAGCCGACATGCTGACTGCTCAGCGCGACGATCAGCGCATCCATGTAAAGGTTGAATAGCGAGGGTGAGGTCAGTCCACCCTGCCTTACACCGCACTCTAACCGATAAGGCTCCGACACTGCCCCCGACCATCTGACGCTATTAACTTGGTGCGTATACCAATACTTAAACATAGTAACAAGTTCTGGTGGTAGGTTTATACTCTCAAGTTTCTTCCACAAGAGATCATACGCCACCAAATCAAATGCCCTGGATAAGTCGAGAAAACACGCGTATACCGGGGTTTTACGGTCAATGTAGTATTTGACAGTATGCTTAAGACACAGTATGGCACTTTCCGTTGACAATCGGGGTCTGAACCCAAACTGATTATCGTGCAGAGATATATATTTACTTAACTGTGTATTAAGCATACCGTCAAACACCTTCGCCGTAACTGTAGCTAGAGAAATGGGCCTATAGTTGCTTTTATCAGCTAAGTCACCAGTTTTATCTTTAACTATAGGCACAACCACAGTTTTCATGAGATCCGCCGGAAGATAAGAATGGCTCACGCACAGCGAGTAGAACATTGCTAAAACTCTGTTTATATGTGAGCCAGCGTGAACCAGGTGTTCAATGGATAGGGAATCGTGACCTGGACTTTTGCCTCTTGTCATACTCTTAATAGTTTTGGCCACATCCTTGGCACTAAAGCTCACCCCTACTCTCCCTTCAGGTAACTTACCATTGAAAACCTCATACGCCGGACCCAGCGGTGAATGTACAGTAAATTGATTCCTAAAGATTTCAGCAATGCCTTTACAATCACTCACCCCATCGACACTCACCGGAAGCCCAGGCTTGACGTTAACTTTGTTGGTGTTTTTCCAAAAGCCTCGAAAATCACCTTTGGCGTGCTTTTCCGCAAGACTGTCCATTTTAATCTGGGTTTGATGATCTTGGCACCATTTTAAATGAGATTTAAAAACCCTTCTGCTGGCACACATTTCATCATACATAAGGCCAGCTTTGGGCTTACCGCACGATACCCACTCCATAAACTTCGTTCTAGCCTTCCGGTGAGCCCCGCTGACGTGTTTATTCCAACCCACTATGCGTGGCCTACTCCTATTCCTCATAGGTCCCTCTCGACTTACCAAGGACGCAGCACGAAGGGCGGACACAATGTCAGAGTACATCCCATCAAGAATACGATGGTGATCGGGATCATTACAGTACAAATCAGCACACTTTATAAACTCCGTTGGGAAGTTAACCAACCTTAACCGTTTATGACACTCTGTGGTATATTTCGCGATCTGTTCTGTATTTCTTATGCCCCACGATACAGTGTTATCGGCCAATGACATTTTATTTAATAATTTAGGTGTAAGTAAGTCAAGGTCACATTCTACGATTAGGGGAAAATGATCAGACCACAGCGTATCATAATTTACGTAAACATTAGTGACAAAACGTTTAGCCGATTGCGTAACTATACAATGATCTAGCCAGCTGCATGTACCGTGAGCGTCACTTAGGAATGTGTATGTACCCGAGTCCACGCCGAGAATGTCAACATCAATACACGACCAATATCGTTCACTACAAAAACTAATAAGCTCGTTATAAAATAACTCGTGTAAGTTAGCATTGTAATCACCTAACATAAAAACCGATTCAATATTGTGTTCGTCTATAATAGCACTTACCGCGCTTAAACAGTCCGTAAAGTCCGGTAAGTTATCCGCACAGTTAGTAGGCATATATATACTCATCACAAGCACAGGTCGGTCTTTTGTTATCACTTTTAACGCGCTAATACGAGCGTTATCACACTGCAACACTGACACTTGTTGGAAAACACTGCTCCTCCACAATATGGCGACGCCGCCAAACGGCCTACCGCGCAGAATACCGGCGGACGTGTCGACTGCCGAAGTTCCTGTGTATCCGAAGCTGCTGTCGATCGTTCCTAGATATGATATTTCGTCAGGCAGTAACCATGTTTCTTGCAGTGCAATTAGGTCACAGGTGCGACACAATTCCCGCACACTATCAACTGACCGCTTGACGTTCTTACAATTGAAGCTAGCAAAACGGTATCCATGTCTATTCATACTTATGTTGTTTAACGCCGTCCACAGAGGGGAATCCGTTCGTCTTATCATTCATTCGATAGCTAAAATGTGGGTAAATTATACACGACTAATTAGGTATATTCCTTTATTTGAATACATATCGTGTCAGCTAACGATAATGTTTTAACAACACCATCCCGTCGGTAACTGCTGTTTATAAACAGCCTTCAGTAAATCTTCTGATTATTGTTTGATTCATAACTAAGTAGTAGGTACTTGCTAAATATTTATAGAGGGATCGGATAAGAATGCCTGACAGAAACAGAAGTAGGATATTATACAATACTTAGTGTGCCTACTCTTGAATTTATGGTGTTATCATTATTCGAGCTAAATCACTAAGTGCAGCTGGATATTTCAGGCAGTGGTCTGTACTTTATCAGGACATACCTGCAGAAACTCAAGTCTGCTATCACTGAGTCAAGACAGAAAAAAAAATCTCTGCCTAAAACAAAAGAACACCGAGGACTCTCTAAACCTGTCTTTGTTCTGTCATTCGTACACCGGTCATAATTCGATTAATTTGTCCGTCTGCAATTAGTCGTTTCTCGTTCGTTAAATCAATTTTTTTACAGAGTCGGTCGTCTCGATTGCGCTGGCTCGCAAATTGATACGTGATTGAATTTGACGTTGCGTTTTAGGTGCAATGAAGACGGTGAGACGTGAGAGGTCTATAGAAAGATATACTTCAGAAAGATAATGTTTTTCTGGTACTTGTGATTGTTTTTCGAATATTGATTTGGTACTGTTTATATTGTTTATTTATCGTAACCTCGTAATATTTCTCGGTCATCAGTCGCAAAAATTGATTGCCTTGAGAGCTTGAGAATTACAAATACCACACATACCATGTCGCCTGTATTCCCGGCATGGTAAGGCAGCGGTGTATGTATAGTACACCCACAATTCGCCTGTTATGTTTCAAGTCCTGTGTAATAGGGGGTGAGTCTATTGCCACCAACCGGGCATAAATACAGACTCCGGGTTGCTAAAAATCCGTCTTCTCGAAAACAAAAGCAATGTAATTGGACCGCCAAAATGACCTCTATTGTATGTCAAAATCAAAATATTTTATTTGACATAACATGGGCACATAAGAACCGTCAGAAGCTAGGTGCACGGTTCCAATTGGTCGTTTTCTCTATAGAAGAGACGGCAAGAAATTCCACGGTTGCTCTTTTAAAAATAATTGGCTTTTACAATGTTTTCCAATTACAGTGTTTTCGTAACGTGTTTTCAGTATTATTCAAGAGGAATGCAGAATTGCAGAGTCTTTGAACAAATTGAACTCTTCGCAATATGAAAATACTCGGATAAAGGAAAAAGAGCATTTTCTTTTTCATTAGGAACGTCGATTGTTAGATACGTATCGTTCCTAAACAAGACTTTCAAGATGAACTCTTGCTTCAGGAATATAGTTAGAAAACGTCGTGATCAAAGGCGAAAGAATATCAAACATCAAAATAATGTATGTGCATCAAACTCAAACTCAAAGCATTTATTTCAAATAAACCAATTTCAGTCACTTTTGCATTGTCAAGGGGTCGATCAGTCAGAAAGATGAAGCTAGTTGCCCATTCCAAAGCGTAGTAGGTACCTATGGAGAAGAACGGACAAGAAAGTGTATTAAAAATGTGTGGCCATATTTAAGGGTCAGACCAATATAGTAGTCGCGAAACATTCTCAGCTATCCCATACATTTGGGTCAAGTAGGTAAGTATTGATGTTTTGTATGCGACATCTGAATATTTCTTCGCGATTGCGATGTTGGTCCCATGGAGAAAGCTGTACAGTTTTGAAGGCATGTCACACCCTTAAAGATCACACATTTCTGATACACGATACTTTACTACTTAGTGGTTGATGTTCTTTTTGCAGATTACATTTGAGATTTGACTGCAATTTTCTACACTCCTATAAGTCCTAACAGTGCACGTAATTTTTCGTACCTAATGCATAGGGCACTAATTATAATATCCACTAATTATAATACCACGTTTTCTTCTGCAAGTTTTTCTGAGTGTCATCTGAATCGAATTCTACCTACTGTTATTAAACTTTCTTTAAAACAATGATGGACGCCAGAATACTGCCCGTTTCACATGACATTTCAATAAGCACTGTGAATATTATTGAATAATGGTGGTATATTATGTCACTAATGTTATTTTAATATCTTTCACAAGAGAAACATTCCACTTCGAATCAATTACAATATTACGCGTGCTTCGTTATTAAATAACATCATCCGTATCGATAAAGATAATCATTTTCATTGCATACACACGCCATCTTACCCCAGACAATTTTCAACTTTATCCCATGATCGTTAAAATTCAAATTAGCTTGTCAGGTGGACATACTCATGGGACTCCCGGACTACCTTCAGATAAATTAAATAAAACATAAGTAAGTCGGTACCTAAGTAGAAAAGTTTCGGTAACAGAGTTAGCTTGGAAACTGAAGCAAACAACCGTGTAACGCGTCAAGAGTCATTAGGAGCAAGTGGGGCAGAACTGCCAAAAAGATTGCACAGTATCTTGTGAAATATCTTCCTTTTAACGAATTTTGTTGGAAAAGTGGCTCGTGCCTGAATGATAACAGCCGTTCGGGTCGATTGGATTAAGCTACGCTTGCCGCAGTCGGTTCGTGGATGGGTGAGCATCTATTGCATATCGGGACCTCTCCGTGTCTCGGAAAGTATGTTAAGCCGTTGGCCCCAGCTGTAATTTGTAGATCTTTGACAGTCGTTACGGGTAGTTAGAAGCCCAAATCTGACAACCACTCTTACCAAGAGGAATCGTGTTACATAGTAACTGGGTTGTGGAGGTCAGATAGGCAGTCGCTCCATGTAAAATACTGATATTCAGCTGAATCTAGTTAGACTGGAAGCCAGCCCCAAAATAGTGGAATAAGGTTTTTTTATTTTTTATTATGAGACTACATCCACACAAGGTCTTCAGGTCCCGAACTAGGCAGAGCCTGTACTACGGTAACCTGATGACTGATATACATACTTATATACATATACACACCCAGACACAGGTCAAACAGACATGTTCATGCACACAAATGTTTGATTTGTCCGGGGATCGAACCCGGGACCAGCGGCTCAGAAGGCAGGGTCGCTACCAACTGCGCCAACCGGTCGGTCGATTGAGTGGGTAGTGCGATCATAAGCTTGGCAGATTTGTGGGTAGGTCAATAGAGTAGTTTACTGAATCGTCCGTCGGCAAGTTTTTCTATTGAATTCGGTCTGAAAAAAACTCTTTGGTCGCCTTTCTGTGGATAGTTTGCTGAGTCAAGAGTAACTAATGGATATAAAATGCAACTTTTTCCCTAAAACTCGAAGAATAAGTCATTATCATCAGCCTATAATGTTCCCACTGCTGAGACACAGGCCTCCTCTCGGTGAGAGGGAGTGGGCCGTAATCCACCACGCGGGCCCAGTGCGGGTTTGTAGATGTCACATATCTTTCGAATTTTTGGTTCTAGAACATGCCGGTTTCCTCTTGATGTTTTCCTTCGCCGTGTTGAGAGCAGTGGTGATTAAATAATTTACACAAAGTAAAGCGCCTGTCTGGATTCGAACCTACGACCTACAACTCGTAAGTCGCGGCCGTTACCACTGGGTCACCACTGCTCTCTGAAGAATAAGTAATGAGGATAAACTTAACCAAAGGTGAGCCACCAACTAAGCTTTGTGTCGCTTGTATCTTGTAACTTGGGAATCAGTTGATGAATGTATATTACTTATAATAAATAAAAAAATAATTAAAACATTTAAAATAACCAGACCGCCATTTCTCCACTATTGATGGGAATGACTTAAAAAATCCCAACCGATTATTCGTCATCCAAAATCCGCCGACTCGCCTATCTGAATCAGGGACACAGTCACAATTTCGCAGAAGCTCGCTGTACACATAACCATCTTATTTTAATTCCTCAGCTGTCGTCACAGTTTAACATTGTTGACTTTTTTCGGTTTTCAAAGTCGTTAGGAGCCGAAAATTCGTCTTTTACGTTTTTTGTGGCCACGGTCCGCCGCGCCGTCGCCGACTTTCGTATCGAATATCCGCGTGGCGTTTCACTTTTTGACTTTTTGCACGCTTCCCTTTGTTAGATTTTTTTGTCGATTTTTGCAACTTATCGGCATGATGTGAGCAATGTTGAGTACTTAAAAAAGCGGCCAAGTACGACTACGACTCGCACACGGAGGGTTCCGTATAATATTTATTTATCATTAAAAATATTTTTTAAATACTTTAGTAAAAGAAAACACGTCTCCTAGATGAGGACCCCCTTTAATTTTTAAGTTAATTTTGATTTTAGTGGACATAGTAGCACACAATCTATGAAAATTTAAAGTATCGACCTATTACGGTTCAAAAGATTTAGCCCTGGGGGCCTACTCTCTAAGTCCGTCAACGAGGATACGGGCCCGTCCGAAAGTAGTTCGACACTTAAAAGAGAACCCTACTCCCGATTAATTAACTTTTCAGGACGTACAAAAACACATCGGGAGTAAGGACAAATGCCTAAACGTTTTGTCATTAATTTTTAGTTCGGTCCCCGTACTAATCTTATGTCCGTAAGTGCAGTGATACGGAGTAGAAAACGTCCGTAATTTCGGCCGAAACGACGGACTATAGCGATGATGATAAACTGAAATCTATTTTAATAAGCACGGCGCGTTAAATCGCTTTACAGCCTTCTTAAGTGTATTACTTGACAACATTAACTTTCACACCCAAAGAAGACGTGTCGTTGACATTTTTTACATAACGAATTTGTTTTTACTCCATACCTTTCCTGTATCCTATTTCATTCTTGTCAGTATCTCACTAATCTTATCTCAGAAAACAATATTTCGCATCTCTATTTCCCATACTACGAAATAAATAAAAAGAAAATAAAACATGGGTATTCACTAAAGCGGTTACAGGACAACAAAAACCAATTGGAACTGAGGCCAAACTCATAAAATATTGGCTATTGTGTCCCTCATACGTCATAACCCGTTTCTTGCGAAACGTAAAACTGATTTCTTGGTTTCTTTAAATTGTAGTATATTCGTCACTTCGTGGTATACTAGTGCAACTCACAATGTATTCGCCCTGGCTGTACTTGATTGAAAAAAGGGAAGAAGCTTTGAAAATATATGACTTGCTTTGGCCAAAAATGACGGTTTATGGTTAATATGAAATTGGTAGGACCTAGGACACTCTATATAAAGACCAATACGATATCACTTTACTTGTTGAAATCGTATCAATAGCGTACGCTGTACGAACTAACAAACTAACACACATTCAAACATAACCTGAAAACACGCATACAAACATAATGCTGACAATTGCGTGCACTGACTGGACAGGTCCACTCAAACTGTGTGGTTCTTTCCTCAAAAGACCATTTTAGATACCGATCTACATAACCTTCACATGATCTGACCAAGATTTTGTCTGGACTTTAAGAGTAGTCAGATAGGAAACGCCGGCCTCATCTAGTTTATAAAGTATATATGTTTGACGTGTAAAAGTGTTTGTACAAACCGTCTTACAGAAATAAAATCATTTATCATTTAGCTAGTTCAATTCCAATCCCCTAATCATAATTTCAGCCGAAAGACGTCCACTGCTGGACATAAGCCTTCCCCGAGCATCGCCACTTCGACCGGTTCTGTGTTACGTCCAGTAGATTCCTGCGGTCTCCACAGGGTCATCGGTCCACCTCGTGGGAGTCCTTCCAACGTTACGTCTTCCGATACGCGGTCCCCACTTCAGAAACTTTCTGCCCAATCGGCCATCTTTTCTGCGAGCAATGTGACCGCTGGCACTTAAGTTTGGCAATTCTTCGGGCTTTGTCAGCTACCTAGATTCTTCTACGGATCTCTTCATTTCTAATACCCCTAATACCAAGTTTTAAAAGACAGTAAATTCACATCCATGGGGAGAAGGCGTGAGTTTGTGAATGTTTGTAAATGCACGTCCCTATAGTAGTGGCCGTGGTCGAAAACCCCATTGTCCGGCGCGGTGTCAGACGGAACCGCAACAGTTTACAATAATGATTTTTGTTTAATAACACATTGTTCATCCTATGAGAGTCTCAACACTCGAAGCTCGTAAAATAATCCTATGGGACAAGTTGTAAAGGGCAGATAATTATTATCGTCTATAGTTTTGTTAAGGTAGGACCTAGTTACAGCTGTGGTTGGTTATACAACAATTGAAATCGATACAATACACTTTGACAAATCGTAAAACGATATTTATTTCCTTTAACAAGATAATATTTCAAAAGCTCGCCATATCGAAGCTAAGCCAGGACAAGAGTAAAGGAAGACTTAAGATACGATAGATGGACTGTGTGAAAGATGATACGGCTAAAAATGGAGTGACTTCCGAGATGAAGACTATTAGAGAAGTATGGGAAAAAAACACACGTTGTGCTGATCATCGTGATCATGATGATGATGACGATGATCGAAGCTAAGACAAACGGCAAACTCGAAGATCAATATGAATAGGCTGTTAGAAGATGAGCACTTTAAAACAGTTCCACAATAAAAGTATTCATTTATAATTTAAAATGATTGTTACTCTATAATGCATTAATGGTTGATTGGATTTAAGTGTTTGGCAGACGGATAAACCAGTAAATGTCCTGCAGTAGCACATAAGATACTTGATATACTGGTATCTACTTGAGAGAAACCGCGGGTAACAGCTAGATACTTTTTATATATATTTCTTTCTTTCCATCTTTCCACTCCATACTTAGTACTTACTTTTTGAGCTTCGACAGGACTTTTTTTTCCCGTTTTTATTTTTTCAATTCCCCTATTTAAAAAAATTATGTTTGAAGAAGTTTTCTTTCTTTCTCCTTTTTTCAATATATTAATTTTATATTCAATATTAGTATAGTGATTGAGATTCGAGTACCAATGAAATCAGTTTTAATGCTAAGGCTCCCGTTTGTTTTACTTATTTTACAACTACAATCGATTTCGACATCGTACTGATCAGCCATATTGGTTCTGCCACACTCGTTTGTGCTGTCACTTCGTCCTTCACCTACATTCAATTCGTTCTATCCCTTCTGGCATTAATTTGCACATTAGTATAATATTATTATCATCCCGCTCGCCGCCGCCGCTCCTTTAGACCACAACCCACCTTTTAACCCGTCAACTTGACCTTGTCTGGAACAAGCGTCAGGACCACACATTACTCCACTACTTGTTTTATTTTCCCCTTTTTACCCTTTCTTCGGGAATGAGACGTCACTTTTTCAATTTAGGTAATGAAGGTGGAATAGAATAGACGTTTTTGCGGAGTATTTCTAGGTATTAGAGTGGTTACATACGTGTTATTTCGGGCTAACTCCTTCGTCTAATGGTTGCAAAAGCTACTGCGTAGCATGAGGCCCTGGGTTCGATTCAGAGGTCGGGCAAAGTTGTATTGGGTTTTTCCATCAGGAATTTCTCAGTTGCAGCCTGAATGTGCCCGGTTGATGTCAATAGTCTCGCCCCCTATTACATGGGACTATAACATAACAGGTACACTTCTTCCTAACCCGTCTTCGGGGATTACAGGTGTAATGTTAGTATGTATGTTTGTAAGTAATGTGTTGTAGGTCATTCAAATTATGAAAAAGTCTCTGTCACCTTTACTGTTTGTCCATGCCGGCACCCTGTAAGTTCTACTACATAGTGTTTTACTAAATCGTCTTGTATTGAAATCCACTTCACTAGAAAGAAAGAAAAATAGATTTATTTGTCACAGAAACACATGCTTGCAAGAAACTAATTAGCTCTAATAATTAAAACAAAGAGATCTCTAATCACGAGCACAAAACAGAAATCGTCGACAGCTGCACAAGAAATTAAATATAAATAAACATATTTACGCTTGCACAAAGATTTAACGAGATACGCACATCGATGCTTACCCCTGCGATTTCGCTGCGAAATCGAATACTTTTTCATACTTTTTGGTGAGTTTCCGCAAGCATTTGCGTCGGCATGCTAACCGCAATCACGGTGGAAATTAAAACGCATAACACTAGGTGCTTCGACATAAAATTTTCAACGCAATTAACACCCCATTTTCGGTGACAAACAAAACGTAAAAAAAAAGCGTATTCCACATGCAATTTTTTCCATTCGTTTGGCGGCCGGCGACTAAAAATTCTGTGCTTTCGCTACGTAAAACTGTGTGCATGTAAAATCGGTTTTTCATAAGCTACGAGTGGTTATGCATTGTGGATTCGGGTCAAGCATATAGGACCGAGTAGCCGGAACGCATACTACTCGAATGTTTAGCTTTTTCTATTTTTTCATTTCCAACTATAAAAATAAAAACAAAACACTGCTGACTTTTCCGCTCCACACTTTTAAATGATTTCCTTGCGTAATTTGATTCGCTATCAAGCCTCTAATTCAATCACAATCTTAATGCGTCTATGCACCTGATTATTTGGACCAAAATACCTACAGGGCATACCTTCGTGGTATGCCATGTATTTGTCTGTGTGCTAAATAAACAAATCTATTCGTGATTAGAGACCCGATGATTGACCAAGCTATGCGGTGACAATCACGTTGCTATTGATTGACCGCTTTGATCGCATGGAAACTTCCATAAGGTTCAAGCAAGTCGATATCAGACTCTTCCACTTTTTGTTATATCCATTCATCTTTCACTGGAAGTGAAACGTGTAAACACAAAAGAAGTAAAAAGTGAAAAATTATTACATTAGTAGACCGATCCAACGTTGTTGAATTTCAGAGCTCAGCCTCTTTCACTCGCCTATCAAATGATCGAAAAATTTAATGAAAACAGATGAACATTCCTATATAATTTTGACGGTGTCGTGTGAAGTGAACGTGAAATGAACCTACATTCAAGTGAACCAGTCACTCGTTAGCATCCAATATCGGCTTCAGATAATTATAGGTATTAAAAAACACGGCTTTTTTTCACATGCATGGTTGGTAATCTGATCGCCCGGTGTTTTGATGCTTACCCATTTCTTGAAGGAGTTATGCATAATATAGGAACAATGTCGGCACGGTTGGCGCAGTGGTTAAGCAATTCACTGCTGCGTTACGTGTCGCGGGTTCGATCCCCGCACGGAACAAATATTTGTATGACCTGCAAGTACACACATCAAAAGTGTCTAGGGATCAACATATATTTTTGCAATAACTTTTCTCCTGATTGATATTAATTAAAATTTTCTTTAAGGATTCATAAAATAAAGTGTTTTCGTTTGTCACAGTAACGATAAACCAAGTCACCTTTGCATTAATAAAGAAATTTGCCATTTTCCTAATAAAGGGATTTTTGACATTTGAACCACTAACACAAAAGTTCGAAAAAAAGACTGAAATAACAGTTTTCTTTAAAATTTTATTGGGTAACTTAAACAATTAATAATCCGTGTTTCTACCGCGAACACTAACAACACAAGAACATCGGTTTGGCATACTCAAAATGAGTTCATCCAAATCACGCTGTGGAATGGCCGCCCATGTTCGTTGCAACAACAAAAAAAGGTCTTCTTGCGACTGGATACCCTCCATATTCGGCAGAGCTCTTCTCTGTAGCATATCCCATGCATGCTCAATCGGGTTCAAGTCTGGCGACTGAGCAGGCCAGGGCAGGACATTGATGTTAGCTGCGGCGAGAGTCTGTCTTACAACTCTTGCGGTGTGCGGTCGTGCATTATCATGCATTAACTGAAATAAGGGACCGATTTGCACTTGTAGAGGAACGATGACGTCTGATACAATCGTCTCAGCATAAATTTGAGCGTTGAGGTTGCCTCTGATCCAAATCAACTCAGTTCTTCCGCCGATCCAAATACCCGCCCATACCATGATGGTTCCACCACTATAAGGATGGACTTCCTGGCAGGATTTTAATCGCTATTGGCGTCCAGGGGTTCTCCAGTGTCGTATACGTCTTGTATCCGGTCTCATACCAAAACGGGACTCATCAGAAAAGCACACGAAACGCCATTGTTCTTCTGCCCAATTTCTGTGTTCAAGAGCCCATTGATATCGAATCCTACGATTGTGCATTGCTATAGGTGGTACCCGTAGCGGTCTTCGGGAATGAAGGTTCACTTCATGCAAGCGGTTTCTGACTGTTTGGTCGCTAATTAAGTTCCCTGAAGAGTGATGAAGCCTCACGGCTAACATCATGGCGGTTATTGTTGGAGCTCTTCGAGTTAAGATTTGAATGTATCGGTCTTGTCTCCGTGTGGTGCAGCGATACCGTCCTCCATGGCGCTCAGCCACGGTACCAGTGCTTCGGTAACGTGTCTAAAGTCGACTGATAACACTCTGACTTGTATTCAGAGCTAAAGCCACAGTACGTTGCCGGGAACCAGCTTCTATCATTCCCACGGCTCTGAGCATTTCTTCCCTGCTTAAATGACGTCGCCGCTCCATAATAACGTTGGTTTTAATCAGTAGTAGGGAAACAGTAGCACTAATAATGTCTTCAATGCGTTGTATGTTTTTATAGGGAAAATATTGACAGCTGATTTTCATCTTTTACTCGAATTTGATTCACAGTTCCTGATTCAAATTATGAAATGCACCAAAAAGGATCCATATAAATTTATAAAATCATAAATTTATTACAAAGCCACATCTTAATCTCAAGAAATCCGCATAAAAATGCTTGATCCCTAGACACTTTTGATGTGTGTAGTTGTTCCGGGTCTGGCTGTATGTGTATGTGAGTTTAAATGTTTGTAAACGCACCCACGATACAGGAGAAATTCCTAGTGTGGGGCAAAGTTTAAAAATGTTATGAAAACTAGAATCTTCCTCTACAACTATCAACATGGCTGACTTACAGACAACACAGCCTGCGCCCGTTAACATAAAAACATGATGCTGGAACATTTTCCTGAAAAAGAGTATTTCGGAACTCGTCAAACACAAAATAAAAGAAAATCAAAAAGATAAGCAAAAGCTACTAAGTATACTAATTTTATTATTATGTTTCAATTCAATTTGATATTGAAGTGACCTATACTATTAATAGTTGTAATACTTACTATTATTAAACTACCTAATTATCAGAAAAACATGATTACTTATTTAAATTATTTAGCATAAAATTAAACAGTAAACATAAAAACACAGCTTTAAATTTTAAAAAATAGGTCATATTATGATCTTTTATTTGGAAATTAATTCTATGACCTTTTGTAAATTTGTTGATATATAAATTGGAATGCTAATGACGACTTGTCGTGCACGGATTTACACATGATACCGTTAAATACGAGAATTAATACAAAAGGTCATATTTAAACGAATAAACTAATCTATTTACTTAATACCAATCAGTCAAAAGATGCTTCATTATTTTAATTAGTTTTGATAAATGAGTTAATATTAATCATTCTGCCTAGCGTTTTTCCAATATGTTGGGGTCGGCTTCCAGTCTAACCGGATGCAGCTGAATACCAGTATTTAACATGGATCGACTGCTTATCTGACCTCTACATCAGGTACTGGGTAAAACGATACCCCTTGGTAAGACTGGTTGCCAGACTTTTGGGCTCCTTTGGGATTTTGGTCACCTAAAAATGATTTAAGAACTACATATTTGTACAACAGAATCTATGCGCCATATTTTCCAGTAAAGAAATTATCAAAATCTTAAGCTGGCCTGCTTTAAGCTACAAGGCTGAAAAAATATAAGTTTTCATAAATAGCACTGCAAGAAATCTCAAATGTGACAATATAAAGTGTTATCTGGGTACCACCTGGTGGCAGAGATTTTGAATAATTAAAAGAGGCTATAAAGAGCCTGGTTTCCTGCAGCGGCTACATCTTATAGCGGAGATAAATAGCCTATTAAACTAAGTTGTTGTCAGAATGCATAAACGCTACCTGATTTATTTTTTACTCACACTAAGGTGTCTGTTTGTCACCTAAGTATGAGTAAAAATTACTGTTTGGAGGGGCTCGTGGCTAAATGATACAAGCCCCACGGGTCGATCGAAGGTTAAGCTACGCTTGCCGCGGTCGTTTCGTTGAGGTATGATCATCTGCTACATATCAAGACCCCTCCGTGCCTCAGAAAGCACGTTAAACCGTTGGTCCCAGCTGTCATTCGAGTCAGAAACCCAAATGTATGACAACCAGTCTTACCAAGGGGTAACGTGTTACCCAGTAACTGGGTTGTGGAGGTCAGATAGGCAGTCGCTCCATGTAAAATACTGATATCCGGCTGCATCTGGTTAGACTGGAAGTTGAGGTCGGCCCTCAACATAGTTGGGAAAGTCGAGGCAAACTGATTGATTTCGGTGACTGTTTAAGTCCATTAATTAATTTCATAACGATTTGCTCATCAGTCTTGTAATTAGTTGAGCGGCCAAGTATGGTATGAGCCTATTCCTAGGCTGAAGTATGCAATAACATCGTTAGACTCACTACTATAAAACAAAGTCCCCCCGCCGCGTATGTCTGTCTGTCTGAACGCGATAAACTCAAAAACTGCCAAACGGATTTTCATACGGTTTTCATCAAGGAACGAAATGATTCTTGAGGAAGGTTTACGTGTATAATTCATCAAAGTTTTGTGTAAATTGGCTGAAATATGACCATGATTGTTCTAGATGTCTGAAAAAATCATGCCGACAGGGAGCTTTATTGGCGTACGCCGCGTAAACATCGTATGAAATTTAGCACACAGTTTATAACCTGGATTAACACATAGTGTACTTTAAATCCCGGTAGTATGTTCTCGTGGCATATTTTCCGACATCCACGCAGGTGAAGCCGCGGGCTAAAACTACTAAATAATAAAAACCTAATTGCTAGTGAGTTTTAGCAGTTTGTAAGCACTCAAAACATCTTAAATGAAGTACTTACTAATCTAGGAATGTAATTATTGACAACAGTATCGATGTACCTAGTAATTCCTTAACACATATAGAAAATTAAGTGGCGCTTTAGTACAGCGCCTTAAAAAGTAATGGCGTCTCTGAACTGACGGAACCGACCGTAGTTTTTTGACATGTCAAAAATCTTTCACTTTCAAAACGTAACATAGTGCTCTGGACAAAACTCGTAAAGACATTACCCTCCTTTTATGCTTCGCTGCAGTGGGTAAAAAAAATCCAATGCAATTCGCTTTTTTTTAAGATAAACTGGAATTCCCGGGTTGATTCATTAAGAGAACGTACCGCATTTTATTCTAGCTGTGAGTTCCCAGATACAGGATCGTCTGCAGACTGCATCGTTTCAGCAATCTTGTGGCCGACTATTATTACAGAAACATGATAAGACTGATGTTCCCACTGTTGGGACATAGGCCTCTTCTCTGTGGGAAGGAGTGTGCAGGTTGATGAATGACGAGATTCACCAATCCGCACTGAGTCCAATATTCGAAGACATAATATGAATGCCCTCGAGTATTTTATTCTAGGGCATGCCAGTTTTCTTATATTTCCTTTGAAGTTTTCAAATTTGTAGAAATAGATCTGTATGTCTAACATTTTCACTAAGCGGAAGCTTAGATGGTTAGGTTTTGATTTTCACATCATGAATAGGGAAACTTAAAGATAGAAAGCCAACATTGCTTGATTTCTTTTAATCATATTAAATTGCGTTGAGTGAGGCTTATTTTAATCCCAATTCGAGACTAGCAGACACTTAATAAGATTATTCAAATAAAGTAATCGATGATGGATTTGGCATTTGAGCATCAGGCGATAGGTTATGAAGCAAGCACTCCAAGACATTAAGATTTTGTAACACTTTTCAAGTGAAAAGTTTTTAGGCGCGTTGAGCACTTTTTGGGTGAACAAAAAGCGTGAAACTCGCCTCATCGTCACCGCACGCTTCCCATGAGCTATATGTATACTGTGTATATATTATGTACCTAGATATACCTCCGTGCGTTATTAGTATACATTATATATATACAAAGAGTATACACTCTACATATATATTCATATATGTAGCGCACGGCGCGGCATGCCTCATATTATTCGAAATATTCTCCTCGAATTATTTTTGGTTTATAAAGAAGTGCTTATTATGATCAAGGATTAAAATTTAAATTGGTCATAAACACTTCTTTACAAACCTAAAATTATAATCTAATAGCTTGACGATACAATTCACAAGTTACTTAGTTTTCACTTCTATCGGCAGTCCCCAAAGACTGCCGCGCATGTTTTTTTTTAATTAAAAGGAGTGTCCATGGCGTTTCTTGACCGCTCTTCTCTAAAGGAACCTACTATTCCTTTGGAATGGGCAACAAGCTTTATATTTCTGACTGACCGACCCCTACACTATTCAAAGGTGCCCGTGAAGGGTTTATTTAGGATAAATGCTTTGAGTTTGGTCTTATCAGCATACTTGGGTAGTGATTATTCTTTTCGAATGCGCTACATACACACACACACTCACACACACATAACTGTTCTGTTGTGGCGTACTTCAGTAGTGCACGAGTAACATTTAATTGAAATCTTGGCAATCGAATTAACAGCTCGTTTGATGAAACTTCCTCAATAAAATGTAAACCTATACATCGGGTATGCTGGCGGTACTCCAAACCAATAGGTCAAACAGACTTTCTTTGATATAGATTGGTTAGATTACCTGTCTGTCTGGAGGAGGGGCTCGTGGCTAAGTAACAGCCCCTATACGTATTCCACAGTTAGTCCGTGGATGGGTGACCATCTTTACATACCAAGACCCCTCCGTGCCTCGGAAAGCACGTTAAGCCGTTGGTCCCGGCTGACATTCGTGGATATTTGATGACAGTCGTTACGTGTAGTACGAAGCCCGAAAGTCTGACAACCAGTCTTACCAGGGTTATCGTATTAACCAGCAACTGGGTTGTGGAGGTCAGATCGGCAGGCAGTCGCTCCACGTAAAATACTGCAGCTGCATCCGGTTAGACTGGAAGCCGACCCCAACAAAGTTTGGAAATTGCTGGGCAAATTGAATGACCTGTCTGTCTGACGACATGATTTAGAATTGACACTATTACCTTGATATGGTAGACAGACGAATCTGTTAAATAGAATTTCTGAAATTTAGACATATTTTTGTCCAAAAATAAATTAATCTGTGACTTTTGAAAATCGAATCGTTTCCCCAAATCTAGGCGTAGTCTTCATTATTTTGGTTGAAAACCAACGTCTGAAAGATAATTGAATCAGATCCTTTCTCTCTGCTATAAACTCCACTGAAACAAATTTGAGCGTAACTGATACCTACTGCCTCATTCTATTAGCAGCCACTAAAACAAAGTCAAAAACACTCCAGAAATCGATGTCACTCAAGAAGTTATTAACGTTCACGTCGTCCACATTGGTACCGAACTAGTCACCAGGTTGTGAACTCATTCCAATGACTGAAGACCCAATATCATTTGACAACATCAGCCCTGGTAGCAATAAATCATTCACTCAAGACTCTGAATCACGTTGGGAATGTCATTGGCATACGCCTTGTCGTAGACCGCCACATGCCTTCGTTGCTGCCAGCGCGAACGTGTGGCTGGCTAGACTATATTGGAAGTCTGGGAATTACTGAGATGTGTAGGTTGTAGTGATTGAAATAAAGAGCTTCTGTAGGAATTGTAGTAGTAGAAAAGGGAGGAATAAAAAAAAAACTTTAATTCCGGAAGTCGGTGTCTCTGGTTCTGTATGTTTGTGTCAACCTCGTTTAATAATAAATGAAGAGAGAACGTTTATATTTTCGAAAGGATTTTGTTTATATTATGGAAATGTAACCCAATTAGGTGCTCTATTTATTTAGTAATTAGAAGCATTCGATTGTATGTGATATTTTTTAACATGTATTATTAATTACACCCTTTATACAAAAAACAAAGCAGTTAACACTACCTATACAAACTGGACATACAAGTTGGAACATCTCAATAAAAATACTGGCCAAAAACATTTAAAATTAAATAAAAATAAAACACCATACATTGTTTAAATTGTCCGCGTTTTTAAGATTACCCACGTCGCTTTGTCGCGATAGCCGATTACAAGAATCGATAAATTGAAATCAAAACACGTTTGTATGCCTGTAAAGCAAGCGGTAATGCCTCGGCAATTAAAGCTGCGCAGGCACACGGGCGACTTTTTTGTTGCAAAATCGCAAATATGTGCGTCTTTTTATTTTTGTTTGGGTCTGATTTTAAACTCATTGTAAGACATTAATTAGAGTATTAAAGAATAGACTAATTAAAAACAAGGAGGATAGGAAAGTATGTTTTGGATTATGTGTTAACAGTATACAGCGTGTATCAGAAATGTGTAAAATACATTTATTTATTAAAACTTTATGCACAAGTAAAAAAAAATGTTTATAGGCGGACTTAATGCCTGAGGCATTTTCTACCAGCCAACCTTAGGGTGATGCAGAGATAAAACATGGCAGGTGCAACATACGGGATAGATAGCTCGGATATGACTATAAAATACAAAAATAAATACTAATACATAAATACATTTAAACAAAATAAACCTTGTCAGGAGAAATAACGACCGGTAGAGGAGAAAACGAATCCAGCAACTCAGCGCTGGGATGTTTCGACCAACTTCTTGCGGATATGTTCACGTGCCTTCACTTTAAACGATAACCGACTGGTTACCGCCCTGATGTTCAGAGGGAGCGCATTCCACAGAAAAATCGTCTGGACAAACAAAGAAGTGTGAGTGAATCCAGAACGGTGAGAAGGACATCGTAGAAGACGGTTGTTGCCGGAACGAACATTTTTACTATGGGCAGTGCATACTTATTGAATTTGGGAAGTCAGGTAAGAAGGAGTAGTGGGTTTGTCCAGAATAGAGAACAACGTAGACAGAGTCCTCAACTCTCTGCGCTGACGAATGGGTAACCATTTGAAAAGCAATCGGTTTTTCAACATTTGGGTCGAGTAGGTAATGAAGTTTTTATGGGACAGAAGATTTTTTTTCGCGATGACGATATTGGTCCCGTGGAAAAAGTTGTTCAGTTTGATGGTCTGTACCAAACCCTTAAATGTGACCACACATCTTTGAAACACGCTGTATAGGCATAGTCGACCTCATAATTGCTTTACCACTTTCGACAAAAACTCCCAGTAAATAGACACTTCACTAAGATTGAAACTATCTAACTGTCACATTAGTCTTGACGGCAAAAATAGATCTTGTCGTTTTATGACATGCAAACGAAACTACCAGGTACCTTACCTTACCTACCTTACCTTACCTAGGGTGGTAAATGAATTATGAGGTAGGTATTATTACGGTCATTATTACAAGGTAATGAACTATAGGTAGGTTACCCTATAGTTCATTACCTTGTCTGAATAAATAAAATTAACTAGCTTATGTAATAGGTAATACGGGCTGGTGTGCGCAACTCCATGTCAGAGCGCGTATTCTGCGTAGCTTATATACAGCTAAAATAATGTCTGCTCATTATTAAACAAATGTTTTGGTAGGTACAGATCAGACAGAGGATACATTCCAACAAGCCTATTACGCATAACTTTTTGTAAGTTTTTGCAGACGTTTCATACCTAACGACCTAACTATGTAAATTAACCACACAAAAAAACACGCACCTTATTGCCAAAATTGCATTGTATTTTACTTTTATTTATTTATTTATTTATTAAAACTTTATGCACAAGTAACAACTGTACAAAGGCGGACTTAATGCCTTGGGCATTTTCTACCAGTCTACCTTAGGGTGATGCAGAGACAATACGTAGTAGGTGCAAAAATAACTTAGAAAATATTTATAACTAAAAAAAATAAGAATAAATACATATATACATACATACAACAAAAAAATAAACTAAAAACATTATGAGAGTTAACAAGAAAACCAACAACAACTTAATTCAGAGACGAATCTGCCAACTTCTTGCGTATGTGTTCTCGAACTTTCACTTTAAATGTGAACTGATTAGTTACCGTCCTGATATTCTGAGGGAGCGCATTCCAAAGGAAAACCGCCTGGACAAAGAAAGAAGACTTTTAACCTTCATACAAAAATAAAAAATTCTTCGGCTTCTCATGCAGCAATTTGGCTCAATTCTCCATCATTACGAATCGCTGCAAAATAACACCTAATTATTCAAATCGTCTCATTATTAAATGGTACGAAATAACACGGTCAAAGCTACCGATAATTTACGAAACGCACTCGTAAATACGATACAATAGCTTCTCCGCGCGACTCCGTCCGCGTGGAATTTCTTGTTTTAACATAAAATATATCCTAAGGGGTTCGTGGCTAAGTAATAACAGCCGCACGGGTCGATCGGTCAGGTTAAGCTACGCTTGCCGCGGTTGTTCCGTGGATGGGTGACAATCTTAATATACCGAGACCCCTCCGTGCCTCGGAAAGCACGTTAAGCCGTTGGTCCCGGTTGTCATTCGTGGATCTTTGACAGCCGTTACGGGTCGTGAGAAGCCCGAAAGTCTGACAACCAGTCTTACCAAGGGGTATCGTATTACCCAGTAACTGGGTTGTGGAGGTCAGATAGGCAGTCGCTCCATTTAAAATACTGGTACTATGATGCATCTGGTTAGACTGGAAGCCGACCCCAAAAATTGTTGGGTAAAGGCTAGACAGATGATGATATGGTATGACACTCTGCGATACTGTAGCTTCCCTATACTTAGTCAACGAAAAAAAATCAGCTGGTCTCTACATTTTGACGAGTTCCGCTAACATAAATGTAGGGAACAGTTTTTTTAATGATTTGTGGTTAGTTTGTTGGTTTACACCATTATTCTTAAACTATTTTCATATTAATAATAACTAATAAGGTATACAATGTGGAGACGACGAAACGACAATAATTAAAACTTTGTATATCTAATGATATTCCGAATCTATAAAAAAATGTAGTCAAATATTATCCAATAGTTTAGTCACTATAGCCAGCTCGAGACAAACCCATAGTCAGCCCATCACAACTATTTAGTTTGTTTAAAAAAATACTTTTTAAATTCAATGTTAAAATCTAATTTTATTTCATAGTTTCAAAATATTCCTATGGTAGTGTTGCCAGTATTTTCATTTATTGTTGTATTGTTGTCTCCAATTTTTATATCAATTTTTCGACTTCACTTCTACAATTATTTAAGTATTATACCACCTCTGTTTAGACGTAAAACAATCTCTAAAAAGTTTCTTAGTTTTTAGTGTAATTGTAGATAGTTAGGTGGTCTAGAATTACTCGAGCACCCAAAACTGCGTACATTGGTGTCGGAATTGCCTCTTTCTGTCTTTAATGAGCGCACATCACGGGCGTCTTCGTCTGTGGCCTAAATTAAAAGACTTGGCAACCATTTTGATTTAGTTTGTCTTCAAGATTATTGCTTGGATTATTAAAAGTACACAGATTAGGCCGTGTTAACACCTAACGCATAATCGTCGACGACGACTGTGATCCTGTGTCCTAACCGAAAGCGACTGTCGCGCGACTACGCGATCGTTCATAAGAATGATGACGTTTAAATGCGACTTGATTAATCACGCGCGTATGTCATGTTAGTGTAAACTCGCACGACGATAGCGTGGACGTGGCCTGACCATGTATGAAAAACAACGGACAGTCGGCAGCTATTGTTGTTTCTTCATAGATTTTGAACTTGACGCTCACTTTTCACTCATCCACAATACGTTTGGTATGAACACGGCCTAAGAGTAAAGTGCTATAATAGAGAGAGTCTAGTGCTATAAAAAAGAGAGACAATGAATAAATTTGGATATGAAGTGGCGCAATAATTTGCAACATTTTTGGCTACTTTTTAGTAACAATTTTGCCATTTCCTCTTCTTCTTCTTGCATTTATTTTGTGTTCCCGTGTAACTACTTTTACTTCAGATCATCATAATTTCAAGTACCTACATCTATTTGAAAATAACGTACCTATACAAGGGTTTATTTATAATCGTTGCTTAAAGTTAAGAGTCATTAAGAGGGTACGAGGCCATGGTACGGAGCGGGAGGGCATGGGAATCCGCACCTCATTCTGCGAAGCAGTAATTCTCGCGAAGGAGGAGGCGGAACGCGGGAGGGAGGGGCAAAATTCGCGCCCTCACGACCCTAGCCGCCGCAGGAGACGCCCTGGGCGTCGGGAATTCCAAGCTGATTCCCGGCCACCATAGCCGCGGGCTTGCGGACGCGTCTCAAAGAGATGTCAGCACCAATGACGGTGTCCACTAGGGCCGATGCCTGCCAGGGTGGCGGGAAAGTCCGAAAGGGTTACCGTGGCCCCTGACACAGACAACTGAAGAAACACGGGAGGATTTTAGTCAGTAAGAGTCTGACACGCACTTCCCGCTCCGCCAAGAGCGGGAAAAGTTAATTGACAATATCCACAACTCCAAAAAAAAATGGGTTTATTTATAATCGTTGCTTAAAGTTAAGAGACATTAATACGCCAAAAATGTGTCGTCAAACTGTCGCTTATCTTTGCTAAACTTTAAAGCAACGCTTATAAATAAAGGGGTATAAGTTTAATAAAATTTATACAACCTTTTTATCACACTACCCTGTTACAAACTTACAACTTACACCACACACAAACTAGCTTATACCTAAAATTTAGTCACGCGACTTTGTGTGATCAGGTGTCTTTGAACTGGTGCACGAACATGTTTTACCATGTTCGAGTCAACACCGACAGGCTTTGGCTGTTCCCCGTCAACAGTTGCGCAACTTTTTCATCGCCCGTGTACAAGTTAATGCGGCAACTTTGATAGTGATTTATGGTTCTATTTGCAACAAAATGTAGTTAGCTGTTTTACGGTATGTTTCTGGGCGTAATTGGTAGGTCTATGAATGAGGAAAGACATAGTAAAGTGAGGTCTGGATTCAACTAAACAACATAATGGCTGTGGGTCCCTGAAGGGCTAGGCAGAAGTGTACCTATAGTACACCCACATTTCGCCAGCTATGTTTTAGTCTCATGTTATAGGGCGCGAGCCCACGCACAATGGTCCACCTGAAGGACTAAGTGCGGAAACCAAAACCCCCTAGGGGGCGAGCCTATAGCTATTAAGCGGGCACAAATCCAAACCCCCGGTCGCAATTTTTTATTTTTTTTATTGGTCCATAAACAATCGTTACACTGTTCAATCCATTTAACACCAGCAAACATACAAGCCAAGTGCACAATAATAGACGATAGATACAGCATGCAAAAACAATATATTAAAAAAATACATAAATTACAGTTGGTTTAAGTGCAGAAATGACGCATACTTTAATCTAATGAGAAATTCCCGATTGGAAAACCCGATAACACTTTGCCCGACCCGGGAATCGAACTCAGGACTTCATATTCAGCAGGAGCGCTAGTGACCACTAGCACAACGAGGCAGTTCAGATGCTGGATTCAACAGTAGATTCAATATGTTAAAGATTATGTTTAGAAAGCTAATCAGGAAAATAATGTTAACATCTTTACTTAAAAAGACAAATAGTTGATGAGCCAATAAAATAACATATTTTTTAAACTTTGTAAATCGGTGCTACAAACCAAAGCAATATTTTTATTTTTGCTCTTGTCGATTCATAGACAAGATACATTGACAATTGTCCTCTATTATCTGTCGTTAAATAAATTGACAACTAATAATATAGTCCACTGCACTACCAGAAAAACTCATAAAAATGTTTGAAGTTGTAGCGTAAACTCAACTTTGTGCGTGGTTATTAAAGTTAATTTTCCAAAAACCCTTAATGTTTAATATGTCGTATCGTTGTAATTGATTGATTGGTAGCAATCCATATTAATTGCTAGGTGCGGTCGTTGATTGATAGGTTCAGATCAATTAATAGTGAACAAGTCATATAATATTTATAGTAGTCGACGTCATAATACCTTTACCAACATGAGGATGAATGTCGCTTGCACGACATAGAAAGTAATTAGAGTTTCAACCTGTCAATTATTTTCCATACAAAAGCTGTCGAACCGAAATTCTATAGTAGGTTTGCATAGATTGAAAAATCGGGCCCAAAATAACCAATACATACAAATCGTTTTTGTAATTACTTACTTTAAGTCACATAATTTTGTAAACACTGTGAGTTTTTTGAATAAATACACCAACACTTACCGTCTTATTACAAAACACGATCTAACTTTAGCCCCAACCTACACATTCGATTTAGTTTTTGTATTTGGAACTTTATGCCGACTTTAGTAAAGTTCTTAATACAAAATTGACAATCTAAGACCGGACTAAGTTGACAGTTTTGTAAAAGGAACTGTATTTCGATTTCAGTTATGTTCTTATTTCAAAAACAGGCTCGATGGTTTAAACCATGTCAAAAGAAAAACCTTGTTTTGTAATAAGGCCGAATGTATACAATTTGACATTTAGGAGATCTTAGGGCTCGTAGTTATGTAATAACAGCCGCACGGGTCGATCTACGGTTAAGCTACGCTTGTCGAGGTCAGTCCGTGGATGGGTGACCATCCTTTACATACCGCGGCTCCTCTATGCCTCGGAAAGCACGTTAAACTGTTGGTCCCGGCTGTCATTCATAGATCTTTGAAAGTCGTTACTGGTAGTCAGAAACCCAAAAAGTCTGACAACCGGTTTTACTAAGGGGTATCGTGTTACCCAGTTACTGAGTTGTGGAGGTCATAGGCTGCCGCTCCGTGGAAAATACTGGTATTCAGCTGCATCCGGTTGACTAGCTAGGCAGATTGGCTCACAATAACGATTGGTATTGATACCCAGGAACCCAGGAACTCTCCTCTCCGTCGTTGTAAGTACCTACTTTAATAAAATCACATAATTTTGTAAACTCTGTATGAGTCTTTAGAATAAATACGAGTATCAAAAATTCGACATTTACGCATCATCAATTTCAATTTAATCTAATGCTATTATAATCAGTATATTTAATGACATAATAATATCTCTTTGAATCGATCATTATACAAAATATGCCTATAATAATAATTATAAAGTTATTTATTCATTCTCGTACAAAGATCTTGACCCATAAAAGGCATTATTATCACATACATAGAATGCTAGTAAAGCCCTAAGCTTGGTGAAGCGTTCACTAAAGCACAGTTAAATAAAAAATAACAAAAAACATCGCACTTCAAACTAACCTGATTATATAATGTATGTTGTAAGCCTGTATCCATGCTAAACGTGTCTCCAAGCTGGGTTTGTACTAATTGTTCGTTCCAAATGAGTAATAAGTAGTCGAACTGGTTATAAAATCAGTACTGTCGTAAAGATCCCTAGTTTCTACGTAATGTTTGTAAATAACTACTTATTTAATGGTGCACTAGCTTTTACTGCAATTACATTTATATGTTGATAAATTTTTCATGTAAAATTCATCTCTTTGACAACATTTTTCATCTTCACCTGTTCAAACTATCTTCTGATCCAACCGTTGCCAATTTGTTTTAAAATCAAATAGTGTTTGATACAATGTCTTTCCACGTACCAATTGCTATCTAACCAGAATTACCCTCATAGTTTATTGAGCTACAAAATTTATTAACCCAATGTTAACGTTATCAGAAAATTTGTGCACAAAACGGTATTTAATAAAAATAAAATAAAACTTTGTCTTGCTTTGACAAATCCATACAATACACAAACTAACACTAAAATAAACTGTAAAATGAGCTGATTGGGCATCAAAAAGTTCGTCCACATTTTCAATGAGAAAGCATCGCCAAGCAGTTGGTCGACTCTTCACGTGAGCAGAGGGGTGTCCTATTTCTAGGCCAAAGAATCAGCATTGCCATCCAACGTGGCAAAGCTGACAGCCTTTTGGGATTTTTTCCCAGTATAGAACAACTCTTGAAAAAAAAAGCATACGATCTCTTCCGTCCCAAATATATTATTACGAATATAACTTTTGCTTCTCTTAAAATGTCGGTTAACAATAATCCCTGTTCTACTTCTGTTAACTCATTAAAAATATTCTTAGAACTTTCGGCCTGATTAGCAGAAAGCTACTGTTATGTCATTCTGTTCCGAAACTATTGTTATTTTTGGCCACGGCGCCCTTGCCCAGTCGACTTGTTGATTTGTCGCGAAAGAGACAGAATACGTTCGTCTCTTTCTCGCTTAGACAGCGTTTATGGGTTACGTCCTAATTTTTTTTGTCGGACTTTTTGATGTCTCTCTATTCGTTGTTGAAGTGTTGAGTTTTGATTTTTTACGGTTAGATAGAAAGAGAAGGCGCTATTGTACTCTCTAAGTCAAAATTGACAACGTTTTATGAAACAGTCAAATGTTTAGATAAAATGTCGTTGTTGGGACTCTGAATCGCAGATAGAGTTATTCTAAGACTGAAGTAAATCGCATCGCATATAAATTAAACCTTATCGAAACAAATAGTAAACTTTCCTACGTACGCCTGAAAATAAAACAAAAGTAATTTACTTTTCCGCCTGATGTGTTCCGAAAACCCGCGTCTTTCAATCTTGAGACAGACAGCTAACACATTTCTTTTTCATTCATCTGTCATCTATATTTTGACATGAAAATATCGTATGAATTGTTTATGCCATGACGTTGATCACGTTATTTATTCAAAGATAATATTTTCATGAGACATTTCAAAAATCGAATTATAATAATACATGTCATTTGACCTACTTATTTTGAAAATAGAACAGTACTGTTTTATTAAGTTGATAATGTTATGGTTCCATTTTCGAAATATCACCCTCATTTAAAGACCTACATAACGATTTGTTTCGATAATCAGTGCATAAGTTACATTTTGGTTCTATTCATTCATATTTTTCATAATAATTTGGTCATAAACCCAACAGCGATTTTGAAGTAAAACTTCTTTAGGCACGCTTGGCTTGGGGAGTAAGCTGGCGAATGCATGACGAGAGCGTTACGAAAAGTGTGATCGGGCGAGGCGAACGCATATGGATGGAGCTAAAGAAGTTTTACTTCAGTTGTGTGGTCTAAAGCACACTCGTTTTTGTTTTTTTAAACTTTCGTTAAAACGTCTTAAATTTTTTTTGCGTTTGGAAAACTAATTTATAACGTCATATCCCAAACTAACATAGAAATACCTACTCAGAATACACATGAAATATTAACGTTTTTTTCTAATAAAAAGCGCCTTCCATTTTCAACACAGCAACAACGCACATCGCCGTCAGTGAATATTTCTAAAGGCGTCTGTCGTTTAAAACTACGTTGTTCTGAAGCGAAAATTAATCAAGCTGAGCAAAGCTTTTGACGGCTCAAGACTTTAACTTGTTTGCTTCAATACCAATTTGTCAATATCCAAAGTTTGGAGCCGCGTTGCTCAAATATTTTAATCATTCAATGAAAATCAATCGACTTGGCCTATTGCAAGGCCTCTGCTGGAAATTGGTTTCTCCAAAGTGGCTACACTCTAAAAATTTTCGCAAAATCCCTATATATTGCTGAAGTGTAGTATAGAATATGTATGAACTAATAGAATTTGTTTAAGATGACTATTCTTAGTTTCAGTTATAATGTGAGAATGTGTTCTATTTTGTGAATGTGAGAACGAAAGACTCGGAGATGGTGCAATTTGTTGGTCAATTCTTTTTTTTTAAGTACCTGGTACTTATTGATAGGCCAACACGCTGCGCTTTTTTTCAAATTATTGACTTTTACAATGATTTGAACACATTGTAAAAGTAAAAAAAATAAATAATTAGTAACCGTGGAGTTTCCTACCGGCTCTTCTCCTTAGGAAACTACCAATTGGAACCGTGCACCTAGCTTCTGACGTTTTAGAAGTGCCCATGTGAAATAAAATATTTAGAATTTGATTTTACTTATCAATATTTATAGCTTAAAAAAAACATCCCCGGAACCCTGAAATGGCTATCTTTTTAAATCCCTCCCTAATCTTCCCATCAGAACTTTAACCACCGCTGTCTATCAACATCTACGCAGAATTCGTTACTCTAAGGTCAAACTCTTTCAATTAAAACTTTCTTATAATTGTTGTTGTTATCATTCGTTTATTTAATGTTTACATTGTAAACGGAACGACAGACAAATAGATTTATGATATCAGATTGTTTGAGCAACTTTGGACAGATTATGGTGGCATATTGAACAAGGCTTTTGTGATCTAAAATATTGTTTATTTTCGGTACCTATCTTTTTGGTGATTGAGTGAAGACTATTTTGATATGGTGACGTATTTTAATTATTGGAAGATATCTCATTATTTAAGCCTGGATTAAAAGCATATATACTTCTTTGCTATTAGGTAATATATATATATATATATGGCTATGCTCTTTAGCAGCATGATCTCAATATGTGCAAAATACCTAATAATACTGTTTTACACACAAGTGTTAATTTAATGCCACTTAGAAGTCATCAGCTCGAAATCGGTAACTTTTTGCGACAATTCAGAGTGGTTACAAAACAATAAAAACTCACGCCTTGACAATAGAATTATATGTTTTTTTTTTATCTATGGAGGATACCTTCAAAAAGGCGCCCGGCCTCCGGATAAAGAGTTCGGGGAGTTTGGGATTCTTACCTCGCTAAAATCAACCCTTAGCACATGGAGGAGGTCCCGGTTCCTCTTAAAATACCAACTCTAGAACCCCCCATGTGCAAAGCCTGTCAGGCACATCCCTGGGGAGACAGTAAAGGGGTCTCTCTTGAGCCTCACAGTCCACGATAGCACGTGACAACTGTACTACCGTCTTCCCTGCGGTCACACGGTGGGCGGACGTAGTCCCCACTCTGGGCGCCCGCTACCCCAAAAGAACGCTACTATAAAGGATTATACCTAATATCCACTGGAACCACGTGAATCACGTCCGAAGATTACCAGTATTCTCGTACTCAACTACAACTCTGCTCGTCCCTTAGCACACAAACGGCGTGATACTTACTTCACTCTCTATTTACATCGTCTACACGTGTTTCCTCCAAATATCAGCTGTTCGTAGCACGGCTACGCTCGTAGCGCGTAGGCCAGCTCGTAGCGTATTGATCGTAGCAGCCGCCCCACGCGTTTGTAACGGCTCTAAGCTTTTAACGATTGTTTTCTTTTATGGGTGGATTTCTTTGGATTCCGGTACTTATTTATGTTTATTTTTAACCGACTTCAAAAAAGGAGGAGGTTCTCAATTCGACGGTATGTTTTTTTTTGTGAGTTTAATTAACTTTAATTTCGGAAGTCGTTGGAAAACGTTAAAATACATATACAAAGACACCGACTTCCGAAATTAAAGTTATTTTTCACTTTGTAGTGTTTTTTTTGGAAGTCGGTTGTTATTTTTTGTAAAAATGTTTTTTATTATTCTTTATTATTTTAAACAAGAAATGGCAATTATTCAAGTCGTATTGAACATAAAATGTCTCGGCTTTGCGTGTTGTTATCAGTTATCACGCATGTGTGATGGATCACGGCATTCACACATACATTAAAGATTTTACGTGTTCAATGGGAAGTACGCCATTTATATTTTCAACATTTTAAAAGACCTTTTCACCACTCCCGCACGAAAGAAGTGTCTTTCCTCTACGAAAACAGTGAGGAAAGTTGGTTTTTCCTCACTGTTTGAACAGTGAGGAAAGTAATGATCCCGTTCAGAAACTAAAAAATTAAAAAATTAAAATTCATTTATTTCAGGTCATTGACCCATATTAAATACAAAACATACAATTTAAATACAAAACTCCGGTCACATTTTACTGCCAACTGAAGAAATAAAATAATGAAAACATTAAACTAACCTTGCCTGATTTTTTTCTGTTAAGTTTTAAAGATATTTTAAAAATTATATAATTTTATTGATTAATTTTTAATTATTTGCTTTGTGACTATTTAATTTATTTACCTATGACGACTGAATACTTTCTTGCTGGGAGTGGTGAAAAGTTTTGTATGCAACATGTGAGCAAGTTCATTTGCTATTCGTTTTGTTGAGTCTTTCGCTTACTCAGGATTGAAATTTATAATCACTCGCTGCGCTCGTGATTCTATTTTTCAATCCTTCGTTCGCTCAAGACTCAAAATCAAAACTCATAGGAAAAACGAACTTTCCTCACATATTGGATAAATAACAATTTCAACTTATAGCACTTCGATTTGAGAACAATCCTATACTATAAAAATGTAATCTATCTGCCAAGCGTTTTCTCAGCTATGTTGGGGTCGGCTTCCAGTTATTTTCGGTATGCTCCGGTTATTTTACATGGAGCGACTGCTTATCTGACCTCCACACAACCCAGTTACTGGGTAAGATGATATCCCTTCGTAAGACTTTTGAGCATCTGACTACGTGTAACGACTAAAAGACTATCAAAACTATTTAGTGCAATATAACTTCGTTCTCATTTTATCAAAAAAACTTAACAACTTTCCCTATTTCTAAATATAACAAGCCTATAGAAACGGTTGCTAGGAGTCTGAACAATAAATCAAGCGGGAAATGTGGGGGCCAGTGGGGATCAATAAGACATAGTAAATTAAAGTAGACAGCTGATAGACAGGACCTTCTGTTAAATATAAACTTACCTATAGTTACAAGCTAAGATATACGGATTTTGTAGGTTAAGAAACATTATTGGTGTCTATTAAAGTCGGATATTACTGCTTACTACTCTGGAGTAACTGATATTGATGTTTTGAGAGTATTTCATTAAATACATTTTTATTTTGCCCCACACTATGAATTTCTTCTCCTGTATTGTACTGTGTGTTGGTTGGCGCAGTGATTAAGCGATTGACTGCTGCGCTACGTGTCGCGGGTTCGATTCCCGCTCGGAGCAAATATTTGTATGTTTTGTTTGTTTGTATGCTGGCTGTTTGTGTATGTGACTTTAAATGTTTGTAAACGCACCGACAATACAGGAGAAATTCCTAGTTTGAGGCAACGTCAACGGCAACGTTTTTTTTCTTCTTTCTCTGTCCATTCCAAGGTTGCCTGGAAGAGATCGCAGAAAGCGATAAGGCCGCCCATTGTATATTAAGTAGTGTTCAGTTTAATTTTTGTTGTTATGTTTTTTGTGGTGTACAATAAAGAATATATAAATAAATAAATAAATAAAACGTTTTAATGACGTCATCGCCAGGAAATTGCAAACGCTATGTGGCGGCCACCGCTTAGCTAGAAAACAGAAGCTTAAGAAAGTCACACAATACAGGCTGTCCAAATACTTGATGTCAAATCTAATACTGGTGAAAATTACAGATAACCGCCTTTCTGGGAAACCAAAGCTTAACACTGAGTAACGTAAAAGAACAAAAAAACACCATTCATTTTCTTAACATACCCACTACCTACATTAATATATATCTATCCTAATTCACAACATACATCACGATCAAAATAAAATTACGCCCCCAATTTTTCCCGAGATATGACTGACGATAAATCATGACAGTTATGCCTGACAGTTTTGCTTGACCCACGTATTGTGCCTTTCTGAATCTTATGAGCTTGATGGATGGCTTAGCTTCTTGAGGATAGTTATATAAAGCTTTGTGACTGTGAAATATGGTTCTTATTTCGTTACTTTACCATTCTTAAAGGCAGAATTTAAGTAGGTTTTAGGGATGTACTCGTGAAAGTTCGTCGAACATAAGAAGAGAGAGGCTACACGTTGTTGGTATTATTCACGTCTGGTGTAGACTAAAATCATTTTGTTTTACGTTTTTGGCTCCACACATTGCACATGACTAAAATCAGTATATTTGACTTACAAGTATTAAAATATTTAAGGGCCCGCACACAAGTACCACAACCACAAAACATCGCAGTGACAAAATGTGGGCAAGCAGTGGTTACGTGTGAATAGTGTCGCTTCAGCTTCTTGCAGTTGCGTTGTCGTGACTACAAAATTTCGATATAGTTGCGTTGTCGCCAGTAGTTGCGACGTGGTTACAAATGATAAATGATTTTATTTCTGTAAGTAGGTTTGTACAAACACTTTTACACGTCAATCGTATTTTAAAAACTAGATGACGTCGGCGTTTCCTATCTGACTACTCTGAGAAGAAAGGCCGAAACAAACTCAAACTTAGACTCAGACTACGTTGTGGCTAGTGTTCGCAGACAGATCGACTCCGGCTGTGAGTTGTCGCAACGCTGTGGTTGCAACGTGGCGCGTGGCTGCGGCAATGCCTTGATGTGGCTGGTATCGCCCACACGGTTGGTGATTTTATTATTATTAAGACAGCCAAACGTGGTCCGTGTGAAAAGACTATTCATTTTTATACAAATTAGCGCCTGTCCACATGGTGTCGTTGTGGTGTGTTTGTGGTAGGGTGTGTTCGGGCCCTAACTGTCTTCAAAATTTCACTCGTCATGCATTATTCCTTATTATGTTACGCTGTACAAACATACTTTATAAATATTATTATCTACTTTTCCGCTCCAATACAAGCCAATACTATTGTGTAGCCTCGCTAAACCTACCTATTCACTGAATTCAAAACCCTTGACCCATTTGACACATAACCCTAAAATGGCAACGCATTGTTCACTCAACCCTCCGCTGACACGTGTGCAGTCACACCCACACACACCCTCACATACACAACTTACACCCCCACATTGACTGTTTGTTAGTCAAAGTTTGTAGCTTGTTAATTGCGTGGTATACTGTCCGTGCCGTGCTTTTTAAAAATATTGTGCCAGGGTTGGGCTTTTATAGCTACTGTGACGTGTTGTACTAACGTTTGATATTTAGGATAGATAAGATAGATTTCAGTGTGGATAGATTTTTTAAATGCTGGGCTGTCATTTCTTTTAACGTCAATATTACTAACTGTCAGTACAGAACTTTAGCAAAGACAAGAAAATTTGAAATACGTGCCTAAACAGCTTCTCTGTTTAGTTTTTTTATGTTAGTCTAAAGGAGCATCCACACCAATGTTACTTTTTGTCGGGCAACGTTTTGTAACATGGTAACCGTTGATAACATTTAGTAACTTTCTAAAACTTATAACTAGTAAGTTTACCAAATAACTTTTAGGTATCCTTTGTTGCCCACGAACACTTGCAAACGTTGATCTACAAAAAGTAACTTTGGTGTGGTTTTTTTAAAGGTGCATCCTTTAAAACTACTGCTTGATCACTAGCCAAGAAAACTACAATCCCTGGTGTAGAAAAGTTTTATCATTCATCAGACTGCACTTGGTACAAGACTCTCTTAGTAGATATTGCTGCTCATAATTCCGGAAATATAGGTACAGCCGCCAACACATCAGTCCTGTCCAGCGAAATTGTCAAATTTCTCCAAATGATTTTAAACCTTAAAATGTTGATGGTTAAGTTCAAAATCGAATGAGAAAATTTGACAGTTTGTAGTAACATGACCTACTGCTGTGTGTACTCTACACTAGTATTTTCTTAATAGGCTTCGCCCCATAATTACATGGGACTTAAACACACCTGTGTGAAATGTGGGTGTGCTTTCTGTAGGTCAAATTATTTTTTAAATGACAAATGAACAATTAAATGTTGCTGTTTGTATGTAAATTATAATTATTTTGCTGCCATAGTTGTAAGTCTGAATGTTTCATAATATTGTCATGCTGTTAATATAATATTTTTGATTATTTATAATTTATATGTTATTATTTTAAGTGTTAAGTAGATTATTTTATGTTTAGATTTACCCTATCTTCATTAGAAGCAAATAGATGATTTCTATTTTAACATGGACACTAAATTTATAACCAGCGTGGACCACAACAACACAGTAAAAGTATCAAAAAATACAAAAACAAAAAACACTTCCAAAACACTTCCAAACACAATGCAATTTGTTTTACAAACAAAACATTTACGGAACGAATTGCGATGGAAAACATTTTCGCTTAGTCTACTATTTTCGTTCATTTGTCTGCTATCAACCCTAGGTTAGTAATTCCGACCAATTGTTTTCGTTCGAGCGTTTTGATTGGTGATCCCGATTGGATTCGAAATTCGAACGTAGATGTGCTTTATTTGAATTAAATCGGGTTAATTGGTTGTCGATAGAGGTGTGAGTGTTGCTGTAGTTGGTATATCATTTTATTTTTTTCGTTGTTTTTTTATTGAGATGGTGGTTGATAATTTAGTGTCGCGCTGTGGTGTTGATAGTTTGTTGGATATGGGCTGTGTATACACGGGTGAAGAAGACTTTTTAAATGTAGGTATGTACTTATGTATTTGGGATGAAATTGGTTACCTTTAGGGTTCCGACCGATCAGTGAGCAAGCAATGTGATGATTTACAGCGATACAATTACAGTCTAGTATTGGATAATAGGTTTGGTAACGTAAACAGCAACTTAATCTACCTCATGAAATTGTGATGGATACTTTCAACACTCAAATAATAATACAATGATTTCCAATAATTATTTTTCCACCCATTCTTATGATCAGCGCCAAAAGTCCTTTCATAAAATTTGAAATATTTCAATATAGGGTCGGACCTGCTACCTACAGGGTGCTGCATTAATATAACATTCCGTTCCCTCTGACCGCCCGTGCGAGGGGCTAGGGGGCTACCTACATTCCTACTCGTTCCTCCAACCTTTATATTGTGTTCTGAAGTATAAAAGCGGAAGTCCTTCTGTACCTGGTCGATAAGTCAATTGTGCGAAAGAAAAAAAAAATGGTTTTACATACATACAAAAACTCACGCCTTCTTCCAATGGGGGTAAGCAGAAACAGAAGAACGCCACCTGCTACGATCCTTACATACTCCTTTTGGTTCCTTTATGTTTATACATCAGAAGGCCAATTCCCATAATTAAAAACGTTCAAAATCAAATCGCAATCTCATCTCAGCGACAGTCAAATGTCAAAAATGTAGGTAAACGTTATTCAGTAGTTGACGGATTGAGGCTGAAATTAGAATGCGAACGTTCTTAAAAATACGGGAATTGCCCCTCTGGTCATATACGCAGACCAAATTTAATGTACTCCGCACTTGACCTTTCTGAGGTTGGTTTTCTTTACAATTGTTGTGTTGAAACGAATCTGTCTCTTTGTTTAACTGGAACTCAAAAACTAGGTACCACTAGTTTCGGTGTTCACCTCAAAAAGCTTTTTTTCTTGGAGTTTTTTTAACGTTTTATTTTATTTCTTTTCAGGGAGAAAAAGACAACGGAAAGAACTGCATATTATCCTGTGAGAAGAGGAAAGCAGATGACACTGACATTAACAAGGACTTGAAAAAGGTAAGATATTCTTTAATTATAGTTAGGTTTAAATATATTTATTCTCAAAAAAAACACAAAGTCACTTACATGCGAACAATATTTAAAATAAATAATAAATGTAAAGTTCGTCACAGACGTCACTGTAACAATATGATACACCCACCCAATGAATTCTGCTTTTAGGAAAGCGGTTATTTGGGATTTTATGTTCAACTAATTATAATAATATAATATATAATATGAGACAACATCCACACAAGGTCTTCAGGTCCTGAACTAGGCAGAGCCTGTACTACGGTAACCTGATGACTGATATACATAGTTACATAATTGAGTTTTGAATGCATTGAATGAGTGGAACTTCCTTAAATGTAGTTAAGATATTTAAAGATTCCTATCAGATATCAGCTGATGCCGTTTCACAATGGAGTGCTTAAAGACTGATTTGATGCTGTATAATATGTGGGATTCATTATGTAGGACATTCACGATCAAATTTGAATGACGTAGTACCAACCTTCTAAAACCAATGGCGCGACATGGCGTTAATTTTAATAATGTATTAATTAGATAGAATGATTGCTGTAACTTTGATAAAACTCTCGGCAATCATTGTAGTTTGTGCCATATTGAGATAAGAGTTAAACTCAAAACTCTAACTCAAAGCATTTATTTCAAATAAACCAATTACAGGCACTTTTGAATTGTCAAGAGGTCGGTCAGTCAGAAAGATGAAGCTAGTTGCCCATTCCAAAGCGTAGTAGGTACCTATGGAGAAGAACGGGCAAGAAACTCCATGGACAATCTTTTAAATCAAAATATTGTTACAAAATAGCGGTTACATCATTCATGTTGAAATTATACATGTGAGTTAATTGCAATGACATAAACAAATATCCCGGAATTAACGCACACCACCAAACGACCCCATTAGAATATTATGGTATGATCATAATACATACACTCAATATTTACTTTTATGTATAAAACATTGCTTATTTGTTAATTTAGTTGTACTGATTGTGGGAGAATATTGTGGTCACATTACAAATCTATTCACGCACACAGTCGCACACGTGTAAGGGTCTTGCGTAGTAGGTACTTCGTCCATTTTAGTTTGTTTTGACTGTGCAATACAACGGAAGTGTGTGAATGTCCTATTTTCAAGTTCTGCCTTTAGAAGCCCACCGCTGGTATGCTACACAAACTTTTTACACTCTTCCAAAAATTACACAAAATAAATAGGTACCAATCAACATACGACATGATGATGGAATATAATAAAAAAATTACGAATATTGCCAACTTCCGACTGCTCCGTTGGTCTAGAGTTCGCAAGTAGCGACTGTACTGCGCGTAGGGCCTGAGTTTGACCCCGTTTGGGGAAAATTAATGAATTGCAATTGGCATGTTGATTTTGTTTTGATTCATTTGTGATTGTTTTGCAACTTTTGTTGTCAACTGTCAGTGTCGCAGACGCAGACGCATCTGGATTGATTTGAATTGTCAATGTCACATACTACTTAGAGATGTCAACTAAGGTGTCTTGTCTTTGGTCTCTGGCACTGACACATCAAGCAATGGACAAAATTGTCGGCAATATGTATGCTTGAATATGAGGCTTTTGACAACGTTGGATGTGTATACTTGTCTCTTTTTTATTATTTTTTTTATTTGTAATGTGCGTTTTGTTTGTGCAGAATAAACATTTTTTGTTTCTTTTCTTCTTCTATGTTATTACATGTGGTGACATCAATCTAAGAGGAACACGAAATAAACTATCGATGGACTGTATGAAAGATTATATGGCTAGAAAAGGGGTGACTATAAAGAACTATGGAAGAAAAATGCACGTTGTGCCGACCCCAAATAAATTAAGAAGAGGTCAGGACAATGATGTCACCAGCTAATTCCCTTGCTAGCGATTACACCATGTTCCATAATAAGAGGTTATTCACGTTTTAATCCAGAAAGAACACAAAGTACAAAAGTAATGCAAGTGTTACTCAGAATTTCAAATGCTCGCTCCTGAGTGTACTAAGGATAGTGCTCGTCTACAATGAGATAGTTGTAAGATATTGTACGTAGGTACGTTTGCCTTTATGTATGATTTTATGATGAAAATATGGAATGGAAAAAGTTAGCAAAGGAACGTTAGAAAGATTAGGTTATTATAACGTGAACCTAGTTCTACAAGAAGTAACATACACTGAAATGAATTGATATAGTTTATTCTGTAAATAGGATACGGGAATCACTTTATGTGTCTTTTTTTTTTGAATTGCTAGTTGGTGTAGACATTTCCTATCAGACTACCCTTGAGAAGAAATGGCGAAACAAACTCAGGGGTCAAAGTCTCTGCCAGGGTTGCGGGAAAGTCCGAAAGGGTTACCGTGGCCCCTGGCACAGGCAACTGAAGGAACACGGGTGGGTTTTAGTCAGTAAGAGTCTGACACGCCCTCCCGCTCAGCCCAGAGCGGGGGAAGCTATTTGATGATATACCACCTTAAAATAAAAAAAAGGGGGGTCAAAGTCTCTTTTAAAGTCCAGACATAATCTTAGTCAGATTGTGTGATCACTATACCTTCATCCCGAAACTATAATTCTACGGTGTATCTTTTTGTTTGTTACTTCTTGAAACTTCTACTACTTTCCCGATCCGACGTGACCCGAGAGCTCCTGTGCTGTGGCACCTCATGCGGAATCATTGTCCGCATGAAATGCCTCGCAAGTACATGACTCACTAACTAGTTTGCCTTTATATTTTGTTACTAATCCTAGTATATAAGTTGTAGTATCTAAGGTACTAACAAAAATGGTTCATATGTTGTCCCAAATAAAACAAATTTATTATTATTTAACCAATTTGAACGTAAGAAGTACATACTTTTTATCTGGGTACCTACAAGCCGATGGGGATTCCCATCAACAAAAATTACGAACTTCCATACCGCAATTCATTCATTCATCTCGCAAATAACCCTAAAAATGAGTGATTTTTCAAAGATCCTTCCTTAGTGCTTCTTTTGCTATATTATGATAAGGAACCCTTGTGCAAAATTTCACGTTTCTAGATAGACTCAGCGGCTTTCGGATGTGCATTGTCTGCCAGTAAATGAATGAACTTTTTTTTTTTATTAAGTAGGTATTTGGCCCTTCGCCAATGGTCGAAGTGCAACCGCGTGTGCTGAAACTATTTGATAAATCCGTGTGTATTTTGTGTCATTTTTCATAGACTATTGTTTGTTTCATTCTCTTAGTCAAATCTGAAGTTAGGTAGTTTCAGGTCAATAGACTAAAAGCAAAAAAAAAACACCCAGCACGAACTGTCTGCTCATAAAATTCACCTCAACACTACACTGGCGTGTGTATAAATAAAGACATTACACTGGCGAGCACATAAAGACGGCATTACTACACATCGGGACAAAATAACTTCGATCACGCGATCAAATGTGGTAGAACGGTATTACTTGGAGTGCCCATAAAATGTGAATACACTAACTGAGGAGCTAGTGAATTATAAAATGACTTTGTGACCACAGCACACCACAGTTTATGTTTTGTTAAATGTGTGCGTGTGTGTGTTTGTGGTAGGCTAAGTGGATTTTCATGTTTTTAGCCAATGATTGGCAGCAGTTTATTTGAATGTAAATTTTAATTTTACTACCCATTTCACTGTAAATGCTTCTGGACGGAAGATCGTAAAACTGTTAACTGTAATGACGATGCACATTGTTATTAGATGGTAAATCAAATCAAGTGTGTAGCAAACAAACCTCACTTGCATCTTTCTCAATGATATATGATTTTATTTCTGTAAGTAGGTTTGTACAAATACTGTCTTTTACACGTCAATCGTATTTTAAGAACTAGATGACGTCGGCGTTTCCTATCTGACCACTCTGAGAAGAAAGGCCGAAACAAACTCAGAGGTCACAGTCTGTTTTAAAGTCCAGACAAAATCTTGGTCAGATAATGTGAAGGCTATGTAGATCGGTGTCTGAAACGGTCTTTTGAGGAAAGAACCACACAGATTGAGTGTAGCTGTCCAGTCAGTTCACGAAATTGTCAGCAATCGTGCAGCTCAACTCAGAACTTAAGGAGCTCAACGATTCGACGAACAATACCAAAGAAAGACATTTGAGTAGGCCGCATAAATTACTCAAACTGCCAGTCATGATTAAATTAACTGAGAAAAATACAAAAAAGAAAGCAATGACCGCCATAGTTCTTAAAAGTTTATATCGTGTAACATTCGGAATTTTAATTTTTTGCGGCATTTTCTTGAACGACTGTCTAGTGCTGGCAAGCGCTACTGCTGAGCAGGAGGACCTGGGTTTAATTCCCAGGTCGGGCATTGTTATTAGTTTTTTCTATCAGGACTTTCTCAATAGCCGCCCGAAATCTGGATCTGGGTCTGGTTGACGACAAATAGGCTCGCCCCCTATTACATGGGACTTAAATCAAAATCAAAAGTTATTTATTCAAACTAGGCTGAGAATCAGCACTTTTTGAACGTCAAAATTACATAAGACAATCCCTCAAAACGCCCGCTCTTTACCCCTTCCTAGTGCTTTAGCTGGGAAGGAGAAGTGGCAAACAAACTCCCCAGCAGCACTGCTTAAACATAACTGGCGAAATCTGGGTATTATAGGTACCCCTCTGCCTATACTTTCGGGGATTACAGGCCTAATGTTAAGTTGTTTGAACAAGAAAAACTTATTTTTGCTTGAACAGCTACATGAGTAGGTATATTAACGCCAAGCAGTTTGCACAAAACAGAAAACTCAGATTTTCTTTAGAGTATGTATTGTTGGTTCCGATTTAAATATAACGATATTACGTGACGCCGTGACGCCATAGTATTGGCACGTGACTATTAAACCCCGGTTCTATGTTGCTATGGCAACAACATTTTCATACACAGTTTAACAATGTGACGCGTTATGAACTGAACTAACCCTAGATATTTGAAAATAAAATGCTACTAGGATTAACTGTATGAAAGATGATATGGTTAGAAAGGAGGTGACTACCAAGATGACAACTAATAGAGAAAGAAGTATGGAGGCAAAATACATGTTTCGCCGACCACAAATAAATTAGGTCACGTCACTGTCAATACACGTCGTGGGTTGTATTTGCTTGAGTATATCTAATGTACTCGGTAGAAACGAAAAGAAAGAAAGAAAATGCGTTTATTTGCGAAAAAATAACAACACAAAAAATAAGAAAAGGTTGGGGGAAACATGCGTCACATCCACGCAAAACGGTCGCTCAGCATTATGCTGCGTCCCTATGCAAGACAGAGCCACAGCGCTGGTTTTCAGCGACAGCCGGCGCTGACGTAATGACGTCGGCGTCCGAACCGTCCGGTAGGACGTTGGCATACCTATAATAGCAGCCCACTACAGGGCAAAAAGCTCTTCTCATATAGAGAAGGCACGAGCTCTGATCACCACGTTTGCTCAAGACAGGTTGGCGATTTCAGACTTATTAAATTATAAGTCAAGGTTTCCTCACGATGTTTTCCATCACCGATGTCAGTACCTAATGTCCAAAATAAACTCAGTGTCCAGAATTTAAGTACCTAACCTCATTAACAACCAGAGTACCCAATCCAACCCAAGAACACTAAAACAACAAGCCCGAACAAAAACAAAACCAAAAATAAAAAAACTCAAACTCGAACTTTTCGTAGTTCTTCAAGAGCGAGGCGAGGTCATTTTGTTTTCATTATCTCCGCAGGGGGCGAATTTACGACAAAGCCTGCAGTCCACCTTAATTTAAATACATTACTCGTTTTGAAAGGCACTGCGAACGTCTTGGCGGTGCTAGATGATAATTGTAAAATCAGGGAAATTAATTGTTAGGCAAATTTAACACTTATGTCAATTTGCCGTGTAATAGCCACTTCATGTGATTTAAATGTACATACAGTTTAATTTGGTAGTCAAGTTGATTGTACTTGGACAAGACGTAAGGCTTCATTTGTTTCAGTTGTTGAGGCTAGATTTATGAGATGATTGGGTTAAGTGAGTAAAGATAAGGTTTCCTAGAAGAGCGATAGCCGCCACATAACGGCCGTTCCGCGTATTGTAGTTCTGTACCTGTACTGTCATGTGAACACCTTTTTTTTTTTTTTTTTTGTTTTCGGGGGGAAACCTTCAAAAGGCACCCGACCTCCGGGGAGGGAGGTCGGGGAGTGTGGGATTTTTACCTCACTAAAACCACCCCGGTGATCACCATCAGCACATAGGGGCGGTCTAGGTTCCTGTCATGTGAACACCTAGGGACCTAGGGTTTATCCGACTCCACTTTTATGTGATAGAGGCTTTCTTCCTGCATCTTCCTATATTGAGACATTTTCGTGATAAATGACTGCTGACCGGTTGGTGTAGTTGGTAGCGACCCTGCCTTCTGAGCCGCTAGTCTTGGGTTCGATCCCCGGACAAGTCAAACATTTGTGTGCATGGACATGTCGGTTTGACCTGTGTCTGGGTGTGTGGCTCTACCTAGTTCGGGACCTGAAGACCTTGTGTGGATGATGTCTCATATTTATTTATTTATAAATCAATTATATCAACCTGCATCTAAGTATCTCACTACGAGCAAATGGCATCCAGGAAATAACAAGCATAGTTTAGCGCACTACATAAATACGGGTTTCAGGAAAACAAGTCTAGTTCCTACTGCCTCGTTAGTATAGCGGTCGCAAGGGCTACTGGTCTGCATGAGGTCCTGGGTTTGATTCTCGGGTTCGGCAATTTTTTTTTGTGGACTTGTGCCCTTTTGATGTCAATAGGCTCGCCCCTATTACATGAGACTTGAACATAACAGGCGACATGTTTCTGTAGGTACTATAGGTATACCTCTGCCTGACACCCTTCGGGTAGACAAGGCTTGACTCCTCTTTGAGGAGTGGCTAGAGAGGTGTCCTCACCTTCCGCCTGACACAGGTCCTCACCAGGCACTGTTGTTTCGCGAGGTTCCTGTTCCGGATAAGGCGGAAGGTAACGCCCGGGTGTCACCATTGTGTGGATCGCCCGGAGGACACGGTGAAGAATACGGTGGAGGTCTGCCCGGCTTGGGCGGAGCACCGCCGTATCCTCGTGGAGGCGATTGGCGGTGGCGATCTTTCGCGTGCGGCCCTGGTCCATGCCATGATACGGCACGAGAGGGCTTGGGAAGCCGTCACCTCCTTCTGCGAAGCAGTAATGCTCGCGAAGTAGGAGGCGGAACGCGTGAGGGAGTAGCAAAATTCGCGCCCTCACTCCCCTAGCCGCCGCAGGAGACGCCCTGGGCGTCGGGAATTGCAAGCCGATTCCCGTTCACCGTAGGTTTTGCCCGTTCACCGGGCTTGCGGACGGCGAGCAATAGGCAGCTCGCCGTCTGATAAGGACCAGGCCCGGGTCGACGGCGCAATGTGTTTCACGCGCGCCTCAAAGAGATGCTAGCATCAATGACGGGGTCCGCTAGGGCCAATGCCTGCCAGGGTTGCGGGAAAGGCCGAGAGGGATACCGTGGCCCCTGGCACAGGCAACTGAAGGAACACGGGTGGGTTTTAGTCAGTAAGAGTCTGACACGCCCGCCCGCTCCGCCCAGAGCGGGAGAAGGTCTTTGATGACTTCCCACCCTCAAAAAAAGACAAGGCTTGATGTTATGTTAAGTCTAATTTCTCTTAGAAATGTTCTTCATCGTAAGTCCACTATCAGCAAACAATAACTTTCAAAGCCAGCTCTTAAACCCGTAAACCTCCATACCGTCGATACATTCAGACATCTTTATTCGTAAACTCCGAGCTAACCACGTGCAAAAGTCAGCGAACAATAAATTGAAAGTTCCAATAGAAACTGAATACTAAAGTGGACATTACCATATGAGGTTCAACTCGAATGCCGCTAATAAATCAAATGGCAACTAAGTTATGTGTGTTTGTTTGTTGTTAACTTCAAGGGGAATAAGTTGAGCGTAGATTACCTGGGAGAAATATTGATAGAAGCTGTCTGTGTGTGAAATTATTATTATATATTATTTATTTATATATTCTTTATTGTACACCAAAATACATAACAATAAATCAATCGAATACTACGAAATATACAATGGGCGGCCTTATCGCTTTCTGCGATCTCTTCCAGGCAACCTTGGAATGGACAGTGATGTGCCTGGACATAAAATGGGGCTGTCGTTGGTGCAAATAATAAGTATCTATACACTAGTGATTTCAGGTTTGGTCCCAGGGTAAAAGTTGTTCATAATGATGAGTATAATGACCCTTTAAAAGAATGCCCATGAATTCAATTTCTGGAATTCAATATGTATACAGGACATATCCCACTAAGAGCTTAAAAAAAAAACGTAATAAATTATTTTTTAAATGCAAATTTACTATAAGACACACTTGCGGTTTTAAAGAAGACATAGTGACAAAAATTTGTGAGTATGCTTAGATGATTTGGTAATGTTGAGAGGATGAATGAAAGACGACTAACGAAAGATATTTACAAGGCAGATGTGAGTGGAAACGCCGGGGGGGACGCCCTAGATCTTATAAGGACATAATAGTGACCTTATTCGTGATGTTTTCATAAAGGTCAGGTCCGTTAACGATATGATCAGGTCAGATAATGGTATGAACGTAAACGAAGCAAATGGAGTATGTAAGGATCGTAGCGGGTGGCGTTCTGTAGGTTCTTCTGCCTACAACCATGGGAAGATAGCACGAGTTTATATATGGATGTAGTTTACCATTTTGTAGGTTTTCGGCTCTTGATGAGAATGAAGTTCTCACGAAGTAGCCACGATACCTATCTTTTTTCATCATGCATCATCCATTAAAACGGTTTCCGTTTCGGTGAAATCACCTTTAAAGTTTGTCTGCGTGAAGAGTCCTAGTATACGTGACCTAGGCAATTATTCAGTTCAGGCAGATCCTTATGCCCGAAAGTCTGACAACCTGTCTTACCGAGGGGTCTCGTTTATCCCATAACTGGTTTGCGGAGGTCAGAACGGCAGTCGCTCCATGTAAAATACTGATATTCAGATTCAGCTGATCCATCCGGAGACTGGACGACCTCAACGTAGTTGTAACAGGCTAGGCCGAAGATGATGGAATCTTATACTTAATTGAATTGAACTACAGGACTTCTGGCAAAAGTTATTTCATGGTTCTAACTACTCAAATGACCACAATTTCTAATAATTGAATGCATATGACAGCAGAGTTATATGCGCAGCAAATGGCACCGTCTAGTTTTGTTACGAAGTTACTGGAATCACCGAAAAGGTCGGATAAGAGTGACACTAGCTAGTGACAGTCATTCTAGCAGAACTTCGCATCTGTGGTTGCGTAGCGGCCGTTTTCTGATGACGAGATGATGCCGTACCACGACGAACTACTATATTCTGGCAATCCAGATGATTTTGTAGCTGCTGAGCCACTAGTACGATGACTACTTCTGGTAAATGCTATCCTTCGCCGTTACATAAACAAATACTTTACTATTCTTAAGACATGCACACATTTTATGACTCACACTGTGTCGTTCTAAAGGCGTCGTAAAGTGACTTCCACACGTTTGCACTCGTCATAAAATCGATAGTTGAATTCGAAGTCAACAACCCACCGAGACATAACTAAGTGATAATACTCATTCTAGCATTTATTTATATGACTGACAAGTAGTATGCCAGATGGGATTTCTCATCGTCATAAATTACGTACTTTCATCCTCTATTTAACCCCTTAGGGGGGTGATTTTTTTAAATTGATTCCTTAATGCTCACTATTGTTACCAAAGGAACTCGTGTGCGTAATTTAAGTCTTCTAGACCCAGCGGTTAAGGCTGGGCGTTTTCTGACAGTGAATAGATGAATTGAAGATGTCTATTAAGTAGAGGACTAGGAGACTATCACGTCTATATTTTATACACGATATAGCTCAAAAAAAGGTATGGAAGTTTATTTGGCCATTTGACTGTTGTAACGGGTAGCCAGAAGCCCGAAAGTATGACAATCAGTCTTACTCATCATCATCTTCCTGTCCTTATCCCATTTTACTTGGGGTCGGCGCAACACGTTTTCTTCTTCCATTCTCCGCTGTTAGACGTCAAGTCATCATCTACTCCCTTTTCACTCATATCATTTCTCACACAGTCCATCCATCTTTTCTTTGGCCGTCCTCTTCCTCTCCATCCATCAACATTCATACCCATCATTCTCTTAGTCACATGGGTGTCATCCCTCCTCATCACATGTCCATACCAAGACAGTCGATTCCCTTTCACTTTTTCTGTCACAAGCGCTACTACAGCGGCGCTATCAGTCTTACTAAGGGGGGTATTAACCAGTAACTGGGTTGTGGAGGTCAGATAGGCAGTCGCTCCGTGTAAAGTTACTGTTATTAGTCAGGTGCATCCGGCTAGACTGGAAGCCGACACCAACATAGATAGTTGGCAAAAGGCTAAATTTAAATTGAAATTTATTTATTTGCCAGAATCTATGTACATACTTAGTAACACGGTAAAATAATTTTAGTCTCACTATATTCGACTTATCAGTCGTGCAAATATTCCTAGAAAGTAATAATGTCAATTAATGTGTTCAAAATTTAAAAAAAATTCAAATGTGTTTCAATGTTGTAATCATGTTAATTATTTTTATTTAGGTATATTTAATATTTTAGCTTTCATATTTTTCTCTTCTTGTTCTCACGCACTATTGTCTAAGTTTCTTTTTTACTTCTCCTTTCGCAGGTCTGCTGGAAGAAATTTCTTAAGAAATAAGCAGTACCTTTGTACTCAATTTATAATTATGTCATATCTCTTGTATTTTATTGTGTGTACATAAATAATAAATAAATGTCATGAAATTACATCAATGTCATTAGTCGTACACAAAATAATCTTAATCAAATTTACAGTCTTGTTTCGTTTATATTAATTAGGCACATTTCATTATATATATAATATATTAAATTAGTTTGTTATTAGATTATATCTCACAGATAAGACAGTTCATTAATTTATTGATTAGATTTATAAATAATGTAAATAATTACAATTTAAATAAGTTTTCGTAAATTTGTATAGTCATCATGTCTGTTTAAAATTTAAATAGTCATCTATTGAATAAAAACATCTGTCACAAAGCCAATTGTTTAAAGTTATATTAAATTCTAAGTTATTCATGATAAGTAGATGATGATAATTAATGGTGAACTAGGAAAAAAATCATCATAAAAATTCGCAGTTCATAAATACTTTCACACAATACAATGCAGTACAAAGAAACGTCCCCCATTTAATGTCCCACCACGTTCGAATTAAAAAGCAATATAGCCGTAATCCCGGTGATATGACGTCAGAGTCGATCGACCAATCAACGCTAAGCCTCAGCTGTTGTACAGTTTTAATCAGGACAACAGCAGAGATAGTGGTCGTAACAAGTGTGTATTGTTTTCCGACTTTGTGTTAAATTATAATAAAAAACCTAATAGTTTTGAAATCTGTCCTGCAAGAAATTATTGGTACATACATAGATTGTTAGGTAATGTACAAGCAAGTTTTTTTGAAGTGAAATCTTTTGGCGCTCTTTGAGCTCCTTCTAAACAGTGAACGAAACTGAACCGTCACGTTCGGCTCGGTGACGGTGAATCCTGTATACTCAGCTCCAGTCGTAAGTTTTAACTTCTAACGTGTGGTCATAAGTACACACCGATTTTTTTTACTACACCAGTTGTGCTAAATCTGAATGTATATTTGTTCTTGCTTAGAATGACTACCTATCTGCTTAAATATCAATAGCTGTGCCCGTGGCTACATTCACGTATACATTTTTCTTGAAATCTACCCTATGTCCTTTAGCTGCCCAACAACCTTCGCCAAATTCACCCAATCATATCGATAGTTCTATCGTAAGATATATTTACATTTACAACACCACCCCACCACCGTTGGGTACTATCCACTCGCCTCAAAAACCAATCACTCACACCGACTCTAAACAAAAGTTTCTGACTTTCACCATCAAACTTTTACTAGTTTCGCTTATCAACAAAACTTTGATATTAAAAACTAAATCGTAACTCCTAAACTATCTTCGGTCCAAACAAAGGAATAGTTTTGAAACACGCATCATGAACGACAAAAGTTGTGCGAATAAAAATCGATACTAGGCTTAGATGCCTTCGACGTGTTGGTAAAACGATTTTGTTATGGTAAAATACAGTGTGAATGTTGAGACGAAAGTATTCGGTTTTTTTTTACATAACATCATCACATTCATCACGCCTGTTGTTCCCTAAAGGTGGGGCAGAGGTGCACCTATATTAGGTACATGCACATCTCGCCAATTATGTTTATGTCTCATGTATGTAGGGGGCGAGACTATTGCCATCAACCGGGCACAAATACAGACTAGGCTGCTAATGGAAGAACCCAATAATACTTTGCTCGACCTGGGAATCGAACCCAGGACCACATGCTCAGCAACAGCGTTTGTGGCCGCTAGACGAACGAGTTTTTTTTTAATATATGATATTGATAAGTCTTTATTTGCCTTAACCATGGTATAAAGTTGTTGCAACCAGGTTATTAATCTAAAGTCCACATGTTTAGCTATACAGGTTATGTCAACTGCAAGCAAAATAATAATAATTATTAGTTAATTGTCGTACAGATATATAAGGTCAATACAATAATATAATAGTTTTATCTTAGCACTATCCGCAATGACTAGAGTCCAGAAATTTATAGTTTATGGTTAAAAAAAATCTTTAATATCATAAAACACCTGTTCTTTCAGCCATTTCAGTTATATTTATGTTAATGTTATATAACAATTTTATTTCTTTTGGAATTTTGTTATAAATGCACACATGACTAAGAAAGTTTTCGCATGCTTGGCTGATTTAGGAGTATCCTGCAATAAAAGTCTGCATGGATCCCTATTTCGAGAGTTCAACTGATAGGCTTTTATAAACAATCCCTTATTATTATAAACATACAGATTTCATAAATGTAGAGTGACGGAAGTGGTAATTATACGTAGCTTTTTAAAGAACAGTTTACATGACTCGTCAAAATGGAAATCACAAATGGCTCTGATGCATTTCTACTGCGCAATAAATGCTCTGTGTCTATCCTTGTTGTTACCCCAAACAATAAGCCCGTATCGTAAGATGGATTCTATATAGGCGTTAGTACGCTAAATAGCTTTTGCTGTAGAAATTCGGTACGATACTGTTTGTTGACCTATTTTTTAATTAAATGTTTACAAATCAACTCGAAGAAGTCACAGTTTGTTACAAGTAACTTTGAAGGAGTCACTTTTGTAGCGTTGATTCGTATTATCTATTTTATTTACTAGAAAATGTTTCTTGTAAATAAAAACGGATATTTTAACCCATTCATAATGTTCAACAATGTAAAGGAAACGTTATATTTCATGTGTCAAATCAATCAAATTGCCTAGCATTTTCCCAACTATATCGGCTTCCAGTCTAACCCGATGCAGCTGAATACATGTTTTACATAGAGCGACTGCTTAATTGACCTCCACAACCCAGTTACTGGGTAATACAATACCCCTTGGTAAGAATGGTTGTCAGACTTTCGAGGTTCTGACTACCCATAACGACTGTCAAAACCCAAAAGGCTTAACGTGCTTTCCGAGGCACGGATGGGTCTCGATATGTAATCGATGCTCACCCATCTATGAACCAACCGCGGCAAGCGTAGCTTAACTTCCGATCGACCCTTGCGGCTGCTGTTATTTAGCCACGACCCCATCTTAGCCACGAAATAAAATAAAAAACTGATTTACCGAGTCATAACATGCTGTCAACCAGCGTAATGAATTAACAATCGAGTACTTTGTATCGATTGGTAAGCCCCTCGATAAATGGGTCAGGTTTTGCTAAAGTTTTATTTCCGTAGTTCTAGCTTTCTTTACAGTCAGTAACGAATACTTATTTATTATTTAACTAGAGAATGGCTCCTATTGCATCTTCTTTTGACCTATAAGAAATATATAAATCGAATTAATCAGTATTCTCTTTCCTCATTAGATCATGATGTTTTAGTTTTAGGAACTTCAACTATTATATCCTTTCTTCTTTTCAAGGTTAAGCTGGGATCAAAATTAAGAGTTTTATGTTTCCTGAGAATAGTTTTAATTATATATAGTTTGCGAACAGAGTGTAAATTACTTATTTGATAAAGACTTTGTGTAGGGTACCTTAGGTTTTTGAAGTAGGTACATTAATTTTATTAGAGCCCGTTGTCCCTGCTCCAGGTCTATGAATTTAGGCTTAGCCGCCCCACCCCAAATGGGGATGCAATATACTAAGACAGACTGGACTATAGCATCATTTGGCTAGCCTTTTCCATTCCACTATGTTGGGGTCCGCTTCCCGTCTTATCAGGTGCAGCTGAATACCAGTATTTAACATGGAGCCGATCTGACCTCCACAACCCAGTTACTGGGTACCCATTGGTATGACTGGCTGCCAGACTTTCAAACTTCTGACTAGCTGTTACGAGTTCTGATTGAATTGGATCGTTGCTACAATCGATAAAAAAACTCATTTTTTTTATAAAACGTTGTCCCACACTAGGAATTTCTCCTGTATCGTGGGTGCGTTTACAAACATTTAAACTCACATACACAAACAGCCAGACCCGGAACAACTACTTGCAGGTCATACAAATATTTGTTCCGTCGCTTAACCACTGCGCCAACCGTGCCGTCATTCATTGATGAAAATTTAAACAAAATCAATAAGAAAGGCTTTCAAACTTTCAACTTTCCATTGTACAGTTTTATTCCAATCAATAAAAAGGCTGTAACGTACTCGATGGTTTCGCTTTAAAAAAGAAACTTTTCTAATTTTCTCGTCACCCAACGCGTCCCTATAGGTTAAAGAATTTTCCGGCTCGTATTGGCGCCAATGTTTGGACAAATTTGAAAAACCATACAATAAGTTGGATCAATCACTGGCGCCAACATTTGCCAACTTGTTATGAACGAAACTTTTCCACCACACGTTTCATCGGAATATTCACCAATAGTATCTATTATAGTTTCCAAAGGAATTCTCGAAAATGTTTTTCGTAAAGGACCGTAATTTTTGCAAACGTTCGTCTTTTCCGGCAGTCTTTTTTGTGTAGCTGTAGCCTTTATGTTTAGTTTTACTACCAACAATGCAATTTATCTACTAAACACGGAGCAGTATTTTGTATTCCTAATTTATGATGGCAGAAATGTCTTTCTGACTGTCGGTCTGAAAGGCCTAATAATGAATACCATCAGCTAGTCGGCATTAATACCTTAGGGTCGAAACCCGGGACATAACAAACATATTGTGATATTTTTTTATTGGAAACCCCTTCCTGTCGCATATATCCACTTTTCTTTTATTTTTGGATCCTTCGGATAGCTAAAATGTTAAAATAAAAGCAAGGTAAACAACAGCCATAAATTTCCATGCAACAAAAAAAAAAAAAAATTCCTCTCGACCTCTCGACCCGCAGCCGATAAGCTATCCATTTAACCACTAGCTAGCTAAACCAAGTGGACAGTTAACAACTAATAATCATTAAATTCCAATATTTTTTTCACAGTCCATTAATATGCCGAATACCTTTCTGTTGATAGTAGTGTGTTATATGCAGATTATTTAATAATTTTTTACTTAGCTTGCCTGACAAGTAGGGTAATTTACTACTTCATCATTTCAGCCAAAAGGCGTTCAGTGCTTGACATAGGGCTACCCCAAGCACCACCACTTCGACCGGTTCTGTGCTTCCCGCATTCAGCTGATTCCTGCGGCCTTGACAAGGTCATCAGTCCACCTTGTGGGAGGTCTTCGAACGCTCCCGACTTCCTGCACGCGGTCGCCACTCCAGAACCTTTCGGCCCCATCGGCCATCTGTTCTGCGAGCAATATGCCCTGCCCACTGCCACTAAAGTTTGGCAATTCTTCGGGCTGTGTCAATTACTACTTACTGTATAAATATTACTTTGTTGGACAATCTGATAGATGATGGCATCGTTTGACTTGTCGCCTTGTAGACTCATAGATGTTTCGATTTAGTGGGCATTTTCTGTTTCTTTAAGTACCTGGTACTTGTTGACAGGCCTACACTGTCTTCTCATACCTATTAACACTGGATTTGGAAAATATTGTAAAAGCCAATTATTTTTAAAACTTTTACTGTGGAGCTTCGTGCCGGCCCTTCTCCATAAGACACGACCGATTGGAACCGTGCACCTAGCTTCTGATGTTTCATAAGTGCCCATGTAGGTCTTTGTGAAGTAAAATATTTTAAATCTGTATTTGACTTTTAACAACAACCTGAGCTAACAAAGCAATAACAATCCTTAAAGCCATTTCTACATATACAGACGCTTTCGAAAGTCCACATACGTTAGATAGTACACAATACTCCCCCTTTTACTTTTACTCCAAAGCTTTATCTCTGTACAATTCACACAACTTTATAAAGGCCCGTGAATACAATGGTTTTATTATTTTTTCCCTTTTGTTTCAGGCAAAGTTGGAAACAAAGGCTCTGAAAGCGAAAAGGCCGGGCTTCACAGATGACCGGTACAACGAAACGTCTTATTATATGGAAAATGGTGAGTATTGTTTAAGTAAAAAATGTAATTAACAAGAATATCTTGATAGAATACCTGAAAACAGTATTCGAATTTCAAGATTAATAATAAAACAAGGAACGATAGCACAGGAAAAAATCAAGAAAAACAACATAATGTCGATGACATAGCCACAATAATTGGAATAAAAAAAGCAACAACTCCAACTCTATAAATAAACATCAAAACACACAAAGCAATCAATAAAACAGAAACCCAAACAAATAATTTATCAACAAAACATTAGTATTTCTCTCCCATAAATATTATTTCTCAGTAATCTTAGCACAAAACCATCTCCAACGTCGTCTCCTCGAAATATCTTTTTTATTTCCTGTAAGTACGGTTTTGACAAACCCCGACTGATATTGGATTACATGAATACCTATCTTCAATAACGAATCCGTTTCTTTAATTTTTTTCTTTCCATTGTATTGATTCTTATCTTTATTTCTGACATCTCTTTCATGATTTGGTAGCTAAGTCTCTATTATGTGGGTAAAAGTATTGTATCCAATTTAATTGATGTAATTTCGTAATGTGATTAATTTGCTTTAGTATCGGTAATGTTTTGTATCCTATTTTCTTCAGTATTATTTAGGGCTGTGAGTGTCATCACTGCTGCGGAATATGGACACTGACAGGTCTTGAACGCGGTTTAGATGTGCTGATCTCGTTAGATTTATTGATGAAATTCGCCCTTAATGTGTTACTGCTAAGACTACACTTAAACTAGACTAGAGTTTTATTTAAGTACATTTATTAAACTAACATTTTGTCTTTGTAATTTTAGCTAGATTGACTATTAGGGACAAACACATAAATTGCGTAAAAACTAACTATGAATGGTATTTTAATGGAAAAAAAACTGCTTAAAAGCATCGTCTGTACATAATTCCACTCATAATTAAAAGTGACCGGCAGTGTATCAATCCATTACGTAACCCACGTTGACACTAAGTGGATGAAACAGCGGCCACGCTAGTTTTCAATATAGCTAATGTCAGAACGGCCCATTATGATCTAATGGCCTTAGTCATCTAACCGCAATGGCGCTTTCTTCATTCAACCCCCGTTGTGCTTTACGGCTATGCAGATATTTCGAGGTAACGACTTATAAATGGCGATATACCCGCTTTTTAAAATGTTGGAAATGTTTTTGTAGTCTTTTTGGGTCGAGGTTTTCTTTAATAAATTGGAGAGTTTCATCATTTTAAGTGAGATGTAAAGTTTTCTGTTAAAGTCAAATATGCAAAGATTTTGAGTCTGAAATAAAAATGAAATTAAGTACACATATTTTAAAGTGATTACGTACATTAATGAAGGCAAAGAGTAAAATTGTGTTGTTCTTGGATGCTGGTGCCTTTATCTCCTTTATTATTCGTCTCTGTGACTTTCTTATGGGACTACTTGTCAAGATATGTGTATGTCTATGCTCATAGTATTTCCGAATTTCAGGCCTCAGAAAAGTCTACCCATACTACTTTACGTTTACAACATTCACCAAAGGAAGGTGGGTTGGTGAAAAAATTCTCGACGTTTTCGCGCGAGAGTTCAGAGCCCATCCTGCAGCTGAGTACGAGAGGTGCATCAGGGCGGGGACCCTGACCGTCAACTACGAAAGAGTTGACCCTGACTACAGATTGAAGCACAATGACCTACTAGCCAACGTTGTTCATAGGTAATAAAACAGCATTCTAATATTCAACGACAACGGTATCCAGTAGTCCGCTTCAGATAGCTACAGCACCTTAGACTCTATATACACAAACCTCAAACACATAAACATTTTTTGTTTTACACAATACTCGTTTAAACTCAGATGCTACTTTGATTTCAGTATTGTAAATAATAACTTTATTTTTCTCGCCTTATATGTATTTATTTTACTTATCCTTACATACTACCACAGTTAAGTACTCTAACTATAAATATATTTTTTATTATAATGTGACGTGCGTCGAAGCTTGTTTGTATTTCAGGTCTAATTTGTATTTAGCCCACTGTAACACAAATATAATCTTCAATAACGATATCTTGAGCACCGAATGAGCATGCGAGTGCAAATTGGCCGTTTGTCAACAGAGACACAGAGTTGCAATAAACGATTTGAGTTCTATAACACTTGATATCTTGAAAGTCGTAACTGTTAATAGTCCAACACTGTGTCCAGCTCAGAACGGCATGCATCTTCACACGATACATCTTACAATTTCGCTCACGCATGTTCATTTGTGGTTTGATTCTCGTCTAATCTTTATTTCATCCGTCACGAGAACTGATATTTAAACGAACTCTGAGCAAAAAATGTTCTACGTTTAGTAATAATGGTGAAAGAGCATCGGCGTCGTGATGATTCAGAATGTGGCTATAAATTCTTATTGAAACACAAACACAGTTATCTATACTTTAAGCAATACTAATGTCCACTAAACACTTCTTTGCCAAACGCTAAAATATCTAAACAATTGTAATCTTCCTCACAAAAACGAAAATGTCGTCTACGTAAACGATATTTTCGCCTTCTTATATGTGGTTTTGCTCCGAGTCCGTTGCCCAGAAGCCGTAAGCCTGACGTGTGTATCGTTGCAGGCACGAAGTACCGGTCACCAGCCAACCGATCACCCTCGTACATATCGACGAGGACATTGTGGTTGTCAACAAACCGGCCTCTATCCCCGTAAGTGGCAAATGAGACAGCCATGTTATGTGTACGCTTATCATACATAAAGTACTTGTATGTCACCCTTATGTGTCGCATGTTGTGCTAACATAGATTTTAGTAGTGCACTTACCAAGCTTTCCATATACTTCATTGTAAATAATTCCACCTCTTTTTCCACTGTGTTCTTTCTCTGACCAAAAGTTAACCAATTTATTAAGAAGGATCATAACTCACAAATTGAATTTCGGTGTAATACTTTAGAGAGCAGACAGACGATAAAGAACATCGCATTTAATATCTAAACCGACCAGAATTTAATTTAGTTGGTCCCACAATTTTAGTGCGACTATCATATTACAGGCTTCCATTCCAGTAAAATCCGCTTTCCTGCCCCTAAAAGCTAGCTTCTCAAAGTCCTTTGCGTTAACGTAGACCGGTCCCTTTTGCAAGAAATACTCTGCAACGTTATAGAACGGAGGACACCTAATATTATGAAGCACTTTCATATCGGCTTTTACGAAATAAAACAGGAATGTAGAAGGTAGATGCTAGAATTTACATGCAAAGTAGGCGAAGGCGAGGAAAACTTGATTTTTTTCAGCACTCACTCAAGTTGAACATCGGGCTCTATAGAACGTGTATTTTTAGATGTAGGTATTCAATTATTTTTTTCTACCCTGCTTTGAAGTTGCTTTTCAATCAGAAAATGCGTTTCTTTAATAATAGGATTAGGTAGATCTTAGAAATTAAAATGTGGTATTCAATTGAGTTCTGCGTCAGTTCTCATAAAATAGTGAGCATCCAAACTAAATCTGATAGAAAACTTATATCGTCAGGCGTCAATAGAGCACCTTAATGATGCGTCTGAAGTAGCTTACCGTCAGAGAATATGCTTTAACAATAAGACCGCCTCATCTTATACATATCAATGTGGTTTTCAATTACCTACCGTCGGCGGCAGACAGCCATAAAATTGTTGATAGCCGAACGAAATCCATAGTAAGCTCTATTTAATGTGCAAATTGTATTTTTACGATTTGTTTCTTTGTTACCTCTGAAGAGAGCCCATGTTTTCAATTTCTTGTTCCCATAAAAGAGCTTTTTGAAAGGCATTAGAAATCCCTTTGAGCATTAAAACGCTGTTTCAGTGAAAACGAAGCCTTATTTAGGACCCTATCAAATAGCCTTATAAATTCTATCTTTTGGGTATTAAATACACGATTAGATGTCAACTTTCTGTAAAGAGTTTTCTGTTATAGAACTAAAGTTTGATAAGAAATGAATTAGGTAGCATAGACACAAAATCATTAATATCGTTCAGGAATCAGAAACCCATTGTAGCACGTAATAAAATAATCTGCTCTTACTTAATACGATCCCTAAACTCCATACTAAGCGTTTCGCACCCATATATTCCAAATCCCTTTGAACCTTTAGCGGGCCCAACAGGGCTGCCAAAATGAAACAACAATGTCGACCAATTACTCGTGCCAGCGTATTTCTACGTAGGTTTTCATTAAGCCTCTTGTTACACCAATACAATAAGCTTTATATACATATATCTAGACTTAGCATATATGCTCGTTTAGCTCCCTACTCACGTACTGTTTCAGCAAAGTGGAAATTTCATCGAGGATATTGCATCGTATGTTTTTGTTTCTGTTTCGAACACTGATTGGCATAATATGAAATGTTGGGATTGCTTTAATCTTTGACAGTTGCAAAATCTAGAAAGAAAGAAAGAAAAATATTTTATTTGGGACACGCACAGGAAATACAAATAATAATAATAAAAGAAAATAAAATAAAAAAGAACATTAAATCTAACAAAATCATGAAAACAATAAAAGAATAAAGAGAAGACCTGTGCGGGGCCAAAAAGGCTCCTATCTCAGCATGATGCTGCGATATTGGAAAAATTAACAAATACCGAAATTTAGAAATTTTACTGTAAGTACTGAAAAGTAAATAAATAATTGAAAGTGAGGAATATAATTAAATTTAGTGATCTTCAGAAATTCAACTCTGTCGAAATACGTCGCGTAGGTACTATACACCGTGACTTTTTAGTCGTCTTACAACGGCAGCCCACTTCATGTATACAATGATTATTAAACGTTCATAAAAGTAAAAATAGGTATTTATGAAATTTGAATAATTTAAAAAGAAAAATATTATTCATTATGACGCATGACGTCGTTAGAAACACCCTGTTGCGAGCGCGGCGGAATGATCTAAGTACTCGACTCGTGCGCTGGGTAGGTATTTTCTACCGTTTGATACGTAAACATTATTAACAGGATGTTTCATATTTCTAATGTATTATTTATTTTTCTTTGTACCTATTATTTTAATTAATGGTAAAAAATAATAATCGCGCCTAGAGGTATTTAATGTCGGATACATTGAGTTGACCACCTTTGTAAGATGACTAAAAAGTCACGGAGTATAAGTAATATGAATTCAATGAAAACTGTACCAAATCAGCTAGAAGTAAAGCTTTTAGAAGGTTCGAATTATCAACTTCTTTTTTAAATAACGTCTCGTCTCATCCCAAACTAAACCGTAAGTAATAAATTCAGAACTTAAAGAATCAGTTCGAAGAAGGAATCAATATAGATTATTCGAATGTAATTGTAAGGCGGATGCCGTAGAAAAGAAATATTTCTTCAGCTCGAATGTAAAAGGGTCTAAATGATCGACCGTCCCCCATCATAGTGATTGATATTACGGCTCAATGCAGGAATCCCTAAGTTGAACGGTGCAAAGTAAAATATCGTAGCTCTGGCCTACATTCGCCCTTATAAAACACGGTAATCAACTCTTTTAAAATATTGGGTACCGCGATTCGGTCAATTTACCCGTATTGCTTATTAAAGTTTTCACTGAATTTTAGATCTTTAGTTTAGTCACAGTTATTACTAATACATTTAATTCTTCTCTGGTTAATGTCTATATCTTTCATTTTAATAGCTTTCATACTAATCTAGTTCTTATTCTTATATTAAAATTTAACCTTCTGAGAACACATTCATACTACTCAATTTTAGTTAGTTGAGAACATATTCAAGTCTTTGTCACAGATTTAATTACCTACGTTTGCATCTTTCACACAAAAGTTTACAATCTCAACACAACCAGAAACACTGAAGAACAGATTATATGTGTTAGATATGAGAATCCCGCCATCAAATCAACCGGGATCAGTACCGTTAAAAAGTCGTAAATAGCTTCATGCACAGTTGAACAGTTGTCCTTTGTATACGGGCCTATTTTGATACTGAATTCAAACGTATTCCAGTTATATTTAAGAACACTTCCATCCATTCAACCATTCTTGCACGCTACTGAAATATCTCCAAATTTTCCATTGAAAATATTAATGAGTGGTTGTGACACATTAATATTTAATTAATTTGTTAATTAGAGTCTCATAGCCTACAAAATAACTTCTACAAAATGTCATGCATATAAAAGTAGGGCCCTATATTCTGTGCCTCTAGTGTATTAAGTGTTTACATTGTCTATGATGTTGTAATGCACTTTGAGTATCTCATTAATGTTAATGCTGCCTCCCCTCTGTGCATATTATAATAAGCCATTAAAATCATCTTGGTATCGCTGTTTTGTACCCATAATGTCCCAACATTTTGTACCTTTCCTAATAAATTGTCAAAATATTTCGCTTATATATGTTAGAGATTTTGTGCTTAGCGTTATAAATCCTCCATTTAATATGGATGGTCAGATATTACGACTCCACTGACCAATGGAATACAAAAGCTTTTGTGATCGTTCCACAATGTATGTGATCAGGCCTTGTAAATAACTTGTATATCAAAAAACTTCACTTTGAAGTCCAGTACTCTCGGTCGAAATATTTATGAAACAGATTTTTCTGCATTATTAAATTCTTTAGCAGACTTCGCAAAGTGGATATTGAGTTAGTAACAGCAAAGTAATTTATAAACCCTTAAGTTTGTATTTTGTTTGGTGTGATCACAATCCGAATTCCTGTACCAAACCAACGAAATTTTGTTTACGTCAGAAGGAAATAACTGATGTGATACAGTTGCTCTCAAAGGCAATTGCAACATCATAAGACTATACAAAGTCCGTAATGAAACATTGTTGTGTCCGTGGTGGGCCAGGCACGAGACGCCAGTGCTCGCTAGTCCCTTGCGCATCATACACGTGGATGAAGAGCTTCTCGTGCTCGACAAGCCTTGCTCGCTGCCGGTGAGTCATGCGTTGGGACCGTTTTATCACCATTGTCAAGCTCTGACTGGCGTTTGGACCCTGAAACACTTTTTACTATAACAAACTCGGAACATGTTGCAATATTTTCATTCCCAAACCATCACTCCAACAGGTAGAAATGAAAGAGCCTTTTTTCCGAAACCCAAGTATACCCAAAAAAAAGAAACCTTTGTGAGAACACAGAAAATCGTTGGCAATTAAAATAATCCCTCAAGTCTGTAATACCTTTTTGTTACATTATGATTTTTGTCACAATAGAAGATTTCCTTTTTTTTCAACAAAGAAGAACGTAACGTAAAAGAAAGACCATTGAAAGTACAATGAGAGAGAAAATAAATCTACGCAAGGATAGCTCACAGAAATTCGGTGGGTTTATTTTTTTTTCGCGGTCCAAACAAAGTACGTTGTCAGAGTCTGACTAGATTGTGATCTGCACAAAAGTTTGAAATATAACACAAACAGTGGACAATGTGCGGTCTTGTCAAAAATACCACTTGAAAGTGGTCCTGAACTTGGTATTGCGAGCCCAAATACTTCCTATTTTATTTCACTTTCAAGCGGGTACCGTGTTATCCAAAATATTTTAACCTGATCCTATTATTTTTGTTCAGGAATAACTTTGCCAATATTTTGTCTATTTCATTTTGGTAAATTGAGTTGCAGAAGCTTACGTCGATTCAATTAGGAGTTTGCCGAACATCCCTTTTTGTCAATTCCGGAAACTTTTTGCCCAAATAATGTTGACAAATTCTAAGGATGGTGCCGGTTTATACCGTCTATAAATACAAACTCGAATTTACTACGTAGAAGGTATTCATGAAATATTCGTAAAAGGGTCCACGATTTGCATGCTAAGTTTTGTTTTCAGAATTAAAAACCCTTGTAGGTATATGTATTAATGTAGGACACTATATTATTCCAGCATTATGTTACCTTGCAGGTATGCATGTGATATGTACTATGTTCTTAATTTGTATTTAAACAGGACGTCTTGTACTATACTAAAATTATATTCATGAATCAAGTGGCTGATTTTGCTCAAAATCTAGTGCTTTCCTCCTAGCGCTGTCTGTATTAAGCAGAGTCCAAGATATAATGCAATTCAATCTCTCAAAATGTTAAAATTCTTTCTTTAATGGCTCGGTACTCGCTTCCCTGTACTTTGCTACCTACTGTCTTTGTACTATAGTTTTGCTTTCACATTTCCCTATGCATGTACTTCCATAATCAATATAGTGGTTTTGCTGTGTTACTTGTACTGTGGCGTTCTTTTATCGTTTGGACTACGTAAGGTATTATCTTGTTTTGTGTGCACATCATCATTTAATTCTCATGTGTCGAACTTGCTTGCTTTATCATCGTTGCTTTATTCGTTCTTAACTTAATTTTTATCATTATCGGGTACCTTGTGAGCATTATGCGATGTCTTTACAAGTTTTATTTCAGTTTCTTGAATTTTATTGAAATTTTATTATTAAAATTGTGTATGAATAAATTGCCACTCATGTCCTTTAGTTGGGCGATATTTCCTTCCTAATTAAAAAGCATGATAAAGGTTGATTTGAAGAGCATTTCGTGAAGTCTTCCTCAAAATTAACGTCCAATTTAATAAAAACTATTTCACTAGGTACATCCATGTGGCAGATACAGGCACAACACAGTCGTTTTCATACTCGCAAAAGAGTACAACTTGAAGAACTTGAGGACCATTCACAGACTCGACAGGCTGACGTCAGGTGAGAATGCTCTAAACTGTAAAATCTTTCTTCGAGGCTTCAAAAAGATCCTTTTAGAAAATTACACTCGCTGGATTTTTAATTGGTGCAAATGTAAATCGGATTTCTGTTTTTCTTTTGAAATTTAGGACGGGATTTTGCTTTTGATAAATGGGAAAGGTTGGTTTAATATAGAACCGTTTTTTTTGTGTGATTTCGTAAGAAGGTGGTTTAAGACTTTATAAAGGCTAGCATCATTAATCTAGACATGCTTTAGGTGATACCATGTACCCTAAAATAAAACTAGATTGGTTAAAAATTTCCTGTTTTTAAATAAAAATCTACTATGTCCGAAAAATGTCAATTAATGAAAATCTAAAGATGTAGCAATGATGAAAAGTTTGATAGATACTCGTAGATAGAAGATAGAACACTCTTTCTTGTGTACATAAATATTACAGATATAGATGTACAAATTTTACATAGGGACAATGGACAGTCTTATCGCTAAAAGGGATCGATGATGATGATGATGACGATTGTATCCGACGATCTGCTACAAAATATAAATCTTGTAATATTACTCCTAGGTCTCTTACTGTTCGGAAGGAGTCCGAAGAAGGCGAGACAGATGGAACATCAGATCAGGAACAGACAAGTCCAGAAGGAGTACGTCTGCAGGGTGGATGGAGCGTTCCCTGAGTAAGTGCACGAGGTTGTGCGTTCAAATCCGGGCAAGAACCAAAATGAGTTTTTCAATTCATATGTAGTAAAGCAGTGGTGGCCTAGTGGTAGCGGCCCGACTAACGAGTTGTAGGTTGTGGGTTTGAAAAAAAAACCCAGGCAAAAAAAAAAAAATATAAATGTAAATCATTTCATCACCACTGCTCTCAAAACGGTGAAGGAAAACATCTTGAGGAAACCGGCATGTCCTGGAACCAAAACTTCGTAGACATGTGACATCTACCAACCCGCACTGGGCCCGGGAGGAAGATTAGGGCACTCCCTCTCGAAGAGAGAAGGCCTGTGTCCCAGCAGTGGGAACATTATATAGGCTGATTATGCAATACATGTACTTTCTACTGTTATCAGCGAAATAAAAACATCGTGAGATATATACAGGGTGTAAAAAGACCCATCACATAGCCGTCAACTACGCATTCTGTACATCAAACTAAGTAACATCGCGCAAAAATAACTCCTGGGTTAACGAATTTAATTTTTGGTGTGGACATTTGCTGTTTGCGGTAGTGCGCAATGTAACACACGCTAAACATTGTGTTTATGGGTGCATGCAACGGTACAGGGGTCGTGGGGGTATTTAAAGTTGTTTTATAATATTCAAAACTTGTTTTCGTAAAAAAAAGTCAGTAAAACTTGGAATTTTGACCTTCAATATCTCCCTAACCAGAATGTATGGTCCAGTACAACAAAATGATCACAATGACGGGTAGTACACGTGACTCTCGGCTTTTTACACCCGTTATAAGTCTGAAATCGCACCCGTCTTGAGCAAGCGTGGTGATCAATGCTCGTGCTTTCTCTATATGAGAAGTGGCATTTGCCGTGCAGTGGGACAACAGGCTGGTATTATTATAATGATAACAGAATAAACGCTACATACATAAGCTGTTACATAAGCTACATGAGTTACATAAGCTGTTTACGGCTTTTGTCAAGACACTAGGCCAGACCACCGTATTTACTCTACAGATAACAGTTACCAGACTATTGAAAAACCGGCTTTTAATTAGACAGTAGAACGGTAGTTAGAAATAAAGACGATATTGTAGAATATGTATTTAATTTGACTGCTTGTTATAAATATTGCAGTTTATTATTACAGAATTCTGTAGCGCTATCTATGTTCGTAGATATTTTCTCAATGAAATAAAATGAAATTGTTTATTCTGTAAACAGGATATCGGAATACACGTCAGATTATTAAAAAAAAAATCTGCTAGAGTTATTTAAACACTGCAAAGTATTACCTGTTCTAGCGCGTGCTGAGTATATGTTCCTCATAGAACATTTCGATAACAGTGATATTCAAATTCCAGTTAAATATGACGTGAATACTCGTCAAGCCAAATCGAAATCATTTCAAGTGCCACGCAAAAATAACTTTTATGGTAGGCGTACCGCTTCCTTCACAATACCCAATTTACTAAACCAAATACCTGTAGACATTAGAGACTCAATTAATAGTAAAAACATAAAGCGTACGCTGAATGAACATTACATCAACTCGATTATAACTTAGTTGTTAATAGCGCGTTGATCAAATCTCAGGCCATGGCATGCTAAGACAGACCCCAGAGGTCTAATTGTGTGCCTTGTTTATATGACATGTGTAAGGAACTTGTAATTAATAAAATAAATAAAAAATAAAAGATGGAGTCAACATTTCCTATCTGACTACCCCTGAGAGGAAATGAGAAAACCTACTCAGGAGTCAAAGTTGCTTTTAAAGTGCAGACATACTCTTGGTCAGATCAACTGAGGACCATGTAGATTAGTGTCTGAAATGGCATTTTTGGTACACATTTTTGTGGACCTGTCCAGTCAGTGCAAGCATTTGTCAGTAATCGTGTAGCTCAACTCAGTACAACTCGACGAACAATAGCAAAAGAGAGAACATTTTTGTAGGCCGCATACAGTACTCAATTTGCTAGATCATCATTAAAGCTAAATGAGAAAGAAAAAAAAATGACCCACATAGTCCTCACATTCACAATAATGAAAGTAGGCACTCAATCTATTTTTCCTATTTAAGTTTCATTTATTATTAAGTACAGCTTTCCTAAGAATTAATTATGATTGTTCGTCTTTATTGTTACTTTTTAAATTAACATATATTTTTAGGTATTACAATGTACTTCAAGTCACTCATAAACTTTACTTTTTTGTACAGTCTGTTGCACCTCAAGGTCACAATTTAACTTTGACGGTGTATTTATTTCCAAGCTCTGAAGGACAATTCCCCTACGAAACGTTCAAAATATAGTCGCAATCTTATCTCAGCGACAATCAATGTCAAAAATGTAGGGAAATTAGAGGATTTTTTGACAGATTGAGACTGAAATTAGAATGCGAACGCTCTTACAAATATGGGAATTGCCCCTTAGGGTGGGTGTCATTGTGCAAGTCGCTGTCATCCTGTGGAATGTATCCTAGTTCACTGATTTCACTATTTATTCCAAAAAATCCACCCTGAGGTGGATACGCGGAAACGCATGTCCAAAAATCCACCCTAAGCCTATAAATTCCGTTTATCCAACTAGGCCTAGAGTGGATACTCGGATATGCGTTTCCGCTTATCGGCCTTAGGGTGGATTTTTTTGGGTGGATAAACGGAATAACCGTTTATCTTCACTAGAATCACAGTACGAAACAAAATCACAAGTAACTCTGAGTAAAATTAAATTACTGCAAATGTTGATCTTATAGAGAGCACTGAACTCAATGTTGATCTTGTAAAACTCCTACAATAATATTGATGACGCGACCAATTACGTGCGTTCGAAGGAATTTAAACTTTAACTCGTTTGTAGGAAAGTTCGTTTTGCTATTGGCCTCTCTTACTATGATAGTCTTCAGTTGACGAGCCAATCATAATGTTTATTGATTCATCAAGAGGCTCTTAGTTGGTAAGACCGTCGTCCACGACGCTACTCAAAAGTAACGAGCTACAAACTCAATGGGTCGGTCAGTCAGAAAAATGAAGATGGACCGGCAAGAACCCCATGAACACTCTTAAATCAAAATATTGGTTAAAACATTTATGTTGAAATTAGAAAAAGACCCTTCCAGGAGGCCGTCATTTACGCATTCTGTACATCAAATTAAGTAACTTTGTGCCAAAACTTACTTTTATTTTTGGTTTGAAAATTCGCTGTTTACAGTAGTGCGCAATATACGCAAGCAAAACATTGTGCTTATAAGGGTGCATGCCACGGTACAAGGATCGTAGGGGGGAGTATTTAAAGTTAAGTTATGACATTAAAAACAAGTTTTCGTAAAAAAAAGTTGGAACATTGACCAACAATATCTCCGTTACCAAGATGTTCCCAGGTACCATGGTCCAGTACAAAAAAAAACCTAATAACGGGAAGAACAAGTGACTCTCGGCTTCGTTATGAGTATTTTTACACCCGTTATACACGGTGACATTTGAATCACAGTTTTGCTAGAACAACGTTGTTCAGACCATGGTCTACTACTATTCTACAGCATCAAATATGTTATTTAAAAAAACTAATCTAGGAGTTCTCAAATTAGTCAAACGTGTAATAATGTTTGAAACATTAACCGTAACATCAAAGTACTCATCACGGTAACGATATTGCATTCAAGACGCGAGCGCCGCGCGTCGCAGCCGCAGTGTCTGTGTTGTAGGTCGTAACGATAATCCCGACATTTTTAACATTGCCTTTTTTCTGTTTTTTCGAAAACCAATGACGTTTTTTTTTTCTATTGGATGCTATAGAATGGTTGTAGACCATGGTCTGAACAACGTTTGTTCTAACAAAACTGTGATTCAAATGTCACCGTGTACATGTGAGAATGACGTTGCAAAAAACATGCATCTGTGTTGTCCAGAGCAAAAAGAAATAAAAAAAAACAATAAAAAAAAAATAAGCCGTGGCAGCTCAGAGATGACCAGTCCCAAATATGAAACCAAATGCTAGTGCTGTGACGTTCTGACAACTCATTGGTGATTTCGAGTTTGTGACTGGTTACTTTTGAGTAGCGTTGTGGACGAGGGGCCTACGTGTTTTTACTTAAGTCGCGTCTTGGAATGTTCATTTTCATAAATGCTTCTTTAAATAAGTACTTGCATAGCAATAGGTTTTTAAGTATTTATTTAGTAAGTAAGCACGCAATCAGATACTTTATTTGACTATCAAAAGCTTCTTTTTTTAAGTTGAATATTCTTATACTTTTAGTTTCAAATCTCTGAAAGCCATTTAAACCTAACAATTTAGTAAGTATTTTAAAAGAAATCAGAAAATACACTTTATAGTTTAGTTGACCCGAGAGAGAGAGCGATTTAATTCATTGATATTTTATTTTCAATTGTCCCTCAATAACGAGTTTCCAGTAGATTTTCAATCTTTCAGTCGAATCAACTGCTTCTAGTCAAACTAGGTGTAAAATCGCGCTCCATCACACGAGAACAGCGGTGATTAGGTGACTTGGATTTTTTAGTTAAAATGTTCTCACTAAATTATTTAGACAAATTGATAAATCAGTGCTTGGCGAGTTTTTTTTTTTGTGTTTTCGTAATGTTTGATATTATTCATAAAATTCTAAGAACCGTCCTCTAGTTCTCTTATGTATTTATTATTTAATTTTTTCGGGAAAATAAACGTTTAGGTACTGCGTTACGTGTCGCGGGTTCGATCCCCGCACGGAACAAATATTTGTATGACCTGCAAGTAGTTGTTCCGGGTCTGGCTTTTTGTGTATGTGAGTTTAAGTGTTTGTAATCGCACCCACGATACAGGAGAAATTCCTAGTGTGGGAAAACGTTTAAAAAAAAAAGAAAAGAAAAATTAAAATCGTCTTATCTAATAGATTTGAAAACACGTTGAATCCCTTCCCCCTCTGCACAAAGAGTAAGGTATCGGAACATTTAGAACAAATTAAAAAGTTAAAAAAGATGCCAAATCAACCGTATTTTCAAAGTTTCAGCTGCTGACATACTTATCGTAACCACGGCTTGGACTAATATTCTTATGCCTACATAAGACAAGAAGAAAAAAACCTGTTTAGGTGTTATTGTACCCTCAATTCATTTATTTAACATAATACATAGATCTTAAATATACAAGTAACATGGTATGAAATTCTAACTAATAGAAAGCTTAGACAGATTTAACAGCGGCTCACAAACTTGGCACAGACGGTATCTTGGTGACCCAAACACTACACAAAGTTAATAATTCAATTTTCATTACAGCGACGAAATCGAATGCCTAGAGCCAATAGAGGTGGTGAGCTACAAGATCGGAGTGTGCAAGGTATCACCGAAAGGCAAGGATTGCTCGACTGTGTTCAAGAGGCTGGGGTACAACATGGCCAGCAACACAAGCGTGGTGCTGTGCAAACCGAAGACTGGCAGGATGCATCAGATTAGAGTACACTTGCAGTATTTGGGTGAGTTTTGTAACAAATCATTCGGCGGACCCTAAACGAACAATTATATAGCACCAAATCACGACTTGCGCAATGTTTTTGAACGTTTAGGGTCAATATTGAAGATTGCGCAATGATTGAACAAAAGTTTGAGCGAGTTTAATTTTTATTGCACCGTGAAGGAATAGTTTTGCGCAGGTGTTGCTCACGTGAAAACATTGAAGCTCATGAGCCGTCAATGTTATTGCGTGGAAATAATGGATCTTTTGAGTGCGAGCGCTGATGTAGGTGTAGGGGTTGCCTTATAGGCTATTATACAGGGTTATTAAAAAAAGGTATATATAAAAAAAGATTTAATAAGAAGGGTTTCATTCATGAAACCTTTTTCTATTCGACTTTGAAGTTTCAGCCTCTTCTATTGCTTACATCGTGAAATATTTAGGCTCTTTCACATTTAAGATTTTCTCCATTTGAAGATGCAGCTGGTCACGTCTCTAATTCTCATCCAACACACGTAGATAGTACTCAAAATCCATGACAGATTCCCATACAGTCAGAGAGAGAGAGAGAGAGGGTGAAGACTCTGTTTCCTCTCTCTCTCTCTTTCTGACTCAACTGAAAGCAGTATAGAGATATATACTAAAGTTGTCGTTCTCTTCCACCAGGTTACCCGGTAGTAAACGATCCTCTATACAACCACCCAGTGTTTGGACCACTCCGAGGCAAGGGTGGCGATACGGGAGGCAAGACGGACGAGCAGCTGGTCAGAGACCTCATAGCCATCCACAATGCTGAGAACTGGCTCGGAGTAGATGCTGCTGATGATGATCTACTGTTCTCCAAACCTGTGTCGGATGACAAAGGTAAGTTTAAAATAGAGGGTCATCATCATCTGCCTCACCTTTTTCCAGCTACGCTGGGGTCGGCTTCCAGTCTAACCAGATGCAGCTGAATGTCGGTACTGATCTCCACAACCCAGTTACTGAGTTACACAATACCCCCTGACAAGGCTGTTTGTCAGACTGCTGTTGTTAAGAATACAGATTATAGAAACAAATAAGGCTTCAAAGTTCAGTGACTCCTTATGATTTCCGGTTAATTTACGTTTACCAATAATTTCATACCAATCCGGGTCTTTTAATTTTTCTTTTCTGGAAATTGTGAAACAGGCCCCTATCATTGCGACATCTATATTGGCATTTTAATATGTCAACCGTTGACTAATGAGACACAATTAGTTATTTCTTGTTACGTCACTACCGGGAGTCACACGTGCAGATAACAGAGGGGCAATTCCCGTATTTTTAAGACCGTTCGCATTCTAATCTCAGTCTCAATCTGTCAAAATTACAATCAATTTTCATACATTTTTGACAGGTTTTTGACACTGTCGCTGAGATGAGATTGCGACTTGAATTTGAACGTTTTTTAAGTACGAGAATTGGCCTACTGATCCCATGTCAATTTAGTCTTTATTACGTTTTGGTTTTTGAGTTTTCTTTATTCGGTCAACTTCTTAATTCGATTCATAAATCGTTAATCTAGCTATTAATCTACTGGCAGGCACTCGAATATCGGCAGTTTATCGGCAAAGTGTACTATGTTAGTTTCAACAGTTGGTGAGGACGACTGCGACACTGGAATGGCTTCAAGGGAGTCGTCACCAAGACTGGAGTCACCTGCACCAGGAGTCACGCCTTCGTCTATTATGACCCGTAAGTGTTTAAACCCCATAATTATGAAACCACATTGGGTTTGGTTCATTACGGTACCTCACCGCTGCAAGGATCCAGCAGAATATCAGCGTCAGGTATATTTTCCTGACAAACGCTGATCTGGACTCCTATTTGGTGCAACCTTGAGACGCACACCGCACCTTGTATATTCGGAATTTGATTTAAAATATTTCTTAGTGTCACTATATTTGCCTGCCAAGGTCGCGGGAAAGTCCGAAAGGGTTACCGTGGCCCCTGGCACAGGCAACTGAAGGAACACGGGTGGGTTTTAGTCAGTAAGAGTCTGACACGCCCTCCCGCTCCACCCAGAGCGGGAGAAGTTATAATTTGACCACCCACGCAAAAAAAAAGGTGTCACTATATTTCTTTAAGTATGTTTTTCTTTTTGTATATTGGCACCTTGTTTTAATATTTAATGTAAATTGTTGTCTTTTAATTGTGCTTTTGTGTGTTGTGGTATGTATTTTGTGTGCACTGAATATTTTTTTTATATATCTAACTATCACACTATTGTATAGAATCAAAAGTTATTACAACTGCCCAGACAGACGTGTTGCTGGGGAGTTTTAGCGCCACTTTTTTCCAGTTAAATCACTAGGAAGTTGTTAATAGCAGGCATTTTAGGGGACTGCCTTATGTAACTTTTGATGTCCAAGAATGGTTGATACTCAGCGTTATTTAAATAAAGTAAACAATTTTTTAATTTTGATTTGGTATCATGAATTCAACTCCCGGTATTTTGTAAGCCAATTCAATTTAATTATCAATGTTCTTTTTTTACGTCACTGTTGATTAGACTTGTACCATTTTTATGTAGTTACCTTTAGTTTTGAAAGGATACATTTAAACAAAAGAAACAATATTATTTTCGTCACCAAGATACAAACTCCAAAACTCATTCGAATTCATAATTTCGATACCCTAAGCAACCCACTTATTTCCCCAGCGACCCTGCCGAGCCCCTCGAGCGGCGCGGACGCTCCGGCGGAGGGGCGCTCCCCCGCGCCGTGCGCGCTCGCGGGTTCGCCGGTCGCGTCACCGACATTCAACGAGGACTCCAATGATGCCAAGGTACCTATGGGCATAATATAGAGGTATGAGGAACAGGGTGTAAAGTTCCTCTTCCGCCGATGTTGTGACTAGTGGGCGACTGCGATTTATGTCAGAATGTTGTATACAGGATGATTTGTAATACTTCAGCATTCCATTAAGGGGATATAGGGGTAAATTACGAGAAAATTGTTGACATTTGCATAGGGTTCATAAGGAGTCATTTGGTTGCAAATGACCTGCAACCAAATGACTCCTTATGACCCCTATGCAAATGTCAACCATTTTCCAGTAACTTGACATTTTATATTTTTATCCATGTTTTTTTGCAAAAATCAACTATTTTAGTCAAAAAACCTGCTCAAAATGATGAAAATTGTGTGCTCTGATTTAAAAAATATTAAAGATGATTGTCATGTCATGGTTGATTAATAAGTATTGAAGTAGAAGCAGAAAATATTTTTTTTTTTAAATAATGCATTGTTTTTTTTTAATAAATCAAAGTATACCGCCAAAAAATTATAACATGTCAAATTACTTAGAAATGGTTGACATTTGCATAGGGGTCATAAGGGGTCATTTGCTTGCAAATGACCTCCCCTGCATGCTTTTAATGGAATGCCGACATATTAGCAATAACCCTGCATTGCTAATCGCACAGGAAGCCTGTGCGAGTCACAATAATTACCTTTTCTTTCTTTCTTCCGTTTTCCTTGCGCTAAGGTTCCCCTCGAAATTTAATTTTCTTACGTGTTTTGCAATTAGCACATCAGCGTCAGGCTGATCCAAATATGATTCGTGGACACAACAAATATTCACAGAATTTTAATCATTACAACAACATCAATACAACTCTCAACTTCAAATTACCCTATTGAATAACTATTTCATGAAATCAAGTCATTTGAAGCATTTTAAAGATAATTTTGATTTCGCGGGTTACCCTGGCACTTTCTCCTAAGGCCCGTTGTATTAGTATATAATTTATGTATTAGTTTTTATGGTATACAGCGACGGGCGCCTATTTAAACATTTCTTAAAGTAAACGCTATTTTTTTATTTATTTTTTATTTAATGACTATATATGTATATGTACACACTATAAAAATACAACACATACCTAGTAATATATGTGTTTTTCTCATGTAAGGCCAGAAACATGTACCAACATTTAAATTAAAAATTTCATATGAAAAATCAAAGTAGCTAGTAATTTAATTATTGCGAACACTGTGCGGCGCCGTGCCGTTGTGCCGCCGTTTCAGTCAATAAACATCCATAGTGATCCATACAACACTGACAACCATGCCTACATACGGCGAATCAACCGTAGCTTTTCATGGCCAAAAATTACCTGGTTTTAAAGTAACCGTGTATCCGTGGAGTTTCTTGATTCTTGCCGGTTCTTCTCCATAGTAAACGACCATTTAGAACCGTGCACCTAGCTTCTGACGTTTCATAAGTGCCCATGTAGGTTTATGTGATATAAAATATTTTGATTTTGACATTTTATAGTTTATTTCACTTATCCTTACCATTTCTCCAACAGTCGGATAAAGTGACAGTGGCAACTCAAACGGGCTGTTCGCCAGCTGCAGCGAGCCATGCCAGTGGGCTGGCAAGTAGCTCGGCGAGTGGCTCGACCGACGCACTGTCCACAGACCCGCACTGCTACGAGTGCCGCGTCAGGTACAGGGATCCCAGACCCCGGGACCTTGTTATGTACCTGCATGCCTGGAAATACAAGGTAAGGGGTCATTGGTTCTTTGTATTTCTCTCAAGGTATGCTGCCATTGCGTAACACTCATAAAATGGCAATCGATCGCAATGCCTTTCATTTTGAGAGTTCAGTCACGTTCATTGTGTTACTTACCGCAGGACGAGCGGTGGCTAATATTTACCGTAGGTAAAGTCAGCGTCGAAAGTAAATTAACACTTTATTTCTAAATCATATACACAAAGTATTTGATAATTTTTCAGCAATTCTTTTTATGGATAAGAGTTCAATTTCTGTATTTTTTTTTTGTATTTTAATCATAAATAATTATTCAAAAACTCATGTTACTGACTTTTGTTGCTAAGTGTACTTAACTTCACTTGTGGATGCTCTAAGTCTAAAGGGTTATCCACAAATTCACTAGTGGATGCTCTAAGTCTAAAGGGTTATCCACAAATTTACTAGTGGATGCTCTAAGTCTAAAGGGTTATCCACAAATTCACTAGTGGATGCTCTAAGTCTAAAGGGTGCTACTGAGAAATTCCTGAGGGTAAAACTTAATTACAGTTTGCCCGACCTGGAAATAGAATCCAGGACGACCTCACCCTAAGCAGCATATTATTATGCAAAAAAGAACTAATTATATTTGTGTTTCGCAGGGCCCCGGCTGGGAGTACGAAACTGAGCTGCCACAATGGGCAAGCATCGACTGGGACGAGCCGGAGAGCTCATAGTTACTGGAATTGACACCACTGAGGAAGCGCCTCGCCTCGGCACTGGTCATCACGAATTAAATCAATATATTAAATTCAACAATTTAAAGTAATTTTACTGAGGACCAATTTCACCAATGAACCTGAACGCGATCAGATTCAGAACAGCTAAACCGCGTTCAAGGGCTGTCAGTGTCAATAGTTCACAACAATAATGACAGTGACAGCTCTTGAACGCGGTTTAGATGTGCTGGTCGCGTTCAGTTTGATTGGTAACATTCGCCCTGAACAGTTCGAAGCTTAGTTTGTATTGTCGACTTCGTAATTACTTTTCCACCCTAAAGATCAATGTCAAAACATCATCTAATAATCTATGTTACAAGTTTCCTGGGAATTGTTGACAAACATGGTTGGTAATGCATTTATGAGGTCGACTATGCGTTTCCTACAAAAAGGTAGTTTGGTACCGTACTTACAATGTAAAAAAATTAGGTCTGAAGTATTCTGTAACTTTTTTTTAAATTCGTATACAGAGTCATATTAAATTAACTAGCGAAACTCCGCAGACATAATGGATATCGATATCCAAACACGACAAAAAAAAACCTGATATTTCAAGTGACACTACCTGCAGTTGATGATCCAAAAAAAAAACTCATCAAATTAATTTCTTTTTTATTCGTTCATGCTTAGATATCGAGAATAACTCGCGGAGTTTCGCTACCTAATTTAATTTGACCTTGCATATTTAATTGCACACGCGTTAAATCTAATGTATTTTATTAATTTGTTAGTATTTGCAAAGTGGATTAAGCCTAATTGTATTTTTTCTTGTTTCAAGAATAGTTAAAATTTTACTCGTTTAAATTATACGTTGTTGCGCAAAATTTTGTTAATGACTATTATAAAAACATTTAAATGTTGTTCAATCCATTTGTTAATTACTGTTAACAATCCGTTATATCAGTACCTTCCTACTATAAGTGACCTTTATTCACTTGAAAAGTACCTCAGGCACTTTAAGAATGTATATCCTGCCGCCTAATTGCACACTTTCAACGGCAATACCTTTCATTTTGACAAATCAACAACATTCATTGCGTTATGTACGTCGTCGAGCAGACGAATTTTTCAAACAAATGAAGCAATGGATGATCAGTTTTCTTCATAATCTTTTGTAGATTAGATTGCGATTGATTGTGTTATGCAATTGGGATGCTGATTTGTGTTCAAAAACTGCTTCGTATTATACAGGGTTATTAGTAAAACACCATCAACCTCTTTAGGGGTCATTGTACTCATCATTATGAACCACTTTTACTATGGGACCAAATATGAAATCGCGAAAAAAAATCAGCTGTTCTCTACATTTATGTTTGCAGAATTCGTCAAATTGTAGGGACCAGCAGATTTTTTTTTTTCGCGATTTCATATTCGGACCCATAGTAAAAGTTGTTCATAATGATGAGTACAATGACCCCTTAAGACGTTGATGGTTTTTTACCAATAACCCTGTATAAAGCTGACTTGACACAGAAATAGTGATCAATTGATCATGTATCAAACAGCGAGGCGCCCTAAGAAAATTACTAACTTGGCTGTAGCTACGACAGTGCTCTAAGGTAAGTTTTGTAATGAACATAAGTGAGAGTTAGTCTAAGAATACAGTTACTTTATCAGCGTTGAAAATCGCAGTTCTGAAAAAAAAACATTAATAAAAAAATTGTCGACTTTAGGGCACATTTCGATCTACTCTAGCGTTTTTATTTTGATTTTTTTTAGATTTATATCATTTTGTCCGTTCAGTTCCTATCGGCCTAAAAATATTTGGTCAAAGCTTTTTAGTAACGTAGTTAATATAAGGGAAATGTAACAATTTGTAATATGTACCTTTAAAATAGTTATATCGCTTAAACGAGGCAGGGTCAGAACCACAATCATAAATGAATTTGAATAAAATGATAATCATAAAAAAAAGAAACAATGGGATAGCTCTTCTAATCTTACGACGGCATTTTGGCGAACTTTTTACTGAATGACCCACTAAATGTAATTTTATCAGTGAATAAATGACAGAATATATTTTAGTCATTTTTAAATAAATTCTAAATCTTTGACGAAAACGTTTGTGTAAGTCGTTTTCAAAATAACGTTTGGCAGGGTTCTAATCATTTTATTTCAATTGAATATTGGACCACTGCTATATTTTCTTAATATCTTGAAAAAAAAAGTGTAATAGGACCACTGTTTAATAGAAAAGCTATCTCTGTAATATTAGATGCGTACGTTTACAATAAATGCATAGGTAAATAATATAGTAACAATAAAAATATTATGTCGCATTTTTGTAGGTGGGGTTTCTAGCAACACCACCACGTTTGGCTTCCATAGTTTTGAAGTAGTGATTTAAATATTTGGAGAATAAACCATACAATTTTGTACTTTACATACATCAAAGGAAATTTAAAAAAAATCTTCACTGACGTTAGAGGCCAGTTGTGATATGCATTTAATGTATGTATTATATTTAACACCATCTTTTAAAAAGACAGCTTTCAAAACGGTTAATTCTTAAAACATGACAGCAGTAAAGACAGGGAAGGGTAATTCCGCAAGACAATTTCAAAGCAGCAGATCCTAAAGACATGTAAAAAATCGTTTGTTTTTTCTTTCTTTTTTTAAGTTTTCGAGTGTGTAGAGTTAAGTGAAAGGGGCGTACCTATATAGTTTTGGATTTTAATTTTTTTTTTTAAATGGGTTCTTTTAAACCTTTGTAATAAAAATGTCCTTGCCAGTTCCAATTTTGTTTTGCTTTTTCTACAATTGGATTGTTTTGGTAGGTACTCTTTGAAACGCGGGTACGTGTATGATCGTTTGTATATCTATAAGAGTATTGTAGTATTAAAAATGTAAAAGACATTTTCTTGTGACACTAATAGTTTTTATGTGCGATGATTTTTACTGTTTGTCAAAAAGTACTTGTCAGGAGAAATATTATGTCATCAATATGTTGAAAATAATAATTGTGGTGTTCATAAATGTTTTCCTTCCAAATAGCCGCTTAATAACTTCAAAAAGCATCGCACACAAAAATGCCCTAATCTATTATGTATTCTCACGAGCTTTCGTAATATTAGTTTGATAATATGAAAGTATATATTTTTCTTACATATAGCGTAGTGGTAGCGAGCGATATACATTGTTTTTGTTATTATGAAACTGCCTATGATTTTGGAATTAAATCTTACATAGGAAACTCTGTCCTTCGTTATTAAAATGTACCTAATAAGTTTCGTTTTATTAAATATTTTTTGGTTCCAGAATATTAAATTTCTCAGAGCGTACATTTTTATCATTTTTTCTAAATATATTTATTTTGTCTATGTGGGACTTATTCCATGTCATAGGAATTTTCACTGTTATTGCTATCGGCTATACATGTACATACGCTGATTGTTATTCTGCTATCCGTTCAAGCTAAAATCATGCTGGCAAATCATTATCTGTTTTGGGAACAAAACCATTGATACATATTTAAGAAACGGTAATGTTTGAGTAATAAAATATATATATATTTAAAAAAAGTCAAACAAAATACCTCTGTTTTAGTTCAATAATCCAAATATTTGTGTTTTAATTTTTATATAATATAGAACATTGTAAATTACGGTAGTGTGTAACAAATAAGATATTGTCTGTGGCATATCAACTAGGTACCACTCTATTTTGTATGACGTGTTGGTTAGTTGCCAAAGCCTTAGGAGATGGAGTCTGTTTGTTTTACACACACTCATACACAATAACCCACACTGGCACATAAGTTGGCAGAATTAAAATTAAAATATCTAGGTACCTTTTGAATTATCAGTAATTATTAGTTTAAAATACGTACCTATATGTTTTAGGTTCATAAAGATATTCATATTTTGGACTTCAAGCTTAGCATGTAATGTGTCAAAATCCAAAACATTGATGTAGCCACTACGGCCTTATTAATTTCAAACAACCAACTTGACATTACTTTCCAATCTCCGTTGCCTCAAGTAACGATCAACATGTCAAACAATTTTTATCCGAAAATATATTGTTGTATTTTTATATAGTATGTAAGATCCGTTCGTAATATATAATATACTGTTACAAATAAGGTGAATAACAGAACGGTAATTGAGCTTGAAGAAAGGCTGGCGACGTATTTGCGATTTTCTTTAAAAGTAACGACACACTTGCGACTATTTAATCGCAACCCCCAATAAAATATTAATATTTATCTTCGCTTTTTAGTGAACACTAGAATGAGTTGAAAACTTAAAGATTTTTTTCGTCGCGCTGTCGATTCATTTATTTATAAGAAAATTTTCATGTGCCTTCTCAAAATAATGGTAAAAAAATAAAGATAAAATTGTAAAATGTTTTTAATTACAGTTACATTAATTGTTACACTTTTAACATAAGTAGTGTTACATTTGGCACTGACGAGCTTCGTTTTGTAATATGCAGGTAGAGGACAACGTAAAACAAAGTAATTACGAAATATATTGCAACGAAAGAAAGACATTTATACATTAGATTTTTTAAACCACTAAAATTGGTAACAAAATTAATCATTTCCTAAACCCATTCGGAAACTAAGTTTTGGAAGGCCTTAGTAAGGTGAAACGAAAAAGCATTTTATCAAAAAAAAAAAAAAAAAAATCATATTAGTTTTTTTTACAAAAAATAAAGTTGTCCTCTACTTAAGTAAAGAGAAAGCTCGTTTTCGGCACAATTTTGCAAAAATACAATTATATTTTGCATTATTTATTTTGTAATAGTCGTTTTTTTTTTGTTTTTTCTAATTAATTATTATTGTCATTGTGGTCGTAATTCGTGCCATAATTAATGGCTTGCGTTTCTTTTAAGTTGACACAAGTTGTGTTGTATTATTTGAACGATGACAAAATGAAAGACAATTTGTTAATTTAATAAGTATTTCGTAATTAAGAATATAATAGTGTTTCCTTCTTTAGATTCGTGTTATAAGAATTCATGTTTCCACTTAAATTTAATTAGAATAAAAGTCATCATTGAATTTGATGTTTTATTTCTCCACGTTGAAATATACATAAAATACGTACCTACCTATGTAATTTTCTTTGGATAAAGACAAATCCAACATCTAGAGATTTAGAAAAAAAAAAACTAAATTGTACACATCATAATACATAATACCCTCCTTTTCCCTCCACTATAGTCGGGTAAAAAAGGACATAGTTAACTTTAACGAAGTACCTAATATAATAAGTACCCCACTAGTGCCGGATCACACTTCTGGCCCTCAGCGTGTGTGGCGACCCCTAAAGTATCCAGTTTCAATTACATGTTCGAGTGGAAAACACTTCGACTGAAGCAAGCACCATGGAAACGTACGATGTACGTACCTAATTCGGGAAAGATTGCGAATAGGTAGGTACAGTCTAGCCTTTCTATATCTCCGTCAGTTTTCAATTTCCTTTATCAAGTCAGTCCACATACTTACTACCTTTTGAAGCTACGGCACTAAGCAGACTCTTGCATAGAAAACTATATTTAATCACTTGATAACAAAGATCAAAGTAGCATGACACCTTTGTCCAATGTCGAGTTGACATCAACCTTATAGTACATTACTGCAACAGCCAGCAAAAGAGGCATTGATGGACGAACTTGTACCTACATGTGGGCCAAGGCGAAGCCGAGTCACACAAACGTAAGTCCATCAATCCCTAGTTGTGGCCAAGGCTTGTATAGTACTTTTCTCAAATAATGCGCGAAAATTAAAGTAAAATTACTTTTCAAAATCAATGACGAACAACGAATAACAATAATTTTTCCCGCGTTAAAGTGTTCATTTGTTTTTTTTACAATAAAATAAATAACTTTCTATTTGCAAGCCAGTTCGCAATTTAAACAAAACCTTTAATAAGTTACCTCCTTAGTTGCCATGTTTCGGAGTAAAATATCATTCTATTTTTAAAATGCACGATATATATAAGTTTACTTAATTTATTTGGCCGCTAAACCACGACAGATATGGATTTTCATACAACTTTTGCCGGCCGCTGTTCGCATGTGTTTGGTCAGTACAGCAATTTCGATATAACTCGATGAAGGTTGTCAAAATAGTGCTCAAATTTCCAAGCATGTTTGAAAAAACATTTTTAATGGCCTAACCATTAAAAAAAATATTAATAAGGAAATATTATAAAATATTCTATCTGACATATAAAGAATAATATGGCTGAATGTTATTCTGCGGTATTGACATCCCGACGAAACATGAAAATGCTGAGTGCAATGAGCAGACAAAACTAGCCCATAAGGCAGGGCCAGATTTAAACTTGTGGAGACCCTGGGGTAGCCAAGAAGCGGAGACCCGCAAAAATTTAGAACAGACGCCAAAAATTGTTTCGCAGTTTCCAATTTCCAATAGTTTATGTATAATATTAATAAATTAGATAGGTATTTTTTTTAAGTTAAACAACTTTTAGACCTGAGGTCCCGTCCTCAGGTCATATACTGTGCACGGGACTAACTAGTCATAATTGGCGAAATGCGGGTGTAGGTGTATACCCTGTATAGCCCTTCGAAGGAAACAGGCGTGAAGAATGTAAAAAAACAATCGACTTTTTATAAAAAAATATTTGTCTAACAATGCTTAAATGAAGCCCTTATGTACTTGACCTTTCGTTTGAACTCAATACAATTGAGTCCACTTGACACCTTAGAACACCTTTGTAAGGTTTAAGTGAAGTTTAGGGTCAGTTTGGTAAAGTATCATCAGAGTCGAGCCTCCGAGGGGAAGACAGAAGTGGTTGATAACTGACTGAGATTGGTCATAGAGTGGTTTGATAACTGATCTTAAAGCTGCACTTTCTGAAAGTTGACAACGTCGCAAATAGCTGCCAAAAACATAAATGTTTAAAAAAAAATGTGTGTTACACAACCAAACACTGCCGTGTCACGCACAACTCTCCCAAACTCAAACTCAAAGCATTTATTTCAATTAAACCATTTACAGGCACTTTTGAATTGTCAAGTGGTCAGTCAGTCAGAAATATAAAGCTAGTTGCCCATTCCAAAGCGTAGTAAGTAGGTACCTATGGAGAAGAACGGGCAAGAAACTCCATGGACACTCTTTTAAATTATATTGTTACATAAATAGAATGATGTAAATAAGACGTACACGTTGAGTGTCCAGAGTACAGCATATAGAAATTTAAACAAAACAATCCATAAATAACATAAGCCGTGGGGTGGCGGCTAAGAGATGACCAGTCCCAACTGACAGCGCCCGTTCACGAACATGACGCATAGATCAGCACCATTCAGCTCAACCATTTTGAAGGGAGCTAAATGATCCAACACACGCGCCACCGTCAGCGAGACATTTGAGTGAGCATGACAAACAGCGAATCCTATCTTGAACAATAGTGTTTTGAGTAAATCGTCTTTGAAATGTTAAATAAACTAATGTATGAGTACATACTTAATTACTGTTGAACAAGTTTTTAAAAGAAGTAAAGAATATTGGGCCAAGTATATATTTTTTTTTAATTTTGAATATTAAACGTTTTATTCTAATTAAAAGTTGGGCATAACCATTTTTTCATACAAACGTGGCAAAGAGCGTTCAAAGAGTTTTGCGCAATAAGGTGATTTCAAGTGCACGTGATTTCAAGACTATGTCTGCTAACTAATCGTTGTGTGAGATGAGTGTAACTTGTCAGGACGGTCGATTTAGTTAGACACTCATCTAATTTTAATGTAAGTCATTATTATCAAACCATGAAATATGACAAAACTATAGTTTTATTATTTATAGTTAATGTATATATATATTCAGACATGTTTATTAATTAAAAATATACAAAAATAATTTAGACATGATTCAATCATTAAAAAATAAAGTTGAACGAGTTTGACATTACAAATATCTCGTAACTAACTACAAATTTTAAAATTCTGTTTTAGTATGCTATTAGTTTAAGGTTTATAAAATCATTTTGCAGTGGTTAGGCGAAACTCTATTATTTTAAGATAGCAGAGATGTGCGTGACACGGCAGCACTGGTTTCGCCTATCCTTGTGCCAATTTTCATCCAAATCCGTTCAGTCGTTAAGGGGACTACATGACCTAACCGCAAGTTTTATAATGCCTAAACTAAAAGTATATGAAAAATCAGAAAAATATATGTTATTCTGCAGGATATATGCTAGTTAGATAGTGTGTTGATAACATGATACAACTAATTTGGTACGATAGATAAAAGTCACGAAGGTACCTCTAAAAAATTCATTTAACGATTAAAAACCATACTAATATGCTGAGCTAATATACACGGTGACATTTGAATCACAGTTTTGCTAGAACAAACGTTGTTCAGACCATGGTCTACAACCATTCTATTGCATAAAATAGAAAAAAAAACGTCATTGGTTTTCAAAAAAAAAAACACAAAAAAGGCAATGTTAAAAATGTCGGGATTATCGTTACGCCCTAAAATACAGACGCTGCGGCTGCAACGCGCGGCGCTCGCGTCTTGAATACAATATCGCTACCGTGATGAGTACTTTGATGTTACGGTTAATGTTTCACACATTATTACACGTTTGAGCAACATAAGACTAATTTGAGAACTCCTAGATTAGTTTGTTTTAATAACATATTTGATGACAATCATTCTGTTATTTTTTCCACATTGCTCTTCAAGCAACGTGATAGTGTTTTAATTTTTTAGTCCAATCAATAGATTTTTTGTAAATCGAGAATTGCTTCATATTTTGCCATAAATTACCAGCTTTGTGTCATCGCGCTTCTCTTTATTTTTTATGCAGTCCGACAGTGACCGCGCTTTAGCTGTTGTCAGCCCCTTAAGGCGTAAAAATTAGGTACAGGGTAGCGCGCCAACTCCTAAACATGAATTCAGCACATGATGCTAAACAAAAAACAGTTGTTACGTAGAAAAGAGCAATAGCTACGCGGTCCAAGTGTATGGAACTACCTTATTTGATTATGACCGGCAAAAAATTTCGAAGCAGGGTTAAGAACCATGCACTGGTTGTGCCTCGATATCCCTGCCACCCTGTATATATCAATGGTGAAAAGACAACAGAAAGAAATACTCTCGCATTTGTAATATTTTTTTTATTTTTTTTTTATAAAAACGTTGCCCCACACTAGGAATTTCTCCTGTATCGTGGGTGCGTTTACAAACATTTAAACTCACATACACAAACAGCCAGACCCGGAACAACTACTTGCAGGTCATACAAATATTTGTTCCGTGCGGGGATCGAACCCGCGACACGTAACGCAGCAGTCAATCGCTTAACCACTGCGCCAACCGTGTCGTCATTATTATTAGTATGTATTACAAATAAAACTGGTACACTTAACAGCATCAAACCACATCCTATTCTTACCCAGGCCACGTCAACAGCACACGTAGACAACACGTTTTTTGTCTTGGGGGTCTCTATTTTTTGACATTACATATTTATTTTTATTATTTGTTGTTATAGTGGCAGTAGAAATACACACTCTGTGAAATTTTCAACTTTTACGGCTCATGAGATACAACACGCTCGCAGACAGACGCAGACGGCTGGACGGACGAACAGCGGAAGCTTAGTAATAGGGGGCTGTGAGTACGGAACCCTAAAAAAAGACAAATGAAATAGCCGCTATATTTTCTGGTAATTTGTTTTAGAGAATGAAATTGTTAGATTAATGGTTGGCGTAAATGGCGTTAAAATGTAACACAACTAAAGGCTTGTAATCAGGCTTGCGTGACCAGCCCCCCCCTTTTCACCCCCTCCCCCTTTACCCTAAAGGAAGTGTCGTGATGGATGACGCTACGGTTAATATGCATGTTTTTTTTTGTATCGTTAAGGGTTGCCGCGTCGGCTTTTTGTCTGCATTGATCCGGGTGTTGGGGGGAATTTACATTAGCAGCGATATAACATAAATTGTTGGTGCTAAGGGGTATGAGGTAATGCAGCAGTTTGAACCTGCTAGAAAGAAGACGAACGTTTCTAAATACAACAGGTTTTTTTTTTTGTATTATTATTTTCCAGCATTTCAAGTAGAGTATGGATGTTTTAAAAGGTTTCGTAGCCAAAACGTAACCGTTATAATTACGTCATGTCTATCTGTCAGTCCGTCCGTCCTTCCGGATGTCGCACAATAATTTTACCCTGAGACTTTTGGCACTATGAAAATTGTAAACTATGTGTATTCTGTTCACTACTAAACAACAAGGTGTATGGTAATTACGAAAACCATCATTAAGTACGGCACTCTCTATCTCTATACATGTAGCCGAGGATCGAAAACAAAGATATTCAATACACCTCAGCGTGTGGTGTAGGTATCGTTAGATCCCATATAAAAAAATAGATAGTGATATTTCCAAGTGACGTTTTTAGGGTTCCGTCCGGAAAAGACAATAAACGGAACCCTTATTCGATCACTTCGTTGTCCGTCAGTCTGTCAAGACCCTTTTTCTAAGGAACGCGGAAAGGTACCAAGTTAAAATTAATATCAAAAACGCATATCTACGGTCCCTTGGAGCTTTAAATAAATCAATCTACCAAGTCAACGCAATAAAAGCGACATATTTTAAACGCCACGGTTGGTAGTTGTTTCGGGTCTGGCTGTTTGTGTATGTGAGTTTAAATGTTTGTAAACGCACCCACGATACAGGAGAAATTCCTACTGTGGGGCAAAGATTAACAAAAAAAATAAATACTTGCAGATAAATCATACCTACTACTTCCCGTTGACCTAGAATCATAAAATTCGGCAATAAGCCCGGTCTCTTTCTTGTCTCACAGCACAAGTAAAGGAAAAAGTCTAAAAATCGACATTATCACACACAAATACTTTTTGCGACTAAAAACTTACATTTGCAGTTGAAGAATTGACCGTGACGTATTTAGATGTATGGGAAAACAATTTTTCAACCACAAAGTTAAGTTTGTTCTTGGGATTAATTCATTCCAACTACGGAACCCTTCATTGTGCGTGGTCTGACAAGCAAGTTTTGGAAATATTATGGGATATTATCGATTATAACCGCAGAAATAATTTAGTTTTTCATAGTTTTACGTAGATACAGTTTTATCTTTGCAGTCGATAAAATCAATTAAATATTCTTCCCAATTATGGAACCCTTTACTGTGCGTGGTCCGTCACGCACTTGGCCGTTATTTATTACTTATATATGTATATCACGATGGTACATTTTTATCTCACGAAGCGACGCGCCCTTTACTTGTGGTTACCAAGTGTACAAACATGCTGTGAATGTAGGTATGTGTACCGGTACCGTCCGAGACAACGGCGAAGTAAGAAGTGTGTGTGTGTGCATGTGTGTGTTTTATGTGCTGACGCTACTCGTCTTCACGCACACGTTCACAGCGTGTTGATTCACTTGGTTACCACAAGTAGAGTGCGCTTCGCTTCGTGACTTAAAAATACTATATTTTCTTGATGAAATAGCGAAGTGTCATGTGTTCTACACGCGTTCAGATTTTGTCTGAAATGACCAATTCTTCTTTTAATGCTTTTTTTTCTAGCTTTGGCTAGAAGAGAAAATAGTCGTACGAAAAAGAGACTAAACAAATAAACACATATTTAAAAAAAAAACGCTTTTTTATTTTCTTTGTATAAACCCTGATGCCTGCCAGCCCTTTTTTTTTTTTTTTTTTTTGTTTCCGGGGTGGAAAATCCTCATGGATGTCCGCCGCCCTGGGGCGGGCGGCGGGGTCTGTCAGACTCTTACTGACTAAAAACCACCCCGGTGTTCCATCTCACACCTACGCCGGGGGTCGCGGGAACGTACGATCCTTCCGCAACCCCCGACTGGTGCCGGCCCGCCACTGCGGGCCTCTTCGGGTCTAGGGGGGGAGTGAGGTGTTTGACTCCCCCCGCGACGTCTAAAAGGGGCGCGCGTGGAACACTACGCGCCGCCACCTCGGGTCCTGATGTATGGGGGGCGACGGACGTCCCCGAGTCCGTCGCCCCTGGACCCATTTAGGGGGGCTGGAAGAGGGCGTTGTCCGCCCTCCGCCGACGCCCGGTGCGCCTTCTGCGGGCCGGGTGAGTGGACGAGATCTCCCTCTCCCTTTCCGCAGCCTCCTTCTGCGAGACGACTGTCTCGCAGAAGGAAACCACCGCGTCCCAGGACTCGTCGCTGCCGACCATCGACTCGACTACGGCCGGCAGCGACAAGTCACTGCCTACTTCTGAGATGAGGGCACGGCGCGGCTCCTCCCAAGCGGCACACTCTGACAGCGTATGCCGCGCCGTGTCCTCTCGGCAGTCGACGCAGTGGTGACACCGGGCGTCCGGCTCCCTGTTTATGCGACACAGGTACTTCCCGAAGCAACCATGCCCCGAGAGCACCTGCGTCGCCCGAAACGACAGGGAGCCGTGCCTCCTCCCGAGCCAGCGCTCGAGTACCGGCCGGACCGCCTCGATGGTGACGAGGCCGGCGGTAGGCCGAGAAAGCCTGTCCCGCCATTCCGCCACCAGGACCTCGCGAAGCTGAGACCGACGCAGCTCCATGTGCCGCTGCATCGGTCCCTCGCCCCGCGCCCTCGCTTCCTCGCGCCACCGATACAATGACGCGAGTACTTTCGCCTCGAGGTCCCAGGGCGGGGATCCGGCCAGTACGCAAGCCGCCTCGTAAGAGATCGTGCGATACCCCCTGATGACTCTGACGGCCATCGCCCTCTGCGGCTTTCGCAAAACTACGATGCTGCCGGCCGTCAGGTCAGAGGCCCACACCGGGGCCCCATACAGGGCCATGGATCGCACGACCCCCACGTAGAGCCGCCTACAGACGGCGCTCGGGCCCCCCAGATTGGGAAGCAGTGCCTGCCAGCCCTACAGTAACTAATACTTAAGTCTCACATAGAATGTTCATATCACTAGATCTAACACGTCTTAGCATAATCATGTTTGTTTTTATAATGGAAACATGGAAAGAAAACAAGTTATTAATAGATTTTATGGAAGACTTGCCGACCCGCACTAGGCCCGTGTGGTAGATTAGAAGAGAGGAGGCACGTGTCACAGCAGTGGGAACATTATAAGCTGATTATGCTATGGAAGACGTGTCTAGTGGTTACAAGCGCGACAGCTGAGCATTAGTTCGATCTGAAGATACTGCTTCACCGACAAATGAGATCAACACGAAGAATGGGGCCAAACGAGAGAGAGTTCGATTTGTGCTACACGACGACGCAAAATGTTAATTGCGAAATTTCATTTGAAAGCAAATTACGGGACTCATTGCGTGACCGAAATTACGCTCTTTTAGCCTCAGCTACTGTTTTGGATGAAACAATAAAATTTACCTACACTCTAAATTTCTACAAGATAAACGGTAAAATTGTCTATCATACAAAATCGAAGTTAACGTCCCTCTATCAGTCTTATCGGTTATCAAGTCTAAACTACCTAACCAGTTTAGCAAGAGATACTCAAAAGCCAACTAACTATACGTAGTCATTAAGACCACCTTCTCCCTAATCCTGTCACCTTCATAACTCAAACTAAAGTCTTCAGTAAAGATAAGTTGGGAAAAATACAGTAGTAGGTATTGACCAACAGGGCTATCTGTTCTATTGGCCATTCTGGGCAAGTGCCCAGGACCCCCTAGCTCGCCCTAGCTCCTGCCAGCGTCGTAGCTAGAGGCTGTCAAAAGAAAAGCAAAGTAAATACCAGACGGAGTGCAAAATAGAGGTCGCTTCGCTCGCTCATAGTGTACCTATGGACGAGCGAAGCGATCTCGAAAATTGTACGTTTATTAAGATAAACGACAGACAAACCAAGACAAAGTAAGACCTATTTCTGCATGAACGTACAAAGGAAAACCTAATCTATCCGAGCCGGAGTGCTTTAAATTTCGAGCACGCTTCGCTCGCTCTTGTGTATCCAATCTCCATAGGAGCCCCATTATCCTAAAGGGTCCAGGGTCTCCAAAGTCAAAAGTCAAGCAAAGTCAAAGCATTTATTTCAAATAGGCACAGAAAAGGCACTTTTGAACGTCAAAATTTAAGTACATTAAAATAGAATTGATTCTAGTCGCCCCTTCCAAAAGGTAGTTTCGTATGGAGAAGAATGGGCAAGAAACTCCACCGTTACTCTCTTAAAACGTGCCACAATATTTTGTACGCAATAATTATATAAATGTATGTGAAAACGATGCACCTATAATAAAAATTACCCTACCACAGTAGTAGTAGGGTAGGATTTTGTTTTATTATTTATTCATTCATCACACCTATTGGTATAAATAATTTAAAAAATGTAGCAATGACCAATAAGTTAATTAAGTGACAGATGGTGATCCAATAGATTAAGGACGGCTGCTGACCAGCTGACCTATATTTGATTGATGAATTCGCTATTTCAGCCTGGTGATTCTTTCTGAAAGAAAGAAGAAACCAAATAGCGTTACAATTGAAGACATGAGTGGATGAAGGTGATATGTCACATTTTTAGATTTTCGCTGTTCTATGCATGGATGATGGTGTTATGGACATACAAACAGTTTTAAACCTTAAAACAACCACGTTTGTGGCTATTTTAGAAATTCACTACTGGATGAAGGTGTCATGTACACTATTATTTTTAATCAATATTGGAAGAATGTGGTATGGGCACTTAACATTTTTATGGATGCCTAAAAAGTAAAAAGTTAACTTTTCTGCAGTGGATGAAGGAGCTATGTGCTGCACATATCACTTTCATTCATAATACGGCGTCAACATTCCGTTCCGTTCATTCCCGCCCTATCTAAAAAAAGTACTCTGTGATTCCCGCTCTTTTGTCAATCGGACGCACGAGCACGCACGAGTCGCTTGTTGTTGTCAAAAATACTTTAACGGTGTTAATACATCGATATTGATAACTCACAAAAACAAACAAATTTCTGCTCCAAATCCAGACTGCAGGGGCAAGCACCAGAATCGTCCTCACAAAATGGATGAAGACGTTGTGAACCGTATTAAAGCAAATATATCGAGTTTGCCCGCCGAACAGTCCCACTATTTTCGTAATAAAAATATGCACAAGTTATATCTTTCTCCCCTTTTGAATATGACCAAGATGCATAGTCTATATCTGGAAATGTGTGAAAAAGAAAATTTAACTGCGAAATATAAAATCAAGAAGACAACATACAACAAAATCTTTGTCAAAGAATTTAATTTATCTTTTGGATACCCAAAGAGTGATACCTGTGCAACATGTGATGCTGGGGACTCAAATGAAGAACATAAAGCAAATTACTATGCAGCTGTGGAAGCGATGCAAGCCGACCGAAAGAAACCTAAACCGTCTGATGGTGTGCTTTACATTACAGTAGATCTACAGCAAACGATGCATTTGCCAAAATTAACTACATCCAAGGCATTCTATCTACGACAAATCTTGTTTTATAACTTTGGTATTCATGTTATAGACGGCACATCCAAAGAAAAAGCTGTTTGTTGTACATGGACTGAAGATATAGCGGATCGTGGAAGTTCAGAAGTCGCAAATGCACTCTTGAGGTTTGTGGAGGTAGATCCAAGTTGCCAAGGTAAAGATCATTTGATAATTTGATATTTTGACCATTTCAGGAAAATAAACGATTTGCAAGTGAATTTAAATTTGATTAACAGGAAAAAAATACTAATAATGGCAAAATTAGTTTTAGGGATGGCGTGAAATGGATCAGAATTGATGAATACGGTTCATATTTATACAAAGAGTCATACGACGAAACGACACCTTTCCAAAAAGTTGATATTTAATAAAAAAAGGGGTCAAATTAATCCAAATTTTGAGGTGCCACGTGTGAATGGCAAATATGGTACTGTGTCAGTTGAAAAAAAAAAGCTAATATTAAGGACCAACTAAAATTTGTTAAACCGGAATATCGATATTATTATCAATCCATTCTTGGAGAAGAATAACGTTTATTTTTTAATTTTTTTCTAATTTCTTAAGGAACTTGTCTCCTTCAGACTTAATTTTCTTAAATTGATTAAAATATTGTTTTGCGGAAGAAGGAGTTATGTTCAGTTTTTCTTAAAATAAAGTAATAAAAATACATTTTATTCTTTAATTTCTCCCCTATTTTAAAAATACTAAACGGTTGGCGCCGCCGGACACCCTTTTTAGATAAATACATTAAAGGCGTTTTGAAATATCCTAAAATGTTTATGCGAAACTTTGAACTCAATTTTCTCGAAATTAGGATTTTGCGACATATCACCTTCATCCACTCATGTCTTCAATTACTAATGAACTCGCACGCATAGGTACTGCTTGTAAGTCAGTCTGTATAGTCTGTTCTTAAAGTATGTATCTGCTGAAACTGTAAACGCGATTTCCACTTGTCTAGACAAGTGGAAATCGCTTTCAAAGCGTTTTGTATTTCCATGACTTTCAACGGGATGGACATAAACTTCTCGGTCTTTAACGTTTCAAACATCAGTGTCGCTAATACACACATCAACACAATCTAGGGATATTTTATTTATTCGTGTATGAATAGAAACTACTTAGAAAATCTTGTAACGTACTTATATCAAAACGCGCAGTATTTTATACTCTAGAAAATAGATATCTAACATAAGAAAAAAGGCTTCTATAGTAGAAATAACAAGAAGTTAACAATGTATAAAAAAAACGTACTTTTGTTTTAGGTGATTAACTAAAGAAATCAAATTAAATGAATTGATTACAAAATAAACATTAATAATCTGTAAAAGCACTTCGGATGTTATTAACGCAACTGCAACGATTATTCATACTAAAAATGAGGCTATCAGGATTATCCCAGGTTCGACGAAGATGCATGAAAAATTCACTGTCTGTCACCAGATTTATGGGAAAATTTAGTAAAGCCCTTATTGGAGCATATCTCACGAGTGCTCAATTGGATTTAATTCCGGGGACTGCGCGGGCCAGTCTAGAGTTGCCACATTATGTGGCTGCAGCCCCTGAGTTTGAGCATTCTAAACCCAAAATATCATCCTAAAACACAACAGCAGTAATTAAAGGACCATTTCAGGAACGCAAATTATTTGCGAATAATTAAGCCGGACCGGCGCCGGCGTGAGGTCGAATGAAGCAGTCGCTAATGGCTGCCGGAAGTTCGGATCAACCGGCAAATGAGCCGGACACAATGCCGAACGGTGTGTACAAGACGGCTGTAATTATTACACCTGGGTGTTTGCGTGTACAGGCACCAGCACATCAGGTTATACGAAGCTGTCAAATTTCTCCAAATGATTTTAAACCCTAAAATGTTAAAGGTTAAGTTCAAAATCGAATGAGAAAATTTTACAGTTTGTGGTAACTTGATCTGCTGCTGTGTGTACTTGGGTGTTTAAGTAAATTGGATTTAGTTTACCTTAGTACGGTACCTACGGTAATGTTTCTCAAAGGCTTGTTGGAGTAAATAGAAAATAAAAAGAAAATACTTTTTTGCCGTAAATATAATGCAGAGAGAGAGAACACAAACAAAAAATAATAAGTCGGGGGAAATTATGCGTCACATCCACGCAAGACGGCCCATCCATATTTCTAATTGTACCTATATACAAACAAAATATTTATAAAATGGTAACATTAATAATCTGTACGCGCCATGGTCGTATTATTATTACATCCATGGTGCCAAAAGCTATCGTAAAACTGTAGGTTTGACGTTTTGACATACTGACTGATTACGTAATAAAGTATTATATAACATGCGCACTAACTAATTAATGTTGTCGTGGAATTATATTAAAAACAAAAGGATATTGGGTAATTGTGTAGGTATGGTTTTTGTAAATTAGTGTTTGTGAAATTTGTTTAAAAAGGTGCAGATTACAAACTCGGCTAAATGGGTTATTTCGGTAGAAATTATCTATACTAACCTACTTTTATTAAAAAGCCGTCAAATATGAACTTTTTTTATGTGAAATACAGGAAGAAAAAATAAAATCTGTGTGTTTGTACGCAGGGAGTAATCTTCGGAACTACTGATTCCAAAAACTTTGTCACAAATGGGAAGCTACAGTATCGCCGAGTTGCATAGGATATATTATTTTACGTGAAAACAAGGAATTTCACGCGGACGTAATGACGCGACGGGCAGAAGCGAGTGTTGTAATAAACAAACTGCGATGGTTTCATTGGACTAAATGGCAATAACTGAGGCTATACCTCTGTCTACCCATTAAAGAAATACAGGGAGTGTTGTTATGGGGTATGTTAAGTAATTTCAAAGACGTTTTACCACTCAATTACTGAAATACGCAGCTAATGTCTTTAGACACAGTTTCTACCATAGATATAATAAAGAAGGTTTCTACAATGTGTAGGGTCATTATAAGGTTATGGTACAGACTATCAAACTGAACCATTTTCTCCATGGGACTAACATCGTAATCGAGAAAGAATAATACAATTCAATACCTACATGACCCAAATGTATGGGACAGCTTTATGTCCATGTTTACGGTACGGTTGGCTGCACGTCAGCGGTAAAAACCAGTATAAACTAGCATCTTATTCCATTGAAATTCTGTAGTATGTTAGGCCAGCTCAAGGTCGTGGTACTACTGACATGAGGCCTTTTTTTTTTTTTTTTTTACGGGGGGAAATCCTCATGGACTACCTCCGCCTGGGGAAAAGGCGGAGGGGCGTGCCGGACTCTTACCGGCTAAAACCACCCCGGTGTCTCCTCGCACGTGCGCGCGGGGCCGCGGGAATCGAAATTCTTCCGCAGCCCCACACTAGTGCTGGCCCGGTCTGGCCGGGCCTCGTCTCCTGCACGGGGTAGTGAGGTGTTTAACTACCCCGTGTATCGCCTCAGAGGCGCGCGCCGACACCCGCGCGCGCCTTCGCCTCGGGTCCATCAAATAGGGGGCGAGGACTTCCCCAAGTCCCACGCCCCTGGACCCATTCATGGGGGCCGGAAAAGGGCGTTGTCCGCCCTTCTCCTGCGCCCGGTGCGCCTTCTGCGGCCGGGGAAGGGAGTCGAGATCTCCCTCTCCCGTTCCGCAGTTTCCTTCTGCGACATCACGTCCTCGCAGAAGGACACCACCGCGTCCCACGACTCTGCGCTACCGACCATCCTCCGCACTACGGCCGGCAGCGACAGATCGCCTCCTACTTCATTTGTGAGGACACGGCGCTGCTCCTCCCAAGCTACACACTCGGCGAGCGTGTGTTGCGCCGTGTCCTCCCCGCAATGGACGCAATGGTGGCACCGAGCGTCCGGCTCCCTGCCTATGCGGCACAGGTACTTGCCGAAGCAGCCGTGCCCCGACAGCACCTGCGTCACCCTAAACGACAGGGAGCCGTGCCTTCTCCCGAGCCAGTCGTCGTGTACTGGCCGGATCGCCTCGACGGTAGCGAGGCCGGCGGTTGGGCGCAGAAGCCTTAGCCGCCATTCCGCCACCAAGACCTGATGGAGCTCCTCTCGGCGCAGCGCGATCTGCCGCTGCACCGGCCTCGAGCCCCGTGCCCGCTCTTCCTCGCGCCATCGATATGATGACGCGAGTACTTTCGCCTCAAGGTCCCAGGGCGGAGATCCGGCCAGGACACAAGCCGCCTCGTAGGAAATCGTGCGGTACCCGCGGACGACTCTGACGGCCATCGCCCTCTGCGGTTTGCGCAGAATGGCGAGAGTGCCGGCCGTCATGTCCATCGCCCACACAGGGGCCCCATACAGGGCCATGGACCGCACGATTCCCACGTACAACCGCCTACAGGCGGCGCTCGGGCCCCCCAAGTTAGGAAGCAACGTTGAAAGCGCGCCCGCTGCACCCATCAGCTTGGGCGCCAGCCGCCGGAAGTGGGGCCCGAATCCCCATCGGCTGTCGAGCACCAATCCCAGATACTTCATGGTGGACTCGACAGCTATCCGGACCCCGCTGACCACGATGTGTGATCCCGGCGCCGGCGCACGTCGGGGGCCATGAAACACCATGGCCTCCGACTTGTTTAGGGCCACCTCCAGGCCCAGGCGCCGGATGCGGTTCACCACCTGTGACACCGCAGCCGTGGCTATCAACGTCGCTTCCCTGTGCGAGCTCCCCCGGGCAGCGACAAGCGTGTCGTCCGCATAACACGTCAAGTCGGCGCCCGACGGGAGCTCGCCTCTCAGCACCCAGTCATAGCCGATGTTCCACAGGAGCGGTCCCAAGACCGATCCCTGTGGAACACCGCACGACATGAGGTGCCGACCGGCACCGTCACGTCCCCGATAGGTGACGCATCTATCCTCCAGATAGGCCCCTACTGTACGGCGGAGGTAGGGAGGCACGCGATGGTATTTCAGAGCCTCCCGAATACAACTCCAGGGTAGGGTGTTGAATGCGTTGGAGATGTCTAAAGACACCGCCATCACCACCCCACCCTGGGACACCGTCTCCTCCGCCAGGGCCCTCACGCGCATGATGGCGTCTATGGTGGAGCGCCCCCGACGAAAACCGAATTGGTTGTCGTTCAGGTTCGGCCCCTCCCTGCACAAGTGGCTGACGAGGCGATCTGCGATAATGCGCTCAAAAAGTTTGCCCGCCTCGTCGAGCAGCACTATGGGCCGATACGCGGACGGCGAGTCCGCTGGGCGCCCCTCCTTCCTGAGCAGGACCAGCCTCCCCTCCTTCCACACACTGGGAAACTGACCCTGCTCGAGACATGCCGTGAAGAGCCCCCTCAGCTGGGGCTCCAGCTCCTTCAGAGCCAGGACGAGAGCTCGACCAGGAACTCCGTCGGGTCCAGGCGCTGTGTTCTTAGCCCGGAGTCGCGACACGGCCGCTCTCGTCTCTGCTTGCGTCACCTCGGGGACATCGGTGCTCTCCTCTTCTGGAGAGTCTGTGGCTGAGGGCGAAGCCATCGCCGGGGGAACGTGTCCCGCTCGCTCAGGGAAGAGGGCCGATACTACCGCCTCTAGCAACTGGGGTTGCATGCTTTGCACCAGTGGAGGCGCCCAGGGACGCAACTTGCCCCGTACCCAACGGTAGGGGCGCCCCCACGGATCCCGATCTAGGGACCCCAGCAGCTCTGCCCTGGCACGCGACTTAGAGTCGCCGATGGCCAGCCACAGAGTCTCCTTGGACGCGCGGTACACCTCATACAGCGCGTCTTCCTCGACGGAATCCCGTCGACGTCGTCTCCGGTATCGCGTGTACTGGCGGCGAGCCGCAACGCACTCAACGCGCAGCCGCGCGATCTCGTCGGTCCACCAGTACACCTGGCGCCTTGCGGACTGTTGGCGGACACGGGGCATGGACGCGTCGCAGATCTGCGTCATCGCCCCGCGAAACCACAGCGCCACCGCTTCGACGTCGACGGGGCCGTCCGTCGTCGACTCCCAAATCCAGGACTGGACTAAGGCAGCTTCCTCGAGTAGTTCCTTGTCGATGCGCTTAAGCGCCCAACGCGGGCCGTCGTTAATCGGGGTTGTTGGATGGCGGCCGCTCGCGGTCTGGGCAGAGACGTCGAACCGGATATACCGATGGTCCGACAGCGTCTCCACCCCCACGGCGACACGCCAGTCGCGGACTCGGCTGGCGACAGAGGGGCTAGCGAGCGAGACGTCCACTATCGACCCGCCCCGCTGCCGCACGCACGTGTATTCCGAACCCCGATTCAGGACGACCAGACCAGTCGTCACCACCCACTCTTCTAGCACCTCGCCCCGAGGGTCAGTGACCGGAGATCCCCACGCCGATGACTTGGCGTTGAGATCCCCGAGCACCAGAACGGGACGAGGGTGATAGCGGCCTACGACGGCGCCCAACTCGACAAGGAAACTCTCGAAGTCGGCGAGGCTCTTGTTGGGGGAGAAAGACGCCCCCAAAATGACGATGCCGCCCGAGACCGCAGCAACCCAGCCGCGGCCCCGAGACGGGTCGATCAGAGTCTCGCCAATAATGGCCACCAAACCGTCAGCGCACCCCAGCCAGTTGTCACGGGCGGGGATGAAGTACGGTTCGGCGACCACAGCCACGTGGATCGACCACTCTGCCATGCTCTGGAGTAAAAGATCCTGAGCTCTGGCACAGTGGTTGATGTTGCCCTGGAGGAAATGGAATTGTGCCATTATTGACATTCCATTCCCTCGGCAACGGTCCTAGGCCGGGAGTCGACCGCGGAGCTACTAGCCTGCGTGGGCGGCGAGGTTTCCCCGGCAGGTTTAGAGCTCCTCTTCTTCTTCTTCTTGGCCTGGCTGGCAGGCGCGCCACAGGCCCCTCCGCCCACTTTGTGTCCCGCTGGCTTCCCTGCAGCCGAACATAAGCTGCAGTTGAGCGCCGCGGAACACTGGGCCGCCTTGTGGCCGGGCTGACCGCAGCGATAACAGAGGTCACTACGGTCAACCTCAGCGGTGCACTTTGCCCGGACGTGCCCCTTCTCCAGGCACCGGAAGCACCGCAAAGCCCGGGGCTGCAGGAGTTTCACCCTCGCTGCAACCCAGCCAACCAGCAATCTGCCGCTTAAAGCGATCCTGTTCGCCGACGCCACAGGGCACCGAACCCAGACCACGCCGAGTCCGGTGGCGTCGGTGCGTATATCGCCGGCCCGCACCTTGTCCGGCGGACACTCTCCGCTTCGGGCAACGGCCGTCACCACCTCTTCAGAGGTCACGGAATCGTCCAGACCAGCAATCCGCACCTCTGCGGTTTTCATTGGCCTGGAGACCCGGACGTCCTCAGGGCTGAGGATCTCCCTCATCTTGGCGGCCAGAGCGTCCGCCTTTTCGGCACTGCCGCTCGCAGCACCAGCCACCTCGAACAGCCGCGCACCCGTGGCAGCCTGCCTGAGGGTGACGGACTGAAGACCAAGATCTGATAATTTGATCTTGGCCTTGGCCTCGGCAATGACCGACTGGTACGTTACGCCGCGCTCCGCTGCTCCGGGCTGTAGCGTGAGCGTCACAGCTTCAGAACGCGGAGCACGTATCGCCGGTCCTTTGCAACCGCCTTTGGCAGTCCGCCGCACAGGCTGCGCAACCGCCTTTGCGGTTCGGCCGGGGGTGCGCGCTGTTGCTGAGGCCGCCTTGGCAGCTTTGCGGGCCTTCTTGCGGCCCACGACTGTCGCCCAGGTCTCACCCTTAGACCCGACAGTCGTGGGCTGATCGCTTGATGGGGCTCCCTCCACGGGCTTTTTTACACCCTCCGCGGGCTTCCCCTTCCGAGGCGCAGGTCTCGGCGGCTCCTCAGCCCTCCGCCGTGTATCGGCCGCTAGGGGCGGACGGAGGATTTCCGCAGGGAGGCGCCGAGAAATCGCCTCCATACGAGCATTGACCATGCTCCCGCACTGAAGCATGCAGAGCCGGACAATGCGCTCGACCTCGTCGTCGGTGTGAGCGCTTGCCGGTCTCGGTGCGGGAGCCGGGGCCACTACCGATGCGGCATCAGTTGACGTACGTCGCTGTTGCTGCTCGCTCAGCGCAGCGACTTGTCGCCGGAGGTCCTCCAAATCATTTCGGAGACGGCTGTTTTCCTCCTGCAACTTCGCGACCTCGTCTGAGGTCGTCCTGTTGAGGAGGAAGCCCACCGCCTCCTTAATGTCCGCGGCAGCTTCCTTCAGACCGCGGGTGAACGTGCCCTTCAGGCTGCCGGATTTGGTGGCAACCTTCAGGACTAGGTCCACCCCGTCCAAGGCAAGCTGACTTAGGGCCACCGCAGATGGTTCCCCTCCTTCCGCCGCTAGAGCAGCGCGTCGCTCGCGTGCGCGTCGGGCCATTTCCGACACTTCGTCGGCCGCGACGGCTTTGCGCTGCTCTCTTCTGGTGGCGTTGAGCTCCGCCTTTGAGCTCCCTAGCGAGGCACAACTCTCGCCACCAGGGTCCTCGGTAGTGACCCCCAAGTCACTCTCTGCTTCGCTGGCCGCCGGAGTATTGGGGCGCACGAATCTACCCTGTGCGTCCCTCCGCGGCCGTGAAGCACTCGCCCCCCTCGAAGCCTGCCGACCTCTCCTCGCGGTCGACAACTTCGGGGCCAGCAGGCCTTCCTCATCTGAGGACAGATCCACCGACCCACCTCCCACCAGAGCAGGGTCGCGTGGACGTTTCCTAACGGAAGACGGTCCACACGGCCCTCCGTCAATATTTTTTAAATTACTGTTTCCAGTAATATTATCAGCAACAGGGGCCTGGTCGCCTACCCCTGCGCGTCCGTCGGTAACCAATTTATCACTCGCAGGCCCGGGTACCTGCGAGCGCCGGGCGTCAGCCGGGTCGCACGACAAATCACTCATAATTTTCGACATTTCCATATATTATACATGGGTGGTACGCACATCGCTTCCCCAAGGCGATGCGGCCGCTCTTTTTGGGAGGGTATTTGATCCTCCCGAGGCCCGCGGGTGCCTCCGGTGCAGGATATACCGCCCGCTGCTCGGTATCTACAAACTAATGCTACTCATCTAATATTTTTTTTTTCTTTTTAAATTTTTTTTTTTTTTTTTTTGTCCATTTTTAATTTTTTTTTTTTTTTTTTCCCTAAACTAACCTATAACTACCTTAACCTACCCGGCACCGTGGCTCAAGCACCTCGCCGCGGATGCCCCTAGACTGCAGGTTGAGGAGCAACCCACGGTCTTCCCCACCTCAGGCACCGCGACGTACACGCCGCGGAGACCCCTAGACCGCGGACTATATAACGGCCCGCGGTCTACCCCACCTTGCTTCCTAGTCCTGCACTCTGCAGGTGCAGAGTGCAGATAGAGAGCCCTCGGGAGCGACTCCTCCGCTCCGGCAGAAATTCGCCACGGACAACAATCTCCTCTTTCCCACCCCTCACGAGGAGACTGTTGCCCGCACCCAGGGTGCACCGGCCCAGCGCCTGCTCGTCCTCAAGAAAACAAAAGGACCAGCAGTCACTGAGCACTCGGGGAGGTTTTCTGTCAGGCACCCCACTGACATGAGGCCTACTGTAACTACAGGTTGGTAAAACGTAACATGAAATGTAGGTATGTAACACATTGAAACAAATGGTCGCAGTTGATTTGTTACGTTCGAAGGCTTCTTCAAACGCGAATCGCATGCGGCACAAAGGCACCGCCTGTCGCGTGCGATTCGCGTCGCGTGTCGCTTCTGTTTGAAGGAGCCTTGACTGCTTTGTCGCAAGCACCACTGCTGCGGCTGTCGCTGAAAACCAGCGCTGAGTCTCTGTCTTGCATAGGGTCGCAGCATAATAATAATAATAATAACCAACCGTCAACGTCTCGGCCCAACGACTGTCGGATCAGGTGCGGGTCATCCAACGTAATCATAGGTTGGACGATGCTGCACTTGTTAGGCTGCGCTCAGAGCTGTGCAACCATATCGTCTCGGCTTCGGCACAGACCGCGGTACAAGCTTCAACCATTGATGCAGTCCCGCCGCGGTCCAATCATGGTGTTGAAGAAGACGATGATAGGGTTACCATAGTAAGTAGCCAGTACAACGCCCGATTGAGGAGCGCACTGGAGGATGCGTTTCGCGAGTATAGATCCACTTCGATCGAACTTAGACCCCGATTACCACGCCTACCTATGCACAAAAAAAATAGGGCGCTGGTATGTGCCCTCGACTCGCAGCTGAAGAATGTGTTCGAGAGCAGCAAGGATCTCGTTGATACACACTCGGTTCTGTATTGTGCGGCTGTTGCGGCATGTCGTTTAGCTAATGTCAAGTTTCCAAACTATGACGGAGCTACTCGACCAAAACCAGCTGTACCAGCCTGGCAGTGCAGGATCGAGCGTCGCATCGATGGGACCAGGGTACTTATCGGCAAACTATACTGCTTCAGGGAGGGCAATACACGACCACGAGTGATGCGCTTTGTGAGACGGGCATTCGCGGGGACTGGAATCAGCCCTCGAGAATACATGTCCCGTGTCACAGAGCGCATCGACTTCCTGAAGCAGAAAGTTAGTGCATGGGCGAGCCGTATTCGGCGGTATAAGCGACGGGTTGATCGATACACGCAAAATCGCATGTTCCAGAGCGATGAGAGGTGGGTGTACAGAGCTTGGGAGCGACCTGAACAAAATGTGACAGACGTGTGCCGCCCGGATGACGCCGCCACGAGAACATTCTGGTGCAACATCTGGTCGGTACCCGTCTGTCACGCTGAGGCTGGCTGGATACGAGTGGTCGAGCGAATGTGTGAAACCATACCAGAAATGGGAGCAGTCCTAATTACGCCATTAGACGTTGCCAGAGCGGTCCGTCCGTTGTCGAACTGGAAATCTCCGGGACCGGACGGATTGCATAACTTTTGGTTAAAATGGCTAATTAGTTCACACATTAATCTGGCATCTCAGTTCCAGTCATCCTTAGAGTCTGGGTCGCTACCACAGTTTCTAACAACAGGCGTTACCCACCTGCTCCATAAATCAGGTAGTCCCACGGAACCCAAGAATTATAGACCAATTACGTGTTTATCGACGGTCTATAAACTTCTTACATCCATTCTGAGAGCGAAAATTAATACGCACATTGGCAATAATATGATTATGTCTGCCTCTCAAAATGGATGTAGAAACGGGTCCCGCGGTACTAAGGAGCTACTCCTCTTCGACATGGCCATTAGCCAACAGGTTCGTCGATCCCGCAAGGATCTGTCGACATGCTGGATAGATTATAAGAAGGCCTACGACTCGGTGCCACATACGTGGCTCATGAGGGTGCTGGAGTTGTACAAGATTGATGCAACTCTACGCACTTTCCTAGAGTCGTGTATGGGGCAATGGAGGACGGTTCTTCGCTATCCAGGATGTCGACAGATCCAGGGGAATGATGAGCCTGTATGGATTAAACGGGGAATATTCCAGGGCGACAGTTTGAGTCCACTTTGGTTCTGCTTAGCCCTGAATCCTCTAAGTACATTACTGGAGGATTCAGGTCTAGGTTATCGGTTGAGGAGAGATGGTCAGGTCATATCTCACCTCCTATACATGGATGACTTGCAACTCTTTGCCCCCAACAAATTGCGACTGATGGAGCTACTGAAGGTAACTGAAACTTTCAGTAGCGCCATCAGGATGGAATTTGGTGTGGACAAAAGTGCGGTCATGCATGTAAAGCGAGGGGAGATTGTTGAATCCGTGGGAACCCAACTCTCGGATTCCACAAACCTTAGAGCCCTCTCCGCATCCGAAACCTATAAGTATTTGGTTGGTCAGGTCGGGCAAAGTGTTGTTGGGTTTTTTCTATCTGGAATTTGTCAGTAGCAGCCCAGGCTGGATTTGCACACGGTTGGTGGGGCAATAGGCTCGCCCCTATTACAATGAGTCTTGAACATTTTGTTTACATAATTTGGGTAATCGTATACTTTTACAATGTTTGTAAATATGTGAACACCATGTATCTATCACTTAATTAACTTATTTATCATTGCAACGTTTATTAAATTATTTTTACCTATTGTGGTAGGGTAATTTTTATTATAGGTGCATCGTCTTCACATATACTTATATAATTAATGTATACAAAATATTGTAACACATTTTAAAAGAGTAACGGTGGAGTTTCTTGCCCATTCTTCTCCATACGAAACTACCTTTTGGAAGGGGCGACTAGAATCAATTCTATTTAAATGTAAATGTTGACGTTCAAAAGTGCCTTTTATGTGCCTATTTGAAATAAATGCTTTGACTTTGACATAGCTGGCGAAATGTTGGTGTACTTTTATGTGCCTATTTGAAATAAATGCTTTGACTTTGACATAGCTGGCGAAATGTTGGTGTACTTTTATGTGCCTATTTGAAATAAATGCTTTGACTTTGACATAGCTGGCGAAATGTTGGTGTACTTTTATGTGCCTATTTGAAATAAATGCTTTGACTTTGACGTATCTGGCGAAATGTTGGTGTACTTTAGGCACAATTCTACCCAACCCACACCCACACAGGCGTGATGTAATGTATTGTTGTGTTACATTTCATGTTGCATTGCCTATTTAATATCGACAGTGTTTTTGGTTACATTTCACCAATTAATCAATCTGTCTAGTCTTTCCCCACCTACGTTGGGGTCGGCTTCCAGTCTAGCCGGATGCAGCTGAATACCAGTATTTTACTCGGAGCGACTGCCTATCTGACCTCCACAACCCAGTAACTGGGTAATACGATACCCATTGGTAAGACTGGTTGTCAGACTTTCGGGCTTCTGTATACACGTAACGACTGTCAAAGATCCACGAATGACAGCCGGGAGCAACGGCTTAACGTGCTTTCCGAGGCACGGAGGGGTCTTCGTAAGTAAAGATAGGGGTGGGCTGGATTTCACCAATCTGCAGTGTAATTGCGTAAAACACTAACAATGGAAATGGGTTCCGTTTTGACAGTTCAACAACAATCATTGCGTTATTTTCGTTGTTGAGCAGACAAATTTTTCGAGCGTATTAATCAATGGATTAGCAATAACCTTGAAATTGATTGGGATTGTAATTTATAGTGTGTTACCCAATTAGGGTGCTGTACCCGACATTAATATCTGGCATTCTTCCGTAGGTATAAAAACTCATAATAAATATGGTAATTCAGCCTAAAAAACACAAATATCTGAATTATATAATATTATCGGCTCGCACTTTTGCGACTATCTTCACACCTCGATAGCCCGATACTTTATCAATGAGTTATCAGAGCCAGTCTTATCAAACAGTACTGCTGCACTTTAGTCCATCCGTTGTATAAACTGGCTCAATACTTACAAAGAAATAACAATACAATATCGTGTTTTGTTTTAGTGTTTCATTCCATGGTCTATAGAATTTAGTGTAATATTTAAGGAGTATTATTTTTTTAAGTGGCTGATTATTTTTCGTGCTTTAGCAATGGAAAACATGGATGAAAGTTCGCCGGACATAAAGGGTTTTAATTTGAATCCTTCAAATACGAGGTAATTATGTTTATTTTACTAACGGTCTTGCAAAGTGTAAATAACAGCATGAATTCAAAAACATTCCTGAGGGGCAATTCCCGTATTTTTAAGACCGTTCGCATTCTAATCTCAGTCTCAATCTGTCAAAATTACAATCAATTTACATACATTTTTGACAGGTTTTTGACATTGATTGTCGCTGAGATGAGATTGCGACTTGAATTTGAACGTTTTTTAAGTACGAGAATTGGCCTACTGGAGGTTTCCTGGGGGTTTTTCTATTGTTTTAAGGACGGACGGTCAAATGGTCACCAATGTTCGCTCGTTAGTAATGGATTGCCAGTATACTATAGTAGTCTTTGGTAATATATAACTGTTACGATTCCGCTTACACTCCCGTTTTAATTTTATTTGTTTTGTTTTTTAACCAAGTACCTACCTTCCTTAAGTTGATTAAACTATGTAGTCGATGATTTTGGTGCACGGTTAAACTCTAATGAGTTTATTTTGGCACCAACTTAAATGTATAAAATGTATGTGAACGTATAATATTTATTTATTCATTCAGTGGAATGAATAAATAAATAAATAAATAAATAATAATAATCCACTCCGACTACAAAATTTTTGGTAGACGACAGAGACAAAATCAAAGACAAATTTATGGTACAAAATTACTAGCTAAAAGTATGTTTAAGACTTCCGCCGCTAAAATTGACATACAAATATTTACAATTCACATAAATATGAAAAACAGCTGTATTAGAACCTAATGGTTTGGCACGCGACGATCGCAAGAAACCGGACGGCATGTTTTTATTTCCATTGAAGGTGGGTAGGCCTTTAGTGTGGGACGCAACATGTGTCGATACTCTTACACCATCCCATCTGCCTGGCACGGCGTGCTGTGCTGGCGCTGCTGCTACGGCTGCGGAAAACCTCAAGTGGCGAAATTATACTTATCGGTAATTATATTTTCGAGCCGTTTGGAGTTGAAACCCTCGGGCCGTGGGTCCGAGTGATCGTGGTGTGTTCAACGAAATCTCCAAACGGCTGGTTGACACTTCCCGTTACGCAAGGGCTGGCTTTTACCTTGGCCAGAGGCTAACCATTGCCATAAAACATGGCAATGCTGCCAGTCCCTTGGGTACATTACCAGTCAATGGCGTTGCGGACTTCCGGAGGAATTTTTCGAGGCCATATTTTAGGTTTTTGTTTTAGTTAGGTTAGGTTAATATATTTTAATAATTTTTTTTTTTTTTAATGGTTTAAACAAATAGAATCATAGTAATACTGCGTATGTTCTAATAAACAATATAATAGATATATAATATATAAACTGCGCAAATACTCACATATTTTAGGGACTTATGTGTTGGAGCAGTGGTGGCCCAGTGGTAACGGCCGCGACTTACGAGTTGTAGGTCGTAGGTTCGAACCCCGACAGGCGCTTTACTTTGTGTAAATTATTTCATCACCACTGCTCCGTGCCTCGGAAAGCACGTTAAGCCGTTGGTCCCGGCTGTCATTCGTGGATCTTTGACAGTCGTTACGGGTCGTCAGAAGCCCGAAAGTCTGACAACCAGTCTTACCAAGGGGTATTGTATTACCCAGTAACTGGGTTGTGGAGGTCAGATAGGCAGTCGCTCCATGTAAAATACTGGTATTCAGCTGCATCCGGTTAGACTGGAAGCCGACCCCAACATACCTAGTTGGGAAAAGGCTAGGCAGATGATGATGTGTTGGAGCCGTGTGGGGTTGAAACACTAGGGCCATAGGGTCCGAGTGCCCACTAAGTTTTCCAAGACATCGCCAAGCGGTTGGTCGACTCTTCACGTGACCAGTGGGCTGGCCTATTTTTTGGCCAAAGAATCAGCATTGCCATACAACGTGGCAATGCTGCCAGCCTTTTGGGCACTTTTCCTGTTGACAGCGATGCGGATGAATTTATCGATGCCCTTTGATTTATTTTTAACTTTTATACATATTATATTTTAAGACTTAGCTTTTTAAATTATGTAAATATTAGTTCAGGTTGTTTAAATGGATATTATTACAACAGAGATATTAAATTTCAGAAAACTCATAATATATATATTCATTTTATAGTATGTCATCGCTACTTGTTGTGCTCCTTAAGTTCTCAGTTGAGCGGCAAGATTACTGACAAATGGGTGCACTGACTGGACAGGTGCGCTCAATCCGTATGGTTTTTCCTCAAAAGACCGTTTCAGACACCAATCTACATGGTCTTCACATGATCTGACCAAGATTATGTCTGGACTTTAAAAGAGACTGTGACCTCTGACTCTGAGTTTGTTTCGGCCTTTCTTCTCAGAGTAGTCAGGTTGGAAACGCCGACCTCATCTAGTTTTTAAAATATGATTGACGTGTAAAAGTGTTTGTACAAACCTACTTACAGAAAAAAATCATTTATCATTTATCTTATTTCCACGCTATTTTTCTATGCACGAGTTCCTGTTTGATCGCATTAACGTAAACTTCAATTTGTAATTAAACTGAATGAGCGCCGTCTGGTGACAAAATGGAATGGAATAGTAATAGAAAACACAACTATTTCATACAATTTGACGTAAGTGAGCGTTAACGCGATCGATTATGTAAGTATTCAAACTCGCACTGGGCCCTCAGATGTAGAATGTGACCAACCGATAAGGAGGAATCTCTTAGATCAATGGATAGATTTATTCAAAAACCTACTTAACAACATACTACTTACGTTACATTTTCAGTAATCCCCTCCTCGTTCCTGACGAAGGACTGAAGTTTGACAAAGACGCGTTGTACTATGACATGAGCGGCGACAAGTACCTCATCATACTGAACCAGCACACGTTTAAGAAGACCATATTCTTCAAGTTTGTATTCCATTTTACTTGTTTTCTGTCTCGTAAGAGACATGGAAGGTCGAGGTCGGTCCTGGCTGTCATTCGTAGATCTTGAGTGGTTGTTACGGGTAGTTAGAAGCGCGAAAGTCTGACAACTAGTCTTACCAAGTGGTATAATAAATAATAATAAAAAAGCTTTATTGACACAAACATATTTTACAAAATGATTTTGGTAAACAGTAAGTACAATTCTGCAATTGAGCACTATTCGAATGACCACTAACACCTAAACTAGGCCGAGCCTGCACCTTAGGTATCATTATTATGTTACTCTGCATCTAGATTGTGTTGGTCAGAAACGCATCCTGTTAAAGTAAAGTATATACTGGTATCCAGCTGCATCCAGTTAGACTGAAAGCCGACACCAACATAGTTGGGAATGGGCTAGACAGATTACTGTCTCGTAACACATGAGATCTCTCTCTGTCTCGTAACACATGAGATCTCTCTCTGTCTCGTAACAAAATGACAAACGGTAATGAGACTGATTTCGAAACCACGTATTATTTGTTCTTTGTACTGCCATTGTTTAAAAAGATAGAGACCTTTAAACAAGAATATGCAGGGTGGCTCGATTCAGGTGTCTGGGAGTGTACTTATATATTTCTTTGCTCCTGTTTCATAATTATAATTAAAAATGTATGTAGATAAGTATATGTAACTGTGTTATTATTGTATAATGTAAATGGTACCCTATATACTACCTGCGGTATTGTTTCTCCCCCTCGCTTTAATCCATCCAAATGTTGTTTTTACAAGACCGCTTTAAGCGATAAGATCGCCCATTGTGCCACCCTATGTAATTATATTATGTTGTACATAAAAAAAGTTTACTATCTATCTATCGAATGATTACAGGAATCAACAGCCGTCCACGAGAAACGGTACCGACAATGATGTAAAGAGCCTAAAGAAGGTGTTCGGAAACCTCGGCTTTAAAGACGACAATATTATCGTGTTCAGAAACTTGGAATACGAGGGGATTATCAAAAATCTTACTGCAAGTAAGTTTTCTTTTGTTTTTATTTTGGCTCTAACTCAAACTCAAAGCGAGCTCTTTGGGGTTGAAATACTATGGGCATGGCTCTAGGGCCATGGTCCGAGTGCCCACTCAGTTTTTTGAGACCTCGCCAAGCAGTTAGTCGACTCTTCACGTGACCAGAGTGCTGGCCAATTTTTTGCCCAAAGAGTCATACCATACAACGCGGCAATGCTGCCAGCCTTTTAGTCACTTTTCCTGTTGAGCGATGCGGACGAATGTTTTGATAGCCTATGATTCTTTCCCCTCCCTTTTTTTATATACATAATTTATTTTAAGATCGTAAGCCTAAAGGCTAAAACTCAAAGCATGTATTTCAATTAAATCAATTACAGGCACTTTTGAACTGTCAAGAGGTCGATCGGTCAGAAAGATGAAGCTGTCCATTCCAAAGCGTAGTAGGTACCTGTGGAGAAGAACGGACAAGGAACTAATTTAAATAAAGATCCAAAAATGAAAACAGGTCGAATCCAAACAAAGAAAAATGTTTGTAGTTTCTTTTCTTATAACCATGAGGTTCATATGTACCGCAAAATATTTCATTTTCATAAAAAATCGTTAATGGATTTAGTAATTAAATATGTTCACAATTCGCAGACCCTAAAACCAATTTATATGTCTTGTATTTGTGACATTCATTTAACATATTTAGATCACTCATGTATTCTTGAATGGCAATTAGTGTACTTAGGTACCAGAACTGTGCAGTCAAACAATCTATTTGGTAAGCAGGCAAAAGTATTCATCATTCCTCTTTATTGCCGATATTAATTAGTGTGCGTAATAAATTGTTAAGCTTATAGGCTAACGCAGCTTGCGGGGGGGCGCAACGCAGTGCATTGCAGAAATCCTCCTTCATCACTTCCGTATATATATTTTCTATAATATGTTGTGTTGTGTGCCTTGTAGTCTGTGCTAAATAAATATATTTTCTTTCAAGGCACACTACAGGCGGGCCGCACCACACTGCACTTTTTTTTTAATGAATATGCGTTGCACTACGACCCGTTGCGGCTGAAATGTGCGCTTGGCTTAAGAGAGCGATGTAAAATAATTTACTACTTACTCAGCAAACTCGCAACATTGTCGTCGTCGTCGTTCATTCTCGACCGTGCGTCGTCTTAGACAGACGTGTTTTACTTTGCTACAAAAATCTCAAAGTGCAACTCGAGACCTTGTTTCTTAAGTTACAATTTCCATTGGAGACTGTGTTTCACATTCGCATATTTAAACTTGAATTGATCGGCCACCTTGTAGTACAAGCAAATTTATCGGACAAATGCAACGTACGCAAAATCTGGACAGTCAACAAAGTTCTCGTCGCATCCGGATTTGTCTAAAGATTCACCAGATCAGGATATGATCCAAAAGATCAACATAAGGATGCGAAAAATCCTGATCAAGAAACCCTGGCGGAACTAAAGGATCAATTTATGGAGTCTTTCAAGCTAATGATGAATACTGAAATTATTGAGATCAAGCAACAAAATAACCAGATACTTGAGTCTAATTCGCATATTATAAAACTACTTGAACAGAATGCTCAAAAATTACAAGGAAATAGCTGTTAAGGTAGAAATCCTTGAAACTAAATACAAAGCAGAAAGTACACGGGTAACTGAATCGGAATTCCAATTAAATGAATTGCAAAAACAACTTATCAAAAATACTGTTGAAATAAGGAATATTCCACGCAACGATAAAGAAAATTTGGGTCAGAGCCCATTCGTCCCCTAAAATTCGTCCCCCAGCATAAAAGTTGTGGATTCGGCCCCTATATAGGTGCCCATTGGTCTCCTGGTAGGGGACCAATTAATATTTTAACAAAAAATATTATTTTTAAGGTACCCATTCGTCCCCTCTAATATATATACAATATAAGTTAGAGATTCGGCACCTATTCAGGTGCCTATTGGTCCCCTGAGATAAAATTAGCTATATTTTACATAAGAAACGGTTAACATAGTACACTTGTGAACAGTTTATTAACGGAATTAATTTAATAAATCATAACAGATCATTGAAAAAAGAGCTATGATCAATGATAATCCGTCATGATAATAATATAACCTGACGATAGGCTTACGATGTAATATTGTCTCTCGTCTCACGAATGGCTTGTTAAAAAAACGGGTTACAATATAGATTATTTTGTAAATTTTGTAAGTTTGATTATTTATTAAACTTAATCTTATTTGAAATAAACATGATATCTACCGAATTACTATATTTTTTATTTTACCCTTTTCTGCGCGACTGTACCAGGACTACCAAGCTGCAGTATACACATATATATTTACTTATATAAGAAGAATGAATAATAATAAATATTCTTCAGGGGACGAATGGGCCCCTCAAAAGTTCCAGGGGACGAGTGGGCACAGGGTGCGAATCTTAGGGGACGAATGGGCTCTGACCCGAAAATTTCTATGAAATTGTCAATATCATATACAATACTCTAAATATACCGCCTATTGATGCAACAACAAATATATACAGAAGACGTAAATTTGAGGGTCCAATCGTTGTGGAGTATCAGGACGCCAAAAAGAGAGAAACAATTAAAAAGGCTTCTTAAAAATATAACTCTGAGAACAAGGAAAAACCATTTAATACAGAAATTTTAGGGCTTAGTGGAGTGTTTAAGCGAGTTTACGTATCTGAAGCACTAATGCCAATGTCAAAAAAGATGTTGGCAGCTGCTCGAGAGCTAGTAAAGAATGAAATGCATAAATACTGCTGGGTATCCCGAGGAAATATCTTACTTCGCAAGGAGAGGGCCAGTCTGCCTTAATCATTAAAACCCTGAATCAAATTAAAGATTTAGCAACAACTTTATAATGGCATCTTTTCCATCAAATTACGGTAGCATTAAACTTTGCTCTTGTCATTTGTTCTTATTCTATATTATTGTTCGTTTTGTACTTTTTTTGGTTTAAACCTAGATTATTATGTCACACGCCAGATTATTTCAAATATTGTTATTTTTTGTTGTTAGTTTTTTACTTAGCTATATTACTACCATAATATTTGTTTTCGATATATACATATTATACTGATTTTATACATAGGGTGTTTGGTGCATCGTGTGCGAAATTGAAATGGTCGACTGGGGGGTCATCTGCTGTCCTTTCAGACCCCTTTTATTGTTTTTATAAAAAAATACCCAAATTTTACATTCATATACAAATAAAAATAAGTATAAATCGTAGTCTCTGAATTTTAATTTTAGTTAGATATGTATGTATTACAATACTTTTCAATTCAAAATTAGTGACATTAGCTATCTAGCTTTTTTTATTTACTCGCAATGTTTCGGACTTATTTAGCACAAAATAATCCTTATGATGAAGCCTTTCGATCGGTATGATAAAGCTACAGGGTGATTATTTTTCTCGTGTAACGCGTTCGATTTCCGGTTCAACTATGTAATTATTTCAATAGGTATGAATGCAGTTTAAATTGTTTATTTTTTTATTCAAATAATGTCTTCTTTCGGTAAAATGCTCCATCTACAATATTCAAGGTACTTTCCCTCTGTGTGACGCCCTGTATATAACAAACTAAAAAAAACTAAAGAAACCCTAGAGACAGAAAGACTAAAAGAATGGTGTACCTGGCTTTATGTCAATCAATCGCTACTTATGTTATCGCCGCTTGGGTGGTGCACGAAAAAGTACTCTTATAAAAATTTAACGCGCCCAGAGGTGTATTTAAAACAATATTAATTCAAGCCCTTATATACTCTACGTCGAAATTATATGAAGAGCTTTTGAGGTCCATAATATTCGTCAACTTTACATCAAAACCATTATTTTGAGACAACACTTCTGCCAAAGATATTCAAATCAGTCGATTAGAAGATCACGTGATGTTTATAAAGTTCTTTCATGTAAAACTTCTTATGCTCAGGGTTTTTCTTACTTCCTGGCCCCGCTACTTTACAATCGCATAAGTAAAGTTAAGACCTTAAAAGACATGACAAGTTCTATTTTCAGGAGGACACTGTATGAGTTTCTTAGTAGTTTAGATAATGAACGGACAGACAAATTAATGCAAATATGCAAGTACCTAATTATATATAATCTTAATACACAAAGAAACAAAATATATATACGTATCTCACACTAATCCTGCTATAAATATATAATATGATGGCGCCACCGTCATTATTTTGAAAACTGCAAGTGCAACGGACAAGCAGTGAACAAACAACTGACCGACGTCATTTCAACCTCATCGCCGAGCGATGTAAAAAGCAGCGCGCGCGCCGTTCGTCGACCGTTGCCCAGTGCACACGTTACGTAATCGCTTAGTAATCTTATTGTCGGGTAGTTTTTATAATTCGTGCGGAATCATTTTGTGATTCTAATTAGGAAATTTAATCTGAATTTAATTAGGTTATTTTATCGAAATAAACTAAGTGATAGTGTGAAGACTTTTGTGTTTCTTTTAAAATAATGTCGGACCCTGACTCTACATATACATATAAATATATGCATATCTATGTTTTTTTTTAAATATATCTATACACATAACATACATGCACGAATAAAGTATAGCTGAGATGATTTCGTGTCAAATTAGCATATTACTGTAAATTACATAATACCTTTGTTTAATAATTATGAGTACCTATATTATAGTTTTGTTATAAAATATTTATAACATTATTTTGTAACATATTTTATGTATGAACTGACAATAACAATTAAGGTTATAAGTCAAGTTATCTGATATTTTTGCATGTACTACTTGTTTACGCCAAACTCATTAGCCGTTATCGCTATAACGTATACCTTTTGTCAATTAACTTAAAGTTGGTATTTAAATAACTAAATAAAAAATAATAGGTAATTAGGTTGATAATTAGTTAATTTGTTCATAAATAGTTCTAACATCATATTATTGTTTGTTTTTGTTTAGTTGAAATCCAAAGAAAAATCCTATCATGTTAGCTTACGAAATGATTACTAATTAAGGATAATAAATTTTTAAGAATGCGTGTTTTTGGAAACTTATTGTAAGTACTTATTATGATTAATACTTAAGTCTTAAGTTGTGATATACAATGTAACACTTACACCAAACCAAACACGTAGGTATACCATTTAGGTTGGTCGACTGTATATACCATTATATTAAAAGCCGAATTATCTCAATCGAACTCGATGGAATTCCATTTGAGACATCGAACGAAACGGACATAAATAAATGACCTAATTATTACCTAAGTACGAGCGACCCTTGTTCGCAAGGCTTTTACATGACACGTCATGACTAAAACATAAAAAATTAAGTATTCTATGTAATATCATATAAATGTAAGTAATAATAAATAACACACAAAAACCTTCCAGAGCAATTCTCTAAATAATGGTGAAAACCGCATCAAAATCCGTTGCGTAGTTTAAGTTTTGAAGAACGACGCGGTCGCGCGGACAGACACGAAAAGAGACTTTATTTTTCAGAGTAGGTATAGAATCCTGTTGATTCCGTATTTAAGCTGATTATATATATATATATGATATACACTGGCTCATTACCACACCCAAGTCTTTCGCCAGACACGCTTCAGTTTCATATTTTGATCAGTGATCAGTTCACATCAGAGTGAAGTAGCTGTGATCAGTGATCACAGCTACTTCACTCTGATGTGCATGAGATAGTATTTACATGTCTATTATATTGATACACTACAATATGAAAGTCTTCAATGGATAGCATAATAATTATAACCTGTTCAAAAACTCACTAACTAATCTTTATCAGCATCAAAAATATTTTAATAAAAAATTTTCATAAAAAAAATTACAAAAACCTTTTTATCTCATACGTGACCCTACATCAATATAATACATTAAAGTTTAAAAATAATTGAGCTAATTACTTATGTTTGACACATTCCAGTCGCCACTAAAGATCACTCGAAGACCTCGTGCATCTGTGTCACGATCCTCACGCATGGAGACAAAGGAGGCGAGGTCCATGCAGCAGACAGACCGTATCTACTGACTGATGTTATCGCCATCTTTGAGAAGCAAGGAAGTCTTGTCAACAAGCCGAAACTGTTCTTCGTTCAGGTAGATTTGACATACTAAGATGTATTAGGTAATGACATTTTGTAAAATGGGTAAGTTACAGCTGTACGGTTCGATCTATTAAGGTTCAAGATCAGTTCACCCCGAAACGCGATGCTACGATGCTTGAAGAGGCCAGTTGTTCGCGATGTGCAACGCGACGCGCGCCTTGGAGCATTTTTGAAGTCTCTCACTGAAATAAGTACCTTTTTATAAAGTAGCTAAAGTTCTATATTGTATCGCTAACTTAAAAAGTGCGAGCCTAGTCGCGTCGCGCCGCGTATCGGTGTGATCTGACCCTACGATAAGCTCTCAGCTGTCAATCCATGGATGGATGAACATCCATGTCACCGCTGCGCTGCGTGTCTCGCAAAAAACGCAGCTGGTCCCGGCAGTCACTCGTAGATCTATGACAGTGGGGAAAGGTAGTCAGCAGCCCGAAAGATTTCATAACCATTGCTCCCAAACGATGGAGGAAGACAACGTGAAGAAACAGCATGTCCTAGAACCAAAACCGCTTGTAAGTTACGGGCTACAGGACCAGCTCCCTCTCACAGAGATGAGAAACGTGAACATCTCTTGTGTAAAAATCTCACCGTAAAAACTTAGGTGAAGTGAGTTGCTAATAGTTTCAATCCCTAGCTTTTGATGGCGTATCAGCTCATTCAAGCTCATTCCACCAAAATTTTCACGGTAATATTTTACAGAATAGACTGGCTGGTCTGGCCTTACACCTTAAAATATACCCTCAAAACTGAAGTTACTTCAGCCCAAATAGCCGTGCTGTAGTGCCCACGATTGTCTTTACGTATTTTCATTATTCATTAAGTTCTAAAATGGATTTAACTTGACCACAGGCTTGCAGAGGTGGTAGTATGGATGCTGGCAACACTGTGCACTTAGACAGTCACAGTGACAGTGTTCTCACTGTACCTACACATGCTGACTTCCTTGTGCTGTGTTCTACAGTTGAAGGTAATAAACAAACAAAGCCTAGACTTATGTAGGTGTTACGGCCCCGCTGCCGCCAGATGGCGAACGGCAGGACTTACTACCGCCGTGCCTGCGGAGCCATACCGCGAACCCGGCCGCGCCCGCGCCTCCACTTCGCGCGGCCAGGGGCGCCAGTCGTCGTTACATCATCATCGCAGACGTCGCTCAATTTTCTCATATAATCAGATTTAAACAGACCTTGTACAATCCGTATAGTAATATAAAACAGAAGACCAGTACCTACGTCCATTATTTCGAAGCAGCCGCAGCCGGCAGCAGCCGAAACAGTAGGTTTCAAATTAAATTTAAAAAGAAGATACAGACATCAAGAACCAATTCAAACCAGTTTAAACTAAGTTAAGCTAATTGCCTCGTTGATCTTATGGTCGCAAGCGCTAGACTGCTGAGCATGAGGTCCCTAGAATCGATTCCTAGGTCGGGCAAAGTGTTATTGGGTTTTTTCAACAGGAATTTCTGAGTAGGGGCCCAGAGTATAAATTTGTGATGGGTTGATGGCAATAGGCTCGAACCCGATTACATGGAACGTTTTAACATAACTGGCGAAATGCGGGTGTACTATAGGTGCACCTCTGACTAACCATTTGAGGATTCCGTGTGTGATTTTATGTATATACAAAGTGTTGTTTTGCATCCTCGTCAAATTCGAGGAGGTAACTATGCTAATGATTCTCGACACGAATCAATAATAAAATAAGTAGGTATTTATTTTTATTTTTTGTATTTTTCGGAAATCGGCATGTGTAGGGCCCGTGTGATACCGCCCTGTAACTGCGCTGTAACTGTAACGCATGCACACAGCGACATAGTCGTACGACACTGCCTACCGCATACGCAACGGGGCGATTTTGTTCTTTGAAAGTGGAGTATTCTGAAATACTGTCAAACTTAAATACCTAAAAAAACATGTATGTGTTAATTATTGAGCAGGATCGTAATTTTATTTGATTATTTATGTCTTTCATAACAGCCTCCTGAAATTTGACGAGGATGCAAAACAACACGTTGTATAGTTATTGTAATAATGCATATATACATGTATATGAGCTTCACTCGTATCGAGTCAAACTATGTATATTAGAAGACGTTGCAGAAGATATCTAAAGTCAACAATTTGTTACCACTTTCCGCAGAATACCTATCCTACCGAGACATGCATGGATCCTGGATGATCCAAGCTCTCTGCCACATCATCCAAAACCATTACGAAGAACTGGATCTCTTGCATATGATCACCCTTATGAACCGGTTGGTGGCATACGAAAAGAGCACCTACACGCCTTCTAATAAGGCGATGAACAATAAGAAACAAATGCCGGAGACAAGGTTCACTTTGACGAAGCTGCTGAAATTTTGAGTCAGTTCCGAAGTCTACCTGCTTCGGATGTCGATTGTGTTAATTAAAGTTATTTTGTCGCTTTTTCGTTTCATTTCTTAGTAGCAACATTAAAATCAGTGTTATACTTATCATACATACATATTTGACAAGTTTTTGACATTGATTGTCGCTGAGATGAGATTGCGACTAGATTTTGAACGTTTTTAAATTACGGGAATTGGCCCTCAGAACTAACGCCGCCCTTTTGTTTTTTAAATAAAATTGTCACAAATTTTTACCCACAGCGCCCTCTTGTCAATGTTATTTAAGTGCCAAAAGATTTTTGTAGTACTGTAAACGCAAAATAATTTCCACAAACTTATCGGATATTTATTTATTTAACACTTTAAGCACACAAATGTACAGAGGCGGACTTAATGCCATAGGCATTTTCTACCAGTCAACCTTTGGGTGATGCAGAGACAAACAGTGGTAGGTGCAATTTATAATGATAATTTAGGATTAAATAATTTTAAATATATATAGACACGTATAAACTTATTTAGTCTATAAATACATATAATATATATACCTAATTATATATAAATATAAGCACAAATAAATGTACATAAATACACGAGTATGTTGAAAACAAATAGGACACACAATGAGAAAACATTACCGCTGTGATGATACTGCCAGCTTCTTACGAATGTGCTCGCGAACTTTAGTTTTAAAGGATAATCGGTTGGTTGCCATCCTGATTTCCTGGGGGAGTGGTTAAGCAATTGACTGCTGCGTAACGTGTCGCGGGTTCGATCCCCGCACGGAACAAATATTTGTATGACCTGCAAGTAGTTGTTCCGGGTCTGGCCGTTTGTGTATGTGAGTTTAAATGTTTGTAAACGCACCCACGATACAGGAGAAATTCCTAGTGTGGGCTGTGGGGCAACGTTTTTTTTAAAAAAAAAAAAAAATAATGTACTGAAATATACAGATGATATTCTTCTATTAGAACACACTATTTTCGCTTTTCGCGTCACTGAGGCAGGTGTTGTGGCGATCTACCGCTACATCGGATGTAACCAAATAATGATGTAGTTATTTTTTACTTTTACCTTTTGTAAGTAGTAAAATGTAAGTAGCAAACACACATAAAATTGCAATCGATCACAATGGCTTTCATTTTGCCACAAATCACTGCATAGCTTTGAAGAAATTCGTCTCCATAATAAATAAAATATGCTATATTGTACCTAGAACGGTAATGAGCATGAGGCGCGCTTTTATCCACCGTTTGCTACAACTCCCCGTCGTACAAATGCAGGAGTGAGAGCGCCGCTCCAGAGACTGGTTCAATCTTACAATAATAATTTTAACGATAATCAACTTTTCATTTTTAAGTTTAAATTTTAAGCGCCATACTCGCGTATTTAAATTATTATGTATGTATTAGATACTTGGTTTTAAGATTGCGAAATAATTGTATTGTTGTTATTATAAATTGATTTTATTTAATTGTACCAAAACTGTATCTTTTATAATCTAGTAACATGTGGAAACGTAGTGGATTGTACACTTACTTATAGCATACGGTGTATTTTGATATAATATAAAATATACGATTGTTTGTTTTCCCAAATAAAATAAAATAACGCAATGAACTGTGGCTGAACCAGGCTATCAAAATGAATGGCATTGCGATCCATTGCCTTTTAGGTGTGTTATGCAATTACGTCACTACTCGTCGTGCTTACTTTTAAAATGCTGTGCTGTCCATCCGTGTTCGAAACCGCATGATGCATGATACAAAACGATACGTAAGTATTGCAGGCAGCATACAGGACAAAAAACATTCCAACACGGGCAACGGCCAGGGCAAGAGCCTGAAGAGGCCTTAGCTAATACGTTATCAATCGTGATTATTGCTCTTTATCACAACTTCCGAGAACTATGTTTACCGTCGCAGTAGATTCAGGGGCATTCACGGCTATTTATTTATATATACGTAACTATAAGACTAGTTAATCAGCTTTCGATAGCATTCCGACATTTAGACTACTATTAATGATCGGGGTTTGATTGCCATCAACATCAGACCAATGAAGAACATCCCAGCACAGCAGGAAACCATTTTTCTTTTATGTTATTAGATAACAAACAAGACGACTGCCCACCAGATGGGCGGTGTAGGAGCCGTCGCTATAATAAGTTCGTTTAGGCGCGATTGGTCCAATTCGCGGTTGGTTCCGAAATTAAAAATTTTTATGTATATATATTGTACTTTATTTATTATTTTATTCATAGTCATATTACAATTAATCATATCTTGTTTTACTAGCTCATTCCCAAAAGCAAAACATTAAATTCTCTTGAGTCAAAACGGACCCTGACACTCGCCGGTCGCTGCCGCGGCACCGCTCGTTTCGCTCGCTCGGCTCGTGCGTTGTGTGGTCACAGTTCTAACATAACCTAACCTACCTGCGAATTGTTTTTTTTAAATATTGAACCAATCACGCCTAATCCAATAAGTTTGCTTAATATTTTTACTGCGCAATTGCACTCAAGCGATCAATGAATTATCACGCAATAATATGGACGACCCATAGTTCCAATAATGTCACGTGAGCAAGACCAAGAGAATAGGTATAGTAACTTATAGAGTCATAACATAAGTAGGTACTGGAGACTTTAAATTACATTACATCTCTTAATAGATACCTATTTATATTTTGTACTAAAGCTATTATTTTATCTCAGAAAATACCTACTTCTATTATAATATACCTCGTACTTTGCTGAGTAATGCTATATAATTAACAAATGCTTCCTCTCTCCTAACTCACTTATTTTGCTGTGCCCGACAGGGTCCATATGATCTAATTATAAGTTTACAACCTAAGAATACCTGCATGTGAAATGCAATAAAAGTATTGAATACAGTAAAATATTGCGCAATACTGAACCGGTACAATGAAAAAATATGGTGCAATAAAATTTTGACAACTCGCTCAAACTTTTGTTCAATCATTGTGCTAAAGAGGTATGAGGAACAGCGTGTAAAGTTCACTTATACTCCGTAGAAAAGGGAGAATCATCCGACCAGACAGGTGTTGTGTCTGGTGGGCTACTGCCCGACGATTGATGTCAGGACGTTGTATGCACGTAATTGTATATACTAGTTGCGCGGCAAACTCTGCTAGCGCAATGTAGGATGCAAGATTTTGCGTGACGTCAGTGGAATGCGTAGTTCTCATGTGGCGATATAGATGCAGTCACAGCGCAATCTTTCTTCAATACTAAAACCGCAATTCATAATATTACCCAATACACATCATTTAGAGGCCGCAAAGTGGTCACCTCCGACTAACTAAGAGCATCTGGAGTACCAAATCTATTGCAGATGCTTAGCGATGCCATAGAACATGCAAAAATGTCTCCTAATCTGTACAAATCTATACCTGATTTGGTTTTCGTACGTCATTTTCGAGTGTGGAAATCCGCGATGTGCTGTGAGTTTTCCCCGTAGCACAGCATTATGCTGAGTGTAAGCTTACTTGTGACAGTCACGACGTACAGCTGCCAACTATTTCTGTGTTGTGCTCATCGTTATAGGTCTATTTTGTTTTTTTTATTTTTTATGTACTTAACTTATCTTTTTGTATGCACGTGTTTCTGTGACCATTTAGACTATTTTTCTTTCCATAAGTGCACGTCATTAAAACGGCACCCATATTGTTAATAATTTTTCACCAGACTTCTTCATAACGACCTCTTCTACAATGTACGTATTAGAGTCGTACTTGAACCATTTAGGTATTGCACTCATTTTCTGAAATTAACAGTAAAACAGAAAATCGATAAAATTCTTATATTATATTTACATCATTTTATAGAGATTCGACGCACACAGGCGTTGATAAAGATGCTGAAATGAAGCTTTACCGTGGGACAGCCTTAAAATTTTAACTGCTTTGTCAAGGTGAATCTTGCCTCCGGCATCTGCTTTTTATTGTCCATCGCCTTCCATTTACAGCGGGAAGTGATCCTATCGTAGGCCACTCTCCGGTTCATCTGGATAATCATATCTAGGAGATTAAGATCCTCGTGATGGTCTTCGATGGCGTCACAGAGCGCTTGGATCATCCAGGATCCGTCCTTATCGCGGTAGGATAGGTAGTCTGTGGAAATAGGAAAATTGTGGAAAATTAATGATGCTGGTACTTTAGGTTTTAAGAACGATGTCGATGAAGAGGTCTGCGATAACCTTTAGGTTACGCTTGTTAGTTACCTTCAACCGTAGAACACAGCACGAGGGTGTCAGCATGTGTAGGAACAGTGAGAACACTATCACATTGACTGTCTAAGGCGTCTAAGCGGTCAGTTCTTCCAGCATCCTGGAATTAACAAATGTTTAATTCAGAACTACGAAAACCAAAAAATTTATTCATTTAATTTCTTACCTTAAATAAATCGAGTAAACAACAACAACCAAGAAAGCGAGAATCAGCCTGCCGTGGATCTTGCATCAACATAGTCATCTCCTCCACAGAAGAAAAATAGTAAGAAGGCATTTCAGAAGAGGAGTAAGTAGGCATAGTGATAATACTGTCACTCTGACTGCCTAAGTACACAGAGTGACCAGCATCCATACTGCCTCCTCTGCACGCCTGTGGTGACGTAAATATTAAGATTAGAAGTTTGAAAACACAAACAGAAAATCATACGGATTACAATACAACTATTTGGACTGAAGTATCTTCAAAATCAAAAGTCATTTATTCAAACTAGGCTGAGAATCAGCACTTTTTGAGCGTCACATTTACATAAGACAGTCCCCCAAAACGCCCGCTCTTCACCATTTCCTAGTGCTTTAGCTGGAAAGAAGATACCCAACAAACTCCCCAACAGCACAGCTGTCTGTTCAGTTAGAAGAACTGGATCCAGTAATCCAGAATCCAGTTCTTCTAACTAACATTAAGTAACTAACATTACGAAACACAAAACATTAAATCAAATTATTTGCCATATGTCAGCTAGCACACGCCAATATAGGACCAACAAAAATATTGAAAAATATACTCAAGCAGAAATAAATAATAAAAAATAAACAGAACTTAATACCTAAATAAAAGGCTCCAGACATAAAGGGCAAAAGGGCAAAGGGTTTCAGTATAGGGAACATGTTAAGTCAGGTATCACAACCAATAAGATCAGGCCGCAGAGCCTAGACAAAGTGACATTCCATCAGCGCTAATGGAAAAGTCAAAATGTATGGGATTGACATGAGCTAGCGAAAAGCAATTTGTGTCAATTTTGCTGAAAGTTGTTGTAGAAACGCTTTGGAAGCGACCGGTTCTTGTCTAGACCCTTAGTCGTATCTCTTTGAGAGCCGACCCACTAACATTCTGAAGTAGCGATAACCATATCATGAAAATTGAAGAAAATATTTGACCTTTGAATCGGAGAAAGACATGGAAAAATTAACTAAGACTATGTTAAATCTACCTGAACGAAGAACAGCTTTGGTTTGTTGATGAGACTTGTTTCCTTCTCAAAGATGGCGATGAGTTCACTCAGTGGGTACGGTTTATCTGCTGCAAAGATCTGACCGCCTTTATGTCCATGCGTGAGGATCGTGACACAGATGCATGATGTCCTTGTGTGGTCTACAGTGGCGACTGGAAAGTTAAATATATTATTTGGCTTATTCAATCTGTTTGACTGCTTCGTTGGTCTAGCGGTCGCAAGAACTCCTGCTGAGCATGAGATCCTGGGTTGGATTCTCAGGTCAGGCAAAGTGTTATTGGGTTCTAGAATTTCGCAGTAGTAGCCGTTTGAGTCTGGATCTGTGCCCAGTTGATTTCAATTAATAATTAATAGGCTCGCCCCTTATTACATGGGACTTAGACATAACAAAATGGGAAAATGCAGGTGTAGGTACTATAGGTATGTATAGTATATGTATATATACAACGTGTTGTTTTGCATCCTCGTCAAATTTCAGGAGGCTGTTATGAAAGACATAAATAATGAAATAAAATTACGATCCTGCTCAATAATTAGTACATACTTGTTTTTTTAGGTATTTAAGTTTGTCAGTATTTCAGAATACTCCACTTTCAAAGAACAAAATCGCCCCGTTGCGTATGCGGTAGGCAGTGTCGTACGACTATGTCGCTGTGTGCATGCGTTACAGTTACAGCGCAGTTACAGGGCGGTATCACACGGGCCCTACACATGCCGATTTCCGAAAAATACAAAAAATCAAAATTAATACCTACTTATTTTATTATTGATTCGTGTCGAGAATCATTAGCATAGTTACGTCCTCGAATTTGACGAGTATGCAAAACAACACCTTGTATATAATATATATAGCCAATAAAACAGCGCGTGCGCCGGCCACGTTTGCGAATAAATCTGGTTATGTTATAGTTTTTTTTTTATTATGACTAAACTTGTTGGGTTCGATCCGTGGATACCATTAACTATAATTATAATGTATCGAGACCCGTCCGTGCTTCGGAAAGCACGTTAAGCTGTTGGGCCCGGCTGTCATTTGTAAATCTTTCGCGGTTGTTACGGGTTGTCAGAAGCCCGAAGGTTTGGCAACCAGTCTTCTCAAGGGGCATCGTGTTACCCAGTGACTTGAGTTGTGGAGTCAGATAAGCAGTCGCATCATGTAAAATACTGATATTCAACTGCATTGGTTAGACTGGAAGCTGACCCCAACAAAGTTGGTAATAAACTAAGCAGCTTATGATGGCTAAATTCGTAGGGAACGATTCTCGGGTTGAGCATAGTATTATTGGGGTTTTAGGTATTTTTCTCAAACTATTGGAATACAAACGAATGTCAAGATAAGTACATGGAATATTAGAGCTGCTCCTTGTTTGATGTTCATATTTTTTTGTATCTTGGTATTTAATGGAACGCCACGATGGACAAAAGAAAACTTACTTGCAGTTAGATTATCGATAATATTCTGATATGTCAAGTCTCTCAACACGAAGATTTGAAAGCCGAGTTCATAGAACACTTGTTTTAAGCGACGTTCGTCTTTGTACGTACCGTTTCTCGTGGATGGCTTTCGCCTGTAATAACAAATACATTTATATTATCAACATTGAAACATGAATTTTAAAAAACAGATCCTTCATAAAACCAACCAACCCTGAACCACCATCCATCACCATCCAAACCAACCACAAATAAACCGTCTATAAATTAATAAAGTATGCCAGTATGTAATATTTTATTGCGCAATATTAATGATACAGCTCTTGCACTCAAACGATAAGCTTCAATGTATTGTAATTATTGTGCAATAAAATTGAAACTCGGTTCAACTATTGGGCAATATTGCAATTTTTTTTTGTATTTGTATAGGTACTTTGTTTTGTCTCACTTAGTTCTTTATTTTTTCAATATGTTTTGTCTTAGTTCTTAAGCTCCTGTTTCACACAGTTTTAACAACTTGACAAAACATCAAGATTGATTTATTATTTGTAATATTAATGCGCACATACATAAATCATTCGGAATAAATTCTCCAAATGATGGTCAAAACCACATCAAAATCTGACGCGTACACAGACAGACACGAATAGCGACTTTAATTAATAATTTGTACAGTAAATATGTAATACAAACTTAAAATGTTTGGTCTTCTTGAATGTGTGCTGGTTCAGAATGATCAGGAACTTATCACCGCTCATGTCATAGAACAATGCGTCTTTGTCGAACCTTACTCCTTCGTCTACAGGCTCTCTGGGACGTTTACTAAATTAAAAAAACCAAAATGATACATTTAGTTTTGGCATGTCTTTAGTTAATTAAACAAAAGAAAGTAATTCGATTATTAACCAAAGCTAACTGGCTGTACCTACTAAAAATAAGTGAAGCGCTCTACGCATAATTTGCCATCAATGTCATTTTGCCAATTTGTCAGCGTTTCTCTAGCAATGTTGATGCCAGTTATCAGTCTGAGGCCTCATTTCGACTCACTATGAAACTTCCGAGAATATCAAGTACTTCGATACTAAAAAAATATGTAAGCTGCGTAGCGAATGTTTTTGTTTTACCAATAATAATACGTGTATGCATTATCTGTCTGATAATTCGCGCAGGAGACAATTATGTTGATAGGCAATTGGAAATATGCAATAAAAGAGGCATTGCAGGGGCGCTGTCATCCCAGAGACCAAACTGAAATGTCTAATGAGTCTGTATTTACAGCGGCACCTTTCGTACCGCCGCCAATGACTAAAGACTAAGAGACCGCCGCACAGCGCAACTGCTTGTTGACGGAGACCAAAAAGGTGGTAATTAAAAAAAAATAAACTACAGTTCTTCAAATTATGGTAATTAGATTCTACTAGAAGAGTGCTTGTTTGTGGAATTACGACCCAGGCTTCTGACTGCTTATTCAGAAAACGTCATTGTCGTGGAAAATTGTGCACAAAGCTTTGCAGGTAGCACAGAAAAGCGTATAGGTCCCTTTCGTATGTTTCGTAGGTGGTATAGTGCAATTAGTAAGTATATTACATCACTTATAAAATATATTAACAGAAACATGGTGCTTACCTCGAATTCGAAGGGCGTAGGTCAAAGCCTTTAGAGTCCGCGTGAGCGGATGGCTGATACATTTTACCCATTGTTTATAAACGTATCAAACTCAAAATCAAAACGATTAATAACTCTAAAGATCACACTGGTGCACCAACTGTATGTGTTCTTTGAAGTAGCAGAGCCGTTGTATTAGTTGGCGACTAAATATAAATAATTCTCAATACAAAACCAACAAAATTAAACTGTGCGTGCGGTCGTGTGAACTATACGAAGAAGAGCGATAAAATGAATGTGAAAACCAGAATAAAAATGTTGGTGTTGTAACATTAAAAATAATTCGTCATTTTACTGAAAATAATTTAGTCGATTATCATAATTCATAGTCGATATATATATATATATATATGGGTTCGATCCCCGGTCAAGTCAAACATTTGTGTGCATGAACATGTCTGTTTGACCTGTGTCTGGGTGTGTATATGTATATAAGTATGTATACCAGTCATCAGGTTACCGTAGTACAGGTTCTACCTAGTTCGGGACCTGAAGACCTTGTGTGGATGTTGTCTCTTATTATTATTATTATACTTAGATAACAATTATGGAAAAACCAATTAACACTCTTCCCAATCCGGCGACGGAACCAAGATTTTACCTTAAGTAAGAAATTGTTTCGACCGATGAAAAGTTACTGCAATGAAAAACTTCACGTTGAATCGAGAAAATATATTTGTTGTAAATTCTGTACATTTATATTTTTTCTCGGTTGAAAAACGATCCGATGACATAAATAAATAAATATCGTCTGACATTGCACACAGCACCATCTAGTTCCAAGTTAAGCACTTAATTAAGTTGTTAAAGTTGACATGCTTAACATAAGCATGTCATCGAATCGTTTTACATCAAATTGACGAGCAAATGTCATCGAATCGTTTTTTTATAACACGTTTTTCAATAATATAATAATAATAATTTATTCAAATTTAGAAAGACTAACGTTAGTTACAGTTTTTCTTAAATCTATGTCAAGTTCACCTATGATTTGTGCCTGAACTAGGTAATCCTGTGTAATGATAATTGTATGAATTAAAAATTCTGTGAATTATAACATGTCGGCAAATTAATGGTTAAACATAAAATTCAATATACCTAGTATCAATAGAATAACAAAAAAACTTTTTCAGAAAAATCTTTCACACTTAGAAGTGAAAAATAACTATTTTTTTTTTTATGTTGACCGAAATTTTGGAAGTCGGTGTCTTTGTTTTTGTATTTTTGTTTTTTGCCACCGACTTCCGAAATTAAAGTTGTTTTTCAATAAGTAGTTTTTTTTTTTGAAGTCCGTAGTTTTTTTTTTGTGTAAAAGTTTTTATTTTTTTGTTGTGGTACCTACCCCAAAAAAAGTCGTATACCTACCACTAACTACAATATAAATGACTGTGACAGGAAGAATTACAACATCATCATATCACTTACTAAGATACTACTACTACTCGTATACCTATCACTAATAGGAAAAAATACTATTATTGAAGCTGACTTGAAAACCAGAACTTGATCAAAATATGGGACCAATGGGGAAAGATATCCTCTCAAACAAAAAAAGAATTTTTCAAATCTTATAAATAAAGAAATCTTATTAGTTCTGAAAAAAAAAACGAATTGAAAGCCTCCTCCTTTTTTTAAGTCAGTTAAATAAAGTGTGTCTTGTAACTTTTTTTAACTTTTGTTGGCAATATTATTATTATTCCGTTTATTTATTTTCATACATATAAATACATTTTTAAATAACAACAATTTTAAACACATAAAAAAAAACATTTAAAATATAAAATTAGTCGTCCGCCGGTATCGGGAGCAGGGTCCAAGCTACGGTGGTTAGGGCTCTATAATAATATTATTATTAAACTCTTATTATAATATTCAATACTATAATAATAATATTGCCAACACCAAAAATTTTAATATTATTTTATATGATTTGTACCGTACAATCGTACGAGCCAACTTTTATCGGACTATCTTCAGACCTCGTTAGCTAATCAGTTTCTTATCGTCATACGTCATCTGTTGTCTATGCGGTTAAATTAATGTCACAAGAAATTGTCATAAATATACCGTATATTAATCGTGTTTTGGTGGATCATCCTCATCTGCCTAGTCTTTTCTCAACTGCTGTGTTGTGGTCGGCTTCCAGTCTAACCGGTTGCATCTGGATATCATGATTTTTACATGGAACGACTGACCTCCACAACCCAGTCTCTGGGCAACACAATACCCCTTAGTAAGACTGGTTGGATATGTATCAGAATTCGGATGAAAAAACCTCAGTTTTCGTACATAAATACAATACTCAACCATAATGCATGAAATAGGTACTTTTTCCGCCATTTTAGAGAAGGACGTTAATAATGTTTTATTCAGTAATCACTTTCTTTCAACTTAGTCACAGTGCTGTGTGTATTTGTTATTTTAAAAGATATTTATTATGTTTAGATGTCTGTATGTATGTTAGTATCTTGATTGTATGTTTTATTTAAATACGTGAACAGTTTTACGGTTTCGTGTATTTGATTTTCTCTTCTACTCCTACGCACGGTATCGACGTCTCTTTCTAACCAATGTTCCTATCGCAGGTACTGGAAGAGATTTGTTTATGATTAATAGTGATCGGAATAGGTAGAGCTAAAATACCTAAAGTTCGAAAAAGAACAGAGACAAAGTGGAGACGCCTTACGACAAAAAAACTTTTCGAGACTAATGGAACAGTACTTAATTTTACAACTAAAATTAATAAAGTAAAACAACTATTTAATTCATTTCCTATTTCTGTTTAAAAAAAAGAGTAAGTAGGTACCTATGCCCGATTTTTATTGTATAAAAAAACACATTTTAAAAAGAAAATAAATTCAATTAAATGTACTTAAGTGATGTCCCGATACCCAGAACAAATATTCAAAAACAAAAAATTGTTATAACGAAGTCTCCACTTTTTTTTGTATCTGTTCTTTGAACTTTAGGTAAGTATATTAGCTCTACCTATTCCGATCACTGATGATTAAGCATCATTTTTGTACGTATTTTCCTGTTCCTTTCTTCTTGTATGTACATAAACTGTTAAATAAATAAAAAAGACGCGTTGAACTATGAAATGAGTGGCAAGAAGTACCTCATGCTGAACCAGCACACGTTTAAGAAGACCACACTTGTACGTGGTCACAGGAACCACGAGCTCGATTTCGTGGAAAAACTAAATCTGTTAATGTTAAGATGTTAGTTCGGACAGAAATCCAACCTGCGGGGTATTGGCATAACAATTTCAATGCCTTTCATTTGGACCATTCTACAATATTCATTCCGTTATTTACGTTGTCGAGCCGACGACATTTTCAAACATATGAAGCAATGGATTAGGAATTTCTTTCAAAACCCTTTGAAAGCCGGTTATGAAAGATAATGTGTTACGCAATTGGGGTTCTGATATTTTTTGTACAAAAAATTACACTGTGTATAAGGTATGTGGATATCGTCTAATTTATAAGGAAGGAGAATAAGGAACGCAACTAAAATTTCGAAACGAATATATAAAAAAATATTTGCAACAAGCAGTGAAAGAATTAGACGATTTCTACCATCTTACCATACTATCTGAAAAAAATCAAACGTAACTACATATATTAGATTACTTGTATTAGGTACCTACCTAATACAAGTAATCCAATCGCATTATCATCCCATTTAGAAAGGTCTTTCTAAATGGCAGGAAATGAGTTGCCCATCAAACTGCTACTTTTAAGACTAATCAGAAAAGAAACCGATGTTAATCAAATTGTCATCAATCAAAAAATGCTCCTTTGCCCCGGGGAAAAAGTTATATCCAGTGGAGGAAATCAACTTAGTTATCGGCGGTCGATTACCGGGATTTGCCGATTAATGCATAAGATTCAAGCGTTAAATTTACTAAGGACCAGATTGTAGGTGACGGTATAGTGCAGTATTTTATTATTTTTTATTATTATTTAATCACATCCAAAATCCTTTATTTTTACAAATATCCAACTCGCCAAACTTAACAGTTTGATGGCGACAAACGCTCGTTTGACATAATATTACGTTACTTAAAATTACAAACGCTAACTAAAAACCTACTCTCAGACCATAATGGACATATCTGTTTTATAATAGCACTACTCGTAATTTTGCAAATGGACAACTAGGACTAGAATCAATTTATCATTGTTTTATTTATTATTTACCGTAGTACAGGTTCTACCTAGTTCGGGACCTGAAGACCTTGCGTGGATGCTCTCTCATATTATTATTATTTATTTAGTAAAAATTATATTTCGATTGAAATAAATGATTTGACTCTAGGTTAATAGGAACAAAACAAAAGGCTAACTTTTAACAAATACGTCAGCTATCCGATATCAGGTATTCAAACACAATACATAACTTACTGCTAATTACTTCTTTACTACGTCTGTATCGTGAATTTGTTTCTCGACAACGGCAGACCCACGCCAAACATACAACATCTGTGATAATGGCCCCGACTTACAAGTAGTAGATCGTGGGTTCGAACCCAGGCAGGGGCGCTTTACCGCTGCTCGCAAAACGGTGAAGGAAAACATCGTGAGGAAACAAAAATTCGAAGACATGTGACATCCACTAACCCACACTGGGACCGTGTGGTGGCCCACTCCCTCTCACAGAGAGGAGGCCTGTGTCCCAGCAGTGGGGACATTATAGGCTGATTATGTAACGATCAAAGGTTCCATCGATTATCCTCGAAAAAGCCGAAATATGTCCATTTATGAAATGTTACAGATGCAACGAAGGAGTGGCGCAGTACTCTTATCACTATCAATATTCACGTCGCTACACAAAGCTTTCCTGACGACGCCATGTTTTGCATTCTCCCGCATGACATGCCCATACCATACTCATATTATCTGCCAAGCGTTTTCTCAACTATCTTGAGGGTCGGCTTCCAGCCTAACCCGATGCAGCTGAATACCAGTATTTTACATGGAGCGACTGCCTATCTGACCTTCACAACCCAGTTACTGGGTAATACGATACCCCTTGGTAAGACTGGTTGTCAGACTTTCAGGTTTCTGACGACCCGTAACGACTGTCAAAGATTCACGAATGACAGCTGAGACCAACGGCTTAACGTGCTTTCCGATGCACGGAAGGGTCTTGGCATGTAAAGATGGTCACCCATCCACGGACCAACCGCGGTAAGCGCAGCTTAACCTTATCCATCGACCCGTGCGGCTGTTATTACTAAGCCAGAAGCCATACAATACTATTCTGTAAAAATCTCACGATGAACACAAGTGATGTGAGTTTGGAGTGAGATGTCAATAGTGAAAATTAAGTAAATCCATAGCCTCAGGTTCACTTCACCTAAATTATCACACTTTGATTTTTACAGAATAGACCTGCAGGTCACCGGCGCCACGTTCAGACTTCCTCTTAAGTGATATCGATATGAGAAAAAGAAGAACGAAAACATCAGACCATAATTTAATATTTTAAGTTATTATAATCCTTATAAGCTTGTAGCTTACGGTCTACCGCGGGGGACTTACAGAAGGAAATGGAAAGTACGACAATCGTCGAGCCTCAAATGATCGTGTCATTCGTGGTAGATCTATTAGAATACCCTTGTGTACATAAAGATATATAGGTATGTCATGTATTTGTGTACTAGTCCACCAATCTTACCAATGAGTCTGTCTAGCCTTTTCCCAGCTACGTTGGGTCAGCTTCAAGTCTAACTGGATGTAACAGAATATCACCAATCCACATATCCATCAAACCAGTTTACCCAAACATGTTTATTTTGGGAATCGTTTTTTTTTTTGTTACAAAGTTTATATTTTCTGATTTTTATTGCGAAATAACATAAATTGCGTAATGTTTTTTTACCATTTAGGGTTAGATTGATGATTATGCCATGATTGAACAATAGTTTGATCGAGTTTCAATTATGTTACACCATTTTTTCATCGCACCGGGTAGGATCAGTATTGCGCAAAATTATACTACATAAGGAATAAATACCCTAGGCAGGTTTTGCTCACGCGAAAACATTGTCGCATACAGGCCGTCAATATGATTGCGTAAAAATACATTTATCGTTGAACTCAAGGGGTAACATATTGCAGAATTAAAATATTGTGCAAACTTATTGTAGTGGCGCCTAACTAAACCATTTTTTTTTAGTTTGGGGAATCATCAAATCACTTCTCCCGCTCTGGGTGGAGCGGGTGGGCGTGTCAGACTCTTACTGACTAAAACCCACCCGTGTTCCTTCAGTTGCCTGTGCCAGGGGCCAGTATCTGCTGTCATGGAAAACATGGCAGCGGGATTTGACTTTACGGCGTCAAAAAACGCTCTCTAGGAAAACAGACAAACTTACTTTCATAAATAACGTTTCAGTGATTCCCAGCCATTCCCCGGTAAATTGCGGACACCATGTGGCGTCCACCGCTATTCTAAGAAACCGTAGCTTTACAAGGATCTTTGTATGTCTGGAAATGACACTGTAAACGCGAGCAGAGCCACAGGCAGAGCTACTTGACGTCAATATCCACATGAATAATTCGCTGTGATTGCCAATTAACTGTCCCAGTAATTTGCTAATTGGCTGATAATTGTGGTCGCTTGCTATGAATCTATAGCTACCTAGTCGCATATAGCTAGGCTGCCAAGATTAATATGATCACATAACACCCTCACACACAAAACTCTATTCTGGACAAACCCACTACTCCTTCAACAACTCCACCAACAATCGTCTTCTACGATGTCCTTCTCACCGTTCTGGCTTCATTCATTCTTCTTTCTTTGTCCAGGCGGTTTTTCTTTGGAATGCGCTCCCTCTGAACATCAGGATGGCAACCAGACGGTTATCTTTTATAGTGAATGCACGTGAACATATCCATCAGAGGTTGGCCGAAAAAACCCAGCGCTGAGTTACTAGATTAGTTTTCTCCTCTACCGGTCGTTATTTCTCATGACAAGGTTTATTTTGTTTATATGTATGTATATATCTATGTACATGGGCATTGGTAGCCCAGTGGTAACTTACGAGTTGTATGTCGTAGGTTCGAACCCAGACAGGCGCTTTACGTGTGTCACACTGAAAGTTTTTAGAGAATAAAAAACGAAATGATGTAGAAGCCTGTTAATATTTTTATTACTTTTCGAAGTAGTCTCCGTTCCTTCCTAAGCACCGTCGCATGCGATGGAACCATTGACTGAAGCAGTGAGCCCACTCTTCTTAAGGCATTTCTTCCACGCGTTTTTAAAACGCAGCCACGGCATCTTCAGGGCTCATAAAACGAATTCCTCTAAGTTTATCTTTTATTTTTGGAAATAAATAAAAGTCACAAGGTGCCAGGTCAGGACTGTAAGGAGGATGACTTACTAACTCCACACTTTCGATAGACATATATTCGATAGTCCGTCTAGCGGAGTGAGCTTGAGCGTTGTCGTGGTGGAGGAAGATCCTGCTTCTTGAGCGCTGCTGACATTTTCCAAGACAACTGGTAAACAATGACTGATATACCAATCTGCAGTAACAGTCTTTTTTATCTTCTAAGACAATTGTTGGGAAATGACCCGTCCGTCCAAAGAATGTGGCAATCATCTTTTTCCCTTGATTTCTGCCCTTCTTTACTTTTGTCGGCAAATCTTCGAATGGAAACATCCATTGCGCAGATTGGCCTTTGGTTTCGGGTTCGTAACAATATATACAGCTTTCATCACCTGTGACGATATCATATACAGCATTCGAGTCACCTCCGTCATACTTTTCAAGCATTGAGCGGCACCAATCCAAACGACGGCGTTTTTAATCTTCCGTCAAATTATGAGGTATCTCTAGTACAAAGCTTTCTGACACCTAAATGTTTATGTAAGACTTTTTGTACTTGACTCATACCAATACATAAAGCTGCCCAAATCTGCTGATATGTCACCCTTCTATCAGCTTCTATCATTAGCCGTACAGCACTTACGTTATATTCAGTAGTCGCCGTAGAAGGACTTCCTTCTCGCATATCATCAGTGAGTTTGTTTCGACCACATTTAAACTCATTAAATGTAAACAGTGGCACGGGATGGGGTTTCATCATGAAATGCTAATCGAAGTCTATCATAACATTGTTGTTGAGTAAGACCGCAACGAAAGTCGTAATAAATCATTGAACAAAAATTTTCTCTAGTCAAATCCATTTCGACGCACAACAGACACTTTTTATAATGCCGCCAATTTGTAAAAACAAATGAAATATGAATTCATTACACATCTACAGATTCCTAAAGAGTTCCTAAAACAAAATAAAAAAATAGTTCATCAGCAGCTTATCTTACAATCTAAAAACGATCAGTGTGACCCCCGTACTTTGTGTAAATTATTTCATCACCACTGCTCTTAAAACGGTGAAGGAAAACATCGTGAGAAAACCGGCATGTCCCAGAACCAAAAATTCGAAGACACGTGGCATCTACCAACCCACACTGGGCCCGCGTGGTGGATTACGGCCCACTCTCTCTCCCCTAATCTTTGTCCCAGCAGTGGGGACGTTATAGGCTGACTGTGATGATGATATATCTATGTATTTATTCTAAATTAAGTAATAATTAGGTAAATTACGTCATGCTTGATTAGCAACGAAAGTCAAATAAACACTTACACTGCTTAGCGTGAGGTCCTGAGTTCGATGTTCAGGTCGGGCAAAGTGTTACCGATGTCATCACAGGCAACACGGCACGATTCTTATTTGCTTGTATCTAAATGAAATGAAAAGAAGTATTTATTTCTGTAAGTAGATATTTTAAGACACTTTTACACTTCAATATTTTAAAACTAGATGGCGCCGGCATGTCCCAGCTGACTGATCCCTGAGAAGAAATGCCGAAACAAACTCAGAGGTCATGGTCTCTTTTAAAATCCAAACATTGTATTATTACGATTTTATGTGAATCTAACAATGCCGGCCAAGTCTGGAAGGGCCTTTTGAGGAAAGAGCCATTGCAGCTTTGAGTTGACCTATCCTAACAGACGGCATGCATGCATCAGTCACCTTGTAGCTCAACCCTATTTTAGGGAGCTCAACGACCCGTCACACGACGCTACCAGATCTGCAGCACATTTGCGTAGGTTGTATATAAAATACTCATAACCGCCAAACAGCTATAAAGTCATGTATTCTATCTGTATCTAGCCTGCTTGGTACTCACATTCACAGTCAGTTTTCGCTTTAAATATCATCAAAAATGTTATGTCACGTAAATCAATAATAATGACATTATTAATTGCGAAACACTTAATAGTACAAAATGGTTTGTTGCTTGGGGGTACATTGGAGTAGTTTAATTAATCCCAAGCCTTTTTGTCATCCAAGTAATCTTTAACGTTATAGAAATTTTTCGACAGAGTTTCTTTTTAACAAATGATTTAAATTTATTGAGCCTCAGTTCTTTAACATGGCTTGGGAGTTTGTTGTAAAAACGTACTTAAACGATTTACAATTTTTTTTTAACCTAGTCGTGGGCACAATTAGTAAATCTTTGTTTCTAGTATTTATGTTATTGTATTTATGTCGCTGTGTTTAGAATATAGATTAATATTCTTTTTTACATAAATCAGGTTCTCATTAGCATATACGACTGTTAATATGTTTATTTCCTTGCAAAGAAAATACTATCTTATAGTCTTACACACAAAGCATCCCTAAGTGAATGCCCACAACTTAGGTTATAAATTGCTCGAATGGCTCGTTTCTGCAGCACAAATAAAGCCTGACTGTCGGCTGCATTTCCCCACAGCAAAATGCCGTACGACATTACACTATGGAAATAACTATAATAAACTAATCGAGCTGTTTTTACATCAGTCAAATGACGGATTTTATAGACCGCGTAGGCTGCAGAGTTAAGCCGCTTCGACAGTTCGGTTATATGTGGGCCCCACTGTAGCTTCGACTCCAAAGTAATACCTAAGAACACAGTAGTGTTCACAAGATCCAATTCCGCCCCGTTTACTAATACATTCGTTTTCATCTGCTTAACGTTAGGTGTTAAAGATCCTAATAAAAAAATACATTTAGTGTTTTTCTCGTTTAAAAGTAAATTATTAATACTAAACCATTGCACTGTATTAGCGAGAGCATTATTTACATCGTCAGTAACTGTCTGTTGTCGCTTAAGCTTAAATAAAAGTGATGTATCATCTGCAAATGCTATTTCATGACTGTTCTTTATAAGGCTAGGTAGGTCATTAATATATACGAAAAATAAAAAAGGCCGAGAATTGAGCCCTGTGAAACTCCCGTAGTGACAATAGAACCCGGGGATCGCTTGCCGTTAACATCTACTCTTTGGATCCTACTATCCAAATAAGAAGATCCAAGGCCGTGTCTCTAACACCATAGTGATGCAATTTCCTGACCAATGTATCATGAGAAACACAATCGAAAGCCTTAGACAAGTCAGAAAAAATACCTAGGGCAGCATGCGACTTCTCCCAGGCCTCAAAAATATGTGCAAGAAGCTCAACACCAGCGTCGATAGTTGAGCGACCCCTTGTGAAATAAAATTGTATACTGTTTATTAATTTATGTTTATGAAAATGTCTTTGCAATTGATCTAGCATCAATTTTTAGAATATTTAACTGAAGGTGGGTAGCACAGAAATTGGTCTATAATTCGTGGGGTCTGATGTGCTGCCCGATTTAAACAAAGGTATTATTTTACTACTCTTCATTAAGTCAGGAATCGATACATTTATTAAAAATAATTGCCAATTCAGGCGCTACAGTGTCAAGTTTGCATTTTGCAACCTCTACGGAATTCCCCCCTAGACCAGCAGTTTTTTCAACATTAAGTGTATTTAAAGTTTTAATAATATCTCGAGCATTTCGTTCGTTCGTTTTAATAATATCTAGAAAAAGAAGACAAATACTCGTATATTATAGTCCAGGATAAAGTAATACCTTAACAATACGTAACCCCGCACCCCAAATGCGTAACACACTTTCTTTCACAATTTGAAGGATTTTGCAAGAAATTCATAATCCAATGCTTCATATTATGTTTGAAAAATTCGTCTGCTCGACAACGTAAATAACGCAATGAATGTTGTCGAATTGTCAAAATGAAAGGCATTGTTGGTGTGTGACGTACCTAGTGGACCCGTCGGTTTCTGAAACGCAAATCAACACGGAGCACAACAACCAGTGCTCCGTGCAAATCAACGAAGTGATCTGATTGGCTGTTGATGAATCAGTCAACCAATCACAGCAGTATATTAATTTGTAATTTAATTATCGTGTTGACGTTCTTTCCAGTGCCTAAAGTCAATGACCGTAAAATAAAGGAACAAAATTAAACATGATCAAAAATGCCCACTATTGTGCGCTTTTATAATTTCTAATTCTAACGTGATAACGTGATGATAATTATTGTGGACGTCTACGGCATCACGACAACACAGAAAAGTAAAATATATTTTGAAGACACTTTTCCGTCCACGATAACGTTATAAGTAAAGGTATGTACGTTTTACGGACGTAAACGTGAACGTCCACGATAATAATATCGTCACTTTGGAAATGGTAAAAGCGCACATTCTGAGTATATCAACAGTATCAATGAATAAGTAACAATGTCAATTTAACTTGCGTTATGACTTCAGGAGCGTGTACCTTAGGGACAAGGCGTTGAGTATTTAGTCATCTAATATCATAGAGGGGTTAATGTGCATTTGAAGAGGTTGTAGAACCCTCGCTAGAATGAGATAGAAATACAACATCTATCAGAAAAGTGTGGTCATATCTAATAAGGGTGTAAATCGCGAAAAAATTATCAGCCGTCCCATATTTAAATTTGGGTCGAGTAGGTATTGAAGTTTTGTATGGGACCGATGATATTTTTTTTTGTAGTGATCACGTTGTTCGTCCCATGGAGAAAGTTAATCAGTTTGATGGTCTGAACCACACCCTTAAATATGATCATACCTTTCTGATACATTCTATACACACACAAGAAAAGTACACTATACTGCGACTGATACCTTTACATCGTCTTAAAAAAAGAATAGTAGGTACACTATACTGCGACTGATACCTATACATCGTCTTAGAAAAAGAATAGTACAATATAGGTACTGTGACTGATACCTATACATCGTCTTAGAAAAAGAATAGTACACTATACTGCGACTGATACCTATACATCGTCTTAAAAAAAGAATAGTACACTATACAGCGACTGATACCTATACATCGTCTTAGAAAAAGAATAGTACAATATACTGTGACTGATACCTATACATCGTCTTAAAAAAAGAATAGTACACTATACTGCGACTGATACCTTTACATCGTCTTAAAAAAAGAATAGTAGGTACACTATACTGCGACTGATACCTATACATCGTCTTAGAAAAAGAATAGTACAATATAGGTACTGTGACTGATACCTATACATCGTCTTAGAAAAAGAATAGTACACTATACTGCGACTGATACCTATACATCGTCTTAGAAAAAGAATAGTACAATATACTGTGACTGATACCTATACATCGTCTTAAAAAAAGAATAGTACACTATACTGCGACTGATACCTATACATCGTCTTAAAAAAAGAATAGTACACTATACTGCGACTGATACCTATACATCGTCTTAGAAAAAGAATAGTACAGTATACTGTGACTGATACCTATACATCGTCTTAGAAAAAGAATAGTACAATATACTGTGACTGATACCTATACATCGTCTTAGAAAAAGAATAGTACAATATACTGTGACTGATACCTATACATCGTCTTAGAAAAAGAATAGTGCAGTATACTGTGACTGATACCTATACATCGTCTTAGAAAAAGAATAGTACAATATACTGTGACTGATACCTATACATCGTCTTAGAAAAAGAATAGTACAATATACTGTGACTGATACCTATACATCGTCTTAGAAAAAGAATAGTACAGTATACTGTGACTGATACCTATACATCGTCTTAGAAAAAGAACAGTACAATATACTGTGACTGATACCTATACATCGTCTTAGAAAAGAATAGTACAATATACTGTGACTGATACCTATACATCGTCTTAGAAAAAGAATAGTACAATATACTGTGACTGATACCTATACATCGTCTTAGAAAAAGAATAGTACAGTATACTGTGACTGATACCTATACATCGTCTTAGAAAAAGAATAGTACAATATACTGTGACTGATACCTATACATCGTCTTAGAAAAAGAATAGTACAATATACTGTGACTGATACCTATACATCGTCTTAAAAAAAGAATAGTACACTATACTGCGACTGATACCTATACATCGTCTTAAAAAAAGAATAGTACACTATACTGCGACTGATACCTAACATCGCTTTAAAAAAAGTTTTAGGTAGTCACGCCTCGTCGATCTAGTGGTCGCAAGCCAGCTGAGCATAAGGTCCTGGGTTTAGTTCCCAGGTCGGGCAAAGTGTTATTGGGTTTTTCCATCAGGAATTTATCAGAACCAGCCCCAAGTCTGGATTTGTGCCCGGTTGATGGCAATAGGATCTCCCCCTATTACATGGGACTTAAACACAGAAGGCGAATGGGGGTGCACACTTCTGCGTAGCCCTTCTGGGATCACATGCATGAAGTGTTTTATGTCAGGTAGTCACTGCTTACACCAAATCTTTAGTTACCAAATAAAGAAGATATTCTGCGAATAAACGAACGTGTTGGTACATTAAAATCTACGGTTGTCGATGTAGGGTTGGCTAGAATGCAACGACTGAATTAGTAAGAGTATACGAACAACGCGTAAACAATGACGGCCATCACACCGAAGCGTAACAAGAACACATATTTCAACTACAGTGAAACCTGGTTAATTGGGATCTCAAGGGACCAAGACATATGTACCAATTATTGAGGGTTTCCAATAAAGCAGGTTTAAAATTATAGTGGTCTCATTTACAGAGGCCCCCACTTACAGAGGTCTTAATGTGCCGTTATTCCATTTTTAGAGATGGAAATTTTATTAAAAATGCGTATTTTTGGTGTTATGAAATAATGTAGGTATGAATGTACATATTTGTTGTTACATGTTTTTTTTTTCGACGCAATACATAATTGCGTCGAAAAAAAATAATACGGTAATTGTTTGTTATTAATTGGTCTCACTTATACAGGTAATTGAGCTACAGAGTCTCAATTATAGAGGTAAACATCGAAAAAGTCTTAGAATTCAAATCTCATTTAACCAGGTTCAAAAAGTCCCATTAACAGAGGTAATTTAATTAAAAACAACCTCATTGCAACCCTCAATAAGAGAGGTTTCTCACTTATTCAGGTCCCACTTAACCAGGTTTCACTGATAAAAAAAAACTATTTTTAGTTTCTTGCTCATCCACGTCAGATTCTGAAAGATGTCAGAATTTATGACATCATCAAGATATTTTCTGTAGCCAATACATACTAATTCCCTGCTGCAGCCACAGCCACAACCTAAGTTCAAATACGGGATCAACAGGATTGTGTGGATCCCGTATTGATAAATGATTTATTTCTGTAAGTAGGTTTGTACAAACGCTTTTACACGTCAATCATATTTTAAAAACTATTAGATGAGGTCGGCGTTTCCTATCTGACTACTCTGAGCAGAAAGGCCGAAACAAACTCAGATGTCACAATCTCTTTTAAACTCTAGACATAATCTTCGTCAGATCATGTGGAGACCATACAGATTGGTGTCGGAAATGGCCTTTTGAGGAAAAATCACACGGATTGAGTGGACCTATCCAGTCACGCATGTGTCAGCAATCGTGCAGCTCAACTCAGAACTTAAGGAGCTCAAAGATTCGTCGAACAATACCAAAGAAAGGACATTTGGGTAGGCCGCATAATTTTCTCACAGATTATATTAGAATGGCCGCATAGATTATATTACTATACTGGCTCTTCACCACACACAGCCTTTCCTGCCCTTTTTTTGCCTTACTTGCAGGCACGCTTCACTTTTCACCGTTTCCCCCATTCGTGGTGAGCTGACAGTTGACATTAGTGACAGATACCTCACAACAGATGTGTAAGTGGTAGTGTTTACATATACAGGGCGTCCCACGGATATGCCACATGGAGGGAAAGTACCTTGAATATTGTAGATGGAACATTTTATTTAATAATCAAAAGAGTGCGACTTTGTATTCAACAGGAAGGGACTAATTTTGAGCATTTGATAAATTGATTAATTTTTGTGTTATAAGTGTTAAAATTCATGGTCTTCCTTTTAATTTGTGACAATATGTTATTTAGCAAAAAGTAATCCTTATGATGAAGCCTTTTGATCGGTATGATAAAGCTACAGAGTGATTATTTTTCTCATGTAACGGGTTGGATTTCCGGTTCAACCTGTACTTATTTAAATATCTATGAATGCAGTTTAAATTGTTTTTTTAAATTCAAATAATGTCTTTTTTCAATAAAATGTTCCATCAACAATATTCAAGGTACTTTCCCTCCATGTGGCATATCCGTGGGACGCGCCCTGTATATTAAATAAATACACTACAGTAAGCAAAACATAGACCGAAAAAGCCGAAATCACAAAATAAACTTCACAATAGCTGCCATTTCCCATTGCACTTTTACTACTTTTCGTTAGAAACTACGTTGTTGTTATAGAAATAAAGAAAGAAAATGCGTTTATTTGCGGAAAACATGACGCAAAAAAGAACAAAAACACAAAAAATAAGAAAAGGTTGGGGGAAATATGCGCCACATCTACGTAAAACAGCTATCGTTTAGCATTATGCTGCGACCCTATGCAAGACAGAGCCTCAGCGATGGTTTTCAGCTACAGTCGGTGCTGACGTAATGACGTCGTTCAGTGGAGCAAACAATTATTAGGACGCTGTACCAGTACCGCGTACTCACGAACGTCGCACTTAAATAAAAATAAAATTATTTAATTTAAATGTGATAGAACTAAACAGGAATATAAAAAGAAAAAAGGAAATAGACATACATGTTACACGAATACGTTACATAAAACGTTACGTATAGCGGCCATAGTAGTACACACTTTGTGAAAATTTAAAGTGTCTACATATTACTGTTCAAAAGATACAGCCCTGTGACAGACGGACAGACAATGGAGCCTTAGTAATAGGTCATGTTGGCACCCCATAAGTACGGAACCCTAAAAACAAGTTGTTGGCATTAGTTCCGATTTTGATCATGCGTCAAAACATCCTTATACCTTTGTAATTATGTTACTAACTTGCCTATTCCAGGAGTGACAAACGACACATTTAACTTACTAATCTGCTTGGGATTAGTTAGTTTGTAGCGAGATAATCACTGACCTGTCAGGGGGTAACATTAAGCTGTTGGATTAACCATCCCTTCGTCTGAGTAGGCGATGCTGGGGCGCCATTAGACATGAGATAACTACCCGTTCTATCGCTTGTCCCTTAGGACCGAGATCGATCTCCGATCGTGGATTAATTGAGGTGGAATTAAAATGAAATTAGCATTTTGATCAGGTTATGGCCTGGTCAAACAAAGTAAGAAACGCGTCCTTTTTTTTTTGAGGATGGGAAATCATCAAATAACTGCTCCCGCTCTGGGCAGAGTGGGAGGGCGTGTCAGACTCTTACTGACTAAAACCCACCCGTGTTCCTTCAATGGCTTGTGCCAGTGGCTACGGTATCCCTCTCGGACTTTCCCGCAACCCTAGCAGGCATCGGCTCTAGCGGACCCCGTCATCGGTGCTGCTCTTTGAGGCAAGAAACGCGTCCTCGACCTTTATTGTTTGTCCTACTCCCTGTGTTAACTGGCCACGCGTTGGGCGCCAGTTTAACACAGACTGTAAAGGGTTTATTATCAGTATCATATACAATATACAGGGTGTGGCGTAAGTAGTGGTCCATCGTTCAGGATTCGATGGACCAGATAATTAACTATAACAATATTTTTTTTTACAAAAATCGCTCTTGAACTTGATGGTGTGTTTAAAATTAGGGTTAAAATTAGAGAAGAACCAACTTTTTCTTCAAAAGAGCTGAATTTACATAAAAAATCATAATTTATCATGATAGCTCTAGTATTCAGCAGTAATTAACAGAAATCAAAATGAAAAAATTATGTTTTTTGTTGAAACTACAAACAAATTTGTTATAAAAGGTAGAAATTTCGTAAATAAAAGACAAAAAGGAAATATTTTCGGAACCCTTGGGAAAAAAATGGTTAAAATTTTTAATTGTTATAGTTAATTATCTGGTTTATCGAATCCTGAACAGTGGACCACTACTTACGCCACACCCTGTATATACATATATCAAAACATTACTAATTTATATATTTATTAATACTTTTTAATGTGACACATGGTTTTTAATCACAAAGTTTTGTCTAAAGTCTATACTATCTTCGCTTAGATTGGGTTTCAACATTTTAAAGATTCTTTGTAGAACTGGCATCTGTATGCAGCTCAGCATCCAATGTTGGGTCGTTCAGAGCAAGCCGGGGATTATCATGCAACTCTATATTCATTGCATACACCGAAGTCGAAACATCGTAATAATGAGATTTGTGCCAATATACAGAGTTGATACGACAGACGGGCTTTCTTTCAAACTGCCTATACTAGGTACAGTCAGCATCAAAAGTCGATGATCACATTCAGATTTTCAAAACAACTGTACACTATATCACCCATAAATCGCTCAACAAGATAGGGCGCCAGTATTGAATGAACATCATTAAAGTTCAAAATTAACTGAACACTACTCGTCAAAGGTCACTGAACACCATTTTGTCAAAAATTGCTGATCGTCATAATATCCGAAAACATCATAACATTCAGTTTTACAAAAGTCACTCAACAATATAAAATGCTTGTTTTGGTTATTTAAAGACGACCCACTGACCATCTAGTCTAATCACGGCAACGTCCAAAAATAACTTAACATCATAAATAACAAAAGTCACTGAACAATATAAAATGCTTGTTTTAGTTATCTAGTGTAATCACGGCAACGTCCAAAAATAACTTAACATCATAAATAACAAAAGTTACTGAACATTACTTTGTTTCGGATACGTAGCGTGTAAACTTACATACTATCAAAAGTAGATGAACTGCAAACTAAAAAAGTGCTCGTTACTATCTTCAGAGTTATAAATCCAATCTTGTCCTATCCAAACTAAATCATGTAAAAAAAAATTACTGGATGCAAACGAAATTAACTTTCCAAAATAATTTTGTTTTTTTTTTCATAGTATCAATGAGAAATATTAGAAGTGGGTGTTCAAGCGGCAAGCTTTTTAAGCCTATTTTTCAAAATAAGCTCGCAAGCATGATTATAAAGATAAGCATATTCCGCTTAAAAATTATTCCGTCGACGTCATCTAAGCTTTCTATATTACGATTGAATAGTAACCTTATTTGTATAGCTATAAGACTCACTATCAAAAATCACGCAGATTCTGTTCAAATTCATACCGTCGACTTTGTTTATGATTTTTATAGTTCGATTTAATTAGAACTTAATCTGTATACATATAACACTCATTTTCAAAATTCACACAAGTTCCGTTTTAATTCAATTATTTGGGAAACATAGTTGTGGGTATTTGAAAAACTGTTTACCCTTGAATGTAAAATAGTACATTGTTCACCGAGAGGAGAAAGTGACCGATTACCGTCGAGGGTGTCGTTTGAAGCCCGAGCCGTAGGCGAGGGCTTTAAAACACCCGAGATCGGGAATCGCACTTTCTCTCGAATGATACATAGTGCTTTATACTACACCTACGAGTAAAATAAAAAACTAAATCTTTACTAATTGAAATGGCGCCAATAGCGTCTGCAATTTTCACATGTTCTTTTTTCAAATTGTTTATCCTGCCGCCGCAGGGTCGCACTGCCAGCCCGACACCATCCAACACACAGCTAGTGGCCAGTGTCATTTTGCGAACTTGGAGATAAAAACTCACTGTAAAAACTTTTTGGCTTTTGATGTTTAGGTTACCGGCGCATAGTCTTACCCAAAATTAAAAAAGAAAAACCACGTAAGAAATGGATTTTCATACACTTTTCTCTCAGATGCGTTTTCTCCCCGCATATTTGTTCGATATGCAATGACGTACCTACTTTCTACCGTAAATTTGATAAAGTATCAAGGTACTTTCCAAGCAGGTGTAGTATAAAGAATATTTCTACTTAAGAGCGTTTATACCTTATGAGTGGCAACGTCGCAATTTAGTGTCATATTTCGTGGTTTTCAATTTTTATCATTTAATCGGAGCTATATTTAAAAAATCTGTTTATTTAACTTTTTAGAATTATGTGAAAACTGTGTAAAAGGTAAGAAATCGTCGCGTTTACAGTTTTATTTATATGCAAATAATTCATTGGAAACTTGCAGGGCGTTATTTTCATTGTAAAATAACACATATACCTACCGTAAAAAAATACACACACATATTAAACCCAAAAAACATTTCATTTTGTTCAGGGACTTTAGAGATAAACGATGGTATGCTATTTTTGTCAAATATTTGTTCAGAGACTTTAGAGACGAAGAATGTTATGCTTCTTTTACTATAACTTTGTTTAGCGACTTTTGAAAAGTGATGGTCACCTACTTATGCCCTTTTATGATAATCATTCATTTCTGGCGCTTGTCATGTTGAGCGATTTAGGTATAATACGGTGTACAGCGATTTTGAAAATCTAAATGTGGTCATCAACTTTTGATGCTGACTGTACCATTTTCAAGCTCTGTACCAAAAATCAATTACATAGGAACAGTAGTTTAGTCGCAAATGATTTTTTAATTTTTTGTCTCGTTTGAACACGATGTATCTTTCCTAACAACTGATTTTATGTCTATACGCAAAGGGCATGCACCTTAAAACGATAAATCTGAGTATAACCTACGATGCGTTGTTGCCGCTCTGACGCAAGTCACAAGTGCAACCAAATATTTTCGCTAAAAAGATGGCAATAAATACACACACACTTGCACTTTCATTACAAAGGCTGGTTGCGTTTTACTCTGATTTGTAAGCTATTTAGTTTGTTTGAAAAAAAATCGAATTGTTCGAATATATTCGAAACCAATCAATTATGTTTGGTTTAAAAATCAATAAAGATATATTTTATCTTTTCTTTTATATGGTTTTTAAAGCGATCCCTTGTTATCGAACAAGGAATCGCAAGGTCTCGCAAGGAATCGCAAGGAATGCATTGTGGCGGGAGCGATCGGAAAAGGTTTGGCCTTTTTTTACTCGCCTTTCACTCATCTCTCAACATGACCAAACCATCTAAGCATACTCTTTAAAATTTTGTTCACTTCATCTTCTACTAAACAACAACATTGTCTTCACATCAAGGCAGATCTGAATGGAAACGCCGGGAGTGACGCCATAGAAGGACATATTATACCACCCTTATTGGTGATGTACTTTAGAAGAGTCAGGTGCGTAGAACACGCAACCGGCGCGCATGTATAACCAGGGGCGCTACTCTAAGTCCGTCAGCAAAGATACGGGCCTACCCGAAAGTAGTTCGACACATCAGAATGAACACCCGATTAATTAATCTTTTTGGACGGGCTAAAACACATCGGGAGTAAGGATAACTGTCAAAACGTGTTGACATTCATTTTTAGTTCAAGCCCAGTTATGTCCGTAAGTGATACGAAGTAGAAAACGGCCGTTACTTTGGCCGTAACTACGGATTTAGTGCTTAGAGATTAGACCCCCAGATGTATGCACGTAAACGAAGCCAAAGGAGTATGTAAGGATCATAGCTGGTGGCGTTCTGTAGTTTCTTTCAACCCCTCGAGAAAATGGGGTGAGTTTATGTATGTGTGTATTTAATTAATGACATTCTTCGAAAGACTTTCAAGAGGGCAAGTGTAATCAAAGCTCATAGACAGAAAATGCTGAACAAAAACCCCCTTTGACTGTTATTATGTACAGTCAAAAGAGAATTGCTGTAATCGCCATGCTTTACAAATTGGCGCACTGAGGAACTCATACTAAATCAATGTTAATTCTTTATTGCAGTCGGGCTGGTCCACTAATTCAATGGAATGTCGCTCAGCATGATATGGAGTGGGCTATGCTCGGAGTTTCTTTGAAGGAATGAAGTTATCCGGAAAAGAACTGGGGTTACTGACATAGCTTGCAAAGTATGCAAGCTGAAGTGGCAGTGGGCTGGCCATGTTTGTCGAAGGACCGATGGCCAGTGGAGGGAGCAGACGAGTCCTAGAGTGAAGACCGCGTATCGGCAAGCGTAGTGTGGTACGCTCCCCAGCTAGATGGACCGACGACCTTAAAAAGGTGGCTGGGACAGACAGGATGTGGAAGGCGGAGGACAGGGTGTTCTGGCACAGCCTGGAAGAGGCCTATGTCCAGCCGTGGACTGCGATAGGCTGGGATCATAAAAATCATCAAAACATATCTCTAAGTTCATTTTACTCTATTGACTATTTCATGAAATCATGGCATTTGAGGCCAATTCTAACTTAAGGAGTTGTATTGCTGATTTGAATTATTATAATTGTGTAAAGCCATAGTTGTTACGGTCGCGAATCATATTTAAATAACCATACAACCTGACACTGACCTTCAAATTGCGAAAAACCTTATTAAATTTGAATTTAACACATACCTGCGATAATTGACTGACTTTACTGCACGATTAATTATAACGAGTTATGGTAAAAATTGGTAAGCTAAATAAAAATCTTGTTACATAACGGTGTTACTACGGCCAAATAACAGTGGTGGCCCAAGACAAGAGCAACGGTGGCCCAGTGGTAACGGCCGCGACTTACGAGTTGTAGGTCGTGGGTTCGAACCCAAACCGGCGCTTTAAATAAATAAATAAACTCTTTTTTTTATTTCGTGAGGAAACAAGCCTGTCCGAGAACTAAAAATCAATCGAAGACATGTGACATCTACCAACCCGCACAGGGTCCTCTCAAAGAGAGGAGGCCTGTATCCCAGCAGTGGGAACGTTATAGGCTGATTATGTTATGTGATACGGCCAAATACTAACTGCATAGTTAGTATTTGGCCGTATCACATAACATAATCACAAAAAATAAGCACCACAAAAAATCTGCAACGCGATGCGCGCCTACCCGCATAGCATGAAATATAGAGATGCTACTCAAATAAGCTCCCTAATTAACTCGAATTGTCTAGTTCCAACCGGTTCCACCCCGTTAAAAGCGGTTTAATCCGGCACCCGCACCCTTGTCTGTGGTTTAATATGTTCTAATATTTATGTTCGCGCAAAAGTATGATTTTGTTAGTTATGGTAGCACAGACGTGCCAACCCTATTTCATTTTTGTTTCTAAAATAAAACTATTGGATTTTATTTATTTGTTAGCATTAAAATGTAATCCTGGTTTCAAATTGACTAGTCACAGAATTATATGTGGCGTAGATAGGGCACTGCTAAACCTTCGGTTGCCTAAGAAAGCGGATACCGCACCGGTCACACAATAGCAGTTGTCCAAATGCAGAGCGTTTTTTGACAGAATAAATGTCAAAGACGGGTGAAAATGACATATCTTCATGAAACCCGTTATAATATGACGGAACCGGTTTCCTAGGAAACCCTGGCATTACATTTTGCTCGGTAGTAGTAAACTTCTGGAATCATGATTTGAAGTTCGGGCTTCGAAAATGGAATTTACTGGAAAGTAGAATTTATGATACATATTTCCAAATGTGATTGTTTCATACAAGTGAAGTATATTTTACCTGCCGAAAACAGGTCAGCTTTCATACATTTATAGAAGGTATGAGGAACAGGGTGTAAACTTCACTCATATGGAAAAGGGAGGATCCTCCGACCAGACGGGTATTGTGTGTGGTGTCGAGAAGTTGTATATATGCTAATTGAGAGGTAAACTCTGCATGCGCGATGCAGGATTTTGCGTGACGTCAGTGTGATGCGTAGTTCGCATGTGGCCACTTAGATACCGCTACACATTTTTCAACGTGAGTTGGTCATTACTTACGGTGAATATAGACAAATCCATTGATCAAAACCCTAACAGTGGGCCATCGCAGAACCCTGTACGTGACGCTTTACAAATTATTCGGTCCTGTCCGATGAATTAATTGTTTTCTTCAGAATACCAATTTGTCTAGAAACTCGAACGGACGAGGGACAAAAACGTATAATCAATTTCTATGTCTATTAGCAATACAAGGCAAACTACACAACTGGAAAACGTTCTTATGGTGGTATAATTAATTAGGTATTAATTAATACAAAATGTAGCTTAGCGGACTGCCTGACTGCTTCGTTGGTCTAGTGGTCGCAAGGTGCTGAGCATGAGGTCCTGGGTTTAGTTCCCAGGTCGGGCAAAGTGTTATTGGGTTATTTCACTTGGAATTTTTCAGTAGCAGCCGGGGTCTGATTTGTGCCCAGTGGGTGGCAATAGGCTCGCCCCCTATTACATGAGACTTTAACATAACTAACGAAATGTGGGTAGTTGGTTAGGCAGAGGTGCACCAAAGCCACTTGTAGTTCGACGTTTATCCATCAGGAGCTGTTAGGGAGGCAAAAATGCAACAAATCGAAACCCCCCTATGTATGTCCGAAATGTGTAGGTATGTGTGTTTTATGTAGGTAATACGCATATAATGGTTATTTGTTTTAGTTTTTCATAAATCTCAGTACAACATACACATACACGTTTTTGTATGAGCTTTTCTATGTTTAATATGTTTCACGTTTAATTAATTTTCTTAATTTATTATACCGGACACAGACTTCCCTATGTGTTTGTTATTCGAGGGTATGGCACTCGTGGGCTGCAGCTGAAAATCAGCGTCAGGTGGGACACCTTGTGTTATTATCTGACATTATGCTGAGCTGAGGCCCTTTTGGCAATATAATATTATTGTTGTTTTCTGTTTTATAGTTTTAAGGTGTATTTATTTTGCTGTAATGCCAATAAACGCAATTTTCTTTCTTTCTTTCTAAATGCAAAATGTTTTTTAGCGAGACCACATTTTTTGAAGTGTAAAATGAAAATATTGGTAAGATATTATTCTTAAATCGCTCATCATTTTAATTACAAACATAACACCCACATTTCGCCAGTAAGTAAGTCCCATGTAATAGGAGGCGAGCCTATTGCCAAGAAAGTTGAAGTTGGTCACGAGTGTTCACACTGCACATAAAGTAAACAGTTGTGCCCATAATTCTAGTGGACGTGGGACGTCCCGGAGCGGGCAAGTTGTAATACTTGTGCCTATTACTTTATACCTCATCCTGCTGGTACTAAGGTTTTAAGCTGAAAATAAGTTAAGTAATTACTTAAATTGCATAGCTCGATTTGAAATAGGAACGATTAAAACCGACATTCTGCCTGTCAAAAGAGTTCTGATTGTTTTTAATATAATTAATACTGGCTATCTGCATGTCAAAGGTCTCCCTGGTGGTCAAAACATTTACTTTTTTGCATACAAGAAAACAATTGAATTTGACAGATTTTAGAAGAACGATTTTAGAACTTTTTTATTCCATAAATTGTATAATCCTATGTATCCCGACCAGGGATACATAGGATTATACAATTTATGGAATAAAACAGTTCAAAATTGTAGTTCCGATCTAATGACAAAAATAATGTGTCTGACATCCCAAACGAAAAACGCTAAACAATTACGACAATAACTAGATGATGCAGTGAAGGTTGGTCTAAGAAACTTAATATCAATGACATTTAAATATAGGTCTATACGCTTCATATTTTATTACTGATCGACATGCGAGGTTGCTGGCCGAGTATGACAAGCATTAAGCATTCTTACAAAGGGCAACAGTGTTACCCACGAACTGGGTTGTGGAGGTCAGATAGGTAGTCGCTCCATATAAACTACTAGTTTTTAGTTATAACACAACATATTTAGGTATAGGCTAGATAGTTGATGGTGCAAGGCTGCTAGATTTCAAATAAAAACCGTTTTTGTTCTAGGTCTTGATCTTAGATAAATGATTGGTCTCGCTGCGCTCGATGCAGCGAGACCAATAATTTGTCTTAGGTCTTGATTATCCTCTCATTTTGTGCGACTGGGACTTACCAGGGTTTGGTGGGACGCAGGAAGGAGAAAGAATATCCCACGCTGTGTCGCTGTGTGTACGTGTGTGCACGTGTCGCTGTGTTCTGATACCCTGCACGTGTCTGCAATGCACATGTTCGCTTCCCATGGACAAGAGAGGCGTTGCCGCGTTGGAAAAGGTTAGAAGTGGGTAGGTATGTTATTCCAAATAGTATACTGTTAGTTGTAGAATTATCACTTAAAAACCTTGTCCGGAGAAGGATGATATTAAACCAGCGGCGCTGTATTATAGAGCCTGTTACAGTTTTCAAATTATAAAAATATTGCAAAGCCGTTCGATAAATTAATTAATAGTTCTAGCGGCAAGTACCTCATTACTGCGATGCACATTTTCTTCCCTCACATTTAGCAGTCATTATTAATGGAAATTCTTGAAAACGCCACAAGCCATTGTAGGCCGCGTCCTAATCGAAAGGGTCTGTCGCGGGGGTACGCGTATGAATATGACATATTCGCGCAATTAATCAAGTCGCGTATACATGTATGTACGTCATTAGTCCCTTGCGTCCTAACTAAAATGGTCGGTCGCACGAATGCGTGATCGTCGCGTTCATGTCACATTTTGTTCGGAAAACTGGAAGACGCCCTCGGTCGGCAAGACCTTGCGTTTGGGTTCACCGAAAAAATTAACGCGATGGTCACGTGTCCGCGTGACACTCGCTTTCGGTTAGGACGCAGGGATACAGTACCGCTATTACAATTACGGTAGGTACCTAGTATTGCTGGAAGGGATTGTACTAACATAATTTGATAAGAGTAAGTAAGGACAACCATGTTTAGGTAACAAGATTTAGTTTATTTAGGCATAAGTAGTCAACCTGTAGTAGTCATTTTCCAGATTTGAGATGCAGACCTGAATATACTCTGTATAGACCCATATCCAGAAATGTTCTTCTAACGGACAGCTCAAAGAACCTTTCTGACAACTCTTTCAAAAACCATACCAACCCAATCCGCCATAGTTATCAAAATTGGCGTTGGATGTTGTTGCTACTAATGTCGCATGATCATGATGAGATAGGAGCCTTCTGGCCTTGCTCTCGGGGCGTGGTCGCTTCGGGAAGTACCTGTGTCGCATAAAAAGGGAGCCGGACGCTCGGAGTCATCACTGCGTCAACTGTCGGGAGGACACGGCGTGGCATACGCTGGCAGAGTGTGCCGCATGGGAGGAGCCGCGCCGTGCGTGCCCTCGTATCAGAAGTCGGAGCCAACTTGTCGCTGCCGGCCGTCGCTCGTTCGATGCTCGATATTGTGTTCGATGTTGGGGACGTCTGCCGCCCCTCTATATAACAGAACCCGTAGTGGCGCATAGTGTTCCACGCGCGCCCCTACTGTACGTCGCGGAGGGAGTCTTACACCTCACTCCCCCCGCGGACTAGAGGAGGCCCGCTGAGGCGAACCGGCTCTAGCCGGGGATCTTGGAAGGCGCACAAGCAAGTTCCCATGATCCTCGGTGCAAGTGTGGGAAGGGAACACCGGGGTGGTTTTTAGTCAGTAAGAGTCTGACAAAACCCTCCGCCAGCCCCAGGACGAAAGCCATCAAATAAGGATTTTCCACACAGGAAAAAAAAAGGAGACTTCTGGCCTCGTACACAGGACTTTGTTTTCATTTTTTTAAATGTAGTTTTTTTTATGATTGTATGATTGTGTTTAGTTTAGTTTGTGATCTTCCTGTTCGAGTCCCCATAAATACTTTTCCTTTCTTTATTTTCTTTCTTTCTACTAAACGTGGATTGTTTTAATTTACAAAGTACTTTCATCTGAAAATCGAGTTAGAACCGTAGTACCGTTGGCAACCACGACCGGAGTAGAAATCTAGGCATGAGCTACGGGAAACAAGATAAGCACGAAGTTTATGTCCAAAGGGTTAGTACCTGGAGGGCTTTAAAAATTTTGCTGACGCACGTTTGTGGTGGATACTTTTGAACGCGTAATATTTTGTTTTTTTTTTGTTTGTCCGTCTACCGGTCAAATGTATACAAGGGGTTACAACGTTTAGCGAAGATAAATAAAAGTAACTTTTCTCTCATTGAGCTACCTGTCCGTGTAATACTTTTCATCAGTACGACCTTTTTGTTTTAGGGTTCAACACGTTAGAAAAATAAAAAACAAAAAAAAATATTACTTATACCTAAATGTGTTTCTAATTTTATTTAGGTAATTGATTTAATAAAATAGATTTTAAATTCATATTTTTAGTTACTAGCTGACCCGACAGACGATGTTCTGGAAAAATTTAAAAATCCCAAAAGGGTCGTCCACTTTTTTTCCAAATTTGAAAATTTTCCGGGATTTTCCATTTTTTTTTTTTTTTCATAATACTGCCCCGCACTAGGAATTTCTCCTGTATTGTGGGTGCGTTTACAAACATTTAAACTCACATACACAAACAGCCAGACCCGGAACAACTATTTGTAGATCATAGAAATATTTGTTCCGTGCGGGCACTATCTAACATTTCTTCTTACATTTCACACTCATTCATTAAATAGACACTATTAACTCGAAATTTCCACCCCACCCCACCCATGCCCACTTTTACTTTGAAATTAAAAACTTTACGAGAGCTCTATATATGGGTACATGCACACATGCTGATTATGTATTACATAATCAGCCAAAATTAAACAAGAGTACGATAAAGCTGAACTCTCTAAATGTCAACGCAACACTAAGATATTGTGGGACACCATCAAAACCATCACACTAACACCACTAAACAGAAAAGTCCGTCCATGGATCTGATTGATCCAAACCAGACCAAAAACACTGTCAATGAGATTAATCAATTATTTGTAAGAATTGGTAAGTCTTTAGTGGAATCTATCGCTGGGTTTGACCCTGCCTCATACCAAACTTCTTGTCTGCCGCCTTGTCTCTTCTCTTTTGTCTTTCTACCCACTGATGTGGAAGAGATCAAAATCATCATAGCATTTCTTATAAGCACGTGTGCCGTAAAGTATGACGACGTTCCCAGTGAATTAATTAAAAGATACTTGTAACTTATTATCTGATTCTATCGCGTTTATTTCCAACATCTGCTTTCCACTGGTGAATTTCCTTCGGATCTCAAGAAATCCCTAGTTCACCCAATTCACAAGTCTGGTAGCAGAGACTGTGTCAATAACTACCACCCAATATTAATTTAGCCTACACTATCCAAAGTTCTTGAGAAGGTTATTAACAAGCAATTAACAAATTATTGACTTGGCGAAGGCGTTTGACAGTCCGTCCTAAATCGGGGCTCGGTCCACACGTGCGTGCGGCAGCGGGGCGGCTCTATAGTGGACGTCTCGTTCGCTAGCCCCGCTGTCGCGAGCCGTGTCCGTGACTGGCGTGTCGCCGTGGAGGTGGAGACGTGGTCGGATCACCGATACATCCGTTTCGACGTCTCCGCCCAGATCAGCGGCGGCCGCAGTTCGATGGCCCCGCGAATGGACGGTCCGCGCTGGGCGCGTAAGCGCATCGACAGGGAGCTTCTCGAGGAGGCCGCTATTGTCCAGGCCTGGTTCCGGGAGTCGGCAACGAATGGACCCGTCGACGTCGAGCAGGAGGCGCTGTGGTTCCGCGGGGCGATGGCGCAAATCTGCGACGCGTCCATGCCCCGGGTCCGCGCACAGTCAGCAAGGCGCCAGGTGTACTGGTGGACCGCCGAGATCGCGCAGCTGCGCGTCGCGTGCGTGGCGGTTAGACGCCAGTACACCCGATACCGGAGGAGACGTCGTCGGGTCCCTGACGAAGAAGCCGCGCTGTATGAGTTGTACCGCGCGGCGAAGGAGGCTCTGTGGCTGGCCATCGGCGAGGCGAAAACGCGAGCCAGGGAGGAGATGTTGGAGAGTCTAGACGGGGATCCGTGGGGCCGCCCTTATCGCGCGGTCCGAGGGAAACTTCGAGCCGCGGCGCCCCCACTTACGGAGAGTCTCCAACCCGAGCTGCTGGAGGAAGCAGTCGCAGCCCTCTTCCCGGCGAGAGCGGAGCACAGTCCGCCGCCGATGGCTGTGCCCACAGCCGCAGAGCCTACAGGAGAGAACGCCATCAGCGTCCCAGAGGTGACACAGGCAGAGATGGGCAGAGATGGCAGCCGTGATGCGGCTCCGGGCCAAGAACGTGGCTCCGGGGCCCGACGGGATCCACGGCTGCGTGTTAGCCCTCGCTCTGAAGGAGCTTGAGCCCCAACTGAGAGGACTCTACACAGCGTGTCTTGAGCGGGGCCAGTTTCCCACTTTGTGGAAATCTGGTCGTCTGGTCCTGCTCAGGAAGGCGGGGCGCCCTGCCGACTCGCCGTCCGCGTACCGGCCCATAGTGCTGCTAGACGAGGTGGGCAAGCTGTTTGAGCGTATTATCGCAGCCCGCCTCGTCGGCCACTTGTGCAGAGAGGGGCCGGACCTGGACGACAGCCAGTTTGGTTTTCGGCATGGGCGCTCCACCATCCACGCTGTGTCGCGGGTGAGAGTCCTGGCGGAGGAAGCGGTGTCCCGGGGCGGGGTGATGTTGGCGGTGTCCTTGGACATCTCCAACGCCTTCAACACCCTGCCCTGGAGTTGTATTCCACAACTCCAGGGCAGTTATACTCCCTACCTCCGCCACATCGTTGGGGCTTATCTGTCGGAGAGGTGTGTCACCTACGTGGGACGTGATGGCGGAAACCAGCGCCGCATGTCGTGCGGTGTTCCGCAGGGCTCGGTCCTAGGCCCGCTCCTGTGGAACATCGGGTACGACTGGGTGCTGAGGTGCGAGCTCCAACTGGGCGTAGATCTGACGTGTTATGCGGATGACTCGCTGGTCACTGCCCGGGGGAGCTCGCACAGGGAGGCAGCGTTGCTGGCGACGGCTGCGGTCTCACAGGTGGTGGGCCGCATACGTCGCCTAGGCCTGGAGGTGGCTCTCAGCAAGTCGGAGGCCATGGTGTTTCATGGCCCCCGGCGGGCGCCGCCGCCCGGCTCACACATCGTGGTCGGGGGGGCTCGGATCGCTGTCGAGTCCACCATGAAGTATTTAGGATTGGTGCTCGACAGCCGGTGGAACTTCGAGCCCCACTTCCGACGGCTGGCGCCCAAGTTGCTGGGCGCGGCTGGCGCGCTCGCAACGCTGCTTCCCAATCTGGGGGGCCCGAGCGCCGTCTGTAGACGGCTCTACGTGGGGCTCGTGCGATCCATGGCCCTGTATGGGGCCCCGGTGTGGGCCTCTGACCTGACTGCCGGCAGCATCGCTGTTTTGCGAAAGCCGCAGAGGGCGATGGCCGTCAGAGTCATCAGGGGGTATCGCACGATCTCCTACGAGGCGGCTTGCGTACTGGCCGGATCCCCGCCCTGGGACCTCGAGGCGAAAGTACTCGCGTCGTTGTATCGGTGGCGCGAGGAAGCGAGGGCGCGGGACGAGGGACCGATGCAGCGACACATAGAGCTGCGTCGGTCTCAGCTTCACGAGGTCCTGGTGGCGGAATGGCGGGACAGGCTTTCACGCCCTACCGCCGGCCTCGTCACCATCGAGGCGGTCCGGCCAGTGCTCGAGCGCTGGCTCGGGAGGAGGCACGGCTCCCTGTCGTTTCGGGTGACGCAGGTGCTCTCGGGGCATGGCTGCTTCGGGAAGTACCTGTGTCGCATAAACATTGAGCCGGACGCCCGGTGTCACCACTGCGTCGACTGCCGGGAGGACACGGCGCGGCATACGCTGGCAGAGTGTGCCGCTTGGGAGGAGCCGCGCCGTGCCCTCATCTCAGAAGTAGGCAGTGACTTGTCGCTGCCGGCCGTAGTCGAGTCGATGGTCGGCAGCGACGAGTCCTGGGACGCGGTGGTTTCCTTCTGCGAGACAGTCGTCTCGCAGAAGGAGGCTGCGGAAAGGGAGAGGGAGATCTCGTCCACTCACCCGGCCCGCAGAAGGCGCACCGGGCGTCGGCGGAGGGCGGACAACGCCCTCTTCCAGCCCCCCTAAATGGGTCCAGGGGCGACGGACTCGGGGACGTCCGTCGCCCCCCATACATCAGGACCCGAGGTGGCGGCGGGTAGTGATACACGCGCGACCCTCTTAGACAGAGTCAAACACCTCACTCCCCCCCAGACCCGAAGAGGCCCGCAGTGGCGGGCCGGCACCAGTCGGGGGTTGCGGAAGGATCGTACGTTCCCGCGACCCCCAGCGTAGGTGTGAGATGGAACACCGGGGTGGTTTTTAGTCAGCAAGAGTCTGACAGACCCCGCCGCCCGCCCCAGGGCGGCGGACATCCATGAGGATTTTCCACCCCGGAAACAAAAAAAAAAAAAAAGGCGTTTGACAGTGACTCTGCGCCACTCTTACTGAAGAAGCTTGAACACCTGTGAATTCGTAGCAAACAGCAAAAATTTTTCGAAAGTTACCTGAATGGGAGAACTCAAAGTGTTGTGGTCGATGAGTGGTTGAGTGATGACACATATCCCACCGATGACGAGGGAGCGACCAGCTATCAACGAATTGTGTCGCTCAAGAAACGTACAAAATATTATAGGTCCCGTGTAAGTAAAAGAGAAACATAATATATTAATATTTGACCTCAGACTGATCATACCACCGGCGAGTACTCGTTTGTCGCAGATCGGCAAGAGATATCACAGAGAGTACTCGCTCAGCGACGCTCGGCGGGCAGAACACTCGTTGATGCTGGGGCAACACCAACGGGAAACGCCGTTGATTAATCGCGATGATAGACGTTAACCGTAGGTGTAGTGTTCTGAGGTGTAGCCAGAACTTATCGCGATAATTTGACAAAGGCATTCACATTGCCGTTTGACGTTAGGCGATAACTCAGGCGGCGGCGGCGCGGCGGCGCGGTATCTTTTGGCACATCAAATAGATTTAACGCGAGAACTATTATGTAGAAGCGGCCACACTTACGTTTGCAATATATTCATTATACCTAGATGAAAATATATAATAGAATCAGAATCAGAGTGTTTATTTGTGAAACATAGGTATTTACATAAAGATCTTAGGTTATTATATGTGCTCTATGTTTTGCCGTGAAGGCGTACAAATATTGAAATAAAAACAAAAATCATAAAAATAACAATATTAAACTATTAACATAAGAAGAAAGCAAAATTAAACTCTTACATGAGAAAAGGAACTATATAACTTTATAAAATTTATAATTAAAAGAAACTTACTATAGTAACAGTCTTAAAAAATCTCGAAACAGTCTTTAAAAATTACATTGAATACATATAAGTGTTTATCGCTTAAGAAATATTAAACATTATTATCATTAATAAAATCTTCTACAGTATAATAACATTTTTCTATTAATAGTGAGTCATCTTTTTATATTTAATTAAGGGCAAACTTTTAGTATTTTATTATAAATTTTCGGAGCTATACCAAAAAAACTCTTTTTCATTAAAGCGGTTCTGCATTTTTTGTCGCACAGTTTGTTTGTATATTGAGAACGCATTGGAGTTTTTTTAACATCAGAGAGTTTTTGAAACAGATCAAAATTGATTTTGACAAACAAAGCAGTTTCGTAAATGTAATAGCTGGAAATGTCAGTAATTTTAGTGATTTAAAGTGAGGTTCACAAGTTTCAGTAGTTTTTAAGCCACACATGGACCGAATACATCGTTTTTGCGCTTTAAAAACCGATTCTCTTTCAGAAGATTGCCCCCAAAAAATAATAATAATAATAATATGGGACAACATCCACACAAGGTCTTCTGGTCCCGAACTAGGCAGAGCCTGTACTACGGTAACCTGATGACTTATATACATATACACACCCAGACACATATATGGCCTGCTGGTATCATATTTAGACGCTTCGTGAATTTTAACTATCGAAATACCAACAGATTCTCCTCTGTGGACGGCGCTAAGCAATATAATAATGGATAGACATGGCTACCGATTTGCTAGCTTCAACTGTAAGAACGTCAAGCGATCTGTAGATAGTATTCGGGAGTTGTGTCGCACCTGTGACTTAATTGTACTGCAAGAAACATGGCTATTGCCTGACGAAATAACTTATCTAGGCATGATCGACAGCGGCTTCGAATACACAAGAACGTCGGCGGTGCACACGTCCGCAGCGTCGCTATACTATGGAGAAGCAGTGTTTTCCAACACGTGTCAGTGTTGCAGTGTGATAACGCGCATTAGCGCTTTAAAAGTGACAACAAAAGACCGACCCGTGCTTGTGATGAGTATCTATATGCCTACTAATTGTGTGTGCGGGTAACCCACCGGACTTTACGGCCTGTTTAAGTGCGGTAAGTGCAATATAGATGAACACAATATTCAATTGGTTTTTATGTTAGGTGATTTCAATGCTGGCATAAACGAATAATTTTATGACGAGCTTTTTATTTTTTGTAGTGAACAATATTGGCCATGTATTGATGTTGACATTCTCGGTGTGGACTCGGGTACATACACATTCTTAAGTGATGCTCACGGTACATGCAGCTGGTTAGATCACTAATGTTTACGTTAATTATGATACGCTGTGGTCTGATCATTTTCCTCTAATCATAGAGTGTGACCTTGATTTACTTACACCTAAATTACAGAATGAAATGTCATTGAACGATAAAACTGTATCGCGGGGCACTAGGAATAAGGAGCAGGGGCCGTACTATGACGTGTTAATTCCATCATGGTTCCAGCGTGAAGGAGAGACGGAGCTATACATGACCGATAGCACTATCTCTTTTTCTCAACGGAATCATGATGGTGTTAACATGTCATAGTACGGCCCCTGATCGCGAAATATACTAAAGAGTCAGAAACGTTTAAGGTTGGTTAACTTTCTTACCGAGTGTATAAATTGTGCTGATTTTTACTGTAACGACCCCTATCACCATTGTATTCTTGATGTGATGTACTCTGACATTCTGTCCGCCCTTCGTGCTGCGTCCTCGGCAGGTCGAGCGGGCCTTATAAGGAGTGGGAGTGGGTCACGCATAGTGGGTTGGAATAAACACGTCAGCGAGGCTCACCGGAAGGCTAGAATGAAGTTCACGGAGTGGGTATCGTGCGGTAAGCCTAACGCGGCCAGCGTTAGGTTTGTTTTATGTACGATGAAATGTGTGCCAGCAAAAGATTTTTTAAATGACATATAAAGTGGTGTCAAGATCATCAAGACCAGATTAAAATGGACAGTCTTGTGGAAAAGCACGCCAAAAATGATTTTCGAGGCTTTTGGAACAATACAACGACAACAAACGCGACCAAAAACGACGAAAACGCCAGCCCTGGACTTTCGGTGAGTGATTGTAAAGTCATTGCTGAAATCTTTAAGAGTCAATTTTCTATTCAGTCACTATAGGGTCTGGCGTGTGAGGTGGAAAATGGTGAGTTACCTGAAGGGATAGTAGAGGTGAGGTTTAGTGCCAAGGATATGGCCGACACCCTTAAGAGTTTGACAAAGGGCAAGAGTCTAGGTCATGATTCTCTATCCATTGAATACCTGGTTAACGCTGGCCCACATATAAACAGAGTATTAGCAATGTTCTACTCGCTATGCGTGAGCCATTTTATCCCGGTGACTTAGCTGATAAAAGTAACTATAGGCCCGTTTTTCTAGCTACAGTTACAGCGAAGGTGTTCAACGGTTTGCTTAATGCACAGTTAAGAAAAAATAATAATATCTGCACGATAATCAGTTTGGCTTTAGACTCGGATTATCAACGGAAAGTGCCATACTGTGTCTTCAACATACCGTCAGATACTATAATGATCATAAAACAACGGTTTACGCGTGTTTTCTCGACGTGTTCCGGGCCTTTGATTTGGTAGCGTATGATCTCTTGTGGGAAAAACTTGAGAGTTGACCTACCACCAGAACTTGTTACCATGTTCAATTATTGGTATACGCACCGAGTCAACAGCGACAGGTGGTCGGGGGCACTGTCGGAGCCATATCGATTACAATGTGGTGTATGGCAGGGCGGACTGACCTCACCCTCGTTATTCAACCTTTACATGGATGCGCTGATCGTCGCGCTGAGCAGTCTGCACGTCGGCTGTCATGTAGATGACGTGTGTATCAACAATTTAAGCTATGCAGACGACATGCTTCTGCTGAGTGCGTTGATTTGTGGCCTAAGGAGGTTAATAGCGACATGTGAGGATTTCGCTGTTAAACATGGACTTGTTTATAATAATAAGAAATGTCATGGTCTGTGCGGCCGGTGGTGCTACATGCCACGACTATATACCACCTATATGTCTAAATCCTGAGTTACAGGACGTAGGTAAGTCGCAAAATGTTTGCATCTGGTAAGTCCCTGAGACGATTGCGGAACTTTCTTTCAACTGCCACTAAAACTGCGCTTGCACAATCCCTTTTGCTTCCCATCCTTGACTACGCTGATGTCAGTTATCTTGATCTCACTGAGGCACAACTAGATAAACTTGAGCGACTTCAAAACTTTTGCATAAGATTTATATTTGACCTGCGCAAATATGATCACATTTCTGAATTTCGTACAAAGCTGAAGTTGCTTCCCATACGTCTTCGCCGTAATTCTCATATCTTGTTTCAGCTGTACAGTATTCTGTTCAACCCTAAAACCCCCTCTTATCTTAAAGAACGTATCAACTTCCTTCATGACACACATAATAGATATCTGAGGACATCGGAAAACTTAAGACTAGAGATGCCGATGCATTCCACCAGTTGTTACGACAAGTCTTTTACAGTTCAAGCAGTACGATTATGGAATGCCTTGCCAAGACGTGCTCAATCTTTGTCCACTTTTAAAATTCTGGTTAAAAAACACTTCCTCTCTCCTTAGACATCATCATTACATATGGTTTCCTTGCTCTTGTTTCATGTTTATTATTGTATATAGGTATATATATATACATATGTAGATAAGTATATGTCTTATATATATATGTATTTATTGTATATGTAATTGGTACACCATTACCTACCTGCAGTTTTGTCTCTCCTTTTCCCTTTAATACATCCAAAGGTTGTCTGTAAAAGTTCGCTTTTAGCGATAAGACCGCCCAATATGTCACTATATGTAAAATTTCTACATTTATATCTGTAATTTTTTACGCTTTCAGAGTGGTTTTGGGACTGCCTCGCTACTGCAGTGCTTCAGGTATGTTCGCATGGGCGCACACAGACAGTTTTCATGCGACTATGTGGAAGCGCTGCGCATCTCTTGAGCGCAGAGTGTGGGCCGGCTCCAATACCGTTCTGAGCATGATAGCAAATAGGTTGCACTGTCCTTATTTGCGACACTCTGCTGTGTCTGACAAGTTACATATAGTGTCGCTCGTAAGAGACTACTGTAGTGAATATGAATTAATTATGACTGAATATGAATTTGAATTTGATTGATTTATGTGTGATTGCGTATTTATTATTAAATAATGATGTTCTATAATATGGGTTATGTGGTATCTGAAATAAATGAAAATTAATTTAATTTCTAATAAAAATTGACACTCATTAAATACAGTGCAGGAGCGTTACCGTCCATCTTGAAATTCTTGAAACATTAGCTCCAATTTTATCGCCAATTAAATGAGCATTAACGTTGACCGTTCAAGTGTGGCCAGTCAATTTATCGCGTTAATAATCAGGATAATTAGCGCGTTCTTCAAGGCGATAATGGACATTAACGTTGACCGTTGGGGTGGCCCCAGCATCAGAGACTCGCGCTTGGTATCATATGCATACCAGCGAGTTATCGCTCGTCGCCGTCACGCATTTTCTGCTCGTTGCTCGCCAACTCGCTTTTAGTTGCTAGCTCTGCTCGTTCCTCGTTAATTGCCGATGGGACAGCAGGAGCCTTAGTTCAGGTAAGCCTTTTAATACCATTTCTTTTTACGTATCACCATGCCGCTATTCGTGACGAAACACCATTAAACTACAAATTTCGGAACCATCGAAATAAAACTAATTTCTAAGTGAAAACCCGTGTACCCGTTACATAAATCTATAGTATTACACAAAATAAAATTACATTTTACAAGCGTTCAATATGTTTTATAAATTAATTTTATGCCTACTCCGTGGCTTGCCGCCATTCCTTTTGATTATAATCGTGATCATAATCTTTCTAATTTTACTTGTACCATACCTAATTACAGTCACATTAAACATCTATTAATCATGTTGTAATTTCCTTTTTATAGTTTTGTGGGAAATTAATATAAAAGAACATACATAAAAATTGTTTATCGTTTTATTCGAACGATATAATAGGTACCTAGAACACGAATTTTGGTTTATTCTATGACGTATAGCCCTTCATTATAACTTTGTCCTTTTAGGTACAGTCAGCCTCAAAAAAGACCTATACATCGACAATAATTCATTTAGTTGTCTACAATTTTTGTTCCGTAATACTGTATTATAGGGTAGTTACAAATAAGGACAGTAAAATATATTTTTTTGTTTGACTACACATGTAATTGTATCAAACAATATTATGGTACAAACACTGTAGACAATCAAACGACTTCTTGTCGATGTATACATCGTTTTGAGGTGAACTATAGGTACCTTCGTAATACTTACGTAAAAATAACACCTAATCCGATGTTGTCAATAATCGTATTAACAAAAGTACGTTAAATCATTGGTAAAAAATTCGAAATACGTCGCCATTTTAAGGGCTTGTGAATGGTTGGGGGGAGAGGGGGGGGAGGGGTCGGATCCCCCCCTCACCATTTTCACCCGCCGGAAATACTTAGTTTCCTTAGAAAAAATAAAAAACAGAAATTTGTACAAAAATTGTATAAAAATTGTAACAAAAAAAACATAATATATATAGAAACTGGCTTCAATTATGAGTCGACGGAGCCCCGCTAAGCGGGGCTCCTATTTCTGGGTGGTTTAAAAAAAAAATAACCACGATGGCTAAGGCGGGAGCTTCGCTGCGCTGCGCTCCCAGCCTTTAGCCATCTAACCTAACCCAATGAAGTCGGATTGTGCAAACTCGGAGTAATACATTGCTATTAATTATTACCTAAGAATTATGTTCTCTTCTTATACATTTCCTATAAAACATAATATATAAAATATAATTATTCGTAGGTATTTAAGAATTTTTGGAAATTGTTTAAAAATATTTAGACGCAACTCCGGCAGCCAAAATTATTTTGGGGGGATTAAGACTAACTTAAGCCCCCTACACCACCAATATCTTCAAATTCAGGCGACTCGTTTTAAAATCCAACCCAAATCATTTTAATGTGAGAATCGTATTTAATCACAATCATTTAATTAATTTAACTTTAAACTCACACCTCCCAACACTTAAATAAAACGATCATCCATCTACGATCTGGCAACACTGACGTCGCATCCGTTCTGGCCGGAAGTGGCGCCATCTGTCGACAGCTGTTGAAATCGAGCCAAATGCATTGTAAGCGATGCTCCGTATTGTAACGTTTATTAAATATTCATCCGTGTTCTGTGGTAGTTAGTAACTATTCATTTGTGCTTTAGGTATTCAAATGAAGATAAATCTAGGTATTATATTAGATTAATTTTGATAACAAACATTGTCTATTTATTAGCCACATAACAGCCGCAGTGGCGGCTCTCATGAAAATGATGGAAGCCGGGTTTGACTTTACGGTGTCAAAAAATGCTCTTTAGGAATACACACCAACTTACTTTCATAAACAACGTATCAGTGACGTCTTTCACAGGTAAATTTCAGACGCTATGTGGCGGCCACCGCTCTTCTAGATAACCGTGTAGCTTTATAAGCCTAGTTGATAAGTCTAATGATGTAAGGCTGAGCGCGCACTACGATTTTAAAACTGCTAAATAATATCGCAAACGAAAATAATTTTTCAAGCGAATTCTCAATCAATTTTTATCGCAGTGCGCGGAGTCTAGTATATTAGTATTGTTCAGAGATTGGTGATTACTCTCCGCAACGATTAAAATTCGTAGTGCGCGCTAAGCCTAATTGTAGGTACCATATCTCTCAACCGTAAACCATAATACAGCAATGCTGCTTTCTTTCTACTTTCTCTTGCTCTTTTCCCAATTTATTTGTGGCCGGCACAACATGTCTTTTCCTCTATACTTTGCTAAGTATGACTCTCGGTAGTCACCCCATTTCTAGCCATATCATCTTTCACACAGTCCATCTATCATATTGTCCATCCAAACCCATCATACTTAATTTTTTCATAATTATCACATAATTCATTATTCATACATAATTCAAGATGCGACCATGCAGCTGTAATTTAAAGCCAATTACAATGTTTTCTTCCCCATTAAATTCACTAGGCAATTTATATACCTGTCTATATATCTATTATATTATTATAAAATCTTCAGTTGCCGCTAAACCAATACAGAAAAAGGTTTTTTTTTACAAAACCTTTCTTTTGTAGATGACGACTGGACTAAACAATTTATACTAAGACCACCTACATTATTTTGTGAGAACACGAATATTTTATTTGCGCCTGTGTTGCCATAACAAACTTTAAATTACCATTTTAGAAGAAATTTACAATCCATTAAAAACCCTATTTTTAGACATAAAAAGTTTAGTTAGCATTTTCGTAGTACTTTACTAAAATTGTTGTAAAGATACCTCGACATGGTGAAATTTAGAGTAAAATGTAAAATTTTTGGGCAAAACGAAGTGTTCCGTTCCGAGTGCTTCCGAGCATAGTATTCGGTATAATTAATAAAAGAGCAACGAGTATTTACTGCTTGCCTTTCTGAAAACTGCATGTTTGATCTTAGAGAACAAATTAATTTTGATACTAATATGGCAATTTTGAAGCTGATGACCGAGGATTTCAAATAAAACTTTTAGGTGCTGCCTCACTTGGAGCATTCGCCTGTCACGTAAACGTTACAGAGTGAGCATTACATCAGTGAGGGAGGAGAACCGAGCATTACAGTGCGCAATATGTAATGCTACAGATTCGAGAATTACAATGGTTTTGAAATAATTCATGGCACCAATATCGTTTCTTCTGTATTATTTTTTTCGTAAATAACAATGTCGAATAATAATTAATATTGCCACGCTCAGCACAACGACCGTTTCGTCTGTGAAATCAACTAAATGCTCAAAATTTAATCTAATGTTACATTACAGGCGAACGCTCCAGGTGAGGGAGCACCTTTAGAAACAGCACCTTTAACCGCTATAGCTGAGCAGGTCCTGGGTTCGATTCCCGGGTCGGGCAAACTGTTATTGAGTTTTTGCAATAGGGATTTCTCATAAACTCTCACATAATTGTTTGAAAGTGAAACATAATTGTGAGAAACATCAAACCATATGATATAAAACCATTCCGCTGAGCTGGAAAATATTATCCTTAGCCTTAAAGTGCTGTTGGATTTGACGGTATATCCCCCTCAATCGTTAAGGCGACTCCTCACATTCTTATTCGGATCCTTGTTTTCACGTTCAATCTGTGCTTTTCAACAGGAACTTTCCCCGATGTTTTCAAAACTGCAGCGGTTCACTCTATCTATAAGTCGGGAGACAAGGACAACGTCGCTAATTACAGACCTCAGAACAATATACAGACCCATTTGAGTGTTGAGTACCCTCTCAAAGATATTCGTAAAAGTTATTAACCATAGACTCACCAAATACCTAAATAAATTTAACCTTCTTTCTAATAATCAGTTTGGCTTTAAGAATGGAAAATCCACTGAAGATGCTGTACTGGAACTTACAGATACGATTATTAGCCATTGGGAAAATAAATATAAAACTCTTGCCCTCTTTTTAGACCTATCCAAAGCCTTCGACACTAGCGGCGGTAAGACCCCTCTTTGAGGAGTGGCTAGAGAGGTGTCACGGCGTCCTCACCTACCGCCTGACGCAGGTCCTCACCGGACACGGATGTTTCGGGAGGTTCCTGCACATCATCAGGCGGGAGGAAACGCCCGGGTGTCACCACTGCGATGATCGCCCCTAGGACACGGTGGAGCAAACGGTGGGGGCCTGCCCTGCATGGGCGGAGCACCGCCGTGTCCTCGTAGAGGCGATCGGCAGCGGCGGCGACCTCTCACGCCCGGCCCTGGTTCAAGCCATGGTCCGGGGCGAGGGGCAGTGGGAGGCAGTCGCCTCCTTCTGCGAAGCAGTCATGCTAGCGAAGGAGGTGGCGGGACGGGAGAGGGAGAGAGTCCCCCGTCCAAGCCGCCGCGGTGGACGCTCCGGGCGTCGGGAGCCGCGTGACAACTCCCGGCCACCGTAGGCGCGGGCCTGCGGGCGGTGAGTAATGGGTAGCTCACCGTCCGATCAGGACCAGGCCCGTGCTGGACGGCGCGTACGTGTTCCACGCGCGCCTCAAAGAGATGTCAGCATCGAAGAGGGGGCCTACTAGGGCCCAAGCCTGCCGGGAAAGCGGGATCATCCTAAGGGGTACCGCTGAACCGGAACATAAAGGGCCAAGGAAGGAACACGGGTGGGTTTTAGTCAGTAAGAGTCTGACACTCCCTTCCGCTCCAACCAGAGCGGGAGCGGTCATTTGATGATTTCCCATGCTCAAAAAAAAAAAAAAGTCTTCGACACTGTCTCAATCCCCATACTTCTTTAGAAGCTAGACCATCTTGATATCCGCTGGACGGCCCACGATATTTTCAGGAGTTATCTTACAGGTCGTAAACAATTAACAAAACTTGAAAGTTACCTCAGCAACCAGGAGACGATCACTTTTGGTGTCCCCAGGGCAGAGTCCTGGGACTCCCACTTTTTCTCATATACGTGAATGAGCTGTGTCAGTTATCCTTACCCAACTGCAATATTATAGCTTATGCCGACGACACAGCTCTAATTGTTCATGGCCGGGACTGGACTGAAACTCACCTCAACTTGGAGTTTGCCTTTAGCACCGTCATGAGGTGGCTGACCACAACCACTCTAAATGTCAATAAGACCAAAATTATCACATTCTCTACTACGAAGTCAAGTCAGCCCCCTACACCGATAAAAATTCGTGCGCAAACCTGCCCAAACTTCTACGCAAACTGTGGCTGTCAACAATTAGAAAATACCCCTATTATTAAATACCTTGAAGTTACTCTTAACAGCAACCTGAGATGGAAGCAACATATTGCTTCAACTGTAGCTCGAGTGAGAAAACTAATATATATTTTTAAAAACCTCTGAGGCCCGGCCGATTTTAGCTGTTGATTAACCTTTTTTTATTAAATTATTTTGTCTACTTTGCGTTCGCTCAGTCTGTTCTAGGGTATTGCCTAACGGTCTGGGGTGGTGTCGGTAAAACAGTGATGATACGGGTCGAACGAGTACAGAGAGCTATCCTGAAGGTGCTGGCAAGAAAACCTATCCGATATTCAACATCTTCTCTATATACCCCCTGCCAGGTCTTCACACCGTCAGATTATTTATTATTATATTTATCCTCCAAACTATCCTTCGTAAACACAGCCAACTTACCTTTGATCCAAAATGCTGCTCTACACGCCGCCGCGCCGCTTTAATAGGGTTAGTAACACTGTTTCTCGTCGAACCGTAGCTGCAAGGCGTCATTACAAACACGTAAGATCAAAAATCTACAACAACAAAACAAAAGCTTACACATCTACCCATTATCCAATAGCAAATGCAAAATGAAACTTGACTCCTAGTTAAAATCACAAGATTATGATGAAACAGAGAAACTCGTGGAGGTGTAAAATACTCATTGCTCCCTGGCACACCCCAACAAAACCACACACAACACACATGCCACAAACACCACAAACACCCCTCGCATACCACATTAACTCAACGTCAATAATACATACATTCCAAATCATTGTCCTGTACTGATTTTTTGTTCCCTAATTTATTTTTTGTTTTTATTATCAATTAGCTAAATCAAAATTAACTAAATTTAATCATTGTGCGGCGCTAATCGATCTATCACCACTATATCAGGCTTATTGGCGACAATTATAGTCCTGTCAGTAATGATAGACCTGTGTTTAGACCGATCCCAGTACAACGTGCCTTGGTCATTTTTGAGAACTGGGTCGGGCGCTTACTTGTAATATGGTACCTCAGTATCCACAAGTTTATATTTTAAACCAAGTTGCTGGTGAATAATCCTGGCTACTTGGTTATGCCTGTGCAAGCACTCGCCATTAGCCAGACGAGAACAACCAGAGATATATGCCTGATGGACTCACCTCGACGGTGGCATGCCCGTCAGACGTGAACCGTCCCGTCTTTCATAATATGTCTCCGGTAGTTATTCGTCAATATAACATAATTGCACAGACGAAACCTTGAGTTTCCCCAACAAGGTCACCAAAACGTAGCCAGGATGCGGACGCTAAGAAGTCTACACTGGGCTGATGAAGAGCCCGGTAGAAGCGCCCGTTTTATTATTATTATTAATTATAATGTGCCAGGCAGTGAAGTTGGTAGCGTTGGACTGACTGTCCAGAATTTGATCGACTCTCAGAGGATTTTGCAACCTCTCTACAGAACCCTCAAAAATATTACATTTTCTACCAATTGTATTGCTGTATCGGATTAACATTGACCATAGAAGCCATTTAGGGTCTGAGAAGCATGGCCCTACGACGCACGTAGGCGTAGTCTCAGGGGCCCGCCTTGACTTACACTTCCTTAGGGGATTTCTGCGTTACTTTAGTATTTTTTGCTTTTATTCTAAGAAATTGGCGAAATGTTCGGAGAAATTAATGACAAGCGTCTTATAAGCTTACGGAAAAAAACATTGTCTTTTAAGGAAAACTGAGCGGTTTAAAAAATAAAGGTTTATCTTCTAATGTTATTGCAGGATTAGTTGGCTGTACCCTATAAGTCATCTAATCATTATTGCTTTCTGTTTTGCCTAGAACCATTTAGTCAAGCCAGGCAAAGTCGAAGTATATTAGTCAGAAGAATGCTAAATTCCTAGACAATTGTTCAATTGAATCCAAGTCCAAAAGTTTAGCATTGCTCGCGCGCGTTGGACCTAGCACTCTCGTCTCATTCCTCGCGCACATTTGGGAGTGGCGCGAGGAGGCTAAACGCCGGGGCGTAGCTCCGCTGCCGCGAGAAATCACGGTACAGCGGACAGAGCTCCGGCGGGATCTCAGGGCAGCATGGAGAGTGCGATTGTCGCAACCCAGCGCGGGGCACGCCACAATAGCGGCGATAAGTCCCCTCTTTGAGGAGTGGCTAGAGAGGCGCCACGGCGTCCTCGCCTTCCGCCTTACGCAGGTCCTCACCGGACACGGTTCAAACGGTTGTTTCGGGAGGTTCGGGAGTCACCATTGTGTGGAACGCCCGGAGGACACGAAGGAGCATACGGTGGAGGTCTGCCCGGCTTGGGCGGAGCACCGCCGTGTCCTCGTGGAGGCGATTGGCGGTGGCGATCTCTCGCGTCCGGCTCTGGTCCAGGCCATGGTACGGAGCGAGAGGGCTTGGGAAGCCGTCACCTCCTTCTGCGAAGCAATAATGTTCGCGAAGGAGGAGGCGGAACGCGTGAGGGAGAGGCAAAATTCGCGGCCTCACGCCCCTAGCCGCCGCAGGAGATGCCCTGGGCGTCGGGAATCGCAAGCCGATTCCCGGCCACCGTAGGCGTGGGCTTGCGAACGGCGAGCAATGGGCAGCTCGCCGTTCAATAAGGACCAAGTCCTGGTCGACGGCGCGTTATGTTCCACGCGCGCCTCAAGGAGATGTCAGCACCAATGACGGAGTCCGCTAGGGCCGATGCCTGCTAGGGTTGCGGGAAAGTCCGAGAGGGATACCGTGGCCCCTGGCACAGGCAACTGAAGGAACACGGGTGGGTTTTAGTCAGTAAGAGTCTGACACGCCCTCCTGCTCTGTCTGAGCGGGAGAAGTTAAGTGATGATTTCACACCATCAAAAAAAAAAAAAAAAAAGCCTCTCGTCTCGTCACGAAATATGTACATAATTATAAATAGATGGTCGAAACCACACTTAGCCCGTGGTCAATACCTACACGCTCAAGCGACACGAGTCTTATGACAGCGACAACGGAGAAAACAAATGAAAGAAGCAACTTCTTTCATTTGTTTTCTCCGCTGTCGCTAATTATGGAATACGAGTTCCGTCGCGGTAGCAATGTCGCACAAACGGCTCGCGACATTAATTACGTGTATGGAGTGAACACTACAAACGAACGCACCACTCGTTGTTGGTTTGAACACTTCCGACCTGGAAACTTTGATCTATAAAATTAACCCCGTGGTCGCCCGAAAACTAAAGTCAACAACAACGAATTAAAGACGCTAGTGGAAGCTGACGATACTCAATCTACGGCTGAGTTATCAGCAGCTTTCAATGTTAGCATCAAACAATATTGGTCCAATTGCGTCAAATTGGCAAGGTAAAAAAAACTTGATAAGTGGGTGCCGCACGAACTAAACGATCGCCAGCGTGACGAATGCGTTGAGGTATGCCTTGCGTTGCTTAACAGACACAGAAACGAAGGGATTTTGAACCACATTGTGACTTGCAATGAAAAATGGATTCGTTTTGATAATCGTAAGTGGTCATCATATTGGTTACACCCTGTTTCAGCGCCGAGGCAATGCCCCAAACGAAAACTTACCCCTAAAAAAGCCATGGTCACTGTTTGGTGATCTAGTGCCGGTATAATTCATCACAGCTTCTTACCAAATGGCACCAGCATTACTGCGGATGTGTACTGTGAGGAACTAGACACAATGATGGAGAAGCTCGAACATCTCAGGCCAGCCTTGGTTAATCACTTGTCCCCGCTGCTCGTACACGACAACGCTCGACCTCATACGGCACAGCAGACGGTCTCTAAGCTACAAGGGCTAGGGTTGGAATGTTTGCGTCATCCACCGTACTCACCAGACCTTGCGCCGACAGACTTCCACTTTTTCCAAAATTTGGGCAACTGCTTGGCAGGGGAAAAATTCAATATCCAAGAGGCAGTACAAAATGCCTTTGAAGAGTTTGTTGGCTCCCGTACACCTGACTTCTTCAAGAAGGGCATTGAAAAATGACCACTGCGCTGGCAGAGATGCATTGATAGTATGGGTGTATATTTTGATTGATAGAAGTAAGATCGATATACATTTCTATGTATAATAGAAATAAGAGCAGGCCACGAGTCACCGCGACGCGACTTGCGGAGCGACGGACGAAAACAAGTGACACGCGCGCGTCGTTGATGCAAGTCGTGTCGTAAATCGCATTGCTCGAGGCCGCGAATGAGGTCCAAAGTATCGCCACTAAGAGAGGCTATTATATTAAGTAACCCTTTGTCATATAGTCAATTGCAAAATGCAAATATTAGGTGCCAATTTCCACTACATCTTCCATACAGTATGATTCAATTGACGCCACAGGCATGTTTTTACGAAACAGTTCGTTCCGATCGCATCGCGGAGTGATTGCGGGTGAATCCTGTGTCCCAGGGGAAATATGTACCACTTCCTACCCCATAGTGTTACCGTATATGTCGGCTGTTTATGGTGGTCGGAAAAACTATTGTGAGCCTTTTAGGGAAAGACGCGGGAGAAAACTGGAGAAAAATTACGTCATCCATAAAGTAGAGCTAATAACGCTGTTGGTTTTTTGGTAAGGATTTCGTTGTTTTATTAACAACTATCAAAATTTCAATCTCAATCAAAATTTGGACAGGACAATGTCTGGCAGGTCAACCCGACAGACATTGTCCTGTCCAAATTTTGATTATGGTTTTGAGAGTTCATACAAAACTCCCATAGAAAAAACACATTCAGGTTTTCCCATACTTTTGGGCAACATTTCCAAGTTTTCATTCCCTATAAAAACTTATGCTTATAAATAAAAGTAACCAAATCGACCGTTAACAAGTGATGCGGTTTCCAACGAACAGCTTTTTACTTCAGCATATAGCATACACAGCCTATAATGTTCCCACTGCTGGGACACAGGCCTTCTCTCCGTAAGAGGGAGTAGGCCGTAATCTACCACGCGAGCCCAGTGCGGGTTGGTAAATGTCATAAGTCTTCGAATTTTTGGTTCTAGGACACGTCGTTTCCTCGCGATATTCTCCTTCACCATTGAGAGCAGTGGTGATGAAATAATTTACACAAATTAAAGCCCTGTCTGGGATCGAACCTACGAGCTACAACTATAATCTGATTGAATTTAAGTTATCATATTCAATGTTTATGAGGAACTCTGGCTCCTCAGATACAGTTCAGGAGTTAGCTGTCCACCCTGATTTTGTCCACCACTTGTACAATAATTTTTAGTGTATGCATATTACTTGTGTGTTTCTCTTTGTACAGTAAAGTTATTATTTATTTATTAACTCGTATGTCGCGACCACTGGGCCACCACTGATCACATTTTTTTTATCCTACTAATATTATTAATGTGATGTTTGCATGTTTATCACTCAATCACACAAAAACGGCTGAACTGATTTAGGTGAAATGGCACACAGATAGTTTATAACCGGGATTAACACATAGGATACTTTTATCCCGGTAGTACCTACGTTCCCGTGGGGTAATGCCCACCTCCACGCAGACGAAGCCGCGGGAAAAAGCTAATACTTATAATACAAAGATATACAAACACAGTCTGACTTGAACTGTCTTAAGTAGCTAAACTAACCTTACCCATCACATCTACATCGAAACCACCCTAAAACACTATTACGTACATAAAATCAGAGCCTGATTGAGTATAAAGTTCCTCCTGAAAGTCGCTAGACCAATTTAGCATCGTTTAAAACATGAAAAATCGAAAATGCGGGCGCCGAAGCCTATAATCGGAAGCCTTGCTTCGGGTGACGGCGGAGCTTCCGGGCCAGTGGTAAATTACGTTCAGAAGGTTCAGTTCATACAAAACTATCTGATTTCTGAGGTCCTCAGAGAAACTCTCAAATCTCAAAAAGGCCCCCGTTCACAGCGTCGAGCAATGTAACTTGCGTCAAGCGACACGCGCGCTCGACACCTGGGGGTCTACTCTTTAAGCACGAAATCGTAGTTTCGGCCGAAATTACGGGCGTTCCCTACTCCGTATCACCTACGGACATAAGTTTATTTCAGGGCCCGAACTAAGAATGAATGAGAACACAAACAGTTGTCCTAACTCCCGGTGTGTTTTTAGCCGTCCGAAAATGGTAATTAATCGGGAGTAGGGTTCATTTCGAAGTGTCAAACTACTTTCGTACGGGCCCGTATCTTTGTTGACTGGCTTAGAGAGTAGGCAGGTATTTGTTTCCGTTCGTCGCTCCGCAAGCCGCGTCGCTATGACTCGTGGCTCTAAACAACTTCTTTCATTTGTTTTCTCCGCAGTCGCTGTCTCAAGACGCGTGTCGCTTGAGCGTGTAGCTCTTTGCTATGGGGTAGATATGGATTCGACAATTAACGAAGTTCACCCTTGACTGAGGGTTAAGAACCATACACATACTTAGTACACCTGCATTCTCATTAAAAAAATTATCACGAATTCCGTACAATCAAACCTACAACTACATAAAAAAACACCTACATACAACACAAGAAGTAAAAACAAGTTTCAACTAACGACTACACGTGCACGGACTAATTACGGCAAGAAAACAATATTGAATGAGGGAGCGCAACTATTCAATAATTTAAGTGTGATAGTTTAAGCATATTTAAAAAAAACTCAAGAAACATGCATGTACCCTGTAACGTTACCAACACTCTATCCCCCATGCATGTTCCCTGACGACGTGCCTACGTTTGTGGCGAAGGACTTGCGCAAGCTCCCCCCAGTCACTTTCGACCACGTCGACGTAACCAGCCTTCTGAAGGACATCGTCTTTTTGAAGGCAAGTTTGGCTGAAGTACTGAGGAAGTTGGAGGCATCTCAGAGCACCGTTACGGATTTGCGCGCAGAGCTCGACGAGTTGCGCAACTCGGTGACATTAACTGGGTCACCCGCGGCGCGTGTAAGCAACGTGAACACGTGCCGAGGTGCAGCCTGCCTCGATACATCGGTTGCAAGTTACGCGTCAGCAGTTTTGTCGCCGGCGCCGATTGCTGAGTCTGCGTCGCGCAGCTCCGCACCCGTCCCCGCAGCCCCTCCTCGTAGCGCTGCTCGAAATAAGAGACCAGCTGAGTCGCTGGTTATTGACAGCACCCCTGCTGCTCCCCCCGCGAAGCCCGTGCCTGTAAAGGCAATGGATCGGGCTGTTGATGACGGCTTTGTGACGGTGCAACGGAGGAAATACCGCCAACGAAGCGGTAAGAACCGCTGCGGCCAGGCTCCTCTGGAGCCCAGCGTTAAACTGCGTGCAGCAAAACCGAACACTCCGGTGTATATCTCGCGCCTCCACTACACCACTGAGGCAGATGACATCGTTGAGTACGTGCGCCGAAAGCTAAACTACACGGCGAGGGTGCAGCTGTTAGAGTCGCGCCGCAATGTCAATTTCAAGGCATTTGTAGTGCGTATTCCGACGTGCTACCTCAACCTGGTGTTGGAAGAAAGCTTTTGGCCGCAGGACGTGGTGTTCCGTCGCTTCCGCGGACCTATTCCACACGACAGCAGAAAGACGTAGTGCAGTGCTAGTGAAGTGTTACTAACATAGGCATAAGTTTTATTTACTAACACTTATTGTTGATAATAATATGTATACTTAGGTTAAGGTATTTATCTATGGGTCTATGCAACCCGAAATAAATAATTTGATTGATTGATATATATTATTATCTATTTAGATATAAGCACTGTGTATCTCATTTTAAGTGAACTGTTAATAATTAAGTTCTTATTAGAATAAAATTCATTAAACCTAATAGTTACAACACATAATATATATCTGAGGTCATCGGAAAACTTAAGACTAGAGATACCGAACGCATTCCACCAGTTTTTATGACAAGTCTTTTACAGTTCAAGCAGTTAGGTTATGGAATGACTTGCCCGTATCGATAAGCGTACTCAATCTTTGTCCACTTTTAAAATTCTGGTTAAAAAACACTTCCTCTTTCCTTAAACATCATCCTTTCATAAAGTTTTCTTGCTTTTGTTTCATGATTATTATTGTATATATATTATATATATGTACATTTATATCTGTATTTTTTATGGTGTACATAATAAAAAGTATTCTATGAACCTTAATGTATATATATTTCGATCCATTATCGAATAGACCATTGGACCACAGCGCCAGTGGGTTCGCTGAGTACAAACTTACTGTTATTTTTGTCCCACTGTCCACTGTAATTTTCCTCTCCTCTCGTTATGAATTTATAAGTGCCCAGTGAGCTTATTTTCAAGCCAGCTCATTCTACTCAGAACACAGCATTTTAACGACCCAGAAAGTTGACAACCCTCATCATCTTCAAGACTTGAACACCATATTTTAGGTAAGTTTTTAGGTAACTACATAGGAGTAAATATTTTCTCATAGGTGAAAAAGCTATATTAAGTTCTGAAACCAAAGTAAAAAATCTAAAGTGAACTTTTGCAAACTGCCTGCGACACACCCGTCTCGTGATCTCAACAAATTCACGGGATTTTCACACGCATTTACACAAGCAAATACGGGAGGAAATTGTGCCTTTTTTGTTTAAGCGCACTGTTACTTTACATGGAGGACATTTTCTTCCAGTTTTACTAAATATCTTTTTCTTGCAACTACGTAGTAATGTTTATCATCAATCACTACAAAACCGATCACAAAGGACGTATTTTTTGCTTAGAACCAAAACAGTACCTACAGAAATGTTATATGAAATCTCATGTTCGCACTGTTTTTTTATTTAGATTTAAATTTACCACAGAGGTTTAATGTCTCCCATTAATTTTATATAAAATGTATGCATTAGATAAAAATATACTGCCTGAAAATAAAAATCGGCTGAATAAACCCGAGTTGGTACAAAAAAACCGCACTTTGTACCATAGTAAAACTTTGATTTCATATTTAGCAAGAAAAGTTTAAAAATGGAAATAAACGATAGCGATATGAATTCAACTACAGAATAATTATTATTCACAAATAAACCAAACAAATACTAGAATAAATGTTCCAAGTAAAAGTGCAAATTTCACTTTTAATAAATTGCACATTTAATAATTGTAAGTTTTAAATGTTTGAAGAGAAGGTGGATTAAACTTTGTTTTCATTAACTTGAGTTTTTATTTTGAGTAGGTATATTTTATCACGGTAGGTATATTGCTAGTTAAAGAAAAGTAGATTACGCACTTTGCTAAAGTAAGTAATTAATGCACTCGTGTTAATTTAGTTAAACATAACACTCGTGCATTAATAACTCACTTTGCGCTCAATGCAACAATCTACTATTATTTTAGAGTGGCTTCTTTTTTGTATGAGACTCCGCTTACCAGGTACTCTCACCCTGCGTCCTAACCGACTGTCGCATTCGGTTAGGACGAGGCCAAAGACAGACTGCCTCATCTGTCTAGTGATCGCACGCGCAAATTCTGAGCCAGAATAAGGCCAAGCCAAGAGTCCATCTGACCATTTTTCGAGCCATTGTAATACCAGCTACCCCGTCACGGATTACAAAAGGCACATTTCATCAAAATTGACGCGGATAAATCCAGGGGTGCGGCTAGTATAATCAATTGCACGTTACTACCCTTACCGCTATGAAATAAACATAGGTACCTAGACATACATACATAAACGAGCTGCACGGTTACTGACAAATGCGTGCACTGTCTGGACAGGTCCACTCAATCTGTGTGGTTCTTTTCTCAAAAGTCCATTTCAGACACCAATCTGCATGGTCCTCAATGATTATGTCCGGATTTTTATATACACATTGACATTAATGAATTTTATATATACAATGACAAGAGTATTTACTTTGTAAAGTATTACCTATGTTATTATTTTAACTATTGTGAATGTGAGAACTATGTTGGTCATTGTTATTTTTTTGTATTTTTCTCTCTTAGTGTAATCATGATCTGGCAGTTTGAGTAACTTATGCGGCCTACTCAAATGTCCTTTCTTTGGTATTGTTCGTCGAATCGTTGAGCTCCTTAAGTTCTGAGTTGAGCTGCACGATTGCTGACAATTGCGTGCACTGACTTGACAGGTCAACTCAATCTGTGTGGTTCTTTCCTCAAAAGACCATTTCAGACACCGATCTACATAGCCTTCACATGATCTGACCAAGATTCTGTCTGGACTTTAAAAGAGACTGTGACCTCTGAGTTTGTTTCGGCCTTTCTTCTCAGAGTAGTCAGATAAGAAACGCCGACCTCACTAGTTTAAAAAAAAATATATGATTGACGTGTAAAAGTGCTTGTAAAAACCTACTTAAAGAAATAAAATCATTTATCATTTACACTCACGGCTTCTTCCCATGGAGGTAGGCAGAAACACACCTGAACGCCACCAGCTCCGATCCTAACATACTCCTTTTGCTTCGTTTACGTTCATATATCTGGTCATACACGCACGCTAGTTGCGAGTACTACGTACCAGACCTTACTGAAGAACATCATCGATAAGGTCACTATATATCCTTCTAGCTAGGGCAATTTACAAGGCAGATGTGACCAAACCATCACTAGCTATAAAATAAAGCTGCTTTAAAAGACAAGTTGTTGCCATGGACGTGAGGATGACTGTACAATAACAGGTCAGGTTGACGAGAGACGGCGTAAGTCTACAAATCAACCAATAATCCCGGGATTGAGGTACAACCGACGTCAAACGACTGTGACGTGTTGTGTGGCTATGAGGGGAGCGGATCAGATGGGGTATGACATAGCTTCCTATACAGGGTTACTTGTAATTCAACGTATATCCGTCAGGAGCTGATAGGGAGGTCAAAATGCAACAAATTGAACCTCCCATCAAAAGCCTTTGCGTAGATTAGAACAGCAACGTGGTCACACAGACAGACACGAAAAGCGACTTTAGTTACACAAAACAACAAAATACAAAACAGCAGCAGCTATACAAAATTGTTAGAAATAAATTCAACTGCATAAACCTTAATAACATGATCTGCTACGCAATACCTAGGACCTTCCACAGGCGTCAGGTGCGCGCAGGTACACTGTTTGCAATATCCTCCTGCCGAACCAACTCCGGCCTGCGTTCACCTGTCCGCCGCATGGTTGACTTGTACAACAAAACTTTTGTAGATATTGACATCTTCAATAGCCCATTAGGAATATTCAAAGACCTTATCTTCAAAACTCTTGAGAATTAATGCATAGTACATTATAAAGATGTTATCAAAATTATTGTTTCAAATCCGTCCTGATTGTATACTTTTTATTTGTCATAATTTTTCTTATTTTTTAATTTTATACTTTTTATATTTTTTTTTCTTCACCCCTAGCGATTATTGTTTATTGTTTTTTTTTTAAATATTATTATGATAACCCGTGGACAGTGTTGTGGGTTACATTATTAACAAAATGAAATATTGTTATACTAGTTTTAAGTTTTCACGATGTAACTGTTTGCTGTTCCTCTCAATAAAAATAAAATAAAATACATAAAAAGATATCCTGATATTTCCTATTAATGGACAGCCTTCAGAAAACCATTTCCCAGTCCTCAAAGAAACAGCTCCCGATGAAAAAGTAAACAACGTGAACATAGCACGTATTAATGAAAATCTGTATTTTTTTTGCGATTTTGAAGTCAACTTAAAGGAAAAAAAAATTGGTACACTACTTACGCCTTGCTCTTGCTCTGTTTTTATTAAATACCTAATTGGAGACGAGTTAATCATGATATTGTAACAATCTTAATTAAATTCTATGATTTATTATAAATTCTATTGTTTAAAAATTATACAAAGAAACACAAAAAAGCCAAACAGCAACAAACAGCGAGTCAAAGCCGAAACAGCGGCCAAGAAACTGGGCATCCTAAATAGAGTGAAGCAATACTTTACGACTGGACAGCTTTTGACCCTTTACAAAGCGCAAGTCCGGTCCGGCATGAAATATTGCAGCCACCTTTGAGATGGCTCAGCAAAGTACCAACTTGCCGCGCTTGACTTGGTGGAACGCAGAGCTAACTGTTGGACGCTAAGCTTCACAGCTTGGCTCATCGCCGCAAGGTCGCCTGCTTGTCAGTCTTCTACAGATTGTACTTCGGTGAGTATGCCCAAGAACTCCACGACCTCATTCCACCGGCCCCCTTCTTCCATCGGTCATCTAGACGCACTGCAAGTTACCATCCTTACCTAGTTGCCATTTCACCAATTCGCACTAAGCGGTTCCAAATGTCTTTTGTTATGCGCACAGCAAGAGAGTGGAACTCTCTACCTGCGTCTGTGTTTCCGAACGCATACAACCCTTATCTGTTAAAAGTGAGAGTGAACAGGCTTCTTCGTCTCTGTCACCACTGACCTAGACTAGAGTCAAGAGCAAACCCATCTTAATAAATAAAAAAATGTTTTTTTTTAATGTAAAATAAATCAAGACTTACGCTATTCACGATGCACTGATCCAATTAATGATACCTAACCTAGAAATAAGTCAATCCATCTGCCTAGCCTTCTCCCAACTATGTTGGGGTCAGCTACCAGTCTAACCAGATGCAGCTGAATACCAGTATTTTACATAGAGCGACTGCCTATCTGACCTACAATTATTTTTTTCAAACATCAGTGTAGCCCTGGCTCTTGTACTAGGAGGTCCAGTATCACAAAAGCCAGAATATCTTGTGTATATCCGCTGTATTCATAGCCAAACATTGATTGAACCCACATCCAGCCATATTTGACACCTTCCCGTTCGACTCCATCTTTCATATCATTGTTAATTTATTGCTGCTCTATGTTATTTATTTCATAGATATACCGTGGCAACAATAGCTTCAGTACCTAATTTGATACCACAAGTTACACAATGGCCTACGACGGCACCAAATTACACAGATGTTGGGGGAATCTAAAAAAGGAAGGAAAGGAAATGTTTAACTGATCCTCTACAAATTTATTAACCTTCCAATGATGCACACTTTTTTTTTTATAATTGGGTCTCTTTGTAACTTTCTGGCCTTTTTCATGAGGTCGCAGTAACTAAGCTACGGTACGCCGACCAAGCGGGGAAGGTTAGGTTGGAACTGTCATCGTACGTTCCCGCGACCCCCGGCATAGGTGTGAGATGGAACACCTGGGTGGTTTTTAGTCAGTACGACTCTGACAGACCCCGCCGACCGCCCCAGGGCGGCGGACATCCATGAGGATTTACCAACCCGGAAACAAAAAAAAAAAAAGTTGGAACGGTGACAAACCGCGCGCGAGTCGGGCGAACGAAGCCAGCAGTGCTGCGGCAATGTCGGCGAGCGCAACATCCAAGTTGGTCGCAGTTACTTGGCTATTTAGTATTTATAGGACCCCAAAAAAAAAAAAAAAAAAAAAAAAAAAAAAAAAAAAAAAAAAAAAAAAAAAAGTAGGTATTATTTGAGGTTCACAATAAGAAGCGCAATCATTTAAAACATTTTAAAATATGAATTCACACACGTCCGTGTCCGGGCCGGTGACGGAGCTTCAGTACCTGAACTGTGTGTACCACGGCCCTGTCACGTCCCGGGCACGGCACTGATATGTGTGGATAGACCTTTACCCGGCACTCACCTAAAGTGTGACTAAACATTCATATCCAACCGGACATTTTTCAAAAACAAAAGAACAAATTCGACTTTAAAAAAATTGATTTCATCCACAGACCAGCACTCAATTGGCACATATCCATTAGCTAATTGCGATTGGTCGCGACTCTGGCCACAACTCACTGTTCACCAATCGAATGAGGTTCGACTTTTAAATCATAAATTAATTGAAACTTTGTTGAATTGTGTTACGAAACGAATTTCGATGGTGATTTTTGTTAGTGTTCTCAAAATGAATGATGAACGTACCTACTATAGTTTATGGTTTTTAATTAATGATATTTTAATCGTTAAACAGCTTGAGTATTTTAGATGGAAATATAGAAATGTGACCTAAATAATGCCATTAGAGAGCTATGCTAAAGTTTGCTATTGGTAAAAGTAGTGACATAAACGGCCATCTCAAGAAATTAGTCTTAAGTATTTATATTTTTACCAGTTGCATCTTACAGTAACTACAACATTTTCCGAAATAAAGCCAACAAAAATGAAAGATATTATAAATCTGAAGTTGAACGTCTAGTAGACAAAGCCGTTCGAGAGGACTCGGAGCTGTATGAGAGGTGTTAGTACCTAAGTAGGTACTAGTGGCTTACGTCACGAGGAAGAACGAATTTGTGGAGAAGATAAATTAGATAAGAATTAAACCTATCTTTTTGCAAAAGAAAACCATCTTGTATTTTATTGCAATGAGTGATAGTATTTGGTAAAGCTTTGGTTTACTAAAAAAACGGTGAACAGACGGCACAATAACGGCTGTCCAAATACAGAGAGTTTTTTACTGGTTTTTTGGTGGTTTTTTTTTTTGGGTATTTATAAAAATATCATAAAAAAGAGCTTGTCGAAAAAGAGTTATAAATTTATAAAGATGACCCCGAAGTACTTCCCCAAAAATAAAAATAAATATTCATATCTCCTAAACTATCAAAAATCGCGGAACATACATAGGGAATTTTCGGAAACCCCTAGGTATGAGGAATCAATATTTTTTTCATTAACGTCACTATTTGGACCAGACTGTATAAGGTTATATAAACGACATTTGTCGTACCACTACCAAATAGACTTTTTATTCAATCGTATTAAGCAATAAGGTACACTTTTCCCTTATGATCATGTCTACCCGATACCATGATCAAGTGCCCCAGAACACGGGACACTTGATCCTTTTGTAGCGTTCTGGGAAAACGAAAAAAATCTGGTAAACACAGACATATTTCATGATTGAATGATGCATAAAGGTTGAAGGACATATTTTTCTAGGAAATGATAAAAAAGAATCTGCAATACTTTATTATTTTATGAGCTAAGAATGAAAAAACAAATTGGGGATCAAATGTCACCAGTCTCCCCTATATTATATTATATGATTTATTTATTTATACAGGGTGTCCAATAAATAGCACGACATACTGCAGGGGGTGATAGCTTGGGTCAATACCTACCAAAACAACAATATATGTTCAGCAAAATCTTACTCATCTCTCTCTCTAATCTCTAACTTGATGGCTTATTAGGTGGAAGAACTAAAGAGGGCTCGCGGCTCAACTAGCGGTTATTCCTCTAACGATGCAATTTTCCCCTCTTCTTTTAAATTATAAATAAAGATTGTTCTCTTCTTTTAAATTAGAAATTGAAAGGAAATAAATTGATTTGACCCAGGTTAATGCACACAATATTCACACAAAAACAGACAGACAGAAAATACATATAATAGTATTGTGACCCTCACGGCTGCGCCAAGTAGGCCCAGTTCAGCATAAATGCCAGACAACTAGTGCCTGACACTCGGTTTTCAACTGGACCTTCTAAATAAAGCATTTTAAGATATAGAAAGAGATGACGATTTTTAAAGTAACTGCAAATGGAACGTATAGTATCCGTTTGTATCTGTAGCAGGGCTGTTGTCACGATTTCCTCACAGGAGTCTCAGGCTCACCATCACACCCAAGTCCTAGTCCAGGGTACGCTTCACAGGAGGCGAAACCCGTGAAGGAGAGGCAAAATTCGCGCCCTCACGCACCTAGTCGCCGCAGGAGACGCCCAGGGCGTCGGGAATCCCAGGCCGATTCCCGGCCACCATAGGCGCTGGCTTGCGGACTGCGAGCAATGAATCCGATGAGGACCAGGTCCAGGTCGACGGCGCGTTGTGTTCCACGCGCGCCTCAAAGAGATGTCAGCAACAATGACGTGGTCATCTAGGGCCGATGCCTGCCAGGGTTGCCGGAAAGTCCGAAAGGGTTACCGTGGCCCCAGGCACAGGCAACTGAAGGAACACGGGTGGGTTTTATTCAGTAAGAGTCTGACACGCCCTCCCGCTCCACCCAGAGCGGGAGAAGTTATTTGATGCTTTCCCACCCTAAAAAAAAATTAAAAAAGGGGTACGCTTAACCTTTAGCTTCCTGCCGCTAGCAGTGACTGACAGTTGACATCAATGGCTGCTATCAGTGTGTGTAAGAAAGTGTTTAAATCATATCTACTAAATAGATACACAACAGAATGTATTATTACTCTAAATGAGCAATAAATTGCTAAAGGGTCCATTCTTCAATCTTCAGTTACCTTTAATCATTGTATCGCATTTCAATAAAAAAAGTGCAAAGTGTACGAACAAACAAAATCATACCGCATTTTTTTTGATCCCCGCTCATTAAAACCTTTCCATCGATCTCTAGAGTATCCAGTAATTAACCAAGTTTAGAATACGAATACCATTTAAACAAAGGTATCTGTGAATTTCCATTCAACCCGCAAACTATTCAGCTTGTGCAAAGTGCGGTCCATTTAACTTGGCCTGCTCTGAGACAGTTTGCTACCATTTCCTTTGCCCGGCCTATTCGCACTCTCATGTGTTTGGGTTCCTTGTGTCTTGTGACTGATATAAATAACGCACATAGTATTTATACACCTGTAAGTATTCCTCAAATGGGTAGGCAGGTGTGTAAAATGCATCTACATTTCGATAGTTTTGTTATAGTCAGGTGTAAGAGGCGAGTCTATCGCCATTAACGGGGCAGACGTACAGATTCTGAGCAGCTATGGAAATTCAAAGGACTGGATCGATCCCAGGATCGTGCAGCAGTCACCGCTTGCGACAACTAGACCAAAAACAAAAAAAGGGATATTACTAGCTAATAAGAGGAATTAAAAGATGGGTATCGTATTACCCTGTAACTGGGTTGTGGAGGTCAGATAGGCTGTCTCTCCATGTAAAATACTGGTATTCAGCTGCATTCGGTAATTCGGTTAGACTGGAAGCCGACCCCAAAATAGTTGGGAAAAGGGTAGGCGGATGATGATGATGGAGAGGAATTCAAAAGACGGCCTGCTTCCTCTCAAAGAGAGAAGGCCCGTGTCCCAAGTTGAGCTCCATTTCTTAGTTGAGCTACACGATTACTGACAAATGCTTGCACTGACTGGACAGGTCCACTCAAAGCTGTGTGGTTCTTTTCTCAAAAGACCATTACAGACTCTAATCTACATGGTCCACACATGATCAGACCAAAATATTATCTGGACTTTAAAAGAGAGTTTGTTTCGCCAATTCTTCTGAACCGTCAGATAGGAAATGTCGCCTACAACCATATTATTAAAAAAAAAATGATATGTACCTCATTGTGCTCATGCATAGTGGGGTAATGGGGCTCATGCCTAAATAATAACAGCCGCTTTGGTCGATCGAAGGTTAAGCTACACCTGCTGAGGTCGGTTCATAGATGGGTGCCCATCCATTACATATCGAGACCCCTCCGTGCCTCGGAAAGCACGTTAAACCGTTGATCCCGACTGTCATTTGTAGATTTTTGACAGTCGTTACGGGTAGTCACAAGCCCAAAAATCTGACAAACAGTCCTAGTAAGGGGTGTGGTGTTACCCAGTAACTGGGTTGTGGAGGTCAGATAGGCAGCAGCTCCATGTAAAATGCTGGTATTCAGCCGGTTAGACTAGAAACAGACCCCAATGTACTTAGTTGTGAATATGCTAGACCGATGATGATGTTACGAGTACCTACCTCATTGTGATTCCGATATCCTATTTACAGAATGTATAAACTTCAATACATTTTTCTTTCTTTGTGTACATTATTTCATCACCACTGCTCTCAAAACGGTGAAGGAAAACATCGTGAGGAAACCGGCAAGTACTAGAACCGAAAATTCGAAAGACATGTGACATCTACCAACCCGCACTGGGCCCACGTGGTGGATTAAGGCCCACTCCCTCTCACCGAGAGGAGGCCTGTGTCCCAGCAGGCTGATGATGATGATGATTTACAGAATGAATAATTTCATTTCATTTCATTTCCCAGTAGTAGGAACATTATAGGCATAGTATGCTATGCTTGAAGCCAATGTTTACCGGCGACACGAAACAGGCTAGTTTCATCCAATAAGTTTATATTCCAACAAAACCAACGGGCCGCTGTTGCGAAAATATATTGAAAACTTTACGAAAGTTACGAGTGCAACTAGTTTCAGGACAACAGCTGTTCTATTCCTCTTTATGTGTGCCAGTGTGTCACCGAGGGAGGAAACTTGTGTTGAATTAATTATTTAGTACAAAGAGTGACGATTTTGTTTTAAGAGTGTTTATACCTTATGAGTGGCAACGTCGCAATTTAGTGTCATATTTCGTGGTTTTCAATTTTTATCATTTAATCGGAGCTATATTTTAAAAATCTGTTTAATTAACTTTTTAGAATTACGTGAAAGTGTTTAAAAAATAAGTAACCATAATGCTTACAGTTATTTTACAATGAAAATAACGCCCTGCAAGTTTCCAATGTATTATTTGCATAGGCATAAATAGAACTGTAAACGCAACGATTTCTTACCTTTTACACAGTTTTGATTTTAGGCACTTGGCCGCTTTTTATTGGTACCTATTCATATGCTGTTATGGTGGTTTTTTACAGTTAGAAATTTTGCAGTAGCAGACCGTAGTTTGGATATGTGTCCAGTTTATTGCAGCAGGCTCGCCCCTATTACTTGGAGCTTGCACTTAACTGGCAAAATGTGGGTGCTAGGCATGTATTTATCTGTATTTTCAATCAACAAAACCAGTGAATATTAATACTTCCTTCATGATCACCTAGTACGACGTGAAATACTAGGTAGATAGGTACCTATAAATAATACTACCATCTGCCTGCTACTTCGTTCGCGTGAAAGTTTTTTTTTTTGTTTAAACGTTGCCGGTTACTAGGAATTTCTCCTGTATCGTGGGCGCGTTTACAAACATTTAAACGCACATACACATACAGCCAGACCCGGAACAACTACGTGCAAGTCATACAAATATTTGTTCCGTGCGGGGATCGAACCCGCGACACGTAACGCAGCATTCAATCGCCAACCGTGTCGTCAAGTTGTAAGTCAAGTGAGTCAAGTTGTAAGTACACAACACAATATACTAAAATATCAGCCACATTTTAATAAAAGTCCCTCGGCCCCCGACCCACCGCGTCGCATCGCATCGCCCGAACGTGCTATTGCTTCGTTTTCGCTTAGCGTTCTTTCAATTTTTTTTCTTTATGCTCTTCTTTTTCTTTATTTTCTCTTAAGGCTCGTAGCGTGATGTTAAATTGTGTTTAGTTCTTGAGATTAGCACGTTCATACAAAAAACCAACTCTTCAGCTTTAATATATTAGTATAAACGAGGACTAAAGTACCTGTAACTATTAGTTCCGCCATACTAAAAACTATACGAGCTTAAAATATCACTTCAGTGAAAAGTAATAGGTACCAATGTAATTTTAATTGAAATTCCTTTTGCTTGTAAAGCTCCTTCAACGCGACAGAAAGGCACCGCCAGTCGCGCGACGAGCGGTGCCTTTGTGTCGCGTGCGATTCGCGTCGCGTTTTAGCCTGTTTGAAGGAGCGTGTCGCGCCTGTTTGAAGGAGCCTTAAAACTTCTAACAAAAATGTTAGAAGGCTAACCAATGAGCAAATGCTTTGGATGATAATTTTGACTAATAACCATAAATAGTTTGTAAAAGATCCGAAAATTTTAATTTCATGCAACGGATAATAGAGGTATGAGGGACAGGGTGTAAAGTTCACTCATACCCATTATAAAGGGAGGATCCTCCCTCTCCCTCGATCCAGACAGGTGTCGTGTCTGGTGGGCAACTGCCCCACGATTGATGTCGGGACGTTGTATATATGCTAGTACCGCGGTAAACTCTGCTTGCGCGATGCAGGATTTTGCGTGACGTCAGTGTGAGGCGTATTTCGCATGTGGCGATGTAGATACCGCTACAGAACCAACACACAGATAGACATTCTAGATAATACCTAACAGCTCATACCATCTCCACTCATCATAAATTATAATCATACATCCTCCTACTAATAATACTATAAATGTGAATGTTTGGATATTTGTTACTCAATCACGCAGAAACGGCTGAACGGATTTGAATAAAATTTGGCACACAGATAGTTTATAACCTGAAATAACCAATAGGATATTTTAAATCCCGACAGTACGTTCCCGTGGGATAATTTTCAACCTTCACGTAGGCGAAGCCACCGACAAAACCTAATCATACATAAGTAATTATAATAAAACATAAGGACAAAGTCTATTGCGCAATTACGCGTCGCTAAAACTTCATACTTGCCCGGTTATTGCGCGGAATTACCCTCTGCCCATTAAAAAGGCTATATCTGTCTACCGTTTAGGCAATTTGTATATTGTCCTCTGTTTAACAGTTTTCTAAATGACTACGATTTGTTTCCTGGCTTTGCTTTGGCGAGGTTGCCCATTTTTTACAACTTTCGTCGGACATTTTTTGGGTAAAAAATGGAGGGTGCTTATGTTGTAATTATGCTAGAAAGCCAACAATGCTGCGGTTTTATTAAATTACAGAAAAATGTTAGCGGAAATGTCACCTTAAAGAAAGTAAAATATTTTATTTCGGATACGCTCAAGAAGTCATCATCTTTTTTTTTCCCTTTTCCCAACTATGTTAGGGTCAGCTTCCAGCCTTACCTGATGCAGCTGTATACCAGTATTTAACATGGAACGCCTGCCTACACAGCACACATACAGGAAGTGCAAACAAAAAAAAAATGGGACATTTTTTTATTTTTTTTTACAACATCCACACAAGGTCTTCAGGTCCCGAACTAGGTAGAACCTGTACTACGGTAACCTGATGACTGATATACATACTTATATATGTATATACATTAAAACGAACTAAACAATGCGTAATGCGTTAAGAGGGCTATCACACTTTTTCTTGTAATTTGAGTGTTTGAAGAGTCTCACACTCAAATACAGGAAAAAGTGTGATAGCCCATCCCTCTTAACCATTTTTTTCTCATATCTTTGAATAATTAACGACGACACGTTTGGTGTAGTGGCTACAGTGGCTAAGTGTAGTCAGCGAAACCAAATGGTCCTGGGTTCGAATACCGGTAGGGGCAAATGTTTGTATGATGAATATGGACATTTGTACCCGAGTCATGGATGTTTATTTATAATATGTATGTATTTACGAAAAAAAAATGTATTTAAGTAGTGTATCAACCATCTGGTATCCATAACACAAGCCTTAATTAAGTGCTTAACTTGGAACTAGATGGTGCTGTGTGCAATGTCAGACGATATTTATTTATTTATTTATTTAATTAAAATTCCATTGGCGCAATAACATCAAGATATTAACTTAGCATAATCACCCTATAACGTTCCCACAGCTGGGACACAGGCCTCCTCTCTGTGAGAGAGAGTGGGCCGTAATACACCACGCGGGCCCAGTGCGGGTTGCTGAATGTCACATGTCTTCGAATTTTCCGTACCAGAACGTGCCGGTTTCCTCACAATGTTTTCCTTCACCGTTTTTAGATCACTGGTGCCGATATAAATTACGCAAAGTAAAGCGCCTGCTTTGATTCGAACCCACGACCTCACGACTCATAAGTTGTGGCCGATACCACTGCTCTCAAAATATAACTTTTTAAGTCAAAATTCTATGATGTTTCCTAAAGCTCTTGACTTTAGCTGTGTAATAGAAATTGGACATTCCACTTCCATTACACAACAAAAGTTAAGCTTAGGTACACACAAATAAACTATTTAAACATAGGAAAGAACCACTCCATTCTCTTTCCACAAACTAAAATCTACCAAAACAAAAATAAATCAGATACGAAAATCCAGGCTTTCCTGCCGACAGCTTTTCCTATTCAAACTCATTTAAAACTGACCTGATACATAACAACCTCTTCACTTTTTACAGTACCAAAATACTGCCCATAAATCAATTTGGGTGGCAATATTTTACCAAAATACAAGTACCGAATGCTATCGCAAGATGGCAGCACTTCCGTAAGCAGTTTCGTTGTACACCGGATACAGTAACACCGCGGCAACCTGTTGAATAATTCATGGACACCCTATATATCTTACTCCGGGTTCCGTCATAGATTATAATTTTAAATAGGTATTATAGTTGCGTTATGCTTTATATGGTAATCTCGGAGTGGAAATATGTTGTATTCTTTCTGCCTACGGGATTCATGTTCTTTGTGACTAGAATTGAGGTTTTGTTTGCCAGCACCCTAATTGCGTAACACACTTTCATCACAATCCGAGGGGTTAGAAGGCAATTCCTAATCCATTGCCTCATGGGTTTGAAAAGGTCGTCGGCTCAATAACGTAAATAATGCAATGAACGCGGCGGAACTGTCAAAATTAAAGACATAGCGATCAATTGTCATTTTATTTGTGATACACAATTACTCCTCTGTTTACTTTAAGCATTGTTCTTGGGCGTATTTGCAAAGTTAGGTTACAATCTATTGTGGGTTTTCTGAAATGACGTTCCCTAGATGGCAGCACTGAGACTTCAGGTTCGGGCACCTGTCAAAAGTATCATAGTGACTATATTTTCTTTAGTATTCAATTGATTGAATGAATTATGAACGAATGCTGAGCGTCATCAAATATTTTACATTATTTGTCGAAGTAGAAGATCTCTTGTCAAAGTGGCGCCAACTGATGGCGTGAATTTTCATGAAAACCCTCATTCAAAGCCTTCTTGTCATATTTAAAAGTTAAAATAGAATGACTGATCAGTAACAGATAACAAAGTTATTGTTTTTAGCATCGTACTTTTCCCAAGATGTTCTGAGAAAGATGCTGAAAACAAAACCCCTGCTACTATATTACATTTAGATACCTTCTATTTTGAGATCTTTTAAAGAAAAAAAGAAAATCTTAAAGGGAAACCGTAACACAAGAGAATTCGACAGAAATGCTAAATTGTAAAAAATGTTAGTTGCACTTTGAACTCTATCGGTAAATACGTAAGATGTAGTTTTGAAGGAGTAGTACCTATATAAACTTATGCCACTTATTTGGTTGGCTTTGTCATATTTCTTTAATATACTTTGTAAGTGTCAAGTCAAAATGTGACGTTCACGGTTTGTGGTTTCAATAGTTCCATGGTGCGGAGAGAGGTTCTATGTAAATGCATTAAAGGGTTGGAAAACTTTTATAATCACACCACCAGCTCGCTAATGTCAAATTAAATGACATGCAAACTTAACCTAAAGGAAGTTCTAGCTAGGCTCTAGCCGGGCATTCATTTGTACTGGAATTCATTATGACTCGCTAGTCATAATGAGATTTGAATTTGGAAACTCAACAAAAGAAAAATTTTAAAGTTTTACCACGAAATAAACCTTTTTTTGTATTATAGTACAGCTCGACCAAAGAGTTCTCACTTTTTAGTTGACGTCAACGAACAAAATAATGAAATTACGTAATTTAATAGAGGCGTTATTGTGGGACAATAAGTAACATTAATGTAAATTATACAATAGATAAAACAAAAATAATTATAGCACTAAAAACAAGTTTTTACTGTACATGGGCAACTCCAAAATGATTGAATAATCTGTATAGACTCGGCCAACCGCTACCGCTGTTTCTACATTATTTGTGGCGGTAATGGCGGCATGTCATCTCAACAGCTGCTGATCGGTTGATGTAGCGCGTAGGCGTTAGCATGTTGGATTTAGGAATGGATTTGGGCGTTATATTTACGGTTTTTATGTTTTGTGTTTTTGATGTAATTACTTGACTTTAGATAAAATTTTGTACGTAACTGCACATAATTATGTATTCCCCAGTTATTTAACAGTTGCATAAGCTACTAATTGGAATTCGTTTTTATTACCTCGCAGTATGAGCGAAAAGTAGAGTATTCTCCTCAGAGATAAATGTGTCTTCAAATTGGGTGAGCTTGAATCCCTCGCTACACTCAGGATTCTAGTCTTAACTCGCTTGCTTCGCTCAGGAGTTAACTCTAGGGAGCCCTAAAATACTTCGTGACGTTCGGGATTCAATATAGCGCCCGTGACTTAACACACTGCTTTATCCCCTTAGTGAATAATCTACCATTCAGTAGCTACTGCCTTCTATTTTGTTATGAGAATAAAGGTCGCTGACACAGTGCAGTGAAATGCTGAGCATGCTCTTTGCTGTGAAGTTTTGAGTGAAAAATTATGAGCTTAAATTATAAACAATTTTATTAGTGTATAGTGTAGCTATATAAAAACACGTCAATCTTATTATAGAAACTAGACGAAACCGGTGTTTTTCCGACTACTCTGAGTAGAATGCACTATAAAAAAGATACATCATGGAAAACTAAAGGCATCGTAATTTCTAGTAAAAATAAACGAAAAATGTACCTACAAACAAAAAATAGTACGTCTCAAGAACATAAAATAAAATTATGTTCGCTGTTGTAAAATCATAAAGCGTGTGATAAAACAATCAATAAAAAATTCTAATGCAAAATTCATCTCATGCTGTACCAATAAAACTAAGGCGACATGGGCATTAATAAAACGACAAACCCAAACTACAAAGGTTCTTCAACCCACAATAGACCTCATCCTGCACAATAACAATGTAATAAAATCTCCTGCAAAATTAGCTACTATTTTTAACAATTTCTACACTAACCAAAATCTCAATACTATGACAGCGGATAATAACAATAAAAAATCCCAATACACTTCTAACTCAAGCAGTATTTTCTTCTACCCAGTAGACAGAAGCGAAATAATAAATAATTATAGTTCTAAAATTAAAAAATTAAACTTATTGTAGAGTTATCAAAGAAAGCATCCCATTTATTGTTGACCCACTGGTACATATTCTAAATATTATGTTAGAAACGGGAAAATATCCCGATACCCTAAAGATAGCTCTCATTTAGCCATTATATAAGAAAGGATCACGGCACGACATTAATAACTATAGACCAATTGCACTGTTGCCAAGTTTTTCGCAGATATTTGAAAAGGTTATCTATGTTACATATAATCACAAAGTTTTTAAGTGTAAATTATATTTTAAATGTTAACCAATTTGGATTCCAAAAGAATAAAACTACATCATTGGCAATATATAAATTATTCGATTCCATTTGGGATCAAATAAATAATAAAAAAACAATGTGCTGCTCTTTTCATTGATATGTCAAAAGCATTTAACTGTGTAAAGTATGACATCTTACTTGATAAATTAGAATGATAAGAGAGGAATAAGAGGCATAGCACTTAAATTATTTGTGAAGTATTTAAATATTAGAATGTAGGGCACTTTTATTAAGGCATATAATGAACGTACCATGGGATCTGGAGGCAAAATTCCTCGCGCACATATGGGAGTGGCACGAGGAGGCGAAACGCCGGGGCTTAACTCCGCTGTCGCGAGAAATCACGGCACAGCGGACAGAGCTCCGGCGGGATCTCAGGGCGGCATGATAGAGAGTGCGACTGCGGCGCGAATTGCGGCGATAAGTCCCCTCCTTGAGGAGTGGCTAGAGAGGCGCCACGGCGTCCTCACCTTCCGCCTGACGCAGGTCCTCACCGGACACGGTTGTTTTGGGACGTTCCTGTTCCGGATAAGGCGGGAGGAAACGCCCGGGTGTCACCATTGTATGGATCACCCGAAGGACGCGGTGGAGCATACGGTGGAGATCTGCACGGCTTGTGTGGAGCACCGCCGTGTCCTCGTTGAGGCGATTGGCGGTGGCGATCACTCGCGTCCGGCCCTGGTCCAGGCCATGGTGCGGAGCAAGAGGGTTTGGGAAGCCGTCACCTCCTTTTGCGAAGCAGTAATTTTCGCGAAGGGAAAGCGGAACGCGTGAGAGAGAGGCAAAATTCGCGCCCTTACGCCCCTAGCCGCCGCAGGAGACTCCCTGGGCGTCGGGAATCGCAAGCCGATTCCCGGCCACCGCAGGCGCGGGTTTGTGAACGGCGAGCAATGGGCAGCTCGCCGTTCGATAAGGACCAGGCCCGGGTCGATTGCGCGTTGTGTTCCACGCGCGCCTAAAAGAGATGTCAGCATCAATGACGGGGTCCACTAGGGCCGATGCCTGCCACTTCTCCCGTTCAGGGCAGAGCGGGAGAAGTGGAAAAAAATAGTATATTGGGCCTGTTCTTATTGTATATTAACGAGCTCCCAAATTTATAATGTAATGTATGCTTTGTGCAATGAATGCTGATGACGCAACCATATTTATTTCAAATTGCTGACTTGCTGACTATGGTTTTGTTATTGTTATTAGTAATGAACTTTTTCTTTATTTTACTTCGAAGGTCCTAGTTTATCATTTGTGATTGTAACTTACAGCTACATATATAAACATAATGCAGCATTGCATATGTAAGCGGGCACGCCCTTATGCCTGGCGGCTTTTTATTATGTATTAAGTTCTGTTTACGTTTTCATTATTTATTTCTGCTTGAGTGTATTTTTCAATATTGTCGTGTGCTAGTTGACATATGGCAAATAATTTTAACGTTTTGTGTTTTGTAATGTTTTTTTACTTATTACTGTATATTTCTTCTAACTGAACAGACAACAGTGCTGCTGGGGAGTTTGTTCCGCCACTTCTTCCCAGCTAAAGCACTAGGAAGTGGTGAAGGACGGGCGTTTTGGGGGGACTGTCTTATGTGATTTTGACGTTTAAAAAGTGCTGATTCTCAGCCTAGTTTGAATAAATGACTTTTGATTTTTGATTTGAGTATTCCGATGATCTTATTTACGAAAGTGAAATAAGTAAAACATTAATAACTGTAACTGATTGGTTGCAGTCAATTTAAAAGTCAATGTCTCAAAAACCATATTGATTCAATTTAGAAATTATAAAAGTAAACCTACGAAATTGAATATAATCATGTCTGATAAAGTGTTTTTTTTTTTTAGACAACATCCACATAAAGTCTTCAGGTCCCGAACTAGGTAGAACCTGTACTACGGTAACCTGATGACTGATATACATACTTATATACATATACACACCCAGACACAGGTCAAACAGACATGTTCATGCACACAAAAATGGAAGGCACATATTGAAAAGATTAATAAAAAAATATCAAGTGCTTGCTACGCATTGTCAGTACTGGCAGAAACTACCAATCCAAGTGTTACTAGAAATGCTTATTTTCGAAATGTGTACCCACTGTTAACTTATTGTGTCATATATTGGGGGAACTCGACAAATGTACAATCCACATTCGTTCTCCAGAAGAAATGTCATAAGACAATATACTCGTATATATAACACGTATCGTACCGAATCGTTAAGAGATGTCTTCAGAGAGGAGGGTTTCCTGACACTGACGGGTATTTATATACTCGAATTATGTTTATTTGTTAAAAATAATATGCAATATTTTAATTTCAAATCAAATTCTAAAAGAAACATTCGTAAACATTAAAAATATGACATTGATTTACTAGTTATTAACAATATGATGTATTATAAAAGTACTCTATGTTACTGATATTCGTGTGTACAATCAGTTACCGCCAGCAATTAAAGAATTAAATGGAAATATGTTTAAAAATAAACTGAAAAAAATGTTAATTGATAAGGTATTTTATAATCTGCATGAGATTTTTTTATAAAAAATACTGTTGCCGACTCGGGTAGACTGTTGAAACAAAAGAAAAATATGTTGAAGAATTTAATGTACACAGTTCCGCAATAAATATATCTTTATCACAGAAATAAAATTACTGAGGTGAAGAACATGTAGATTAGTGTCTAAAATGGTCTTTTGAGGAAAGAACTATACAGATTTGAGTGGACCTGTCCAGCCAGTGCACGCATTTGTCAGTAATCGTGTAGGTAGATCAACTCCGACTTAAGAAGCTCGTACACAAGTCCCAGGAAATCATCTCTAGCACGCTTTTTAGTCTCTTTTTTAATTATCATCAATGAAAAACTGCTCGAGTATTTTGCTATTCTGTCTGTACTGACCCTTTTTTTTTTGAGGGTGTGAAATCATCAAATAACTTCTCCCGCTCTGGGCAGAGTGGGAGGGCGTGTCAGTTTCTTACTGACTAAAACCCACCCGTGTTCCTTCAGTTGCCTGTGCCAGGGGCCACGGTATCCCTCTCGGACTTCCCCGCAACCCTAGCAGGCATCGGCCCTAACGGACCCCGTCATTGGTGCTGACATCTCTTAGAGGCGCGCGTGGAACACAACGCGCCATCGACCCGGGCCTGGTCCTTATCGAACGGCGACCTGCCCATTGCTCGCCATTCGCAAGCCCACGCCTGCGGTGGCCGGGAATTGGCCTGCGATTCCCGACGCCCAGGGCGTCTCCTGCGGCGGCTAGGGGCGTGAGGGCGCGAATTTCGCCTCTCCCTCACGCGTTCCGCCTCCTCCTTCACGAATATTACTGCTTCGCAGAAGGAGGTGACGGCTTCCCAAGCCCTCTCGCTCCGTACCATGGCCTGGAGCAGGGCTGGACGCGAGAGTTCGCCACCGCCAATCGCCTCCACGAGGACACGGCGGTGCTCCGCCCAAGCCGGGCAGACCTCCACCGTATGCTCCACCGTGTCCTCCGGGCGATTCACACAATGGTGACACCCGGGCGTTTCCTCCCGCCTTATCCGGAACAGGAACCTCCCGAAACAACCGTGACCGGTGAGGACCTGCGTCAGGCGGAAGGTGAGGACGCCGTGGCGCCTCTCTAGCCACTCCTCAAAGAGGGGACTTATCGCCGCAATTGCCCAAAATCCCACTTAATATACTGTTCAATTCACGTTGCTCTTTATTTCATCCAGCTTACACCAAGCCTTACCTACGGCGATAAAGACCAATAAGGCTATTAGGCCGTGAACAGTAAATTACATGTATGAAGGTACCTATAGAAAGTCAATGATGCATGAAGATATGGCTCCAGGCTTCCAACGAGGGTATGACGCGAATAGTATCTCCTGGACCTTTCATCTATAATGATTATGATGTTTAGGGATCATTTAAGATGTGTCACGTTGTTTTTAATTGTTTAGGGAACTTTTGAGTCATTTTCTCAGAAGATTTTAGACATTTACGAAACAACAAACGTATTTTTAAACTTTTAGTAACTTAAAAAAATAGACACGAAGACGACCTTAATCAATTGATATTCTCAACCAAGGATAGAAATAATAATAATTGTGAAAGTTTTATAAAAAAAATTATTGATTTTCTATCTAATATATTTTTTTGTAACCCTTCAAGATCAAGATTACAGAACATATTAACCTACTTTTCGGCTGAAAAAGCTCGTATTTCGATTGCATTTGTAAGTATTTACGTCATCACACAAAAAATGCAATACAATTCCGTACGTCCCATAAAGAAAGAGCTTGTTTAATCCGAACCCAGCTACCCATTATTCAGTGTGTCCACACTAGTTGTTTCCATACAGAGTAAATAAATCGCCCCGTGTGGATGCGCAGTTGTCGCTCTGCGTCAAATATTGGTGTTGCCATCAATTCTGATGCGGGGCCCGCACGATGTCCGTACGACATTAATTCTGTATTTACGCACACTGAAAGATAAATTTGTTGAAGTGAACACAAATTAAAATAATGATTATAATAGGAAGTCTGAAAGTGATGACTGAAAAACTGTGTGGCAATCGATGGCCATGGTATGGGCATGTGATGCGGAGGAATGAAGAAAATGTCGTGAGGAAAGTTTTGAGTATGAATGTGGATGGCTCTAAGAGTACTGGAAGACCAAAGAAATGATGGAAGGACGGTGTGCAAGATGACATGACAAGAAAGGGCGTGACTACCGAGATGACGACTAAATAGAGAAGCAGGATGAAAAGGACACGTGGCGCCGACCACAGATAAATTGATGTAAGGGCAAGAGAATGATAATGATGACCATTAATATAGGCTCTACGAATATCTACTTAAATGTACAGACGCCAGCACATCAAGCTACTACAATCTGTCAAATTTCTTTAATAGATTTTCAACTTTATCGCTAAAGCATTAAGGTTAAAGGTTGATTGGGAAAATTTGACAGTTTCGGGTAGCTTGACCTGCTGGCGTCTGTACGTTTGTTGCTGATGCCGTGGTGCCTTTTACTGGCAACCCTACTGCACTGATTGGAGTGATTGGGTAATATTTTTACCTACTTCTACAGGAGGGAAATAAGAAAGGGCCAAGAATGTAATAAATTCAATTTATTTCCCTAAGAGCTAAGGCGAAAATAAACGGATTAACCGGAAAACCCTCCGCGTTGCCTACATCGCCAACACGAAAAAAAAACTTTTATCTTTGCTTAGTTGCAACACCGTTATGAAAAGTGGCCTGAGGCTACGTTTTCGAAGCGCGTTTTTACACAAAACACAACATTTGTGTGAAGTAGCCTTTACCCATTATGACTGCGGAGTTTTGCTAGCTAATTTAATTTGACCTTGTATAGATAATACAGATTACAAGAAAGTGAACCTTTTCCACTTCTTTCTAGCGGTAAAATCATCCATTGTTCAGCAAAACATCTGTTTTAGTAAGAGATAAGCTAAACAGGGCCGCACTCAGCGCAAACAGTAATAAATAAACTCTTTAACAATTAAACGGAACTAAAGTATGAAAAACAAAGTGCTGTTAATTTTAATGGCTGTTTTGAACTGTGGAATTGTAAAAATGGGCCTTAACTTTGTTGAAAATGGTGTGTTTGAGTTATGATTGGACATTTAAACTTCATCGTTTTCGTAATGATACAAACAAAACAAAAGGTAACAAAAGTTATTTACAAGGCTGATGTTCGTGGAAACGCCGGGAGGAGATGCCCTAGAAGGACAATTAGTGACCTTATTGGTGATGTCCTTCAGAAAGGTCCGGTGTTCACAACCGGCGCGGGTGTATGACCAGATGTACGAGTATGAAAGTAAACGAAAGAAAAGAAGTATTGTGCGTTCCAATTAAGAATAGGAACGTTAATAACCTCGATCTGTTAACGGTAACTTGAAAAGGGAGGGCTTGCAAAGAAAATATGTTTTTCATTACTCATACTCTGAAAGTGGGTCTGAAGTTGCCTGAGGAGCGAGTTGAAAGTAATACGTTTCAGCCCTAGGGAGAATCGTTTTCAACTGACAGCTGTCAATGTATTAAAAAAACTAGTTCTATTTTTACGTTTCTATTGAACCATGTTCCGACTTCTTATTTAGCCACTCAATTACAGCGCGGTGAGCGCGAAAGTTTTTTTTTAAAGACTTTATTATAATTTATTTTCAATAAAATAACATAGATTTGGGCAAAATATTTACCATTTTTTCAAAGATGGAAATGAAAAATAAAACCAGCCACAGATCAGGCAATCCGATCTTCATTTGTTTTTTCGAGTTGTAGAGTTTTGTTTATACTTCCGTATATCAGAGATTTGTATTATGTATGTAACACAATGAGTTCATCTTATTCAGCTATGGATTTAACACCTGATTCCATAAGAGAAGAGGCTCATTTATACTTTAGCTAATTCGTGTTTTTATTTTTACTTTCCTTGTATAAAAAAGTAAAAGCACAGTGTTTACCTCGGGTTAAAGACTTATTTAGGCCCTCGAACTATTGGCGCCCTCGCTACTAAATAAGTTACTTTCACCCCTAGGGTAACAATATACTAATCCGTATCTATCAAACCAGTTGTTATCTGTTTTTGTAATTTCTCACTGACTTTGCACCAAAAGGAGTAAACGAGACGCTGTTTTGCCAATATGGCTCACGGTCATTCCTATTCTTAGTTGAATCGCATTGTATGACTATGTAAGTATCATAACAGGTAGCGTTCTGTAGTTTCTCCCCCCTCAGCGGGCGTGAGTTTATATGTGTACCTATAACTCTGGTAACACCATTATGGATTATCTTCCCGTATACATTAGCAGGGTCCTAAATAAACTTGTATGGGTAAAACCCGAACATTAATGCACCTCGCAACGTTAGTGGCACATAATGATGTGTTGGTCCCTTAATTAGCATAGATTGAGTATGTTGGCATCAACTACGTCGGTAGTTTGGTACCAAAAAAACATGCATACATAAACTTACGGCTTCTTTCCAGGGGGCAGAAACTACAGAACGCTAGTTGCTACAATCATTACATACCTACTCCTTTTTCTTTCGTATACATCTGGTCATACACGCACACCAGCTGCGAGCACCTGTTTATGAAGAACACCACCAATAAGGTCACTCACTACGCCTTCTAGGGTGTCCAAAATTAAAAGTGTTAATTATTATATGTATGAACTAACTTAACATTTGTGAACTACCTATGAATCTCTTGATGTACCTATACCTTCAGTGAGAAAAAGGAAGATGTTCTTATTGAGCAACGGACCGCATTGAATAACTTACAAAATAAATAAATACAAAAAATGTTTCGCGAAAAAGAGGCGGCCCGCTTTTGGACCACCTTTAAATTAAAAATGTAAAAGTGGTTTATTGCGGCTAAACTTAATATTATAAAGAGGTATTAATGTGAGTTTGTATGAAGGGGGTAATCTTCGGAAGTACCTATTGATCCGATTCCAAAAACTCTTTCACTAATGGGAAGCTACAGTATTGCCGAGTGGCACAGGATGTTGTAGGATTGATGTTAAAACAAGTTTCACGCGGACGAAGTCGCGGGCAACAGTTAGTCTTACATATTTTCATTACAAAATATCATCACCATCATCACTATCAATCCTTAAAACACAATATATACGATACAATATATAAGATACCATCATCTATCAATCCTTAAAACACAAACTCAAGAAAACCCACGCCCATACCTACCTATAACTCAAACATCATTTACATTTTCCCCAAAACTTTCGAAGCACGGCACCCTCCAAGTCCGTCCCTGAATACATTGATAATAAAACATTCAGATTTAATAAAAACAGCTCTCATGTCGAAGTTACAGAACATCGTTTCCCTTTTACAGCGAGTTTTGTTTGATATATTTAAATAACAATAAAAATTCTACGAAGAAAAGTTTGTTCGGGGCAGCTGAATAGACGAGAGATTTCGTTATTAAGATAATACGATACGATGGCGACACGACTTTAAAATTAAAATATTTTTATACATTTTCTTTGCTTGTACATCAGGGAAAGTAATTTTAATGCCAGCCATTTGACACACTGCGTCAATTTGCTGCCATTTTATGTAACTGTCAAAGAATGACAGTTACTCTTTATAGCCATTTGAATAAGGATGGTTATACGAGTAGGGGAAGACCAATGAAACGATGGGTGGACAGTGTGGAAGCTAATATGGTTAGAAAGGTGACTACCGAGATGACGACTATTATACAGGTATGGAAGAAATATATATTTTGCGCCAACCACAAATATATTGGGATAAGGGCAGGAGAATGATGACGTCAAAGAATGACAGTTGGAATTCGAATATAAGGACAATTTAATTTTCACTCGTCTTGCTTAAAAAGACCGTCTTTGTGGCGTACCAGAGCGAAGAAAAAATAGCAATTCTTCCTCTAGGGGAAAAAGTTTTTTTTTTTTAATTTTTGTGTGTCAAATGACAATGAGCCTACAAAAACGAAAAAGTCTTTAGTCATAAGTAGAATAATCATGAATATAGACTCGACTTATTACTGTTTCATAAAAAAAGAACTTCATTTTATTTTTGAAAATGGAACTAGAATCGGCGATCTCTTTGGTAGAATACATGCAATGCGTTGCGGCTGCAGAAGAAAAAACAAAAAAAATACATTGGCGCGAAATCTTTATGAAATTAAGTTACCGGGAAAAAACATCTCGTTAAATAATTATCCAGAACTGTACAAATTGTACATTTAATTTTTAATAAAATAAACTACATTTTCATATTGTATTGTATTGGATTGTTTTATTTTCTCGTGAAAAGTAGAGTAGAGTGTAACACACGGCGCTAAAAACCCATTAAAACTCGGTTTCTATTTACTCCCTCGCTAGAGCTCGGGAGTAAAACTATCTCGTATATAATATAATGGGTCATTTTAGCTCCTTGTATAACAATCTACTATTATACATCAATTTGATAAACAATAAATTACCCTGACTTTACCTGTGTATTATAAAGGTACCTGTGTCCCAACAGTGGGAACATTAAAGGCTGATTATAAGTACTTTTTGGTACAATATATTTTTCATATTCATCGGATGATCAATTCAAACATGATACAAAAATATAACTTTGTGTTACTGTAGAAACTTATAAAAATATTCATCTAGGTACATGGAGGTTAGTGGAAAAATTTGGCGTTACTTACTAATTTATGAATAATGCCAATATCACTGGATGGACTGTGTCTATCTGTGTCTGTGTGGCCGGAAAGGGGGTGGGTAGGTGGGTACCAAGATGACGACCAATAGAGAAAGAAGTACGGAAGAAAATGACCGCCAACACCAGATATATCGGGATAATGGAGGAGAATGATGAATGATGATAGTGATCTCTAAAACACACTAAACTTCGGAGAACTCACCAATTCAATGACAATTCGCTTTTACCCGCAAAACCAAACCTTATCATCAAAATTATTATTATTTCCTTATTGTTATTTATCATTTTATTATAATATCTTTAAATTTGTTTAAGGGGCTCACTGTCGGACTGCATAGAAAAGAAAGAGAAGCGCGATGACACAAAGCTGGTAATTTATTGCAAAATATGAAGCAATTCTCAATTTACAAAAAATCTATTGTTTGGACTAAAAAATTAAAACACTATCACGTTAATACGTTGCTTGAAACACAATCTGAAAAAAAAAAACAGAATGATTGCATGTATATGGTTTTTAATCGTTAAAATATTTTTTTAGAGATATCTTCGTGATTTTTTTCTATCGTATCAAATTAGTTGTATTGTGTTTTCAACACACTATCTAACTAGCATATATTATATCCTGAAGAATATCATACAACGTGTCGTTTTGCATCCTCGTCAAATCACAGGAGGCTGTTATGAAAGTCATAAATAATAAAATAAAATTAAGATACCTATCCAATAATTAATACATACTTGTTTTTTTATATTTAAGTTTGACAATATTTCAGAATACACCACTTTCAAAGAACAGAATCGTACCGTTGCGTATGCGGTAGGCAGTGTCGCACGACTATGTCGCTGTGTGCGTGCGTTACAGTTACAGCGCAGTCACAGGGCGGTATCACACGGGCCCTACACATACCGATTACCAAATATTATAAAAAATAACCTACTTATTTTATTATTGATTCGTGTCGAGAATCATTAGCATAGTTACCTCCTCGAATTTGACGAGGTTGCAAAACAACACCTTGTATATTTTTCTGATTTTGTTTACTGCAGCGGATCATATACTTTTAGGCATTATAAAACTTGCGTTTAGGTTATGTAGTCCCCTTAAATTAAATAATATTATGAGTTGCGTGCCCATGTGAGGGTAGATCATGGAGGACTCCTTTAATAGAACATCTATGTACTAAATACACGTGTTTGTAAACCAATAAATGACTTTGATTTGGAATTTAAACCAAAACCTTTCATTTTATATGTAAATAATACAATAAATTTCCCGGAAAATCTTACCTAAATAAATATACATTTCACAAAGTTATAATAATTACTAGGCGTAACCTTCTAATTGACGTTTATTATTAATTTTATGGAATTCAAGTCTGAAACATTCGGACACCTTTTGTTTGCTAAAGCTCTTTGTCCAATAAACTGGGGTGCTGAACTGATACTGGGTGAAGCTTTTGATAGTAGGAATATTGCTTTATGACTGGGAATCAGTCACTTTTAATTGCGATGTTTTTCTATACTTTAATAATGTATTAGAGAGTTAAAAGGTGTTTGTTTGTAAGTTTGTATGTAGGGGGTAATATCTGAAAGTCCGGTTGGATTAAAAAAAATATTTGTACTTTTGATAGCCCAATTCTTGAGGAATGCTATAGGCTTTTAACATCACGCTAGGACCCTTAGGAGCCCAGCAAAAAAAAAGAAAATCAGAAAGAACGCTAATCGAAAACGATGCGATGTTCTGGTTCCCCCGACCCACCCTGTCGGGTCGGGGGAACCAGAAATTTCACGCAACCGAAATCGCGGGTAGCGGCTAGAAATTCATTTTAAGCTAGAAGATTTTTTTAGCGCGTGGCCAAAAACGGAACTAACGCCGCCATCTTGTTTTTTCAATATATTTCAAAAAACAATTCCAAATTTTTCTACCAATAGGAAAGGAAGTCCTTTCAACGTCATTCGAGCGCCAAAAGATCCTTGTAGCTGTGATACTTTCTCGGAAACTGATAATTTCTCGGAAACTGTAATAATTTCTGTTTTAAATAACTATAGGTACATGTAGTTACGGTTTATTGTGTTGTAACCTGAAATTAAATTACGCGCTATAGGATTGCTAATTCAATGTTACAGGAAATGTGATTAATGGAAAAGCGATTAAAGGTTGTCTTTAAAGAAAATTTTGCTTAGGCAAGTAGGTAGGTACCTACCCTACATCATGCTTTAAAAATATGATTACGTTCAGTCCAGCCGTCGAGAGAATGCTTTCCTGGCGGGAATGCGTTCCGTAATTTCGGCCGGAACTACGGATTTCGTGCTTAAAGAGTAGAAACTATTTAAGCACGAATTCCGTAGTTCCGGCCGAAATTACGGGTGTTCCCTACTCCGTATCACCTACGGAGACAAGATTATTTCGGGACTCGAACTAAGAATGAATGACAACATGATTTGACAGTTGTCCTAACCTCTCTAAGCACGAAATCCGTAGTAGCGGCCGAAATTGCGGGTGTTATCTTCTCCGTATCACCTATGACATAAGATTATTTCGGGACCCGAACTTAGAATGAATGACAACACGATTTGACAGTTGTCCTAACCTCTCTAAGCATGAAATCCGTATTATCGGCCGAAATTACGGGTGTTTTCTACTCCGTATCACCTACGGACATAAGATTATATCGAGACCCGAAATAAGAATGAATGACAACACGATTTGAAAGTTGTCCTAACTCCCGTGTTTGTCTTTTAACATGTGTTTTTACCCATCCGAAAATGTTATATAATTGGGAGTAGGTTTCATTTCAAAGTACCAAACTACTATCGGACGGGCCCGTATCTTCTTTGACGGGCTTATAGAGAGGCCCTCTGACACTTGTCAGTGCGACAATTCTAGTAACTAATAAAGATCAAATTCTCAAAACATGTATTCGTTTCTATGAAACTGATGAACTGAACTGATGATCAAGAACGTATTCTCTCAACGGCCGGACAATAATTGCATAATCAGCCTATAATGTTCCCACTGCTGGAACACAGGCCTCCTCTTTGTGAGAGGGAGTGGGCTGTAATCCACCATGCGGATCCAGTGCGGGTCGATAGATGTCTTCGAAATTTCGGTTCTAAGACATTTACGGCCGGATTTCATAATAAAGTAGTTTTCTCAAAATGTCAATGTAATCATCATCAATCTTATGTTAAAAAAATAAAAACTTAAAATCTAAATAATAAACATCGCAGACCAAAAACTGCTCACCGTTTTAACATCAGTCTGGCACACAGTTTTCTCGACAAAAAAACAAATAAATCTTTTTATATATAAGTTAGCGGAAAATAAATAAAAGACACAATTTATAAAATAAAATAATTTCTTCCCCCAACTTTTAATTTACGATCGTCAAGTGTAAACGCGTTGGTAATTATAAAAAGTTTAATAAAAAATTAAATTCTTCCAGTTCCTTTGTAAATGCGGCTGAAATTATAAATAATTTGTCCACGTTTTATAAAACTTTGAGACAACTGTGAATTTTATTTTAGTTGATAAACATTACTATACCTACATCACGCCCGTTTTCTCCGAAGAAGAGATAGACAGGTGCTTAATACACACACACATACAGGTACACACAGCAGCAGGTCACGGTACCACAAACTGTCAAATTTTCTCATTCGATTTTGAATTTAACCTTCAACATTTTAAGGTTTAAAATCATTTGGAGAAATTTTACAGTTTCGTAATTCCTGATGTGCCAGCGACTGTACACTAACATTTGGTCATATATTTGTGTTTAATAGGGAGCTAGCTTATTGTCATAAACTTGGTACAAATCCAGCTGCTTCTGAGGAATCTACTGACAGACAACAAACAGCCTAAGCCCGCAGTGGTTTAGCCTTGGGATGGCGTTGTCTGTCAGTAGACTTCTTTTTTTAAGAAGCATTAAATATTGCACACGGGTTCCTTAAATAGGTACCGAAAGTGGGCACTTTGTATGGAACTTTGTTATTTTAGGCGATGGAAAATCCAATCGGGCGATAACTTGGTCCTTATAATAATAATAATAACCCTACCGCCGTATCTCTACGTTGATATCGTGGTGGGGCTTGCGCGCTCCGAACTCTAGGTCTGTGCTGATAGAGTTTACTTTGCTGGAACAGGTCTAGGGTGAGGAGCCAGACCAAGAGAAATACAGAAACCCGCAGGGCAGCATGTGGCGAGTTGTTGGGCACTAGCGACCCCACGGACCCTATCTCCCGGGAGAAGCCTTGTTTCTCATGTCTGGCTTGCCTTTATTCACCGGCTGGAGTGAACGCAGGAGAGGAACAGAGCTCCGACCTCTTTCTTGCCTTTATTGGTTGGCTTGAGTGGAGATGCACAAGAGCAAACGTTCTCTTATGAAGAAAGTTTTCCAGTAAGTGCTGGTAGGGATCTTGACCATTTTCCGGGCTCTGGGATGGTCCTGATAGTCGTAGAATACCTCTCCACTCCTCTAGCACCTCAGGATCTGTTGCCCCCTTGTCGCTAAGTGCTAGCGACAGTTTCCGGGGGCCCGTTATTGAGTGTGCAAGTCATCCCCTGCCATTTTTTCCGTGTACAACAAAAAATTGATCAGGCAGAAGCCATAGTCCTTTGATAGTTCTAGGTAACCAATACACTATGGCCACCCAAACCCATAGCCCAATATGTTTTGTTCCCATTGCAATAGTCCTGCACCAACCGGGGTTTGTCCTTGGGTGCACTTGCATAGTACATACAGGGATAATCGTCAGTTGGTGCCACAACGCTTAAAATTGTCTAAGTCAACATTTAGATAATAATAATAACTTTATTTCGGGTGGCATACACCCATAGAAAGCTTAACCTAATACATATTTCAATAAAAAAAAAACCTTATAAATATTTCGCCGGTTATTTAAAAAAAATATATATAAGAAATAGCAGATTTAAAAAAACTGACGAAAAATTTCAACGCAAGGAGTTCCAGAATCATATACTGGATCCATGGTAACAGAACTGAATCGATGTCCCTGCCACCCTGTATGAAAGTCCAATAAAACTGCCTGCTTGCGTAGACAGTTGTAAGCAAAAGTGCAATGTAGTGTCATTGACTTAAATGCACAAACCGTGCGAAGCCAAAAAGTTCAAGATAACAATGAGTTTATTAGAAAAGCTCGTGCAAACAACTAAACAACAAGTTCTCGGAACGGACTCAAACACATGCATGATGCAACTGTAGACCAAGTACAGCGAGTACACGTGTCGCCATGATTATGTCTGTGCCACGGCTTGTCGATATTCAAAAGCAATAGAAAGGCAGGCTCTGAATACCTCGTTACTGAGACCTTCTTCGTGCATAGAGTAGCTTTAGACAGAGACTTCGGAAATATTTATAAAGAATATGATATATCAGCTTCTACCCGCAACTTCGTCTGCGTTTATTTTATCATTTAAAATACAAATATATTCTATGACACTCGGCAATGCTGTAACTTCCTACTAATGAAAGAATTTTCGGAATCGGATCAGTGGTTCCGAAGATTACCCCCTACATATAAACTCACAAATTTTACCTCTTTATAATCTTTCAGTAGTTCTGAAGATTACCCCCTACATACAAACTCACAAATTTTACCTCTTTATAATCTTTCAGTAGTTCTGAAGATTACCCTCTACAACAAACAATGTTTTAATTGTTTTGTCATCATCTTAATTGACAGTAAGGTTAAGTACCTATTCATTTTCGTTTGAATCCCTATTTACCCCTCTGCCCTAATAATGTTTACACTCACACCCAAATCTCGCACAAAACATTATACACAGTAAAATTATATCAACAAACTTTTCATAAAAAGCCTTGCCTTCCTAACAACTATCTTTAACTAATAACAAACTCTCTGATTCCTCACACTACTCCGTATTTTGTAGACGCGCAATGCAAACTACATACATAGGTAAAGACTCCGACTACGAAGCACCCTTTATGTATGGACAGCTCTTACATGGTCTATATTTTGCTCTACAGAGTGGGAAATATCACCAACTTGGTGCAAAGTTACTCTATACACGGTAAACATGCAGAACTTAGTCGCTATAGCATAGGTATTCAAATTATTCGATAGGGATATTTGGGGATACACGTGTACTACTAGCCTTTTAAATGTTTTTATCAAATTTTTTGTCTCGTCATCAAGACGGCATTGTGTACATTCATAATGCGTCAAATAACTTGCAGACTTTATACTGCGTTTGATATATCGGTCGGAAAAAGTTTTAAGGTTAGAAGTTGTAAAAAATATTGTAATAGTCGAAAATAAAACGACAGATATTTTTTTGGAACGAAGTTCCTTTTCGCACTTTATACTCTGCACGCTTGGCGAATGAGTGCTATACCTACCGAAAAGTGTAACATTTTGACCGTGACGACTCTTTGGTTATCTAGGAAAGCCTTTTCTATAACCTGACCCGTAACAAAAGTGTCGTGACGGTCAAAATGCAGGTCAACTTGTAGGTCGTAGGTTCGAATCCAGACAAGTGCTTTACTTTGTATAAATGATTTCATCACCACTGCTCTCCAAGCGGTGAAGGACAGCATCGTGAAGAAACGGGCATGTCCTAGAACCAAAAACTCGAACACATGTATTGTGACATCTACCAACCCGCACTAGGTCCGTGGTGGATTATGGCTCACACCCTCTCATAGAGAGGAGGCCTGTGTCCCAGCAGTGGGAACATTATAGGCTGATTATGGTCAAAATGTTACCCTCTTTTTTCGGTCTAGCTCTCATTCGCCAAGTATGTAAAAGCGAAAGGAACTAGTCGTTCCAACCAACTACACCTCTCGACTGTTTAAAAAAAATACTGTTGTTTTTATTTATATTTCTTTATATTTAGTTTGTGTTCCTGTGCGACTCCCAATAAATAAATGAATACCTACCAATTCTTTTTTCTTTAAAAAATTATGAATCGATTTTTCATACTGGATTTAGTAATGCACATTTCTGCATCTGTATTTCTCATGGCAACTTCAGTATAAAATCTCTTTTATTCAGCAGACCTCAGTATTCTGTCTTGTTTTCCTGTTCAGAACTGGTTATACATAATAAATCAGCGTCACTGCTCTCCCTAGGGAGGTGGACAGAAGTCCGCTACAAGTGCTTTCCGTCCAAGACAGACACAAAAACTGCGCTTTTGAGCGGAGCATTCATTTAATATTATATTTAGTTGGAAAAGTTTTTGTGGCTAAGTAATAACAACCACATGGGTCGATCGATCAGGTTAAGCTACGCTTGCCGCAGGTCAGTCCGTGGATGGGTGACCATCTTTACATACCATGAACGCTCCGTGCCTCGGAAAGTACGTTAAGCCGTAAGTTGGTCCCGACTGTCATTCCTGGATCTTTGACAGTCGTTACGGGTCGTCAGAAGTCCGAAAGTCTGACATCCACTCTTACCAAGGGGTATCGTATTACCTAGTAACTGGTCGTGGAGGTCAGTTAGGCAGTCGCTCCATGTAAAATACTGGTATTCAGCTGCACCTGGTTAGACTGGAAGCCGACTCAAACATAGAACGGGAGAAGGCTGGGCCGATGATGGGTTTGATAAAGTTTGTTTATTGTCATGCTAGTACTGATCAGAGGGGCAATTCTCGTATTTTTATGAACGTTCGCTTTCTAATCTCAGTCTCAATCTGTCAAAAATTGTATAAGTAGCGTTTACCTACATTTTTGACATTTGACTGTCGCTGAGATGAGATTGCGACTTGATTTTGAACGTTTTTAATTACGGGAATTGGCCTTCTGATGACTCGAAATAAATACTTAAATATCAAAATTGGGTAATATTATTATTTATTCATAATCAAGTAACAAGACTCATACTAATTATTAGGCACACAATTAAAATAACAATACAAAGATACAAGACATTCAATTAAATTAAATTAAACTTATTCACTCCCAATCAAATTACATTATGCGTCATCTAAAAAATAAATACAAATAAACACAATAATTATAGTTTTCTAATCGGCATTGAAACAGCAACACGCCTGCCACAGCAATGCCGGACATAAGGGCAGTCCAGCCTGTTGGCAATCATTGCCAGGATAGCATTGGGGTTGGCCCGCACCTGGCGCACCAGGGACGCACACCGCTTACGCATAGAAGCGTGGAAACAATCAGTGCGCGCCATCGTGAACATCCCTGATGCGCTACAGAAACGGGGCAGCCCCAAATCCGTCCGGAACGCGTTGTTGTACTGGACATGGAGGGCACAGTATGCCCTTTCAGTATAGTCAACTCACAGGCTGCACGTGTATAAGGATGTGCAGTACGCTCTAAAAAGCGTGACCTTCACACCAGTAGTACAACGCGAAAACCTGCGGGCTATCGTGTTGGCTCGCACCGACCCTGCCCTCCGCTCCCGGTCCATGTCAGCATGGTCTTTAAGGTCCTTGGTGAGTAGATATCCTAGATATTTAAATTGGTCCACTCGGTCTATTGGTACACCACCTATATTGATATTCGGAATGTTTATAGGACTCGACACACCGCTGGCCTGGAAAATCATGCATTGTATATCATGTGTTGTAATGTTCGAGTGTATACGTTTAAAGGATCCCGCAGACAGGCGCAACTCGACAGGTCGACGCAAGTCTTTTAGAACCACTTCCATGAAGTTTACATACAAAATTGTTCTACTAGAGTCGCGTCGTGCTGTCGCGTCGCGCTGTCTGCGGAAGCCTTAATGTGGCTGTTGGAAAATTTCATCGGGTGCATGGCTTGTAAATTAAAAAAATTAACTCAAATAAATAATAATTTATTACATAAACAAGGATCACATTGCACTGCATACATTTAGTTGACATAATTAAATAAAGCGTTAACATACGAGTACAATAATTTGAAACTCTATCCCTTAAACTAGGTCTGGCCTGTATCTTAGGAGATAGGGTTCAGCCATTAAGTTAGACTAATTTATTATAATTATTAAAAGACAATAACAAGTGAAACCAGTGACGAAGCGGTACTCAAAAACGTACATAATTAATATTAACAATGAAAACTAAAACTATGAAGATATGAACCGGTTGCGTATATTTGGGTGGGTGTGTGTGTGTTGAGTGTGTTTAGTATGGTGTGAACATGTGATGTTAGGGGAGATGTTAAGTGTGTTTGAGTTTAAGAGATGTAAGTCAGTCGATTTTCTGTTGTAATGTAGGTAATCCTGCTGAAGTAGCCACTGAGTGATTTTGAACTTTAACGCGTATCTGTTAGAAACAAGTGAGTTAAGTTTTCCGTGTAGTTGCTTGTATAGGTGTGTAAGCTTAAATGCTACATTATAATAGTTGTTTTACAAATAGTTTATCGACAAATCCACTACGGGCTATCGTCGTAAGCGCCTTTTCGGTCACAAGTGACGTAAATACAATTAATGTATTACAGTAATTGCTATAAAGACTAAGTAAACCTCGCTTTTGGGACTCGGGACGCTTGCTAAGGGCCGGTTTTTCGATCCTCAACCATTATTTAAATATAAAAAAATATTGGCAAAATGTGTTGATCAAATGAAAACATTTAGCCAAAATTTATTTACTATTTTTAACTAATGATTGAGTTAACTGCGGATCAAAAAACCGGCCCAATATTTGTTACATAGCCGATATAAGAACTTTGATTTTTTTTATTTACCTTTGTTGTCCCACCGCTGAACAAAGATGTCCCCCATAGTTTTCCAATTTTCTTTGTGTTCCAATCGGTCAGGAACGAGCCCAGACGACGCCTGTCTTCAGGCACCCACAGTGTGGGGCTCAGATCATACAAACACTGGGGGTATCCTGGCCCATCTATTCGGATACGAGTCCTATATTCAACATTGGAAAATTCAAATCCTTAACGATCCCACATAGAGATTCACTAAGATTTAATCCCGGAATTTTCACAGAAAATCTTTTACTGAAGAAACGCGATTAATGTCGCGTTTCTTTAGTAAAAGCCATCTCCATTGTTTCTTTTCTCTTCGTCTGGCCGACCTTCAAGTAAGAAAAGGAATGAAACAATAAAGCTACGATATTCTGACGGCTGAAACAAAATTTTATGCGGCAAATCCGAAGCCAGGCGGTACAATTATAATTATATCTACTGAATATTCATGTTATATTGAACGGAATACCTAATTAATCTAAGTATGGATGGCTGTATATCACCGTAGATAGATAAATCTTATAGTATCGATTTAAAGGGTTTCTTTGATTCTATGAACTGAGTTTCTTGTCCGTTCTTGACCATAGATTACGCTTTGGAATAGGCAACTAGCTTCGTCTTTCTGACTGACCGACTACCTACTTGACAATTCAAAAGTGGCTGTTAAAAATGTTGAAAGCTAAGTCATCCTAACTATTTCCGTTACTGAGAACAGATAAACACTTACCTGGTCATCATCATACCTTCAGAATGTATCATGTTGTAGAATTAGAGCTAGATCAGCAGACAGTGCATTGTTTATTTCAAAATAAATATTTATTAAATAAATTATGACAAAACATAAAGTAACAAAATGTGTTAGCTCTCTCAGAGAGCAATTAAAATAGGCAAAAACGATGACAACTCTGCGAGCATTATCTTCAGTTCATTTTATTTTAGTACGGCCGTTTGTCGGTAGGCGGCGTCAAACTAACAAATACTAGTACCTACAGAGATCAAATCTTCAAGGTCATCGGGCAAGGCACTTAATTGAAATAAATGCTTTGAGTTTGAGTATTAATTTTGATTGTGCATCTTCGATTAAATCATTGAAGATGCCGAAAAAAATTGTGACGACGAAACGATTTTAGCGAAATACGAGATCCAATCAGTAAAAAAATTATCGATTGAATGGAATTAAGAGTGTATCCTTTAAAAAAGCAGTCCGTGTCTAACCAAAGGCGATAGTCGCGCGAATTGGCGATTGTCGCGCTCTTTTATATGAATATGATATACTCGCATGATCAATCAAGTCGCGTTGCGACGCGCCTACTAGTTCATACAATCGCTTTTGGTTAGGAAGCGGGGTACAAGATTCATAAAAACGATTTGGAAAAAGTCACGTTGATTATCTTAGGTTTTCAACCGGAAATCTAATACATACACGCAAACACAACCTTCATAGACACGATAAGGAGTACCTTCCTATGAATCTAGTAACAATACAAATTACTCTCAAATTGGACAACCCCTAAAGTTTGTATTAATTAGGGGGTGCGCCCAAATTGTCGGCATGCCACTAGATTAGTTACACCCGACCGCGGCCCAAGTTTGGGGCTCTTAACCTAGTACCTAGTAATCGTTTGTACACTATGCTACCTTTCTTTGACTTGACAGAAGGTTTTTATTATCTGTGTTTCTACTCCGCCTCTGTAAACATATTAAACCGTTGGTCCAGGCATTCATTTGTAGATCTTTGACAGTCATTACGGGTAGTCGGAAGCCTGAAAGTCTGACCAAGGGGTATTGTATTACCCAGTAACTGAGTTGTGGAGGTCAGATAAGCAGTCGCTTCATGTAAAATACTAGTATTCAGCTGCATCGGTGAGGCTAGAAGCCGTCCCCATCATAGTTGGGAAAAGGCTAGGCAAATGATGAATCCTTCTCTTGCATGGCAACAGCCTCTTCTCAAAACAAGAAGGATCATTTATCACCACATTTGGTCATAGCTTGGCCATCGGTAATTCAGTGGTGATGTCCAAGATAAACTGCAGCGGTAGTTAAATCGCCATGCGAACTACGCATCACACTGACGTCACGCAAAATTCTGCATCGCGCAAGCAGAGTTTACCGCGCAACTAGCATATATACAACGTCCCGACATCAATCGTCGGGCAGTAACCACCAGACACGACACCCGTCTGGTCGGAGGATTCTCCCTTTTCTATGGAGGTATGAGCGAACCTCATGCCTCTATAAAACTAAGACAGAGCATCAATGTGACTTTGACATCTAAATCTATTTACACTTATTTGTTCGGCCACAAGCCGTGTGCCCGATCGGCTTCCTCATCGGCAAGTTCGCAGGAGCCTTAGGTGATGAGTTTCCAAAAAACGACTAACTTCATACTTCTTCAATGACTACATACATAGAATATTAGTATATTTTACATATACAAAATTTATTAAAGTCGCTTTTCGTGTCTGTCTGTGTGACCGCGTACTGTTATAGGGTCCCTTGCAAAAGGCTTTTTAAAAAAAGAATTATTTTAATTAAAATGTAGTTTATTTATGTAAACTTATTTAAGGGACCCTTATGCAACCGATCGCCTCGAAGGTTGAGGATAGACTAACTAACTGCTAATTAATATTGTAGACTATGAGATGGCTGTAAGCCTTATCAGGGATGACTCATCATTTAAGGGTTCAGTGTCTGCTTATAACACCTCCCCTCTTAGTGTGAACTTCGGGGATGAATACCGAAGTTAACTCTAAAAGGACGTTCTTAGTGCTGGAGCAGGAATTTCTGATATGTTCTGTTCCAGTTCTATAGAACCCGATTTAGATTTGGATTTATTGCCTTTGCGGAAAATATATTTGCGGAGGTTGCACTTGGGTTTACAAAAAACTAAAACTTTATAAATCGAATACAAAAGTATAAAGCATACAATAAGACTTACGACTATTGAATAGTGTGTCCCATATTTAATCATGTGCGGAATTTCTTGCGTTTTATCAGCTTCTGATAAAAGGTTGTCTGTTAATTTACTGATTTGATTCATATCGTCTAAGTTGATGTTCTTTAAGTGAATAGGGTAAATACTATTCGTTATGTTATCTATTCTACAACAATTACTCGTTATCAAATTAAAATCTGGCAGATTAATAGGTGAAGTTAAATTTAGAACATTATTGTATTTTGGTAATAATGTGGTACCTTTACACATGGCAACACAATTTCTTGGTATAGATAAAATACCTATGCCGAACATTTTTAGTTCCTGTATCTGATCTAGACCTTGGCAATCTAGAGAAAGTTTGGTAAGCTCGGATTGTACGTATATGAACCTATTACCATTAAGCGTTTTAAATGTACTTAATTTACCATGTATAATCTTGGTATTACATTGTATAGGGATTTCCGTAATTGTTTTAGATAACAGCTCACTTTCGCAACTAGGATTCGAATCAGTTTTAAAGGTTATGGGAATTTCACATAAGTACTCTGCCGGGCTTATCACTTTACAATTTTCCAATGATTCTAATTTACAATAACTAGACTTGTCTTTCGTTATGGCAATATATTTGCTGCTTGGTACAATTAAACCAAAAGTGTGTGGCTGATTGATATCATGAGGTGTTGGTAGTGCGATATTATTATACAATGAATATTCATGATTAGATATTAAGGGGACACGCAAAATAAACACTAACTTATTATTAAAGTAATAACATAGTAAGACTGACATTCTTATAATAGTATGTATTGAACTTATGTCTAAGTGTACAGGTAAGTTTAGATTGTTAGGCAAGTGCCTCACGTTATCAGCCAATTCGTGGCACACGCCGGTAGGCGAGATAACTGACGGATGTAATATGTTTTGACTACAGAGTATTATTGCATTTGTTAAGTCTTCAAGTTGAAATGCTAGGGTGACCATGGATGTTTCCAGATTATTAAGGATAAGATCTAAAATTAATCTTAATTCCAAGTTATTCGTAGTCTTATATAAATTCTGGATATTACTTGAAAATTGATTAATGGCATCATTTAATTTCGCTTCATTTTGTTTCAATTTTTGAAGTGTGCTGTTATATGTAGTTATAACAGATTTAGTAATCAAAATATTTTCCCTGATCAACGACAGGTGTTTGTCTTGACTATGTTGCATTGATTCTATTGCTTGATCATACTTGATAGCATCGTTTTCGTCCAAAGTGCCGAAAACTTGTTTAAGAACAGTACCAATTCCTCCAATCCAGGCTCGTTTGGACCTGTGATCTCCATTAGCAGTCAGATAAGAAATGGAACTCAATAACTTGATTATGTTATGTTGTTGAGCTACTAACGGCTCTATTGTATTGTGGCATTCTGAGTATTCTATGTACCTAGATTGTTTACATAAGTGTATAACTGTATCCAAGACTGAATTTATATTTTCTATATGTAATTTAAAATGTAAGATGTCCATTGGCATAATGACATTTAGGATGCCATTATTAATTTTTAGTTTTCCTATGTAATCGAAATATATCCCAGGACTCGTAGTCATCGGGTGGACATACTCGTTGGATGCTTGGGGCTCTGCTGAGGCACTGTAAGTACATATTTGTATCATAAGTGATAATTTGTTTAAGTGCAATCTATGTTATGTATTCTACTTATTGTTATTAACGTAACTGATATACCTATAGAGTTAAGATTATATAACTAGTCTAAGATTATTTTATATTATTTATTTTATCCTAATTTATAAGTTTTATGTTTACAGGTTGCTGGCGATTTTAGCGAGCTTTATCTCGTCATAATGATGACGGACATGCCGTCTGTTTATTAATAGTGACAAGGTGTTATTGCCGTGAACCTTTACGATTTTATATGGTCCTTTCCAGATGGGTGACAAAGCCTTTCTCAGTCTAAGGTGGTTCTTTAAATAAACATAATCGCCAATTTTGTATTGTACGGGTCGACTATGGGAATCGTAATAGGTCTTAGATGATTCCTTAGATTTATGAATGTAGTCCAGGGCTTTATCACGAGAATATTTTAAGCGGTTTTGTAACATACGGACATAATCGGGATACGTGGCTCCAAGGGGTTCGTCACATATGGAGTTCGGGATAAAGGGTTCATTACCGAACACTAATTCATACGGTGTGTAGTGTGTTGTGGAATGAACTGAAGTGTTGTAAGTTAGCATGGCTGTATACACATAGCGGGGCCAATTCGTTTGCTCGTTATTAACAAATGATTTGAGGTATTCTTTCAAGGTTGAATGGCTCCGTTCAAGAGCACCTTGTGTTTGTGGGTGATACGGAGTTGACCATAGCTGCTTAATTTTTAAAAACTCACATGTTCTTTTGAATAGATCGGATGTGAAATTACTTCCCTGATCAGTTAAGATTATTTTCGGGAGGCCAAATATTGATATGAAATGTAATAAACATTCGCTTGTTTCTTCCGCAGTTGTGCTACGAAGGGGATAAGCGGTGGAAAACTTAGTGAAGTCGTCCTGTAGTGTTAATATGAATTTTAGTTTTGCAGGTCCGGATTCTGGAAGGGGTCCTACTATGTCTAGTGATATGCGCTCCCATGGTTTATATGATGTACTTGTGATTTGCATGGGTGCGCGATTTATCTTGCGCAAAGCTTTATTTTCATCACACAATTTACAACTTTTTACATAAGACTCTATATCGTTGCGCATACCTTTCCAATAATATAATTGTCTTAATCTATTATACAAACGACTGACACCAAGGTGACCAGCTATAGGTAAGTCATGATTATCATGAAGGATTTTCTTAATTTCGGAAGGTGAAGGATAGGTTACATTGTTATGATAGATATTTATTTGTATACCTGTGTTATGGAATATGTAATTTAAAATATTGTATATTTTGATAAAACTATGTTTTTCAAATGGATCACGGAAGTCAGATATAGCAATTTCTTTAGTCTGTTCGACAATTATTATTTCATTACGAACTGATTTGAGAGTTTCGAATATTTCGCGATACGATGTTTGATCGAAATGATGTACTTTTGTATATAAAAGGTAGTAGTATTTGTTCACTGATTGGGCTTTGGAAAAAGTGTGTAATTGCTTTTCTTGGTTTAGAATTTGGTCTCGATTTTCCAGATTGCTTAATATTTCTTCTATATATGGATTTGAGTCATCGAGATCGATTGATGTGGGCACTAGGATAATTTTACAGGTAGTTTTCAGTAGGCTATCATTATGTTCAATAATGTTTGTGTCAAATGATTTGGTTTTATCAGCGATTTGTTTCAGGAAGTCCGAATAGTCGTCAGCGGGTGAGTCAGAGACGGGACTGAGGTGAGTGTCTTGAGTTGTTGGGTTTTCAGATGATTGAAGTTGTCCTGTAGATGGAGGATGCTGTGGGACATCTGTTGGGTTAGAATTTGGAGAGGCTGTGTTTAGAAGGTCTGGGGTAGGTATTTCTAAGAGATGATCAGGATCAAATTCATCCGACGGAAGGGAAGTTGGTGACGTAATTAGGTCAAATAAATCTCTGTCTAAATTGTCTAGATTTTCAGATGCATTACTAGAGTTAGGATTTGAAAGATCGGGTATTGGTGCTTCATCAGTAGCTGTAGCGGGCTGCACAGGATTTACAGGAAACCTGGATAAGGCGTCTGCGTTACAGTTTATTTTTCCCTTTTTATACTGTATGTTGTATTCAAATTCTTCTAATTTTAATCTCCAGCGTATAAGTCTAGAGCCGGGATCTTTACAGTTAAATAGCCACTGGAGGGGCTTATGATCAGTAATAATGGTGAAACGTCGACAATATAAATATGGTCGGAAAGTTTTGGTTCCAAATACTATCGCTAAACATTCTTTTTCAGTGACGCTATAGTTACATTCGGCTTTATTTAGAGTACGAGACGCATATGCAATAGGTAGGTCACGTCCAATGGGACCTTGAGACAGAATGGCTGATATGGCGTAATTAGACGCATCGCAAGTTAATAAAAAGGGTTGGTTGAAATCAGGATAAGCTAGGATAGGTGCTTCGACCAGTTTCATTTTCAGAGCCTCGAAGCTGAGCTGTTGTTCATTGGTCCAATTAAATAGGACGTCCTTTTTAAGGAGTGAAGTAAGGGATTTGGCTAGCTTCGAAAAATTAGGGATAAAACGCCTGTAGTATGACACAAGGCCTAAAAAGGATTTAATGTCTTTAGGAGACTTTGGAACGGGATATTGAGTTACGGCCTTGACTTTTTCTGGGTTTGGTTTTACACCATTTTGGGTAATGATGTGACCTAGATAAGTCACTTCCTTTCGGAGAAATTCACATTTTCCTGGTTGTAGTTTAAGATTAAACTGTCGAAGTCTATCAAAGATGGCCTTGATATCTTGGATTGCCGATTTTAAATCGGATGCATACTGGACAATATCATCCAAATAGACGAAGCAACGATAGCCTTGTAGTCCTGTGAGACAATTATTCATAAGTCTTTGAAAAGTACTCGGAGCATTTTTTAGACCAAACGGCATCCTATTGAATTGAAAATGACCCTGAGGTACAGAAAAAGCTGTTTTGGGGGCGTCTTCTGGCGTTACCATAATCTGATGAAATCCTGATGATAGGTCTAAAGTGGTGAAATATTGGCTCTTACCTAATTGGTCAAGGATTTCAGTGATTTGGGGAATAGGATAAATTTCACCTACTGTGATATCGTTTAGTTTCCTGTAGTCAATTACAATGCGCCATTTCTTTTGTCCGGAGGCATCAGTTTTTTTAGGGACAATCCATATAGGAGAGGACCAGGGAGAAGATGAAGGTTTAATAATGTCCTGATCCAACATTTTGTTTATTTGGGTTTCTACTTCGTTCTTATGACAGTCAGGGAATCGGTAAGTTTTTGTATTAATAGGTGTGCTACTGGAAGTTTTGATTTCGTGTTGGATGGCTGATGTGAATGATAAGGGTTCGTCTGGTAAGTGGAATATGTCAGAATAATTTGAGCATAAATTTAATAGAGCTTCGGCTTCTTCATCGTTTAAGTGGGAGGTCTTTAGGGAATTAAGGACTTGTCTGGTCCGCTCAGTTACGTTTTCAGTTTGTGAGTTCGTCTGAAAGGGGTAAGCTTCAATTGCATCTAATCTGAGGTCAAGGTTATGTTTAATCTTCATGGGTTTGTTAGAAATATTAATAATGGATATGTTGATTCTATTATTATCTTTAACCTTCACTAGACAGTTGGCTACTAAGAGAGTTTCAGAAAGGTGTTGATCTAGTATCACGCCTTCCTTTAGCTCTGGATTTGCGACGGAACATTCTATTACGGTCTCTGTTCGTGGTGGTATTATGTAGCATGAATCAAAGAAATGAATTTTAATTTCATTATGATTTATTTTCAGAACGTCACGACAATAGTCTATGTTGCAGCTATTAGCTGTAAGAAAATCATTACCTATAATACCGTCATAAGGAAGATTAATATCTTTGATCACATGGAATTTATGGCTCATTGATTTAGTATTGGAAACCTTGAGTTTTAAATTGAAGTGACCTACGGTCTGAGTGGTTTCCTCGCCAGGATCGATACCTTTAATGTTTATAGGTTTGGGAGTGATTTTTGGTTTGGTTAATATGCTTGATTCTTTTAACAAGCAGATTGCAGAACCTGAGTCTACAAGAAGTGTGAGTGGGACGTCAGACACTTGTGACTCCACTAACACATGGGGTAATAGCTTTTTCGAGGTGTCAATGCTAACCTCGTAAATTTTGCTATCGGAATTGAGGTTTCCGTTTTGGGGCTGGCTACCCTGATGTATAACCTCGAAAGTGTTAAGGTTTCCGTTTTGGGGCTGTTTACCCTGATGTATAACCTTAGAAGGGTTGAGATTTTCGTTTTGGGGCTGGTTACCCTGATGCATAATCTCGAGAGTGTTAAGGTTTCCGTTTTGGGGCTGGTTACCCTGATGTATAACCTTAGAAGGGTTGAGATTTCCGTTTTGGGGCTGGTTACCCTGATGTATAATCTCGGGATCTATGCCGACTTTGACTTTACGTCCTGTGCGGCATGGTTGCAGGACATTTATTAGTTTAAATCCTCATCATCGGCATTTTTGCCTTCTTCATCGCAGACGGATTCATCAGAATCGTCACAGTCATCGACGAAATTGACTTGAGAGGACTTAGGATCGGGTTGGGACCCGGAAGATTTATTGGAATCCCTCTGAAATTGAGGATTTGGGTATCGTTTCTGTCGTTTTTGACAGTTATTTATATCATGACCGACCTCTTTGCAATATCTGCATGATAGGTTCGGATCATGTTTAATATTGCTTCCCGACGTACTCGGTTGCGAAGATGATTTCTGCGGGATCTTACTGCTACTTTGAGCAGAGACTTTTGATTTGAATCGATTTTGGTTAGCCTGTTTATCCTGTTGTGAGCTGTGATTGCGCCTATATAAGGTTTCTTGAATCCTTTCCTCGGAGATAGCTAAGTTCACGGCTTCATTGAAAGTTTTAGGCGCTCTACATCTTACAATATTTGAAACGCGGGGATTTAAACCCATAAAGAAATGATGGAGTGTTAAGTCCTCCATGGCTGCTGTGCGACCTGGCATTTCTTTTACTTTATAATTAGAAAGTGATATTTCTGTTAATAACTGTGAGAGATAAGTCTCCATTCGAAGGGCGAATTGTCCAACATTTTCTGAGGAAGTCTGTTTGCCTTCTTGGAGGTCAGTAAGTAAGTGTGTATAGTGTTTCCTTTCCGAAAATTGAGTTTTAAGAAATTCTTTTAGTTGCTCCCAAGATGTGAATTCTTTTATAGAGCAGGCAGTTTCTGCCTTGCCCGTAAGTTGGCATAATATGTATTTAAACAGGATTGGTTTCTGTGTTTCAGTCGCTAGCTCGTAAGCATTATTGCAATTATTAAGGAATGAATTTAATTGTTCGCGACTGCCGTCATATGGTTTCACAAACTTTAATAAAATATTGAGGTCCATTTCTACTACTGTTTGCCTAGTTATTCTGGGTGATAGGATCAGAGATTTCTGTTCTGGAAGTTCTAATGGAATGTCAATTTGCAACTTACTGTCTTCAGGTTTAGGCACTTTAGGCGGCATAATACAATTTAGACATTTAGTTACTTAATAATGAGATAAGTAGGTAGTAGATATCAAATAGCACAGACAAAGTTACAGTTATCAAGCGTGCAACAACTTACAGGAACACGTAGGCGGCGATAAGGATTAGCACTGGGAATAGCTGCATAGCGACACTCACACGCAGATAATTCAATTTACACTTAACTTCACTGAACACTTTTATGCACTATACGGAACACTCGCAGGATGTTCGAAGGACTCAGGGGGATGCCCGATGGAGTCGCAGGATGCTCGAAGGACTCGAAGGATGCCCGATGGAGTTACAGGATGCTCGAAGGTCGACACGCGGGATGCTTGAAGGACTCGATGCCTGAAGAACTCGCAGGATACGTGAAGGACTCGCAGGATGCCCGTAGGACACGACGCTCACAGGATAGTGGTAGGCTGCGCTTACTATGCGCTCAGGATGATAGAATCACGCAGAATCGTGACGTGTTGCACAAGAACACTTTACTGAATTTAACAGTTTATTTATTTTATAAGGTAGCAGGATACGGAGAGTCTATTCACTTGTTTTACACAAATATATTTTACGCGAATCGGCACTGGGGATTTCCGTATCCCACCGCTGCCACCAAATGTTATAGGGTCCCTTGCAAAAGGCTTTTTAAAAAAAGAATTATTTTAATTAAAATGTAGTTTATTTATGTAAACTTATTTAAGGGACCCTTATGCAACCGATCGCCTCGAAGGTTGAGGATAGACTAACTAACTGCTAATTAATATTGTAGACTATGAGATGGCTGTAAGCCTTATCAGGGATGACTCATCATTTAAGGGTTCAGTGTCTGCTTATAACAGTACGTAACAGATATAATTTAGAGATTTTTCAAATCAAATCAAAATATTTTCAATACTCAATATATTTATTTGCATTCCACAATGTGAACTTAGGTGGTAGGTACATTATAAAATATACATAATTTTGGATCATTGTGGACCCTGTCGGGCACAGCAAGATAGGATAGAGGAAGAGAGCTTATAATACGTTATTATTTTAAAGAGTAGATTATAAATGTCTTTATAATATACTTTGACTTTGATTTTATTTATTATTTTTGGTATTCATTTTTAATTATTCATTTTATTTATCATTAAAATATTCATTAATATTATAATAGCATTTATGGATTAGGTATTGTTTTAATTTATTTATAAATATATTAAATTTTTGTTATTTTTTAATTGCTTCTGGTAATTGATTATATATTTTAACTGACATTACTAATGTGCTTGTTGAGTGTATTTTCAGCTAAGAGCCACCAGGTAGGTTTAGCCTATTTTTGTGTCGTAGTGTATATTTAGTTTGTATGTTTTCTCGTGTAGTGAATAATTGTTGGTTGTTTCTAACAGACACTTTTATTGTTTAAAACAATTTTATTCCACAGAGACCTACACGGGCACTTATGAAACGTCAAAAGCTAGGTGCACGGTTCGAATCGGTCGTATCCTATGGAGAAGAGCCGGAAATAAACTCCACGGTTACTCTTTTAAAAATTATTGGCTTTTACAATGTTTTCAAATTACAGTGTTTATAGGTATGGGAGGACAGTGTATGCCTTTCAACAGGTACCTGGTACTTAACAAGATAGAAAATCGTCTACAAATCTTAATTTTACAAGTTAGGTCTACAACTGCAACGTTCTCACATTCAAAACATACAAAGAATCTATATAGAAGATAAATAAAATGAAATGAAAAAAAAATTAAAAGGTGTTTGTTCACAGAAATATTTTTTTTACAATACATAATACTTCTGCCAAACTGCAAAGCAGTTTGTTGGCAGACGTAACTCCCTTTTTGTTTGTACATTTCATATTTTTTATATAAATAGTGACACTTTTTCACATAAACTACTATTCCTTATGTTCATGAATTTAAACAAAAAAGAAACAGACATACAATTTTTTTTTTGTTTTTCATCATATCGACGGGGTAGTATCAATATCTAATAACTACAAAACCATGATTTTACAGGAAGCGAAAAAAACGTTTAATTTCTATAGTTTTTAACATTTGAATCAAAAAGTAACTGATATTTAAAAAAATTGTAGGAAACGCTTGAGATGGTGATAATGATTTCAATATAATATTTCAGGTTAGGGATATAAACGTAGATAGAAGTTATTGTTTCAAATTTAACTGAGAATCTGGTATTTATCGCGTAGATACAAGGTATTGTATTTATAAATAAAAACAGTCTGGATTAAATTTACACATCGTATTTATTAAATTTGACAAAAGTAACACAATTCTTTTTTTATGCCATATTTGTTGTAACAAGTTTGACAAAAGTAATTACAAAATTAAGACAGATTAATATTAGTGAAAATTACAATACTTGAAAGACAACCTTTCTTTTGGTTGTAACTTAATTTGGCACAAATAATTATGGCTTTATTAATCAACTAAAAATAACGTATAGAGATGAGATCAAAAAAGCTATGAACAGCTAAAATCGTAATCACAGCATCAGTCAAGTGATATCAAGACAATTCGTAAATATAATAATCGGACATACCTAAATCAGTCTTTTTGGTACAACGTTACACATTAATAATCAATAGGTTCCCCTACAACAAAGAGATATGAAAAAAAATAACATAATTAATTAACGACAGAAAAAATATAACTCTCTCACTTTCTTAGTATAAAGCTAAGCTTAATAATTATTATTTAAAATAGCAAATTCTATCTTTGAACAAGGGACAACATTCACAATAATCAATAATAGCAAATCAACTAATTGATCATAAAATAACACTTGCATTAAATTTCCTATGCAAAAGGAAGTGTATCGTAAAACGCGTGACAATCTCTGGGAAGAACTTGTTTAAGCTGTTGTAAATGATCAAACTTTGTAGCTGAAATGGGTATCCTGTTGGAGTGCAACTGGCGATAGTTGATATTCTCAGAGTTTACTATCTTAGGTCTCTGAGGTACGGTGGACGCCATCATGCGCGTGCGGGCCCTCACGACGGGGGATGCTGTGGCCCGGGGTGGTGTCGTCTTGGCGGTGTCTTTAGACATCGCCAATGCCTTCAATACCCTGCCCTGGAGTTGCATCAGGGAGGCACCCCGGTATCACCGGATGCCGACCTACCTCTGTCGTGTGGTCGAGGCCTATTTGACGGACAGGGCCGTCATCTACCCCGGTCACCAGGGAGTATGGAACCGGCAAGAAATGTCGTGCGGTGTCCCACAGGGATCGGTTCTGGGGCCGCATCTGTGGGACATCGGATACGACTGGGTGCTGCGCGCCGACCTCCCTAGCGGCGTCAGCGTGGTTTGAATCGTCGAGAGGATCCGGCAATTGGGACTCGAGGTGGCCCTGCACAAGTCCGAGGCCATGTGTTTTCATGGTCCTCGGAACACGCCACCGTCGGGTTCCCAAATAACGGTAGGAGGGGTTCACATCGGCGTCGAGTCGACGATGAAGTATCTGGGACTCGTCCTCGACAGCCGGTGGAACTTCGTGGAGCATTTCCGACGTTTGGCTCCCAGACTGGAAAGGGCCGGGGCTGCCTTAAAGCGGCTCCTGTCCAATCTAGGAGGGCCAAACGCCTCCTGCCGGAGGCTCTGTCAATGAGAATGGAATTAAACAACCATCAAAGTCGGCTATTTGGCTGGACAGTACCTGTTCACCTCTCTTTCACACTCGGACATTTACTTTTCGTTCTCTTCACTGCGATGCGACACTGCAACTAGCTAGTCTAGTCAGCGAGGGACAGCGCCACAGTCAACACGTTTTTAAGCGTAGATATTCGGTATTGCAAGCAAAAATCAAGCACGGTGACTTATTAGGTATTTCTTTAAGCGAATATCTCATAAATAAGAACAATTCAAGACCTTATATCTTTGCAAATACGAGCTCTTTCACATTTTACCTACGAATATGCAATAAAGTGAAAATCGCTAAACTGTTAGTTATTAGATATTGATACTTCACCGTCGATATATTCCACCATATAAATGGAGGATCCTCGACCAGACGGGTGTCGTGTCTGGTGGGCAACTGCACGACGATTGATGTCGCGACATTGTATATATGCTAGTTGCGCGATAAACTCTGCTTGCGCGATGCAGGATTCTGCGTGACGTCAGTGTGATGCGTAGTTCGCATGTTGCGATATAGATACGCTACAGTCTGTTGCTTACACATTTATTCGGTTTTGTTTGATCACACGTGTTAATCGTCAATAATCAAGCAAATCTGTAGGCACGTACCTATAGAGTCTTCGGACGATAGTTTAATCGGTCAGACAAAAAGCTTAGAAAAATTCTGGGTTGGAACAAATTTCTACAATTTGACAATTAATATGAAATTGATGATTATTATTCAGTAAGTAAATATATCATTCATAAAGTAGCGAATCAAAAAACAGAGCTGCAATTTGAAAAAAAAATCGGTTGTCTGTAAAGTCGGTTTACTGACGATAGTTGAACGTGACAACGTCATAAGAAAATACTGATTGAATGGTTGCATTTTTCAAAACAAAATTTTAATTTTATTTGTTTGGTTGATATTTTGTATGCATATAGAGAAGGAGGTAAATGGAAATCACAATTGAATTGATCAAGTTACATTTATTTGTACGCATAAATACAATTATGTAAATTTTTACCTTTATCGCCGCAATTATCGTTGCTATAAACAATTGACACCACATTCACTTTTCACTGCACTTCATACTTGACGAAAAACATGTAAATATATTATTGTATAGCAGCTGTCTACGCGGACGCATCGCTCACTCAAGTAGGAGAGAGACAGATGTCGAACGCTGCCGAACGCGGAGGCCGATTGTGCCTCTTTGTCGCTCGTTCCGCGCTCTCGCTTGCACTTCAAAATGGAACGCCATAGAGCGAGGTAACGCCGCATGAGTCATGTTTTTTCGTGCGGCGAGGTAACGCCGCATAAGTCATGTTTTTTCGTCCGTGCAGTCGGCTCCATCGAATTATAAGACGTTGTCACGTCAAAAAGAATAGTTGAATTTGGCGGGCTACAGCTAAGTAAAAAAAAAGTAAAACAAAGTCGATATAATTCATACAATAACAAAAGCAGTTCATCCCTATTCAATTTACACGCCTAATACCGGCAGGAAGATATTAAAAATATAATTTCCCCAACAATACAGTGGGGTCGTCGTCTGTAAATTGATTCCATGGTAAATTGAAAATTACCCCGAATCCAGGGCCACTTGGTATAAAAAAATACCATCGAAAGCCTGACTAACACCGCTGTAAATAAAATTATACACGGTTTGCAATGAAGTCACAATCATGGGTTCTGTATAGATTAAGATTTTTGTAAATAAATCAGCGGTGTAATTGCGTAACACACTAAAAGTAGGAATGACTTTAATTTTGACAGTTCAACAACATTCATTGCGTTATTAACGTTGTTGAGCAGACAATTTTTTCGAACATATGAAGCAATGGATTAGCAATATCCTTCAAAATGATGCAGACTGTGGTTGATAGTGTGTTACGATACGCAATTAGGGTGCTCGGTTATTTCATTCAATCAATCAATCAATCTTTATTTGTGAACATAGGTATATATACATAAAAGGTCTTAAATATACATATTATTGTAGTCGAACTCTATGTTCTACCAATAAAATTAGTGTACAAATAGTATATTTTTGTGTTTTTTTCATTGAGGCAAACTTCTGCTTGAGATATATTTGTATTATTTTGATACCTACAAGTACCCTGTAATTATATACCTAACTAAGTTTTAGGTTATATTTAGGTACTTAGGATTGAAAGAAAACAAAGGATAATTTAAGAACAATTGACGAGCCGTACCAGACCGCATTTTACAATGTGCCGACGACAGAACTTTTGCACTAACACTGAATTCAGTCAATGGCAAATGGTAAATGGCGAAGTAGATCGGACGGTTAAGCACAGAATTAACACTGGATGGATGAAATGGCAACAGGTCACGGGAACAATTTGCGACTCCCGCATTCCCCTTTAACTTAAGGGGGAGATATATAAAATAATGATTCGACCTGCTGTCTTGTATGGATCAGAATGTTGGGCCACAAAAGAGATGAATGAAAGGCAATCGCAGGCAGCTGAGATGAGACTGCTAAGAAGGATGTGTGGTGTTACACGAATGAATAGAATAAAAAAGAAGAAAGAGGAAGTCTGAAAGTGGTACCGGTGGCTGAAAAGATATGTGGATTTTGGTTGTCATGGTATGGGCATGTGATAAGGAAGAATGAGGAAAATGTCGTGAGGAAAGTTTTGAGTTTGAAAGTGGATGGCTTTATCAGTAGGGGAAGACCAAAGAAACAATGGAATAGACTGTGTGATAGATGAAATGGTTAGAAAGGGAGTGACTGCAGAGATGACGACTAATAGAAAAGTATGAAAGAATAAAACATGATGCGCCGACCACAAATCAATAAGGATAAGGGTAGGAGAATGATGACCGACTTCAGTCAATTTATACAGCTTTGTTATTTCCTTGCAAATATGACATTTGACTACTTCATAATATCACGCCTTGTTTTACTCCGAAGGTTTGGGCAGCGGTGTACCTACAGGGTGTTTTTGACAGCCCTCCGCAAACTGATAGGGTGGCTTCATTCAGTACATCATATTAAGATGACCGGTACATGAAATTCTTTCAGGAACATTAAGGGAATCCAAAAAACCAGATTTGTTTTATGGGGGGACATCGTGATCACTTACCTCACACGCAATGTATCGTTACCGTGGCAAAACGCACGTAGCGGACGGCAGCGCAGCGAGCTTGAGCGAGGCTGCCCCCGCCCCCCGCGCGCTCCCCGGCGCACCTGGGCCGCGTCTTTTATTACGTTACGTTACAGCATATTTTTTTTTTCCTGAGAAAATTTCCAGTGGGATATGATTCAGAATAAGGAGCTGAATCAATCCTGTGTTTTTGTGGAGGGCTGTCAAAAACACCCTGTATAGTACACCCACATTTTTCAGTTATTTTTAAGTCCCTTGTAATAGATGAGCCTTTGGCATCAACTAGGCACAATGACAGCCTACAGGCTGCAACTGAGACATTCCAGATAGAAAAACCTAAAAACACTTTGCTCGACCTAGGAACGGAACCCGTTACCTCATGCTCACCAGTATTGCAGTAGTGCAGCCATTAGACCAAGGCAGTCGTCGACTACTACATAAGGGCTTCAATTTCATTTGACACATTGTAAAATGCGCTCCGATGCGGACTGACGCGCGCTGGTCTGGGTAAATTGATCATAACAAACAGGAGAATACCTGTTTGTTTTACATTGCCTCATCACAATCATGTCACCCTAAAGACGTACATAACAAACAGGAGAATAGGTACCTGTTTGTTTGACATTGCCTCATCACAATCATGTCACCCTAAAGACGTACACTGCTGGACATAGGACCTTCTCCAAGCTTTTCCACAGTGACCAGTCCTATACTGCTATCAGAATCGCCTCATCATCAATCTGTCTTTCTGTTAAGGCCGGCTTCTAGTCTAACCGGTTGCAGCTAAATACCAGTATTTTATATGAACCGTTCGAATGCCTAGATCAGACCTCCACAACCCAGTAACTGGGTAACATGATACCCCTTGGTAAGTCTGGTTGTCAGACTTTTAGGCTTCTAACTACTCGTAACGACTATCAATGATCTACGAATAACAGCAGGGAGTCTGGGACCAACGGCTTAAAGCTTCGTCCAGATATGTTTTTTTATCCCTACCGTTCCTCCGTACCGCGATCCAAGAATGCTCTTTGGACGAGAGAGATCGGGGCGTACCTCACAAATGTACAGAGGCGGACTTCATGCCATAGTCATTTTCTACCAGTCAACCTTTGGGTGATGCAGAGACAAACAGTGATAGGTTCAATTTATAATGATAATTTAGGAATAAATATTTTTAAATATATAAAGACAGGCATAAACTTATTAAGTAAGATATGTAATGTGGATGGTGCACGAACCGACCGCGGCAGGCGAAGCTGAACGTCCGAGCGACCCGTGCGGCTGTCATTCACTATTGTAAGTAACTATCAATAATTACTAAAGTCCCCGTCACGAGAAGCTATAAATTTTGTAAATAAAGAACTTCTACTGAGTTACGTAGCGACAATTCAAATCAACAACATTAATAATCCCAAATTCAATCAACTCAAAGTAACATACGTGTAATAAGAAACTAACGAGCATTTTCATTTGGTCGGGTTATAGTTGAGCGATATAAAGCGTTGTCGTCTAATGTTTTGTGGTACTGGAACGCGTCTGACTCATGGAACGTAAACATTTGGGCCGCCATCTTGAAGTAAGTCCACGCTGACGCTGTCGATGCTGTCATTCGAGTTTCAAATGCGTCTCAGTTTGGTTGTGTTGTTTTCGTGGATTAGGTTATATTGTTTGTTAATGTTGTCTTTTTTTTTAACTGTTTTTTCTTTTCTTTGATACCAAGGTTGCAAACCTCTGAATGTGTGTTTACAAAATTTATAGCTTCTCGTGACGAGAACTTTAGGCTAAAAGATTCCTTCAAAGAACGGTTTAGGTTATTTGCTCCTGGAGTGAATGAGCCAAGATGAAAATAGCTTACGGACCCCTAAAAGCCTCGTTATTAATGTTCGAAAAGGGAGCGATGCAAATTTGCCCACAAATAGAAATTCTTCTCATTAACCAAGGCTTAATGACGTCTTTTTTTAGTAAAAACCTGCCAAAGAAATGCGTGGCTTTAGCTAGGAAACGGAATGCTTAGAAATAAACAGTAGGGGCGCCATGTTTCAATGGTAACATACTCTTTTACATACGTAAGGTCGTTTCAGTGTAATAAAAACATCAATGTGGTAGGTAAATATGTATTTGGAAAATACTTTATCTCAACAATCGTACCGTTTGGATTATTTTAGGGTTCCGTACGTAAAAAGGAAAAACCGGTTTCTTGTATCATCATAGAATCACTTCGTTGTTCGTCCGTCAGTCTGTCAAGACCCTATTTGTCAGTAACGTTTGGAGGTATCAAGTTGAAATTAATATCTAATATTTAAGTATACGGTCCGTTAGAGCTCTAACAAAATCAAACTTCTAAATCAGCGCAATAAAGAAATACGGCCATTAAAGTATGTGATATATTTTGAAACTTGCAAATAAATCAAAACCTGAAGGGTACTTCCCGTTGATCTAGAATCAAGAAATTTGGCAAGAAGCAAGGTCTTACAGCACAAGTAAAGGGAAAAATTCTAAAATCGTTAATTTTTAGTCTAATCACATAAATTATATTTTAGCGTTTAGAAACATACACTTCCAGTTGGAGAATTGACCGTGACGTATATCAATGTACGGGAGAACATGGTTTTCAACTACTATGTTAAGTTTGTTTTTGGGATAAATTCATCCCAATTACGGAACAATTACAAAACTATCCTACGTAAGGCGTAACGGATCTTTGGCCAAGATTCTGAAAGCATTTTATTTAGAAACGCGACTAAAAGTTAGTCTACTATTTTTAGGTTTCCGTACCCAAAGGATGGCAACGAAATACTATTTCAAAGCCTCCGGTGTCCGTCCGTCCGTCTGTCTGACAGCGGGCTGTATCTCATTAACCATGGGTAGTAGGTAAACAGTTAAAATGTACCTAGTGTTAAATATTGTACAGTGGTACGGAACCCTTCGTGTGCGAGTGCGATTCGCACTTGGTCGGTTTTTTCTTCTTTCTTGATGTTACCAAACTAGTTTTTACTTTATTTATTTTACAGAACAGTTTATTGTTGATCCGATTTGTCGTTTTAATGATCCCAGAAGACACGAATGTTCCGTATCAATCCGTATATTTTTCCTATAACGCATACTAACCCTAGTGACGCGTGAATATTTATTTAAAGTGGATACCAACAAATGATGTAGGCACTTTCCGCCCTAGCCAGGTAAATTGTTACGTCGTAGACTATTATTATTTGTAGCTTGCCAAAATTTACCTTTGGAGGTGTAGGTATGCGCCAAAGTCTTATGGTTTAGTATAGCCTTTAATCCTCTAAAAGCAATAATTCGTGAGAATTATAAAAGGATCGTAGCAGATGGCGTTCTATGGTTTTCTGCTTACCCCCATGGGAAGAAGTTGTGAGTTTATGTATGTATGATTATAAAAGCTGTCTCGTTGGTCTAGTGTCCGCAAGCACTAAGCACTATCGAGCATGAGGTCCAGTCGAGCTATTCTGTAACAATCTCACCGTAATAACTTATGTGAAGTGAGCTTCAAGTGAGTTGTCGATAGTATCAGGTGCTCACTTCACCTAAGTTATCACGGTGAGATTGTTACAGAATCGACCGGCTGGGCTCGTTTCCCAGGTCGGGCAAAGAGTTATTAGGAATTTACCATCAATGTAGTAGTCTGTATTTGTGCCTGGTTGATGGCAATAGGCTCGCCCCCTATTATATGGGACTCAAACACAACAGGCGAAATGTGTGTGTACTATAGGTACACGTCTGCTTAGCCCTTCGGGGTATACACGCGTAAGGTTATGTTATTATAAAAGTGAAATTACGAAAGGCTACAACATGAACAGCCTTATAATGTTCTGTCCTTCCTGCTGGTGTTACTCAGGGCAGGGCTTCTCACTGTAAGATGGAATGGGCCATATTCCACCACAGGAGAACAGTGCGGGTTTGTGGATGTCTTATAAGATGATAATGGATTATAAGAGCAATGAATCGACCAAACGCTAATATTAAGGCGCAACTACACTTGGTCGTTAGCCCGAATTCGGGAGAACGACCAAGTGTAAATACGACATTATTAAGAAAACTAGAATAATGTCCTTTCTTAAGTATTGTTCGTCGAGTCGTAGAGCTCCTTATGTTCTGAGTTGAGCTACGATTACTGACAAATGCTTGCACTGACTGGACAGGTTCACTCAAATCTGTGTGGTTCTTGCCTCAAACGACAATTTCAGACACTAATCTACATGGTCCTAATTTGATCTGACCAAGATTATGTCTGGACTTTAAAAGAGACTGAACCCTGAGTTTGTTTCGCTGTTTATTCTTAGGGGTAGTCAGAGAGGAAATATCGACTCCACATTAAGCTGTGTTTTTTTTATAATTCTTACAAAAGGCTCCGATACTTATCCTATTTACAAAATGTTAAACAATTTAATTTAATTTAAAAAACGACCTTGATGGTTTTTCTTACTAATAAACCAAGCACCATTGACTCGAAAAGAAGGAGACAAAACGAACGGAAACGTACTTAGACAGACATTACTATCCTGAAAATAGACGTAAAAAAACGCTTAATAATAGGATCATTGCTTCAGCTTTGAAAGCAGAATTATACTCTAAATTTAGTTGCAAACAGAGAGCTAATTTGGACCACAAAAAGTGTCACATCACGTTCAAAATCAGCGTAAAGTGGGGGAGTCGGTAAAAAGTGGCAGCGAGCCGGCACTTACGCGGCTAAATAAAAAAAAATGGCGACTGCTTCATTATTGACCACAACGACGTGCGAAGGGATGAATGTGGAGAAGGTAGATTTATTTCATGAACTAAGTGTGCTTATCTAAAAATACCTACATTATTTTATACAGTATCTTTTTGTGAGCCAAATTTATTTTTTCATTGTCAGTTGAATCAAAGTCGAATTGGATTCAATAGTTCAGATATAAAAAATTGTTTAGTCGGGTAATTTCACGTAGTAGTCATTTCAATTATAGAACCAAAACGACTTGGTAGTGCAAGAAAAGGTACGTACAGGGTCACATGCCAGGATTTTCATCGCCAGGTAGCATCAAAAACTTATTATATTTCACTTTAAGGCGGGGTGTTATCTCAATATTCCCAAAAATTGGTTTCTTAGAACGTCGAGTATGACGTAATGTAATAAAAATAAGTAACGCGAAAAATACAGTGAACAGAGAAGGGTATAAAGAAGAATTTAAACCGAACAGAATAATAAATAATAGTTTGATATTCCCAATAAAAAATTGGGAAGTTGTAGCACAAAAATAAACTTTGACGTCGAAGATCTCTGTATTTCCAGCGATAACAACAGTTTTTTTTTTAAGAATTTAGTAGGTTTTCCATTTTTTTAAAACTTTAACCAAACCATTATTTAATTTTATGTCTATATTTTAAATAATCTAAAGAAAAGCAGTAAAATAAATGCCCACTCGCAGCTTACGTCACATTTCAACACAAATATCATTTTCAATTTTCAATCTTATTGACGCTCCATAGTGGTGACAATAGTTTACGCGGTCATACTTTAGTCGTCGGGCAGCGCTCGACTTGGATGGTTGGCACCGGACGCTCTGTGCATAATTCGATTGTAGTTTTCAAGTAATTTATGACTGAAAACAGTGTGTGAATTGAACTAAAGTTCTGTGGCGGACTACTAAGGCTACTCACTGCCTAATATTGAAGTGAAAATTCAGTCTCAGTGGAAATATGGGCAATAAAAATAAAATGTTGCGAAAGAGTTTTACAAGAAAAAGACGAAAAACTCGAAAAAATGATGGAATGTTTGGGTAAGTAGGATGATTACGGTATTGTATCATAATAACATTTGAAATTTGTATTTAGTTTAGTATACTTACGAAACTGTATAAATCTATAGAAACGGTATTGACAATTTCTACAAACATTTTGCTAAATCCAAAAACAAATAGGTGCACTCTATTTTGATGTCTATAGAATGCATATTTGAATGCGCCTAGTGCAAACGTCTCTGGTCGAAGCAACCATCGAGGCGATAGCCATATTGCAATAGTAGGTATAAGTAACAAAAACCAACTTGCAGATAAATCAGAGTGCGTTCGTAATTATTATAATAATATAAATATTGCACTAGTTATATAAAAAGCATTTTGATTCTTTTGTAAGATAATTTTTATAATATTTATTGAGTCATTAGACCAGTGCCGATAATTTTTGAAAACGAAAAAAGTCACAGTAGGATGAAACCCATTGGAAAAGAAAGAGAATATAACAAAAATGAAAGGATAAATAATTTACGGGCGATCCGAGGTCGGGAAGTGGGGGTTATCTCGATTTCCGGCAAAACTACAAGTCTTATGGAAAAAAGTGTAATAGCAAAGTTGTAGGTAATAAAAATATCTACAACTTTTGTATTCACACTTTTTTCAAGTAACCTCAAAATTTATGTGAAAAATTCAAATAACCAAGTTTTTGGTTTTATATTTTTATCTTTTACACAGCATTTTTTTTTTCGCGAAATTTGCCGAATACTTACCTTTTTATGTTTCAAGCACACTGTATTTTTATTGATTTAAAATATTTGTTTTTTTCACCTTATTTTGACCTAATATCGAAAAAGCACCCTAATTTTCAATCGAAAATTCTCACGTGAAAATATCTGCTTTTTTAAAACTCGGTAAAAAAAATAATTGCTAATAGAATAAATCATTAAAATAGTCATCCAGGGTATAATAACATTTCTCAACTAATAACTTGTGAAGACACTTTTTGAATTTCTTTAATGGCATACATTTTATAGCATCAGGTATTTTATTAAAAATTTTTGGTGCAACACCAAAGAAGCTCTTTTTCATTAACGCAGTATTGCATTTCAACGTACATAGTTGATTTTCATATTGACTCCGAATGGGGGTCTTCTTAACTGTTGAAAATTTTGTAAATAAATGTGGATTTGATTTTATAAATAATGCAGTTTCTAATATATATATAGCTGGTAATGTTAATATTTTTAATTTCTTAAAGTAGGGAACGCAACTATCTGTTGACTTTAAATTACACATGGATCTTACACACCTTCTTTGCATCCTGAATACCAGTTCCCTATTAGTTGATTGCCCCCAGAAAACAACACCATAACGGAGATTAGAGGCTACAAGTCCATGATAGGCTGTTAACAGTGTTTCAGAATTAACTCTCTTAGATAATTGAAACAATAGATACGCAGATTTACTCAGTCGATTACAAACCACTTCCAGGTGAGGTTTCCAAGTCAACTTATGGTCTACAGATATGCCTAAGAATTTTGCACTCGTAACTTCTTCTATTTTACACTCATCGTAGGTAATATTAAGGGGTGGATTCTCACGTCGTTGATGAAACTGTACAATTTTAGTCTTACTCAAATTGATCACAAGATTATTATTATTTAGCCAATTAATGACGTTATTTAGCAAGTTATTGATCTCATTTCGATATTCGTTTGGATCAGTGCATTCTATGATAGCTGTACTGTCATCTGCAAAAAGTACAATTTTGTTTCTCAAATTTCTTGGGAGATCATTGATATATATCAAGAAAAGTAGGGGCCCGAGTACAGTGCCCTGAGGCACACCATACCTCACGGATCTCGCTTCAGAGACATATGTAGTTTCTAATTTGCTTATAGGACAAATTCTGGAAATCTCAGTACACTGTGTCCTATCACTTAGGTATGATTCTAGGAGTTTATGAATGTTTCCCCGAATGCCGTACCCGTGTAACTTTTGTAGCAAGATCTGATGATCTACGAAGTCAAAAGCTTTTGACATATCCGTGAAGATCGAGCACACAGGATTTTTTTTATCCACAGATGTCATTATACTTGACAGCAGGTCAAATAGTGCCATATTAATATTAGTATTTTTCCTAAATCCTTTTTGTTCATTGCAAAATAACTGAAACTTCTCGAAATACGTGTAAATGGAATTATATATTATTTTTTCAATAACTTTTGCAATGACTGGTATTTTTGCAATAGGCCTGTAATTTTTTATATCAGTCTTGTCATTATTTTTGTAAATGGGTTTAATAATTGCCTTCTTGAGACTAGTAGGGAATATACCATCAGAAATGCAAAGATTAATTATGTGCGATAACGGTGTCGCTATGACCTCCTTAACATCTTTTATTACTCTAGTTGAAATACCGTCGTATCCTACTGTACTAGTATTTTTTAAGCTACTTATCACTTTTATAATGTCAGTGTCTGAAACTGGTAGCATAAATAGAGACTGCGAAGTTGAGTTTTCAATAACATTTCTACACGAATTTGTTAACGGGGTATTATTAAGGTTTGTTTTTGAATTATTTTCTATAATCTCTATAAAATATTTATTGAATTCATTCGCAATGTCAAGGGGATGTGTAAGAGTTGATTTATCATTTTGTATGGTCAATATTGGTTCTTGCGGCAGACATACTTTGGATTTGTTAATAACTTGCCAAGCAGCTTTTGATTTATTTTGAGACGTCTTTATGAAGTGGTTGTTTTGGGCCTTCTGGGTTAGATTTACTATTCTTCTATAAAGCTTGGAATATTTTTTAAAAGCAAGTCTATTTTTTGTGTTCGGATTATGCCTATATGTCCAAAGTAGCTGCCTCTGTTTTCTGCTACATATTTTTATCCCGTTCGAAATCCATTTGGTTTTTTTACAAGTATAAATGGTTACTATTTTTTCTGGGAAACACAATTTGTATAGCAATATAAAGTCATCTATAAAATTTTCGTAGGATTCATTTGCGTCTTTAGCTTCGTATACTCGTCGAAAAGTTAGGTTTTTTAGATGATTTTTAAATTTCATTAAGTTATCTACTGATATTTCCTGTTTAATTGTTTTCCAATATTTAATCATACAGGTTTTTTTAATGGGAACTTGCAGTAGTTGTGATGTATGATCAGATAGAAGTAAATCTATTATCTTAGCTTTACAACCTTTACGGTAAGAATGTGCAAAATTATCTAAGCAAGAGTTACTAGCCAATCTGGTTGGTTTATCAAGTTCTAATTTGAGATTATATTGCAAGAGAAAGTTTTCAAATTCTATTGTGATTTTATTTCTCTTTAACACATCAATATTAAAGTCTCCGGTTAATATAATTTTTTTATTTGTAGATACGCAAAGTCTTCTCAATATATTGTCCAGTTTTTCATAAAATACATTATAATTACATTTTGGAATCCTGTAAATGCATATTACAATAATATTATAAGATGTCAGTTCAATACCGCAACATTCGAAAACACCTGAGACCGACTGTTTTGCAATATCTGTCAATTCTCTAAATTGCAGCCCTGCTCTTACAAAAATGCAAGTTCCTCCACGTTTGACACTTCTGGTAAAAAAGGCAGCTGGGCAGAAATTAGGTATACGCAACATACATTCATAGCCCGTCTCTATAAAATGCTCTGTCATACAGATGATATCTACCTTTGTTCCCTCACTAGAAAGTTCGTCTAGTTTAACTACTAACGTCTGATTTATTCATAAGCCCTGCTATGTTCTGATGGAGAGTGGTGAGGTGGTAGTTATAGAAAAAACTGATTGTCCATTGTTTTTGTTAGTGTATGGGGTTCAGTTTTATCTTCTTGAGAGCAACCAACCTGTGAGTGTATGTGGTCTTTGGTATTTACAATATCTAGGTCTAAGATTAAATCATGCAAGTCTGACAGAACTTTCACAAAGCCCTTGTTATTCAGGTGTGCATGCCGTTGGTTATACGTATCCCACGTGTATGGAAGATTAAGATTTGAATCTAGTATAAATGCATAATTGTAAGTCTCAACATCCATGTAAATTAGATTATTGAAAGTATCAACTCTGCTGTTAAACATTATATTTGTATTGTCCATAAATTTAAAAGTTGGCAGACATATTATGAAGTTAGTATGATTAAGTGGTAATAGTTTATCTCTAATATAAGTAACAAACTCAATATAATTATGCGTTTTTGTAAAGTCGTCTTCACCAATAAATATAATACAATAATCTAATCGAGAGAAGTTACGTACTTTTAGATCAATGTCCTTTAACAAATATTTCACTCCGCATCTGGGAGTACGGTAATGACACATATTAAAGTTTCCTAAATGAGTTCTTTCACTCAATGTTTGTATTCTGTTGGATGTTTCACTACTCAAAATACAAATGTTATTCTTCGCAGGTGGTGGTGATGCAATATGAGATTTCGCGCTAATAATATTATTCAATGAGGCGACACCTTGAGTACATCCAGCGTCAATGTTAACTTCATGTCCGCTTGGCGCTCTTGTCAAACTTTCCGATGTCTGCGTCTGTTTTGTTTTTGTATAAGGAGTATGAATGTTCTTCTTTGGTGTTTGAAATCTGGATTTAAGTGGACTACTGACAATTACTTTGTATGTTTTTTTATTTTTTTCCAATAGGTCCTCATTACTTTGCTTCAGCTTACTATTTTCTAGCGATAATATTTCAATTTCCCTATGCGCACCTAGCAATTGATTTTTTAGTTCTTCTATCTCTTTCTTATAGATAGTAATTCGGTTTTCATCCTCGTCCTCAGATATATCTGGCATAGAATTTGAGGTACAATCCATCGTTTGCGAAATTATGTCGCTGTCATCCTTATCTGGTTCCGATTGGGTGCGTTGTCTTCGATGAGTTATGTTTCCAAAGAAACTCATTCTTTTAAGTCTATTTATTTTGCTTAAATTGTACCTAATTTAAATTTTAAGTAATTCCAAAAAATACACATAAGTGAATAATTTTTATTTTCTACCAAAAGACTTAATTTTCTTATTCTGGTATCACAAGTTCTTTATTATATTAGCAGCACTGGTTAGTGTGTCAATTTCAGTTCCGCTCCTTGACACTAGATGGCGCTGTTTGCCATTAAGTATTATTTATTTGTAGTAGCAACTCTAATGTTAATGTCAATTTTTAAAACGTCAATGTCAATATTTGTTTCGCTACTCACTACTAGGGGCGCTACTTATGGTACAAAGTTCACTTTTTGAAACAAAACATTTATATATAACTAGTGTGCAGTATTTATATTATTATAATAATTACGAACGCACTCTGATTTATCTGCAAGTTTGTTTTTGTTACTTATACCTACTATTGCAATATGGCTATCGCCTCGATGGTTGCTTCGACCAGAGACGTTTGCACTAGGCGCATTCAAATATGCATTCTATAGACATCAAAATAGAGTGCACCTATTTGTTTTTGGATTTAGCAAAATGTTTGTAGAAATTGTCAATGCCGTTTCTATAGATTTATACAGTTTCGTAAGTAAACTAAACTAAATACAAATTTCAAATGTTATGATATAATACCGTAATCATCCTACTTACCCAAACATTCCATCATTTTTTCGAGTTTTTCGTCTTTTTCTTGTAAAACTCTTTCGCAACATTTTATTTTTATTGCCCATATTTCCACTGAGACTGAATTTTCACTTCAATATTAGGCAGTGAGTAGCCTTAGTAGTCCGCCACAGAACTTTAGTTCAATTCACGCACTGTTTTACCAATTTTAGCAAATACCAACTAATATTCAGCCAGCAGCAGCTTCCATTCCCGTGGATGATCCCTCTATCGTCTAAATTTTTCAGAATTCTAGCTTCCGTCCCGGCTCCGCATTTTCTTAGAAACATTATGGCATTTGTCACTTTGGAGCTGTGATATTATTGCATTTATTTAGAGTTTATGTGATTTTTAAGTGGTCCGAGGGCCTTTATGTTGGTTTTGTTTTCTATTTTTTTACCGCACCCACTAAGTACCTATCTAAAACACAAACATTAGTTTGAAATGGCATAACTACCCATTTAATTAACCCTTCCATCCCTGATACTGACTTACACCCGAAAAGCATAATTCCCCTTCTAGAGCAGTCGGGTAAAATTCGGAATGTTTATATTTGACCTGTTTATCATGTACTGTAATAAAAATAAACAGTAGTGATGTTTTTTTTTAAATTGTTATGTGTAATTATTTATTGTATCATATTATGAACCGACACTGTAATTACATCGAATTTTAGAACGCACGTCATAAGTAAGTATATTCAACAGAAAACATCTTATTTCCTTACGTATACTATGCAACTTTCCTTGAGCACACAAACGCCCGTGTTAGCGTTTGCGAGTGTGTGCATAATTACCGTAAAACGCGCAGATGCGGTTGTGTGAGTGCGGTAATAGCGATTAAAATCGTAGTCGGTCCGCGCCTTAAGAACGAATGTCGTCACTTCTCGCGAGAAAACATACTCGACGGTGCGACGCGATCCAATTTCCATGAAGTTTCCATAGAAATTGTTCTACTAGACCCGCGTCGTGATGTCGTATGAGCCTTAAAACTATCAAACGTTAAACAGATGACGATCAACCGATCTTCGTAGTAAATGACAACCAAAAATTCTCGGTCAACTACAAAACTAATAGTTATTTGTCATGCAAGGCTGCAAAGTTGTTTTTTGGCGCGAGTTTTTGTATTGAAATCTGGAGGCCTACTCTCTAAATCCGTCAACGAGGATACGGGCCTGTCCGAAAGTAGTTCGACACTTAAAAGTGAACCCTACTCCCGATTAATTAACTTTTCCGGGCGGTCAAAACCACATCGGGAGTAAGGACAACGGTCTCAACGTTCTGTTATTAATTTATAGTTCGGGCCCCGGACTAATCTTATGTCCGTAAGTGATACGGAGTAAGAAACATCCGTAACTTCGGCCGAAACGACGGACTTCGTGCTTAGGGAGTAGACCCCCTGAGCATAGCGAGGGTTTCAAAGGTACGAGACGCACTATAACTTTGCTGCCGAGCAAAACACACAACTGGTCACCTCACTACAGCTAAGAAAATGCTAGGTGCAAGAAAAACAGCTTAGATTTTTTTTTTTGTTTTTTTAAACAGTGTGTTAAAGTGGTTTAAACCATGGTTCCAATCAATAAAGTTCTATATTCAAAAATGGCTCCATGGTTAAAACCTGTGCTGTGGGTCTAAAGCTAAACCATGTTTTGTAATAAAACGGTAGATATATTAGGTAATAACTATTACGTGTCTTTTTTTTTAGGATTGCGTCCCCATAGCTACTGGTTCCACAATATTTTTTCCTCTGCGACTGTAAAACAAAACACTTCACACCTCCATGGACAGGCTGTGGGGAGCTCTTTAATCTCCAGCGATGCACCGCTACAAAATTTAATATTAATATTAATCTGTAGGCGGTGGAGACTTCACTTTATAAGTTAAAACCTGACTTTAATTGTTCAACGTTTTGGTTATTTAAGCAGTTAAGTTTAGACGTGTAGATAACTGGAATGAGTAATTTATTAAGGGCAGAAAAGTCTAGCCAGGTTTAATGAATGGAACGCGTGAATTTCATAAAGATTTTGTTCTTTTTGGATTTGAACTTTAAATCTTACAAAATAGACAATCCTAACCTAAGTTAGGGCATTTAATGATTTTGTACTCTCAAGCTTCGTTCTTAATATTTGCACTAAGACACCTGTAGTTCCACAAACAGACTCGCCCATTTCGCATTGAATTTAGGAGAAAAATAAATGATTTAATCCAATGCAAGGTAGATTAAAAACTTTTGTTCATGACTATGGCAATCGTACCTATCTTGCCAGCTCATTCACACATCAGTGCCTCGCTGTTTCGCATCTATCCCTTTATTTACAGTAATTAATGTGCGTTTTTATATTTAATCCTTTTAATGCCGAAAAGAAAGAGTGATAAGCGCGATAATTATAGTTATTTGTGTAAAAAACGTTAGAACGTGAAATAAAACGTGTGCGACGTACTCGGTATGGAAGTACATTGTCACCGGATGGTGATTATAACCTGCAGGGTGAGTCATTGATCTACTTATTTCGTGTTTACATTTTAATAGGTTACTTTTAACATAGCAACAAGGTGGATTATTAATAGGGCTCGGTTTTTTACACTTTTTAAAATACCGTTAAGTAAAAGTGATATGTTTGTATTTTGGAATTCATAACGGATTCATCACAATGATTAAATTGGAACATCGGACTGTCCTTTGGGGGCCTTCCATTTCCAAAATTAAGTACTTGCTGCTCGGATCTACCTGTGGGGTTTTTCTATAGCATGTACGTTATTCGTAAAGGAATAAATATTATATCGCCTATTGGGATTGCGTGTTTCTCACAAGGAGTCTCACTTCACTTCCCACTCGTAAATAGGGTTATAGCAAAATACTCATTTTGCTTGCAGAGTGCGAACCAATCCCAATCGATGACGATTGTGCCACAGGATAGCGGCGACACGGATCCACAAACTGGATGCACGTACTGACGACACGCCCCAGCGGAATGTAGTGATGTACAGGAGGTTCCGGCCCCGGCCGTCACACAGCCTGCACTGCCGATAACATCTCGGCACACGTTAACATACAGCCGTCGAGCTCCGTGACCGCCGCGCTGCCCCCACCGCAAGTAGGTACTCACTGCGCCTGCCATGGAACCAACTGCCGTACCTCTAGAGAAGGCGAGTGAACCTGAGTGCCCTTCTCTTCAACAAGATGTTTCCGAATTAGATCAAGACTTAATGGAAATATTAGGTAAAGACCCACCTCGACTAAAAAATACGGCAGTGAAATCCAAAAGGATTTGACGTTTAGACTCGACCACATTGCTACCTCCGGGTTCTCTAAAGAGAACCGCATGGAGCTAAAAGATTTGGTACCGGTGAACTGCAAGTTTATAAGAGCGCCTACCCTTAATCTGGGGATTCGAGCATCTCTGATAGAAACTCAAGCAAAGCGAGATATGGGTTTAGAAAGTAAAGAGGTATTATCGTCTTGTGCTTTGTCCTTCATCAGCGAGGCCATTACCGCGCTGCTCTCATCAGGTCATAAAAACCCTTAGCTTCTCAAGCTGTTGATGGATACAGCTGGAATCCTCGGTGATATGCAATAAACGGACTCGATCTCACGACGTGCGTTCATTCTTTCTACCGTCAAGAAGGAACTAAAAGATCAGTTAGACAACAAACTAGACGAAATGCTTTTTAGCAGTCGGAAACCTTAAAATCTGCGAAAACGATTATAAAATCTGGAGTTGATCCACGGTCATCTTCGACAGTGAAGTCTACGGCTCATAAACCGGCTAAAGCAGTCAACAGACCTTTAAGCTACCGAGCCCCCACGGCGCGGCTTGCCGTCAATTCCTCCCCCATCTTTGACTGATGGCTTAATGCTGTAAATGAATCAGTATGCAAAATAAAGGTTGATACTTAATCCTTAGAGATATTTAGTGATGCCTCAACAAACGGGGTGGGGCGCCGCCTGTGATGACGAGACTGCTAGTGGACCTTGGAGTCAACATGAGCAAACTCGACATATTCATTATTTGGAAATACTTGCAGCTTTTCTTGGGCTTAAAGCTTTTGCACAAGATTTGAAAATTGACAGATTTAAGTATTGACAATACAACGGCAATGTTGTACATAAATAGAATGGATGGCGTACAATTTACCCATTTGACTGATATTAAGCGTGTAGAATTATGGTTCACGCTGAATCAAGGAGATTACACCGCGACATAGAAGGGGAAAATTACTCAGAGAGAACACTTCGTTTTCCTGACTTATTCGCAAGCAGAATAAATCATAAATGTGATATAGCTATGTTTCTTGGCATAGGGACCCTGACTCGTATGTAATTAACGCGTTCACTATAGCATGAACTAATTATTACTTTTACGCCTTTCCACCAATTTTGGTTATTTTAAAGACCTTACGTAAACTTACCAATGCCAAAATGGCCAACACAGCCATGGTACCCTCTTTTTAAAAGACTCGTCACCTCAAACCACTTGTTTTTAAATCGGAGCCGGATACATGCCTTAAAAAGTGATTTACCTTCGGGCACGAAAACCTTACAACGCTTCAACATCAAGTTCTCTCTTTCATCAGTGATCACCATCAAGTTCTGTTTTCTAACGCAATTTTTTAATATCGGATAAAGCGGATCGGGAGCTATATGATATCATAAATAGCTCCCGATCCGCTTTATCGTTGTTACGAGTACTTGGACACGATATAGCAAACCATGAATATATACAAAGATTCTTCAAGGGAATCTTTCGGTTACGGTCCACACTTCTTAAATACAATTTAGCGTGGAACACTGATCAAGTTTTAAATTATTTGGCGGAATTATATCCCAACGAAAATGTAAGTCTTGAAATAATTAGTAAAAAGTTACTGAACCTTCTAGTCCTGATAACAACCCATAGAATGCAATTAGATAGACTTTATCAAAAATATACGTCGATAACAGTACCAAACCTGATTCAGGGTTTATTAATAAAACAACGGATTTAATTAAAACCTCACGAGTGGGTTCCTTACAACCAGTGTTTTCCTTGCCGTATTCTTTACAAAGGCCGAAAATGTGCCTTGTTAGTACTGTCAAACGGGGTGAATAGGGATGCAGGGGTGAATAAGGACGAAACTTTAAAAGGAATTTTAACATTGAAATAATATACATAGTTTGATGCCAACAAGGGCACTTAATCGTTATTTACAATACAGGAAACACATTAAGAGTCCTTTTTGGCAATAAACTATATTATTTCAATGTTAAAATCCCTATTAAAGTTTCGTCCCGATTCACCTCTGCATCCCTATTCGCCCCGTTTGACGGATTGAACTTCACGTACAGGTAGGTAAGTTCGTTTAAACATCAATTATACGAACCAGTTGAAATCCAGGGCTTCATGGTTTCTGAATTAGGTAGCTATACACTCAAAACACACACGCACACACACATAGAGACACACATAACATCACGCCTGTAATCCCCAACGGGTTAGGCCGAGGTGTAGGTACCTCAAAACACAGATGTTACTTTTTTAACCAAATTCATTAAATCTATGAAAACAAGTAACGTCACTTTTCCGGCAAAAGTAATTTTCTGAAGCGCTCCGCTTGCCTTGCCCGCTCTTATTCTATATTCAAATTCTAGTAGGCAAAGATCTTGAAGAGAAAATGCCTGGCGTGTGTCTTTTTTTTTAAGTTGATATAAAGCTAAGGTTACACAGCACAGCATAGGCACCAGTTCAGTATATTTATTTATCTTAATTCATACTTGCATTTTTCGGACAATAAATTCCTTCTTTCCTTTATAAAAGTATACTAGCCAACCGCTCCCTCTTCACACGGACTTTTAGGACTTGACAAAACATCGAGATTTCCTTATTAAATTTAATATTAATAAAACTCTCTAAATGGTGGTGAAAACCGCAACAAAATCCTTAGCTTAGTTCAGAAGAACAACGCGCGGTCAAACAGACAGGCACGAAAAGCGACTTTAATTTATAATAAATGTATTTCTATAGCAAATCAGTGGCTATAAATACCACAAAATAACCGACAAATAGTTCTCGGGATAATAAACACGTTATTTCAACATAATAAGTTCAGGAGGTCATAAAAAATGCTATAAGTATGAGGAAAGTAGGGTTTTCCCGCCCAGGGGAAATCTGGGGGCTTTTACTTATTTGAGCACATCATATTAAATAACTGGTTCTAGCTATAAATATGAATCTCTGTTGGACTTGAATGATGGATGACGGATAATGAGATGGGATTAAGGGTATTTTTAGACTGTTTTGTTTTCTTTTTAGGTAGGTATATGGTTATGGTTTCCGTTTAGACTTAAGAATGATTTTAAAACTTCGTCCGTCCAAAATATATTTAAATTGATCTCATTACTATGTTAACTTATTCTATAGTGTAATGTATACCTTTTTTTTTTAGGGTTGGAATTCATCAAATAACATCTCCCGCTCTGGGCGGAGCAGGAGGGCCTGTCAGACTCTTACTGACTAAAACCCATCCGTGTTCCTTCAGTTGCCTGTGCCAGGGGCCACGGTAACCCTGTCGGACTTTCTCGCAACCCTGGCATGCATCGGCCCTAGCGGACCCCGTTGTTGGTGCTGGCATTTCGTAAAGGCGCGCGTGGAACACAACGCGCCGTCGATCTGGGCCTGGTCCTTATCGGACGGCGAGCTACCCGTTACTCGCCGTCACAAGCCCGCGCCTGCGGTGGCCGGGAATCGGCCTGAGATTCCCGACTCCCAGGGCGTCTCTAACGTAACAAAAAAATTATAATTGAGTGCAATGTATACCTAAATTTTTAGTTACTGTTCATGTTAATTAGCGATCTGATGTTATTCTTAAAATTGTATTGTGATATTAATGGACTGTAATACTGCCTGAAACAAAACATTAACTATTCTGCAGGTGTTTAATATGGCAGCTTCCTGTAGGTTAATATAAATAGATTTTTCTAAATCTATTAATTTCACATTGCAATGAATTCTGGTATGTTCTGTTATCCTAATATAATAGCTGTATTTTTTTCGCTATAGACTTGTGTAGTGTCGTTAGTTTTTTGTACCATAATGTTGTATTTTGTCTATACCCGGTGACTTCCAGTTATGTAATCTAGCTGTTATATTTGTAATAACAGTTTCTGTTGTCTAATAAAATTCCATTTCGTCTATTGATCTCCATTGTGTTGCACTTGTTCTTCCCATATGCTGGACCAAAATGTTTCTAGGGGTTCTTTTGATGGTGTGTATGTGTTGTTTTCTATTGTTGTGTCGGTGTGTGTTTTCTGAATGTTTCTGTAAAATACTTTTTCATTAATTGCAAATGTTGCATTATCATTTCTACGCTGTTGTGACTCCTATATTATATCCCCTAAGTGTTTAAGAGCTAGTTTCTGTTTTAATGTATCCAAAAACTCCTCAGGTTTTATATGTTGTTTTCCTTTGTCATTCGTGTCTAGTGTGATTCGAATAATTTTTAAATATTGTTTCAACTCTCTGTTGCCATGCTGGTTTGACATTTCGACTTGTTCTTGTGGTCCCTGATTTTAAAGTTGAGTTATTCAGCAATAACTACCGCTGTGCAATATATAAGTAAATGTATGTCTATAAGTTGTGTGTCATCAGATATAAATTGTACGAGTATATTTTCATTAAATAAATTAACTAAACGAAATAGGTTTAGGGTGTATTTAAGTTTAGGTAGTTTTGGTCGGACTGCTGGATCCATCCCAGAGTTATTGTTGTTCAAAATTTGTCGATATACGAAGATTCGTATATCGACAAAATAAAAACAAAAACTATTGACTATTGGTCTGACGCGACCCAATATTACCCCCTTCACCTTCAGCCCAGTCGACCCGGGAGAGATCAAACAGATTATCCTATCCATCAAATCCAAAGCCGTTGGTTGTGATAACATCAGTCGACACATGATCGTGACAGTGGTTGATCAGCTCCTTCCTGCAATTTCCCATATAGTTAACTTCTCCCTTTTCTCCAGTGTTTTCCCTTCCCTGTGGCGGAAAGCCCATGTTCGACCACTACCAAAAATGCCTAATTCCACTCTTCTTAGTCACTTTCGTCCAATTTCCATCCTTCCCTTTTTGTCCAAAGTACTCGAGGCCTGTGTACATAAACAATTCTCCAACTTCATTTACAAAAACTCTCTCATCAGTCCGCTCCAATCTGGGTTCAGACCCGGGCACAGTACCGTTTCTGCTATCCTCAAAGTGACTGACGATATAAGAAAGACTATAAATACGACTATACATAAGACTATACCAATTTTGAGAATAATGGTTTAAGGATTCAGTTTGGGTAGATGTGTGTGCTGTTTGCGCGTAAGATTGCGATTGGTTGTATGTTAGAGATTGACTATTTGGATGTAATTGAGTGACCGATAGTCATTGTTCTTGCAGAATATTTTCGTTTGTGATTTTTGTTAGTATGATAGTATTAGTGTCTGCATAATTTTCTAATTCTTGTCGTAATTGTGTGCATAATTTTTCTTTTAACTGATCTAATTCGATTTGCGACGAGAGTTTATTCCTAACTATAGTTCTTCGTTGATCTAAAATCCGTTGTTCTGTGTCGGAAATCTCAGGATATTGACGTGAAAAACGTGACTGTAGGTGGTCATATCGGTCTCTAATTTTGTGATGTATAGATAAGTTTGCATGATGAATAGGTTAACTTCTTTGCCCCATCTCATGCGAACTCTAGCTTTCCCAGCCTTGATGGGCGCGGGTAAGAAGGCAGTTACCTCCCGCGCAGCATTCAAGGCCGGGGTGGGTGAAACTGTCTTAAAACTAGTTATTTAGTTAGCGATGATATGGGTGAAGATGGTTTTGATGGTGACGATGCTCTTGAAGGTGCGTACGATACTGTACTTGGATTATAAGGCGCTGCAGGGGTGTCTGTCCTGTTTGTCAGTATATCACCATCGTCAATGGCTTTGGCTGTAGCATCTTTGTCGGTGGGAGCCCGCCTTTTCAACTCCTCACCGCTAACAGTTCGCGTGCTGAGACATTCAGCGTCAGCTCCAAGTGCGCCCTGGCGGCGGCGATCGCCCCCAGGCAGCGGTCCTATAAGTTTTCTTTTTAAACGAGTCTCCATTTTGGAGTGAGTTTCCAAAGGCACGTTAGCCACAGCAGTAATTACTCATTCGTGTGTCCGTTCCCACGTGGTTAGGTAGCCAATCAGGAAATGTGGTTGTTAATATTTGTTATTGCTAAACAACTTGCTTCTTTTGAGCAATGCAATGACTTTTTAAATTATTCTGCCAATAATTTGGTCAAAATTAATGACAATGGTCATCATTTAAATTAGAAATCAGGACAAAGGAGTTAGCCTCTTGCAAAAATGTAACTAAGGCAAAGAATAAAGCATATGAAAGTGTAAAAAAAATAAATAGTATCAACCTGGTGCATCAAAACATTCAAGGGTTTTTGAACAAAGATTTAGAAGTAGAGTTATTCCTGAATTGCAGCAATATAGATATTCTTTGTATAACAGAACATTGGCTTAAAAGCCATCAGTTCATGTTCAATTTTAGTCATCACCAGGTTGGTAGTTCGTTCAACAGAGTACATGCTGTACATGGTGGCTCATTAATTCTGGTAAATAACCAGCTTAAATTTAAAGATCGCAAGGATATTGTGAGCCTCTCTGTTGAGCGGACAATTGAAATAGCCTGTGTAGAATTGGAGCAGCTCATTATATTAAGTGTGTACAGACCTCCTTCAGGATTGTATGATTGTTTTGAAAAGGTTATGGATGAAGTGTTGCACAAAATCTGTAATTCAAATAAGTCTATCATCATTTGTGGTGATTTTAATGTTAATTTGTTAGAAAATTCTGGTTTAAGTATTAAAATTATAAGTCTGTTTCAGTCATACAATCTTGCTAACCAATTTCTGGAGCCAACTAGAATAACTCCCACTAGTGCCACATGCCTAGATAACATTTATACAGATGTTATACCAACTCACAAAGAAATTATTAATTTAATAGACTCAGATCATTGCGGACAATTAATAACTATTTCAAATATAAACAAAAAAGTTACTAAAAAAGATATCACTGTTAACCCGAAAACGACTTATCGCTTGGATACATTTAAATCTAAACTTTTAAGTAAATTACCATTTTTGGTGACTAATGATGACCCTAGTCAACATTATAATGATTTTTTTAATATGTATTGCACACTATTCAATACCACGTTCATTCCAAAGACGTTCTCGGTTAATAGTAACGCTTCCTTTAGTGACTGGGCCACCATTGGTATACATACAAGTAGAAAACGACTTTATGAATTGTATGATGAACGAACTTGTAAAAACACTGCTGAATTTAATTTATATGTTAAGAATTATTCTAAATTATTTAAAAAAGTTTGTAGTATGGCCAAATCACGTTATTTGAGTTCAAAAATTAAAAATAGTAGTAATGTAATAAAAATGACATGGAGTATCATTAATAGCGAAACGGGAAGGTCATGCAACCGATGTAGTGACTACAGCCTTGCTATTGATGACAATATAATTAAATCTGATTCTCAAGTCGCCGCGGCCTTTGAAAATTTCTTTGCAGAGATTCCCGTATCGACTACTAAATCTCTAAACTCTTCACCCACTGCTGCAGAGTCTTTACTTAAAGAAAACATTCCAGTTTGTGATTCTGAATTTCATTTCGAATATGTCACTTTTAAAGATATAATTAAAACCTTTCACACGTTAAATGTCAAAAAGACTGCAGATTTATGGGGTAATTCTGTGGACGTTGCTAAGTCAATTATAAATATTGTAGCACCTACTTTAGCTGTTATTTTTAATAATTGTATTGACCGTGGTGAGTTTCCTGATCTTATGAAAAACAGTAAAATAATACCGTTGTTTAAATCGGGTAGTACATCAGACCCTACTAATTATAGACCTATTTCAGTGCTACCTACATTTAGTAAAATTTTTGAAAAACTTATTTTAAATCAAATGCAAAGATTTTTTAATGTACATAAATTACTGCATAACAAACAGTTCGGTTTTACAAGGGGTCGTTCAACTACTGATGCCGGAGTTGAACTTCTAGGGCATGTATATAATGCATGGGAGGACAAATGCGATGCGTTGGGCATCTTTTGCGATTTGTCCAAGGCATTCGATTGTGTTCTTCATGCAACATTAATCAGGAAACTGCACCACTACGGAATCCGGAACGCCTCTCTGGATCTTCTTACTTCTTATTTAAGTGATAGGATTCAGAGAGTTGATGTTAACGGGAAAAGATCTCCCGGATCGGTAGTAAGAATGGGGGTCCCTCAAGGCTCAATTCTAGGTCCATTTTTATTTCTTATTTATATAAATGACTTGCCTTACCTCATAAAGGATGAACATGATATAGTGCTGTTTGCAGACGACACTTCACTTTTATTTAAACTCAAACGTCAGCAGCTGGTTACTGACAATGTAAATAGTGCCCTCGCAAAAGTAGTTAACTGGTTTAATGTTAATAACCTTCTTCTTAACGAGAAAAAAACGAAATGTATTAAGTTTACGATACCTCATGTTAGACAAGTAGAAACAAGTATTCTCATAAAGGGTGAAGAGTTGAAACCCGAAAATACCACAGTATTCTTGGGCATAACTTTGGATGCCAAGCTTCAATGGGGCCCCCATATAGATAAATTGTCAAAGAAGCTTAGCTCTGCAGCATACGCCGTTAGGAAAATTCGTGGTTTAACTGATTTAGAGACAGCCCGTTTAGTATACTTTAGTTATTTTCATAGTGTAATGTCGTACGGTATTCTGTTGTGGGGAAATGCCGCCGATATTCAGACGATTTTTGTTTTACAAAAAAGGGCAATTCGTTCAATTTATAAATTAAGTCCCAGACACTCCCTCAGAGACAAATTTAAAGGGATTAATATAATGACTGTGCCTTCTCAGTATATTTATGAAAATCTTTTGTATGCACATAAAAATATTAATCTGTTTAAAAAGTACAGTGATATCCATAATTTAAATACTAGGAACAAGCACAAATTTGTTGTTCCTACTACCAGGCTCAAGAAAATAGGTGGCTCGTTTAGATGCCAATGTATACGTTTTTATAATAAACTTCCTAGCCACATTCAAGCACTAAGCCTTAATAAATTCAAATCGTTTATAAAAAGGAAATTATGCCAGAATGCCTATTATACTGTCAAAGACTATATTGAGGACAAAAAGGCTTGGGATTGAGTTGCTCCAATAATGCACAGGCAATGTTAATTTATTTTATTTCGCTAACTATTTTTACTTATAATCTTTGCTATAAGTATCTATACTTATTTACATATACAATGACACTAATATTTACTATTTAAAGTATTATATTATTTTAAATTATTGTGAATGTGAGGACTATGTGTGTTTTTGTTGCAGTTTTAATCATGTTCTGGCAGTTTGAGTACCTGATGCGGCCTACCCAAATGTCCTTTCTTTGGTATTGTTCGTCGAATCGTTGAGCTCCTTAAGTTCTGAGTTGAGCTGCACGGTTACTGACAAATGCGTGCACTGACTGGACAGGTCCACTCAATCTGTGTGGTTCTTTCCTCAAAAGACCATTTCAGACACAAATCTACATGGTCCTCAAAGATTATTATAATATTATTCTAATTATTGTGAATGTGAGAACTATGTCGGTCATTGATTTATTTATATTTATTTTTGTATTTTTCTCAACGTAATCATGATCTGGCAGTTTGAGTAATTTATGCGGCCTACTCAAATGTCCTTTCTTTGGTATTGTTCGTCGAATCGTTGAGCTCCTTGAGTCTAAGTTGAGCTGCACGATTACTGACAATTGCGTGCACTGACTGGACAGGTCCACTCAATCTGTGTGGTTCTTTCCTCAAAAGACCATTGCAGACACCGATCTACATAGCTTTCACATGACCTGACCAAGATTTTGTCTGGACTTTAAAAGAGACTGTGACCTCTGAGTTTGTTTCGGCCTTTCTTCTCAGAGTAGTCAGATAGGAAACGCCGACCCCATCTAGTTTAAAAAAAATATGATTGACGTGTAAAAGTGTTTGTTCAAACCTACTTACAGAAATAAAATCATTTATCATTTATTTATCATTTATTATTATTGTTATTAAAACTATTAATACTTACATTTAAGTAATGGTAAGGCTTAATTCTGATATTTAAGTTGACATTTTCGCAAAATTATTCATATTTTGAATTGCAGTTACAAAAATACAACATTCGAGTCATCTTTCTGCCTTCTGCCAAGATATAGGTACCTACTAGCTTACTTATCTGATTTATTATACTACATTCCGCCCGCGACTCCATCCGTGTGATATTTCTTTCATCAATGGGAATTAGTTTAGGCATTCGGGATCGGATCAGTAGTACCCATAGATAAGTATAAGTACTAACGTAGTAGTACCGAAGATTACCCGCTACATACAAACTTACATTTTTTTTTCTTTTTAGCTTTAGGTTTGTGACCATACCACAGATTACTAAATAGTTACTTCACCATACAGTTAAGATAGTCGTTACATAATTAGGTACACGTTTTGCACCAATAGGAAAACCAATAATAAAAACGATAGGTCCATTTCCTCAAGCAAATAGATAGATACAATTTTCATTATTTGTCGGCCAAAACCATCTTCAAATAGCATATAATCCTGAAACTAAACAATATAGGTACGAACATTTCCACTATAACCCTGTAATGGAAACTGACAAAATATAAGAAGCAAAGGTATTTACAGAGGCGCCAAATCCCGGATTGACATTATTGCCAATAATATCCAGCGGGCGAGGGGTTAATAGAAAACTTAATACCTTTATTTTCTTAGCTTCAGTTTAGCAGATCGTGGGATGACCATGAGGTAATCAGAAAGTTGGGACAAAATATCTTATTCATGGAACCCTTTTCGGGATAAAAAGGGGCTCGTGGCTAAATAATAACAGCTACACGGGTCGATTGAAGGTTAAGTGACGGTTTTCGCGGTCAGTTCGTGATGGGCGACCGTTGATTATAAAGCAAGTTAAGCCGTTGGTCCCGGATGTCATTCGTAGATCTTTACGAATCGTCGTTACGGGTAGTTAGATGCTCAAAAAGTCTGACAACCAGTCATAGCAAGGGATATGGTGTTACCCAGTAACTGGGTGGTGGAGGTCAGATAGGCAGTCACTCCATGGAAAATACTGGTATTCAGCAGCATTTGGTTAGACTAAAAGCCGACCCCAATATAGTTGCAAAAAGACTAGACAGACTGCTTGGAACCCTTTTTGAGATAAAAAAGTAATTGTATCTATTTTTCTGGCTGTCCAAAAGGCTGACTAAGGGATTCAATCGAGGTGAGGACATGAGAGAGAGTTAGTAAAATTGTGGTGTTGTCTGTACTCACAAAACAACAATATGTGATCACACTGATCACTTCAGTCTTACCAAGAGTGGTGCATTTTAAGCCAATACAAAACATGGATGTCTTGAAAATTCGCGACTTACAAACATATTACTAAAAGCTTGAATCTGATTAGGAAACTAAATCTGGAACGCGCACGGCTGAAGTGCGGAATTCTCTGCCAGCATCTGTGTTCTCTTCCACGTATAACCTAAAGCAAGAGAGAACATGCATCTTCTAGGCTTGCTCGTTCCAGCGTAGACTTGATTGATCGTTTTCCGAAAGGCGAGATCGAGATCAAGAGTAGGCTCATTTCGCAATTTAAAAAAAACAAAATTGAGCATACATTCCCAGTTTTATCTCAAACACATAGCCACCCCATTCCGTCGTGCTGACCCGTGATGCACCCAGCTTATGGTACCGTGTGGGCCCAAGATAAACCCACTGTTGACCAGATCGGACAACCGTCACCGGCTTACTTTCCTTAATATAAGATATCGGATTCACGGGAAATGGGGAATAGGTAAATAAATCATTTTGCAAACAGAAAGATTTGTTATTTCATTTGTAGATGGCGTGATGTGTGTGATTGAAAAGCGATTTACTGTTAAATATACAGGTTTATTTGCAATTGAAAAGCGAATAGAATTTTATGTTAAAAATAAAATTGAGCCGTCGCGGGACGCCTGGCAGATGTGAAACATCGAAAACCATTATTTCATACTTACTTACTATACAAAATAGTTTAGTAAATAAGTATGAAAGAGTGGTTTAATAAAAGAAAATAAATATGGCTTAGTCAAAAACCAAATATTCAGTTTTTTTTAAGAAATTATTTGTTCTTTATTTAAAATATAGCGTGCCGATGCGTCGCGTCGCCACGGCATGCGTCGCCACGCCAGCAATCGGTTTTACGTGCGGCTATAGATGTTTTACATTAAAAGATTCGTTTTATAAGTGTAGTTTACTGACTATCAACCCTCTAAGTTCATATCCTATTAATTGATATTATTAGATAATATGGTCATTCAGTGGGATTATATACACTTAGAAGGGTTGTATTGATGATTGTTATGATAATAATTCTGTAAATACATACTTGTTACGGTCGCGAATTATATTTTGTTTAACATACAACCTGAGTAACCTGACAGTGAAATTGAAAAAAAAACGTAAGAAAATTTTTATTTTGCGGGCAAATTGGTGCTTCCCCTTAAAATATAAGTTTTGGCTTGTTCCCTAGACTTTGCTGAGAAGTGTAGTTAAATGATAAATGATTTTATTTCTGTAAGTAGGTTTGAACAAACACTTTTACACGTCAATCATATTTTTTTCATAGTTTAATCATATTTTTAATCATAGTGTCCGGTCTACCTACGCATTATAATTGCAAAAGTAGTTATTCATTCCAAAAGAGACGATCTTTAAACAATTGCAATATTTATCTACGCCAGGAGTCCTCAACATACGGTCACAGACAAAACGAGTTCCCTGAAAAAACGTAGGTATAGTGCAACAGGGTTATTTTGGCGCGTGCCCTAAATCGGAACTAACACCGCCATCTTGTTTTTTTCAATACAATTGCTATGACAATTTCACAAATGCATACCGACAGCGCCACCCTGTCAACGTCTTTCGAGCGCCGAAAGAGTCTTGTAGCAGTGTAAGTTATGCATAGAAAGGTTTAGCACCGCTGCTTTCATCCATCACATTTTACCATAAACAAATGTTGCTCGTAGCCTCGACGTGCGACCTCGTTATATCGCGAGTTATAGTTCTTATTATATTTTAACCCCTCATTATTTTTCAATGATTTGACAATACCCTGAAGGCTAGGTACGTTGTTTGATGGCGATGGATCCGGTTTTAAAAAAGACGCACACAAGGCTAGTCTGTAAAAAACAACCCAAGTGCGAGAAATACGAACACAGTATCGATTTTATTGACCGCAAAAATAAATTCGTATTCCCTAATATACCTCGAAAAAAAAAACAAGGAAAAACAAAGTTATCGCTGCGGTTGTAACTGAAAAGATCCGATATATCTCAAAAACGGTTGGCTTAAATTAAAAAGTAATTTCGATCTTAGATTATTAATTATGGGATCCAGCTATCTCATACCCACATGCTTATGTCCATTGATTTATTTTTTATCCCTCGGTTACATGTAAGGGGAGAGCCACCCCTTATTGATGTTTTCGTAATTTCACTAAGCTATTGTTTAGCGCTGCGCAGAAAACACACACACATTGTTTTTGATTTTATGTATTTTATTTTCTCTTTTACTCTTACACACGCTGTCTACATCTCTAAATCTACTATCCTATCGCAGGTATGCTGGAAGAGATTTCATTAGAAATAAGCATCACCTTTGTACCTATTTTTCTGTTATTTTCTTCTTGTCTGTTTATATAAGTGTGTACATAAATGGTTAAATAAATAAAACACCTATCCAATTTTGCTGTTTTACGAGTAAAACGACTAGCTGTTACACACGAACGGACAGACGGACACGAACGGACTGACGAAATTATAAGGGTTTTAACATTTTGCTACGGATCCCTAAAAAAGGAACACATGAGAAGGTAGTTATAATTACCTACCTATATATGTAGAGGTATGAAATAGTAGCCCACAGTTATCGCAAACAAGCAAGAAGACAAGCGAGAAGAAACAAGCGAAAAGAAACAAAACAAGCGAGAAGAAACAAAACATGCGAGGAGAAACAAAACAAGCGAGAAGAAACAAAACATGCGAGAAGAAACAAAACATGTGAGGAGAAACAAAACAAGCGAGAAGAAACAAAACATGCGAGGAGAAACAAAACAAGCGAGAAGAAACAAAACATGCGAGAAGAAACAAGCGAAAAGAAACAAAACAAGCGAGGAGAAACAAAACATGCGAGGAGAAACAAAACATGCGAGAAGAAACAAGCGAAAAGAAACAAAACAAGCGAGAAGAAACAAAACATGCGAGGAGAAACAAAACAAGCGAGAAGAAACAAAACATGCGAGGAGAAACAACACATGCGAGAAGAAACAAGCGAAAAGAAACAAAACAAGCGAGGAGAAACAAAACAAGCGAGCAGAAACAAAACAAGCGGAAAGAAACAAAACAAGCGAGGAGAAACAAAACAAGCGAGCAGAAACAAAACAAGCGGAAAGAAACAAAACATGCGAGGAGAAACAAAACCTGCGAGAAGAAACAAGACATGCAAGAATAAACAAAACAAGCGAGAAGAAACAAAACATGCGAGAAGAAACAAGCGAAAAGAAACAAAACAAGCGAGAAGAAACAAAACATGCGAGAAGAAACAAGCGAAAAGAAACAAAACAAGCGAGAAGAAGCAAAACATGCGAGGAGAAACAAAACAAGCGAGAAGAAACAAAACATGCGAGAAGAAACAAGCGAAAAGAAACAAAACAAGCGAGGAGAAACAAAACATGCGAGGAGAAACAAAACATGCGAGAAGAAACAAGCGAAAAGAAACAAAACAAGCGAGAAGAAACAAAACATGCGAGGAGAAACAAAACAAGCGAGAAGAAACAAAACATGCGAGGAGAAACCAAACATGCGAGAAGAAACAAGCGAAAAGAAACAAAACAAGCGAGGAGAAACAAAACAAGCGAGCAGAAACAAAACAAGCGGAAAGAAACAAAACCTGCGAGGAGAAACAAAACAAGCGAGAAGAAACAAAACATGCGAGGAGAAACAAAACCTGCAAGAAGAAACAAAACATGCAAGAATAAACAAAACAAGCGAGAAGAAACAAAACGTGCGAGAAGAAACAAGCGAAAAGAAACAAAACAAGCGAGAAGAAACAAAACGTGCGAGGAGAAACAAAACAAGCGAGAAGAAACAAAACATGCGAGGAGAAACAAAACAAGCGAGAAGAAACAAAACATGCGAGAAGAAACAAGCGAAAAGAAACAAAACAAGCGAGGAGAAACAAAACAAGCGAGAAGAAACAAAACATGCAAGAAGAAACAAAACAAGCGAGAAGAAACAAAACCTGCGAGAAGAAACAAAACATGCAAGAATAAACAAAACCAGCGAGAAGAAACAAAACATGCGAGAAGAAACAAAACATGCAAGAATAAACAAAACTTGCAAGAAGAAACAAAACGTGCAAGAAGAAACAAAACATGCGAGAAGAAACAAAACATGCGAGAATAAACAAAACATGCGAGAAGAAACAAATCATGCGAGAAGAAACAACAGAAATTTCAGGACTTCAGAGGGAGAAACTGCCTAAAATGCACGCTGTGTCTAAAATTACCGCTTTTTATTGTATTTGTTGCGCTGTATTGTGTGTTTCCTTGCCCGAACTGCTTGACAAGAGCCTCCATTTATGTACCTAGGCTATTAGGCCATTAACTGTAGAAACCAACTATGGGCACAATGATCGCCAAGTCCACATCGCTAACAGTGGCGTAGCTAGTCATTGACATTTCGATACAAGGTCCCCCGTATCAGAATTTGGGGGCCCTTTTTACCCGACTGCGGCGAAGCTGAAAAGGAGGGTATTTTTAACAAAATAAATAAATAACATTCTGGTTCGGGAGAATAGGCGGTCATTGTGACCTTACTAAGAAAATGCAAGAGCGAGCGAAGCAACCTAGAGCATCCTGACTCTGATACGTTAAGCTTTTATTCGAGAGGGCGAAGCTAGCTCGAAAGTTGGAGTATTCTTAATGGGGATAGCTTTGGTTTCACCGTGGTTTTACTAAGAGAATGCAAAGGCGAGTGAAACGAGCTAGAAAATTGAAAAATTCTTACTCGGATTGGTTAAGCTTTCTTTGACATTTTACTAAGAGAATACAAAAGCGGGCGACTCGAGCTCAAAAATTGGAGCGTCCTGACTAGGATAAGTTTACGATAAATAAATATAGGTTAATTACATGTGTATTATAATTATTATCTAATAAAAAATACACAAATCACTTAACTAGTAAGTACGTACACTCATTGTTCGCAGATTTGAGACCACGAGTTACGCTAACTAGACAGATTAACTCGGGCAGAACACTACAGCCGGTTATATAATGGACGTGTTCGAAACAGTCATACCCAGTATTTTCTGCGAGGCGATTAGAAACTGCCGCAGTCGAACTCTGAAGGTACCATTACATTTATTACACACTTATTACATTTATTAGCAGTTATTTCGTCTATGAAAAGCAAATAACAGACAAATCTGAACTTTAGAACTCAGAAATGAATTTTATTAATTAGTAAATTTTAAAGACTTCGGAAAAAGGTTGAAATTTATACTGATCAGCTTATCAACACTGAAAAAGCTATGGAAATAGTTACTATACCTACTTAAATGAGAATTATTTGACGTTCGATTATATGTATGCCTATATTATAGTAACTTATTCAGTTATTTCAAAATAAGTATTTGTTAGTTTTGGTAATGCTCGTCTAGTGGCAACCACTGGTCTTTAAATGTCTTATCTGCGAATAATGCAGTTGACTGCAACATTACTATTTAAAGTTTGGTTAACCTGATGTATTAAATATGTTGTAGTTGTTTATTATCCCTTAATAAATAAAATAAAATATTAATTATGCAATAAAGAGCTGATAAATCTGTAACAACATTAAGTATTTTGACCCATATCTCTTCGAGACGGTCACAATATAGACAGATCAGATACATCCGGCTCCACTTATCACAATGTTATTATTTTAACATCACTAACAATTCGTTAACGCTATCTATGACTTATTGAACCTTCTTATCCTCTAACCGGAGGTGCAATCTTTATCGGTCATTTAGTTTATCGATGGGGGTAAAAAAAAAACAGTTATGTGACATTTTAACTTTGTGAGCAAAAGGGTTACAGGGCCACTGATAAAATGTCGTAGTTTTAAGTTCTTTCGTATTTTATATAAAAATTAAAGACTAAGAGCTCGTATGGCACAAAAAAATCTAGCTAATTAATAATAAATCTAGCTTTTTTGTATATCCAGACTTTTTCAAATTGGTCAAAACTGTTTTGTGGTCAACCCCTAACTCTTCAGTTATGTCGTAACTACTATATGCCGATCTTGCGCCACTTTTTCAAAAATGGCATCGAGTTTATCCGGTTACAGGCGGGCGAGCAGAGCGAGCTGCATCTTTGACATCAAAATTCCCGAACCAAAAACGTTTGAACCAACTTTGTGCTACCCACTGCGTTAAGTCCATAAAGTCACATAGGTATTTTTTTCCAGCTTGCATTTTTATGCATTTTTCCGTTTTTTGTAATAAAATTTCAAAATGTATCGAATTTCTTCGCTAGATTCACTCATATTGGCGGACAGAAAAACAATTGTAAAATGGCGGGAAATCGTTTGATTTTTTTTTATGTCGTCTATTTAATGGTATCCAAACCAGCCAGATACAAACAGTACAGCCAAAGAGATTTTACTACAACTTTATACCTATAAAATACGAAAAAACTTTTTGCCCAACCTATTAGTAACCGTTTGGTGATAAGGTTTACAAACGATTCAGTACTCGCGCACAAACACAACGCTTTTATTCTTTGAATGGGGCAAGCAGAGGTCAATTACACCTACATTGCGCCTGTAATTTTATAAGTACACCCATAATCAACGGGGAGCTCCCTTAAGGAAAAGCTAATCATACTGGCTATTGCCCAGGGATTGAACTCAGGACCCCACGTTTAAGATTTAAACTTATAGCCCATTATTCTTTACGCTACCTACACTACTTACTAGCCACAAAGGAACACATAGCATAGAATATACATATTATATGTAAGTGCATTCACTTAAACAAAATGAAACTTATCACTTCGACTATCTTCTGGCTGAATGTTCCTTCATCTGAATCGTTGGTTGTCCGACAAGGATTAGTGTGAATAATTTATTAGTAGGTATACAGGGTGGCGATTTAGTCACCTGCACCGTCAAGGGGGTGGTTCTACCAGTAATTTTAAACAACTTTCGCTACGACCTCTAATCCGATTCGTGACAAAAAAAAACCAGTTCCTATACAACCGTAGACAGACTATTTATATACATGAATGATTGTTTCTTTTTTTTTCAACTTGGTGTGAGGTTCATAGTTACACCTTTAAAATAATTGTCTCCCAAATCAGCCTTTTTATCTTCATAACAGAGCTTTCGATAATCTATTTAATTAACTAGGTAACTATATCTCAAAAAATTCATTCTCTAATGCATGGCCAACATTGGTGGATCGATGACCACTATACAAAAAGTCCACATAAATGAAGCATTTGATGTATAATTTAGATAATGTCCAAGGTTGGTCGTAGTTGCGATATGGGACTGAACATAATAAATGAAGAAACAGCGTTCGATATTCAAATTATGCCAGTGTTGCGAGCAACGTCGATCGATACATACGTTTATGAAAGTGTTGCAAGCGTTAATATTCAATAGAATTAATTTTGATAATTAATAAAAATGCAGTTAGTTCTATTCCATTTATCGGTAATTAGTCTGTATTCGTTTGCGTTTTGGTACGATCAAAAGTATGTGGAGGTTCCTTACCCGTCGAAAGAATTTGAGCACATTCCCTTCAAAGCTCGGGCGATATTCTTCACTTTTTGGACTCTTGTAAGTACCTTTTCATTTCCTTAATTTAAAAACATCAAGTTGTTTTTAACAACATTTTTTTTAATGCGTGCACCTCGTTTAATAAATGCCTATTTAACGTGAAAGGGCTTTTTGGTAGGGTCGTCCATTTTATGTAGGTTCAAAATTGCAAAACCGAGATCACTCTAAGATCTACTCACAGAATTCTCTCTCTATAGTTCTGTCGTAAATGAAGCGCTAAACCTGAAAACCTATGAAACTTGTAAACTTTAACGAACTTTTGGGCACTTGATAGTTAGAACTCAGTCACAGATTTGAACGTAGCACCACGCCTGTTTCCCCGAAAGGTAAGACAGATGTGTCATTTGCTATAATTCAATTGTGCTTTTGTGTGTTGTACTACGTCTTTTCTGTGCACTGAATAAATGGTTTATCTATCTATCTATGTGTACCTATAAACAGGGTCAAATTGAATTCGTGGGCATTCTTTTAAAGGGTCATTGTACTCATCATTATGAACAACTTATACTATGGGACCAACACTGAAATCGCGAAAAAAAAATCTGCTGTTCCCTATTTACATTTTATTATTTATGTTTGCATAACTCTTTAAAATGTAGGGAACAGCTGATATTTTTTTTCGCGATTACATATTATTTGGTCCCATAGTAAAAGTGGTTCATAATGATGAGTACAATGAGCCCTTAAGAGGTTGATGGTGTTTTACCAATAACCCTGTATATCCTGTGATAAGTTATTTCGAAGACCAAAGAAACGATGCCGATGGATGGACTGTCTGAAAGATGATATGGCTATTGACTACTGAGATGACGACAAATTTTGAAAAATACACGTTGCGCCGACAACAAGTTTATTGGGATAAGGGAGGAGAATGATGATAAGGTTATCTCAACGATTCTAAAATAAAAGGTCATGTCATGAATAGGAAGGTCGGTAGATATAGCCAATGATCATCGATACGAAAATTATAGGTATTACTGCCTCAATTGAAAACAATCTACTCTTGATTGGTACTCGTATGAGCAACATGCACAATGGACATGTAGGTACATTTGACAATCAATGAAAGCATTAATAAGTAAGTATATTATTAGGTACCTATTTACCTACAAATAAATTACAGTTACATAGCAGAAATACGATAGACCGAGTTTGGTTGAAGTAAGGTAAACCTATCTACCACACTTATTTCAATTTCCTTAAACCTCAAACTCTTTCGCATTTATTAACCATTGACAAGCACTTTTGAATTATTAAAGACTCGTTCAGTCAGAAGTACAGGGTCAAATTAAATTAGCTAGCTAAACTTCGCAGACGTGACCCTATATCTAATTAGTGATTACGACAAATTAATAAAATATTAAAAATTGATGATGTTTCTGGGGTCTACGACCTCTCGCGATGTTATTTGAAGTATGAGTTGAGAAAATCAGTTTTTTTTATTTTTTATTGTTTATTATATCGATACCCATCCCCTCTGTTAAGTTTACACAAAAAAACTGATGTTTCAAGTGACTGAGTTGATGACCCCAACAAAAACTTATCAAATATATTTATTTTTTGTTTGATCATGTTTAGATGTCGATTTTCATCACGTCTGCGGAGTTTTGCTAGCTAATTCAATTTGACCCTATACTTATAGCATAATCAGCCCACTGCTGATACACAGGCCTCCTCTCTTCGAGAGGGAGTGAGCTGTAATCTACCACGTGAGCACAGCGCGAGTTGGGAGATGTGACATGTCTTCGAATGTCTGGTTCTAGGACATGCCAGTTTCCTCACAATGTTTTCCGTCACCATTTCGAGAGCAGTGGTGATGAAATTATTTACACAAATTAAAACGCCTGTCTGGGTTCTATTCCAAGACCTACAACTCGTAAGTTAGGGCTGTTACCACTAGACCACCACTGCTCTCCATAAAGCTCTGCAGTCAGAAATATGAAGCTAGTTAATTGCCAATTCCAAAGCATAGTGGGCTCCTATGGAGAAGAACACAAGAAACTTCATGGAGACTCAATCAACTTAAACTTATCAACCAGTTTAGATAGCATTTAATAAACATCACGACTACCAAAAAATACCAGACTAGGAAACACCAACATTTCACCAGTAAGGAACATTTAATTATCATGCAGGGCAAGCTTGGGATCGAACACCAAGACATGCTCACCAATCGCGCTTGCAACCACTAGATCAACGCCAACGGATCCTATTAAAAAGCTACCATTGGTCTTTGGAACTAATGCCTATACAGAGTCGTCCAAAGTCGAAAGGACGTCAAATTAAACTGCATGCCAACAGGCAAAATATGGACTGTAAATTAACTTTTACAACTGGTAACATCTATATTTTCTGCAAATAAATTATTCTTATTCTAAGCTTTTTTTACCTATTCACATTTTAATTTAACTTCGACGTATTGATGTCAAAGGTAAATTTAGTGAGGAAAGTATTGAGTATGAATGTGGATGGCTAAGAGTAGGGGAAGACCAAAGAAGTGATGGTTGGACTGTGTGAAAGATAATATGGTTAGGAAGGGAGTGACTACCGAGATGACGACTAATTGAGAAGTATGTCAGAAAAACACATGACACAAAGCCCACAAATAAATTGGGATAAGGGTGGAGAGTGATGATGATGATGATGTTGTTAATAGCTAATTGGTTTTCAGAAATCAAAACCAAGTCATTTATTCTAACTAGGCTGAGAATCAGCACTTTTTAAACGTCAAAATTACATAAGACAGTTCTCCAAAACTCCCGCCCTTCACCACTTCTTATTGCATAGCTGGAAAGAAGAAGTAGCGCAACAAACTCCCCAGCAGCACAGCTGTCTGTACAGTTAGAAGAACTGGATTCTGTACAACAGTAAGTCATTAACATTCCGAAACACAAAACATGAAATTAAATTATTTGTCATATGTCAGCTAGCACACGCCAATATATAGACTGACCGGTTGGCGCAGTTGGTAGTGACCATGCCTTCTGAGCCGCTGGTCCCGGGTTCGATCCCCGGACAAGTCAAACATTTGTGTGCATGAACATGGCTGTTTGACCTGTGTCTGGGTGTGTATATGTATATAAGTATGTATATCAGTCATCAGGTTACCGTAGTACAGGTTCTACCAAGTTCGGGACCTGAAGACCATGTGTGCATGTTGTCAAAACATATATATATATATATATATCTGCCAACAAAAACATTGAAAACTATACTCAAAAATAAATAAATAATAGAATCGTAACAGAACCTAATACCTAAATAAAAAGCCTCCAGGCATAAAAGGCGTGCCCGCTTACTTATGCAATGGTGCATTATGTTCATATAGCTGTACCTTGAAGTCAGAATTGATAAACAAGTAAAATAAACAAACAGTTAGTTACTAATAACAATAACCAAACCATGGTCAGCCACAAGCACAAGCAGCACCCGTTCACGAGCATAACGCAGAGATCAGGCAACCCGACCCCCGACGCTACCGCAAGCAGTGACATCTAAGGGAGCATGATGAACTTGCTTCCGGTCGAGATCGCTACCTAACCACATATTGCTTACTGCTCATTAGAAAAACGTTAAAATAATAATAATAATATGAGACAACATCCACACAAGGTCTTCAGGTCCCGAATTAGATAGAACCTGTACTACGGTAACCAGCAGTGCGATTCTGTAACTATCTCACCGTGAAAACTTAGGTGAAGTGAGCGTGGAGTGAGCTGTCATTGTCATCCCACTGATGCTAGGGATTGACCAAGCATTACAAAACGACATTGACTTTCTAACTGAATTTCTGTTTTGCTATTTTATTTGAAAACCCCCAAAATAGTAATATTTAGACACTTCACTACATACTAGCTTTGAAATTATATAAAATGATCATTAGAATTTGAATAGAACACATTATTAAAATCTCGATTATGATTGTAAATGTAATTGCTTGGTCAATCCCTAGCAACAGTGGGATGACACTGACAGCTCACTCCACCCAAGTCTTCACGGTGAGACTTTTGCAGAATCGATCGGCTGATGACTGATTTATACATACTTATATACATATACCACACACACCTAGACAAAGGTCAAACAGACATGTTCATGCACACAAATGTTTGACTTGTCCGGGGTTCGAACCCAGGAAATGAGTAAATTATGTCAATAATAAATGAAAATAAAATTAAACTAAATTGAATAATATAGTCAAATAAAATAATTTGAACAAAGGTTGGATTTTACTTTAGCTTTATACGCATTAAAAGGCAAATCAAACAAAGACGAGAGAGGCTTGTTATAAAAGTTTATACCAAACCCCATGTAAATGAGTTATGAAGCAGGTGAAAGGGAGCAAGTAGTTGGTCCTTATTTCTAGTGTTAATGTTATGAAATATTGTTGTACGTAAGTGTATATATTTTGCCTAATACATAAGATGTCGGCGAACATGAATTGTGATACCACCGTGAGAATAATAAAATAAACTTTAAAAAAATATCTCAGAATAACTCTAGCACCTAGCTGGTAAATTGCTCGAATAGCTCGCTTTTGAAGAACATATTTTGAATGTCAGTGGATTTGCCTCACAGCAGAATGCCGTAGGACGTAACGCTATGAAAATAACTAAAATAGACTAGCTGAGCTGTATCGCCGTCAGTGTATTGTCTTACTTTCCTGACGGTGTAGGCGGCCGAACTGAGCCTTCCCGCTAGGCTGAATAATTATAATGTTATACCCACTGAAGTTTGGCATCAACTGCTATGCCCAGAAAAACTGCCGAGTCTACAGTTTCAAGCACCTCTTTAACTAAGACGATGTTGGGTCCTAGATTTGTACCATTCGGTAAGGCGAACTTTATACATTTCGTTTTCTTGGCATTGAGAACTAGGTTATTGGTGGTAAACCAATCCGTAACCATTGATAGTGCACTGTTTACGTCGTCAAACTCTTGTCTATTCCTGTCTACTTTAAAGATAAAAGAGGTATCATCAGCAAACAGTACAACGTCACAGATAGCCTTTAAATAGAATGGTCAGTCATTGATATACACCAAGAATAAGACCCAGTATTGAGCCTTGAGGTACACTTAACTGAACTGGTAGCCCGGAAGGTTTCACACCATTAACATCTACACATTGGTGCCTAGTATGTAATTATGAATTTATTACGTTTAGAGCTTCGTATACATATAACACCGTAATGCCGTAGTTTACGCAATAGCGTGTCATGGTGGACGTAATCAAAGGCTTTGGAGAGATCACAGAAAACTCCAATAAAATTTTGCGAGTTCTCTCAAGCGTTAAATATGTTTTTCAACAGAGCAACAGCCGCATCTGTAGTCAATTAAAATTAAAATATCTTAGCAGCTGCTTGAGTTTAATCTTTTCAAATATTTTACTAAATGCAGGCAAGATAGAAATAGGCTTAGAATTGCCAACGTTATTTTTATTACTAGATTTAAATAATGGTATGACTTTACTACTCTTCATGAGTTCATGAAAGTTCCTGAATCAACACATGTATTAAAAGTAACAGTAATAAGGGGCTAACTGCCGCACCCAGAGACGTCACTTGAAATTAATCAACCATTAACTTTGATCAACCACCATCATATCTAGGCACATGTCACCAAGATTGAAAAGTTTTCAATCTGCAGCGTTCCAATGTATACTGGTAATTTAAAGTAAATGATTGATTAATTTTAAGTAACGACTCTGAGTACCGCGGTAAGTTGTCGATTATATTACTTAAAAGTTTAATGGAGATGCCCCAGTAATTGTTAACGAGGTGTTACATGTTCGAAGCTAAATAAACGAATGTATTTAGGTACACTACTATGCAAAAGGTTTTCAGCTTTAGACGGGGACGAATATATAAGGAGCGAGTCGTAGTTATAGGCTTAGCTGGGCACAGTGAGCACTGTTAATCAAATAGTTAACTTCGTTAATCGCTAATCCGTTACAAAAAAAGTTAACTTCGTTAAACCTTAAAGCGTAACATTTTGAAAGATTTAACGGAAGTTATTTATCGTTAACTCGAGCTAGAAATTGCATTTAAATGACGTTGCCTTATAATTTAACTATCAAAAAAAATTGGTATGTGCTATGGAAAGGCAGGACACGAAATATTAATAAAAGATGGGTCATCAGAGTTTCCAAAAATGATTAATTATTTGGAGATTGTCAGAACGTGATTTTCGCGGCACGGCTCGGCCCGCGCGGTGTCCTTTTGGCAAATAGTAGGTACTTAATTAACGATTAACAGACTTATGAAAAGTTAACGAAATTGAATGAGTCCGATAACCATTTTTTTAAGTTAACTTAAAAGTTAGTCCGAAAATCGCTACTCCAAATGTTAACTTCGCTAATTAACTATTAACGGATTAATTGCTTTACAATACAAGGCAGTTAATCCGTTAATAGTATGTTTCCCAAAAAATCATTAAATGCTTCAGCTACGTCAGCAACTTTATTAACTAATTTGTTGTCGACCATAATCTGTCATTGTTTATCCTGTTTAACCGACGCGCGACGTGTCCGTTTCATTGTTAATAATTTTCTAAGTGGTTTTTACTTTATAATTGGAATTTTTAATTGTATCGCATATAAATTTAGATCCAGAAACATTAATCTTTTTAAATAATTTTTGACATAGGTACTCTAAGAAAAGAGTAGGTATCAAACCAGTATTTTTTCAAACCATATAAGTCGTATAGTCCCGCTCTACTTTTATAAATACCTGGATCAGCCCATCTACATATACGAGAAAAAAAAAAATGAGATATCTCATACATTATTTAATAGGTACATAAGCATACCTTGATACCTACTTTCTATAAACGCAATACTACTTCTGCACAAAAAATCTATGATAAATACGAGTAGGTACCTACGGTCTACCAAGAGTGGCGTATAGTAGGAAGGTACTTACACCCACATTACGCCTGTCTCTAGCCCTGGAAGGGTTGCCACATGTGATGAAAAAGAAAACCGAATAAATTTTATTATTTTTATAAAAAACTTAAAGTTAGTAACTATTTTCTACTAAATATATTTGAATGCTAAATTATTACCAGTTAACCTACTTTTATATTATTTAGCATTCTATGCCACTGCTTTTGATATAAGTAGGTAGGTTTATTATCGGTGATGGCATCTTTGTATTTCAGTGCACTTATATTAAATAAAACACACATTCACTTTTTATATTGTTTACAGTGAGACGATTTCTTTCGTCTGTCCACATATTTCCCACTTTCGTATATATTTCGATTTCTGTACCTAATGTTTCTTTATCAGTCCACGCGCAACGCAATGTCTGTTTCTCGCCTCAGTAATTAACTAGTCATCCCAGTGTTCGGTAGAGCGGCGCACTTCCTAATTCTATTCGCCGGTAGTCGGCCCAGGTGCCAGATATTACATGAGTTTTTATTAAAACCGGACAATATTTGGTCCAGTTTACCAAGATTTTCTTGACTGGACAAACATAAAGAAAACCGGACTGTCCAGTTAAAAACCGGACTGAAGCTGGCAGTATCATCACAGCGGTAATGTTTTCTCATTGTGTGTCCTATTTGTTTTTAACATACTCGTGTATTTATGTACATTTATTTGTGCTTATATTTATATATAATTAGGTATATATTATATGTATTTATAGACTAAACTAGTTTATACGTGTCTATATATTTAAAATTATTTAATCCTAAATTATCATTATAAATTGCACCTACCACTGTTTGTCTCTGCATCACCCAAAGGTTGACTGGTAGAAAATGCCTATGGCATTAAGTCCGCCTCTGTACATTTGTGTGCATAAAGTGTTAAATAAATAAATAAATAAATGGTCAAAAACCGGACATCTGCCATGCCTAAACCCTAGCTATGTTATAGCTAGGTCCCATGTAAAATAGGTTTAAAATTATAATGGCTGTTACACTTTTTAAGAGGCCATAGACCTGCATAAAAAATTGCAGTCCCTGGCAGTGACTGCAGTTCACTAGGCCTAGATAGGCTATTTAGTAAAATTCAGCCACTGCAGCTGGTGTCTAGACGGGGCAGCAAAGCAATAATTCCCGGTTAAAATATCTATATGTATAGGTACCCATTCTACAGGGTTAGTTTTCAAAAACATGCTAAATTTTAAGAGATGATTCAGAATCGATATTTTCAATTTATACATTAAAATAAAACATGTTTTATACATAATTTTTAGTACATAGTCATTTTATGATTAATTTTATTAAGTATTGTTATTAATTTATGTACTGTAGTAACTACCCAGCATGCGCGCCCGCCGCGCCGCTGCGCCGCATACCGTATGCGGCGCAGCGGCGCGCGGCGCGGCGCGGCGGGCGCGTATTCTTATGAGGTTATACTGTTTTTCCTAGCTCAATGGGTTATACCAGGTTATACTTCTTAGTTTTTTTCGGACCTTGTCAATTGAATGTTTTCATTTATTTTTATTATTATTTGATTGTATCTAATGTTTAACACACAATAACGATTTAATTAAGAGATTTAAAATTTAGCAGGTCTTTCAAAACCAACCCTGTACTTAGGTACCTCTAGTCAAATGTATGCTAACTAAATAAATCTTACACTTTCCAGGTTCTCCAAAACGTCTACTTCACCGTATCGCTCCTGAATGACTTCATCGGGACCAACGCAGTCACAAAGAAGCCGCCGCTCATCCGCCAGATCAAAGACGTGCTCTTCAGCATCACACTCTGCACGGCATTATACGTCGTTCTAGTCTTCTGGATCTTCTACGCGTTCGCCAAAACCGCAATATTCCCAATAGAAGCCGAAAAAGCATTCCCAGTATGGCTGAATCACATAATGCACACGTTAATCTTACCTATAATCCTTATAGAATTACTTGTAACTAAAAGGAATTATCCTTCGAAGAAAACTGGGTTTTCGGTAACCATTATTTTGACAGCTATCTATGCAGGGTACATCCATATTGTGTACTTCAAGTACGGTATTTGGCCGTACCCATTCTTGTATGTTGTCAGTGCGGCGACAAAGATTTTCTATTTCATTGGTAGTGGGTTTCTCGGTATGGCATTTTATTTAATGGGTGAAAAATTGGATGAGGTGGTGTTTCGGAAAACTAGTTCTAGGGTAGCTTATTTGAATGGAGCTAAGAAGATACACTGATTAAGTTAATATAGACACTCTGATTAAAATAATATATTTATAAGTAGGTAGGTACATTGTTATTTTGTTTTATTTTCAATTGCCTCACTAAATCCTATCACCATTGTTGAGAATCCAACCTCTTTAGTATTATAATAGAGTCTAATGATCCAACCCAACACCTTGCGCGCGATTTGAATGCGCATGGCGCAGGCAGCTTGATCTCCGCTAGGCTAGGAGTAATAGTGTTCTGTGAGCTTGATGAACGAGTCGTCGCCGTCGCGCGTCTTCGGGGAAGCAGAGGCGCCCGTGCAGCGGCGACACGGCCCGGCCCCGATCACTACTCGCTTCCACGGCGACGGACGATACTCCTCTCTAATTTAATTATCGTTTGTCTGGGAACTTATAGTTTTGTAAGATCAGACGGCAATATACCAAGCCTTATTAAATACAGTCCACTATTTTATTCCACCACGCGCTAACACGCATTGCCTATAAAGTTCCATTGGTGGTTATAGAACATATATTATGACTCATAGTCCTGGGCTCTTTACTGAGAAGTTAGGACTACAAAATCGTGGATGTAATATAATATACTAGTACCAACTTTTACTCTAGCACCTGTCTAAGAGTCCGGTACAAACCGAATTTTTTCTCATATTCTGCATACTAGTTCTTTATTTGTTCACTAGGTGTCAGGCTAATCGCTTGACTTCGTAAAAATATTATTTTCATCCCACCATCTCGGAAAGAGTATTTTTAATCTTCAATATCTGAGTGGAAAAGCCGTTTTTATTCTCTAGAGGATAAAGTAAATTGAATTTAGAACATCGTGTGCACTAAGTTTGTGAATTAAAAAAAACATTAAAACTATTTACTGCTACCTCTACGGTGCCGAATATATCATACAACTTTTTTTTAATTTGTTAAAAACTCAGACTCGGAACCTTCTTGGTGTTCTTTTTTCAATTTGCTTTGTACGCGGTCACTGACCTCTATTAAAATACGCTGGACTGGCTATCCCACACAAAATGACAGCTATTTCCTGTGCCGATTCAAAGCGCCCCCAGTGACAGACGTGAGAGTTCTGAGAACTAATAAGATTGCAAAATTTGATTTTACGCTAAGTGTCTCTGCGGAATAAAAAGTTTTCTAAAGTGTTTACTGTGGTTGTGATATAAATTAAAGTGTTATAATAGTGACAGTGATTGTATCATAGCTTGTATTGTTCGTCCAACATGAAATCGTGCGTATATTGTAAAACACGATACGAAAAGGGCAGTGGTGTCAGTTTTCACAAGTAAGTGAATCTAAAACATAAATACTTATTAGAAAACCGCTTAAAACAGTGTATTCTTACAATAATAAACGTAAACTATTCGAGTTTACGGGATTTTACGAACATTTTTATAACCAATAATTTTTGTTAGGGATGTCAAAATTCATATCGATACTTTCGTAATATTATGATGTAAAACAAAAGTCATGCTCGTCATTGTTAAAATAATGATACGCACATTATAATGATCTCTAATAATAGCAAAACACTTCAAGGTTTATTATTATTAGAGTCAATAACAAATAATTTAACACTTATGATTCATAATTCTCATTAAGTGTTCTATATAATTATAGATATATTATGTAAAGAATTTATAATTTTTTACCCATACCTACTTTAATTTTTCCTTTAATTACAGGTTCCCCTCCGATTACACTCTCAAACTTTGGTTAAAAAATATGAAGGTTGTCAACTGGACTCCGACAATGTATCATTATCTGTGTTCTAAACACTTCACGGAAGCCTGTTTCTTAAAACATCAGTCATGGACTACGTTGAAAAAATGGCTCGACAGTAATTTTTAATTTAATAAAATATGTGATTTGAGAATGCTTTTTTTATTTCCCTGTCCCCCTCCCCTGCGGTAATTAAGTTGTTACAAGTTAATTGCCGTAATTACAGACCTATTAGAAAGTTATTGTGTCTCTTATCACATGGCAACATGCGGTATGTGACTAGTCATAATATCTTATTGTGCACTCTTTATAGGAAGGGATTATCTTATTAATTACTATTTCTATCTTAGTAATTTACTATTTTACAGAATTGTATTATTTATTGATCCTATAGTGAACTGTTATCCGATTAAGGAGAACAAGGAAGGAAGGGGTCAACCGGACATGTGATACTTATTATTACAGTCCATAAACAGTACTAGATAATGCTATTTCAAGTTATGTTTTCTACGTAAAATATCTGCTTATTACGACTATCTATAGTTCATTAGTTTAGTTAGGTACTCAACTAGTGCAGACATGTCTTTTTATCTGTGTTTTAGTAACATTTAACAAAATATATGCCTATATTGTTTTAAATCAATTATCTACAATTTTAGTAAATCTTAACATATGTTATAAAACGTATTTCACGTTTTTAAAAACATATTACGTATAAAAGACAACACGAATGTTACATGTTAATAATTACCTAAACCAATTTAATTTATAGGAAATCTGTAACAATAGCTTTGGTAATATTTCTATCATTGTGGTCGATATCAGAAAAGTTTTTATCTATAACAAACCTTTTGTTATACATCACTAGTATTAGTTCCATTCCCCCACACTGCTGCCGTCAGCGCCAAAATGGCGATTTTCAAATAGGCACATGAAATTGATAGCGATAGCCAGTCCAGCGTATTTTAGAGGTCAGTGTACGCGGTTCTTTACGCGGCATTTTTTCACGTCATTGTTAAACCTTATATTAAAAACAAGAAACTTGAAAACAAGTGAAAAAACTAAAATGAGTGATTCTAGCGACGAGGAAGTTTGCTTGACGCCAACAGAATTGACTGAAACTGTTAATAATGCGCAAATGAGCTTTCTCCCTCAACAATCACGCGAGAAGTATTTAAAACAGTACGATATGTTCAACACGTGGCGACTAGCAAAAGGAGCCAAAACTTTCTCAGAAAACGTTTTGCTGGCATATTTTATAGAATTATCCGAGAACAAGAAAGCAAGCACTCTATGGAGTACGTATTCGATGCTAAAAGCAACAATAAAGATGAAAAAAGACAAACATATCGATACCTATCCTAAATTAGTGGCATTTTTAAAAAGAGCCTCATCTGGTCATCAACCAAAAAAATCGAAGGTTTTCACAGTATCTGATATTGAAAAGTTTCTTAACGAAGCACCCGATTCCGTATATTTGGCGGCAAAAGTAAGTCAGTTGCACATTCAGTATCTACTTAAGTATATTAATCTCAATTAAATAGTATACTTAGTAGATGTTGATAGGCATAATTATGCGTTCATATCAATTTTATTCATTTATCTACTACAATACTCTTTACGTTACAGGTTGTTCTTATTATTGGAATAAACGGAGCATGTCGAACTAATGAACTAACACAACTTAATGTCAAAAACATTGAGAAACATTCAGATGACTTACTATTAATTAATTTACCTAATACAAAGACAAAAAGAGACCGCAACTTCGTCATTCGCAAGGAATACGTAACGATTGTTGAGAAATATCAAGCCTTACGCCCGCCTAACACTCCAATCAATCGATTTTTTCTACAGTATCGCAATGGAAAGTGTGTTAGACAGCCTATGGGTACTAATAAAATTGGCAGTATCCCACGAGAAATAGCAACATTTCTTGAACTTCCAGAACCCCTGTTGTACACGGGTCATTGTTTCCGACGAACTTCAGCCACACTTTTGGCTGATTCCGGAGCTGATCTCCTGTCCCTTAAGCGCCACGGAGGCTGGAAGTCCAATGCAGTTGTAGAGGGATACATAGAGGATTCCATCCAAAATAGTCTAAAATATGTGAAGGCATCGTAGGAGCCATTACACTGAAAGAGCCTCAATCGGATCCTTGGACTGGCCCTTCTACATCAAAAATAAGCCGTTATGAAACACCTAACCATCTCCCTCTCTCTCCAACATTCACGCCAAGGGAATCCGATGAATCGGTACAACTATTAAGTATGACAGATAGTTTACCGAAAAACAGTACACAAGTGACTAACACCAATATTACAGTACCAAACAAAAATATTACACTCAATTTAAATAACTGTAGCAACGTTACTTTAAAATTTTCTTAATTATACCTTAGTATTATTTTGTTATAATTTAAAGATTATTCTGTAATACTTACCTGTCATAATGTAGTAATTAATACCTAAACTGAAATAAAAGTGTACCTATCTTGTGATTGTAAACGTTTTTTTTTTGCATTTAGTCATTTCCTCGCTGAGGTGGAATGAAAAGTTACGTGTTGCACTCGAGTGCAAAGATTTTTCACCTCGTGCTCTTTTGATTCCCTCGCTAACGCTCAGGATTCTAATTTTGAATCACTCGCTGCGCTCGTGATTCAATTTTAGAATCCTTCGCTTGCTCGGTCATCAAAATTGAACACGCGGTTAAAAAGCAACTTTGCACTCTTGTATAACAAATAACTATTAATCAAGATACCGCAGTGGCGTACATTATGATGGCCATATTGTCGGTACAGGGGTGTGGTTGGGTTACAATAGACATGAACAATAGCTGGTGCTTGCCCGTGCATGCCTTATTTCTGTTTTGATGGAAGGGCTTGGCCTGCCCAGGCTACACGGCTGCACCAGATCTGCCGACTGCTAGCAATGGCATACGAACAGAATTTCCAATTTTCAAAAAAAAAATTGAGGTAATATTTTGAGTCCAGCGTAATGGCAAACATGGCGGCAGGCCCAGATGGAGATGAGCTGGACTCGCAAAGAATAGTCTTAGGCAGCTCTGAAAAGAGAGAGGTGGAAGGAGAGTAGAGAGGCCTTTGCCCAGCAACAATAATGGCTAATAAATTGAGAGACTCATCAAAACTGTGTGCATGTTGTCAAAAACAACAGATAGTAAACAGGGAAGTAATAAAATTCCACTAATTTTTAAACAATATACCAAACTCTTTTGCATACTGCACACCAATACTTTAGCTTTGTGCAGCTTATTTGGTGATAAAAAAAAAATTATCAGAGAACTACAAGCATAGATTTAGTATAATATACTGCAGTATACACTAAATCAGTGGCAACAGTCCATTCACAGTTATTTTGCCTCGGACAGTAGCAACCCAATAGCATCCTTATTGTAATGATCATAAAGAATCGACTCATTGTGAATTTGACCAACTTGTCAATGGTAGTAACTGCAATGGTAATAAATAGTTTTCTCTGTCTACGCTGTACACACGGCTACACATCAAGCTATACATTTCCAGGGTATAAGCTGATCTCGCAGTGTATAGGATTTCCTTACAATGACAGGTCAGTGTAAACTGGAAATGTATAGCTTGATGTGTAGCCGTGCGGACAAGGAAATTTTGGCGTCTAAATGACATTGACAGGGCGGGGTTGTTGTTAAACATTTTTATGAAATTTATTGTGCCACAGAAATTGTATTGGACAAAACAAGATGGTGACGTTAGTTCCGATTTTGGTTACACTCTACAAAAACCTTGTGTCGTTATAATCAATGACAAACTAGTATTTATCTGTACAAAAATATATAATTTGAGTATCAATATTTCAAATATAAACCTCTGATTCAAAACCTTTTACAATAAAGTTGATTTCTTCTTCGTCTGCATTTCTCTGCCTTCGTTTTTTTTTCTTGCCTTGCCATTGTGCTGTTGTCAAGCCCATTTGTTCAGCACACTTATCATAAATGCTACATAAACTTTTATAAAACATTAGGACTGTAGTAGCACCTCTCAGATATTGTTCCAAAAATATCTTTGGACTAACCTGGTTCTCTACTTTTACTGCAATATTATAAACAAAAGTTCCATTAAAACTTTTAGAGTACTTTGTACTTTCGAAAGGGGTCCTACATAAAGTGTTCAGGCTATTTATATGCTGCAAACAACATTGAAATTGAGCAAAAGAGTGCATCTTTTTGGTGTCATAACTTTTTGGTTTCTTTTTTATTTTGTCATCCAATTCAAAATGTTTTAGTAAAACATGAGCAGCTATCAAACTGTCTTCATATTGTACTTTGTTTTTATTCAGGAAGAATTCATTTTCATCAAAATTGAGAGTAGTAGGAGTTCTTTTTAGTTGTTCAACCTTTTTGGAGTATTTGTTATTGAATTGGAAGTGACCCCTGAAAGTCCCGGTTTTTTCGTCTACAGCTTCTAGCATTACATAGCAAATGAGAAGGCTATGTATATTTCCCAGAGGTACTTCACATTTAGCCACCCAAAATAGCATGGCAATAAAAAACAGTTGGAAATTAGATGGCAGAGTTTCTAACAATTTCAGATCTAATTCTTTCAAATGTCCTTTCAAAAACTGTTCAAAATATGATTTTAATTGTTCCTCTGTTAGTTTATTAAATGGTGAATCAAATAGTCTTGGAATGCTGATGTCTTTGCCAACGAATATTCTTTTGTAACTTGTGTTCTTCTCCCGGCTAACATAGATACAGTTTTCTTCTACAAAATCAGTTAACATATCAAAAGCATATCTAAGTATAGGTAAACAACATAGAAAAGAATCCTCTTCATTATAGTCTTCGGCTTGGGGTGAGCAGAAATATAGGTGGTGTGTAAAGAGGTTGATATAGGCTTTAGGAATCTGATTTTGGCGAATTCCATCAGCAAACCATTCTGGCACACCAAGATCTAGCTGATCATCATCAATGTCAGTTACTTCATGTTCATCTTCACCTTTTTCTTCCTCGTTTTCTGAAGAAACCTCTTCGTTGTCTGAAGACTTATCATCATTTTCATTCTCCTCTTCACCATTTTCATTCTCCTCTTCACCATTTTCATTCTCATCTTCATCATTTCCATTTTCATTCTCATTTTGATCTTCTTCAGCTAAAAGGTTCTTCTCAAAGTCCTCAGGCAACTGCCAATCAGACTCAGGAGTATCATCTTCACTGATATTGAAATATTTCAACGATCTACAATGCTTGCTGTGATATCCATCAATACTTCTTTTTATTACATAAAGAACTCTTTTTTTCTGCCTCTTTTTCAATCTACCCAATATTTTAGCTATTGCTGTCTCTAAAGTTTCATTCTGTAGCCATTTGAATAAACCATGAATACATTTTTGTTGATCATTACTCTTCTTTTTTGTCTTTGGCAATTTTAGCTGGGAGAAAAACTTTTTAAATACCTTTTTCTGAACAAAGTCATTGCCCAGTAATGTTGCTAGTAATGGTAGCAGTTCTTCTTTTAAACCGCCAAAATTTTTGACCATGTACTCCACTTTATAGATTTTACATTCCAGAACAAATGTTTTTGTGTCATCAATGTCAACAGGCTTTGGTTTAAAGTCTAAAGTATTGAAGGGGATGTAAAGAACATTGTAGATAAAGAAGTCTGAATCATAGCTGAGTACAGGGCAATTTAGGTGCCTGGCCATTGCCGCGATTTCATCATCAGCCTCAAACTCACAGACCGTGTATGGCACATTCATGTCTACCAATGCCTCTATGAATACATCACGAATTAATAGCGGGAAAATCTGTATACTCCCTTGAGTAACCGGGTCGAGCTTAGAAGCGCCGTATATTTTAGACCTTAGCCTGCTGTACGCTGTTCTCAATTTCCTGTGCTCGTAACTGCCGTCGAACAAAACATAAGCAGTAATGTTGCATTTTCTCAGGTTTTTGAAGAAATTACGAACGTAAGAGAAAAACTTGTCGTAATCTCCACCGAAGGCAGAAAAACAGTTCAGTAATCTGTACAACTGAGCGCATAGGCTGTGTCCATCAATGACCAGACAACAGTCATGTAGTAAGAAATGTTGCAGGAATGCATGCTCTTTGTGATTAATATAAGTAGTCAAACCTCGAACTCCCATAATTAAAAACTCAATCCATGATCCATGTATTATTTACAAAATAAAATAACCACACTATTAAGTATTGACTATTGAGGTTATGTTTTTCTGCTATTCTGACTGTTCTTGACATTGACAATTCTTTATTTGATTGACAGTAGCCATTAATCTTAGTCGTTTGGAAATCAAAGCTTTTTGAAACTATAAAGAGGGTGAACCAGAGGATCTGCTGCGACTGGCTACAGGGTCATCATTGCATCTCCTTTTCCACAGTACACTACTCAAGACTATATATAAAAAAAACTCGTAGATTTTTAACAAATCCATGCCATTTTTAACAAACATTTTTAACAAAGCCATGAAAAAACTTGCAATCAAATGCGGTTCGTTTATTTGAAGTCGTTAAATTCAATGCATTGCAATTTGCTAGAATAATAGCAGACATGCGCAAAGGAATTATGATTTTGAATTGAAGAAAATTAAAAATAATACCGCTCGGAACTCCCGACTTTCAGAACGAAACTTCAAACATCATCTCTTTCATTCCTCTCTCCCGCCCCGCGAACCCTTATTTCGTGCCGGCCGCGTGTGGTAAAAATTGAAACACGTGTTTTCCTAAAGAAATTGCTTGAATCAATTGATTTAACGTTAACAGTTTCAATTGTTTTGATCCTATCAACTTATCTGTGTGTTAAACTTCAACTTAAGAAAAGGTAAGTGTTTTAATCGATAGCGCCATTTTAGAGATGCGCCGCGTCGCATGGGTTTCGGGTTTAGCTTACATTTTTGGCTCTGTTTTGCAGTTTGAAAAACATGACTGAAGCAAAGGAAGTAGTTGCTGAGACTAATGGAGAGGAGAATAATAAGAAAGAGGAGAGTGTGGATGAAGATACCTCGGAATTGGAGAGTTCTATCATACGTCAGATTGAGTACTATTTCGGTGAGTAATAACTATTGCACACGACTGACGTGTAGAGTTTATATTAAGAAGATGCGTCCGTCCAAGGTCGTGCATGCTTACAAACATCGTTTATGATGCACCTAACTAAAAACAAACTTCTTTTAAATTTGCTCAATGTAACATGCTGTCAATCTAATCATGGTTTTGCAGACGTTGTTCGTATTCAGCATAAACAACATTGCATGTAATAGGGAAGGGATTCCCCTTAGTATAACAACACAGACCACCCACTGTATGTTGATAATATTAATTTCCCTTAGAAACATTGTAAGTACTTATTGGTATTGTGTTCAAAATACCTATTTATACAAGTAAGTACTATTTTTCGGTCCAATGTGATGTGATTAGGAAATGATGACCTAAAACTTATGCTTTTTTTAAATAAATGTATTTACTTGACATTTTTGTTAGCAAAAACCTAACATTTACATTTTACTAATATTATAATATAAAGAGGTAAAATTTGTTTGTTTGTATGTAGGCTAGGGGGTAATCTCTGGAAGTACCAGTTGAATTTGAAAAATTCTTAGTGCATTATATAGCCCAATTCTTGAGGAAAGGTATAGGCTATTTAACATTTTGGTAGGACCCTAAGGACCCAACCAAAATGAAAAAAGTCAGAAAGAAAGCTAACCGAAAACAAATTAATAGCGTGGGCAGGCGATGCAATGTGATGGGGTTGGCAGAAGCTAGTATTCAATAAAGTAAACAACCTTAATTCTCAAAGACTTTTAGATATCATAAATATTTCCTCTATTTCTAGGTGACCTAAACCTGCCCCGTGACAAGTTCCTGCGTGAACAAGTGCAGCTTGATGAGGGCTGGGTGCCACTTGAAATCCTCACCAGATTCAACCGACTCGCCAAGTTGACTAAGGACACTGAACTGATTGCCAAAGCTCTGCATAAGTCCACTAATGGACTGCTAGAGGTAAGACTGATAAGTATAGTTAATTACAATAATAATTATACAAGCTTATTATTGTCTCACTGCAGAGCAGAGGCCTCTTCTCCTACAGAAAAGGAATGAGCATTGTTCACCACACTCGCTTGCAATAGGTTGGCGACTTCAGACTTATATGAATAATAATATGGTCTAGGTTTTCCTTCACCAATGCTGGTTATGAAGTAAAAAACTTAGAAAGTACATATGAATTGAAAAAGTGACATTGGTACTTGTCCAGATTGGAACCCACAACCTCGGCGTGAGAGGCGAGGCCTTATCCACTGGGCTATCACATTCACAACACTTCTTTTTTGTTTTGTTTTGTTTGACAATTAAGGCTAGGAGAAGAATTTTTAAATGCCTTCTTCTCAACACAGTAATGCTGCTAGTAATGGCAGCAGTTCTTATTTCAAACCTCGAAAATTCTAGGCCATATCTATAGATTTTGCATTCCAAAACAACTTTCTTTGTGTCATCAACATCTACAGGCTTTGGTTTAAAGTCTTAAGTATTCAAAGGGATGTAAAGAATATTGTAGATAAAGCAGTCTAAATCATAGCTTAATACAGGGCATTAATTAATTAATTACTATGGAATTTGTCGACACGGTTGGCGCAGTGGTTAAGCGATTGACTGATGCGTTACGTGTCGCGGGCTCGATCCCCGCACGGAACAAATATTTGTATGACCTGCAAGTAGTTGTTCCGGGTCTGGCCGTTTGTGTATGTGAGTTTAAATGTTAAACGCACCCACGATACAGGAGAAATTCCTAGTGTGGGGCAACGTTTTTTAAAAGAAAAAAAAAATTATCTCTGAATAATTCCACCAGTAGATAGCAAGAGGTAACACAAGTATGGGTTAATACCACAGGCTTATGTAATAACGCCCGGAGGACACGGTGGAGCATACGGTGGAGGTCTGCCCGGCTTGGGCGGAGCACCGCCGTGTCCTCGTGGAGGCGATTGGCGGTGGCGATCTCTCGCGTCCGGCCTTGGTCCAGGCCATGGTACGGAGCGAGAGGGCTTGGGAAGCCGTCACCTCCTTCTGCGAAACAGTAATTATCGCGAAGGAGGAGGCGGAACGCGTGAGGGAGAGGCAAAGTTTGCGCCCTCACGTCCCTAGCCGCCGCAGGAGACGCCCTGGGCGTCGGGAATCGCAGGCCGATTCCCGGCCACCGTAGGCGCGGGCTTGCGAACGGCGAGCAATGGGCAGCTCGCCGTTCGATAAGGACCAGGCCCGGGACGACGGCGCGTTGTGTTCCACGCGCGCCTCAAAGAGATGTCAGCACCAATGACGGGGTTTGCTAGGACCGATGCCTGCTAGGGTTGCGGAAAAGTCCAAGAGGGTTACCGTGGCCCCTGGCACAGGCAACTGAAGGAACACGGGTGGGTTTTAGTCAGTAAGAGTCTGACACGCCCTACTGCTCTGCCCAGAGCGGGAGAAGTTATTTGATGATTTCCCACCCACAAAAAAAAAAAAAAAAAGGCTTATGTAATAAAACAAATAAAATATTACTTATTAAGGCAATAACTACTAATAGACAGGCTCAAAACTGCCATCTATGCCTAAAGTTATAGTCCAGACCTGAAGAAGCCGAAGTTTTAATAGTAATATCACCTTGCACAGTTACAAAACTTATCTTTTACATTATTTTTTAAGCTGATTACAGTCCTAACAGTATTAATGGATCAAATTATTAAAATACCCTCCTTTCGCATGTTACAGATGTCTGAAGACAGCAAAAGAGTCAGACGTAGCCCCGACGTACCCATTCCAGAGATGAACGAGGAACGCAGAAAGGAGCTCAGCAACAGGACTGTCTATGCTAAAGGATTTCCCAAAGAGGCTACGCTAGATGACCTTCTGAAACACTTCAAAAAGTATGAACACGTTGAGAACATTATCATGAGGAAGTTCCAGGAGCGGTCCTCAAAGAAGAGGATGTTCAAAGGATCCGTGTTCATTACATTCAAAACAAGGGAGCAGGTAAATATTAAAATATATTTTCTTTAAAATTGTGGTTAATTTTTCTTATAAGTTTTACATAGTAAATAGTTGAACTCCAATAAGCTACAGCAGTTTGTTTGAAAAAAACCCTAAATCCCCCTAATCCTTATAAACTGCCTTGTCATTTCGTACTGCGGTATTTTAATAGGAATATAATACAATAAACAGATTTTGCTGCATGACTGCTAAAAGACAAATTCGTTTTGACTTACTCGTAAGCAACTTATCAACATCCTTCCTAAAATTTCAGGCCGAAAAGTTCGTGGAAGGCAAGCCACATGAGTACCTAGAAACAGAACTGATGATCTTATGGCAGGACGACTACATTGCAGCGAAGCAAGAAGAGTATGCCAACAAGAAGGAACAGAAAGACAAGAAAAATAAGGATAAGGACTGCAATGTATGTTACATTTATAATTAACTAACAATATGCGAGTTTGTATGTGGGGGTAATCTTCGGAACTTCTGATCAGATTCCTAAAATTATTTCACAAATGGGAAGCTTCAGTATTGCCGAGTGTCCTAAGATATATTTAATGTTAAAACAAAAAAATTACAGACAAAGTCTTAGAAAATAAATTAGGATGAAACCATTTCATTTTAGTACAGACCATAAAATATTAACTATACTGCCACAGTTGTTGGTTAGTCGCAATAAGTAAGCCCCCTATATAAATGACTAGCGACTCGCCACTGCTTTGCATGATTTAACGACTTGCCAAAATGTGGAGTTTCCTTTTTTATATGTAAAGTTTTGTATTACTGTATTATACACATAAATCTTCCGGAATAGATTCTCCAAATGGTGGTGAAAAACCGTATTAAAATCCGTTGCACAGTTATGAAGAACTACGCCGTCACACAGACAGACACGAAAAGAGACTTTAATTTTTAATATGTATAGTTAGAGAAGACTGGTAGTCTCTTGATAAATGTTTTTATTTCTATATGTAGGTTTGTACAGACACTTTTACACATCAATCATATTTAAAAAATAGATGAGGCCTTGTTCTAATGCTAGGTACACACACACTGACTCACAGGTGATTCCAAAATCTCACGTTCAAACAGAGATGTAATAATTAAGCAACTAATCTGATGAACTTAACTGCATCGAGACTGAGACACCTCGTGGTGTCCGAGAGTCTCGACGCACTACAGTTTTTTCTTGAATTATGGTACACTAGTGTAATACACTTGGATTAGATATTTAAACACAAGTCTGCATGTGTGGTAAACCTTTATTCGGTAGTGGCGACTTACAGGCGTGTAACAAGCCAATTTGAAGACAACTACCCAATGAGATGCATACTCAATAATATTTCATCAAAAATAACTAACCACCACAACAGTAATAGGGGTTGAGCCTGCCGCGATCAACCTCTGTTGTCTCCATATGTTAATCTATGAAGCCCACACAAATGAATAATCTATAGTTTGTGGCTCTTGGGTCTCTGCTAGTCTCGAGATGTTTACTTGCCAATGCTATTAACGGCTTACAAATCTAGGAGTTAAGCTACGCTTGCCGCGGTCGGTCCGTGGATGGGTGACCATCATTACGTATCGAGACTCCTCCGTGCCTCGGAACGCACGTTAAGCCTTGTCTTGATCTTTGTCAGTCATTTGTTTGTCAGCAACGGGTATTGTATTACCCAGTAACTGTGTTGTGGAGATCAGATGTGCAGTTGCTTCATCTAAAATACTGGTATTCAGCTGCTTTCAGTTAGACTGGAATCCAAGCACAACATAGTCGAGGAAAGACTATGCAGATGATGAGATCTTTATAGCCACATGAGACATTAATAATTAGTAAATAATATCTGATGCAGGTTGAAAAAGAAGAGCTGAAACTGCCCACAGGAACAGTTCTATACTTCAGTGGTGGTACCGACCAGATGAAGAGGGAAGATATCAAAGAAGCCCTATCAACAATAGGTAAGAAGAGATTTGGTTTACACTTTGTTAATTACAGCAGAATACATGACAAAATACGAAACAGTACCCTGGCGTAAAATGACATTCGAACTTTAGAAAGAGGCAAGTATAAGTCAGACAGTCAGCGTTGTGCGGTTGTTGTCGACGCTACTGTCCTGTTGCAGGTAACAGACATTAGTTTACTGGGATATAAAAGGTCAAAGATGAAGAAGGATCAAGATGATGATGATGATGGTTAAGTGAGAATATTACAAGGAGTTTTACAAAATCTTGTTGGTACTCACAATAAAGTAGACTCTTAAAAAATGCCTAAGGCATTAAGTCTGCCTTAGTATGGTTATTTTTACTTGTGCATAAAGTTTTAATAAATATATACATATCTCAAAACTTGACAATTTATTATTTACAGGTGCAGATATAGCATACATAGACTTCAAAGTGGGCGACAAAGAAGGTTGGGTGCGTCTCACAAAGGAGGACACCGCAAAGGGGGTAGCAGAGAAAATGACAGACAACAAAATGAAGATCGCCGAAGCTGATGTTGAGTTCAAAGTACTAGAGGGAGACGAAGAGACGACATACCTACAGAAAACAGTCGAAGAAATGACTAAAAGGCGAAAAAATATGAAGAACTTCAAAAGCAATAAGGGCAGAAAAGGTGGCAACAAGTATCACGGCAAGAAACGGCGACACGACCACGAGGAAAGCGGACCCCCCAAGAAAATTAGAGCATCCGACAGTTAGTTATAGATGGCGCTGCCGTATACAGACGGCTCTATGCTTAACCATAGACTTTCATGTTTGCTTATAAGTAAATTAAAGATAATCTTTATTACAAGTATAAACTGTTTGTTGATGAACCAGAACTGTGTTAACCTAGAGTTTCATTTGTTACGTGAAATATTTACTATTAAAATTTTATCTCCTAAGGACATTTGCCGTTTCCTTTTTCTATCAAATTAATTAGTGAGAATACATGTAATGCCCGCAATGCTAAGAGGGAGTCTTAAAAGTGGCGCCAACGACCGAAAACTTGTATGGAAATCGGTTTTCATGTTATGGACATGATTGTGATGCGAAGGAATGAGGAATGTTCAAACTCAAAGCATTTATTTCAAATAAACCAATTACAGGTACTTATGAATTTGTCAAGAGTTTGGTCGGTCAGAAAGATGTTATAGTTGCCCATTTTAAAGCATAGTAGGTACCTATGGAGACGAACAGGCAAGAAACTCCACGGACACTTAAAAATCAAAATATGGTTACAAATTATTGGTTTGGTACGGTGGGCTGCATCAATTGGCAATTGGGTACCCCAGTTGTATTAAAATTAACTTTGAAGGGGGGTACCCACATCGTGACGCTTTTTTTTTTGTGGGTGTGAAATCGTCAAATAACTTCTCCCGCTCTGGGCAGAGCAGGAGGGCGTGTCAGACTCTTACTGATTAAAACCCACCCGTGTTCCTTTAGTTGCCTCTGCCAGGGACCACGGTAACCCTCTTGGACTTTTCCGCAACCCTAGCAGGCATCGGTCCTAGCAAACCCCGTCATTGGTGCTGACGTCTCTTTGAGGCGCGCGTGGACTGGTCTTTATCGAACGGCGAGCTGCCCATTGCTCGCCGTTCGCAAGCCCGCGCCTACGGTGGCCGGGAATCGGCCTGCGATTCCCGATGCCCAGGGCGTCTCCTGCGGCGGCTAGGGGCGTGAGGGCGCAAATTTTGCCTCTCCCTCACGCGTTCCGCCTCCTCCTTCGCGAACATTACTGCTTCGCAGAAGGAGGTGACGGCTTCCCAAGCCCTCTCGCTCCGTACCATGGCCTGGACCAAGGCCGGACGCGAGAGATCGCCACCGCCAATCGCCTCCACGAGGACACGGCGGTGCTCCGCCCAAGCCGGGCAGACCTCCACCGTGTCCTCCGGGCGATCCACACAATGGTGACACCCGGGCGTTTCCTCCCGCCTTATCCGGAACAGGAACCTCCAGAAACAACCGTGTCCGGTGAGGACCTGCGTCAGGCGGAAGGTGAGGACGCCGTGGCGCCTCTCTAGCCACTCCTCAAAGAGGGGACTTATCGCCGCAATTGTGGCGTGCCCAGCGCTGGGTTGCGACAACCGCACTCTCCATGCCGCCCTGAGATTCCGCCGGAGCTCTGTTCGCTGTACCGTGATTTCTCGCGGCAGCGGAGCTACGCCCCGGCGTTACGCCTCCTCGTGCCACTCCCAAACGTGCGCGAGGACTTTTGCCTCCAGATCCCATGGCGGTAATCCGGCAAGGAGGCTCGCCGCCTCACCGGAGACCGTACGGTATCCCCGGACCAGCCGGGTGGCCATGACCCTTTGGGGCGCGTTCAACCAGCGGGCTGGCCGCCGCCTCAAGGAACGCGCCCACACCGGTGCCCCGTAAAGGGCCATGGACCGTACGACCCCCGCGTAGAGCCTCCGGTAGGAGGCGTTTGGCCCCCCTAGATTGGGCAGGAGCCGCTTTAAGGAAGCCCCGGCCCTTTCCAGTCTGGGAGCCAAACGTCGGAAATGCTCCACGAAGTTCCACCGGCTGTCGAGGACGAGTCCCAGGTACTTCATCGTCGACTCGACGCCGATGTGAACACCTCCTACCGTTATTTGGGAACCCGACGGTGGCGTGTTCCGAGGACCATGAAAACACATGGCCTCGGACTTGTGCAGGGCCACCTCGAGTCCCAATTGCCGGATCCTCTCGACGATTGTCGCAACCCCGCCTGTCGCTAGTTCGGCCGCCGCCTGGTGCGATCTCCCCTGCGCCAGAACCAGCGTGTCGTCAGCGTAACAAACCACGCTGACGCCGCTAGGGAGGTCGGCGCGCAGCACCCAGTCGTATCCGATGTCCCACAGATGCGGCCCCAGGACCGATCCCTGTGGGACACCGCACGACATCTCTTGCCGGTTCCATACTCCCTGGTGACCGGGGTAGATGACGGCCCTGTCCGTCAAATAGGCCTCGACCACACGACAGAGGTAGGTCGGCATCCGGTGATACCGGAGTGCCTCCCTGATGCAACTCCAGGGCAGGGTATTGAAGGCATTGGCGATGTCTAAAGACACCGCCAAGACGACCCCACCCCGGGCCACAGCATCCCCCGTCGTGAGGGCCCGCACGCGCATGATGGCGTCCACCGTAGAGCGCCCCCTGCGGAAGCCAAACTGGCTCTCCGCCAAATCCGGCCCCACCCGCACCAGCCGCCCGACGAGGCGGTCTGCAATGACTCTTTCAAAGAGCTTGCCCACCTCGTCCACATCGTGACGCTGACTGTACAAAGTTTTGATTATGAATGTGGTTGGCTTTAAAGAGTAGGGGAAGACCAAAGAAACGATGGATGGACTGTGAAAGATGATTGTGGCTAAAAAGGCTGTGACTATCGAGATGACTTAAAGATAAGTATGGAAGAAAAAGCCTTGTTGCACCGACCCCTAATAAACTGGGATGAGAGCAAGAGAATGTTGATGACATGCAATCAGCATTGCACATACAATAACTTTTAAACTGTCAGGAATGATACGTATGTAACATTAAATTTCCCAACTGTATAGTTTAGAGACGACATCAAAGTAGCAGATCGTGGACATTTTCACTTTAGTATTTTGGGCCGAAATACTTAAATGTATGTATTAAATCGAATACACAGGCCCACACACACGCTTTACTAATTTGGCCACATAATAATAATAAATACGGTGGCAGGGACATCGACGCGGAAACACCATGAACTCAGCACGTGATTCAAAAACCCCCTAGAGTAGACATACTTCGTCAGTTACAAAAAAAAAATCGGCTGATTCATAGAAAAGTGCAATACATACGCGCTCAAATTTCACGCATTATTCCCATGGGAATAGGCAGAAACTACACACGACGCGTTTAAAAAAAATTACCGGCAAAAAAAATCAATGCAGGGGTGTTTAGAATCGTATGTACTATCGAGGAAGTTCATATCTATGCACCTTTAGGGCTATTTTTCCCTGTAGCGCTCGGGCGCTAACAGTAACTAACGTAAAACAGATGCGGTCATCGTGTTCACGGGATTTTGTTCTAAAACTGCTTAGATATGAACTTCCTCGATAGTACCTACCGAATTCATTGTATCAGTCGCGTCGATCCTGCCACCTGTAAAAACTGAATATTTAATTTTTTTAAAAAATAAAAACTGACGATTAATCGACCCTCGTTGCTGACCGTACCACTAGGTTCTTTTCTGGGAATTTAATACTAATTTCAAATTCGTTTAATAACTCTGCATTACAAGGGCGTGAATTAAGATGGAAACTTACTTCGTAAACGACTGTCGGCTTTTTAAGTTATATCATTCAATCATTCGTTCTTTTTGAAACGGTCTTGTCCTTGTCGGTCATATTTTTTTTATTTTTTTTTTTATATCGGACAACATCCACACAAGGTCTTCAGGTCCCGGAACTACGCAGAGCCTGTACTACGGTAACCTGATGACTGATATACATACTTATATACATATACACACCCAGACACAGGTCAAACAGACATGTATGCACACAAATGTTTGACTTGTCCGGGGATCGAACCCGGAACCAGCCGGCTCAGAAGGCAGGGTCGCTACCAACTGCGCCAACCGGTCAGTCAGTCAGTGATATTAAACAAACGTTAGCTGGCTGTTGTGGATAATATTGAATAACTAGGAAATAGTGTATTATTTTGTAAATGGCGTGTTTTGGCGAGTGATGCTGTTCATACAACTAAATAAATTAATAGCTAAATGTTGTGGACCTGCAAACAGCATTCTGAAAAATAAAAATATATTCTTCTCATTCGGGTATGTACAAAATTAACTCTAAATCTATGATATTATAAGTAAACTAAGGTAGATACGTTGCAGCCCTTGGACTGTGTAAGACGGTTTACTAATGTTTGCCATAATTTAAAATGCAATCATTTTGTTTACCTTAAACTTTCATATTAGTGAAATTACATAAAATCATTTTCACTCATTTTATTGGTCATATTCGACCAAGTGTCCTATTAATTTTTATTCATAAATTTATTTGCTATATTTAATTATCAATAATGTCGTTTTCCATAACATTTATTCACCATAATATTCATTTGCCCATACTAGCACAACAATGCTAATTCAGTACAAGCGCCAGCAATTTGTGGAAACCTTAAAGTTAATCTACCATGCATGCTTGCTTTGCAAAAGAGGAAATTGGCGAATTCTTGTGTGGTCACAGTTCTAACCTAACCTAGCCTAGCCGTTTTGAATTTGACAAACTGTTTATTGTCTAAAGATTGTTTGCTGTACAGATACACACACAGACAGTTACAAACAAAGTGCCTTAATTACATAATTTTTTGTACAAAACAATAAACGTTTCTAAATTATATGAAATGTTGCTTAAGTCAAGTATCGATTATGTAATGCGTTACTTAAAGAATCTAATGATTATAACACATCTCATTAAGGAAACTTATTATATGGCAAATAAAAATTATGACTAATAATTTGATACGAATATTAATATATATTATTTTATGGATAACAAGACAATACCATGTAAGACTTGTATTACATGTGTATGTAGTTTCTTGGCTTTAGTGGTCTGAAGAATAAAAAAATTATCAATTCCTACATCTTCAAATTTATTTAAAACAGTGCCTAAAAACTTACAGATTCTTATCCTCGAATTCAAGAAACAATGAAGCTTGAAGAATTAAGAATTTCTGAATATCCACCTCATTATACTCGTAGATTGAAGACTGAAGAAGTAGAGGTACAAAATAATTTATCTCCAAATCCATGTCTAAAGAATGATGACTGCAGAAGTAGGAATACAATATGACTTATCCGACGCATGCCTTGAGGAAGTAGTTGTTGAAAAATTGGTTTCTCCAAGAACAAATTAAAAAATTACTGAAAAAGTAGATGATGACAAAAATGCTGCACTTTCGATTTCAAACGATACACACACTCAAGAAGATATGACTGAAATCATATTTCCTCCAGTTTTGTGTAGAATGACAGTAGGGTAAAGGGATCCACATGATAAAAAGAAAGCTTATTATGACTCGGACGAAACTTATGACACCTATGTAATTGGATATCTACTATATTTGACTGGTAAAAAATATTTTAACTTGCGACCATGGGGATGATTTGAAAATAATTCTAATCCCTTAAACTAGATAGGGGATTTGAATTATTTTCAAATCATCCTCTAAACTAGCCCATCATGCAAATAATGTAATTATAAATGCGGCAGCTGTTCCAGTGTGAACTTATATAGATATCCGATTTTTAACTTATAACGTCAATATTCATCATAATATTTATCTAAAGACTTCGATCATAAATACCCTAGATACACTAACAACGCCTCAAGCGCGGTATGAATCAATTGTGCTAAAAACGTGTTGTAGCACAATTGCGCTCGCAGTCGCGCGCCGGTCACCGTCAGGTCAACATGCCGAAGTGCTCCGTGAAAAAGTGCAAAAATAATACTTCAAATAGCTTGAAAAAGGATGGGGTTTCTTATTTTCGGTAAGTATTAATTCAAGATTTCATAATGTAATGGATTTGTGGCTAAATTTACCTTCTAACTAAGTAAAAACATTGTCTTTCTAAAATAGTTGAAGTAAATCGCTTACGCGGTTGTCCCTTTCCCGCGCGTGTTGCTACTCTGTTCCTACAAGACTCAAGGCTACGATCCCCACGCAGCGTAAACTGAATTATACTTAATTCTGATTGACTAGGTGTACATTCGTACACCTACGGCCGACGGTCGTTAAAATTTTACGACTTGCGCGATTATCGCATTTTGTAATGTCACAACCGCCTAACGCGTGCATTACAAATTAAACCTTTTGTGTAGGGAATAAAGTTGTATTCAATTTTTATTAATATAGTCTTAGTACATTATACATTGTGAATTTGTCTACTATACGTGCATACTTATAACTAAGCGAGTCAGACACTTTTTGGCGTGAATTTGTAGGAGATGTTGTATCTAGGGTATTTATGATCGAAGTCTAAAGATCACTCTTTTCATATATATTTTTTAAATTCTAGGTTGAGTGTGGTGAAAAGGGTTTATGCAAATGTCAAAGGATGCGGTGCAGAGAATACTATGAATATTAAGAACGTACTAATGACAAAGACCACGTCACAATGTACCCACAGAGGAAATAATTATATTTTGCCTAGGGGAGCTATATTCCATTTTACTGGAGCCCCCGATACTATAACAAGGGAAGATGTAAACGACGCGTTAGTAGCTTTGAGTAATTATTTGTATTCAATTTATGTAATTACTTTTTGTAACAACAACTAGGCACTAATCTATTACTTCAGGCAAAAATCTGTAGAATTTACTAAAACTTGATTACTATTGGTGGTATTCTGTAGTTTCTGTCAGACCTAATTGGTCCTGGGAAGAAGGAGTGAGTTTATGTACTTATGTATGTATGATTGAATACAATTATTGCTGTTTAACCGGGAGATTATATAGCATGGGAACGTACCTACTTAAAATAAAACAATGACCCGTTTATTTTTCTAGTTCTATAACATGAACGTAAATATATAGAATAATAATTGTCTTCAGGTGCAACGGTGTAAAGAGGGATGGGTGCAAGAATTATAATCAAAAAGATGAAAGACAAGAAGCTTAATATTGCCGGAGCAGAAATGGTTTTCAGAGTTTTGTCCGGAAAAGATGAAAAGAGATAAAAAAAAATAGAAAAAGCCATAGAAGCCATTTTTCAACTACAGGAAAAGGACACAAAAGATTAAAAAAAGGCTGGATGGCTATGAGACAAAATATGATAGAGACTCGAGTGATGATAATTAAAGATTTTTTTTTAAATAATTTGGTGATACATCACAAATCCTGATTGGTTTCTCATCAAAAACGAACAGCAAGAAAAAAAAATTGTCTGTCAACGACACAGCCGATCATGGGATCGACATCCAAAATGAGAATGAATTTATGTACACGATGGGTAGCTGATAAGTTCGCGGCCTAAGGTAGGCCTACCTACTTACTTAATGAATGAAAATAATGGTTTTCTATTTTTATTTTACAATGTAATATAATATATAGATTATTTATCTATTCCGTGGTTAGTATTGAATACCAATCATTTTAAATAAGAATACAAGAGTGTACAAATAAAAATCATTACATTTTGAAACACTTGTTTTTTATCGGAATATTATAAATTGCATATCAAATAAATAATCGCCTATCAATACATACTCATCATTTATATTCTTTTTTACATCAAATAACTTACTTCACTACAAATAAACTAAATGTTTAACAAAACTCAAACTGCAGATAATTCGAAATTTTACATCAATATGACATTACTTTTTTCCTCATAATACAATACAGTTAAATTTATTTTTGTACAAAAACACTACATACATAGCTTAAATACTGACTGCACAGCAAATTTTTCTAATGTAATAGCTTAAATGATACCCGAGACAAATTACCAGGAGAAACTGGATGCAATCTGGACTTTAGGGCACCCCGACTCGGACAGGTTAGGTTAGAACCACCCAGAAGTAGGAGCACCGCGAAGCGGGGCTCCGTCGACCAAGCCCTACCGTCGACATATTATTATGTATATCAATCGATCCGTGGTGAATAAGAAAACTACTACTAAGCGTGGACGCCCCGCGAAAGCAAGACCCGCTTTAATAATTCAATAAATTACAATTTTGTATCTAATTTTATATATTTTTTGCTGATCTCATTATGTGGTAATTAATAAATAATAAGACGACTGTGATTAATAAAATGCTGTTATATTTAGAATGTAGCGGCGCAGCCGCCACGGCGATTCGCGACGGCGGGCTCGCGCATCTTCGGGTGTCTTCGGGTGTCTTCGCTGCGGCCGGGCGCCGTTCGGTTTTACCACGCGTCCGCACGCCAGTCCTTTGTTCGCCGCTGCGCAAGGCACTCCCACGCTTGCTTTTTTCACCCGCTTATAAATAACCGCCATCAGCCATTATTATCGTATGTGTTAATGTAATTTCGCGCTTTCAAATCTTTCTACATAACTTTCTTTGGACTTCTATTCGGTGCTTCCGGCTTCCTAACTTTTATCTATTGTGTTTTCGTGCTTCCTATCCTTCTGTGACTTTTGTAAATTCGAATATAAAATATACCGTTGTTTTTGTGAACTTTTGGACTTTTATTTGTGGACTAACTTCTACATAATTGGTGACCCCGACTATGGCATCGCAAAAGGAAGAGTGTAACAGTGCTGAAACTTCACGTGTAGGCGTTCGTCCACCACCGTTTTGGCCGGATGACCCAGAAATGTGGTTTGCTCAAATGGAGTGCCAGTTTGCTTTATTACCGTAGACTTAACAAAGTACTACCAGGTCGTGTCAGTGTTGGAACATCGCTACGTCGCAGAGGTAAAGGATGTGATTACTAATCCGCCGGCCACAAATAAATATGAAAAGCTGAAAAGTGAGCTTATAAAACGTTTGTCAGCGTCTCGGGAACGAAAAGTAAAGCAATTATTGATGCACGAAGAGTTAGGTGACCGTAAACCTTCGCAGTTTCTACGTCATTTACGGCACCTGGCAGGACCATCTATACCTGAAGATTTTTTGAAGACGTTATGGTCGAGCAGGCTACCAACCAGTCTGCAATCAGTGTTGGCATCACAACCGGACCTTTCGCTGGACAAGTTGGCGGACTTGGCGGACACGATTACTGAGATCGCGCCAGTCGGACCCCTGCAAGTAGCAAGCGTAGCGGAACCGAACACGTCTACCCTCATAAAGGAAATGGCAAACCAGATCTCAGAGCTAACGAGGCAGGTAGCTACACTGTCTACTCGAGTGGACAGTCAAAGGCAGGTACGTGGTCGATCACATTCTCGGTCTAAGAGCAGTAATTGGCGGGGCAGGTCTAAATCCAGGCCGCGTCAGCCACCAGAAAACCACTCACATTGCTGGTAACACTTTACCTACGGTACCCGCGCAAAGAAGTGTGTAAAACCTTGCACGTGGCCGTCGGAAAACTCGAAAGGCAGTCGGAATTAGCGGCCTACGACTGCCCATCAAAATCAGGCCATCTTTTTATTACTGACCGACATTCTAAGATGCTTTTCCTAGTCGATACCGGCTCGGATTTATGTGTGTACCCTCGGTCGGCTATCAAGACGCCCTGCACCATATCGAAGTACAGTTTAACCGCAGCAAATGGCAGTGTTATAAATACTTACGGTCCAGTACAGCTCAGCCTAGACCTAGGACTGCGGCGTACATTTACTTGGAAGTTTACCATCGCTGATGTGTCGAAACCAATAATCGGAATAGATTTTTTAAGTTTCCATAATCTGCTTATAGATTGCCGCAACCACAGGCTCGTAGATGGCACCACTTCATGCTTCGTAGCAGCGTCCACGCAGCAGATTCCCGATGATGTGGCTTCTGTGAAGACAGTCACCGGGGATACAGAATTTCACCAACTGCTACGTGAGTTTCCAGAGGTGACGCGCCCGGCAGGTACCGTAAACCAATGCAAACCAAGGCACAATACAGTGCACTTTATTAAAACTACATGTGGACCGCCTGTTGCTAGCAGACCTAGGCGATTAGACCCAGAACGATTGAAAATCGCAAAAAGGGAGTTCAATGACATGATTGACAATGGTACCGCGAGGCGTTCTGAAAGCCCATGGTCTTCAGCTCTACACCTGGTAAGGAAAAAAGATGACGGATGGCGACCGTGTGGCGACTATCGCGCACTTAATTCCCGCACTGTACCTGACCGTTACCCTATACCTCACATTCAGGACTTCTCACACCGACTTTCTGGTTGCACTACATTCAGTAAAATCGATTTAATAAAAGCCTACAACCAAATTAGAGTAAATGAAGCCGATATACCAAAAACTGCCATAACTACACCATTCGGTCTATTCGAATTCCCTTTTATGACCTTTGGACTCAGAAACGCAGCCCAAACCTTTCCAACGCTTTATAGATGAGGTACTTACCGGTTTAGACGACTTCTGCTACGGATACGTCGACGATATTTTGGTGTATTCTCCTTCTCCAGACCTGCACAGACTCCACCTGCATCAGCTACTGTCACGGCTAAAGGAATACGGTGTCCTCATCAACCCTGCAAAGTGTGTATGGGGGCAGCCTGAGGTAACTTTTCTGGGATACCAGGTGTCAGCAGCCGGTACCCAACCCCTTGATACAAAGGTCCAGGCTATTCAGGAATTTCCAGTACCACGCACGGTGAAGGAGTTACAGAGGTTCCTGGGCATGCTAAATTTTTATAGAAGGTTTGTACTCAACGCTGCTAAAAGTCAAGCCCCACTAACCTCAATGTTGGCAGGAGACAAGGTCAAAGGCTCACAACCGGTACAGATGTCCCCGCCGCAGCTGGAAGCATTTGAAGAATGTAAAAGGGCACTATCAAATGCTACACTACTTGCACACCCTTCCTCGCAGGCAGAACTCTCTGTTCTTACAGATGCATCGGACGTTTCCGTAGGGGCAGTGCTTCAGCAACGTGGCGGTACACAGTGGGAGCCGCTGGCGTTCTTCTCCAAGAAACTGAATGAAGCACAACGCAAATACAGTCCCTACGATCGCGAGCTTCTTGCTGTCTACGAGGCGGTAAAATACTTCCGGCACATGGTGGAGGCCCGAGAATTTGTTGTCTTCACCGACCATCGCCCACTTACCTACGCCTTCAGAAACCCCAGAGAGAATTGCTCGCCTCGACAATACAGGTACTTCGACTTCATTTCACAATTTACAACAGACATACGGTACATACCGGGTTCCGAAAATGTTGTAGCTGATACCTTGTCGCGTATTGAAGAAATAACATCGACAATTGATTATAAGGCTTTAGCCCGCTCTCAAGAGTCAGACTCCGAACTTCAAACGCTTATTGAAAAAGGATCGTCGCTGAAGCTACAATTGATTACTCAGGTAGGCTCAGACACGAAACTATATTGCGACGTATCCACTCAACCACCGCGACCCTACGTTACGCCTGAACTCCGGAAGCAAGTTTTTGATTCACTGCACTGTCTGAGTCACCCTGGGCGTACAGCTACCGTGCGACTGGTCACGCAGAGATTCGTGTGGCCAGGGATTCGCAAGGACTGTAGAGAGTGGTGCAGGTGCTGTCTTCATTGCCAGCGCTGTAAAGTAACTCGTCACACATCCGCTCCTCTTTCCCAGTTTCCTTCAACCTCGTCGAGATTCTCCCATGTCCATCTCGACATCGTAGGGCCACTAACACCATCTTCAGATTTCAGATATTGCCTCACTATCGTTGACCGGTTCACACGATGGCCTGAGGCGATACCACTCAAGAACATCACTGCTGACACCTGCGCGGCCGCCTTGGTATCCGGGTGGATATCGAGGTTCGGTTGCCCATCACAGATCACCACAGATCGCGGTCGGCAGTTCGAGTCCGGCCTATTCAAGGCCCTAGCATCCCTGCTCGGCGCACGTCACTTCCGCACCACAGCGTACCATCCTGCATCAAATGGGATGGTAGAGAGGTTACATCGACAGCTCAAAGCAGGTATTATGTGTCACGACAACGCTCAGTGGACAGAAGTCTTGCCCATCGTTCTGCTCGGCATACGCAGTTCCTGGAAAGATGATGTCCAAACATCCTCGGCCGAACTGGTTTATGGCGAGCCCCTGCGTCTGCCAAGCCAGTTCCTGTCACCGTCAGACGACCACACTGTAGAAGACATCACGAGCTTCGCTACTCGACTTGCTAAACACATGGCCAGCTTGTCTCCGAAGCCGACTGCGTGGCACAGAAAGGAGACATTCTACATTCCCAAAGACCTGCAACACTGTACCCACGTCTTCGTGAGACAGGACTACGTGAGGAAATCTTTGGAGCCACCATACGCGGGTCCCTACAAAGTACTGGACAGGAAGGCTAAATACTTCAAGGTTGAGGTACGAGGTAAAGACACAAACATTTCTTTAGATCGCCTGAAACCAGCCTTCATCACTCAAGACAGGCACGCTAACGACACAGCCACTGTCCCAGCCTGCTCGCCTTCGGGCACCTCATTTCCACCGGCAGACAAGCCTGCAACTCATACTCGCAGCGGCAGAAGAGTACACTTCCCGGATTTCTATCGACCGTAGTCACGGTCTCGCCAGGGGGCTACTGTAGCGGCGCAGCCGCCACGGCGATTCGCGACGGCGGGCTCGCGCATCTTCGGGTGTCTTCGGGTGTCTTCGCTGCGGCCGGGCGCCGTTCGGTTTTACCACGCGTCCGCACGCCAGTCCTTTGTTCGCCGCTGCGCAAGGCACTCCCACGCTTGCTTTTTTCACCCGCTTATAAATAACCGCCATCAGCCATTATTATCGTATGTGTTAATGTAATTTCGCGCTTTCAAATCTTTCTACATAACTTTCTTTGGACTTCTATTCGGTGCTTCCGGCTTCCTAACTTTTATCTATTGTGTTTTCGTGCTTCCTATCCTTCTGTGACTTTTGTAAATTCGAATATAAAATATACCGTTGTTTTTGTGAACTTTTGGACTTTTATTTGTGGACTAACTTCTACAAGAAAAACTGCTGTAAATAATATAAAAATAGAAGCTATATTTAAAAGAAAAAGAGTTAACAGGTATAATGTGCATTAAGATTATTAGCTGTGCATTGATGAAAAAGCTTTTGCTTTAGGAAAAATCGCTGTACGCTGCGAAAATAAATTGTAGTGTGTTTAGTGATATTTTGAGTTGAATATTATACTGTGCAATCAGTAATTTTGATGGGAATTTGGAATCTTATTGCATAGAAAAAGGATATTTTTTGATTTGCGTTTAAATACTACCCTTTTTTATCATTGAAATTGCTAACGACTCCTTAGTCATTGGCGCAGCTACTCGCTCCGCTATGAAGTACGCCCTATATTATATTGTAGTCTGTGAAGTAAGCGAAACGAGATATGGCGCCATCAGCACAAGTAGTAAATAGGGCGTTTATTAGTTTTCTGATCACCAGGAAATTACGCTTTATTTTTGCATCGAAACATGCAGCAATGGTGCAACTACGTTTAGTTATGCTCAAATCATTTAAAAAATATTAATCAACTCGAATTATTTAATAAGCAAGCAATTAAATCTGCCTAGACTTTTTTCCAACCATGTTGGGGTCGGCTTCCAGTCTACCCGGATACAGCTGAATACCAGTATATAACCCTATATACAATCCAAACCCTGTTACTGGGTATTACGATATGCCTTGGTAAGACTGGTTGTCAGACTTTCGGGCTTCTGACTATAGTGCGTTTCACAAAAGAATTCCCTTCGCGGTTATATTGGCACACCTGACTGTCAAGAACGTCAAACGCTAGACGCATCGTAGGCTTTGTTGAGTTTTTCCAAGATTTATAGTTGTTTTACGGTTTTAATCACGCCGAAGACACTTAAAAGTGGCGAAAGAGAGTTGGTGTTGAAAGTCAAAACGTTTTGTGAGAGTGAAAAACGTAACAAAGCGCCAATAATTCCATTAGAATGTGTGAGACTTCGCGTCGCCGCCATAAAATAGGGTTGCCATTGCCAGAACTAGATGCTCCCTAGTCCCCGCTGCTACCCCGTAGGTGCCTACCTACACCTTTTAAAATAATTAAAGACCATAAAGAACCACCTATCTACGAAGTCGATTCATTGTTAAAAGAACACGGTCATAAAGTTGTAAGACTTCCTCCTTATCATTGTGACCTGAATCCAATCGAACTCATATGGAGTCTTTTGTAAAGGCGGATTGCTGAAAAAAACGTGGGTCAGGAAGCAAAAAATATTGTAAAAATAACTGAAGAGGCAATTTGCAGTAGCACGCCATTAGAGTGGATAAAAGAATGCAGCTACGTAGAAACCATAGAAGATAAGTACTTCAACAATGGAGTAACTGTTGATAACAAAATAGATCGATTTATAATAGAAGTAGGAGATGACTAGATATACTATAGGAGATACTTCAGACGATAGTGACCCTGGAGATAGTGCTATATCGGGTGTAGGTCCTTTGGAGGAGCACAGTTATTTTAAAAAGTAATTTTGTTGTTAATCATTACAGCTTATTAAGAAGTTTCACAAATAAATAATTATTATGGTTATATTAAGAGTTTAATTTTATGAATACTTATCTTTACACGTAAGGTATAATTTTCTATAGACCTTTGTTGAAAGGTGACCAAACAAAAAGAACAACCAAAATAAATTTTCGTTGTCATTTTATACTGATTTATTGGGTAATATAATTTTCACAGCCTGGCAGCACTCATTTAAGCGCTACCAACATTACAGCGAAGGGACTTCTTTGATGAAACCAGATGAAACGCACTATACCCGTAACGTCTGTCAAAGATTTACAATTGACAGCCGGGAAAAACTTGCAGTGTTGTGAAAGTTTTTATAAAATAAAAAACCGAATGATGTAGAAGCCTGTTATTATTTTTATTGCTTTGCGATAGTAGCAAGGAGTAATAGTGTTCTGTGGATAGTAGTCGCCGTAGAAGGACTTCCTTCTCGCGAATCATCAGTGAGTTTGCTTCGACCACCTTTAAACTCATCAAACCAGTTGTAAACAGTAGTACGGTATGGGGCTTCGTCATGAAATGCTAATCGAAGTCTATCGTAACATTGTTGTTCAGTAAGACCGCAACGAAAGTCGTAATAAATCATTGAACGAAAATTTTCTCTAGTCAAATCCATTTCGACCCACGACAGACTTTTCAAATTGCCGCCAATTTGTAGTAACAAATGACATACGAATTCATTACACATCTACAAATTCCCAAAGAGTTCCTAATTAGAAATTTAAATTCATTTTAACATACAATACAATTTTTATGGGCTGCTTTTCTTATTAGCCTATTCTAAAAACTTTCAGAGTGACCCCCGTAAGGTGAACGTCCACTGGTCCGCACCGACCGCAACGTACACACGGCACGCAATGGATTTTGGTTTGCTTTGTATGCTCACAGCCGCACGTGTTGTTTTGTTTAAAATAATTGAGGTGAGATTTAGATCTTGACTAATGAATGCAATCAAAAAATCTTTGTCCATCATGAAGTAAATGAGTAACAAATAATTCTCCAAACATTGATCGCTTCAAGTTTACTTCATGAACCCACATTCTTCGTTTAGTTTTACGTTCTTCTTCAGCCAACAAGCAACTGATAGTAATAATATCTTCGTTAATCTCCATGACAGACAATTTCTACTAACAACAACAAAAACACATAAAACTAAATTAAAAATCCGGATACAGTGGACGCATGGCATCGGCAAATCCGTTCAATAAGTTGCGTGCCGTGCGCGGGCTGCGGTCGGTGCGGACCAGTGGACGTTCACGTATAGTATAACGTGCTTTCCGAGGTACTGCATTTAACATGTTAGCAAATAAATAAATAATAAAATAAAAAACGTTAATCTTTCAAGTTGTGAATAGCTACCTGCCAGCCCTACCTGTGTAGCCGAGTTATATATTATTAGTTATATACCTATGTTCATTTTACCTGCATCGTCGAGGAGAGTTTACAATTTGATAAAACTTTGTTTGTTTTATAGCTAACTCTTGAGACACAACCAGAATCCAGTTCACAATGTTCACTCACAGTTTATTTCATTCAGTCAATGACCTCATCTGTCAAAATGTTTGACTTTTATTGAAATTATTCCGTTTATTGTGCTATGGCTATGCTTTTGTTGTAAATGCATTTTCTTGAAGAGAATGTTAAATATTGTTGGTAAATCGAGTGTGTTGTAAACAAAATGAAGCCGGAACAAGTGGAAGACACTGAGAATTCGACTCAGGTAGCAGGCGACGTCATTGGCGACACAGCCTACAGCGAGCGCTTCGTTCTCAAAATTTTATTGAAACTTGCTAATTCAGACACGTTAAAAGAAGAAATAAAGGAGAAAGCGTTTGAAGACGATGTCTGCATACTGTGGGACATGACCGCCGAGAGAGATGTTGTGTTATTTCTTCAGAAACACGATGTTTTGAAGCTATTCAATTTCGCACTACCGGTCATTGAAATCCCAAGAATTATTGAAATAATCGTCGGTATCATTGGCAATATGTGCTGCCAAAAAGAAGTAGTGAATGTGTTAATGAAGATGGACAATTTGCTAACTATTCTGATTGATTACATAAATACGGACGATAGTTTAGTCTTAGTTCAGCTGCTGCGACTAGTGAATGCGTGTTTGTTCTTAGCCAACGAAGAAGAAGTAAACGTTTGGATGGAATTGTTCATAAACAACGAATACTCTTCAGCCTTATACTTTATGTTAAAAAATTCTTCACACAAAGTACTTTTAGTGACTGCTTTAGAGAATTTAAATACACTGTGTTCTTACTGCAATACTGATAAATTTAGGACTAAGTTTTTTACACATTTTGTTATAACTGAGGCCTTAGATTCACTAATATCAGCTTTTACTGAGATAACAGTCAATCAAAAAGAAGTGTGTGTTAAAGACGAGTTGGAAAGAATTCTAGTTGTAAGTCTTCAAATAGCTTTAAACTTGGTTGGGTTTGATAGGTCACAAGAGATCTACAGCCACAGTACAGAAAGTATCATGACTATGATAAATGTAATATTAAAATACTATGAAGACAAATTAGTAATTAACAAAGAAATTGATTCTGACTTAGTGGATATTGTTGAGTCAACAAATACTATAGTCAAAGCATTACAAATTACTAGTACACCTGATAAATATTTTGAACTCAGTTACAGTATATGGAAAGCCTCATCTTCAATTATAAAATCTGATAAAAATGGGTCATCTTTTGAAGAAAATGACAAAGAGGAATTGAAAGAGTTTGTAGCAAAAGTTAAACCATCTTTGGCTACCTTAATTTGTAACTATCTATCAAAATGTACAGATGAGAATTTGCTAAAAGTATTAGATCATATTGGAGCAGACTATGAAGATATTATAAGTTGGGTTAAGGATAAAGAGTTACAATCGAATGTGCGTAATAGAGCACTAAACTATAGAACTAGGTTGAAAGATAATGTAGATTCGTAATTAAAAATATTTCTACATAATTTTTGCTTTTTATTTTAATATTTAAATGAGTCATCATCTTCATTAGCAGCCTTGTCCCACCACTTCCGTGGCCGTGGCAAAAGGGTGAACCCTTTTGTGCTATGGTCTATGAGTCACAGCCAGGCCTCTGCCTGTAGTCACCTGTAGGTCATTCCAAAAGATTTAAATCGGCCATTCACCCATCCAACTGTCAGTGTTGCCAATATTCCACCTACCATCTCTCATTCATGTAACAGACTTTGTGTAATTTACTTACTGAATTGTAACATAAAATGTTGGCGAACTGTGTGTGTACAAATGATGTGGCTATATTAAGAGCTGACAGTTAAAGTTCATCTCTATCTGTTTTTGTCATGCTAATGCAGCTAGTGCTGATGATTTGCGGCCAGCCAATGTTCCCTTAGTCTCCAGAAATAAAATTAAGCACTGTGTTATTTCAGGCTTTGCCTAATTTGATGTAACATGGGAACATTAGGGCCGGCGCAGACTTGATGAAGCGCGTCGCGGTGCGGTTACATTGTCAAACTAATATCAACATTAGAGTTTCTTAGGTGATTTTAAGAAACGCAATGTTGATATTTCGTCCATTCAAGAAGTTCGTTCAAGAAGGGTGACACAAGAAAAACAGCAATTTTCGAGTTACGCTAGCGTTTTGAACGCAGCTAATTTTTATTTTATCATTTTCGCTACAAAAATCACATTATGCTAAAACCTAAAAAGAGGGAGCTAGAAACTTTATGCTTCGCAGCCGTAGACAGAGAAACTAATCTGTCTACGTTCGCAGCACTCTTACTGCTACTTTTAAACTTTTGAATCGTCATATCCAAAAATTTATTTTTTTAAATTATGTTAAGCTTCTCGCAAATTAACGATTTCTTGTTGAAAATGAATAACTTGACGTGCACCTGTCCGTTTTGATGCACTCTCTGAATAATGGGAGTTTTCAACTTTATTTCAAGGCATAGAAATATAGATATTTGTCTGGCAGTGAAATCGCATTGTGCTTAGCCTCGCCAGATGTGCGCCGGCCCCAATTTTGTATACATACAATAGTATGGAGGAGTACGTAAGGATCGCAGCAGGTGGCGTTCCGTAGTTTCTGCCTACCCCAATAGGAAGACGGTGTGAGTCTATGTATGTATGTTTGTACAACGTGGTCTATAAGGAAGAAGAAAAACTAAATATGTATATAGGATTATATATTTTTTTACACATTATGAAGCAACATTTACATTACCATAATCGAGTTTTACACCGCCGCGTATGCGGCGGACTAAAACTATTCGAATGTAACAGTACATAGTAACAAAACAAAGCTCGCTACATCCACGCCTCACATACTTGTCACACAATGATATGCTCCTCACATAAAAAAACGACACAATACTGAAAAGGAAAAAGGAGATTAATAAATTTACATATTATATTAAATGTACTTATATACTAACTAACCACGAGCCTACGTGCCCCATGAAAGGGCAAAAAACGCACGAACTTTTTTAAATATCAATTTGTATATAGTTTACATATTATTATATCGTTAGAGATAATAAAAACAGGATAAAGACTAGACTTTACACTGATCAACGACAAATTGGCTAACAGCAACATATCGCAGGCGTCCCTGCGCGGGCGACGACGCAGCTTATAACATAAATATATCGACACGTCATCGGTACAGTCGCGGCCGGCGACTCGCATGCTACACAAAGTTTTCCAAAATTATTGTTATATTGTGCTCTATTCAACGCGAGCCCCGACCTTGACTGCACAGATCAAAAACACTGATCGTACATAAAATAAAACAAAAAACATGTGACCGTTGATCTGTCGCCCGCAGAGAGTCGCTTCATAACATACATATAAACGTTACATGTTACCTACTCAATAAGTTACATAAATAATTTGAATTTAAAACGAGTCTTAGGCTTCTGAATAACATATTTATAGCATGTAGTACCATGACCAAACCCAGTTTCGCTACGCACAGTCCTCTAAGTAGCTACCATGGCCGGGTTAGGAGTATCGACCTTTACAGTTTCATCTGAACCATAATTTGCTGTAATGTCGAGTTTTCCTTCATTCTTAAAGACTACAGAGCTGTATTATGCTCAAGAGGCAACTTCGCGCATTTTCAATTGAACTTACCACGTAACATTGTATGATCGTTCAAATCGCTATCTTAAACTAACCTTTTCTAAAATCAAATACCTTATAAATATTCAAAAAGTTAGAATGTCTCTATATTAACCGAACGATATAATATTTGTGTATGGGCTACAATACTTAACGACATTCACAACTTCACATAATATATAAACACATTACTCAGGTACATGTGAACATTTTTACATAACAATCCGTTTGGGCCTCGTGACTTTGGTGATTAAACTGTAAAGGGTGAGTGGGTCGTACATGGTCAGATAATTAGAAGACTGGATAAAAATAATATTTACAAATGAACCGTAGCGGAAAAGCCGCGGTTGATACGAACGCAGGTTGTACCCCTTTGTACCTTCTGGGATATGTTGTATGCACACTGCGCGTGTGACGTCACCGACTGTACCTCCGTACCTCCACGTTGCCTGCATTGCATAACGAACATTTTGGGTTCGTTTGTCGAAACAGGCAGACAAGTCCTTGGGGACTTGTCTGCCTGTTTCTCATTGACATTTTTTCTCATTGACATGTGACTCATTAGCATTTTTCGAAATTGTTTATTTAACAACGCAACGCCGTCTTTCGAGTTCATCTACCAAAGGTTTCATCATTATTTATTTATTACAAACCCTGGTACATTGCTTTACTTTACATACATCCGTTTTCGACAAACGAACACAAACGCCACACGATAAACTAAATTAATTTCGACACAATTCAACTTCGATAAAACTAATTCACTTACATTTCGTCAATAAAAAAATACAGTAAGTTTAAAAATACTTTTACATAAATTTTATGTAGAAAATAAATACGTCCAGATTATCACCCGGAGTTCAGAATCAAGCCAATTCGTATTATGGTCCGATTTTGGCACATTACCTTCGAAATACATAACAAATAATACTATTTTGACTGCGAACGATGGCAGTGTGAATTGAACCTTTTTTTTTCGTTACAGGATCGAATATTGAATGGCAATCATTCTCTAGGTTCTGATATAAACATCGATAAACTATATATTTGTTCGCCAGCACGATGTTTATCATAGAATCAAGGAGAGCGGATGTTATTATTTCTGATGTATTTTTCGTATGAAGTGCAAAACATATCGCCATGTTTCTATGACGTAAGCATCGCGCTACAAGAAAATAATCATTCTACGATAAAAACTCTTTGGTACATTTTTGTGAGCAACGACAAAATTACTGTGAGTATCCTTACAAGCAATTGATGAACATTCTAGACGATACCAAAATACTGTTGCTTGGACCGAATTTAATGTTACGTGTCGTATAAGCTAAAAGTTTCCTCACAATGAGATAACGATGTTGTTTATTGTAGCCGACCGCGTGTCTGAAGTCACTGGAATGAACGTTCCACCGCACGGCTGAGCCTCACAAATACATATTGCTTTCATAATAAGCGTATTATTTTAATCCATCAAGAGTAGGTACGATACATTCAAAATTTTTGTACTTACACAATCTAAACACGAGTAAATATTTAAACAACCTACATTCCCCGTCTTCGTTGTCTTGAACGGACAGCTTGAATCAATAGGACAGCTACGGGGTCCACACCGAGATTAACTTCGTAGAATAAATATTAGGAATACATCTACACAGTCTGTTATATCGGCAAAGGGTGATCAATACATCTGATTTGTGGGGATTTTCACTGAAATATAGTGTTTTGTGAGCTTCGGGCAAGCGCTTCGCTGCACCGCGGTGGCTTGTGAGCGGAAATGTGTGGTGATTGGCGAGATAAAGTCGGATGAAAATCCCTTGCGTGGGATCTATTGATAACCTCAACCGTTCGCACACACGTACATACACGTAAGCGCTTGGCTGGGAGGCCAGCCGATGTATTCTGTAAGAATCTCATCGTGAATACTTAGGTGAAGTGAGATGTCAATAATGTCAGCTTTCTTCACCCAAGTATTGACGGTGAGATTTAAACAGAATACATTGGCTGAAGCGATCACAACATTTATCACACGGGGGTATATGAGAGTGTGGTGACTTCGAGATTACTTCGCGAGTGGAGGGGTCTACGCCCCTGAGAAGCCGTACACTTCGAGCACTCGAATCTCGAAGTCGCCGCTGGGGCAGAGCGGCGGGTTGTTGAAGGTCGAACAGCGGTCAGTCTTGCCGAACCTTATGTTCTCGTCCATCCAGATCGCCTGGCCCTCACTGGAAACATAAAAAAAATGTATTAAAGTAATCTATATTAGGTCAATAAAAGTTGAATTTTAAGAAGTGTGTGTGAATTATGTATGTGCAAGTATAGCGCTCCAAGGTTCTTTTGTCGCGTGGCAAAAATCGTAACTAACGCCGCCATTTTGATGTTACAATACATTCACAAATGTTTACCAACAGCGCCCCTCTGTTTACGTCATTCGAGCGTCAAAAGTTCCTTGTACAGCTATAAATGAGATGTAGAGGAGGCCCAGTTCAGCAGCGAGCTTATAAGGGCAGTGATGATGATAATGAACAAAAGTGAAGTTATTCACGTGAAAAAACACTTTACAATCAAACAGTTATAAAAAAAAAGCCATTACAACACCGAAACAGGGGTCTACTAAAGGTGAACATTAAAAAAATCAAAACAAATTGTGAAACATCAATATACACAAAAACATGCTTGTCATTCACACTGTGACACCAACACTTGCGCATAGAGGACAACACGCACATTCAATGTGTCAAATCAATCAGACAACCGCACGTCAGTGATAAAACTTGACGTACGAAAATCACTCTTACTGCGACGAAATGAAAGTGCAGTTAAACACAAACGTTCTTATTTCAAAACAAGGTTTTTCTTTAGATGTGGTATAAACCCATCGAGACAATTTTTGTAATAAGAACCTAACTGTGATTGATAATTATGTAGTCAAAACTGACCACTCAGTTTGGTACTAAGTTGTCCGTTTTGTATTAAGAACCTTACCGCAGTAGGAATAAAGTTCGAAATACAAAAACCGACTCGAAGATTTAAGAACCTAATTGAGTTCCGGATTGATCTGTGTGGTTCTTGCCTCAAAAGACCATCTGCATGGTTCTTATATGACCTGACCAATATTATGTGTGGACTTTTAAAAAGACTGACTTCCGAGTCTGTTTCGGTCTTTCTTCTCAAAGTAGTTGGGATAGGAAACACCAAACTCATCTTGTTTTAAAACAAAAAATTTTGATGTGTAAAAGTGTTTTTTTAACCAATTTACAGACATAAATGTCATTTATCTTTTAAGCTCGGGATATTTATGATAAGACCGGATTAGTTACCAAGGACGTGCGGCTGACTGACTACACACATACACTCATCACTCCACATACCCTCCACCGATTGTAATCATAGTATTATCAGCCGCCATGAAAAGAGAATTCGCATGTGGAGTCCTCACATCACTCTGCCCCTCCTTTTTGTCCTCGAGGCATCCGACCCACGGGTACTTAGCTCGCAGAGGATGTAAACTGTAATGTACATATATTATATATTGTAGATAAGTAACTGACCCGCCTCCTATGGTGATCATCTTGGAGTCAGCAGCCATGAAGAGTTCAGAGCCGTGAGCCACTCGCTCTTCGCCCTTGCCGTCAGCTCCCGAAGTACATCCCACCCAAGGGTACTTTGCGCGCTCTGGATAAAGGCTGGAAGCGAGGGTAGATGCAACATGCTATGTTTATTTTACAGGTTCGAGGGTTACATGTATGGGTTACACATTGTTCATATTGTCGCCGTGCAGTGAAAAAACCGTCTGAAAAATGCCCGTTATTGACGTATCCCGAATTTCTCATTATCATCAATAGAAGGCATTAGAAGCTTCTTAGAGCGGTGCACGTTTGTTCTAAATATGAATTACGGGATTTTCTACCCAACAAATAAAGAAAAAGAAAAACAATTAATTTTTCTTTACGAGGTTTTCACTGCACGGCGACGATAAATGGGTTCAAACTTCAATTTGAGTTATAATTTTTGGGTCAGGTTCACGTCAATTTCTGTAGTTATATTCATGCGTTGAATTGTTGACAGTATTTTTATCGATATCACAAAGGGTATTGATACAGTAAATCCAGTGTTTATCGAATTCTTATTCACACTATACTATAGGACGAATTTAACTTTATAGGGTCTAATCAAATATATTAGGTTGGGGAAAAAGTCTTTTCGCAATATAGTATGTATGAACTTGTAATAAAATCTCTTTGGCTATACTATTTGTATCTGGCTGGTTTTGGTATCATTGAAAGTTTAAATTTTAAGGAACAATTCCAAATTCAAATTAGGAAAATGTGTGATTTTCATTTGTTTTTCGTACCGTCAAGATGAGTGAATCTAATGAAGAAATTCGATAAATTTTAAAATCTTACTTTTTTGTAGTAAGATTTTAAAATTTATCGAATTTTTTTCGCGGCACGGTTTGCATTTTTTGTATGCAACACAAGCCGCGAAAAAAATTTGCGATGTTTATGGACCTAGTGCAGTGTCTGTGAGAGTAGCACAAATTTGGTTTCAGCGTTTTCAATCCGGAAATTTTGATGTCAAAGATGCACGTCGCTCTGGTCGCCTTATTACAGATAAAATGGATGCCATTTTTGAAAAAGTGGAGCAAGATCGGTATATCAGTAGTTACGACGTAGCTGAAGAACTGGGAATTGACCACAAAACAGTTTTGGCGCACTTGAAAAAAACTGGGTACACTAAAAAGCTCGATATTTGGGTACCTCACGAGCTCACTGAAAGAAAACTAATGAACCGTGTACTCATTTGTGATTCTTTATTACGACGTATTGAAACCGAACCATTTTTGAAGAAGCTGATAACTGGTGATGAAAAGTGGATCACGTACGGACAAGAACGTGCGAAAAAGGTCGTGGTCAAAAGTCCGTCAGGCTTCACAGACTGTGGCGAAACCCGGGTTAACTCGCAACAAGGTGATGCTGTGTGTGTGGTGGGATTGGAAGGGCATTATTCATTATGAGCTGATACCACCAGGCAGGACCATCGATTCTGAACTTTACTGCGAACAACTGATGAGATTAAAGCAAGAAGTTGAGAGAAAGCGGCCGGAATTAATCAACAGAAGGGGTGTGGTTTTTCATCATGATAACGCTAGACCTCACACATCTTTAGCCACTCAGCAAAAATTAAGAGAGTTTGGCTGAGAGGTGTTCATGCATCCGCCGTATAGTCCTGACCTTGCACCTTCAGATTTCCACCTGTTTCGGTCTCTTCAGAATTCTTTAGGCAGTGTCAGGTTAACATCACGAAAAGACTGCCAAAACCACTTGTCGCGGTATTTTGATCAGAAGTCCCAAAATTTCTATAGCAATGGGATCATGTCCCTACCTACAAGATGGCAAAAAGTTATCGAACAAAATGGTACCTATATACTTTAGTTAAATGTAAATAAACTATATTAAAAAATGTTTTGAATTTTATAAAAAAATGCGAAGATACTTTTTCCCCAACCTATTATTACGTTTTAATGCCCACATACTTAGGGTCTAACATCGGGAAGTAATTATATTGATAAGATGATTTTTGTATTACGACACCTATTTGTATGAAATACTATTTAGTGGCATGTGTCACAGCAGTGGGGATGTTATAGGCTTACTATTTGGTTTGTAAAAATAAAATAATGATATTGTTAAAACGGCACACCAAAATTATAAATGTTTGTGTTATATATAATAACACATAATAATGTTAGGATGGTTGACAAATATACAGGGGTAAGTACACCAACACAAATAATAAGCTTCAAGTGTAAGGTTGCCACAATTAATTAAGAGAGTTAAAACAAATACACATATTAGCACAATTATTGTGGTGTCTCCTCCACAAAAGCCATTAATGAAGATAAGTTTAACAAATACACATAAATTACAAATAAACCAGCTTTTACCCCCAGAGCACCAACATATCATAACAAATATTGATTCAAAAATTGCCTAAAACTATAAAGCATTTAGCATATGAGACAAATAAACATAAATACATTCATAGACTGGAAATAATACATAAAACATATTTTATGGAAATAATTAAACATATAATATAGGTACTTAATATCATCTATTTTAGATGAATTGAATAATTAATTGATGGTTAATGTTCTACGTGGACACCTTTTTTTTTCATATACAGGGTGGCACGGACACGCGGGGTTGCGACAATCGTCGAGAGGATCCGGCAATAGGGACTCGAGGTGGCCCTGCACAAGTCCGAGGTCATGTGTTTTCATGATCCTCGGAAGGCGCCACCGTCGGGTTCCCAAACAACGGTAGGAGGGGTTCACATCGGCGGCGAGTCGACGATGAAGTACCTGGGACTCGTCCTCGACAACCGGTGGAACTTCGTAGCGCATTTCCGACGTTTGGCTCCCAGACTGGAAAGGGCCGGGGCTGCCATTAAGCGGCTCCTGCCCAATCAAGGGGGGCCAAACGCCTCCTGCCGGAGGCTCTACGCGGGGGTCGTGCGGTCCATGGCCCTTTACGGGGCACCGGTGTGGGCGCGTTCCTTGAGGCGGCGGCCAGCCCGCTGGTTGAACGCGCCCCAAAGAGTCATGGCCACCCGGCTGGTCCGGGGATACCGTACGGTCTCCGGTGAGGCACCACGGCGTCCTCACTTTCCGCCTGACACAGGTCCTCACCGAATACGGTTGCTACGGGAGGTTCCTGTTCCGGATGAGGCATACGGTGGAGGTCTGCCCGGCTTGTAAGGAGCACCTCAGGCGATCTCTCGCGTCCGGCCCTGGTCCAGGCCATGGTACGGAGCGAGAGGGCTTGGGAAGCCGTCACCTCCTTCTGCGAAGCAGTAATGTTCACGAAGGAGGAGGCGGAACGCGCGAGGGAGGCAAAATTCGCGCCCTCACGTCACTAATCACTTGCGTCACTTCATCAATTTTGTGTATATTCATTTAACACTGTATTTAGCATTATTCGATTTATTAAATTGTATATAAACAGATTTTTTAAGATTGATTGTTAAATTATTTCTATTTAGATATTCAATTAGTCTTTCAATAGTGTTATTAACATCAGTCTCATGATCGTCAATCGTATTATTTTTCCTGTCAGTTGTTACAATAATAGAAATGACATCAGCAAACCATATACATTTATGGTTAAATAAATGTATATTCTATAATTTCAATTGTATACTCAATAAAACTAATATTGATTATAGAATTTAAGTATGAAAGGAATAAAATTGGGCCTAATACACTTCCTTGTGGGAACCTTGCGTTCCTTTTTTTAATAACCTTCGAATTTTTTAACATAATTATGGAGTTAAGAATCATGTACTGAATCCTTGGTAACATGATGCTCGTCCAAGTCCGTGCCACAATGTATTTAAAACTGCTAAGATTCCATTAACTATCGACGATATTGAGATTACTACTTTACTTTCAGACACGGCCAGATGTAAATCAATGTCATTTAAAGTATACAGTCCATTCACAGTTATTTTACCTCTGATTCTGCATCACTGTCAAAATCACCGTGGTCTTTATACTCCTTGAAATAAGGTTGCATTTGGGTTGCTGCCACTGACAAGTCATACATACAATGTCTTTATTATTCTCGTTATTATAAGGTTGCTGTTGAGTTGAGGTAAAATAACTTTGAAAGGACTGTAGCAGTACAAGAATCTTATGGCGCGTGGGAACGAATGCCGCCATCTTGTTTTTTTGACAAAACAATTGCACAAATCATCAAATTAATTTGTGCATTTGTGTAAAACAGCGCCGCTGTACGTTATTCTAGAGCCAATAGATCTTTATAGCAGTGTCCAGGAGTCCAAGGTTGATATTTAAAAAGTGAAGTAAAAGGTTACCTAAAGAGGAATGTCTCTCCGGTGCCGAAGTAAGCCTGTCGGTTACCGCGCTCGTCCTTCTGGTTGCGTTCGAACCACCTCGTTGAACAATATGCACCGAAAACCTGTAAAATGTTTATGGATCCTTTAATAAATGTTCAAGAAAACCTGTGGAAAAAACCCGACTGCTCAACAACGTAAATAACGCAATGAACGTGGCTGAACTGTCAAAATGAAAGGCATTGCGACCGATTGCCATTTTATATGTGTTACGTAACTATCCCGTTGGAAGTATTATCTTTTTAAATCTATTTAGCATAGATACTAGATACTAGTAATACTACGTGTATAAAAAATAAATATTACTTTTTTTTAGCACTTAGCTAATTTGATCAAAAAGGGCTCAAAATCTACTATAATATCTGAATGTACCTAGTTATGAAGTACATGGTTACCGAGCAACCAAACCCTTCTTAAATATTCATCTTGCACTCACCTCGTTGTTACATGTCTTGATCATGAGCAACGTCGGTTCGTGATGCTCGACGCGCACGTAGAAAGTGGTTAACGAGCAACCATGCTCTTCTGTAGTGTACAGTAACACTGGCTGGTACATCGTGATGCGCACCGGCAACCACGACCATAACGTGAACAGCTGGAACGATCAGGAATGTATTAGAATATGTTTTTGATTAAATGGTGAATGAGGTTACTAAACTATCGAAGATGATGGTTACGGTTGCTAATCTAAATATGGTCTACAGTAATTTGCTAGTTTTTAATAACATTGCTATTTAACTTTTAATTGATGAATATTTATTGCTAATATTGTAATCTAAGTATTTATTTTTAAATTTATTAAAATTTAGTGCAAACTGTAAACTCTAAATAATTTGTGTACTTTGTGCGACAATGACGTCATTTGTCATGCGCGCAATATAATAATATGGCGGGATGACCAAATATAAGAGAATACTGTAAATTCTGGTTATATGATAATTTATTTTAACCATAACATCTTGTCTATAATTTGTTAATTCTGTCTTGGTTATGAAAGTGGATTTTTTACAATGTAATTTGTGTTTTGAAATATTTTCAGCTGGCAACATCTTAATGACGTCACAGTTAGTGTGTGTTGTATTAGTAAACGTGTATAAGTGACTTGTGCTTGTGGTGCGGATAATAGAACAATATAAACACATACAGTTCTACTCTTGTTAGTGATCGTGCAATATCTTTAAGGAATTGTCAATTTTGAAAACTAGAGACGAAAAAAGTAGCCTTTTCATTTTAGTAATTACCAAAATTCGTTTTAAAACGTTTAATCTTTTTTGCTGGATGATTTTCGACCTTATTCCCTTATCATAAAACGCTATTGCATTATCACCGATGATTTACGTGTACAATTACAAATGAAAGAATGGCATGTCATGCAACATTAAAATATTGAAATAAACAACAAAATTAAACAGCTCGAGTTAGAGCCAAGATCACAACATCGATTTAAAAAAAGCAATGTTTTTACAATGTTAGGGGTAACTTCTAAAGAATAAATCGCATTCAGAAATTAATTATTAAGGGCGAATTTCACCAATTACACTGAACGCGACCAGCCGGTCGATTCTGTAACAATCTCACCGTGATAACTTAGGTGAAGTGAGTTATCATTCCACCTGATGGTAGGGATCGACACTATCGACAACTCACTTCAAGCTCACTTCACAAGTTATCACGGTGAGATTGTTACGGAATATCTCGGCTGTACATCTAAACCACGTTCAAGGTAAAATAAAAAAAACGTTTCACAATATTACTTGTAGATAAACGTTATTATTATTTGCAGGATTTCTGAAATGATATTTGTTTGTAATACCTTTAGTATCTTCTACTTTGTATTACAATTGCATGCTATATTAAGGCAGAATGTACAGACGCCAGCAGGTCAAGCTACCCGAAACTGTCAAATTTTCCCAATCAACCTTGAACCTTAATGCTTTAGCGATAAAGTTGAAAATCTATTAAATAAATTTGACAGATTGTAGTAGCTTGATGTGCTGGCGTCTGTACATGGAGCCTAAGATTTAACAACTTATTTTTGTGGATCTACATTCTAAGCAAATAAAGACCTATTCTATTCTATTCAAATTTAAGAGCTGTCAGTGTCAATACTCCACAATAATGAGGATTGATGACACTGACAGCTTTTGAACGCGGTTTAACTGTGTTAAAATCGCGTTCAGTTTCATTGGTGAAAATGGCTCTAAAAAGAAAATGGTTTCTATACTTAACTAAATAATAATAATTTAGAAAGACATCTATTTTGAGAAAAGCTGAATACTCTTTAAACTTACGCTCACTACCGCTTTTTCTCGCAAGTCAGTTTGTACCTTTAAAAATGTTAATTTTCTTGGAGAAACAGACTAGTAACTGGCTTTTATGACTATGTTTCTACGTTAATTACTAATTTATTTAATCTTAAGCTTCTATACAGCGTGTATAAAAGGGCGTGGTCAAATTTAAGGTTGTAGTACAGACCATCTAACTGAACAACTTTCTATATGGGACTAACATCATAATCAAGAAAAAGTAATAAGCCGTCCCATACATTTGAGTTGAGTAGGCGTAGAGGTTTTGTATGGGACAGCTGATAATTTTTTCACGATTACGAAGTTGGTCCTATGGAGAAAGTTGTTCAAATTGATGGTCTGTACCACACTCTTAAATATGACCACACCTTTTTGATACATGCTGTATAACAACTAGAGTACCTACTTATACAGGGTTATCCATAATACACCATGAACCTCTTAAGGGGTCATTGTACTCATCATTATGAACAACTTTTACTATGGGATCAAATATGAAATCGCGAAAAAAAAATCTGCTGGTCCCTACATTTTGACGGGTTCTGCAAACATAAATGTAGGGAACAGCAGATTGTTTTTCGCGATTTCATATTTGGTCCCATAGTAAAAGTTGTTCATAATGATGAGTACAATGACCCCTTAAGAGGTTGATGGTGTTTTACCAATAACCCTGTATATATTTTTAATTTTTACTGCTCTACTATTTAACAACACTCTGTATGATATTATTATAACTAATGAGTATAATAAGGCCATGCAACTGGAGATCAATGCAGGTCAGTCCGATCTGGGTAGGTATAACTTTCAAGTGATTTCATTACCTGGCCAGAAGAAAGGATAAATAAATAAAGATATTTCACAACTTCTGCTGGGGAGTTTGTTGCGCCACTTCTTCCCAGCTAAGCGCTGGGAAATGGTGAAGGGCGGGCGTTTTAGGGGACTGTCTTTTGTAACTTTGAGGTTCAATAAGTGCTGGTTCTCAGCCTAGTTCGAATAAATGACTTTAGAATAGAATACTCTTAAATAAGTATACAAAAAAAAGATATACCTAAATGTAGAAATTTTACATAGGGTGACATAATGGGCGGTCTTAGACGATGGTGTACTTTAGATTCATAATGTTCAAAGAAGTTGTGAAAATGGCCCTGATCTTACTTTACTACTAATTCCAAAAAAAAATGGACTGCTCAGCAGCCAGCAAAGTATATAAAGTTAGTTAATGATAAATGTATGAATACTAATTCCCTACTCTGCGTGCGCAACTGATTTAGTGATTTACCAAGAATCTGTCATTGATATTGGCATTTAGGTATATAGGTAGTTACTACTTGCACTTACTTATGCAAATGACACGATTTTTTTTGTTATATTACTAAGTGTTTAATTTTATGAAGAAACTTGTGTCGGATATTGTATTTAAAATCAAAGAAATCCAGGTTCATCTTTTATATTATGTATTTATGACAGTTAATTTATCCGATTCGATATGTTATCAACATTAATGTTTTAAGGGGTGTCAAAATCCATCTTATTTGTCGGTAAATCATATGCTTCGTACTGTCCCATATCAAAATACTCTAACTAACGCAATAGTGGCTAATTTTGCTTTAAATGTTTACCTACATGTGACCAGGCACAGTTTAGGTGCAACTAGATACAGTGACAATGTGGAGTTTATAGACACATGCATAAAAAATTGGGGTTCCGTAGGTGACAAGAACTGCTAAGCAACACTTAGCTCTGATAAAATCTAAATTTCAACTAGTTTATAGAATGAAAAAGAAGTTCAATGATTAACTACAACATCTATTTATAAAAATATTTAGATTTATTAGGTACATGTCTAAATATTATGTTAGAATAACCGCAAGGAACAAGGATAACCACATCTGCAAAACTAAATACGAAACAATGTGTAATTTTGCTACAATTTTGTCGGTTTGCGCGGTTAACCCAGCAAGTCAGCTTTAATGCGCAGTTATAAAATTGACTATAATCAAACACTCAAAACTAACAATCACACACGTACGTACCTACGGAACCAACCAATTTAAAAACGATCTACATAAAGTGCTCAAATGAAAGATAAATATACAGTTACAAGTGCCACCACGACAACTATCCCCCTTGTTACAAGATAGGTGTGAACAGATGTCCTGTCAAACCTTATGCCTCAGGTCTGATGCGTGGTGCAGTTGGTCCTTGAATACCGCGTTAGGGAATGGGAACCACAGGGCCAGATGGGCGGAGCGTGGGCTCTGCGAACCACGGGGGAAAATGGTACTAATGGTATACTCATCAACATTGCGATTCTGTAACCCTCTCACCGTGAAAACTTAGGTAAGGTGAGCGTGGAGTGAGCTGTCAGTGTCGTCCCACTGATGCTAGGGATTGAACAAGCATTACATTTACAAACATAATCGAGATTTTAATTATGTTTTTTAATGTTAGTTCTGTTGATCATTTTATATTATTTCAAAGCTAGTATAGAAGTGTCTAAATATTATTATTTAGTTTTCTTTTTTATAAAACAGCAACACAGAAATTCATTCAGAAACTAGTTTAGGAAATCAAAATAAAAGAACTTATTTGAGTTTCTGAATTTCTGTTTTGCTGTTTTATTTAAAAAAAAAACTAACTGTAAATAGTAATTTTTAGCCACTTTTAAATACTAGCCTTGAAATAATATAAAATTATCAACAGAATTAGCATAAAAAAATAATTAAAATCTCGATTATAATTATTGTAAATGTAGGTAATGCTTGGTCAATCCCTAGCATCAGTGGGATGGCACTGACAGCTCACCCCACGCTCACTTCACCTAAGTGTCACTTCACGGTCACATTTTTACAGAATCGACATACAGGTGTGGGTTACAGACAACGTAGACCAGGGAGGTCTGAAATTGCCTTACGTATTCTCGTACCTAGGTTATATCTATCTTATTGTCAAACAGTAACCAAATTGACGAAAACAAATAATGTTTTCAGGGTTTTAGCGTTGTCATCATCTTTAGAAAGTTATTGTATTGGCACTGTACAAAGTAAACATGTAATAAAAACAACGACAAAAACAAAACAGACGCACATTAGCCGCCATGCACTCTAGCTTACACTTACTTACCATACAAACGCAAATAAAATATTCAAATTAAAAACAAGCTTAATTTGTAAAGTCGATCCTTCCAAAGCTAAATCGCTTCAAAAGAATAAAATAAATAAAACACCTAGTGACAAGCGGTGCATCTAAACATCGATATAATGTCGCAAGCTCTCAATAGGGGCGACACTTATATTTGGTGACTTAATACTTGTATCTTACTTCGCTCTGGTCTAGAATCTGCGACCTTATGGCTTGGATTGGGAATACGCCCATCGATAGGGCGCGCGGGCCCGGCGAATGTGAGCCCTAACGGGAAAATCGACACACAGTTAGCACTCACACAAAACAATCGATTACATGCGGCCTTCAAATCACTATTATCGATATTCTCTCGACACTTTTGTTAATTTCTCAAGCTTTGTCCACTTGTTATGGCATTTTATATTTATACATCTGTATCGACTCCGGAGAGTACTGAACAAAGATCACACACATGCCAACTGTCAAACATATTGACATAAAATATTATGTTCAATAAATTATTCTAAAAAGAAAATATATTGTACATAGAAGAGAGACACACTTAAAACAATGAGAGAAACATGAATAAATCAGACATTCAAAGCGAATGATAATATGAATGTTCGATATCCTTCATTCGTTTCAAATATTTAACTAATGATAATTAAAATCGAATCGTATGAAACATCGACGTACACAACAATAATTATAATCAATCATTCACAGATCTTGGCTACACAGACCGAACATAACATAACGGTGGTTCGACAAACGAAACAATATGTATCTTAAATAAATATATTAATTAGACTGGACTATCGAATTTGTATAACAATTCGATTTAAAGTTAGTCGTGTTAGGGTTGCAATCGAATGAATTTAATGATACATAAAAGCCAAAGCGCCACGCCTAAGTCGTCGTAGTACAATACCATTTGTTTGCACGTTTCCTCAGACATTCTCTGCGAAACAAGTAAAATAAACCGATATACAAATATATTTTTGTACTATGTTTGTGAATGTGCAGTGTGTAGTTAGGATATATCATCGTGACTGTTAGCATCAAAGCTACCCGTAAGCACAGCATATAAACCTATACGTGGCTATTTTTCAATGGGAAATTCAACCATAATCAGCCTTGTTTAATTCACTATGATAAATATAGCCTCTTCCAAATATATATTTTTATACATAATAAAAGGCTGCTTGCTGCTAAAAAATACATATATTATCATATGATTTTAGTACATTAAAGTATCAATATAATCCTGGAAATAAATCGCAAAAATCTTTTACCGTTCCCATACATTAGCTGTCTTGAAAAACAAATTAAGCTTCCAACCACATATAAATATCCCTACCAACATAACACCTGTCAAAGAAATGTCAGAATCAGAAAGGGTAAGGGTCAAAGTGACAGTTTTGTAGTAAGGGTAAGTACCCACCTCGCGGATGGTGAGAGTGTGTGACATCATCTGGATGTTGACTTGTGACTGGCTGGTGGGAAGATTGTCGGATGACCGGGAGCGAACCAGGCGGGAACCCGTGATTACCTGCTTCGATTTGAGCGTCATCTCCGTCTTGATGAATACCCGGGATATGTACTGTGAACTGTGGAAGATCAAGATTAGATTGATGAAGATTTTAGTATAATTAACTTCTGTTATTAGCATCGCCCATCGCCGGGACAAAAAGTAGCCTATCCCCAGGATGCCATCTATCTCCTTGCCAAATTTTATCGAAATCCGTTCAGTGATTTAGGCGTGAAAAGGTTAACATACAGACAGAGTTACTTTCGAATTTAACTAAGGTTGACTGGTAGAAAATGCCTCAGGCATTAAGCCCACCTTTGTACAATATTTTTTTTCTTGTGCATTTAATAAATAAATAATATTAGTATGGATTCGTGGTTTTTATCAACATTAACTTGGAATGATTTCTTCATAGAATACACTTTTTATTTTATTTTATTGTGCAGATTATGTTGTGTGCCTTTTAGTCTGTGCTAAATAAATGTATTTTCTTTCTCTCCTCCATAGATAATTTTCCAGATTATAGGCTAAGATTTTAATAATAGAAGAGAATTCCAATTCTGTGGCGTAAATGTTATAACGTCACCTTATCATATACTCTTTAATACCCCACGAATCTTTCAAATGTTTCAAATACATTACTTACTACACGAAACGCGCTCCCTTATTTTATTTCCTAAATAGGGTTTACACAGATTTATAGCTAAGGTTCCGTGAGCCCGAAATAAAACCACATATCTTCATTTGGCCTGACTTAATGCGAAAACAAAGCATAAATAATGTGAACAAACGGCACAATTTTCTGTATTACCATATAAAATCTAATAAACACAGACGTTCAGGATTCGTCTCATTAGCATACTCTGATTGAGACGAATTAATTATACATGCGACTCGCACACCCCCTAATGAACGAAATTTTGTCAAGGAATAAGTTGTCCTTAAATAATTTGTGAAGCGTAAATGAGGAAAAGCGTATTTTTTAATTTTCATTTCAAAAGTCGAGTTGTTTTATTCATGAATTTTGAAGTTCTTCCGAAACGAAAATATTTTAATGCATGAAAGATCTCTTCGTTAAGCATTCTGATTTTTAATTTGGCCATGTTCAGCATAATTTTGTTCTTTAGAGTAAACAATTATGGCATAAAGTCCCATGCTACAAAATACGATGCAAGTTTCCTGCCTATGGTATACGTACAATAAAATTGTAGTAACAAATGATAGGTAGGCTTTTTTTTTTTGTGTATGGCATCTCGCAGTTTGCCTTGAGAGGCCGTGACTGCTTAACCGGTCAATCCTGTGGTGCCTTCGAGCTAACTCAAAGCCAGGGGCATAATATTAATTATAAACTAAGCGACCATCACCTAACGGCACCCCCTGTGGGGTACGAACCTCGGCTTAGGACGTCGCTGGGGAGGGACAGCAAGTTGGGGACAGGCTGGATCTGAATGGATTCATTATTATTAGGGGGGTTTAAAACTACTGGCTCAGCTACGCCACCAGCTGGCTCTGCGGATCCGATTGATCGGATCGGATCGGATCAAATTCCTCTTCCCCTCCCTTGAGGGAGGGGAAGAGGAATTTATCGGGGAGGAACGCGGACGCGAAGGACCTCGGCGGCGAGGTCGGAACTTCGATTTGTGCCTGTGTGTGTATACTGTACTGGTGGCCCTACTGCTTTCCTGGAGGAGGTGGTGGGGTTGTCGGGGTCGGTCAGTGCGTGCCTTGGACGGCGGATTCAACTGATTCTAGAGGGGACATAACTGGCGGCCTTCACAACCAGAGGGTTGCGATGGCTGCCAGCGGTATCGAAGAAACGCTTGCAAGCGGGTTTTATGAATTGTTGAATGGTGGGGATTTTCAAATCTAAATGTAAGTTTATGTTACGAACGAACCAGGGGGAACCCGTGATTTTACGTAGAAAACGGTTCTGTAGGGACTGCATCCTATGGATGTGCCGGGGGTGGGCCTGTGCGAAAACAGCACAGGCGTATGTCATGATAGGTCGGTTGCATGCCGTATAAATGCGCAGTTTGCACCTGAGTGACAATTTACTGCGTGCATTTAAGACGGAAGATAGGTATGCACCGTCTGAATACTGTTTAGACCATATTATTATGTGGGTTCTCAACGTGTTGTCGTTTGTGACTTTCAGGGGGGGAGTAGGAGACCCAGAGAAAATTAGCGGGCGTTGAGATGAGATCTTACGACTATATAATGATAATGTTACACGTTTAAATAGAATGGTAGCAGTAGCTGTTTCAGATTTGCGACGGATAAGTAAAAAAAATTTGGAGGCTCTAGAAAAATTAATATTCTCAAAGTGGTGGACAAAATAAGGTTGTGACAGTGCAACTTTTCCAGTTGGCAATTACATCCCTCCGTGTTAATCAGGCTTATGTTTACAGTGCTTAGATCTAAATATTTTCCCCTCAACACGAACATAAACCCACGACCCTCATAACATGTTCCTAGCCATATTTGCTAAGATATTATTTAAGGGGACTAAATGACCTAAACGCAAGTTTTATATTGCCTATAAGTATAAGATTGCCTATAAGAATATCATATATTTTTCTGATTTTGTTTAATGCAGTGGGCATTAAACAAAATCAGAAAAATATATGATATTCTTCAGGATATATGCTAGTTAGATAGTGTGTTGAAAACATAATACAACTAATTTGGTACGATATAAAAAAGTCACGAAGATACCTTTAAAAATGTATTAATCATTCTGTTGTTTTTTTCAGATTGTTCTTCAAGCAACATATTAACGTGATAGTGTTTTAATTTTTTAGTCCAATCAATAGATTTTTTGTAAATAGAGAATTGTTTCATATTTTGCAATAAATTATCAGCTTTCTTTCATCGCGCTTCTCTTTCTTTCCTATGCAGTCCGACAGTGACCGCGCTTTAGCTGTTGTCAGTCCCTTAAGTTTCTAGTACGCACAAATGGCGCTGCTAAAATTTCTGTACAGTCCCGAACACTAATACTAAGTATACACTTAGCAAAATTCAAAAGCGATTTACGCGTAGAGGAGCTAGCGCAACGTAGAGATAATACCTATTTCATAATTCTATGTGTTCGAAAATACTATGTTCGTAATAACATAAAATTACAATCAATCGTCATCTGTCTAAAGTTTTTCCCAACAATGTTGGGATCGGCTTCCAGTCTAATCGGATGCAGCTGAATACCAGTATTTTACATGGAGCGACTGCCTATCTGACCTCCACAACGCAGTTAATGGGTAATACGATACCCCTTGGTAAGACTGGTTGTCAGACTTTCGGGCTTCTGACGAGCCGTAACGCGAATGACAGCCGGGACCAACGGCTTTTAACGTGCTTTCCGAGGCATGGAAGGGTCTTGGTATGTAAATATGGTCACCCATCCACGGACCAACCGTGGCAAGCGTAGCTTTACCTGATCAATCGACCCGTGCGGCTGTTATTACTTAGCCACAAGCCCATAACCTATAAAAATAAAACCGCTAAACAAAATGAAAACTCAATTCGAAAACGTCCCAGTTGCTAAGTGTATCTACACATATTAGTGCTCGTGGCTATACAGGGTGTTTTTGACAGCCCTCCACAAAAACACAGGATTGATTCAGCTCCTTATTCTGAATCATATCCCACTGGAACTTTTCTCAGAAAAAAAAAATATGTTGTAACGTAACATAATAAAAGACGCGGCCCAGGTGCGCCGGGGAGCGCGCGGGGGGCGGGGGAAGCCTCGCTCAAGCTCGCTGCGCTGCCGTCCGCTACGTGCGTTTTGCCACGGTAACGATACATTGCGTGTGAGGTAAGTGATCACGATGTCCCCCCATAAAACAAATCTGTTTTTTTGGATTCCCTTAATGTTCCTGAAAGAATTTCATGTACCGGTCATCTTAATATGATGTACTGAAGCCACCCTATCAGTTTGCGGAGGGCTGTCAAAAACACCCTGTATATACAACGTGTAACATAATTAACGCAAGACCTCATACACCCCAATTAGAGTATTGAGTTAAAAGCATTATATACAATGACCAAATGGTTTTGGTAACTTTTGGTTTTTTAAAGCTAACTATTATTATTAAGAAAATCGTGTTGTCCCTAGCATTACTTTATGCATTTAAAATTGAGCCTTATTGCCTTGAAATAAGATTTCATTTTCTTTGGCTCAATCGGCGGTCAGTGTTGCAAAATACATAATTTTTGAAAAAGAAAAAAGCTACTGACATGGATTCAGTAGTCAATTATGAGCAAACTACTTTCAGGACTTGCGTTTATTGTTTCACCTTGTATAACACGTTTGTTCTCTCTTACCTTAAAGCCCTAATGCTAAAAGCAGTCCTTAGGAGCTTGGTGGGTGAAGCAGGCATGTTCCTACAAAACTTGTCAATGGCGTGGTCGACGCCGTTCTTCGTCGCTTCGGCGTACCAGTCGGAGCTCTGGTTCGATGCGTGTTTGTTGAATAGGATGAGGATAGCTAATGCTACCCTGTAGAAAACCTGTGGAGAAATTACTTATGTTTATTTATCCAAAGTAATACATAGATACAGGGGCCGTACTATGACTTATTAATTCCATCATTGTTCCAGCGTGTAAGAGAGACGGAGCTATACATGGCCGATAGCACTATCTCTTTTTCGCAACGGAATCATTATGGTGTTAACACGTCATGGATGGTACGGCCCCTGGTTGAGCACAGTGGTAAATATACAAAAATTATACATAATAGTTTGTACAAAAGTTAAAAGGCTACCAAACATCTAATAACAAAAAATAAAAAGAGAAGGAGATTATCGTTGTAAAGTATTTTTTCTTAGCAATCAAATCAACCCATGTATGTAGTCCCACGCTGGACCTCGAGACTAGGGAACGCAAACTCGATCTAGCGAGATTCGAGATCTCGAGAGCCTTTTTTTGAGATTCAATCTCGTGGGAAGGCAATCTCGACATTGACATTTCGAGACCGAGCCGTCGTAGCACACGATGCTTCTTGAGAAGCCATTATCAATATAATAATTCATGGATTTCGATGTAGTTTTTACAAAGCAAGTTTATTCGAAATAAGAAAAATATTATATTGTATTACTTTATAAAATTACCACCATTCCATGTATATTTTATGTACTTTTAAGTTACGATACCTACGAAAAAAAATATAAATAATACAAAAATATAAAATGAAAAGAAATAGTACTTTTAAGTTATGATGATACGAAATACCTCATAATATTTTTTTTCTTTACTACTTAAACATTTTATACCATAACACTTACGATTTTGTTTTGTTTTCGTTCCCTGTAGACAAACCGAAGAATCGACTTTGATAGCGAATCGAGTGTTTGTGAATAACTGTGCTGACTTTGCACGCGAGATCTCCGAGTTGCCAGTCTCGAATTCTCGACTCGAGATTGGGTTCCTTACTGTAATCTTACATGTTGATTTTACCGCGCATGGAAGTTAGTGAGGTTTCAGACTTGCGTCCTTACCTTGATCCCCTCATGGAAGAAGCAGTCGAGGACTCGCACGAGGTGCGGGAAGGGCAGCGCGGCGAGTATCCACCACTGCCAGTCGGCGTAGATGCGCTCCGGACCGATAGCGCCCGACAGTCGCGAGAGATGCTGCGCCGCCGACTTCTGCAAACAATTCATACCACTGTACGGAAACTGTATGGGGAGTTGACTAACTCTTAAATCGAAGATGACATTGTATAAGCTAGCAGGGTAAGTGCTCACCACATTTACAATGGCCAAGCCTTTCATTTTGCCAATTCAACCACATTCATTGCGTGGTTTACGTTGTCGAGCAGAAGAACTTTTTAAACATATTACGAAGTTCATCTCAGTCTGTTTGAACCTTAACGTAGATGGGTAAAATAGTATACATAATCCATATTGTCCACATGTCGTTACATAAGCTGGAAAGAAAAAAAGGGTTTTTTTTGCCGTTTCAATCACCTGTTTCAGAAATAAATAGTCATTACTCTTGCAGTCCCCTGCACGTTTTCATTGCGATTCACAGATATGTAAATCAAAAAGAAAGAAGACATTTCCCTATTTGTCAACACGAAGCAAACACTTCTTTTAACTTGATTGCACTCGACGAGCACATACAAACAACCGATTACGCACAATGACTCACAATATTCTGATGCAACCCATGGCACAAATCTCGACATTAATTAACATGAACGTGTACTTTTAGTGCCCCCGCAGACTACAGACTTTCTATCGGGCGATGGTTTGGTCGCCTTAGGCTACTAGCGCGCACACTTTTTTTTTTTTTTTTTGTTTCCGCGTTGGAAAATCCTCATGGATGTCCGCCGCCCTGGGGCGGACGGCGGGGTCTGTCAGACTCTTACTGACTAAAACCACCCCGGTGTTCCATCTCACACCTACGCCGGGGGTCGCGGGAACGTACGATCCTTCCGCAACCCCCGACTGGTGCCGGCCCGCCACTGCGGGCCTCTTCGGGTCTGGGGGGGGAGTGAGGTGGTCAATAGTCGGCCGAAGGTTGTGATCATACATCAGAGTACCCTTTTCAGTCGGCCGATAGTACGCCGACAGTTCAGTTTGAAGGCAACCGTAGAGCACACCAAACTTTTTTGTCGGCCAATACTGAATATCGTTATTATGGACGCATTTGCTTCTTGCTGTCTGCATTCGATTGTAATTTAATCTCTGGTTTGATTGTAATAATAATTAGTTTTTGATTTTAATGCTACTAACATATTTTTCTACGTTTTTTATACTAATACAATATGGATGTTTTTTGTTTTATCCGAAAAAAAAATTTATTGAATTGAATTTGCATACATCTTCAATACTGATTAAAAAACCGACAAACTATCGGCCGATGGAAAGTCTGCGGGGGCTCTTATCGAATAAATCGATTAAAGTTCAAGTGAACCGATCGATTTTTACCTTACTGGTCGTTGCCCTCCAAGTTTATTATTCTTAGTCGATAAATAGTGAAGTGCCCTTCGTGATATCGTTATCGATAGTTTATTGTTAGACCAAGTCGGAGGCGCGGGCGTGGGCACACGTGGTGTGTCAAATAGATGCGATAATTATTCCATTACACAATGTATTCGTTGGTTGTAGTGATTCATTTTAGTTTTGTAGTCGCAGCTGATTTTTATTGATTTTATTATGAAACTGTGACTCATTTTATTGGGTTATCAACCTGCTTGATGTTAAATATTCTGATTAAAATGAATTTTTGCGAGTGTTAGCAGACCACTGAGTTAAATGGAGGTTTAAATAACTCTTGACTTCGGGTTAGTACGAGAAACCTTTTCAAGGTAGATACTATTTTCGTTCAACGAGCCCCTTCAGCCTTTGTTCCAGAAATAAAATAGTAGAAACCTGAAGAAACGAAACGAAGCAAAAAGAGTATGTTAGAATCTTACTAAGTGACGTTCTGTAGTTTCTGCCTGGCCCCCATGGGAAAAAAGCGTGAGTTTATTATGTACCTATGCGTAAACATTGAAAAGCATCTGTTATGGACAGAATTGTTCTCTAAAGAAAGATTTTCGTTGGTTTTCATGAGGTGATTCGAATTTTCTCTTCAAGATAAGATACGTTTATATTAAGTCGTGTCAAACTTGATAGACAGCTCTGCTAAATCGGTATTAAAATATTATATAATAGAATAAATTATCGCTGAAGGCTTATCCTATTTAAAATATTTAAACACCTATTTAAAATATTTGAGCCTCTATTTATTACGGGTAAATTTTTTTAAACCAATATTTTCATGTTTACGTCAGATTTCTTATGAATGGTAATTCGTGTCATCGTCATTTTCCAAGGGCAGATGATTTCTAAATGTGTTGGTTCCGTGACTTTTTTGAATGGTATTGTAACTTGGTAAGTTGTGAATTAAATACGATTAAAGTTATATTTTGTTCAACAAAATTATCGATGTCAATATCCACACGACACTACACTACAGCGCCATTACCAAGAACTTTTTCCTAGACCCACGGCGCCATAATTTATTTACATGACAAAAACAGAGGGAATACTTTAAGCAACCCTAGTCGCGTGACCTACAGTTATGGTGGAGTAATGGGCTTGATAGGGCCACTTCTGGGGGTTGGCACGCCATGTATTAAGGGGTATAAGAGTTACGCTTTTGGTATTGTTCGTCGAGTCGTTGAGCTCCTTAAGTTCTGAGTTGAGCTAAACGATTACTGACAAATGCGTGCACTGACGGGGCAGCTCCACTCAACACTGTGGTTTATTCCTCAAATGACCATCTCAGACACTTATCTGCATGGTCTTCATATGGCCTACCTTTTCAGAGTAGTCGGTAAGGAAGCACCAAACTCATCTAGTTTTAAAACATAATTTATTTTTGACGTGTAAAAGTGTTTCTTTGAATCAATTTACAGAAATAAATACCATTTACTACATTGTATACTACAAACCACCCCTTGCTATCGACCGGTAATTTTAAATGTAAACTTCAAAGGGCATGTCGAATTGGGAAACCAGTTAGCAGCTAATGGAGGTTTAAATGTCGAGTGACCATCAAAGAGCTGCTACTGCGAAAAGGGTTTGGGTTTAATTTAATTCAAGGCTTAGGTACTATTTGGACTGCCAGGGTTGCGGGAAAGTCCGAGAGGGATACCGTCGCCCCTGGCACAGGCAACTGAAGGAACACGGGTGGGTTTTAGTCAGTAAGAGTCTGACACGCCCTCCCGCTCCGCCCAGAGCGGAAGAAGTTATTTGATGATTTCGGTACTACTTGGAACGTGAAATTACTTAATAGTACTTAGAAATGCTGCGGTTATTTAGCATTTATAATTTTGGCTACCTTTTTACTTAAAGCCTTAAATTGTTATTTAAAATTATATTAACTTTAAATTTGTGTAAATTAAATAATTATATGTTTTTGCATGCCCATGTGACGGTAGAGCATGGAGAACTCTTTAAATTAAACATCTATGTACTAAATACCCATGTTTGCAAACCAATAAATGATTTGATTTGATTACGGCTAACTATCGAAATATCCGATTTTGATAATTGGTATAGCTATAGACAGCTTTTCCTATCTGAAACTTTAAACTTACAACCGGCTGAGTTGCGGGAACAGTTATCAATGGTTTAAAGTTTTACGTTCTGGAACCGTTCTATGACGTGTTAATACCATCATGATTCCGTTGCGAAAAGGGGTAGTGCTATCAGGCATGTACAGCTCCGTCTCTCTTTCACGCTGGAACAATGATGGCTTTAACACGTCATAATACCTACGTCATGTACTATCGAGCTACCATTTACCGGGTATAATGTCTTTCATTGACTTGAATGTGCCCTGGCGGCTGATAGATGTCATGCTCACGCATATGTCTCGTTAACGGTGGCGCGTGTGTTGGATCATTTAGCTCCCTAAAAATGGTTGATGTGAATGGTACTGATCCATGCGTCATGTTCGTGAACGGGCGATGTCAGTTGGGACTGGTCATCTCTTAGCCGCCACGCCACGGCTTATTTTATATATGGATTGTTTTGTTTAAATTTCTATATGCTGTACTCTGGACACTTAACGTGTACGTCTTATTTACATCGTTCTATTTATGTAGGTAACAATATAATTTAAAAGAGTGTCCATGGAGTGTCTTGCCCGTTCTTCTCCATAGGTACCTACTACGCTTTGGAATGGTCAACTAGCTTCATATTTCTGACTGACTGACTACTTGACAATTCAAAAGTGCCTGTAAATGGTTTAATTGAAATAAATGCTTTGAGTTGAGTACCGCCGCTGTACCTTCCTAGCCCGCGGTTCTATCCCTGTATAAAGATTCTCGGATGAAAACTAGCTTATCTGTTGATCCAGCTTTAAACCCCGAGGGCGAAGTTATTTTTTGAAACATAAAACTCTTGGCCTTTCCTAATGTAATTTCTTGGATAATTTGAACTTTTATACCACTTTATTATTCTCTATTTTATTTTAATGTAAGTACACTTTTCTTAACAAACTTCGCAGTAACGCAAATGTAACGGCCCTAAGCAACAATTTAAAAGTCAGATTCATTTGTTTGATTGATTGTAAACAGACTCGCACGCAACGTTTCGTCTGATACCTACAGAAATCGAATGTTTTCACTAGTAGACTATTTAGTTTAAATAAACAAGACTCGATTACTATGAAACGGGTTAATGTATGTTAATTGTTTTAAATAGAAAACATGGCTATTTCTAGGAAACGAAAATTTGATATTGTTACGCGTCAGAAATGCATTTTTTTTCTTATTGTAGACGCTATTATGCTCGTGTTGGCTCACTATCTCACTTGATGGTAAAGCTACGGTTTCCTAGAACAGCGCCACATGACGGCTGCCATGAAGATGATGGCAGCGGGGTTTGACTTTACGGTGTCAAAAAACGCTCCGGAAAACAACCAACTCACTTTTTTATATAAGCTTCCTAACCGACGTCATTCGCCGGTAAATTGCGGACGCTATGTGGCGGCCGATAATCCGGTCGAAGATTCACGACGGAGAACGCTTGACTAGAAGTAAGCTATTGACTAGGACTAGACTTGCAAGTCGCCTAGGTGAAAGCTATCAGGATAAACAGACTCCTCCTGTAAGGTGTTCTACTCTTTAGCATAATCAGCCTATAATGTTCCCACTGCTGGGACACAGATATCCTCTCGCTGAGCGGTAATGGGCCATAATCGCGTGCCCAGTGCGGGTTGGTGGAAGTCACATGTCTTCGAATTTTTGGTTCTAGGACATGCCGCTTTCCTCATGATGTTTTCCTTCACTATTTTGAGAGCAGTGGAGACGAAATCATTTACATTTACACATATTAAAGCGCCAGTCTAGGTACGAAGCTACCACCTACAACACGTAAGTCGTGGCCGTTACCACTGGACCACCACTGCTCGTACTACTCTTCAGCGGTACGCCATAACGTTTTATGCGAGTGGAATATTCACTCAAAGATAGACTTTTGACAATGTGACTTTTTTCAATTCAGAAGTATTTTCTGAGTTCACCTTGGACATTACTGACATCGGTGAAGGAAAGCCTTTAATTTAATTAAATTTTTTATTTATGATGGGTTTGCTCTTGACTCTAGTCTAGGTCAGTGGTGACAGACACACAGTCGATGGTGGAGTGAGCTTACCCAGAAGAAGCCTGTTCACTCTCACTTTGAAGAGATTAGGATTGTATGCGTTTGGAAACATAGACGCAGGTAGAGAGTTCCACTCTTTTGCTGTGCGCATTACAAAAGAGATTTGGAAACGCTTAGTGCTAATTGGTGGAATAGCAACAAGGTAAGGATGGTAACTTGCAGTGCGTCTAGATGACCGATTGAAGAAGAGGGCCGGTGGAATAAGGTCGTGGAATTCTTGGGCACACTCACTGAAGTACAATCTGTAGAAGACCGACAAGCGGGCAACCTTGCGGCGATGAGAAGCTTCGCATCCACCAGTTTTACGTCGCCAATGAGCCTCTTAGCTCTGCGTTCCACCGAGTCAAGCGCGGCAAGTTGGCACTTTGCTGAGCCATCACAAAGGTGGCTGCAATACTCCATGCAGGATCGGACTTGCGTTTTGTAAAGGGTCAGAAGCTGTCCAGGCGTAAAGTATCGCTTCACTCTATTTTAGGATGCCCAATTTCTTAGCCGCTGTTTGAGCTTTATACTCGATGGTGGCGCCGAAGTTGAGACCTGATGTCTGAGCCAGACTCTGTCAAAGGCCTTCGAGATATCAAGCGATACAGCAAGTGCTTCGCCGTGTTTGCTCAATGGCCTGGCCCTAGCAGTGCGTGACATACACAAGAAGATCACCAGTTGACCGTCTCCGGCGAAAGCCATATTGACGGTCACTCAGGAGACCATTGTCTTCAAGGTAGGTCAGCAACTTACTGTTCAGTACCCTTCCGGGGTGGAAAATCCTCATGGAGGTCCGCCGCCCCGGGGCGGACGGCGGGGTCTGTAAAAACCACCCCGGTGTTCCATCTCACACCTGCGCCGGGGGTCGCGGGAACGTACGATCCTTCCGCAACCCCCGACTGGTGCCGGCCTGCCACTGCGGGCCTCTTCGGGTCTGAGGGGGAGTGAGGTGTTAGACTCCCCCCGCGACGTCTAAAATGGGCGCGCGTGGAACACTACGCGCCGCCACCTCGGGTCCTGGTGTGTGGGGGGCGACAGACGTCCCCGAGTCCGTCGCCCCTGGACCCATTTAGGGGGGCTGGAAGAGGGCGCTGTCCGCCCTCCGCCGACGCCCGGTGCGCCTTCTGCGGGCCGGATGAGTGGACGAGATCTCCCTCTCCCTTTCCGCAGCCTCCTTCTGCGAGACGACTGTCTCACAGAAGGAAACCACCGCGTCCCAGGACTCGTCGCTGCCGACCATCGACTCGACTACGGCCGGCAGCGACAAGTCACTGCCTACTTCTGAGATGAGGGCACGGCGCGGCTCCTCCCAAGCGGCACACTCTGCCAGCGTATGCCGCGCCGTGTCCTCCCGGCAGTCGACGCAGTGGTGACACCGGGCGTCCGGCTCCTTGTTTATGCGACACAGGTACTTCCCGAAGCAGCCATGCCCCGAGAGCACCTGCGTCACCCGAAACGACAGGGAGCCGTGCCTCCTTCCGAGCCAGCGCTCGAGCACCGGCCGGACCGCCTCGATGGTGACAAGGCCAGCGGTAGGGCGTGAAGGCCTGTCCCGCCATTCCGCCACCAGGACCTCGCGAAGCTGAGACCGACGCAGCTCTATGTGTCGCTGCATCGGTCCGTCGCCCCGCGCCCTCGCTTCCTCGCGCCACCGATACAACAACGCGAGTACTTTCGCCTCGAGGTCCCAGGGTGGGGATCCGGCCAGTACGCAAGCCGCCTCGTAGGAGATCGTGCGATACCCCCTGATGACTCTGACGGCCATCGCCCTCTGCGGCTTTCGCAAAACAGCGATGCTGCCGGCCGTCAGGTCAGAGGCCCATACCGGGGCCCCATACAGGGCCATGGATCGCACGACCCCCACGTAGAGCCGTCTACAGACGGCGCTCGGGCCCCCCAGATTGGAAAGCAGCGTTGCGAGCGCGCCAGCCGCGCCCAGCAACTCGGGCGCCAGCCGTCGGAAGTGGACTGTTCAGTACCCTTCCAGTTCCAGTACAGTTCCAGTCCCTTTCCATAACCTTACACAGAATGGAGGTAATGGCGATTGGACGGTAATGGACAGGGTCTGAACGGTCGCCTTTTTTGAGCACTGGTTGCACATTTGCAAGCTTCCAGGATTTTGGCACCGTTCTTTTAACAAGAGAGAGGCGGAACAAGCGTGTCAACACAGGAGACAATTCAGGCGCACACTGCCTCAACACTCGCTGGAATGCCGTCAGGCCCGCTGGCCTTGTTCACGTGTAGACTGCACAATCCTCTTCGGACCTCTTTAATGTGAATTGCGGCCTCCGGCATCGAGGAGTCACAATGAGGTACAGTAGGTGGTTGCTTGAAGCCAGCGTCCAGACGTGAATTGATTGCAAATAGAGATGCAAATAAATTTGCTTTCTCACTTGCAGAGTGAGCCAGCGACCCATCAGGTTTCATCATTGGAGGTAAAGTGGGATGACAGAAATTCGTTTCAGCCGCTTTAGACAGGGACCAGAACTGTTTACTACCAGGAGGGTGTGATGCTAGTTTGGCCCCAATACGTCCGACATGCCCAAACGTGCCCCACGTAAAACCTCTTTTCTTCGCACGAACCCTACGTGCACTAACTTTACGGTCGCGGACCTTGCCCCAGGCTTGGTAAACAGACTCTTTTCAGGCCTCAGCATGGACGCACTCTGCATTATACCAAGGCCGGGATTGGTGACCGAGCGGGATGTCGGAGAGTGGAATAAAATACTCCATCCCCTGCCGAATCACGCCCGCAACCACGTCAGCACAGCACGAGGGGTCACCCGAGGAGAAGGACACTTGCCGCCAAGGATAAGACGCAAAAAAGTGCCGCATATCATCCCAGTCAGCTGATTCGTAACGCCATACTCCTCTCGTGCCTCTGGGACTCTCATCTGGAGGAGAGCAGGTCGATATGGATTTCACCAGACAGTGGTCAGACGTTCCCAGCGGAGCTGAGACCGAAACTGAATGACTGTGCGCATCAGTTGCTAGCAGAAGGTCCAAGCAATTGGGTGTATGGCCGTCAACATCCGGTACTCGCGTTGCCACATTCACTATCTGGGTTAGGTCTAGCGTTAAAGCAAAATTGCGCGCCTCCAACCCGGCATGGTCAGTCTTCCGGTACGGGAACAACCACTCTTTATGATGGGCGTTGAAGTTCCCAGAAAAATGAGCTTCGCTGTTGGGTACCGTTGCTGGGCTACGTCAGTCGACTCCACGAGGAAATTAATGAGCGCTGTTGCCTCCAGGTCACCGCTGTGCGATCGGTAAACGCCGATGTAGAGAGATTTCTCCACGCCAGTATCCACAAGTAGCCATATGGCAGAAAAACCCGATCTCTCAAAGCCACGGAGACGACGACAACAAATGTCATCGTGGAGAAAGCACGACTTATAGTTAATATAAGTCTCAAATCGCCAACCCGTCTTGAGCAAGCGTGGTGATCAATGCTCGTGCCTTCTCTCTATGAGAAGAGGGTTTTGCCGTGCAGTGGGACAAATATAGGCTGGTATTATCTATCATTAGATATACCTACTCTTTGTTCAGACTAACGTGACTCGCGAGTGAGAGATCGTGAGGACCTCATTCATTGAACTATTGACTTATTAAGTCCTAATGTTACAAGCATACTTATTTAGCTTAGTTGGTTGGGTTAACCAGAACACTAGTAATGAGTTTGCGTCTTTCAAATATCTAGTATACAGGGTGGCAGGGCGATTTATGGTCTAATAATAAAAATAAAAAAATTCTCTTCGATACATTTTGACCGCGTAGGTATTGCACTTTTCTATGAAGCAGCTGATTTATTTTTTGATAACAGACCAAATATTTCAACTCTTGCAGTCTTATTACAAAACACGATCTAACTTTAGCCCGAGCCTAAACCTTCGAGCCAGTTTTTGTATTTCGAACATTATGCCGGCTTTAATAAAGTTCTTAATACAAAATTGACAACCTTAGACCGGACTAAGTTGTCAGTTTTGTAAAAGGAACTTTATTTCGATTTCGGAAAAGTTCTTGTTTCAAAAACAGGCTCGATGGTTTAAACCATATATAAAGAAAAACCTTGTTTTGTAATAAGACCGTTGGGGTCTAGAATCATGTGCTGAATGTATGGTTCCCCGCCAGCCTGTATGTAATTAAGCACTTGTAGACTATTTTAACGTGTACCCGAAGGGATTTCCTATCGGCAAAAATGGCGAACTTCATACAAACTTTTCTGATTTTTCAAAAGTCCTTCCTCTGTGCTCTTCGTTATGAAGCTCTTGTGCAAAATTTCATGCTTCTAGTCCCAGCTGTTTATAATAGCGGAGATAGTGGTTTGTAAATAGATCATAGTCCAATAACCAACCTTTAGAATTTGGCTACAGTTTGACCAAAAGCAGCACGTGTTCCTCAGGTATGTAATATTTTTGTAAAACTCAAGTCTCTAGGTCAAGAAACGATTATTATGTGTCTACAAGTACATAATATTACACAGTTTATTGCCCTGCAATTAACTTGGTTGTGCATAACTGCATAAGTCTAAGGAAAATCTTAATTAATTAAAGTAGTTATTATCGATCTTATTTACCTACTTTATAAGTGATTTATGGATAAAGTTCTACAGCATAAATTGTATCGTGAGGGGCATGTTTCTTCAAGCGATAGTTAGGAACTGAAGTTTGTTAAAATTAGCAATGCAAAGTACGGGTTGAGATGAGAGTTGGCGATCAATACAAATTGTGCTCTGTTCGTTCGCTTCGAAATATCTACTTAATAAATTATTTTAAAGGTGTTACTAAAAAAATAAGATTTGGAAAAAAAAGTCGTTGGAAAGATGGAGAAGTTGCCCACTTTTGAAATTATTCTTCTATCCTTGTCACGCAAAACGATCATTGTATGAATGGCGCGAAGTTACTATGGCGTTCCTGTGTTGTGACGGCATATGCTAATAATGCTGTCTCCGTCTGGTCTGGCATCGACTTTAAAACGCATATAACTTCGCCATTTTTTAGATCATTAAACTTTTTTTTTTGTGTGGCGTGTTATTATTCTCGGTTTCAAAAAATCAAATAAAATACAGTCAAATAGTCTATTCTGCACAAGCACAACTTCCTTTCATAACGAAAGTGATCACCAAGAAAGGATTTTTTATATAGGGGATGAAAGTTTGTTTGTGTATATTTTTTTTTACCGTAGCCTGTTATTTTTCTAGGTTTCAAAAATCAAATTATATGTATAAATATAGTCAAATTGTCTATTCTGCACAAGAGTTCCTGTCATAACGAAAGTGATCACCAAGAAAGGATTTTTTTATACAGGGGATGAAAGTTTTTATAGAAGTTCGTAATTTTTGCCGATTGGAAATTGCACCGAGCACACGGCTTGTGGTTCAATCATTACTAATATCCGGCGGTGTTATTTCCATGGTCCTATCATAGGAGTCATTTGTCGCGTCAGAAAATCGGAGTCGGGTGTAATCATGAGCGACATTATTGCCGCATCACTGATCAGGCTAATGTAATGTAGGTTGATTGGTCATGCAAGGGGTGACACCAGCACACTACCTAATAGCGTAATACATTCGGTAATTAAAGTACCTAATCGTTTTGACAATTCAACAATCGCCATTACGTTGATTTCTTTTACACCAATTTGTTTGTTACAGGTATCTTATTGGTAATTGTTTTTATAGTGTGAAAGAATTTATTGATAAAAAAGTACTTTATTTACAGTACTTATATGTACTTTATGATTTCACCAGCGTTATTAGACATGTTAGAATAATAATTTTAACACTTCAATGTGCCGTTTTTAGTTTTAAATATTTGTATGCCAGTCCATTGCGAAACATGTAAGATCATAATTCTATATAAAAGACCTTAATGTACCTTGTTTTAAAGCAGATAAATATATTCTATTCTATTATATACAATATTATAAGGGTACTGGACATTAATGGCGGTCATACGCGGTACGGTCAACCGGACAGGTCTACCCGTGCAGATGTGCCTGCGCAGGTACACCGAAGCGTGTATTGGATTTAACCTGGCAGTTCTTGGAACATTTTACATGTGTTCGACCAGCGCAGGAACACTTGAATAGGCAGAGGTCTACCTTACCAGTGGACCGCAACGTGTACGACTATCAAAAAGCCAGAATGTTTGAAGTAAACTTACGGCATGTTTTTTAGCGATCTGCATAACTGTCTTCCATGTAACTTCGTTGAGTAGTTTCGTTTGTGTGATGAACATTTTTTCCTTGGACGCCACCAAGCTCGCCATGCAGTGGTAGCATTCTTCTTCTGTAAACAAAGAAAGGAATAACATTAGTAATTGAATACGTGTATTAGAATAGAATAGAATAGAATACTCTTTATTACGAACACCAAAAAATTACTGATACAAATGTAGAAATTATTATGTATTATTTCATGCTGAGATCTACAAACAAATCGAAAATGACCAATGTTGAAAATGTAGTAGCCGTCAAAAGGGAAAAACGTCATCAACACGCTAGGGAGACGGATAGGTGATAAGTAGCAGCTTCTCAGCGGTCAAAAGGACATAGTAAGTCGCCTTTGATGAAACTCGAGAGTAGATAGAGTGTGGGAGTGAGTAGAACCACTTTGGCGCAGCCGTGACGCACAGACATGAATTAAAAAGAGCTGTGACAAATAAACGCTATTCTTTCTTTCTTTTTAGGGTGAATTTCACCAAACTTTTATATCTCTAATAACTAATAAGTCTTATCCTGAGAATATTTTTAGAATTTTTTACTGGTTTTCCATACTAGAACTGTCAGACGTCAATTTTATTCCATGGATAAAATATATCTTCCTTTGGTAAAATCAGCCCCTAGTCCTATATTTTGTAGGAAATTTCGTGGATAATTATAACAACTACCACCAATACACCTACCTACCACAAATGAAGGAATTAACACATTGCCGAGGTTACAATCTTGCTACTGGTATATTTTCCCTATGAAGCATAAGAAATTCTAATAGCATTAACAACCAATTGTGTAATTAATTGAAAATCTTATAATTGCTTCTTTCTCACACCCTTTCTCAAACCAATCCTTGCAAAGGTAATAAATACCACTAAACGAAAGCTAACGAGACGAGATAAAATCCATGCCTTGGGATTAAAAACTTTAACTTAATTGGTTATGGTTCAGTTTCCAATGCAACTAACATAATTTTTTGCCGCGAGAGTTAGCTTTTTCTTACATTTTGTATACGTTGCAATTTTATGTATTTATCTCATATCGTTGGCCTGAGTATACATACACACGATAAAAGCCCCTGAACTCCAATTACATAACTACAAGACCGAAATAATTCCAGCTCTAAAATCCATTTCAAGGTACATTTGAAGCGTCTACGCCATGTAGTAAATAAGCTCTTTGTTCAGTTAAATCTACTAGAGTAAAATATTATGTATAGCGTTGAGCAATATATGTGCTAGTATTTGGCGGTACTGCCAAATGGTAGGTTGTAACGAATGTAAAAGCAGTTATGGCTCTGTTTAGTTATAGCTGTAAAGGAGTGGTTAATTGTGTCATGATTATTTTGGAAACGATCTCGTGATCGTCGTGGAAGGTTTATTTTGAAACCAAGAAAGCTTTAAACAATGAATGTTTGACACGACTATAAAGAACAAATAATAAAATAGCTTTAAAGAATGATAGTTTTAACGAATGTTCTCTCTGAATATATCGTTTTCAAATAGGTGTCCATTTTCTTTACTACAATATGTATAAAACACCTAATAACAAGCATGATAATACAAAGCAATCCCCATTTCCATTTAAATCGAAATGTATAATACAAAGTTGAAAAATATACATTTGCAACATTGTGTAGCCAAGGTGGTGTACATAAGGTTAGTCTGTTTGTCGGTCAACGACCTGTCGCCTTGTAACTGACACACTTTTCAGGTGATACTACTAAAGATAAAACATTTACGACACAAAATATACTGAACAAATCTGAACTGTATGTAAAAATATGTCGCAAATGTTATGACTGGACTGAAAATCAACAAAGAAGTTTAGTACCATAATCTTGCTGTTTCTGAAGCTTCACTTGCTACGGATACAACAATTAATATAAAACCTAATCAATCTGCGTAGCCTTTCCCAATTATGTTGGGGTCGGCTTCCAGTTTAACCGGATGCAGCTGCATACCAGTATTTTACATGCAGTGACTGTCTATCTGACCTCCACAACCCAGTTACTGGGTAATACGATACCCCTCGGTACGACTGGTTGTCAGACTTTCGGGGTTCTGACTACCCGTAACGATAACGACAGTCAAAGAAACACGAATGGCAGTCGGGACCAACGGCTAAACGTGCTTTCCGAGGCACGGACGGGTCGCGGGATGTAAAGATGGTCACCCATCCACGGACCGACCGCGGCAAGCGTAGCTTAACCTATAATCGATCGACCAGTGCGGCTTTTATTACTTAGCCACAAACCCCTAACCTATAAAAATAAAAACACTGAATGAAATGAAAACTCAATTTGAAAACGTCCCAGGTTTTAATTGCTGCATCACAGAACTCGAGCACTGAAACGCGCCGCAAGCGCCGCAGTTAGAACGGAATGAAAATAAAACAATGATGGAAACTCCGGGCCAATCCCATTGGGATGTGAAAACGTTTGCTATAGTGCTGTTTGTAGAACCGGGAAATTAAATCTAAATCTCGTGAAATTAATTTGAGTAAATATTGTGGCTGAAAAGGTTAGTGCGGAGATTGAAATAAAGATTGCGGTGATGTTTTGGAAAAGTGTAATTTTGAACGAAAGGAAGAATGATGAAAAAACTAAAACGTCGAAAAGGCTATAGAGGTACGAGGAACAGGGTGTAAAGTTCACTCATACCTCCATAGAAAAGGGAGGATCCTTCGACCAGACGGGTGTCGTGTCTGGTGGGCAACTGCCCGACGATTGATGTCGGGTCGTTGTATATATGCTAGTTGCGCGGTAAACTCTGTTTGCGCGATGCAGGATTTTTGCGTGACGTCAGTGTGATGGTGGTTCGCATGTGGCGATGTAGATACCGATACAAGGCAAAGGCAAAAAGATATCCAATGAGACAAATATACGATAGTAACATAAAATTAAAGTTGATAAAACCATTACATTAAAAGAGCAGGTCAAATTTAAATATCCTTTCAAGCGGATTCTATCGGCGGAAGGTTTATGTATGAATGTTTCGCACAGAAAGACACAATACATCGCTGATCCTAATTCAAGGTTTATCCAAATGCAACTCAATTTGCTCAATTTTACTCACGTCTGACCTACATAGTCTTAACTTTGCCAACAAGCCAGAATTGACGGGATACACGGGACGTCCTGCGATTTCCCCGTCACTAGCACAGCACTTGTGCATGACAAATTGAAGTGAGACATCCAATTTGCAATCGACGCTCCCGCTCCCGGCATATGTATATGAGAGCCCTAGAGACAGGAATCGGTTTCCAATAACCGATTTATGTGTAGAATTTATTGGAGTACATGTGTCTAGCTCAGATGTTGTGCATTCGAAACTAGGTTGGTTATGTAACTGTTCATAAGTTTGTTTATATTTTCTCTGTCGTTTCTGTTTTCATATGCAGCGTTGGTTCCCGCCATTAATTTGCTATGATTTTTATATTAATTCAGATTAGCAACTGCAGTCTGACTCATGAGTTCATTAGAGTAACAATTTCCATGTTTACTGTCACTATAGCTTATTATTCTGATATTCATACAGTTTAATCTAGTAATGCCCAGATGGAAAGCAAAGAAGACTGAAATTCGTGTTCAGTTCCTTACCACATTCCAGTTATAATCGTTCTTTACAAATTCACATTAGCCAGATTAAGTTGTAAAACCTAAATATAAATGGCTGGAGCCACGGAGCAAACGCAAATCGTTTCACTAACGACCGAGCGATTGCAATTAATAGCTTCCATGCCAAACGCTTTGAATTATTTATCGAGATGAAAACGTTCCGTTTTATAGTTAGGGTTTAGTTTAAAAGTTTAACGTGGGAACGTTAGATATTGCTTTTGTGTGTAGAATATTTCTCAATAACGAGGTTAGCAAGGATCTATTTGAACTATACGCATAGATAATACAGCCCAAATAAATGATTTAAATAGACATTCAAAGGCTTGCGGCCTCAGTCATGTTCCCAAATGTATTTAATTTGAGACCGCAAATTTCCTCGTTCCAATTGAAAATTAATTGAAAACAATAATCGGTCATGAGACGAATTGGTAATTGTAGTATACATTCGAAGACTTGAAGATGCTTCTTCCTTTTCTCCTTGCCACAGCCAAGGCCTTTATTAATAGCTGGTTGCATACATTGCTTCTTGTTCGAGCACAAGTTCAAGTGTACATACCCCTGCCTAGAACTTGCTACTCTTCATGTATGTTTAACGATAAAACCTTCTTCTTTAAATATTTACTCTGCAATTATTTTTAATGATGCTCGCAAAATTCTGACTCTTTAGTTTATTATACTTTTGGGACCAGCAAGAAATGGTCCTTCTCCCCCTGTATTTCTATTTGAAGTGTATATGTATGTAGTATACACCACATGTCAACACAGGTGGTGTTCGGTAATAAAGCGCCGAGGCTGTGGTCGCATAATTAATATAATTGACTACTCACGGTGAAAGACCTTAGCGTATGTGATAATGTGGATTGTAAATCGTCTTTACGCCATGATGTTACTTGATTTATGATTGTAATTAGTTTGTATTCAGATGTGTTTCTGTGTAACGATATTTTCTAATGAAATGTTGGAGTTTTTGGTCTCTTCAATATTGTGAGATTCTTTACTGAATTGTCAGTAGCTTATTGTTGAGTGTAACGTTGTTGTCAGCTTGGCAAAGACCTAAATCAACCATTTAAACCACTGAGTACTTTAATAAGCCCTTCTTTATGCGAGCAGAAGGACCAGTTCCCGTCGTCTCCCAGCACCAATACCTAATCCTAACCCCATGCTCTCAGGACAAGTCAGAGTATGAGGCGATTACTTAGCCTACATAAGAAAGCTTTTAATACTCAACCAAGTAACACAATTACAGATCCGAGGGACGTCAGAAACGTAAGTGGTTCCGTACTCAAGGATAAGTGCATTAGTCGAGGTGATGGAAAAAGGAATGTAATTGGGTTATGATGAAAGGGAAGCTGCCAGAGTGGTAATGTTTTGCGAAATTGAAAGAAAGATTGATTTATTACTGCAAAATTTTTTTCTTGACTGGATTTTTTTTTCAGATATCGAGCAAAACAGAAGAAAACGGGTTGCGCCGATCCCAAGTGTTGTGTCAAGAGACAAGAGCAGGAAGATGATGATTGTAATGTTTGTATTTTTTACTTACGTTTTGGCTATTAGATCTTATATTATACGTTCTCTCCAATTATCTGTATGGCCATTGTCTGTAGTTTAACCATTCCTAGGCCTCTATATTTTAAGTTATTTAGATTTTCTCATGCTCTCCCAATGTTTATTTACCTTTTGTAATGTCAGATAATGACAAGCCTAGGTTTTATTTTTAATGTATTGCTAGAGCTGCCAGTAGGTAAGGTTGTATAGGTATTAGACCTTATTATAAACTATTATTCTTCTTTTATGTTCTAGAATCATTGTTAAAAATTTTATATGTCAACCGATCCGAAAAGGCAGGGAGCCGGGACCGGCAGACGAGATGATGACTCTTGGTGCTCGCCTTGGCAGGAGGTCCTGAAGTTATATAGCGCTCGGTGGGAGGGCTGTGCCCTCTGATAGTGTGAGCTGTGCTTGAACAAATAAATCTACGCGTCCTTCTACACCAGACTATGTTACAAAGTCGCTAGACCGGCGATGGCTACCCTTGGCGTCAGTTCTAGATACTGACGCAAGAAGATTACGTTGTGGTCTACGATAAACTAGTGACTCCGACGGCTGATAGATCTCAGCCCTCTGCCTGCCTCCTCTACAACGGCCTGCCCCTCCGAGGTCGGTGACGTGGTCTGACTCAAGGACCCCTCCTTTTACAACCTGCGAGCCTCTCTAGAAGAAACGCTTGGACCTTCTACTTATACCCGGTTTCCCTGACCTTCTATTCTACATAAATTATATTATTTTACCATTTCTTTTACTTTTACTTTTTCTTTTAAGCCGGGACTCCTCCAGTTCTGGTGATAGTTCCCTCCTTGACGTTTACATTTTCCCCCTCCCGGGAAAATGTAACGTTACATGATATCGAACAAAATTCAGAGGACTAAAGCTATCAAATATCTACCAAAAACTCGGAGGGCTAAGTGTTGGAGTGCAACTAACGAAACCCCTAGAAGAGTCTAGCAGTGGATTACAATAGATGCAGAGCTATACCTGATCTATTCATACTTATATGGAAAGGACTGCCAATGCAAGGTTTACTAACTGCATTATTATTTTTAAGTTACTGCTGAATTCTTGTTGTCTTTCTCATGGAAAACCAACCATAATAATAATGTATTATTAGGGTAACCTAATGTGTTAGCTGGCTAACGTATGCATCGTTAATTTGGTTTATATACTATTGTAAACTAAAACACTTTCTTTCAGTACAATGCACCATTAGGTATCACATTCTATTACCAGCTTATATTTTGTTGTTCTCAATACGTTGGCTATTTACTATCACACTTTCAATGAAAAAGTATAAATCATCGTCATTACTGGAGTTTGTTCTTACGTCAAACTTTGAACATCGTTACAAGTATTCTTAAGTGTTCGTATTCGTTTGTCTTTGTGGTGTTTTTGGTGTATTTCTACATTTACATCTGAATTTTTTATGGTGTGCACAATAAATAGTATTCTGTTTTATCAATCTAATCTAAACTAACTAATATTGTCTGAGAAGACACTTAACGGCTGTTTGACTGCACTCGATTATGCAAAAGACGTGCGACTTGTCTTCTCTTTTGTAGAATACTACTAGAAGTAGTCTGAACGAACAACGGCCAGCAGGCTAATGGAACAGCCTATAAAGAATTTTTATATCCACGGCATTTTCTCAGCTTGTTTACAAGAGCAGTCGGCTCAAAGAGATTAATAATTAACTGTCATATACAAGTTTCATGAGTTCTTTTGAGAAAAGGTCATTAGCGAAAGCGAAAGGTCGGGAAAACGTCAGAGTTAAAATTAAAATGAGCTTAGAAATTAGACATTAGTATAATCTTAGTACTACGTAACGTTATTAGCAGGAAAATCTACACGAGCATGAAAAGGTACCTTCAAAGTTTCATAACTACTGAATAAACATGTTTAATTAAAAACTTCATAAGTTGAATCTGCTCGGGATTGTCATACACACTTTGCTTTGAATAAACCCACGCCATGGTCGGTGATTTTATAAACTCAAGTGCTTTTGTTTGACGTTTTAGTTTATGGTCTAATTAAAACCATAAATCAGCTTTTGAAAAATATACGTTCTAACTAAATAATAATGACTTTTGAGCATCCGTAACAAGAACCATTGTATCCATAATATCATTAGCAACCATGCCACTGCTTTCAATCCATTGCACAATCAAATCTTCAATCTAGCCCAGAACCTATAACTAGACTGGATATCGATCCTCTTCAGTACCTACTACCTAAGCAGAGCGCGCTGGAAGATTATGAATAAGTGAACACTGAACAATTAACTTATTTCAGCACATTCACCCTACGACTACACTTGTAATTTACGAGTATATCAAGTTCTATGTTAGTCTCGAGAGTTTCCATGCGGACTTGTTTGTTGAACTCTGTTGAAGGAGATGGTTTATTGTGTATTTCTAAAGGATTAAGGAGGGATCTGTTTTCAGAAATAACTGTCAAAGAAGCGTCTTGCTTTGTATGCGGCTAAGAGACATCGCCACAAGACTTAATCACTCTTTATCATTCAATCTCTCTGTAACCAAACTATTAAACTGTAACAGTAACAGTTGAGTGTATTAAATTGTGGACATCGATTTGGCTATGAATATTTCTAGATAGCATAGTGCAATTTATAGGTAATTAAACCTAATGCAAGAAATGAGGGCTGAAAAGCTAATGGAATGTGATTAATAATTATTTTAAAAGGTTAATGTTGACTCCAATAATACCTAAACCGATACAGATAGCATATAATGTCCAAGCCACAGACAGATTCGAGCCGATCCCCATATACCATGTAGTAATGTGTATTCGTGGAACAATAACACACTCCCGTGAGTGACTCTTACGATACAACAAAACCAAAAGTTTATTATTTTTGTAGACATAAATAGTAAATTGCGGAGTAGATGCCAATAAACCATCAGTTTTAAAAGTTTTAGAGGCTACTTGTTCTTTGATATTGCTTTTAGTATAAATGCTATTAAATCAAAAATCTTTCAGAGTTTAAGAGTAGAAGGAAAAAGAGTAACACAGATTTGGCTTGGTGTAAAACAACAAGCCCTATTCAATACCTACATCATTATCATCCTTCAGCTGAAAGTGAGCAACCATTACGTCACACCACACTTCGCCAAGACCATGACAACGTACTGGCAGCCACACCCAACCTTCTGTGTACTCGCCAATACATTAGCAAAACAACAACTAATTTAAAACGCATCTCACACATAAGTCCAATCAGCCAACGAACCACGGAGAACAGTTATGGAAAACACTGCACAAATAAACGGAGAATTTGGCAGCCGGACTTCACGACAACAGAGAATCGCCCATTACCAACGCTCGAAGACCATTACCGCAGTAAGGCACGCACGTTTACCGACATAACTTATTTACCGTTCGAACCCAAGTAAATGTTCCTGGCAGACGATACATCAATGCCACTACCAGAATGTTTTCGTACTTTTTTCTGCGAGTCTTTCGTTATTTTGTAGTGAAACGTCGCCGAGGGGCGTGTGTAAGCTCGGTGCCAAAACAGATTGGGATTCGTTGAAACAAACACTGTCATAACAAATTGACTGAAGATATGTCTGATATGTGTTAATTAGAATATTTGTTTGCTATGAGCTTGAGATAATATGAGCTTTTGGCGACTGGAATGTCATTTGTAAGCTGGAGATTTCAAAATGACGTTATCTGTTTTTCTGGCAACATGATTAAGCTGTTAAGACACTGACTTTAACGTTGATTTTTAATCTGAATAAAGAGTATACTTGAATAATCTGAAAGAAATTATCAATGCTTGAATATCTTTATAGAATACGGTCCTTAGAGACACGACTTGTAAAACTTCCACACTACCGAATTCAGTCATTGTGGTCGGTATCGGCATTGAAGTCTGGCCTCCAAACTTTCAGACCGCTGCCAACCCATATCTTCCTTCAGAACTACGCATCAACACACTGTTGCTACGACACTAAGATAGGTTACCACAAATTACATTTTTTATGACTTCACTATACAAAGTGTGCCATCCATTGGTGCATGAAACAATAAACGTTATATTGGACAGATAAAACTTCTTATTGTATTCATTGCGGCACATAACGCAGCTGGACATTTACGACTGCCTCACCCACATATTACTTGTTGCCCTGAACATGTATATTCATAAAATAATTATTGCTAAACGGTTGAGGGGTACATCAATGACACCTTGAGTTGACATCTAGAAGTATCTTGAGACTGCAAAGTTGAGTTAAGAAATTAACAAGATTAAAAGAATAGATACTTGAAGTAACTTTGCAGCCATTAGACGGATCTAATGAATTTTATTATATAAATATATACGATGAAACAAACCTAAACGTGGCAGACCCCAATTTAAGATGGCTAAAATAAGCACTTATAGAAAGATCTCACTCACATAATCATCATTATCAAGTAACACCACCAAATAGACGAAGCCAAAATGAAACGCAATGTTAACATTGAAAGGAGCCACATCAACTTTTTAATTTCGCCACTAATTAGTCGCTCACGTATTCTGAAACTTAGCCGTCTGTGGCGTCATTGTACACGTAGACAAGACACATGTTCGTATAACAAGCCGTCACATTTCAAATTAATTAAATGTTTTGATAAAGCATATAGGCGCGGTGATTTTGCTCATTTTACTGTCAACTACGCCACCTTTTGTATTGGTTTGATGTTTATTATAATATACAATTTTAACCGTATTAGTAGCTGGCTTTGTTGGCTTTATTAAGGGGCAGTAGTAGGAGGCCTGTCATGTTTGTTTTGATCTAGGACTTCGTTGGAAAATATTTCATTACATCTGTATTCTCTGGGATGATTTCATATAACTGTACTAGGATATTGTTAAGCCTAACCGGCTGACTGACCGGTTGGTGCAGTTGGTAGCGACCCTGACTTCTGAGCCGCTGGTCCCGGGTTCGATCCCCGGACCAGTCAAATATTTGTGTGCATGAACATGTCTGTTTGATCTGTTCTGGGTGTGTATATGTATTATATATATGTATATCAGTCATCAGGTTACCGTAGTATAAGCTCTACCTAGTTTGGGACCTGAAGACCTTGTGTGGATATTGTTTAGAAAAAAAAAAACTTATATGATAGATAAAGCCTTCTTCTAAAATGGTTTTCCATTATTATAAAGCAGGATACAAAATTAAAGTGGACTACGGAACCAGACTTGGCAAGAATAATTAAATGAACTAGGTTCATAACCATTTATTTTATTATATACTAGCTGTTTCGTTGGCGGTACGAAGTTCGCGGGGAACTTCGTACCGCCAAATTTTTTTTTTAATTTTTCTCCTTATTAACCATTCTCGTACTTAAAGGAATATTCTAAAAAAAGAATTAGCAAAATCGGTCCATCCGTTCTTGAGTTATAAAATTACAACGAAAAGTGGCATTGATTTTTATAGATAAAGGAGGATACACACAATAAAACAGATACAGATACGACATTAGTGTTGTGCAAAGGTACTGCTTATTTCTTAAGAAATTTCTTATAGCAGACCTGCGAGAGGAGAACTGAAACAGAAATGTAGACAATAGTGTGTGAGAACAAGAAGAGAAGAATTTGGTTTTGTGACTCTTAAACTAGAATATTAAATATAAGTACCTACATATAATGCAAAAAAAAAAAACTTTTTATGATTCTCTTGTGTAAGATAAAAACGCTTGTTTTTGACTCTACGCTTTATCCTCGTACCAAAAACAGGGTTATCTCATTATCTGCCAGATATTATGTAACCACTTTACGCCAGATATTTGAGCGGTCTGATTAAGACACCGCAAAATCATGAGGGTTATGATATCAGATGAGTGGCTATCAAAGGTTACCTACGAAGTTAAACAAAAAAAATATGTATGTATTCAGCAGAGACAAACATGGCCGGTGCAATATAATAGAAAGACAAAAGGATATACAAAAATACATAGATACATAAAAGAGCATCACTTTAAGCAATTTATAATTTCGGCAACGAACGTTCAAGAAACATGCTGGTGTACAGGGGAATTCAATATGTTTAATAGCCACTCACGTCTTGCGCCCTAGTCCCTACATTCCGTCTAAAATAGGGTGAAGCTATGACGGTTCAGTACAAATATTTGCAAAATACAGCAGGTTCTATAACAAATGTGTTGGGTACAGTCGTTGCAGTGAGGCAATATACGCCTTTCCTGTAAATTGCCTCCCGTAGCGTAGGCTCCTTCATATGGGGGGGAGCTCATAAGCTCAGCATTCATAAGCAGCTGAATATATTGCATGCCGTCTTTTTACAATTGTACGATGTACCATTTAGAATGGCACACGTGGCAGACGTAGAGTTATTGAAGTGGTAATAGCCTTATATTTTATTTGAAAGAAACGGATTGCAGGTTCAGGAGATATATTTTTGCTTACTCATGATTTTTTGCGTAAGTATACCAGTAAGCACGTTGATGAAATTATGCTTTGAGTTTAAGATGACGCAGTCCTTACGGGTCGTCTAAAGCCCGAAAGTCTGATAACCAGTCTTATCAAGGGGTATCGTTTACCCAGTAACTCGGTTGTGGTGGTCAGATAGACAGTCGCTCCATGTAAAATACTGGTATTCAACTATATCCGGTTAGAATGGAAGCCGACCCTTAACATAATTTGGACAAGGATAGGCAGATGATGATTGAGATAACGCTGATCGTTTAAGTAATCCTTAAGTGATCAAAAATACACCAACAAACTTCACCAAACCAACATGAAACCCATAGAAATGTTACAAAACCCTACGTAACATGTACACGCAGTTTATATTTAGATTTATCACCAGTTCCGAGCGAAGGAAAACATCTGAAGGAAACTGGCACTTTTAACAATAAACAAACATGTTTGATGGTCTAATACCGATAGATGGCGGCACCTGTTGCATGGTAGAAGTAGGTAATTACTGCTGAATATTTGATATGAATGAGCGATCAAAGTCCAATGCCCTAATCTATCCATTAAACAATTTATCCTTTATGGTGGTCGCTATGTGGCCGTCATCGTCATTGCAACCTATGACGTCACGTTTAGACTGGTAAATACTGCTGTAAACCATTTTTTTATTAACGCCAAGACTATCGAGTGACGCATGATAAAGGGGGGCAACTTTAACAAGACAAGAGTTTTTCGAACTTCTTGATGAGCAAACATTAAAATCTTGAAAAAATAAATCTTCATTAAAGTTTCTTAATCGAATATTATCAAAATCGACTCTTAAAATTCCTCATATATCTCGTATTTGTTATACTTACAAATGTCATACTTGTACTCTACAAAATTTCACTCACCTGTTCCATCTAAATTTCAGCGCCGAAATTACACAGCAAAAGATTATCTAGGACATTCTAGAAGATTCTCAAGTCATTGACCTGCAAGCTGCAGCAGAAAACCGTAACGGTCTAGGTATTACTCAACTTGATGACAATCGTAAAATGTTAACGTCCCGCACTAAACTCTCGGCTCGCGATATATTTTCTTTTATCATCGTGAGACATGAGGAAATGGAAATCTCGCTTCTATAGTAATATTGGATGATCTGTGAACTTGTATATTACTACATATTATTAAATTACGCTGTTCTCTGATAATACATCTCGCTCTTACTACGACAAGCCGCTTGAAATCGTGTTCTTTATACTCCATCTAACAAATAATACATTAGTTGATCGTTTTCACTATAAAAAACAATATATTCCTTTACCAATAAGTGATAAATAGAGCAGTGGTAACGGCCGCGACTTACGAGTTGTAGGTCGTAGGTTCGAACCCAGACAGGCGCTTTACTTTGTGTAAATTATTTCACCACTGCTCTCAAAACAGTGAAGAAAAACATCGTGAGGAAACCGGCATGTCCTAGAACCAAAAATTCGAAGACATCTACCAACCCGCACTGGGCCCCGCGTGGTGGATTATGGCCCACTCGCTTTCACCTGCCTGTGTCCCAGCAGTGGGAACATTATAGGCTGATTATTTACCAATAAGTATCTCTAACTTCTGTATATCCACCACCGGAGATCTTTAACCAACAAGACTTATGTAGGTACATACAATTTATAAAAGTGTACGCGTTTCTGTACTTACGCCATCTACGTAAAGAGGAATGGACGCAAACAAAGGTTGAGTTAACTACAGTGCATATTGACCTTTTAAGTCCACGAGCATTTCAAGACGTAAGTAAGTAGAAACTTTCCACCGCTGGAAAAATCCTTCAGATAGTAATAAATTTACCTTCGTTTTGAAAAGCACCTGAACTATTGTTTTCTTTCCTCGATCCACGAAGGTTGTAACATTACTTCAACGTATGAAACCATTTGTATTCTCCTAATGTAGTTTAGCTATTAATTCTAAACAAACTTAGATTGATACGTCTGCATCTGTTATCTAAAACCATGACAATAGTTCAGCCAAAAACGTTTCAAATTACTTTTAATATTCTCCTATAGCTCCGGTTATACCTTAAACACGAAATTGGTGGATTATTCGTAAATGATAAATGATTTTATTTCTGTAACTAGGTTTGAACAAACACTTTTACACGTCAATCGTATTTTAAAAACTAGATGAGGTCGGCATTTCCTATCTGTTTACTCTGAGAAGAAAGGCCGAAACAAACTCAGAGGTTCTCTTTTAAAGTTCAGACAAAATCTTGGTCAGATCATGTGAAGGCTATGTAGATCGGTGTCTTTTTTTTTTTTTTTTTTTTTTTTGTGTGTGGGAAATCATGTAGATCGGTGTCTAAACTGGTCTTTTGAGAAAGAACTACACAGATTGAGTGGACCTGTCCAGTCAGTGAAATCCAAACTGTCCAGTCAGTCAATTGTCAGCAATCGTGCAGCTCAACTTAGACTTAAGGAGCTCAACGATTCGACGAACAATACCAAATAAAGGACATTTGGGTGGGTAGGCGGCATCAACTGCTCAAACTGCCGTACTTTTATTTCACACGTCCGCCCCTACACAAAATATTTTTTTTTGTAATGAACTTCATACATAATTATCATAGAGAAACAGTACTTAGTCTTTATATTTTTTGTTATTGTCGCCTTTTTAATTGTCTAATTAAAAAGTGTAATGAAATTGTGAAAACAATCGCGTTGTTTATTCAAGAGTACTTTGATGATTCACCGTAATGCGCTGGCAAATTAAATTACCTTTACTAATACAAGTTTTACATTACGAGCAAAGTAATTAAAAATCGTATTTTAATATCATAAGTATATTAATTATCAGTGCTGCAGTGATTCATACGAAGTTCTTTGTTATTTCGAACTACAGAAGATATAGACTGGGCCGCAAAGAATCATTTTCACTAGTTTTCGAAAAATATGCTACGGTATCAAATATGCAATTTTCACACATTTTAGTATTTTGTATTGCCACCACAAGCTGTTAATACAGCAGTTATACGGTTTGGCATGCTTTCCATCAGATTTCTGAGCCGATGCTGATTAATATTCTTTATCATTGCTTCTTTTAGTTCACGAAGCGTGATTGGAGGGGAATTGCGCTGGCGGGCGTACACATCGTCCCAGTTCGTCCCAGGCTTGCTCGACGGAGTTCAAGTCTGGGCTGCGTGCTGGCCACCACATGCGTGTGGTAGCGACATCTTCAAGGTAGTCAAACACTATCTGAGCTGTATGGGGACGAGCGTTATCTTGCATAAATACGGTGTTCTCGTCCATGTTTACTAACAATGGGCCAACATACTCATTTAAGATTTCATGCACGTATCTTTCTCCGGTTAAAATGCCATTTTCTATCACCAACATGGAACGGTGCGGGTTTCGGAAGAAATTCCAGCTCACACGTGTATGGAGCCTCCGCCGTATGGCACTTTCTCTTCAATGTAAGCTTGGTTATAGCGCTCTCCTGGTCTTCTGTAGACTCTTTGCATTTACCTTGATTCGTCTGAAAACATTACTCTTGACCAGTCAGACCAGAGTACAATTCATGCGTTCTCTAGCGTATTTCAGCCTTGAATTTCGAAGCTAAATGGCTTTTGACGAGTTTGCTTCAGCAAGACACCGCCTCACTGTACATGTGCTAGGATTGTTCCCTCCAGCACTTAGGTTATTTTTCACTTCAACAGCCGTTTGAAATCGATTTCTCAACATTGTTGACACCGTATATCGAACCTCTCGCGCTGTCATGCACCTTGATCGGCCTGTTCCTGGTCTACGAATATTGGATCCAGTCTCTTCAAATCGCTGGAGCACTCTTTGAATGGTTGATAGCGACACACCAACAGTTCTCGCTGTTTAACGCTGACTGCGCCCGCCTTCAAGTATTGTCAGAATTCTGGTACACTCTTCAGGGGTTAGTGGCACGTTTTTAAATGAATTTGATCAGAATAATGAATTTCTGCACAAGAAGTGCCATATTCATAAACAGACACAAATGGTTACAAAGATAATCAAATTTTAAAAATTCGTCTTTATTTTTTATTTTTGTTATATACAATCACAATAAATAAATAAGACGGTTTTACTTCTTCCTATACTTGTAATGACATAAACATTAATTTAGTTTTTATTTTAAAAGGATTGCTCAAATATTTTTAAAGTAATCGCGTTTTAAATAACCGACCCGATTTTAAACATTAATTTGTTTGAATTGTTAAGTACATTTACACTGAAACAAATATCATCATAGACAATTATAAGACCGTCGGAGACCGATAGAATTTTAGAACCAACGAAAGGCCAACCTATTCTGAAAAAATATTTCAGTGAAACTTAGGTGAAGTGAGCTGTCAATACTATCAGTCCCTCCATCAGGTGAAATGACAGCTCACTTCACCTAAGTTCTCACGGTGATTTTTTTACAGAATAGACCGGGGCAGATAATATCTACAACATCAGACAACATAGCGCTTAATAGTAATAGTAGTTTTTCTATCATCAACGTAATCCCGTACAATATATTATGTTTAAAAAGCTTTCTCTTATGCTCCCTAAGGCTACGGTCTTGGTTATAACTAAAGTAATAATATAACTCCGGGAAAATGCGAAATATTTATGAAATATTATACCAGCGGAGGTGGCATGAATGGCAAAAACGTAACAAGCTACGGGAAACTTAGAGAGAAAATTTAAATTTGATGAAGCCCATACTTTTTTCATTAAGCTACTGTGACGCTGTGGGACTTAATTATAAAGTTTTTACGATTCCATTTTTAAGTCCGCATAACAAGAGTTTATTTTGCTGGTTTTATACTGAGGCTTGACATACAAAAATTTGTATAGAATAAAATGGAATGACTATTGTGAAAACACTACAGCTTCTACATAAAACTAAAATAAAAAAGGGAACAATACCACAATAATTTTGTTGACAGATAACAACAATGACACTCGCTGTAATCTGCCTCTATCACGAATATCGACGAACTTTGAACCCAAGCGATGTTCATTCATGGACAAGAGCGGCCTTTGACCGCTAACCTTTACATGAAACCCGACTGTCAGACTAAAATACTAAACAAGTAGTAAACTAGTTTATGAATCACGTAAATTTTTATGGGAAACTAACGGTTCACGAAATTTAGAGCTTGTATAGTAGAAATAACTGATGAGAATAATGGGATAATACTTTAGTGTGATAGTTTTTGATTGCATTGTCATCAGGTGCTGCGGAGTCTTAATAATTATCTTTATAAAGTCTGTGCTGGGGAGCAAAATATCCAGGGCAAAATTCAAATCAAGTATTATTAAAGTGTTAAAATTTGACAAATTAACCATCATGCTTGTCAAAATCAAGTGCATAGATGACGCAATGACATTGACGACTGAATCAGACACGGAGATGAAAGAAAAAATTATTATTTCGTTGAATTTAACAGTTCAAAAATAACAAAATTGCTATCGACACACAATCACTTCAAGATTACCGGAATACTGAATAAAAAGTATTAGTAACCGTAATCAAGTCCGTGCGATATATAACACTGGGTTGCTTTATGACACATAGTAAAGTAATGCAGACTACATGTCGGTAAACACGTAAATACGAGATTTGTTGCTAGTATTAAATAGACACTGGTTGATATCGAAGATGCACCTGATCAGATCAAGACGGAATAACGAAGTTTAAGATAACTTCTTTGTTAAGTTGATATCAAACATAATATTATAACATCATCATCCTTCTGCCCATATGGCCAACTTATTAGGGGTCGGTGGAGTAGTTTTCCGATATCTTTATTAGCCGCTATCTCAGTATTCACTTGCTTTATAACCATATCATCTTTCCATAATCCATCCATCCATGTAAAAGATGGAAATTGAACACAAAACTGGAAAAAGCAGGGGAGAACATGGCAACGAGATATTGCATAAGACATATTAAAGAATATGATAGTTTCATCAGCAACATAGAAGGTTTCGATAAAGTCATAATGAAAAATTAACACACACAACAATGACAGCATAAAACAACGATCACATTTTATGGTGATTTTATATCACAGTGACTAGGCAAAATATTTGTGTTACTTTTCTACCTAAGATTATTAACAGAAAGTGAATCATAGTTAGGACTAAACTAGATTTCGTTTACAGACAGTTTTTGTTCGCAAGAAATCTATGACGTCAACACGTTGTAACAAAATGCAATGTTAGTTTTAACTAAAGTTGGAGCATATACAACGTTATTAGGAATAGTGGATAACATCAAGCACTTACTAGATGAGACTCCAAGCCACATAACGTTGCAAAAATATAGAGAAAACGGCCCTTATCTCTTCCATCGAATATATTTAAAGCTAAGAGGACTTAGCTAGAGTACCCTCTGCGTTGTATAGGCTAATATGTATCTAGGACCGCATAACATTGACGTAGAACATTTTAGACAATCATGGATTATATCATACAATAATTACATTTGTACCGTAAGTAGGTACGAGTATATGGTGTAGGTGTAATGATTCCCAGAGTATCGTATTTGTACAATCAGAGTTAGTCACCGATAATTACTTAATGAGCGTGCAAATTGTCAGTCACGCCAACACTACACAGAGTCAATTTAGTGCATTATTGCAACCTTTACTGTCATATATGTTGTTTGATTAAATTAACAGTTGCATTCTAAAGGTCAAAGCTTTAAATAGAGACAGAAATATTATAGATATAAGTAATTAGAAAATACCTACACACGAACTAGAATTTAAAAAGTGTATTTCTTTTTTCAAGTAAACAAGTGCAAAATACCTGATAAAAAGATAATAAAACGTCTGAGCGTCCCCACGGGGCTAGATAATTCACAAAATGCAATAATGTCATAAAATATTTATTGCATTATAAATCGGTTGGGATTACTGACATGATAAATATAAAATTCGACAAACGAAACCAGTCGACAGATACCTAAATACCGATATTTGGTCGCATCAGGTAAATTACAGAATTATGACAGAGGGTACCTCAATCGGTGAGAAGAATAATAATAATATATTAATAACAAATTATAGCCGTCAAAGGCAGACTTTGAACTAAATGAACCGACAAATGCGATCCCTGAAGCTAAAGCTGAAATATGTATATAGCGTGAAAGATGGAATAATAAATGAACGTTCTACAAACTAGACTGAATTTTAATAAAAATTAAGTGAACGAAACGTAAACGAAGTGGAGAGAATCTTTAATAAATATTTTATGATCTCAACACACCAAGCAATGTTATTATTATAAATCTCGAAGAGAAACTAAAAATATGCCACGTCAGTAAAAAGACGCCAGTTAATCATTAACAAAAATATTTGCATTTATCTTGTTTTGAAGGTCACATGTTCAGCTGGTATCGATTCTGATCTCTTGCGATTTGTCACTCATATTATAAGTCATTATCCGTAGCTTAAAATTCATGGAAACTACCTTTTTTTTTAATAAGCTGCTTATAGCTTCATCTTTTATCATTGCCTGTCTCCGGAATTTTCATCATTCATCCTGCTATTTTGTTTTAAAGTTAAGTTATATGTGACGTTACACGTTTCTTTAATCTACCTCGAAAGTGATTTCAAAACAATTGCTTCTATTTCAGTGTCTTCTATGTTACATGTTTTTGTGTGTTTGCTTCTATTTCACATGCTTTTGTGTGTATTGTTGTTTTGTAGGTTTATGATCATTTGTTGCAAAACGTAAGTACACGTCATTGAGTTGAATAGATTTCAGATTTTGTTTATTATTTTACATGAAATTAATGAATATTCAAAGGCTGCCCGATGGTAATAGCAAAGGAACGAATTTACCGAAAGATTTCATCGTTTCAGCTGGGCAGTGTCCCTATCATACAAACTAAAACGATTCACTAGTACATATACATAGGATACATTACGCAAATGCTGTGCAAAACCCGTATAAAAGTGACATTTAACGCCGCACACAACGTTACGCATGATTTTCAAGGTTTTATCACGATGTTTCCACTCGATTAAGCATCTATTTGCCTTGTAAGGGATATAGTTACAGTTTAGAACAATCGGCTCATTAACTGCTGTAACGAACACGCATTTCAACCGTTAACGAAGTCGGCTTGAACTCGGATTTCCGATTGAGATTGAATTTGGTGTAGCGTCAGCAAGATGTAACAGACTTATACAGGGTTACTGGTAATACGTCGGCAATCCATTAAGGTGATGTAGGGGAGGACGTTTGCAACCAAAAAAACAAAGTATGTTTTTTTTTAATTATTAATATCTGCTTCTACTTCAATACATCAAAATTAATCATAAAATTACAATTATCTTCAATATTTTTAAATCAGAGCACACCATTCTGATCTTTTTAAGCAGGTTATTTGGCTAAAGTAGTTGATTTCTGCAAAAAACATCGATATACTTTATCAACAGAACATTCCAAAAATATGTACAACTTCTCAGCTATCCAACGATATACAAAAATATACCAGATATCTTCAAAAAAATTATAAAATATCAAATTACTGGAAAATGGTTGACATTTGCATAGGGGTCATAAGGGATCATTTGGTTGCAAATGAGCTCCCTTACATCCCCTTAATGGATTGCCGACGTATTACAAATAACCCCGTATAAGTAAATTCAGATTGAGTTCCTTTCAACAATCAGTCTCATACGTCTTTCACAGTTGGAATGCAGAAAGGCCCAGGGGCCTTCTATCCAAAACCGTTCATGGCGATCTGTGGGCGTATGATACAAAATAAATACCTGTTTATCCATTAGACATACCGGTTATGATGATAGCTATAACAGAACTATTTTTCAAGTGTTGCCCACATACGTTCCGACCACTCGAAACTAAGTATAGTGATAGCATATCTGTTTAAAAGATTGCAACACTGATAGATTATTGAGCAAATACCATACTAACGCATCCTTCTGAATTTGACGATCATCGTTAAGGGATATGGACTTAATGCCTATGGCATTAAGTCCGCCTCTGTACATTTGTGTGCTTAAAGTGTTAAATAAATAAATAAATAAATATGCATCTTCCTCAGTAAAATTTGAATCATGATTTAAACCTTATTGATGTTGATTATGGGGCAAGAGAAAGATGGAATGTAGATATTTCAGAAACCATTACAAGCGTGTTGTAAGAGGTGCAGACGCAAATATTGAAAGCGGGAATTAAAACGTAATACCTAAATCGTTAATGCATCATATTTGCACGACTTTGTGAATTTAAGTAAGGTTATACCAAATACAATATTTGAGTTTCTTTAGCATAGTGTCAACAAATTACAAACTAGTTCTATGAATATGAATGCGCGCCAGCTGCAGCGTTTTATGAAACGTCACTAATTAAAGAAACTAAAATGAAAACTTCAACCTAGAGAGTCGGAGAAAAACTATGCTATACTTTTTAAATCGAGTTAACAAACTGAATTTGCGAAACATTTTATCCCGGCACGAGAACGAAGTAGAGAAGCGACGACTCTTCGAAAAAAATAACTGTCAACGGTCCACTAATTGGGATTCGAAAGCTTTCCAATTTCAGTTTACACCCGATGAAACAAAATTTAGCTTACGTACAGGAAAAGCGTTTTGAAAAACTAGGCACACGGACGCAATTGTCATTAAATAAACGTTTTAAAACATTGTAGACTTCATTTTTTCACTGTCCATCATCCATTCCATATGTAAATTTTCGCACTGTTATGCAAAAATATTTAAAGCGGATTAAGCAGCAGTGCGCAAACATTTGTTTTTCACATCTACTTTATATTGTATGCGTTGCGAATGATTTATTTCAAATCCTGTTTTAACGCTTCTGTGGAATATTTTGTCAACAGGGGGACCAGATCTTTAACTACTGCCTTTAAATCATCAGTATCTTCCACGGGAAGAGATGATGGCAACATATTCTCTGCCGAAGACAATGCATCATAAACTATCACTATTTTTGTCACATTTAAATGATAGCGAGAAGCTGCCAGCACATAGCTGACTGACATTTGAAAACAATCCAATTTTCTGTTTACCCAAGAAAAACATGAGCAATAAAAACAGAAATAAAGTTGAATTGATATCAGCAGACGCGACATAATCCTTTGTTTTTACGTAAAATTTATCGACATAGATACAACTTGATATGACGGAGTCAACACGTAACATGTAGTCGGTGAAGCACATGGCGTTAGTACTCTGTGCGTGTGTACAGACGTAGCAAGCCAGTATCAGTACATTATACGGTTTGATCCCACTTTAATGCAGCCCCTTTGACGTAGGCTACGTGTGTTGTTACACGTTTAAAAGTAAATGAAAGCATAATGGATTCTCTTTGTGTTTACCGTTTTTATGATTTTGGCTGTTTTTGGCATAATGTGGATGTTTAATTTTAGATATATTTGTTACAATCGCCTTTTTATATGAATCCCTTACTATGCTAAACCAAATTGCTCGTAAGTCAAGTTTTCTTACAATTTTATAAAATCTGCAGCAATTGTAACCCGATGTTGCGAATATCAGTATTTTATAAGGAAAACACAAAATGTTGCAGCTCAAGTCATAAGAAACCCGCTTAGAAAGAATTCCCGGATAAACCTATATTCAAGTTTATTTCTTCAACCTTTTTGTGGAATAGACTTGCTAAATCGACGGGAAGTGACAGACGGACGCCCCAACGGGTGTGTTTATACGGTTTATCTACCAAGCTGCTTCGACTAGAGGGGACCGCTAGTTCTCCGTCGCACAGTTAATTGAATCTTTTACGAGATAACTGAATTAAATTGAATATAGTTAACACTTAGAAGATAAATGGGGCGGGAACTGGTATTTCTACGCATTTTAATTGAACTTCTGAAGGGTTAAATGGAACTTTGATGGTTGGTTAAAGGCAGGGTCTATGGTATTGGTCTGTGTGTAAGTTAAAGAATACCTAAATCCTTTCTGGCATCAAAGCAGTACAATCAATCATAGGCCCAACAAATATTACTACCTCAATTTTCCGACACAACAAAATAAAATACTCCTAGGTCTTAACACATACCAAATTCCAAAATATAATAAACTGACATGGGTCTCATATTTAAAAGACCTGTCACCACGGTTAGCAAATTATCTCAGGACCTTAGGGAAATTCAGGGACCTTTTAGGCCGAGGGTCGGTTGATATTAAGTGAACCGCACTCGACTTGTAAACTATACACGCTGGGATGCTGTAGGATGAATTTATATTTAGTCAGCGGCGGCAGTTTCGCTTCATAATTCTGGGGCGAAAATGTGTAATCAAAATTTCATGTTAACGCTGATTTATATAACGTTTCAATATTGTTATGGGTTATTTATTGACTTCTAATGAGAGGAAAAAATACATTTTAGAGATCCGAACTGTACTGAAGAAGTGACTGGTGATAAAGATGTTGGTGTCAGTAGATAGCTATTTGAAAGGGATCCCAATTCACACACAATGGTCCACCTAAAGGACTAAGTGCGGAAACCGAAACCCCCTAACATAGAGATCCCAATGCTAAAATGTTTTTAAACGAGTATGTTCCGGCACGACTACTAAACACGTTGTGATTTGAATAATCCGTATACGTAAGAATATACAAAAGTAACAAATCGAATTATTTCTAAACGTATCAATATTTATAATATCAATCGCTGAGATCGGAGAAGGAATATGATTGACAAGGTTTTTTGTAACTGAAATGCAATTCCTAGCTACTTTTGCCCCATCAGATAGTTTAGTAACAGGTCCGATGAATGTATTGTGTCTATTTGCTTTTTCTAACGGATTTTAATCTACTGTGTGTCACTCTTCTTGTTTCTTGTCATGTCTGTCAGCCTATTTGAAACAAGCACACCTACAGTTCCAGATTGAACGGTTGATTAAAATATTTGTGATGTCTATCCTATTTCAGTAGACCGTGAGTAACTGGTTACTATTTTCGTTTCATCCCGAGGTTTTCCAGTGATTTCATGGGCAGTTGAATTGTTAATGTAAATATTTTGAACAGAAGATAGGATTGATACAGATTTCCAGTCATAAGATTTGTGTAAATAATTATTTGAATCTTAAGAAAATCTCAGGGCATTCAGCGCATAATGATTTAGAATACAATACGGTGAATTTTACAAAAACGACAGTATATATTTAAAAGATCTATATAAGAACATTCAACTAACAAAAATAAATCTGGGCAGAAATCGATCCACAAAATATACATCTGTTTACCTGCTCATATCAACGCAATACTCAACAGCCAAGCCTGTTAAGCGCACCGTCACAAACACCAATAAAGGCAGCCAACCTAATCAAAACTTTATAACCCCACTTATCCAGTCAAGCAACACATCTTCAAAGCCTTCCTATACAAGAACTTAGCGAATAACTTGGAAACTGAGCTTCGAAGTTAGTACTCCATCAGTGAAGGCAGTTACCGTCGTCACCTAGGAAGGAAATTAAACTTCTTGATTGAATTTGAAATCTCATTAAGTAGACTTAACTAATGTTGGCTCAAGTTTAGGACGAAGAAATTGGAGACGCAATGGAGAATCTCTCAAATTAAATAGCTTGAAGATTGTTATTTGTTGGATTTCGTTTCAATATAAAAAGTCAATAAAGTATGAAAAACGTTGTTACTGGTTTTATTAGAGAATTTCTATACTGTCGATGTGCCTTTTTTTTTTTTTGAGGTTGGGGAATCATCGACTTCTCCCGCTCGGGGCAGAGCGGGAGGGCGTGTCAGACTCTTACTGACTAAAACCCACCCGTGTTCCTTCAGTTGCCTGTGCCAGGGGCCACGGTATCCCTCTCGGAGTTTCCCGCAACCCTGGCAGGCATCGGCCCTAGCGGACCCCTTCATTGATACTGACATCTCTTTGAGGCGCGCGTGGAACACAACGCGCCGTCGACCCGGGCCTGGTCCTTATCGAACGGCGAGCTACTGTCGATGTGCCTGACAATTAAGAAACTTTATTTGTAACAGCTTTGACACAATTCACTCATTTCATTCAATCATTTTATGTGCATTGAATTGGACAAACATCGTAACATTACCTACCAGAGTTGTATGCTTTAATTGTAGAGCGCCATTCAAATCTTGTCAAAATTCTGTACATACATTTCATTGTTGTTTTTTCCTTGAATCATTTCGAGCGTTTCTCTAATAAATAATACATTAGTGACGTTTAAGAAAGCAGTTAAAGCAACGGCATAGAATACAACCTTGACCCGTCACATATCACGACTAAAAATTATGTTTTATGATCACAGGTGACAAATTAGCTATTGTCACAGATACCGGGAAACCCACAATTATATTAAATGCAATTCTTAAACTGTAGAAGGTTATGCCGCTTTGAGGAAAATGCTAAGACAGCTATTTACAACAGATAATATTAAGTAATATCTTAGTTATATACTATAATCTTCAAAACGTAATTTGGATCCCACAAAGTTAACATAGTTTGGTAGGTCTACTTAGCTCTTGTACCAAAATATGTTTACAAAATTTAAATACTGCAGATAAAGAAACTACCCGCAGTGGGGAGCGAAATGGCTGCTTAGGAATGGACCTAGGCCAAGTTTTCTTTAATCAATAAACACAAAACGAAAGTACAAGAAATGTGAACAAGAAGGTAAAACGACACAGACAGAAAATAGAGTAAAAATGACCTAGCATAGAATTATAAAAGAATGAGAAAACCTACAATATAGTTCAAAAGCAAACCATATTCTACGTAAAAATAACAAATTCAAGTTCACATTTTCGTTTCTTGTCCAATTTTCATGAACAAAACTTGAAAATTCTCAAAAACTTTTATGATATTACAATACATATGAATATTCATTACGAACTCAATGACAAAATTGATAGAATCGTTAAAGTTAATGACTATTATGCCAATAGTCATGCCATTTGGCAATTCAGAAAACAATCTGACCTAGCAGATCTGACACACGAGGATTTTATTAATCCAATTAAATAATGAACGCATGTTGCAGCGAGCTAAACAATGTTACGTCCGCTTCCGCGCTGAACGTTTCGTTTAAAATGAATGAACGAGAATGGCTAGCACTACATACCTAAGTATTATGGTTATATCACTGCCCTTTATTCGAGTTGTTTTCTGATATAATCTCTGATCGCAAGTTTCATTATATTTCTACATGGTTACCCTCTCATTAATTGTTTGCATCATCCCACAAGGGATTATGAAGATAATTCATTGACCGAAATATTGTCCTGCGGACCAAATATTGCTCCCTGAGAGACACGCATAGTTTTCTATGTCTATTCGTAGCATCGGAAAATCATATCACAACCAATATTTCGTCTCTACGCGTTAAGTTCTATAGAACTATATTCGTAGAAGACAAATACAGTACGTTCTTCATATTTAGTAGCAAACGTGCTCAAAAGCCTCATTGACATCTGCCAGAAGCAATGACAAATGTATTATGTTACATGGCAACGACCTGCCAGTTAGGGGCACAAACAGTGGTGTATGCTCTCGCTATTATCACGAGGCTAGTGCTGTTAAACAAACAGCTAGTTTTATTCAAAGATTTGCTTTAGTTGTGACTAAAGTAGTGAAGAATAACTAGTCATTTTTGGGCTAATTCTAATAAATTTAAATGTGTATCATCACAATGTTTCATCGTACGTGGAAATGTTAAGATATTAGAATATAAGCAATCTCAACTTATAAGATATCGTAATAGACAATGTGCAAGTTATTAGAATGATATAACTTTGCAACAAAGGAAACATTAGCATTGACACAATTAGAGATTGTAAACATTTCAATACTAAACGGACATTATAAGTAAAAGTCCTTGCACTACACTTGTAATAGAGGCCAACCACCCATGCGATTACAAAGTGTAACGATACCTATCACATGAGTTTCTATGATTCATTGTATAAATATACCAGTTCGAACGATATTAGTAACAGTGAAGGTACTTAATCTTGGAATATACATTATACTAGTAAAGATTGCAGATATATCCTAAATGGCGAGCTACATTTAAAACGATTACAATCTTAGCTTGGTGCTAGCTGGCTTACGTGGAATAATAATAATAATAGAACGTTTATTTCAGATTACAATCCATAAAGCATAATAGTAATAAAATAGTCAGCGTACAAATATAAAAATTAACAAAATAAAAAATCAATTAAGATCAGATACAATAGAAATGAAGATACATAATAATTATATAGATTAGATTAAATCAATATTAGACATTATTATGTCATATATGTTATACTTATTTCTAATTAATTTAATTAGAAATCGTACATACATAATACATTACAATAAAATAAAATAATGGCAGTATTGGCCAGTAGGTATACACATCCACTTATGTTGGAATGAAACAGCATTTAATATTTGTTAGCGATTTCATCTAACAGTTCTAAAATTTTTATCGTTTTGTAAAACTCTTGAATGGAGCCACATGGCGTAACCTGCACAAATATATTCAGTTATATTAAGTTTATTATCTTTTGTTGTAATAAATGTTATAATTCGGTTCACATCTGTGGCATTAGTGCAGTTTTATCTTTATAGTACCACTAATGATATTTTTATAGATAAATCAATTTGCAATTGAAGACCGGCTATTAAGATTATTATTCAATATTTTTAAATTAATGCAGAGAAATCGGGAAAAGGAACAGACTCGAAAGGAAATGAACATTCCATCGGAAAAAGAGGAAACTCAAGAATATACAAAGGAAACATGCTGCTGTCAACAATAACAACATAAATCATGTTTATTATTTAACACCTTTTAGGCGCCCTTGGAAGCCATTGGAGACGTTTAATTTGAAAATAACATTTTAGATATAATATTAATCTTCAATACGAGATATAAACCAGCCGTCCCGGCTACTGCGGCTGCAGTCTGTGGTTCGACCAATGGTCGTAAAACTAGTATCTTTGATATATGGGCGCCGGCTGTCGTGAACGACAATTTTGTTTATAACAATTTGTGTGTATGAATGTACGAGTATGTATGTGTTATCAGGGACTTTTTTGTTTCACACTTTTGGGCGGTAGCAACCAATTGAAGACGCTTCGAGAACGTTTGAATAAGCATGAAATGAGAAAAATTCATAATAACTAACCAGCATTTCCTGCTTAGGCAAATACACCATTTGTTGACCGAGTGGTTTAGGTCTGGTGAATACTAATGATATAAGTAGTCTAATTACATTCATAATCCCACAGAAAACAGGTTACATGATTTTTTACCATCCACCAGTTCTTACACCAATAAATAATTATCCAAATCCACACTATTAAAACACATACATCTCATGAATAACCTACATCCGGTCATCAATCAAATCTTTATGTGAAAGACATAAATTACATCAATGTACACACAAAATCCCAATTTCCTGGGCCCCTCAAATTCCCCGACCTGGAAAGGTATTGACAAATGACTTGAGGTCCTTCATGATAAAATTTATATACCCACAAAAGGCTGACTTTGTAAACAACGAGAGAGAATACAAAGCACAGAATAGAAGGGAGCTTAACAAAGATCGTGACCTATATTCGTACCACGAGGGTCGACGTGGATTCGGGTCAGGCACTTATGAGCTCAAATGCAGCGGTCGTGCTAAATTTTAGAAAATCCTTTGAGGTGTAAATGCATGCAGACAAATTGAGTTCCACTAGAAGAGCTTTTAGCTGCAAATAAAGTGGATTCTAAAATAAATCTGCCAGTAATAAAAACAATATGAAAGTAGTCGCGCTGCTTGAGAAGTATTTGTGGTATTTAGTGCTCGTTAATAATACGTTCCACCCGAAGTCTGTCTAAATGTTTGAGAAAAAGAAGCATTCTTTAGTTCCGAGAGACACTTCAGAAAGCAATTTCAGCAAGACAGAATATGTGAATGAAAGCTGGAGTTGCATTGTGCATAAGAAGTGATAGCTTGGAAGTCTTTTGTCCACAGGTAGCATATTGCTCTAGTAAGTCACAACTCTGCATAGAGAGAGCAGAGTGACACAGCTTCATTCAGCAGGCTTTACAAACCATTCGGACAAAATTAAAATAACGAAGTGACACAATTGCGAAATGAAGACAAAACAATGGCTGGAGCCATAACTACGGATCTCTGAATGATGCAGCAAAGAAACGTTGACTCCATTGAGAATGGCTGACTGTGAAAATCTGTAAAGGTTGTACCTACCAGTCTCTCTTTACAATAGCTTGACCTACATTCATGCTAAGTGAACGAACGCTCGAGTATTCAGGAGTTAAAACGTTCTAGACACAAATATAAAGGCTTATATAAATAGTTCAAAAGACACAAAAAGCAATTTCGCTTTAACTGACTTTAGAAACACGAAAACGAATGGTAGAAAAAAAATATCCGATTATTGAGGTACAATTCGGATCGCTTAGAGAATAAAACTAAATTAATATCGATTTAGGTTTTCGATTAATTCCACTTAGGTCAGACAAAGGTTTGTTATTTTGACGAAACATATGAGGGTGGTACCCAAACCGGGTAACACATCGATCGTCGGTGGAATCCAGAAATAGACCAGAGTTTAGCCAGAGTGGTGTCTGTTACACTTTAAAACGACTAAAGACGTCTTATGTGTAGGAAGAGCGCCAAATTATACAACAAAGTAATTAATTACTAATTTGGACCAACACGTGAGTCTTGAATCCGTGGAATGGTTGCATCACAATAAATATCGTTACAGAAAGTAATTTAAGCATAAAAAGGACACTTTCGATGTATTTAATGCGTTTTATTATAAATGTTATAATATTTATCTCGAACTTTAAAAAAAAACTACTGCAGTCGACATGTTTTATAAAGACTCATTTGAAATCCTCGAACCGAAATAATGAGCCGCAAAGAAAGCGGGTCGGTTACAAAAACCTCAATAACTTCCCAAATATTGGAGCTAGCTTTATGAAATAAAAACTGTATTATGAACAAATTTGAAGTGCTCACTCAATCAATGTCATAAAAGTTCAAGTATAAAGTTTATTTTGAATAAAAGTAAGTAATCTCCTCAACAGTCGCTAATGAGACAATTACTTTTTCTACTAAGATTGTTACCGTTGTTACGTTACAGATGAGGGGTTAAGTAAAATTGAACTTTTTCACCAGATTTAAAAAAATGTGCTACGGTACCAAATATGCAATTTTTACACATTTTAGTATTTTGTATTGATAGCTCGTGGTGGCAATACAAAATACTAAAAAAAGTGTAGGTACTGTACTGTTATACGGTTTGGCATGCTTTCCACCAGATTTTTGAGCCGATGCTGAGGAATATTCTTCCATTCCTCTATCGGAGCTTCTTTCAGTTCACGAAGCGTGATTGGAGGGGAATTGCGCTGGCGTGTACACGTCGTCCCAGTTCGTCCCAGGCTTGCTCGACGGGGGTCCAATTTGGGCTGCGTGCTGGCCACTCCATGCGTGTGGTGCGACATCTTCAAGGTAGTCAAACACTATCCGAGCTGTATGGGGACGAGCGTTATCTTGCATAAAGATGGCGTTTTCGTCCATGTTTACAAAAAATGGGCCAAAATACTCATTTAAGATTTCATTCACGTATCTTTCTCCAGTTAAAGTGCCATTTTCTATCACCAACACGGTGCGGCTTGCCGAAGAAATTCCAGTCCACACGTGTATGGAGTCCGTATAGCACTTTCTCTTCAATGCAAGCTTGGTTACAGCGTTGTCCTTGTCTCCTTCTGTAGACTCTTGCTAGCATGAATATCGACTCGTCCGAAAACGTTACTGCTGACCAGTCATCCAGAGTCCAATTCATGTGTTCTCTAGCTTAACTCAGTCTTGAATTTCGATGCTGCATTTCAAATTTTGGATCATTTGTAGGTCTAAATAGCTTCAAGTTTGCTTCAGCAAGACGCCGCCTCACTATACACGTTCTCGGATTGCTCCCTCCAGCACGTAGGTGATTTTTGACTTCAGCACCCGGTTGAAATCGATCTCAACATTGTTGACATCATATATCGATCCTCCCGCGCTGTCATGCAACTTGATCGGCCTGTTCCTGGTCTGCAAATATTAGATCCAGTCTCTTCAACTCGCTGGAGCACTACAGCGACACAACAACAGTTCTCGCTATATAAAGCTGACAACGCCCGCCTTCAAGCATTGTCAGAATTCTGGTACACTCTTCTGGTTTAATTGAATTTAATCAGAATAATGTTATTTTATTTAAGAAATGCCAAATTTATAAAAACGAAACAAATGGTTTTAAAAGTTGTTGAATTTTAAAAATCATCTTTATATTTTATTTAAGGTTTTTAATACCAAAAAGAAATAAAAAGGTTTTACTTCATCCTATATTTGTAATGAAATAAACTTTAAATTTTGTTTTTATTTTAAAAGGATTGCTCAAATATTTTAAGTTATCGCACTTTTTATAACCGTCCCGCTTTCCTTGAGGCCCAGTGTAATTAAACGAGTTGATAACAGGGTAGGACTGGAACCCACCAATATAAAGATAGGTCAGCTACTGTCAAATTCAGGTTTTGTTTTGAACGTATTTAGTTTCATTTATGAAACAAAAAATCTCGACAAGTGATATATTTAATCCACTTTAAAATGATAAACTGTATAGCAATAGCAAATACTACTTTTAGTGTAGTGAGTGCTGCTTGTAGACAGGAATATAAAGGCAGTGATGACAAATGTACAGAACATTATTCCGGAGTGGCTGACACCGACGCATTCTGTTACCTAAAGCAAAACCTTCGCCCTATATGGCTTTACCATGCTTGTAACTTTATGACGGACGTTTCTAATAAAACCTTTATTATTAAAACAATAAAAAATATACGACTCAACAGAGAAAGTTGGTATTATTAGCCTTCGCGGAAAAATTGGGACAGCGTCTCGTTATCCTCTATTCAATGTGCTTCACAGAATGCACATAATTTGGCACCAGTCTTTTATTGCTTGATATAATTTTCTTTTAGTCACATAGCACTAGGTTTTTGTACTATATGTAGAAATATACTTTCGGACTCCTAACTCGAGCCACCGTGCCATTTCATGTAAGGTATAAAGGCCTAAAACATCAAAATAATGATGAGTCAAAGAAAAAGTTTTTATGTTGTTTCGAAGTTGACCTTCTGGCCATCATTTTGGTGTCGTAATTGTTCCGAATTTTAATTCACAACTATTTAAAAAGTTATACACTTCCATAAAAAAAGGGCAGGGTGGCTCTATTTAGGAGTCCGGCAGTGTAGTTCAATTGTCTATCGTTCATCTACTCCGCAGCATTGCTATGATATCATTTGTCTGACTAACTAGTGACATTGTGTGGACCTCAGCTCGTATGGAAATCGTACCGGCCTTGGTTAGACTGTAACGTTGTGATTAGATCTCACGCAATAAATCTTGTTATAAAACAAAAATACTAGCGCCGTTAATTCAGCGGCAAAATGGTCACAAAATGTGTCAGAAATAAAATGTTTGATGGGCACAGAGTAGGCAATTTTATCGTTCCATATCAAATGTCACGTATATCGATGGGTATCAATAAACAGCCCTGTTTGTCGGAGTTGGCGTATAAAAGGGGATTCCATTTAGTATCAAATGTAGTTGGGATGCTCCTTTGAACCACCGTAATCGAAAAACTTAAGTTCAACGTGGTTCTCGGAGACGAGGGCACACCGCACATCGAATTTCAATGCTTTTTCACCAGACTTCACTTTAAAATAAAGAATTAAACAAACATGGGAAGAAGTTTGTTATTTGAAAATTGTTTCATAAACAGAAATACCTCCAATCTTTCAGTTTGATAAAGGGAGGCTGCTTATTACGCACTTTGGCGTCGCAATCAAAGCGAGCAACAGAAACAAGTACAAAATTACAATAACTTTTAAGTCTGTCTGAAAGTTATCAAAACGAGATATTGTTAGCAGAGACGACGACTCACTTACTTTGTGTGTCTGTAACTGAAACAGGAAAAGTTGATTAAGTCTTATCTACGTGTCGCGGGTAATATAAACCGTTTGAACAGTGCGAGAACGGAACAGGAAGCCCCTTCTCGCTCCAATGCTTACAGAAAACGAACAAACAGCATGTAATGAGAGTTTCATTCAAGCTTTTTGTGCGGCCCTTTTGACCTTTGTGTCGGCATTGTGACGAATTAAATTGGGTTACAATACGTTTTTAATTGAACAGCCGGAGAACATGGAAAACTCTATCGAAACGAAATTGGAGGCAATCTTTTTGATCTTGACGTAAACAGGCTTATCTCGATAAACTGTTGATAAAGTAAACGCGTAAAGATAAGGGAGAGCGTTGGAACAGATTCCTTAACGGTCACATTGTTTAGCAGGCTGGTGGCCTACGTTGCCAGATTGAGATCGATACGAAGGGAGCAGGCACTGGCGGAGAGCCAACCACTAAAACACGGTAAGCCAGAGTTTACGTCGACGCTTTAGAGCAAATTACAAACGCTAACTTCATTTATTAGTGCAAAAACAACATGGATAATGTTGATGACGTGGAGCACTCGAACGATATCTGGTTAAAAGCAGAGCGGCCTGTGATAACGGTGAGAGCTACGAGTGTCACGGACGTACGTCTGTTCAAATTGAACCAGTGAACGACATTGACACACGGCCACGAGTAGCGAGGGACAACAATAAAAACATCGTTGGTATCGACCAAACTGATTTGTATGTTTGAGAGGCCAATGTGACCACGAGCGTCATGAACATTTAGTTTAATAACATGCCGCACGGCAAACGTGACCGACAGGTTAACTCGACAACTAGTAGCTACGTACAACTAAACTCCCAGAAGACTGACGGAAACAAAACAAATAAATCCCATAGAAACTTCATTGTTCTAGCTACCGTTTAAGGATTTCTTCTGAGTATTGTCTGTTGCCTCTTCAACTGTTTATTTTCAATCAAATCGTCGTGAGAATAGAATCTATGTCGCATAAATACAAGAGTATATTACATAATAAAGCGAGAGATGACAATGGAGGAAATTGTCACTTTTGGAGTCATCCGGCGGCTAAATTGACACCGCCTCTCCGCCTCCTCACGACACGTTTCAAATTATCCCAGACGTATGATAAATGGCTAGTATAACCATTATTTATATATTTGCGCGTGTTAACATTAGTTACAGCAGCATCGTCAAGAGTAGACATATTAATGTTTAATCTGACATAAAACCACGCACATCCCATATCGATCGTAAACGCATGTTCGCATTCCAGCAAATTATTATGAAAACGTGCTATGGAGGAAGTGAATCGTATGGGACTGACAGCACGACGGACGCAATGCAAATCTGTGGCGTGCCGGCGACGTCCATTTATCGTTTCGATCACGTCAACCCGGTCAGATCTATATCGAACACAAACCAGACTCTGCTACCCAAGTACGAGAGTTCAATTTAGATGTCGATAAGAAAGATCAGGGATACGAATTAGATGCACAGAATAGTCGGCCTTATTGCAAAGAAGTAGAGTAGGTATTAATTTTTGAAGAGTAGAAGGGTAATCGCGGTATAGACGGGAGACTAGTCCGGCAATTTGCCTATTGCCGAGTTCAATTATCGCCCCCCGCACTCATTACTGAATTAAGGCGAGAGCGACTGTAAATTTTGTGACGCCTCTGCTCTAGAATTGAGAGTAATTTATGATGACTATGTATCCAGTTGTTACCTGACTACATTGAACGGTATCATTGAAACAACAGTAAATAAAACAGAACTGTTGATAGACAATGATAAAACGAAGAGCATGAGAAAGGAGCTAGATCTTCAAAATCAAATTGCGGGTAATATGTAAGTAAACTTAATGAAATACTTGGTCTTATATCAAATTACGTACACAGCCATGATGAAAATAAACCATTTAATCGACCGTATATTGGAATTCTAATAAATTAATTTCGTCATAATAGTACTAGTAATGACAATCAATAAAGCTGCGGCAGAGTTCATAAACAGTGCGAGACAGAGTAATAAATTTAACAACTCCCATTCATGCTTCAAGAGATGCTTTAATACTAATTAATAAAACCGCCCTCGCATAGCTAGAGGAAGTTGGCGTTCACATTATTATTTGGTATTCTAATGACGATGAGAACTTTGGATTTTCCGATGTTTTTATTCCATTTTTTTCGTATAATTTATCTGCTATGAAATAGTTTCAGCTGCTTTCAATTAATTGTGCGACAAATCAAATTGTTAAGCATAACGGAGACAGATTTGTGCCATCGTTAAGAAATATGTTTCATAAAAATTTAATTTAAGTATTCATTTTGAGATATATTTTGGAGAACAAAAGCATGCTTCTTTATAACTCGGTAATTTAAACAGTACGTCAGAGTATTTGCAGACACAATTCACAGTAAAGTACTATATTAGAAATGATCTAAGAAGAGCACCAAAACTGAACCGGATTTTCCTTAAACATTTAAGGTATATCAACTAACGCCCTGGAACTTGGTTTCATCAATAATAGTACATATATATAAACATAATTGTGGAAATATATTTCTTATCATATTAGGCGTAATAATAAAACCCAAATGTGTTGCGTCTGAAATTAGATTAACATCTAAGATTGTCTAAATTAAAATGTAAACCAAAATTATGTATGTACTAGGTATTTATAACCTAAACCATACCTGTAATAAAAGAAACGACATTTTAAGTATTTCATTACACCTATGTCGATTCTCCTTCTAATAAAACGTATCTATTCAAATAATAAAGAACAAAAAAATATTATTGTATTTTTTCATGCCATCTTGACATCTCTACCTTTTTCTAGTTGACATCCGAATTAACTGTCATAAAGAAACTCGTTTAGTGTTAATGAGCAAATAAGTATTAATATCTACGTGGAACGCGATTAAATAAGAAATACAATTCCTTTACATACAAATTAAAGAGACGGTTGAAGTTTTGATTCCAAAATGGAGGTTCATGGAGACAGTCTAATAGTTACCAAGGAGCGACAAGAAACACAACAAGGAGAGACAGCAAAAATGCTAGAGGAAAAAAATATCATAGCAGTACTCACCAGGCATGAAGTGCAGTAGTGCAGCGGTGATGGGGTACAGGCTAGGGCTGTACGTGATGTCCGGGCAGGCGTACCCGAGAACTGACACAACTCTGTCTGCGACCGCCCGACCCTTGCGAGTCAGGTGGTACCCCAGGCAGTGGGTCGCCTCCACGAAAGGCGGCAACATGATCGGCTTGTCCGGCAACTCAACTGTGCCGAACACCTAAAAATAAATAAAATACTTTTGTAAATTGGAAAGATCTAGAATTTTGGAACAGCCAATTGAGCATGCAAAGATACATATGTGGTAGACAGTCTTGCTTTTAATATTTCCAAGGTGCTATCTGTAAGTTCGGAATCAAACCTCGCTTTACATTGTGAGCAAATGAAGAATATCGATTGTAGGTAACGTAACGTCATGAATAAATTCGCATATTGGCAACAACATGCAGTTTCATTTAAAGCTAAAATAACTCAATACTGCCAATGGCATCAAAACGATTATTATGTAATGTTGTCCATAATATTTCCCAGATTCAATAATACGCATTCTTTTGCCAATCGAGTGCAGAATTTAGATTTTATGTTGAAGCAAAACAATAATGAAAAATATGCCAGACACTCGTTTATTTATTTTTATAAGTCTGCTTATTGTTACACCGGATAACAGGCTATCAACATAATAGAATACTATAAAGAGAATCTCTATTACGAAGTTTTATTAAACTACTTATGCTTTCAAGATCTTCTTGTAATCAAAGGAGATCTGAATGAATTAGTTGTTTACCATCACCAGGAGACGGATGGCAACATTACTATGAGTGGCTATCAAATATAGATGTCCCAATTCCACGTCCAATTTCTGGGATTTATCTGGTAACGTCAGTGTCGGTAAGCAGGCCCAGCCTTCTGTCGATTTTGTATCTGACGTCAGTCGGCTAATAGGGTCTTAAAAACTACAAGTTAACAACCTCTTCTAATATATGTATGATTAGTTTATCTTCCATTATTCAATTACTATGGAAAGTTTCATGCATACGCAATACGAACTAGCAATCTAATTGAATGCAAGCACGGATTGATAATACGATAAATAATTTATCGGTACATACATTTAATTAATTATTTATTCAAAAACGTGTGTGATTCTAAACTTCAAATTGTATCACCAAACAGCAATGAAGGATATTTTTAAATTGGTAGAAGATGTCAGAGATTTTCAAATTAGTGTGCACATATGAATTGGTTATCCAATCTGTGGTTGACATGTTCTGTGGATGCGTGATTATCCACTTTGCAGCAAGGACAAGATGAAGCGAGGCGCACAAATTATATATTTGAGCCTGCATGCTTTAGCGCTACCTGTGCTGTAGAGCGAAGATAAATGAATATGACACTGTGACTGAACTACTGATTCCAATATCAAAATGTACCAGAAAAAATTTAGGTAAACTTCAAGAACTAAGTTCTAACTGCTTCTAATTATTCTACTACTTACCACATTCACAAAAGTGTCGGCGTTTGAATACGATATGTATGAGAATTATGTCAGAAATGAATCACCTTGGCCAAAAACGATGGGTGTGACGTGACATGTTATCTACGTAAACCTATATCGTAATTCTCATATGTTAGATAAATCTTGGTTTCAATTTATTTCTATGTCCAAATGTTGTGACGGTAATGCGATTCCAATTAGTATATACATTTTTTTCAGCAATGTGGTCTTTACAGTTATACGTTATTTTTATTTGTCTGGGTTTTCCCACTAGTTGCCTCGCTACTCTCCTACCACTTCTCTCTATCTAGGGCTATTTGGGACCAGTCTTTATCTTCAGCTCATCCTGGCATCTCTGCCTGGACTTGCCGCAATGTGGCCTGCCATGTGAAAGGACCCAATGGCTCGTGTGGTTGGCCCATTGATCGTCTGACATGCGGCACATTGTGTCCAGCCCAATTCCATTTTAGCGTGGCAGCTTTCTGAGTGAATTAGCTATTTTTGAGGTGGAACGGATGGTAGTATTCCTAACCCGGTCTTTACGTTTGATAACCAGAATACCCCGTTCCCTAGCTCTCTCGTCAAACCTCGAGCATGCACCTCTGCAGATTTGACAAAGACCTGCATGTTTCAGAGCCATATTATGTGAGGATGGAAAGAATACACACGTCGACGAGTCGCCGCTTAAAGATGTACTGACCGTTGTTCAATCAATACTGCTCAATTTACTTTGGAAGTACATAAATCTCTATTTGTGAATTAGCAATTAAATCTGCTTTATGGGCAAAATCTAAGGCAATATGCAGCCAACGACAAGAGAAGCTAATGTTAATGTCGTCTTAATCATCGTTGTAAAGAAGTAATCCCCATGTCACGTTTCCTGACTACTTAATTATAAACAAAACAGCGTATTCTTTTTATCACGACTTGCACAAACAAGCTTGGAACAATATTTTTCTACAGAGGAAGACAAGCGCAAACATTCATTTACTTGTTTTGTAATGACTTTTGTTGAAAATTTTTTGAAATGTTTATTATAGAAGTACCTACTATGAATTAGAGAAGTAGCTTTTAAGTCACACTTATTTTCCTTTTCTTTAGCATAAAATGTTAGGTCTGTTCCAAAATCTTGCATAGTTACTCGTAGAATGTGAAACACTAAATGCATAAAAGCCGCTAAGGTTTTTACGGAGTTGTTATTCATATAGGTCATATAAATTTCGAAACGAACAGACGTCACATAGGCTGAGAAAGTCAGTCGGCCTGCTAATAAAAGGAACATGACCAAGCATGACGCTAAATGCACACATATTTTATGATCAGCTAACGTTAAAATAGGTTCACTGAACGATACCATACTCAGGTACGATAAGGATAGAAAAAAGAACTAGGCCCGGTTGTTGCGTAAATTTTAGAAGCCAACGAACCCAATGTTTGTAAATCGGACGTTACGATAAATACAATAAATACATGCAATAAACATTTGTCACGGAGACAACAGCCGGTCCCGGCGATGTGACGCCAACTGACTAAAATTAGACCATCAACAAAGCTCGCGTAAAAAAGAACATTCGGATAATATTTGCATCAAAAATAATATAGCTTCACCGGACAGTGATAATTTTAGTGCAATAATATTCCATGTCATAGTTTCTCAATCGTTTGATGGTTATTAAAAGAATTTTATTCGTCGCAAGACACGGATTTTTGATTCTGTGGTCTAGATCTAGATACATAAGACACTGCGCCCACTGAAGCTAGATACAGTTCTGGCATTGATTCTATGGATATTACATATTAGTTGTTGCTGTTTTCATTATGCCGAAACTGCGCCAAACTATGCAAAGCGGAGTTTTGAATGCTGGATTTATGCGAAAACGTTTAAAGCCGTGCGCTGAAACTCTGAGCGCGCTCTACAATGTAATGCTTACAAAGCATTTACTCGAAAGCAGCTTCACTCTGGATCACAATGGACCAAGGAGTCTCAAAAGATGTAGCTAAGAGTGACATATGCTCATGCTAAACAGGCAATGACAACGAGGAAAATAAATTAGAAGTGGAATTGATCATAGAGGATTTACTGGAAAATATATAATTTAAAGAGCTTAAACATTTTATAAACATAAATACTATATGATCATTACATCGAGTGACAATAAAAAAATCTAAATCGATGTCTGCTAATAACGCTACAATTTCACTAAAGGTTTTTATAATAATTATAAGAGCCAAACAAGGTTTTTGGAAAGTCCAGCCAAGGTTCTCGTACTAGTTTAAGAACCCTACCAACTTTCACACATACATTAAGTGTGAAGCACCAACTGACCGTCACAAATCAATCTAAGGAAAGCTATTAGTTATTATATCATAGAAGCGATATTCGATATATAGGATGAAATGGAATTCATGGGCATTATTTTAAAGGGTCATTGTACTCATCATTATGAACAACTTTTACTATAAGACCAAACCTGAAATCACAAAAAAAAATATCAGCTGTTCCCTACATTTTAAAGGCTACAACATTTTAAATGTAGGGAACAGCAGTTTTTTTTTTGCGATTTCAGTTTTGGTCCCATAATATAGGTTGTTCATAATGATGAGAACAATAACCCTTTAAAAGAATGCCCACGAATTCAATTTCACCCTGTAGGTATAATACGAGGAACGCTTGTTTAACGACAAAGTAATGAGTATAAAAGTAACAAATAATGTACTTAATGTTTTGTTTTTCAATTGCTAATAATAATTGCTTAATACCTGAATAGTAAGATGGTTTTCGAAGAAATGTTTGTTTGTCAAAGCGAATTATTTGAAAACAATGCTGAATTAACATTAACTGCTGCTGAATCAAATTGCCAAAAGTGATTCCAAAAGCGGAATTCATGTTATTTCATCTCATACAAAGCAATTTATTTAAGGTTACAAAGCCTCATTAGCTCCAACAAACGTTTTGCAAGTATTAGATGAAGCATTCACAAGAACAAATAATATGCAAGAGCTGCATTGCAGCAAAAACACAAGACTAAACGGAACCGAATTAGCTATCGCAAATATACACACTTAATTTTTGATTATCTTACAATCCAGACAGCGAGCACCACGAGTATGGATTCCAGATATTGTGAAAATGAAAAATTCATCACCACATTAACTATAAAATGGCGCAATGGGGTTTTCTGAAAAGCCCGTAGGCAAGTTCGCTTACGTAGGAATGGTTTATTTATTATTTTTGTCGCGTACCCCACGTCCGGGGGTCTTGAATAATGAATGACGTTGTTCGTCCACCAGTTTTTGTCCACGGGACAAGTGCGTTAAACTGCGTTGAAAATTTTCTGCACCATAGTGAAATTATAGTTAACTTCTGAAACCAATGCTGGTGAAATGCGGTTGCAGTGAGAAAAAACAGCCGTGTCTCAATCGTTGTTGTGTTTACACTACAGCACTTATTTAAATCTATTTTCGTATTTTGTATCAGCTGTGTTACGTCAGCCTTTATTTGATTCTCCGAATATAACATTATTTTATTCCTAATGTTTGATTCAACCGTAAAACGGCAGTCTCATGTTCATTGTCATATTCAGTAACATCATCATTTGTTGCGCGTCGCATCAATTAATAGCTGTGAAATGAATTATTAATTTCGACTTATTCTTCGTTCGTCCTGAAGTTTTGTCCCACATTCCATAAAAATCTTAGTTTGTCCCATATCACTATTGGAGTTGTGCTTCAGTACTTTAAAGGTACAGTTAACAAAAAAAAATTACATAAGTATTTGAAATTTTTGAAACAATAATTTAATTATAAAAACAATGAATAAAATTAAATTAAAAAAATAATTAATTATACAATGGGATCAACAGTAAACCAAGAGATATTTAAAACGTCTAACACAAATAGTTGATTGATGTTAAATATTTAATATTAGGTAACCTTTTATTGCCGATTGTACTAAAACAGTAACTTTGGCGTATACAAAAAAAAATATGGGCCGTAGAAGGAATATACACGGTGACATTTTAATCACAGTTTTGCTAGAACAAACGTCGTTCAGACCATGGTGTACAACCATTCTATAGCATAGAAAAAAAACGTCATTGGTTTTCGAAAAAAAAAACACAAAAAAGGCAACGTTAAAAAGTCGGGATTATCGTTACGCCCTACAACACAGACACTGCGGCCGCGATGCGCGGCGCTCGCGTCTCATTAAGTAGTTGAATGCCATATCGCTACCGCGATGAGTACTTTGATGTTACGGTTAATGTTTCAAACATTTGAGCAACATAGGACTAATTTGAGAACGTATAGATTATTTTGTTTTAATAACATATTTGATGCTGTAGAATTGTAGTAGACCATGGTCTAAACAACGTTTGTTCTAGCAAAACTGTGATTCAAATGTCACCGTGTATAATAGGACCAAGCGAGAATAAAAAAATTAAAATTATATTTTGGGACGAAGGAAGCATATTGTTTGGGACGACCCAGGATTTTTTATATAGGAAAAAACTCAGTGGGACAAACGAAGAATAAATCTTAATTTCATACATGTCCATGTTTTCTCTGAGAGAGGGAAAAACTAGCATAAGAAAAAAACCGCAATCATCCATACGCGGTTCGCGTGTGTGCCACGCCCCCAGAGCACGCGCGCTCTCTGAGCAGCGCGCGCGCCGGGCGTCCATCGCTCAGTCAAGGCCGCCCACGCGCTTAAAACGAATGCGCCAAAACCTGATCCCAGCCTGCTTTGTTTATAAACGAAGCCTTAAAACAGGTTCCTCAACTTTTGCACGTGATCAAGGGATCTCGGGCTAAGCATATTAAGCGTAACTGTTACAAGCATTAATGTTTATGTTTACAGCGGATAATAATTACAAAATATAGTGTATGAAGTTACAAAGCTAAGTAAAAAACTTATTGATGCAAATGCAGTAAACGCAATCAGCGGGGTAATTGCGTATCACATTGACAGTAAGTAGCAATGGCTTTCATTTTGACAGTTCAACAACATTCATTGCGTTATTTGCGTTGTTGAGCAGACAAATTCTTCGAAGATATGAAGTAACGGATTAGCAATATCATTAAAAATGGTTCGATTGTGATTGATAGTGTGTTACGCAATTAGGGTGCTGGTGTCAGTCGCGTAGATTGTGTGGATAGCGCAGTCATTTGCACGAGGTGAAATTAGACAATGACGAAACGCAGAAAATAAATTGGTTGCGGTTGCTCATATCGGAGCTTTAAATTAATCTAGTGTTTCTTGGCATTTACTCGCTGGCACATAATAATAACACGAAGGTAAATATAAACAGAATGTTTGTATTGCCAATGCGTTGATAGTATTTTGAGGTCGAAGCGCACGTGGGCCGAGGGCCCATCGATCGGGATTTACGTCGGTTTGTACCAAATCCAACGGAATCCAATCCATCTGCATATAACAGATATACAGATGGAATGGATTCCGTTGGATGTTCAGTTTCAACATGCATATTTGCATTCAACCTTGATGTTTGACATGAATAATGTTATGAATTATTGAGTGCTTTCAACGAGTCCGCTGATATAGTCATCGCAATCTGAATGTATTAAGTGTTGTTTTCAAAACTGATAGCAATTCCGTAAGGATTTATGTCACCTTCATAATAGATAATTGCACAAAGTATGTTGTTCCATTGCAGTTTATTATTAAAAACAAATTTTAAGCAAAACTGAGTTATGAGAAAATGGAATTAAGTATTCCAAGTACCATTGCTCAAGATGAATGAGAAGACAATTGGACAATTGTTAGCTTGACACCAATCATAAGGTGTATTGTACCTGGACATGTGATTATAGGTACATGTGCGACAATGGGCACGTGCGTGGGCGAAGCGTTAAGGCCCTAATTAGTACAGCCACAACCCGACGCGACCTCTTGCCACCGACAATCAACGCTTAATTGAATAAAGTGGACCGACATGAGCCAAATCGCAAATTTGATGCGCTTCATGTAAGACGTTTGATTACAGCTCTTCTAGGATTATATGGTTACATCAAAAGATCATTCATATTTCAGTATACTTTAAAACTGACAATATAATGGTAGTAAATTTATACATAAATTCAAAGGCGAACAAAGGGCTCCCACCGACATACCACAGTGGCATAAATATGTAAATGAACTCAGAGAATAAGGCAGAACTTTTCCTATATGCTGTTGTCTATATAACTACGCGGCCGCTGTTATTCTCTCTTGCGAATAAGATCGATGATACTATTTTCGGCGGAGCAAATCCACAAGGCGGATTCCATCGGAAATAACTCCCGTGTTTTACCATCGTACTGTGAGCGACTGTAAATCTTTCTTGGCTATAGGTCGATTGTGAAAAACACTACTGTTACCTACGAGGCTACATATTAGCATCGAGTAGATAAAGCACTTAGTAGCTGGTGGTATAATTGAAGATATAGTTGAAGTAATAACAAATTGCAAGAAACACAAAAATAAATTTAAAAGACAGACGCGCAAAGTTGAGAACTGATAAACTATAGCCAAGCAAAGATACTGGACTAGCATTCACATAACGCGCCGCCGGCATGTAAATGACACATGAATGGAGTAGGGTTGAAGAGATTGATTTGCATAAATACAAAAAGTAACAAGAAGACGCTATGAATACGCTGACGCCATGACGTTTCATTGGCACGACCGGTCTTTATATTTGCTTATTTAGCTGTGAGGAGCGCAAAATAATATAATTAAAAATGAAAAAGTAGCTACCTGCTCAATAACAGACAAGGTATTTAAATATGGTAGATAAGAATAGTATTTCACTTTCAAATACTGAGCCGTATCACAATTATACAAAACATTTTAAATAGACGAGTGGCACTCTAAAGATAATGGTTGAACACACAAACATGAGTCTGGTAGCGTGGGCAAATTCCATTGGCCCATTTTGATAGATCACATAACGACCATTAGATTTGAATGTGTCATAAGAGAAGACAATTTCCGTATCTATGTAGTTTGCAATGCCTGTAAACAGTGTTGATTTGATAACCCCGTGTCAAGCCTGTTTACAGTACCTATTTTGATTGATAATATAATGTGATAGAAACCAACGACACGGGGTTATCAGTGAATATAATTCTCGAATATAGTCAGTGCAGAATTATTTTTACATATTTATCAATACGTGTAGGTCATCGGTGTTTACTTACATTGTATTTTTAGTTGGAATGAGACATCGGAAAGATTTAGACGTGAATTATGATAACCTTTCAATGACAATCATTATCGTTAACGAAAGAACTGGTGATGATTATAAAAATCTTGAAGTACACAGTGCTGATGACTACAGAAGAGAAACGATTGAAGAAATTGAGAGCAAAGCTTTACCACAATTGCTCCCAACAGAAACTACTAACAAAGTTGGAGGAAAGCGTTGTAATCAGATCAGAGCGAGCACTTAACATTTCACCGAGTTTGCAACAAATTGAACGTAAACCAAGAAAGCTGACGTAGACTTCGGTGTACTGGTGTAGAAAACTAAATAAACTGTACATAACGGGAACTATCTACAGACAGGAAATTCATAAGATTTAAAATTTTATAAACCATTTTTAGAGGTGATGTTTAGAAGATGAGGTCATGTTTTCACAAGATCTAATGTAATAATACCTGTTAGATAGTGGAAGGTCAGAGGACCAAGGGTAAGAGCAAGGGTAGTAATTAAGGAAACATTGTCCATAATAAATCTTGTAATAATTAAACATCTATTTAGCCCGTTTATATTTCCCATACCACACAGAACATTGTTACTCCAACTCTCCTTGCGTATGATATAAATATTGGCAGTGTTCATACGATAACGTACTGAAATAGATCGACCTAATAAATAGGAAACGAGTGTGTGGCTCCATTGCGCAATATTAGCTCTGACACGGATGTGAATGTGCTGAGATTCTTGCACAACACATGGCATTAGAATAAGTCGTTAGTGCACCTGTTAGTGCCTTGTTTACTAAACGTTTCCGCGTCTCAAAATATTTGGACTGATATAAGACAATGTTTGCTGTACGCAAGATTTTAACTTATTGAATTTAGTATGTATGCAAAAAGACAACATACAGGGTAGGACAATAATTTAGAGTCTTGTGAGAGAAGGGCATTATAATTCTAAACAAGACTAAATTCATTTTGTGTGACCAGTTAGCAGCAGATCTTAATACCGTGGGTCGGGTAATACAATATTAACCTTCGAATATGCGCATCCTGTTTTCAAAAACTCCTATGTAACGTCATGCACGTTTTTTTACTAAAATTAAACTAAACGTATTTGTAAACTAGATCAAAAATATAAGTTGTTTGTACTTAGCACACTATAAGGCAAAAGTAATTCCATTCAATTTTATTCAGTTGCCTATTCTAATCAACTCTTTAACACGTATAAAAAACTCATTACTATTCAAGCGATAGCTAAGGTAAATTATTCGGAAATGGAAGGTGAATATCCGACACCAAATAAGGTACAGTAACTAAAAATGCAATCGAAGGAAATGTGATGGAAGATGTAAATGTAAATTGAAAGCAGTGAGTACGTGGACAATCACAACGATCAGGAAAATTACGCAAAACCTAGCTAATAACAACACATAATTAACGTTATCAATAAGGACCATAACAAGGGACTGCAACCGATAAAATTCAAAACACAGTGACCCAACCGGGTTCGGGGACCCGATATGAAGCCATTAATTAAAACAGCAGTAAACATCTTGGCGACAGACACTGCAGGCGATAATGATACAATGATACGAACAAAGTTCGATTTCAACCACTCCTTAGTTATCAAATCATAATGTATATTTACATGCGTTCACGTTTCTTAGTAAGATATAATATCGATATTTACGAGTCCTGTGACTCTTGTGATTAATTACTGTGGTTCAAAGACAGCCTAGGGTTTTTACTTGGTCTATAATTCTTGAGTCATTAGCTATGTTATGTTATGATGACTAGTTCGAGCCAACAATAATTGCCCGAATAAAAGCAGCATCAAAACATGCATTTACCAATTCAACCGAGGTTAGATCTTATACCGTACGGATAGTTTTAAGAACATAGTTTGATTTCAGTGAGTTTTTCTTCTCAAATTCTGAAAAATGTTCGGGGGATTTTCACATGCGATCATTATTATTATTCTCTTTTGCATATTTTTTTTTATTTGTGTGATTCAGTAAAACTTATTTAACCTATCATTGTTCATATACAGGGTGTGGCGTATGTAGAGATCCATCGTTCAGGATTCGATGAACGAGATAACAATAAAAAAAAATTAACCATTTTTAGTAGTAAGTTTTTTTACAAAAATCTCTCTTGAACTTGATGGTGTGTTAAAAATTAGGGTTAAAATTTGAGAAGAACCAACTTTTTCTTCAAAAGAGCTGAATTTACATAAACAATCATAATTTATCACGATAGCTCTAGTAGGTATTCAGCAGTAATTAGCAGAAATCAAAATGAAAAAATAATGGTTTTTGTTGAAAGTAAAAAAAAAACAAATTTGTAATAAAATGTAGAAATTTCGTAAATAAAAGACAAAAAGGAAATATTTTCGAAACCCTTGGGTAAAAATGGTTAAAAATTTTAATTGTTATAGTTAATTATCTGGTTTATCGAATCCTGAACGGTGGACCACTACTTACGCCACACCCTGTATAAATCATAATTCACTGAATTTAAATCACACGATTTGAATTGTATTATTGTACTGATTGTAGTTTATTTGCTTGTTGTCAGTACGTACTAGAGGTTTTGTAAACTCGTTTTTTTCCGCCATATTCTTTTTTTTTTGTTTAATTGTTTTAGCCGTTTCAGTAACGTTTCTGGTAGTAACAGGTTCTTCGCTCATCTTCCATTATGATCACATTAGAAACCAACATCGAACACATAAAAATAGTATAGTCATCATCATCATCATCATCTGCCTGCCTTTACCGGACTCTTTTGGGGTCGGCTTCCAGTCTAACCGGATGCAGCTGAATCCCAGCATTTTGCATGGAGCGATCTGACCTTTTACTAAGCTAACCCAGTTACTGGGTAATACGATACCCCTTGATAAGACTGGTTGTCAGACTTTCGGGTTTCTGACGACTCGTAACGACAGTCATCAAAGATACAAAAATATTAGTACATATTGATTATTCAACATCTTACTCAACACTTGACCAAACTGCATAAAAAAACTACACAAAGAGAATTCCATACCTCGTATTTGCGCAGTAGGTAATTAATCTAGAATTTTATAAAAAAACAACTTGCACGTATATACTTTACTTACATAATAAACTCAACATTATTATTTAAGTATGCAGTTTAAAAGTCATGCGTTGTATACATTTCTCGATAACACTGTAAGCCGATAACGACTTCAACGTGCTTCAGAAAAATGCAATTGGGTTAGGGCAGTTATAACTTCAGTTGGTATATGCATGTCACTATAATGCCTTTGTGGTTGTGTATTTAGATACATTGTGTCATATATCATGCTGACAAGTAGAAGAGTTTCACGTGTGAGCAGCGCCGCTTGCGAAATTTAAAATTAAAGTCGATAAAATGGTATTTTGTTTTAATGTGCGACAATCCTTTCAGTATGTTGAAATTCTCCGTCGAAGTTTTCTCCTCGCGTGGGATGATAATATATAGCCGTTATTTTCTGTTTTTCTGCTACTCCTAGTTCGTCTTAAATTTGTATAAGTATTTTGTGGTAATGGACTGAAGTATTTTTTGTTAATTCCACATACTTACTGCGATTGGTCGATTAATTGTAGCGCTCTTAAAATGTTCAATATGTTGTTATGAACACAATTACAACACTACTTAATTTTAGTTTTGATTATCTTTCTACAAACAATTATTCCATTATGATTAGATTTTCCTTATCAGCAGATTTCAATTATGTAATTTCAGTACTTACTCATTGTTTTGTCTGACACAAATTAAATTAAACCCTTTCATATATATACGACGTATTAAATTTTATAATCAAATCAACAAGCTAATGAGGAATTGTTAAAGATCTTAATTTTTTATTATATCAATGCTAGTGATTCTTTCACATAATCCCCCTATTCACATTCAATTTCTTGAGGCTCGGCCATCATCTCCGTGTTTTGTCTTTTTTTGTCATTTTTTTCTGTCACTTCGTGTGCAGTAATAAGTCTTTACTTTTAGTTAGGTATTAGTATAAAGTTATTGTTATATGCTTATACATGTATTGTGTTTTATGGGCCTTAGTTGCTTGAAATAAAGGATTATTATTATTATTTCCTTTATTTCATTTACATACATATGAATTACATTTTTAAATATGTTTATAAACAAAGAGATACCAAAAACATTTAAAAATATAAAAAATAGTAGCCCACCGGTATCGGGAACTGGGTCCAAGCTACCGGCGGTCAGGGCTCCAGAGAGAGAAACTTCCTAACAATGCGGGCCGTGTCCAGAAGTACCGCTTTCTGAATCAAGCCCTTGATCCAGCTGCCTAACGAGAGCCTCCTTAGGTGTTGGTCGAGGCTCTTGGGTATTAGCCCATTGGCTGTCACGACTATCGGCACAATGACCGCTGAGTCCACATCCCAAATGTCGACAACCTCGTGAGCCAAGTCAAGATACTTGATTTGTTTATCTTTCTCGGCTTTCACGAGGTTCTCATCATGCGGGATGGTTATGTCAACAATCATTGCGCGTCGCTCCAATCGATCCACCACCACTATATCAGGCTTATTGGCAACAATAGTCCTGTCAGTGATGATGGATCGATCCCAGTACAATGTGATATTACCATTTTCGAGAACTGGGTCGGGCACATACCTGTAGTACGGTACCTCCGATTCCACAAGGTTGTATTTCAGAGCCAGCTGCTGATGGATTATCCTGGCTACAAGGTTGTGTCTATGCAAGTACTCTCCGTTATTATTATTATTATTATTAATCTATGAATGCAATGTTTCTTTTTAAGATTCTTTCTTACCCCGTGTTTACACCCATAAACAAAATGTGATACTTGTTTTCGACAAGTCTTGTAACAGACTCGTCAAAAACATGTTGTATATAAAACATCTAACATACATGTATTAAGATTAACGTTGTTTCAGACACGTATTGTTAACTATTCTGTTCAGCTGTTTGTAATTTATGACATGTTTTCTACAAGTTTTGTTTACAAGGTCTGTACAACTTATTTTAGGTGTAACCGACAAACGAAACTAAAGCCAGAAATCGAATTCGAGATCAAAAATGTATACAAGAAATGTCATTTTCATAGTGACAGTTCAGGGGTAGTCAACATTTCCCTAGTAATTCAAATCAAGTTTTTTTTTATTTTGTGTATTTTGAAGAACGCTAAAGCAGCGTGTCGAAATTAAAAATATGATAGCCTAAGGTAAGCCTAATATTATAGGTAAGGTAAACGCAATTATAATAAATGATTTATATTCTTATGAAAAAGTTGCTCATGTTTATTTAAAATTAGGATTAATATAATACTATGATTTATTCACTTTGTCAGGACAAGGTTTGTGTTTAAGAAAATTCTCATTTATTTCATTAGTAAAAAGCACCCATGCGAAGCCGAGGGGTTTCGCTAGTTGAAAACACTAAATGAAGTCTAAATGTTTAAGACCACTGCCTTATTGCCAGTAGCATAAAAATAATTTACACGATTTTATTTCAAACAGTTATATTTTATTCTTGGATCGTAGTTTACATCACTTTAATGTTGAAAACTGTGTGCAATTTTATATTTTATCTGTTTAAGATATGCCTACAATTTTAGCACTATGTTAAGGTCTCTGCACACAGCGGGCGCGGCGCGGCGGGACGGGACGGCGACGCGACACTGAGCAGTTGTAATGTACTAGATATTACGGACGACGCCACACAGAGCCGTCCCGCTCGACGCGACGGTAACCGTCTCTCTGTGTGGCGTCGTCCGTAATATCTAGTACATTACAACTGCTCAGTGTCGCGTCGCCGTCCCGTCCCGCCGCGCCGCGCCCGCTGTGTGCAGAGACCTTTATAGTAGGCTACTTTTCGACAAACTGCACAATTGAGGTTATTATTTAAAATTAGTAAGTTCACCTTTGTTTACATTTTTGATCTCGAATTCGATTTCTGGGTTTAGTAGACAAAACATTTGTGCCCGGTTGATGGCAATAGGCTCGCCCTCCATTACATAGGACTTACAACATATCTGGTGAAATGTGGATGTACACACGGCGACATATACTTACATTTCCAGTTTTAGCTCACCTCGCATTGTATAGGCTTTTTGTACAATGAGAAGTCAGCTTATACTGGAAATGTATAACGTTGATATGTCGTCGTACGTACGTACTAAGGTACACCTCTGCTAAACTCTTCGGGGAGTTACAAGCGTGATGGTGTTATGTTATGTTTAGACACAACAACATGTTTTATAAATTGGTGTAAACGTGGGGTTGTCATGCTTAAATATTTTGTCCTCGTCATTCCAGCACATCACCAATATTACTTTATTCCCTTCCAAGTTAAAATGTAGAGTCCATTAAAAAAATAAGTAGATTTGAAAAAAAATACTGCATTTAATAAACATTTTACACTCTGCTACAGTTGACAATACATATTTAGAGTTGATTTAATTAGCACCCGCCGTTTAAGATAATGGATTTTAAATTGCTTGAACAATGATAATGAGCCTCCATTTTTAACGTTGAACGTGTCACTCCGAGTCAAATGACTCAATTTCGGTAGTCATGTTAGTAATGATTTAGTTGTTAATGAAATCTTTCCATATGATAATAGAAATGAATCAGCAGCTGATCCTGTAGAAGTGAACTTTAAAGATAGTGATGATGGTCCTGCTGCTCTTAATACAAATCTTGAAAGAATACAATGTTTTATATTTGGCACCCTGAATCAATACACTGCACTGCAAGATTTCATTCATATTAAAAACTTTTCAATAATCGATCAGTTTGGTACTTGTTATCAAATAATCTCTCAATACTCTGACGAATTAATCACTGTCACAAGTTATTAGAGAAGCGAAATCTTGCGTATTTTATTGACTCCCATTTTGAGCACAACATTACCTCCAACATATAAAGTTTCGTGTTCAGCAAGCTAATTTATCAGATAGAGCAAAGGAACAACATTGTTATCCATTACGCAAACAGATCTATTTACTTAACGAGACCAAAATACAAGGAGAGAATACAAGGCTGAGTTTCCATCTTTCGGTAAACGAAGCAACAGTCTAATTTCCGTTGCAAGTCATAAATTCAAGGTTCGAAAGAGAAAAAAAATTAAAACTGAAATTGAAAGACTACAAAGGACTGGCAGATTGAAAAGCAATTAGAGCACAAGTAGATATGACGGCAACAACGACAAAAGAGATATTAAAAAATATCTAAAAGAAAAAAGCCGACGATAATAAGAGTTGAGTAAGAGGTTAGATGATGATAACTACAATAGAGCTAAAATAGATGTAAAAGCAATTATCAGTTCGTTACGAAGCAATTATTCAATACCCATGTGAGCTGCAGCATTAATTGGTAGCAATTGCGCAAACTCGATTAGACGGACAGAACCACGAGTGCTGTGGTTTAGCGCATTCAATTAATTCTACGATCGATGTGGGCATTTTGACTATGCACTAGTGGATAGAGGCACTTGTTAGGCATGCCCATTAAATACCTCAGACATTTCCTTTCCAACCCAGAAACGGGCATTAAATATTCGAGAATTACAAAACTGAAGCCGGTTTGGGCAACTATTAGACTTTTATGGTGCTTTGCGTATTTTACAAGCGAAATTATAAAGTAACGTAAGACGATGATGAGATTGTTCAAATAAGTATAGCTGAAATAAAAGAGCCTCGGGATAAGTTATCCGTTTACCATTTCAATGCACAATATTAATCTTTAATAACGTTATCTTATCGCTGTTATTGCTTCAATCCGTATCCACAAATACCGCCGAGCATAAACAGTTCATTACTGTTCACATTTTCATTCATTCATCGTCATTCCACTCAACTATTTTACTTCACATCAATATTATCGCAACCCATATTTTGTTTTCCACTATATTTTCGGACGCAGGTATTAAATTAGTACTTTACATAGTTATTCCACAGTTTCTGCTCTGACTCCTGCAATTTCTATTTTAAACGCAGACATAAATTCCATATGCAAATAAACCTGTTTTTCTACGTTAACATCGAAACAATGGACGTTGCGCAAATCAATCATTCTTTTATCGTTTTAAATATCATTTGTGGTAACTAGATGACTGAATTAACTCGATGAATGCTCAAGGTCGAGGAGTGCGTTCGAACACTTGTAAGTGCAGGAAATAGGTTCTGTCTGTCCGTATCGTTGTGTACTTCCTGTGGTCGTACTGGTCGCGGTACGACTTAGTCATAACCAGTAATATTCTCTGGTCCGCCGGCGCCGGTCAGATCAGCTGACTCGGTCACAAGGACGTGCCTCCTCGAGCGTGAAATGCAAGTTGTTTTCACATGTTTTTGGTGCCGTTTTTTGTTCAAACTAGTGTGTTACTATTTCTTTTAAGAATATTTTTTATTCTGAATTCGAAATTGTCTATTATTTTAGCGTCACAAAACTTTTCCTCTGTATGCGTAACAACATCCGTAAGTCTGCTTACGTATTCAGGTCTTGGTTTTTTTCTAAGTCATTGTTCTGAGCTCAGATTGAAAATACATCAGTTATATAAAATAAAATATTGGTTTTCTCCTCACGTGACCACAATGCAAGTAGCAGAAGGTGAGAAAACAAAATGGTGCTTGTCTATTTTAAGACTTGGCTCTCCGCCATCGCGCGCGCGGCTTTACCAATGTTAAGTATATCAATTATCGGTACGAAATGATTTTATGTGACAGTAAATCAAAATGGGACAATTTAACGACCAACTTTGCCGAAACAATAATTGATAAAATATTTTTTTTTTTATTATTACAACATAACTTTTATTATTCTTGACGAAATCAAGTCGTCAAATATGTAATTATCTGTTTCCCTGAACGACAAGGATAAGAGAGTTTACAACAACACTATAAAGAAGCGAAGAGGCCTAATAAAACGCCATAAACACAGCGTTGAAAACAAAAACTCGTCGTAGTATTCTTGAATAGTTTTGACACACCTCTCACGCGTTATCAGCGGTTTTAAATCATGCGTTTTACTGCCCAAGCGCACGAATAAACCCATAGCTACGAAGCCGTGTTACGACATCCTCCTTACTCACTGTCATTCATCAAAACTCCCGCAAACTTGATTAAAGACGCCTAATTACTCGGTAATTGGGGCATTTCCAAATGTTCGAAGATAAAAATAATTCCATATAATATTGCACTGATACTAATTGATATTATTAATCACACTTTTGACTTTAATCCCACATTGAGTCATAATAAAATGTAATTAAGATTTGAAAAATGGAGGTGCTTCATGAGGTACAATTATTAATATGTAGTAAACCATAATTTCTCATTACGGCAAACTGTTTTCGGAGCCCTGAAGATGCGAAACTAAGAAGGGATAATCCTTTTAACTCATTTATTAAGGAGTTTGCCCGCAACGCTTCTATTTACCAAAATATGTAAAGCTTCTACCCTCTAAGATTTTATTAGACTTGTATTTTATTAAGAAATTGCGGGAGTGCGGGACGTCGGGCTTTCGTTCCGTCATAATCGGATTTGGTTATAATGAGATTAGAGGCATGACGCGGGTCGTCTAAGTAACGCTTGAATTTAGAGGGCTGTTGCTAGACAGCTCAACAAGTCTTTATTTATTCAAATACGTTCTTGGTAAATACCCTAGAGTTCGAAACAAAGGCACAAAGTGAAGTCATCAAAGCGAGAATATCTGACAAAGAGGTATTTTAACAAATTAGACCCGGGGTCTCGGCACGGTGACTGCCATTATCAAATATTGTGGTGAATGAAAATATTGTGGTCAGACGACGATAGAATTTCTCTTCCCATCTATTCATCAAGTCCATAAATATCTTGTGTTTACAATCAGATAGTCACATCAAGTCGTAATGTCTAGGTCATGAAGACCACAACACAAGACATTCGGATACTTTCGTCGGCTTTCTCCGTCCCACTCGCACGTATAGTATGACGAATAGCGATATCGTTGTAAATCCACCGTTATCGGTGACTGACAGCGTGTGACGGATTGCGAGGTCAAGGCGCGTATGTCGTTGGCACTGCACCAGAGTTCACATGACGAGTTCCTGCGAACGACCCTCGAGAGAATTTCACGGATACCTAAAGACTAGAGCACGTTACTGTAATGATGGCGTAATGCCTAATTACGTTTTGTCCCTTTGCGAACAGCTCTGTCAGAGAAATGTTAAGTTCATTAAACATAATGAAGAGCCGTCAACCGTTTCATCCCGGGCTTTCAAGGAGTGCAAAAACCATTCTAAAATCACAGCACATAAATGGTAAACTAAATTGTTCTACGTTACACTTTAATGACTGCTGCATATTGTTACATACACAGAGCATTTTTGGCAACATTGTGCGTCAACCATAAAGACGTATTTGAGAAGAATTGGATGATCCGAATGCGTGAAGCTATGGATGGGTGCGAGCAGCAGTAATTCTGCGGTAAAATCAGATTTAGTACCAGTAAACACTAACAGTACTGGAACCGCAGACAGTTTAACAATACAATGCCTATTTTGCAACAGACTTCCTTTTGTGAATTGTATGGATGATTTTACGAGTCATCGTTTCAATTCTCTATCTAGGAAAATACATAATAGGATGCCTCAAATGGTGACAACAAAACCAATCACGCAATAACGGATTCATGTTGTGGTTACATGTTTTGTAAAACATTAAGACATTATTAGTAGCACGGCCCTATTCGAAACTTGTAAAATGCATTTTATTAGACTTGGAATTACTTTCATAAAACCATGTGTACTGATGATGAAGCTGGTAACTTCGTGTTCAATGGATTATCGGTATCGCCATGAAAAAAAAAACGCAAATTCAATTAAATTATATTTCAATGTAAGCCCCCATTACCTCAATGCATTTAATTATTACATCTCGAAATTAACTTTTCAATACCCTGTAAACAATAAACTGTCCACTTTCTTTGAAAAATGCGCATTTATTGCCGCCTTGCTCTTCATCGTTGGAAATCGTTTTTCAAATTACGGAACAAATAATAATCACTTTCCGTCTTATTACAAAACACGATCTAACTTTAGCCCCAACCTACACATTCGATTTAGTTTTTGTATTTGGAACTTTATGCCGACTTTAGTAAAGTTCTTAATATAAAATTGACAATCTAAGACCGGACTAAGTTGACAGTTTTGTAAAAGGAACTGTATTTCGATTTCAGTTATGTTCTTATTTCAAAAACAGGCTCGATGGTTTAAACCATGTCAAAAGAAAAACCTTGTTTTGTAATAAGACCGTTTGAGCTAGGTCCGAGCTATAGGGTGGGTGGTTATTCTTTTCGAAACCACAATCTCGCACATCAGCCTTGAAAACACGCGCCCCGTGTGGACCGGGGCTTTGTCGTGCAGAAGCAACACACCGGTGGTCAGTTTATCCCGTCTTTTTTCTTTAATCTCGTAAATTTCGTAAAGTGGATGCGTAAGATGCTGCGTTTATGGTTTCACCTTTTTTTGTGTACTCAATCAGCAAGATTCCCTTTGAGTCCCAAAACACCGTGGCCATGATTTTTCCAGCAGACGGAACGACTTTGAATTTCTTAGGGGGCGCGGTACCCTTTTTGTGACACTGCATGGATTCCTGCTTGCTTTCAGGGTCATAATGGTGAACCCACGTATCATCTCCAGTAACAATTCAATCGAAAATACTTGTTAGAACTTCACCACAGAGCTCCAAAAAGTCTACAGCACTCAATTCGCCCCTGTTTTTGAGACGCCGGCCGTGAACATTCGCGTTACGCACCTTGCCAACTTTTTACGTTTTCTTCCGTAGAGGCAGTAACCGGGCCGCCCAAGCGAGTGTCGTCTTCAATACTTTCTCTGCCCGTTGTAAATTGACTTTATTTTGAACCATAGATAACGAAGGTGCAGAATCGTGGTAAACAGCCACCATATCTTCGTGAATAGTTTTTCCACTTATTCCTTGTTTGGTAAGTAATTTACAAAATTGCGCGGTGCTCGATTTTCTTCAACATTGTCACGTTAGCCATTCCAGTTGTCGTTAACTAAGGATAACTAGCAAACTAATGATCACAGCTATATGAAATTTTACCTTTATACGCTTAGATAATGTTATTCATTAATTAATTCGTCAAATTACCCACATCATTAGTAAATACCGAGGGGCGTTCAATGTATATTATTACGAAGCATGTTCCAAGATTTTAACTAAGTATTGAATTTTCTTCCGTACGGAAACTGGGACACTTGGATTCATGCTTTGGATGGCACGTGGAAGACCCATTGACTCATCATAGCTTCGTACAAGGACATGGGTATAAGAATAACATAGAAGGCAATATTTTAAGCTAATATTTTAAGGCTTGAATTAACGTTCTCAAAATTCTATGAACGCAAATGAAATCCATCCTAGCTTAGACGATCGACCAAAATGCCCAGAAGTTTTCCTACCACACACAATAGCGATTGCCAAATTTAATTCGGAATCAACAAGAAAACATTCACTAATGAGTCCGCTATGGAATGCCTCCCCCGTTTATGAGAAAACCGGATCACTCGGCTCGCTACCTTGAATGGCATGTGGACGTCCCAGTGATTTATACTATGTACTTACAACAACATGAACCGAAACTATGAAGATGGGAACTCCAAGAATATTAAACTATTTAACTATTCCGTTACGAGTTTACGGAATTGGAGGAAAGCGACTGACAAAGAAGAAGATATAGCCATGTAAAAAGCCATGAGCGCAAATGAAATCCATCCCAGCTTAGGTGCCCAACCAAAGGGCCAAGAAATGTTCCTACATGGAATCCACACACTGAAACTCCTGCCAAATATTCTAAATGGGAGATATCAACAAAACGTACACAAAGATTTTCGACATGGAATGCCTCCCCCGTTTTTCTGAGAAAACCGGAACACTTTGCTGGCTACCTTGGATGGCACGTGGACGTCCCAGTGACTCATCCCACTTACTGACATTGAAACACGTTCAAATGCGAGTAAACATTGGTCATTGGAATAATTATATTGGGTCAATGTGTTGGACTACAATAGAGATTTCGAGGAAATTGTGAAGATTACAAGCATTTAGCTTGGGCTTTCTCGGAAGTAAATATAAGGGACCTATGTAATTATAGAAATATGTGGCTGATTTCCAAGTTGGGCGCGTGTCATTTTTGGAATTTCATTGATGAATTACTAATTACTTGTGGATCTGTGAAATGTGAATGAGGAAGTGTATGTTAATCTGACTAACAGCAATGATTCCATAAGCTCTGCGTGTTCAGGGAGATATTTGATTAGCTGCAAGTTTATATATTTTAGAAGTCGGAACAACAAGTACCTACTTTAAAGAAAGGAAAGAGTGAAAAAACGAAGCGAAAAATGGCTCGTCGCAAGTTGAAATGTCCGAAAGTTCCATAGGTATTTATTTAGCGCATCTGCGACATTGCCAGCTAGAACTTGTCCTGACAGTCTAGTCGTTGTTAACCTTAGTGGTATCATTCGAATTCCGCGAAAAGGGTGTCATAGGCATTAATACGACCTACGTTCTTATTTTACCACTTTTCTAAGTAATCATATATACGGGCGAATATACAAAAGTTGGGTAACTTTTCGGGATATTTTGTTTAAGATAGTTTTTTAAATCTAATTCCTACAAATTTGCGTTATACGATAGCTAATCTAATGAATATATTGCTCATGTTAGGGCCAGTCACTTTTTAAAGCAGATGCGGAGATATTTCGATTTTTCCAAATTTGACTTCCAGGGAACTGACGAGGGTGACAAAGTACTGATAAAACACACAACTTCATAAGATATGTAAGAAATTTATTAAGACTTAGAAGAAATCTCTTAGAAACTAATAATGGCACATATTTTGAGTCTCACTTTTAATCTTAATTTACTTAAGTAACAATTTAAAAATATATATATTTACGTAATACTGTGAGGAACAACTTTCAGCATTTTTCAGAATATCGATCGCAACAAAGCATTTTCAACATACTTTTATTATTCACTGTTGTCAGAATATGTGCCTTTTTTAGAGCAGCAAGTTGAAGGTCCATGTTTTCGTGGACCGTGCAAGCACAAGTATCACGGTTTGATAGCTTAGGGGGAACCACTGACTGACTTTTTGAGAATATATTGTGAAGTTTTACAAATTTGTATTAAAAATTAATAGCTGAAATTGGGTGACCAAATAAAAGGCTTTTAATTGTTTTAAAATTAATCATAAAATATGAACAAAATATAATTATACATCGTTTTATTGACTGATGACATTGAGTTACCCATTTTTTGTAGAAACACCCATACGTTTTGTTCTTAATAATCTCTATATGGATACATAATATTTTGAACCAGTTACATGTGAAGTCAAATACATACTATTGTTTGTTCGTGTCATTGATGACTTGATCAATAGATATGTAATTAGATACACGTTTAGATATAATTTTAGGCCGTTTGGCTATAGATATTATGTGGATCAAAAACAAAATATATGCTGGACAGCAATTATTGGTCAATTTGATATTATTTTTAGGCATATGCGAATCAATGTTCCGGAAAATGGATGGTTAGGTATTGGGAATTATGGTCATAAAATTATTATAGGACAGACCCGAACCATATTACAAGAATAAATGATGACTGTTAAATATTTATCAGTCCAATTACCAAGCTAAACCTACTCAAGCTTATAACGAAAAGCACTCGTATACAACCTGGAAAGCTCTTACAAATGCAGTCGTTAAACACACCCACACACGTGTTATGTGCATGTGGGGAGCGACGCGTGCGCAGCGTCGAAGGTGAGCGAGATGACTTGATGCCGTGCCAATCTCTTACGTGCATATTAATGATGCCGTTGTTGTGCATTTCGTACACGAAAAAAGAATCCCAAATTTTGTGTAAATACGGCGGAATTTTTTCTTCTTTACCAACTTTAAAATAACAACACACAATAAATGTGGCAACAAGATAAAAACAATAAACTCATAAATTCACGGTACTTGTATTTATTAGCTACAGCCACCTGTCGTATAATTAGTCTGCCATTGTTGGGCCGCCGGCGGCGGCGGCGGTTAATTAAGATGCGCGAGAGCTCCTATTGTGACGCGAGGATGCGCGAGCGCACGTCGATGTCGTACACAAGGAGCCGCTCGCTAACAGACAAGCCTACGACTCGAACAAATTTCAACTAAACAGACGTATACGTGCTATTCCACATGACACTAATACAACGGCCTCGTTGGCCAGATTGACTTTTTATTGACAACTCCACGCGCATTTCAGTTACAAGGACAACTTGCGCCTGTGTGAGTGCATTTTGTGGTCAACAAACAGCCACCTGACTTGAATTTCGAAGAGCTCGCAAGCATACTCTCGTAACTTGTTGCTAAATCTAAAGAGAGCACTTTAATAAAAAGGCGTCGAAAACTCTCGAGACCTTGGACGCCACCTTCTTATCTGGGGGCGCGATATCACCTATCATTTGGGAGGTATTCTGCAAAGTAAATAGACATGACCTTGGAAATATTAAGCGCTTGCCGGTTTCGCGAGATAACGCTCTCGACCGCGCACGTTACCTTGCTAGTTCAAAACGAATTTCTTATGTGCCAAACAAGTTAGTGAAGTTGGTCGCACACCTTGGAAAAAATTCTATCGCTGTCGCGTTGCGTAATTTGAAAGAGCACTGACCTGTGTAACCATGTCCCAGTAGAATCCATCGAGCATAGACTTTCCATGTTGATGTTGTCTGCAGAGCGCGGGCCAAAGGGACGCGCGGACGGGGCTGTTGATTGGCCAGGAGTTTTCTCTGATGAGTAGCTTGAGCTCGCGCTTGCGGGCTTGTTGGATGAGGGGCTGGATCTCCTCGAATGTTTTGAGGGGTGCTTTCTTGCCTGCGAATAAGGGTGAGGGTAAGCACTGCGTCCAGATAGGCGAGGGTTCGGAGACGGCGAGGGACTCCGCGCTGGGTGCGCGAAACGCGGCCGGTTCTATGTACATCGCACAGTTGGCGCGGGGCACATGCTTTCGGTGCGCGCGCGCCGGCCGCACTGCCGCCCGCCGGCTCTACCGCAAGCTCGCCAGCCTCCGGAAAATGCGATAGTGCGCCCCAACACTGTCACACTTCCATTGTTTATTTGACAGTGTGACGCGCGCGCCGGTACAACAGACCAAACATATTTAATTAAGTTTTCCAACCAAAATAGTTAAGATTGATTAATTTCGAATGTTGATTGATTTGTTTTGGCAATGACTTTATTTTCTTCTTAATTAGTTTGAACTCAAGGGCGATATCGCGCGAGTTGTCTACATATCTAAATCATGAATAATTATTTACAAAAACTAAAGAAAGTTTTCATGAAAACTAAGTACATACGTCAAGTAAACAACACGTAGATATCACACGATAACAGCATGAACAGTGCTATAAATAGTAACAGAAATCAAAGCAAAACGCAACGTTTTGGACGCGAGCCAATTAAACGAAATTTTCGTATTGCATACGTAATCGTAGGCTGAGACTGGAAACGGAACGAAACGAAATAAAACAGTAGAACGAGATACGCCCTTTGCTCGACCTAACATACGATCTAAATACCGCACATTAGTTGTGTCAAGTTGTAAGTTCAAAGTAAATAAATCAAAGTTGCAATGTGTATGTGGATCGTTAAGAGGGCAACGGCACGGGGTTAAAAATGTACGACTATTGATTATCCATCAGCAACTGAAATAGCTCTGTATAATTTCATTTAACGTAATGTAAACTGTAAACCACCTAGAGTTCAAGGTTCAGGCAAATAGATTGTAGTAGCTTTGTTACATTTTGACAAAATTTAACAAGACTGCATTAACGCGGTCACGTGATCGTTAGCGTTAATTTCCATACTAACGTATTCTCTTCTGTTTTCTCCCTGGTAAATGATACCAGTCCAAATATATTTTTTGACACTGACAGCTCTTAAACGCCGTTCATCGAACGATGTCATCCGATGCTGGTTGCAACGCTGATCGGTTTCATTGGTGAAATTGCCATGTCTCTGTTTTGTTTCTGGCGTAATTTTTATTAATATAACTTACGCCAAAAAACAAAAATAAGTACATGGTACTACTACTAACTACCAATTTCCCCAATGAAACTGAACGCGATCAGCACATCGAAGCCGCGTTCAAGAGTTGTCAGTGTCAAAATTGCTATCGAATATTGACATTGACAGGTCTTGAACGCGGTTTAGATATGCTGATAGCGTTTAGTTTCATTATTGAAATCCACAGTTAGTGTTTACATAAAAAAATAATTGAGACTAGTATCATTAACCAGGGAGAAAACAGAGCTTGAGTATGGAATGAACGCCAACGACCACGTGACTACGTTCCTTCATAAAGCATAACAATATAATACAATAACAACTGTGCTTAAAATTAAGTTCCTATTCAAGAAAAAGAAACCCGTAATAAAAAAAGAAAAATTTTGATCCCGCTTTTAAAAAAATTTGGACATTCGCTTAAGCATTCAGGCAATTTAAAAGCTTTCAGAGGCTCAATTTTCAGCCGATCGTGACCCGCAGTCAATTTTCCGCCGTAAGCTTTACTAGGATTTACGACAGACTTTTACGTGAACAATTTTCGTCATTTACAACGTTTAATAGAAAAAGAATTTAAAAAAAAACTATTGAGGGTTTTTATTTCAAGTATTCAGTACTTGTTTCCATTTTCAAAATATGTAACGTTTCTATTTCTCATTGCACAATTTTTTACTCTGCGACGTCATGTTTCTTACTTAGAAAAATCAACATGGCCGTTCATACCGACGGTTAACATTGAGGTGTTAAGTAAACAAGTAAGATAAGACGAGGTTATCTACAATGCAGTCGCCGACCAAACGCTGCGATTGACAGACATAGACGATTTATTTTAAAGTTATTACACGTCTAAGTTATGCTCAGCGATACTAGATAATATTGATACGCGCATTTTTTTTAACTCACTAGTTACTTTGTATTTATTTGTTGACTGTGGATGACGATAAATATTGTTGGTTGGTTTTTGTCGTTCATAAAACAATGTATAGAGTACAATAAACGACCTTCAGTCAGGTATTTAGGGCGGCTATAGGGCTTACAATACAACGTAAGGGTTTTTCTTCAGGCGATAGCTCCAGGGTAACTCGCGAAATTTAAATTTCCTTACGTTTTTTTTTTATATTAGAATTCTGCTAATACATATTTTTTACGGTCGCGAATCATATTTTGATCAATATGTTACTTGTCACTGACCTGCAAATTGCAAAAAACAGAAGAAAAATAGAATTTCCTGGACTAACTCAGCGCTTTAAGATTTAATTTCAAGGAGTTCCCGAGGTCATGATCTAAAGCCAAGATATTGTGAGTTTTTTTTGTGTTTGCACATACCTTTTTAACCCAAAACAATAACACAATATCAAGCAATAAGTACTTGCTTAACAGAGAGTAAGACTAAATGCTAGTATTTTCATTCCAGAAACTGAAAAGCCCCGTCATCCAAATTAATTGCATGATTATCAATTTTCTTATCATGTTTTCTGAAATATGTAGGTACCACAAAAAGATTGTTAATACTCAGCCGGGCATTTAATAGGGAGGTATATTAATATTTCTCCTCTGTTAGTTAATTTCCGCCTCCTCGCGTGTACGTGGCTCTACTTCCGATGTTGTTCAAATAAATGTGTTTCGGTTTCGGTTTAAAGAATTTACTCTTATTGGATAACCGGAGCGATCTCAATTCAGTCTTCAATTTCAGAGTACCCCGTAGACCACCTCGCAAACCGATATCACCCTTAGCTCCACCTCTTCGCCGTACAGTGTTTGGTGCTAATTCGCCTATATCCCGCATGTGCAAACTCATAAACGAACGCAGTGACCTGGTTGACGTCTACGCAGACTCAATATCGGCGTTTGTCAGTCGTAATTAATATTAGTGTTTAATATGATTATCTAGAATTTAAGTACATTAAGTCTTTTTTATAACTACAATGAGCATTTTGCATGTGGTGTTGTTAGCCTGTAATTTATTTGTTGTGCAGTTAGATTTAAGGCACAATTACTTATATGCTCCTATCTGTGTATTATCTGTAACAACTATTGGTGAACCTTAATTAAATAAATAAATCTCAATCGATTTACTTTCAAACGCTCATTGTCTCCATAGTCTTCTTATTCAATTAGTCTATCACTTCTAAATTCTAATCATGATCTACTTTATTTCTTTTTGCGTCTATTGTGGACTTCAACATTCTCTACTTCATCATCATGTGAGGTGCTAGGCACCTCTTCTCAACTGTTTTGAGGTCGGCTTCCAGTCTAATCAGATGCAGCTGAATACCAATATTTTACATATAGCGACTGCCTATCTGACCTCCACAGCCCAGTTACTGGGTAATACGATACCCCTTGAAAATACTGGTTGTCAGACTTTCGGACTTCTGACGACTACACGAATGACAGCCGGGACCAACGGCTTAGCTTGCTTTCCATGCCTCGGAAAGTACGTTAAGCCGTTGGTCCCGGCTTCACGTTTACTTTCCAACATTCTCTACTTAACTCTCTTCATCGGCGACTTTTTCAGTCCAAGTTACTGCTTCTGACTGACGAGGTCACCACATTTAAACGGCTCCTCAGCCTGTCTTAATGGTTATAAAAACATAAAGCCTTAGTAATATATTTTAGGTTTTACAGACTAGTAATATGATCAAGGTACGTAACTATTCCTTTGGCTATGCAAATAAGCGAAGAGACATCGCGGCATGGCATTGCGTAGTAATACGAAATATTCTAACCGCGGGCTATACATGGAAAATAAATTGGACATTATTTCAACAACTTATTAGTTAGAAATATATAAACCCTATATCTAACAGGTCTGTGGAGTGTTATAGTATCCTTATACAATATGGGAATGTAATAACATATGATGACAAACGGTCCACAATGAACCAGTTGAAGGCTCAGGCAGAAGTTCCTGTTTGATCATAAAATCATAAGCAAAATCAGCCTATAATGTTCCCACTGCTGAGACACAGGCCTCCTCTGTGACCCTACAAGACCAAAGAATAATTGATATCTTAACAGGCTGGTATTGAAACTGAATACTGGAAGTCTCTTCAGAGGCCAACACAAAATCTAGGATTTAGATAACCAGTAGATACCTAGCCGCAATCTTGGGTAAGTTGGTAAATCTATACTAATATCATAAAGAGGTAAAATTTGTGAGTTTGTGTTTTTATCTTCGGAACTGATGAACCGAAAAATTATTTTATACTACACCTGCTTGGAAAGTACCTTGATACTTTATCAAATTTACGGTAGAAAGTACGTCATCATTACATATCGAACAAATATGCGGGGAGAAAACGCATCTGAGCGGGAGAGAAAAGTGTATGAAAATCCATTTCTTACGTGGTTTTTCTTTTTTAATTTTGGGTAAGACTATGCGCAGGTAACCTAAATATCAAAAGCCAAAAAGTTTTTACAGTGAGTTTTTATCTCCAAGTTCGCAAAATGACACTGGCCACTAGCTGTGTGTTGGATGGTTATTTTGATTAATAAAAAAAATTAAAAGAAATTAATTAATTAAATTTTTAATTAAATTACTTATAATTTAGTTTTATATTTTCCTCGTAGGTGTAGTATAAAGCACTATGTATCACTCGAGAGAAAGTGCGATTCCCGATCTCGGGTGTTTTAAAGCCCTCGCCTACGGCTCGGGCTTCAAACGACACCCTCGACGGTAATCGGTCACTTTCTCCTCTCGGTGAACAATGTACTATTCCAAATGGGAAGCTCAAGAAACAAGAAATTTCACGCGCACGATGTCGTGAGTAGATGCTAGTATCAGATAATCTAATTATTGCGGACCTAAAAAATCTAGTTTCACACTAAGTAAATAAGTAAGACAGCTAGTAAAATTGCTCTAGAAATTCCAGACACAACTTTCTCGTAGATTTTCGTACTGATTATAATATTCCAAGAACTGATATGGCGTTCATGACGTCAGCCTTGCAAGTACGTACGCATACCATGAGTTTATTATTGGGTTTAAGACACCGTTTGTTTTATCAGATGGAGTAATCTTCCAGCTATTTTTAATTTGTTTTTATCAAGATTATCTGTTATTTTCGCTCCATTGAGCTGTTACTAAGTCTGATAGGTTTTGAATGTCACATAATCATTTCGGCTTTGAAGAGACCAAACAGTACGAAATTCGGCATGGAGGATGAAATTGTTGGTTCTGACCTAACACTAACCGTGTTGGTAGGTACTGACTGCACGAAGAGTTTCATAAAGCATAATAGGACCATACATTATGTTCCCACCCAACCTTGGGTCCTTTTTTTTTTTTTTTTTTTGAGGATGGGAAATCATCAAATGACTCCTCCCGCTCTGGGTGGAGCGGAAGGGAGTGTCAGACTCTTACTGACTAAAACCCACCCGTGTTCCTTCCTTGGCCCTTTATGTTCCGGGTCAGCGGTACCCCTTTTGGATGATCCCGCTTTCCCGGCAGGCTTGGGCCCTAGTGGGCCCCCTCTTCGATGCTGACATCTCTTTGAGGCGCGCGTGGAACACGTACGCGCCGTCCAGCACGGGCCTGGTCCTGATCGGACGGTGAGCTACCCATTACTCACCGCCCGCAGGCCCGCGCCTACGGTGGCCGGGAGTCGTCACGCGGCTCCCGACGCCCGGAGCGTCCACCGCGGTGGCTTGGACGGGAGACTCTCTCCCTCTCCCGTCCCGCCACCTCCTTCGCTAGCATGACTGCTTCGCAGAAGGAGGTGACTGCCTCCCACTCCCCCTCGCCCCGGACCATGGCTTGAACCAGGGCCGGGCGTGAGAGGTCGCCGCCGCTGCCGATCGCCTCTACGAGGACACGGCGGTGCTCCGCCCATGCAGGGTAGGCCCCCACCGTATGCTCCACCGTGTCCTCGGGGCGATCATCGCAGTGGTGACACCCGGGCGTTTCCTCCCGCCTGATGATGTGCAGGAACCTCCCGAAACATCCGTGTCCGGTGAGGACCTGCGTCAGGCGGTAGGTGAGGACGCCGTGACGCCTCTCTAGCCACTCCTCAAAGAGGGGTCTTACCGCCGCTATCGTGGCGTGCCCTGCGCTGGGTTGCGACAGTCGCTCTTTCCATGCCACCATGAGATCGCGCCGGAGGTCCGTCCGCTCCGCCGCGATTTGCCGCGGAAGCGGGGTTCCCCCCCGGCGTAGTGCCTCCGCGCGCCACTCATACAGGCGCGCGAGGACTATCGCCTCCAGATCCCACGGCGGCAGTCCGGCAAGGAGGCTTGCCGCCTCGCCCGAGATCGTGCGGTAGCCCCGGATCAGCCTTACGGCTACCACCTTTTGGGGCGCGTTCAGATAGTGGGCGGCTCTCCGCCGCAGTGAACGCGCCCACACCGGGGCCCCATATGTAGCCATGGACCGCACGACCCCCGCGTAAAGCCTCCGACAGGAGGCGTTTGGACCCCTCAGGTTGGGCAGGAGCCGCTTGAGGGCGGCCCCAGTCCGTTCCAGTTTGGGGGCCAAACGTCGGAAGTGCTCCACGAAGTTCCACCGGCTATCGAGCACGAGTCCTAAGTACTTCATCGTGGACTCGACGCCGATGTGAACCCCTCCTGCCGTTAGCTGGGATCCCGATGGTGGCCTGTTCCGGGGCCCATGGAAAGACATGGCCTCGGACTTGTGCAAAGCCACCTCGAGACCCAACTGCCGGATCCTCTCCACGACTATCGCAACCCCGCGTGTCATCGCGTCGGCCGCCGCCTGATGCGACCTCCCCTGCGCCAGGACCAGCGTGTCGTCAGCGTAGCACACCACGCTGACGCCATCAGGGAGGTCGGCCCGCAGCACCCAGTCGTAACCGATGTCCCACAGGAGCGGCCCTAGAACCGATCCCTGTGGGACACCGCACGACATCTCTCGCCGGTTCCACTCCCCATCGCGACCGGGGTAGATGACGGCTCTGTCCGTCAGATATGCCTCGACTATTCGACGGAGGTAGGTTGGCACCCGGTGATACCGGAGTGCCTCCCCAATGCAACTCCAGGGCAGGGTGTTAAATGCGTTGGCGATGTCGAGTGACACCGCCACGACAACCCCGCCCCGAGACACCGCGTCCCCCGTCGTGAGGGCTCTAACGCGCATGATGGCGTCCACCGTCGAGCGCCCCTTGCGGAAGCCGAACTGACTATCCGCAAGATCCGGCCCCGTCCTCACCAAGTGCCCGACGAGGCGGCCTGCAATTACTCTCTCAAAGAGCTTGCCGACCTCGTCGAGCAGCACAATGGGCCGGTATGCGGACGGAGAGTCCGCAGGGCGCCCTGGCTTCCGAATGAGGACCAGCTTCCCCGTCTTCCAACGGAGTGGAAACTGGCCTCTCTCCATACATGCGCTTAAAAGCGCCTCCAGTCGAGGCCCAAGAGCCGTCGAGGCCAGGACCCAGGCTTTCCCTGGCAGGCCATCGGGTCCTGGGGCGGTATTTTTGGCCTTCAGCCTACCTACCGCCACTCTCAGATCTACCCCGGTCACTTCAGGGGTGTCGTCGTCGTCCGCGTGGTCCGCTTCAGGCACCGTGAGCGGCGGAGCCATGGGCGGGGGAGTATGCTCCCCCCGTGAAGGGAACAGAGCGCTCACCACCTCCTCTACCAGCTGGGGGCGGAGACTCTGCGTCAGCGGCGGGGCCCAGGTGCGGAGTTTATTCCGCACCATTTTGTAAGGGCGCCCCCATGGATCTCCGTTCAGAGTCTCCACCAACTCCTCGCGGGCCGTATATTTGGCACGCTGGACAGCCTCTTGGAGGGCGGTCTTCGCCGCTCTGTATCCCTCGTACAGCTCCGCCTCCGTCGCTTCCGCATCCGGAGGGCGGATGCGGAGCCTACGGTGCCTGGAGTACAGGTGTCGCACTGAACCTTGGGGCCTTTGGTGATGTGTAAACGCTGTCGTAGATGGGAATGAGATTATCCCATTGGAACCATAAATATTTTAAAGGCATGTATTTAATTGAACCTCAAATAAATGCCCTCTTAAGAATATTATTGCCCACCCTAATAATTATAATGATTGAACTCTTTTTGTGAAACTAATAATTACTATTTTGGGGTGCTAAAAATAGTAAGTAAATAGCCACATAACTATAGCGGTCGGTGGGCTCACGCGCGGTTGGTCACAGTTCTAACCTAACTCATTTAATTTAGGTCGGGGTGCCCTAGCTTGGTTACTGCGACCAAATGTGAAAAAGCCAGAAAGTAAAAAAGTGCAGTGTGAATTATTAGAAGCTCATTAAGTTATTAAAGGTTAATTAATTTAACAAAAGCGTGCATCATTAAAAAGTCAATAAGTTTTTAGAGGGTTGTTAAATATTTCCCAATATTAAATTATGTAAATTAAAATAACGCAATATTTCAACTAGTCTAAGCTGTATGTGATATTATTCACAGTGGATTGCTTATCTGTCACGCAGGGGGAGAACAGATGTGACGACTAGCGACGTTATCAGAGTTTTCAATAAACTGTTTTCTGCACTCAAGCAGATTGAAATGTAATAAGCCATTGATATACAAACAATATTTTTAATACCAATTTTTCATGCCAATTTGGAAATGCGATGTAATAATGCAGTTCTCTTGTATTGTATCAACCATGAGTACTTTCTAGTTATCTTCGTTCGCAAATAGCCAACAATTATTTTAGACATTACAGTCAAATAAGGAGACGTAGAAGTTAATGCTGTTTGTTGGTATATTAGAAGTTATCAGTAAACAAGCTATTATATAATTATTTGTCGGTGATTCAATTGCTTACTCATTTTGTTTGTAAATCGAATACGTCCATGAAGCAATGAAAGAAAGTAAGAAAATATTTATTTGACCCAGGTTAAGGCACACAATATTCACACAAAAATAAAAAACAGAAAAATCTTTAAATAGTATTGTGAGCCTCACGGCTGCGCCAAATAGGCCCAGTTCAGCATAAATGCTAGACAACTAGTGCCTGACGCTGGTTTTCAACTGGATCCTATGTTTATACGAGGACGTCTTACGGATGTAAATCACTTTTATAGTGTGAGTAAATAATTAAACAAAAATAGATAGACATGTGTGACAAATAAAAATTAAATCGATTAGATATTTGTTTAAAAATGATTATAGATAATAAATATTGTGGTGTTAAAGGAAAGAAATAAGATCGTAATTATGGTTAAGTACACAAGAAACAAAGGACTGTCGTCAATAAAGAACAGATATGTACATAATATCACAAATTCATTACCATGAAACATTCAATGACTCCTTGGGATATTATATAGACGCAAATAGATATATACACGCAAGTCCTTAATCTGCTGGTCTATTCTGTTAAAATGTCACCGTGAAAACTTGGGTGATGTGGGCGGTCATTCCCCCTGATGCTAGGGATGACACCATTAACAGCTCACTTCACCTTAGTTTTCAGATTTTGACAGAATAGATCGGCTGTAGTAATATATGTTTACTCTATGTTTAAAATACTCATAGGCTCCCGGATAATGTTGTGACAGCTCTCACGCTGAACTGCTTCAAGAAACGACTGTATATATTAAATATCTCTAAGCTATTTGAAACACACGCACCAGCGAATTGCTGCTAGTGTGTCTTACACAAATAATAACTTGGTACCTACACTGTGTTTTTATTCAGGATAGGTGTTTGAGTTGTACCCACATTGGTTAATACCTACATTTATTATTTTTACATATCTCGGGACCATGGGCTCCCGGTCCTTTGGAAGGCGTACGAGGGGCCGAAGCCAACTCGCAGAGGCCCATTAGGCGATTTAAATTAAATGCAGCACCAACCGACGTTTATCCCTGAATGCACTATGCAAGTCCACCCAAGGACAACCCCCGGTTGGTGTAGGACTAAAGCAGGACAAAGGAAAAAGAAAACAATATTCTACTATGGGTTTAAGTGGCTAAAGTGGCCTGGTCACTAAGAACTTTGGAGGGACTATGGCCCCTGTCTGATCAATGTTTTATATATACCTACCTACACGGCTAAAATGGTAGGAGGTGACTTGCACACTCAATAATGGGCCCACGGGAACTGTCTCTAGCACTTAGTGACGTAGGGACAAGGAGACAACTTGTCCTGAGGTGCTTAAGGAGTGGAGAGGTATTCCACGGCTATCAGAACGATCCCTGAGCCCGCAAGATGGCGAGGATTCTTACCAGATCTTACTGGAATACTTCCTTCCTGCGAGCACGTTTGCGAATCTCCACTCAAGCCGGCCAATAAAGGCAAGAAAGAGGTGGGACCTCGAGGGGTAGCAGGTGGCCTTCTGTAGTTTCTTCCTACTCCCATGGGAAGAAGGCGTGAGGTTTATGTATGTATTTTAAAAAAATACTTATTATGTTAATATTATTCATATAATATGACATAGCGAGTGAATGGCTTGATGAGAAAACCACGGCATAAATACTATAAACCAGTCTATCTTACCAATTGAATCCGCTTTTTGTGGTTTAAGTAATGTATTTGAAGACCACTGTTTTTTTATATAAATCAAGCCTATCGTTCCATCGTACATATTCATATGGAATTAAAAAAGTATTTCATACATGACTCAGACGTCACGTAAAATGACTTATTTTGAGGACATCGTTTCTTTTCATTCCCTTTTGCTCTGACTACCGTGAGGATGCATCAGGTGCAATGTTGGGGTTCTAGAAGTCCAAAACAAAAAAATAAATAATCAGCCTAGCCTTTTCCCAACTATGATGGGGTCAGCTTCTAGTCTAACCGGATGCAGCTGAATACCAGTATTTTCCACGGAGCGGCAGCCTATGACCTCCACAACCCAGTAAGTGTGTAACACGATACCCCTTGGTAAAACCGTCAAAGATCTACGAATGACAGCTAGGGCCAAATGCTTTTAACGTGCTTTAAGAGGCACGGAGGGGTCTCGATACGTAATGGATGGACACCCATCCATGAACAGACCGCGGCAAGCGTAGCTTGACCTTCGATGGACCCGTGGGGCGGTTATTATTTAGCCACGAGCCCCTCAAGAAGTACAAAAATACATGGTCAAATTAGATTACCTAGCGAAACTTCCCAAACAAGATGGGTATCAATATGTATTGCGTTTGCATTTAAGTGCCGATAATGTGTAGTGACAGATCTATACAGAATTTACAAAAGGGATCTTCAGACCGGATTCAAAAATTGCGATGTCTGTTTTAGATTCTAAATATCAATGCGCATGATTCACTCACCATGTTTCAGTGTAGTCTAATACACTTTGCGATGCAGATATTTTTATCTTGTAAAATTGCGCAAACCCACAGTGCATACATGTTTACAAACGTATCTAGTGGTGCAGGTCTGCTAATGATATTCAATTAGATTAAATGAATGCGCCATGGCGTAGAAATCGATTGTCATGGTATGGGCATGTGATGCGGAGGAATGAGGAAAATGTAGTGGACCAAAGAAACGGATAGACTGTGTGAAAGATGATAGGGCTAGAAAGGGGGAGACTACCGAAATGACGACCAACTTTGCTGTGATTTGAGTAGAACAACCTAGCTGGACAAAATTATTTTCTTGGATTTCTAGCTTCATGTGTTTATTAATCACACTAAATCCTACTTACTTAATTCGGTAAAGGTAGGTTGGAAAATAGAAGATTGAAAAGGTTGTCAAAAAAAGTATATCTACAAAAAAATAATTAGATTTAAAACAAACCATTAATAATATTTACAGAAATAATAACAAAATTACTTATCAATAATTAATTATCACTTACATACTTACAGTTAATTACAAACAAATAATCGTATCTAATTATTTTTATAAAAACTAGTGATTAGTTGATTAAATGATTACTAATAATCTTTATGGTAATAGAGTAATTAGTTAGGATTCGAATTACTTAAGTATGTCACTCGTGACCATTCGCTTTCATCAGACGAATCCTCCATTGAATAGTCATAGTCACGAGTGACATTACTATGACAACTAGAAACTGTACAAACAGTATTCGACTTAACACTAGGTGGAATTATTAAATCAATGACTTCGAAAGGGAACTTGTTTCTTTTTTTCAGTGGCACATCTCTCAAACTATTTATTACAGGATCAGAGGGGCGATTCCCGTATTTTAAAGAACGTTCGCATTCTGTCAAAAATTGTATAGCGTTTACGTAAATTTTTGACATTTGACTGTCGCTGAGATGAGATCGCGACTTGATTTTGAACGTTTTTATTTACAGGAATTGACCTACAGATGTTATTAATTGCATGTAATTAATACCTATTCGTCTCTACCCGTGATATTTTCCGCGTGTTATGTTCACGAAATCTTCTACAGTACCTGTTCCGAGCTTCTAAAAATTTGCTAAAATAGCTGTTTTAATAATTTTCGAACTGTGTAGAAGTATTTTGTTGACAGTATGTAGCTGGCATGTAATACCACGGGTAGAGATTTATGTAAAGTTTTCTAGTCTCGGCTGCTAAAGTATGAAATTTTTCTAAATGTATTTATTTCGTATCCCAACGATAAAACCCTAAGTATTATGCTAAATTTAGTTTAGTTGCGAGGGAAACATCTAACCCTGTAATGACAGCAATAAGTTCAGGATTTTCATAAAATCTACGTGCTGTATTACCTTTGGGATAAAGGCGGACTCTCCATCATCACAGCTGAGGATAATCACAGATTGACGATCGGTTAGTCTCACATTTGTATCATCATAACCAATACAGATCTTGCGCTGAGCAATCACAACGTTTTTTGTGGTGTAAAATAGTGAAAATTCTAGTCAATTAGTTTTTTCTAAACAGCGACTGTAATTTTGGGGTTCTGTGGAAAACTTAATTTGCTCTCTAGTGCTCGCCTGAATAAATATGGTTGCCATAAAACCAAAAAAAAAATACGACATTCTGAGAAACCGCTCTAAGCATTTATATTTATTTACTATCGTATGTCGTGGGCCGGTTTACACTCATAAATAAAGTAAAAAATCCTCAGACACGCTCATTAATATATTTTTTAATTTCTTAACCAGCATCTAGTGAATTCTAGTGTATGACGTCGGATCTACGTCAACCGCGCACCGTCACTCGCGCATCCAACGGGTTAATTTATTAACAAACTTGGCAAGTTCCATAGTATATAGTATGTTGCTATATTTACTAATTCAGTAATTTATACGCTTGCATGGAGATATAAATGAAGTTCTGTACATTTACATGTTGGAATGCGGGCACATTATTGCTTCCATCATCTCGTTTATTCATGTCGGCTGTTGCCTAGAGACATAACTTTAGTCCGTCTATTTAGCTCAGAATTGTAAATACGCACAAAGAATCAAAGAGTCACGTGAGCCAGATTGTGAGACAGCACGTCGCCATAAAGAATTAATTAACATTAATTGATTTCAAATAACGAATGCCAACACTATTATCATTATGTTTCAGTATTGCGTCAACCCTACATTAAAATAACAAGTATACTGGTAAGCATCTCACGACTGACATCTACAGAGGTCGGACGAGATTCGTTGCAATTAAATCTATCAGATGTTTACCGAGACTTGGCATCACCATTGACAGATGGCACTACTTACTTTATTCATGTTTATTGTTTTATTTTCATTTGCTCAGGCGTATGCATCCAATATTTTTTCGATAATTTTATCTTAACAACACATAAATCTTTATACGCTCCTGTGCCGGTTTCAACCAGGTTCTACTCATGATGGAACTTATGTCTACATATACTCAGCAGTTGATGAAATTGGGCTTTGGATATGAATTGATGGTATTGATGACTATTTTTTGGGGTTCCCAAAGGGTGCCAACGAAACCCTATTACTAAGCCTTCGCTGTCCGTCCGTCCGTCTGTCTGCGGACTGTCCTATTGACCGTTATAGGTAGACAGTTGAAATTTTTAGAGTGTGCGTTTCTATTGCCTCTATAAATAACAAATAAGAAAAATAAAGTAAAAATTAAAGGGGGTGTCCATACAAGAAACGTGATTTTTCGGCGTTTTTCTGCCTTGTGGTACGCAACCCTTCGTGTGCGACTCAGACTCGCACTTGTTCGTTTTTTTTTTTTATAGCAGCTCTTTTTTTATGTGCACAGAAGAATGATTCGATCAGAGTCATGTGGTTGCTACAATTTGAATGCTTCCCTAATCACAGATCTTAGACAAGGCTTGTTAACGACTGTTTTATTAGTAAGTTTATCATTGCCTTTTATAAATCGATATCAAAACCATTGGATCTGAGCATCTATCATAGCATTCATCATTCATTGTCAATATCTTTTTAATAATTACAATTTATTTTATTTAATTTTAAATTTTTATTACTTATTTAATTTCTTTTTTAGTGGATTATTAAATATCATGCATGACACACGACACAGGGATAAACACAGCTATATTACGTTGTGTGTGACCCGTCAATACTCGACGTGATACTGATCATGGTGGCATTATCATGATAATGATTACTGTACATACATAATAGTGTTGTTTGCGTACGTGTTAACAAAACTACCGTCATAATACGAAGACCTACCTTTTTAAACGTAACTGAAAGATTAGATTAGGCACTTTATTCTTTATTCATACAAATCGAAACTCAGTCGAGACGAAAATAAGATAAAACATGACTTAAAAGCATAATCTTTATCGTCAAGAGTGGAGAAAAGATAAGAAATGCGTTGTCGCTTTCAAGAACAAATATATACGATGACTCAGAGGCTTTTGCACAAATCATTGTATTTGTACAGGGAAATCTTAAGAAAATTTGACGTTAAGTACTCATTTTCCTGCTTGTGTCGTCACCTAAGCCGGATCACCAAGTTTTGATTTGAAGATTGTGAGCACCAAGTATTCAAGTAGTGACATTAAGAAAATACAATAAGATCCTGTTGCTCATCTTATTTGTGTAACCATCGAGTCGTATCTAAAGGACCAACCGCAGGAAAAGGTTGCCACATTCCAAATGTGATTTGGAATATGGCATAAAATTCATCAAACAGCCATGACTTCAATCAGAGTTCTTTTCCCTAACAATTTTCCTTTTTGAAAAGCATAGAAACAACGGTTACTCACGGGTAATAATTATAATGAAAAGGACTTCCTCATACGTAATGAATACACAATAGTTTATGGTAGTCGCACTATTTATCTCATTTTAAGTGAACTGTTAATAATTATGTTCTTGACTAAAAATTCTTTAAACCTAAACCTTTAGCATAATTATGACGTAGCACAGGACGGTGTGGTTCCCGCCAATTACTCACAACACCATATTTTTCAATGGAAGACGTAAGAGGCGGCTATTATAGAGGTCATTATTATTTGCCTTACGTGCGGAATTACACGACATCTATTACGATGATGAATTAAATAGTTATCATCAACTGCTTATTGAAGTACATTGCAGATGAAGGGTCCCCAGCCAGTCTATAACTAAACTGACGACCTGAATGAAGTAGCTTATAGTGTAGACGGGATAATCTCATCATAAAATCTGCCGAAAGAAGTCAACTGTTACACAGAGGCGTCCCCGAAGCATTGCCACAATGACTGGTCATGAGACCCGCAGTCCTATAGACTGGATGTAGAAGTACAATAAACAAATGTAAGGATAAAGAAAGAGAAACTGGTTACACGCTCTTTAGTAATGCACGACTACTTCTTAATTTATGGAAGAAACACTTGACAATTGTAACAGGAAAATGTAAGGAAGCAGCACAAAGAAGACGCACCAAATTAAAAATACACAAAGATTGTAAAGAAACAGCTCAATAGTTCAAGGATAAGCATCTTCCGATTCTCAGAAATCAGGAAGGAAGTGCTAACATTTTGAAAACCGTCCAAAATTCACGGCAACACCGACTCATGCGCATACGCGAAATACCGATTCCGATGCATCACAGGAAAACGAAATTAAGATTTATTGTACAGCTTCTATGACTGAACGTTACGGGCGCTTTCATATTTCAGATTACTAATTGTTTACGTTTGGGTTTGTTTGAAATTCTGAGAACTCAGAACAACGTTGGATCATAAAACGTAAAACCTCAAAGGTGAGGAGGCCTTTAAAATAATTATATTTTCTGACTTGAAACAACATTTAAAAACAACAAAATAATGGCGTCGGAATCCATTTCTGATATCAAAACAACTTACTCTTAGGCCACTCCAACACCGCCTCCATCGTAGGTGACTTGCACAATTTTTCAACCACCGACATTATAAAAGAATAAAAAAATCTTGCATTGGTTTCAGTTACACCATGAATGAACCTCGTTATCTTTTGAAGTATGACTCAAACACAAAATAGGCACCATAATAAATCACATTTATCTTGTCACTAAGATGGCTGTTCAAACTATGTATAATAGTCTCCACGGAGTATGACGACAGAATTTACCGATAACATTACTAGTTTCACAAATAATTTTTGACACAGATGTGCCGAAATCGATAAAAAATTTGGTCACCAATCTGGGCCACAAAGTCATTAATGCGATTAATTAAACAATTAATTGAAAATTATGAAGTAAAAATCACGAGTTGAGCTTGCCTGATGGGTTCTTATGCTGAATCGTGACTAAGCCGATTGTGACTGTGCCCCGTATTTAATATTACAATTTGCTGGTGTAACATTAAGTTAAAGTGTGTGTAGAGATAAAACCTCAATTACTCCAAGAATCAACAATATCCTATATGCAAAATTCAAAACATTGGGAAGGTTTAACTTCTGAAATTAAGGGCCTTGCAACTAGTTATGCAATAGATTGTCGCATCTGTTCTCTCACACGCGTTACATGGCAAAATATATGGTCTAGTTACGACATCATTTCTATGAGACCATTTAAGGGCACTTTCTATTCATTGGGAAGCATTGTGTTAGACCACTTCTGCCCAGAATTAAGACCTTTCCAATTTTTGGTTAGATTGCCTCATTGTCTTACTCAAAGCTGACACAGTTTTTAAATCACTGTAGCTAAAACTCAAATCATCGATATAAAAGAATGAGAGAGTCAACTGTGCATGTTAATAATTTCCGAAATCTGTGATTCTGGAAGGCGGCGCACGAGCAGACGAAATGTAAATGCCCAGAGTCACGTAGACCATAGCAGACGGATCTCTTAACGGAAATCCCAAGATAACTCTGTTCAATGTAAGAAATTAACGTATGGATATTTTACTTTGTTAATTACCTTTTGTGTCATTTTCTTTTCAGATATCCCCCTATCAATGAAAAGACCAGTACCGTTTTATTTATTTAAACTTCATGCACACAATAAGGTACAAGGGTGGACATAATGCCTTACCGGTTCTTAAATGAGGGGAATTGTGGTCCTTAGTTCCAGGTGCATGAGCACAAAAAGTAGGCCTATAAAGACAATGTATTATGTTGGGTCAAAGATCACATTAAAAGGCTATGACAGGTGGTTAACCCATTGTAACAGAAACCATCCTGCATTTTTCTCAAAGGTTTTTTCATTGTTTGTTATCATCAGAGGTCGGAATTATGAAGTTATTTCTCGGGATTTCTAATGGACAATCCCGTATGGCCAACAATATTACAAATGAATAATAATAAAAACTTGAGAGATAGACAGACAAATAAACCAGGGTAATTAACATACAATTTTTATTAGTATTTACATTAATTCCCAATACAAATTATTAATACTCTTAAGCAAATTCTCATACTTTATACCTCACCTTTTTTATAAATAAGAAAATACTTTTGCTTCTATCCTAGACTGGTGAGGGTTTGCTTATTCAAACGGCCCGTCAGAATCATTTTCCTTGTCTGATTCATTCAAAGTACCACTAAGATTTGAAGTGTTCGCTTCCGACATTACTGTATAACTTTTTTATTTAATAAATCACGGGATTTTTCGGCTCTTTAAAATTAATCTCGGGATTTGAGGCACAATATCCACTTTATTCTTTCGCTGTATGAAATCAGTGTAAGTACATAAATAACTCTACCTAATTCCGACCAGTGGTTATCATGGTACTTACGTAGCTATTTTCTCGTTTTTATATCAGCCTTACTAAACCTAGAATTTCCACGTATTTTCTAAATAACAGTGATTAAGTTAATACTCATTTCATTTCATTTATTTACTCATAATCCCAATTATTCTAAATCTTATTGAGATTACGTTTTCTAAGCTGTATGGCTCAATAACATCGATTAGATTTTGGCAAAAACGAATTCGACAACAGGCTATCAAATTCTCGGTATTCCTGAATTTTTTTCGCATATATTTCGCTATGGTAAACGGATTTTTCAAAATTCATTCAAAAGCAGTCATTATTTCACGAACACAAAAACATTTCAATTAGGGTCTGTACTTTCGCCAGGTGGCGTGTTCCCCACTGCGTAAACAATGGCATGGCATTCTTCGTTAACCTTGAGATTGCAATCACAACTGCAGAATAGGTTTCCTCAACAGATTCAAAAACAACAAAAAAAATGTGATTACCCTTCGGAGTTTCGCGACAAACAACTGATAGTAGGGTAGCCCCCGTCGTATTTCTATAAACGCCATCTTTGCATTCCCTTTCAAAACACGCAGGTGTGGTGTATTTATTTTCTAAATAAAACACGTCGATTAGGGTCTGTACTTTCGCCAGGTGTGAGGTGGCGTGCTACTCCCCCCCTCCACCCTTGCGCAAGCGCATAGAATCGGACCATAGCTGCACAATTTTGTGCTAATCACGTGATTATGATGGTTCACCTAGTTTCTACGTTTTATAGTTTTTTACTAGGTTTTTTTGTTTTTCGTTACAGTTGATGTACATAGACGATTTCCTTTGGATAACATTATGTCCTGGAATAACAAGACAAAGAAAATTACGACGACACATAAGCCATAAGTAAATAAAATAAATTATTTGTGGCTCACAAGAAACAATGATCTTTAGTAAAATTGTGGATTATTTTATTACCTAGGAACTAAGTATTTAATAAGTACCTCAATTTGTTTGTAAGAGCCCATCGCAAGGCTAACATGACCAAAACTGAAATGGTATAGTTTGTCATCTTATGTTATGACATGGATTAGATGAGGACCAATAGAGAAAAGGAAAAAAAATAGGATTCATATTTAACCATGAAAAAGTAACAGCAATTATACACGGTACAACTAAATCGATTCACTTTGATTGAAAGGCGCAGACATAAAAGGAATGGTTTACAACCATACAATTTGGTTGGTCATCCCAAATGAAAAGCGAACAGTATATCATTGTCATTACGTGTCAAAATACGTTAAACCTTCTTCAAAAGGAAACACAAACCGCGGGACTTTTTATCAATGATTCATTTACGACAAATATTAAACGTCACTATTTACTGCATTTTGAAGTATTCTCATTCTCTAGATAATCTCAGCTTACCATGGCTAAGAAAACTATAAATATTCACGCAGTTAAGTCTCTTATCAGTGGTACTTTAGATATTGCTGTTATCACCAGTTCAGATTTCTTCACTGATAACGCCTCATTACTGAGATGAGAATTGTTTGCCTCCTCCATTGATAGCAAACATTGTGTTGTGACCTAGATAGGACTAGAATATTAATAGACTTTATTGTTTTGAGTAGAATGTTCTAGTAATAACTGCATGAAATAATAGGTCCACATGACAATGTTGATTCCAGCGAGTCGTGTAATGGTCTTAAGACTACAGTAATGAGAAATGTGACTTAGAGACTAAGAAACTAGTTTAAGCTAAGTAATTTGAAGTAAGCCCAGAAGTATTTTTGTATGCAATGACAGATTGGCCAGAAAAGGCAGTACGAAGACGTGTGGAAGACCATAGAGCAGGCCCTAGAAAAGTTTAAAGAAAATCATAACTGTAAGGATCAAGACGTAAACCCAGTCCCAGTTCCCCAAGGCCCAGTTCCAACTACGGAGAATGGTGCTACGAAGAGGACAGCCTCTGCTAATACCCTACGTAACAGATACTATTAAATGTCATGTTTGCAAAGGGAAGCTGATATGAGTCGTGTTAATAAGACCCTTTGCTGCTGATATTTACTCACGTATCCTAAGTAAAGACGATCTCCCACAATTTTAATTAAACAATATGGAGAGACGATTCTATTCAGTCTTTATTTGCGTTTGATTTCGGTTATCTTTGAAATAAAGTAATAAAACCAAATTATAATAAAAGAAGCGAACATAAGTGCGCATTCCGCGCACCAAATTACCTTTGTTCTAAAGACCTCACGCCTAATTAACTTTAATAGACTAGTCTCTCGTCTAGACTTATTTTTAGTATTGGCAACACTCTTATAAACAGTTGCACCCATTCTCAATCTTAGGTTGGAATAAATTACAGTCATTAAACACTTATTATTCACTAGAAAGAAAGCACTTTCTCCTCTCATTTCTTTAGTAGCGAATTTTAGCAAAAACGTCCGAAAATGCTTGTGAAATTAACAAAATGTGACACCTTTTTTTGGAATGCTGCTAAACGTTTCTGCTAAAAGGAAGTGGCATTGCAATTTGCAAGATGGTAAGACACTATAGGCCTCTCTTTGGCCTATGCCCAGCAGTGGGTGAAGTAGTTGTGGATGATGATGATGGAGATACTTGCTTTATAATTTATTTCAACCCGAAATAGATGTATGGATAGGCAACTAGTAGTTATTTTATGGGTGTTCATCGCAATCGACATCATACCATGTTACACGAAATAACAAGACATTTTATGATTATTATATAATTTAAATTAATCAACACTTCTAAATCGGATGTATGTAGGTACAGACTTCAACTGGCAGATCTCGGTTTTTGATCAAAATATTGACATAGCATTCGATATTAAATTGGTTTTGTAACCAGCGCGTTAGTTGACAGTGCACGAAAATATGTTTAGCCAATCGTACTAAATTAAATATCAACAAATCTTTCCAGCAAGGCAATCAAACTAGACTGTACTAGTAACAATTTACATGGGCGAGTTATCCGTATATTAGTGTATCTTTGTTTGTATGGAAAAAATACTTTTAAAAACTGCAATTCCTTCAAATAACCGTGACATTTAAACAAGCAGGACTAAAATAAAAACACGCCCGAAATAAACGCAAAAAGAAAATGCTTTCAGACATTTATTGTAACACATTACACTTTGCAATAAAAAGTGATAACAAACAAATAAAAAGGTGCGATTTTCTTGTTGTGTTGCCATAATATAATGCCCATTCCCTTCTTTATAGGGCAGTTAACAGACTTTAAAAGAAAGATTTTATCACCTCGGGGAGCGCGTTCAATATTTTGAAAGATATTCTCAAGAAACTTTTGAGAAACTTCCGAGCCTTTCCAAATGTGTTGCGAAAGAGTTTCAAGCTAAATGTCCCCATTTATTATGTTTTAAACTTCAGAGAGAAAAAGAGGACCTGTTTTTAAAATTAAAATATAAGTTTCTAGGGGATGGATTATTTTTAGCATTGGACATAAGTGGGTTAATATTATTATCAGCCATTCAACGGATGTTCTAAGTACAGTAGGTACTAAACACGGCCGTCGTTTCATATACAAGTAGTATGTTGTCATAAGCACATAGAAGAATAAAGGATAACATTGCCTGCCCAAAAAAAAAAAAATCATGTATTATATAATCCGCGTTTGTGCAAAAGCATCTTTATCAGACACACGGCAATTTAGCATCCGGTTGGTTGTCGGTAATAAAAATGGTTACTTATGCCGAAATGGCTTCCCGGATTGAAAGGCAGTAGGTAAGAAAAACGACGATGAGGAATAAGGCTATAAATCCAAGGAAACAAAAGGACGAAGATTATGTAGCAAAAATAATATATATCCGATAGAAACAAAACTATGTATTATTGCTACTAACCCATATGTAAATTCTTCTGTAGAAATTATCCCAGTTATCAAATAAACCCAGCTTCTGCAGTCCACCAAAATTCTTCAAAACGGAGTAATTTCGCAACAAAATCCTCAAATACTTCAAGACTTGAATACACCAGCTACAAAATAATCCTCGTTAATACAATAGAGCAAACCGCGTTGCTAACATGAACTCCATTCGCTAAAGTTAAGGCACTATTGTCACGGCTAAGAGTGTTTAGACAGTGCAATGCACAACAAGCCAGTATTTCACAAACAATGATCCAAGCATTACACTCATTCAGGGAAACTCGCCGGTTGTGGAGAAACATGAAGTCAATGAACATGCTGAATGGCGAAAAGATTAGATATAGAAGCGGATCGAACGAGTGATTTCTTGGTTTTAGAGGACAGCGTGGGATCTTTGTGTTCCTAATTCCTGATTATTTAGCAGGAGTTGGAAGTTCTTTATCTATCTTGATGACCCATTCTGAAGTTACTTTACGAAATGGGCATGTTTTTCCCTTGGTATCTTTTTGGGGCTAAACCAGCACAGCCTGACTTTTATTATATCAACTATTTTGTGGTATCCTCGTCAATAAATGTTTCGTTTCAATTGCAATATACCGTCCGAATGAGAAAATTCGCATTTCACTTTCTCAGCAGATTAGACATAATGAAGGGATATCAGCAGATTACAAAATAACTGTTCAGCTAATCAACTTGGCTATAATCACTTTCAATGAGTTTTATCAACCGCTTTCATCCCGCAAGTTGCACTGCAATCATTTTCTGTTCGATCCCTCAGATAAATACAGATTTCGCAAGTGACTGTACTACGAATAACTACATAATAAACTCGGTTTAACCTAACCCGTTATCTTAACAGGACCCAGGAGCCCAGTTAAGTGTTAACAACTATCTTTTACAGCCCTGTAACATTATCTTGAACAGTTTCGTTGGCAACCCGAAACGTTCCTAAAAGCGTCAAAATCTTTGGTGTGAAACCAAAAGTTATGAGCGTATACTAGGTACTTATCCTAGCTCGGGTGACGCGAAACAACCTTGCTAAAACATCATTACTGAGGGAGATAAGGCGGTCTAGACTTTATATAGGCTGGGCTAGAGATCGCTCCGCCTACAAAGTATGAATTCTTCCGGTGTCTTGGAAAACGTGTAGGAAGAAGCGTTTAATGGTTTCATCTTCAAGGCATTCGTGCCAAAGAGACCATTAAATACTTGAAGTACCTGAGCCTTGAGATATTCGTAATGATTATCAGATTCATTGGGTTTATACTGTCGCTCAACCTGTATAATAATCTAAGGTACGTCGTTGGGTATCTTGATTTTAGACACAGGAATTACAATACCAAGGCACAATCATTTTAGATCTTACTTCAATTGCTATAATTGCAAAACGTCCTATTTCAAAACTTATGCCTCAGTAAGTTCTCATTTGTACCCGGAATGTCGATGTGTAAATCTTTATTTTAAAAAAAATCCTGGTATTAACCAGCCAAACGGATTTAACATTGTCTGAATTTCGTTTACGTCAATCCAACGAGGCTTATGGGTTTCCTTTGATTATTTAACGGGTAATTTAAATTACAGAAACAGCAAAAAGTGCATATATTTTACTTCAATCGGTTAATTTGCCTTTTACGCACCAGTTTCTATTTCTTTAAAATCTCTTTAAGCACATAATATCAATTGAAATTATAATGGTTTATCACGCAACAATATGAGGTGGTTGCAAAAACCCGAACGTGAGGAGGTTTGCTGATCTATTGCCTGATTTCCGAGCTAGCTGGATTGAATTTTCTAGGTCACTACCTAGAAAATTTATTTCAGCCAGCTAAACATGAGGCATTCTTCATATTTAAAGACTTTTTCTTTAAAAACCAAGATATTTTTTGCTGACCAAAACGCCGTTCGACGAACGAGTACTGTTTTTGTGACTATCCAGCGTTTTGTCGCTTCGATTTGCTTACCGGAAGAAGAGTAATACCACAACAACTTAATTTTTTATTTACTTATAATTAAATACCTTGCTACAGCATTTTCGGTTTCCGCGATAGGATTGCTTCATGGTCGCTGCGTCGATCTCAAAACCGAAAACTAATTAATGACGGAAAGTTTTAAATCTTCTGCAGAAGTATAATAACAAAGGATATTCCTTTCTTTTCGCAAACTTTTGCATCAGGCCGGAATCTGTGCACGGTAGATGGCAATAGGCTCGCCCCATATTGCATAGGACTTCAAAATAACTGGCGAAAAGTGGATGACCTGTGCACCTACCGGAATCTTCGGGAAATAAGCATAATCAGCCCATAACGTTCCCACTACTGGGACACAGGCCTCTTCTCCGTGAGGAGTGGGCTGTAATCTACCATACGGGCCTAGTGCGGGTTGGTAGATGTCACATGTCTTCGAATTTTTGGTTCTAGGATATGCCGATTTCCTCACGATGTTTTTCTTCACCGATTTGAGAGCCGTGGTCGTGAAATAAATTACACAAAGTAAGCTCCTGCCTGGGTTCGTACTTACGCCGTAAGTCGGAGCAGGGCTCTACTCTCTAAGTCCGTCAACGAAGATACGGACCCGCCCGAAAGTAGTTCATAAGTCAATACAAGTATATAATTAAATTTTTCCATCGGGAAAACACACACCTCATTCTTAGTCAGGGCCCCAAACTAATTATACGTTCGTAAATGATACGGAGTTAGAAACGCACGTAATTTCGGCCAAAACCACGGACTTCGTGCTTAGGGCGTAGACCCCCTGTTACCTCTGGGCCACCACTGCTCTCGGAGAATACTGTCGTAATACCTATTTTGTGATGACATAATTTGTGGTGTGTGTAATTTCAGGAATTATTTGTAAATCGACCGCCGCCGACTTTCGAGTTTCCGGAAGATGCCGTACGAAATCCGATTGTGGCTATCCTGAACGTACCTGGAAAACCCCCGAAAGCCGATTCAATTGCCAGAAGCATCGTTAATACATTGTTTCCAGAAGTAACATCCAAAAGTCAAGGTGCCGACTATTTTGGTAAAAAGGCGTGAATCATTTTGTAAAAACGATATTCTGTGACTCAGAAAAGAAAACAATAAATTTACTAGTTAAATACGAAACTAGAACGAAATTACTCAATACCGTAACTATGCATAATTAATAATAAGTTAGTCTATTCTTTGATGAACAACCATGCAAAGCAAATTATAACCACAAAGGATTTACTACTGGGGAACACAGAGAAAATGTTTTAACAATATTTCAATTGACATTGTTGTGCAAAAAGGACATATCAGTCATGAAGTAGGTAAGTATAAATAATTTGGTATTGATATATTTAGGTTCCAGATAATGTGATTTTTTATAAAAAAAAAAACATCAGCATTATTGTTTTTTTTTAACTTGAACTGGTATATTTGATTTTAAAATAAGCTTAAACACAAATAATGTTTAAATATAATTATAAGATTATAATTAAACTGTCCTACTAATTTAAGTTTTTTTTTACAATTATACAAATTGTAAAATTCCACACATCAGGTTGTCAATGATATTAATCTTATCTATTATAATAAACAAAGTAAATAATAACAACAGGTTTGTGACATATTAATAAGAATTCTATCATAGTATAGATAATGAAATATTAGGAGAGCCTTTTTTATCAAATTACACAAACAACATTGAATTGAATTATCAAGTAATCATTTTCAATTAAAACCTATATTAACATGTGACTGTAATATTGTGACCTTCAAGCAAATTATATAAGGTGTTCTTAATAAGAATAAATAAGAGTATTTGTTCATGAATAATAAAATGTTTCAGGACAATTAATGTAAGAAAATAATTGATTTCTTATATGAGTTATTGGAGTTACACCAATTATCTATTATCTTTAAAAAAAACTATGTTATTTTATATTAATTGTTAATGTAATGAATTGTTATCTCACCTGGTGGGCTATCAGTGAGGATAGTAATACCGGTGGGGTCAACATGAGGGGGGAACGCCTCATACAGATCGGGCTCCTCTTCAAGCACGGCCGACAACATCACGGAGGGCATCCCGGCTCCACCGTCACTCACACACACACTATGACTAGACACTGCACAACACTACACTTGACTTATCGAGTGTCCGTAGCTCTCTCGGAGCTCACACCCGTGAGCCACCCCGAGCCATTCCCGACTAACTCTTCAACGTATGAGTCCGACTTGCCTAAGTCAAATCTTGCTGCACCATTTTTAAATCTGCAAAAAGGACAAAGTTCAAATCACTGGAAATGTGTCAAGAATGACAATATATGTAACACTTTATCTCTGAGATAACACTATCAATATTATAATAATCAAGCGATTATAGTCCCGGCGATAACGAAATCTTAGCGACTCTCAACAAACAATCAGTTACCTAATTCGTTATAATTAAAACGCTACAGATCAGCTGATTGCTACGGTGCCAGGCCAGACTTGACATTTTATAGCTATTTTAAGACTTACGGGCACCTGATCGGACTGACTTCAATGTCAGATGCCAAGTACGAAAATTCAAAACTCGCCTCGATATCACTCATAATAATTGTATGAAAAGGTGACCGGACCGCGTCGGCACCGTACTCACCGCAATCCTGACGATAAATGATGCGAAGCAGGATCTGCGCCTCCGTATTTACCGCTTTGGAGTCCCGGCGGCGACTAAACCAAGTGGCCAGTTCCCGGCCCAATGTAATCACGAATAGGATAATAGTCCCGAATGGGAGCCAACGCTTTTGCTTTGTCACTTAAACGAACAACACAGAACATCACATAGATATATCGGTAACTGACCAAACGCACGGGTACATTGTGATATAAATTCAATGATGTGTGGGATAATTTGTGTGCCCCCCTTGCTTTCGTTAATCAAATTATCGATGTATCCGGTGAAAGTCGTTTTCGTTTTTATGCGGTATTACACGAATGTGTAGAAAATGGTGTGTTACGAGTTTTCCGTTTAGTGGGGAAAAATCCCGTTCGTAGAATGAGATCGCACGACTACGATATCCACGATTTGTAAGAAGTTGAGAACGCGATTCTCTCTCGTCGCACGCCCGTCGGACCGTCGTTGTACAGGAAGAGCATAGACTAAACAATTTTAAAACAGATATGCCGGACGCCGCATGGCAATGTCATTTTATTGCCTAATTTATATAAAAATATCATAAAAATGTTGAGTAACGTATAATTTTCTCCTATAGCCTATTAAAGCTTTAATTTAAATAATAAAATGTAATTCGCTCTTTGTCTAATGTCTATTCTATCAAAAGTATTATTTCCACATTTTCCACCTTTCCAACATCATAATTTAGTCACTATGCCACGGGCACTTTTAAAGGCATTTACTGTTTTGAAACAACAGTAACTATAAATAAAATCATTCAATGGAGAGAACAATTGTTATGGTTTTATGAATAATAGGGAATGGTAAATTATAAACGGTGATGTTTATGCCTACTTTCTTGTCTGAAAATATTTAAAATGTGTTTGGCAATCATTCGTAATGTCTTTGTTTTCCTATTAATTTTATTTTACTTGGCAACATAGAATTTTATGTCAACCGGTTATGAAGAGTTTTCATCAACCGAGTGAAACTACCAAAACAACCAAAAACAAAAAACGCAATATCAGATTTCCGTATTTATTCAAATTAACATAACTATTTAGTCAAGTTTTTGTTAAAAAAAAAAGCTCTATTTGGTTTGTTACGGCAAGTAAACATTTTGTTTTATAAAATTCTGATTAAGATTCATTCAATTCACAGGCAGTTCCATCACATTTGATGATTATTATAACTTTTTTTTGTGCAAATCGGATGTTTATGTATGCCAAAAACCGAATCTGCCAAAAAAAGCTCAGTTTTTAACTAACCTTGTGTAAATATATCTTTAAATTATCAATTACCAGAGACAAAGTGCTCTTTACAATAACTACCATTCTAGTAGTATTACTTAAAATATTAAATTTAATTACATAAAATGTTGTTTGTTAACCATTTTGGCAAGGTGAGCAGACTTATATCAAGTAACTGAAGAGAGTCCATGCAAGATAAGTCTGTGCACGTGTTTGACTTTCAAGACTTTATTCCCGTAAGCACTTTTAATCACTTTCGGCATGATTATGGCGGTTATACATATACTTTGAAAACACGGAACACAGCACACTCTCTTGACATCTGACGCGCAGACTTATTTTGCGCGCACTCTATCCTAAGTAACTCTAAAAAAAGCTGTCATTTAAAATATACAATTTCACTCTTTTGTTTTTCACACAAAACACAACAAGTCACATGTTTTAGTACAAGACGTCTACTGTACTCTTTACAAATAAATAAATTATTTTATGTATATTATTACCATAAGAATACAATATGTAACAAAAACCCTGTTGTTCCTTTTAGGGACGTATACATTTACCTACAAGAACAACATTGATGAAATTATAATTTAAAAAAAATGAGCATTGGCCAGTCGAGAGGTCAATACCAAATAACTATTAAAATCGGCACATTCAAAAAAATGTTTAGAGTATCTGATTTTACAAGTACATCTTTGTTTCGCTAAATAGCCTACGAGTTCGGCGACTTTCTTTGAACCGATAGAAGATGCCGCCAAAAGCTACCGCGGCGCACGTGCGTGCCTACCTACCCCGCGACCCCGCCACCCGCCGGCGCCGCCCGGCGAATCACTTCATTTATCCTTTAGTCTCCCGCGCAACCTAGTTTTGAACGGATGTTATGTTATTGTTGACCTACGTAGTGAGTGACTTGTGATTTGTTTACGTTTACCATGTCCTATTCTAACGTAGAATATTTGAATATGCTGATGAGCACGCAGACTCTACCAAGAACGTTTAGCGAGTCTACCATTACCATCGGTGATTGCATTCTAACGTTTGCACGTACGTACAATACCGGAAGTGTGCCCGGACGAGAGCAACATCGAGCTGACGCAGGAAGAGGCAGACCGAGGACTGGAGACATTGACACCGAGGAGCAAATGTTGGACTTGCAAGATCACTGATCTGACGCCTTTAGATTCTTTCCTCTGGGGCAGTGTAAAGCAACAGCTGTTCAAAAACACGTGCGATACGGAGTTCGAAATGCGTTCACAGATAGTAGCAGCATTTGACCACATCAAGTCCGATACCTCCGTTCTGCGGAGCGTACGTAGGCGTTGCAACAAAGGTGGTCATATCGAAGAGCATCTCCGAGTCGTCAAATAGACATCATAATAAATTAATGCATTCAAATAAACATAAGGTTTTATGTGACAGACGCGGCGACTTTGTTTTTTTTTAATGTAGTGAAGTGTTAAATGTAGTTTTAACAATTATCAATTGTGCAAAATACCGTGTAAACCAACATTTTCAAACATTCATTCGTTAAAGTGAAAAACAACAGCTGACAAGGTCACGAACTTTTGTAGCAAAATGTGTAGGTAAGTGGCGCCGGTGTACCGGCCGGCGGCACAGATCAAAGAGTGGGCGGGTACGTTCTATTTTTTTCTGGTTCGCGTCATCGCTTCATGCAGAATTGCAGAGGTAAGAAATCAGTTAAACATTACAAATATTAATTATTAAATATTTATTTTAATAATTTTTTTGAACAGTTTTTTATAAATGACTTGCTTTATTACGTATTTAGACCGATTCTTAAAACGTAGGTAAAAGGAACAACAGGGTTTTTGTTACATATTGTATATTATAAGTATGTATTGGTGCCGATTCTGTTGTACACCGAACTAAACTAACTAAACTATCCCTAAAATTCCTTACTTTTGGCTATGAGAATCTTAACGCTATTCTGCAAAATAAAATCTCTAAATTTAAAAATATTTTGACACATCTAAAATCAAATTTGACAATTATTGCGACTCCACGTGGTACTTGTTTGCCACGTGATCTTTTTTTAGAGCCGTAGGCGCGCATTATGTGCGGCCTCGACTTGTTTTGTATGGAATTTTTTACTTTTTGTATGGAAAATATAAAAAAATATTACCAACACGTTGAGTTTTATAGGTTTACGGGATACAAAGGGGGTCGAAATTTTCATTAATTTTGCGATACGACACACCGTTTTCGAGATATAAGCAAAAGAAAAGAAAAAAAGATACAGTACTGTTTTTGCATCTGAAGTCGAGGTGTTGGTGTGAATTTTAGTTCATGACAACTAATTTTATTCCACACCTTTTTAATCGCGATTAAAAATAGTCTGATTTAGTTAAGACAATCAAAATTTTTGGTGAAAAACGTAAAATTCAGAATAGCAAAATTGCCATTTTCACTAAATTATAATATCAGTGCCATCTTAGTGCTGTCAAACTAAAATTTAGTTAAGTTGTGTCACTTTAGTCAATTTCAGAATGGGAAATCGTCGTTTGACAGGAATAAACTAAATTTTGGTGATTTTTAGTCTAGTTTAGAGAATTTTGTGACAAGAGAATCGGCACCATTATCTTACAAAGTTCTTAATGCAGCTGTGAATTTGTCGTGTGTATTGTGTAATACTTTTTCTGGGAATTTGTCCTCGAGCCACCAATACATTTTTGGTATTTCTTTTATCAAAATACCAGCAACACCAATCTTCTAATGTCATTGTGACGCATGCATGATTTTGCGCACAGCTGTGTCATGTTTTCGTTAATAATTTCGCAGATTGTCATTGAATAAAGTAAGAAAAACCGATAGAATTTGCGAATTTCGATATAAAAGTTCAAGGATATGTGATTGAGTGAAGATGTCTTCGTCAAAATCCGAATCTCTCAAAGGTATAAACGAAAACTTGACATTGTTTACTTGTATGGCTTCAAGGTGCTATCAAAAAAACTTATTTATTATCGTTTTACAGATACAGTGACAGTGTTAATTAACGCTATCGGCGATAACGAAAAATCCGTGAATAATGTTGTAATAAAATCACTGACCAAAATAGCGAATACCTATCCAAATGAAGTGATAGAAATATTTTGCGAGTTTTACACAAATACTGTGAAAGTCAACCCTACGCAGCTTGGAAACATTGTAAAGTAAGTAATTTATTATTTAAAAATGTCCTATGATGGTATTGTCGTTGATTTGTGTTTATTTATTTAGCTGTTGCAATAAGGTTAATAACCCAACATTATACCTTTGTTGTGCAATTTGCAGCATCTTTTATCTTGGCACATTATTAATATTATCGCATGTAGGTACGCAGTCTCTTTACCATAGTCATTCAACCTGGGTTAGGTACCTACTTAATGACCAATTCTCCCAATCACCAATGTGTTAAAATAAATTATAGTAATCATGAAAACAACAAGAGTTTTAAAAGAGTTTTTTAAAGTCTTGAATTGAATACTAGAGAATATAGTTAAATAGAAGAAAGAAATATTGTTTTCTTTTTTTCAGCTTACTGGTACTGCCCTATGCATTATTTTTAGAAACTACCCTCCCTATATCGGTCCACTTATCACCATATTATTGTTCTCTCTTCATCTTTTTAATTCAAATATTTTATCTATTAAATCTAATCTGCTAATGTCTAGAAAAGAATACCTGAAGTAAATATTAGTATGACATTGTGGATAAAAAAATATATTACTATGTACCTATATCTGATATTGCTAAATTATAGGTACACTTTTGCCATTTATTAATTCAATGCCATGCATAACTTGGAATACATAATGAAGCATGGAATCAATTCATATTATCACATTATATAAAATATTGTTTCATATAATGTTACATAACCAAAAGTCGGAATTAGGTAGAGATATTTATGTACTTGCATCAAAATGTTGATATTAATAGGGATCTTCCCGGGATTTCTAATGAACAATCCCGTGTGGCCAACAATATTATAAATAAATAATAATAAAATCCTCAGAGATAGACAGACAATTAAAGCAAAGATAATTAACATACAATTTTTATTAGTATTTACATTCATTTACAATACAAATTATTCATATCTTAAGCAAATTCTCATACTTATACCTCGCCTTTTTTTATAAATAAGAAAATACTTTTGCTTCTAGCCTAGACTCGTGAGGGTTTGATTATTCAAACGGCCCATCAGAATCATTTTCCTTGTTCGATTCATTCATAGTACCACTAAGATTTTAAGTGTTCGCTTCCAACATTACTGTATAACTTTTTTATTTAATAAATCACGGGATTTTTCTGCTCTTTAACACAAACACAAAACATAAGAAGAGGTTGGGGGAAAGATGCGTCACATCCACGCAAAACGGCTATCGCTCAGCATTATGCTGCGACCCTATCCAAGACAGAGCCCCAGCGCTGGTTTTCAGCGACAGCCGGCGCTGACGTAGTGACGTCGTCCGGTGGAGCAAACAATAGTTAGGATGCTGTACCAGTACAGAGTACTTACGAATGTTGCACTTAAATAAAAATAAAATAATTAAATTTAAATGTGATAGAATAAATACTAAACAGAAATGTAAAAGGAAATAGACATACATGCTACGAGAATATCATCCTCAATAAACGTTTTATATAGTTAATATAGTTTGTTGCCAACAAGGGCACTTAATCGTTAACTATAATACTGTGAACACATTAGAGTCCTTTTTGGCAACAAACTATATTATTTCAATGTTAACATCTCTTAATGTTTTGTCCCAATTCACCCCTGCATCTCTATTCACTCTGTTTTACGTTATTATTCTATTCTTTAAATAATGAAAACTTAAATGATTGGTAAAATTAATAAATATAAATTATAACAAGGTATACATAACATAATGAGGAAAATCAATTTTAATGGTTTCACTCTATATTCATTACACCATGTAATAACATATCAACTATTACTATCCCAGCGTCAGCTACAGGATATAAATCATATATACTCTTTTTTAAAGATATTAATAATTTGTCATGTAAACAGTAACTGGTAAAATTAAGTATATCACTTTGCTATTTTACATAAGAATAAAATAGTTAGAAATTGATATATTAAGTCCTACCTATACTGACTGATTTCCAGGTTACGTTATTGATTAAAACATTCTATGCTTGCTAGAGTGTTGTACAATCAAGAAAATTAATTGTAAAGCAAATTATCACTTAATGTCAATTTGCTGTGTTAAAGCCATTTTATACTACTGTCATTAGACTGATCGGTAGGCGCAGTTGGTAGCGACCCTGCCTTCTGAGCCGCTGGTCCCGGGTTCGATCGCCGGACAAGTCAAACATTTGTGTGCATGAACATGTCTGTTTGACCTGTGTCTGGGTGTGTATATGTATATCAGTCATCAGGTTACCGTAGTACAGGCTCTGCCTAGTTCGGGACCTGAAGACCTTGTGTGGATGTTGTCTCATATTATTATTATTGGCAGTTGTTATTTGATTAAACAAACAACTTGAGCTGGTAGTCAATTTAATAAACAATTAAATTTAAATGCAAAGTTAAAACTAGTGACATGCACACATTCCTTTTTTATTAACAGTATCCTCATAATCTTTCAGGGTTCTAGAACAAACATGTGTGAACCAAGTAAAGAGGTTGGAGCCCTCTTCAGCTACCAACCTAGTGACGGCCATGCTTCGTGCTATGATGGAGAATGTGACGTACGAGCCGATGGTACAGATGGGAGCCTCTGCTGTGCTGGTTGCCGTGGGACATGAGCATTTGGATCTGGTGAATATTTTGTTGTTATGTGACGACAAGACTATGAAATAATCAGAATAGGAAGTATTCATTTATAAAGGTACACCAACAGCTTCTGTAAATAATATGTATATCTATCTGAATTTAGAAGTCCCTGTTTTCATGCTCAGTAAGCAAGGCGAAGTTCACTGGAGAGAATGCATACGTAATAAGTACACCTCCAACATTGCTAATAGCTTAGAATACTGATTTTAAGAGAAAAATAAATCCTTTACTCAGTAACAACTTTACAAGACCATGAGGTTTCTTGTCCGATTAACTTTACCTGGAACAATCTTGGAAGGTTTTCAAAATTCTGTTGCCAAATGGAACCGTCCGTCCGTCTAGAAGTTAAACAGCCATTTTACTTGGAGACTTGGTACTATATCTATGACAATGATGTAGTAAAATTACAAGTAACCGAGATATGACAAAATAAATCTTTGCTTAAAAGCGTGTGGGTTATTGTTAGATCCCATAATTAAAAAGAGTTTCCAAGCAACGTTTTTTATTTAAGTCAATAATTTGTGAGATATGGGCTGTTTCCGGTTACAACCACAGAAGTAACTTTGCTCTTCATAGTTTTAAATAATTATAGTATTTTATTTATCTCACGAAGCGACGCGCGCTTTACTTGTGGTCACCAAGTGTATAAACACGCTGTGAATGTGTGTGTTAGCGCAGGAGCTCTCGGTACAATGGCGAAGTCGGAAATGTGTGTGTTATATGCTGACGCTACTCGTCTTCATGCACACATTCACAGCGTGTTTGTAAACTCGGTAAACACAAGTAAAGCGCGTGTCGCTTTGTGAGATAGAAAATACTGTACTAGATAATGAAATACGAACTTATTTTTGCGGTAAAATCAATACTGTGCATGCGTACTATTCATCCTAACTACAGATCCCTTCACTATGCGTGGTCTGATTCTGATTCTAAGTCTGTCAAATTAGTACCTGTGCCATTATTTGTTGTCGTTTATCGCCCACCAAATGGTCGTGACGGCCTCATGAGGTCATCTTATAGGTTTAAATAGGAGAAGCCATGCAATTTATTAGACACAATATATGCCCAGCAGTTAATGATGTTCATGATATTATTATGAAAGAAAAGACCGAAAGTCTGCCGACCTGTCTTACCAAGTGGTATCGTACTACCCGGTTCCTGGATCGTGGAGGTTAGATAGGCAGTCACTCCCTGTAAAATACTGGTATTCAGCTGTTAGAAAGGAAGCCGACCCCAATGTAGTTAAGGAAAAGTTTAGGCAGATGATGATTATTATGACAATAAAACATATTTTAAATGATTTCATCTTACCTACAGTGTCACTTATAATAATATGTTCTCTCTAAGTGGTGTCAATGTCGAATGTGTTACTACCTAGTTGCAACAGTAATCTGTCCGCTTTAAGAGCACAGCCACGCAACCACCTAAATTGGCGCCAAAAGTGGCCATTTCCTGTAGTTGGATGTCGGTTGTCATAGATGAGTTGAAATGCAGACTGTAAGTATATTTGATTGTATTTGCATTACATTATAAATCACTCGTCTTTCTCAGCTATGAATTATTGATCCACTTTTATTTTAACGAATAGGTGAGGTATTCATTTTTAAAATTAACAAAAGACGTGTCCGTACTGTCTGAAGGGCTTACTTTAACTGATCAATGTGAAGGTGAACACGGCTTTCTAATTGGTCAAGTGGCGTGGCCAAACTGAGTGACAACACTGACAATGACCAGTCACTATTTTCACAACTCGAATAGACTATAGTCGAGCCCTCAGCTCTGCTCGTCTTGACTCTTATGTACTTACCCTAAGACAAAGACAAAGACATTTCTTCGTAGGATACGGTACTTACAAAGTTGTTACATAAATGGTACCTATAGTTCTCGACATATCCACCGCTAGACGCAGCATACGAATATTTACATGTAATAATTGATACTAAAATTAATATTTAGTATCATAGTTTAAGTTAATTTTTATACACACACACTTATACCTAACACTAATGACACATTATACTCTAACGAAACTTACATTCTAATAAAAGCAAAACAAAACCAAAAAAATGTGCAGACTGTACCTATAATATAAATTATAATAAAAAAACACAACATTAACATTTAGAATCATAAAAATATAAAAAAGTGTATAACATATTAATAATATCGTAGGTACCTATTTATCATCAAAAAATTCTTTTATTGAGTAAAAACTCTTATGTAGTAGCCACGATCTCAACTTATTTTTATAAAAATGCAGGGGTGTCTCTCTGATTGGTTTTGGTACTTAACTTGGCTTTAGCGCATCTATGACAACCATGACAATAAACCAACTTTAGTCGTTAGGCCTATTTTCACCAACAAATCACCGTGTAGGTATTTGTGGAATATTTACGACTGACGTCACGACTGCCAGTTTTCAGTTGGCTAAACCCGATATCAGACGCTTCACTTTCTGTTCATTTCTGTTTTGCATTTTGCATCTTACACTCGAAGTGAAACGTCCGCACACAAAATGGATCAAAACTGAAACATTAATTCATCAGTGAACCGATCCAATGATGTTGGATTTTGGCACTCGGCATCTTTCACTCGCATATCTAATAATCGAAAAATGTAATGAAAGGAGCAGGAGGAGGGGAGGACTTAGAACTAGGTATTGTGTATTTCTTTTATTTCTTATTGTATTATTTTATCTTAGCGTTTGCTACACCGGTTGACGACATCACGTTAGCGCCGACTGTTGCTGAAAACCAGCGCAGGGGCTCTATCTCGCATAGGGTCATAGCATTATGCTGAGCGATGCCCGTTTTCCGTGGATGTGACGCATATTTTCCCCCAACTAGTTCTGTTTTGTGTATGTGCTCGTTCTCTGCGTCATAGTTACCGCAAATAAACGTATTTTCTTTCTTTTTTCATTCAGATGAACGTTCCTTCCTTTAATTTTAATTTGCACGAATGAAACAAAAATTAACTATTACTCGAGTGAACCATTCACTCGATTGAAGCGTCTTATATCGGCATGATGGTCAACATATTCTTGCAATCTCCAATAATTAGTTGATATTCTCTCTCCAGGTCCTACGTTCCCTCATCAACCAGCTATCACCAGCATCGGTGCCGCACTATACGATAGCCCACACTTTAGGCACGCTGGCCGCAGTCAACACTCACGGCGTAGTGCCACATATTAAGGAGATTCTCAGCAAGATGCTGCCTCTTCTCTCGCTGGTCAAGGCAGATGGATTGAAGCAGGCTTTTGCTTATGGTAAGTTATTTTACCTGGGCAGGGCAGGCATATTGCTCGCAGAACAGATGGCAGATGGTGCGATGACCTTGTGAAGGCCGCAGGAAACCGATAGATGCAGGAAGAACAGGAGTGATCGATGTGGCGACGCTTGGGAGAGGCCTATGATCAGTCTGTAGTGGACGTCATTCGGCCGAAATGATGATAGTGATATTTTTAATTATATAGCTACGGGTTTTGTTATGAATGTGTCAGCCGGTTACTGTCGCTTATAACATCCAACGTATCTAGTAACTGGACTGGCCCACTGTACTAGCAAGCGAGAGGTCGTGAATTGGAACAATGTAGTTGTAGTAAAGTGCAACAAGCATACTAACCTACTGCATTACGATAATGTACTACATTATAGGCTATGTATGCGTACCTAGTAACTTACCAGAGTTTGTTGCGCCACTTCTTCCCAGATAAAGCAATAGGAAGTTGTAAAGGGCGCCCGCCCTTCACAACTTTTGGGGGACTGTCTTACTTAATTTTGTCGTCCAAAAAGTGTTGATTCTCAGTCTAATTTGAATGTCAATGTTTTACTATAAGTACATATAATATACTTGTAAGCTAACAGACTTAAAATAATAATAATAATTTGTACATGTAATTAAAAAAGACGTGAATAACTCTTGTGGCATCAAAAAATTCGCATCGCTGTCAACAGGAAAAGTGCCCAAAAGGCTGGCAGCATTGCCACGTTGTATGGCGATGCTGATTCTCCGGCCAAAAAATTGCCAGCCCTCTGATCATGATCACGTGAAGAGTCGGCTAACCGCTTGGCGACGTCTCTAAAAACCAAGTGGGCACTCGTATTTCAACCCCAAACCAAACCATAGAACACAGAAATCCGTTTAAAAAAATGCATTGGGCTGACTGCACAGGGTACGTCAGACATAGTAATTTCAATTGAAGATGCTAAAGGACTAAAGTAAAGTATCGAATGAACATAATATAACAACAATCGAGCAAACGTTATAAATAGCAGATGTTTCATACATTATCTAAATTCAATGTTTTATCGCTCATTAAACTGCATGGTTGGAGTGGATATATTTATTATCTATATTGGATTTTAATTACAAATTGTTGTGTGTGTAAATACATTGTGTAATTACAAACAAGTTTAAACAAAGACTTTAATAGTCCAAAACTGCCGTAGTGATAGAAGAGCTCTTTGGGCGAAAGATCTTTATTTTACTTCGACTTGATATGAGTTATGTTAAGACTTCCTCACAGTAAAGCAACATAGCTATGTTCCAGTTTTGCAGGTAGGGTGGGGTGCAGGTGAAATTACAGGCACACATTAAACAACGTGGCGACGACAATGCGACAATAAATGAAAACACTGGTAACACTAATGCGTAGGAGTATTTTGAAACTATCGACTAAATTATAACATCGAAATAAAAAAGCGATTTTTAAAACTAACTGAATAATAGTGATGGGCCGACTATGGATTTTGCCGATCTTTGACTAGCTATAGTGACTAAACTATTGGATATATTTGACTCATTTTTTGTAAGCGGACTGGCAACGTCATAAGATATACGAATTATAATTTATTGTTGTATTGTCTCCACCTTGTATAATATCCTCAGCAAACAAATCAGACCCCTTATCTTTAAGCCAACAGCCGCAACAGGCCGCAACACAACGCATTTTTATGCAAAAAAATGCGGTGGGCATTTTACGCTTGTAGTGTGCGATAGTTCATAGAAAATGTACAAGAGTGATAAAGGAGGATTTTAGTGGTGAGGCCCGTCTTTATTAGCCCTTTACAAAACATAAATGTCCTTTCTCATGTACAAAACCAAATATTTCTTTCCAGCTTTCGGCCACTTCGCAGTCGCTGTATCAGAACAAATAGGCGACAACGTAGAAAACGACAACATAACATCTATCAAAGACAATTTTGTCACAGAATTCACCATCATATTTGACGTACTATACAATCAATGGCTTGCTTCATATGAACCTAAAGTTGCTGAGTCCGTTCTTGAAGCTCTTGGACCAATCACGAGACTTATATCGGAAAGACAGTTTAATGAAACTGTGAATAAATTTGTGCTTTCATTGCTGTCTTTGTATCGTAAGCCAGCAATCAATTTCTACTACATAAGTCAATGTATATCGTACTTACTGTCTCCATCGCCATTGAACCCGAAATTGAGTTTGAATGACAGTGTCATAAATTCAATAAACCATGTGCTTTTCAACTTGGTCTTGCTAGAACCTGATTATGACCAGCCTCATACTGTGAAAAACCATTTTGAGGTGCTCAGGTGTTTTGACTATATGGCTGGACAGTTTCCTGAACAAACTATAGAAGGCCTACTCCACCAATGCAAGAATAACCAAGAAAAGGACAGAATGAAAGCTGTCATCATCCTTACTCATTTGACGACATCTTCCCAAGTTTTTGTCGAAAACTACGCAACGAAATTCATTGCCTTACTCAAAGTGATGACAACGATGGAGCAAGGAGTGAAGATGAAGAAGTTATTAGTCAAAGCTATAGTAGGACTTGTTTATAGGAACTGTATTACAACTCCGGAAGATTTCACTATGGTGGAGTTTATAATAAAGCATTGTGCTTACGAAGCGCCCGCTAACGTTCCTAGACATGACGTTTTGGATTTGCATGATACGTGCAAAAGCTCCTTGATCCTTATGTGTAACACAGTTACAAGTATCAGATCTCAGTTACGTAACTTGTTACTCATAGCCATAACAGGTGAAGAGTTCAAATCTTCCATGGCAACAGTCTGTCATTGCCTAACGTCACTCCTTCAAAATAACTCTGACATCATCGCGGAAGATCAATCAGAGAAGGAAATCGAAATGAAGTGCTCCCCAGACTTGGTGTTCGTTCGGTGCTTAACACATGTGGTCGAACCTGATCAGGTTGAAAGGAACAAGAATATTCTTGTTTTCCTCGAAGAATATTCCGGAGATGTGCATAAGAACTTGAAAAATTCTTGGACAATTGAGATTCAGAGGTTGTTGAAGTTTGTAGAAACAAGTGAATCTAAGGAACAGTGGCATAGTATGTTGCTGGACCTTCTAGTGTCGGCTGTAGAGCAGGTTAACAGCAACAAATGGGTAGAATTCATTGCTACTTTGATATCACAGCAGATTATATCGAAGAAACAGTCGCCGATGATCAAAGGCGTGTCCTTACAGTACTTAGCTGTCTTATCATGCCACATGTCCAATGCGGCAGTCGTTGAAAAGATCCTGAAAATTATATTACTTGCATTGAAGTCTATACCAATGGAAAGCAGCGATTACGTCAGTAAAGCCGTAGGAATCGCTTCGAGACAGCACGGAGAATTTATCCTGAATGAGCTAGATGCGATCTACAAAGAAAATGAATCTAAAAGGGGCAGTAAGATACTCAATTTCTTGTCATCGAGACATTCCAAAAATGAGGTGGAGTTGGGTATTGTTAGGTATGCAGTTATTACGTGTTATGGCAAAGTTGCCGTGGACTGCCTAGACGGCCATGTCTTGGAAAGATTAGGGGATAATGTGACGTCAATTTTGTACGATATTCTAAAGTCAAACCCTCCTTTTGACCTCTGCAAAGCCAGCGTTACGACCCTATACGAGATAAGCAAGGCATTACATCCAGCCGCACATCATAATGTCGTACTAAGAAATCGCTGGCAGTTGCTAAACGCAGTTTTGGAGCAGATATACAATACAAATCTGGAAAAGCGGAATGTAGAACTTTATCCCATCATTGTCAAGGCTTCGAAAGCGCTTACAAAATTGCAAAAAGGAATATTGCCAGAAGAAAGAAATACGATATTAAGGGTTCTTTTTAACAGTATCTTTGGCGAACTGTCTTCCTTCAAACGGAAATATGAAATCGAAGGCAACGGTGATAAAAATGACAACCTAGCCAAAACTCTAAACGACAGCCTATCTCTGTTACACCAGTTAATCAAAGAATTGATTATCCAGTCTACTTGCTTAAGCACAATCGATGACCTAATCACTTTACTAATGGAATGGATCCGACACGAAAACGATGAGATCCGAACCGCATCGATTATGATCCTACAAGTCATATTCGACACTTACATAAAAAACGTGAAATTGAACTACGAAACTCCGAGCAAATTCGGTCAAATGGGGTACTTACTCGGACTTATAATTCCAGGAATCGCAGATACAAACTTCCCAGTAAGACTAACGACCATAGATTGTATAAAAGTCATAATTCAGATTCAAGATTTGTACGAAGGACATACAATAGCGCCTGATGATGAATGCATGTCGAATTTGGGACATCTCCAAAATAACATCTTAACGAACGATTTAAACATGATCAGTGATTATTGTACTGCGTTATGCGAGACCATATCTCCTAAAATCCCTCATCATCACAATATGCAGTTCATAGAAAGTTTGCTTGAAATGTATGATGACCAGGAGTTCAGAAGCGTGGGGATCAGTTCGATCTTAGATGCCTACTTCTCAAGTAAGGGTCAGGATTTGTACCAGAGCATTGAAAGGATCGTGGAGGTGCTGTTGGCGACAATGACCGAAGTGGGGGTAGAAGCGAGACAGAGGCTAATGAAACCGATGACGTCATTGACGCGTCATCACTCGAATGCTGTCATTGCTGTGCTGCTGGCGCAAAAGTTGCCGTTGAAACCGTAAGTAGATCTTTATTATTATGTATTTGATAAATTAGGCTTTGAAAGGGCAGGCAGGATTGCTTCCCAAAAATGTTCAAAATAGCTATTCACAACCTTCGATTCGCTTCCGTGCCGATTCGAACATCAATGTTATCGAAGGAGTCCTCTAATCACTGTTCACAAATCCGAAACCCGAAAATGTTGGCAGTTTTAACCAAATAGAAGATCAATAATCTTTCGACGGCTATTTGCGGTCGGGGACTAGTCAAATCAGGTAACCAAAAATGTGTGAATGATTGTGAATAGCTATGCAGGTACCTAATAGAGTAGGAGTATGTCAATTTTATTTCACTAAGGCTTAAAATTACATTATAACTGACTCGAACTGTTCCAAAAAACACTAACTACAAAACCGAAACCTTCCCTAGTAAAAAATACCTCGTGAAAGTTGAGATAGCATATACATTACAGTAGATCTGTTGCCGATGAGAAGTTCTAACTCATTATTTTTTCAGTATAATGGTCAAGAAACTATACTCGAATCGCCACTTACTCCACTATCTATTTTTGCATTATGAATTCTAAACTGATTTCTGAGTGACCATTTGTAATAAAAATGTCCTAAATATTTTTGATTACAATGAACTTGGGATTGAGTGTGTTTTCCCAAATCTCGATAATTACTGTTGAGATGTGTGCTTTGCTATTAATATATAATAATTGGTTAATTTGCGAGAAGCTTAACATCATTCAAAAAGAGCCAATTTTTGGGTATGATGAATTGATGATACCCAAAAATTTTCTCTTTTTTAATTATGTATTAAGTAGCGTAAGAGTGCGGCGGGCATAAAGTCACAACCTCTCTAGCTGCCTTATTTTTCGGCTTAGCGTAATGTCGTATTTGTAGCAAAAACAATAAAATTTACCACGTTCCGTAATGTCGTATTTGTAGCAAAAACAATAAAATTTACCACGGTCCCCTGAATACTTAACTCAAAATTGCAGATTTTTAAGTTATGTCACCCTTCTTGCCAATGAGCGAATATTGCTTACAACATGAAGAAGATTTTCATCAAATTCTTATCTTTCAGGAGCGTATTAGCTTGTTGGCGCAGCCTCGCCCGTGACGAAGGCCAATCTGTGGCTATTACCGACAATTTCCTTCGACTGATGACATCAGTGGAACTCTATGAAGATCCTTACCATATTACTGAGCATCATATTGCTGCTCTCCAGCCCTTAACTGTAAGTGATGAATGACATTTAGTTCATGAAATACAACTAAAAAGTATTGTTGATTTGTCATTTAGCCGTAGTTTAGGCAAACTGATTGTGAAATAATTTGTTGATTTATTCAGGAATAATAATTATAAAAGACCTCGATAAATAGCGTACCTACTGCACTAGCAGAACTCTTGACTACGTTCGAATTCATTTAAAAATGGCGGAATTTGGAACAGAATCAAAATTGTCTGCAGTTCTTCACCAAATATGGCATTTGTTTTCCATGATCAAATGAGAATTTATCGGCCTGGTTTACCGCGATCAAATCGTCTAAGACAACTTACAAAATATTGCGTCAACGAACTAAAACGTAACTAACTATACAGTGTACCCTAAACTCCCTCATTTCAGCTCATAAGCGCCTTCGGAGAGATGCTCCAAGAAGAGACAATGAAGCCAACCTGCATAGCAAAATTCTCCGACCTCTTCGCCGTCCTATACACCACGCTCGCTTGCTACATCGACGCGGAATCGCCCGCGTACTCGCCGCCGACCAATAAGAATCAAGAACGCTTTGGATTTGTACCCAATAGGGACGCGATTAAGTTGTCGCCCGCCAAGATAACGGTGCAGACTTTTAACGCGTTCTTGGAACAGGCTGATTGTCATAAGGTGAGTTGTTCTTTTTTGTTCTTTGTGGTTAAAAATAAAAAGGTACATTTACTTTAAAAATACTTGATAATGGGGCTCTAAATAAGGTCAGTTCACTTGTAAATGTCATTTGCCTCCTCTTTTTTATAACAATTTTTAGAATAAATAAGAAGATCCGGTTAGAATTCAACATTTATTTATTTTTTGTGCAGTGGTGGCCCAGTGGTAACGGCCGCGACTAATGAGTTTACTTTGTATAAATGATTTCATCACCACTGCTGTCAAAACGAAGAAGGAAAACATGGCATGTGAGGAAACCGGCATGTCCTAGAGCCAGAAATTCGAAGGCTTGTGACATCTACCAACCCGCGTGGTGTATTACGCCCCACTCCCTCTCACCGAGAGAAGGCTTGTGTCCCAGCAGACATTATAGGCTGATTATGCTCATTTATTTAATTAATACATTTAATACAACACACAACAACAACACATATATTTTTAGTACTGTTCTCAAGTAAGTGACTTATGTCTTTATTGGGAATAAAGTTTCTTTAAACCGATATTGCAAAATCTCAACTATTAATTAAATTAAATTAAAAAAAAAAACATGATCTTAAAAAACAATTTGGACTCAGTAGTGATAGATGTGATTTTGAACATTTTATAAAGCCATAAAACTGAATTTCTGGATACGATACATACCCCGGCACATTTGCGCACTGCATCCGAAAACGGACCCTTCAACATACCTAGTTACTAGCTGTTGGGGCTTCTGAGGAATTTTTCAATGATACGAGAGCATTCTTTCTTCAATTCGTTATAATTTCAAAAAAAGCACAAGGAATACAGATAAAAAATATCATAGATCTTAACTCTATACATCACCAAATCAAAAAGTGACGGTTTTAGCGACCGAGCCGAGAGTTGTCGCGGCGGTTCGCGAGGTGGCGTTGGGTGTCCAAACGCAGTGACGTTTTTATCGACTGATCGGAGTTGTCGCGACGGCTCGATAGATGGCGCTGGGTTTCCAGACATGCCGGCCGCCTTGGAAGCCTCTGGTTTCAAGACTCGTTGGCTGCGCTGCCAGCTGCGTCGGCTCCGTTGGCTGCATTGGTCCCATCACTCGTCGCCGATGGCACCGGAAGTGGACAAATCTTTGACCACGCTCGCTGTACAGTGCCAGTCGCGGTTCGAAGTACAGCCACGCGACTTACACCGTCGCTCCCTGTGAACATTTTAATGATTCTCCCCATGCGCCATTTCAGAGGAGGCAAATGGTCGTCTTTGATGACGACAAGGGTGTTTAACGTCAACTCTTGGTTAGGTGTCTTCCACTTGGTTCTGGTTTGTAGTTCTGCTATGTAGTCGGTCGACCAACGCTTCCAAAACTGTTGCCTCAGGTGCTCTACCTTCTGGAACCGTGTCAGGCGATTCATCGGCTCTGCTGTCAGGTCCTTGCAGGCTGGTGAGAGGAGTGGCCGGCCGATCAGGAAGTGTGCTGGACTAAGTGGAAGGAGATCGTGTGGGTCTGCGGACATAGGACACATTGGACGGGAATTCAGGACGGCTTCGATTTGTGACAACACCGTGCTGAATTCCTCGTATGTTAGATTGGCGGTACCCATCACCCGCCTCAGGTGGTGTTTACACGATTTAACCCCTGCTTCCCATAATCCCCCAAAATGAGGAGCATAAGGCGGTATAAATTTGAATTCTATATTATCATTAGAAAATTCATCAATTATTTGATGTGAATGCTCATTAAACATTAACTGAATTTCCTTCATGGCTCCGACAAAATTTGTCCCATTATCTGAGAAAATTTGAGTCGGTTTACCACGACGGGATATAAATCTCTTAAGTGCCAATATGTACTCTTGAGCAGAAAGGGTACTGACCAGTTCAAGATGGATAGCTCGGGTGATAAAACACACAAAGAGGCATATGTAACCCTTTTCAAGTCTAGCCCCCCTACCTTTGCGGTTTAGCACAGATATGGGTCCTGCATAGTCAACTCCACAGCGGATGAATGGAAAACCCGGTTCCAACCGTTCCACAGGTAAGTTACCCATGATTGGAGAAACGGTTTTTCCCTTCAGACGCGTACAGCGGACGCACTGGTGAACTACCCTTCTGGCCAGATTTCTCCCCCCTAACGGCCACCAACTCTCATGCATAGTAGCTAGTAACAGCTGAGGACCACCATGGAGAAGTTTTTTATGAAAGTGCTCAAATAATAATAAAGTTAACCTATGTTTACAACATAATAGGGTCGGGTGTTTTTTATCATACTCGAAATCACGTGAATTAGACAATCGCCCGCCTACTCTTATTATGTCATGTTTATCTAAAAATATGTTAAGGCTAGAAATAACACTTGTGGTTTTCAGTGGTAAGTTTCCTTTTAATTTACTATATTCATTAGGAAAGGATTCCCACTGTGCGAGTCGCGTCAACATTTGTGTTGATGCACACAACTCATTCACAGATAATGGCCCCACAGTGCGCTCGTGGCGTTGTTGTGTGCGCGAATTACGGATAAATCGCAATACGTACGCACCTGTGCGACGAATACGATTGTACGACGAAAATCTGTCAAAATTAATAACTATGTTTTTATTTTGTGTCACATCACAAACCATAGACTTTGTTTCCGATTTTAATTCTGGTAGGTCAGTAGCGGCATACTCAGACTGTGAACTTACGTTTTGTTGCGACCACATCGACTCAGGATGTTGTAGGAACAGTGGGCCGTTCCACCAGAGCCTACAGTCACTAAGTGAGTCGAGAGTTAGCCCGCGTGAGACTAAGTCCGCTGGGTTATTCTTAGTACCTACATGCGCCCATATAGCATTACTTGTAAGATCGTTAATTTCTACCACTCTGTTTTGCACAAAAGTTTTCAAAGAATGTGGCGACATGCGTAGCCACCCCAGGACAATGGTCGAATCTGTCCATAAGAAAGTTTTATAAAAGGTCACTCGTAAAGAGTTCTTAATTTTCTTAGACAACCGTGCGCCAATCAAAGCCCCGCATAACTCTAGTCGCGGTATACTAGTTGGTTTTAACGGCGCGACCTTGCTTTTGGCACAGAGTAATTTAATTGTCACAGGCGAATTATCTGAGTATGTACGCACATAAGCGCATGCGCCATATGCACATTGCGACGCATCGCTAAAAATATGTAGTTCTATGTATTGTATGTGTGAACTCATTACATGACGCGGGATGCGCAATGACCGCAAACATTGTAACGTACTAATAAACTTTTCCCAAGCTAATACTACATCACTAGGAACCGGATCGTCCCAATTTATTTTACATAACCATAACTTTTGCATAACAATTTTTGCTAATATTATTGCTGGCGCTAACAATCCCAAAGGGTCATACACCTGTGCTATCACTGATAACATGGTGCGTTTAGTTAACGGGTTTGTAATATCAATTACCCGTGATGTGAAGTGTAGTTCATCACTTTTATTAAACCATCCCATACCTAAAGTTTTATTTTGACATTGATCTCCTAACGCCAATCTTTTTGATATGTCATGGGCAGTAATATCCAGATTAAATGTCCATTTACGTAATGGAAAACACGCCGATTTTAAAGTACTAGTTACTTTATCGCACATGTCCAATAAATTATTTAAATCATTGTTGGATATATTTAAATAAAATGTGACTTCGCTTGAATATTGATTATATTTGGTACAGAAATCGGTTACAATATAAATTAAAACTAGTAGGTACTAGGCGTGCGTTGCTGTCCGAATCTGTAGGCGAGAGTGCGCGGCGCGGCCGCCGACCCGATCAGCTGAGACCTCTCCTCCCGCGTCCCCCGCCGCTGCTCGTTCACGCGTATGATGCGTGAACATCCTCCGGCGCGTTGAGAGCCATAGCTTTCAAGAAGTAGACGGGGAAGGGGACCTGGATGCGGCCCGCTCCGCTTCGTTGTCATCTTTGGATTGTGAAGTTGGCAAAGGACATAGTCTGTTGATCGCCCTTCGTATAATGCCCTTTGAAGTAGTGACGTCAGCTACCCTGCTGACGCCGTCGGCCCCTGGATAGAGGCGAGACACGCGCCCCAGCCGCCATTGTAGTGGCGGTAAGTTGTCTTCCTTCAGTAGCACCACGTCACCGCAGGTGAGCCCTTGCTGTCCAGTGCGCCACTTGGTGCGCTGCTGCAGCTCAGAGATGTACTCCCGGCGCCATCTCTCCCAGAAGTGCTGCCTTATCTTCTCTAGGAGCTCGTATCTGTTGGGTCTAGTAGCAGTGATGGGCTTCGTTGGGACAGACATCAGTGGTCTCCCAATTAGAAAGTGGCCTGGAGTCAGAGGAGAAGGATCAGTACAATTGGACGAGAGAGGAGTCAGCGGGCGTGAATTTAGGATTGCTTCAATCTGTGTGAACAGCGTTGCTAGCTCCTCAAACGTCAAAGCAGCATTTCCTGCTACACGTTTCAGATGAAACTTAGCTGATTTAATTCCAGCCTCAAATATTCCACCGAAGTGGGGAGAATAAGCGGGGCTGAATACAAATTTGATACCTTCAGAAGAGGCATAATCACTGACAGACTGACGGCTGGATCGAAGCAGCCTACCTAATTCATTGTTAGCTCCTACGAAATTCCTACCGTTGTCGCAAAAGATCTCATGACATTTTCCCCTGCGTGATATGAATCGTCTTAGGCATAAAATAAAAGCTTGAGTACTCAGGTCACTTACAAGTTCCAAGTGAATTGCCTTGGTACTAAGGCATACAAATAAACATAGATAACATTTACTAATTCGGTTACCACGACCTTTACGGTTACTTATCATAAAAGGTCCAGCAAAGTCAACTCCGCACGAGTAGAAAGGGAAACAAGCATTAGTACGCGCTTCAGGTAAATGACCCATTATTGGTTGTAAGGTATTCGCTCGCAATCGAACGCACACAATACACTGTCTAACTACTTGCCGCGCTAGGCATCTCCCTCCAATGGGCCAGTACTTATCACGCACTGACGCTAACAGTAGCTGTTGACCTGCGTGAAACAAACGTATATGTTCACTTATCATTAGTATCTTAGTTAAATGATGTTTTGAATTCAATATTATAGGGTGTTTCTTATCGAAATTATAATTGGAGTTTTCTAAACGACCACCCACACGAACAATGTCATTGGAATCTATAAATGGAGTTAATTGTAATAATTTATTTTTTCGTGGTAATGTTTTTCCTTGTTTAAGTAACTCAATTTCGAAAGAAAATGATTGTAATTGACTAATTTTAATTAAAAACATAATTGAATTATTTATTTCGTCTGAGTTTATAGGGCCTGAGTACTTTTGTTTATTTTTATTACAGTTATTAACAAAACGTAGAACATATGCAAATATTCTACTTAACTTATTGAAATTGGAATGCTTATTAAAATCTATAAATGAAGTTTTGTCGGTAGAATTGTTTGCTGCAGATAATAATGAATGTACCTTCAACTCTGGTAATATTTTAGCTACGATTGAATTTTGTGGCCATTCTAAACGTTCTTTCTTTAGGAAAGAAGGACCTTCCCACCACAAGGAAGAAGATGATAGATCTTGGGGTTCAACTCCCCTTGAGGCCAAGTCAGCTGGGTTCATATTTGTGGGTACATGTCGGTGTTCAAAACCATTAGTTAACTCATTAATTTCATTAACCCTGTTGCAGACAAACATTTTTAGATTTCTCACATCTGTTTTTAACCATCCTAAAACCACTGTTGAATCAGTCCAAATGGTTTTACAATTTATATTAAATCGAAATGACTGAAGAATTTTATTAGATAATTTAGCCCCCAGCAAACAACCCAGTAATTCTAATTTTGGTATAGTCATAGGCTTTAAGGGCGCAACCCTTGCCTTTGCGCACAGAAGTCTTACAGTAACCTCATTTTTTTCGTTTATTGATCGTAAGTATACACATGCGGCATACGCTTTCTGTGACGCATCGACAAAGCAATGTAGTTGTATGGATATCGGGAAATCGCAAAGAACATTTCTACTAACTTTAATATTAGAAAGGAAGTGCAAACTAGTAATGAATTTTAACCATGTTTTTAATTGAGTTTGTGGTATAGGCTCCTCCCAGTTTAGCTTGATAACCCATAACTGTTGCAAAAAGATTTTAGCCTTAATAATGCATGCACAAATTAATCCTAAAGGATCAAATATTTTACAAATAGTAGCTATAACGACCTTTTTCGTAATAATTTCCGGTGGCGATTCGATCTTTGAGGGAAACCCAATAATATCTAGTTTTGGAGAATAATTCAAACCTAGCACACTGGATTCTTTTGTTAAATCTACCGGGTCGAGCATAGTTTCATCAACAGCAAATGCCTGTAAACAGTTAGTACGAATCTTTCTTAAAGGGAAGCATGCCGAATCTAGAATTTCCTTAATATTTTTGTAAATGTGCTGCAATTCACTTTCACTTTCCGCTCCCGTATTCAAATCATCTATATAAAAGTCACTTTTAATAATGTTCGCGATAGTGTCGTCATTACATTCTTTAGCCAGTTGTAATAAACATCTGGTACTCAGGAATGGAGCGCTGGCCAATCCATATGTTACTGTATTTAATTGTAAAACTTTTAAATCATTATTATCATCGGGTTCCGTATGAGATGAATCCCTCCACAGAATTAACTGAAGGTGACGTTGAGAAGTATGCAAGGCCGTTTGTCGGTACATTTTCTCAATGTCTCCTAAGAGAACAAACCTATGCCCGCGGAAGCGTATCAAAATTGAGATTAAGTCGGACTGTACAACTGGACCTACAGCCTGTATGTCATTTAATGACTTACCAGAAGTAGTCCTGTCACGGTCGCCAAATGTTGGATATATTTAAATAAAATGTGACTTCGCTTGAATATTGATTATATTTGGTACAGAAATCGGTTACAATATAAATTAAAACTAGTAGGTACTAGGCGTGCGTTGCTGTCCGAATCTGTAGGCGAGAGTGCGCGGCGCGGCCGCCGACCCGATCAGCTGAGACCTCTCCTCCCGCGTCCCCCGCCGCTGCTCGTTCACGCGTATGATGCGTGAACATCATCATTTCCCAGTAATACGTCATCAACGTAACAGTCATCCCGAATCACGGTAGCTACCTGCTCATCATCACACTCACGCGCGAGTTGGTTCAGGCATCTCATACTCAGATAAGGTGCTGACGCCGTGCCGTAAGTCACGGTGTTAAGACGATAAATGCCTATTGGGTCCGATGGATTTTTACGCCATAGAATTAATTGTAAGTCCCGCTGATCCGATTGTATTAAGATTTGACGATACATTTTCTCCACATCGGCACATGCTACGTGTTTATACTGCCTAAAGCGTAATAATATGGAGAAAATGTCGTTTTGAAGCGGCGGCCCAACAAACTGAATGTCGTTCAGCGACTTACCGGTAGAGGTCGCTGCGCTAGCATCAAACACCGTGCGTAATTTTGTGGTGCTACTATTTTCATTCATAACACCGTGATGCGGTAAGAAATAGTGAGGCGACCCGTAGGTATTTATGCGACTCATGTGACCAAGAGTCTCGTATTCGGTCATAAACTGAATGTATTTTTCCCTAAATTCGGGTAGACGATTAAATTTTCGCTCGAGAGACAACAAACGTTTTTCCGCGGAATTATAACTTTCTCCGAGAATTATAGGCGATTCTTTGAAAGGAATACGTACCGAGAATCGACCATCTTGAGAACGTGTTGTCGATTCCGTGAAAATATTTTCGCATTTTTGCTCGTCGGCACTAAGGATATTTCCAACGTTGGAAATCTCTTCGAGTTCCCAAAATTGCTTTAATTGTTCATCTAATTTTTGTGTATAATTACACTGAACCTGATTTATGCGCAGGCCATTATTACTATTATACAACGGTCCCGACATTATCCACCCTAGTTTCGTATTCTGTAGATAGGGTCCCCTTTTCAACCTAATATTTCCATCAATTAATAACTCCCAAAATTTATCCGCGCCTATGAGGATATCTATATCCGACGGCGAATGAAAGTTTGGATCAGCCAGTTGAAGATTGTCTGGGATATTTATGTTATCAATATTTATATTAAATGCCGGTAACCTATTTGTGATGCATGGCAACACTACACAATTAAAGTTTGTTTGATACCGCTTAACCTTTGAGCGTAATAGTATGTTACACGTGTGAGTAGACTTAGTGATTGACTGACCCACACCGGTAACTTGGCAAGTGGACTGTATTAAAGGTGCGTTTAACTTATCGCACAAAGATTTCGTGATAAAGCTCTGCTGGCTCCCGTTATCAAGGAGTACGCGCGCCGTAAGAAATTCGTTTCTATTATCCGCGATATCCACTAGCGCGGTAGACAGCAGAACCGTGGGTAACACGGACTGAGTACACGAGTCAGAACTGTCAGCTGACGTATGTAACGAGGTTGAGACATTGGCGTTGGTGGTTACTGATTGCGATTGTGTATTACTCGCATCTACCACGTTTTCTACGCTATCAATATGAATCAAACTATTATGTTTTTCACGATGACACAGCCTACACGGGCCGAATTTACAATCGTCGACCGTATGGCCTGAACGTAAACAATTTTTACAAATATTAGTTGTGCTAACTAAGTTAATCCTCTCTAGAATAGGTAAATTAATAAACTTAGAACACGCATAAAGTGAATGATTACCTTTGCACATCACGCACACGCACGGACTGCGTTTGGTTGGTTTCGAGTTATTATTCTTATCTCCAGTGGCGACGTAACTGTGAGTAGATTGTTTTTTGTTTTGACTCTGTTCACTACTTTTGCTCTCGTGTGAATGTTTACTATGTTTACCCTTAATCATGTCTAACATATCCGCCTTGTTCTTGAGAAACTTAAGTAAATCATCTAACTTCACGAAAGGCAGCTTTTTATTATCATTATAAAGTTGACCTTGAAACTGTTCCCATTCACGTTCAGTACTGGGATCTAACTTCGAAACAACCAAATAAATAATTAACGTATCCCACGCATGCGTTGGTTCCCCGAGTGAAGCAAGCGCACGTAAGTTTCTAAACACTGTGTCTATAATTTTCCTTAACTGTGAAGCCGATTCTTTATGTAACTGAGGAATCGTATGAAGAGATCTGACATGGTTTTGTTGCAATAACCGTAAATTGTTGTAACGATTCTCGAGCAGCGCCCATGCGTGAGAGTAATTGCTGGCCGTAAATTCCAATGCACTAATCACCTGCGACGCACTATTTGTTAATGACGATCGTAAATAGTGGAATTTTTGTATGCAGTCTATATCCTCACGATCATGAATCATGCTACAGTATGTATTCTTAAATTCTAACCAGCTATCGTACGAGCCGTCAAAGGTAGGTATTTTTATGTCCGGTAACTTTACACATATTTGGCTTCTATTAACTACATTATTTTTATTTCCAGGTACCTCTCTCTGCAGCAAGAGCTTGGCGGAAGCTACAACCTTATAGTACTGATCTTCAAACCGATCTCGGTCTTCCAGTTGTTTTGGAAGATCGGGTCCGGTTGTGTTTTCGTCAATTAAATCTTGTAACTCGGTGTAACTATTTAACAAACTAGAACTATTCTCTATGCGTAACTGTACCTCTAAAACCTGTTCTTCACTTAACGGGCTGACAAATCTTTTAATGTAATTTTCCAAAATAGTTAGCCGACCTTTGATCACTGCTCTTTTCTTAACCAATTCCGACATCTTAGCTTCACTCATTTTAAGGGACTATAAGAACACAAGAGTACTCACAGTAATCCTTCCTTTATGATACGGACGCCTGACCCGTACCGCCCACGCAGCCCCGCGAGATTAGGTATACCTCACGGCGGCGGCGTCGGGTTATGACGTCACAGGCCGGGCACCGCCGCTCAACAACTACGAAAACAGCACGAATATTAACACAGACCGAAAGATAGGATGGGAAAGGATAGGAAACTCAGACCTGCCACTCCCTCGTTGCTCCTCTTGACTCTTCAGTCTTGGTATTCAGCGCGTCAGTGTCTTCGTAGGTACAAAATGGCGCCGCGCCGGGTGAACTTCTTCTTCTTGATTATATTCGTATTTTAATGCGACGAATATTTATATACTCGAAGATCTATGGATTCACCACGGACATTTTCATAATTTGGCTCGTATGGACCATATGTTGGGGCTTCTGAGGAATTTTTCAATGATACGAGAGCATTCTTTCTTCAATTCGTTATAATTTCAAAAAAAGCACAAGGAATACAGATAAAAAATATCATAGATCTTAACTCTATACATCACCAAATCAAAAAGTGACGGTTTTAGCGACCGAGCCGAGAGTTGTCGCGGCGGTTCGCGAGGTGGCGTTGGGTGTCCAAACGCAGTGACGTTTTTATCGACTGATCGGAGTTGTCGCGACGGCTCGATAGATGGCGCTGGGTTTCCAGACACTAGCACTACTAGACTCGAGTTAAAAATGTTCTCACTTCGAACCGTCATTTCTCGAACGCAGTGCGCAAACAATAATATTTCTTACGAAGATTATAGCCAGGATTTGTGCCCGGTTGTTGGCAATAGACTCACCCCATTACATGGGCGACTGGCGAAATCTAAAGCGAAAACTAACCACCTCTGCATATCCCTTCAGGGAATCAAAATCAAAATATTTTATTTTACATAAACCCACATGGACGCTTTTGAAACGTCCGAAGCAAGGTGCACGGTTCCAATTGGTCGTGTCCTATGGAGAAGAGCCGGCAAGAAACTCCACGGTTACTCTTTTAAAAATAATTGTCTTTACAATGTTTTCAAATTACAGTGTTTATAGGTATGGGAGGACAGTGTAGGCCTGTCAACAGGTACCTGGTACTTAACAAGATAGAAAATGATCTACAAATCTTAAGTTTACAAGTTAGGCCTACAACGAATACAGGTGTAAACTTATGTTTATGTTAATAAAGCTGTTATTTCTCATAGGTCCGCGAAGCCTGCTCCCTATGCCTCAGCATAGAGCACAGCGATTCTTCCACCACCCTCCTAGATCTAGCGCCCATACTGAGCGGAGCGTTGTGTCGCGAGTGTCCGCAACACCTGTCGCGCGTGGTGTCGAAAGTAGCCACGTACGGCCGCTGTCCGCTCCCGCCGCAGCGATGTGCTGCGCTTGCGCTTTTAGCAGACTTACTAAACTACAGGTATGTGTGATACTGACACTTAGAGTCAACATCAGTCTAATGTCATCTGTCAAAAACACGGAAAAAATACTAGTCCATTTACAGTTATTTGACTCCGAAAACAGCAGCATCTCAACATTAACTTTATGATAACGAAAATAAGGATCTCTGAGACTTTGACAGACTTGCCAGTGGCAGCAACCCAACAGCAACGTTATGGTAACGAAAATAAGGATCTTTGAGACTTTGACAGACTTGCCAGTGGCAACAACCCAACAGCAACCTTATGGTAACGAAAATAAGGATTTATGTGACTTTGACAGACTTGCCAGTGGCAGCAACCCAACAGCAACCTTATGGTAACGAAAATAAGTATCTATGAGACTTTGACAGACTTGCCAGTGGCAGCAACCCAACAGCAACCTTATGGTAACGAAAATAAGGATTTATGTGACTTTGACAGACTTGCCAGTGGCAGCAACCCAACAGCAACATTATGGTAACGAAAATAAGGATCTATGAGACTTTGACAGACTTGCCAGTGGCAGCAACCCAACAGCAACGTTATGGTAACGAAAATAAGGATCTTTGAGACTTTGACAGACTTGCCAGTGGCAGCAACCCAACAGCAACCTTATGGTAACGAAAATAAGTATCTATGAGACTTTGACAGACTTGCCAGTGGCAGCAACCCAACAGCAACCTTATGGTAACGAAAATAAGGATTTATGTGACTTTGACAGACTTGCCAGTGGCAGCAACCCAACAGCAACCTTATGGTAACGAAAATAAGGATCTCTGAGACTTTGACAGACTTGCCAGTGGCAGCAACCCAACAGCAACCTTATGGTAACGAAAATAAGTATCTATGAGACTTTGACAGACTTGCCAGTGGCAGCAACCCAACAGCAACCTTATGGTAACGAAAATAAGGATTTATGTGACTTTGACAGACTTGCCAGTGGCAGCAACCCAACAGCAACCTTATGGTAACGAAAATAAGTATCTATGAGACTTTGACAGACTTAACAGTGGCAGCAACCCAACAGCAACCTTATGGTAACGAAAATAAGGATTTATGTGACTTTGACAGACTTGCCAGTGGCAGCAACCCAACAGCAACATTATGGTAACGAAAATAAGGATCTCTGAGACTTTGACAGACTTGCCAGTGGCAGCAACCCAACAGCAACCTTATGGTAACGAAAATAAGGATCTCTGAGACTTTGACAGACTTGCCAGTGGCAGCAACCCAACAGCAACCTTATGGTAACGAAAATAAGGATCTCTGAGACTTTGACAGACTTGCCAGTGGCAGCAACCCAACAGCAACCTTATGGTAACGAAAATAAGGATCTCTGAGACTTTGACAGACTTGCCAGTGGCAGCAACCCAACAGCAACCTTAAGGTAACGAAAATAAGGATCTATGAGACTTTGACAGACTTGCCAGTGGCAGCAACCCAACAGCAACATTATGGTAACGAAAATAAGGATCTATGAGACTTTGACAGACTTGCCAGTGGCAGCAACCGAACAGCAACCTTATGGTAACGAAAATAAGGATCTATGAGACTTTGACAGACTTGCCAGTGGCAGCAACCGAACAGCAACCTTATGGTAACGAAAATAAGGATCTATGAGACTTTGACAGACTTGCCAGTGGCAGCAACCCAACAGCAACATTATGGTAACGAAAATAAGGATCTATGAGACTTTGACAGACTTGCCAGTGGCAGCAACCGAACAGCAACCTTATGGTAACGAAAATAAGGATCTATGAGACTTTGACAGACTTGCCAGTGGCAGCAACCGAACAGCAACCTTATGGTAACGAAAATAAGGATCTATGAGACTTTGACAGACTTGCCAGTGGCAGCAACCCAACAGCAACCTTATGGTAACGAAAATAAGTATCTATGAGACTTTGACAGACTTGCCAGTGGCAGCAACCCAACAGCAACCTTATGGTAACGAAAATAAGGATTTATGTGACTTTGACAGACTTGCCAGTGGCAGCAACCCAACAGCAACATTATGGTAACGAAAATAAGTATCTATGAGACTTTGACAGACTTGCCAGTGGCAGCAACCCAACAGCAACCTTATGGTAACGAAAATAAGGATCTTTGAGACTTTGACAGACTTGCCAGTGGCAGCAACCCAACAGCAACCTTATGGTAACGAAAATAAGTATCTATGAGACTTTGACAGACTTAACAGTGGCAGCAACCCAACAGCAACCTTATGGTAACGAAAATAAGGATTTATGTGACTTTGACAGACTTGCCAGTGGCAGCAACCCAACAGCAACATTATGGTAACGAAAATAAGGATCTCTGAGACTTTGACAGACTTGCCAGTGGCAGCAACCCAACAGCAACCTTATGGTAACGAAAATAAGGATTTATGTGACTTTGACAGACTTGCCAGTGGCAGCAACCCAACAGCAACCTTATGGTAACGAAAATAAGGATCTCTGAGACTTTGACAGACTTGCCAGTGGCAGCAACCCAACAGCAACCTTATGGTAACGAAAATAAGGATCTCTGAGACTTTGACAGACTTGCCAGTGGCAGCAACCCAACAGCAAACTTAAGGTAACGAAAATAAGGATCTATGAGACTTTGACAGACTTGCCAGTGGCAGCAACCCAACAGCAACATTATGGTAACGAAAATAAGGATCTATGAGACTTTGACAGACTTGCCAGTGGCAGCAACCGAACAGCAACCTTATGGTAACGAAAATAAGGATCTATGAGACTTTGACAGACTTGCCAGTGGCAGCAACCCAACAGCAACATTATGGTAACGAAAATAAGGATCTATGAGACTTTGACAGACTTGCCAGTGGCAGCAACCCAACAGCAACGTTATGGTAACGAAAATAAGGATCTATGAGACTTTGACAGACTTGCCAGTGGCAGCAACCCAACAGCAACCTTATGGTAACGAAAATAAGGATCTATGAGACTTTGACAGACTTGCCAGTGGCAGCAACCCAACAGCAACCTTATGGTAACGTAAATAATGGTGACACGAGTGCGCGTATAGGGCGTGTTGGATTATTGTCATTGAGCTGTAACTAAAAACATCCACATTTTTGCTGACTGCTTAGAATATCCTGGTTTCTATCTTAATGATTTAGGAAACGATTCTGACAAAGCCCAAGTTCCAGTGTCGTGTAGAATTTTCTAATTAATGTATTTATTAATAAAGGTACACCAACAGCTTCTGTATACAAAATATCAAATAACAGTAGATAATAGTTGAGGGCTTATACAGTTGCCAATAATAGGTGAATAATAATAATACTAATAACATCATATTTATTCAATACTCAATCATTTATTGCAGTCCACAACTTAGGTGACAACTTAAAACTTTAATGAGATCATCATAGACCCTGTCGGGTTCAGAAAAATAGCGTGAGAGAGGAAGTTTTAATTTTTTTTTCAAATATTTATAGTTTCTATAGTTCTTCATGAAATATTACCCTTCCAGGTGTAACGACAATCCAATCCTCATAGAAACCGTACTTGCGGCCCTGAACACAGGCTGGAAGGACTCGCACGACCGCGTACGTGCCACCTGCCTCCGAGGAGCCGCCAACATCGCGCAGTTGAAACCCGAGCATAGGAACCTCGCACTACCGGCTGCGCTTCAGGCGCTTAGTCAGGGCGTGGATGCGCAGAAGACGCAGTAAGTTATAAATTAAATAAAAAATCACTTTGTTTCCACATCTACTATTTATATAAACGCGATAGGTTGATCCTACCTATGACAATATTGTTTTTAAATTGCATACATTCCTGGTTATCTCCTCAGGCACCCGAGCTAAATTAAACTTCTGTAATGGATGCCAGGGCTCCGTCTCTTAATTACATTTTCCAATTTATACAGACTTGTTCGGAGTTACATTGGGTTACTTAGAAGCTATCGTTTGAATACAAAAAAAGAAATTAAAATATGGTTGGTATACAACGTGTCCCAGAAATCAACGTCAAGCCTAAAACGGGCAATAAGCCAAGTCGTGACAGTTATTAGAAAAATATAAAAAAACATCTTGGTCATGTACTTTTCAAATTTTTTGAGGAAAAAAAGTTATTTGTTAGTTCTCTTTAAAAATTATCGCGTAATAAGACGAACGTATCTTCTCGAGTTGATGTATTCAGCGGCTTCTGCAATTCTTTGGCGCAGCTCGTCTAAATTTTGAATTGGTTTAGAGTACACGGTATCCTTTCTCGTACCCCAGTAAAAGAAATCTATAGGGTGTAAATCGGGTGATATTTTTTGCTTTTTCACCTTTTTCTCTGGCACGCATGCTACAACTTACCAAAGTTTCATCACAATCGGTCGAGCCACTTTCGAGTTTTTGCGAGACTAACGCAGGACATTTTTATAATTATATAGATTATGTTATCTGTGGACGTGTATGGATATGAATACCTTTGAAAACCCAACTAACGTTCGTTATTCCCACTTAATATAATAGATTCTTAATTTGATGTTCCAGAACACCAACAGACAACGTACCCCTAGCTGCAATCCAGGGTCTAAGCCGTCTCCTAACGGAACTAGACAAACTGGACAAAGAATACGATAGAGAACTCCTCTCTATTTCTCAAAAGATACGTCCATTCATGAACACGGAATGCGCGCAACTGAGGGAGCATTCGATTAAGCTGTTCGGGATAATCGCGGGGAGAGTGAAGTCTGATGCGTTGGTGGACCAGGGCGTTTGCTCCCTGCCTTGCTTCTTACTGCATCTGTGTGATAATAATCCAAATGTTGTGAGGGTGAGTTGACATTATAAATTACATTTGAGATTGTAGCGGTATCTACATCGCTACATGCGAGCTGCGCGACATTTTGACGTCACGCAAATCCTGCATCGCGCAAGCAGAGTTTACCGCGTGACTAGCATATATATAAAACTTTCCGTCATCAATCGTCGGGCAGTTGCCCACCAGACACGACACACGTCCGGTCGGAGTATCCTTCCTTTTCTGTGGAGTTATGAGTGAACTTTACACCCTGTTCCTCGTACCTTTATAAGATTAGCACTTGACAAGCTTTCCTTAATATTTATAGGTAGTTGGTGCGTCTTACGAAAGCGTGAATAATTGCTAATCAAACCTTAAGCCAATTTCTTTAACGTTACGTGACTGCGTGCTCGTGATTTACAAAGCCTATCGTCCGATGACGCGTAATATAGTAAAATCCTAGCTCCAATATACTTTATGGTGTCTCTTTAACTGTTCTCACGAACTACCGATCCTTATGTCAATATTACTAATCCATATCTATCGGCCTTTTCCCAAATATGTTGAGGTCAGTTTCCAGTCTAACCGAATGCAGCTGAATACCAGTATTTCACATGGAGTGACTACCTGTCTGACCTCTACAACCCAGTAACTGGGTAACACCACTCTTTGTAAGATTTGTTGTCAGACTTGGGGTTCTGACTACCCGTAACTCTTCAGTATACAGTATTGCACTATAGTATAGTTAAAATCTCGCTGCAGACTCGGTCATAAATCATTCGAGTGTTTCGCTCTCTTTCCCACTCACGGGCCTTATGGGCAGGCCACGCCCACACGTAGTCCTGTGTATTACTGCAGTCGATGAGTGATATCGATAGTTTTATATATTATTATTTATAAATGGGTGATAGAAATAAATACACATTTTTTTTATTTTTTATTACCAAATTTACTACAAAGCATATTAAATATATAAACAAAAGAACGTATATATAAAACTAAAACAGTATGTTTACGTGATAACCTTAATGATTCTGTTATCGATAATGGCCTTGAGCGCGCGCAACTAGCGCACATCCCTACTCCGATTATGATGTATGACCAAGTCTGCAGCGAGATTTTAACTATACTATAGTTTACACTCAAATCAATATACAATCAGAACCTTATTTGATCTGTATTCACTGCCTTTCCTTTCACGGCCAGATAGAGACAACATACTCAAAAATTTACAAACCTCCCCTTTCTCTCCACAGGCCAGCAAATTCACTCTAAAACAAGTATTCAAGATCTTCAATGTGAAGAAATCCAACGATTTCGTACAAGCCCACCTACTGGACGAAGGCCGGTTGTATTTGGACGAGTTTCTGTCGGCGTTACTGAGGCTGTTGGCAGATGAGATGCCCGCTAGCGTAGTGAAGTGTCTGCAGACTGCCGTCAACTACCTGCATTGTGCGAGGGAGGAGATCAAGCCGCACCCGCCGTTGTTGCTTGGTAAGTTAAACTAGGGCCTCTCTCTTCTTAAAAAAAAAAGTTTATTGCAGAAACTTGTACAGTAAACCTTACGTACAGACCTCCTTTTAAGTAAAAGATATAGCTGTGCTAAAAAAGAAGTTATACTTCGTAGTCGCTCCATGTAAAATACTGGTATTCAGCTAAAATCCGGTTAGACTGGCAGCTTACCCCAACAAACTTGGGAAAATGGTAGGCAGATTGATTGACTTCGTATTGAAAAGAGACTGAGCGTGTTATACGGCCCGAAACTGTTAATAATTTTATATGAACTTTATTCATAATTATGTTCGATACCACAAATCAATATTTTATTTGAATAATATATTATTTTGTGTTACCTATTTATTGTCTTAATTTATTCAAACGGACAAATGCACTTCCCTATGTGTTTATAATGCGAGCGTATGCCACTCGTGGGCTGCAGCTGAAAATCAGCGTCAGGTGGGACACCTTGTGTTGTCACCTGACATTATGCTGAGCTGAGGCCCTTTTGGAAATATAAGTGTAGCGTACCGACATAATAAACTAGCGCAGCGCCGCACGCCCGCAGAGTGGTCACTTGCTTGCTGGCGTCCGAACGATGCGGACGTGTGACATCTGCTGTTGTACAGCGAATTGTTGTTTAATTTACCTACTTCTTCTGGGTAAACTTACTCCATCGTCGACTCTGTCTTTGTCACCACTGACCTAGACTAGAGTCAAGAGCAAACACAACTGAAAAAAATAAAATAAAAATAAAGAATACTTCCTATAACGTGGTGAACACCACAATAAGCATGGTTTTCTGTCGGTATTTTTATTGTTATAATGTGCTTTTTGTTATAATGCCAATAAACGCAAGTTTCTTTTCTTTATTTAAAAACTAATGTGCACTGCGAGAAATATGAAATTAGTTTTGCGTTTACTGAATTCGATACATTTCTGTGTTGTTCATTTGTCTTTATCTAGCAATGCCAGTGTTACGCCCACGCTTTAATTGCGAATTATGTTAGCGGTTAAGTGAGATTGACTCTTGGCTCTTGGCTCAAAAGCTTAAACTACAATGGATTATAAAACTTTATGTTTAGGTACAGAATACATAATTGTACAAATACCTAAGATTCACTCCGCAAAATCATTTAAATAAATAGCGACTCTTGCTACGACACAATAAAGTGCAATTCAGGTCGCACAGCGCTAATTGTCAACAGTTGTATTCACCTAGAAGTTGCCTCTCTTTCTATCGCGTAACTCTTATCTCTTCTGACTACGTTAGGGTTGTCTTCTTTTCAAGAATAATTATTAATCTGAATATTTAATTACCAGAGTGCAAATTACTCTACTTTTGTGAACAAATGACGTTTCAAATAAACCTAGGCTAGGTACTTAAATGCCTACGTAACTGGGCAAATAAAATAGTTTGTATGAGTACCCTGTTGTCTACAGAATCAAAATCTTACTACATAATATTAAATATTTAAATAGGAACATTCCTACCTATACTTATCAAAGCTAAACCTGACCTTGTAAGTACCTAACTATACTATAATAATAATAATTAATATTCTAACTACGTAAATACGGGTGACATAAATAAAAATAACAAAAGTAGACATTTGGTAGGTAGGTACCTATCTAATTACTTATAGGTAGACGTGCATTTCTTTACCTTTCGATGTCCTTTGGAAGTGAAAAACGTGATTCGGATCCTTGTTATTATTTAAGCAGCCAAATGCGATGCAATATGCTTTTGGCCTTCATTTTAGTTAATATCTTAAGTGATGAAAGGACGACGCATGGAGGCGCGTGACGGCGTGAGTGGGTATCGAACTAACGTGCGACCCGGCCGGCGCGCGGCAGCCCACTGTAGTGTCCCGACAACCGAAACCGACAAGTCGAGCCCGCCGCGTACTTGTAGCTTCGTACCTTCGATCATAAGTACCCTAGATACAACATCTCCTACAAATTCACGCCGAAAAAGTGTCCGACTCGCTTAGTTATAAGTATGCACGTATAGTAGACAAATTCACAATGTATAATGTACTAAGACTATATTAATAAAAATTGAATACAACTTTATTCCCTACACAAAAGGTTTTATTTGTAATGCATGCGTTAGGCGGTTGTGACATTACAAAATGCGATAATCGCGCAAGTCGTAAAACTTTAACGACCGTCGGCCGTAGGTGTACGAATGTACACCTTAAGTCAATCAGAATTAACCGGTCTGGCCCTACGCGCCGATGACGCCCTTAGGCCCTTAAGGCCCGCTGGCATTCCGAAAGTGTGACGTCATTCTGACCTTGATTGACCTTGAACTTGACAATGTTGTTTGTATGCACTTGAGGCTCATAATGTAAACTGTTTTGATTTCGTGAATAAACAGACCATATTATCTATCTATCTATATCTATATCTATCTAGCCCGGCTGTCCAACATGTATAATTCAGTTTACGCTGCGTGGGGATCGTAGCCTTGAGTCTTGTAGGAACAGAGTATGAATTTTTCGTCTCTTTTAACACGTAAATAGCAACACGCGCGGGAAAGGGACAACCGCGTAAGCGATTTACTTCAACTATTTTAGAAAGACAATGTTTTTACTTAGTTAGAAGGTAAATTTAGCCACAAATCCATTACATTATGAAATCTTGAATTAATACTTACCGAAAATAAGAAACCCCATCCTTTTTCAAGCTATTTGAAGTATTATTTTTGCACTTTTTCACGGAGCACTTCGGCATGTTGACCTGACGGTGACCGGCGCGCGACTGCGAGCGCGAGCGCAATTGTGCTACAACGCGTTTTTAGCACAATTGATTCATACCGCGCTTGAGGCGTTGTTAGTGTATCTAGGGTATTTATGATCGAAGCTTCGTACCTAAAATGCGGAGTGCGCTTGAACTGTTTTAGGCAAGACCACGCCGAGCACCATTTAATTATAATTATAACCTTCTACTTCCCCCTCCTTCCCTTCTGAACTTTATTATTTGTTCTTTTCTTCTGTTTCTTGTAGACGAATAATAATTTATTCTCTCTCTTGATTCACAGGCCTCCTCTACGCGGAACTGTACCGCATTCGCGAGAAGAACTCGGAAGAAACCGAACTAGATCCCGACATCACCCGAACAGCGCGAACCCGACTACTACAGCTGATTAAAGACTCGAACCCACAGGTACGCCAGAACTCCGCCATGGCGCTCGCCAACATATGTCTTGTGACCGCTATGTATGGATGACCGGGGAGGTTGAAGATTGAGGTAGGTAGGTATAGGATGAGCAGGTTCTTGTTTGAATTCCAACGGTGAGATGTAGGTGGTATGGTATAAAGTCGCTTGAGGTTCTATCTACAAAGGTCTGGGTTGGGATCTTCCGGGCTCTACTATCTCATAAAAGTTACATGAAACCGAATATACAAAAAAAATGTACTTTGCTTTTTGTGTTCGTCAGAGTAATCTATGAATTACTGGGGGACGTGTGAATAAGTTCGAACATACAAAAACCTATTAAAAAAAACTGCATTGAAATCGGTCTCGAGGTACGATGCTACAGAAGGACAGGATTTTGAAACCTAAAACGTCCCTCTTCTAGCACCGTGATTAAAAAAAATATGCAAGCTATATTTTTTCGTTTCTGACAGGACCCGAAAAGCCTCGACCCGGTAGGAAAGAGATAGAGCTATAAGTCCTGTATAATTCCATATTTTTCCCACACTGAAGTAACATTAAAATAATACTACTCTAAGGCCCGATTTCAACGCCAATCTCTAAACACGTTTAGCGCTAAACGAGTTTAAAACATTATTCTGTTTCTGTCAAATGTTTGAAGATGACAGAGACAGAATGATGATTAAAACTCGTTTACCGCTAAACGTGTTTAGTGATTGGCGGTGAAATTGGGCCTAAGAAGTGGTAGTAGGCTCCCTGAACTGTGTGGATAGAACTTAAAGGCTTGGTTTTGAACAAATAAGGCTGAAAATACACTAGACAACATTGGCAAAGACAGTACGTGGCTGAGGTGCATAGTGTATGCCCAGCCTTATTTTAAAACAGTATTTCGGCTTGTAATATACAGATACTGATAATGCAATTCTCGAGCGTGCGTCTTGAGAATCTTATGCCATTGGAATAAGGTTAAAATTGGAATGATTGACGCGCGTTCGTGAAATGCAAAGTCTGTAACATTTCTAAATAATGATATTTTTCGTCAGTTGGAATAGGAAGGTTAAAGATGTTTTTCGAGGGCTGAATGTCAAATGAAAACACAAAAATGTATGATTAAAGTGTTTTTAAATATTTTGTCTTGTTCACTTTATAACTATAAATGTTTTGCTGTCATTGTTTCTGTAATTTTCGTAGTAAATATATAAGTGTATTTTAGTTATAGATGATAAAATGATTATAACCTATTTGCTAAATTATAACCTGAACTATATAATTTGAACCTATATTAAGAGACTGAATTAAATATGTAAACAGTCAAAAAGAGTTAAAAATAAAACGAAATTGAATAAATAAGGATTGTTTGTATAATTTTGTTGTAATGTTGATGAAAATTTTGTTGCAAAACAAATCTTGTTCAAGCATCATTTTGAGAAGTTATCGTAAATGAATTGATTTATGTCTGAAGTTTCTTTTAACGTTGAGCAACTGTTGAGTGACACTCGAATAAAAATCATTTTAAAATTATTTACACACTAAAAATAATATAAGACTACAAATTAAACTTGATAGTTGGGAACAGTGTCACATTTGATAGTAAAATTATGATATTTCATAATGCAAACTTACGGATATTTATGTTAGGCCATACCACGACCGTATTTAGCAAAAACATTACGTGATTCCGATCCCTGACTCGGACATGGTTTGGTTTAGCATAAATTATTCTTTAGTCGTTCAAAACATCAGCTATTAGCAATAATTACTCCAGTCATTGCACATCAAAATGGTGTAGGGTAAAATATATGACCGCCGACTTATCGTATGCGACATTTTTACGAAACTGCGATTTACATCGTAACCAAATTTAAAAGGCATGTCGTTTATGATAAAAATCGCATTTCGTCGGCGGTCAGGGCTCGATATTACCCTAAGGGCGGATGTCACCAATGAAACTAAACGCGGATCAGCTCGCGTTCAAGCAAGAGCTGTCAGTGTCAATATTCAACAATCAAACTCAAACTCAAAGCATTTATTTCAAATAATTATACCAATTACAGGCACTTTTGAATTGTCAAGGGGTCGGTCAGTCAGAAAGATGAAGCTAGTTGCTCATCCCAAAGCGTAGTAGGTACCTATGGAGAAGAACGGGCAAGAAACTCCATGGACACTCTTTTAAATCAAAATATTGTTACAAAAAATATGTTACATCATTCATGTTGAAATTATACATAAAGTACACAAAGAAAAAGTACATAAAGTTAAAAACATTTCGATAGTTAAAATAAGCCGTGGCATCTAAGAGATGACCCGTGCCTACTGACGGCGCCCGTTCACGAACATGACGTATGGATCAGCACCATTCAGCTCAACCATTTTGAAGGGAACTTAATGATCCAATACACACGCCACCACCAGCAACACAATAATGTCACTCGACCGCTCGACCGCTCTTGAACGCGGTTTACAGTCCTTTCACAGTAATTTGACCTATTACAGCAGCAATCCAAAAGCAACCTTATTGTAACGAAGATAAAGAACATTGTGATTTTGACAGTGATGCAAAATAACTGAAAGGATTGTACGTGTGCTGGTCGCGTTTAGTTTCGTTGGCAAAATTCGCACAAAGTCTGAGACGACATAAAAGTTTGCTTGATCAAGATTCCGTCGATAACGTAGTCAGTGTTAAATAGTGGATACATGTGATATTGTTTTATTTAGGTTTACCATAAGGCATAGTGGGGCTAAAAAAATGTTTTAAGAAAGAATCTTACGACTTCTGTACACTTTAAAAAGAGTGATAATGCAGGTGTTCGCCGAGATTGACTTACCATCTTCTGGACATTAATGACAAAGTAATATGTGATCTAATAATGCGCTAGTTATACCATCGCAAAATGCAGCTCATTATTAGATAAGATTATTTACTGACGTAGGTAATACTAAACGCAACTTGAAGGCCCGTGATTATCTGGGGGCCTACTCTCTAAGTCCATCAACGAGGATACGGGCCCGTCCGAAAGTAGTTCGATACTTAAAAGTGAACCCTACTCCCGATTAATTAACTTTACCGATCGCGCAAAAACACATCGGGAGTAAGGACAACTGTCTAAAAGTTTTGTCATAAATTTTTAGTTCGGGCCCCGGACTAATCTTATGTCCGTAAGTGATACGCGGTAGGAACCGGCCGGCCGGGCCGTAACTTCAGCCGAAATGACGTACTTCGTGCTTAGGGAAAAGCCCCCTACTCCATACCATACCATATATCACCTACGGACATACACTTCGTGGCCCGAACTTAAAATAACTGACAACATGTTTTGACAGTTGTCTTTACTCCTTACTTTTGTCTGCAAAAGATAATTAATCGAGAGTAGGGTTCATTCCGATGTATCGAACGTGCCCGTATCTTCGTTGACGGACTTAGAGAGGAACCGCGCTTGTAAACGCCTGTAGGTATGTGGACGTGTGGCTTACGTTTATAACAGCTCGTAGGTAATTCACGTTCTTTTGGATATGCACTTTCACTTCATACATTAAAATCCGTTGTTTTATGATATTATAAGTGTACAGAAGATTTATTCGTAGGGCTTATATCGTTCTAAAGCCTTGTTGATACTTAAATAATGAAAGCCGACCAAATAACTAACATTTAGTTAGTTATTTGGTCGGCTTTCATTATTTAAGTATAGTAATCTTTAATTGAAATAAAAAATGTAATTACTATTTCAGATCAATGTATTTTTTTTTATACAACTATTTAATGTTATAAACGCCATAGATAAAAAAAAAATCTTCTAAATTAAATGTATTAAAAAGATTAAATGTTTAGCCAAATGATAATTCTATGATTATACCTTTTGGGCCAATATGACTTATAATGATGTGCATTAATGATTTAGCTCAGAAAGTCCAAACTATTTCTTGTTAAAATCTAATATTTTCCGTGCAAAATACCTATCTTAATTTAATTAAAAATGTCACAGACGGGGTATATTTTTCAGACATTTTGTCCCTTAAAAATGATAATGTTGCATGAAACAGATTTAGAATATTCTTAAGAACTTTCTGGGCTAAACAAACAAACATAGTTATTGTTAAAATGACCATGTTTCAAGTAAGTAATTGTATAGTTTAACGGGTTTGTTCAATAACTTGAAAAATTGCCACTTTTGTATAGTGATTAACCGCTGCCTTATAGAAGTTACGTTCAGGTGCAGAAGTCGATAATTTTGTAATAAAATCACGGAAACCAATTAAAAAACAGTACCTACCTTTATAATTTCTGTTGAGAAGTGTGTAAGACATTACTCACGTGGAAGCTGGGGCTGCACGAAAGGTTTATCAGACATAAAATTAAGGGACAGTAATTTATCTGTCTAGCCTTTTCCCAACAATGTTACGGACGGCTTACAGTATTTTTTTTTTTTGAGGGTGGGCTTTCATCAAATAACTTCTCCGGCTCTGGGCGGTGCGGGAGGGCGTGTCAGACTCTTACTGACTATAACCCACCCGTGTTCCTTCATTTGTCTGTGTCTGTGTGTTGCGGACGGCTTCTCGTCTAACCACCCGATTGGCTGATGCTGAATTCAATATTTGTAGAGTACAGTAATTATAAACACAAATACAAACTACAGTCTGTGAGTAAAGACATACCAACTTCTCTTTCAAAGGTTGAATTACGTCATTAATGATATCTTTTGGATTAATTTCTTAGGTTTTAGAATTAGAAGAAAGAGCGTCTGCATACTTCATTTTAGTAGGTAATTAATGGGATGCCAAAACTATTCAGACAATCGAACGTAGAACGCAGATGACTGAGAACCGTTGGGCCCAATTTTGTATTACAATAAAGGCCGACGCAGATTAGGGCGGGCCGCACCGCACCGCATTGCTAAAATCCTCCTACATTACTTCCGCACACTTTATATGAACCATCGCACACTACAGGCGAGTAGCAACGCGCTTTTTTGTATTGAAACGCGATGCGCTGCGGTCCGCTGCGGGTGTAATGTGCGCTTAGCTTTATATGACCAGGCAATCTATTAGATGCAAAACTTCAAAAACAACATTCCATGTGGTCACAGTCAAATAGATCACTCGAAATGAGGATTATAAATGTTTGTAACCGAAACTAAGATCAAATGAGCGATCATCCTTCAGCCAACTGCAGTCTTAGACATATTGCTTCTGCACCTCTTTTGTAATTTTAATACAATGTAATGTACGACTAATGTTAAGTTTAAAATTAAAGCTATGTTGAAGTCAGATGCGTGTTTTGTTCATCGCTGTTCTCATGGTCGTGTCCTCGCAAACCGAACAACTCCAATAAAATAAAATAAACGTTTAGTACCGACTAGGTGGCGCTGATTGCATAGGAAACGTAAAAAATCGGTAAAATCGAATACCTGCCTTTTAGTTCTCTATATCGCCACACCCACGGACAAGTGTGTTTGTTGGTCTACATTAAATATGTGTCGGGACTAAGGTGTACTGGGAAGCTAGAAGTCCTTGGTTGGGTCAACGTAGACCCTCAACTACTTGGCATCCCACGTTACAGTGTCCATGCGCCATTCCAGAGAAACGTAGGGCCTTTCTAGAGGTTCTATGAAAATCTGTAACATGGCATGGTGATATAATACTTATCGAAAGGAATTAAGGCTGACGGTTTAGGGCGAATTTCACAAAGATCTTTGTCAATATACAAGTCCATAACAATGGTGATACTGACTGATCTTGAACGACGTTTAGATGTGCTGATCGCGTTCAGTATCATTGGTGCAATTCGCTCGTAGTCATCCGTATCCATATTCGTGAAGGAGGTGGTTGAGAGTTTTGAACACTATATTAAGCAGGACTGGAATGATATTATAGCTAAACAAACTTCGTTTTTATGTGGGACGTACCGCCATCATTCGTCATTGTATCGGTGGTGCGAGGAAGCGAGAGCGCGGGGCGAGGGACCGATTCAGCGTCACATGGAGCTGCGTCGGTCTCAGCTTCGCGAGGTCCTGGTGGCGGAATGGCGGGACAGGCTCTCACGCCCTACCGCCGGCCTCATCGCCATTGAGGCGGTCCGGCCGGTGCTCGAGCGCTGGCTCGGGAGGAGGCACGGCTCCCTGTCGTTTCGGGCGACGCAGGTGCTCTCGGGCATGGTTGCTTCGGGAAGTACCTGTGTCGCATAAACAGGGAGCCGGACGCCCGGTGTCACCACTGCGTCGACTGCGGGGACGACACGGCGCTGGCAGAGAGTGCCGCTTGGGAGGAGCCGCGCCGTCCCCCATCTCAGAAGTAGGCAGTGACTTGTCGCTGCCGGCCGTAGTCGAGTATCTGGTCGGCAGTGAAGAGTCCTGGGACGCGGTGGTTTCCTTCTGTGAAACAGTTGTCTCGCGGATGGAGCCTGCGGAAATGGAGAGGGAGATCTCGTCCACTCACCCGGCCCGCAGCAGGCTCACCGGGCGTCGACGGAGGGCGGATAACGCCCTCTGCCAGCCCCCCTAAATGGGTCCAGGAGCGACAGACTCGGGGACGTCCGTCGCCCGCCACACATCAGGACCCGAGGTGGCGGCACGTAGTGTTCCACGCGCGCCCCTCTTAGACGGGAGTCAAACACTTCACTCCCCCCCCAGACCGGAGAGGCCCGCAGTGGCGGGCCGGCACCAGTCGGGGGTTGAGGAAAGATCGTACGTTCCCGCGACCCCCGGTGTAGGTGTGAGATGGAACAACGGGGTGGTTTTCAGTCAGTAAGAGCCTGAAAGACCCCGCCGCCCGCCCCAGGGCGGCGGACATCCATGAGGATTTCCCACCCAGGAAACAAAAAAAAAAAGTATACAGGACCTGCATTGATGTATGTACCTATATAAGTAAGATAATTTATGTAGACATCAAAATTAAGACCAAACGATGGAAATAAAAATACCCTCGCTTGTCGGAGACAATGCCTTGAAAACGTCAGCAAAAGTGCTGATGTCCTAAAGGCAGCCACATATCCTATCATTTTGCTAAGGTTTTGGCACTATTATTGCAATCGTCCGCCTGCCTGACATCAACCCTCCCTGGGAATGTTATTATTTGTGGTTTATGGTATCGCCACCGCGATGATTCAGGGTTCTTTATATTATCTACATATGCACTGGGTCTCAACTCTCAAGCTTGCTTATTCGCCTTCTTCGACACCCACTGGATGAGATGAGGTGGGAGGACATTCTTACTCCGGAACCGACACGGAATATGACAGTAAGGCAGGCACAAATTAATATTGGCTTCTCTATTTTTTTCACTCACCGGTGTGCACTTCGAGTAGGTGTTAGCAAGAGGGGCCTTGACAATTTTAAAGTTGGCTCCCGCTACCGCCTTCCTTTGCGCTGTCGACGTCGCCGCGTCGTCGTTAAATAGATTTGTCAATGATCATTTTACGATCTCTACAAGTAGTTTGCTTTAGAGAATAACATTAAATTAGTGCAGGAGCCAGAAGTAGCAACGAATTTTTGCACTACAGCCATTGTTAATGCTGCGTCCCTGTGCACGTTTTTATTTCTATTGTTCTAAAGGGGAATATTATAATTGATCCACCAAAAACGTTTTAATCTTTCCCAACGCTTTTTCTAAATAAGGAAAATTTGGCAACGAAATGATCAAAGCTCATCCCTTCCTGTACGAGAAGAGACCTTACGGAGGGATAGTAACCGGTATCTAATAATTAAAATTGTGTAACATACGGTTCTTGGATGGCAACCAAATCATTACCTGGTGACTTTATTATGACTTTGGGACGAGACTTTTGCACTTTCGCACGGTCCTTGTCCTGTGGTTTGTCCTGTAGAAGGTGGAAGCAAAATATCGCTGAGAACCGACAAGTTGCCTTTAAGACTCAATTGTTCATGCAATCCTCATAGTGTGGATTATTCCACCTTATGCAATCAAGGAGCAAAACAAATCACTATCGGTAGGTACCTAACTGATTTGTACATTTAATTAGTCAAACGCTTTTTTGGGTTGAACACAAAATATTCGGGCCGGACCCAAGGCACCCCTGGAGGATATACCCTGGGGGTGCCACGGGAACGTGGATTCGGACCCGTGGCACCCCCAGGTCAATTAGTGCAGCGTTGCATATTTAGGATCAAAAGAAGTTAAAAAAAATGGTTAGGTTAGGTTAAAACTGTGATCCCCTATCTGACCTGACTAGATTATATAGAAAAAAAAAATTACTTTAGTAGGTTTACAGCACTTCAGTACTTGCCTGAAAATTATTTGTCTTAAATTGAAATTATTTTGTCACTGTTGTCCATCTGTACCATCACTATTCGATTGGTAGATTCATCAACTGGGAAATGGGACCCGTGATACCACTGATACATCGTTGAATGGATTTGAGCACCTGGGGGTGCCACGGGTCCAAATTCCAGTTCCCGTGGCACCCCCAGGGGTATCCTCCAGGGGTGCCTTGGGTCTAGAATCAAAATATTGATCATGACACATTGCAGGTGTCCCCAGTGATTTATTTCCAACTACTCTTTATTTCTTATAAAAACTTAGGTAAAATTTAAATATCGTTCCTGCATTTTCCTGGCGTCTCTTCGCATTATAGAGTCAGGTCTATGAAACGCCCCTCTTTGAGGAGTGGCTAGACAGGCGCCACGGCGTCCTCACCTTCCGCCTGACGCAGGTCCTCAACGGACACGGTTGTTTCAGGAGGTTCCTGTTCCGGATAAGGCGGGAGGAAACGCCCGGGTGTCACCATTGTGTGGATCGCCCGGAGGACACGGTGGAGCATACGGTTGAGGTCTGCCCGGCTTGGGCGGAGCACCGCCGTGTCCTCGTGCAGGCGATTGGTGGTGGCGATCTCTCGTGTCTGGCCCTGGTCCAGGCCATGGTACGGAGTGAGAGGGCATGGGAAGCCGTCTCCTCCTTCTGCGAAGCAGTAATGCTCGCGAAGGAGGAGGCGGAACGCGTGAGGGAGAGGCAGAATTAGCGCCCTCACGCCACTAGCCGCCGCAGGAGACGCCCTCGGCGTCGGGAATCCCAGGCCGATTCCCGGCCACCGTAGGCGCCGGCTTGCGGACGGCGAGCAATGGGTAGCTCGCCGTCCGATAAGGACCAGGCCCGGGTCGATAGCGCGTTGTGTTCCACGCGCGCCTCAAAGAGATGTCAGCAACAATGACGGAAAAAAAAGGCCTATGAAACGCGTCAAACGGGATATTTGTACCTATTCTTCCATGGTGTCAGGGCATGTATGTCTTTTATTGGGACAAAATCTGGCCTGGGCTTTCTTTGTTTTTTGTGTATGGCCCCATATTTTAATTGGCACCAGAGGCCCTTCTTCCTTAGCCTGATAGCTGTCGGGAAAAAGGAGGGTGTCATATTTTCTATCAAGGTTCGGCATTCTAACAAATTGTTTTATAAATATTAAAAATACATAAAAATAAAATTCTAGAAAATAAATGAAGAGTGATGAAAGTCATCACAACTGATCAAAAAATAAATAGAAATACAATACAACAAAATCATGTCATAACGTGTCAGTTGGTTGCACTCACGGGTTGCACTTGCGAGTTAGTGTCAAGAAAAAATAGTCGTCGAACTTTTCGGATGAAAAAGTTTGGATCTGTTTTATATGGAGTGGGTTTTTTTTTGCATTTGTAATCTTTTGGGGCAGAGTATTATTTTTATAGGCTCCGGACATGAAACCAAGACCTTCAGTTTATATACAGGGTGTTTTTGACAGCCCTCCACAAAAACACAGGATTGATTCAGCTCCTTATTCTGAATCATAACCCACTGGAAATTTTCTCAGGAAAATAAAAAAAAATTATGCCGTAACGTAACGTAACGTAATAAAAGACGCGGCCCAGGTGCGCCAGGGAGCGCGCGGGGGGCGGGGGCAGCCTCGCTCAAGCTCGCTGCGCTGCCGTCCGCTACGTGCGTTTTGCCACGGTAACGATACATTGCGTGTGAGGTAAGTGATCACGATGTCCCCCCATAAAACAAATCTGGTTTTTTGGATTCCGTTAATGTTCCTGAAAGAATTTCATGTACCGGTCATCTTAATATGATGTACTGAAGCCACCCTATCAGTTTGCGGAGGGCTGTCAAAAACACCCTGTATATGTATTCAGTTTATACACGCGGCCAGTGAACAAAGAAAACAAAGACATTTAAATATACTTACTTACAATAGGCCAGTGACTGAACTGACTCGCAAACTGGCCTAATATCCTGGCCTAGGGTGTAGGTAAGCGGAAACATGCCAGTTCGGCCGGCGGGCTGTGCTATCGGTACCATATACCTATGTATAAATCTAATTTATTGGTATCTGGCCGAAGCTGGGGACTTACCACAGTTATTTTCTCACACATGTCTCTACAGCAAATAGGCTAGGAGCTCAAATGGAACAGTTTTCACGGTATATGGATATTTTTAACTATCTCAAATGAAACACCAAACTTTTAAAAGTAATTTATTACGTAAGTAGAAAAAAGTAACAAAAAATTACAAACTAACAAAACTTGAAATTTATAAAACTTAAATTAGTATCATAAATAAATGGGCATAATCCCCCCTTTATAAAATATTTTTTTAGTGTCATGTCAGTCAGTATTAATTATATATCAAAATAAATCTATTCATTCAGCCTTCTTCGGTACCTCTGCAGGTACTTACCTACATTATCAACGTCTTCCGGCCCTCATCTGGTGACGCATTTCTCTATCAGCATCCACTATTTCTGTATCTCTGCACGGTTGGCAACTATAGAAAAGAAAATCAAAGCTTAAAAATGGCTCTTCTATGCCCAAACATGTTATGTAGTAGGTACCTACTAATATGATTTAATAAAAAAGGGAAACAAAAAAATATGTAAACGGTCAAAATTTTCCTATTTTCATTAGAATGTCGAAAGACAACGCACAGTTAGCCAGAATTTTTTATACGGAGGTGTTACGAACGAACGGTTCGGCAGATTTGTACATTGACTTAGCCAGGGTACTAATTTGGGACCCTAATTATTTATTACTATGGTAAATGATTTACCAAAGGTAGTCAGGTCAACATGCATGCTATTTGCTGACGACCTTAGTCTTGCCGCTGCAGCGTGTCATGGAGGTTAAGGATTTAGGCATTCATTTCGCCAGTGATCTGCAGTTTCGCAAACACGTGGTACACGTTTGTAAAAAGGCGTACAGGAATCTGGGATTTGTGCTGCGTCGGGCAAATTACTTCACAAACATCAGTGCAATGAGGCTCTAGTGAGGAGTCATCTGGAATATAATGCGGCCGTCTGGAGCCCGAGTGAAATAAAATACAAAAATATGCTCGAAAGGATACATAACAAATTCGTCAGATAGATTTTATTTAAAGCTGTATACACGGGATACCCGTATCCTACCTTATTCTGTCTCGGTATGGTGGACTACTGCAAATTAGAAATTAGGCGTGAAGTGGCACTGGCAACGTATATTTTCAAAGTGTTAAGAGGTAGTATACAAAACTCAGGTATACTATCAGAAATAGGGTTTAATTTACCGGGTAGGTACGTGGCGCGGCAGCTGCTGGTGGTGCCGAGTGCGCGCACTAACCTGCTGGGCGCGCACCGCTGACTCGTGCGCTGCGCACTCTCAACACGGTGGCGGATGCCATAGACATGATCACCTGTACACTGGGTGAGTGCACAAGGGCCACGTACCGTGTAGCATGTCAGGTATGGTTAAGTACCTATATTTTAAGTTACTTTGACGCATTAGATTTATTATTATCTGTAATGGCAAAGGAAACATGTCATGTGAAATAAAAATGAATAAATAAATATTATAGTACACCCACATTTCGCCAGATATGTTTAAGTGCCATATAATAGGGGGTGGGCGAGCCTATTGCCATCAACCGGGTACAAATCCAGACTGGAATGCTACTGAGAACTTCCAGATGGAAAAACCTAATAACACTTTGCCCGAACCGGGAATCCTACCTAGGACATCGTGCTCAACGGTAGCGCGTGCAACCACTAGACCAGGGATGGCGATCCAATGGCGCGTGCCTTTAGTGACAAACGACAAAATAATTTGGGCACGACAGCAATTGAGGAACTTGGGTCCTACCTAAGTCACAGTAACAAACATATAGCTACTTATAGAAACCTGAGCGTGACATTTATATCTAGGTACCTATTCCTGTGAGACGTTATTTTCAGAAACCGTTTGTCAGATGATTTCAGTAAAATATGAACCCGGTATAAACTTACATAAATATTTTGCAACAGCAGAAGCTGCATTAATTTGTTAATTTCATTTAAATAATGTGTTGATCACTGTGTGGGTATTTGTAAAATCTGTTTCTGTTTTCAAATATAGAGTACCTACCTATATTGTAAAAGTTTTTTTTTCCGTAGTCACTAGCCAGGATTGTTTATTGGCACGTCAAGGCCACCTTTTATTTTTTTTAATGGCGCGTTCATGTGGGTGGGGCCATCTCTGTACTAGACCAACGATGCTGTAGGAGTACTATAGGTACCTACACCTCTGCCTAAACTTTCTGGAAATACAGGCGTTTTGTAATGTTATTATGTGTTACGTACGGAGGCAACTTCTGGCCCAGCCAGAACTCCTTGGTGGTATCGCAGTGAGTCCTCAGCTGCTTTCTATCCCACGGGACAGTGTCCATTCGCCATTCCGGAGATACGTACGGGAGGGTCAGCGGCGGTAGCTTTATCTGAAATGTGATAACGTTGTGTTGAATTAGTAAGAAAGAAAATTTTATTTGGCACAGTTACGTAAACAAGGACCTCAATTGAACAAATTAAAAACGTACCTACTTATACAGGGTGGCCCAAAAGTCGTGGATCAAACGCAACTAGGGGTTAGGTGGGGTCATCAGCTGCAAAAAGTTGTTCTACGGGAGGTCCTTAAGGTCAACCCCTGCAGAGTATAATTTATTTTGAGTTTTTATGAGAAAATTGACTTTTTTTAACTAATTCTTATTGAAATTCGAAAAAATCTACATCCTGTATCTTTTTTATAATTTTCACTAGATTGGTACTGATGAGTCTTTGCCTTAGACATGCTATTTACGGTTGTTTATTGGGTGTGTTGAAGATAATATTAAGTTTTACGATTTTTTTTTTCTCAAATCATAACTTTTCATTTACTTTGGACCCCACTGTGAAAAAAAAATACTCTACCGAAAAGTGACCCTGTGTTACAAGTTTTGGCGCATTTAATAGGGATTCCGAAAAGGTATTACACATGGCCATGAGTGGCTCTAATATCGACGAATTATCGACTATGAACCCAGAGTGCGGTTTTGCAGAGAGATGCTAAGATACCACAGAGCGGATCCGCAGTTCTTCAACAAGGTTTTATGGACGGATGAGTCAACTTTTAGAAGAATGGGAGTATTCAATATCCACAATCCACATTTTTACTCCAGAGTAAACCCCCATATCATAAGAAATGATAGATTCCAGCATCTGTTTGGTATTAACGTGTGGGCTGGTATAATTGGCCAGCAGTTGGTGCTGCATGAAATGCCAGCAAGGCTGAATGGTGCTCAGTATTTAATTTTTTTGCAAAATAATTTAAACCATATCCTTAACGAAGCTGAAGTTCCAGAAGAAAGAATAGCAGAAATGTGGCTGCAACATGATGGCGCCCCGCCTCACTACGCTCGAGCAGTTAGAGATCATTTGAACGAGCGCTTCCCCAACCAGTGGATTAGTCGAGGCGGACATATTGCGTGGCCACCCCGGTCGCCCGATTTAAATCCATTAGATTTTTTTCTTTGGGGCTATTTTAAAGAAATAGTTTACCAAGGAGAGAACAATAGCGAACAAGAACTACGACAAAAGCTCGAATTTGCTAGGTTACAAGTTACTAACAACAGAGGTGCATTCCGTAAGTTACGGAGGAATTTTATTAGACGGTGCAGATTATGTATTATGGTCAGAGGCAGGAATTTTGAGCATTTATTGTAAAATGTTTTGCTTAATAAAACAATTATTTCACAATCGTTGTCTTGTTTTTTCGTCCTAGAAAGATATTAGAGCCACTCATGGCCATGTGTAATACCTTTTCGGAATCCCTATTAAATGCGCCAAAACTTGTACCACAGGGTCACTTTTCGGTAGAGTATTTTTTTTTCACAGTGGGGCCCAAAGTAAATGAAAAGTTATGATTTGAGAAAAAAAAAATTCGTAAAACTTAATATTATCTTCAACACACCCAATAAACAACCATAAATAGCATGTCTAAGGCAAGTACTCATCAGTACCAATCTAGTGAAAATTATAAAATAGATACAGGATGTAGATTTTTTCGAATTTCAATAAGAATTAGTTAAAAAAAGTCTATTTTCTCATAAAAACTCAAAATAAATTATACTCTGCAGGGGTTGACCTTAAGGACCTCCCGTAGAACAACATTTTGCAGCTGATGACCCCACCTAACCCCTAGTTGCGTTTGATCCACGACTTTTGGGCCACCCTGTATAAGTTAATTTCAGCAATAATGCCAGACAGAATTAGAAATATTTGTGCAGCTTAGCTGTAGTTTTAGGTGCGATTAATCTATTTCTGCGATAAAAAAGCCCGAGGTTGGTATTTCTTTACTCATTTATTCGCAGCGGGTTCCAAGAGAGTTACATATTTTTTTGAGACTCGTCGAGCTTCATTGTCTAATGACTTGCACTTTTCTCATGTCAAGTGTTAGTCATCACTGAAGACTCAAATTTACAGGACTTGCAGTAGTTGGGAAGTGGCGCGGAGGAGTCGTTCGTCCAAAAAAAGGCTTATAATATTTGCTATCATTAAGGACCTCTGGTAAACTCGCGTAATCCGCTGAATGCGCGAAGCACAGGACCGGTCGATATGGCGGCCTATGTCTAAAATTGTGATGATGTGGGACGTCTCATGTACAGTCAGCATCAAAAGTCGATGATCACATTCAGATTTTCAAAATCACTGTACACTATATCACCCATAAATCGCTCAACAAGATAGGGCGCCAATATTGAATGAACATCATTAAAGTTTAAAATTAACTGAACACTACTCGTCAAAGGTCACTGAACACCATTTTGTCAAAAATTGCTGATCGTCATAATATCCGAAAACATCATCACATCATAACATTCAGTTTTACAAAAGTCACTCAACAATATAAAATGCTTGTTTTGGTTATTTAAAGACGACCCACTGACCATCTAGTCTAATCACGGCAACGTCCAAAAATAACTTAACATCATAAATAACAAAAGTCACTGAACAATATAAAATGCTTGTTTTAGTTATCTAGTGTAATCACGGCAACGTCCAAAAATAACTTAACATTATAAATAACAAAAGTCACTGAACAATATAAAATGCTTGTTTTAGTTATCTAGTGTAATCACGGCAACGTCCAAAAATAACTTAACATCATAAATAACAAAAGTCACTGAACAATATAAAATGCTTGTTTTAGTTATCTAGTGTAATCACGGCAACGTCCAAAAATAACTTAACATCATAAATAACAAAAGTCACTGAACAATATAAAATGCTTGTTTTAGTTATCTAGTGTAATCACGGCAACGTCCAAAAATAACTTAACATTATAAATAACAAAAGTCACTGAACAATATAAAATGCTTGTTTTAGTTATCTAGTGTAATCACGGCAACGTCCAAAAATAACTTAACATTATAAATAACAAAAGTTACTGAACATTACTTTGTTACGGATACGTAGCGTGTAAACTTATACTATCAAAAGTAGATGAACTGCAAACTAAAAAAGTGCTCGTTACTATCTTCAGAGTTATAAATCCAATCTTGTCCTATCCAAACTAAATCATGTAAAACAAAAATTTATGGATGCAAACGAATTTAACTTTCCAAAATAATTTTGTTTTTTTTTCATAGTATCAATGAGAAATATTAGAAGTGGGTGTTCAAGCGGCAAGCACATTTTTAAGCCTATTTTTCAAAATAAGCTCGCAAGCACGATTATAAAGATAAGCATATTCCGCTTAAAAATTATTCCGTCGACGTCATCTAAGCTTTCTATATTACGATTGAATAGTAACCTTATTTGTATAGCTATAAGACTCACTATCAAAAATCACGCAGATTCTGTTCAAATTCATACCGTCGACTTAGTTTATGATTTTTATAGTTCGATTGAATTAGAATCTAATCTGTATACATATAACACTCATTTTCCAAATTCACACAAGTTCCGTTTTAATTCAATTATTTGGGAAACATAGTTGTGGGTATTTGAAAAACTGTTTACCCTTGAATGTAAAATAGTACATTGTTCACCGAGAGGAGAAAGTGACCGATTACCGTCGAGGGTGTCGTTTGAAGCCCGAGCCGTAGGCGAGGGCTTTAAAACACCCGAGATCGGGAATCGCACTTTCTCTCGAGTGATACATAGATAGTGCTTTATACTACACCTAGGAGGAAAATAAAAAACTAAATCTTTACTAATTTAATGGCGCCAATGGCGTCTGCAATTTTCACATGTTCTTTTTTCAAATTGTTTATCCTGCCGCCGCAGGGTCGCACTGCCAGCCCGACACCATCCAACACACAGCTAGTGGCCAGTGTCATTTTGCGAACTTGGAGATAAAAACTCACTGTAAAAACTTTTTGGCTTTTGATATTTAGGTTACCGGCGCATAGTCTTACCCAAAATTAAAAGAGAAAAACCACGTAAGAAATGGATTTTCATACACTTTTCTCTCCCGCTCAGATGCGTTTTCTCCCCGCATATTTGTTCGATATGCAATGACGTACTTTCTACCGTAAATTTGATAAAGTATCAAGGTACTTTCCAAGCAGGTGTAGTATAAAGAATATTTCTACTTATGAGCGTTTATACCTTATGAGTGGCAACGTCGCAATTTAGTGTCATATTTCGTGGTTTTCAAGCTATATTTTAAAAATCTGTTTATTTAACTTTTTAGAATTATGTGAAAACTGTGTAAAAGGTAAGAAATCGTTGCGTTTACAGTTCTATTTATATGTGTCGTAGGATAATTTGATACTTCGAATCTTCGCGGAAATCCTAGGGGTTTTGCGAAAACGCGGATAATTAGAATTTAGGTTAGGTTATGTTAGAACAGTGACCATTAGCGCGCGAAGGCGAGCGAGCGAAGCGAGCGTGCCGCGGCAGCGGCCGCCAAGCGCCAGATACCCTTCTATTGTTGTTGTATCATTTAGGTTAGGTTATGTTAGATCCTGACTTTGTCCAGTAAGATTTGATAATTTTTCGCCTATGTCTAATTATCCGCGTTTTCGCAAAACCCCTAGGATTTTCGCGAAGATTCGAAGTATCAAATTATCCTACGACATATGCAAATAATACATTGGAAACTTGCAGGGCGTTATTTTCACTGTAAAATAACACATATACCTACCGTAAAAAAATACACACACATATTAAACCCAAAAAACATTTCATTTTGTTCAGGGACTTAAAGAGATAAACGATGGTATGCTATTTTTGTCAAATATTTGTTTAGAGACTTTACTTTTAGAGACGAAGAATGTTATGCTTTTTTACTATAACTTTGTTTAGCGACTTTTGACAAGTGATGGTCACCTACTTATGCCCTTTTATGATAATCATTCATTTCTGGCGCTTGTCATGTTGAGCGATTTAGGTATAATAAGGTGTACAGCGATTTTGAAAATCTAAATATGGTCATCAAGTTTTGATGCTGACTGTAGGTACCTACCTATTTAAATACTCGAAACATAGATTGTGTTAAAAACTCCAATGTAACCTTTGTGTTGTAGATATTAGCACCTTACCAAAAAGTTATCAAAATAACAAACCGGGTTAGCCGGAGCCGGTAGTCCTGGCAGCGGCGCTTTCACCACGAAGTAGTCTGAGATCACTTCCCTCGTGGCTCTGGTCATGCTACTGGTATACATGTAGTCGCTCAGGATCTGGCGCGTGCGAGGGTTGGTGACGTCATCCATGCTGACTGCGGGCGTCATCACCAGGCGGGGGCGGGTCCTAATAGACTCCGCTTTCTCTTCGTCTGGTAGCCTCACCTAGATCATAAACTTAATTGACTAGCAAAAGGTATTAACAAGGCAGATGATGTAAGTGGCAACACTGGATGGGAATAGAAGGACACTGTGACCTTATTGGTGATGTTCTTCAAGAAAGTTTAGGGATTAGTTATGGATGTAATGTATGCACAAAAGGGCTTAAATTGTACCGCACATGGCCATTTCAATAAATAAATGAGCATTAATTACCAGTGTTACCACACTTACTCATTGTGTAATTTATAATTTTACCTCGTTTTTTTCATCGCCGAATGTCGATGCTGTCCAAGATTATTTTAATGGTTTGTTTATGTCCCAATGCTGGACAAAGGCTTCCCCTTTTTACAAGCATTATTCCCTCTTAAACTTTTCTACTTAATAATTATTGCAGTGGGAACATTAAAAAGGCTAAATATGTTCTACCTACTTGTAATTCGACGTAGGTATATCCGTCAGGAGCTAATAGGGGGCCCAAAATGCAATTGAACCCGATATATATGGCCGAAATTCAATAGTTTTCGAGATATTTGAATTTTAAGGGTTTTTCGATATACTTATACCCAAATTTGACATACCTAGTTATGTAAGTAATTTCATATAAAAAAAAAACTACATAGTGAATGGGCACCATTAAAAATTATATTGTAGCTGGCACTTCTATTAAGCTATGAACATAATTAAAAGTACTTAATTTAACAAAATAATTAAAATCGCGCCTTAGTTTTAATTTTGCAATAACTCTTAGGATGTTCATTTGAATTGTATGATGAGGGCAATTATAATGTGCATGAAATGTATATGGAAACTAACATGTTTAATTTGATAAGGATTAACATCGTGTCCGTCTAAATACCTTTCCAATTACTAGATACATTATACTTGTCATATATGACCATTTTTTTAAACATTAATATGGGTATAGTATAGTAAGCTACCCTTAAAAGATAAGACATATTATTATGCCACCGGGGACTTTTCCTTAGACCTGTACTAGAGGAATAATTCCACCATAGGTACAGACGCCAGCACATCAAGCTACTACAATCTGTCAAATTTCTTTAATAGATTTTCAACTTTATCGCTAAAGCATTAAGGTTCAAGGTTGATTGGGAAAATTTGACAGTTTCGGGTAGCTTGACCTGCTGGCGTCTGTACATTGTATTGTTATACCTATCTCAAAGGGCAGCGTTTTCGACGAAAGCTCCCAGTCGGCTTGATTTTTCCGACATCTTCAACAACCATCGTCATATTTCAACCAATTTACACAAAACATTAATTAATTATATCACAAATTTATTTTATTTTAAATACAGCTCATACGCGCTGATAATGTAGCTTTCTGTAAGTGAAAGTATTTGCAAACTCGGTAGTTTTTGAGTTTATCCATTACAAACAAACATAAAAAAATCAAATCTTTCCTATTTATAATATTATTATTTCGTTTATTTATTTTCATACTCAATAAATACATTTTTATAAAAGACAACAAACATTATAAAAGACAACAAACATTTAAAGTTATAAAAAATAGTAGTCCGCCGGTTTCGGTAGCAGGGTCCAAGCTACCGGTGGTTAGGGCTCCAGAGACAGTAACCTCCTCACGATACGAGCCGTATCGAGTACTGCTTAGAATCAGGCCCAGATCCAACCGCGTAACGAGAGCTTCGAGAGATGTTGATCGAGGCTTTCGGCCATCAGGCCATTGGCCGATACGACAATCGGCACAATGACAGCCGAGCTCACATTCCACATGTCAACAACCTCGTGTGCTAAGTCGAGATATTTAATTTGTTTCTCTTTCTCAGTTTTCATGACGTTCTCGTCTCGTCATGTGGAATGGTAACATCGATAATCATTGTGCCGCGTGCTAATCGATCTATCACCACTATATCAGGATTTTTGGCGACAAAGTCCTGTCAGTAATGTAATGATAGACCGATACCAGTACAACGTGACATGGTCATTTTAGAGAACTGGGTTGGGCGCATACTTGTAATTATTAGTACTTATTATATATTAATAAAAACAATAATTATTATATAATATATTATTATAAGTTTAGATTTGGATATTTGGAGGAGGCCATGTGCAGCAGTGGGCGTCTTTTGGCTAAAGTGATTATGATACGAAATTTACAAGCCCGCCACTAGATTTACATTATGTATCTCGCTAACTTACATAAGGTTCCTGCACTTTGGTCGGGTCTGTCCCAGTAATGGGTTTACGTGAGTGCATCAAACTGAACGGCACACCCACGGTCCTCCAAGCGGCCAGTGTGTGATGATCCTTAAGCGGCGGAGGCCTAATCCTTAAGCACTTCGGCTTCTCTTTGTACTTGGTAAATGCAGGAGGAAGGATTTGACCTCCGCGAAAATCTGTTCTGTTAGTGGTTTGGTAATTAAAGAGCATTGTCTCCATTCTGGCTTGTACGTGTGCCATTTTGAGTTATTTATGCAAAGCTTTGGGTTAGTTAAATGGATTTCACAGGATCTAGGAATTTTCATGAGTGTTTTTGCACTTTGTAATGCTTCAATTTGTACCGTCAATGTGACAGACTGTGACAGAGCTATAAACATAGATAAAACACTAAATGTAGGTACAAGCTACAAAGTCTAGGATTTTTGTTACCTACCTATTTTACTGCCTAGCCATCAATGTTTTCATTCACAGTTCCCGTCACCTAGGATTACAGTAATTGTACAGCACCTCAGAACAATAACTCAGCACCTACTACTAAAACCAGCCCGTCCGTAACATAAGTTTGCCACACGGAAAAAAGATTTTAGGCAAAGGTCACGGTCAAGGACAATTAAAGGTAGGTAATTCATTATTAGAAGGGGTGGGAAGGGGGACAGAAATTTCATTATTTCTGACGTAGGACGTCTAATTTTTGAGATATTTGGGAAAAACTCAATTCATTAAAAGTTATCCAATTTAGGACACAATTACTTACGATTATACTCTGGTTTAGGTAGTTTTAAAAAAAAGGTAAACAAATCGTAAAAAGGGTTTTTTTATAGTTAACACTTTCTTGTTTAAAAATACATAACAACATTACATTTATTTTCGATCACAGGATAGTTTCCTCTTTTATTATAGTATGTTAAACTATATAATTTATTCTTAAACTACTCTTCGTAGATGTAACTGCTTGAGCACAATTTTTTAGTTCGATTTATTATAATGATAATTATAATATTTTGTAATCTGTCTATTGTAAAGAGCCCATATAGACAGGTTCTCCAAACTTTTTAGAAAATACAACGAATTAGATAACGTTCGTAGACCGTCGTAGACGTTGGTTTAATGCTCTAAGTCGTAGACAGTAGTTTTCTCTGTCTACGATAACGTTGCTAAATCCAAGAGTAGTTTTCTCTGTCTATGAACAAAATAGTGTCACAGTATTGCTCCTGCCACCATATCACTGTGAACTCAATCCAATTGAGTTAATATGGGTTCAAGTTAAGGGGTTTGTAGCCAAGAAAAATAAAACGTTCAAAACGGATGGCCTAAAAACTCTTTTGCCAGAGGCGTTAGCTAATGTGACTGCTGAGAATTGGAAATGTAATAAAAGAAGAACTGAAATTGTTTAAATTAGACAAAATAATTGATGATAAGTTCCACTGAACGCTTTATTATTAATGTGACAGATAGTTCATCAGATTCAGATTCAGAATAGAGCCTATTAATATGTGACTCTTTAGAATATCATTTTAACATGTTTTTTTTTTGTTTACACTTGTTTAACTACCTAAATCTATGGAGTATAGGTTTAGGCACACTTGTCAAATATCCATAAATAAAAAGACAATCTTAGAAGAATATTTTATGTGTGGATAGTCGAAGATACACGACAAATCTGCTTAAACTGACAAGGTAAAAAAAAAAAAATTTTTTTGTTTCTATTTGTTGTACCCACTCTGTATGTTTTTATCGTGTACTTCTTTTTTACATCGTTCTCACAAATAATTATAAGTTCAACATGAGTGTCCATGGAGTTTCTTGCCCGTTCTTCTCCATAGGTACCTACTACTCTGGAATGGGCAACTAGTTTTATATTTCCGACTCCTTGAAAATTCAAAAGTGTCTGTAAATAGTTTGAGCTGTTATTGCACTGGTATGTTGTATCAATCCACGATTTCAACTGTTATTCGGGCTAAAGTCTAAAAGTTTCTGTTCAAAAGCCAACTTAACCAATAATCTATCCAAATAATTCATAGAAAACCAAATGAAGTGGTAACTTAAAATCTTTCAACTCGTGTCCCGAATTGAAGTCTAGCATTTGCTAGCAAAAGAAAACTTACAAAATAAAAAGGATTTTCATAACAAAATCACAAAAACAAATCTATGCGACTCCGAGTATGAATTAGTGTAGTAGGTATTTAGGTTAATTTTAATGAAAAATGTGCAACACTTAAAAATAAAACAAACAAACCATAATTTAAATAATTTATTTTAAAATTCATCAATAATTTACACTATGTTGTAATAAACATTTCAAACTATTCAGATAATACCACAAAATTTAATATTTATTTATTATCACATAATTGATAAACCATAGACAATGTGAAATCTCTGGTTACAGTAACATTTGCTTAGTGGACCCCTTAAATACCCAAAAAAAGCATAAATAATATTTAAATAACAATATTCATTATAATATATAGTTCAAGGAAACTGCTATTTTATGACTTCAAAAATATTATCCACATCTATAATAAGTATTATTTTTAGGAAAGATACAGAATACGTGATTTTTTGTTTGAAAACGTGTCGCAAGAATTGGTTCAGCCGTTTAGGAGATAGCAGCAGAAAATTAGCGAACAAATTAATTTTGAATATTTTGTAGAATCTACTTACCAAAACTTTTCTTTTACTATACGAGATCAAAATCACATGTTACAAAAATAGTAAGTTTTTATTTATCTTATATTTAACCTCAGTATTGAATGCCAAAATATACATTTTTTACATAGAAAGCATTCATTTACTAGTTACATTCAATCACTAATTTATAGCGAAAGATACAGCAGTCAAAAGTAAATTACATCACTTTACTCCTTACTACCCAGTTAAGCTATAGGGTGTCCTAGAAGAGCGGTGGCGTGTCCGCAATTAACGTAAAATTAGGTAAATGACGTCACTGAAAAGTTATTTAAGAAAGTAAGTTGGTGTGTTTTCATAAATAGTAGATTATGAACCAAGGGGATAAAGCAGTGTCTTCTGTCGCGGGTGACGATTTAAATCGCGAGCGTAATGAAGGACTCGAGGTTTACTCCCGAGCGTAGCGAGGGTGTTAAAAACTTAAATCACGAGCGAAGCGAGGGATTTAAGACGAGTCCTGAGTGTAGCGAGGGATTTAAGTTCACCCAAGACTAAGACAGCTTTATCACCGAGGAAAATACTCTACTTTTCGTACCATTTGCGAAAAAATTAACACAATAATAATATGAGATAAGCATTTATTAAAAATAATCACAATTAAAAATAAATTAAAATAAACTTAACGTTTATGTATTTGAAGAAAACAAAAACGCGGCAAATTCCTAGACTAATATTTTTTTGTCGGAAAACCAAAGGCATCAAGCTCATACGGCCTCGTCGGTTTTCGTAATTTTATTTAATCATAACTGCATAATAAATGCGTATTCCTTTTTCAAAAAGATGTATAATGCTTTATATACAAACTCAATGGTGTAAACACAGATGTAGTTCAGTATAAATTTCGGTAAGTATTCCAAATTTAAATCACATTCTCCCCCTAGAGGATGAATGAAATTCAGTACAATTTTCTTTCCCTGTTTTTAACAGATTAAAAATGACTATTGTTATGTTCTCTTTTTGTGGCATAGAATGTCACTTTTTTGAGCAAGTGGTACGAAAAAAACATTTTTTGACACCGTAAAGTCAAACCCCGCTGCCATTATTTTCATGACAGCCGTCATGCGTCACTGCGGCCGTTATGTGGCGGCTACCGCACTTCTAGGAAACCGTAGCTTGCAGTACAAATACAAAACATGGGCTTTGTATCTGTGTGATTGGCTAAAAATGGGACGGGTCGTAAATTCGTGATGCGATTGGTCGAAATAACGTGATGCGATATGAATGGGCTTCAAAAGCGCATGTAAGTAGTCACACAGACACAAAACTCATATAGGTAAAATGATACTAGGACTTTATTATGTACAGACGAACAAAGAGATTGGTGTACAGGCAACTAATTTGCAAAGCAACTACTTTTAAACAATGTTGTGAAGGTGCCTAGTAGTTCACTCTATATATTCTTATGAGCCGTCGGCCCGTTGGAATTTTCCATTGACAAAAATGACTAACTTCCATAAAAACCTTTATCCCCCATTTATCTCCTTAAGGGAATGAATTTAAAAAAAAGTTCTTTCTTATTCTCACCTTCGTTATTAAGGATATCGTGTGAAAAATTTCATGCTTCTAGTCTAGACCGAGCGGTTAAGGCTGTGCTTTGTCTGTCAATGAATGAATTTAAGATTTTTATTTAGTAGTACTAGATGAGTATGTTAAGTATTATGTACATAAATCAAAATTAATATTAGCTGTATAAATATTTTTGCTTGTATACTCAACTCTTTGTTCGACAGTACTAAATACTAGACAAACTTGCTGGAAACCTTTCCACGCTAGAGTTTTGAAGACCAGCCGAACGTGTCGCTGAAGTTTTGCTTTTATGTCTATACAAAATTCGACAAAAATCTGTATTTTCTGCGTTTATTTAGTCGATATAGCTTGTCCACTACGTGTTACCAACTTATACAACGGTACACGAATCTTTTAGCGCGGGCCAAAACTCTAACCTAAAGACGCCATTTTGTTTTATTTTGATGACATTTCACAAAACTGTCAACGTTATTCGAGCGTCAAAAGGTCCTTGTAGCCGTGATCTCAAACGCTGTTCTCATTTTTTCTTTCAAACTAGTTTTATTACTTACTACATTAAGTTCGGATCACAATCATCAGTTATCCTATAATTATGACGTTGGCTTAAATTTACATTTTAATATGATATTTTCTTATCAGGAAAATTTTCAGCTGACTTAAGAATCGGATCACAATGCAGCAAAATACCTATGACCTACCTACCCCTAACGAGCTGGCGTACATGACATACGTTTTATTTAATGGGTTTCGTACTTAATGGCTTGCCTGTGTGTATTTTATTAAAGGTAACCAGCATAAAAGATGATAAAAGATCTAACTGTAAAAGAGATGTCATTCAGACATTTTCAATTGAAATCATTGTCAAATCCCATGCTCCATAATTATTATGAGCTAGCTGACCCGATAGACGTCGTCTTGTCCAAATTTAAATAATTCATACAAAAATCCTATATATATAAGACAGAAAAATGTAATAAGTTTAACATACATGGGGGTAATTCGGATACTCCTCATCATAAAGTATCTAAATTTTACGTTTGAACGTCAACTCCCCGGTCACCCTGTATATTACTAGGTGTAGAAAAAGATAGAAAATATATATATAGAAAAAGGACGTTCAGGTTTTCCAGAATTTTAAATTTTTCGGAAAACTTTTCCAATTTTTCTTTTCATAAAAACCTAATTCGGACTATAATGAACAATTTAGAAAAAAAATGGCCTATTCGGTCCAGCCGTTCTCAAGTGATGCGCTTACCAGCGAAGAGCATTACATTTTTGTTTATATAGATAGATTATTTTTTATATTGGTCCACCAAATAAAGTTGTTAACTTGAGATTTGACATCGATAGCAGGTTTTCAGAAACTAGGAGGGTCATCAACAGCGATTTGCAATATTTTACAAGATAGGCGCAAAGGCTCTAAAATGCAGAAAGTTTTATGCATTTTGGCACTTTGTAGTCGATGCTTACATAAGCCATTATGTACAATACCCAAAAGATATCTACCCAACAAAGAAAACCGTTCAGTCAGGTACATTGTTTTGGTATAAATGTCAATAATAAACAAAAAAAAAAAACTACTTTAAAGGCGCATTTAGATTAAACGAACTTATAGAAAAGATGATGTGAAAGTTCCATTATAACCTGTGGATGTTGCATTTTGTGGGTACGAAATGTTTAGTCATCTGATTTAAATCCACCTTTAGAAGAATTTCGGGAAAATAACTACCTACTCTATTACCGTAACTGATTCAAAGTGCGTAAAAGAAATGCTTGCAAAAAACCTCTATAATTATATTTTGCAGAAATTCAGAAAAATAATTTACGAAAACCTATTAAACCTACCTACTTAACATTAAAAAGCACACTTTCAGTCTATGCCCCGCAAAGACTACGTTTTATTTACATAAATATGTATTTATTTTACACATAGAGCTAAATTGGTAATTCATTAGATATTATATTTAATTAGTTTGCTGATAGATGTGCACATTGCCCGGTTAATGCTTTGGTTGGGCAATAATGATAAATTGGACTACATTATTTTGGTCCTACACTACACTCATTAAGGTTGCTTTTATTGCAATAGGTATACTTTAAACACAGCAAGTCTTGATTAAAAATTCGTTTAATGAAATAAATTAAAACCCGATCTATCAAACCGCCATCTTTTTATCTTCCTCACTCAATTAAATCCACACTAAAAACTTTAAACATTCCTAAGGCCCACACAATCGGGTCATCACGTAGTATTAAAAATCTAACACTTAAAACCATAAATAGGAAAATCCAAATACATTTTGACACCTTCAAATTGACAGGAAAATTGGCGCCAACTTTGACGTTTCAAAATGGCCGTCTAACCTCAATTGAAATATAATTGCAATAACACCACCAAAAGGCATTGTAGAAATAGTAGAACAGCCGAGGATACAAAATTAGCTAGATTTTTGTTACTGCCATCCTTATTTGTATGTTTTCGTCAATCTGGGACTTTAATTTCAGCCCAGATTGGACAGAAGGGTGATGCCGGGCCTCCCCAGGACCAGCCTCGAGGTATGGCTAAATGGCTTAGACCTGTTTTGATAGCACCTGAATGTCCGTTGAAGTTGGTACTGTCCAGCATGCCAGGACATAGGATGCTGCTTTGGCCCGTAGCTTTGACGTCGACTGTCGTTATAATGTTTTCGCTCAGTACTGATTGGCAGGTTTTGAATGCTGGAACAGATAAAACGAATTATAAGTATGTATGCCATCATTTTACAGTTGTATATGTTGTAATTCCCGCATGTAGGTACAATCTGTGCGGTTTTCCTCTTGTCAATCAAGAGGTCGAATGAAATGACTGAAGGTTAAATTCATAATCTAAACACGAGGCCAATCATAACATTTTGTCTTCTTGCTCATAGGATAGGTTACTAACTTTTTCAAAATATAATGCCATTTAAATCTACGTATGTTATTCCGTTTAAAAACAGCAGCAAAATAATTAGTTAGGTCCTAGGTACCAGTCATCCCACCACTTTCCTCATCAATCTAGGGCATTAATCTGATTCAAAAATAAAACCGGCGCGTAAAATTACGCCCGACGATTTTAGTACACAATCTAAATCATTATTATCTTTATTTTCAATAAAACCGTTTAACTTAAAAACTAATTTTTACCTATTTTATTTTCAAGCTTTTAGTTTTTATTTCGTTACTTTATATTTCTCATTATATTTATCATATATTGCCTCATTATTACAAGGGTTCTTTCCTGTCAATTTGTTGCAGTCTAACTCCACAGTACATAATCTTTCCAAATACTTTTCGAGCCTAAACACACAACGACGTTGTCTACAGTGCTGCCTTGCATTTGTGGACAGTTGAAGCCTAATTATTTAAGACTGTCTAAACTCTATGATCCGCCATGCACTGTGTTCTACTTGTACATCTCTTTCATTTGATACCCATTACCCATATTATGGAGATTGAAACAAATATGAAATTCGCCATTTTGTACCGGCAGCCATCTTATATTTGGAATTTTTCATGGTGTGCTGTATTCTACTAGTCAAGCCCTAACATTTGATACCCATATTGAAGGGGTTGTGAAAAAATATGTAATCCGCAATTTTGTGGCAGCGGTCATCTTGGATTTACAATGATACTGAATATATTCAATTGTATTATCATCAGAACTAAAGGTGTGTACCAAATATCAGATCAATCTGTCAACAGGAAAGACGTAAAATTTCAATGTCTAAATTTGACCCAAAAACAAACAGGGCAAGCTAAATAAAACCGTTTAAACATAGGATAGCTTGTTACATAAATGACATGTTGACATAATGATAGGTTTCTATGCGTCATATACTTGACTTTTCGACGCGCAAGAAAAATATGAGCAAGTGATTTTAAAAATAATTCATGTGCACATATTTCTCTAATTCAAGGTTACTTCTACCTATACGCAGAAAAGTTGTCACAGCTAATCATTTTGCCAATAGGCACTAAGTCCTACCTTACGCAAAAATCGGCATAAACCCGGTTTCTGAATCGAGAATTTGTAGAACTTGTCAAATTCTACTTTAGCATTTCGAAAGGCTAAAGTAGGGTTTGACCAGTTCTCAACTTCAATTTCTCGATTCAGAAACCGGTTGTAAAAGTATAAGCTAAATATTAGCTTATTCTTTATCAACCGTTTTGTACAATTGTTTATTTATTTAACCATTTATGTACACACATAGATAAACAGACGAAAAGAACAGAAAAATAGGTACAAAGGTGATGCTTATTTCTAATTAAATCTCTTCCAGCATACCTGCGATAGGATAGTAGATTTAGAGATGTAGACAGCGCGTGTAAGAGTAAAAGAGAAAATAAAATACATAAAATCAAAAACAATTCACTTAATAAAATAAAACAAATAATATGAGAATATACATAGATACATACATACTTCTAAAATAAATAACACTAGAATATTAATATATACGCAACTACGACGAAGTGGAATGATAGTGTTCTTTCACTCTTCTTTTAAAAACTGCAACAGTTTGGCAGTCCCTAATGTCAGGTTGTTCTGTGTCTGGAGTCCTAAACTACTAGCTGCTAAGAGCTTAGGACTACAGACCGAACAATTGCACCATTATCTATCGTTACTCTCAATTCTTTTCATCCAGGGGGGAAGGGACTACTACATTTCAAGCTATCGTATGCCGGATACAACCCTTGAACAAACAAAACCAGCTCTAAACCATTTTTTAGCTCCATAGGACAATCTAGGGTCTAGACAAAATTAAACTTATTGCAACTTTAATTAAGTATATAGTTAAGATAGTTATTTTTATGACATTGATTTACATTCTGTGATTACTTTAACTCACACACTGACATATTACTTGTTTACATAATTTGGGAAATCGTATACTTTTACAATGTTTGTAAATATGTGAACACCATGTATCTATCACTTAATTAACTTATTTATCATTGCTACGTTTATTGAATTCTTTTTACCTATTGTGGTAGGGTAATTTTTTATTATAGGTGCATCGTCTTCACATAAAATTATATAATTAATGTATACAAAATATTGTAACCAATTTTAAAAGAGTAACGGTGGAGTTTCTTGCCCATTCTTCTCCATACGAAATTACCTTTTGGAAGGGGCGACTAGAATCAATTCTATTTAAATGTAAATGTTGACGTTCAAAAGTGCCTTTTGAACGTCTATTCTAACGCCTAGTCTAACGCTATTTGAAATAAATGCTTTGACTTTTGACTTTTTTACATAGAATCAAATCAAATAAAAATATTTTATTTATCATAGACCTACACGGGCACTTATGAGACGTCAGAAGCTAGGTGGACGGTTCCAATTGATCGTTTCCTATGGAGAAGAGCCGGCATAGAACCTATTAGGCAATAAATGGCAGCTGCATGTACTCCGTACTGCTACTCCTGCTCCTAGCGATATTACACTTACTATAATATCTTCTAAACTTTAATATCCGACTGACCGGTTGGCGGAGTTGGTAGCGACCCTGCCTTCTGAGCCGCTGGTCCCGGGTTCGACCCCCGGACAAGTCAAACATTTGTGTGCATGAACATGTCTGTTTGACCTGTGTCTGGGTGTGTATATGTATATAAGTATGTATATCAGTCATCAGGTTACCGTAGTACAGGCTCTGTCGCTGCCTGCCATAGTGCGGAGGGTGGTCGGTAGCGCAGAGTCGTGGGACGCGGTGGTGTCCTTCTGCGAGGACGTGATGTCGCAGAAGGAAACTGCGGAACGGGAGAGGGAGATCTCGACTCCCTTCCCCGGCCGCAGAAGGCGCACCGGGCGCAGGAGAAGGGCGGACAACGCCCTTTTCCGGCCCCCATGAATGGGTCCTGGGGCGTGGGACTTGGGGAAGTCCTCGCCCCCTATTTGATGGACCCGAGGCGAAGGCGCGCGCGGGTGTCGGCGTGCGCCTCTGAGGCGATGCACGGGGTAGTTAAACACCTCACTACCCCGTGCAGGAGACGAGGCCCGGACAGACCGGGCCAGCACCAGTGTGGGGCTGCGGAAGAATTTCGATTCCCGCGGCCCCGCGCGCACGTGCGAGGAGACACCGGGGTGGTTTTAGCCGGTAAGAGTCCGGCACGCCCCTCCGCCTTTTCCCCAGGCGGAGGTAGTCCATGAGGATTTCCCCCCGTAAAAAAAAAAAAAAAAAAAGTACAGGCTCTGCCTAGTTCGGGACCTGAAGACCTTGTGTGGATGTTGTCTCATATCATTATATTATTATTATCTACCTGAGAACAGCGTTGTGGGTTATATTATTAATAATAATAATAATATGAGACAACATCCACACAAGGTCTTCAGGTCCCGAACTAAGTAGAGCCTGTACTACGGTAACCTGATGACTGATATACTTAAACACACCCAGACTAAAATTGAGTATTAGTTGTAAGTTTTTATAATGTAACTGTTTGCTGTTCCTTTCAATAAAAAAAAAAACACTGCGTAGTGCGCACGTGAAATTCGAACACAGACGCATGACGTTATAATATAAGTTCACAGCTGTGTCCTAATACGGTAGATAATTGTCGATAAAACTCATTGATCATATTAATGAACTAGTATGAAAGATAATACCTACACAGTTGCTTATCAGTGTAATGCTATTGGTTTTATCGTTTACATTGTTGCTTACGATTCTTGTTGTTATGCCGGATGTAGATAACAATGTATTGGAATGGATGTCTTGGTTATGCTTAGATTAAATTTTAATGTTTTAATTTATGCGTTTTTCTTTTTTAGGAGAAGTGAGTTGTCTTCGATCGTGCTTTGTAGTAATCTATGACATTTCTCGTTTTTTTTGTAAACAGTTTTGCTTTGTAGTAATCTATGATATCTCTTTTTTTTCTAAACAGTTTTGCTTTGTAGTAATCTATGCCATTTCTCTTTTTTTTTTGTAAACAGTTTTGCTTTGTAGTAATCTATGCCATTTCTCTTTTTTTTGTAAACAGTTTTGCTTTGTAGTAATCTATGCCATTTCTCTTTTTTTTGTAAACAGTTTTGCTTTGTAGTAATCTATGACATTTCTCTTTTTTTGTAAACAGTTTTGCTTTGTGGTAATCTATGCCATTTCTCTTTTTTTTTTGTAAACAGTTTTGCTTTGTAGTAATCTATGACATTTCTCTTTTTTTGTAAACAGTTTTGCTTTGTAGTAATCTATGACAATTCCTCTTTTTTTTGTAAATAGTTTTGGATTGTAGTAATCTATGACATTCGTCTTTTTTTTTGGAAACACTTGTTTATCTGTTTATTTATTTCAAGGGACTATTAAAAAATATTGGTGTTGTAAAGAAAACGACATAGGTACATAGTAGACCAAAATAATTACCCTAAATAATTCTACAATCTAGAAAAATCTTGTGGCCCCAAGAGCTAGGTACTGCTGAGCATGAGGGTCTGGGTTCGATTCCCAAAGTGTAATTGGGATTTTCTATAAATCGAACATTATGCTATAAATCGAAACATTTAAAAAAAACGAAATCAAAAGATATGAAGACACATGACACGCCTACGCGCGTCATGTGTCCAACAAAACCAAACCAAAGCTGTTTTAATTACTACTAATTAAAACAGCTTTGGTTGTCAGTTGTAGTGTGGAATGACAAAATATCACATACACGGTAACGTCCTTGCTGGTATCTGCCACCTGTGATATGTTTATCTTAGGGCCCAAACACACGGACCACAACCACACCACAAAGACAACACGTGGACGGGCGCTAGTTTGTATGAAAATTAATAGTTTACTCACACAAACCACATTTGGCCGTCAAAATCAATCGTGTGGGCGATACCGACCACATCAAGACCACGTCGCAGTCACAACGCAACTACCAACGACCGGTCTGTCTGCAAACACTAGCCACAACGTAACCACATCGCAGCTACTAGCGACAACGTAACCACATTAACATCTTGTAGTAACCACAACGCAACTGCATGAAGCTGGAGCGACAGTACTCACACGTGGTTACATGTGAGTACTGCTTGCCCATATTTTGTCGCTGCAATGTGGTGCGGTTGTGATTCGTGCGATCGGGCCCTTAGTACAGACATCTAACAATGCAATAGCTTCGTAAATTATTTCTATGAATTTTTGGTTAATATTTTACCAATTTTTCGGTAGCATTTTACCAATTATTCGGTAGCATTTTACCAATTTTTCGGTAGCATTTTACCAATTTTTCGGTAGCATTTTACAAATTTTTCGGTTAATATTTTAACCATTTTAATTCTGAACAACACTGTATTATTATTATTATCATGTACTCACTTTGCACATTGCTCCTGGTCCGGAACTCTCCGATGAAGACCAGCTCAGTGCTGCTGGCTACCGCGAGGTCCGCTATACTCCTCAGACTGGTGACGTCACTGGGATCCAGCTTCTCTGTGATGTGAACGTTCACGACGATCAGCGGTCGACTGCATAGCAGGAACGCTGGAAATAAATAGAATAGAATACTCTTTATTATGGACACAAGAAAATTACAGATATAAATGTAGAAATTTTACATTGGGTTACATGTAAATAAATAGCAATGTTTTGTTAATTAGACAAACATAGGGTTAGAGCCTTTTACCATCAACTGGGCACAAATCCAGACTCCGCCTGCTACTGAGAAATTCCAGATGGAATAACCCAATAACACTTTGCCCGACCCGGGAATCGAAACCAGGACCTTAACCTCAGCTGTAGCGCTTGCAATCTTATTTTTATTGCAAGTTTTATATTGTATGCCTACTGTGTAATATACTGCTGTTTGTTATTCCTAACAAATAAAATAAAATAAAATAAATCGCTAGACCAACGAGGCAGGATTTCAGTTATTTCAATTACAGCGTGTATATCCCAAATAAAGATATTTAATTTTATGTTTTATTCTGCGCAGGCTTCTAAAAGCTTATGTCCAGTAAAGTCCCTTGCCCTAATCAGGACATTACCGTCTTATTTCTGTCTCTTCTTCTTATTAAGCGGGCATTGTATATAGCGAAAATAAAATCAGCTGCTCCATACATTTTTGTTCGCATGACTCGACAAAATGTAGGGACCGCAAATTTTTTTCGCGATTTAGTTGGTCCCATAATAAAAGTTTTTCATAATGATGAATATAAGATGATGGCCATAAGAGGTTTTCAGTTACTTCAAATATTAAGTACACTTTGTGTATTCGATTTCATTAAGGTCAGCAGCTTGTCCGGAATATTTAGAAATAGAAATATATTTATTACACCGGTACATGGATCAATTAGATTCATTGTATTTAGTTAGCAACAGTAAAAGTATTACCTATAGCTCTTTTACACAATTAGTGAGCCCAATACCAGCGCTGCGGAATTTATTTTTTAAATATTGCAGCATTATGCTGAGCCTTTTTGGTCTCGCACAGGTCTTTTATTGTATATTTTCTTGTTCATTGTTATTTTCAATGTTAATTTTGTTAGTTTTAATTGCTCCTTTTTTCTGTTTGTATTATGCCTGCGCGTGTCCCAAATAAAATATTTTTGTTTCTTTCTTTTAAACTAGCTGAAGATCAATTAGGTTTTTTTTTCTATGTGCTTGATTGATTTATGTCGCTGAGTTTCCATGAGAGAGCAGAAGCGGATTCCGTTAAACTATCACAATGCAACGACATTATAACGCGGTTTTTCAGAAAAAGCCTTTTAAATTTATGATTTAATACTTCTAGCAAAGATAGTAAGCAGACTTCGGTACACATACAAAGATAATGTCAAAGAAACATTTAAACAATGAAGAAAACCTTATGAAAATGTCAGAATTTTCTGGATTTTCCGTGTGCAGAGATGAAATCATTCGAGATAATATTAGGTACCTAAGTCATGTTATTGTAAATAATGTCTGAGAAGAAACGTTGACTTGTGCGAATAGTTCATTGTTCTGTTTAAACTAAGAATTCGTTTTGAAAAGGCTCTGACGTTTATGTCATGAACTCATGAATAAACGTGTTTTTTTTTTGTTATTATCGCGAATAGTCCCCGTAGACTGAATAGAGGCTTCACACAGGCGCGACACGCGACACTGAGGTACCGTTCGTCGCGCGGCAGGCGGTGCCTTTGTGTCGCGTCTGTTTTAAGGAGCCTTAAACCCGGTATTTAGAGTCGTTACTTACAATTAAGCAATCATTTACTTCAACGCTGTCAGTCAAAAGTATGTCAGATTGAAAACGTTTCAATCTTGGTGACATGTGCCAAGATATGGTGGTTAATCAAAGTTGATTTCATGTGGTGTCTCTGAGTGCGGCAGTAAGTCCTCGTTCGCACGGACGTAAAAATATCGCGGCGGGATTTTTTCGCGCACTGGATCATCAACGCACTGCTTAGCGCCGAGAGTTGAAAATCCAACAGTGTGTTTTTTCGACGCGTTGGGATGCACTCTGTTAGATTTTTAATGCTCGGTTCAACAAAACTCCGTCGCGATATGTTTACGTCCGTTCGAACGTGGTCTTACTGTAAGTGACGTGAAAATTGGTGATAATTGGACTATTTTGTGAAAGAAAACTAGTTTTCTTTTGTTTTATTAAAAATGGACAATTTAAAAACCTTTGACTACATAATGTAGGCAATCGTTTTGGAATGTGTTTTCTAAGTGATTGTAAGCAACAAAGTTGAAAAGATAATGCCAACCAGTGATGTATCATTTTATGCGCATATTCTAAAATTAAGTGCAATTTTAGATAAGCTAACATGACACATTGATGACTAAACCAGCAGCTGTAAAGTACTTTACATTTTCCTTTGTTCATCCGCTTAATAACAAATGTGAAATAGAAGACAACAAAGCCCCCATTTAGAAAAAAAAAACTATACACTGGGTTCAAATTGTATTTTTTGTATCTACTTCAATTCATAATAATCAACCGTAAAATGACAATTATCTTTAATATTTTTTAAATCAGAGTACACAATTTTCATCATTTTGAGCAGGTTATTTCACTACATGGTTTATTTCTGCAAAAAAACATTCCAAAAATATGTACAGCTTCTCAGCTATCCAACGAGATACAATAAGACACCGGCTATCTTCAAAAATATATAAAATATCAAATTACTGAAAAATGGTTGACATTTGCATAGGGGTCATAAGGGATCATTTGGTTGCAAATGACCTCCCCTACATCCCCCTAATGGATTGCCGTCGTATTACAAATAACCCTGTATAATCATTAAATGGGAATTTAACATACCTGGCAAAATGTGGGTGTTCTTTAAGTACACATCAGTCTTACCGTTCGTGGAAAACCCCCGCAGTTTATGTTAAAACTGTACGTGTATTTCCTAAGCGAGCAACATAGTATGTCTAGAAGAATAAATTGATTTTGGGAGAGACATACCCTCATCGTTCTCCAGGGCTTATCCCAGTTTACCTGAGGTCGTCGGCGCAACATATCTTCCTCTTTCTTACTTCTCTATTTGTCGTCATCTCGCTAGTCACCCCTTTGTAACCATATCATTATAAAGGCACGAGGAACAGGGTGTAAACTGTGTAAAGTTCGCTCATACCTCCATAGTAAAGGGAGGATCCTCCGACCAGACAGATGTCGTGTCTGGCTGGTGGGCAAATGTCCGTCGATTGATGTCGGGGCGTTGTATATACGATAGTTGCGCGGTAAACTCTGCTTGCGCGATGCAGGATATTTGCGTGACGTCAGGATGATGCGCAATTCGCACGTGGCCTTGTAGATCATCTTTCACACAGTCCATCTGTCGTTTCTTTGGTCTTCCCAAACTCTAATAGACATGAACATCCATAACCAAAATTTTCCTCACGACATTTTCCTCATTTTTAGAGAGAGACATACATCTTTCAGGTATAAATAAGGGTATATCCACACCACACAAATCTGGGTCAGGGTCAGGGCTTTTCATGCTCCGGGCGTGACCTCAGTGTCCCGTCAGAGACGGACAAAAGAATGCTTGCATACATTTCGTACATTTCGCAAGTTTTGAACTTTTAATTAATGCCCGGGCTCCGAGTCGTACGGAGACTGTGTTCCGGAGACCGGATGGACCTCAACCGGAACTGTATGGATAGAGCTTAAGTCTAGAAATCTAGAATTTATTTGGTGAGTCAACGGATTTCATGTTTCGAATATGCGATGTGTTTCAGACGTAAAATCTTCATCTAAATTATAAATTTTGGAATTGACTGCAATGCGACAATGCGTCTGAACTCACGCAGAACTTCTAGCTCCTAATTATATCGTGTATCTATTAACTATTAAAAAAAAAAGTGTTATTCTTTATGTCAACAGTCAGTCAGTCAGTCAGTTGTGTCAACAGTCAATCAAAAATACTCATGTATTGTATGGGTAGTAACACTAATACATAAATAATACAATAATGTGTAGCTCCACGTACAAAGAAACATGACTAGCAGAAAGTCCGCAATAGATTATATAACGTTTGTCACTTGTAATTGAGTATTTCCGATACTTTTCAGCGTAATAGCCTTCGGTGTGTATACAAAAAAAATGTAACGTATAGTAGGCACATTATTAACTTTAATTTCTAGTTTTTAAATAAAGTTTTTAAGTGGTTTTCGTCTATTATTATGGGACTCCCTGGTCGATAGTTATTGAGTATTTCCATCTGGAATTTCTCAGTGGCTGCCCGGAGTCTACTATTGTGCCCGGTTCCTGGCAATAGGCTCGCCCCCTACTGGGTGTACTATGGGTACACCTCTGCCGAAATGTGGGTGTACTATAGTATACCTCTGCCGAAATGTGGGTGTACTATAGGTACACCTCTGCCGAAATGTGGGGTACTATAGGTACACCTCTGCTGAAATGGGGGGTACTATAGGTACACCTCTGCCGAAATGTGGGGTACTATAGGTACACGTCTGCCGAAATGTGGGTGTACTATAGGTATACCTATGCTGAAATGGGGGGTACTATAGGTACACCTCTGCCGAAATGGTGGGTACTATAGGTACACCTCTGCTGAAATGGGGGGTACTATAGGTACACCTCTGCCGAAATGTGGGTGTACTATAGGTACACCTCAACTGAAATGGGGGGTACTATAGGTACACCTCTGCCGAAATGTGGGGTACTATAGGTACACCTCTGCCGAAATGTGGGTGTACTATAGGTACACCTCTGCCGAAATGTGGGGTACTATAGGTACACCTCTGCTGAAATGGGGGGTACTATAGGTACACCTCTGCTGAAATGGGGGGTACTATAGGTACACCTCTGCCGAAATGTGGGGTACTATAGGTACACCTCTGCCTGTTCCATCAGATAATACAGGCGTGATGTTATGTGTATATAGGATTGATTATAGCTAACGATGTAGGTTTATTACACTCCATTGCCTACCCTACTTACCTCTTCAGGTATACAAGCGTGGTATTATTTTATGTTAGTTTACAAAGGCTGATTATGGGTTCACCATAAAAGTAAGTTTAAACGACCTTGCTATCATAGTAAACGAATGAACTAGTATTATTACTGAAGGATCTTTATGATTACAGGTTCACCTCTATCATTATCACTAATACCTCCGCCATGACATAATAACGATAATTAATTTTCAGTAATGTGAACCGAATCACGTGAAATTCTGACAGTTTTAAAAATCTACTTGTAAAATAAAAATAAAAAAAAACCAAATCATTGAGGCACCCGAAGACAAATTCCCTGTGAAACGCCAAATACCTACCGAATGAAATTCAAGGAATCGGTGGCGAAGGGAATTAAAAATCCTGCTAGAAAGAAATCATGCTACCAGTTTCCAAATTACAATATACTAGAATTTACATCACCATTTAATGAACCTACCACGAGGAAGGAAAATGGGTAGATAACACCAGTTTCTTAGAGGCTGAACCAATCCAAGAACATATTTTATTTTAATCAAAACTGAATTCATGAGCTAGCCAACCAAACCAGCCGGCAGAAAACTTAACAGCGAAGCTATGAATAATAGCTGATACTCATAACAAATTCAACACGAACCGATCCCCTATTAGCAGTATTTTATAAAACTAGTATAATATTAAAATTACGTTACGTGTCGCGGGTTCGATCCCCGCACGGAACAAATATTTGTATGACCTGCAAGTAGTTGTTCCGGGTCTGGCTGTTTGTGTATGTGAGTATAAATGTTTGTAAACGCACCCACGATACAGGAGAAATTACTAATGTGGGGCAACGTTTTAAAAAAAAAAAAAAAAAAAAACCATAACAGTAGTGAAGTCAAAAGTAGGTGCTTATTGTTGCTTTAATTACTTACTATGGCATCTATAATTTGCGTAATACTCTTGTTGATTCATATATTTGAATACCAGTACCATATATTTTACACGGAGCGACTGCATATCTGACCTCCACAATCCAATAACTGGGTAATACGATACTTCTTTTTTTTTTTTTGATGATGGGAAATCATCAAATGACTCCTCCCGCTCTGGGTGGAGCGGGAGTGTCAGACTCCTACTGACTAAAACCCACCCGTGTTCCTTCCTTGGCCCTTTATGTTCCGGGTCAGCGGTACCCCTTTCGGATGATCCCGCTTTCCTGGCAGGCTTGGGCCCTAGTGGACCCCCTCTTCGATGCTGACATCTCTTTGAGGCGCGCGTGGAACACGTACGCGCCATCCAGCACGGGCCTGGTCCTGATCGGACGGTGAGCTACCCATTACTCACCGCCCGCAGGCCCGCGCCTACGATACCCCTTGGTAAGACTTTTTTCAGACTTTCGGGATACTGACGACCCATAACGACTGTCAAAGATCCAAGGACCAACCGCGGCAAGCGTAGCTTGACCTGATCGATCGATCCTTGCGGCTGTTATTACTTAGCCACAAGCCCCTCTAATACTCTAGTTGATTGTTTGTAGAATACTTTTGTAAAGTAGTAACGTTTGCAAATTACTTAACTACCAGTAACTGGACACTGCTAGTGATAATTGTTTAGTTGGAAATTTGCCACTAGAGATGATTAAAATGTACAAGTTCCGATCTATCAACAGTGTCAATCCCACCCACCCCATGTGTCATCAGCGCCCTAATTGCGTAACACACAAATAAATCACAAACTGAATCAATTTGAAGGAAATAAATCCATTGTTTCATAATATGTTCGAAAAATCTGTCAGCTCAACAACGTAACGCAATGGATGTTGATGGACTGTCATTATTTTTGAATAAAAAAAAACCGCTTTCAAACTGCCGTGGACGTGTAAGACGATCGTTTTCGAATTGGTATGGGGTAGGTAAAACCCGACCTCCAAAAAAAAAATACTACTAAGTGCAAAATACGTTTAATTTCGGAAGTCGGTGGGAAAAACTAAAATACAGATCCAAAGACACAGACTTCCGAAATTATAGTTATTTTTCACTTTGTAGTGTTTTTCGAAAACGATCGTATTACACGCATTGAGATAAAATACTAGTAATAATAGTTCTATGATTACACGTCCGTTTGAAGGCGGTTTTTTTTATTTAAAAAAAATATATTGTTGACTTTTTTTAAACTGCTTGACCGATTTCGATAAAAATGGGACCACGCGGGAAGCACCACCTTTCAAATAAAAAAGAATCATCAAAATCGGTTCACACAGTCGAAAGTTCTGAGGTGACCAACATAAAAAAAAACAAAATACTGTCGAATTAAGAACCTCCTCCTTTCTTGAAGTCGGTTAAAAATGAAAGGAATTCCTACTGTCTCATTCGTAAATCCAAGCCATATGGAGACTAGATCCTGAGTCCCATAGTTACAAAGAGCCGAGTCAATGGTCTTAAAATTGAAATATATTGTTCATAAACTAAAGACTGCATTATAAACCGAAGCCTTTAATTACTAAGATCTATCTTCCGTTCTAGGTACACACAGCACACACACACAGCGCACTGCAGCCGACACAGAGCATGACCGAGTGACTTTTTCTTTTTTAACCAAATTCGCAACTTAATAAATGATTATGAATAATGATGAGCTGTTAAATTATTCAGGACGTAAGGAACATTCACGCGCAAACTGTTTACAATGATTTTAGAGCGTAGAAATTTATCATAGGTTATTATTTTTTCAACCGGCCATCCATTTTGACCGTGTACGTATTGCAACGTACCTAGACGGTCAAAATGTATGGTACTTATAACTGTTTTATTTTTTGGTATGAAACAGTTGATTTATGTTTTCTGAATCATGTGCTAAATGGCAGCTGTTAGCACGTCAATGTCCCTTACGCTGTGTATAGGTAGATATATCGTCAGTGCTGTTGGACAGGGCAAGAAGAGCGGACCTGGTGAAGGTCATAGGAGACCGCTCCATGCGGGCAGCGCAAATCCGGTATATCCTTGGAGAAAACCTTGATCTGCAGTGGGCGTCTTTTGACGGAATATGGATATGATGACTGCGGTGATAAAACTTATCGCTAGCCAAATCAATGCCACTTTTCATAGCCCTTTTAAAAACAAAACAGTAAATAACCAATAAGAAATGATGAACTTAACATGCATGCCTACCGTTTCGCCGACACCATTCACCGAATCGCTGACAAATATGGCTTCCGACCGTCAATTTCGCTGATTTCGTTGAACGGAACTGGCCTTTGTGGTGATAGCAATAAGGTTGCGTGTGTCTTTGCTTCTATAGTTAAATGTGAATGTCGACACGATGAATATGGCTCGGTAATTAGCATTGGCGTCTATAAGCGACGATTTTGTATCGATATCGATACGCTGTTTAACTTTGTGCTAATCGGTAACTTCCTCTTCCGTTTCTGTTTTACTTCAGGTAGCGACAGCAGACAAGTGGATGTTGCTATGTCCATCAAAAGACCAAAGAGAAAAAAAAAACGAATAGAAATACCAAACCAAATACCGTTTTAAACGAAAACAACGATACTTATCAATGGACGCATTTTAAAGAAAATTTTAACTTCGGTATTTGATAAAATATTTAGGTTCCCTTACCTTTTATAGAGGGAGACAATCATTACAACAATTTATTATTAAAATCGATGAAATAGCTCACGAACCGAGGGCAACGATATTCTCTATCAAGAGTGAAGATAATCTTATAAATTCAAATTATTGACGTAGATAATGCGCCTTATAGGATAAGCGTAACTACCTATACAATTGTTATGTTACATAATTGTAAATCATGTATTTGATAAAATTAATTACATGAGCCTGTAAAACATACGTCAGTGAAGAAAGACTTGGTGGGCAGCCGACGACGATATTTGTTTTGTGCTCGTGATTAGAGATCTCTTTGTTGTTATTTTAACTTTTTTCTTAATATTAGAGCTAATTATCTTTTTGTATGCACGTGTTTCTGTGACAAATAAATCTATTTTTCTTTCTTTCTAAATGATGCACAAAATACAGTACTGTGGGTACCACATTGTAGTAATCCCCAATGTGATACCCGCAGTATTGTATTTTTATTATATTAATTACCCAAAACGAATTTGTGATCACGATTAAGCCATTAAAGAGCATGCAACTGCCTATTTTCCATCGAACATAATCCAGTCATCTTTTATATCATTAGCAGTCCGAAATTCCACAAAACATTGGGCAAAGTTCCAACAATGGAAGTCCGGAAACAAAATGAGTAAATAATAACTACCGGACGTACTGCTAAAGAAAGCCAATGAAAACTACATTCTTTAAAAGAATTTTAATAAAAATGTACAGCATCGGAAATGTTTCCGGCTGTACCTATACAATGTGCCAATTAAAGGTCAAGGGAAGATATTTGTGAAACCACAAGATAAAAAGTAATATCTCCATTACGTCTTGCTCGTGTAGTATGAAGGCCTGTCTTGCTAATTAATTGGATGTAGGCATAATTCAATCCATCTTATCTGTACCATCTTCGGAGATTATTAAAAAGTTGTGCCATTTAATTATGGTCCTCCACGGATAACTCTAATTCAATACCTATTAAGAATATTATACTAACTAATACTGTTGTAAGTAATCCAATCTATGTAAAAGGGTACGATGGGGCTGACATGTCTTTGATAAAAGCCCCTAAATAAAATGAGATAAAAAAATATATATATATATACTCAGCAATCGTGACTCAATGATGTTGAGAGACTATTTGAACTTGAAATTAATCAGAAATATATTTGAAAAATGACTGGTAGTGGAAGTCCACTGCCACTATGACTGCAAATCACAAAGGACTTGCAATCGAAGGATCCTGTTCAAAAAGCTGAAGATGTCACTTTAGAAACGATAGCTGTTTTGAAAGGAAAGAAAGAAAGAAACTAAGAAAAAATGTTTATTCTGCACAAACAAAACGCACATTACAAATAAAAATAATAATAAAAAAGAGAAGTATACACATCCAAAGGGACTGAGGAAATGTTAGCTACCGTCAAAATTAAATCTAAAAGAGAACCAAAGGAAGTTACTGCTCAAAAAAACCTTAGAAGTTCAAAGAGTGTAACATAGTACCGTCGAAACCATTGATTGCTACTGTTAAAAAATTACATATAGCTAAAGCATGGTAATGTCGATAAAGTTCAAAATGGTGAATGGTGATTACCAAAAAACAGTGACAAAGTAGGTAATAGAACTGAATATAACACCAACATAATTCCCAGTCGTCCTAACACTAATCGTACCATGTAAACGGCACTTTAACACACAATGACGTGTCCTCACGTCGCGCGGCGCAACAAATGACCGGTCCGCAGGTAACTCGGACAGGTTAAAATTAGACCACACAACTAACAGGTTCTGTTATTGATTACTAATACTAATCATTGTTTAGTGGGCATAACATCACGCTTCACCAGGAGGACAACAGATGTGAATAAATACACCTTTCGCCAAAGAGGGATACGCTTTTGAAAATTCATAGTAGTGACAAGGTCATGCTGTGACCAATTTTAGGGAAGGGTTTAAAGGTTATGTGAAGTTGTATAGACTCAATTTAAAAGGTGTGTGTGGCCAGTTCAGGGCGAAAGCGTCGAGATGGTCAATGTCACAAGTTCTTGAACAAAACCATATCATTCTGCGTAGCCTTTTTCCAGCTATGTCGGGGTCGGCTTCCAATCTAACCGAATGCAGCTGAATACCAGTATTTTACATGAAGCGACTGCCTATCTGAACTCCACAATCTAGTTACTTGGTAACACCATACCCCTTGGTAAGACTGGTTGTCAGACTTTCGGGCTCCTGACTACACGTAACGACTGTCAAAGATCTACGAATGACATCCGGGATTAACGGCTTAACCGAGGCACGGGAATATCTCGATATGTTTATGAATGGTCACCCATCCACCGAACGACCTCGGCAAGCGTAGCTTAACCTTCGATTGACCCGTGCCGCTGTTATTATTACAGGCGATTTTTATTATTGGAGTGAGATTCGTTGAGAGGTTTTTGCAAGGTCAGCGGCCAGAGTGGCAATGCACGATGTCAATGTCACTGATTTTTGAGCTTGTTCCACTTTCATACTTAAAACGCACAGCGGTCCAAAACCCAAAATACGAGATGTAGGTTTAATTTTGATTTAAGTAACCATCTTCATCAACAGCAGAGAGACGTCCATAGCTGAACATACGCCTACCCTTCCCCCTATTTAAAGTATTTGTTCATATCTTCCTACAAATATCTGGTTATATTGAAACAATATTTGATCATGATAGATGACCTTGTAAGGCACAACCTTGTACTCTTTCATGTCTCACAATAGAGGCAAAAATTTCTATTCAATAATACAAACTTTTGCCTCTATTGTCTATTACTGTAGGTAGGCGTCTAATCTATTTATAATAATATAATAAATATTATAAATCGAAGTTGCCTTTCGTGTCTGCCTGAGTGACCGCATTGTTTTTCTAAACTAAGCAACGGAATATGATGCGGTTTTCACAATCATTTGAAGAATGTATTCCGAAAGGTTTACGTGAAAAACAAAAGAATAATAAACTTGCTTAAAAGAAATCTCGATGTTTTGTCAAGTCGTACAACCCGTGCGCAGCAGGGGCGAGTCGCCAGTTACATTATAAATGTTATAGCAATATTATTATTTGTAATAAATAATAGAAGATATCAGTTTACTCATTGAACAGGGCTTAAAATTGATAAACCTGACAAACTGATCGCCCAGCACCCTAATTGCGTAATACACTATCTAAATCATTTTGAAGGATATATCTAATCCATTGATTCATATGTTCGAAAAAATTGTCAGCTCAACAAAGTGAATAACGCAATGAATGTTGTTGTACCGTCAAAATGAAACGCATTCCTACTTTTAGTGTATTACGCAATAACCCCGCCGATTAGTGATTGTGTTGCCAGTTGTTTTGTACCGGTAAGGCTGTTAGGTAACAAAACAACGGTTAGGTAATCGATTTGGATTATTAGGACAAATTAAGTGTAGGTAATTAGTTTTACGTAGGTAAAACCTAGCCTGTCTGTCCCCGAGTGTGTTCTAAGGCAAATCTGGGACTATATCTAGTAGAAGATATTATTATCATGTTAGCAATAGATCTTTTTGTATACTAATCAGGGCCGTCTATCGTGTTTCATTTTTTAATTTATTACTTACTCCTCATACCAATCACGGTTACACAAATCATAACGGGTGTCCAAATTTAAAATACAGAGAGATTTTTTGACACCTTTATGTCAAATACTGATGAAAATGACAGATTTTCATGATGGCCGTTATAATATGACGGAACCGCTTCACTAGGAAACCTAAGCTTAAGCGCTACGTTACTTATGATTATGACATACGATGGCCTCATACTGTCAGTATCAAACAACAGGTACATAACAAGTATACTGGGCCCGGGCGACCCAGACTCGGAACCGTGTGACCTAGGCCTAAAAAGCTGTTTTATTTTAGGCCGAATATCTAGTTTTATACTTTTTCAATTCACAATTATGTACTTTCCGAGTTTCTCTTAGACATTAGAAACTGACACCGGTGGAGAAACCTGGACTTATAGTTAATATACCTAAGTCTGAAAATTCCAACCCGTGTTGAACAACCTATTTGACCAAATTGACCTATTTCTCTTGTGTACCTGCTCTAAAAAAAGTCGCGCTTGCCATTTAATGGGTATCTCTAGTCTAATAATATTAAGTATGTACTAATTCTTAGGTACTTATATGAAAAATAAAATCTACTATAATTTAATTTAATCTATGTAATTTAATTTAATGTAATCTATTTAGCTTTTAATAGTTTTTTTTATTATTATTTCAAACTGTATTACTTGTTTTAATTATTAATTAATCGTGTAATTATCTGCGCATAATCTAGTGCATGCTGTGCTTTTCTGTTAGTGATGAGGCGCTTAGAATTAAGTTTGCAATGTACTTTATAAAGTAAGAGTATAGGTACTCATTGTTGGAAAGCCTAATAATAAATAAATAAATAAACAAGCGTGGTGATCTATGCTCGTGCCTTCTCTGTAATTATGAGAAGAGGCTTTTGCCCAGCAGTGGGACAATAAGAGGTTTAATTATCTAGTATAACTTTATATTCCTCTAAATTCTCATAAAAAACGTACCTAGTAATTAAGAGTAAGTATATATATCCTATAAAAACTGCAATAAAATATAACAATAAAACTGCCTTTGAACGCTAGCCTTGTATAAATAAATGATTGTTTTTGCAATTTTAACGCGTGTTTCGCAACGTGCTTTCTCGTTAATTAGAATATTAATGTCAACGGTGCTATTACAGAAATTATTATAAGTTGTGTTTATTAAAGTTTTTCGATAGAATATAAATAATTATAGGTTGTGTTTATTAAAGTTTGTCGATAGAATATAAATTATCATTCCGGACCCAAGGCACCCCTGGAGGATACCCATGGAGGTGCCACGGGTACTGGAATTCGGACCCGTGGCACCCCTAGGTCCTCAAATCCATACAATGATGTATCAGTGGTACCAAGGATACTATGTCCCAGTTCCCATGAATCTACCAATCGATTAGTGATGGAACAGATGGGCAACAGTGGCAAAATAATTTCAATCAATTTCCATTTAAGACAAATAGTTTACAGGCAAGTACTGAAGTTCTTTATACCTACTAAAGTAATTTTTTTTTATAAAATCTAGTCGTTTCTGACACTCGCCGGCCGCTACCGCGGTACCGCTCGCTTCGCTCGCTCGGCTCGTGCGTAGGGGGTCACAATTTTAACCTAACTTAACCATTTCTTTTATCTTCTTTTGATAAATGCGCAAGCACTGCACTAATTGACCTGGGGGTTCCACGAGTCCGAATCCAAGTTCTTGCCTTGGGTCCAGCGCGTATTTATTATTTATTTATTAAAACGTTACGCACAAGTAAAAAAAAAACTGTCTAAAGGCGGACTTAATGCCTGAGGCATTATGTGCTTATTAAAGCTTGTCGATATAATATAAAGTAATATAATTGAAGAAAAAACACCAGATATTAAATAAACCAGATTCTAATGGTTGTAATTACAAGGTGAAAGTTTCATATTTTATTAATTATTGAATTAATGTTTTATTTTCAATTATAAATAATAATAATGCCAGCCTATTATTGTCCCACTGCAGGGCAAGGCCTCTTCTCGTACAAAGAAGGCTCGAGCATTGATCACCACGCTTGCTCAAGACGGGTTGGCGATATCAGACTTATATATACCTATGTATTTACTATAAGTGCGGTTTCGCCACAATGTTTTTTCTTCACCAATGTCAGTAATTAAACGTGTAAGATAAACACAGAAAGTACATGATATGAATTGTAAAAGTCACGTTGGTAATTACCCGGATTTGAACGCACAATCTTTCCAAATAATTCGGGATGATGTGCAGGACAAGTTGGAGTCTAAGACCACTTCTTATTGTGGCCTCCAACCTCCATGGGACTTTAGGAGAATCCCTTAATTAGTCAGAATATTTTGTTTTATTTGCGTGCGTGTCAAGACTAAAATCAAATCACCACGATACCAACTACCACGATAGCAGCAAAAGTTTACAAATAATAAAGTTCAAGTAAAACAAAACAATAATTTATCGACGAACAAAGCTAGAGACTTGAATTGAATTGCAAATATTTATATACTAAACAAGGATTGCAAAAACAACTTAGACTGAAAGACTAAATCAGTCAGTAAGTCATGTCTAAAAAAATTATACGTAACAAAGTAGTTTACTAAGTTAACAATGGCTGCCAAAACATAATCATTCAACAATTCAATGCTTCAGTGCCTTTAAATTTAAATTATAGTGACATCATTTCTTGCTTTGAATATTCATCTAGTTATAAAAAGGAACTGTTTAATATTTTGGAAATCAAATAACATTATATTCATATCTTTATCGTATATCACTTCTAAATATAGGTGGGGTACTTCCAAGTCTACATTTTCCAACCTCCACTTGGAGAGAAACTTGAAGAGCATAATATTATGTAGATGTTACCTATACTGATTCCAGACTTCGGAAGGATAAATCTAGGTCCAAAACCCTGTCCACACACACGAGATGAGTGCAAGGGAGAGATGAACAGGTTCAACTAACTATGATTCTACAAACGCCACTACAAGAACATAGGTGACTTAATTAAGGAAATAATTAAAGAAATCTTCTTTCCCGACGGAAATCAAGAGCAGAGAAAATTGGCCACCCGACGTGACGTGACGGCGCGAATGATATAGTGGCATACCTGCATAGATATAAATCTACAAATAACTGTGTAATTTAGCCAGACTGTGGCAGATATGTTCATTCATTTGAGGACCACAGCCTAGCGTCAATAGCCAATCAGACTTCCTTATTATGAACAAGTATAGCTAACGTTGTTTAAGGCGTATTGATACGGGAAATCTGTGGGTCAGTCACACCAAAAGATCGTTGGATGATGTTGGGGCTGCCTCGCTTCTGTAGTGCATCAGGGTTGTTTGAGCTGTATCGCACTGATGGCTTTCATGCCGCCATCCGCAAGAAAACTATATTCCTGATCTGCGGAATGCGTGGCAGCTCCAACGGAATTCTGAAGGCTGTAGCAGACAGGATCTCTTCTCCGCTATGGAGATTGCTATGGTAATTTTAATACCTATATTTTAATTTAAATTGGAATTTATTTTAGAAGAATTTTAATTTAATTTAATATAATTATTCGCCTGTAATCGCACTGATAAAGAAGACAAGACATCTTATATGATTTTCATTGCATGTGTAATTTTGTAAAAATCAGGAATTTTCACGTATATTATACATTTTAAAGTCCTGCACGCGTCGCATGACTAGACTAGAAACGGATTTTGTCGACGGAAGAGTAGACGAAATGACAGATTTGTAAAGAAATGTTTTTACAATCTGTCAATTTGTGTATTCTTCCGTCGACAAAACCTGTTTCTATGATGGTCATGCTACACATGCTGAACTTTGTAAGGAATATGTACGGTACCATATATTATAACTACGGTATGAATTAACATAACATAACCTCACGCCTGTAACCCTCGAAGGGTTGGGCAGAGGTGTACACCCACATGTCGTCAGTTATGATGACTTATGTCTAAGTCCCATGTAATAGGGGGCGTGCCTATTGCCATTAACCGGGCACAAATCTAGACCAGGCCTCTGTCACTCCATATAGTAAAGGGTTTTTCAACAAGAACTTTGTTTTTTGAAACAAAATAAAACAAAGAATTTAGATGAAAATGATTAAATTTTTTTTTGTATTAGTAAGAGTAAGGTTTGGCAATTATGAATGAAAAAGAATATCGGACAAATGTCCACCACGGCCACGCTCACAGATGTCGATTTTTCAATCACTTTCGTCATAATTTTCAATCACTTTTTGGCAAAATGGCGAAATTATGCGATTGGGAAATTTGGTTTGCATTAAATTATTTTTTTCGTTAGCTGTGTTAATTGTGGCATCTTCCTGTTTGAACCACATATCAGTGATATCCATATCATCAATAATAGGCCAAAATTGAGTTGTTAACATCTCTTGAATTAATAAACCCGCCATTTTGCCAAAAAGTGATTGAAAATTTTGATGAAAGAATCGGCATCTGTAAGCGTAGTCGTTGGAGACATTTTTTCCGATATCATTTTTCATTCATAATTACCAAACATCACTTTATCTAATATAATACAATTTTTAATCATTTTCATCTAATTTCTTTGTTTTAAAAAACAAAGTTTACTTGCGCGCGCTACTTACCTACCCGCCGCGCCGCTGTGTCGGCCACGACACAAATTCAGTAGGTTGCCGGCAATGGCGCAAACAAATAAAACATTAATAACTATTTAGTTTAGGTCCTTTTATTTTGTTATTAATAAAAATGATTAGTAGGTTCTAAACAAATATTGTTTTGTTCTTCATACTATCTACCCAATTATTAATGATTAAGTATATTATTATGATATCTATTCCAAATTTTTATCCAAAAGTAAACCGCTAAATCTCTTACCATTTCGCCTTACCCGAAAATGGTTATTTGTGCAGCTAGAGAGGAAAATTAAACTTCCCACCGAGAACTGATATTAAAAACTCTAACTAAAATCTGTAATAAGTTTCTCAGATTTATTTATTACCTACTTACTTTAGTTATTAAGTTTAATTAATAATTTTTATTACCTCAATTTGTTATTATTTTGTTTATGTTCATTTTATTACTAAAGATTTAAGATGGTTACTTAGCATTATATAAAAATATATAGGCTATTCTTACCTGTATACCTATTACCAACTGTGTAGTAATATTTTTACGCCTTGCAAGGCAGCACATAGTGACTCAATATTTTTCTATTTTTATAACATCGTGTACCTACTACTACATTATACCTATGTGTACAAATAAATAAATAAATTTGAATTTGAATACTTCTTACCAAATCCCTATATTCCTACAATAAGATAAGTTAAACGATTGAGCGGCGAGCTCTTGGACTATTTCATCAATATCAGATTTTCATAAAATCGCAAGACGGGCAAAAATCAAGGTGTTTTTATACAATTTTAAGGTGGTACACAAGTTTATATAAGTCCATCGTATGCGGTCGTCTATCCTCGCCCGTCATCACGTCATCATAAAGGTAACTTGCGTTGCGCGGTGTCATGTCAACCTTATTTTTTTTCGGTTGGGATTTCCTGAAATAAGTTCTCCCGCTCTGGGCGGAGCGGGAGGGCGTGTCAGACTCTTACTGACTAAAACCCACCAGTGTTCCTTCAGTTGCCTTTACCAGGGGCCACGGTAAGTGTCATGTCATCCTGACACTACTTCACACTACGCAGGTGTAATAACTAGTAATTTCGGCTGGAACTTATGTACTACAAACCGGGCTACAAATAAAAAACCTTGTATTTAAAGAGGCAACCCTGACTTTATTCATTTTAATACAAAGTCACGTGGCCGCGCGCTGTTGCAGGAGAATAATAACGTAATGTTCAAAAATTAAAGTACATTTTCGCGCGCATCGGTCGCGACAAAAAAGGTAGGCTATTATAAAAGTAGGTATGAACGATTTTGTATGGAGTGATTTATCTGTTACGTAGTAACTATTCAATAATCTGTGTCTAGACTAAACTTTCAACCCCTCTAACACCCCCTTTAAGACAAAAAATTGCCTAGAATGCCATATATCTCCTTGTAAATTTGTATCGAAATCCAAACAGTGGTTTAGGGGTAAAAAGGTGTCGATAATTTAAATTATGCTGGTCACGCCCTTGTCGTACACACTGTACCTGCATGTTAGCCCAATTATTTTATGACTTTAAATTGTAATAACGTTTAACCGAGTGAACCGATTTCAGCGAAATAAAGACTAAATGTTAGCTCAATTTACGGACTATGGCCATATTTCCAATATCTTAAAACTCTATAAAAGAACCACACAAAATATAAATATTACACGTGAATTTTAAAGTTATCCCCTATTTCACCAAAACACTGCAAGACGTTATTGCATATGCCTTTGCATTGCATTGCATATGCCTAAATTAGGAAATGCTGAGTTTCTCATACAAAGTTTCATCCCCTATACTACCCCCATATAGGATTATTTTAGACAAAAAATATCGTATGTCCGTCCCCAAGATGCACATTTTGTCGAAATCCGTTTAGGCGTGAAAAGGTAACATACAGACAGACGTGCAGGTTACTTTCAAATTAATATTAGTATGGATTGTCATTACCTAGACATAGCACAACTATTTTTAGGCATGACTCAGCGGACAACAAACAAAGAAGTAGCTAATACTGTTTTAGGATCAGGTTGTATCATCATTTTGCATAATTAGAGGATACGTTAGCATTGTAGGCTAGCACTGAAGTGTCCATTGTACCATCAACAAAGTCTACGCATGATCACTTTTAAAAAAAATTCGTTTGCACGAAGTGACCATGCTCAGACCCCCACCCACAATGTTGTATTAAATTGATAAAATATAAATTGTTTTTTTTTTTTATTAAATGAATCACATGTTTTAACCTTTTGCCTGGACCAAAAATATTTGGTACTTCCTTCCTTGATCGGTTGGTCAAATTGGTTATGGCGGGGGTTGGGTCTAGTCGCTGTAAAGAAATATAAGCCTTAAGGTGGTCATGCGTCAACTTTGCTGATAGTACATCTAGTTAATGTTGTAAGCTTTGCGGAGATATGGGCTTAATGCGAGTGATATAAGGGGCTCATGGCTAATTGTTAGCAGCCTCACGGGTCGGTCGAAGGTTAAGTTGCACTTGCCGCTGTCGGTTCGAGGATGGGTGACCATCTATTACATACCAAGACCACTCCGTGCCTCGGAAAGCACGTTAAGCCGTTGGTCCCGGCTGTCATTCGTAGATCTTTGACTGTCGTTACGGGTCGTCAGAAGCCCGAAAGTCTGACAACCAGTCTTACCAAGGGGTATCGTGTTACCCAGCAACTGGGTTGTGGAGGTCAGATAGGCAGTCGCTCCGTGCAAAATACTGGTATTCAGCTGCATCCGGATAGACTGGAAGTCGACCCTAGTAAAGTGGTAAAAAGGATTGACTTGACTTATTAGGAAGCTATTAAAAGAATTATTAGAAACTGCTTATGATATTATGAATATTAAATTAATGATGTGCAAATAGATAAAGCGTTTCCCCAAATCTCTATCCTAGAATCTTACTACTGGGTTCTACCATAATTGTAATATATGCTCCTGAGTGAAGAACTTATGAGGTCAGTTATCATTACATCAGATATGACAATCAATGATAACAATAATAATATATTTGATAAAGTGTACAATTTGCATGATGCTTAAATGTGATATGTCTTTGTCTTGCTGTAGGCTACATATCTTATGTTCAAGTTCAAAATAAACCAGGGATCCAACATTTTAAGCTAGGTAGGTATAGGTAACTACCTAACTAAAAAGGTCTACGCTCAGTTTTATATTTCCAAAATGTTCCTTATAGTTGAGACTAAAACCCTCCAAAAACCAAAACGAAAACAAGATATTCATAATTACTTTAACCGTTACAAGTACCTAAGTATTTACAGAATTATAATCATTAACATCATCAATACAATCCTCTAAGTTCATATAATCCTATTGAATGATATTTTATGAAATGATATGTATGAACTTATTATCATTGAACGGCAAATTGCAAAAAACGTAAGAAAATTTTGATTTCGCGAGCAACCAACCTGGCGCTTCCCCATGAAACAAAAATTGCGAAACGTACAACTTTGTCACACACACAGATCATTACTTACTTTACTTTTTATTTCCACAGTCATTTAAATCCCGACGTCAGCAGTTAGCAATAAAGCACAGTGCATGATGGGTCGTACGAATTGAGTCAATTATGCAGATTCGGACGGCGACGTACGACTCATTGTTAGGTCAGATCGATGCTCAATTATATTCGCTTGGGATTCCTTATGGCTGCTGTTTGGAACGTTTGGATACACTTGTACACATAGAGACCATCGCCTTTTCCCATGGGAGTAGGCAGACAGAACAGACCGCCACCTGCTACGATCTCGACCTATACTCTGTTTGCTTCGTTAACGCCCATACGTCTAGTTATCTAGCCGGTCGCGAGTACTACGCACCTGACTTTTCTGTAGAACATCACCAATAAGGTCACTGTGTGTCCTTCTAGGGCGTCGTCTTTTGGCGTTTCCGCTCACATCTGTCTTGTAAATACCTTTTGTTGGTCACCTTTCATTCATCCTCTCAACATGACCATACCATCTAAGCAACGAACGTTTAAGATACATACTGTTAGATACTATGGTGTAGAACAAGTCCCGGCTGTCATTCGTAGATCTTTGACAGTCGTTACGGGTAGTCAGATACCCGAAAGTCTGACAACTAGTCTTACAAAAGGGTATCGTTTTAGCGTTATTGAGTAACTGTGCTGTGGAGTTCAGATAGGTAGTCCCTCCATGTAAAATACTTATATACAGCTGCATCCGGTTAGACTGGAAGCCGACCCCAAAACTTAGAAAAAGGCTAGACAGATGATGAGTGAAGAACAATGCATGCATATCAATTTGAAAATGACAGATTTAATCTGATATGAAATCTAGTTCTAATCTAATCTATCTTGAGCATCGTTCTGAACTTCTGAAACTGGAACTAGTGAAATGAACTGTGCCAGAACGGAATATCGTTTATTCAATAGCTTTCTCGAGGCGGCTATTTTGCCTGTTGCCATGCTGAAAGTTTAGCGAGTCAGCCATGTTGGAAGCAGGGCTGTCTGGTTAGAGTACCTATTCTGCTTTATCCGTTTTCTGTCACATACATTCGTTTAATGGTGAAACATGAAACCCAGATTGTATAGGTACCATTCGAGTGTTTTTATTGCTACGAATAATCCGGGATATAGGTACCTACGCCGTCCTTATCTTCGCCTTTTTAGAGAAATGAGGCCACTTCGCAAAATCCTTAAGAGCGTTTATACCTTATGAGTGGCAACGTCGCAATTTAGTGTCATATTTCGTGGTTTTAAATTTTTATAATTTAATCGGAGCTATATTTTAAAAATCTGTTTAATTAACTTTTTAGAATTACGTGAAAGTGTTTAAAAAGTAAGTAACCGTAATGCTTACAGTTATTTTACAATGAAAATAACGCCCTGCAGCGTTATTTTCATTGTAAAATAACTGTAAGCATTACGGTTACTTACTTTTTAAACACTTTCACGTAATTCTAAAAAGTTAAGTTAAGATTTTTAAAATATAGCTCCGATTAAATTATAAAAATTTAAAACCACGAAATATGACACTAAATTGCGACGTTGCCACTCATAAGGTATAAACGCTCTTAAATCCGCCTCGTCTAAATTTTCCACAACCAGAGAATCAAAAGATTACATAAGTCAAACGTATCGACCGTTTCAGTGCACTATTCGCCGGTTATTTAGTAAACATGTTGTAAACAGTCACGCAAGCACGCTTCGGGGAAACTCGGGCGCAGCCGGTTATGCATTTCGCGTGCACGCGCTAGCGCAAACTGAACTCACTGTTTGCTTTTAGAACATTAACATTAGAATTTGGAATCCTTGACTTGAATTTGATGAAACGGGAATGTTCTTTTGTTTTTTTCTTAAAAGTGATTTATTGCAAATTAAAAGAATATGCTTTGGAAAAAATTTACTGCATTTCAACCTTTTTGAGACAATAGTAATTCTTTTGTTTTTATAGTTGTTTACAAAAGGTCAAATTCATTGGATCTGTGAGTATTGTAGTAATTAACTACAGAACTTGTCCTAGGCAATGCTCATTCATTCTGCTAATGACAATAAACTGTGCTTAAGAATCAGTTAGATTAATTACATTAGCTAAGAAAAGTAACCATACCCATTCTATTACATAATATTTACAAAGAAACTGCATTACAATGCCTATCTTACGAATCTTTATCAATTCATCCGCTCAAGATGAATGTGTCTTATTTTGAATATTTTTATCCTCTTTTTTCACCTATTGATACTCTTATCATTCACGTTAGACATGTGATAAGGAAATCCAATCTGTCACAAACGACTTGACTTTAGAACTCATTAGGAAAAAACATCTGATTCACTGCACTTATGCGCAAGCGCAACGCATAGCGTGAACACGCATAGAACTATTGTAAACTATTTTGTATCTATTGTTGACCCCTTTAAGTATTTCTAGTTTATCGCAAGGTTGTTTGTCATAGCCGTTTATGATGAGACTAATTCTATTGTTTGATTGCTTTCATACAATTATTTCTATTGATAGTCATTTCTATAAAATATATGATTAGGTAGACGCACATTATTTATTGCAACAATTTCTCTGCTAAACAAAAATCTAAATTAATTTCCCACTTCATCATTGATATTTTTGTAATACGTTCCTGGTTTTCAATAAAAACCAGGAAGTGATACCTACTTTGTTTATTTTACTTTGAAGCAATACACTTTTACGTCCAAATTATTTTAAATGTTGAATCTTCTCACTTTATTCAGTATTAGCTTCGAAACATTGTTACGGAATAAATTGTATCACTTAATAGACCATTTGTCTGTATTTTTTTTGTTTGTTTTTCGAAACTATGAAAATATGAAGCCACAGTAAAAAAAAAAGTCAAAAAATGTCGAAGTTCTATGCGCTTTAAAGTCGATGTTAGACAGAGACAGCATTATTAGCATTGACGTCACAAGACAGGAACGACATAGTAAATGATCGTTTTGCGTGACAAGGATAGAAGAATAAATCTAAAAATCAAATTGTTTTTTTTTAGTAACATCTTTATACTTAATAAGTATAAATACAACGTGCAACACATCGTAGTTACTTTCTGATCATCGTCACCTCACGACCCAAACCCTAATATTTCAATCCATTACCCCTTCACCAACGGCAAGCAAAACTCTCTAACCTTGTGGAGCAGCAATATATCGTTCGCTTCGCAACGCCGTCAGCTCACTGACGAGCCGCCGAGCTTCGGGCGCCTCCGTCAGGAGACAGATTTGGTCCAGGTCGATGTCTTCAATCGTGATGCCCCTGGTCACTGCGTCGTAGATGAAGCCAAGTTGTCGGCTGCAACAAAATGTTAACAGTTAGTACGTAATTACGCTTGTAGTCCCTATAAGGCTAGGCAAAGAGTACCAAGTAGCAAGTACATACAGCAAACCTATATACAAGGTGTAACAGAATAAGCTCAAGAACTGAAAGTAGTTTGCTCATATTTGACTACTGAAACCATTTCAGTAACTATTAATTTACGTATTTTTTTCAAAAAAATATGTATTTTGCAATAATGACCGCCGATTGCGCCAAAGAAAATTAAATCTTATTTCAAGGCGATAAGACTCAATTTTAAATGCATAAAGTAATACTAGGGTCAACACGATTTTCTTAATAATAATAGTTAGCTTTAAAAAAATAGTTTTGGTCATTGTTTAATGCTTTTAACTCAATACTCTAATTGGGGTGTATGAGGTCTTGCGTTAATTATGTTACACGTTGTATACTTCACCAGATAGATACTGTATTCTAGGGATAGCGGGCCTGTATTCCTCGAAGAGTAGACAGAGGCATATTTAGCCAGATATGTTATGAGTTCCATGTAATAGGAGGCGAGAATTACTGTAGGTATAATACACCGGCGAGCAGTGGTGGCCCAGTTTTATCGGCCCCCCAGACAGGCACTGTACTTTGTGTATTTAAGGCTGCTCTCTCGAAAAAAGCTTGAAAAAAGCATTCAGATGAAGCAACTTTTCGTCGGCAATTACAGAGTAATTACATCTGAAAAAAATTGTTAGTAATCTACATGATATGAACCGTAATTTGGTTTAGCCACAATTTTTCTATCGGTATCACATAATAAGAAAAAACAATGCCAAATCACCTCCAAATCATTGAGATGAAACCATTTTACTCCTTAATTTCTTATCAAAAGAGTACAAAAAAAAATACTACTGCTTTGCAATACAAATGAAAATGATTTGGTTTTGTTACTTTTTACAAATATGTATTATTTTTATTACAATAAATTAAAAATGCGTCCGATTAAAGACTGCGTTTACATCACCCCCGCACTCGTCCACAATTTCAGTGCGGGGCGCATCGTGTTGCTAGGTGGACGTACGTCGCGTTGCGAGAGCTCAAGCAGTACGAAATAATATCGTAAAATATTACAGCAAAAATTTAATTTTGTAAATAGTGGAAAAGCTTTTTTCTGATTCTTGTTTATAAGTTAAAGAGTATTCTATGTATCTATAAGTAGTGTTAGTGTTATAAAGTTATAGTATTTTACAGTTTTATTAGTGTTTAAATTTAGTTTGTAAAACATGGGGAATAAGCAGAAACGAATGAAGAGAGGTCTAAAAAAATATTACAAACAAAAGGGTATACATTTATTATCAAGGTAAGTTTAAAGTTTTATCTATATAATTCATTATAAACTATCGCTTTACTTACCTTGCATAAAAGTAGATAGCACAGAGTAAACGGACAGAGGGTAAGCTTCATACAACTGCGCTATGATAGGTACACTACTACAAGCAAGGCGCGTGTGTGCGCTTCGTCTGAGCGAGGCTTGGCTTGAGCCGATATGAACCGGTTTCTCTTCGTACGGACGAAGCCGCCAGTTGACGCGCCTCGTGTAGTAGTGTGCCTATCATAGAAGGTCCACGCAATGACATTCAGCCAATATTATAAATTTAACTTTTCGGTACCTAGGTAAAGTCTATTATTCTGATTCGTTGCGATTATTTGTGACATATTTAATTTTTTTGCAGGTCTAGTTTAGCTATAACTACAGACGAACACTTTGCCAAAACTGAAAATGCTCCTGAAGTAGGTATTAATTGTGATTATAGGTTAGGTACTTGCTAGTAATTTGTATTGTGAGTGTACAACAATGTATTGATTACTGGCGTACCTAATTATTTTCAATAATATAATGTTACGGCTAAAACCCGAAGTGCGGCTACACCTAGTTTTAGCCGGCTAGAGCTAGGTGAACTTCGGGTTTTAGCCGTAACATATATACATGTAATGAATAAATAAAAATAAATAATAGGTATGATAGGTAAAGAAATAAACTTCACAGGCATAGGTAAAAGATTAAATAATAAAAACAAACATAACGAATAGGTATTAAATGTGTATTGTGATTTTTTTTAGATTTAGATGTAATAGAAAAAGATGACAAGTTCTGGAAAGACGTAATGGAAAATAAATTAACAAGGTTTTATTTGGATTGCGTATTACCGGAACTTATTGATCCAAGATATCCGAGAAAAATGCAAATTAGAGACCCTATTTCTATAGAGAAAGCTGTGAAAGAAAGCGCTAATAAAAATAAATTAGCCAAAAAAAGAAAACAAAATGATTCAAACCAAAATAAAAAAGATAATGTACAAGAGAAAGAAGAAAACGACAAAGAAAAGGAAATAGAACTAAGGAAAAAAAAAGAGATTGAAGAGAAAAATGAAGAAAACGAGAACGAAGAAGGACAAAAAGAAAACATAGAACAAGATTTTATATGGCTATCAAAATTTCCAAAAATAAATATATGTGAACACGGAGAAATAAGTGAGGATGAAGAAGTTCAACCAACCAAAAGAATAAAAATACTTGGTGAAAGAAAGTTAAATTTCAGTGAATTTTAGTAATAATCTATTTGTTTATAAAAAATATAAAAAATAATATGACATATACTAGTAATAATTATACTACCTATCTACCTTACTCTAAGTTCCTACCTACATACCTACCCTACCTACCTACCTACCATTTTTCTCTTCATAGAAACCTTCCTCAGACTACAACGAATATTCCAAAAAAAAAATCCGTATTGGTCCAGCCATTACTGAGTTTTGCGCTTAGCAACACATTTAGCCATTACATTTTAATTAAAAAAAAAATAGAGAAAAAGATACATCAAGTGGTTTACCTCATGTTTCAAGCCAGGCTGATTTGAGGTATAGTTTCTACAGTACATACTAAAAGTGCATCCATATCAATAGATAATAAATATAAACCAAATTTGACCGCTTTTGATGCGGTACAAATAAAAATGAATTTAACTTTCACGATGACTTGACCTTCTGTGATTTCGATACTCTGTGCCGAGATTAGGCGAAGCGAGCGCGTGCTGGCGGCGCGCGCGCGGTCTTTTCTGTTGCATGCGGGAAGCGGAGCTGCGCGGAGAGGGGTCGTTAGCTCCGCCCAAATAGTCAAGGTTATTGGCATGATTACAAGCCTTAATTTCGTCACCGCTGCTTTCAAAACGGTGAAGGAAAACATCGTGACAACAAATTCGAAGACATGTGACATCCGCCAACCCGCACTGGGACCGCATGGTGGATTATGGCCCACTCCCTCTCACAGAGAGGAGGCCTGTGTCCCAGCAGTGAGAACGTTATAGGCTGATTATGTTATGTTAACACACCGGACAGTATACAGATTTCGAGCTGCTTCTGAGAACTTTCTAATAGTGAAACCGAGTTACATTTTGACTGGCCGGAGGATCGAACTCAGGCAGGAAGAGACACCACACAACGTTTACGACCACTAAATTCACGAAGCAATCAATAAAGCTGAAAAGTTTGTTTGTTTGTTTGTTTGAACGCGCTAATCTCTGGATCTAACAGTAGGATTAGAAGAATACTTTTTGCATTTGATAGCCCAATTCTTAAAGAAGGTTATATGCTATTTAAAATCACGCTACAGACCTTAGATGGCGTGCAAAACGAAAAAAAAAAACAGAAAGAACGCTATGCGACAACGAAGTAATAGCACAGATTACTAAATAGTTACTACGTAACAGATACTTCACTCAGTAGAAAATTTCCAATACCTATTGAGATAATAGCCTACTCCGTCGCCTCAGCAACCACTGCATGCTAAAATGTGCCTAAATGCTCAAGCGTACAGTTGTGATTGCTTCGCACCGCGCGATCCTACAGCAATCGCAGGGAACCGAATTTGGACCGCAAACGGTCCGAGAGCGCTCGCTCGAGCGGTAGGTAATTATAGCGCGCAAGTACATGGAGTGACGGAGGCCTGGTAATAGTGCAGGCGGGTGGTGCTGGTGCGATGCGTTGCGGTGGGTCGGGGGCAGAAGCTAGTCAATAATAATAATAACAGTTAAATCAAAATTGATACTAATATTATATATATATTATAATACTAATATTATATTACTAATACTAATATTATATTATATATACATTGATACAAAATTGATAGCTAAGAAGTATCTACATATTTTTGGAATGTTTTATCGACAAAGTATATCCATACTTTTTGCAGAAATCAACCATTTTAACCATCTCACGCGAGCAATTTACTGTTAACGAAATTCAGAATAGGTTGGACATTTTTTCGTGTTACTTTAGTGAACTTGCAAAAGTAAGTTTATATATAATATGTTACGAAAGCATCAATTAAGTAGTAAAATTTATGTTTATTTTATTTTTATTGTTTCTTTCATTGTTTTATTTTTAACTTTTGACTGTAAAACATACTTAAGTTAATTTTGTGTGAAGATTACATTGAAAGATTGTTGTAATTGTAATTATAAGGTTGTGTCGTTTTAGTTATAAGTAATTTTGTATTCATGTAAAGGGTAATTGTTAGTAATAGATATTATTTAAAATAGTTAATATTATAAGTAGTTCTATCTATCGCATTAGGTTCCAAAACCTGTAATGATAGTATAAGAGTTTCAAATAAATAAATAAATTTTAGTCAAATAACCTGCTCAAAATGACGAAAATTGTGTGCTCTAATTAAAAAAAAATATTAAAGATAATCGACATTTTATGGTTGATTATTATGTATTGAAGTAGAAGCAGATAATAATTTTAAAAAAAAATCATGCCTAGTTTTTTTATTTTATAAATTTTCAAAGTTGTATGTAGATAAAAATATATAAAATGTCAAATTACTCGGAATCGGTTGACATTTGCATAGGGGTCATAAGGGGTAATTTGGTTGCAAATGACCTCCCCTACATTTCCTTAATGGATTGCCGACATATTACCAATAACCCTGTATATAATGTACCCGTAGTAGTCAATCTAGTTAAAGACAATGTATCGAACATCTACCGGCTGTTATCAACAATCATTTTCTGGCGACCTTTAGTACAGTTTGAACTTTGAAACTTTGATACAACACTATCAAAGTTCGCACTAACCACAACTAATATAAATTAATCACGCGATACTAAACACATTCAATTAGCTTCCGAACGACAGAGTAACATTAAATGATAACATATGTAATTATTGTTATTATAGTCGGCTTCAGTTTATATTCAGATGGGCAGTCATTATTGTAATTGGTGTCAAAGTGCAAAATATTATTGTTCTTATCTTTTGGGGATGCTCCCGCGCGTGTTTGATAGCGAAACTGTCTGTGAGATATTTTTGTCTGACCACTTGACCAGTCCTATGTGGATCTTAAAATGTCTACTTTTATTTTCGAAGAAGAAAAACTGTACGGAAGAATTGTAAGATTTTTCTCTTGACTAACTTCTTATGACTCAAAGTCATAAGAAGTTAGTCAAGAGAATTTAGAAGAGAACTAATTGTCACTGAAGCATTTCACAATTTGTGAACGATTTTAGGAATCTCTATACAAAACTGTCAAACAGATGACATGCGTGCTATGAATTTTACGCAAGTAATATTATGAATGGTCAATTTGTGACCATTTTGTGATTTGAAATATGATTCATATTTTTATCCTAATATGATATTACTACAGGGGTCTTTTTAGACCCCCAGTAGACCGCACGTCGGTGGTACCACTTTAGACCTTGAGCTGGTCTAGTGTAGTTAGAAGTTTCAATAGAAATAAAAGGCCAGCTTATACTGGTTTTGCAGCCTTCTGCTAAAAGCTATAAAAAGTATCTGCTTACGCTTCATTGCTGCAATACAAAAACAATGCTGAATGCTTGTTTTCGTACAAAACGAGGCCAAATCAGTCACACACGTGATTGCAAGATATTATTTTACTATTTCATGCAGTCAAAGTGCGCTGCGTTGCTACCGACGACGCCGCCGTGGAAGTGGCGAAGTATTGGGCCAACAAGATTAGAAATATTGTCGTGCCCGACGAAGACTATTTCGTAGGACACTATTTTGGCAACAGCCTTTCTTTGATAAAACCTCTTTTGATTTTCCTCTGATAATTGGAAATTTTAGACAAAACTCCCTTCGAGTCTTCCACCCAAGACTTTATTGTCGAATAGAATACTCGAATAGACTACTATTCTCTACCCAAATGTCCTTTCTTTGGTATTGTTCGTCGAATCGTTGAGCTCCTTAAGTTCTGAGTTGAGCTGCACGGTTACTGACAAATGCGTGCACTGACTGGACAGGTCCACTCAATCTGTGTGGTTCTTTTCTCAAAAGACCATTTCAGACACTGATCTACATAGCCTTCACATCATGATCTGACCAAGATTTTGTCTGGACTTTAAAAGAGACTGTGACCTCTGAGTTTGTTTCGGCCTTTCTTCTCGGAGTAGTCATCTAGTTTTTAAAATACGATTGACGTGTAAAAGTGTTTGTTCAAACCTACTTACAGAAATAAAATCATTTATCATTGCTTTTCAAATATTTGAAACGTCTCTAAACAAGACCAATACAGGGTCAGGTCAGGCAAGCTAGCGAAACTCCGATGGAAATAGATATCTACGCACGATTAAACAAAAAAGGCAATACGCCATAGATATCACCGCGACACTTCACAGCCCAATGTTATCAACTAAACCCTCCATGTCCACGCTAATAGCCCGTGCAATATTAATTGGAAACTTAATTGAATCAAATGGTCTCTGCGGCAGTCGTATACGATCGATTATAGACTTCAACTCTAGAACATTCATGACGTAGTACGTACCGAGCGACTATACCGAGATATATGACTGTACCGAGCGGAATTTGTAAAGGGAATCCTGAACGATATGATGAACATAAAAATCACTAGAATATGCTTTATGTATGTTTGTTTGTATTCATTGTACATGTAAATGGTACACCACAGACGACCTGCAGTATTGTCTCTCCTTCTCCGTTTAAATCCATCCAAAGGTCGTCTATAAAATATAGTTTTAAGCACTAAGACCGCCCGTTGTGTCCCCCTTTGTAAAATTTCTACATTTATATTTGTAATTCGTAATGGTTTAAGTTTAAGTTTATTTATTTCAAAATCAACAGGTTTTAACAAATCCATTTTAGAGGTCTTCTTTTAAGTATAGAGATACCTGTAACAGAAGACCTCAGTGGTGTACCTACTAAAGAGTATTCTATTATATCACTTGGTGATGATATAAAGTAATAAGTACCAGGAAAGGTTTTATTTGGCGGAGTCCAGGGGTTAAATAAAAAAGGAGATTATAAACCAGCAGGTTTGTTTTAGATGGGCTCAAAATCATCGTCAACTCATGAAAGTAGGGCTTCCAGTGCCAATCAAACAAACGGCACCTGAATGCAGTGACAAGATAGATAGAATACTAAAAATTACAAATATAAATAAATGAAAGTCGAGTTGGTTTCACTGTCAACCTTCAGTCTTGGATTAGCACCAAAAGAAGAAAACTACAGGGTTTTACTACAACCAATATTAGCTGGCAGATTGTTAGTGGATTTTTGTTATTGTTAGGTAGGTAACAGCGGGGCGAGCACGGCCTGTGTGGTAGGCTTGAGACACGCATTTTATCACGGATTTTGCTCCCAAACTGTGATAAAAATGTGTGACGCAAGCCTATGACAGTAGGCCGTGCTCGCTCCCCAGGAAGACGCTGCAGTATTTCCTCTTGCCGTCACCCACTCTCGACTCGTGTCGCTAGCCCACGAGTCGAGAAAGGCAAAAAAGTGTCTTTTCAGGGAAAAATAGCTCCATCGATATTGAATTGTTCATAACTACTTTAAAATAGAAGCACTTTCTAGTTGAAATACGGATAATTGTTTCCGATAAGATTAAAAATCTTGAGTAGTTAGATAATCCCCTACTGTTTATCAGAAAAACACGGTCATGGTATTTATATGTTCATAAGTAATCTTACATTCATGGTTTTTTCGTGTTTGACATTGGTAAAACTTGCAATCGTGCATTTAGTACTAAAGTACTGGATTTAATGATAACGACTGTTAGGTGCAGGTAATCGTTAGTAATCAATTCAGGCGAGGTGATTACGGACACATTGTTTTACCATAAATATCATCATACACGTTTATTGGCACTTTTGCAGTTCTAACGTTCGTATCAATGCGGTGTCAAGACCGCTATGACGGCACGGTTGGCGCAGTGGTTAAGCGATTTACTGCTGCACTGCGTGTCGCGGGTTAGATTCCCGCACGGAACAAATATTTGTATGACCTACAAGTAGTTGTTCCGGGTATGGCTGTTTGTGTATGTGAGTTTATATGTTTGTAAACGCACCCACAATACAGGAGAAATTCCTAGTGCTGTGGGGTAACATAAAAAAAAAAACAGTAAGTATGAAATAGAACAATTATTAATTAATGTGCAACAGCATCCTTTCTACGTAGTAGAGACAGTGCCTACTGCTGTCGCAAAACTAGAGTGCCTTAAGGGGACTACATGACCTAAACACAAGTTTTATAATGCCTAAAAGTGTATGATCCACTGCAGTAAACAAAATCAGAAAATATATGATATTCTTCAGGATATATGCTAGTTAGATAGTGTGTTGAAAACATAATACAACTAATTTGGTACGATAGAAAAAAGTCATGAACATACCTCTAAAAATGTATTATAACGATTAAAACCCATACTAATATACATGCAATCATTCTGTTGTTTTTTTCAGATTGTTCTTCAAGCAACATACTCGTATTAACGTGATAGTGTTTTAATTTTTTAGTCCATGGAATAGATTTTTTGTAAATAGAGAATTGCTTCATATTTTGCAATAAATTACCAGATTTGTGTCATCGCGCTTCCCTTTATTTTCTATGCAGTCCGACAGCGACCGCGCTTTAGCTGTTGCCCCTTATGCTGATATCAGACGCTTCATGTTCGTTTTTGTTCCCTGATACAATTACACAAGATTGAACGTTCATCTGTTCCATTGGTCTTGAAAGATACCAGAGTTTTGAAAACCAACATTATTGGATAGGTTCAATAATGAATAAATTTTTGACTTTTGATTCATTTTGCGTTCAAGTGAAATGAGCAAGTGCAAGTGAACGAAAAGTGAAGCATCTTCTGATATCTGCTTTATTGATGGCAAACAAAAACATTGTTGCAGCAACATGTTTAATGTGTAGCTGGAAACATGTTGCTAGCAACACTGCAGTGTGTGCAACATTTGCGCAACTTTTGTCTACCATAAATACGACTAAATACGAGGCTATAATTTGCAAAGGTAACGCTTAATGACATAGCAATATTTATTGAACCTCGCTACAAAGCCTACGGAGCTAGAAATAGATTATTGATGTGTTGGTTATTCTCGTACGCTTCTTCGCGAGGGAACTGACGTTTCTAAAGAATGTTTTCCTCAATTAATTTGCCTATCTTTTCCCTACTATGTTAGGGGTCTACTTCCAGCCCGACCGGATGCAGCTGAATACCAGACGCGCGACTGTCTATCTGACCACCACAACCCAGTTACTGGGTAACACGATACCCCTTGGTAAGCCTTGTTGTCAGACTTTTGGGCGTCTGTCTACTCTTAACAGCTGTCAAAGATACAAAGGTACAAAGAATAAAGAATGAATACTATGCGATAATTTATTCAAAACTCGGTATAAAATCGTTAATTACTTCGACTATGAAGGAAATTATAATCTAATCAAACACGTGCATGCAGTTTATCGATCAATTGATTACTTACTATTGTCTCCATGACCACAGAGTATGTAGTCAATTGATTGCTCACCTGACAGGATTTGCACGTTGTGTCTCTTTACTATGAACCTACTAATTTATTACGAAAATAAAATTACTTTTCTTTTTGACCTACACACGCACTTAACAAGCACTTTTGAATGGTTAATCGTATGTTACGGCGATACACTTATTATTTATTCCATAAGCGGAAAATGAGTGTGCATGTAAAGGCTCCTAAAAACCGGCGCGACAAGCCACTGCGATTCGCACGCGACACAACGGCACCGCTGTTTGTAGGAGCCTTTATGGATGTCCCTTGCCAAGTATGACTCCAATTGCTTGTAACTCTTTGTTTACAATTACACCCTAGTACACGATTATAAATAATTTCAACAGCACGCCATTGTCGGTAGTTATTCTAGAATATAAACAATTGTTAATTAAGGTTAACCCTGTACAAAAAGCAACAACGCAAGTGTCCAATTAAGTCATTTTAACATGACATAACACCACCCTTATACTTCGAAGCGGTAAGGAGAGGTGTAAAGCACACCCACTAACTTATCACCAGTTTATAAGTCCCGTGAATTACGGGCGAGCCCCAATATGCAATTTTTAAAAGGACATTATACGGGGGTCACACTGAAGGTTTTTAGAATAGGCCAGTAAAAAAGCAGCAGATGAAAAATTTATTAAAATTTCGAATTAGGAACTCTTTGGAAATCTTTAGATGTGTAATGAATTCATAATATTATTATGTCATTTGTTTTTACAAATTGGCGGCCATTTAAAAAGTGTCCGTCGTGCGTCGAAATTGATTTGACTAGAGAAACATTTCGTTCAACGATTTATTACGACTTTCGTTGCGGTCTTAATCAACAACAATGTTTATGATTAGCATTTCATGACGAAGCCCCATCCCGTGTCACTGTTTACAACTGGTTTAATGAGTTTAAACGATGGTCGAAGCAAACTCACTCTGCCCACTGCTTCAGTCAATAGTTCCATCACATGCGACGGTGCTTCGAAAGGAACGGAGACTACTTCGAAAGCAATAAAAATATTAACAGGCTTCTACATCATACCGTTTTTTGTTTTTTCTAAAAAAGTTCAGTGCGACTCTCGTATAGCCTGTTCCAAAAGTATCTGATGAAAGTGTACACAAACCGTGTTCAGGTTAACTGACGCAATCACCCACTAATGAGAATTTGTATTACATTCATATTATTCTGTATTTAGAAGGTTTCAACTTTATATCTCAGCACGTTTTCCAACAATTGTTGTTTTTAAATTGTAATTGTAAAAGTCATCGACGAAAATTGAGGTTATAAAATTAACCTCTTGTCAAATGAAGAGCATCTAGGTCAGAGGTCCGCAAACTTGTTTGTCTCATAGACCACTTGCCATTTTTTCGGTTTTGGGTACACCCCTGCTTAGCTAAGATTGCACTTTTGAAAATTCATCAACTTCAAATGTGTTTAGACTGATGTCTAACTGTATTGAGATTTAGAAGAAAAAAAAAACCTACGACCTACAGGTCGTAGTCGACCCCTGGGGGTAACATTGATCTAGGTGATATTGATACTTTAGTATCAATATCAAATGTGTTTAGACTGATGTCTAACTGTATTGAGATTTAGAAGAAAAAAAAAACCTACGACCTACAGGTCGTAGTCGACCCCTGGGGGTAACATTGATCTAGGTGATATTGATACTAAAGGTCGTGCGATATGGAACACTTTTTCCTCGTATTTTTTTCTTGACTTGATAGTTTCGTCTGTTGATAAGTGATGTGATGATTTGAGATAAGGCACGATCTCTCAGGCTCAGCATAGCTTATCCACTTTTGCAGTTTATGATCTAGGTAGGCTCACATAAGTACATAAAGTAATAAAAATATTTTGCAGTCCCCCTTGATTTTAATTGACCTTGAGTGAAAAGTAGTTTCAAATCTCAGCAAGTGATGTTAATCTCACAATAATTATACCAATTTGTACGTTTGTATAATGATATGCCAATATATTTATCTACATACTACGAATAAACTTCTTTTCGCCAAGATGTATCTACCTAACATCATAAACAACAGATTGCAATTAGGTCCTTATCTAGATTTAATATCTCTTTTACGAGTACACCTGGGAAATTTCCCTGACAACAGTTCTAGTCTGTTCTAAACTTGTGATGAAGTCCATTTTGACCAGTGCACCCAAGAGTCGATCGCGACTCGTCACTAACAGACGATCACATGGACGTACCTACCACTAGAATGCAAAATGACACTCACAACAGTCACAACGGAAAGATTCCAGTACCGACCCTCAATTACAAATTCTATTTATGTGAGCAATAAAAACGCAGCGGTGTGGATGTGCATTTCGTAGACGGAGTGCCCTAGCAAGGGAATTACAAGGGCGTCTTTATTTAGAAACCAAAGGATACTGTTGATAAACTTGTAAGATGTGACTCATTAGACGTTTTGTTTCTATGCAGATGTGGGAGAAGATTCGTATGTCTGGTTTGGATGAGAATTGATGGCTGTTTATGTTGATATCGTAAACTGTTACGAGGATTTTCATTCAAGAATGGACTTTGAACTGTATATTGACGATTATGACCTGGTTTTTCGATTACCATACATATTATTGTAATATCTACATGAATCCACAAATTTCCTCAGAAAGAAAATATAAGATTTGAAAATTGGATTTTGCTCATAAGTACCATTTGCATGCTTCTGAATCGAGAGGCGATCCTTAAGATGTTCAAGAAAAATATCACAAACATTACTTTCAGACATCCAAGATATGTGCTATAAAGACACTAGATAACAAACGAAGTTTCTCACATAGACATCTTCCATTTCCTACCCTTTTTCGCTCCCTAGCGGCACTATAAAAACAAATTGCCACCAATTGGCAATTCGGGCAATTTGCCTGGCAGAATGGCAGACAAATACAAGTTGTTACCAACGTGCTCCACACGTGACTGCGATTGGACTCGGTCGGTATGTTACGTTATTGCCATGAACAATCACTGCATTGCATTGTGAGGTTTTATGGTTTGAGATTTTAATATTCACTGACTTCGTTCAGCCTAAAATTTTTGTTGGTTTAACTTTGATAGCTTGTCGTCTTGTATAAGTAGTGATAGATGGAGAATGGAATAGACATTTATTTAGCAAGAATTGGTTTTACATAATAGGGGTTATGATACTTTATAGCTCAGCCATATTATACAACGTTTAACATACCTGCTACATGTAATGCAAGACCTCATACAGCCCAGTTAGAGTATTGAGTTAAAAGCATTATACAATGACCAAAAAAATTGTTTTAAAGCTAACTATTAGTATTAGAAAGAAGAAGAAAGAAAGAAAATGCGTTTATTTGCGGTAAACATGACGCAAAAAATAACACAAACACAAAAAATATGAAAAGGTTGGGGGAAACATGCGTCACATCCACGCAAAACGGCTATAGCTCAGCATTATGCTGCGACCCTATGCAAGATAAGACAGAGCCCCAGCGCTGGTTTTCAGCGACAGCCGGGGCTGACGTAGTGACGTCGTATTAAGAAAATCGTGTTGACCCTAGCATTATTTTTTGCATTTAAAATTGAGTCTTATTGCCGTGCAATAAGATTTAATTTTCTTTGGCTCAATCGACAGTCAGTATTGAAAAATACATAATTTTTGAAAAAGAAAACCTATATTAATGGTTACTGAAATGGATTCAGTAGTCAATTATGATCAAACTACTTTCAGGACTTGCGTTTATTCTGTTACATCTTGTATATCTGATTCAGCTCAGCAAATATGTGTAGGTAACCATATAAGCATAGTCAGCCTATAATGTTCCCACTGCTGGGGCACAGGCCTCCTCTCTGTGAGAGGGAATGGGTCATAAGTGTAGCCATTTAACGAATATTTGAATTGCTACTGATCTGCTGGGAATTCGGGATATGATTCACGTTCAGACGAATTGCTCAATGTTGCCTTTTCAGACCCGCGAGTTGACTGGAAGTAGAACACATTATATTTCGTAATTACAAAGTACTTTCCTACAGTTAATTGGCTGAAACCTTGACTTGAGCTTCAGAGCGGTTTGGCTCATTTCAAGGGTTTCCTAATTGACAAGTGCTAACCAAAAATTAGATAATCAATACGTAGTGGGTGCGCGATAGAGCATCAAAGAAGAAGAGAGCTCAAATGATTTTTCAGGCCATTTGAAGAGCCCAGACCTAAGTTTTATGGGCCCTTTTGGGTGGGAAATCATCAAATAACTTCTCCCGCTCTGGACAGAGCGGGAGGGCGTGTCAGACTCTTACTGACTAAAACCCACCCGTGTTCCTTCAGTTGCCTGTGCCAGGGGCCACGGTAGCGGACCCCGTCATTGGTGCTGACATCTCTTTGAGGCGCGCGTGGAACACAACGCGCCGTCGACCCGGGCCTGGTCCTTATGGAACGACGAGCTGCCCATTGCTCGCCGTTCGCAAGCCCACGCCTACAATGGCCGGGAATCGGTATGCTATTCCCGACGCCCAGGGCGTCTCCTGCGGCGGCCTCACGCGTTCCGCCTCCTCCTTCGCGAACATTACTGCTTATTTATAGGCCCTAAGCTTTTAAAAGAGCGGTACGGAAAGCCCATACATTTCCACACCTTACGAGAAGTACAAACGCGGACATAAAACGAGTAAAAGTATTAAATAGCACATTAATTATTAGGCTTTTAACGCAACCTCCATATGCGTACTTCCTACTATGTAAATGTTTCTGTGACATGGGTCACTAATGTACCCCACATCCTGTCTAATAGACGTAACGGTAGTTAAATATCTCGTTTTACCTCTACGAGAATAATATTTTCTTTACCATCGAGTTCGTGAATAAAAGATAAATTACTTACATTTTGTTTTACAGCCTACTTTAGTATGCAACAAGTGTGTTCCTATTAAGGTGACTTTGAACAACCTCATTAGTGTTAGGCGTTTTATACACAGACGTAATATCCGACCTCCTGGTATTCTGGTAATATAAGCTTAGGACATAACCTTGGGGAGGACGATAACACTTAGTAATGTGCTGCCATGAAACGCGAGGGTGTTGGGGGAGACGAAATTGTTTCGCACTTGACAAGTCAATAGCGGAGCATAGAAGGGACAGTAGACTCACTAGAGTGGTTCCACTGGGAATCAGGAAGGTGTCTTTTGATGAACTAACGATGGCTACTCTAGTTTTAGTATGTGAGCCTAACATTATGGCCATTCACTTTCCCCAGAAAGAGGTTATTATGAGGACGTCCTCAAACAAGTTTTCTCTTGGATAGCACGTGGGAGTGGGATCGCGGTACTGCAGCCAACGCTCTATATTGCGCAGGTCTATTCTAACATTATTCAATCGCATGTTGTCAGGCTATTAAATAAAAGCCTTCGTGCTCTGCCCACGCGGTTTAATCCGCCAGCGTGACATCGCGTAACTGAACCGGTAGCTAGAACTTCAAATACCTGTAGCCTAGACTCATTATATGAAGCAATTTAAATAATGGTATCAACCAGCAATTCCACTCAAGGATAAGCGGCACGTTTATCAAAAAATTGCTCACTGCTTTTTGAAGATTACACCAGATTTCCTCACTAGGTTTTCTGTAATCGTCCACTAATCTCGGACTATAAGTGTCGGCGCACCATAATTATACACGCGTCACTGACGGCGGAAAAGCGCGGGGTGTCGGGGTCCCGAACTCGTACGCGAAGGCCGCTGCGCGCCCTCAACATCACTCAGCTCACAGACGCGCTAACACTACGGGCATTTCTTTGCACTATTTTTCTACACGTTGTTCCTATGCTTTATGTTATTATAGCGATTTTAATACAGTTCACTAATTCTTTTATTATAAACTCCATTAATTGAATCCATTCAGAAGTTGTCCAAGATTTAATAAGAAAGTATATAATATTCATATTGCAAAAGCTATAACATCTTCCTAAGCTTCAACCCTGCATCCAGTGCTCAAAAAGTGGGTCTTTCAATCTTTGATACAACGCGAGATATAAAATACTCTATTGGACTTTGATTAAAAATCACATCTGTTTCGATTTCAATTAAACGTGGAATCTAATCACTACCCACTTTGATATAAATATCTCGATTGTTACTGTCTTATCTCTAAATACTTAGAAACACGTGTTTTTTTACCGTCACGTTGTATTCATAACGATTCTTGGCACGCAGACTATTTTACAGTGCTTAGGTACAAGCCCGTAATGTATCGTTGAAAGTGAATCAATTTACTACTGAATTAGTTATGTCTTATTTGTAAGCAAATCGATTCTAAAATAGGTCCCATTATTTATGACGTAGGAAAGATTTTACTCGGAATGGGTTGGTTACAACTATTGTTCTACAAAATCTGACATGAATTAGTGCAGATCTAATACAGAATTAGGCTTATTTTTGCAAGGGACAACTTGTTTAAAATGTTTTATTTTCATTACTTTTCGAGATTAGGACTTAAGTCGTGACCCTTGAAAAAGATTTTGCCCCAAGGCGAGGGCGGTACTCAAAAGATGACCGCGTCGACAAAATGGTTGATTTTCCTTTATTGCTGTGGTAAAATGGTTTTTAGAAATAATATTTGTAAAATGAGGGTCTTTCAAGGGCTCTATTTTTGTCCACCATAAACAGTTGTTTAATCAACCAATACTCAATCCTTCCTGCATTCCACGATGTGTACTTTGGCAGTAGCTTAAAATATAAGGAGAACATTACGGACCCTATCGGGCACAGCAAAGTGGGTAGTAGGAGAGAGGAAGCACTACAATGTATGCAGCCACAGACAATAAGATCGCCTCGTATACAAAATGTGGACGACCAATGTGCTTAAAGTAGAAATAAATGAATAAAGTATTATAATTAAGACCGAATACCTTTCTATTCCATCAGACATGCAGTACTCCCACCGTTGGCTGTTGCACTTCCATTCCCTGAGCCGCCTCAACACAGGAGAGTTCAGTTCGTCACAAATGAGCTTTAGTGCTGCTTCCTCCAACACATCTTGTACAGCTATTAATGATAACCTGGTGGAAATTAATTGATTAGAGTCGCAAACGGGATGTAGGTGACCAAGGCTCAAAGGTAGAACCCCTACAGCTATAAATGTTACTGCCCTCCCATACCTATTAATACTGTAATTTGGAAATATTGTAAAAGCCAATTCTTTTTAAAAGAGTAACCGTGGAGTTTCTTCCCGGGTCTTCTTCATAAGAAACGACCAATTTGAGCTGTGCACCTAGCTTCTGACGTTTCATAGAAGGTGCTCATTTAGGTTAATGTAAAGTAAAATATTTTGAATTAGAAATGATAACGTGGTTAATGATGCTTTAACAAGTGTCTGCATTGTGCTTGGAGTTTTACAGCAAAAGTTGGATATCATCATCATCAGCCTATAATGTTCCCACTGCTGGGACACAAGCCTCCTCTCTGTGAGAGGGAGTGGGCCGCAATCCACCACGCGGGCCCAGTGCGGGTTGGTAGATGTCACATGTCGTCGAATTTTTGGTTCTGAGACAGTTTCCTCACGATGTTTTCCTTCACTGTTTTTCGTTCAAAAATTGGATATAGGTACTAGTCGCAAAACATCAAATGGAGGAGGAGCGCATCGAAGCTCCTAATCGCAACGACGGAAAGCGATAGAATGCTAGCGCTGTGGCTGAAATCTGTTAGAAGATAAGATAAGATGAGATATGATAAGATAAGATGTCCATGTTTATGATGATAAACATGGACATCTTAATATCAACAGGCCACATTGTAATACTTTTGGAAGTGTTTCTCATCCTGAACGCAAGAAAATTGGGGATACATAAGTGTCATCGCTGCGACTCCAGATGACAAGCTCTGCGATCAGCAAAACAAAGCCCACAAGAAAATTAAGGACATTACGTGCCTTAATGAAAGTTTAAGGAAGATGGAACAAAAGCAACAGTAATGAATTTTCTTTATTGCAATTTAATTTTGTTAAAATATGACCATAAACCACAACTACTCACTCTAATGATAGTAATTACGTAATTGAATAGGCGCGTTGTTGTTAAAGTGCTAAGCAATGTGAAGCATGACTGACAGTAGTTGTTACAGCGACAGGAAACGTATAATAACACTATGTAGTACCTTAATAACATGCAAATAACTCCGTAAAGTGTACTACACAACGTAAAAAACACGGAGGAGGTTCTTAACTCCTCCGTGTTTTGCATTGCAGTCCTCAAATGCGTTTCCTTCCAGATACCTAGTAAAATCAATTATGGAGTTTGATATACTGGAGAGTTTTGTTGCATCAATTTTTCTTCCCAGTTAAACCACTAGGAGTGGTTAAGGGCGGGCGTTTTGGGGGACCATCTTATGTAATTTAGACTAATTTGAATACATTACTTTTGATTTTGATTTTACAAGTAAGAACCATGCAGTACTTATGTACCGGGTGTTGTGGTGCAACTTTTGAAAGGCCTGTTTCCAGCAATCAGCCATAATGATCGCACTACTGTGACAAAAACCTCCTTTCAGTGATAGGGAGTGGGCCATAATCCACCACGCGGACCCAGTGCGGGTTGGTAGATGTCACATGTCGGTTTCCTCACGGTGTTTTCCTTCACCGTTTTGAGAGCAATAGTGATGAAATAATTTACACAAAATAAAGCGCCTGCCTGGCCAACAGTGCTCCAGCTGTTTCCAACAGTGGACTGCAATTGGCTGAAATGATTGATTGATTGACTGGGCTGGGAATACTTGTGTCGTAAATTGCAATTGCAGTACCTAATAGGATATTAAAGTGATCTAGACAAATATTATAAAGAGGTCAATTATGTTTGTTTGAAACTTTATATGTAGGGGGTGTTCTCTGACACTGCCGGTCAGATTTAAAAAAAACTTTTTTCATTTGATATCCCATGAAAGAACGCTAAGCGAAAACGGAGTATCTAATAGCGCGGGCAGGCGATGCGATGCGACGGACAAGAAGTTTCACGCAGACGAAGTCGCCGGCAGAGGCTTAGTAATTAATATGATTCCTGTGTATTATTGTAAGATTATGTATAATTATTGTCAGTAAAGTTAATTATTAATGTTTTTCTTTCTACTTAGATTTAGAGGTAACATAACGTCACCCCTGTACCTATTCCCGGAACTCTAAGACAGAGGTGTAGGTACCTACTTATAGTACACCCACACGTCGCTAGTTATATTTAGGGGGGAAGCGCCAGGTTGCCCGCGAAATTAATTTTTTCTTACCTACGTTTTTTGCAATTTGCAGGTCAGTGTCAGGTTGCATGTTGAATAAATTATGATTCGCGGCCGTAACGAGTATGTATTTACAGAATTATAATCATTTAAATCATCAATACAACTCTCTACGTTCATATAATCCTATTGAATGACAATTGCATAAAATATAAATCAATAGGATTATATGAACTTAGAGGGTTGTGTTGATGATTTAAATGATTATAATTCTGTAAATACATACTAGTTACGGTCGCGAATCATAATTTGTTCAAAATACACCCTGACACTGACCTGCAAATTGCAAAAAACTTAAGAAAATTTGAATTTCGCGGGCAACCAGGGGGGCGAAGATTTAGAGATAGGGTTCTAAATTAGTCGTTAAGTAGCAATTTTTTTTTTTTACATCATCTATTCACTAGGTAGAGTCTTGATTAAATAAAAGATGCTGTCTTTAGTTATTTTACCGTTCATGAGGTATGATAGAGAAAGCTAAGACAAACACGGCTATAAATAAAATATACGACACAACAATGTACACAGTCGTCTATTTATTATTACTTATTAGACATGCAACTAGTACCTAATAATGATTTATAACGGTAATGATATTTTAACAAGATATTGCTCAAGTTATTTATTTGTTGTAATTAATCATTTGTGATGTTATTGTTTTTAATAGCAGCTTGGGTTTGCCCAGTCCCAGTTAGGTGGGTGACTATGGGCTTTGCCATTTGCCGGTTATCATTTGTGCAATAATGTACTGCCTAAACAGTTCTGATAATTGAGACAAGGGCCAGATTGATATTATGTAATGCTTAGTGCTGATTTTACATAAGTCAGAATTCAGATAACCATGGAATAACGTTGACATTTGACAGGTTTTATGGAAAAGCTGTCAAAAATTATTCACATAACAATACCTCCCACTTAGTAGCTTTGGTTGAATTTGCTCTTAAAGAAAGGAATAGAATACTTACTTATTTTCCAAAATAGTCCTGCAGACGACCTCCCTCACTCCAGGGTTTGTGATCTTCTCCACACTAAGTTGATGAAGGTTCCATGAAGCAAGTCGACAGCATCTCACTCCATCTCGCTCATACATGAACATCTCCTCTACTATTGGCCTATGGGAGTATGCTGACAGCAAATCCAAAATGTCATTCACCGGTACTGTGGCAAAACCATTTGGCAACGTCATAGGGAACTTGGCATTCGTTGGCATTGACAGACTCTTCCTATGTGGCGTCTTGGGGGTACTTGAGACCCCATTTGGCATACACTCCACATCGTTCCATCCGTTAACATGTCCATTCGTTAAATGCTGCACACTCTCACACTTTCTTGGTTCCAAACTTAAGTGGTGCTTAACTGTACTTAACCTAACAATGTCCATACCACGAACTTTGATTAAATCGTCTAATGATTTGAACGGGCCTCTTTTGTTACGGTGATCTACTATGTTTGCCGCTATTTCTTGATTGAGGCCCGGTACACATTGTAACTGGAACACACTTGATGAGTTTACAGAGCACAGTCTGCTTTCAGCCTGCATTCGTACACTGTCTAAAGATTGTGTCCGTGAACTTGCTCTAGATATTTGTTTCCTTATGTTTGTGCATATTTCTGGCCTAAGTAACTCTAATTTTTCAGCACCTATACCTAAAAGGAAATGACATATGTATGTAGTTATTTATTTATGAGGAAAAGTATGCAATGATCACCTATATTTAGCTCACAATGACTATTTCAGAGATGATAGGTTTGCAGGAACCTGGAACTATAGGTAATTAAAAAGTTATGATTTATTATAAAATTGAGCATAATAAACAAAAAACTGCCACATTATAATGACATCTAGTAACAGCACAGACAATTATTGTTACAAACTAATTTCACAACACTTTAAACAAGTGTTTTAAATAGTCTTACTTATTTACGTTAATTCTAGGACAAATCTAGGATGTGTTCTGCTTCTTCAACAAGTAGATAATTTATTATGTCTATCTAAGGGCCGGTTAACTCGACCATTAGTTAAAAATAGTAACATATGGTTCAATTTTAGCAAAATGTGTTGATTTGATCAACTAACAAAAAACTGGCCCTTAGATACAGATTCATTAATCAAACTTATTGCAAACATATTGGCACTTTATGAAGTACTGCACATTGATTGATCTACAATTATTAAAGGGAAGTGAGCTAAATTCACTGTTACATCAAATCTAGGTTTAAGAAAAAATTATGACACTTAGGATTTGTATTTATTTAGTAATGTCAGCTTTGGAAAGAGATTGTTAATGTGTTTAAATTAAAAAGTTTTGAGATTATTGGATACAAATTAGTTGTTGCTTTGCATAATTCACCAATCATTATAAACTGTACATAAGCATGATTTATATACATAATTTTATCACTCATTTACCTCATAATAAATTTGTATCTGTCATTTCATGATTTCTGTGACAGATAAATAAATAAAGCCATGACTGCCATTTGTGTGCAATTTAGTATCACAGAGCATGTAACTTGTTTAGTATTTTATTCCTTTCAAGTATCAAAAGAACTGTCAGGTTGACGGTGATAACAATCAGAGATAACATGCATTTGCATGAGCTCCATGAGTTCAAAAATCTCATACATAAGGAGCTTTCTTGAATATTTATTCTATATTTTTCTTTTTCGTGCCAGTTCTTGAGTATTATATACCTATACTATATGTATATCTTAAACAAGATAATTAATATAATTAGTTAGTAAAAAAAAAGTTGTATTTGTAAACCTATATTATTATTATTTTCACTGTTATTATCCTATAGTTAACTGTGAACAGCGTTGTGGGCTGCTATATTTTCAATAAGTTTTGTGTATTTCTTGTTTCAATGTTTTTATATTGCAGCCGTTTGTTGTTCCTCTTAAATTAAATAAAATAACAAAATTGTACATAGACTACTGATTCTTTCCAATGTGGTCATAAAAGTTTTATGTTTACAAACACTTAAAAAGGTTAACAAGCAGTGATACAACCTTTAAAACAAATATTTTATAGTAATTTATGATCTTTTGAGATTACTTCCTTTTTGCAATAACTATGTTATTAGTCTTAAAAAAAGACTTGATTTTCTAATGAGTATCATCAAAAAGTTTTATAACAAGACAGAAAGAAAAGTTATTTCAATTTTTTTTATCTGAATAGAATGTTTAAAAAAATATTGTTGAAAGTTTATTCTGTAGTATTTTCTGTTGAGTTTAAATAGCTTGCTAAATATTACATAAATTACTTGTAGGTAATTAGTTGTTTGAACTAATTGTTTACCAAGTCCCATTTTAGACTATGTTTCCTTCAAATTAGTCTTCTAATTGGTAGGCAATTACCAAAGTACTTGTGTGTAAAAAGTTTCAATTATTGATGCATGAATTAAGGCCTTGACATGGTTGTTAGGTAGCCCTACTCATCTCTAAATTAGTTACCATTAAGTGGATAAAAAATTCACTGAACAATTTATTGTTTGGTTTGGTAATATTTGTCGGTAGGTGCTGAGTCGTCATGTAAAAACTGTCGTAAAAATGACATTACTGTCGAGGCTATCACGACTATTTACCTGAGACGAGTGCAAGGTCGTCAACTCGCTTGAATCTGCCTATCATCTGCCGATGCCGCACTATCTCGCGGGCCAGCTGCCTGTTCACCCCCGGCAGCGTCATCAGCTGTTCCTCCGTCGCCGTATTAAGGTTCATCAGTTCCGGATAGTCCTCGGAAGGCGGCAAACTGAACGTGTGACTCAAACTAGATTTGTTGAGTTTACTCCGACGCACGAACTTCCGGAACGAACTTCGGCGGCCGCTTTTGCTCAACACGGAGCTCGGACTTTGCCCCATCTCGTTGGACGCCACTTCGAATTATATATCGATCATAACAACACTAATTTCAAATTTCACTACAGAAAAAAAACTATTAATAGATTCTTACGTTAGTCACTAGCACTGAGATTGTTCATGGGCACATAAACGTATCGGAATAAACCACCTATTGTTGCACTTATCGCGATAATTATCTCCTTGTAATCATGAAAATAATTACGGACCTAGGGTAAAACAGTACAGTAACCACACACAGCTCCCCGTCATCAATTATATCGCAACAATGAAACGAAATGACAAATAGTGACAGCTAGAATGACAAAAGATAACGGATAGTTACGTACACAAGTTATCGATTCATATCGATTGTCATTCTCAATGCAATGGTTGTTTTAAAATAATTTAATGATTAAAAATCGGTACGCACGGCTATACATTAAGCTATACTTTTCCAGTTTAATGATGTCGCATTGTATAGGATTTCCTTACAATGAGAGGTCAGTGTAAACTGGAAATTTATAGCTTGATGTATAGCCCTGTGTACATCTTTGATTATTCATAAGCTTGTTGCATTATGAATATTATGATTAGTTTCAAATGATGCCTAGCCCAACCAATTTGCCAGTTTGACGATGATATTGCGATTGACTTGAATTATAGATAAGTGAGAGCATGGATTTATGTCAATAATAATTATTTCCGTTTAAAAAGATTTTCTGAATCAATCGGTAATAGTTCACTTAATATAATTGAAATATTAATTGGATTTATTTAATATTGCCCATCACTACAGCTACGTCGCTGACGTTTGAATTGACATTTCAAACTGGGTGCGTTCAGAAGACTCGCTTCCACTTCTGCTCGTTTTAATTTTCTGATAACATTAACAATGTAAAATAGTCTTAATTCACAAGATAAATTATGTGAAAGTAACAGAAAGTTATAAAACAAACTGAAATACTAAACAATTCATATTCTTTTGATAAAAAAATTCAGTGTGTGTTCAGACACGTGTCGCCATCTTTTGCCAACTGATCGAGATAGTGCTCGCAGCGGTAGAAAAGATTTTAGTAGAGGTTATTTACCGTCTTTTATACTAGTTTTAGAACCTTAGGGATATCCATAGATCCCGTTGAAGACCCAGATCGTCATCTGCATCCAGTCACCCCAGACGAGGTGGATGATATTATCAAGAGTCTAAAACGCCGTAAAGCCCCTGGCCCAGACAGAATCACGAATACGGTGATCCAATTGTTCCCTGCCAACCTCATAATGCTCATGACCATCATTTTCAATGGTGCTCTGAGCAATAACATCTTTCCCCAAGCTTGGAAAAAGGCCATTGTCATCGGGCACCCCAAAGCCGGGCAAGCCCAAAACCGAGCCCACTAGCTATCGCCCCATCAGTCTGCTCAATGTTCTGGGCAAAATCTATGAGGGGCTTACTACATATACAAGCGACTCAGAGATTATGCCGAGACCAAGGGCCTCATCCCCGACGAACAGTTCGGTTTTAGAAGCCAACATTCGAGCGTCCAACAGGATCACCGTATCATTGAACACGTAAACGTTGGCTTTCAACGTGGTTTGATGACGGGTGCCGTGTTCTTCGACATAACGAAAGCGTTCGACAAAGTCTGTTACAATGGCTTATTAATTTTGGCTAATCGCACCTTTCGCTATCGCATCGAAGGGGCGCTGTCCTCCCCCCACCCTATCCGCGCAGGTGTCCCTCAGGGCTCTGTGCTAGCTCCCCTCATATTCACCAGTGATATTCCCAAGAGTAAAAATGCGCATTTGGCTCTGTTCGCAGACGATACGGCCATTTATTACACTGGGCTCCTCCCTGACCCGATAAATCTTGTACTCTCCAAACCACAGTCGACAAGCTCGGCGTATGGTTTAGAAAGTGAAGTCATCCCTGACAAGAGTAAAGCGGTTCTCTTCTGGAAACCGCGACTTAGGTTCAGACCTGACGACCCCCGTCCGATCAAGATGTTCGGCAAGCTGATCCCTTGGGAAAAGCAAGCCAAATATCTGGGGGTGAAATTGGACAGACATCTTTCCTTCTCAGAGCACGTCTGGGTAGACTACATTCCTTTTTAAATGCACGCAGCAAATTGTCACTCATGTGCAAACTGCGCATTTATACAGCATGCATCCGCCCCATCAAATATGCCTGTGCTGTTTTCGCACAGGCACACCCCCGACATGTCCATATTGTCCATAGGATGCAGACCCTACCGAACCGTTTCCTTCGTAAAGCAACGGGATCCCCTTGGTTCGTTCATAATATAATCGCGAAAAAAAAATCAGCCGGTCCTTACATTTTGACGAGTTCTGCAAACATAAATGTAGGGAACAGCTGAATTTTTTTTGCGATTTCATATTTGGTCCCATAGTAAAAGTTGTTCATAATGATGATTACAATGACCCCTTTTTTTTGAGGGTGGGAAATCATCAAATAACTTCTCCCGCTCTGGGCAGAGCAGGAGGGCGTGTCAGACTCTTACTGACTAAAACCCACCCGTGTTCCTTCAGTTGCCTGTGCCAGGGGCCACGGTATCCCTCTCGGACTTTCCCGCAACCCTAGCAGGCATCGGCCCTAGCGGACCCCGTCATTGGTGCTGACATCTCTTTGAGGCGCGCGTGGAACACAACGCGCCGTCGACCCGGGCCTGGTCCTTATCGAACGGTGAGCTGCCCATTGCTCGCCGTTCGCAAGCCCACGCCTACGGTGGCCGGGAATCGGCCTGCGATTCCCGACGCCCAGGGTGTCTCCTGCGGCGGCTAGGGGCGTGAGGGCGCGAATTTTGCCTCTCCCTCACGCGTTCCGCCTCCTCCTTCGCGAACATTACTGCTTCGCAGAAGGAGGCGACGGCTTCCCAAGCCCTCTCGCTCCGTACCATGACCTGGACCAGGGCCGGACGCGAGAGATCGCCACCGCCAATCGCCTCCACGAGGACACGGCGGTGCTCCACCCAAGCCGGACAGACCGCCACCGTATGCTCCACCGTGTCCTCCGGGTGATCCACACAATGGTGACACCCGGGCGTTTCCTCTCGCCTTATCCGGAGCAGGAACCTCCCAAAACAACCGTGTCCGGTGAGGACGTTTTTCTTTTTTTTTTTTGTTTCCTGGGTGGAAAATCCTCGTAGTTGTTCATAATGATGAGTACAATGACCCCTTAAGAGGTTGATGCTGTTTTACCAATAACCCTGTATATACGGTCGAATTGAAAACCTCCTCCTTTTTTGAAGTCGGTTAAAAATAAAACGCAATACTGATCAGAACAGTTCCCGTGCTAGTTTATTCAAATTATGTACAGTATCGCCTATAAGCTTATAATTAGACATAACCCCTGCTACTACAAAGTGTTGATATTTCACTGCATTCGCTCTGTAAAAAAAGTATATTTACAGAGATGAGTGTGCGATAAGATTTAGGAGCTTTGGGGGTCCAAGAAGTGAAACTGGTTTAATTTGAACTACTCCCGGTTTCTGAAAGCCTATTAATTTAATATGTTATCAATTCTCCTGTTAATTAACATTGAGACTTGACATCAGATTATTGGTTAGGCTATCAGAAGCTATGGTTTAGTAATGCAAAAGTGCTATAAGGAGACGTTTCTCGAACGAGAATACGCAAAATTAATGTGACAAATTGTCAAAAGTGCGTAAAATGGTGTGATTGGTTGAATGATTTCTCAACAGCCAATCGCAGCAGTTTACGCGCGTTTGACAATCTGTCACATGATTAATATTGCGATAATTTTCGAACGAAAAACTGGCCCTTAGTGTAGCAGAAGAATATAGGCAGCAATACCTAATAGCGTATGATCTTTATTCACTGAAGTATGAAAAAAAACACTAGTTCCACAATCGATCAGTAAAGGGTAGAAGCGTTGGTTTCAGCCAACTTGCAGCGTAATTCCAAGGGTGTTTATTTTATTTTGATTGGATAAGAATTCCATTCCCAAGTTAAAAAAAATTTTTTTTGACGTAGGTTTTGAACAAACTTTGGCCCCCAAAGCTCCTATGTACAATAAAGTTACACCAAAATAGTGAGATGGAAAACATAACGAACATGACTGTCACCAGTAGGTACTTATGGATGCTCACTGTCTGCCTTTTATTACATTTTTAAAATTCCATATTATCATAAATACTTTTATACACTCAAATACAAATTAATCGTTCGATCTTGGTCATTAGACCATAGCGCAGCGCTTAAAGATTAGTAATATTTTTTCTTTAAATAACACAGTTAAACTAAAGTGTTTTTTTTTGCTATTCAATATTGGAATCTAACCTATTGCAAAGCGTAACAAAAATTATCTTTTGAGAATCTAACTAATCACTAAGCCTTATAGCTTCAACTGTATTAATTACAACCGAAATGGCATTGCTTGTTTAAACAGCCAACTATTTATCATAGTCTATTCTTGAAATAAATACTTTTTAATTTATATCGGAAAAATAATGCATAAAATATTTTATGTTACGTTTTTATATATATAAACTAAACAAAATTCAACAAAAGAAAAAGGAATTTGTCTATCTCGTAACAGTTGAGCGGGAAACAAAAATCTATACCTATACGAGGATGTTATGTGGCTAATACATCATACAGAACTGATAAAAAGGAAATTATTTTGTTCTACATAAAAAAAAATATCACAGAAAGAGATGTAGGTAGTCGTTAATCAATATAAAACCAACTGATATTTGACTAGTACATAAATGTTAAAAAATAGGAAATAAATGAGCAAAAAGTTATCTGCGTTCGAGAATTTTCACCGAATTATATTGGATAAACATTAAATTTTCACATGTGTTAGATTCAGTTACTTATGGGTACAATGCAATTATATAAAAATACTTGATAACTATCCATCATAAATACACGTATAAATAGACGACTACGATAACTCGGAATTGTTTCAACGCGTTAACGTAACCACATTTTAGAGCAACATTTCCGCGCATTGCCCGGTTAAAGCGGTCGTCGAAGAAACTGCTCACAGCTCACAAATATTTCTATATTTATTAAAATTATGCATTTTAGCCACCTAACATTTAATCCCCTTTATAAAAATAGACAATAATCCAGCCTTTTAGCTTCAAACCACATCATTTTCTTGTACAAATATTTCTTATCAAAACTTGCCAATACTTCTCCATTATCATACAAATGAGTTTATTATTAGAACATATTTTGTGTTTTTTGACAAATTTATTTTTACCTCGCTGAAAAATATCACTCATCAGTTTTGTTGTAATTGAAAAAATAACTATAATTATCGTCAATAAAAACAAATTCGAAGTATTCCATTACACCAAGCCATTTTGTTGTTTTTTAAACTTCAAAACACTGTATATTAATTGTTGTACATTTATAGATTTAAAAGTATTCATAGACAGAAAATGACAGAAATCATCAACAACACCTGTAGCTGCCAAAACCCTTTAAGCAAATCCAAGATCCGAGATCAAAACAAGGGTGCATTTCAGATAAGTTTGTCAAAAAACACGTCGCTAAAATTAATTAATACCTAAGCTATTCACGTTAATAAGTTATAAGTTGAAAGATATTTTATTAATCGATATAAATACTTATTAAGTGTAGGAAAAGCTATGCTTCTTACTTCTGTTGTTTTTATTATCATTTGGATTTGCTAAATCGTTTTAAGTACTCTACGATATGATTTCGTACTTTATCTACTTTTACAGAATGGATTTTTGGTTTAAATAAGAATGTTATTTTGGAATAATAGTGACCTTTAATGCAAAGTGTTTCCAACCGAAACGAATTTCGAAGAGAGCGTAGGCAAGAAACGTAAAATGAAACTCCATTATAATTAATAATAATTTTACTATTACAATAAGCACCAAACCAGGTTTGGAATGTTCAGTATTGCACCACATGTGAACAAAATCCAATCTAATACAGTCACAATGTAAAAATAAAAATAAAACAATACATAGGGTTGGGAGAGTAAAAAAAAATATTTCAAAATAATTAATAATTATATTTTCATAATAAATAAATTCGGTTACCACAACACAATAAAGGTCACCATTGAGTCCAATTGGAAAAGCGAATCTAAAATACAGAATGATGAGCAAATAATTAAAAAAAAAAAGTTTTACAACATATATAATTATTAGCCATACACTGTTGAATGGTTTGTACAAATAGTGACTTCATTGTGCATAAAACCATGTATCATTGCACCGCCAGTCTTCATGGAAGATTCGCGTTATCGGTACTTCCTTAATCTCAGATGATAACAAAACCTTTCACTAGGATAATGTTTTCGTGTCATATTCCAAGTAAGTGCTGGGTTACACGGATCATGTAGACTTGCAGAGTAACCGGCAGAAGCCGACTTCTGAACACTTTGCGATCGAACAATTTTACATCTATGTTCAGTTAATCGGTTGAAGGACACTGAACGAGACACAATAGAAGCTTTATTGGTATTACGTCTGGGACAGTTTAGTGTCCCGCAAAGTGTACTTAAAATGTAGACATATGCTAGCAAGCGACTTTTTCGATAAGTAGACTTCAATTGCAAAATACTTTAAGGGATTGTGGTTCCTCCTCCAAGTCACAAATGACGTGTTCAAGTTGAAGATGGTTTAGAATAAAATACTGTAGACGAATTTCCATAATCAAAAGATCTTCTATAACAAACATTATGGACACTCTGCCAAACAGTAAACATCTTTGTTTTAATAACAAAGATTGTTCTGTTTTCTTACTGCTATTTGACAGTTTTCGTCGCACGGCCGAAGACTTTTTTCTTTTGGAAATGCATGAAGTATTAATTTTCTTATTGAGTGAACCTTCCATGTATGAATATAAACTGTATTGAATTACACTGAACCGGTTGAATAGACATGTGTACCCAGCACTTATTTTCTAGACTATCTAAATAAATACTTATTTTAAGATCTTAAACAATGTTAGAAATAAACGTTGCTATTTAATTAGGAAATTAAATTAAACTCGCTTTTAGTTTCGATAGTAATGGAAATGTATGAATAACGTTGTTCCTATACTTAGGATAGGGACATTTTTGGGTTGTGGATTCTAGAAGATTCTATTATTTACAACAAATATTGGTGAGTGATTACATTCAACGTATTTGATAGATTTTATTAAGATGAGTACTTACACAATAGAGCATTTCCTTGTAATGTAACATACTTGCGGATGGATGCTCGACGGTGTCAAAACAGATGTAAGCAAATCAAAAGCCATTTTTTTTAAATATACCTACTCATCAAAGCATTTTACATTCGTGCAATAAACATTTAACTCATTTAAACTTTTTCAAGACAATTTTTTTGTTAATCATCCAAAATCTTAAACCCATAATGTCCCTAGCCCTTTCGAGTTAATTTTACAATTATTAATATAAAATCTAAGTTGTCGTTACATAATACAATCACTAATCGCCAGTGTTGGTGATAGTGGCGATTCAAGCCGTGGCATATCGACGAGAAGTTTCATATTGTGTGGGTACTCAGGGAGTTGAAATTGTTCTTGAAATATTCAAAGTAATAATATTTTGTTTGCCTATAAGTGATACTTTTAGGCCGGGCGAAAAAAATTTGTCGACGCATTTTCTCGCCCCGAAGCGAGACAAGACTATACGTAAACATATTCGTGTCTCTTTTCGGCGCGAGATGATGTGATGATAAAATTTTGTCGCGCTGTCCATTTTAGCTGGGTAGATAAAATTGCGTGCTTAGCGAAAGCATATTTACTCTATTTTTTAAAACAATGCTTGCAACAGAATATCTTAGCACTAGTTATAAAAACTTCATATTTAAAAACTACATAATTTTATGATAGAAGATTACTACTTGCGGAATATAGCTTATATTTTAAGCCTTTATCTAGCAGTGGATTGCAATAGGCCGAACGGATTGACTAAAAATATAACTTATAGACCGACAGTACGCAATAGTTCAAAATCACTTTATTATCCAAAATAATCATAAGATTTTCCACACATACAAAAATATGAATTGGCAAATTTAAACACACTATGCACTTCCCGCCGATATTAATAACGGTTTTTGAAAGACTGACAATTCAAAGCTGCCTTAGAATATGAACAGTCACTTTCATTTATCAAACATTGTCTGTATGTGTTTATAACAAAAAAATGCTGAGCCGGTTTCGATGTATCTACGATAAACTAGAGATTCTCGACGGAGTGTTGGTAATGGACAAACGTAACTAGATAAGTACGATGTAAATTGTAAGTTATTGGAATATAAAGCGTATGAAAGTTACTGCGTTAGTTAAAACTGAAAACTGACATTAACGTTCGGAAAATTCTTAATACTATTTATTATGCATTTTGGAAAGTCCAATCTCATACAAATAAAAAACCGTTGGGATGGTTCTAATCTTTAAAAAAATCTCTACAAAATAGCCAATCTTTCAAAAATCGCGTGGACTTACTTTTCGTCCAATTTAAGTATAAACCGAATACGTATGTTTCCAGTGTCAGCCACGTAGAAGAGTTTCTCGTCCTACGATGGTATTGTGTTGCTTACCATTGCCGCGTGGCTTGGCCGGTAACGTTAAAGGTTCGAGCCGGCGCTGTATGCGGTGAGTGAACGTTCGCGAGCGGTGCGCGAGCGTCGCGCCGGCGCGGGCCGCGGTCGCCGCACTAATGTACCTGGGAATAGAGAATTTATGCATTTTAGTAGGTGAAAGATCTTGCTATGGGCGATATAGTAACCGATCACAAGTGGTCAACAATAAACTTTTCCATGATGCAAATAGAGGGTCCAATATGAAACCTTTGTCCGACAGGTTAAAGAACTCATTATAAGTTCATTCACCAATTGGCTCTATTGTTTGCAAACGCGTGGAAGTGCGGAGACATACAGGGAAACCTTGCCCTAGACTGACATATTTTGGAAGGTCTCACTTCGAGCCGCATTAGCTTCTCTTCCAAATACAAAGGCGAATCGGATATGATTTTCAGTATGCCGTACTACGCTGTCACTCAATTTCTTATTGCATTTGATTAAGTCACAATTCTGTATTGTATACGCATGTAACGCATGTAGTAGTTCATGCCCTGATTCCGACACGTTACAGAAACAAAGCTAGCTACGTTCTGGCCTGATACAATAAAGATGGTCATCGACACGCCAAGAACTTTTGTTCTGGTCACCTGTATGTCAATTCTGTAATAAATCTCACCGTGGAGTGAACACTTAGGTGAAGTGAACGTAGAGTGAACTGTCAGTGTCATCTCACTGATGCTAGGGATTGACCAAGCATTACATTTACAATAATAATCGAGATTTCAATGATATTTTTTAATGTTAGTTCTGTTGATCATTTTATATTATTTCAAAGCTAGTATTTAAGGCGGGGTGTTATCTCAATATTCCCAAAAATTGGTTTCTTAGAACGTCGAGTATGACGTAATGTAATAAAAATAAGTAACGCGAAAAATACAGTGAACAGAGAAGGGTATAAAGAAGAATTTAAACCGAACAGAATAATAAATAATAGTTTGATATTCCCAATAAAAAATTGGGAAGTTGTAGCACAAAAATAAACTTTGACGTCGAAGATCTCTGTATTTCCAGCGATAACAACAGTTTTTTTTTTAAGAATTTAGTAGGTTTTCCATTTTTTTAAAACTTTAACCAAACCATTATTTAATTTTATGTCTATATTTTAAATAATCTAAAGAAAAGCAGTAAAATAAATGCCCATTCGCAGCTTACGTCACATTTCAACACAAATATCATTTTCAATTTTCAATCTTATTGATTCTCCATAGTGGTGACAATAGTTTACGCGGTCATACTTTAGTCGTCGGGCAGCGCTCGACTTGGATGGTTGGCACCGGACGCTCTGTGCATAATTCGATTGTAGTTTTCAAGTAATTTATGACTGAAAACAGTGTGTGAATTGAACTAAAGTTCTGTGGCGGACTACTAAGGCTACTCACTGCCTAATATTGAAGTGAAAATTCAGTCTCAGTGGAAATATGGGCAATAAAAATAAAATGTTGCGAAAGAGTTTTACAAGAAAAAGACGAAAAACTCGAAAAAATTATGGAATGTTTGGGTAAGTAGGATGATTACGGTATTGTATCATAATAACATTTGAAATTTGTATTTAGTTTAGTATACTTACGAAACTGTATAAATCTATAGAAACGGTATTGACAATTTCTACAAACATTTTGCTAAATCCAAAAACAAATAGGTGCACTCTATTTTGATGTCTATAGAATGCATATTTGAATGCGCCTAGTGCAAACGTCTCTGGTCGAAGCAACCATCGAGGCGATAGCCATATTGCAATAGTAGGTATAAGTAACAAAAACAAACTTGCAGATAAATCAGAGTGCGTTCGTAATTATTATAATAATATAAATATTGCATTATTTATATAAAAAGCATTTTGATTCTTTTGTAAGATTATTTTTATAATATTTATTGAGTCATTAGACCAGTGCCGATAATTTTTGAAAACGAAAAAAGTCACAGTAGTATGAAACTCATTGGAAAAGAAAGAGAATATAACAAAAATGAAAGGAAAAATAATTTACGGGCGATCCGAGGGTCGGGAAGTGGGGGTTATCTCGATTTCCGGCAAAACTACAAGTCTTATGGAAAAAAGTGTAATAGCAAAGTTGTAGGTAATAAAAAGATCTACAACTTTTGTATTCACACTTTTTTCAAGTAACCTCAAAATTTATGTGAAAAATTCAAATAACCAAGTTTTTGGTTTTATATTTTTATCTTTTACACAGCATTTTTTTTTTCGCGAAATTTGCCGAATACTTACCTTTTTATGTTTCAAGCACACTGTATTTTTATTGATTTAAAATATTTGTTTTTTTCACCTTATTTGGACCTAATATCGAAAAAGCACCCTAATTTTCAATCGAAAATTCTCACGTGAAAATATCTGCTTTTTTAAAAACTCGGTAAAAAAAATAATTGCTGTGTAAAAGATAAAAATAAAAAACCAAGAACTTGGTTATTTGAATTTTTCACATAAATTTTGAGGTTACTTGAAAAAAGTGTGAATACAAAAGTTGTAGATCTTTTTATTACCTACAACTTTGCTATTACACTTTTTTCCATAACACTTGTAGTTTTGCCGGAAATCGAGATAAACCGCTTTTTACCCTTAAACCCCCACTTCCCGACCTCGGATCGCCCGTAAATTATTTTTCCTTTAATTTTTGTTATATTCTCTTTCTTTTCCAATGGGTTTCAGCCTACTGTGACTTTTTTCGTTTTCAAAAATTATCGGCACTGGTCTAATGACTCAATAAATATTATAAAAATAATCTTACAAAAGAATCAAAATGCTTTATATATAACTAGTGTGCAGTATTTATATTATTATAATAATTACGAACGCACTTTGATTTATCTGCAAGTTTGTTTTTGTTACTTATACCTACTATTGCAATATGGCTATCGCCTCGATGGTTGCTTCGACCAGAGACGTTTGCACTAGGCGCATTCAAATATGCATTCTATAGACATCAAAATAGAGTGCACCTATTTGTTTTTGGATTTAGCAAAATGTTTGTAGAAATTGTCAATGCCGTTTCTATAGATTTATACAGTTTCGTAAGTAAACTAAACTAAATACAAATTTCAAATGTTATGATACAATACCGTAATCATCCTACTTACCCAAACATTCCATCATTTTTTCGAGTTTTTCGTCTTTTTCTTGTAAAACTCTTTCGCAACATTTTATTTTTATTGCCCATATTTCCACTGAGACTGAATTTTCACTTCAATATTAGGCAGTGAGTAGCCTTAGTAGTCCGCCACAGAACTTTAGTTCAATTCACGCACTGTTTTACCAATTTTAGCAAATACCAACTAATATTCAGCCAGCAGCAGCTTCCATTCCCGTGGATGATCCCTCTATCGTCTAAATTTTTCAGAATTCTAGCTTCCGTCCCGGCTCCGCATTTTCTTAGAAACATTATGGCATTTGTCACTTTGGAGCTTATAAATAATATCACAATATTATTGCATTTATTTGGAGTTTATGTGATTTTTAAGTGGTCCGAGGGCCTTTATGTTGGTTTTGTTTTCTATTTTTTTACCGCACCCACTAAGTACCTATCTAAAACACAAACATTAGTTTGAAATGGCATAACTACCCATTTAATTAACCCTTCCATCCCTGATACTGACTTACACCCGAAAAGCATAATTCCCCTTCTAGAGCAGTCGGGTAAAATTCGGAATGTTTATATTTGACCTGTTTATCATGTACTGTAATAAAAATAAACAGTAGTGATGTTTTTTTTAAAGTGTTATGTGTAATTATTTATTGTATCATATTATGAACCGACACTGTAATTACATCGAATTTTAGAACGCACGTCATAAGTAAGTATATTCAACAGAAAACATCTGATTTCCTTACGTATACTATGCAACTTTCCTTGAGCACACAAACGCCCGTGTTAGCGTTTGCGAGTGTGTGCATAATTACCGTAAAACGCGCAGATGCGGTTGTGTGAGTGCGGTAATAGCGATTAAAATCGTAGTCGGTCCGCGCCTTAAGTGCCTAAACATTATTATTTAGGGTTTTTTTTATAAAACAGCAACACAGAAATTCAGTCAGAAACTCAATTTTGATTATTTAATGAAAATCAAAGATGACGGTTAGCCATCTGTAATTTTCATTTTGACCTCACTTTCGGCTTTAGCTACCTCGAAAACTATGAAAATGACAGCAATAATCATATTAAACAATTGGTCCATAATAACAAACAATGTCCATGCACATTTTCTTTAGTAGCTAGTTTAGGAAAAAAAATAAAAGAACTTACATATTTGAGTTTCTGACTGAATTTCAGTTTAATTTAAAAAAAACGGAAATAGTAATGTTTAGCCACTTAAATACTAGCTTTGAAATAATATAAAATTATCAACAGAATTAGCATTAAAAAAATATTAAATCTCGATTATGATTGTAAATGTAATGCTTGGTCAATCCCTAGCATCAGTGGGACTACACTGGCAGCTCAATTCACCTAAGTTTTCACGGTGAGATGGTTACAGAATCGCAATGCTGGTCCTGGGCGGTATCAGTGCGCTCACCTACAGACAGCTCGGCGGCTAGCACTCGGACGAGGAGTTGAGGTCGATGGGCGGCGGCGGGCCGAGCGGGCCGGTCGGGCCGGGCGGGCCGGGCGGGCCGGACGGGCGCGCCTTGGCCCGCGTGAGGCGGTCGAGCTCGGCCGCCGCGTCCGAGCGCGCGGCCGCCGCCGCCGGCGACGCCTCCGTGCGGCCTGCCGGCGAGCCCGACTTCTTGTACAGCAGCGAGTTGAAGAAGTTGGCGAGGACGCCTTCGTTGCCCGGTGTGCCGGGACCCATGCCGATTTTAGCGCCGTCCAGCTGTGGGAAAAGAAAAAAATTTGTTCATAACTTCTTCTACTTAATAAAATCTTGCATTTATTCATTGACAGACAACGCTCATCCTCAACCGGTGGGCCTTAAAGCATGAAATTTTGCACAAGTTTCTTTTATAACGAAAGTGAGCTGAGGACAACTCACCCCCTAAAGGGGTATATTATACTCCTAATGTAGATTATTGTATTTGTTATTGTGGTACCTATGTATTTTAAATGTTACATAATTGTGTCGTAACAGGTATGCTATGTAGGTTTAATTTGATAATTATTGAATGAAAGATTGCTCCTATGGTTTTGCTATTATTGTTAAAGATTTTCATATACAGCTGTGGATATAATATAATTAGGAACAACTGATACCAAAGTCACTTTTCGATAAACAAGTTCATTCAAATCACTCGCCCTTTTAGCAGCCATACTGTTCTTAATTTCTCCCCATAGATTTTCGATCGCATTTAGATCTGGGTTGCTAGCAGGCCAATCTAACACAGTGACTTGTTGATCACTAAGAAACTTGTTCACTGAATGAGCAGGATTTTTGGGGTCGTTATCATGTTGAAATGTCCAAACTACAGGCCACGTCTCCTCAACATAAAGAAGCAGTCTCCTCCAATATTTGCCTGTATTGAAATTGGTCTAAAATGCCTTCAATATTTTTAACTGGCCCAACATGATGTCCTGAGAAAAATCCCCAAACTTTTATGTTTCCACCCCATGCTTTACTACTTTTTTCGTAAGCTTAGGATTTTATGCCTGCTTAGCCGGTCGACACACGTATACTGTTTATCGTCAGAATCTATCATCTGAACTATATATCTTCATTTAGTCGGAAAAAATTTCCATTACGTTCTAGCGAAATCTAATGTTGTTTTCGGTGCACCTGCTTGAGAGGTGGTACTCTTCGGGCGATTCTTCCAAATAACTTTGCATCCGTTAAGCGACCCCGTACTGTACGCGCTGATACTCCTCCATTGCCAAAAACTTTCCTTCTTATAATTTCGGAACCCTCAACAGGATTAGTCTTCGCTGAACGAACCATCAAAGCATCTTCAAGCGGTGTTGTTTTTCTAGATTTAGGTTTTAGAAGAACATTATTGATAGTGTTGAATTTCTTGACGCGATTTACAGCGTTATAACCCTTAGTTTTGGAGCACTCCACATGATCAGCAATCTTTTTATACGACCAATCAAGTGCTTAAAGTGCCATAATGGTTTTCCGGGTTAATAGAACACAAGTTTCTTTTTTACCTAAGATTTTGAAATTATTATGCACTTTTGACTTAAAAAACGTAGCAGAAAGTAACCCTAGGCGGGAAATCAAAATATTATGTGGTATTTGTTCTCGAAATTCTAAATTGAGTTTTTTTTTATTTGCGTTCTTGGTTATTTGTCCTGCGGCCAGTACTTTTGAAATATAATCAATTTACGTTAAATTGATTTTTATAGAGAAGTAAAATTATTTTGTATGAATTATGAGATTATGACTCATTAAAAACTACTATTATTTTATTGATACAAAAGTAAAAGCAACTTGTTTATCTATCGTTATCAGTTGTTCCTAATTATATGTCCACAACTGTATATCTTTTTTTCAAAGTTATATAGTAATAGTTTTAAATAATTATTTTATTTAAAGACAGTTTAATTTTAGGAGGCTGTACTATCGCATTAGGTGATGTACCTGTAATGATAGTTTTGAGGGAGAGACAAATAAATAACATTTAAATGCAGTGCTTAAAGACAATCGGGTGTCTAGATGTGCTTATGTTTTCAGTTCCGAACTGGGTATGTATGCACCACGTCCTAACAAGGCGCAAGGACTTCGTGACGCTTTTTATAGTTACTGCAACAGGAAAATAAAATATTTTTTGCGACAAATATCCTAGAGAAGAATTTTCTCTGAGGGTTATGTATTAGGTATGAGAAATAACAGGAGACAAATTGATGAAAAAAAGGATAAAAATGGTCGATTATTTATTTTAATAAAAATAATCCTGGAGATAAATCTTCACTATAATGTCACAGATTTACCTTTACTTTAACATATTTTCCTGGGCTATACGGGCTATATATAGCTGACACCACATGAGTGCAGTAACTACCACTAATCTGGTGTCGGCTGTTACGCTAGTAAAGACAATATTTCGACGTTTATTAGGGAAAAATGTACTGTTCGCTGCCATTTCTTCGGCTTGTGGCTATTCAAATTCGATACTAACCTGATCGATCGGGTTAAGCTACGCTTGCCGCGGTTGATCCGTGGATGGGTGACCATCTTCATATTCTACGTCTTTACATAACCATACCCCCCCTCCGTGCCTTGGAAAGCACGTTAGCACTGTTGGTCCCGGCTGTCATTTGTAGATCTTCGACCGTCGCGTCGTTACGGGAAGTCAGAAGTCCGACCCCAACATCGTTGGGAAAAGGCTAGCAGGTGACGAGATGATGTGGTGACCCAAGGTCCCTACAGGTGTCGGCACAAGTTTACCTGCGCGCTAGCCCGCTGCGTGGCGCGGAGCGGCGAGTCGGCGCGCGGCGCGGGCGCGCCCGCCTGCAGCGCGGCCAGCTGGCGCTGCAGGTGACGAGATGATGTGGTGACCCAAGGTCCCTACAGGTGTCGGCACAAGTTTACCTGCGCGCTAGCCCGCTGCGTGGCGCGGAGCGGCGAGTCGGCGCGCGGCGCGGGCGCGCCCGCCTGCAGCGCGGCCAGCTGGCGCTGCAGGTGACGAGATGATGTGGTGACCCAAGGTCCCTACAGGTGTCGGCACAAGTTTACCTGCGCGCTAGCCCGCTGCGTGGCGCGGAGCGGCGAGTCGGCGCGCGGCGCGGGCGCGCCCGCCTGCAGCGCGGCCAGCTGGCGCTGCAGGTGACGAGATGATGTGGTGACCCAAGGTCCCTACAGGTGTCGGCACAAGTTTACCTGCGCGCTAGCCCGCTGCGTGGCGCGGAGCGGCGAGTCGGCGCGCGGCGCGGGCGCGCCCGCCTGCAGCGCGGCCAGCTGGCGCTGCAGGTGACGAGATGATGTGGTGACCCAAGGTCCCTACAGGTGTCGGCACAAGTTTACCTGCGCGCTAGCCCGCTGCGTGGCGCGGAGCGGCGAGTCGGCGCGCGGCGCGGGCGCGCCCGCCTGCAGCGCGGCCAGCTGGCGCTGCAGGTGACGAGATGATGTGGTGACCCAAGGTCCCTACAGGTGTCGGCACAAGTTTACCTGCGCGCTAGCCCGCTGCGTGGCGCGGAGCGGCGAGTCGGCGCGCGGCGCGGGCGCGCCCGCCTGCAGCGCGGCCAGCTGGCGCTGCAGGTGACGAGATGATGTGGTGACCCAAGGTCCCTACAGGTGTCGGCACAAGTTTACCTGCGCGCTAGCCCGCTGCGTGGCGCGGAGCGGCGAGTCGGCGCGCGGCGCGGGCGCGCCCGCCTGCAGCGCGGCCAGCTGGCGCTGCAGGTGACGAGATGATGTGGTGACCCAAGGTCCCTACAGGTGTCGGCACAAGTTTACCTGCGCGCTAGCCCGCTGCGTGGCGCGGAGCGGCGAGTCGGCGCGCGGCGCGGGCGCGCCCGCCTGCAGCGCGGCCAGCTGGCGCTGCAGGTGACGAGATGATGTGGTGACCCAAGGTCCCTACAGGTGTCGGCACAAGTTTACCTGCGCGCTAGCCCGCTGCGTGGCGCGGAGCGGCGAGTCGGCGCGCGGCGCGGGCGCGCCCGCCTGCAGCGCGGCCAGCTGGCGCTGCAGGTGACGAGATGATGTGGTGACCCAAGGTCCCTACAGGTGTCGGCACAAGTTTACCTGCGCGCTAGCCCGCTGCGTGGCGCGGAGCGGCGAGTCGGCGCGCGGCGCGGGCGCGCCCGCCTGCAGCGCGGCCAGCTGGCGCTGCAGGTGACGAGATGATGTGGTGACCCAAGGTCCCTACAGGTGTCGGCACAAGTTTACCTGCGCGCTAGCCCGCTGCGTGGCGCGGAGCGGCGAGTCGGCGCGCGGCGCGGGCGCGCCCGCCTGCAGCGCGGCCAGCTGGCGCTGCAGGTGACGAGATGATGTGGTGACCCAAGGTCCCTACAGGTGTCGGCACAAGTTTACCTGCGCGCTAGCCCGCTGCGTGGCGCGGAGCGGCGAGTCGGCGCGCGGCGCGGGCGCGCCCGCCTGCAGCGCGGCCAGCTGGCGCTGCAGGAAGGCCTGCTCGTCCTCCGCCTGCACTTCGGCTTCACGGTTCGCGCCGCTCTGGAAGATACGGACATTTTGATACACATTTACTGCTTGCAGGCGTGTTGCTCGCGTAATACTGGAAGTATCAAGGAGCCCTGAGTATATGGACCCATGCGTCGTTATTTGAGTGAAATGCGAGAATTTGGATGTGTTTGTACAAATGTATCCGTACCCGCGTAAATCGCTTTATCTGGACATGTTCTAGTCTTGGATGTAAGTATTGCCACTGTCATAACCTTTGTTACAATACTGTGTCCAGATGTGATACGCACCATTCTTTATTACTTTCATATTTAATTATCTCTGTGTAATGCGCTCACCCAGGAAATCAGGATCACGACCAACCGATTGTCCTTTAGTTAAAGTTCCCGAGCACATTCATAAGAAGCTGGCAGTTTCATCACAGCGGTAATGTTTTCCCATTGTTTGTCTTTGGTCATTGTTTGTTTGTTTGTTTGTTTTGTCAGGGTACATAAATGTGCTTATATTAAAATTAATATTTATTCCTCAATTCTCGTTATTGCACCTACCACTATTTGTCTCCGCATCATTCAAAGGTTGACTGGTAGAAAATGCCTATGGCGTTAGGTTCGCCTCTGTACAATTTGTGTGCTTAAAGTATTAAATAAATGGGAGATTTGTCAAAGCACTTGTCGTACACGCTGGGTCACATGAAATGTTTACTTGTTATATTAATATCGAAGTTTAGAGCTAAACACAAAACTAGCCAGACTCTACTCTTCTTCATCCGTAAGAAGAAGAGAGATAAAGTTAAGTAATGCATCACATTATCAGCCTACAATGTTCCCACTGCTGGGACACAGGCCTCCGGTCGCTGAGAGGGAGTGGGCCATAATGCACCGCCTGGAAACACTTACTTTCCGTATCACAGGCTGCACGATAACATCTCTGTAGTAGTCGTCTGGCTTGCACGACTGCATGTTCTCGTATAATATACTAATTTTCTTCATGCTGTCCCAGCCAGCGGGTCTGTAACAAATAATAATACAATCAATCAATTGATCTTATTTTGTACTGATGTGATCCAGCAATAAATCAACCAACCTTTTCAATTCTTGTAAATTTTTGAGAAGCTGGATCATTGGCTGTAGAATATGGGACATACAGACAGGGCTTGGAAACGGTACCAAAAGTACAGGTTCTGTACCGGTACTTAGCGGTTCTTGTCATTTCGGTACCTCGGTACAGGTTCCAGATGGGTACCAATACACCACCTAACAAGTACCGATACCAAATTCAGGTACCCGGCGCGTACCACAAATCTCATATTCGTACGAGGAACGTCGTTCGGTTGGCAACTTTGAAAGTTATATTACTAACGCCTATTAGCTATGTATATTTTTTACTTACTATATTTGTTTTCTCACTCTAACTTACGGAAATATTTGTTTGCTACCGGACAATACCGATACTGATTAGAAATACCAATAGTACAGGTACTCAGTCTGGTACCGGTACCAATAGTATACCGGTATCACACCAAGCAGTGGTGGCCGAGGAGCAGTGGTGGCCCAGTGGTAACGGCCGCGATTTACGAGTTGTAGGTCGTTGGTTCGGACCCAGCCAGGCGCTTTACTTTGTATAAATTATTTCATCACCACTGCTCTCAAAACGGGAAAACATCGTATGGAAACCGGCATGTCCTAGAACCAAAAATTCGAAGACATGTGACATCTACCAACCCACACTGGGCCCGCGTAGTGGATTACAGCCCACTCCCTCTCACCGAGGCCTGTGTCCCAGCAGTGGGAACATTATTATAGGCTGATGATGATCACACCAAGGCCAATGGTACCGGTATTTCAAGCCCTGCATGCAGGGCTTTCACCAAATACGGGACACTGCAGGTCCTATTATTGACCTTTCGGAACACCCTTTCATCCTTTCTGAACTTGTGTTTAAGGTCAGAAATCCAGTTTCGGTTAGCTGCCTTACCGAAGATATTAAACCAAGGTGTTACTTAGTCAAATAAATTGTAATCATTGAAGATCTACTGAAAGTTGGGTCTAAAACTATCCAGACTTTAAAATGATTACAATTACAGTAACTTTTTTTTCCCTTTAAATCTACTCACATCAAAACAGCATCCTTCTCCACAATAAGCGCCGGCGTTCTAAAGGGCAGCCCGTATATCCTGTGGGTCAGATACTTATACAGAAGATCACAGTTCTTGTCTTCTTTAGCGCTCGTATAGAAGAGGGCGGCGCCATATTGTAGACAGAACCGTCGAATCCATTGCTGCATGAAGTCAAAGTGCTCGTCACGGTAGTCGTTTTCCTTCTCTAGAGTGCTCATGTAGTCAGTCTGTGGAAGGTTAGGCCTGGATGAAAGATGGTAAATAATAGGGAATATGCATATGTATTTTTTTTTCGATCGTTTACATCGCCATACAGGGTGTATGGTGCATCGTGTGCCAAATTGAAATGGTCGACTGAAGGGGTCATCTGCTATTATTTCTGACCCCTTCCCACCTCTCATGTGGAACATTTTTATTGTTTTATTAAAAAAAGACCCAAATCAACATACAAATACAAATTTTATAAAAAATATAAGGCGTAGAATCTGAATTTTATTCAGATGTGTATTGTTTTAGAGTACTTACTTTAAAATACAAAATTAGTGACATTAGTCATCTACTTTTTTTTTTTTAATTTACAAGTAAAGTTTCGGAATATGTAAAATTTAATTAAAACTGTACATTGTTACAGCTGTTTACATGGCTACAAAAAAAAAAACAAAAGCGACCGGGATCTTCCAACTCCCTCAAAAATTATCTAGTCTATCCTGTTGCTAGTGATGTGCCACATGTTTTAAAAATATTTTAGCAACTATGTGAATTCGCTAGAATTGTGAATTGAATCACATAAGACTAAATTCCAAATTCTAATGAAAAAAATCTTTCGTATCTTGCGTAACTGGTACTTGGGCAGGTAAAAATTGTTTTCTCACTCTTGCGAAGTAAAATCTATATTTTATCTCTTTCTTGCATAAAGCGTAAAACGGTTCACGAACTGCCGCCGACCCCGCATTTTTTTTAGTCGAGACATGTCTGCCTCTGCTACCTAACGTGTGCGCTAGTTCACCGTACTCTGCGATTATTTCATTTTGTTACTTTGTTTTCGTTGTTTTAACTATTAGTGTTATTGTTAATTTTTGTTGACTTTTTCGCTCGTGCAGCGCAACGACTTAACCAAGAACGCTTTCCTGGTAGACGATTACCTGGCCGCAGAGTCTTCCAAGACACATACCGACGCATACGCGAGACTAGCAGTGTCACTTTTAATGAACCAAGGGGCCATATTGTGCGACATGATGTTGAAGTGGACGAGAAATTACTGGCATTTTTTAAAAAAGACCTTACAAGAAGCATTAGAAATGTAGCAGCATGTGGAAATTCGTCGTCAAAACGAAAAGCATCCATTACACCACACTCCGATGGAAGGTACGTAATTTTAAACTAACTTTACAAAGACAACGTCCAACTCGTTGTACACGCTTTGTTTGACATTGGTGCCGATTCTGTTGTACACCGAACTAAACTTACTAAACTATCACTAAAATTCCTTACTTTTGGCTATGAGAATCTTAACGCTATTCTGCAAAATAAAATCTCTAAATTTAAAAATAATTTTGACACATCTAAAATCAAATTTGACAATTATTGCGACACCACGTGGTACTTGTTTGCCGTACCACGTGATCTTTTTTTAGAGCCGTAGGCGCGCATTATGTGCGGCCTCGACTTGTTTTGTATGGAATTTTTTACTTTTTGTATGGAAAATATAAAAAAATATTACCAACACGTTGAGTTTTATAGAGTTACGGGTTACAAAGGGGGTCGAAATTTTCATTATTTTTGCGATAGGACACACCGTTTTCGAGATATAAGCAAAAGAAAAGAAAAAAAAATACAGTACCGTTTTTGCATCTGAAGTCGAGTTGTTGGTGTGAATTTTAGTTCATGACAACTAATTTTATTCCACACCTTTTTAATCGCGATTAAAAATAGCCAGATTTAGTTAAGACAATCAAAAATTTTGGTGAAAAACGTAAAATTCAGAATAGCAAAATTGCCATTTTCACTAAATTATAATCTCAGTGCCATCTTAGTGCTGTCAAACTAAAATTTAGTTAAGTTGTGTCACTTTAGTCAATTTCAGAATGGGAAATCGTCGTTTGACAGGAATAAACTAAATTTTGGTGATTTTTAGTCTAGCCGGTCTGGCCCTACGCGCCGATGACGCCCTTAGGCCCTTAAGGCCCGCTGGCATTCCGAAAGTGTGACGTCATTCTGACCTTGATTGACCTTGACCTTGACAATGTTGTTTGTATGCACTTGAGGCTCATAATGTAAACTGTTTTGATTTCGTGAATAAACAGACCATATTATCTATCTATCTATATCTATATCTATCTAGCCCGGCTGTCCAACATGTTGGACAGCCGGGCTAGACGGCCTGGGCGAAGTGACGTGCATGTGCGTCACCACGGGCCAGACCGGCTAGTTTAGAGAATTTTGTGACAAGAGAATCGGCACCATTGCCTTTGTTTAGCAGATAATGGGTATGCTATGACGTCACTTCCAGGTAGTGAATCTGTTAGCGCGTACAGCAGGTCCTTAAAAACGTTCTTGTGCAATTACTTACTGCTCAAGAAGAATTTAATTAAAAGAGTTTTGTTTGTCGCAGGTCTTGAGGGTGGCGACTTTGACAGACGAGTGGATTTTTGTCGGCTTCTGTTACACATGGATGTGAATGATCCTGCTTTTTTTTTAAATAATATTGTGAACGGATGAATCTAAATTTACCAAAGAAGGAATTCCCAATCTACACAATTTGCACCACTGGACAACGAAAGGGGAAAACCCACGTGCTACAAGAAAGAAATCTTTTTAAAGAAGGTTTAGTGTAAACGTTTGGGCAGGAGTGATTGGGAATCAGGTAATTTGACCGCATTAGCTGCCCGATATCCTCAATGGCGATAACTATTTGGAATTTCTACAAAATGACCTGCCCGAATTAGTGGCCGAGGTGACCGTATTTAATGAACATGTGCCCATAGTATTTCAGAATGACGGCAGTCCCGTGCATTGGCGTTTGACTGTGACAGAATATCTCGACAATGTGTTCCCCAATGCGTGGATTTGGCGCGATGGCCCTATTCCATGGCCGCCATTTCCCCAGACCTAACTCGGTTAGTCTTTTCTGTCTGGGGACGTGCCAAAGAGCTGATATACGCAACGGAGGTTCCAACTAGGGAGGTACTAGTCCAACGCATAGAAACGGCTTTCAATACGATTAAGGAGGAAATAATACTTCATACAACAACTGTCAAAACACGAAACAGATGTCGGCCCTGCGTTCGCAACTGAAGCCAACCATTAGAGCAGGATTGGTAAAAATTATGAAATAAACGTTAAAATGCATTCTTTTTTTTTCAAGTAAAACCCACGAACAGATACGAGATACAAAACAGATTTTACCTTATAAGAATGAGATAACAGGTTTAATAGGTTTATCAGGTATCATTTAAGAAAAAATATTTCATAATTTTGACTACCTATTAACCCGATGTGACTCGATTCACAATTCTTAGCGAATTCACAAAGTAGTTAAAATATTTTAAAAACATGTGGCACATCACTAGCAACAGGATAGACTAGAGAATTTTTGATGGAGTTGGAAGATCCCGGTCGCTTTTGGTTTTTTTTTTGTAGCCATGTAAACAGCTGTAACATGCACAGCTTTAATTTAAGTTTTACATATTCCGAAACTTTGGTAGTACATAAACAAAATAAAAAAACTAGATGACTAATTCAAACTCAAACTCAAAGCATTTATTTCAAATGAACCAATTACAGGCACTTTTGAATTGTTAAGGGGTTGGTTAGCCAGAAAGATGAAGCTAGTTGCACATTCCAAAGCGTAGTAGGTACCTATGGAGAAGAACGGGCAAGAAACTCCATGGACACTCTTTAAAATCAAAATATTGTTACAAAAAAGTGGTTACATCATTCATGTTGTAATTATACATGTGAGAACGATGTAGAAAGACGTGCACGTTAAAAGCGTCCGTAATAAAAAGATAAAAAAAAAACAATTATGGAATTAAAATAAGCCGTGGCAGCTAAGAAATGACCAGTCCCAACTGACAGCGCCCGTTCACGAACATGACGTATGGATCAGCACCATTCAGCTCAACCATTTTGAAGGGAACTCAATGATCTAATACACACGCCACCACCAGCGACACATTTGAGTGAGCATGACATACTCTCAGCCGCCAGGGCACATGCAAGTCAATGAAAGACGAACCCAGTAAGCTTTATAGTGGGTACATAGTGCTCACACATGTGCTATGCAATTATACAACACTAAGAGATTGAATTTATACAATGCAAAGATAGTTTGTAGAATCTTCATCAGCTCCAACATTATTTTCGAATGCTAATTATTTAGTTTACGCGCCCTTGTGGAGCAGGACCATCCCGAGCCAAACATTTTTGTCAGCGATATAATCCCCCAACTTATAATATGCTTGGCTGTATAGTGTGCGTTTAATACAAGATTTAAATTTCGTTTCATTCAGTTGGAGTATGTGGGGAGGTATTTTATTGTAACATTTTAAACAGTACCCCATGAAGGATGAGTCTACTTTAGCCAGTTTGAAACCTGGTTGAACTAATTGGTCCCTATTTCTAGTCCTATAGTTGTGTCCTATAGTTAATGTCACTAATTTTGTATTTAAAAGTACTCTAAAACAACACATATCTAAATAAAATTAAAATTCAGAGTCTACGCCTTATACTTTTTTTTTTAAATTTGTAAAATTTTGGTCTTTATTTAATAAAACAATAAAAAGACGATAAAAAAAATCCACAGGACATGAGAGGTGTTAAGGGGTCTGAAAGGATAGATGGCTGACTGTTTCGTTGGGCGTCTAAACAGCAGTATTGTATTTTTTTTTGGAAATGTTTACACAATGAAACGTCAACGCGGTCTCGCTCGGATCGCGAGACTCGTGGCACCTCTTTCAGCAAAAAAAAGTTGTTTACAACACAATAGTATGAATAGACATCGATAATTCGAAATAAATGAACGTTTGTAATGTTTCACTACCTAATTAAAAGTAGCCTTGTATATTAATCAAGACTATTACTGTAAAGTCCCTACATCTATTGAATATCGATTCACGTTACAGGCTGACGCAGATTCTATATGGGCTGGCCGCACCGCATTACGAAAATCCTCCTACATTACATTTTGTACGAACCATCGCTCACTACAGGCGGGCCGCATCACGGTTGTTCATATTTTAATGCTATGCGCTGCGGCCTGCTGTGGCTGTAATGTGCGCTTAGAGCTATTTTCTTATTAAAGGCTAATTTCACCAATGAAACTGTCAAATTCCAAAACACTGATGACACTGACAGTTCTTGAACTCGGTTTAGATGAGCTGATCGCGTTCAGTTATTAGATCTAATTATCTTTTTTGTATGCGCGTGTTTCTGTGACAAATAAACCTATTTTTCTATCTTCAGTTTAGTTGGTGATAATTCCACCAACTACTCCTACGCTAACTCTCTCTCGTTCTACTACAAGTAGTTGTCCTTACCTTAGTCGCCACAACTACAATATCAAGTCCTAGATTGGTAGTAAGTACGGCCTCTGGCAGGGGGCTGTCGTCGTCCTCCCCGTTCTCGAAGTCATCCGAGAGGTTGCGAGAGGATCGCTTCATGGGGGATGACGCCGTGGGCTCGAGTTCATCCCCCGGTTCCGTATACCTCTGCCATTTCTGTACTTGTTGCTTTTTACTTTGTAACCTTTGTTCTGTAACAAGAAACATTAAATTATGGCAATGGAAAGTTCAGAAGTCAGTAGTTATGTTTTTACAATTTCGGAATACTCGTCGAAAGATAATACGATTTACACCCAAACAGAAATTAAAGACGGTCTCAACGGTCTGTCCATATTTGACCTGTCCCACCACCGACGAGGAGCCGACTAGCTATCAACGATTTTCTCGCTCACGATACGTAAAAAAGATTATAGGTCCCGTGTAAGTAAAAGATATACATAGATTAATAGTTGATCGTTGGCTGTCCACACCGCAGGCGAGTAGTCGTTGGTCGCAGCGACAAGAGCTATCAAAGTTACGCTCGCTTTTCAAACAGAACACTCGCTCGAGAGTCTCACGCTTGGTACATAACTACATACGCGTACCAGCGAGTAATCGCTCGCCGCCGTAGCGCATTCGCTCGTAGTTGTTCGCCAATTCGTTTTTAGTTGCTAGCAATACTCGCTTCTCGTTAATCGCCGGCGGTGGGACCGTCGTTCAGGTGCCTAATATCCGCTCTCTTAATTGATTCTATAATTGAATATATAACATCAACATGCGCTGTATTCCCGTTCGAAAGAAAAATATTTAGGTTAGACCCACAGATATCTGTTTATTTTAGGTTTGTCAACATGGGTGTAGGTTTTTAACCTGTGTGTCGTAACGTAGCCCAAAAACCAAGTTTTCCAATAACATATTTTACTAAACCGGAAAAATGAAAAGTCTATACAAGATTTAAAACAATCAACTCATTAAAACACTTACATCTGTACAAACAAATCGCCTTTCGCACCAAACATATTGCAATCACATTTGATGCTAATAATGATACAGCAATTTCGATGAGACTACAATTAAGATTCCGCTCCGCAAAAAAAAAAGTAAGAAATTAATTCAATACAAACACATTCGCAGTTCTGAACTGAACTCTTTGCGAACGGTATTTCGTGCAATTAACATTACAAAGTGTAGAAGCGAATGCTGGTAGTTAATCTTGGAGAAACGGAACATTAATATTCTTATATTTGGTAGATCCGTTTACTTTCTTCCGGTTGATAAAATGTTTGGATGAGTAACGAATATCTTCTTTAATCTAGCATTGTTCATTCTCTCATTGCGTCTTCTTTACATACTATCATCATCATTATTCTACCGCCATTTTATTTATGGTCTTCCATAGGTAATAGGTTATACGGGCTGTTATCCGCAACTCCACGTCGAACCGCATATTTGGCGTACAGGTGGGATAATCAATCACTCCACCCACCCCAGTTCCTCTTCCGTACATCTCTATTCTTCGTCATCTCGGTAGTCACCGTATACTACCATATCATCTTTCAGACAGTCCCAACTTTTTGGTCTTACCCTTTTTTGATAGCCGTCTACAGTCACACTCAATACTGTCCTTGCATTTTCAAGGACAGAAGATAGGCTTGTGCGTTAATAAGGCTTAAATTCCCTGGTTCCAGTACCTAATTAAACCTTCCGGCGAATGTCTATTCCTGTTTGACTTATCCGTTTTCACCAGGGGCAGTTTTAATAGGTTATTATTAATAGGAATCGGCCTATTACGCAGGTAACGGCCTAATTCGGTGTTTCAGACAAGGCTTGCTCAATTCGTAGACAAAGACATTTATTCGTAGCTATTAGAGTTGAAATAGTGGCTGTAGGTAGTTGTTCCAGGCCCTATTTTATTTCAATTTTTAACAGCAACCATCCCAGAGGAGGGTTGCCTCCAGTATAGCTGTTGTTAAAAAGGTTTGAAAAAAAGAACCCTAGCCAGTTCAACCGAAAAATAAAATTGTATGCAGTTGACCGTAATTTTATATTCGAATCGTATGACGTTTTTAGTAGCCAGATAGACGCCAACAATGACGTCATCTGCAGACATTATGGGAGAATAAGAGGGGTAAGTGTTGTGTGCTATTCGTAAACGCAGACCAAAGCAATCAGAGACAGCGGGGGCCAGCAGAGTAATGTATAGGTATGGTACTTTAGATAAACTTAAGCGGTAGATACGGTACGTTCTAACATCGTAATCACTAAACCCGGGCTCGGTGCACAACTAAATGCAACTAAACCCACACGTCTGTGTTTGTGATCACAGTTGCATACTTAGTCGGTAACTAAGTTGGTGTGGTACCTACCCCAAGCAAAGTCGTATACCACTACTTACAATATAAATAACAGTGACAGGAAGTTATTACAACATCATCAACATAGGTACACTAAGTCAAAAAAATAAGTATTATTGAAGCTGACTGAAAAACCACGCATCAGAACTCAACCAAATTTATATGGGACCACCTGGGAAGTATACCCTTTGAAACAAAAAAAGAATTTTCTAAATCAGTTCAGGCGTCTTCGAGTAATCGGTGAACACACATAAAAACATACATACAGACGAACATAGAACCTCCTCCTTTTTAGACGTCGGTTGAAAACTTCTCATAAATTTAGGTAAATTAGAGGTTTTTAAACAGAATCAGCTCACGTTCGCACGGACATAAAAATATAGTTGTGGGATTTTATCGCACCTTGGATTTTCAACGCTCTGCTCAACACCGAGAGTTGAAAATCTAGTGCGCGATATGTTTAAGTCCGTGCGAACGTGGGCTAATTGTGTATCACACTAACAGTAGGAATGGCTTTCATTTTGACAGTTCAACAACATTCATTGCGTTATTATCTTTGTTGTGCAGACAATTTTTTCAAACATAAGATGCAATGGATTAGCAATATGTTTCAGATTGTGATTGAAAGTGTGTGCAATTAGGGTGCTAGTAGAATACACAAAAACTGCTATACAAACGATAGGTAGTCGCAGTTTGTTGATATGAGAGGACAATCTATTTATATTATTTTTATCACAATTGTACTTTAAAATGTTTTTAAAACTTATACTTACAGCTGGTCCCTACATTTTGACCAGTTCTGCAAACATAAATGTAGGGAACAGCTGATTTTTTTTTCGCGATTTCATATTTGGTCCCATAGTAAAAGTTGTCCATAATGATGAGTACAATGACCCCTTAAGAGGTTGATGGTGTTTTACCAATAACCCATAAACAGGGTTTTTTTTCTAAGCTTACAAATTAGGCACGTAATTAATTGACAATTGTCTATAAAACATATTAAGAGTCATAAGATCAATGACTCTAGACAACAAAGTAATCGCTAGCTATTAATAAAATATTTATTAATAATTATCACGGATAAATATAATGAGAATGAAACACGACCTTCGATCGTGGTGATACATCTACGTTTGTTCGCGGTCTGTTTGTAGAGCGAACACGAGTTGAAGAAAAAGAATCCCGACCTAATTAATTTTTCGAGCTTTTTTGTCTAATACTAGAGACTCAGTCCTGCTTCGTACGGTTTTCACGATACATTGAGATTTCACCATTAATTTAATCTTTTTTTTATTTCGACGTAAGTCATTATACTTACATATAATAGAGAAATCTCGATTTTTCGTAAAAACCGCACGAAGCAGGGGTCGCTAGTATTAGTTAAAAAAAGCTCGAAAAATTAATTAGGTCGGGAATCTTTTTCTTCAACTCATTTTCGCTATATACACACATAAAAGTTCCGGAACAAATTATCTAAAGGATGGTGAAAACCACATGAATCCGTTGCATAATTAAGAAGACGCGGTCACACAGACTTCAATTTCTATTATGTATAAATAGAATGTATGTATGCCTTGAAAAAGGAGTGACCGCTGTTTCGAAGATAAATAAATAATGACAAGGATTCAGAATCCTTTTTCTCTGAGGAATGCACAGATTGAAACTAGATCAAAGTGCGCCATCCTGGGGGTCGCGGGAGAATTCAAAAACATGCTAATTCGCACCTCTCAAAATGAACGACGCAAGCTCTATTAGGACGTTAAATTAATCAAAATAGGTACACCTTTCGGGCAAGCGGGCGGATTGAGAGCCCGTCCCGCACCCCATGCATATTTAAAAGAACACGATCAGGTCTTACCCCGGAATAGTCGGAAACAATCTTTCCTCACCAGACACAGGAGCAAGACATCCACTTAAAGAACAAATTTAATCTAAAACGGACCTACAATTGACGACGGATTATAAGTACCACAAATAACATTTACTTTAGACTCATGACATCGATTTGAGGAAGTCGATGTGACTGCGTCATACGTTGCAATTTAGTCACCCCTTTTCACCCCTCGTGTCCAATAAAATGTCGCATAAAACGACGACGAAAAGCCCCACCGCCTTAAGATTTAAACCTCGGATATAGCTCTGATGAATTTTTTACTCAATGGCTCAAGGTCAAAGTCATAGGTCAAAGTTCAAGAATACATGATATTGTATGTTTTCTGTCTTAAGAATTAATGTTACTATATTTCATAATGTCGGAAAAGAAAAGCTTATTTTGTTGTACTTACCTACATATTGATTTATTAAAAAGGTGGTAAGTATGATGAGCAGTGGTGGCCCAGTGGTAACGACCGTGACTTACGAGTTGTAGGTCGTAGGTTCGAACCCAGACAGGCGTTTACTTTATGTAAATTATTTCATCACCACTGCTCTCAAACCGGCATGTCCTAGAACCAAAAATTTGAAGACATGTGACATCTACCAACCCGCACTGGGCCCGCGTGGTGGATTACGACCCACTCCCTCTCACCGAGATGAGGCCTGTGTCCCAGCAGTGGGAACAGAATAGGCTGATTATGCTAGGTATGATGTACATAATAAGGAGTCACCTCCTGCCTGCATTTTCCCAACATGTCGGGGTCAACTGCCAGTCTAACCGGATGCAGCTGAATACCAGTATTTTACATGGAGCGATACCCCTTGGTCCGACTTTCGGGTTTCTGACGACCCGAAACGACTGTCAAAGATCCACAAATGACAGCCGGGACCAACGGCTTAACGTGCTTTCCGAAGCACGGAGGGGTCTCGGTATGTAAAGATGGTCACCCATCTACGGACCGACCGCAGTAATCGTAGCTTAACCTTCAATCAACTCGTTGTTTGTTAAAAATGTTATTATTATTTAGCCACGAACAAGAGTATTATGTATATTATTCTTTTCAATGGTCGATAAGGACTTTTTTGATTGATTAGTCATAGTCATCGTAATTCGTAATTTATTCATTACCAATAAGTACCTAAGTAGTCCTACAGCCTACATAATGTATTTATGAGCTCACCTGTGTGTAGCTTCAGGGGCTAACTAACTTGGTACCCGCTTCTGCGGTAAGGCCTTCCAGATGTTCCCTAGTTAATTATTCATGTTAGTGGTCTCGAGAATCGAGGCTAATTCCTAGAGCCCGCGATATTTTGGGTGATGTACCGGTTATTTCCATCAAATACAGGTCACCTCACATCTGTTGTAAATAAACTTTTATACACAAAAAACGGTGAACAAATGGTACACCCACATCCTTGATATCCTACAAACCCATCCACATCCGAGTATTTACTTCGAAATCCTAAACCCACAAATTCAATCGATTCGATCAGCAAGCATTGCTTAATGATGACATCATAATCATAACCATTTCTACATTATAGTTATTTAAACTGTCCAGTTGCCTTGGCATAGATAAAAGGATCATCATCGTCGTAAACAAACAAATCGATGGTGGACGAATTGCTTAAGTGGGTTATGTACAGCTTATCGATAAAAAGTTGACAGCCGCTCCTCACTAGACCGCATGGCTTGGACACACGTTGTTTGTAGTAATCCTTAGCAGACGAAGACGAATCAATATAGTAAGTTGGTTAACTAAAAATAACATCAAGCCTAATTCCCCGAAGGGAGAAGCAGTGGTGTATTAGTAAGCCCACTTTTCGCCAGGTAATTACGTTACAAGTCCCATGTAATTAATAAGGTAAGTACGATCCTATTGCCATTTGCAGGTCACAAATCAAGGTGTCTGGCTGCAACTGACTTTACTTTTTTTTTACTTAACTTTACTTTTTACTTTACTTAACTTTTTTACGGAAAAATCTAATAACCCGGGGGACAGACACACCCACCCGCTCCGCATTCGTGATTTGCAACCAGGAAGACCAACGAGGCAGCCATGAAGATAGATCAATGTAGCTAGTTCAGAAAAGCTTATTTAAAGCACAATATTTCCTGCAAAACTTTATTCGGTAATACACGAAGCCGGAAACTGATGCCGTTTTAGATAAAACACAGAAACCGTAAGCTCGTCCATCCCATACCCACTATTGTTCGCGCTTCCAAGTCTGACTAAGCGATTGAATTAGAGAGGGCCTACTCCCAAAACACGAAGTCCATCGTTTCGGCCGAAGTTACGGACGTTTAATACTCCGTATCATTTACGGACATAAGATTAGTCCGGGGCCCGAACTAAATATTAATGACAAAACGTTTTGACAGTTGTCCTTACTCCCGATGTGTTTCCGCCCGTCCGGAAAAGTTAATTAATCGGGAGTAGGGTTCACTTCTAATTATCGAACTACTTTCGGACGGGCCCGTATTCTCGTTGACGGACCTACAGAGTAGGCCCCCTGGAAGCACCGGCGATATCCAACCTCACTATGTCAACATTATACCGCGGCCAGCATTAGGATCGATCCGCATTGCCGTAAGGATATTACGCTAAACTTGGAGTAACGATTTTTTGGGGAAAGTTTATATTCTTGGGGCTGGCAGAATATGCTAGCCTATTTGAGACAGCAGGTTTAAATTGAAACAGTTCGTTCGTAATACCTACTGGGAACCTCACAATACATATACAACATGTAACGTAATTAACGAAAGACCTCATACACCCCAATTAAAGTCTTGAGTTAAAGCTTAATACAATGACCAGACAATTTGTTTTAAAGCTTACTATTATTATTAAGAAAACCGTCTTGACCCTAGCATTACTTTATGCATTCAAAATTGAGTCTTATTGCCTTGAAATAAGATTTAATTTTCTTTAACGCAATTGGCGGTCAGTATTGCAAAATACATAAAATTTGAAAAAAAAAACCTATATTAATAGTTACTGAAATCGATTCAGTTGTGAATTATGAGCAAACTACTTTCAGGACTTGCGTTTATTCTGTTACACCTTGTATGACACTTACAAACAGTCAGGAGGCAGTGCAACATCCATCAATCAAAATGATTCTGATGCAAATCCATTCATCATAATATTCAAATTCGCATAACATTCTAAGTTTTATGCACCGGATTGGTATTTACATCCGAAAACAGTATTCCAAAAATACATTTTTTATTCCAAGCAATCAAACTAGTGGGAACTGGTTTGTCACCACAGGTGTGTCGACATTAATTTAAATAAAAATGTAAGTAAACTAATAAACAAGCGCTATGCGAATGAACCGGGGTCGCTTTGTATTCAACTTGCGATATAAGAGAACCGTAGTGACGTAATACGTGACTCACGGACGAGAAATAGACATTACTGGGGATACCACTAAGTTGGAAGACCATTAAGTTTCTTATAAAGATTTTAATCGGCACGACTCCGTTATCGGTTAATAAGGATCGGATTTTTAACTGATGTTGTGGATTCTTTTATCTAAGAAACGTTGAGCAAACTCAAACTCAAAGCATTTATTTCAAATAAACCAATTACAGGCACTTTTGAATTGTCAAGGGGTCGGTCAGTCAGAAAGATGAAGCTAGTTGCCCATTCCAAAGCGTAGTAGGTACCAATGGAGAAGAACGGGCAAGAAACTCCATGGACACTCTTTTAAATCAAAATATTGTTACAAAAAAGTGGTTACATCATTCATGTTGTAATTATACATGTGAGAACGATGTAAAGCGTCCGTAATAAAAAGATAAAAACAATTATGGAATTCAAATAAGCCGTGGCAGCTAAGAAATGACCAGTGCCTACTGACGGCGCCCGTTCACGAACATGACGTATGGATCAGCACCATTCAGCTCAACCATTTTGAAGGGAACTCAATGATCAATGTTTCAGAGATTATGAAAGGGCTAACATAGATGGTTTGACTATCTGCAACTGCCTACTTGCGGGTCTCACAGCTAAGGGCTGATTTTTCAATGGTCAGATCACTTTTAAGTGAAGAACAAATCTGACAGTTTGATTTTCCATACAAAAGCAGTCAAACCACAATATTTATTGCTCAGATAAAATATATTTTTTACACTGTATTTGATATCATTAGAAAGGTAATGAGATAGACTTAATTAGTGTGTGTTTTTTAAAATATTTATTCAGATTCATGAAAAAAAAACTGCCTAAACAAACAAAAGTCAAGGTGTGCGATTTTATTGCTCTCAAGGGTAGATGACGCCGGCATTTCCTAGCTGACTGATCCCTGAGAAGAAATGCCGAAACTAACTCGAAAGGTCATGGTGGCGCAAGATGAATTATTTGATTAAGTAACCCTGACTTAGCTGTTAGCCCGCCCGAGTTAGGATAACCCATGAACGCGCAAATCGGACTTAGAAACCACTGCCGGATAAAGTACGATTTCGTTTTTTTTTTATATATGCGGTTTTCGACATACATAATTATACACTGCTTTTGCTTTAGTATTAAAACCTTTTTGCTCAGGAGCTTTCATCATCCTTTAATTAATTTGGGGTCTACGCAGTAGACCCAGTTCCCAGCCAAAACATCTTTCACACTGCGAAAAGCTTCAATAAAGGAATTTTAACGACAGTCACGAAAGCAATACTTAAGTAAACTATATATTTTGTACAATTTTCTCCGACTTTATTGCATTTGCGAGCCAATCCCTTTAGAAAGTTTCTGCATTGTCTCGCCAATGTTTTATTGCTAGACAACGCACGTCCTAGGACTCCTAGGTCACTCGCTGCGTAACAAAGATTGCTCTTTTCGATGCAATTTGTGCATTTGAAGTAGCTAAGCGCAGTTTGCGAAAGCAATGTCGTGTGAGAGGTCATGTGTGCGTCATGGTGACATGTGTATTTTGGCGCAGGTGGTTCGGCCGAAATGTTTCCATCTATACTTCTATAACCATACTTACAAAATTTTTTAACAGTGGAAGTAGCTATGTCTGTCTGTTCACGCCTAAATCACTGAACGGATCGTTATGAAATTTGACAGATAGGTACGTAGCGTGGACCTGAAGAACGACATACATCCTGTATATTTGTTACATAAAAAAATGATGAAATACAAAATAAAGTCGTGGTCAAAAGCTAGTTTAAGACAAATATTCTGGGAAGCTTATTACAACACTTTATTGATTCAATGGTAAGTTGATCACAGGCGACACAAAAAGAAAAATATACTGTATTATATACGCGTCGAGTTGAGAATCTCCTCCTTTTTAAAGTCGCAATTTTTTTTAATGTTTAGGTTAGGTATTAATAGTACAGCACGATGTGAAAGGCAAGCCAACACTTACGTTTTATAAACACGCGAGAAAACCGGAAATATAAGAAAGTCGGAAAAAATAATTGTGTAAAAAAAGGGCTTCTTTTAGATCTTTGTTAGTCATAGTGTGTCAGACACACCTACATTACATACTTATTAGTTGCATGGTCTATTAATTATGTGATTATTGTGGGTTCACATCATAGTTGTCATAAGGTTAAGGTACTTATACATAAATTGATACTCATACTGGGTATAAATGACGATAAAGATACACGGTTATGATAAGTAACTTCGTTTCGTTTACATCTCCTAAAAGCAAAGTTTTTGTTTGAGTTAAAGTTTGAGCAATAAGATACAAGAGACGCTTTGTTTGTGGCTCACCGATTTTGGCTACATTGTATTGTTACTTTTGACTAATAAGTACATTTTGTTATTATTATGCTTTTCGCATATCTCGGGACCATAGGGACCTTTGGAAGGCATACGAGGGACCGAAGCCAATTCTCAGAGGCCCGTTAGGCGCTTCTTATTATTATAATAAAGTAAAAACCGAGTAATTTGCGCCACGCGGAAACTAGGACCAAAACTTATGTACCTATGTATTTTCATTCTCCTAAACGTGCAGTACTACTTCATATGCTCCATCCATGTTGGTTTAAAATATGCATATGCAATTTCAATAGAACACAATATCCGGCGACTTAACAATGTGTGTAAAAAAAAGTTTGAATCACTTTTTAAATTTTGTTTAACGAAAACCATTTGTATATCCTCGCCAGTGTTCGGTTATAATTTACCTCTCTGTCAATAGGAAAACAATGATATCAAATTCACGGCTGGACACAATTGGAGAAGGGTTTCTCGAGACAGAATCCAGTAGAAAATGTTACAGGAGACCATGTCTTGTGAGAGGTATGCTGAACTAAGGGACATTTTATAGTGAAACCAAAACAAGCACAGTACCTATCTGTATTTAACCCAGTAGTCCAGAATAAAAGGCTTATTAATATTATCATAATAGGAGAACAAACCATTATCATCATTTACCTACTATATTTCTTTTGCTGTGCCCGACAGGGTCCACGATTGATCTTAAACTAATGTTTACCACCTAAGCAAATACATTGTGGAATGCAATAAAGTATTGAGTATTAAAACCTGTGCTACCTCATTGTTGTTGACAAACAGGCGACCACAGTAATTATTAATGTCCTCATTTAACTTTAGACAAAAAGACAACTTCAACCCTTGTTTAAATTTCCAACGCTTTGAAGTCGGAAACGTGACCTTACCAAAACGAATTAAGTTACCCTTGTTTGTTATTTGTTAATTAAGGCTTGTAATTTTTGCACTTGACTGAATAAGGTGAAAGCTAGTGTTCAGTTATAGATTTTACAAACCATAGATAATGATGCAAATGCGTTCTGCCAAGAAATTGAAGGACATAACCCTGGATTAAATAGGATTTGCGTAATACTGGCAACCGGCGCGTGTATTTGACCAATGACCTCATATACGAACATGGACGATGCAAAAGGATTATGTACCTTTGAGTCGTAGGAATTCGGTAATATGTATAGCTTCTGCCTACCCCCATAGACAAATGGCAAGAGCTTCAGAGGCATTGACAATGCAATGCCTCATGATTTGAAATAATTCATACTGACATTAAAAATGCGAAAGTAACTCTGTCTGTTAACATTTCCCGCCAAAACGGCTAGCGGCTGAACGGTGACATTTGGTTTGGCACGACTATGGCCTGATTACGACGAATTTACATTCTGTGATTACTTTAACTCACACACTGACATATTAAAGGACTTTGACTTTGACTTTGACAGCTTTCAGACTAATGTACTGTCCTTAAATCTGTTTGTTTTAGCTGTAAGTCTCCCATGTTATTTAAATAAATAAATTAATTGTTTACATAATTTGGGAAATCGTATACTTTTAAAATGTTTGTAAATTATGTGAACACCATGTATTTATCTTGGGAAATCGTATACTTTTAAAATGTTTGTAAATTATGTGAACACCATGTATTTATCACTTAATTAACTTATTTATCATTGCTACGTTTATTAAATTCTTTTTACCTTTTTTGGTAGGGTAATTTTTATTATAGGTGCATTGTCTTCACATATAATTATATAATTAATGTATACAAAATATTGTAACACATTTTAAAAGAGTAACGGTGGAGTTTCTTGCCCATTCTTCTCCATACGAAACTACCTTTTGGAAGGGGCGACTAGAATCCATTCTATTTAAATGTAAATGATGACGTTCAAAAGTGCCTTAGTGCCTATTTGAAATAAATGCTTTGACTTTGACCTAGGATAATTTTTATCCCGGTTGCACGTCCCCGTGGTATAATTTCTGACTCCTACGCGGACGAAGGCGAGGACAAAAGTTAGTTTTCAGGGGGTAGAAAGCCCCCTGAGATATATACATACTCTTATAGTTTCTATTATCTAACTTCCGTATCAACAGTCCTTGCAAAAGGTACAGATAAGAATAGTAATTTGAGAGCGACTGCATCCACCTTGAATGTTTAATAAGGATGCAACTGCGCGTGAGTCATTCTTAGAGATAATTAGAGATGGCGCGCTCATTTTCGCGTTTATGCTACTTTTATGAGAGTATAATGAATGCGTATCTATGTATATTGCGCCCTTCTCGGTTCTAGATATTATGGCGATGCGTTCCCATGGAAGTAACCAGGGGTAAGTGTTCCACTTTTATATTAAAACTGCATGAAAGTGAAAGTTTTTTAAGAAAATAAATGGTAAACAAGATGTTTTAATAAGATTTTTTCTCACAAGGGAAGAGGTCTGTCCCTGCTGTGGGAACGTTTAAGGCTGATTGCTAGCTATATTTTTTTTTTAAATGCCTTTATTCTTTTACAATCTTCCCTCTGGTTTCTGAGCTTAATCCTATTTTAGCCATTGTGATTGTTTTATCAAAATACATGGACCCAATCATAATTTATGGTCCTTTGCTTGTAGCAACCATAGTTTCAATACCTAGATGGATTCCATTAGAAATCCAAGCTCAATCATTCTAGCCAATAGAGTAATATATAGGTATATAATGTCTAATAATTATATTATAGACTTATATGTATATTACTCCAAGATTGAGATATGAACCTCGTTAAAACATTATTTCTAAATAATATCATAAACACAAACTTACCAGGTGTGAGATCTAATTTGTCTATTTGGTCGCCGAGAACAGATGCCCAGCTCTGCAACTGGTCAAGTATACCCCACGGCGTTGTCATGGCAACCGTGAGGAGGACCAGCGTGTGAGGGAATGTCTCATCGCTGAGGGCGAACTTGAGGAGGTTTGTGTGCCCTGGATCACCGTCCAGCACCCATACACTGAGACGTGTTTGATCTGTAGGGACAATGAGGTTTTTATTTTATTTGTTTATGCTCACACAAAACAATTATGTAAAAGAGGTAAATACACAGAGACAGAAGAGCACAAAGGTACTGCTTATTTTAATAGAAATTTCTTCAACCAGATCTGCAACATGAGAGGTGGATGATTTCTAACTGAACAGACAGCAGTGCTGCTGGGGAGTTTGTTCCACCACTTCTTCTTCCCAGCTAAAGCACTAGGAAGTGGTGAAGGGCGGGCGTTTTGGGGGGACTGTCTTATGTGATTTTGACGTTCAAAAAGTGCTGATTCTCAGCCCAGTTTGAATAAATGACTTTTGATTTGATTGATGAGAGAGACACAGTGTGTAAAACAGAATACAGGAAAACTTAAATTCGACTATAGAAACCTAAACATTGTATAATTATATTGCTTTAAAATAAACATACATACAAATAATAAACACAAATATAAATAAATATGTGTATTATAATAATTTATTAGTCATCCGGAAATGGCGACCAATATCAGCAGATAGCCGCCAATTTCGAAACTCGGAGCTGTTACTAAGTAATTTTTAATGGAAAAACCCAACCTGGGAATCGAACCCAGGACCCCACGCTCACCAGTCGCACTTGCCACCACGAGACCAACAGGACACTGGACAGTTATAATAATAAAATATTATAAATAGTTTTAATACAGAATAAATCATAGTATAGTGGAGGGGTCAAAGAGGTTTTAGTACATTTTTAAAGGCAACTTTTTCATGATGACTTGTAGGCTTCAGTATGGATGGCAACACCAGTAGGGGAAGACCAAAGAAACAATGGATGGGATGTGTGGAAGATGATATGTCGAGAAAGGGAGTGACTACCGATATGACAACTAATTGCGAAGTATGGAGGAAGAAAAAGGCATGTTGCGCCGACCACAAATAAATTAGGAAACGGGCAGGAGAACTTGGTGTTAATGGTGGAGACTTCAGTAGATGTCTGTTGTTTCAATAATCATGCAGTGTGAAAATAGCTTAATGTTTTGATACAAGATTGCAAAATACATCTTTTGTTTTAGACAGAATCTTTCCTATAAGGTTTTAACATTTAGTGCTTTTAATCAATGTTTTCTGGCATTTTCGTGTAAAAACTGCATTCTATTATTATAACATCGCTAAATTTCCAGTCCATCCTTACCTTATGTTTCATTTATTATTACTTATTTGTGTAATGGAAGCTATCTGAAATAGAACTTAGATGCAACTTTATAAAATTGCTTGTTTAGTAGTTACTAAAAGTTTCTAATTTGTATTATGACAGGTATTTATGTGTATCATGCGTTAAGCACATAACATTTGTATCACATTTAATTTTCTGTTTAAAACCAGTGACTAAAAGACTATTTTGAAAAGGCACTGTACATCTATATTAAATAAAATGGGATTTTAGGTAATTTACGAAGATATTAATTCGTTTTCCTTTAAAAACCATCAAACAACTACATTGAAGTACAGTGCGGGCATTTTGACATCGAAAAATTGCTGATTTTCAGTTAAAGAAATGACTTTTGATTACTTGAAATAAATTATCTTCTACAACATTAATACATTCATCTCCCAGTAGTCCAGAAATACTTGCAGGGTCATTTTCCACTTGTCCATAAAAACAACACAGCAAGGTTTGATGTTTAGTAAAAATCTTAAGGAATGCTACACATACACAATAACAACATTTTCTTTAAAAGAAATTAAGTCCATTTCTGGCATAATAATATAACTAATAACTTCATGTGTGGTTTGGTTTGCAAGTGGACGGCTGCAGTTGAAATGCAATCTTTAAGTTGGTTTTGACAGAAAACCAATTCAGCAATGTTGTTTTCAGGCAAATATTAATCAGAAAACATTTAACTTAGGTCATTGTCCAGGCAATATATGGTACTAGATATTATAACATGCTTTTCACAGATGATTCATTGCGTAAAATCAATATTTGTGACACTTAGTCACAACAGATTGTAACAAAAATTTATAGATTTTTTATACTTATGGTAATATAGCAATTTATTGATCTTCTACATACTTTTCAGAGCATGTATGAATAATAACAATGTGTTGACTTGTATGAGAGTCTAAATAATACTCCAACTTTTGTGAATGTAGGTTATACTTATGTTGTATGATCATAAACTTGTTTATTTATAAAAAATTGCTAGTAAAATAATAAAAACACACTTACCATCTCGATATTCATCTCTAACGTCTATATATGCGTATTCGAGTGCCGAACCTTTCTTAGGGTCTTCAACACCTTGTAATTTCGCTACCAAAGTAGTTTTACCAGTCTCATTGTCACCCAAAACTAAAACATTTTTGTTTGAAGGTAGTTTTGTGTTCCCTTGGTTTTGGACCTCTTCTAGAATCGAAGACCTGAAAAAATTGCGAGCATACAGTATTCGTTGTCATCAGTATTGCGAGGTTGGTACTATTATGGGAAAGTGTACACAAACGTGCGGATTTGTCGCCGTGTGAGAATGTTTCGCTGTTATTTTACATACAAAGGTAGACAACGCAGCTAGGTCACATATTTCTCAGCTTCAAAGCTTGACATCACGTAGGTGTGACACATTGGATCCCTATATGGGGAGTGCATGTTACCCGTAAAATTAACAGTGAACCGTTACCATAAGTTGTCCTTGACGTCTCCGTTTTCTTTCTTTTTTGATTTAAGCCCATTAGCCGGGCCGTTTGTCTCCATTCTTCAGGTACGATAGAAGATAACAACGGCACAGAAAGGCTTTTCTTTCGTTTTCGTCTTTTCTGCCGTTCATACGTCACTCTCGCGATGATGCACTTGTTGCCAGAAGTAAGAATTACTTTTATACTGTTAGACGTGTTGAAAGCAAACCTTATAAAATGATCTGGGTTTTTACTTTTCTGACTTGACTGTAAAATAAATAATACATTTTGAGTTTTGACATAGAAACGTTTGAACTTTCCTAACTAAAAGATTTAATAATCCCGTTGGAACCCAGAATTTAACATTTTTAATAATCTACTGACAACATTACAATCACATACTAAAATGTATGGCTCAGTGGTGCGCTTTCTAACATCGACTAAAAGTATATAAAGTAACAAGAATGTTACCTATCTATAGATAGAGTACTAATAGTAATGAGAAGACGAAAATAAATGTTTTGTCAATACCATTGCTTTTCTTGGCCTTTATTTTGGATTAAATTTAAATCTAATGTAGATAGATATATTAAATCTTAGAGAGAGGCACTGGAGAGGCATAAGTGCAAATATTCTAAACAAAAAAGTCTGTCACTTTTATCGGGCGACGACGCGGTAGCTACTACAAAAAATAAAACAAAAACTGCTCCCCCAGAAACAGAACTCCGTACCATCAATTTTCTTTTATTGATATTGATATTTATTCGGAATATTGTTGGATCCATGAATTAAAACAGCTTATGCATATTGACTGACCGGTTGGTGCAGTTGGTAGCGACCCTGCCTTCTGAGCCGCTGGCCCCGGGTTCGATCCCCGGACAAGTCAAACATTTGTGTGCATAAACATGTCTGTTTGACTTGTGTCTGGGTGTTTATAACATGTATATCAGTCATCAGGTTACCGTAGTACAGGTTCTACCTAGTTCGGGACCTGAAGACCTTGTGTGGATGTTGCCTCATTAATAATAACAATAGCAAGAGCAAACGTGCTCGGAGGAAGGTAGTATTCCAGTAAGGTGCTGGTAGGGATCTTGACCGTACTTCCGGGATTGTCCTGATAGCCGTGGACTACCTCTCCACTCCTCAAGCATCTCAGGAAGTGTTGCCTCCTTGTTGCTACGTCACTATGTGCTAGCGACCGTGTTTTCGGGGGCCCATTATTGAGTGTGCAAGTCTCCCCCTGCCATTTTATCCGTGTATTACACAACATTGATCAGGCAGGGGACATAGTCCTTCCATAGTCCTAGGTAATCAATCCACTATAGCCAACCAAACCCACAGCCCAATATGTTTTGTTCCTATATTTTGCAATAGTCCTGCACCAACCGGGGGTTGTCCTTGGGTACACTTGCATAGTGCATACAGGGATAATCGTCGGTTAGTAAAATTGTCTAAGGGGCCTCTGCAAGTTAGCTTCGGCCCCTCGTACGCCATCCAAAGGTCCGGGACCCCAGGGTCCCGAGAAATGTCAAAAACAATAATAATATTCATATCTATAACCTAGCTTAGTTAAAATTAATTAATTTAGAAGGGTGAAATTTCAATTAAATAAAAGTACTTAACAAAATTTATATTAAAATCTGTCAACATGACGGGTGTTTATCGGTTAATCTCATTATAAGTTAAGATGAAACAAAAAAAAAGTTTTTCAAATTACAAAACCCAATATTTCCATTCTAATATTGAAATATAAAATATTGAACATTAAACATTTTTTTTAATGAATAACAAAAATGACTACATAAGTTATTCGTAGAAATTATCGACATGTCAATTTTAGTTTCAAACGTGACCACAACCCTTCGTTTGGTAGTCTTGAGACTCGTGGACGTCAAACTTACTCGATTTATGCCATGTTTAATTATGTTAAATCATGGTTGAATCGAATGAAAAATCTAAATGTATTATTAAGTTAGGATTTTGAATTGCAATAAAAACATGACTAATATTTTACAAAAACATTTCCATGAGGAAGGTTATTCCGCATTTATGTAAGTTGGGCGTATTTGAACGCTTTTTATAGGATCTAACTAAAAAAGCAAAAAACAAAAAGTAATTCTGAAGTCGAGAGTTTAAATTCCCTCTACAAAAATATGCGTAGCAATCGCCTAACATCAGACATCGAGACTAGTTATAGCTCTCTAGAGTATATATGTTCTGTGGTCATAGAGTGACACTTGACAGGCGCTGTGAGTCGTTTTCTCTTCTCTAGTAGCCACTGTTTTTTTCTAAGTCACTGTCAGACGAAATACATAATAATCAGGGATTTTCCCTTTTTTTATGCACACTTGTTTTTCTAGCTCACTTTAGACATTGGCAGAATAGTCGACATCGGCTTTGCTTGCCATTTATTAAAAATAGAATAGAATCAGGGATTTATTTTGTAAAGTAAATAAAACTTGATAACGTAGTAATATTCCAGTGATATCACGCAGTTAGCTTCGGAGAGTACTGAACCATAATAGTTAAAAGTTTGAAATGTCCAGAAGACCGAGAACTGGTAATAAAACTAATAATTTGTCTCAGGTGAGTCATGCACATTATTTGCTCGTTCTTAGGGTCTCATCCGGTTCTATTAGCGCGTTTAATGTAAGTTTATTTATAGGAACAAGTCATTGTCTTTATGGGAGCAATAAATCTTAATTTGAGGTTAATCTCAGAAGAATGTTGTCAGCTGATTTGGGATTTGTAAACAAAGGGTCATTATTATTGTGCTCTTGATTTAAAAAATAAGTAATTGTTGTATAGTGAAGCCTGTCTTTGTATTTCTTAAAGTAAGCATTGTTGCTTTGATTTAGACCCATTATCCACTTACTGACTATATTTTGGTGCACTGGAGAACACTTTTGAACTCTGATAAATTATAATAACAATGGCTGCTATCAAATATTTTTCTTTACTAAATGAAACGCACTTTACGGTTAGGTTATTAGTATTCCACAGTTAGTGTTTATGTGTGTTGCTGTTTATTATTTGAATTGATGAATTATCATCATAACATTTTTATTAAAGTTATTCTTTTATTGTCTAGCTTCTAGAACTGCCTAAACTTGGGGTTGCGCTGTCTAATCTAATAAGCATAGCCAGTTTTAGTGTCATTAACCCCTGATGCCTTATCGGACGCTGGAAATGCAAGGATGGTATTACAAAAGCCAATATCATAAAAAAAAATATATATGAAGTTAGATATAAGGTCAAAAATTTTGTGTTTTTCTGCACTGAGCGCTGTGTTTGCCAGGCAACAAATCCCATAAAAAAAAAAAAAACTGATGTAAAAAAGGGACAAGTTTGCCTTTTTTGTCATCTCTCTGTGTCTTTATAAAATGTAACAGACTGTAACAATAAAGCCACCATCTTCCCAAATTAGTTACCTATTTTAGCATTTAAGTATTTTTACTGCAAGTGTATGGTCCAACCTACAGGCTAAACTCAAATTACCAATTTAGATAAATGGAGGATTAATCATAACAGTTTGTGTAATCTCACAGGTCAGGTATATATTTTGAAACAAAATATCTCTATCTGCCTCCTAAAACTTGAGGACCAGATCAGATTTATGTGAATTTTGGTTTTAATTAATACATAAGGTTATGTATTTTGTCCAGGTTTTAATTTAATGTACATTTCCCTATGGATTGTTTAATACCTTTAAAATACTTATAAGTATAAAATAAATATACATAATTATATTATGCCGAGCCAATGGTCATCAACCAGGCACAAATTGAGACATAGGTAATAGGTAATATAGGCTGGTGTCCACAACTCCACATCAAAGCGAATATTGTGCGTACGGGTGGGAAAATCGATTATTCGATCCACCCTTGCTCCTTGATGAAGGCCAGCAACGCCTTGGTGTTACTGACAATCTCACTTAGGGTATCTGGGTTACCGAAGTACTTTGCCCTGTATGTGGCGACCACCGGGCAGCTTAGAAGCACATGAGCTGCTGTCTAGTCGGTCTCCATGCAGGCCCTGCACAGCGGACTGTCTTTGACTCCTAATCCAGACTTCTAGCTACTACCAGGCCTCCGTCACTCCATGTACTTGCGCGCTATAATTACCTACCGCTCGAGCGAGCGCTCTCGGACCGTTTGCGGTCCAAATTCGGTTCCCTGCGATTGCTGTAGGATCGCGCGGTGCGAAGCAATCACAACTGTACGCTTGAGCATTTAGGCACATTTTAGCATGCAGTGGTTGCTGAGGCGACGGAGTAGGCTATTATCTCAATAGGTATTGGAAATTTTCTACTGAGTGAAGTATCTGTAACTATTTACGGCCGAACCCAATAACCTACCTATCACCAGCTTTGGCAAACTGGAGATAGCAAAACAAATGAAACAATATGAAAATTATTATAGGTTTTCTGTTGTTTCATTTGTTATTCTATTTCCAGTATGTGATAGATAGGTTATTGGGTTCGGCCGTTAGTAATCTGTGCTAATACCGTGAATCAGAAAAAAAACCTATAACATTTTACCTGACTTATGGAGCCCCATGCTGAGCAGCCATGCTTGAGTGCACTAGACCTACGAAGCAATGTAACTTTAATGCATCTAATGTTGTTTTCTTTTGTCACAGTTTGGTCTCCTAGACATACCAGACATAAACGATGATGATGAGCCCCTGGACTTATCAGACGATGATTTCGACTTGGAAGCAGAACTGGCTGCCATCAGCGGAGGTGGTGGCCAGAAACACAAGCCCAGGAAACCTCCACCGGTGCCTACGGCTAACTTGGATGCTATGGTAGCAGAGAGCTTGAAAGATGTGCCTTCGGATGATGAGGGTTCTGGTAAGCGAATGTTGAACTTATTTTATAATAATTCTGTGTATAGCGTTTAATTGTTGCCACGTCTCAATGTCTGTTAGTACTCTTATTTATAACTCAAGAATGACTTATCCAATTTATATGCTTCTGTGTTCTCTGACTAGGATTCAGTAGGTAAGTACTTATATTTATAATCATACAACCCTTCCAGACGTAGCCAGGTCCAAGAGTCTGTAGTTTGTAGTCTGTTGATTGGCTAACTGACGTACACGCAACCACAAGTACTTAGGTAGGTAGGTACTTAAAGCTTGATGGGCTTTCTCGCTTATTTGTCGATTTGAAAGTTCATGTACTACTTAAGGTGACGTGATGGGACATGGGACATGGAGGAAAAAGATGGTCGAGCCATAAGTACGCGTAGGTACTTGCTCGTTTATCATCAACTTTATGAATGTTTTAAATGTCTGTTAATAGCCATGGCAAAGCAGGCCCTTGTTTATTTACTTTGGGAACCCAAAACTCACTGCACACGTCAATGAGTTATTGAATGAATTGAATGTTTAAAAGTTATTGAATGACCGGCTAAGTGTGTCTCGCCGACTCTCGCCCAGTTCTTTCGCAATTATTTTGGCCTGTACTAAACACCACTAAAGAGATATCGTTCTATCCATTTATACACTGGCAGACAACGCACAAGCTAAGCCGCTGGGTCCAGAAACATGAAGTTTTGCACGAGATTTCTTTATAACATAACGAAAGTGTGTAATAAGGAATGATTTCGCAAATTCATCCCTTAAAGGACACAATACAATCATTACATAAGATTATAGGGAAGAAGTGGTGGCCCAGTGGTAACCGCCGCGACTTACGAGTTGTAGCTCGTAGGTTCGAACCCAGATAGACGCTTTACTTTGTATAAATTATTTCATCAACACTACTCTCAAAACGGTGAAGGAAAACATCGTGAGGAAACCAGCATGTCCTAGAAACAAAAAATTCGATGACATGCGACATCTATCAACCCGCACTGGGCCCGCGTGGTGGATTACGGCCCATTCCAAACGAGGCCTGTGTCCCAGCAGTGGGAACATTATAGGCTGACTATGTTCATCATTTTTGCCGACTTATCGGGCACACGACTTGTATTATAATAACCCACACAGGTGTAGCCAGGTCCAGCAGTCTGTAGTTGGTTATAAATAGGTATTAACGATTCCGATACCGATATGAATATATCGGCCGATATAATCGGCAGGGCGATATATCGGCATCGCCGATTATATACAATCGATGGTGAATACGAACTGCAGGTTTCATACGGTGATTTGCGTAACAGATTATCTGCTAATAATTTGAATAAACTTTGAATAAACTTTGTTTTCTTAACAAAAATCTACCAAAAGTTAACTTTGATTACTTACTAATTTTTTATCGGTATAATTTACCACTTTGTGTACCTAAGTAATGATAATTACTTTCTTAATTAGCTGTTTGATTGCTTGATAATATTATTGATTATTTCATATAATATAAAGAATAAATGTTTTCTTTGAATTTTGGTTTGACATTTTGGTACTTATTCATTTTTTCAACCTTCTCAAGGTTCAGTCTCTGATAGGTAGGTAACTTTTATGCAAAATAAAGAAAATTATTAATTATGTTTTTTTCTATTTCTACTAAGCCACCGATATCGGTATCGTCGATTATTTACTACAAAAATCGGAATCGGTATCGTATCGGCAAAATTATGTATCGTTACAACCACAGAACAGATAAAACAGGTTAGAAAGGAAATAGTTCCTGATTTGTATTAGAACGCGTGTCGCCGCTTGTCTCCCACTCCTTAACTCCACTACAAGCAAGAGACCAATACGTACGCGTATTACACACACAAATAAACCACACGCACTTAGATAGTGAGTTTGCTATTGGTTGTCACACTAATACAAACACTGCGTTTGACGTACACTCACTCACGCGCAAAAGGTAATTTATTTCTCACGCATGTTACGGCGACCAAAAGGTCGATTACTTATATCGATAAAATTACTGTAATTTATAAGTTAGCAATTTTTCTCTATATTTCCGGGAAGAGGGGGACAATTAGTGTGGACTTCCTAAATACATATAAATAATTCAATCTCAAAGCATTTATTTCAAATAAACCAACTACAGGCACTTTTGAATTGTCAAGGGTTCGGTCAGTCAGAAAGATGAAGCTAGTTGCCCATTCCAAAGCGTAGTAGGTACCTATGGAGAAGAACGGGCAAGACACTCCATGGACACTCTTTTAAATCGAAATATTGTTACAAAAAAGTGGTTACATCATTCATGTTGAAATAATACATGTGAAAACGATGTAGAAAGACGTGCACGTTAAAAGTGTCCGTAATAAAAAGATAAAAACCATTCAGCAATTCAAATAAGCCGTGGCAGCTAAGAAATTACCTGTGCCACATTCAAGTCAATGAAAGACGAACCCAGTAAGTTTTATAGTAGGTACATAGTGCTCACACGTGCTATGCAATTATACAATACTAAGAAATTGAATTTATACAATGCAAAGATAGATTGTACAACCTTCATCAGCTCACAATATTTTCGAATGCTAATCGATTCGTTTAGGCGCTCTTGTAGAGCAGGACCAGCGCTGAGCCAAGCATTTTTGTCAGCGATATAATCCCCCAACTTATAATATGCTTGGCTGTATAGTGTGCGTTTTAGACAAGATTTAAATTTCGTTTCATTCAGTTGGAGTATGTGGGGAGGTATTTTATTGTAACATTTTAAACAGTACCCCATGAAGGATGAATCTACATACTTTAGCCAGTCTGAAACCTGGTTGAACTAATTGGTCCCTATTTCTAGTCCTTTAATTGTGTCTTTCACCTCTTTTAATGAAGATTTAAATTTTTCCTTAATACTGTCAAATTAAGGGGGAACATCTAACATAGCCGCGAAATACAAATTTTCTTTGGTTTTTTGCTAATTTATTTATATATATATATAATGTATAACGCAAGGAGATATATCTATGTACATATATACACAGTATACATATAGCTCATGGGAAGCGTGCGGTGACAATGACGCGAGTTTCACGCTTTTTGTTCACCCAAAAAGTACACATATATACATAGTATACATATAGCTCATGGAAAGCGTTCGGTGACGATGACGCGAGTTCCATGATTTTGTTCACCAAAAAAAGTGCTCAACGCGCCTAAAGAAGTTTTCACTTAAAAAATACTAGAATATTTTAAAATTGAACAATAATTTAAACTCAATTTAAATGCTGATTTTATTATTGTCCCTGAAATAATACGAATTTATTAAGTAACATGCGCTTTGCTATCTTTTAAATTCGATTTTTTCAAAATAAAGTGCAATCTTAAATTGATATATTTTCCAATAATAGCCTTAGTTAGGTCTGTAACATGGTTTGCAGTAGGATATAATCCAACCTGATGATTACTAATGTTGCTAAATAATTCAGTTCCGACGAAGCTGCGCAAAATCTTTGCTGTCAACATATGTTTGTTAATATTCCGGAGATTGAAAACCTACTCAGAAACTAAATTAAAAACGCACTATAAACAATAATTGGTGATAGTAAACAAAGTTATTTTAATTATAATATTACTGATAATAATCAGCTGTATCAAACACACATACTTAATATCGACATTATTTACAACTTGGTACAACACTATCGATAAGCATGGATTTCGCCGAATTTCAGCTTTGGCTAGGCGTACGCGATGTTCGCAGTGAACGCAATACATTGCGCGATCACTGATCTAGTACAAGATGCTACCCATGCATTGCAAGCAATGTATAATTTTGCAACTACTGTTGCGATTGTATCGTTTTTATCTACAAACTACATAATACTATAGTAATAATTACAAATATCACTTGTATTTTAAGGTTTTTGGACTTACCGGTGAAAAGAAATCCCTTCCCGGGCTACAATATACACCTGTCTTCTTTTCCGACACGTTATAATAGCGCAAGACGGCATACTTCTTTGTTTTTCACGGAGCGTCGTACGTTGTCACAATATGAGCGCGACTGTTAGCCCGTGAAACAAATTTCGGTTGACTTTTGAGCGTTTGCTCATAAGTGCGGCGTGCCTGCCCCGCCCACAAGGCCCTTCTAACCTCTTTATCTGTTCTGTGGTTACAACCCTAGTTAAAAATTATCAAAATGTCTGTCCAATGCTTCAATAGCTAATCGTTATTTTACGAAATAATCGCTTACCTTTGTTAATTTACTTTGCAAACCCAAAACAACGAACACACGTCTTTGACCGACCTTGATTGTGTGTATCTCGTCCAGTGCTTTCAGAAAGGGGCCATCTTAGACTGCCAAAAAATAAATATTTTCTTGGGAGCTAATATTTGACTTTCTTTTAGGTGACGACGACGATCCAGACCTCCTTAACGAACTCCAAGCCTTAGGAATAGACGATGACGAGGCGCCTTCCCCTCCCGCCCGCACATCTAGGCCTGCGCCCCCTCCCCCCGGCGCCCCGCTCAGTACTGACAGCAGTACTATCAGCATGATACAAGATAGGATCACTAATTATACAGTAGCAGAGAAGAATGCTAAAACGAATGGAGAAACCTCTCGGGCTAGAAGGTAAGTTTAGATTTAAGTCAGTTTTTTTTATTGATTAGAGTTTCAGATGGTCCGAAGCAAATGGGAACACAGACCAGACGTACAGTCAGTATCATTTTGACATTTTCGTATTGCAAGTTACCACTGATCTACGGTTGAATTAATGTACTACCTTCATTAATGTTGTATGTTGTCCCGGTTTTAAACTTTCGGATCTTTCCTCAGACCTTCCTTAAAGAAACGTCACACTCCTATAGGAGACTGTGCCAGTAACACAACTTGATGATATGTCGAATGGTTTTTTGTTAGATAATATACAGGGTTATCGGTAAAAAACCATCAACTTCTTAAGGAGTCATTGTACTCATCATTATGAAGAACTTTTACTCATCATCTTCCTGCCCTTATCCCATCTTACTTGGGGTCGGCGCAACACGTTTTCTTCTTCCATTCTCCCCTGTTAGACGTCAAGGCATCATCTACTCCCTTTTCACTCATATCATTTCTCACACAATCCATCCATCTTTTCTTTGGCCGTCCTCTTCCTCTCCATCCATCAACATTCATACCCATCACTCTCTTAGTCACATGAGTGTCATCCCTCCTCATCACATGTCCATACCAAGACAGTCGATTCCCTTTCACTTTTTCTGTCACAGGCGCTACTTTCAAACTTCCTCTTATATACTCATTCCTTACTTTATCCATTCTTGTCACTCCACACATCCATCTCAACATCCTCATCTCCGCTACATGTAATCGTTTTTCATCCATCTTCTTCACAGCCCAGCATTCCGATCCATACAATACGACAGGTCTAATCACAAATTTGAAGAACTTTTACTATGAGACCAAATATGAAAAGGCGAAAAAAAAAATCTGCTGGTCCCTACATTTTGACGAGTTCTGCAAGCATAAATGTAGGGAACAGCAGATTTTTTTTCGCAATTTTATATTTGGTCCCATAGTAAAATTTCTTCATAATGATGAGTACAATCTGTACAATGACCCCTTAAGAGGTTGATGGTGTTTTACCAATAACCCTGTAATATATAGCTGTTTCTTGTTAGCTTAAGCCGTTTTTTAATCAGAAATGTACGGCAACGGCAAATTCAAAGGGTCATTAACTGACACGGAGCAATTTAATTGCCTTCGCTCTACGCTTAATGTTTTGGGACAACTTTGTCAGCAAGCATTTTCAATGAGCCTCGTTATTTGCAACAATGAACTAATCTGAGCCGTTAGCTCTTCGTAATAAATTGTTACTGCTGTGGTGTTGATAAGTATCCGTGTAGGCCGTCTTCCTCTCCTTACATTGGTTTACTTATTTATATAAAACGCAATTCCCCCTATCAGTCCTTAAGAGCGTTTATACCTTATGAGTGGCAACGTCGCAATTTAGTGTCATATTTCGTGGTTTTCAATTTTTATCATTTAATCGGAGCTATATTAAAAAAATCTGAATCATTATTTTTTTAGAATTATGTGAAAACTGTGTAAAAGGTAAGAAATCGTTGCGTTTACAGTTCTATTTATATGCAAATAATACGTTAGAAACTTGCAGGGCGTTATTTTCATTGTAAAATAACTGTAAGTTATTACTTTTTAAACACTTTCACGTAATTCTAAAAAGTTAATTCAAAAGTTAAGTTAGTTAAATTTTTCAATTAAAGCACCTGCCATCTTATCTCTTCACGTCCCTTGGTTGACTGGTAGAGAATGCCTAAGGCATTAAGTCCGCCTTTGTACCTTTTGTGCGAAAACATTAAATAAATAATTAAACAGATTTTTAAAATATAGCTCCGATTAAATGATAAAATTGAAAACCACGAAATATGACACTAAATTGCGACGTTGCCACTCATAAGGTATAAACGCTCTTAGGGCTATTACGCACTGTCGACTAGTCGCCGGCGACTCAGTTGTCGACGACTGTAATATTGTATAGTTTAAATAGGTGTTTACGCACTAGTCACCGGTTGCCCGGGCGACTCGGCGACTCGCCGCCCAGTGGCGACGCACAGGCAACTGCCGGTCGCCGGCGACCAATAGGAGCACGGTTTCAAATGAAAGCATTCACACTGCGAGCAACTGTCGTAACGACCGGACGGCCGCGCACAATGAGTTTTGACACGGATAAATTTATATCGGAAATACAATCCCGAAAAGCTATTTGGGATTTACAAAGTGAGGAATATGCTAATCGGGATTTGAAGAAAAAACAGTGGAAAGAAATAGTGGAGTTATTTGGAGGTGAAGAATTATCAGACGAAGAAAAAAAAAACTCAGGTAAGTAAGAAATGCCATTTATTTTTTATTAATTAATACTGCTCATCTGCCAAGATAATTGACCCTCAGTTGTAAAGTAATCAGCAAATACATCTCTGTATGATGCACCACGTCGCGTAGCTCTTTGGAAACCGTTTGGGACTTCTTCAAAGCCAGGAATGCTCAGGGTATCTTCAAATTTATATCCGTCTCTTTCTCGGACATAGTTGTGAAGAGTGCAACATGTTTTGATGATGCATGATACTAGATCTAAATTCAGGTCTGTGAAAAATCTGCCACTTGTTTGCTAATATGCCGAATGAACATTCAATATGGCGTCGTGCACGAGAAAGCCTATAATTAAATATTTTTTTCTTTGTTGTTAAATTTGATCCACCGAACGGTCGCATAATTTTGTCAGTTTGTCCAAATGCTTCGTCACCCACAATAACAAACGGCACTGGTATAGGGTTTGTCGATGAAATGGGCTTAGGTTCGGGTATTTGCAAATCATTTTTCATTAGCTTTTGATAAAACGTTGAATTTGTAAATATACACTTGGGAGCAAATAAATCGAGCCACTTCCTTTTTTCACGTTTATAATGGTTATTATTTTTGCTATTATGGAACGTATCAATTCAAAACATATATCGCATAATAGGTTATTTAATAAACTTTACAATGAGGGTAAATTATTGAATGATAACCTTATTGAAAGATAAAGTATTGGCTCTGAAAGAAAAACGGTAATTTTGATAGAAAATTTTAGGGTTAAAACAGTCCAGCAAAAAACAATTAAAAACAAAATGAAATTTATAAATAATAATAAAACAAAAACCAAACCGCTAATTAACCTTTACTTAATGGAGTACAATCAAAATGTTATAATCAAATTAAATGCGATAATTTTAGTCTACCCTTTAAACTTTCATTTAAAATTAAAAGTTGACAACAAACAACCCTAATTATATAGGTCAATAAATAATCTTTAAGGCGGTATATGTTTCGAATTAATACCTGAAATAATAACCATTATACGTGAAAAAAGGAAGTGGCTCGATTTATTAGCTCCCAAGTGTAGTTGAATCGCAATCCTTTCCATAGGAACCAACGTCTATGTTTAAGAACTTATAGTCAGAGTCACAAATGGCAAGCAAAATTACAGAAAAGAAGTGTTTGTAATTATAACACAATGATCCACTGTTGTATGGTTTTATAATTCTTACATGCTTACCATCTACGGCACCTATGCAATTTGGAAAATTGGCCCGTAAATGAAAATCTTTTGCGATTTTTAACCAATTTTCTTTTGTCGGTTACGGTAAACACATGTCTTTTAGTACAACCCATATAAAATGACAAACTTCTCTTATTATTTCAGCTATAGTTGAAATCCCAAGTCTGTATGAGTAATGTAAATCTACAAATTTACAACCGCTTCCAAGATATCTGGAATTAAAAAATAATTTAAATATATACATTATTTACAGGTCATTCACTTAAAAAGAAATGGAAAAATATAAGAAGCTGCTTTTCGCGAGAAGTACGAAGATTAAAAAATACTAAAAGCGGATCTGCTGCTTCCCATAAAACTCCCTATATTTATTATAATCAGCTGTTATTTTTGAAGAATACCGTTGGTAATTTGAACACAGAGAGTAACATTGCTGAACAAGAACATTTGACAAATGATCAAGAACCTTTAGGACCTTACTCGAGAGAAAATATAGTCGGAAGAAAAAAGAAAAAAACGTCAGATGATGGCACAAGCGAACTGTTAACCACATTAAACAAGTGTATTGAAACTCGCAAAAATAAGGAGGATATTTTGGAACAAGATGAGGACAGAATGTTCCTGATGTCCCTATTATCATCATTTAGGGCAATTCCGGAGCACAAAAAGTCAGCTGCGAAAATTCAATTAATCAGTGTAATCGAATCATTCCGATCCTCTACTCAAAATAATATATATCCAAACACAATGTGGCGAAATTTTAATGAGTACGAGTATGAGCGTGATTACTTCACACCGGAGGCCGGGCGTTCAACAGCACCAAGTCAACAATCACGCCCTGAAGCACAACATTATTATACGCTACCAACTTCAACTCCTTCAGAACGTGAACGCCCAGAGTCGCGATTTTCTACTGTCACTTCAAATACCTCGCAAGATTCTGACATTTTGGATCTATTTTGAATATTTCCTTTTGTTGTGCGTTCGTTTATAATATTGATTTCATTAAGTACTTTAAAAAAATACATGTTTTATAATTATTTACCGTATATTTTTAAATTATGTCATCGAAGAGTAGACTTACAGATAGTGCCATCCACGAAGACGCGCCCCACTCTTTGTTCAAATGCATGTGTGCTATCTTCCGCATGTGTTAAACATCTGTCTATACACGCTAATTATCGATGAATGCAAACGCACACTAATAGAAATTGACTAATCAGGAAAGAGTATTATGAACAGCACGAAAGATGCTCTATTTAAATTTAATCGCGCGTCTTCGTGGATGGCATTATCTGTAACTCTAAACACACTCCCGGACACATCTATCGGCCCACCTTGAGTTTTAAGTTTTGACTGGAGACCAGCTAAAAATAAATGTTAGGAGGAGCAATAAGTTTTTGCAGGTGTGAAGCTGATTTACTGGCCATCGTTTTCGTAAAAAACTGCATAAAAACTTATTGCACCACTTAACATTTATTTTTAGCTAGGGATTGTCAACACTTTAAACACTAGGTTTGGCCGATAGATGTGTCCGGGAATGTAATGTAAATTGTGTTAAAATCCCGTAAAAAATAAATGTTAGGAATGAATTTTATTTGAATTGTCACTTACCTTAGTGTTATAAAAAGTTTTTCTTCCGGAGAAATACATGGTCGCATATTTGTATCTATGCCAGTTATATGTGGTTTTAGAAGACACAATAAGTCATCAAACGAACTCACAGACATTCTTGCATAATTAAAAAATTTACGAGGATATTTTCTAACGTCTTCATAAAATATTTTAAACATTCCCTTTGACCTCCGTTCTTCTAACAAAGGATGCACCCAATACTCTTTTGATTTTTTTTTATTTTTCTTTCTTTTTATAATTAGTAGCGCCGCTACTATTGCAAGTTCTTCAACGTCCATTCTGCACGAATGTACTTGGAATACTGTCGCTCGGCTCGGTCTCCGGCCCTGTTTCCTATGTTTCGGTCGCCGAGGGACTGAGTCGCCGGCGACTAGTCGACAGTGCGTAATAGCCCTTAATGAGTGCGTTTCACTGTGCCACTCACCCAATTAACGTGATGGATTATTTTTATTCATGGTTTTAGAGATTGGTATCCTTTCTGGTCAAGTTTAAGAATATAGTGCCTTATCCCCATGGCAAGAGGGCGTGACTTATTTTTTTAAGAATACTTATTTATTTAAATGTGGTAAGAATACAAACTTTATATAATAATAAATACAGATGGAAAACCGCGGATACAGCTAGTGACGGCACGGTTGGCGCAGTGGTTAAGCGATTGACTGCTGCGTTACGTGTCGCGGGTTCGATCCCCGCACGGAACAAATATTTGTATGACCTGCAAGTAGTTGTTCCGGGTCTGGCTGTTTGTGTATGTGAGTTTAAATGTTTGTAAACGCACCCACGATACAGGAGAAATTCCTAGTGTGGGGCAACGTATGAAATAAAAAACGCTTTTACAAGATTCGTGCCACCTTAGTAAAAGCAACCCGCAAACGTCCCTTTCTGAGCGTTGACCCCAGCGACACCGCTGCCGCTATAACGTATAGTCAGACAGTCAAACAAATGCGTACATTATCTCTCTTACTATACAATTATGTACCACCACTATCTCGGATGCGCGTAGCAACGGAGCTTTTTCATTTTAAATATTTATTAGATAGATAGTTGATGAACATAAATGGAAAGACCGTGAGAATTGAGATACAATACAGTTATAAAATGTTTTATTTCAACCAAAACTATTTAGGAGAACAATATTTTAATATTAATCTTATGAGTATGACGCAACAACACACGCGAGGAGTATTTTTTAGGGTTCCGTAGCCAAATGGCAAAAAACGGAACCCTTATGGATTCGTCATATCTGTCTGTCCGTCCGTATGTCACAGCCACTTTTTTCCGAAACTATAAGAACTATGCTGTTGAAACTTGGTAGGTAGATGTATTGTGTGAACCGCATTAAGATTTTCACACAAAAATAGAAAAAAATTACAATACATTTTGGGGGTTCCCCATACTTAGAACTGAAAATCAATCAATTCAATTTCAATTTTTTTTTCATCACACCTATACGTGTGGGGTATCTATGGATAGGTCTTCAAAAATGATATTGAGGTTTCTAATATTATTTTTTTCTAAGCTGAATAGTTTGCGCGAGACATACTTCCAAAGTGGCAAAATGTGTCCCCCCCCCTGTAACTTCTAAAATAAGAGACTGATAAAAGTAAAAAAAAAACATATTATGTACATTATCATGTAAACTTCCACCGAAAATTGGTTTGAACGAGATCTAGTGAGTAGTTTTTTTTTTAATACGTTATAAATCGTAAACCGCAATTTACCTTTCATTCAATCAACTCACTATTATTAAAACATCGATCAAAGTTACAACGAACTACAAGAACTTTTATATTATGTTACTTGCTGCTACGGAACCCTTCATGGGCGAGTCCGACTTGCACTTGGCCGCTTTTAGTAAGTACGAGAGCACAGACAACAGACAAACTAATGTCAACTGACAATAAACAATTTATTTTTTCTTGTTTTGTTGTCTCCAATAATTAGTCTCCTATTACATGGGACTTTAAACATAACTGCCTAAATGTGGGTGTACTTTGAGTACACCTCTGCCCAGCCCTTCAGAGAAAACCAGGCGTAATGTCATGTCACAAAATATTTCAGCGTTCATTTTCGTACTACACACGTTTCTAGGTGTATAAAAATGCATTCTTCCCATTCAATACCTATTAAATTTCGAATTGCAAATTGTATCGGTACCTATTATGTAAATTAACATTTCGGATTACGAAATTAATTATCACGTCTGCTTGGTTGTGATAATTTGTATCCTGTGATGAAGTGTAGGTCATGCATATACATACCCATGTAGGTACATTCGTTTCATGTAGGCACGCTCGTTTTTTTTTTTAATTTGAAGAAACCCTTTTTACTGAACATGTTTTTAAAATAAATGGTAAACTGCTAAAGATACAGGCTTGCCTAGGGGTCCTAGGGCCAAATGTAAAATCTTTGTAATATTTTTTGCAATAAAGTTTTCATCCTTAGATGTCATCATTACTATCTCTATGCATATTTAAGAATGACTGCCTCAGCTATTTAATTTTAGGTATGTATTTAAACAAAACACTTTTTCATTTGTAAACAAATTTTGAAATGTTGCAATTTGATCTCTTTATTTAATGATAAATGATTTTATTTCTGTAAGTAGGTTTGTACAAGCACTTTTACACGTCAAACATATGTATATTTTTTTAAACTAGATGATGTCGGCGTTTCCTATCTGACTCAGTACTCTGAGAAAGATTACCGAAACAAACTCAGAGGTCACAGTCTGTTTTAAACTCCAGACAAAATCTTGGTCAGATTATGTGAGAATCGAAAATCGGTATCTAAAATTAATGGTAGGTATTTTGAGAAAAGAACCACACAGTTTGAGTGGACCTGCTGTCCAGTCAGGATTCGACAAAGAAAGGACATTTGAGTAGGCCTCATAAATTAGTCAAACAGCCAGATCATGATTAAAACTGGAACAATTGCCTACATTTTTATGCAGACTGTTGGTACTCAGTGGCGAAAATAATCAAAAGAAAAAAAAGCGTGTGTGTATATGCTAATAAGTTCTCACAATTCATCGTAACGTAACTGGTATAACTTGTTTCTATGATACCATGACTCATGTGTCAGTGCTGATTCAGAATCATTGTTTACAGCCTAACCACAAATCGTAATGATTTATCTAATGTCTTTCGTATTCGGGACTTGAGCTTAAAAGTACCTACCTACTTAGTTCTGGAGTTAAGATAAAAAAGGTCGTATCTTAGAAATGGTAGGTACCTACTTGAACTTAATTTATTTAATGGGTGGTGAAAGTAAGTAGGTAATAATTTATTTACCAAAAGACTTAACCTAGGTAACATCAGTGTTGTTTCTATAAGGGATGGATATGGCTGGTACAGATCAGTGACCCCTTTTTTTTTGAGGGTGGGAAATTATCAATTAACTTCTCCCGCTCTGGGCGGAGCGGGAGGGCGTGTCAGACTCTTAATGACTAAAACCCACCCGTGTTTCTTCAGTTGCCTGTGCCAGGGGCCACGGTAATCCTTTCGGACTTTCCCGCAACCCTGGCAGGCATCGGCCCTAGCGGACCCCGTCATTGTTGCTGACATCTCTTTGAGGCGCGCGTGGAACACAACGCGCCGTCGGCGTCGTCGACCCGGGCCTGTGCCTTATCGGACGGCGAGCTGCCCATTGCTCACCGTCCGCAAGCCCGCGCCTACGGTGGCCGGGAATCGGCTTGTGATTCCCGACGCCCAGGGCGTCTCCTGCGGCGGCTAGGGGCGTGAAGGTGCGAATTTTGCCTCTCCCTCACGCGATTCGCCTCCTCCTTCGCGAGCATTACTGCTTCGCAGCAGGAGGTGTCGGCTTCCCAAGCCCTCTCGCTCCGTACCCTGGGCCTGGACCAGGGCCGGACGCGAGAGATTGCCACCGCCAATCGACAGTAGTCAATCAGTAAGACCCCTGCCCTTCAAACTACGAAAATCCTGTATCTTGTTTTGTAGTTTGTTCCGCCACTTTTTAATCTTCCCAGCTAAAGCACTAGAAAGTGGTTAAGGGCGGGCGTTTTGGGGGGACTGTCTTTTGTGTTTTTGACGTTCAAAAAGTGCTGATTCTCAGCCTAGTTTGAATAAATGACTTTTGATTTTGATCTTGAAGGGCAGTGTACTTTAGCGGGATTTACCCGTTTTCCAAAATCAGTTGTTGTTGTTAGTTAATTCTATTGGTATTGTATCGTGTTAGTTAACTATAAAAATAAATAATTCATACATATTTAATGAATGGGCTTAAAAGTTAATTGTGATGAGAGTTTGTGTGTGTGTGTTGCTGTGGAGATAAACTGGTCCGTTGGGGTTTGTGTGTGGGTGTGGTATACTTAGAAAATATCTGTTAAGGAAATTAAATGTTAGGTATTTTAGTCGTTAATTCGTAGAATAAATAAGTTCCTCTGAAGATAAAGGGAGGATTTTCAAATCGAAAGTTTCGCGCTTGTTATGCTTAAAAAATAAGTTTCTGTTTTTGTACAGATTCCAAAAGGAGGAAGTTTTCAATAGGATAATGTTTTACAAGTATTTACTTTCAAAATTTGTGGGACTCTGTACCTCAACAGGAAAAAACGGAACCCTATAGGATCATTTAGTTGTCCGTCTGTTCGTCCATCTGTCAGTCTGCCAAAAGCACCCAGAAAAAAAAAATTAGGTCAGTAGTCAATACAGGCCAGCAGTTCCTGGATTTCCTGAAATTAAACATATCTATATAAATCAGGCTACATGTCGAGCTGAACTCGGGTTGACCTAAATTTCAGCCTGCATTGTAAATGCCATGCGCAACAAGTAACGAACGCTTTATACTTGTTGCGTTCGCTAGAAGTTTTTTGTAAGGGCGCGTTCTTACTACGTCATCCTTTGCTTATTAGCTTATCCAAATGAGACCAAAGGATTTGCTAGTCATCAGAGAGCTCACGAAAAAAAGAAAAATTGGCTGGGTCGCTGCCGCCGGATCCGGTGAAGAGGACTATATACTATAGGCTACCGACTATGTTGGGGTTGGCTTCCAGTCTTACCGGATGCACCAGTATTCAGTATTTTCCAGTTCTTACCATGTGCCTCATATAAAATAAACACGCAGGTTTGACTAGCTAGTACATAGATTAAAACAAAAAAAACCTTAGATGATTGATCATGGTCATAGAAAAGATTTTTTTTTCTATAGGGAAATACTACCAAAACACTCGGAGTTTGTTACTAAGTTTGATCATTACTCGCCCTTTTAGATGTTGGGTTTATTTATTTCTTGGCTAATCTATGATAAACACGGTAAAGTTGCCAAAAATCATAGGTTGTCGTTGCACGAAAATGAAAAAGTTTTTGTAGCTGATGAAAAATGACCAGCATGTTTTGCAACAGTTAATCGTCATTAAGGAAATATTACTTAAATTGCAGTTTTTGGTAATACTGATTATTTTATTACGGAAAAACCAACAATTACTTATACCGTAAAATTCAGTTATTTATATTCATATTTATTGTTTGTCACATGTGAAAAGACAGTTCAAAGTCAAAGCATTTATTTCAAATGGGCACATAAAAGGCACTTTTGAACGTCAACATTTATATTAAAATAGAATTGATTCTAGTCGCCCCTTCCAAAAGGTAGTTTCGTATGGAGAAGAATGGGCAAGAAACTCCACTGTTACTCTTTTAAAATGTGTTACAATATTTTGTATACTTACATTAATTATATGTGAGCGCTTACAGTTATCATTTTTGTATCACTGTAACATACCCATGGGGTGTACAATATTTATAGTATGTATGTCAATATTATTGGATATGTTAAAATATTCATAAAATACACTCTTAATTGTTGGTGGTTGATCCATTGCATCCAATTGAATACAGTATTTATAAGAATCAAATCATCTAAGTACATCAATAACACACCGACGTTGATTGCCGGTCGAAACAACCGTTTCTTAATCAGAAATGTTGAAAAGGTTTTTATATTTTTACCAAAAGTAGTTTTTTTGTTTTTAATCGTTTGAACACATTTCAAGTATTTTTTTTTCAATAAACTGAGCCTGCTTTAAAGTTAAACACTTAACTTCAAGTGACTATTTAGGCACCGCTGAAAAAAAATGGAGTTGTTTGAATTGTGTGTTCTAGTCCTCGTTTGGTTTTAAACTTCCATTTGAACGCATTTTCAGGCACGAAGCACTTGTACTTTGTAGTGTAATAGCCAAAAGTTTCGTTACCGCGAGAAAATTGACTAACAAGATCGCGGTATACTATTAATAAATCCTTAAAAGCCTCGGTTCCTGATTCAGGTTGTAATGTTTTTATTTACGTGACCGATATTCTGTTCAGGCTATCAATCTGGGTCGTAGTTAGGCTATCTAGGGTCCGAATTAACAGTTCTGCGCGAGGGCTGGGCGCGGAAACATCTCCTGCGGTTGCTACCGTTGGATTCCCTTGCTGCGGTTGGAGCCCTATTTCATCAACTTTATAAGATGAGTATTCTATTTTCTAATGTTTTGATATCTGAATGCTGTATTGAAGTATTAGAAATGATAGGTTTGGCCATCCTCCGTCTAAAAATAGAACAACCCCAATAGATTTTGTATCGATCTTAGGCATTTCGCTGTGCGCTTTTACTTATATTAGGATTTAGTGAGGTCCCTGATTTGCTAGACTTTCTTAACCGCTCGAATCAGAAATCCCGGAAGATTTGCAAAGTGACGAAAGATTAAAATAAAGCTCGGCGTTAACTCTTGGGTTAAATTACGGCTCACTTAAACTAATTTGAAATTGTCATGCATTGCTTTGTGTCTCAAAATATACTTTTTTTCTTTGTTTTAACGCTGTGCCCTTTCACAAAGTTAGGTAAACAAAGACGCGCAAGCAACTTCGTTTCAAGGTTTCGAAATCAATGCGATCGCTAATTTGGGAGACTATTTACCTATGTACCTATGTTACGGGTGCCAAATGGGCCCTACCTACATACAATCTACAGATTAAAATGAATAGGTACTTCAATTTAATGCAAGCTCTCGAGAAGCTCATGGAAAGTCTTAAAAGTTTCCGCCTGTATGTAAACAAAGAACTCTGAACCCAAACTAATAATAATATTTAAGGAAAGGTCTTTGAGCTTAAAGCTGTCTAGACGTCTGCTTTTGTATTTAGGGGACGCGCCAGGTTGCCCGCGAAATCAAATTTTCTTAAGTTTTTTGCAATTTGCTGGTCAATGTCAGGTTGTATGCTGAACAAAATATGATTTGCGACTGTAACGAATTATGAATTACAGAATTATGATAAAAACAATCATCAATACAACCCTCATATTTAATATAATCTAATCCTATTAATTGATGTTTTATGAAATTGTCATTCAATAGGATTATATGAACTTAAATGTTTATAGTTCTGTCAATATACAGGGTTATTGGTAAAACACCCACTCCAAACATTTTATCCAAACGCACCGAAATTCAATTTGGTCTTCTTGCATTTAAACCACAAATGTCTGGAAAACCTACGGACAAACATTTTACGTGGTTTTGAAATATTGTTGGTCGTGTCTAATATACCTATAATGTATCAAAAATGTAATAGCTAATAGATATTTCGCTAGGTTTCATTCCGAAATATAATGCTTCTAGCATTCGCAACACCATTTAAAAATAATGACATTGAACCATCTTTGAGCACAAATAATTCGGCTCGTAACTCTTCCTTGCGTCCATCAAACATGGCCGTTAAGTTACAGCCTGACGTCTGCAACGGACGGAGGCTGCACTACGCATGCGTTGTGACCCGGCGCCGATGAAAATAAAAGTTTCATACGGCGTCAACGTTCATGATTGCCGAGTCTAGGCTCCGGGAACATTAGCTGCTGAATAACGCTGCAAATTGTGGTGTTTGACGCGTTCGATGATCCTCGGTAGTCTGGCCAATGTAAAATGCTTTTTGTTAGGATGCTGAAATGCAGATTACAATCGCCTTGGAGTGCAGTGGCAAGGGAAGTGAAAAGGTTTCGCCACTTAGGTTATTTTTCGCTTTTATTATGGTTTAATAGTAACTTTTTCCAAGTATTTAGGACTACTTAACGACGATTTGGTTAAATATATATGCAATTCATCATTTGCCAGTACACCTTTAGAACGGTTTATCGGCACTGTTCTCTATTTTCTTCTATTCCTAAAATCTAAGGCATATTTTATTCCACAACCAGGTTCGGTCGAGGTCTCAAGACTCTTCAAGATCTTCTTAAACAGGCGAAAGCCGGAAAACCAGTGATGAACGAGGACATTCCCCCACCAGTCATGGTGGGGAAAGCGGGAGATGGGTCTCAGCATGCACCACCTATTCTTGAGGAGCCGCAGCCACGTCCTGCTGTGGAAGTGCCACCACCAGAGCCGGAACAGCCCCTGATAGACCTGGGGCCTCCAGAACCTAGTCAGCCGGAGCCTACTCCTCCTGATAACAATGTACCCGAGACCAGCCAGGGTACTGCATCGGGGGGAAACGGTTCGAAGTTAAAGGAATTACAGCTGATTTTGGGTAAGTTTGAAATGTAGGATTTTTTTACTATCTGTAAAGTGTGGACTGTATGTTGGTTCTTCTTATTCAATGAATGGCTTGGTTACTTGTTCTGGTTTATTCTCGTAGTACTGTGGTTGAACTGTTGAAGCGAACTAATTTTACAAGGGAGTTTGGCCTCCCATTATAGTCCGGCACATGGGCGCAAGTAGTGGGTGCCCTACTACAAAGTTTATTATAATTCCTGGCGACCCACTAATGCGACCACTTTGGTTCGTGACTGGTCTCCGACAGGTTTCGACTTGTCCAGCCCGTCCCCGTAACCAATCACAATGACTTTCTTATTCTATGTATATATGTCCGCATTGTGATTGCGGACATAATGGGCCATGTATGGAGAGCTGGCTGCGCCAAATAACATGCTCGTCATCTTGTAGTGGCGCGGGGGCTTTGTTCTGTCGGTGCCTCTCCACAGGAACTGCTGGGCTGGTTGATCTTCAGTTCTTATTTTGATGCGTAAGAACATTTCTTAGATGTCTGCCGTTACTGCTATCGCTTTCTCACGGAAACGGAATATGATTCCCGGTAGCGATAGCAGCAGATCCGGGCCTTCCAGTAGCCTATCATTCAGGCACACGCCATGGCTTCTTGTCGCTGCGTCAAACACTAACCTTTGCTTGCCGGGTTTGTTTGGGTTCTGTACGGCGAAATGGGGCAGGTACCAGCAGACGTTACTTGATTGTTCTGTGCCGTCACACGGCACTGCATACCCCTTCTCCAGTAGGTTGTTTATTTGGGCGCTGTACTGCTCGGTGAAGTCGGGTGACGCGTCCATCTTCTGCTCGATTTTCTTTAATCGGCGGAGTGCTGCACCGTAGCTGGGTGGCATGGTGACGTCATCGTGTCGCCATGGCAATCCGACTTCGTAGCCACCGTCGATCTTCTTTGTGGTTCTTTCGACGATGGCTACCGCTCGTTGGTCAGCGTCACTCACGCGTGGTTCTCGTGAAATACTTAGTGCTTCTATTTTAAAGTGGGTTTCCACTAGGTCGTGAAGTCGCTGGTGCTCGTGTCGCTGCTTCTCGCTTTCATAGAGATGCAGCACGTTATCTTCGTTTATGATCATGCTTCGTGGTGCGGTCCCATGTACTACCCAGCCAAGCTTCGTTAGGGATGCAGCTGGCTGGTTGGGGCCGCCAACTCTTTGAGTTTTCTTGACACGATGCACTCCCAGTGGTCTGTCCCTACTAGGAGTCCGGGGCGTGTTGGTGCATAAAACACCTCGTCTGGTGGGAGGTCGCGTAGGTGCTCATATTCCAGCAGAGTGTCTGGGATTGACTGCTGGTGAAGTCTCAGGTTCTTCAACGTTCTTGCCTGAAGCTTGCGTGGTGCACTGATCTCGCTTATTCCTCTCACTTGCACTGTGACGATCTTGCTGTCTTGCTCTCGCGAAGACATGTTTACTCTATGGATGTGCAGTGGTTGTGCCATCCCTTCTGCCCCGATGCTCGCAGCCAGGTCTTCGTCAATGAGGGTGATGGTGGCTCCTTCGTCGAAGAGTTCGTGAGTCTTCACCTCCCCCCGTGGACCTGTGATGATTACGGGGCACATTTTGAGGAGGACAGTCTTCGGGCCGGCAGCTGGTAAGGTAGCCACCACCTCCTCCTTTGTTGGTTTTTCAGACTTATGTTCAGTCGCAGACTTTTCTTCGGGCGACTCTTTCCTTTCTTGATGCAGCGTGGCATGGTGAGGCCGGCGGCACTGGTTCACACCGCACGGTCTTGCTTTACACCTGATACGCCTGTGTTTCTTCTGGGCGCACTTGAAACATAACTTATGTTCCTTCACTAGTTCCCAGCGCTGGTCCACGGTCAGTGCCTTATATTTCGGGCACTGAGTCAATACGTGACTGCTTGCAACTGGGGCACTGATCTTCTTCGGTCCCTTCAACCGTGACGTACACTGTATTGGGCTTCTTTTTCAGGGTTATGGCAGGCCTGGTCTCCTTCTTGTGAGTTGCGATTGCGGTACTCGTTGTCGGGGTGTATGTATAACGTAACGCCCTGTCCGCTTCACGCATTAAGAAGCGAGATAGCGTCACTATCTCGGGCTCTGCTGACCCTTCGTTGTCACAGGCGTAGTCGCACCATCGAGATCGGAGATGGGGACTTAACTTTTCAAGCACTTCCCGGGTTAGCAAGGGATTATAGAAGTATCCCTTGCGATCAATTGTCTTTAACACACATATCGTATTTTGGATTTTAACCGCGAAACTATTTAGGTCACTGGCACTGGCACTAGGTTTTGGCATCTTCTTCAGGTCATCCATTGCTTTGTCTATGATCACCTCTGGTCGGCCAAAGCACTGCTCCAACGTCTTCATGACAGCGTCTGGTTCTGTGGCCGCGTGTAGAACAGCCGATACTGTGTCTCGTGCTTCGCCTTTGAGGCAACTTCTTAGTCGCTGGAGGTTCTCTGCCGGTGACACGTTGTACATATTGGTCGTGTCATAGTAGGATGCCTTGAATGGTAACCACTCGCTGGCTGCACCAGAGAAAGTCGGTAGATCTGTGTGCCGAAGTCGTGGTCTAGCCATCTTCTCCAGGGTCGCAGCTAGTTGGTCAATGCTGTTTCTGGCTCTCGTTGGCGTCGGCGATCTTCCTCCGTGTACTGAGGGGGTGGGTGCGTAGCCATTGGTCCACCTTCTGGTGCTGGTGTTCTTCTCGAAGTAGATCTTCATGGACGCTTTCCTGGTCATCTTGTATCACAGAGACCTCGGCAGCCAATCTCTTCTTCACCAGATCTGCTTCAATTTCCAGTTCCTTTCGTCGAATGGTTGCTAGTTTCTCGGCCGCCTCAAGTTCGACCAATCGTAGCCGCGTAGTCGCACTCGTGTTCGATCTCACTGAGCGTGGTGGCGATCTTATTCGTCGTTGTTCCGACGATGGTCCTGCGGTAGCGATGTCCTCGGTGGTGGTAGGTCCAGTCATACTTTCGACTTTCGGCGACGCCGGTGGATCGAGAGATAGTCGTCTTAGTCGCTCTCGTTCTATTCGTTCCGCTTCCCGGCGACGCACTGATGTTAGCAACTCTTGGTCCCTTCGTTCTAGGGCCCGCCGCTGTTCTTCCAATTCTACTAAGTCACCTTGACTACGGGTAACTACCATCACGTTCGGTTGACGGCACACAGTAGAATACACAGCGGAGATATGCAGGTGAGTTATGCTGGTTCAACTTACGAATAATTCCTTTTCCAAGTCGCAGATTCCTTTTTCCTTGATCCGGCTCGATTGGACCAGACTGTATTCAATGAAAGACTTGGTTACTTGTTCTGGTTTATTCTCGTAGTACTGTGGTTGAACTGTTGAAGCGAACTGATTTTACAAGGTTTTTTTTTTTTTTTGTATAGCATCTCGCAGTTGGCCTTGAGAGGCCGTGACTGCTTAACCGGTCCATCCTGTGGTGCCTTCGAGCTAACTCAAAGCCTCCAGCCAGGGGCATAATATTAATTATAAACTAAGCGACCATCACCTAAGGGCACCCCCTGTGGGGTACGAACCTCGGCTTAGGGCGTCGCTGGGGAGGGACAGCAAGTTGGGGACAGGCTGGATCTGAATGGATTCATTATTATTATGGGGGTTTAAAACTACTGGCTCAGCTACGCCACCAGCTGGCTCTGTGGATCCGATCAAGGGAGGGGAAGAGGAATTTATTGGGGAGGAACGCGGACGCGGACGCGAAGGACCTCGGCGGCGAGGTCGGAACTTCGTTTTGTGTCTGTGTTTGTATACTGTACTGGTGGCCCTACTGCTTTCCTGGAGGAGGGTGGTGGGGTCGTCGGGGTCGGTCAGTGCGTGCCTTGGACGGCGGATTTTACTGATTCTAGAGGGGACATAACTGGCGGCCTTCACAACCAGAGGGTTGCGATGGCTGCCAGCGGTATCGAAGAAACATTTTACAAGGGAGTTTGGCCTCCCATTATAGTCCCGGCACATGGGCGCAAGTAGTGGGTGCCCTACTACAAAGTTTATTATAATTCCTGGCGACCCACTAATGCGGCCACTTTGGTTCATGCCTGGTCTCCGACAGGTTTCGACTTGTCCAGCCTGTCCCCGTGACCAATCACAATGATTTTCTTATTCTATGGTACGAGTATGTTTCTACAAAATAATGCTACTGTACACAGGTTTCTACTACGTAATTCTACGGTGAGTTCGGCGTCCGTAACACTATCATTGCAGAAATATTGGTCTTGGTGCGCTGAAGAAGCTTTTGACTGAAACGTCTATCATTATCTAGGTCCAGAATCAACTTGTAGTAACAGTGTGTTATTATTCGGGCACAAAAGGCCGCCTCTATTTCTCGAGATTGCTTTTAACACACCCTCCACATGATTTTGTTTCTTTTATGAAAAAGGGGAACCAGAGTAAAGTGTTCATTTACTTGTTTTCAGCCCGCCAAGCCGAATTCAGGGCAGAAGCTCTCGCCGCGAAGAAACGTAAGGACAAGTTCATGGCTCTTGGGTTCATGAAGGTGGCCAAGCAATTCGATACCGTGGTGGAAGCTCACCACGCTGGCCAAGTCATGGATATAAATGAACTGCCCACTGTTCAACAAATTACTCAAGCTTTAGAGCAAGACAGGTTGCAACTGCAACAAGAAGGCGTTCAGCGTTCTGTGGGTGCGTGAGAAATATAACCTTTTTTTTATCTGGCCATACTCTTATTTTCTTTTGAAAAATTTTCGTTTCTTTGGCAAGTTGTTTTGTTGATAAACATTTTGAATGAAAGGCCAGTATTCAATAAATCTAATTGTGAAATGAAGGCAGTTTCATTACATTTAAATTTTAACAAATTTTTGTTATGAAATATATGAGCTGGTTGCAACCAGCAATAAGATATAACCCCATTAAGAAATATTAAAACTATACATTTATGGGGAGAGGTTTTTGCCCAACATTGCACAACAAGTGGGGTTATACTGCCTGAAAGTAACAGTAAAGCCTATTTATTCATGAAAAACATAAGTTGAGAAACATTTGCAAAACATTGTTTTTTGCAACATCAAATGTTGCTGGAAACACAAACATGTTGCTAAAACAATACTTAATAATAAAATTAACAACATTGTGCAACTGTTTTTCATGAATACGGGTCTAATGCAATTTAAAAACGCGCGTTTTATAAATCGGAATATAAATTGGAATGATTGACGCGCATTCGTGAAATAAAACGTCTACATCAGTCTATACTGAAAAAATCACATCATGAAACTTAGGTGAAGTGAGCTTTGAGTGAGCTGTCAGTAGTGTGAATCGCTAGCATCAGCCGGTCGATTCTGTAAAAATCTCACCGTGAAGACTTGCGTGGAGTGAGCTGTCAGTGTCATCCCACTGATGCTAGGGATTGGCCAACGCGCAACGTTACATTTACAATCATATTCGAATAATATTTTTTATCCAAATTCTATTAGTCATTTTATATTATTTCAAAGCTAGTATGTAGTTAAGTGGATAAACATGAATATTTCGAGGTTTTACAAGAAAATAGCAAAACAGAAACTCAGTTAGACACTCATTGTTGTTTTTTTAGACACTTAAATACTTAGGTGAAATAATATAAATTATATTAGTAGAATTTCCATAAAAAATATTATTAAAATCTCGATTATGATTGTAAATATAATGCTTGGTCAATCCCTAGCATCAATGGGACGACACTGACAGCTCACTCCACGCTCACTTCACCTAAGTTTTCACGGTGAGATGGTTACAGAATCGCACTGCTGGTGGAATGATAGCTCACTTCAAACTCACTTCAGCTAAGTTTTAAGGTGAGATTTTTATTTTAAGGGTGAAATTTTTCTTTTAAGGGTGCGATTTTTCTTTTAAGGGTGACATTTTTATTTTAAGTAACGTTATTTTTACCATTCAGCACCAGAAACGCCTGCAGAAGATATCAGTAGTGGTGGGGGTCTAATAACCGCGAAGACCATAGGAGAAGGGCTTCATCAAAGACTTGAGGCTTTTAAAGTAAGTATGATAGGAAGTGGGGGCTTTTAATAACTAATAATGCAAGAGGTTATAGTGATTACTAACTGCTATTACTAACAAATCCATCTTCGAGGATATCTGAGGAATAGTTCCCGTATTTTTGGGAACGTTTGCATTTTAATCTGAGTCTCAATCGGTCAAAAATTTCTCTAATTTACTTACATTTTTGACAAGACTTTGACATTGATTGTCATTGATTTTGAATTGGCTTTCTGAAAGCAGCATTATTTCGCAGAAGTATTAAGACCAAGTAGGTACGAGTTGAGGGTAAACGATTTAGACCATGTGGCGGACCAAGCAGCCTTGCACCTAACCACACTGCCCTGCAAATCATTGTGGTACGGGCCATATTATTATTTTTATCAGCCTTTTGTGTCCCACTGTAGGGCAACAGTCTCTTTCCATGCTTTGTATACAGGGTTATTGGTAATACACCATTAACCTCTTAAGGGGTCATTGTACTCATCATTATGAACAACTTTTACTATGGGACCAAATATGAAATCGCGAGAAAAAAATCAGCTGTGCCCTACATTTATGTTTGCAGAACTCGTCAAAATGTAGGGACTAACAGATTTTTTTGGTCTCATAGTTAAAGTTGTTCATAATGATGAGTACAATGACCCCTTAAGTGGTTGGTGGTGTTTTACCAATAACCCCGTATATTGCTGCTTGTGGCCAATCTTTAAGAAAACAATCGAGTTCGTCCCACCATCTACTCCAGGGCTTGCTGCGTTGCCGTTTGGGACCCATTCTTAGTATGAATTCGACTTTGTAGAGCTTCGTCTCTGGCACTTATACCTGTCTGCCAGTCTCTGTCAGACGACAAAAGCACTTTGTTAGTGCTTTCGTAGTTGTCAAAGCAACCGACCGAAGGGAGCTGCCTTACGAGTTTAGAGAGAGACAGTGTCGCACAGGTATAATCATAAATCTTTATTTTCTCAACATCATCATTTCAGGCACTAGTTAATAAAATGCACAATCTTAAACAGAGAGAGGTGTCTGAGGTAGGACGGTCCTGAGTCACAGATCACACGGCTATCTCTTAGATAGGAGATGTTAATTTACAGAATGGTTAGAGTCAAGATATTATTATACAGGGTGGCCGGGGAGTTGACGTTCAAACGTAAAATTTTGATACTTTATGATGAGGAGTATCCGAATCACCCCCATGTGTGTCCTACGAATTTTCGTAGTTATCGAGATAGAATTTTTTTAATGATTTTATTCGTAATTTTCACCTGACAGCAGTTTTCGATTTTTTTCTCGTTCTGTTGAACATTTCTGGTTCAGTTTTTTTGTGATAACTAATTAGCATAGTCTAACCTAACACCCTAAAAAATTATGGTTTATCTAGGTATTGCAGAACTTCTTAGAATTTATTCGAAAGTTCAAAATTAAGATTTGATTAAAGTCAAAATCTCCCCATTTTTTTTTTGATACATTGAAAATTTGTCAGTACTGAGCTTTTCAGTCTTACATTAGGTACTAATGTAAGTCTGAAATCGCAATTAGGCAGAAGCAGAACGTACAAAATTAAAAAATTTTTGTCATTGCATTTTTATTGTTTTTGTTAAATACGCGACTGCATGAGTGACAGAGATGGCGCTCTACAAAGGCGAATTTATACGAAGACCCGCATGCACCACAAATCGCTTAACATATTTAGCGCTAAACGAATTTAATACATCGTTCGGTTTCTGTCAGTCGTCTGACGACAGAGACAGATTCATGTTTTAAATATATTATGTGTAACGCTAAACGCATTAAGTAATTTGTGTTGCAAGTGGCTTAAAATTCGAGGTGCCTAATTAAAGGCCACGTGGGCCCGTATCACAATTATTTGCAGTGTGTATAGGTTCAGGGGGGTACGTCAAGTTGACAGTAATAGTTGTACTGCACATGGTCCAAAACTGTTTGGCACTTCTCTTGAGACGTCAGTTATTGTCAAAAATGTATCTGCTTTCTGTCAAGCAGTGAGTGCATGGTATAGCTTTCATGGTATCTGCCGCCTAAAGATAAAGTGAACGTATGTTTCGTAAATATTGTAATGGCATAAGGATTATTTTTAACTAAGAGTGACAATGTAACATCATGTATTCCTATAATTTTAATCCATAGAATTTTATCTCTATTGAATAAATTATTTCAAATCATGTACCTTATTTTTGTATACCAGTTAGTGGTTAAATATTATGTAGACCTTTTTGTAATTTAATAATATTATGAACATCCTATGTACCGTGTTTCGGCAAATAAATTACGTTGAATTTAACATTTTATAATTATCTACTGTCTACTTTACAGAAACAAGAAGCGAAAGCCCAGGAAGAAGGTAATTCCTCAAAAGCTCGACGGATGAACCGTATTATAAAGCAATATGCTGACGCCATTAAACGTCACGACGCGGGACAGCCAATAGCAGTGGATGAGTTACCCACACCGGCTGGGTATGGACCACTGCCGACTGGTGCTACGGGAGTGAGTATTGTCATAGACTATGTATATTATTAACTACTGTAACGTCACGACGCGGGACAGCCAGTAGCAGTGGATGAGTTACCCACACCGGCTGGGTATGGACCACTGCCGACTGGTGCTACGGGAGTGAGTATTGTCATAGACTATGTATATTATTAACTACTGTAACGTCACGACGCGGGACAGCCAGTAGCAGTGGATGAGTTACCCACACCGGCTGGGTATGGACCACTGCCGACTGGTGCTACGGGAGTGAGTATTGTCATAGACTATGTATATTATTAACTACTGTAACGTCACGACGCGGGACAGCCAGTAGCAGTGGATGAGTTACCCACACCGGCTGGGTATGGACCACTGCCGACTGGTGCTACGGGAGTGAGTATTGTCATAGACTATGTATATTATTAACTACTGTGACGTCATGACGCGGGACGGCAAATTGCAGTGAATGAGTTAGTCACACCGAGCAACGGAGTGAGTATTGTTACAGGTTACCCATATTATTATTCGGAATGGGAGGGTCCGGCAGAGAACCAAGCAGCTGACATAACCCACAGAATAAGCCAGCTGAAGTTGCAATGTTCCGGTTATATTAGCCGTAGATCCAATTACCGTCGGGGTAGATGTGTTCTTGAGTGGAGACCGCGAATCGGCAAACGTAAGGTAGGACGCCCTCGTGCTAGGTAGAGCGGCCCTTTTCACAGCTTGGCAGTTGGAGTTGGCAATGATATTACTGACATCGGGGAAGGAAAACATCGTGAGGAAACCTGGACTTATAGTTTAAACTAGCCTCTGCCAGCGGCACTACCCGCGTGTGCCAGGGACGTGCTACCGGGACAAAAAGTCTATGTTCTTCCCCAGGAAGCTATCCAAAGAAAAAATAAGAGAATAAAGAAAACCACCACCTTCCTGGTCTATCTCCTTGCCAAATTTTATCGAAATCCGTTCAGTGATTTAGGCGTGAAAATGTAACATACAGACAGAGTTACTTTCGAATTTATAAGATTTCTAATAATATAATTCAATCATGATTCGAAATACTTATTAAAAAAAAAAAAAAGCCGATTGGCGTTAAAAGGTAACAAACAAACATACTTTCTCGTTTATAATATTAGTTTAGGATAAGTCTGAAATCGCCAACCCGTCTTGAGCAAGCGTGGTGATCAATGCTCGTGCCTTCTCTATATAAGAAGAGGTTTTTGCCGTGCAGTGGGACAATAATAGGCTGGCGTTATTATTATTACGTCTAGCAGTAGACAGATAAAGACTGATGATGATCATGATGATGCTCACTTTAGTTCACTTGCACCAGAAATTACTAAATGTATTGAGCGCTAAACACATTTAATACACAATTCTGTCCCTGTCAACTTCAATTGATTGACAGAAATAGAACGATGTTTTGAATTCGTTTAGTGATTTTGGTACAGGCGGGCCTTGTTTAGATTACGATAAAAAAGCATGACAGAATAATTTGCGAAATATTTAATTGAAAAACCCGTAAAATTTAATGACCTTGTAATGATGAGCCGCTTCTATAAATAAATGAACCCCTAAAACGTTTTTGGGCTTCTTATGATGCACACTTTTTTTAATAAATGAGCCTCTTTTTAATCTTCTCGTCTTTTCTCACAGTTGGTCGTAGTTACTTTTGGCTATTTAGTATTTTCAGGACACCAAAATATGAATTATTTGAGGTTTGATTACAGATATTTCCTTTTTTCATTGTCATACTGAATATTCTTTCAGTCGAGTGCCGGCCCGTCGCCCCCTCCCTCCCGCGCGGCCCCTGCGGCCCCCGAACCTACTCCGAGTACAGGGCAGGCGGCGCGGCGGGACCAAGTGCTAGCGGTGTTGCTGAAGAGACAACACCAGTTCAAGGAGGCCGCTATATATCATAAGAAGAAGGGTACGTTTGATGACTAATTATTATTATTATTATCTCCTTTACACATACATACAAATACATATACTCACGCCTTCTTCCCGTGGGGTAAGCAGAAATTACAGAACGCCACCTGCTACGATCCTTACATACAATTTTTTTTATGGCTTTTCGCATTTTACCTTGAGAGGTCACTGCTTAACCAGACTATTCTGTGGCTGCCTTAAGCAGATTCTAACACCCGTATTCAAGAATGATACTTATTTAAGTATGGCAGCAACACTATGCTAAGTAAGGCATTTCTCACTGCGTTCGTCATGACAGGCCATTTAATTCACAAACAATACTCAAGCGACACTCCACTAAGCGAATGCACTGCGTCGAATAAAGATCTGTGATTGGTCCGTTTCTGTTGCTAAGTTCTCTCTAATGTTTGGCAGATTGGCGGATGACATAAAATATAACCTTTAAAGTTTTAAACGTTTTGTCAGTTGTGAACTAACAATTTCCTATATTTCTTTGTAAATTTTTTGTGTGCTGATTACTAGTGATTGTTGTTTCGATTTCTAAAAATATGGATATAAATAATATAACTACGTCTTTAGGTTCATCAAGCTCAACCTAGAATAATATATAGAATAAAAGAACAAATAGCTATAGAAGAATATTATATAGAATAGTTATAAGGTCTCCTGTTATCATCTGTAAATCAAAATATTGTAAGGTAGTAGGTAGGTACGTAGTTGTTATTGTACTTATCAAAGTTCAGCCCTTTCATAGAGAGGTAAGGTAGTAGGTAGGTACACATTCTAACGCTAGGTTTCATAAGTGCCCAAGTTATTTTAATTGTATTAACTAAATAAGGTAAGTACCTGGAAACTGCCAGAAGAATAAAACCTTAAGGCCACTAGCAACTGATAAATAGGTGGCACTGGAAGGCCTCTTGCAGTCAATTTCTCTAAGTCTTCATTTATCAGTGGCAAGAGTATAAATTGTACCACATCTTTCGAAAATCTGTAGCGTCGTCTAAATTCATCCGAACTGTAATAATCAAAAGGATCTTGGAAATCCCGTATCACTTTTCTGGTACTTATTATTGTTTGCTCATTGATATACCTAACTATCAAATTCTTCTTCGCTACTGTAATCCATTATAAAAGAACGGCCCTAGAATCAAAAACAACCTCAAACAACGCAAAACCAAACCTTGAGAAACAAAAATAACCAACTTTTTGACGTATGCTGGACACTATGCGTTGCTTGATATAGCTAGCCGGCTACCTTACCTATGCGTCCATTTTAAGGGACGCATAGTGCCGATTGCCGCTCAAGTATGGTCTATGAATAGGTTTTAGGACCCTGTGCGCCCGCGCGCACTGTGAGACCTCATAGTAATGTTCATGAATACGGGCCTAAGGCTCCAGCCAGGGGCGAATTTCTTGCATTACTAAGCGACTGCGCGCTAAGGGCACCCCCTGTGGGGTACGGACCTCGGCTTAGGGCGTCGCTGGGGGGACGGCAGCAAGGTGGGGCAGGCTGGATCAAGTTTGGCGCTTACATAGTCCTTTTGCTTCGTTCACTTTCATACATCTGGTCATACTCGCACGCCGGCACCGAGTACTACGCCCCTGACCTTTCTGAAGAACATCACTAATAAGGTCACTATATTTCATATAATCCTATGGATTGATATTTGGTGTAATTGTCATTCAATAGGATTATATGGACTTAGAGGGCTGTATTGATGAGTTTAATTCTGTAAATACATACTTGTTACGGTCGCAAATCATATTTTGTTCAACATACAATCCGACACTGGCCTGCAAATTGCAAAAAAGGTAAGAAAACTTGAATTTCGCGAGCCACCTGACGCTTCCGCGATATGCTTTGGTTAAAATGTTTGATTAATATTACGTTGATTTTCTGTTAATTATGGATAAATGATTGAGCTTGAATTGTTATTAAAAACAAAAAAGTCTGTTATAAAGCATAAAAGCCCGATTTAAAATAAAAACAAAATTTTTTTTAAGTCACTTGTCAACTCTGCTTTCATGCCTCTTTTGCCACATCGAACACTAACTGCCCCTATCACTGTATTATTATCTCATTTATTTCATTACAACATATATTTTTTTTTTATATTAGAATAAAAAAACATTTAAAAAAGGTTCCCACCGTTACCGAGAATAGGGTCCAAGCTACTGGCGGTCAGGGCTCCAGAGAGAGGAACCGTCTAGCAATGCGAGCCGTGTCTAAAAGTACCGCTTTCTAAATCAAGCCCTTGATCCAGCTGGCCAACGAGAGCCTCCTCAGGTGTTGGTCGAGGCTCTTGATTATTAAGCTATTGTTTGTCACGGCTATCGGCACAATGATGGCTGAGTCAACGTCCCACATGTGGACAACCTCACGAGCCAAGTTAAGATACTTGTTTTTCTTTCACGGCTTCCACGAGGTTCCCGTCATGCGCGACCGTAATGTCAACAATCATTGTGCGCCGCTATACTCGATCCGCCACCATTATATCAGGCTTATTACATGAATACACGAGAACAAGATCACAACAAGAAGTAATGTTCTTTCACGAGTGTCAATACAGGTGACGATTGCGCGCGTTTTATTTGAACTGGCAATGCATTCCACAATCGAGTGGCCTAGACAGAAAAGGATTTGTCGAAGAAAGTTGAGGAATGCATTGGCATTTTATGTTTCAAGTTATCTGATGACCTTAAAAATGTCGTGTCGGAGTCACAAAGATCCTTAAAACGTATTTTGAGATAGAGAGGGGTGAAAGGGGAAAAGTGCACTTTATTAAGAAGGAAAAGAATATGAGCATTCCAGCGAAGGCGAATTGGTAACCACTTGAGCTTTACACGAAATTTGGGAACATGGTCATATATTCGGAAACCGAATATGAAACTTATACAAACATTTTGAAGCTGCTCCAGTTTATCGGGTTGGTCTTGAGTTAGGTCAAGATAGCTAGCATAGGTAGAAGAAGTGATTGTGCAAGCGCAATCTTTGTGGCAGTCGGTAGATAATTACGCAGTCTCTTCAAACATGTTGCGGATACAAAAAGCTTGCGGCTAACTTTCTGTAGCTGGGTGGTCTGAGAGCAGTACTTGTCAATGAATATCCCTAAGTTTTTAACTTTTTCGCTGCAGGGAATATCAGAGTTTTCATAATAAGTCGAGTTTAAAGTTCAAGTATTTTTTTGTAATATGGACCTAAGTATCGTAACAGAATTATCGATAGTGCACAGTTATCAATACTACACAGTTATCGATAGTACACAGTTATCGATACTACACAGTTATCGATAGTACACAGTTATCGATACTACACAGTTATCGATACTACACAGTTATCGATACTATACAGTTATCGATACTTTTTCAGATCCATAACTAACATGTGGTTGTTAATATGTTATTTCTCGGTTCCAGGTGAAACAGACACAGCAATACAAATGCTTCGGAACGCGAAACGCTTCGACACTCTAATAGAGGCGGCACGGTTGGGACAAACTATCGATATGAGCAAAGTGCCGACACCGCCCCGGCCTGTCAAACCGAAACCGTAAGTACTTAGACAGATGTAAAAAGATGCTTAACGAAGCCGAGAGTCACCTGTTCTTCCCTTAATTATTATATTATTTTAATACTGAACCATACCTGGGGAACCTTCTCGTTGACGTTTTTTATACGTTTAGTTTAAGTGTGACGCATATTTCCCACAACTTGTTCCTTTTTGTGTATATGTTCGTTCTCTGCGTCATGTTTACCGCAAATAAACGTATTTTCTTTCTTTTTCCTATGTTATAACTTAACTGTCAACCAGTCTTACCAAGGGGTATCGTATTACCTACTGGGTTGTGGAGGTCAGATAGGCAGTCGCTCCATGTAAAATATTGGTATTCAGCTGCATCCGGTGAGACTGGAAGCCGACCTCAACATAGTTGGAAAAGGACTACCTAGATGATGAGCTGCTCTAACAACAGATATACCCTCAGTCTACTCCAATTTACGAAAGATCTGAGCTGGCCTATTACACATTTTTCACCGCCCCCAGATCTGACCCAACACCAACAGACCCAACTGGAGACAACTCCTCAATCGACGAACGCTCCGGGTCTTCCAACGACGGCTGGGTGGAAGTCGGAACCACAACAGGAGCGTCATCCAGCGATGATGCCTTCACAAGCCTGTTGAACCAGCTGGAATCTCAAGCGAAAATGGCCAGAGAATATACGAACCATTGCAAAAGCATGGGGCATGTAGCCGAGGCGAAGATGTATGAGAAACTGAACGAGCGCGTCAAAGAAGACCTTGATATTCTGAGGGTGGCTATGCTGTAAGTAAATAGATGTTAATTAGATCTACTCATAGTTTTAGGTAACCAGTCCACTTTAGCTACCCAACTCCATAGTCCAATAACTACCTTTATTTTCCATTTTTATTTATTTATTGTTCACAAAATCCGCAGCTTTTTGAAATTTTTCAAAGAGCTGCGTTTTTTTTTCTTTTTTTTATCCTGCAAATAGTCCTACACCAACCGGGGGTTGTCCTTGGGTGCACTTAGATAGTGCGTACAGGGATAATCGTCGGTTGGTACCTCATTCCATTGAAAGCGTCTATACGGGCTTGTGCGAGTTGGCTTCGGCCCCACGTACGCCTTCCAAAGGTCCGGGACCTCATGGTTTGTATTTATCGTTGTAAGCAATTACTTTTTAGTTATCAAGTCCTTTATCTTTATATATTGATATTGCAGCAATAATCGCGGTTTACCCGGCTTTCATTACGTGATGCGTGAGTTTTCTATCACACAATGCAATACCGACCTTGGAGTTAACGACTTAGAGCTGACAATCATGCGTGGCATCGCTTACAATGAGGCTAAAGATATTGATACCTACGTGAGATTCGAGTTCCCGTTCCCACAGGTGAGTACTATTCAGTTGATCTTTTACTCAGCTATACCATATTTAAAATAAAATACAATAACTTTCTATTATAAACCAGTAATCCCACGAAAACAAACAAAAATACGGCGGGATTTTATAGGGCATATAGGTACGAGGAACAGGGTGTAATGTTCCACATACCTTCATAGAAAAGGGAGGATCCTCCGACCAGACGGGTGTCGTGTCTGGTGGGCGACTGCACGACGATTGATGTCGGATAGTCGCGGGGTAAACTCTGCTTGCGCGATGCAGGATTTGCGTGACGTCAGTATGACGCGCAGCTCGCATGTGGCGATGTAGATACCGCTACAGGCACATGATTTGTAACTCTCGGTATTAAGCCGAGCATTGAGAATCAAACAGATCGTATCCCAGCGCATTCATAAAACACATTGTTGGATTTTGAACCCTCGGCGCTTAGCTATGCGTTGAAAATCCAGGGCCTGCGAACGTGGAAAAAACATTGACAGGACGACTAGTAAGTGTTCTGTTTCTTTCAGGGACGGCTTTGCTTTTCATTAGGTTCCGTACCCAAATGGTCCCAAAGGGACCTTTTCACTAACTCCTAAATATTTTCATCATCATCATCAGCCTATAATGTTCCCACAGCTGGGACACAGGCCTCCCCTCTGTGAGAGGGAGTGGGCCGTAATCCACCACGCGGGCCCGGTGCGTGTTGCTAGATGTCACATGTCTTTCCAATTTTTGGTTCTAAGACATGACGGTTTCCTCTCGATGTTTTCCTTCACCGTTTTGAGTATTTGAAATATTTTACGAGTTATATATTCGTAAAATATATGGCTACGTATTCGCACAGAATACGTGTTACAGTGGCCTGTACCATGGCAGAATAAAATAAATAATAAGGAATAAAAACTTATTGATTTTGTGGTTCGGTCGTTTGGGAAGCTTCGTACGCGAGTCCTACTCGCACTTGGCAGCTTTTTTTCATAAGACTTTTCAACCAATTCCAGGAAGCGCCCGTATCAGATCGAACGGAAGTGGTGAAAACGACGAACAATCCCGAGTACAATGCAGTGTTCCCACTGACCATAAACCGCAACCGAGCGTGTCTGCGGGTCTTCAAACGACACGGCATCAAGTTTGAAGTGTGGAACAAAGGGTAAGTTGGGGAAACGAGGTAGGACCCATTTTGAAGCAATAGGCTAGCATGAGTATCGCGACAAAATGTTTCGTCGGATTATCTCACGCCGAAACAAGATTAGGCTATGCAAAAAACCTGCCAAGTGCGTGTGAGACCACGCGCAAATATCCCATATCGCAAAAACGATTAACTTAAACAGACGTCTGTTTAAGTTAATAGTTTATAAGGGTTCAGTTTTTGTCATTGGGCTACGGAATCTTAAAAGTTGTCGTAAATATACCTATTAATGAGCTCTCATTTCGGCGCCTGATAAACAGAGTTCGGAATTAGGTAGAGTTATTTATGTACTTGCATCGAAATGTTGGATAATGAATGTTAATATGGATCTTCCCGGGATTTCTAATCGACAACCCCGTGTGGCCAACAATATTACAAATAAATAATAATAAAAACTTCAGAGATAGACAGACAAATAAAACAAAGATAATTAACATATAATTTTTATTAGTGTTTACATTAATTCACAATACAAATTCTCATACTTATACCTCGCCTTTTTATAAATAAGAAAATACTTTTGCTTCTAGCCTAGACTCGTGAGGGTTTGCTTATTCAAACGGCCCATCAGAATCATTTTCCTTGTTCGATTCATTCATAGTACCACTAAGATTTGAAGTGTTCGCTTCCGACATTACTGTAAAACTTTTTTATTTAATAAATCACGGGATATTTCTGCTCTTTAAAATGAATCTCGGGATTTGAGGCATATCCACTTTATTATTTCGCCGTATGAAATCAGTGTAAGTACATAAATAACTCTACCTATTTCCGACCTCTGCTGATAAATGCGACGGGAAAATTTAATCGTGCGCTCATGATTGTTCGGCTGGACTTAAACTTTGAAATGGCCAGAGACCAGACCTTAGAGCCTGCGCCTCTTTTCATATAAAACAGTTTTTTTTCTCTGTATTCGAAGAGTTCGTGGCCCACCAGTTGACCAGGTTAAGTACTAGTCCTTTGGAAGTATGGACGAACGAGGTGGAAAGTTCCTCCATGGTCCATTGCATAGACAGGATCCACCGACCAGTTGGGAGTGTGGTCGTCTTTGCGGCCCCGAAGAGGGCGCGAGGAATCTGTTATTGGGCTTTATGGCCCCTTGCCAGTGGAATTTTTCTCTCGGTCGTCATTGGGTTTCCCTCTCTCTCCCATAGGAGAGGGTGGCAGTGCCTTTTTGCACACCTAGTTGCTGAGGGGTTTACCTCCCGTCACCGATCTGTAGTGTGTGACTGTAGGAGCGCCCGAAGTGCTTCTAGACGCCCGTGCGTACAGTTGGGTGTTGTGTCGACATGTATATATGCTGATTCCGCGGTAAACTTTGTTTGCGCGATGTAGGATTTGTGTGACGTCAGATGTCTTGCGTAGTTCGTATGTGGCGTTATACAGGGTCGAATTAAATTAGTAGAGTATCGATATCTAAACATGATCAAACAAAAAGAGCCAGCTAGTTACGTTTGACCTGTAGATGTCACAACAGTAGTTAAGATGCATTTTAGGATTGTAAATGTACTGTCATTAATTATTGGGTTGTCAAAGTCTGATGTTGTTACATCATATACAGGGTTACTTGTTATTCGACGTATATCCGTCAGGAGCTGATAGAAGGGCCAAAATGCAACAAATTGAACCCCCCATATGTATAGCCGAAATTCAATAGTTTTCGAGATATTTGAATTTTAAGGGTTTTTCGGGAATGATGAGCGATTTAAGAATATTATCTTACCAATATATTCAATTTAAGCTCAAAAAAATGTTGTCTCGTTAAAAAAATTACTATGACATATATCGTAAAAACTAAAATCACTTTTTTTTATTTTTTTTTATTTTGTTGAATTAAGTAGTTTTAATCATGTTCATAGCTTAATTGAAGTGCCAGCTACAATAAAAAAAAATTAATGGTACCCATACAATATGTAGTTTTTATTTTATTTGGAATTACATGTAAAATTTTGGGTAGATATCGAAAAACCCTTAAAATTCAAATACGTCGAAACAGAATTTCGGCCATACAAATGGGGGGTTCAATTTGTTGTATATTGGCCTCCTATCAGCTCTTGATGGATATACGTCGAATTACAAGTAACCCTGTAGAATGCCAATATTCAGTGGCTTCTAAATAAACCAAAGCCGTCCCGAAACACAAAACAGAAAGTGGGTGGAACAAAGCTATAGTTATAAACTTTATGGGCTAAATGCTTTTAAATGGGATAATCTAAAAAAAAAATATTTCTTTCATTCAACGTGCAAAAATATACTTTGAAAGCTAAGATATTTATTTAGTTCAAATGCCAATTATCAGATAGACTTTTTAAACTATTTATGTATTTTATGTAGTTAGATTCTTTCTTAGATTATTGAATGGATTTAATAGTTTTGCATCTTTTGAAGATTACAATTATTTACAATACAGCATATCTAAGTTACCGACTTAGATATGCATCCTATTTCAGGTTGTGTCGAACTGTCTTTATGTTTTTTTTTCTTTTTGTAAAGGCTTCTCTTGGTTACTTTTAAATGTTCCGTGTTGCAGCATGATGCAGTTTTTCATGACATTTTGTATTAAATACAATTTGTTATTCATGCCAGCGTGTTTTTTTTTGTGGATTAACCGCGCAACATATTCATAACATGGGCAAATTAATGACAATATGAATATACAGGGTGTCAGGGACATCGAAACCGGATATCATGGATTCTGCACATCATTCTTCCCCCCTGCATAGGAATTTTTCGTCGGTCATCAATAAAAAAATTTCTGTTTCATAGAAAAATGGAATATCTACGCTGTCAAAATGTATGGCAGAGCAACCTTTTTTAAAATAACCTACGAAAATTTCCCACGCAGGGCGGCTCAGAATGTTGCGGGAAAGCCCGAAAGGGTTACCGTGGCCCGTGGCACAGGCAACTGAAGGAACACGGGCGGGTTTTAGTCAGTAAGAGTCTGACACGCCCTCCCGCTCCGCCCAGAGCGGGAGCAGTTTATTCATGATTTCCCAAACTAAAAAAAAGGGGGTTTCAGAATCATGTACTGAATCCATGGTAACAGGGTGTCGAAGTCCTTGCCACCCTGTATATATTTATATGTTCTCTTACATCATTATTCATTTTGTTGGTTGTATTTATGTACTCACCGGACGACGTCACTACGTCAGCGCCGGCTGTCGCTGAAAACCAGCGCTGGGGCTCTGTCTTGCATAGGGTCGCGGCATAATGCTGAGCGATAACCGTTTTGCGTAGATGTGACGCATGTTTCCCCCAACCTTTTCATATTTTCTGTGTTTGTGTTATTTTTTGCGTCTTGTTTACCGCAAATAAACGCATTTTCTTTCTTCTTTTCTTTCTTTCACAAAGGGTTGGGCAAATGGCCCGCACATTGGACAGCCCAGTCTATTGCTTTTGGTTCTAATGTCGGGTTTTGGTTAACAAACTTTCTGAATAATTATATTTTGACGCTAGGCTTGAATTAACAATATTGGAAAACTATCGCACATTTCAGTTTTTTTTTTTTGGTTCCTGTACATAAAGGCCAAATTCATTCGCACTCAATTTGTATCGTTCATAAAGATTATTGTAGAAGTGCCTTATAAATAATAATACAATGTTAATTTCTTCATCAAAGTATGGTCTGCTGTCAGATGGCATTTTAATGCCTGCAGACCTCTTAGAAATGTTTAACGAAAACGTACAACAGTTTCTTGCTTAAATGGTGGTTATGAGTTTCGCGTCATCCTTTATGTACAGATACATCATTTTGACTGCCACGCCATGAAAGATACTATATATAAACTCGCTTAAAGGTGGAAATTGTCAAAAATTGTATGTTCACTAAAATTCAAAAGTTCAAAACATCGTTTTATAATCCCGATGGTCCTTTTTAACATCATTTGCCTCATAAAATCACTAAATACGTTTAGCCTTAAACGAAATTAAAACGTCCTGTTTCTGTCAATCATTTGAAGATGACTGAGACGGGACGATGTTTCAAATACAGGGTGTCACAAGACCCATCGCATATCCGTTATGTACACATTTTGAACATCAAACTAAGCAACATTGAGCAAAAATGATTGCTGGGAAATTAATTTTATTTTTGGTGTGAAAAATCACTGTTTACGTCAGCGTGCAATGTAACACACGCAAAACATTGTGTTTATGGGTACATGCAACGGGACAGGGGTAGTGTGAGTATTTAAAGTTACGTTATAACTTATAACATTAAAAACTAGATTTCACGAAAAAAAGTTTTAAAAAACATTGTTCGATCTTTGACCTTCAATTAAAGTTCTGAGGTATGGTTCAGTACAAAATATATCATAACGACAGTATAAGTGACTTTCGGCTTCATCAAGCGTCTTTTTACACCCGTAATATTTAAAGCTAAACGTATTTAGTGATTCAGCGAGACAGCAAGCGGGCTTTAAAGTACGATGCTAAAACGGCTCTTTTCTACAGACCACTTTAACGACCTAATATAATTTCAAAGGCCTTTGGCAGTCAAAAAGTTACCCCTTGTCCTACCGAGCCTGGCATGTGTGTGTAGTACCTAGCTAGTAGCGTGTAGCGTGTTGTGCGGGTGGCGCAGGTGCGGCGGCTGCGCTGAGAGCCTCCTCTGTTGCAGCGGCTGGTTCCGGAGCGACACGTTGCTCGGCACTGCTAACGTAAAGCTGGCCCCGCTGCAGGAGGAAGTCACGCTGCATGACTCTTTTCCGGTAAGTTTATTTCATAATAACTCGCCGGCTTTCTGACCGGTTGGCGCAGTTGGTAGCGACCCTGCCTTCTGAGCCGCCGGTCCCGGGTTCGATCCCCAGACAAGTCAAACATTTGTGTGCATGAACATGTCTGTTTGACCTGTGTCTGGGTGTGTATATGTATATAAGTATGTATATCAGTCATCAGGTTACCGTAGTACAGGCTGTGCCTAGTTCGGGACCTGCATGTCGATTCTGTAAAGGCGTGAAGTGAACACTTAGGTGAAGTGAGCGTGGAGTGAGCTGTCAGTGTCATCCCACTGATGCTAGGGATTGACCAAGCATTACATTTAGATTCATAATCGAGATTTTATAAAAAAAAAAAAATATGCTAATACTGTTGTTCTTTTTATATTATTTCAAGGCTAGTATTTAAGTGGCAAAAATTACTATTAACGGGTTTTTTTTTATAAAACAGCAAAACAGAAATTCTGTCAGAAACTTAAATAAGTTACTGTTTTATTAAAAAAAAAAACTCTAAATAATAGTATTTAATCATTTAAATACTAGCCTTGAAATAATATAAAATGATCAACAGAACTAACATTAAAAAAATGTAATTAAAATCTCGATTATGATTGTAAATAATGCTTGGTCAATCCCTAGCATCAGTGGGGACTACACTGACAGCTCACTCCACGCTCACTTCACCTAAGTTTTCACGGTGAGATGGTTACAGAATCGCAATGCTGAAGACCTTGTGTGGATGTTGTCTCGTATTATTATAATATGCCCATATCCCACCACAGAGTTCAATTATAGGTTAACTGAGCAAGGGAAGTTTACTCAAGTGAGAATTTAGAGAAACGATGGATGGAAGGTGTGAAGCCAGAACCAGATCATATGGCTAGAAAGGAGGTGACTATCGAGATGACGACTAATTGAGAAAGAAAAAGATATGTTGCGCCGAACTGAAATGAATTAGGATAAGGACAAGAGAATGATGATGTGGGAATCCATTGGAAAACTACAACTTGGAGCGCAAATGTGGTGCTGTTCCGCAAATGATAGAACCCTAAAATCCAGTTTTGTCCAGTATATGATTCTAATACCTTACAGAAACTTATGGCGGCTACTGTTAATGCCATTAGTTTGCCATATCCTTATATGTATATAAAAATCAATGCCACTTTTCGTTGTAATTTTATAACTCAAGAACGGATGGAGCGATTTTGCTAATTCTTTTTTTTAGAATATACCTTAAAGTACGAGGATGGTTCATACGGAGAGAAAAATTAAAAAAAAAATGTTAGGCGGTACGAAGTTCGCGGGGTCAGCTAGTACAGTATGGAACCCACATATATGCAATAAATGAAACCACAAGTAATACTAGTCCTCAGTAATATAGCAAAATTAAACTTTTAATTTAAAACCGTAAATTAAAAATGTGTAATTTTCAAACAATATAAATATGAAAATAAATTCAGTAAAATTAAACACTCTGTTTTGACAACGTACCTTTTAGTTCCTTCAAATGATAAATGATAAATGATTTTATTTCTGTAAGTAGGTTTGAACAAACACTTTTACACGTCAATCATATTTTTTTTTTAAACTAGATGGGTCGGCGTTTCCTATCTGACTACTCTGAGAAGAAAGGCCGAAACAAACTCAGAGGTCACAGTCTCTTTTAAAGTCCAGACAAAATCTTGGTCAGGTCATGTGAAAGCTATGTAGATCCGTGTCTGCAATGGTCTTTTGAGGAAAGAACCACACAGATTGAGTGGACCTGTCCAGTCAGTGCACGCAATTGTCAGTAATCGTGCAGCTCAACTTAGACTCAAGGAGCTCAACGATTCGACGAACAATACCAAAGAAAGGACATTTGAGTAGGCCGCATAAATTACTCAAACTGTCAGATCATGATTACGTTGAGAAAAATACAAAAATAAATATAAATAAATCAATGACCAACATAGTTCTCACATTCACAATAATTAGAATAATATTATAATAATCTTTGAGGACCATGTAGATTTGTGTCTGAAATGGTCTTTTGAGGAAAGAACCACACAGATTGAGTGGACCTGTCCAGTCAGTGCACGCATTTGTCAGCACCCGTGTAGCTCAACTCAGAACTTAAGGAGCTCAACGATTCGACGAACAATACCAAAGAAAGGACATTTGGGTAGGCCGCATCAGTTACTCAAACTGCCAGAACATGATTAAAACTGCAACAAAAACACACATAGTCCTCACATTCACAATAATTTAAAATAATATAATACTTTATACAGTAAATATTAGTGTCATTGTATATGTAAATAAGTATAGATACTTATAGCAAAGATCAAAAGTAAAAGTAGTTAGCGAAATAAAATAAATTAACATTGCCTGTGCTTTATTGGAGCAACTCAATCCCAAGCCTTTTTGTCCTCAATATAGTCTTTGACAGTATAATAGGCATTCTGGCATAGTTTCCTTTTTATAAAAGATTTGAATTTATTAAGGCTTAGTGCTTGAATGTGGCTAGGAAGTTTATTATAAAAACGTATACATTGGCATCTAAACGAGCCACCTATTTTCTTCGTTTAGGTGTACCGATTTCCATTTTAGGCAAATATGTTGAGTACCTAACAGCGTCGTGATAGTTTGCACTGCATAGCAACGTCTCTTTTCAATGTTTAAGAATTCGAGTTCATTGAATCATTGACTTAGTAATCCAAATCTACAGAGTGTTCAAATTTACAAAAAATTTAAAGTCTACTTCTTGACCTAATTACTGGACTGGTTCATTTTTTGGATATGGTCAGCAAATGCGATAACAAATGCATGTGGTTTCATTTATTGCATTATAATATGTAGAATCCATACTGTATAGCCTAAAAAAAAATAGGGCCTCTTCATAAGCCTTAGGGCGCGGCAAACTAGGCAAATAGTTTGCCGTCTGTTTTTTACCGCGCGTTATTCTTGCACGCTTTATTTATTTTCATGTGCGTGTTCCAAAATCAATATTTTTCTTTTTATTTAAAATAATGTTAAGCGCTAAGATATCGTGTCTAATAATTAAAAATTATGATGTAGTAAAAAGCCCATATGGAGCCTTCGGTCTAAATTGAGTGTTACAAAAAATAACTTTTAGAAAAGACTTCACATAAGTTATTATTATGTCCACAGCTATACGATGGTCGCCGCACAGTCGGGGGCTCACTGGAGATCAAGCTGCGTGTGCGCACACCAATGCTACAACAACAAGTAAAGACCTCCAAACATCGTTGGCTCGTCCTAGATGATGTCGCTGCGTTTTAAGAAGCTTCGACGCAGAAAACAGTACTGAAATTAAAGTCCAGAAAGTTTGTTCGTAAAAACTTATTCGACTCGTTATTTCACAAGCATTACTCTTCGTTTTAGGCCTCGCCGTTGTCGGGTAAGAAAATAGCGCCCTTTATGTTGTGTATCTCAAGTGTTAATAATAATGACAGGTTGACCGTACATTGTACGTAGTTATGTAGAAGATAATGTTTGCTTTTGAATTAACTGAATTAGACAAATGTGGAAACGAACTTTCTGGGACTCTTCAAACGATGATCAAAGTCAAGGAATCAGCGGTATTTAACCTGCGGGGTAATTGCATAACACGAATAAATGCAATGTCTTTCATTTTGACAATCGACAACATTCATTGCGCTTTTCACGTTGTCGAGCAGACGAGCAATGGATTGAGAGTTTCCTTGAAAATCCTTCGGATTGTGAAAAAAAAGTGTGTTACACAAGGTACCGATTTGACAACTGATTTTGTACTTTTTATTTTTTATTGGAAATATGAAAATAAATGCAACCTGCATAGTACTGTAACGCAAACATACACAGCTTTCAGCTAAGGATTTGTGAAGGTCGTTAAAATGGCCAACTACTTCGATGTTAATGTTCCGGCCGTCGCGAGAATGCGTTCCTGACACCTGTCAGTGCGATAATTTTGGTAACTCATAAATATCAAATTCGCCAAACAGGTGTTCGTTTGTATGAAACTGACAGATGACAAGAACGCATTTCTCTTGTCGGGCCCACAATTACTGTTATTATGGCACACGATTAGCGTGTTTTAACCCTCTGAATGTAATGCTTCGTCCATCTATTTGTCACCCAACCCAAAGCTTAACACCCTCATGTGGTTCCGCCCGCCGCCCACATAAATTTAAGTGCAGCAAGCCGTTAGATTTTTAGATCCTCCGCTGTGATCCCACAAATTCATTTATTTTTATAGAGCTTGGCTTGCTAGATAATAACTTAACGACGTGTGTCGCCGGACATGGCGTACTGCAAAAGTTACACAAAATCTAGCGTGGCGTGGTGTAAAAGACATTGCATGGCCCACACGGCCTGCTGTTCTAGAAAAACCTTAAATGTGTATGGCGGTGAGAGTGTTATTTATTTAGATTTTATACAGACGGACAGCATTGCAACTGCATAACAAGAGCTACTTAGCTGGAGCTCTAGCAGTATACAGGGTGTTAAACGGGGTCTGGACCCCATGAAGCTCATAAATGATTAGTGAAAAATAACAACTTCCTATACAAAAGACATTAGTACAAAACGTACGCAAGTACCTATGTTTTTTTTTTTAATCACAAATCTGTTTTTGGACAACTGAACAACTTTATATATCTATATCTATACTTTATATTATACAGAGTTAAAGTGTGTGAGTTTGTATGTAGGGGTTAATCCTCGGAACTTCGGCTCTGATTCCGAAAATTCTTGACACTAACGGGAAGCTACAATATTGCCGAGTGTCATAGAATATAATTTGCAGCAGACGAAGTTGCGGGAAGAAGCTATTAAAACATAAAGTTGTTCAGTAAGACAAATAGAGTCACCCCCTTAAGATTCCAGGTGGCTAAATGAAATGAACAATCTTTATAATATGTATTTATAGCAGTTGCAATGCCTTCTGTTTTCAAATACCGTAAGGGTTTGACGATTGCCTAAATGAACACATTCGTGCTGTCTGTTAACGTGTTATAAGTCTCTTCCCGTATTTGTAGTTGTGTCTTGGGAGCATGTTTTTTTCCTTAAAAAAAAAAAACAAAATTGATGTCTTTGTACATATTAATAAGAAATATTTTTATTGTAATATCGAATAATATAAAACTATTGATATTATACTTAGGGTCAGCGAAGGGATATTGACAGTTTGTCGTACGTTTCAAGACAAACAAGAACTATACAAGTTCATGAGATGATAAAATAATTTCTGATATATTTATTTTTATATTTACCAAGGATATAATATCGAATACTTTTCATTGATTTTTCTTGTCCAAAAATACTAAAGTATAATAAGTTGTCGTCCGAAAGCGTTTGAGACAATGGAAATACATATTAAGATTTTTTTATTTGCATGAAAGGAGTGTTATACATAGATATGATTATTATAATAAATGTGTAAATTTTTAAATTAATATAATTACATTTTCTTAAAATGGTTACTCGCATTAGTTTATTTGTACTGGTATGGAAGCTATAATGTATAAGTACCATCGTTAGTATATGAAAATCTCGCCTGAAATTCGCGTCCGTCGATTTTTTTAATTTTTTTTTATTCAAGATTAATTAATATAAAACGCAAGCAACCTTGAACTCTATTTAAAATGCATAGTACTGTCACAAATAAAAAGTGGAGAATCGATTTGGAACCCTACTCTATAAGTATTAAGGTTTATAATCATAAAGCTCACATTCAGACGAATACAGTTCACAGATTCACAGCTGAACGGACAGTTTTATTTTTCACCTTTTATAAAAATACAGGGTGTTTCTTTTACCTACCATGTCTACCTAAAGGGGATTTTTAAAGATAAATAAAAAAGGTTATATATCAGCATTTATATGTATCATAGTAACTGTTTTATGCACTGTCTATAAGACAATTTAGCTGTACAGGCTTAGCTGTGGGTGCGGCTAGGCGAATATGTGACTCTTTGATAAAGACAGTCCACTATTATTGTAATTGTAAATTATGAATATAAATGTTCTATGTTAATAAATGTAATAATTAAAGATCTGGTTGATCGTTTATCGTTGTATTATTTCATATACAGGCTGAAATTTAAAACTTGCGCCAACTCGAAATAGTAGGTTCAGTAGCTGTCACATATTCATACTTAATAAATTGTCATTACCCAAAATTACATTCTTGAAAAAAAAAAACGTGTTGTTATCGTCTTAGATTATAGTGCTAAATAAGTTATTGTCTTCAAGTAGACACGAATTCTCCTCGTTCCTATAAAATTTAAATAAACAAAAAAGAAAATTAAAGTATCCATTTTAGCGCGCGTCCAAAGAGCAATCCATTAATTGCAGAGTTCACAACACGAAGCAAGTTGCCAACGCGTTGAGCTAGCGGTCATTTACCAAATATTGACCGTTCCTACGAAAAAAGGGCGCGCGACGACGTTGCCAAATTGCTTGCCTACGCTATCCCTTTCCTCTAAATTTTATTTATAGCACGTTGAGTTCAGTATGGAAGCCACATATACAATAAATGACACCACATGTACATTCCACAGAAGTATAGCAAAATTAAATATTAAATAAAAAACGTAAGTTAAAAAAGTGAAATTTTCAAACAAAATAAATATCAAAATAAATTCAGGCAAAATAAACACTCTGTTTAGACAACGTACTTCATACCTTGTCGTTTAGAGGTATATACCTACCCATTTTACATTTTAGGCAAATAAGTAGAATACGTAACTGCGCGGCAGCGTCGTGATAGTTTGCACTATGTGGCAACGACATTGTTCAATGTTCAAGGATTCAAGTTTGTTTGATAGTGACCTAGTGATCGAATTCTAGTGTTCAAATTTGCTCAAAATTAAAACTCTACTTTTTGACCTAATTATCTACTGGCCAGATTTCGTTCATTTTTTGTGTGGTTTCATTTATTGCCTATATGTGGTTTCCATACTGTATATTTTCATTTGGCGCACATATTCAAAACAAAATCAAAATGCTTCAAATTAAAATGTAACACCTTTTTTATTTCAATAAAACTTTATTTATTTATTCAATTTCATCCTGTTTATGAGGACAGCAGTGTGACGATGGGACCATTACAAAATTAACTGCTTGCGATCAACGTTGCGCACCGTTCCCCTTCCCCTCGGATCGCGATAGCGCATAGACGTGCTTTCCGTAAAATACAAATATTTTCATTTTTTAAATTAAAAACAAATAGTTATTTCGAAATTGAATGTTAAATATAATTCGCAAAAGTACTAGGCGCGCATAAAGTTTGAAGAGAACGCCAAACGCGGAGTACTGGAGGAAACGGGCCGGCAACAGTCGAGACGGAGATAGAAGACGGTCGAATACCTGCTGCGCTTACGCCGTGCGTGCGTCATCCTTAGCGGCCGCCGTAACTCAAGGACGATAGTGATTAGCGAGTAAGTTACTTAGTACTTTGCTTTGTTTTGGTTTTTGTTTCTGGAAATGCAAACTAACAAGTTAAGGGAAGATGTATAAGACACCACCCAAAACTTCTCCGAATAAATACACACCGCTTTCGGAGTCTGACATCCGGAAGCTGCACGCAGACGATGACTCAACAGGAAACATTACCCAGAGAGCCAAAACCAAACGCGGATGCCGCACGGATGAGGCCACCGGTGATGCCCTGGATATGTTTAAAGACGACATCAAGAAGATGATCAGTGAGATGATGTGTACTCAGAGCACCCGATTGGACAAGTTGGAAGGTCATTTCGAGGAAATAAAAAATCATTACTCAGATATAAAGGTAACAAATGCTGATCTCGAAAAGGCAATGACAGCGATTTCCGATCAATTACACTCACTCGAAAATAAAATTACGGGATTAGAACAACAACGTGGCTCCATGGTCATCCAGTTAGCCACGCTAGAAAACAAGTTGGATATTCTCGACCACAATCTCATAAAAACCTCAATAGAACTACGCAATGTACCCAAAAGGCAGAATGAGACCAAAATCATGCTGTTTGAAACTATAACGCACCTGTCACGACATCTAGGCCTTGTAGCAGAATCCGCTAGTATCCGCGATGTTGTAAGACTACCCTCAAAAAAGGAAAATATAACATCGAGTTTATCTGTTGAGTTCTACAATACTCTGACGAAAACGAATTTTCTTGCTGCCGTTAAAGACTACAATAAACGCAATCCCCAAGACAAGATAAAATCAACCCATCTGAATTTAAAATCTGCACAGGAAACACCTATTTACATCACCGAGCTATTAACAGCGAATTCAAAAAGGTTGTTTTATCTTACTAGAAACCATGCTAAGCAACACCAGTACAACTTTTGTTGGACGTCAAATGGAAGAGTTATGCTAAAAAAGGATCCTGACAGCCAGACTATCGTGGTAAAAAGCGAAGAACAATTGAAGCAGCTGGCAACAATAGTCAAAGCATGACTACCTGCATTTAAGTACACCCTGCTATATTTTATAAACTGTTTGAATACTTTAGCGATTTGTTCGAATTGCTCTGTTAAAATAGTAAATACATACCTAATCAAAACATACATACACATACATACTATTTATTATTACTCTCAGCACAACATACTCTCACACATGAATTACTCAACACCTACATATTACAACTACACCATGTCACCATATACACTCTCAACATATGCTTGCGTTCATCCCTATTATTTTTTACCTAGCTACTTTAATACCATAAAAAACCTGCTTCAAAATTTTCTGCCCCCTATCACAATCCGCTACATACATGTTCCTAGAACAAATACCACCCTTTTTCCTTGTAACCCTCAAACCACCATAACTTTACCGCAAAAATGACTAACATAAACAATTTAATTGACAACATTGACGAACATGCTGTATCAACTATCTATACATGCTCACCTGAGGAAACACTCTCCATTGTGAAGTGTCCTAATAACTTTTTTAAAATCCTGACACAAAACATTCGCTCTATAAACCGTAACTTTTTAAGCTTGCAAACCCTTCTTCACAGAATTTCTATCGACTGCGATCTGGTCGTTTTAACTGAATGTTGGTTGCCATGCTCTAGCAATAGCACTATCCCCATTCTGGATAATTACTCTGCGTTCATGACCACCAAACATTTGAATCAAAGTGATGGAGTAGTGGTGTATTCAAGATCAGACCTGTCTATTACGTGCGAGGAGCCTGATTTCCAAGGATCTGCATCTGGACTTATTATTAAAATTAACCTTGACTTGGCGATAATTTGTATTTATCGATCGCCCTCAATAGACAATGTAAACAATTTTCTCACAGTTCTTAACAACATTCTTCCGTCACTGCATAGATTTAAATCGGTGGTTATAACAGGTGACCTGAACGTGGATATCAAACCTACCACATCTGACTTGCGCTCTCACGAATATCTAAATTGTCTTGCCTTTCACGGCTATCTTCCTGCCCACACCCTCCCGACCAGGGATGGAAATTGTTTGGACCACACGTTCCTCAAAACAACTGCTCCCACCCACACATTCGTGTTAAGCTCCACAATAACCGATCACTCCTCCTCCTTACTGTGCTTACAAGTTAAATGTTTACGAACGGTCGTAAGCTCCTTTTTGGCAAAAGTTGACTATGAAGGGCTTGACAAATCAATGTCAGAACTGGATTTCTCCCCTATTCTAAATATGAAAGATGCAAATATGGCTACCGATAAATTACTGAATTTAATGACTACGGCCATTTCTGCAAATACAAAAGTTAAAAAAGTATCTTCAAAAAAGAGAATCCTCAAACCGTGGATCACACCTGGTTTATTACGGTGCATAAGAAACAGGGATGCTCTACACAAGAAAGTTAAAAAATCCCCAGGAAATGATATTCTAAAACTTACCTACCTTCGTTACAGAAATTTTTGTATTAAAATCTTAAAGAAAGCAAAGCGAATTTATGACACAGAGGAACTACAAAAAGCTAGTAAAAATCCAAAAAAATTATGGGACACTATTAAAAGGGTAACCAACACTACTAAAACTAAAAATACATGTACACAATTACTGACTTTATCATCTTCACCTACGGAGTCCTGCAACACTGTAAACTCATTCTTCGTTAGCATTGGCGAGAGGCTTGCAAATGACATAGTTCATACTACTACGCACCCATTAACAGTCACTCAACCCACTTCGGATACGGCATCGATTTCATCTTTCGTCCTCGACCCTACTGACATCGATGAAATTATAACAGTAATTCGTTCATTGCGGTCTGATGCTGCAACTGGCTGGGATGGTATATCACCCTACATCCTGAAGAGGTACTCAACCTCCCTGGCACCCATACTATGCCATATTTTTAACCTCTGTTTCGAGACTGCCGTCTTTCCCTCTTCTTTTAAAAAGGCTATCATTCACCCAATCTTCAAGGGAGGCGACGGGAGCTTACCGAATAACTACCGTCCTATCGCGGTCCTAACTGCCCTATCCAAGGTACTAGAACGCCTTATCAATAAAAGACTTGTACACTACCTAGAACATTACCAACTAATATCACCACACCAATTTGGATTTCGTAAAAACAAGTCGACCTGTGATGCTGTTCAGGAATTAACTGATAACATCGTGCAAAGTCTAAACAATAATAAAAAGGTCTTAACAATATTTCTAGACCTTGCGAAGGCGTTCGACACCGTCCCCGTTCGTTCTCTTTTACTCAAACTTGAGAGGATGGGTGTCAGGGGGTTACAACTCGACCTCTTTCAAAGCTACCTCACAAATCGATCGCAAATAGTTAAAATTGATTGTCATAGCAGCAGTGAGCTTCCCATCTACTACGGCGTTCCGCAAGGAAGCATTTTGGGTCCCACCTTATTTCTCATTTTTATAAACGACCTATGCAACTTAAATATCCCAAATGCCAAGATAACTTCTTACGCTGATGACACCGCTATAACTTTCGTCGCCAACACGTGGTCTGAGCTCGAAGAAAAAGCACAGCACGGATTTGATGTGGTGTTAAACTGGCTTTATTACCATACGCTTACACTCAATGCCTCCAAAACCAAGCTTATTACCTACTCAATCAGTTCTGCTACCCAACCAAACCTACCGATATCACTTAAAGCTCACACATGCAATCTTCGAACTCAGGCTTCATGCAACTGTGCACCTATATCCTCTACGGATGAAATTAAATACCTAGGTATACTCATAGATAAAAATCTTAAATTTAAATCTCAAATTAATGTCCTTACTGGCAGAGTTCGCAAACTTATTTATATATTTAAAACCTTAAGAAATATTGCAAATCCTATAATTATACGTAATGTCTATTTTGCCCTATGCCTATCTATTATTACATATTGTATTCCCTGCTGGGGCGGTGCTGCAAAAACTTTCCTTAAACCTTTGGAAGTGGCACATCGGGCCATACTGAAAGTGGCGACCTTCCGGCCACTAATGTATCCAACAAATCAGTTATACCAAAACTGGAACGTCCTCAACGTCCGGCAACTTTTTATCTTACAATCAGTTCTGTTGCAACACCGCATAACCCCCTATATTGAAATTACCAAACGCCGAAAAGATATTATTTGTATTCCCCCAAAAACCCGCTTGCCGTTTACTAAAAGATTCTTTTATTATCTAGGGCCGACTCTATACAATAAAATAAACAAAAAATGTCCAATTTATAAATTACCTTATCAAAATTGTAAAAAGTCTGTCCGTACATTTCTACAAGATAACTCCTACGAGGAAACAGAAAAATACCTAATTTAATGAAGATATGATAATCTGTTTAAATGATATATACTTATGTATATATTTATTTTTGGATAATTTTTGTGTATTGTAATACTCAACCAAAACGTAGACCCTCACTCCAATCCCCGTACTTACGCACGCTCACCCTCACGCACCTATACACGCACACACACAAACACACACACACACACACACACACACACTTACACACAAACACACTGGCACACACACTTACACGCACATATACATACACTCTCACACCCACAAATGCGCTCGCGCACTTATGTCTAGCATAATAAGTAAAAACTATATTTTGTAAAAATAAAATGTAATTGTAGTAATAATATAACAATTAGAGGGGTTCGGCACTGTCACTCCTTAATACAGGCTATTTCATAGCCTAGCAAGGGTAGCAGCACTTCACCCACTTGATTGCCAGAGACTGAATGCTACCCTTAAATGTCACATGTACTGCAATCTGTTTTTATATAAATAAAGATATTATTAGATATTATTAGACATAGAGTCGGAGGTAGTGCTCCTATTAACCAGGGCCATTAAAGAATGTGGTGAAATAAAAAGACACATTAAAGTATTTATTGAAAATGGTGATGCAACAAAGGAACCTATCATGCAATTTCACATGTTTTTAGTTGAGCTACTTTGACATATATAAACGTGCACTGACTGGACAGGTCCACTCAAATTTGTGTGGATCCTCAAAATACAACGCGTTCTAAAATATAGTTTTTATTTTTTATTTTAACGTGCAAAGGTGTTTTTTACGAGCAATTTACAGAAATAAAATATTATTTTTTACCATCTATCACTCGCACAGTACCTATTCCTGTTCTGTAAGTGCGAATGAGAGGGCATGATTTGCTCCGCCATTTTCAATTCGTTTCTTTTAACGGTTAGCTATATTAGGGTAAACAATTGATCGACTTTGGGTAACGACAAGTAACCGTCAGTAGGCACTGGTCATTTCTTAGCTGCCACGGCTTATTTTAATTCTTGAATTGTTTTTATCTTTTTATTACGGACGCTTTTAACGTCCACGTCTTTCTAGATCGTTCTCACATGTATAATTAATTACAACATGAATGATGTAACCACTTTTTTGTATCAATATTTTTATTGGAAATAATTACATTTACACTAGGTACCTACTAAATAACTAACTATACAAATAAATACAAAAACTAAAGGAAACTTAGGGGTCAAAGTATTCGTCCGCATCGCTGTCATCCGGAAATGTGCCCAGAAGACTGGCAGCATTGCCACGTTGAATGGCAATGCTAATTCTTTGGCCAAAGAACAACCCAGCCCTCTGGTCACGTGAAGTGTCGACCAGTCGGCGAGACATTTCCTTAAAAAGGAGACGCGCACTCGGGCCCCATGAACCGAGCGTTTCAACCCCATACGGCTCAAAATCTTTTAAATCAATATTTTGATTACATATACATGGAGTTTCTTGCCCGTTCTTCTCCATAGGTAGGTACTATCGAGGAAGTTCATATCTATGCACCTTTAGGACTATTTTCCCTGTAGCGCTCGGGCGCTAACAGTAACTAACGTAAAACAGATGCGGTCATCGTGTTCACGGGATTTTGTTCTAAAACTGCATAGATATGAACTTCCTCGATAGTACATACTTACTATGCTTTAGAATGGGCAACTAGCTTCATCTTTCTGACTGACAATTCAAAAGTGCCTGTAATTGGTTTATTTGAAATAAATGCTTTGAGTTTGAACCCTCTTGCTATCTTTGTCCTGCATCATCTAAGCAAACTTCTCTATTACGCATGGATCCAGTTATCAGCCATCCATCCTTAAGTAAGTAGGTTAAGTCTTCACGAAAATTATGATTGCTGTCCACTGTTAGACAACCGGGACCCGCTTTCGGCCTCCTGGGTGCAGCCAGGAGCTGTTTTTTTATTGGTCTATTCACATACCTATATCAGGGCGGTGCCCGGGACGTGACAGGGCGGTGGCACACACAATGACACAAGGCAGGCACTGAAGCTCCGTCGCCGGCCCGGAGATGGACGTGTCTGAACGAGTTCATATAAAATCTACACTTTGATATTTTTTGAGCCCCTGACTGAGCACGGTCCGTCCACGGCCCTGATATGTGTGGATAGGCCTTAAAGCGTGGGTGAGACCCTGACACTTCCATTCAGGGAGCATAGATCGGAATAGAAACTAGATTTTATATAAAAAAACGGCATGTCTATTATTTACTTACCAAACTCATTATAAATATGTCTTCCTGTTAAAAAATATAGTGTCAAAGTCAAGGTGATCGACTAGTTGTGACAAACACCTGTGAATATATCCTATTCAAAGCTAATTGGTAAACAAAGTTGGAAAATCTCCAGGTTACTCTGACCTCCCCTATTAGCGTTAACATTATGTTAATAGAGGTATTTTTCGATGGTATTCGTGTTTAAGGAATTACCTTTGTAAGACCTCTTGAGTAGATTTTATAAAATAAATGTTCATTTATTAATGGTGTGTGTATCTGTATAATAGCATATTAAAATGCAAATATGTTTGGTTTATTGACACTTAGCTGTGCAGTCAATTTTATAATTCACATGCAATGTTTAAAAGCTGTTTTCTTTTCAAATTCAAATTCATTTATTGGTGTGATTTTTGGTACATTTTACATGAGATCTTAATAATAAATAATTAGTTCCTCAAAAATCTACCAAGATGTACACTCTTCCTCTTTATTTCTTTTCTTTTGAATATCTAATTATTAAAGACACAGAGTAGAAATACCTAGACGACTAATAATAATATGGAATCACGCTTGCCGATCATTACATTTAATCATTGAGAACTTTTATATTAGCCGGAAAGTAAAACTTGACCTTCTATTGACAAGTTGTTATCCCTTTTTTACTTTGAAAACCTCAGACTCTTCCTCAAAGTGAGAGTGAACAGGCTTCTTCTGGGTAAGATCACTCCACCGTCGACTGACCACTCACACAAGAGCAAACCCATCTTAAATAAAAAAAGACCAAATAAAAATCAAGACATAGCGCTGCGAACCATACAGTGAAGCATGCAAAACTACACCTTGCTCTGTGCATACACTCTCACACGCACACATTTACAACCAAACTACTCCTTAATTAATGCACACACGTTTACAAAATCAGCACGTTATTGTTGACAGCGCTGTCATGATTTTGTATTTGGTCTGAGTTTAACTAAAGCTTTCGATTCCATAATCATCTAAATGCCCATGATGCTTTATCCATTGACTCCATGAAAGGGGTTTTTTTAGAATAGATAAGTTGAGTTGATAGTTCATCATCTCCTTATCCTTTTCTCAACCACGTTGGGTTCGGCTTCCAGTCTAACCGGATGCAGCAAAATACCAGTATTTTACATGGAGCGACTGCCTATGTGACCTCCACAACCCAGTTACTGGGTAAAACGATACCCCTTGGTGAGACTGGTTGTCAGACTTTCGGGCATCTGACGACCCGTAACGACTGACAAAGATCCACGAATGACAGCCGGGGCCATCAAAAGTTTAACGTGCTTTCCGAGGCACGGAGGGGTATTGGTATGTAAAGATGGTCACCTATCCCCGGACCAGCCGCGGCAAGCGTAGCTTAACCTGGTCGGTCGACCCGTACGGCTGTTATTTCTTAGCCGCCACAAGCCTCTCGTTGGTAGTTAACCCAGCAAAATCTCTTCAATAGGTCATCACCTGCCTAGTCTTTACCCAATCACTTATATTGGGGTCGGCTTCTAACTGGATGCAGCTGAATACCTACCAGTATTTTTCATGAAGCGACTACCTATCTCACAATGTGCGCTGAATTTGTAATGTGACGATACTATCGTGGACGTCCACGTCCAGTTCGTGGACGGAAATTTTAAAGCGTCCAATCTCTTCAGAAGGTGTCATATGAGCAGAGCACAAGACTTCGGATTTACAATGACATGTGGTTACATGAGTAAGTTATTGTCGAGTAGGTACCTAGGTATAGTCTTAACTCATGATGACGGAACGTCAAATATAGAAAAAAAAAAAAACATTTTCTGCCGCGGGTCAAGATAGGTAAGTTAGAACATGTGTCTAGCTTATCTTGACCCGCGGCAGAAAATGTTTTTTTTATAGGTAGTTAATAGTGGTCGGGACTCCCTAATAATGTTTTGATCAAATAAAGTCTTGGACTTATTCTAGTAGAACCGATTCTGTGTGATTTTCATGTGATCAGTCAATTAGTAGTTATCACGATTATATTTCTTTTGTTTGGTTGGTCTTACTTTGGTTAGAGATTTGGGAAATACTGATGTTAACAGTTTTAAACATTCATTGAATAAGAGTTGTTTCTACCATATTATCAAAGGTAATTTATTGGTAGACTCTGGCGCCGGCGCGCCGGTCGTATGGAATTGCTTAACTTATGTTATACAGGATGCCATCGACGCGCTTACCTATTACCATGGATTTAGTAGGTATGATTGTGAACCGACGAAATATTTCGCCGGTTATTTAAAAAAATATTAGCTGTTGAATACATTTTGACCGCGTAGCGTAGGTTGCACTTTCCCATAAAACAGCAGATTTTTTTTTGATAACCGACGGAAATTTTCTGCGCTAGGATGTCTAGAATTATGTGCTGAATTTATGGTTACAGTTTGCGCATCAATGTCCCTGCTACCCTTTATCTATTCATACACCAAAATATTCTCCATAGGTAGGTACCTACTACGCTTTGGAATGGGCATCTAGCTTCATCTTTCTGACTGACCGACCCCTTGACAAATTCAAAAGTGCCTGTAATTGGTTTATTTGAAATACATGCTTTGAGTTTTGAGTTGTTTGAGTTTTTTTAAAGAGGGCTATCACATTTTTCTTGTATTTGAGTGTTTAAAGAGTCTCACACTCAAATACAAGAAATAATGTGATATTTATTTAGAACACTCCCGAAAAAAATAGTCAAACTACCTCGGGCATATTTTTTTTTTAATTTTTGGCCGTATCTAAACCATAATCACACATCTAAACTGGGAGTTTTCTTGTGTGATTATGGTTTAGATATGCATGCGAACACAACCTCACCAAGTCACAACAGATTGCAACACAACACGCTGCTCGACACAGAATAGACCATTAACTTATAATAGTATCCTAGCTCAATGGAATAGACCAGTAAGTAGTCTATGGAATAGACGGTCGTAAGACGAGTCGCCCCGAAGGACGCGACGACGCCGATGACTATCCTATACTTGTAGTGTTTCTATCCTATCCTATACTATTTTGTTTATTAATCATATCTGCATAATAAATGCGTATTCATTTTTCAAAAAGATGTATAATGCTTTATATACAAACTCATTGGTGTAAACACAGATGTAGTTCAGTATAAATTTCGGTAAGTATACCAAATTTAAATCACATTCTCCCCCTAGAGGATGAATGAAATTCAGTACAAACTTCTTTCCCTGTTTTGAACAGATTAAAAATGACTATTGTTATGTTCGCTTTTTGTGGCATAGAATGTCACTTTTTTGAGCAAGTGGTACGAAAAACTCTTTTTTGTTTTCGTCTCAATAGTTTCTGTACTTACCAGCTAGATTATGTGTGTTTCTTAAAATATTTCGTGTATGAATAGATACACCCTATACATATACCTTTACAATACAAAAGTGTCTCTAAATGGTTAAATGTAATTAGAGTATAAAAATAATCACATACTATTAAGTTTCAATATTTATTAAGATTCAGAACAACGTGTTCAGCTACAGCAAATTCTTACAGAATATTAAAATAAAATAATACAAAAGTTACACAAGCAGGAAAATACAAAAAGAGATGTGGCCCATGAGGGGATCGAACCCGCGACCTTCGCGTTATTAGCACGACGCTCTAACCAACTGAGCTAATGGGCCAGTTGAGTCACATTCTGAAATTGTTGAATCGTTCACTTTTTGCTTACGCAAGATGGGTGTGCCTTGCGACGCTATCAACGCATAAAACGCGCGGAGAAAACGGGTTCGTTGATAATTTTTGAGCAAAACAAGAACCAAAATTAAGTGAATTGAAAAAATATAGCTTTATTATTACCCGCAAAATTTCTAGTTAGATATTTTATTAAATTACTTAATAGGTTTTAATGGTACTGTACTGTTAATCCTCATTTGAATATAGCCCGTAGCCATCCCGGAGATTATTTATTTGGTAGCCCACAAAAGCAGTGATAGAGGATGCCTACCTGCTAAAAATGGTTATTGCCATTTCTGCAACAGACTTTTGACACTTTGAAAGTACCACGAAATCATTTAAACTAAAAATCATATTTTTCACTCATGTTTTATTTTCGCAACCACTTACCACACGCTGTTGTTATATGTAGTCCTTGATATGGATAATAGATGGCGCTAGTAGTAGTTGAAATGGAAACTACCTAGCCGACTTCAAAAAAGGAGGAGGGTAGGTATGTATTCAGCGGGTTTTTTTTTGTATAATTTTACTGGAAATAGGTTAGGGGATAAACATGAAGGACTTCTAAATTCTTCATGTTTTATCTAACTCAAAATTTTATTCAGTAGGTAAACCACAGATGAGATTTATGAAATAAACTTGCTAATTATTTAAGAAATTGATTGTAATATTTTACTTGAGTAGATTAAAGAAAGAAGAAAGAAATAAATCATTTATTTGCCATGAATGTGGGTACAAAATAAGGTGTAAACATTGTAAAGGCAGTTCCAACACGCTCTACCTTACAGCATGCAAAATTAAAAACATGACATAAGTATTATATTCTACTCAATTCTACAAACAAAAAAGCATAAAAAGTACAGTTATGTGGATATCAACAACCTTCCTTACATAAACCGAACATCAAAAACAACAATCTTTATTACGTAGTTCACAAGTTATTGGTTAAATTGATTATTTTGCTTATAGGTACAAGGTACTTACATAACGAAATTTGAAATAAAATAATATAATATCATAAACTCATCATTCAAAAAATCTTGTATTGTAACATTTATCTATTAGTAAGGATGTTATCCTCTTTTTAAATATACAATTCATTCTTCTTTGTAGGCATGAGGTATTTTGTTATAGACAATGCTGTTTTATACCTAAGTACCTGTAAACAGAAAATTTTTGTATGGCGAAATCCTCCCCCTTTTCAGTACAGTTGCCCCGGAATACAAGTTCTCCGAATCTCAAACTGACGCAACTAGACCGTGATATACTCGTAAGCTTCCAGCACTGTGCGAATGCTTACTTTTTTGGCCGACTACGTTACTTTGAAGACTACTTCATGAATATGTAGGTACTTAACGAATATATTGTTAGCAAAATATAGATGAGAAGGACTGCAACTCTTCGATACCTAACTATGAAACTGTGTAAGATTCTGATGGGTAGGTACTGTCGTAGTCTTAGTATGTTGGCTTATTGCAAAACTATGACTTCCTTAGTCATAACCGGAATAGGTACATTAATTCGTTAATTGAGCCCTTAATTGGTGATCAAAATATTAGCATGCAGAAGCTACTAGTGTGGTTTTATCGACTAGCTTCCAACCACATTAGGCAGTGCACCAATTTTGTCTATGCTCTCTCTTTCTATGCATTTTTAACAAAAATTCGTTTAAGAAAACAAAAGGTGTTTTTTTTTATCGATTATACATATATAGATATTTAGCAAGATTCGCTGCTAGCGTATGCCTCCCCTGGGGGTCTTCGTCTTCCAAGCGCGGTGTCGCATGTATGGGAGGGGGTTCACTCGTGGTGAAGTTAGCCCCCCCCCCGCATGCGCTACTGCGGGCTTGTTAGCCCCCAACTAGCCACTCTACAGCCCCCGCCAAGCAGGTGAACCGAGAAGCGCCTCAGGTGTTAAACTATACCCAGGAAGAGGTCAGGTGATGAGGAGAGTTATGATGAGCTTGCTTGCTGCTATATCGGAAAGTTTTCGATATAGCAGCCGCACACCCGAGACCAACCAGGTCTACCCATATCAGGTGGGCCCCGGCTAGTGGGTCGGTCGATGAAGCGACCCCAGGGGAAGACCGATGGTTAGTCATCGTTGGCGGTATATATTCTACAGTGCACGAAAACTTCACTTGCGCGATGCAGGACTGCAACTTTAAAACTGAGTTTTCTCTTAAACTACAAACTTTTCTACGCGTGATCTTTTATAAAAATATGCAGACTGCCGTCGCTTTTATTTGATGACGTTGTTTATTAAGTTTTGTGTCAGGAAATGGAAGATTTTTGCATTTAATTCTTTTTGATGTTCGTATTCACGCTGACCAATAGCGACGCGACTATGCAGGGGAAGTACCAGTTTGATACAACTGGTAAAGCTGAACTCAAGCGTAGTTGTTTCGACTCTCGCTTTTATGTTGCAGTGTTTACGGTTGAAGTTGATCTGTAGTTCGATATCAGTTAGTTTGTTGCTGAATATCCCATTGTTTATTTTTTGTTCATAAATATCTTGGTTCGACCACTGACTGACCAGCACTATACTATATTGTAGTCTGTGACTGTATGTTTCCGGACGTTAGTAGTCCTGTTTCATGTATTGACTCATTAACTGACGCAGGAGTCGATATAAATATTAATGTGATCTGTTTGATTGTAATACTCATTGGGTACATAGTGTTGGGTGATTGGTGAGATATAAAGTGACGGAACTAATATTATGCGATTGCAATGGTATTTTATTTAAACATAAACTGGAAGTTGGGTGCAATTACAGCTCCTTATAATAATATGACGTAATAAATAAACTGGATGTTAATAGCAGTAGCAGCTACTTATAATATGACGTAATCAATAAAACTATGTATCAGACATAACATCACGCCTGTAATCTGCGAAGGTTTAGGCAGAGCTCTATAGTACACCCACATTTCGGCAGTTATGTTTTCGTAAGTTCTATGTAATATAAGGGAGGGGCGACTTCATTGCCATCTACCGGGCACAAATCCTTACTCTGCGCTGCTAGTGAGAAATTCCAGATGGAAAAATCCAATAACACACCTGGGAATAGATCCCAGCACCTCATGCTCAGCATAGCACATGTGACCTGTACGTCGCTGGACCTGCTAGTGGTTGGTCTAGTGACCAACGAGGCAGACTCTAGTCGAGGGAGTAAATAAATGCATGGTGTTATTGATCACGTTTAAAGGACATGTTTAAAGGACATGTTTAAAGGACACGTTTAATGGACTGTGACCTCTGAGTTTGTTTCGGCCTTTCTTCTCAGAGTAGTCAGATAGGAAACGCCGACCTCATCTAGTTTAAAAAAAAATATGATTGACGTGTAAAAGTGTTTGTAAAAACCTACTTACAGAAATAAAATCATTTATCATTTATCATTTATCATGTTTTATTAGTAGACAGTAGTTAGAGTTTAAAAACGGCTCATGGTGAATTTTTAAGATGGGTCTTCAGTGAGCATTTGTTTAACCCTCAAAAAAATGTTAAAAAAACACTAAGTAATCATGAGCGTGATTTTGACCACAATAAAACTGTTTTGTTTTTTTAATAAAAAATCTAGTTATTTACGTAATTTTTACAAAAAAAAACACCGTAAGTATTCCTTTTTATTTTGCACTAAATAACCCCTCTTCGGTTTACTAGAAGAGCGTTGGTCGCTACTTAACGACCGCAGTGACAGCTGTCATGAAAATTATGGCAGCGGGGTTGACTTTACGGTGTCAAAACACGCTCTCTAGGAAAGTACACCAACTTATTTTCATAAATGACGATTCCGTGACGTCATTTGACGGTAACTTGCGGACTCTATAAAGTGGCCAGCGCAGTCTTCGGAAACCCTAGCTTTACATTTTCTCCAAATAATCTTTAATATCATTAATTCAGAATTCTAGAACCAGATCTCTACCTACCTATAAAACCTATTTACTCCATCATCGCTCATCTGCGCGCCTGGTACTGACGCCGTCACTCCCTTAGGCTACTGACGTCATGAAGTCACGTGACGAACTCGAACGATCAGCGAACGTTCTGCAGACGACAGCACACGTGTTTGTGTAGTAGATACCACGTCCATATTGTTGATGACATTAGTATCGATGGCAGAAAAGAAAGAAATGGGTGTTTTTGATGTGGACCTATAGTCTTACTCCGGTGTTTAGAATGGTAGGTAGTCCTGGTAGTGTTTTTGGTAGGTGTGTCTACCAGAAATAAAAGGCAAACTTAGTCCGTCGCCATATTTTGGTAAAATGGAGTGAAAACATGATAGCTTTAAGTGGCAGTACTGTTCCCCGTCCATAAACCGCCGTTGTTTTGTTTATGTTTACTTTTATGTAACACGGGTCCCCATATTTTTGCAGTCAACAGCTGCGCAACGGGGCATATTAAACATTTATGCGTAAATACGTCGCTTGTTTAAAAATGATATGGATAGTGACAGCTAGCTGTCAAATTCTTGGACACTGGATAGTAGCGACATCTGAAGTGATCAAGTGGCAGTTTTTATCCCCATTCATTATACTTACCTTCCTTTAGTTTTATGAGAAAAAAAAAACGCTTGTCTTGTTGTAACTTAGTAGGAGACTTCTTTCTACCCTTAAGAATTGTTGAGTCAACATTTACTGATATTTCATGACAATCCAGCTATTCTGAATTATGTAAGTAAATTCGGTATTTACAACACCTACGTTTAGCTACTTATACAATTAGGACCACCCTATATATTATATTCCTTAGTACCTAATAAGATCATAAGGAACTTGGCATGATTGCGTGAAATATTTCTCATGAAAAGCCGGTTTTATCCTGTGCCGTTGGCAGAATGCCACGACACGCCTTTTAACTCGCGACCACTCCATTTGCTGAGCTTTAAGATTTATTTTATTTTTATTTAAGATGGGTTTGCTCTTGACTCTAGTCTAGGCCAGTGGTGACAGAGACAGAGTCGACGGTGTAGTGAGCTTACCCAGAATAAGCCTGTTCACTCTCACTTTGAAGAGATTATAAAGGGTTGTATGCGTTCGGAAACACAGGTGCAGGTAGAGAGTTCGCTAGGAAAGCGGCTGCGTCATAAATTATAACGTCCGTCATGAAAATCTGTCATTTTCACCAGTATCTATTTGATATTAAGGTATCAAAAACGCTCTGTATTTGGAGAGCCGTTATTGTGTTAACTTCGACAGGCTAGAGACGATAGCAAGATGGATCATGCACTTGTAGTTTGACAGTTGTGTGCAACAGTGACAGGAACAACGCTTAGTCAATGTACGTTTATAGATCTCGGCCTAAGAGAAGAGCTCCGTACAACTTAGCAATCACTAGCATAGTAGAGTAAGCCAGTAATAACAAACACGCGCGAAAATAAAGCGTAAAACGTAAGAAAATATAGCGTAAGAATCTGGATATACGCAATGTAGCTAGGTACTTGAGATGTCGTGTTTAGACACGGGAGGTGCAGTTTTTACACTGGAAATCCTAGAGCTTGCAAATGTTGAAGATTGGGGTTTTTTTTTTTGTAAAATCTTTCAAATGTACCCCGGGGCTTCCCCAAAGAAGCCAGGGAGTCTCCCGGCAAAAACGGCAGAACGCATTATTTAACTTATAATATTCGATTACCTAGGTTTAGAGCAAAATACATTCTGTATACCTAGATAGATTAAAATAAATGAGATCAGAGGTCTGAATATCCCATTAGCGTCGGACAACAAAAAATCTATTTCCGTGGAACACAACCGAGCGGTACCCTTCCTACGCGATTTGAGGTCGCCTGATGACGTCACTGGCTTGAGGTCACGTTATCCTCACAGGGGCGGGAATGACGACAGTCATCCCTCAAGGGATAGAGAGGCTGTCTTATTGATTAAATCAAGAAGTTGTATTGTAATATTATTTTGTATTTAACGAAAAGAGAAAATTATGGGATATTTTTTAATATTAGCGAGATCGCTATTTCATGGATGATCGGTTGGACTTAAGATAAAGCCAAATTCAAATACAAAATATTTTATTTCACATAAACCTACATGGGCACTTATGAAAGGTCAGAAGCTAGGCGCACGGTTCCAATTGGCCGTCTCCTATGGAGAAGAGCCGGTAAGAACATTCTCGCAGTAACACCAAGTATCGGTTTAGTACCTTCAACTATTTGAAGTTTCTCCATGTCTTTCTTTTCCAGGTTACGCAAACTACTGCGTTGCCGCTGATCTTTTCAACATTCACGTATCACATCTTACAACAAACACAAACTTGACTTTTCCAGTGAAAGATAACGTGTGATACGTAACGTAACGTGTAAGTGAAGATACTTCAACCCCATCTGGCACATCCCGTAACCCGTTTTTGCTCTCTGAATCCCGACCACACCTACTACAGTAAATTGGGTCTCCTAGTTGAAAATCTGTCTGTGTGTATGGCTTTCTTGAGTAATCCTTTACGATAGCTGTACTTTATGTGTAAGTATTTCATACCTATTTAACTTTTTTGCATGCACGTGTTTCTGTGACAAATAAACCTATTTTTCTTTCTTTCATACATACATAACGTAAAACTAACTTAAAAACTTAATTTCTGCCTAACCCCATAGATGGGTTAGGCAGAAATTTCAGGACGCCATCGACAGTCTTTTTGCTTCGTTTACGTTCATTCATACATATCTGAAGGCCAATTCCGGCAATTAAAAAGTTCAAAATCAAGTCGTAATCTCATCTCAGCGACAGTCAAATGTCAAAAATGTAGGTAAACGCTACTTATACAATTTTCGACAGATTGACACTGAGATTAGGATGCGAAAGTTCTTAAAAATACGGGAATTGCCCCTCAGGGCCCAACTTTAAAATAAAATTGATAATGATGCTACTGAAGTGCTGCATAACCCCTTGTAATACCAGAACACACCTCCTTTTTTATTTTTTTGTTTCCGGGATGGAAAATCCTCATGGATGTCCGCCGCCCTGGGAAGGACGGCGGGTTCTGTCAGACTCTTACTGACTAAAAACCACCCCGGTGTTCCATCTCACACCTACGCCGGGGGTCGCGGGAACGTACGATCCTTCCGCAACCCCCGACTGGTGCCGGCCCGCCACCGCGGGCCTCTTCGGGTCTGGGGGGGAGTGAGGTGTTTGATTCCCCCCGCGACGTCTAAGAGGGGCGCGCGTGGAACACTACACGCCGCCACCTCGGGTCCTGGTGTGTGGGGGGCGACATACGTCCCCGAGTCCGTCGCCCCTGGACCCATTTAGGGGGGCTGGAAGAGGGCGTTGTCCGCCCTCCGCCGACGCCCGGTGCGCCTTCTGCGGGCCGGGTGAGTAGACGAGATCTCCCTCTCCCTTTCCGCAGCCTCCTTCTGCGAGACGACTGTCTCACAGAAGGAAACCACCGCGTCCCAGGACTCGTCACTGCCGACCATCGACTCAAATACGGCCGGCAGCGACAAGTCACTGCCTACTTCTGAGATGAGGGCACGGCGCGGCTCCTCCCAAGCGGCACACTCTGCCAGCGTATGCCGCGCCGTGTCCTCCCGGCAGTCGACGCAGTGGTGACACCGGGTGTCCGGCTCCCTGTTTATGCGACACAGGTACTTCCCGAAGCAGCCATGCCCCGAGAGCAACTGCGTCACCCGAAACGACAGGGAGCCGTGCCTCCTCCCGAGCCAGCGCTCGAGCACCGGCCGGACCGCCTCGATGGTGACGAGGCAGGGCGTGAAAGCCTGTCCCGCCTTTCCGCCACCAGGACCTCGCGAAGCTGACCCCGACGCAGCTCTATGAGAACACACCTCCTACAGTAACTTTTCTCATCCAGAAATAACTCAACTTTAAATAAAATAAATAATGGAGCTGCTGAAGTGCTGCCCGACCCCTTGTGATACCATAACACACCTTCTACAGTAACTTTTGTCATACAGAATAATTCAACTTTAAAATAAGAATCACACTGACACAATTCGGTGTGGCTACACATCGTCATGACTTGAACCCTCTCTGTAACTGTGATCGTTCAACTTCACGATTCGATAATATAAGTAAACAGGTTCTACCCGCGAATTCATCCACGTGAAATGATTTATTTTTACACAAAATACTCGGCAATAGTGTAGCTTCCCATTAGTGAAAGAATTATTGGAATCGGATCAACAGCTCCGAAGATTACCCCCTACATACAAACTGACAAATACCTCTTTATAATATTATTTGGATAAAACCGTGAAAATTATTTGGAACCGGGTCGAATAAGTTTGTTTACTGCAAAAAATTATATGTTTTATGTAGGTATGACATGACACCAGTTTGTCCGTCGCGTTCATAAAGGACGATCTTAAAGTGTATTATTTATTTGTAATGAAAGTAGGTACAAAAAAATCTGGTGTTTTCTACTAACAGATCCTTATACATTGTACCTTAAATTAGGCACACAAACATTTAGTACAAGTGCATAGTCTAAAATACTGTAAATAAATTAAAGAATTAGAGATGTCGGGAGATATAGGTATGTGCATAATATAAAAATTTTCACTATATCTCGATTTGCACAGGACACCTAGAGATTCAACTTGAAAAAGTGCCTGATATTCTTTTTCTACAATTTTACTGGCACCCAAACGCCTTCAAACCGGAACTGAACAAAAAGCTGCCTACGCTTATCCACAGCAAGAAGTAAGCTCCAATACTTCCAATAATCAAAATCAAAAGTCATTTATTCAAACCAGGCTAACAATCAGCATTTTTCGTCAACATTACATAACACAGTCCCCCAAAACGCCCGCCCTTCACCACTTCTTAGTGCTTTAGCTGGGAAGAAGTGGTGCAACAAACTCCCCAGCAGCAAAACTGTCTGTTCAGTTAGAAGAACTTCTAACTGCTTTATATCTGCCCAGAGGTATTTAATTAATTAAAGATTTATTAAACATTATCAGATCTATCACCCCCGCACTAAAACCGACCATTAACTCCTAGCTTTCATTCACAGGCTGCGTAGAAATGTAAACAGTGGCGGCCTCGGCATTGCGGAGTCTCGCGAATCGATACAGCCGGCCGAATGTCAAGTTGAAGGGAGGTGTGGGGTGTGAGACGAAGGGGGGCGCGCTGGAGGGGGGGGGGGGGCGAATGACGTCAGACGCCCACACGGCTCCCGGTGAAGCAGGGCGTGGAGGTAGGGCGGTGGACGAGTGAGAGCGAAGCGAGGGATAATAGTCGCTTTGGATGTAAATAATATGTAGTTGGTTGATATTGGGAAAGAATTTGGTATAGTTTTTATAGATGGGTGCGTGCTGGGTAGACTGGGTATAGCTAAGGACAGATGAGGTTACCAGCCCACAGATGGTTGGCACTATCCAAAAGAAAGATCAGAATATGACCTGCGCTGAACAGATATGCATCAGTAGTGGGTCGATACGGGATACGCTAAACGATGATGAACTAAGAAGCAATAAAATGATTCAACTTCCGTGAAAATGTAGACAGCTACCAAATCAGAAAGCTCAAAAACGTACTGGCAGCCAAGGAATGAGCCTTTTATCTGCGTTGAAATTCAAATTCTGCATATTTTATTTCACATAAACCTACATGGGCACTTATGAAACCTCAGAAGCTAGATGCACGGTTCCAATTGTTCGTTCCCTATGGAGAAGAGCCGGCAAGAAACTCAACTCTTTTAAAAAAATAACAATATTATTTTGGATCGGCATCATATGTATGTATTGAGTCCTTAGTTCTCACCGGACGTGATTTTCATGTCATATACCAGCTACAATATAGCTATCATGATCCTACAAGCCTCTTACTATTTAAACTGTAGACTCACAAGAGTTTTCCCGACTATGCACAATACCGATGATATTTGAACTAAACCAGCCTTGTGTTTAGTTAGAGACTCTTTGTTAATGGATAATATTTACTTTTCTAGCGGGAAATATAAGGAAAATACTGGCTATGTACAAGATAGTGATAAGTTTTCTACTTAGATGGAAACTTAAAGGTGAATGAAGACGTCACGACGTTACACCCACTTTATGTAGGACCTTGGATCCAGGCTGAATATCACACGATTTGTTTTATTGATTGCACGATTTTCGAACTCTGACTAGCTGCCTGGTTTTCACGAGAGTTATGGAGGTTTTAGCTGTACTGGTGGCTGAAAAATACTACGACGAATATAAAGTCCTAAAGACTACCACTGTTGGTATGCATGGCTACAGATCAAGCTATACATATCCAGTATGCGCTGATCTCGCATTGTAAAGGATTTCCTTACAATGAGAGGTCAGTGTAAACTGGAAATGTATAGCTTGATGTGTAGCTGTGTGTACTTCTACTTAGATTTGACAGAATATCTATGGTTATTTTTAATACATATCATACAAACACGAACGAATTCATGTTGAAGTGCTAACGCTACTAATTATTTAGGAAAAATCTGATACATTTAAACTGAAATTGAAAACAAAAACGATTCTATTTGATGGTCTAGGTATTACTTATTCCAAAAATTTCGAACTCGACATTTAAAGACTTAATTTACTTTTTATTGGGGATTAAGAACAGCAAATTAACGTGTCTGGTCACGATGGCAACAAGATATTGGATTTTTCCGTTGGAGTTTAAGCTTTGGCCTTTCATTCAATATTAAATCTTATTGCTCTCCTTTCGAACTGAGCATTGAGAAAGTATGAAGTAAAATCTGGAATCCTGTGTTTGCTTCCTACAAAGGATTGGATGTAGCGCTCGCCAGCCGCTGTTTTTAGAGGCCACTTTATAAAAAAAAGCGAACATAATTAGAAGATCAATAACATTAATGAAAATATCTAATGAAAAATCGAGAAACTGATATCTGTCTCTTTCAAAACGATTCAGAAGAATATGGGCGAAAGATTAAAGGTCAATACTTACACGTGCAAGAGTTTCAACTCACTTCGCCCCTGAACTAGACTTTGACGCAAACGGATGGAACCTCAACCCCCCGGGGGAGGCCGCGAAGTATCTGCGAAGTCGGTAACAACTGCAACAAGCACGCTTTGCCCCTTCCTAGACGAGCTTCCGCTGCAACAACGTCATTCGATGCTGGGATGAACTTGAACGCAGTTTCGCGAATATTGATGCATTTTTTTCTGTGTATTAATGGAGGATATTTTAATGGAGGGGAGGGAGATATTAAAAAATTGTGTGAGGAATGATGTTATGATGATGATGAAATGGAAGTGACGACAGAAATACGAATATGAATGAAAAACATGAACCCCCTATTGCAACTTAATTTGGGACTTTGCTGACCAGGGTAGGCATAGAAGACTCTATTTGTAAATCATTGAATCAGTTTCCGATTCTAGAATATTTACGAGTGACTATTCCTATACCATAATTCTTATTGTTTGAGTCTTAAAACGCGGCTTTTAAAGACAAGCGACCAAAAAGGTAGTACAATTAAAATACCTAATACCTACACAATCATCTTACAAAATCCGAAATATGAAAAGGTTTCAATTATTTTAATTTACCAAATCGTGGGTTTTTCCATTTACCTATCTGAAATTCAGCGGGATTATTATTGCGAGGAGCTTTATATCCTTTAAACTATAAGCGTCGAGCGATTAAATGGAAAACTAACAGAGGGATTAAAGCTGTGCGTTTCATATTCTTAATTTATTGTTTTAATACAATCATAAATACTGTATCTATGGGCAGGCCCTTGAAATGAAATTGTTAGTCATGAAATATACTCTCAGTGGCGGAAAATTGTGCTGTTTTCCTTCCATGAGTACTTTTAATAGGTTTTTGTCATTGTTTTGTTTTTCACAAACACTTAAAAAAAACTATTTACAAACAGACAACGAAAATGAGGACGTAGGAGGATTTTTCAAAATTCATCCCCTACAGGAGTTAAACAGGGTATGAAAGTTTGTACGGAAAATCGTAATTTTTGCCGATGGAAAATTAACCTATCGAGCACACGACTTGAAAAGAATAATAGTTTACCTCTCACTCTCTTACATTCACAACTTAGACCCACCATACCTCTCGTTGGATTTATCGACCCGCTATAAGCATGAATGGCGTTGACGTCACTGCCTGCCCGAGGGCTGGCGATGGCGGGGCGCGCGGGGGGTGTTGGCTATGCCAGGGCTGCAGCCTTGAACTTGCTGCATCGATCCCTTGCTACACCCCTGCACTTGAACCATACCGTACCGACGGGTCCGGGCTCGTTCAAGAACAAACGAATGCTGTTCGGCGAGCGGCATTTGTTTTCAAATGCTGTTCGAATTTTCTTTGTTTTGGTGAGTTTAAATAGGTGTGGACAGGGATATATGAAATGAAACGATGTTTATTTCTTTGAGTAGATCTTTTAAGACATTTTGCATGTCTATTTTTGGTCAGTATTTTAAAACTACACAGATTGCGCCGCCATTTCCTAGCTGACTGATCCTTGAGAAGAAAAGCCGAAACAAACTGAGGTCATGGTCTCTTTTAAAGTCCAAAGATTATATTGTTTAGATAGAGTCTAACAATGCAGGGCCACGTCTGGAAGGGCCTTCTGTATAGGGAAAACTGTTAGCTTTATAATTATAATGCCAGAAAATACGGACGATTTTATTATTTGTTACGCACGAGAGAAATACCGTATTTTCCAACATGTAGGTACTTATGTAGGAAAATGATAATTTTCCCGTTTTATGTTGGTTACAAAAGCTCTATTTATAACGGTTTATATTTAGACTTGAAAAATTGTTCGGTTCTTTCAGAGAGTAATTCTATTTAAAGGCCTGTATTACTGAGTTCCGTTTCGAAGGATGTGTTCCGTATAAGTTTAAGGTGAATCCTCCTAAGAATGTTCATAAGAAATATTCTGAAAAATTCTTTTGTTGAACAAATTGCCAAAGTTTTACGATTGATATGAAATTAATGATTATTAATCAGTAAATATATTATTCCTATAGTCGCGAATCGCATTGTGATTAACATACGACGTAAAACTGAGCTGCAATTAACAAAAAAACCAAAGTAAATTTGAATTTAGCGGGCTAGAACTGAGGATTCACTAATAAAGAACCGTCTGTGTCAAAGGGTAACGGGGAAAAAAACACGCCTTTCGCAAGCCCACAACAACGGTTGAGTCATACGAGTATAAAGTATTCACACATAACATCACGCCTGCAACCCCCGACGGGTTGGGCACAGGTGTACCTATAGTACACCCACATTTGCTAGTTATGTTATAGGTCACATGTAATAGGGGGCCAGGAGGAGGGATCTTTAGTCACCGATTATGTCTATATGCCAGTCACCTGGTGCAAAAAAGAATGAAGAACATGAACTTTTTTGGTTTTCTCAACTGACAAAACCAAAAAAGTTCATGTTCTTCATTCTTTGATTAAACTAACTAGTTTAATCATGATTTGGCAGTTTGAGTAATTTATGCGGCCTTCTCAAGTGTCCTTTCTTTCGTATTGTTCGTCGAATCGTTGTGTTCCTTAATTTCTGAGTTGAGCTGCACGATTACTGACAAATACCAATCTACATGGTCTTCACATTATCTGACCAAGATTATGTCTGTGACCTCTGAGTTTGTTTCGGCCTTTCTTCTCAGAGTAGTCAGATATGAAACGCCGACATCATCTAGTTTTTAAAAATATGATTGACGTGTAAATGGGTTAGTACAAACCTATTTACAGAAATAAATCTAATATTAAGCCTTAAAAAAAATCATTTCACGAGTTATTTTGAAACTGTGTCAGCCATTGACCAACATGACAATGATACAATTATATCCCTTCTTCGTCATACGTTCGTCATTGTGCTGACGGCGGACGCGTCATGCTGTTGGCTTCGTCATGAGGAAACTGACGTCACTCGATAAGATACATCGAGAAGGAAAATTGAGATCCGTTTGTTTTAGTTGAGTATCATTCATTAGGTACATTACGTCGGTATTCTCCAAAAGAGTGGGTACCAGACATGGTGGCAGTGGATAGGACCCACCCACATATAAACAGTTAAAAAATAAAGTTACATGTGTAACATATCGAGACCCCTCCGTGCCTCGGAAAGCACGTTAAGCCGTTGGTCTCAGCTGTCATTCGTGGATCTTTGACAGTCGTTACGGGTCGTCAGAAGCCCGAAAGTCTGACAACCAGGCTTTCCAAGGGGTATCGTATTACCCAGTTACTGCGTTGTGGAGGTCAGAGGGGCAATTCTCGTACTTAAAAAACGTTCAAATTCAAGTCGCAATCTCATCTCAGCGACAATCAATGTCAAAAACTTTTCAAAAATGTTGGAATTTGACTGTATTTTTGACAGATTGAGACTGAGATCAGACTGTGAACGTGCTTAAAATTACGGGAATTACCCCTCTGATAGGCAGTCGCTCCATGTATAATACTGGTATTCAGCTGCATTTTGTTAGACTGGTAGCCAATCCCAAGATAGTTGGGAAAAGGCGAGGCAGATTGACATGATATAGGTAACCAAACCTATTATTGGGCAGAAATTAAGAATTCGGACTGCTAGGTACTGAAAATTTTCTAACAGAAAAACTTAACAAGCACCAAGTTGCTCGACTCGGGAACTAAACCCAAGACCAAAATCAAAAAATCAAAATCAAAAGTCATTTATTCAAATTAGGCTGACAATCAGCACTTTTTGAACGTCAAAATCACATAAGACAGTCCCCCCAAAACGCCCACCCTTCACCACTTCCTAGTGCTTTAGCTGCTGCTTGACCAAATGCTGAAAAGACCTACCAGAGGCAGAAGAGGTAATCGAGAATAGAATAGTATGAACACCATACAAATTCGAGGTGTATTTTCACAATAACAGTTCATGTTTTTGTGGTCCTTGCGGTTTACAATAGTAGTGAATGGTAAATCTATAAATGTGACGTCATAACTTCATATAAATGTGACGTCACAACTTCATATAAATGTGACCTCATAACTTCATATAAATCTGACGTCACAACTTCATATAAATCTGACGTCACAACTTCATATAAATGTGACGTCACAACTTCATATAACTTCATATGAGCACGTCAACTATTGTTGTTGTAGTTATATGTCAAAAAAAATATATTTAGCGGAGTTTTGGAAGCAGTTGTGTTAATGGGGAAAACACATTTATATACGTAGGTACCTAATATTATTGTAGTGTATCTGCGGTTAACTATTCAATTGTAAGTTATTTATTACGCGTAGGTATAATCTTACACGAGGAGGTACTTTGCGCACGCCGCGTTCATTATATTTGATTGACTTTTCAGACCCATCGCCATCGGTTCTGTGTCAGTAATTATGTTGTTAACTAGTCGTACTCAGCGCTTCTCCTCAACATTTATTATCCGCACAGCCAAAGTGTAGAACTCTCTGCCAGCGTCTGAGTTCCCTTCCACATTTAACTCGTCAGCCTTAAAAGCAAGAGTGAACAGGCATCCTCTGGGGACGCTCGTTTCATCATAGACAGCATCCATCGCTATCCATCATGCGAGATCGAGGCCAAGAGCAGGCCCATTCAGCAATGAAAAAAAAACGAGCGAGCCTTACTGTAGTCGCATTATGACCTGACATCTCACCTTGGTAATAAGCAAAACATTAACATTATATTTAAAAAAAAATATTCGGGTATTATTTGAAATGATTTTTCGTAACGAAGAACAATTATTTTTAATGAAAATTGTATTTTTTTAAATTAAAACTAGAAGTAATGCAATTTAACTCATCATACACACGCTGTTGGCTGACAGTACCAACCTCTCGGAAAAAGGGTTGGTACCATCTGACGGCCAACTCTACCCCCGGACGCGCTAATTGGTCAAATCAAATAGCGCGCGCTTCCCCGGCTTCCTGTTACACACTTCCGTCGCATTTCACGAAATCACTCCCACAAATTGCAGGAAAGCGAGAGAAAAGATATTAGACATAAAATAATATAAAAAAATTCTTAGGTACTTTTATAATGGTTCCCCAGAAGGTGAAAATTAGGCAAGGTGTAATTAAATAATCCTGCCTGAATCAGATCTGATAGATGAGTATTGATTATTTTATACGTAGGTACATTTATTGTTTGCCTGCATTAAAATCTTAACTAGTAGACATAATAATATGAGACAACACCCACACAAGGTCTTCAGGTCCCGAATTAGGTAGAACCTGTACTACGATAACCTGATGACTGATATACATACTTATATACATATACACACCCAGACATGAGATACAAGTTTTATTTAAATAAAAATAAAAAATATCCAGAGGGATATAGATACAGTAGGTACGTATATTATTTTCTATTTCGGCAATAATAAGCACATCCATTATCCTTTTATAATAATATCCGCCTATATTGCTTCGGCAGCACAGAGACAAAATATTAAATATATTCGAGTATTCTTGCTACCATTAATTCAACAATTCAAGGATTTTATCACAAGTCATAAAAATAAATGCATGCGTTATTAAATGCAATTTGTGTTAGCGCGTTATCACCGCAGATATCTTTGTGATCATTTTTTGACTAAGGCTGATGTTGTCTTTTTAAATATCGTTGCACTGCTGCATGACAGTGTGCTAGTTTTGTGATGTTGTAGTCTGTACCTACCAACGACACAAAAGTGTTTTGCTTGTAAAACTGAAATACCTACCATAGCCACAAAGAAATTTAAAATAAAAAAAGCAGTATCCTAGTATTTTACATTGAGCAACTGCCTATCTGACCTCCACAACCCAGCTACTAGGTAAGACCTCTTGGTAAGACTAGCTGTCAGACTTTGGGCTTCTGACGACCCGTAACGACTGTCAAAGATCCACAAATGACAGCCGGGACCAACGGCTTGACGTGCTTTCCGAGCCACGGAGGGGTCTTGATATGTATGGTCACCCATCCACGGACCAACCACGGCCAGAATAGCTTAACCTGATCGATCGATCTGTTATTACTTAGCCATGAACTCCTCTACTTAATTAGGTACCTATGACAGTTAATTTATTTCCCCGAATAAGTCAACAGGTGAATCACAAAGTTTTAATTAAAACAATTAATCTCACAATCTGTAAATGACTCATTTCGTCGTTAATAACGTGTGATATTTTTTGTTTAGATGATTTGTTTTTATCATAAGTACATTTTATTTTTCCTTCTTCAATAAGATCTGATGTCTCTTAAAATAACTTAACTTTGAACCTAGGGCCTATTTGATGTATAATTGCTGTCTCCAAAATCTGCAATGCAATCTGCTCTCTAAAGATTTCAAAAATCGAAGATTGTGGGGTTAATGTGTATTGATGTTTGTAGTATCCTACAAAATGAAATAACTAACTTAATATGAAATGCGAAAGTAAGTTTGTTTGTTACGCTTTCACGCAAAAAAGGCTGAACGGATTTGTATGAAATTTGGCACACAGATAGACCATGGCCTGGGTAAGGACATAGGCCACTTATCATCCTGGATCGTAGACGAAGTCGCGAGCAACAGCTACTCGAATATCAAGTTTCCTGGGAGAAGTTAATTTCTGAACGTCCACTGCAAGAAGGATGCAAAAGTAGTTTATTTACTTTGCAGAAAATATAAATACACCAAAGTAGACACCATGCCTTTAACAATAGCTATAAAAAAGCCCGAAACTGAGTGCAAGCATGAAGTATTACTCACACAATCATCGTCGCATAAAAACTTCAAAATTTTCCTCCGTACGTTCCGGTTTTCGCACGGCACGCGGTCTGGTGTTAGTTTTTTATTTATCTATATATTCCGAGTTTTGCGCAGGCGGCGATAGTGGTGCGCACGTTGCGTCTGTCACGTAGGCGAACTGGCGAAGCCCTTCGAGCACGGATATTTCGACTACACAGATGTTTTGTTGAAATCGAGTAAATAAAGCTAATAATTATTGTGAAAATGGTGGTTTCAATGGATTGTCAAATTTAAGGGTTGGTGAATAAGAACCATTGCAGCCAAAACGGTGAAGGGAAAACATCGAGGAAACCGGCATGTCCAACATTCGAGGACAAGTGATATCCACCAGTACTTCCTCACCTACCCACCTGTACCTGTGTCTCAGCAGTGAGAACATTATGCTGATTATTCTTATGCTATGCTCTTGCATTGCATCCTTTGTTACACATTACAACGAGGATGCAAGATGATGAGGTTTTTATTCAGAACAACAATCTCAGCTAATTGGTAAAAGTTTTGATGCTAGAAACTCATCTAGTGTTTACCAAGCATATCAGGCAAATATCATAACATTTTTACCTTTATAATAAATATATATATGGCAAAAAAACTGGAAGGGTGTGTAAGTAGTAGGCCTACAGATAAAAATAAACAAATTTTACTAGGTAATGGGACCAATTCTGAATTATGAAAAAAATCTGCTGTTCTATACAAAAGTGGTTAGGTACTGAGATGATCCAGTCGTAGGTGCGGTGAATATACAAGTTCCTCCCGAGCCCCTGACCCGTGGTGGTAGAAGGAACCGTGAGGTTTTAGTTGCCAGGAGTCCGAAATGGCCCTCCCTACATTCTTCACAGACAGAGAGTAATCAAGAGGATTTACCTACAGAAAAAAAATGGGTACTAACTCGATATGCTGCCTGGGGAGTTTGTTGCGCCATAGGAAGTGGTGAAGGGCAGGAGTTTTGGGGGAATGTGTTATGTAATTTTAACGTTCAAAAAGTGCTGATTCTCAGCTAGATCTAAATTTTTCTTCACTAGAAATAAGGACAAACTACGTGTTAGTTTGAATAAATGACTTTTGATTTTGGTCGAAATACATCATACTATGATCTACACCATGTTAAAGGAATGCCTACCTGTTGTTAGTTAACAAACCAATGATTCTCGAAAGTTTCAAAAGAATTGTCTCTTAAACATTTTCCCACGAATTCACACTCCATATGTTATCAATACTAAGTACCTACATACTTTTCTACAATATCTTTGTTTCATACAATTGTTTGACGTAACATTGTGTTACATTAATCACTGATAACGGTATACGCGTGTTCTGAGATAAAGAAGGTTCTAGTTCGAAGTAGTTTTTGTTTCACAGACATTTGGACACGATAATGTTGTATCTGACTGGTTTGTGTAAAGGCTGTGTGCAAAACCATATTTCGGTGAAATTATTATGGAAATTTTTTCTTTCTTTTGTGATACTTTTGTCCTAGCATAGCCGAAGGCAAGTATAGTATAAGTGTTAGTGAGAAGGGTAATTAAGTAGGGATGCCGTTAAGGAATTAGCCTGTTAATTCGAAGAAGGGCAGTTACACACAAATGCAGGATATTTCGTTCGCTTTAACATATCAAATCACACTTCGTGAGTCTAGCAGAGCTGGGGTCATTAGGTCAGATCTTACAAACTGTCAGACCCATATCATATGGCATGGCACAAAAGAGAGGACGCTTATACTCAGTAGTTAGTGGAACAACGCTGCCAAAGATAATATTGACGAGACCTATGTCACCATCATCATTTTAGCCACAAGACGTCCACTGCTGGTAATAGACGGAGGCCAATGTCCAGGACTAGTACAGGGCTCTTGTGCTTCTCGAATCCAGTTGATTCCCGCGACCTTCACCAGGTCATCGGTCCATCATGTGGGAGAAACTTGCTTTAGTTATGAAGCACCCTGGCAAGTCAGACCAGTGCCGGTAGTGATTGATGCCAAGCCTGCTGGTGGTGACTGGCTTATCTTTTCACCACGTTATGAGTTAAGTAGTATTTCAATATGCCGATTTGATTTATTTGGCGTAGCCATAAGGCAAAGATGCCGTTTTGATTTATATTTAGTTTACTAAGATTTAGTTTACACAATTCGTAGGGAATTGTGTAATTTATTGTATTAACTAGCGATCCGCCCCTGTAGCGGTATCTACATCGCCACATGCGAACTGCGCGTCATACTGACGTCACGCAAATTCTGCATCGCGCAAGCAGAGTTTACCGCGCCACTAGCACATAAATTATAACGTCCCGACATCAATCGTCGGGCAGTTGCCCACCAAACACGACACCCGTCTGGTCGGAGGATCCTCCCTTTAGTGAACTTTACACGCTGTTCCTCATACCTCTATACTGGTGACTCCGAACAAGGACATTGACGCAGCCTTCGAACAGCTAGTTCAGCGTGACGTCATCACCTTTGCTTCCTCAAGCTTTCGACCGGCGAGTCTCAGCCAGCCCGCACCCACGGCTTCAAACGGGTATCCTTACCACCACCATGCAACGAACGCGCATTCCTGGTCGTGCCTCTATATCCCTGTTACTTATTGTTTTTACGACACCACATCAAGATTTTTTAAGTAAGTAAAATATTAATGTTTCATACACATAATCTTTCTGGAATAAATTCTCTAAATGATGGTAAAAACTACATCAAAATTCATTGCGTAGTTTTGAAGAACAACACGGTAACAGACAGACACGAAAAGCGACTTTAATTTATAATATGTAATGTGTCCCAACTTTTATATACCATTGACTTTGATGAATTTTATACATACAATAACATGAGTGACTTTGTAAAGTATTATAATATTTTAATTATTGTGAATGACTATGTGGGTCATTGCCTTTCTCAGTTAGTTTTTATTATGATCTGGCAGTTTGAGTAATTTATGCGGCCAACCCAAATGTCCTTTCTTTGGTATTGTTCGTGGAATCGTTGCGCTCCTTAAGTTCTGAGTTGAGCTGCACGATTACTGAAAAATGCGTGCACTGACTGGAGAGGTCCGCTTAATCTGTATGGTTTTTCCTCAAAATACCGTTTCAGACACCAACCTACATGGTCTTCACACGATCTGACCAAGATTATGTTTGGACTTTAAAAGAGACTGTGACCTCTGAGTTTGTTTCGGCCTTTCTTCTCAGAGTAGTCAGATAGGAAACGCCGATCTCATCTAGTTTTTAAAATATGATTGACGTGTAAAAGTGTTTGTACGAACCTACTTACAGAAATAAAATCATTTATCACTTACGTATAGGTTACCAACATATTTTCTTTCTTTTGTAAATAGGCATAGAATAAATACAGATTACTTGATGGATATTAAAAAAAAAACGAAGTACCTACTGTAGATCAGTCTCAAACTACAATCGCACGCGTGCTTGGATATCACGGGATTAGCGACTCTTGCGCAAGTGTGGGAGCGCCGATATCTCTCCCTTATCAGATAAGCACAGCTGGTATCGGGACACATGACTAGAGGTGATGTTTAGACGAAGTTTCAAGAACCCTACCTAGTGATATAACAAATGGTAGCTAAAGACTTCCATAGTCCAAGTTTAACTTAGTTATGAATTCGGGAGTTTCAAAAACATGTACAATCTGAATGTGCAGTAAACAATTTTGTTTATTTAAATCAGTTTTAAGGTAGGGGAGGTTTATAAATATAAGGGTAATAGCTATGATCCTTAACGCCTGAACGCTTCGAGCTCGAAATTTCTGTAATTGCTGCCTACAGTCATGTGAAAAAGGCGAGGTTATGTTTATAGTATTATGTACCTTAGTAATTAACTGTGTCTGGACTTTAGGATGAGTTCCTGCACCACACATACACATAACAAAATCTAAACTCATTTATTCAAACAAGGCTGAGAATCAGCACTTTTTGAACGTCAAAAACACAAAAGACAGTCCCCCCAAAACGCCCGCCCTTAACCACTTCCTAGTGCTTTAGCTGGGAAGAAGAAGTGGCGCAAAAAACTCCCCAGCAGCACTGCTGTCTGTTCAGTTAGAAGAACTGGATACTGGTAAGTAATTACTGACTACTGTATAGAATTAACATCACGCCCGATTCCCCAATTCCCCGAAAGGTTAGTAAGAGGTGTACCTATACCTATAGTCAGCGCAGGCCCTAGCCCTTGATCAGGGTACAGCGAGATTGTCTTTCGGCGCCTTTTGGTGGACGCTTTCACTTTACGTAAATTCTACTTCAGTTTTATGTTAAATAGGTAAATCTTAAATTTTCAAAAATCAACTTTGATTGCAAATATCAACACTAATTGAATTTAAATTAAATGAAGTAGCTCTAATTAGTATACTTCTGTTTCTTTAACATTGAGAAAGCTTTTACTGATATGTAATAACATTGGTATTTGGTGTTCATTGTTTTTCGCTTTTGGCTTTTTGGCGCTCCTTGCCATCTGGCGCCTAGAGCGACCGCTCTTGGCTATCTGGCGATGGCGCCTAGAGCCATCGCTCCTTGCCATCTGGCATTTAGAGCGACCACTCCTTGCCATCTCGCGCCTAGAGCGACCGCTCCTTGCCATCTGGCGCCTAGAGCGACCGCTCCTTGCCATCTGTTGCCTAGAGCGACCGCTCCTTGCTATCTGGCGATGGCGCCTAGAGCGATCGCTCCTTGCCATCTGGCATTTAGAGCGACCGCTCCTTGCCATCTCGCGCCTAGAGCGATTATTTTTTATTTATTATTATTTATTATTTACGTATCTTGACTTCAAAACACCCGGTATTTACAGCTTTCCAGCTTAAGAGAATAGGGCTATTTGAGCCTTTCTGTGCCACATCCGTCGGCGAGGCTTATAAGGGTGGTTTTCCTATCAAAGCGAGGTTGTGATTCATATCCTCATAACTTATTGTATACGATACATTCAATTGCTATCCCGCACTGATAAAAATGTGTTATTCGGAAACACCTTGTAACGTGTATTAAATGACTTAAAAGTTTACGAAATAATGTAAACAATAAACACAAACTACAGAGTAAACATTAAATGAATAACGCAATATATTTGGTCACGGACAATTATTTTTTTTAATTAGTTCTGACGTGACGGAGTGAATGAGGACAAACTGCGAAAGGATTCAAAGTTAAATTAATATACAAGGTGTCGTTTTGCATCCTCGTCAAATTCGGGGAGGTAACTATGCTAATGATCCTCGACACGAATCAATAACAAAATATTCGTAAGCAGGTTTTTTTAAAAACTTTTTTATAATTTTCGGAAATCGGCATGTGTAGGTCCCGTGTGATACCGCCCTGTAACTGCGCTGTAACTGTAACGAACGCACACAGCGACATAGTCGTGCGACACTGTCTACCACATACGCAACGGGACGATTTTGTTCTTTGAAAGTGGAGTATTCTGAAATACTGTCAAAGTTAAACATCTAAAAAAACAAGTATGTATTAATCATTGAACAGGATCGTAATTTTATTTGATTATTAATGTCTTTTATAACAGCCTCCTGAAATTGGACGAGGATGCAAAACGACACGTTGTAGTTTGTTACCACCTGACTCTTGAGCTGCTGTCCTTTTATTTATTCATATCTTTATTTGCACTCCATAATGTTAAAGATCTTACAATGGTTTAATGCTAAGGAACAATTACGGACCGCGTAGCACACAGCTCAAATTAAATTAGGAAAAAATTGACAATTTCTAAATAATTTTGATATAATATGTTGTATTGTAATGTTCACCTCATTTCACCGCGGAAAAATACGATCTTTTTGTTCGTATCTGCATAGATAATATTATAAGTAGGTACTTACTTTATTCCACAATCTGACTGTTCCCACATAACTTAGCGCTATCCGCATAAACACCAACAGGGCGTTTCCCTCGATAAGGAATATTCATAACAATTATATTTAATCGGTCGCGGCCGTGGGAATCAAACGAAAGTCACGCGTTGGTCACGCAGACCACGGTGTCAAGAACCACGATATCATTTCACATCCTGGTGACGGTTATCTTCGTAACCAGGGGGTAGTAACCTGAGAATTGGTTGAGCATGATGAAGATCACGTAGACTGGAGTCACTACAGATAGTGAAGTTGCACCTGTACGTTATGCCAATGCAGGATAAGTGTCAAATCACATAATATAACGCTTGTTTCTTGGAACAGGTTGGAGACGAGTAGTCCACATTTGGCTAGATTTGCAATGAGTTAGGAGCTATAGAGTGAGGATCAAGATGTAAAGTTCACTCATACCTCCTTAGAAAAGGGAGGATCCTCCGACCAGACGGGTGTCGTGTCTGGTGGGCAACAGCCCGACGTTTGATGTCGGGACGTTGTACATATGCTAGTTGCACAATAAACTCTACTGACGCGATGTAGGCATTTGCGTGACGTCAGGAAGCATGTGGCGTTCTAAATGCCTCCACAGAGCTATTGTCATCAACCGGGCTCACATCCAGACTCATCAATCAACTCAGCCTATCGCAGTCTACTGCTGGACATAGGCCACTCCCAGGCTGGGCCACAAGACTCTGTCCTCCGCCTTCATCCGCCGCATCCAGTCTGTCCCAGCCACTTTCTTGAGGTCGTCGGTCCATCTAGCTGGGGGGCGTCACACGCTATGCTTGCCGATACGCGGTCTCCACTCCAGGACTCGTCTGCTCCACCGGCCATCAGTCCTTCGACAAACATGGCCAGCCCACTGCCACTTTAGTTTGCTTACTCTGCAAGCTATTTCGGTAGCTCCGGTTCTTTTCGGACAATTTCATTTTTGATTTTGTCGTTCAAAGAAAGTCCGTGCATAGCCGGCTCCATAGCGCGCTGAGCGACCTTGAATTTGTGGACCAGCCCAACTGTCAGCGTCCACGTTTCGGCACCGAACGACTGGTTGAAGACCTCAGTCTTCAAATATTGCGGGATATGTGTCGAGAAGACTTGACGAAGTTTCCCAAACGCTGCCCAACCCAATCGGATCCTTCTAGACCAGCATTACCAGCACCAGCATCCAGACTCGCTGTGAGAAATTCTTAATGGAAAACTCAAAACCATTTTGCCGGCTCTTGGAATCGAACCCAGAAACTCATGGTCAGCAGTTCTGCAACCATTAGAATAAGCTTTACTTTTCTGTTAAAATGACTTTATTAGAAGCATTCTATGTTCTAAACCACTTTGCCCCATTATACCGTTCAGTGAAGTGGTAAAATGTTGTGATGTGTATGAATGTTATACAGAATAAACTATTTTTCTTTTAGTAGACGTAATTGGTGACATAATTTACTAATAGGGGTCACATGTATGGCCCATTTTGCTTGAAAGCACAAACTCAGAAGATGACTAGAGACAGAATGAACATTGCGTAGGTCTGTCATCATCGTTCAGTAACATTATTTGTCCCATATCAGGCTTCAATCAAGCCCCTTTAAAAGCTATGCAAATCACATGGAAATTAAAATAATTAGTTTTACATTCAGCCAGATACATGGTCTCAAATGATCAATCCACCATCACCAGATAATTACATGGCATCACCCAAAAGCGTGATATACATATATAGAACATTCTCACTTCATTATACGCTGGTACTTTTTATCACTACTAGTGCCACTTGAAGCTATCTGAACGGGGGGTAAAAGTCATATTACGTAAACAAACGCCAATAGTTTTCCATCACGCATGAGCCGCATGTAAATAATCTTATATATATCTTTTATATTAAGTGTAATATATGCGTTTGACAACATAAGTCACGTGGGGGCCTGATAACATAGCTGATAAGATTGCTGATAACACATCTATACATTTAATAATGTTAGATAATAATGTGGTTCAATATGAATTACATAGATGTTTTGTTGATTATTTAGGTGTTCGTGATACCTATCTTGAAGTAACTTTTTTTCGATTATGATTCAGATGGTAACGTTTTTAGGATGGTAACATTCTATTTGAATGAGTCTTTTTATCAATTTATGTGGTGCTTGTGATCATTGTTTTAAGTGAAATGATAAAAGGTGTCTTCAAAGTAGTGTCTAGGAAAGTACAGGATGGCTTCATGTTGTTATTCGATTTTGTACTTGACTACAACTAACCTAAAAGCGGGGTTGGGAAACGTTATTACTACCGCACACAAAAAATGCTTAATGCATTTGCAATCATTTCATTAATCATAACAAATCCAATATGGCGAGAGGTCAATAATATGGTCAATCGTTCCGTTTCCGTTCGATCCAACTATAGCCCTATCACATACATTTTTAAAAGAGTCAATAGTAGAAGCTCAAATATATTACATGCACCTAGCCAGAGACTGCATTTGTATAACAGGAATTCCAATTGCATGGCAATCAAGATCTTCAACAACGCAATCAATTCAGGAAAACAATATTTTCCTGGCTTTGAGACAACTGTTTGTATTCACATTATATACATTGCTAACTAATTTTTTAATTATACACTTGACATTACCTTTTATTTTATAATCATTTGATACTATTCAATCAGTTAATTTTGACATTTCATTAAAAAGAACAACAGTTAACAGTAAAAAAATGTACTTATAAAACTGGACATTGTATTAAAAATTACCCATTTTCATTCCAAACTAATTTATTTATTATTATTCATTTACTATTGTACTTTAATATTAATATTTATACATCGATAACGGTAGTTATGTGAACCTGTTTCTTAAGGCTCCGTGCACACAAAAAACCCTCTTTTGTCAATTCCTTATCTAATTGTGACAAAGCTAGAAATAATTGAAACATTATGTCTGTGTGACTACAAAAGTACAGTTTTCATGACGCTAAACCATTCGTGTCAGTCACAGCACCTGTTAATAGTTTCATCACTTTTGCGCTCTCGAAAATATAGTTTTTTTTTGCCTTTGATTTACTAAATGAAAATTTTGTATAATCATAAAATGTAATTTAAATTTTATTTTAAGATTAGCTGAAGATTAATGTGTGATTTTTAAATTTCTTGAAACGTCTTGCTCAATAATAGGAAAAAAATACATTACTACCAGGGTTTGTTTCGAAAAATGGGTTTTTGCAACATTGTTTTTCTGCTATATTTTGTATCAAAGTTGAAAAAAGTGGTCCAGCTACATGCAAGTAGACCATTATAATGATGTTGATAATAATTTTTAATGTTCAAAACCAAACGTAGTTTCTAGTAAAAAAAATGATCAAACGTCAGTCTCTCGTCATTTTTTGGAAAACATGTTGCGAATATTAGTGATTTCCCATGAATACTTAACTTATTTGAAAAATCCCTTTCAGCCACATGCAAAACAAAGAACTCAAGTTTTCAAATAATTTTGTTTAAATAATGTTTCCCTTTCCTACAACTAAATGCACAAAATTTATCAAAATCAGTCGATTTCGTGCACGGCCCCTTAATATTAACGTACCATATACTCAGAAATAAGAAATAAATTATATTATTATTATTATGTCTTTCACATATCTCGGGACCCTGGGGTCCCGGTTCATTGGAAGGCCAATTCGCAGAGGTTTTAGACGCATTCAATTAAATGCGGCCCCAACCGACGATTATCCCTGTACGCACTATGCAAATGCACCCAAGAACCACCCCCGGTTGGTGCAGAACTATTGCAGGATATGGAAATAAAGGTTTTGGACTATGGATTCGGGTGGCTAAAGTGAACTGGTTACCTAAAACTATGGAAGGGCTATAGGCTGTTAGGCCCCTGCCTAACCAATATTTTATACATACAATACGCGGATAAAATGGCAGGAGGTGACTTGCACACTCAATAATGGGCCCCCGGAAACGGTCGCTAGTACATAGTGAAGGCGCAACAACGTAACAACATATCCTGAGGTGTTTGAGGAGAGGAGAGGTATTCCATGGCTTACCCTAGACCTGTTCCGGAAAAGTAAACTCTACCGGCACAGACCTAGAGTTGATGACGTGACCACCATGACGTCAAGGTAAAGATACGGCGCGGTGGCGGTAGGGTTATTATTATATAAATATCTTGGGACCCTAAGGTCCTGGACCTTTGGAAGGCGTACGAGGAGCCAAAGTCAACTCGCAGAAGCCCCTTAAACAATTTTAAGCGTTGAGGCGCCAACCGACGGTTATCCTTGTATGCACTATGCAAGTGCTCCCAAGGACAAACCCTATTGGTGCAGGGCCCCAGCAGAATGAAGGAACAAAACATATTGGGCTATGGATGTTGGGTGGCTATAGTGGCTTGGTTACCTAGAACTATGGCAGGAATACGTCCCCTGCCTGATCAATGTTGTGTAATACACGGATAAAATGGCACGGGGTGACTTGCATACTTAATAATGGGCCCCCGAGTACGATCGCTAGCACATAGTGACGTGGCAACAAGAGGGCAACAATTTCTGAGGTGCTTGAGGAGTGGAGAGGCATTCAACGGCTATCAGGACAATCCCGGAAGTACGATCAAGTCCCCTACCCTCTTACTAGAATACTTCCTTCCTCTGAGCACGTTTGCTCTTGCGTATCTCCACTCAATCCGGCCAATAAAGGCAAGAAAGAGGTGGAAGCTCTGTTCCTCGTCAGTTTTCACTCCAGCCGGCCAATAAAAGCAAGCCAGAGGTGAGGAATAAAACTTCTCCCGAGAGATAGGGTCCGTGGGGTCGCTACTGCCCAACAGCTCGCCACAAGCTGCCCTGTGGGTTTATGTATCTCTCTTGGTCTGGCTCCTCACCCTAGACCCGTTCCGGCAAAGTAAACTATACCGGAACAGACCTAGAGTTCGGAGAGTGGAAGCCCCACCACGACGACAACGTAAAGATACGGCGGTAGGGTTACTATTATTATCGTAATCCTCAAATGCAAATCAGTTTTATCCCACTTAAGTCTTATGATGTCTCTTTTACATTAAGGAGTATCGTAGTGTTATAAGAATTAAGAGTATCTCAAACGGCTCAACCTTTGAATCATGCTGAACGGCATAAAAGATGCAGTCACTATTCAGCCTTACGACCGCACCTCCTTCTTATCACATGACTGCATGATATATCTTTGTCACAGTATTCAAACAACGGACACCCTGCAGTATTTACATTAATGATAAAGGTTTAATTATACTCCTTATCAACAACCACGTACTTCCTGCGTGATTTGGAGAAAACTAGAAGATATTGATAACGTTAATTAAATCATAACAAACATATTGTAAACACGGCTATAAAGCCGTGTTTACAATATGTTTGTTTTATTACTTGTAGGGCATTCCGAGTTGAATGGAAATATTGATTAACTGTCGTGATGCCCCAGTGCTTAATGCCTCGCCTTTCACGAGGTTGTGTTGTTCAAATCGGGGCAAGTATACCTATGTAACTTTTTCAGTACTTTCTGAGTTTATTTTGGAGATTACTGACATCGGTGAAAGAAAATATCGTGAGGAAGTATATAGACTTATAGTTAATATAAGTTTGAAATCGCCAACCCGTCTTGAGCAAGTGTGGTGATCAATGAGAAGAGGCCTTTGTCCTGCAGTGAGACAATAATAGGCGGGTATTTTGAGATTTATTGATATGCAAGGTGGCATTAACATGGTCATAGGAGGATTGATGGATATAATTTAAATCACGCTACCGAAATTCATCCGAGTGGTTCCCCCAATGGGAACTGTAGGGACTAACTAACTGCCAGGGAAATTGATGCACAACCAGTTACCATGGATTCAGTACATGATTCTAATCACCTGCGTTGAAACTATTCGTCGGTGATGAAAAAAAAAATGCTGTTCCATACCTTTTGGCTGTTCCATACCGCGTGACTAGCATATACAGGATGTTTTTGACAGCCCTCCACAAAAACACAGGATTGATTCAGCTCCTTATTCTGAATCATATCCCACTGGAAATTTTCTCAGGAAAAAAAAAATTATGCCGTAACGTAACGTAATAAAAGACGCGGCCCAGGTGCGCCGGGGAGCGCGCGGGGTGCGGGGGCAGCCTCGCTCAAGCTCGCTGCGCTGCCGTCCGCTACGTGCGTTTTGCCACGGTAACGATACATTGCGTGTGAGGTAAGTGATCACGATGTCCCCCCATAAAACAAATCTGGTTTTTTGGATCCCCTTAATGTTCCTGAAAGAATTTCATGTACCGGTCATCTTAATATGATGTACTGAAGCCACCCTATCAGTTTGCGGAGGGCTGTCAAAAACACCCTGTATACAACTTCCCGACATCCACCATCGGGCAGTTGCCCACCAGACACGACACCTGTCTGGTCGGGGGATCCTCCTTTTTTTTTTGATAACCCACAAAAATATTCTGCGCATTTTGACTCTGAACCCCAAGTTCAGAATCATGTGCTGGATTCATGCTTACCCTGTAAGGCAAGAGGTTCAATATCAATATGAATATTTAACTACAATATTTGATTGGTTGCTTTTGTGGAAAAGTCACCACAATTTTAATTTTATCAGCATCGTCCAATCACAAATTAGTCTATATTTAAATACAGTGGTTGTTACATTTTGCATCAGTGGTGGCCCAGTGGCTGCGACTTACGGGCTGTAGGACGTAGGTTCGAATCCAGACAGGCGTTTACTTTGGTCAAGTTATTTTCATCACCACTGCTCTTAAAACGGTGAAGGAAAACATCGTGCAGAAACCGGCCTGTCCTAGAAAAAAAATCCGAAAACAGGTGACATCTAACAACACGCACCGGGCCCGCGTGGTGGATTATGCCCTACTCCCTCTCACAGAGAGGAGGCCCGTATCCCAGCTGTGGGGCCATTATAGGCTGATTACGGTTATTGGTGAATTGAGTTTGTTAAACGTTACTTTTGTTATTTTTAAGTAGCGTCGTGGGACATATTTTTAGGTAGTTTTTGGTCCAAAACTATACCACCTCTTTTGTATATTTTCTTTTAATTACAACAGTCGATTATCCAATTATGTAGCATTATTTTGGTATATTTATTCGTTGGTTCTTACCTTCTAATGGCCTGAAAACGCACATCAACATAACGTATCGATTGAAGATATTTTACTATCTTCGGTTGATACGGAGATAACTTTACTATAAGGGTCATTCATACTACGAACATAAAGCGATTGATTTAAATCAAAATAGACCTTATAGAAACAGATTAAAATGATATTTAGCACTAATTGGAGCCGTTAAACGTATTCGGATGTGGTCCATGTCCTACTTAAGATATGATAATAATGACATGTGTATTTGAAAACGGAGGCGTTTAATGCACTTTATTGATATTGTAAAGGCTGCATCTGCATCATCATTTTAACAGACGAAAGAAGTCCACCGTCCGAATAGGAACCGGATATACAATATTATCTACCTAATTGAAAACCAAGCAGGATTTTCTAATAAGCGAATTAAACGAATTTACATAAACCTAAATCCACCAAGTCGTTGGACATAAGCTCCTCTAAATTAATAACAAATAAAAAATTCAGTACTAGGACTACATAATAGCAACAAGGATCGTTACCTAGTAATTAAACGACTTGCTGCGGTCAGTCCACAAATTGACAATCGGACATTAAATTCAAAGAAACAAGGTGACTATGACATGTTTTGTAGTAAACAACTAATATTCAATAACATTTTAAAGTTTATTAGTCTAGCTGCACCAATGACATCACTTTGATCAAACTACGCTACCAGGGTATCACAGATTTGAAGAGGTGTCGACATCGTAGAGAAAAGATATTCTATCTGATCTAGTGCTACGATGTGCTACGAAGCGTAGCGACTACGGCATAGTATCGAGCTACGAAAAAAAAAATTAAATGCAAAAACGTAGTAAGTAGGTGGGTTATTCCATAAGGTAAGTTCTCCATATACAAAAATACAAAATCTAGGCCAGAAAAGACTCATTGACGTCACAAAAGAGTTCAGTTCAGCTATTACCCCTAATACACCTACCTATAGGTTTACTTACCCCGTTCGACCGGTCTCGTGTTCCCCATTGAAGTTAATTTGGGCGCACTTTATTTATAGTCTTCGTCACACAACACTTATTTTCAGAAAGGTTTTTTCTGGTTAAAGCACGTTTAGTAGCGATTTGTTTATGCGTGGACTATTTTGGGGTGAAATGGGGTCAGTGTACCAGCGATTTGTAGTACAATACTTTGGAATTACATGTAATTTTTTGGGTAAATAGGTATCGAAAAACGGGTGCGCCAAAGTTCACCTAAATTTTCAACTCCGATAATTGGAAATCCGAAAATGTTCTTCCTAACATTTTTCATCCTAACAATCACAATTCCTAACTACTCTGTCTCTAATGTTCATAATTCCGAAGCATTCAACTTCATAATGTCAGTAGCAATAAACATCTATTATACTTTTATTTGTTTCCCTATATTTTCTCAACATAACCATCTTTTATACTATTATTCAAAGTCATATCTTTTTTGTTTAGATTTCTTTTTATTCATAATAATCAGTATTATATACATTAATCATTGTAAGCCCTAATTATCACATGCCATAATTATGATATGCCATAACGGTGTGTAACGGTTGTCTATATCAAGAGAAATTGGATGCAATTGGGACTTTAGGGCACCCCGACTCGGACAGGTTAGGTTAGAAGGGGATGGCGGGGTCGTGTGAGCGAGCGAAGCGAGCGAATAGACCCCGCCATCCCCTTCGTGGTTATTTTTTTATAAACCACACAGAAGTAGGAGCCCCGCGAAGCGGGGCTCCGTCGACCTAGCCCACCATCAACCATGCACAGAAAAAAAAACCTAAAACTATAAATATCATCTTCTACCCACATATATTTTTTATAACACTTGGTAAATGTTTCTTTCTGAGTATGAGTGAAAATATTATGGTAATTATGTTTAGGGATAAAAGCGTTATGATAAAAAACAGTAGGAGTTTAAATATATTTACATTAATGATATTATTAATTACAATTTTCGGAAACATGAGTGTTATGAACATCGCCGGTAGCACTACAAATAGTATGAATGAAAACTTTAGGATGAAAAATTTTAGGAAGAGTGATCATTCGGATTACAAATCGTTAGGAAGAACAATTTCGGGTAAAGAACTTTAGTTGAGCCAATATGGACCCTCGAAAAACCCATAAAATTCAATAATTCGAAAACTATTGAATTTCGGCCATACATACACATGGGGCTTCAATTGCATCAGTTACAGGTTACAACGTTACAACAAAAGCATCAGTCAGTGTATCAGTGTTGTGCTTTTAGGTATACTATATACAGGATCGCAGGCTTTAATTAATTCACAAAAAACGAAAAACATCGCAAGTAATAGGAAATTACTAATGAAGGCTGTGGGTATCGACCTTCGGACGAGCTGTTTCTCACACGGACAACTGTGCGTCACTTGCTCCCATGACACCAGTCCTGACTCTCTTCATATTTTGGCTGCGCAGACCAAAACTACAAACGTAGTATTCAGGAAAGTTTTATGAAAATTTGGTTGTTATTTTTTTGATTTCCACGCGAACTGACGCTAATACATATAATAATAATATTATAAAGAGGAAAAATGTGATAGTTTGTATGTAGGGAGTAATCTTCGGAACTGCTGAGGCCGTACTATGGCGTGATAATTCCATTCCAGCGTGAAAAAGAGACGGAGCTATACATGACCAATAGCACTATCTCTTTTTCGCAAGAAATTTTTGAGATTTTTTTTCCGAGCAGAAGCTACTTCTACATCTGTTTCATTCCTTCTAATTCTATTCTATACATTAACTATTTCTATTTAATTTCAAGAGAGGTTTTATTTACAACAATGCGGAGTGTTTACGTTGATACTCGTATGCTGACACTTAATAAAATAAGATCAAGGGCTGCACTTTATTGTAACTCTATTATTTATCGAACACTTTACCTAATTGATTTGAAAGGTTAAAGCCACTTCATTCGCTTGAATTGAACGCAACGTTGTGAAAATGCATGTTGACAGTATTTCATTTTGAGGTAATGCCAATGTTTTTTCTTTAACCTGTATTGTCCAACTTTTAGGCAAACGCCTCTTCCATAGCTTTCCTCTCTTGTCTTTAGGATGCATCAGGACAGATGGGCCAGTTTCGTCACGCAGTGGGTACGGGAGAGAGGCCTAGGAAACGCTGCCGTGATGACTTAGAGTCGTTTAGGGGAGATTGGCCGGAGAAAGTAACACACAACGAAGAGTGGAAAGCTAATATGCAACATGGTGGCAAGATGTGGTGTCCATGAATTCAGCACAAAGCGAACCAATTTTCCGGCGGTTATCAAAAAAAAACTGCGCTTTCATAGAAAACTGCAACATGTACGCGGTCAAAATGTATGGAACAGCAATTTTTTTTAAATAACCGGCAAAAAACTTCAACGCATATGGCTTTAGAAACTGGATCCATGGTACCATCTTACGTGTCAATGTACCTGCTGCGCTGTTTATTAGTCAATTATTATACAACTAACTATTTACACTTGGTACTAAATTATTTAACATACGACATTATATGACTTATGGAAAATATTGTACATTACTGCAGCGGCTAGCAAAAGAGGCATTGATGGACGAACGTGTAAATGTAGGCCGAGGCGAAGCCAAGGCACACATACGTAAGTCCATCGATGCCTAGTTGTAGCCAAGGCTTGTATAATACTTTTCTCAAATAATGAGCGGAAGTTAAAACTAAGCAGTACCTAGGCAGAACTTTTTATTTGAAAATACAATTACTTTTCAAAATCAATGACGAACAACGAACAACAATAATTTTTCCCGCGTTTTAGTTTGTCTGTTGCGTGTTTTTTTTTTTTTTTTTTTTTCCGTTATGGCTTCGCACGGTTTGTGCATTTAGCCAATGTCACGTTTACGAGAACAAAAAACGAAAGAAAAAAGTATAGAATATTTATGATCAATTAACGGGATTTAGGATTGGACGATTTATAGGATCAGTGAATTTTATAAAGGTGAATACTAATAGTGAATAATGAGCAAATTATAATGACGACAATTTACAACTTAACTGTTGCGTGTTAGTTTGTTGTGTTGTTTTTAGTTTGTTTTTAAAGTCTTAATTTGTATTTTTTTTTCAATAAACAGCTTTCTATTTGCAAGCCAGTTCGAAATCTAAATAAAACCTTTGATAAGTTACCTCCTTGGTTGCCATGTTTCGGAGTAAAAGATCGTTCCATTTTTAAATTACACGATAGATATGAGTTTACTATGTAATTTATTTGGCCGCTAAACCACGACAGATATGGATTTTCATACAACTTTTGCCGGCCGCTGCTCGCATGTATTTGGCCAGTACAGCAATTTCGATTTATCTCGAAGAAGGTTGTCAAAATAAAGTTCAAATTTCGTAGCATGTTTGAGAAAAATTAATTTAATGTTTTGTGTTTCAAAAGGTCAATTACTTACTACTGTATAGAATCCAGTTCTTCTAACTGAACAGACAGCTGTGCTGCTGGGGAGTTTGTTGCGCCACTTCTTCATCCCAGCTAAAGCACTAGGATGTGGTGAAGGGCGGGAGTTTTGGGATACTGTCTTATGTAATTTTGACGTTCAAAAAGTGCTGATTCTCAGCCTAGTTTGAATAAATGGTTTTTGATTCTGAATTATCTAACTAACTATAGGTACATAAACAAAAGCTAGGTAGTTTACAAATCAAGATGATGGGAAACGTAAACTTCACGAGCTAAATAAAAAAAAATAGATTACCTAACAATATTACCAGTATTACCTGAAGGCCTAGACACACCCCTATTTCACAAGTTATAAGTTTGATGCAATAGTGGGCGAGTCTTTTAATAAACCCAAACTTTAAACGGCTACTTACTGGTTTGACTATGAATAATGCAATAACACGTTAAATGCTTAAATTTTTTAAATTTCTTCTCGTAAGTAAATAATCACAGACCACACTAGGTTAGCGAATTCTCGTCAGAGATAGAGGTCTGAAGTCACGATCTTTGTCGCACCACGACTGACCGCGATTCGATAACTTATGATATCAATAGATATGACATGACAGTCATACGATTTACATAACATTGACGTGAATTATTGCTGTTCATTTTATGATTTTTATCATGAAAATTAACGACACCGAAAGTGTAGGAGAGAGAAAGAAATGTACTGAAGTGGAAACAATGCCCTCCTCTCTTTCCAAGAGGTTTACTTTTGATCTAGAGTTTGTAGGACACCTGTCCTCATGGGTGATAAGGATAACCGAAAACTATGCAAAAAATCGAATATCTAAGTTATTTTAAGTTGTTTTTTTATTTCGTTCTTTTTATTAATATTAAGAGCATATTGTACCATGTACTGAGAAATAAATATATCTTATCTTATGGTCGAAATAGAACATAATTACTTTTCATTGTGTCTGCCTCATCGGTGTAGTCGCAAACGGTACTGACTAGGATGAGGTCATGGGTTCGATTCCCAGGTCAGACAAAGTGTTATTGGGTTTTGCCATCAGGAATTTCTTAGTATCAGCCCGGAGTGTGGACGTGTGCCCGGTTGATGGTAATAGGCCTGTGTGTCGATGGAAAATCCCATCGAGCATATGTCCTGTAGAATATAATAATTTCTCTTCATCCTGCCCTCCATGCCTTTATCCCAATTTCCGCAACAATGTACGCAGTTATCAATATATTATCAATTCAATAACACACATTAGTGTTATCTAAGCAAACTGGATCCGTTGAGTGTTGTGTTTGCTAAAATTGTTATCTATAGGGATCGAAGTATTAGTTTAATATGCGTGCTAAATTATTAGGTGGCAATCGTGAGTAATAATAATAGTAGTTCGTTATGTATTCATTATCTTTCAAAAAGTGTTTGAAGATGGTTAAAAGAAAACTTCAAGGGATTTTGTGATGTATAGACAGCACTGATTATTGATAGGTAGATTGTAAATAAATTGAAGATTCGTTATTTTAATTATTTAATTTCACCAGATACTCTGTATCTGGTGAAATTATAAACAGTTCGGGTAATTTTTTTACGCATTCACATACTAATGAGCATTAGCAACGCATTTATCTTTATTTAGAAGGTTTCACGTGAAATACTCACTGCTTTTTCCAATAATAATTGTTTGTATACATTATTAAGTTGTAATTGAAAAATCACCGACGAAATTTGAGGTTATAAATAAACCTCAATTTTGAAATGAAAAACATCTTTAAGAGCGTTTATACCGTATGAGTGGCAACGTCGCAATTTATATATTTCGTGGTTTTAAATTTCTATCTTTTAATCGGAGCTATATTTTAAAAATCTGTTTAATTAACTTTTTAGAATTACGTGAAAGTGTTTAAAAAGTAAGTAACCGTAATGCTTACAGTTATTTTACAATGAAAATAACGCCCTGCAAGTTTCCAATGTATTATTTGCATATAAATAGAACTGTAAACGCAACGATTTCTTACCTTTTACACAGTTTTCACATAATTCTAAAAAGGTAATTAAACAAATTTTTAAAATATAGCTCCGATTAAATGATAAAAATTGAAAACCACGAAATATGACACTAAATTGCGACGTTGCCACTCATAAGGTATAAACGCTCTTAAGGTGATTTAAAATTTAAATTCGGGTAGAATCATTCAAATAATCAAATCAAAGCACTCAATTTGTAAGTAACGCTACAAATTGCCATCTACAGGTACATTTTCTGATCCTTTTGATATATTTTCATCAAATACTTTTGGGCATAGGCATTGTTGGTAGGTAGAACGCTAATGATTGCAACCTATTTTTAACCAACTTCAAAAAAGGAGGAGGTTCTCAATTCGACTGTTTTTTTTAAATATATTTGTTACCTCAGAACTTTCGACTGGGTGAATCGATTTTAATGATTCTTTATTTGAAAGCTGGTGATTCCCGTGTGGTCTCATTAAAATTTTATCGAAATCGGTCAAGCGGTTTAAAAAAAATCAATAATAAATATATTTAAAAAAAAAAACCGCCTTCAAACGGACGTGGACGTGTAAGACGATGGATTTCGAATTGGTGTGGGGTAGGTACCATAACTACAAAGTAAAAAATAACTTTAATTTCGGAAGTCGGTGGAAAAAACTAAAATACAGGTCCAAAGACACCGACTTCCGAAATTAAAGATATTTTTCACTATGTAGTGTTTTTTTGTGAGTGGGCAAAGAGCCATCGGATGGCGAATAGTTTTACGTATCCAAAAATATTCTGAGGAGGATTAACAACGACTAACTTAAATACTGAAGTCTTATACTTTTCATTTCAAACAGCCTAAATAAACTTAAACCAAAATAATAGCAGTCGTGCTCGGTTTTGTATATATATGCTTATTAGTGGAACCTTTGAATAGTGTAGTCACGAAGTTAAGCTAGTTATCCTTCAAATAACTTAATCAGCTCAGCCTATCGCATTCCACTGCTGGACATAGGCCTCTTCCAGGCTGCGCTACAACACCCATTTTTTTTTGAGCTTGGGAAATCATCAAATAACTTTTTCCGCTCTGGGCGGAGCGGGAGGGCGTGTGCTCTTACTGACTAAAACCCACCCGTTTTCCTTCAGTTGCCTGTGCCAGGGGCCACGGTGCCACGGTTACCCTTTCGGACTTTCCCGCAACCCTGGCAGGCATCGGCCCTAGCGGACCCCGTCCTTGGTGCTGACATCTCTTTGAGGCACGAGTGGAACACAACGCGACGTCGATCCGGGCCTGGTCCTTATCGGACGGCGAGCTGGTCATTGTTTGCCGTTCGCAAGCCCGCGCCTACAGTGGCCGAGAATCGGCTTGGGATTCCCGACGCCCAGGGCGTCTCCTGCGGCGGCTAGGGGCGTGAGGGCGCTAATTTTGCCTCTTCCTCACGCGTTCCGCCTCCTCCTTTGCGAGCATCACAACACCCTGCCCTCTGCTTTCCGCATTCAGTCTGTCCCAGACACCTTCATAATGTTGTTAGTCCATTTTGCCTGGAGGGTGTCCCATAGTAAACTTGCCATCGGCGTCTGCTATACCGGCCGTCGGTCCTTCGACAAACATGGCCAGCCCACTGCCACTTTAGTTTCTATTTTTTTCAAATACCTAACGCCCATGACTTGTTTTAAAAGTAAAACTTACTTACGAAAACTTTTCATTATCATCACAAAATTGTCGTTAAAATTTATTTTTGTAGCTTCAATTAGTTTTATCTTCCGGACAATGTCTTTATCTTATAGGTATGTAATGTAACAGATTTTAAGTAGGTATATTATACATATAAGATAAAAATGTAAGTAAACATGAACTGACAGTTCATATTTACTTACATTTTTATCAGGTTGACAATACTCGGTAAAAATATCGGTCTTATTCTGTTTGACACTTACCTAAAAGTTTGGTACGGTCAGATTAGGGTTGAATCGTAAAATAAGGTCATGTATTTTATATTGCGTTTTGTATTCCGTTTCTCTATCAAAAATTAATAACCTTTTGGTTTATAATGCCTCATTTGATTCGTACAAATTCTACGTTTTTTATCGCTTTATATTACTTTTTAGTATCAGTTTAGACAATACCTTCCAACAATGTCTTTCAAACATAATCTTATTTTTTACGGAAACAGACGTGTTATTATCTAATGTTACCTAAAAATAGAATTGGGATACACCTAGATTTCCTAGATTTTTAACGTCAACTTATATTAAGCTAGTATGATCAGCATAGATGATTTAGGAAAAATAGAATATTAGAATAAAATAAGTCAAAAGCAAACGGGATAGGTAGCCTTCAATCTTTTGCTCCGTCGTTCCCTCAATGCTGAGCATCGCGACCACGTACATCGCGTCTCCAAGTTATCCGGTTTTCTGCAGGGTGGACCGCTCGGTACATGCTGGCTCCAACAGTCTACAACATGAGACTAGAAATTCCTATAGCAACATACATAGGATATGCCTAGGTGACTTTCCATTAATTAACCGCACTCATTAAAATCCGGATAACGAAGATAACAATGGGGTCTAGATTCGATTCCCTATAACGCAATGTAACTATTTTTAGTCATTATCAGTGTTTTGCTCGCTGGAGGCTCGAGGGGCATCATATGGTTCAGAAGTCGGGTCCCGAGATAATAATCCGGTTACAACCGGTTAAGGTGAGGCGTCTACGCATCTTTGTGTTTGCAATAATTATTGCTGGATTTTGCATAATTTGCTGTTAATGCGCAGCGGGGGGCATTTCGTTTTTAGATATTTGTAGTACCTATCTATCACACGACCTTCCCTTTAACTGCCCCGTTGGTCTCGTGGTTGTAAGCGCAACTGCTGAGCGTGGGGTCCTGGGTTCGATACCCAGGTCGCGCAGAGTATTATTGGGTTTTTCCATTAGGAATTTCTAAGTAAGTAACAGCCAACAAAGCCACCAAATGTGAAATAATAATGAAGTGAATTGACACCATTTATTTGAACTTTTTGTTGTCTATCATTTAAATAAGATTGTACTAAACTAAGCGCGAGTTTACCTAGTCCGTAATGCTCAAGTTTTAAGAGCAATTATCTAACTGCCGGGGACAAGCACGGTATCTCATGCACACGGAAAAACATACTGATAAGATCAACTATTTATTTATTGAGATATCCTCCTAAGCAAAGTTGCGTCTTTTACCTACAACGTTGCCTATGACTTTGACTGCTTGTAATTCGGAAAAAACAGGATGATTTAAAAAGATTTGGGCTCTACCTGGCAAGTCATAAGGTCGGTTTTCAGTCTAAAACTCATTAAAAGCCATAATAATATAAATAGGTTCAGAATTCAGATATACGAACAAAAAACGTCAAAATCCAGGCAAAGTTACAGCATTTTAGGTAGTAGTGATGTCCCGATTAAGGTTTTGCCAACCTTCGACTTCGACTAGCTATACTGACTAAACTAGTGGACGTATTTAGTTGAGTTTTTATGAAGACTGGGTACGTCGTTAGTTATAGGAAGTTTATTTTAATGTCGTATCGCCGTTTCTACCTTGTATAGACACATAGATCAGACTGATACAGGTGTGAAAGCGTTTTAAAAAGGTGCACTTAAGAATAATAATTAGGATAATTCATTGCAATTCTAAAAATACTATATTTCGAGTTAGTATGAATTAGTGTGTGTTGCATTGCATTTGAAAAGGAACACGTAAGTTATATGCAGTCACTGTGACGTAAGATCTTTTATCTACACCCATGCTATAAATCCTCTATAAAAGTTTCTGAAACCGTTAGCTTATTGCCAACATTAAAACAACCAGTGTCATAGTAACCATAATAATTATTATCATCCAAACGAGTGTTATAATCGTGTTATAATGTTGTACTGAATTTCATTGGGCAACTCGAATTTCAAAAAAAGAACATTGTCATGCACGCGCGTTTCACTACAACAGCTAATAATAATCCCGCCATTTTTGTTCGATATTAATAGGTATTGCGAAAAATTATTACTTTGTTGTTTACAAAAATGAGTGATACAAGCTTTGATAACACACCACCAGATATCTCTTAGTTAGTTTGTATTAGATACTCAGCAATTAAACTTACCATGAATTTACATAGGGTTCTTACAACAGTGTACAACACCCTATGGTTTCAGAATCTTTTAAGTATACAGGGTGTTTTTGACAGCCCTCCGCAAACTGATAGGGTGGCTTCAGTACATCATATTAAGATGACCGGTACATGAAATTCTTTCAGGAACATTAAGGGAATCCAAAAAACCAGATTTGTTTTATGAGGGGACATCGTGATCACTTACCTCATACGCAATGTATCGTTACCGTGGCAAAACGCACGTAGCGGACGGCAGCGCAGCGAGCTTGAGCGAGGCTGCCCCCGCCCCCCGCGCGCTCCCCGGCGGCGCACCTGGGCCGCGTCTTTTATTACGTTACGTTACGGCATAATTTTTTTTTTCCTGAGAAAATATCCAGTGGGATTGATTCAGAATAAGGAGCTGAATCAATCCTGTGTTTTTGTGGAGGGCTGTCAAAAACACCCTGTATAGGATTCATATCATGGGTGTAGATAAAGTCTTGTATGCAACTGTACATAATTAGGTATTAAAACACTCATGTGTTACTAAACCCACATTCGTGTTTTATTACCCCTTAGATATAATTATACAACAGTTGCTTAAATAACTATTACTTGTAAGTATACCATTATTTTATAGAAGTTCGATGTAATTTTACGCTTGATTTTGCTTAAGGTACTTAGATTAAAACTCCAAGGATAATAGTCAGACCGAATGATAAATTCGAAATAGGCACGATATCGTTAGTTTTGTGATTATTTTCATATTATCATCATTAAGGAAATATGTTCTGCATTGACCTCCTGAGAAAGATAAGACGCAGGTGTGTCGGTTAGAAGGGCATGGCACTCCACGTGCTAGCGAAACTACAATACAAGAGAGTTTTTGAATTAGTCTTCTAGTACAGTCACGAGCACCAATATGTATACACTTAGCAACTTCTAAATGTGATTTTCTCCTACTGTATTGATTGTTATTTTATGTTGTAACGATCATAATATTTTGGAACCTATACTGTTATTAAATAGGTCTTATTTCAAAGTTGCAATCAATATTCCACGAGAAAATCGCTTTTAAATTTTACTAAGTGTATACTTATTAGTGCTCGTGACTGTACACCTCGGCGATACCCTGGTTGTTACAAAAGTTCGAAGTATCCCAGTTTGTAAGCTCATTTTTGGTGGAGTCTTGTATACTGTATTGCCGAATCTAACAACATACCTACAATTACATACTGAATGTCTTTATCACAGTTACTTTTAAATTTTGTTTTTTTCAGTGGCTCAGGAATGATGGACAGCTTCGATCAAGAATGTATTTGTTGTTTGACCATCTAAACAATTATTTTATAATTTACATAATCTTTTACACAATGATAATTCATATTACATAGGACACAGTCACACGGGTCAATATTTAATCCCATTCTTCCTCTGAATACAATAAAATATGTTCGTCACGCCCGCCATCTTGAAACATTGCATCAGATTCAATTCGGAAAAATAATTTAACACGATAAATTCAAATGGTAAACAATATTTGAAACACTTAAAAAACACAAAAAGCGTTTTGTGGCCCATGAGGGGATCGAACCCGCGACCTTCGCGTTATTAGCACGACGCTCTAACCAACTGAGCTAATGGGCCGATAGGACTATATGTTGAAAATGAGGACCACACCGCTTTGTTGACAAAAAATAAACAATTGAAAGTGAACGGGGTGACTACTGAGATTAGAGAAATATGGAAGACAAAGACATGTTGTTCCGACCCCAAATAATTTTATCATTGGATAAGGGCAGGAAGATGATTAAATAAAAGTAGCAAAGAGATTGTTTACATTTATAGTATTTTTAACCGTATTCCAGAAAGGAGGAGGTTATTGATTTATAGTTTATTAAATAATAATAAACGTAGAGTCGATAAATAAAGAAGTAAAATTTTAAAACACAGGTTATCTTGTTTATAATAATTATTGTAATTCCTAGAAGTTATTATTGTTTTTACGTTCCACTGAGGTGATAAAATGTACGTTATTGACAGAAATATGAAATGTTAGAAGCAAACAACAGGGGAAGTACCTATGGAGCAATTTTTATATACTTTTTATGAGAATAAATGCTCGAGGTTTATAAATATCTAATAGATAGGTACCTTACTTCTCCTGTAGTAGAACACAGCCTACTTCCAATCGACTTTGGCAGAACTGTCAACATCGGCCCATTAACATGCCATATTAAAAAAAAAAAACAAAAAAAGAGGATTTATGAGATAGGGCAACGGTGCGGTTTAAAAGCAGGAGTGAAAACAATTGAAAATATTAAGTTTTAGATGGGTTGGTCATGATGAGAGGATGAATGAAAAGCGACTATTAAAAAGTATTTACAAAGCAGATGTAAGTGGAAACGGAGGGGAAGCCCAAGAAGGACATATAGTGACCTTATTGGTGATGTTCTTCAGAAAGGACAGGTGCGTAGTACTCGCAACCGGCGCGGCGCGGCGGCGCGGCGCGGCGTGCGTGTAATGTTTGAGCAGGCTTTGATGAAAAGGGGTTTTTAATACTCACCAGCGGATCGGTGCATTAACATTTTTAATGCTGGTCATGTTTTAAAGAATATACAGTGTGTCCCGTAAATAATGGATCAAACGTAACGGGTAGGTAGCTTACCTCATTTCCAACAACTAATTTTTGAAAAAAAAAAAATTGAAAAAATTTGAAAAAAAAATCATTTGAACATTTTTTTTCTAAGGCAAATAAAATTATATTTGAAAAAGAAAATATTAACAATAAGCTATTCAGAAGTTTTTGACAAAAATCATACCTAAAAATGTTATTAGTTGCAGGCTTGCAGCAAACACTGAATGCTGTTAGAGAAAATGGTAAAATTCGAAAAAAAAAATATCTTGGTTACCTTACCGATTTTTTTTAACTGTTCAAATTAGTTGTTTGAAATGAGGTAAGCTACCTACCCATTACGTTTGATCCATTATTTACGGGACACACTGTAGGTATTCATGTTATGAACGTAAACAAAGCAAAAGGAGTAGGTATATAATATAAGGATCGTAGCAGGTGGTGTTCTGTTGTTTCTGTATTAAAAAAATTCATAGAATTTCAGCCGGTCAAGAGGCAATGAAATAATTACAATGGCGTTTTTAAATGGTCCCTATTCCATGTCAACAAGTATCGTAGGAATTTAATGACCCACATCCGTTTGTACCAGCACAGCGCAGAAAAACAAAACAATTGTATTAAATCAATTGAAAAAATAGGTTACAGTCTGTATTTGATGTGCTGGTAAAATCCTACTGTTATACTTATTTTTTTTTTGTGGGGCGCGTGGCTTATTAATACCAGCCGCACGGGTCGATCGATCAGGTTAAGCTACGCTTGCCGCGGTTGGTCCGTGGATGGGTGACCATCTTTACATACCTTGACACCTCCGTGCTTCTTAAAGCACGTTAAGCCGTTGGTCCCTGCTGTCATTCGTGGATTTTTGACAGTCGTTACGGGTCGTCAGAAGCCCGAAAGTGACAACCAGTCTTACTATGGGGAATCGTATTACCAGTAACTGGGTTGTGGGGGCAGATAGGCAGTCGCTCCATGTAAAATACTGGTATTCAGCTGCGTCCGGTTAGACTAGAAGCCGAGCTCAACATAGTTGGGAAAAGTACCATTTTCCCAGATGCAGACGGCAGACGATGATGATGGGTCTTTTTTTTGCCACTGGGTAAACAGTAAAGACGATCAAAACAACAACGATAAACTTAGGTATAATAAAAAGTCGAAGGGTGTCCTGGGACGGGGTGGTTGGAACGAAGTTCCTTTCGCTGTATATTATGCATAATCATTACTTGACAAGCACGATGAAATAAATTTACAACGTTTGTGAGTATCTACCTAAGTGAAAAAATAATAATGAATGTTCGTGACTGTCAAAATGTTATGGCTCCTCTTCACAAACGGCCCTGATTGTTAATCGTGTGATAGTCTGAAATCGACACGGTCATCGTGCGATCGTCCACATGTTTGTCGTTGATCGTGCGTAGATATTTGTTGAGCAGCAAGCAGCAGTTCAACCAGGTTTCAGACTGGCTAAAGTAGACTCATCCTTCATGGGGTACTGTTTAAAATGTTACAATAAAATACCTCCCCACACACTCCAACTGAATGAAACGAAATTTAAATCTTGTATTAAACGCTACACAGCCAAGCAACAAGCAACACTATACAGCCAAGCATATTATAAGTTGGGGGATTATATCTCGGACAAAAATGCTTGGCTCAGGGCTGGTCCTGCTCCACAAGGGCGCGTAAACTAATTAATTAGCATTCGAAAATAATGTTGGAGCTGATGAAGATTGTACAACCTATCTTTGCATTGTATAAATTCAATCTCTTAGTATTGTATAATTGCATAGCACATGTCATTGTGTGAGCACTATGTACTTACCCACTATAAAGCTTACTGGGTTCGTCGTTCGTTGACTTGATTGTGCCCTGGCCGCTGAGAGTATGTTATGCTCACTCAAATGTGTCGCTGGTGGTGACGTGTGTATTGGATCATTAAGTTCCCTTCAAAATGGTTGAGCTGAATGGTGCTGATCCATACGTCATGTTCGTGAACGGGCGCCGTCAGTAGGCACTGGCCATTTCTTAGCTGCCACGGCTTATTTTAATTCCCTATTTGTTTTTATATTTTTATTACGGACGCTTTTAACGTGCACGTCTTTCTACATCGTTCTCACATGTATAATTACAACATGAATGATGTAACCACTTTTTTGTAACAATATTTTGATTTAAAAGAGTGTCCATGGAGTTTCTTGCCCGTTCTTCTCCATAGGTATCTACTACGCTTTGGAATGGGCAACTAGCTTCATCTTTCTGACTGACCGACCCCTTGACAATTATTCAAAAGTGCCTGTAATTGGTTTATTTGAAATAAATGCTTTGAGTTTGAGTTTTGAGTTTGAGTTTGCAGCCGTAATTCCCTTTGGGGCGTGCGTCCCCGAAAAACCGACAACTCACGGATCACCGCGATCATAATATGATCATATGGAGAGCATAGACGATGTTCGGCGACTACAGACGAGTATAGTAAGCCCTCCACACAATCGTGCTCGCGGGTAATCGTCTATGATCGCCGATTGTAAAGAGGCGCTTTTACACTTCTTTCGGTCTAGCGCTCATTCGCCAAGTGTGCAGAGTAGGATAAGGAACGCATCCAAGCTGGTCGCTCGGAGCATCTTGACTTGCGATATACTAGAACTAAATAATAATATGGGACAACATCCACACAAGGTCTTCAGGTCCCGAACTAGGTAGAGCCTGTACTACGGTAACCTGATGACTGATATACATACTTATATACTTAAACATACCCAGACACAGGTCAAACAGCTGATAATATGTTGATGCACACAAATGTTTGACTTGTCCGGGGTTCCAACCCGGGAAATTAATTAATTTAAGATTAATTAATTTAAATTAATGCAAGAGCTTGAGGATTTCATATTTTCATCAGGTATTCATACATTACGGGCCTTTTATCAATAAGAATTTGAGGTTTTGGATAATATGATACGATTTTTTGCTTACACACGTCCGGGGGCCCCGCGGTAGCGTGTGGGCCTCGTATCATTGATACGGCTGATGGGCCGGTATCTACGCCCCTGAATTGTTGTCAAAGGTATTAAAGTAATTACAAGGTCGACTATGATAAATTGTAATCAGAAATTAACAGGAAAAGAGAAGAGAAACAAATAGTGAAGCACGTGCTTTTAAAAAAAGTCACACCTTATCACGCCTCAATAAGGTAGGTATGACAGCAGGGTTATCAAATAAAATCGTTGTTTTAATATTAAAATTGCAAACATTTACTGATAACACAGTTCCTATTGTTTTGTTAAGTATTTATCTCTAATGTTCTTTTCGCAGATTTTTCATTATTATTTTGATGTAAAAATTGTGAAATAATATTTACTTGTGGTGTCTGATTGGTTTTATGAGTGCTGTGTTATTTAGTTATTTGATAGAGAAAGTTCTTTTAAAATTCGGTCTGCTATTTTTATGTGAAGTAAGCTCTCGAAGTCGACGTGACCAATACAGACTTGTGCTAGATGTGCTACCTCGATCAGCGAAATATAATAAAAACTCTCTGGCTGTGTGTGCGTCTCTATAATAAATTACCAAAAATGTTTAAAATATTAAAATGTAAATTATTTAAAATCCAATTATACATATAAATGGCTCAATAATAATAATTTCTATAGCATATAAATATATTTTTTTAATATGAAGTCAATGTAATATAATTATTTCAAAGTCAAACCGTATCTTTAGTAAGTAAGTTTGCATGCTTTAGTATTAAGCAAAACATGTTCGATCTAATATTTCTTTTTTTTTATAACACCTAGTATACCATGTTTTATGCAAATAAAAATATCTTATCTTAAGTAGGTAGGTAGGGTTAACAAAACTTAACTGAACATAAAATTGATCCTGAATTAGGAAGGGTTAGGCAGAGGTGTACCTATAGTACACCCACATTTCAGCAGAGGTGTACCTATAGTACACCCACATTTCAGCAGAGGTATACTATAGTACACCCACATTTCAGCAGAGGTATACTATAGTACACCCACATTTCAGCAGAGGTATACTATAGTACACCCACATTTCAGCAGAGGTATACTATAGTACACCCACATTTCAGCAGAGGTATACTATAGTACACCCACATTTCAACAGAGGTATACTATAGTACACCCACATTTCAGCAGAGGTATACTATAGTACACCCACATTTCAGCAGAGGTATACTATAGTACACCCACATTTCAGCAGAGGTATACTATAGTACACCCACATTTCAGCAGAGGTATACTATAGTACACCCACATTTCAGCAGAGGTATACTATAGTACACCCACATTTCAGCAGAGGTATACTATAGTACACCCACATTTCAGCAGAGGTATACTATAGTACACCCACATTTCAGCAGAGGTATACTATAGTACACCCACATTTCAGCAGAGGTATACTATAGTACACCCACATTTCAGCAGAGGTATACTATAGTACACCCACATTTCAGCAGAGGTATACTATAGTACACCCACATTTCGGCAGAGGTATACCTATAGTACCCCACATTTCAGCAGAGGTGTACCTATAGTACACCCACATTTCGGCAGAGGTGTACTATAGTACACCCACATTTCGGCAGAGGTGTACCTATAGTACACCTACATTTCGGCAGAGGTGTACCTATAGTACACCCACATTTCAGCAGAGGTATACTATAGTACACCCACATTTCAGCAGAGGTATACTATAGTACACCCACATTTCAGCAGAGGTATACTATAGTGCACCCACATTTCGGCAGAGATATACCTATAGTACCCCACATTTCGGCAGAGATATACCTATAGTACCCCACATTTCAGCAGAGGTGTACCTATAGTACACCCACATTTCAGCAGAGGTATACCTATAGTACACCCACATTTCGGCAGACGTGTACCTATAGTACACCCACATTTCGGCAGAGGTGTACCTATAGTACACCCACATTTCGGCAGAGGTGTACCTATAGTACACCCACATTTCAGCAGAGGTATACCTATAGTACACCCACATTTCGGCAGAGGTATATCTATAGTACACCCACATTTCGGCAGAGGTGTACCTATAGTACACCCACATTTCGGCAGAGGTGTACCTATAGTACACCCACATTTCGGCAGAGAAACTTAAGATATTACAGGAAAAGTCAAAAGTCATCACCCCATAACATTGCCAAAACTCATTAAAAAACTTGTATCAAGAAAACACATTTAACTAACTGCGTTAAGTAAGTATATAAATTATCGCACACTACATAACTCAATACAAAATCGTCTCATTGAGTTATTAGCACTAAGATCTATAGCAACATATTTAAATACAAACAGTGCCATGACCCCAACTGCCAGACACGTTATCTCTATTGACACTTGCCAATCTCGCTATGGCAGGAGGCATTTGCGTAAGCGCATTATCATCGACACAAACCACTAAACCTGACCTCTACGCTTCAAACAGTCTCTTCTCTGACACCCGCATTTGAGACGCAGCGGGGAGGGAGGCAGTTCAACCGTGATTGGTCAGAGCTATCAGTTCAGTAGGTAACGTAACGCTTAGAGTTTTCACGTAGTCAGTCGGCGACGGACCGTCGCCGGCAGCGGACGGACTTGGGAGAATTTATTCATTTTATTGCAGAAATATCATATGATTATTAATGCATATCAAAATTCGATTAACAAGAAGATTATGTAGAAAACTGTGGGTACACCAAAATAAGTTTTCATTTGCATAATTAATGTGTTGCATTTTTAACACCTTGTCTTGTAAAGTAATATGGGCCAGTTTTACGTAGTTTGTAATGCATGCAGTACATTACCAGCTGAAGCTAAAAAGAATTCCTGATTCCTTAGAGTTTTGTCTACGTTTGAGAGCATTAGTTTCTAGACTATAACTTCCCTCCACAAAGTCTTGGTCTGTCTATCACAGATTGCACATGGCAATGTCATCAATTTACTCTTATAATAAATTCACAATATTATATTCTCATTTTAAATAAATATAATTTTATTATTCTCGTATGCGTTTATATTAATATTTCTGGCGTTGACAAAGTATCGCTCTTTATATTTAAGTTATATCACAATCATGATTATAATTATTTAAATACATTAATCGCCACAGTGTCATACATTCGTACCGCTTTCGATCTAATCTGGAAAAATACTGGGTCGATTTTGATAGAGTTTTGTATTAACATAAAATATATTTTTATTAAGTTTTGGTGTAATCTTTACAGATAAAATATATCAACTCAAATAAAACCCTAAACGATTAGTTACTTACTTTTCAAATAAGTAATTGTTTTTGAAAAAAGATAAAATGGGTTCTAAAAGATTAAAAGTATTTGCAACAGCCGGATGCTCTGCGATTGTGTAACAGAATCTAGCAAAATCTAGCGAAATTCTAAAATATTAATTTGCCTTTATCCATGGATAGAATTTTCCAGAAAGACAGCTCTTTTTCAAATCTCCACACAGGTTCTGCAATTAAGAGTGACTGAATATTGTTGTCGCGTCCAAAAAATAAAAGACAAGGGCAGAGTTCATGGATGTCACCTTTTTAAAACATGGAGTAAGTTATCAAGATGTTATACTTTTAAAAATGTTACTAAAACTCAATTAATTAAGATTGACAACTTTGTAAGTAGGTATGAGTACTTATCGACCTCAAAAACAAGATAAAAACATCCGTCTTTATTTACTTACAAATATTTTCGTGGGAACCACATTATTAGCAACAGTCAAAGATAAAGAAAAACTTTAAACAATAATCATCATATTATCGATACTTTAATTAAGTTATCGTACTCTAATTAACGTTTTACAACCAACAGTGATAAATTGGAAAGTGTTCTAGTACACATAGTTACAACGATAACGTGAGGACAGAGACAATAAAATGTACACGATGTAAATAAGTGGGTGGGTGCGTAACGCTGGTACATATTATCTGAGCAAAACAATGCCACGAGGGGCGCGCGTGGCGGCCGTACGACTACACTTTAAAAATAGAATCGTTGATTCACCAACGTAACCAGACCTGCCCTTCCCCGTACAGCATTAAACAAACAGACAATAACATACTCTTCGCTCTTATAATTACAGCTCAATTTCACTGGTGGCTGCTGTACTCTAGCCATCTTTAGCGCTACGAGCTGATTCACTAATCTAACCTGACCTTCCCATCTGACCCTTCCTTTTCCAAATGTAGCAGAAAAATCGAGGATTGGCGTCTAAAATTAACGTGTCCATGTTATGCTGGTCGTGTCAGTTCTTTAGCGCCTTACCTCATAGGACCACGCCCCGCTGATGTGTTCGATGCGTCTTGCGTTCCAAATTCGAATTCTTGGCAGTGCTGTTGCCAGTTGGAATTATAGCGCGTTTTTTTTTAATATAAAATCGTTTATTTTTATTCTGGCGGAAGAAGTTAGATTTCTTGATAGCCAATCAGAAAAACGCCAACAATGATGCCGTCATGGCTAATTATTTTTGTTTTTGGGCTTACAAGATCTACAACAAACAAAAGCTGCCTAGCCTTTTCCTAACTATTTATGTTGGCGTTGGCTTCCAGTCTAACCGCGTGCAGCTGAAGACCAGTATACATGGAGCGACCGCCTATCTGACCTCCACAACCCAGTTACTGGGTAACACGATACCCCTTGCTCAGACTGGTTTCCAGACTTTTGGATTTTTGACTACCCATAACGACTGTCAAAGATCTACGAATGACGGCCGGGACTAATGATTCGAGGCAAGGAGGGGTCTCATGGACGGTGATGATTTATTTACATGATCATCAACAAAGATTGTGAAATATTTCCGCAGCTTATCGTCATTTAATTCAAGCATGAAACTTGTAATCAGAAGTGAAATACATATTTTATCAACTTTCTGCTATCGTTATCAACTTATCAGGACATACATGCATTGTCTTACTTTATTTGCTTATTAAGGAACCTAAGCGCAAGTTTTATAATGCCTAAAAGTATATGATCCACTGTGCAGTAAACAAAATCAGAAAAATATATGATATTCTTCAGGATATAATAATATGCTAGTTAGATAGTGTGTTGAAAACATACCTAATACAACTAATTTGGTACATACAATAGAAAAAAGTCACGAATGTCGATTAAAAACCATTCTATTAAACATGCAATCATTCTATTTTTTTTTCAGATTGTTCTTCAAGCAATATACATATTAACGTGATAGTCTTTTCATGTTTTAATCCAATCAATCGATTTTTTGTAATTAGAGAATTGCTTCATATTTTGCAATTCATTACCAGCTTTGTGTCAGCGCGCTTCTCTTTCTTTTCTATGCAGTCCGACACTGACCGCGATTTAGCTGTTGTCAGCCCCTTAATGGCATTTTAAATTGTGCACCTAAACAATTCAAACATTATACAAAAAAAATTAGCCTCCTTGGTCTGGTGGCCGCAAGCACTACTGTTGAGCATGGGGTCCGAGGCTGGATTCCCGGGTCGGGCTCGGACAAAACGCTATTGGGTTTTTCCATCTGGAATTTTTCAGTAGCAGTGCGGAGTCTGCTTTGTGATTTGTTGCTGGCAATAGGCTCGCACCCTATTAGATGGGACTTAAAAATAACTGGCGAATTATGGGGCTCACTATTAGGAACACCTCTGCCTAACTAAACCCTTCTGCGATTACAGGCGGTATGTTATGTTATACTTTTATTTACGTCTTAGCGCCATTTTGGATTCATGCGATCATCGGTTCAGAATTCTAATTTTAAATGCGTCGTTAGTTGTCATTAGTCATTACATTCATAGAATGCATGGGCACATATGGATTGTCAGGGTTATTAGTTTATGGCTTATGCTAAACTAGGTACATATTTATTTACTTATTTATTATGTTATGACACTCCAACGAATAGGTCACAAAAACATTAACAGAGAGCATGTGACAGCATGTCTTAAACTTGCACTTAAATACTACAGCGAACTTGTCACAGCATTTACATAGTTTGTGTATGTTATGAATGCACCTTTAGCTGTTTATTATAATAAACTCAGATTAAAGCTATCACAAGCTCACTACAATATAGTTTTAAGGGTTACATCTGTTGCTGATCGGGAATTTCACTGCAGGGGAAACTAGTATTAAAATGCATTATGTCGTAATACACAACTTGCGTATTTACACTGATAGAATTTACGAAAGTATTGAATAAATACTACGTAGTTTCCAACCTCTGTTGACATCTCAACGAAAAGAAGACAAAAAGTTATCATAGAAAAACTAAGAAAAAAACTGATCCAACCCGAAGGTCCAGTTTACTGCGCAGTTGCGATTTTTAAAATTCAATGTTTACATCGTTTTTTTGCTATAATTTACCAAAGATATTTATGTATAAAAATAATTCATTAGGTCTAGTTTTATTCTACTTTTTAGTACGATACGATAAGAACTCAAAGGATAAAAATAATGTATGTTGTCCATCTGGGCTTTCATTTAAGTATACACATCAAGCTATACATTTCCAGTTTACGCTGACCTGTCATATTGTAAGGAAATCCTATACAATGCGAGATCGACTTATATTGGAAATGTATAGCTTGATCTGTAGCCGCACGTACCACGTTCGGTCAAAAAAATTTTGTTGTTACATTTTCAAAAACGGAAGAATACAAATCTCCTTCTTAGCGTGTCGATGGCAATTCTAAATAGAGTCAGACTAGAACTTGGCTACGACCTTGGCACCTTCAGTAGCATCCATCAGTTCCTGTAACGTGTAGACAGGCAACAGGACACGCTGGACACAATATTAACTGCCCCATTGTTTTTGGAACCGCACCACATTTACATAAAAAATATAATAGAATAGAAAAAGAAAATCTGGTATTTTCCAGTCAATTAGAATTACGAGAAAATCACCAGCTTCTACACGGGCGTATCAGCCAAAGACATGTGACATTTGTGGGTCACTGAGCCAAAAGAATAAGACAATCAATCAACTTAGCCTATCGCAGTCCACTGCTAGGCTCCCAGGCTGCTCCACAACAGTCTGTCCTCTGCCTTCCCCATCCAGTCTGTTCCAACCACGGTCCATCTAGCTGCGGGGCGTCCCACACTACGCTTGCCGATACGCGGTTTCTACTCCAGGACTCGTCTGCTCCACCAGCCATCGATCCTTCGACAAACATGGCCAGCCCACTGCCACTTCAGCTTGTTTACTCTGCAAGCTATAATAAGGAACAAGTAAAGAATTAATAATGTAATCATTCCAGCCGTGATCTTTAAACCCAATTCAGCTACACGTGGCGCGCTGTAGGTATGACGCATAGAATATGCAAATCATCTGTAGGTAGTATAGGTACACCCACTAGTGAATAGTGGAGAATATCATTGAACAACCCATTGGCTACAGGGTTGGTAGGTACTCGAATGGCGCACTAGTATTTTCCAAGCTTCCCGTAGGTTGCCTTCTCTAAATAAATAATTTCAGCGGAGTAATGGTATAAAACAATGCCATTCATTGCCATTCATTTTGACAACTCAAAAACATTTATTGCGTAATTTACATTGTCGAGCAGACGGATTTTACAAACATATGAAGCAATGGTTTAGGAATTTCTTTGAAAATCCTTCGGATTGTGATTGAAGTGTGTTAAGTAATTGGGGTGCTGGTCAGCTAGATTGATATGACAGAGCTTAAATTGGTTACAAAACACACACTATAGGTACATACCTCTTTCAAGATATTTTGTTTAGTGGGTTTGAAAATGTTTCTATTACCAATGAGAATTTTTCACTTGAATCTTATTGAGCGAAAAACATTTTTTTTGGAAAAAGTATTAATGTTCCTAATTTTAGTTTAAAAAAACCCCAGACTATCGAAATCCATTAACTAAAATGCAAATAAACAAGACTAGGGCTTAATATGTGAAATTGAACTTCCTTATTTTTATAGAAATTGACGATTATTGTGCAATAGTTGGTGTGCCGGACGGGCGTGATCGCTGGGCTCCAGGGTGAGGGAGGTTGTAATACCCAACCAGGGCTATCCCGGTATGAGGTCGGGCGTCTCCCAATCCACAGCGGCGCTGACGTCCTACACCTATAAGTTCCAGGTATCTTCAAGATTCCCGACTGTGGCTTCGTACTGATGTCTTCGTGTTCCGGGGTACTTACTTACATGAAAGGGGTTGAAAAATAATAACACCAAGTTGAAAGTTCTTTAAGTGTTCAGGGAGCGATTCGGGTCCTTTTGAGGGGTTCACTTGATGACGTATTTTGAGCCGTAAAGTTCCTTGCTGATGACTACGAAATTAGCGGTCGTGACGCGCCCGCTTAAGTGGCTCGAATCTTTACCGTAACGAGGACCGCGAATTTCTCCCTGATTTTTCGTTTATTTTTGTTACGTTTACAAGCATTCTTACAGCTAAACCTCCCTAGTTAGGCACCCTATCCAGACATGTCATACATAACCGGATTCCTTGCGTAATCCCCTATCTATTGACACTACAGGAGCGACTGTGTGTCTTTCAGCTGAAAAGTTATTTCATTACAAAGGGGAAAACGGGTGAAAATTTACTATTATCCAGTCTGTCAGGTGGATTTCCTGCGAAACCCCTGAACCGATATTCAATTTCTGCACGGGTACCTAAAGTAGGTCTATCGAACTAAAGAAATCTAGTGTTTTCATAGTTACATCTAGATTTTTCAGGGCGTGAAGCGCCTCTGAAGACTGTAAGAAAAAACGTACTATTTTGCCCCTGCTCCCAACCTGTGCTCATCAAAAAGGTGGACTTCCCATTTGACCACAGGTCCAAAAATTACATCCAGGGCTAGGTCTCGGTCTAGGCTACCTGGACGTACCAAAATACTATAGGGAAACTATATACGTCCCACCCCTTTGATGCTCACAAGGAAAAACGACTCAATTTCATCTTTAATAGCTTTCTAGTACATACAATATGATGTCTAGGCTAGAACTATACCTATTCTATCTTATTATGCTATAAAATACAACATTCAAAAGGTTTTACTACCAATTATTCACTAAGAACGTTTCAGAACCTATCTAGGTACATGGGCGCAAGTAGTGGTACGCCCGCGGTCTATTAAGTTTTAAAACATTCTTAGCAGTAAATTACTAATAGTTGAACAAAATTACGTATGGCGATGTTCCGACACGTACATACATTATATTTAAGAAATTAGGGAATAAATAAACTAAGAAATTACTATAATATTAACAAATCTGAGTATGGTGACGCTATCGAATGTCTTTTGTTTTAATATTTTTGGCATGTAGTTGCCATTAAAAAGTAGAATTCTTTGTGATACTTTTAACAACACTGAATAAAAATCACATGTGCTCTAAAATGTAGTTCCAGGTTCAAACAATTCTACAATGCTGGATTTGAACAAATTTTTTCATTGTCTGTGGGCGAGTCCTTGATACGCCATGTGCGCAATAATGCGACCTCGACTGAGCCGCAATATTAAATGTGCTTCTAAATAAATGATTACAGAACAATTGTGGATTATTCTAGACTACAGCATTTGTGTAGGAATTGTCAAATTTATTGTCAATACCAATGATTGCTGTTTTTCTTGTTGAGTTTTCGTTTTTCAAATCAATTTCCTTTTCTTTTCTTTTGGTTTTTCCATAATTTCTTAACTCATTTTGCTGGTAAGAAGCTAATCTAGAACACTAACCAGAGCCTGAGTGAGTGAGCCTTGTGATACAATCAACATTTAATCCGTCAAATCCTTTAAAAAAAAACAAAACTATCAAACAAAAATCCCGAGTCTTCTACCTCCTATTTTACTCCAATACTCAATACTAACGTTTGGCAACATGGACTACATTGAGTAATTTTCACACAATTAAGACTACAATAAAACAAAGGCCACTCACATATGACTCACTTTGTATCACAGACGACAGAGGTGTGTCATGCACTGACTGTTTCTTTCATTCTGGTATTTATAGAAATATGGGCTTGAGCTTCATGTGGATTGGCAGTTTTTATGGGCTGTCTGTGGTCTGTGGGTGACCTGTAATTACAGGCACTTTTGAACTGTCAAGGAGTCGGTCAGTCAGAAAAATGAAGTTAGTTGCCCATTCCAAAGCGTAGTAGACCTATGCAGAAGAACGGGCAAGAAGCTCCACGAACACTCTTCTAAATCTTTATTTTTATTTATTTTATTGTTTAATCATTCAAATTGGAATTATACACAGGTGGTGTGAGTTCCACTAGCTTTTCAACTGGTTTCTTACTCTACGCATGGAATCAGTCGCGGATAGAACCGAGACGATACTGGCACAGGAGCTTGGAGATTTGTACAAACAAAGAGCGGATGCTGTTAATAATGTGACAAAACGAAGGACCATATCTGTTTCATTGTATCATTCAGTAATTGTAAATAAGAAAGCACCTAAGATTTAACTACGAGGTAAGCAGACTGCTCAGACTTATTATTGAAGTATTTCTGCGAATCAGGCAACGTTATAAAACGGCTCTACCGGCTCTTCCACGAAATCAAGCGCAGAGCCGACTGGAACAACGCGAAAATTTGGTAGCATACACAATAATAATTAAAACTAAAATGTAATTGAACTTTTTGATAAAATAAATGATTTCTTTTCTTATTTTTACTTATTTAAAACATGTTTGTATCGTATCCATTGACATACTTAATATTGTAGCCAGTGAGTGACATTTGATGTAATATTATAACATTTTTCTATATAATGTGATTCAAATGATTTGACATTAATTTGTAAAAGGGAATTATAATAATAATGTAATTGTTATTTAAAATTTAAAATGATATTACTTGATTATGATTTGCATGCCCATGTGACGGTAGAACATGGAGAACTAACTTATATGTCAACATATAAGTACCAATTATTTAGCCATGTTTGCAAAGAAATAAATGGTTTGATTTCATAATTTAGTTTGAAAACACTTTACCAGAACCTATCATACCTACCTACCATCTATTAATATATGGAGCTAATGGATATCGCCACAAATAACGTACTTTACACCATTATTCCGGTGGTTTCTTTGCATCAGGGGTTTCAAGGCAAAATGATGCATGTTTCAAACATGTGGCTTTCAGATGCGAATGCATGTACTTTCATCCAAGTTGCATCGATGTACTTGAAGTATAATATTAGCTTGTCTCTTTGTAAACGTGATATCATGCACGCAGCGCGCATATAATAGGCTAAGGTGTACACACGGCTACACACCAAGCTTTACATTTCCAGTTTACACTGACCTCTCATTGTAAGGAAATCCTATACAATGCGAGATCAGCTTATACTGGAAATGTATAGCTTGATGTGTAGCCGTGTGTACCTACATAATAAAAAGAGAATTCAACTGTAGTTTGTTTTTCTCTGCTTGAGGTTTGGATCTATCTTTTTAACCGACTTCTAAAAAGGAGGAGGTTCTCAATTCATCGGAAATTTTTTTTTATGTATGTTCACCGATTACTCGAAGACGCCTGAACCGATTTGGAAAATACTTTTTTTTTGTTTCAAAGGGTATTCTTCCCAGGTGGTCCCATATAAATTTGGTCAAGTTCTGATGAGTGGTTTTTGAGTCAGCTTCAATAATACCTACTTATTTTTTTTACTTAGTGTATGTTGATGATGTTGTAATAAGTTCCTGTCACTGTTATTTACATTGCAAGTAGTGGTATACGACTCTGTTTGGGGTAGGCAAACAAGGAAAAAATAAAGACACTGACTTCCGAAGTCAAACAATTTTTGGAAGTCGGTGGTTTTTTTTGTGAGAATTTTTTGTTATCTTTCTAGCCTTTATTTTCCCAATATTGGGCAAACGCCTCCCTTTTCCTTTATCACACACTTCGGTCCTCTGTTAGTGCAGGCCGGTCCTTTCGGTAGGAGTCAAGTAGATCCCTCCTGTTTTCATGGCAATAAAGAAATTTATTGTTATTTTATTTTTACGTATCTCGGGACCATGGAGTCCCGGTCTTTTTGAAGGCGTACGAGCCCGTTAGACCATTTTAAATGGGATGAGGCACCAGTTACAAAAAGGTGTAAGATTTTTAGGCTAAAAGTTATCTTTTGTCCTGATTCAGGATCATCAAATTAGAAACAAAAGTATAATTTAGTAGATTTGGCATGATTGTGCAATTTTGTATGATTTTTGAAAGTCATCGTGTTTCTGCACAATTTTTTTTTTTTTTTTACACAGGTCAGCTTTAAACATTGCTTCGAATATTTGAATTACTTATCTTTAAATATATATTATAATATCTATATATAATATAATTTCTCATTATTTTCTCATTGTCTATGTATAATCACATATATTATAATATCTATGTACCTATATATATTATCTCCATTCTAGTTAACTACTCTCTAGGACATTGTCACTAGATAGATCACCAAACTATAAACGAAACTAAAAAGTTCCTAATTTTAATCATATATTATTATTTAATTCTACTCGTACAATCACATTCAAGGAATACATTAGGTATCTGTATATCGTTAAACTCTTCGTTTAAAAAAGGTAATCTACGCTAAAATCAAAGGTGTTCCTCGTAACAACCTGCACGAGACCAGTTCCACGTATATTTTGGTATTCACAAGACCTTAATCGGTCCTTATGAAGATTTTCCTGTAGGTAGGTAAATGCAAATGAACGATAATAAAGAACCGTATCGAGCGACCATTTTGTGTCGCAGTTTTTCTACGCTTTTCAATATCCTGCGAGAAGGTGGGATTTAATATGACTGAAATCAGACAATATTGAATACGTCCAAGTATGGTCCAAGTTGAGAGTTGTCCAAGCGGACTGTGAGACCTTGCATATGAAATTACCACTTTCTTAATATAGTAAAAACTCCTTTTATGGATATGCTGCAAGAAGGATAAACTGTCTCTAAAACTATCGATTCAAACTTTTTTGTGACGGCGTTAATAAAGACACATGAGGAAAACATTTTGATGGTTATGAGCTATGACCTAGTATCTATAGATATTGCTAAGCACACTATAAGGACAGTTTTATTTGGAAGAGCCTAATGTAGATGATGAGACCCTGGCGCCAAACCTGTCACTAGTAACCTTTCAGCAAGGACACACTGACTAAATTCTTTAGGACAAAATCGCTAAACGCCATATTAAGCTATATTTCAAGAAGATATAAGAACAATAATAGCATGTTACTAATATACCCTGCTGTTCTACTAAGGATATTTAAATAATGATTCTTAACTTAATGTGTTTAAAGTTTGAATTTGAATGAGAAGCCAATGTTGACGAAATCAGTAGGTACCTAACTATATTGTTTGCAAGAAAATGTCGGGAAAACTTCCGTGGTTCATTACTCATACTAAGTATTTTAACAGTTTAATAAACATTCGTTTTAGTCGTTCGATTTACTTTGTGCAAATTGCTTCATCACCACTTGACTGCTCTCAAAACGGTGGAGGAAAACATCGTGAGGAAACCGGCATGTCCCAGAACCAGAACCAAATATTCGACGTCATTTGTGACATCTACCAACCCGCACTGGGCCCGCGTGGTGGATTACGGCCCACTCCCTCACACCGAGAGGAGGCCTGTGTCCCAGCAGTGGGAACATTACAGACTGATGATGATGATGTTTGCTCATTATTCTCCTGTTCATTCCCAATTTATTTGTGGCCGGCACAATATTTCTTCCTCTGTCATACTTCTGTATTAGTCGTCATTTCGGTAGTCACCTCCTTTATAGCCATAGCTTCTTTCAAACAGTCCATCCATATTTTCTTTGTTTCTTCACTTAACATTGCTTTGATGATGAAATACTTAGCATATAGGTATTTAAATATGGCGCAGAATGAAAAGGATTTTTTCATTGATTAACTACTTTATTCAAACGACGTCAAAACTGGCGTCTGCCTATTTAAAATTCATGTGTTTGTTGAACATGAGAATCCGAATGAAGCTATTGTTACAAACCTACCGATTCATCAAGGTTTACGCATTCAAGGTAATGGCGCCACGTTGCAAATCGTTTGGTAGAGTGCGCGCAAAATAAGTCTGCGCGCGGCCGAAATAATCGTTTCCCGCCATCTCGACGTTCAGGAGTCAAGAGTGTGCTGTGTGCCGTGTTTTCCAAAGTAAATAATCGACATCATTATGTCGAAAGTGGTTAAAGGCAGGCAGTGGCTGGCAGGTATATATGGATATATAGGGTCTTGAAGGTCAAACTCGTGCGCAGACTTATCTTGCGCGCAATTTGGGTAACTGCTTACTTATTTATGTCCTTTTGAGGTTTAAGATCATTTATTCTTATAAGAATTACACTATTCACTTACATGAGAATATTATAACTAAACACTTAAAAATAACAAAATGTTGGGGGTATTACAAAAAATTAGACATCGATTATATAAATGTTTTGATTGAGGGTAGATTACAAATCATTGTGGACAAAATGTTCGTTCGATACATGCAAACAAGTATCCGTGTAACACAGATCAACGGTAACTGGATGTGGCTCGACACTATTGTAGGGAATGTGAATTTTTTACTATAAATTGTTTAAGTAGCTTCTTAAAAGTGGTTTTGGATTTAGATTCTTTGAGATCTCTCGGTAACTTATTAAATATTTTAGATCCTTCGTACACGATAGTTTTTCTTCCGTAGTTTGTGCGGGTTGGGTGTAGTTGTAAAAAGTCTTGTTCTCGTCTCAGTTTCATTTTGTGTTTTTTTATATTTTTTGTGAAGGTTATTTTTGTGTGTATATCTTTATTTAGTATTTTTCTAATTAGTATGCATGTGTTATAATTATATGTATGTTTGTGTTATATTCATTACTTTAATTTTTTTGTAAAGAGTTTCTGTTGGAGTTAGATAGTCATAGTTAAATAACGTTTTTAGTAGTTTATTTTGAGCAGTTTGTAGTAGGTTCGTATGTGATTTAGCAGCGGTACCCCATATTTCCACTAGGTAGTCAATATGCGGCTTAACAAGGGAGTAGTAGATTGAATAGCGAACTTGGCGTGGTAAGCAACGAACGATACCTCGTAGGGTACCCATGAGTGATTGTATTTTTGATTTTATTTTTTGAATATGTGGAAGCCACGTCAATTTGCTATCCAAAATTAGTCCCAAATATTTCTCTTGATCTACTTTATTTATGATTTGGTTATTTATTTTTAATGGTGTATAATTGCCAATTTTTTTATTTTTTGCTGTGAATATCATGTAATTTGTTTTAGTTGTATTAATGGTGAGAAGATTTTGTTGAAACCACAGGTTGAGTAAGTCCAGATCGTTCTGTGCTTGCTCAACAATAGTATCGATTGAGTGGCCGAAGTAAAACAAACATGTGTCATCTGCGTACAATGTTAAGTCAGCTTTTAGACCAATTTTGTGGACACTATTTATGTACAGTAGGAATAACAGCGGAGCCAAAATTGAGCCTTGGGGCACACCGTATGTAATAATTTTGGGATCACTCTGGGTGCCACCAATTTTAACTACTTGGTATCGGTTTGACAGGTAAGATCTAAAAATTTCAAGGGCAGAACCTTGTATCCCAATTTCCGTTAGTTTTCTTAACAATAATTCGTGACTGACTGTGTCGAATGCCTTTTTTAGATCAATAAAGACACCCATAGCCACTTTCTTTTTATCAATATTAAGCTTTATAGTTGTCACCAGGTCTATTGTAGCTGAGAGTGTATTTGATTTCGGTCTAAACCCGTATTGTTTTTCATATATGAAGTTTAGAGATATTAGGTATTTTTCAAGGCGATTGTATAAGACTCTCTCGAATATTTTTGATAGTACGGGTAGAACTGAAATAGGACGATAGTTGCCCGGCTCTGATTTAACTCCGGATTTGTAAATTGGCGTAACCTTTGCAACCTTAAGACTATTTGGAAATATTCCTGATTTCATACATTTGTTTATGCAACTGGTGAGTTCATCAAGAATTAGGTTTGCAACACATTTTAGTGATTTTGTAGTGATACCTTCTAAACCTGCGCTGGTGTTGTTATTTAAATTGTTGATTATTTTTAAAATTTCATCTGCTGTGGCAGGTTCCAGATCACTAAGGGAAGACGAGTCGGATCCAGATACATTCGTTAAAGCACTACCTGATGGGTGATATTTTATGGGTATTTGATTCGCCAGTATCGAACCAACATTTGCAAAAAAGTCATTGAAGCATTCACAGATATCCTTTAAGTCAGTAACGGTGCCATTTTGTGACTGAAGTTTTCGAGGGGCGGATTTTTCTGTGAAATTGTTGCAGGACAGGCTGTTTATCAGTCCCCACATTTTCAAAGGCTGCTTCTTGCAGTTTTCAAAGGCTTTCATGTAGTAAGTTGATTTCGTTTGTTGTATAGATTCTGTTAGTTCGTTTCTTTTCTTTTTGAATGTGTCTTCCATTTGCTTGTCATTTGGATTTTTTTTGTGTTGATTCCATAAAGTGTTTCTTTTGTTTATTTCACTAATGATTGATCTGTTTATCCAGTCTTGTCGTGGTGGGTTTAGCGTTTTGTATTGTATCTTTTTGCTTGTTTCTATACTTTTTATTATTTTTTCTTCCAGGGTTTCGAATATATATTCACTGTTTTCGGCGCGGGATTCTAGGATAGTCTTATAAAGCACTTCATAGTCAACTTTGTTGTAGCTAATCTTCTTCAGAGGTTCAGGTTTATAACGTTTTAATTCTAAGTAGATTTGTTTATGGTCTGACATGGGTGTATCGACAATGGCTAGGTGGAAATTATTCAGTTTAAGATTTGAGTAGATGTGGTCAATTATACTTTTTGATGTTGTTGATTCTCTTGTGCAGTGGTCTTCATCTATTTTGTTTAAAAATTGATATCCGTTTTCTTTGATCATTTCTTTATAATTTTTTGTCGCACGTTCTGTATTTAATAGGTTGAAATTAAAGTCGCCAAAGACCACACTCCGCTTGTTTTTATTTAGCTGTTGGGAATAGGTATCCAGAAAGGTTTTGATGTTTGATTGTTCTGGTTTTCTGTATACTACACCTATATCCAGAGTATAGTTTTCGATGTGAATCCAAAGATAGTGGTTGTAGTTTTGACAAGTTTCCACAGTCAGACTATGTTTCAAGTTATTTTTCACAAATATTGTGACTCCACCACCTCTCGTATCAGTTCTAAAGTTGTATGTCCATTTTTTTTATATGTCCTTTTAAATATATTATCATCACCATCAGTCTATAATGTTCCCACTGGCTGCGACACCGGCCTCCTCTCGGTGAGAGGGAGTGGCCCGTAATCCACCACGCGGGCCCAGTGCGAACAGTGCGACAATGTAAATATATTATCATTGACGTCAAATTCAATATTTGTAATTTCTAGAGCATTAAAATACTTCGAATTTGCTCTATTTGTGGATTCATAACTCTTGTTTTTAAGTTGCGGGAATTTTCACACTCCGTTTGTGTCATTATTATTGGGATTTCTCATTCAGTACCTACCTACCTACCTAAATGATAGCTTTTAAAAAACAACTCTTATTGGTGGCTATCAGTCAATTGGAACAAACCTACTGCTTGGAGCGTTAGTCATCAAGCAATGTTGACTTCGCGTTATATTAGAATTTTATGTCATGACCCGAGTGTTATTTTTCAGTACTTACTTATATCTTGTTCCTAGTAGTCTCTATTGTAGTTTGAAGTAACTCTACCTTCTGTTTTTTTTCTGTACCAAGAGCAATATCTGATAGGTATATTCCATTTTATTCCAGCTTACGATCTGCAAGCATTATAGGTTTCACATTACTAGAATTAATGTTAGCCTCACCTACTAAGCCAAATATTATTGTTATCGCTTCATGGTCGCAAAACACACAAGATTGCAAATCTACTCGATATCAGTCACACCAAACTTGAATTCGAGGACGAAGCGAGCCTCCGGATTTTGCAAGCGATTTAAAAATCTAAACCGTTGCACAAACACAGAGTTGAATGTTGACGAGTCGAGAATAGCTTTGTATCGAGGCGAGTCCGCGAGTCACAGTGGGCTCGTCAGCCGGCGAGCACGCGGCCGCGGCGTGCGCGCTGACGTCATCCGCGTCACTACTTCGTCAAAACAATGCTGTTAATCTGAACACACCCAATTTTAAACCTTAACTCCCCACGATAAGAGCTCCAACATCCTTTTGTTGTGATAGTGCAGCCGTAATTTTCCGTTCGGTTTGCGTAAGTTCACGGAACGTGTGTGTTGTACATTTTTTCGGCTAGCACACGCGCCTCCCGTGTTGTTTTACGTCATCGCAGCGTTTGGTTTCGAGTATTTGTACGCACAATTTTGTGAAATTAACTAAGCAATGAACGCGGGTTTTGGAGAGAATTCGTAATACATTAGAATGTTTATATCAGTACACGACGTACATACAAGAACAAAATGTAAAATGCCGTAAATGTCGTGTTGTGTGTAATGTCGGTGTGTAACTATCGGAATGTAAATATATGTCGTTTTATCAGCACCGCCGCGCCGCGGCCGAGGCTATAAAAGCGATCGCGGACGAATTTCCGCGCCCAGTGCGGATCGCGCGGGCACACTACAAACATAACTGACTAACAAACCGACTTTCGAAATAAAACCTATTTGAAGTCAGTTACACTTTATCAAAGTGTTGATGTTGATCATTTCAACCCAACATAGATTGAAAACCATAAAACTCAATGTTATATTGTTATCAAGAAAAACCTTACAAATGTACCTTTGGAAATGACAACAAACGAGATAGTATTATGAATGAAATTATGCAAGATCAACATTACGTTGTGGTGCTATAAACTAATAAATTTAACAATGATGGAAGGCATGATACAACTAATTATAATGTATCCATAGAAACAATTATCATACTTATCAACTCAGATGTCAAACGTCTCTTAGGTAATAATAACAAATAAATAAACAATCGTAAATACTCGATTATGATAAATGGGCAGGAAATAACTAGTAGGTAATATAGGTCATGGTTGAATGATTCAAACGCTCATTTATAGTGAAAATAATGCAGAATTCATGCAAGTTGGTATGCGTTATGATTCTGTTCTGGACGAGGTCATTTATTGTTATGATTTCGAAACTAATGCAAAAACAATAATATACGATAAGTCTACCTGTAGAAAAAGATTTCAATGCGTGGATGTCTGAGGAGGAAAAAATACATTATTGGGTACTTAGTAGAATTTTTCTTAATCTCCTTTATCAAGAGACAATAAAATAATTTTGAAAAAGTAGGGGAATTCCGTATTTGGTAATAAACATACTGTATGCAAAAACATATCGAATTTACCCTACGATAGTGACAAAAACTGTATAAATACATAACTCGATGCAAAATGCATTTTTATTTTTAACATATTCTGGGGTTACCCTGTAAAAGGATTAATTTTAGATGGGATTTCTGCAAAACAAACAAGTTTTTGTATATTCGTGAATGTCCAAATTTCAAGTTAGATGTATGTCATATTAGAACTTTGACCACTTGTGGCTATGCAAACTACTAATAGTCGGAAATAAATATAAACTTAAAAACTGCAGTATCGAGTTCTAGGAACAAGTTTGATATTAAAATAAAATGGTTTTTAACGAAAATGAAACAAATCTAAAAGGTAACAAAAATAATGAACAGCACCCTAATTGCGTAGTACACTATCAATCACAATATGAATAATTTTGAAGGATATGTTTGAAAAATGTCTGCTCATCAACGTAAATAACACAATGAATATTGTTTAACTGTCAAAATAAAAGTCATTCCTACTGTTAGTATGTTTAGCAATAACTTCGCAGTTCTAGAACATAGCAGTACAAATGAGCGTTACTATTGCAAGCGATTACAGCATAACCAATATCGCCTCACAAGTTCCTACCGAGTACCGTGTCACATGTACACACTGCAATGCTGTCGGCAGTGACAACGTTGAAAATGCAAAAGCTATGAGTAATACACCACGCCAACACACCGTGCTTCGTAGTGACGCGCGCGCACTTTATATTGCGTCACGTTTCTTGGACACAGAGTTAAAATTTCGCGCATATGTAGCGTCGGATGAGCTATACAAAAATTTTAACGTGAAAGTTTTGTGTTTTTTACTGCACAATACGGTAATGGCTGAGCAGACTTGATAAAATACATATTTGGGACAAAGAAAGATAAAATATAGAGGCAACGAAATGTGAATGTAACGACGAAGTTCGCATTAAATGATAAGGAAAACTTTTAACCAATAATAATAAATTATACCACAAACCGACAAATACTAAGAACGATGGCAGACTTTTGAATAAAGATTGTGTTGTACAACAATTATTTGTATTTAATAAAAAAAAACTTTGAATAAATTCCAGCACAACCACATTATCTTAGCCTAACTTGGCTGCCTAGCTTATAATATATAAGTATGTGGCTAAATATGGGCATATATGGGACATATTACAGCGACAGCTAATCGATCTTTCCTACCCAGTTATGTGGCAAGTGGCAATGCCAAAATCCTTAGTACACAAGTAGGACCGGCTCCTTCGAAGTGCGAAAGGGTTGATTTATCATAAACGATCATATATCCACAGAAAGACTGCAACGTACCTACTTACCTGATCTACGAGATTCTAGTCAGACATACACTAACCTTAGTTATAGTGTTTTCTTTAGTTAAATCATACCTAGCTAAATTATGATGCATTGACGCCCAGTCACGTTACGTCAGTTCAGTTACACAATTAAGTTAGATTCATTGTTAATATTTTGGTCTCCTAATAGCTCTTTGTCACTAAGTATTTTTGAGGATCTTTCCAAATTGTCATATGGCCCAAAAGTTAAACTTGCAAAAGGCTCGTAGTCTCTGAGAGCTATAAGATGTCGAGATAATAACTACGCTTAAGACCAGGTACCTACGTCGGGAGCCGCGGGACGACTCCCGGCCACCGTAGGCGCGGGCCTGCGGGCGGTGAGTAATGGGTAGCTCACCGTCCGATCAGGACCAGGCCCGTGCTGAGCGGCGCGTACGTGTTCCACGCGCGCCTCAAAGAGATGTCAGCATCGAAGAAGGGGCCCACTAGGGCCCAAGCCTGCCGGAAAAGCGGGATCATCCAAAAGGGGTACCGCTGACCGGGAACATAAAGGGCCAAGGAAGGAACACGGGTGGGTTTTGGTCAGTAAGAGTCTGACACTCCCTTCCGCTCCACCCAGAGCGGGAGGAGACATTTGATGATTTCCCATCATCAAAAAAAAAAAAAAAAAAGACCAGGTACCTATGTAAGGTAACAGCCTGTTTCAATGTAATGAGAAGCAGGAATTACATCCTCTTTAGATGAAACCTGCATATATCCAGGAGTAGACTGCTGTACTTACAGTATCTGTAGTATCTTTAGATTACTTACGCAAGTTGCAGTTGTCGTATTCTCTATTTACTTCACTTTAATTATAAAATTTTCCTTTGTCGCATAATGCATTCGTTTTATTAATGACCTTAAACGATTTCCTAAGGTTATATCGGTAGTCGCACTTAGGGTTCTGATTGTCAACAACGATAGTCATATTTTTGCGTCAGTCCTTGGTGAGTTATTTTGAATTCACACTGTATATCCTGAACTGTCCTAGGCATGATTCAGATAGAAAGGATACGTGAACAGTACATCCGTAGTTTATCCTGACGTGTATGTCAAGAAAACATTTGCACGTGTAAGCCACGTCATTTTTGAGATGTACCTATTTGAGTGACGTGGTCACTCTGGCCACCTCTCTAATGGTTAATTTACGATTTCTTTAGGTACAAATTCAAGTAGCAAGAATTGTGTTACAAAGTCAGTCCATAAGTGACAGTTTTTCATTGTGAGGTGTCACGTAGTCAAGAAACTTAACTCGCCACTTAACTAATCAAACTCAAACTCAAAGCATTTATTTCAAATAAACCAATTACAGGCACTTTTGAATTGTCAAGAGGTCGGTCAGTCAGAAAGATGAAGCTAGTTGCCCATTCCAAAGCTTAGTAGGTACCTATGGAGAAGAACGGGCAAGAAACTCCATGGGCACTCTTATAAATCAAAATATTGTTACAAAAAAGTGGTTACATCATTAATGTTGTAATTATACATGTGAGAACGATGTAGAAAGACGTGCACGTTAAAAGCGTCCGTAATAAAAAGATAAAAACAATTATGGAATTAAAATAAGCCGTGGCAGCTAAGAAATGACCAGTGCCTACTGACGGCGCCCGTTCACGAACATGACGTATGGATCAGCACCATTCAGCTCAACCATTTTGAAGGGAACATAATGATCCAATACACACGCCACCAAATATAAATAATACAAATATAAGTCAGCCTATAAGGATATAAGTCTTGACCTACAGCATATGCCACTCGGTGTCTACGCCTCGTATTTACTCTCTTATCGCAGGCCTACTGGAAGCTGATGTAAAGCAGTCCCTTTGTATTCTGCTCAAAGCACTACTTCCAAGTAAATACCCACTATTAATTGTGTTGTGTATGTAGGACTTAAGTCAGTAAATAAATCATTATCATTCATTCAAGGTTATAAGACCGGTGACTATGATTAAATCATGTAGTCAATTTAACTGTTTACGTTGTTGCTGTCATGTATTCAAACCTTAATTACCTACCTTACTTAACCTTAATTATTAAAATTTTCCTCGATCCTAGTCGTTTTCATTAGGTAAGTTATAGGTAAACCTACCTGCGTACCTGATTCAGATTTCTTCTGAATTTCGCATGTCGGTTGGTTGAGATGGTTGTTCTTTTAGAAGTACGGATGAGTCTACAAGAAAACAAACCGATCAAACATCGTTCACAGGAGCCAGCCACTGCTGTTTTACTTTACAGATCCGAAATTTAGATAATTATTTCAGCAGCTTTTTGTGTGAGACTTAAAACCTACAAACATATAGCTAACATTGGAACAGAGATTTAAAATTCAACAATCAAAAAGAAGAAGAGCGTTTAGTAAAATAGTTTCGCCAGTAGGTAAAAGTATACGTTACTCTAGTCATGTTTTCAAACTATTTAACCTAAATTATTTTCCTTTGTCATAAGTCAACGCATTAGTTTCGTTAATGACGTCTGTTATCAAATCACTGGAGCACATAGACCTACCATATTAGGACTAATGATGTTGCATAATCAACATGGATTTCACAAAATTCACACTATTGCAAGCTACCTTGCCAATTTCAATGCAAACGAAATCTTGCATGCAAAAAATAGTATTTCCGGTATTGCCCCGTTTTCACAGCTGAACAGTCAAATTGAATATATGAAATTTTACAGAGAGGTAGTTTGTTAGCTGGTGCAGGACATAAGGTACTTTTACCCCCGTATATTCATAAAAGAAAGTAGGAAGATCCGACTTTACATTTTATTTATTAATACAAATTAAATACGTGGGCAAAGTTGTTGCTAATTTTAGAGACGTACTACGCGTACTGGTACTCAAATCCCACGCTTTTTTTTGCAGATTTATTGGCATTATTGATGATGCACCGAGCATCATATCATAATCCCCAACACTACGCCATTGATTCTTACGAGATTTGCTCATCAATGTTGTAAGAGGTGAGGTGAGTAAGAGATTATATTGAGCAGATGAACAATTACTTGTAGTTGCACCATCATAATTCTAATATTCTAGAATCTAGTACCTAGCACCAGAGGGCATAGACAAGTGGCAATCACTTTCAAAGGGTTTCGTACTTCTACAACGACTTTCAACAGGATTTACATAAGGTTTTCCGTAGCTCATGTCAGTGTCATACATTTTAGACTTTTTCAACATCGTTATCGCTGATGGAATGTCATTTTGCCCTCAGTTGATTTCTGAACCAATCCATATATAATTTACCTTCCTAAGGAAATCTTATTTTACGCTACCTAGCCCTTTTGCCAGGGTAGTACATATAGTTAATCATCTGTAATTATATACAGTACCTGCCTACAGTATGATCAATTGGTCATTGGAGATAACTGTTTCTTCATCAATGTCATGTCATGTTCCTTTATATTGTTATGCCCAACAGCACAACATGTGTCTTCTTTGAGCCATTCATCTTCCTTGATTTATGGTATAGTAAATTTTGCATAATGCATAAGTAGTGACACTTTGGCTCTTCGCCTGTTAGCATCATTAAATGGTCGTTTTGCACTATCTATGCATTTGCGTCTTTGGTATTTATTAGATGATCAAATAGCTTTGTTTCTGTGTATACTATACTAGTGACCTGCCACTGCTTCGCACGGGTGGTGCCAAAACATCGAGATTCTTTTACTATAGGTATATTATGCTATATATGAACGAATTAAGCACATAAACCTTCCAGAATAAATCCTCTAATTATGGTGAAAACCTCAACAAAATCTGTTGCGTAATTAAGAAAAACAACGCGGTCTCACAAACAGACACGAAAAGCAACTTTAATTTGTAAAAGGTGAAATAGATCGTGACAGATAGATCTATATCTATCCATGCTTTAGTTGAATGATTTTAAAGAGAACCTTTCCAAGGTTATTTGATATTCTATGTTGTTCTACACACATCAAAAGTGTCTAGGGATCAACATATTTTTTTGCAATAACTTTTCTCCTGATTGATATTAATTAAAATTTTCTTTAAGGATTCATAAAATAAAGTGTTTTCGTTTGTCACAGTAACGATAAACCAAGTCACCTTTGCATTAATAAAGAAATTTGCCATTTTCCTAATAAAGGGATTTTTGACATTTGAACCACTAACACAAAAGTTCGAAAAAAAGACTGAAATAACAGTTTTCTTTAAAATTTTATTGGGTAACTTAAACAATTAATAATCCGTGTTTCTACCGCGAACACTAACAACACAAGAACATCGGTTTGGCATACTCAAAATGAGTTCATCCAAATCACGCTGTGGAATGGCCGCCCATGTTCGTTGCAACAACAAAAAAAGGTCTTCTTGCGACTGGATACCCTCCATATTCGGCAGAGCTCTTCTCTGTAGCATATCCCATGCATGCTCAATCGGGTTCAAGTCTGGCGACTGAGCAGGCCAGGGCAGGACATTGATGTTAGCTGCGGCGAGAGTCTGTCTTACAACTCTTGCGGTGTGTGGTCGTGCATTATCATGCATTAACTGAAATAAGGGACCGATTTGCACTTGTAGAGGAACGATGACGTCTGATACAATCGTCTCAGCATAAATTTGAGCGTTGAGGTTGCCTCTGATCCAAATCAACTCAGTTCTTCCGCCGATCCAAATACCCGCCCATACCATGATGGTTCCACCACTATAAGGATGGACTTCCTGGCAGGATTTTAATCGCTGTTGGCGTCCAGGGGTTCTCCAGTGTCGTATACGTCTTGTATCCGGTCTCATACCAAAACGAGACTCATCAGAAAAGCACACGAAACGCCATTGTTCTTCTGCCCAATTTCTGTGTTCAAGAGCCCATTGATATCGAATCCTACGATTGTGCATTGCTATAGGTGGTACCCGTAGCGGTCTTCGGGAATGAAGGTTCACTTCATGCAAGCGGTTTCTGACTGTTTGGTCGCTAATTAAGTTCCCTGAAGAGTGATGAAGCCTCACGGCTAACATCATGACGGTTATTGTTGGAGCTCTTCGAGTTAAGATTTGAATGTATCGGTCTTGTCTCCGTGTGGTGCAGCGATACCGTCCTCCATGGCGCTCAGCCACGGTACCAGTGCTTCGGTAACGTGTCCAAAGTCGACTGATAACACTCTGACTTGTATTCAGAGCTAAAGCCACAGTACGTTGCCGGGAACCAGCTTCTATCATTCCCACGGCTCTGAGCATTTCTTCCCTGCTTAAATGACGTCGCCGCTCCATAATAACGTTGGTTTTAATCAGTAGTAGGGAAACAGTAGCACTAATAATGTCTTCAATGCGTTGTATGTTTTTATAGGGAAAATATTGACAGCTGATTTTCATCTTTTACTCGAATTTGATTCACAGTTCCTGATTCAAATTATGAAATGCACCAAAAAGGATCCATATAAATTTATAAAATCATAAATTTATTACAAAGCCACATCTTAATCTCAAGAAATCCGCATAAAAATGCTTGATCCCTAGACACTTTTGATGTGTGTATGTTAGTTAGTCCTTCAGGTAGACCATTGTGCGTCCAGGGTCGAGTCAATGCTGAGTCTGTTGAGGGCCACGTTGATACTATTGAACATGGTTTTGTCAAAGGCGCCCTCGATGTCAACGAAAGCGGTCAGTGCTGCATTCAGTGGAGCATTTGTGTGAGGGATTCATTTATCATAGAGCGTTTGTGTGAGAGATTCATTTATCAGTGGAGCATTTGTGTGAGGGATTCATTTATCAGTGGAGCATTTGAGGTCCATTGCGCATTCAATTCTGGATACTGCGCTATGTAGCGCAGATTCTGTTGATCTGCCTGTGGAGTACGCATGCTGTTGTTGGTGAAGTGGTTTTACCCGAAGATGACCACCTCGGATGTGTCTATCACAGAGTCTCATGAGGGTTTTCAGTATCAAGAATGTGAGGCTTATAGGCCTATAGGCCTTGGGTTGTGTATAGTCGTTTTTGCCAGGTTTGGGTATGAAAATGACCTTTAATTCACGCCGTGTTAGGGGTATGTATCTGAGTGCTATATACCCGATAAATCACCACTAGGCATGGTGTCAGATGTTCTACCCCCCATTGTAATAGTCAGGAAGACGCCCTCTAGCCCTGCGGACTTATAGGGCTGGAAGGTGTTGATAGCCCACTTTATCCGGTCTTCTGTTCGGTCCTTCTGGCAGTTCCGATTTGATTTTTGTACATATATTGGGTCTCTTTGTATAGTTCCCAGTCGTCCGAGAGTCTAGTGTTTTTGGCTCTGTTGAATTGCTTACGTGATGCATCTCTGAGTTTACTTAGTTCAGCGTACCACCAGGGGTTCCTCTTGCTGTTGGTTTGTGGTGCTCTTAGGTTGCAGCATGCATGGTGTGCTTCGGTTAGTTAGGTATCCTGATAGTATTGTCACGGTGTATTCCAGTTGAGCAGGGTCTCTTAAGGTTACTTGTGATATGTGCCAAGCTGGTAGAGAGACTAGGAGGCGTTTATACCCGGGCACATAAGTGCGCCGCGGGTTTCGCCTTGGTACGGGTTTCCTTGTGTTGGTAGTTAGTGTGAAGCGGATCCTTCTATGGTCTGAGCAAGAAGCCTCGTCCGATACGTGCCAGTTTGTGATGTGGTTTGTCGCGTTTTCTGTAGCAAGCGTTAGGTCTATGATCGTTTGTCCTCGGACTGTGACGCAAGTGGGTGCAGAGCCTCTGTTTACAATGTTAAGGTTAGTAGAGAATAAATAGGTGGATAGTACCTCTCCTCTGGAGTTCGGCGTGTCGCTGCCCCAGAGCGGGTGGTGGGCGTTCGAGTCGATGCAGATGATCTCGTTTAGTTAGGTGCGCTCGCAGTGTTGTACCAGGTCGGCCATCTCCTTCCGCGGGCAGTATGTGTCCTCGCCTGACATGCCGAGACCAGCATCTGGAACCTCACCTTTGGTCTGGAGCCTAACAGCTGTCAGGTCTCTGGAACACAATTGTCTGAGTGGTGTGAAAGGATTTTTTTGGGTATTTAGGCGCAAGTTCTCGGTTTGGTAAGTTAATTCTCAACACACACAGTTTTTGAACTGTGTGTGTTGAGAATCAACGGCAGTCTGACTATGTTGGAGGTTGGTCTGTATGATGTGGATGAGGGACAATGACGGCGGTAGCGTGGAGTTATTCAGCGATGGATCCATCGGACAGTCTTTCCACTTTCTCCACATTGAACTGGTCGTCGTCCTGTCGATCGCCCGGTGACGAGGCTAATAGTCGCTCGTTCCAGCCGGGTAATGCGTGACGACCATTGCTGCTCGGGTCATGACCTCCTCGAGATGGGTAGTGTCCGTGTCGTCTTTTGTGTCGGTGTCAGTAGTGTCGTCTTAGTGTCCGTACTGTCGGTCTTGGTATCAGAGGATTGGGTAGCGGGCCAAAAGCGTACGTATATCAGCCGCAAGTAGGTACGATATCCGTCGCTTCCAGCCCAGGACCTTTTCAGCTACTTCCGATGGCACACCCAGGATCGATTAAGTCCCATTGTTGTCGCCATCGACCGTTGTTGCCCTGTACAGTGACCACCTGGCAATGTTGTACCAAGTATTCTGACGGATCAGAATACTTTGGAGCTGGGCTAGGGACGAAAAGCGCTGGCTCGGGAGAAGGCACGGCTCCCTGTCGTTTAGGGTGACGCAGGTGTTGTCGGGGCACGGCTGCTTCGGCAAGTACAGGTACTTGCCGAAGCGATAAGGATAGAGTTAAATTCAGACAAAATATTAGAATTGGGATGGGGAATGTAGGCAGATACAAAGGATATGTCTATGGCTCTAATGGCCACTACATGTAGACCAGGATCGTGATGGGAAAGAGGAATCTGGGAATAAGTGATAGATCTGCTAACCAATAGGGCGCAACCCGCCCATCCGCCTATGCGGCACAGGTGCCGCATAGGCAGGGAGCCGGACGCTCGGTGCCACCATTGCGTCCATTGCGGGGAGGACACGGCGCAACACACGCTCGCCGAGTGTGTAGCTTGGGAGGAGCAGCGCCGTGTCCTCACAAATGAAGTAGGAGGCGATCTGTCGCTGCCGGCCGTAGTGCGGAGGATGGTCGGTAGCGCAGAGTCATGGGACGCGGTGGTGTCCTTCTACGAGGACGTGATGTCGCAGAAGGAAACTGCGGAACGGGAGAGGGAGATCTCAACTCCCTTCCCCGGCCGCAGAAGGCGCACCGGGCGCAGGAGAAGGGCGGACAACGCCCTTTTCCAGCCCCCATGAATGGGTCCAGGGGCGTGGGACTTGGGGAAGTCCTCGCCCCCTATTTGATAGACCCGAGGCGAAGGCGCGCGCGGGTTTCGGTCACCTCACTACCCCGTGCAGGAGACGAGGCCCGGACAGACCGGGCCAGCATTAGTGTGGGGCTGCGGAAGCATTTCGATTCCCACGGCCCCGCGCGCACGTGCGAGGAGACACCGGGGTGGTTTTAGCCGGTAAGAGTCCGGCACGCCCCTCCGCCTTTTCCCCAGGCGGAGGTAGTCCATGAGGATTTCCCCCCGTAAAAAAAAAAAAAAAAAAAGGGACGAAAAGCGAGGCTCGGACACGGGTGGGCACATCGGATTGTCTCAGTACCGTTAGTGTGAGGTCAATGTCTGGGAGTTTTATTCTGGGTACATTCTGGGTCAGCCAGGTCAGATTGCTGTCGTCCTCACACCACATCTGCACGGTGCCTTTCGCTACCCGTGGGTATCTGCGGAAGTCAGGGATCGGTGTCGTCGAGTCTGTGTCCAATAATAGGCTTTCTTAGTTCAGGTCCGCCTTAATGTACACTGCCTCTTCCTTAGACAGGTCTCTAGAGGGGAAGAGAAGCAGATTGTTACGGTCAGCCACGCAGGAATGTCCTTCGTGGCTCGCGCATAGGTCCTCTGCTCCCCCTGAGCGGAGTGGACCCTTACACGTTTGGCATCCCCCTAAACTGTGCTCGGCGAAGCCGTGTTGTCAGGGCGCTCCCTCTTCGTCGGCCCTGTACCGCTGTGTCCAGGCAGCGGTTTGGACGTGCCTGGCAGGGTATTGCTTGCCAGCGACGCCTGTGCCTACCTCTTTGCTGTCTTGGTCGAGATCTGTGGAGGGTTCAATAGTGCGACTAGGCACTATTGAACCCTCCACATAGAATAGGCCGTTGTCGGGTCTTTTGGCGCGTAAGTCGCGGCCTGTGTATTGGGCGCTGAGTCAGCAGCTGGCCGCGCTGAATGGCGCGGCAACAAAGTGTAGTCAATTACCATCCTCAGATTACGTTGGGGCTGACCGCTGTAGCGGTGTGGGAATCCCTGGCTTGGCCGGGACCCACCTGGGTAATAATATTTATCTGCTGCAACACAATCGCAACCTGCCCACCCGCTCGGTTGCAAGAGAAGAAGTGCCTGACAGTCCAGGTAGCCCCACCACGAATGTACGTATACATTCGCGTTGGAGTGATCCGACGACCACGAGGGTCCATCTGACGTAGTGGAAACCTGTTTCTCTAAAACTGAAACTTTTTAAGCGTCAAAATTCGAAATGACTTACTGATTTCAGCACAGAAATTGTGTTTTTGTTAATTCTCTTAATGCTAGCAAGTTAGTTATGATAACAGCTGTGAATGTGTCTCACAAATTCTCTATCAAAATAAGCGAATGATTTTTTTTACACAATTTTATTTTTATTTAGATGTCAGCTCCGCTCATAAATTAAATGTTCCTATTGAAGCTTAAAATTCATTGTTCGCTAACAAAAGAAAAGAAAACATAATTATCTGAATAACAAAGTCAACATTTCTGACTATGGAGAACAACACGTTAAAGAGTTAATTACATTTACAAATAACACTAAGTATAAAAATCTGCCCAATGTTAAAGGGTCAAAACCCTACTTCACCGTTTGAGTAATTTAGTATTTGCTTTCCAAAACGTAAAAGTTTCAGGAATAAATGACAAAAAAAAAACAAAAAGTGTTTATTATTTACCCAAACTGTTACCCAAGTTTTTTTTTTAAGCGTTCAAAATTATTTATATCTCGTGACCACGAGTTTCTAAGTTCTGCCGCGTTGTAAAAAAGGGTGTGACTGTATAATACCAAACAAAATACCCGACGTACCTTTTCGAAGGGCATCAGATTAAAGATAAGACCCAAAGTACTTTACGTAAGTACAAACTAAAGGTACCTACCTACCTACACATAAGTTTAATTCCCGTCGAGGCAACATTGTTGCTAGGTCACAACGGGTAATGTAAATCGGAAGAATCTCGAACTCTGCAGTCGCACGCGCATTGCACGCGGTGTACGAATGTTTTTGTTTAGAGTTGAGTATGTGTGTGTGTGCGTGAGATTCGTATCATGGATTACGTTGTGTTGAGTGGTCGGTTCATGAGAATTGAGTCTGTGGTTGCTAACTCGTTTTACTTGAAGTAACTTGGAGTAATAGGTACGTGAATACCAGGGCAACATAATTTGTCAGTGACTTTTTTGGAGTAACTTTGAATATTAAATACATACAGTATGAGGAGATACCAGGGTAGCACGATGTCTCTGTAGTGACTTCAAATATTACGAAGACATGTTGCAATTTCAGTAGCGATTATTTCGGGAACAGTAAGCGAGTAGGTGCTTTTGTCAGCCTATGTGGAAAAACTAGGTCCATACAAAAGTTTGATTAAATAGTGCAGCTTCATATTCTAATTCACTAGCTGTTAGGTACTCTCATCTCGTTTTACAACTGTATTCGATTAGTAAGTAGTAGGTATAAAATCTGCCAGTTCTGAACCGAGATTGAAACTTAATACGAGTATATCGTTCTTGCATATCTTGCCTTAGTCTAAATCCATTTCCCCACAACGACAGATTCTTCTCAGATCTCTTCTAAAACGTCGTCGATTATGTCCAGACAACAACATTAACATCAATCCACCGGCTACTACTGGTATTTCTGTATCTCATTTCTTTCACAGTTTGTGTGTCAATGTTCTTGCGCAGGTGGCCGGTGCGGGCGCGGCTGTGACGTCATACGCGCACGCGGCAATCGCGTGGAGCGCACGCCCACCGCCACGCAATTAAAATGCTACGAGCATTGTGCCAAGTGTGAGTATTCTATGGACATTGGTAGACGGTAAGCAGACGATTTTAGCTATCGAATAGTTTAGTTTTGGAAAGTTTTAATTAATTTTTGTACTATCTATAAGCTGAGGTTAGTCTACGAAGAATTTGGACTATTAACTGAGCGTATTCTTGCAGCAAAGTGGGATGATAGGACTCTCATTATAATAAAACTCTAATAACACCGCGTTTTTAACAGAAATGGGATGGACAGCATGCAAAAGAAGTGATCCAGCAGTGGGATGACTAATGTCAGAGACGACTATATAGGTAGGTACTAAGGGAAAGCTACAATACCGATGATTAACTAGAAGATTGTGTCAGAATTTGTTTTAGAATGGTCTGAAGTAGTGAGTATGTGCAGCTATATCTGTGTGTGGCTAATGGTCGTGGTAGTCAGCTTGTTTTCATGAACATGGCCTCATCATTGTTATTAAAAGTCAGAATTGTGATTATTGGATTATATCCACAACACGGGCAAAGTGCAGTCTGGTCACATGCTATATTTTAGTTCTTCCTGCCCATGTCCCGTTATTTGGGGTCACTTCGTAATGGATTATCTTTAATTCTCCCCTGTTACCCGTCACTCTATAATTTAGGTACTCCCTTTCCCTTGTATCATAGGTTGGTCTCCTTATATATCCAGGTCACTTGCGATAGACCCTTTGTAACGGTACGTACATTTTAGACGTTAATTTTATTTAAGCAATAAGTAGTCTGCAATGTCGTAACACTGACTCAACTAGCTCTACAGTGTGGCAGGGCCATCAACGCGCAAACCACGAATTCAGCACGTGATTCTAGACCCCCTTTTTTTGGGGTGGGAAATCATCAGAAAACTTCTCCCGCTCTGGGTGGAGCGGGAGGGCGTGTCAGACTCTTACTAAATTAAACCCACCCGTGTTCCTTCAGTTGCCTGTGCCAGGGGCCACGGTAACCCTATCAGATTTTCCTGCAACCCTGGCAGGCATCGGCCCAAGCGGACCCCGTCATTGGTGCTGACATCTCTTTGCGACCCATTGCTCGCCGTCCGCAAGCCCGCACATTCAAGACCCCCTAGCGTCGACATTTTTCTACGGTTATTAAAGAAAAATGCTGTTTCATAGAAAACTGCAATACATACGCGGTATGGAACTGCAAATTTGTTTTTTAATAAACGCCGAAAAATTTCTACTAATTCGTGATCACGGTTTGTGCGTGGATGTCCCGGACACCCTGTATAACATTATGCTCTAGACCAGAAACTCTAGTCTAGTGTATGTCGTAACCTAAAATACCGACATGACTGAGGATCACGACTTTGACATATCAACAGCGAAGGATACGGCTAATTGGCCGATGTGAGCTCTCGCATTTATAATACATATTAGTATATCAATATATCTATACTCCAGACGGCCTTGCAATTAAAATTATGAGGCGGTAGTTTTTGTTCTCTGTTGGCGGGTGTCTAACTATCTCGGTGTAATAGATACATCTTTACTAATGCCCAATTCATAATGCAGCCATTGGCTGTCTTATACGCTCATTCAAACAGGCGCGACACGCGACGCGAATCGTACGCGACACAAAAGTACCGCTTGTCGAGTAACAGGCGGTGCCTTTGTGTCGCGTTGTGTGTAGCGCCTGTTTCTAGGAGCTGTAATGCTGCCAATATGATGGAGGAAAGTTGCGATTGGCGAGTGAAGACGCGGTTGTTGGACCAAATGTATAAGACATTTAAAAATGTGAGCTCCTTTAATGTGTAGCGGTATCTACATCGCCACATGAGAACTACGTCACACTGACGTCACACAAAATCCTGCATTTCGCAAGCAGAGTTTACCGCGCAACTAGCATATACATAATACAATCTCCCGACAACAATCGTCGGGCAGTTGCCCACCAGATACGAGACCCGTCTGGTCGGAGGATCCTGCCTTATCTATGGAGGTATGAGTGAACTTTACACCCTGTTCCTCGTGCCTCTATAAATGTATAAAGTACAACTTGCTCGACATGTAGTCGAAAAATATCGATAATACTCCAATACTACAGGGCCTGCAGTCTCGACATAGTTAGCAATCGTTTTCGGTTGCTAAGTCCTAACAATCCAGATGTAACGATATTTGGTGGTCTCCACACTCAAATTTATCGGTTGTTACTGGTATTTTAGGTAGGTACCGGTAGGTAACAACCGATAAATTTGAGTGTCGAGACTACCAAACATTTACATCAACATTTAAATCTGGATTGTTAGGACTTAGCAACCGAAAACGATTGCTAACTATGTCGAGACTGCAGGGCCTGGATGCGTTATAGAAGTAAGTAGGTACCTTTTTATACAAAAATGAAAATAAAAACGAACGATGAAAATCCTAGTAATTATAGCACTATTGTATTGTATTTCTCATGTAACTGACTGTAGTCTTTTAAGAGAATTTTCTTTAAACACACATTAATTAGGAACAAAATATCACCATCAGTCTCCTGTCCATACCCCAATTTGTCCATCAATTTAGACATCCACATTCATACTCAAAACTTTCCTCACGACATTTGCCTCTCATTTTTCATTAGGAATAAAATAATATGCTGCTAATATAAATCCATCTATAAAACATGGTGATTCATGCCAAATGTATAGGAGGATCAAAGACAGCAGAAGAAGTTGACTTGGATATGATTTATGAACTATCAATGAAGACATGTATAATTGCATAGCACACGTGTGAGCACTATGTACCTACTATAAAGCTTACTGGGTTCGTCTTTCATTGACTTGAATGTGTTCTGGCGGCTGAGTTCATGCTCACTCAAATGTGTCGCTGGCGGTGGCGTGTGTATTGGCTCATTATGTTCCCTTCAAAATGGTTGAGCTGAATGGTGCTGATCCATACGTAATGTTCGTGAACGGCGCCGTCAGTAGGCACTGGTCATTTCTTAGCTGCAACGGCTTGTTTTAATTCCTGAAGTGTTTCTATCTTTTTTATTAAGGACGCTTTTACGTGTGCACGTCTTTCTACATCGTTCTTACGTGTATAATTTCAACATGAGTGATGTACCCACTTCTTTGTAACAATATTTTGATTTAAAAGAGTGTCCATGGAGTTTCTTGCCCGTTTTTCTCCATAGGTACCTACATACTACGCTTTGGAATGGGCAACTAGCTTCATCTTTCTGACTGACCGACCCCTTAACAATTCAAAAGTGCCTGTAATTGGTTTATTTGAAATAAATGCTAATAGAGTTGAGTTGAGAGTTGACAGCACAGGATCACAGGCCCACAAAATGTCATCGAACTTGGCCAGGTGAATCATAAAATGCAATAAAAAGAGAACAACAGTTGCGTGTGTATTTTTAACTTAAAGTTGAGTTGGTAAGTAATATTATTACTTCCATGAGTCATTGGATCTATTAAAGTCTTGTCATTGTTCAAGGCCTTATTGAACTCTTCACAAAATTATTGCAAACTAGTTTATATACTTTTAATTTTTTATATCTTTATTTTTATTAACAAACTAATCTTACTTTGCAACTGACATTTACAGGACCAAAGAAAATATCTGAAGGAAACTGGAATTTAGGCTCACTTGCAACACAAATCACTAAATTATGCGTTTAGTTCTAAACGAATTTAGAACATCGCGGCATCGTCCTATTTCTTTCAATCGTTTGAAGATGACAAAGACAAAATTATGTTTAGTGGCACAAGTGGCCCTAAGTATTTCGTTTGAAATAGAGAGAACAAAGAACATACGGAAGGAGGCTTTTCCCTGCAGTGCAGTTATAATGCGGATCCAAGCAGAGATGAAAGATAACTAAAAATGATTAAAATACATGTATGTTAATGTGACAAAACGATGAAATGCTAATAAACTTAATTAACTCTAATTAAAACTTTCCACATATCGGTGGAGATGGCTAGCAAGTGGGATGGCTAACACTTTATTCGTTTTGTGGCTAACACGTCTGAATCTGATAGTTACTGACCACTCGCTAAATCAGCTTTGTTTAAAGAACATAACCTCTACCTTTTTTTCAATTCGGTTAAGAGCTATGAAATACACTGTTAAATGCACGTCAAACTTGATCATACTCACCATCGACACTAAAAACATTAAAATATTTCCATGTATCTGTGGGTGTAGCAGCTTACACTTCTAGATGTGACTGTTACTAACCACTTCACGCTACATCTGTCTGACGTCCCCCCTCCGTAGTTTATGGTTTCCTATTGAGAGCGAGGTTGTCGGGAACCTAAATGAACACCAACTCAACAACTAAACTGTCTGTTATAGTTCGCGCAAAATAAGTCTGCACACGGCCAAAATCGGAAATAATCGTTTGCCGCCATCTCGACGTTTATATTTGTGGGGCAGGTGCCGTAATTTTAAATACGTTCAGTCTAATCTCAGTCTCAATCTGTCAAAAATACAACCAATTTACAAACACTTTTGACATGTTTTCGACATTGATTGTCGCTGAGATGAGACTGCGACTTGAATTTTAAGACGTACGAGAATTGCCCCTCTTGTGTCAAGAGAGATTGCCGTGTGTTTTTTCAAAGTAAATAATCGCCATCATTATGCATAAAGTGATTAAAAGTACTGGCCGGGATATTGTCATGAAGGTCAAACATGCACGCAGACTTAACTTGCGCGCACTCTATTACCTACTATTACGTCGTTTCCATTGAATTACAATTTGGTTTATATTGGCAAGTATCGATCCATTGACCAAACATTTTGGGAGTATTGAATACATGTATTATGTGGAATAAGTTGGCCCCGTTAGGTGGCCACGCCAATCGCAGCCTCAGTGGCGTCTTTTAGGTCCTTAGAAGTGCAGGTACGTATGGACTTTGGACACTCCAACATATGGCACATGGTATGACCAAGAGCACCACACTGGGTATAGGCGGGATGTATAATCCTCTATTTCACTAGATTGAGTTATTTTGTGTGTTTGATTTTCGGCAAATCAGCGGGGGTGGCCCAGTGTTAACAGCCGCAACTTACGACTTATAGGTCGTGGGTTCGAACCCATTCAGGCAATTTACTTTGTGTAAACAATTTCATCACCAATGCTCTCAAAACGGTGAAGGAAAACATCGTGTGGAAACCGGCCTAGAACCAAAAATTCAAAGACATGTGACATCTATAGCAACCCGCACTGGGCCTGCGTGGTAGATTACAGCCCACTCCCTCTCGAAGAGAGGCCTGTGTCCCAGCAGTGGGAACATTATAGGCTGATTATGCTAAATCAGCGGTGTAAAGTTTGTATTTACTTATTTAGAAATATACATTCTTACTATACACATACCAGAAGTCTGTATGCCATGATAGATATTAGCTCCGCTATAAAAACTTTTTTAGCAGTCGTTTCCCGTACTTAGTTAACATCAGTAATTGGGTTGTGGAGGTCAGATAGGCAGTCACTCCTTGTAAAATGCTGGTATTCAGCTGCATCCGGTTAGACTGGAGGCCCAACCCAATATATTTGGGACAGGCCAGGCAGATGATGACGCCGACTTTACGACTATCACCCCGATCGCAGTAAATTGTAATTAACCAACAAGTCCCTTCTGGATGTCGTTTAAAAAAGATAGATAGATAAAATACTGAAATACATGGATTTTAAACCTATGGACTTCTAGAACGAATGTAGTTTTGATAAGAACCTAGCTAATTGTCAGCTTATCGTGTCATGGTATGCAGGGGGCGTTACTCCGCTGACTAATCCGTTATCACATAGCTATGTTATGTGACATACCCTGCACATATTAGGTAGGTACTCGTCCGTAGCTCAGTATGTACTACTGTGGAGAACTACATAATCAAAAATAGAAAGAAACGGGTAAACTTTGAGAGACGTTCGATTGACAAGTTGAATGTTAAACTTCTCGATTTCTCAGAAAAATCTGCATGAAACTTTACGGTTTTTAAATATAGCGTGACCTATTTATTATTTAGTATATCTATCGGTTTAGTGTTTGTTCGGCAATTAGAGCCATAACAATGAAATGGTAAACAACTTTAAATTTACCCAAAATACAACAACTTGAACAAATTTATATATTTCCTGGGTTAGTGTGAAAGAAAACAAGAATTCTGGAAAACTAACAAGAGGTATAATTATAACGTCATCACCAGATGTCTGCCATAACTCTAGAGTAGACTGGTTGTGTACCTATTACACGATACACAAGAGATAATAATTTATTCTAGATCGGTTCTACGTTAAGTGTGGGTGGTAGTGTGAATTTTGGAGGGGAAACCCGGAATTACGTCTTGGAAATTAGGAAATTCTAGGAAGTTCAAGAAATAATGAACTATAATGGTGTTATTCTACGTATTCCTAACATTTTACTGATAAAATATAAGGGATGAGTTGCTGTTTTTGAGAGAGCTGTTGTTGAATTTTCATGAATTATGAAGAACTCGAATACAGCAGCAAATGCCTAGTTTAGTATTGTTAAAATAACAATACCTTCAACAAAAGCAGAGACACCAAAAGACATATTTGCCCAAGCACCGGAGCCTTTAATATAAATTCTACATCGACATTCAGCGGGATTAACATAAGCTTTTCCGCAGTCTAAGTCAGTTCATACATTTTTGACTCTTCCATCATCGTTATCTCTGATAGAATATTACTTTGTCTAGGCCCTCAGTTAACAATGGTACCGTTTGGCAAAGGTCTTTAGAAAGACCAGTTAGAACCATCGCTGTGGAAAGATTAATCACCCAGACTCTGAAATGATGATCCCTTAATTCCTGCAAAAAAAAAAATTCTTGTCGGCAGAAATAGGAAAGGTGGCAGTACTACTTCGAAAGAGCCTTTTTTTACAAATACCTAGTCTACTACTAATAGTTTTTAAAAATACCTAGTCTACTACTAATAGTTTTTAAAAATACCTAGTCTACTACTAATAGTTTTTACAAATACCTAGTCTACTACTAATAGTTTTTAAAAATACCTAGTCTACTACTAATAGTTTTTACAAATACCTAGTCTACTACTAATAGTTTTTACAAATACCTAGTCTACTACTAATAGTTTTTACAAATACCTAGTCTACTACTAATAGTTTTTACAAATACCTAGTCTACTACTAATAGTTTTTACAAATACCTAGTCTACTACTAATAGTTTTTGGCTTCTTACACGAGGAAGATAAGTAATAAGTAATAACAGCCACACGGGTCGATCGATCAGGTTAAGCTACAATTGCCGCGTTTGCCGCGGTTGGCCCGTGGATGGGTGACCATCTTTACATACCAAGAACCCTCCACACCTCGGAAAGCACGTCAAGCCGTTGGTCCCGACTGTCGTTCGTGGATCTTTGACAGTCGTTACGGGTCGTCAGAAGCCCGAAAGTCTGACAGCCAGGCTTACCAAGGGGTATCGTATTACCTAGTAACTGGGTTGTGGAGGTCAGATAGGCAGTCGCTCCATGTAAATTTTTTTTTTTTTTTTGCAAATAAAAAAAAATATATACTGGTACTTTTTTTAAATACTGGTTTTCAACTACATCCGGTTAGACAGGAAGCCAACCCCAACTGGTTGGGAATAATCTAGGTAGATGATGACACAAGGAAGATTGCTCTAAAAGATCTACTCATTATAAAATTATTCAGTCGTGTACACACGGCTACACATCAAGCTATACATTTCCAGTTTACACTGACCTCTCATTGTAAGGAGATCCTATAAAATGCGAGATCAGCTTATACTGGAATAGTATAGCTTGATCTGTAGTCGTGCGTACAAGCCGCTTAGTGACACGTGTTGACTTCATAATTGACAAGGTAAACGTGTTATTTTCTTTGAATATTTTTCCTTCACAGATTTTCCTAGAGATTGATTAGGCACACGTGTTGCAAAGAATACAAACATAATATTGTTATTTACTCGCCCAAACACGCGTTCTACCTCAAGGCTAACTGGGACGAAAACTAAATCGTTTTAAATATTGCTAATATTATTCTGTACAAAATACCTTAGAATCTAGTGTGAAGTCTTTTAAAACACACATAAGTATATAAGTGATAGGGACACCCACTTTTATATGGGACTTAAACATACAAAACTGACATACCTTTTCCTACCATTTCAATGAATATATTTATAATAATATGTTGTCATTTTGCATGTATTGATCAACACACCGTAATCTTTTAATTCGTCATATTATCGGTATTGGTATCGATATCGGTGAAAACCAATCAATATTTAATAAACCGATACTTCACACCTTCAGAAACACAAAATATCACTTCATAGGTCCACAAAAGCAACCCAAACTGACGCACAAGCTCACCAGCAATATTCCATTTCTATTTCAGTTCCAAAGTGCATAACATCGGATTCGAACCAGTATCCCACCGTGACGACACGGAGGGGAGTGGTTGCACGCTTCAGCTGCGTGTGCGCAGATCACGTGCCTATAAAGTGTAGCACATTGGGCCACAGCGTGTTGTTTTACAAACTTTAAGTATTAAATTACTTTTGAATGGTCATGAATAGTTTTGTTTTTAGTATTTATTTACGCTGTGTGTTGAATTGTGGGTGTATTTTATAGCATAATGTTACGCAGGGTTTGTTTCCGGATATGTAGATGGGCGTGACGATTCGACTGTGTTGTTTTCTGGCAAGGTTAAACACAACCGCAAATTGTAATGTTACATACATGCTTAATTTAACTTTATATCACTTTGTTGTAATAAGGTTTGGAAGGCATTAATTATTTCCAAACCTATGGGAGAAACATGACCTAATAAAGAGTTGACAACCTTAGATAGATTACTCAGTCATCTTCAGTTTCGTAGTGAGTTGATCAAAGTCAAAGCATTTATTTCAAATAGGCACATAAAAGGCATTTTTGAACGTCAACATTTACATTTAAATAGAATTGATTCTAGTCGCCCCTTCCAAAAGGTAGTTTCGTATGGAGAAGAATGGGCAAGAAACTCCACCGTTACTCTTTTAAAATGTGTTACAATATTTTGTATGTAACATTAATTATATGTATAATTATATGTGAAGACGATGCACCTAAAAATTACCCTACCACAATAGGTAAAAATAATTTAATAAATGTAGCAATGCTAAATAAGTTAGTTAAGTGATAGTTGCAGATTACGATAGAGCGAACATTGAGTGATTGAGTGTGGTAACTGATTGTGTTTTTTTGTTCTAGAATTCAATGCAATACTCGTGTATGCCGTGATTAACTCAGAAATAAATGCTGTTTCAAGTTCATTAACCTGCAAGTTACATTTTTGATTTAAAAACATCATGAACAATAATAGATTGTATTATTGTCTTATTACCGTTAGTAGAAGCGCCTTGTAATTATTTATAGTGCAATGCGTTGCTATAATTATCCCACACATGATTAATGAGGTAAGTTTAGTACCTATGTGCCAAATGTTCAATACTGTGTTGGGAATGACTTTTGCTGCTATTATATACGAGGGGGTTCAATGTATTCTCGGTATGTAAGTGATTTACTAATGATGTGTGTAATAACACATTATCTACGGGTATAAAGGTAAAATTTCATAAAATTGTGATCATTAGTTTACTAGTTATCCTTAGTCAAGGACAACTAATGATAAATGATAAATGATTTTATTTCTGTAAGTAGGTTTGAACAAACACTTTTACACGTCAATCATATTTTTTTTAAACTAGTTGGGGTCGGCGTTTATTATCTGACTACTCTGAGAAGAAAGGCCGAAACAAACTCAGAGGTCACAGTCTCTTTTAAAGTCCAGACAAAATCTTAGTCAGGTCATGTGAAAGCTATGTAGATCGGTGTCTGCAATGGTCTTTTGAGGAAAGAACCACACAGATTGAGTGGACCTGTCCAGTCAGTGCACGCAATTGTCAGTAATCGTGCAGCACAACTTAGACTCAAGGAGCTCAACGATTCGACGAACAATACCAAAGAAAGAACAATTGAGTAGGCCGCATAAACTCGTTACTCAAACTGCCAGATCATGATTACGTTAAGAAAAATACAAAAATAAATATAAATAAATCAATGACCGACATAGTTCTCACATTCACAATAATTAGAATAATATTATAATAATCTTTGAGGACCATGTAGATTTGTGTCTGAAATGGTCTTTTGAGGAAAGAACCACACAGATTGAGTGGACCTGTCCAGTCAGTGCACGCATTTGTCAGTACCCGTGTAGCTCAACTCAGAACTTAAGGAGCTCAACTGCTAGAGTGACTCAACAACTAGAGTGGCTAACGTGACAATGTTGAAGAAAATCGCGCACCGCGCTGTTATTAAATTCCTTACCAAACAAGGAAAACGTCAAAAAAATATTCACGAAGAGACTGTAGCTGCTTACCAAGATTATTAAGTATTATTATTACATTCGTTATGTATGGTTCAAAAGTGGTCAAGTGAATTTAAAAGGGGCAGAGATTATTGAAGCCGACACTCGTTCGGGCGGCCCCGTTACAGCCTCTACGGAAGAAAACGTGAAAAAAGTTGAAAATCTTATACTGGAGGATGCCCGAATGAAGATGAAAATCATAGCAGAGATGACCCACCTCTCCGTTGGTACCATGCACACTGTCCTTTGTGACCTTCTTTACCTTTCAAAAGTCAGTGCAATATGGGTGCCGCGAACGCTCACGGGCGGCGCCTCAATAACAAGTGTGAATCGAGTGCTGTAGAGAGTTTTTGGAGCTCTATGGTGAAGTTCTCAAGTATTTTCGATCGAATTGTACTGGAGATGAAACTTACGTTAATCATTATGACCCTGAAAGTAAGCAGGATTCCATGCAGTGGCACAAGTAAGGTACTGCGCCCCCTAAACAATTCAAAGTCGTTTCGTCTGCCGGAAAAATCATGGCGACAGTGTTTTGGGACTCAAGGGGAATTTTGCTGATTGAGTACGCAAAAAAAGGTGAAACCATAAACAGAATCCTACGCATCCACTTTACGAAATTTACGGGAAGCAATTAAAGAAAAAGATGGGGTAAACTGACCACCGGCACCGGTGTGTTTCTTCTTCACGACAACGCCCCGGTCCACACGGCGCGTGTTTCCAAGGCTGCTGTGCCAGATTGTGGTTTCGGAGAAATTAACCATCCACCATATAGCCTCGACCAAGCCCCAAATGATTATTATTTGTTCCCTAATTTGAAGAGATTCGTGGGAAACGATTTTCCAACGATGAAGAGCTCAAGGCGGCAATAAATGCGCATTTTTAGACGAAGCGGAACGTTATCTTTTACAGGGTATTGAAAAGTTAATTTCGAGATGTAATAAATGCATTGAGGTAATGGGTAGCCTTTTTCCAACTAAGTTGGAGTCGGCTTCCAGTCTAACTGGATGCAGCTGAATACCAGTATTTTACATGGAGTGACTGCCTACCTGACCTCCACAACTCAGTAACTGGGTAACACGATACTCCTTGGAAAACGTTGTTGCCAGACTACTCGTAACGACTGCCAAAGATCTTCGATAGACGATGCCGCGATGGTTGAGAAGTGAAAATATGAAATAGCAAATCAGCCACGAGTCCGTTTAGACAAAGCTTCGATAGTAATACCAGCCTATAATCGTACCACTGCAGGGCGAAGGCACGAGCATTGATCACCACGCTTGCTCAAAACGGATAGGCTATTTCAGACTTATGTATACTAACTATTAAGTCCAGGTTTCCTTGCGACGTTTTTCCTTCACCGATGTCAGTGACGTCCAAGACAATCTCAGAAAGTACTTAGGAATTCCAAAGTCACAGAAACTAAACAAAGCTTCTTCACAATGTTTATTATACAGTTGTCACAGAGAAACGGAGAACCTTCAGTGATCAGGGATCAGACGGGCACATGTATGTTAGTAGGTGTGTAATGTTTTACAACTAAAATAGAAGTCGGTGCAAAGTCCACGATCCCGTGCCACACCTCTATATCTAGCGCGGTTATTTTGATCCCGTGTTAATCCCGTTTCCCGCCACTACTCTAGTGTGTACTCAATGGTACAAAGTTTGGACGTAAATAACAGATGTAGCGGAAAAATTGGTGGATCGAAATAGTGGTGAGATTGGCTTATATGAAATTGGATAGTTTGTAAACAAATATAGGATTCTGTAATATACAAAGCTGGGGATTTCGATTTTCCCATGAATATAAACAATTTAATTTATGTTAAATTCATCTTGGGCATGGACGGATCTTGGGGGACAAAGGGGCACGCCCGGCGTGCAAACGGTTTAAGTAAAATAAAATGAAATCGTTTGAATAGACTGACCCAAATGCATATGCATCAAGACATTGCTTCAATGAGGACAACTGAAGAAGACAAGTAGGTACCTACTATACCGTGAGCAGCAGTGACGTAAATAATAAGGTTCAAAATGGTGCAGTCAGTTTGTACTCGGGCACAGAGATCGGCTATGCCAACAATGCACCGGCCTAGAGTCGGCGAGAGGATTTCAGAATAAAAATAAAATGCTAAAAAGGTAGCGCGGACAAAGACTATACAAACTTCAAATCAAGAAATAAAATTGCTAATGAAATAATGGTCAAATGAAAAACTAACCAAACCAATTCGAGGTGGGATGCTTAATTAATTGAGCTCGCTACGCTCACTCTTGCAGCCCAGGTTCGCTTAATTCTTAAACATTAATACCTATGTTGACAAAGTAACTCTTTATTTCTGTATCTATGGTCAAAAGAAAATCTATCCTACATCCGAGACATGCTAAAACTGCATTTTGAAACGAAGGTCTGTAATGTGGTTTGCGGTAGGAATAAACTGGTAGAAACCGTCACGAGAGTCAACGTCAAGAGTCAAGTCAAGAGTATAGTAGTAGAGTATAATAGAATTGATTCTAGTCGCCCCTTCCAAAAGCTAGTTTTGTATGGAGAAGAATGGGCAAGAAACTCCACGGTTACTCTTGTAAAATCCGTTACAATATTTTTTATACAATAATTATTATGTGAAGACGATGCACTTATAATAAAATTACCCTACCACAATAGGTAAAAAGAATTAAAAAATGTAGCAATGACAAATAAGTCACTATAGTTAGTAAGTATACTTTTACAATTTTAGTAAATATGTGAGCACCATGTATCTATCACATAATTAGATACATGGTGCTCTCATAAGTATTTACAAAAAATGTAAATTTATACGATTTCCCAAATTAGATTGAGTAGTGCCTATTCGGATACCGTGAAATAGGTATTTATTGTTTCAGTATAAACCACGTTGTTACAATCTGGCCGGCCACGGCCACGTAAACAATATCGACAACAACAAAAATGACGAAATGTTTGTAAGTACAATGCAATTCAAGTGAATGAATAATATTGTGAAATTGAAGGTAATTAGGACGAGTATATTTTAACGCTTACTCACATTCAAGGTGGGTAGGGAATCCCCTGTGGTGGACGCTATGTAAACAATGTTGCCAATTTATTAGCTGGCATCCAAAATTTCTTAGAAGAAATACAAATAAGTAATTAGTTTTATTAATTGGTTTTCCTTGACATTATTTGAGAAAAGAAGAAACTGCACTACATTGCATTAGAAGCCTGCTCTTAAATTCTAGCGATTTACCTGGGGGCACCTACCTTTTCTCGAAGCGTTTTGTCGTATTTTTAAACCCTCATAGCTTCGGCTTGGATAATGCTAAAGAGTTCAAATTTACAGGATATTATGTAATTAGCAGGCTTATAAAACACACCAGCTTATCTACTTTGGAGTTTATTAATACCAAAAATACGTCAATTGCGTCACTCACTCACTCATCAAAACCTCTAGGGTACTTCCCGAAGTCCTAGAAAACTGAAATTTTGGTACGTAGGGTAGGACTTGCCCACAAACAAATGAATAAATTTGTAATTTTCACCATCCGACTCCCACTGCCCAAAAAAAAAAAAGAAATAAAGCTCCCTACATTTTTTTTTCTACATTGATATCTCGGTCTAACCTATATGAGTCATTAAACTGCTGGGCTAAGACGCAGAAGATTCAAAGACACTCAGCCTGCTTTGCCTTAACTCATCCGATTGAACGCCTGCCTCTATTGCTGAGCTCGTGAAAAAGTGTCAAAATCGCCTTCATTTCCAGCTTCTAAATGTACAGTACTGTAATGTAATTTATAAACTAATAGTCTTATTATGATAATATCGCATGCTTAATGGAACACTGACTTAATAGAGCTTGAGTCAAAGTTAGGATTTCTGCATTTTTCTTTATATTTAACTGTTCATTACATATTTTTATATTGGCTAATAAGCCGACTAGACCTCGAAAGCAAAACATTAAACGGCGATTACCCAGACATCGACTTTTTTGAGTTTAAACCAATATTCTATTAAGCATGCAATATGTACCTACCTACATGTATTAAAAAAAGGGAGGGGGAGGAATCATAAGGCATAAAATTTACTTACAACTATAAATCGTCTTTCTTTATACACGTAGGTAGGTATACCTATCGAGTTTTTGGTCGACGTGTGGTAACTCACGTAAAATTTTAACTTCCCTTGCATCCGACAAAAACCACAGGTTTATGGGTTACTCAGCACAATGCTGTCATAAAATACCTTCGGAATGAAATAGCCACGTGAATAGTGCACGCCGTTTAGCCGTGTTTAACGAGTGTTCTGTAGGCAGTTTTTATTTTTGTTTGTTACCCGTCTTACTTACGTAAGTACGTTAGTCGGGTTTAGTTTAGTTAGTATATTCCATTTAAGGTCATGCAAGATTTTATCATCAATACTACGTACGCCGTAATTGTCATGTACATTAGTCATTTAGTTATTAAGATGATTTCTAGTATAAGTTTAATATAAGTGATGTGGCTGTGCTTTTTTTAAATAAATAACTCAATTAGCGGATGTTGGAAACAGCCATGCTGAAGTGGGAGTCTAGCGGACACCTTCGAACAACACACAGGCAAAAGATCGTAACTCACTGGACGCCCGAATGTGGTGTAACGATCTTAGGTTTGCGGGGCCAACATGGCCAGAGATCGCACAAGACATGGGTTTGAAAAGAAAAAGGAGTGCTTTGCCCAGCAGTGAACAACAAAAAAATATGAAGCTGATGATGATTTCACTTTTGGGTGAACTAGTTTACGGGAAACCTATTCTAGGTGTCCTGCCATTCGTAAGTATTAGAATTAGGTAAGTACCTAAGTTACGAATTTAGAGCAGTGGTGGCCCAGTGGTAACGGCCACGACTTACGAGTTGTTGGTCGTGGGTTCGAACCCAGCCACTGCCACTGCTCTCATAACGGTGAAGGAAAACATCGTGAGAAAACCGGCATGTTATGTTAGAATCAAAAATTCGAAGACATGTGACATCACCAACCCGCACTGGGCCCGCGTGGTGGATTACGGCCCACTCCCTCTCACACAGGCCTGTGTCCTAGCACTAGGAATATTATAGGCTAATTAAGGTAGGTTACGTAAGGTGAACAACCAACACCCTAGAGGCAAATATTATATATATTATTTCCTATTTAGATATAAGCACTCTGTATCTCATTTTAAGTGAACTGTTACTAATTAAGTTCTTATGAGAATAAAATTCTTTAAACCTAAACCTAAGGTGCATAGGACAAAGCTGAAAATCTGTTCTTCCTTTAGATGAGAATTTTGTTAACAATTATAAAATTTTCATGCACTTGTTATTAGACTGCACGGCCTGGCCCTGCAGTCTCGACATAGTCAGCAATCGTTTTCGGTTGCTAAGTCCTAACAATCCAGATGTAACGATATCTGAGGGGCAATTCCCGTATTTTTAAGACCGTTCGCATTCTAATCTCAGTCTCAATCTGTCAAAATTACAATCAATTTACATACATTTTTGACAGGTTTTTGACATTGATTGTCGCTGAGATGAGATTGCGACTTGAATTTGAACGTTTTTTAAGTACGAGAATTGGCCTACTGGTAGTCTCGACACTCAAATTTATCGGTTGATACCTACCGGTACCTACCTAAAATACCAGTAACAACCGATAAATTTGAGTGTGGAGTGTGAACTAACTATGTCGAGACTGCAGGGCCAGATCACTTCCAGTTTAGGAAGATACTGCAAAAATGACACGTTGGTTGTTTTATTTGTACCTAACATAGCGGTGAGAATATTTTTGATTGAGTGCGGTTTCATTCATACTCATACACGTGTACGAGAGGATTTTCCTGTCTGTCTGATACTGTATACTTCGAGGTGGTAGGCAAAGTTGTGATGTTACGCTACCCCACATTTGCTCGTTGACCTAACCCGGGCCCCTAGGTTTGAGGATCGGTATAATTATGGAAACTGTTGTTGGGTTTTCTCTTTAGGAATTTGTCAGTCACTGTTCGGAGCCTGTATTTGGAAAATGGCTAAAGCATTACGACATAAACACATAACACCTCTCATTTTGAGTGTCAATAATTTAAAATAAAACCAAAAATAATAATTAATATACTGGGTGAACTGAAATATGAATTCAGCATATGAATTTTAATATAAAATCCTCTCCAGATGTTGACATATATCATGACTCAATAACACACTTTAAGACCCCCCTAAGCACGCAACTCACACAATCTAAAGATTGATTTTATTGTATTATTATGTAGGTATTTCTTGCAACCTCTGCAATCTTATAACTTATGTATTTTTTATATTTCTGTTTGTATAGTTGTGACCACTTAATTTTTAAGCATTTCGTTTTTACCTTAGGCTATCACTGTATTTGAGAATGTTGGTTCACCTATTATTGGCAACTGTATAAGCCCTCAACTATTATCTACTGTTAAGTATTTGATATTTTGTGTACAGAAGCTGTTGGTGTACCTTTATTAATAAATAAATAAAATAAATATGACTCTAGACTCCCTAGCGTAGAAATTTACGTAGGTTACTTATATAAAAAAAAAATCTGTTGTTTCATAGAAAAGTGCAATACCTTCGCGGTCAAAATGTATGGAGCGGCAATTTTTTTTTAACAGCCGACGAATAGTTCTCAGCGTAGGAGGTTCAGAATCGTGTGCTAGATTCATGGTAGCGCAGGCGTAGGTTGCGCATCGATGTATGTCGTCGTTGCCACCCTGTTTACAGACCCGAGTGATTATCGAGTTTTAAAATAAACGAATACTATACTGCTCACGATTCCTTTGTAAAACATTCGATTATATTATTTAAAGGAGAAACATGTCACAATAGTAATTGTCTGTACAAACAAATAAATATTTTCGCTAAATACTTTACATGCTTCAAGCAATTACAAAGGTCAACTTATATTGTTATGCATTTATGCAAAATATATTTGTTTCTGGTTTGTAGGTCCAAAGGTTGTAGCTTGATTGTCCTCGTGTCTTGCCTTCACATAGATTTAATGAATGTACCTAGAGATACATTATTTCACAATGAAAACTAGCAAAAACTTTCTGTAAGTAGAGCATTTTTCTATGATTGTTCTACGAAATATTACAGGGTTTGCGGGTCGATTTTCATTTAATAAATAATCCTATATCTGTACAAAAAGAAAAAGCATATAAGCGGAAAGTAGTAGTTTTCAGGATATGAGATTTATACTTCAATACTTTTCATACTGATCCATACCTACTAATAATATCTAAATATTAAAACAAAACAAATATGCGCATCGATCTGAGATCTTCTTTTTTTCGTTGATTAAAAAGTGAATCTGTCCATCGGTTTGCCTGTTACTCTTCACGAATATGCTACTGAAGCGTTCGTTATTGACAGAAAGGTAGCCTTTTTTTTTTGACGATGGGATATCATCAAATAATTTCTCCCGCTCTGGGCAGAGCAGGAGAGCGTGTCAGACTCTTACTGACTAAAACCCACCCGTGTTCCTTCAGTTGCCTGTGGCAGGGGCCACGGTAAACCATTGTTGCTGACATCTCTTTGAGGCGCGCGTGGAACACAACTCGCCGTCGACCCTGGCCTGGTCCTTATCGGACGGTGAGCTACCCATTGCCCGCCGTCCGCAAGCCCGCGCCTATGGTGGCCGGGAATCGGCCTGGGATTCCCGACGCCCAGGCGTCTCCTGCGGCAACAAGGGCGTGAGGACGCGAATTTTGCCTCTACCTCACGCATGCCACCTCCTCCTTCGCGAGCATTACTGATTCGCAGAAGAAGGTGACGGCTGCCTATGCCCTCTCGCTACGTACCATGGCCTGAACCAGGGCCGGATGCGAGAGATCGCCACCGCCAATCGCCTGCACGAGGACACGGTGGTACTCCGCCCAAGCCGGGCAGACCTCCACCGTAAGCTACACCTTGTCCTCCGAGCACAGAAAGCTATCCTGGGAACTGGAAAAGGACTAATCTACTTTTCATCTAGGATCGTAGACGAATTCGCGGGCTGTAAATAAAAAGCTGTATGGCTAAATCCAGCAGCAAACTACATTTACCTAGGTAGTTCCACAAGTGCCTTTGATTTGACAATAATTTACTTTTACATACACAGAAAAATGTGTTATTTCTATCAGCTGTATGCTGTATTCTAGAACCCCTGACATCATCATCATACAAGTTGTATATATTATGTATATATGCATTTACTTTTCTGATAATTGTGAAGCTAAATGTACACAAACATGAACAATTGCTATTATCATAATTATAATGCCTTATAGAATATTACCGGCGAGGGGCGAGGCGCTAAATAATAACAGATGCACGGGTCAATCGCAGGTTACGCTCTTGCCGCGGTCGGTTCGTGGATGGGTGACCATCTATTACATATCCAGACCCCTCCGTGCCTCGGAAAACACGTTACGGCGTTGGTCCCGGCTGTCAGTCGTGGAGTTTTGACAGTTGTTATGGGTCGTCAGAAGCCCGGAAGTCTGACAACCAGTCTTACCAAGGGGTATCGTGTTACCCAGTAACTGGTTGTGGAGGTCAGATTGGCAGCCCACCTTGTAAAATACTGGTATTCAGCTGCATGCGGTTTGACTGGAAGCCGACCTCAAAATAGTACCGACAAAGCTAAGCAGATTGATTGATTGAAAGAAAATTATTGGCAAAGACACACCTTCTTGACACACACAGTTTCAAACAAGTTTTTTTTTTACAAATGTAGCTTGGCAAATTAACCTTAAAATAAAGCCATTATCCCTGGCTGTTTCCCTCGTGTGGCCAGAAATAACTAGGGTCCATGACGTCAGACCCCGACCGGTCGGTCACACCCAAAGCTTTAAAACCTGATTCAAAAATAAATGTTAAAATCCCGAATTGCATTGCGTTGTATTAATTCTTGAGAACTCCATTGCATAAAATTTAATTTAAGGAAAGAGGTAAGTAAAATATTGGGTTTCATTAGTATTCTTGAATACGAATTTTAGCAATAAAATATCTCCCGTTGGGCTAGGTTAATATTGCCTACCCTTCGAAAACACAATTAATTGTACGCTGGGTTTAGAAATGGCCACCGAAAAATTTTAATAACACTTAAAATATTATCTTAAAATATATGCATAGATTATGTAGGTACCTATGTAAACATTAAAATTTCAGGTTGCTGCGTCCTTATTTCATGCCCAATAAGTGTCTAAATATTCTAGATCGTACATTATGTAGTCTAAAAACGGATTTTCAGATGTTCAGGAATTTATTATTTGAAATTTATACCAATCAACTGGTACACCTCTGAAAAAATTATGATTATAGCAATTATGTTTTTAATAAATTATAAAATCTAAATTTATTTCAGAAATAACTTGAACTTTTATGCTTTTATCTAAGTTAACAACGAAAAGTCATTGCTTTATTAGAAAAAAATCGCATCCGCAAACAATTCCACGAACTATATCCGACAATTAGAAAATAAATGCACCATGCACGTCTTATCAAAATCATTATCCCTTAGATTTTCGAGCTGACGTCAGATCACGATGGGTGTGAGTGCAGGACGCGTGGCGCGCGTCTGTCGACGCCATGCCGCGATCACACGTCAACGAGTTTTTGGCTTAACTTGCGTGACGTACATCATTGATAATATTCCATATCTATGTTTATTTTCGCAGCTGATTTTTTAACGAGGTTGATGTGTTGTTTTGGAAATTATTTGTCATGGTTATGCTGTAATGAAGCAAGGGAATACCCACACAGATTGTTGAAATCCTTATCTCTCCATGGGTGTCCGTGTTCACCAGGGAATACCCATATTGAGTGATAGCAGATTTGACGAAAACCCTGTCTCCGTTAATGGATATGATTAAAGGATTATGTTAAAAGGCATCAGCGTGCGCCTGATGGCTAGGTATATAGCATAACAGCTAGGTTTATGATTTACTAACTTTTGCCCAAGACTTCGTCCGCGTGAAATTTCTTGTCCCCCCGACCCACCGCGTCGCATCGCATCGCCTGCCCGCGATATTACTTCTTCATCGCTTAGCGTTCTTTCTGTCTTTTTTACTCGGCTCCTTAGGGTCCTAGCGTGATGTCAAATGACCTATAGCCTTCCTCAAGAATTGGGCTATCGAATACAAAAAGAATACAAATACGAGCGGCAGCTCCAGAGATTATCCCCTACATATATATCAACTTACAATCAAACAAATTAATACCTCTTTTATCGTTTTAAAATAGATATGTCAGTCGTGACCAATGATGTGACAACGACGATATGACTGTAAGAACAGTGATCAGTAGTTGATGCTCACAAACTGGAATTGGGTGAGGAAGCTGGTGATGAGATGTCTGTCCACTTCCCAGATGTTCCTAGTTTGTAACAGCCAGCCATTTGAACCATTGAACGATTTTTCAGGTAACTTGTTGAATCTTAGCAACAGCTTTTAGGGCAAGGCTTCTTGTAACACTAATTTTCTGGAGATGAAATGAAAATAACTCAAGTATGCCATGCCGTGTGTGTGGCAGGCGCCGTACTTCGTGTAAATTATTTCATCACCACTGCTCTCAAAACAGTGAAGGAAAACATCGTGAGGAAACCGGCATGTGCTAGAACCAAACATTCGAAGACATGTGACATCTACCAACCCGCACTGGGTCCGCGTGGTGGATTACGGCCCACTCCCTCTCACTGAGAGGAGGCCTGTGTCCCAGCAGTGGGAACATTATAGGCTGATTATGTTATGCCATGTTGAAAAGATCGGTCAAGCAACGAGGTAAGTAACAAGTCTGACTTCATAAAGAATATATAAACAGTCTGATGACGGCCTGGAAATGGGCTCTTCGATTTTCCTTACATTATGTTGGAACTCGCATGGAATATCCGCTTTTTAAAGTCACGACCATGGAAATACTTTATATTTACACAAATAATATTCGTCAAAAAATAACTTGTGGTCAATTAGTAGCATCTCGTGAATCGGACCATGTTGTATAATATTGTTGTTAGCGATTTAATTTATTTAATTAAAAATATGTATCTATTGTGTAGCTTGTAAAATACCGTAGCAAGCTGGATACTAGTGTATGTAATTTGGAAATGCACTGACCCGCTGTACCGGAAAACATCATATAACTATTAATATCCGGCTAAATATAACTATTCGTATCCGGGTTTGATGTCAGATGTGTCTTAAACTTCAGGAGGTGATACAACGGTTTCACAGGACTTAATTTGCATATCGTCGCCTTAGAGTGAAAACCTCGGGAATGCATTTTTGCTCAAATTTATTTTATTGCGTTTCTAGGAAGAAAACCTCGCAACGCACATCCTGGTCTGACTAATTTGTTCGTTGATAAAAGCGGGTTAAATTTCCATACTAATTAATAAAAAAACATAGAAGACACCGTACAAACATTTTCCAGCACGCAGTATTTTCTTCCTCCTGAAAAGAGGTGTTCCTCTTTTACACTACACTTACGAGGTTTCCATTCTAAGGCGTCGATATGTCGTCACCCCTTGCCAGGAAAACCTGCTAGCTGAAAAGTCATTTGAAGGTGTGACAGGGGGTGTTGTACATTTAAAAGTTCTATAAATAATAAGACCAGCGAGCCCACCATACATGTCAGATACAGCAAAGAAAAACAAAACACTAACCCTACCTATGTCGCACCTTCCACCCTTAATAGAAAACAATTATTCTGATATAAGAACGGAAACAAAAGCGACAAAGCGAGGGTCGAACGCGCACACGAAGGGTTCCATACCAGCGTAAATGATTTAACTTTTTTTTTTATTATAAGTTTTGTTAAAAAAAAAGCCTGTTTATCGTTTGAGGATATATTCCTCTTTAATTTTTAACTGTTTTATTTTTAGTTATTAGCGGCCATAGTAGTACACACTGGTGCCGATTCCCTTGTTTACAAACTAAACCAAATTTAAGTTCAGTGCGTCTTTTTCTTTTTATTTCATTAAGAAAAGGACAGAAGATACATTTTAGTTTAGTCCTGTCAAATTAATCAGCGCCTGACACTACTCCATACAAGTTTAGACGTAATTAAAAAGTTGACTACTAAAATTACATCAAATTACGTCAGGTGCTGACTAATTTGACAGGACTAAACTAATATTTATCTTCTGTCCTTTTCATAATGAAATAGAAAGAAAAAGATGCACTAAACTTAAATTTAGTTTAGTTTGTGAACAAGGGAATCGGCACCAATATCTAAATATTTGCACGGCTGAAACGCCGGATATAGTGACACCCATCGATCTTAAGAACGTATGTTAGCTACCTATATTCTTGCAAATAAATATATCATTCATTCATTCATGCGAAATTTTTTCGTGTCTACTTATTACGGTTAACGGGCTGACAACAGCTAAAGCGCGGTCACTGTCGGACTGCATAGAAAAGAAAGAGAAGCGCGATGACACAAAGCTGGTAATTTATTGCAAAATATGAAGCAAATCTCTATTTACAAAAATTCTATTGATTGGACTAAAAAATTAAAACAAATTGAAAAAAAACCAGAATGATTGCATGTATATTGGTATGGTTTTTAATCGTTAAAATAAATTATTAGAGGTATCTTTATGACTTTTTTCTATCGTACCAAATTAGTTATGTTATGTTTTCAACACACTATCTAACTAGCATATATCCTGAAAAATATCATACCTATATTTTTTTGATTTTGTTTACTGCAGTGGATCTTTAAAATGATACTTTTAAAGGCATTATAAAACTCGCGTTTAGGTCATGTAGTCCCGTCCTGTGAAAGACGGACGGACGGACGGACAGCTGAGCCTTAGTAATAGAGTCTTGTTGTCACCCTTTGGGTACGGACCCCTAAACACATAAGCATTAAATAACCATGCTTCAGTACCGTGATACATTTACAATCATTACTTGCGCAAACACACGTAGGTACTGCCAAGCACCGCCTACGCCTAGAACATTTGCACAAAGATGTTATTCTAAACTGTTATCACTCATCAAATAATATTATATTTAAGTTATTTATCCTCCATTCATGGGGCTGATAATGGAAGCTACCAGAATTATATAAAATCCAGTTTGCTCTTGAAAAAGATGCCGAACATCTTCGGGTGTGGCCTTGATTCTCCCGCTGTTCCGACCAGGTCAAGATAACCCTATTCAAGGCATATTGTCAGGCTTTGTACACGGGAGGTATATGGATCTGCTAAACCAAAAGGTCGCTAGACGTCCTGCGCGTCCAATACAATAATATTTTCAGAACGCTGTTGAGGCTGCCCCGTTTCTGTAGTGCGTCGGAAATGTTTGCACAGAATCGAACTGATGGCTTCCATCATTACGTGCTATCATTCGGAAAAAAATTGGTAACTAGAACGTCGTTGGTAACTAGAACACGGGCCAGTAGCAACACCATTCTGAGATCATTGTCAGAGAATTTATACTCTCCCATTTCGTGGAGAGGATGGCCAGGTGAGAATCTTTTACCTTACGTGGTCATCTTCTGTGCAAAATTATGTGCCACTTACTAACACTAGCTATAAGGTATTACTAACATTATGGATCATTGTTGTCCCAAATAAAGAAATTATTTATTTATTTATTTTGAAGTAAAATGGGGCGTGGTGACTATTCTAGTCTCCATCTGCATCCATCTGCCTAGCCTTGTCCCAACTATGGTTATGGTCGGCATCCAGTCTAACCGGATGCAGCTGATTACCAGCATTTTACATGGAGCGACTGCCTATCTGACCTTCACAACCCAGTTACTTACCTACTATGTAACACGATTCCTCTTAGTAAGAGTGATTGTCAGACTTTCGGGCTTCTGATGACCCGTAACGACTGTCAAAGATCTAAGAATGACAGCCGGGACCAACGGCTTAACGTGCTTTCCGAGGCACGGAGGGGACTTGGTATGTAAAGATGGTCACCTCGCCAAGTGTAGCTTAACCTGATCGGTCGATCGGAGCGGCTTTTATTACTTAATAAATGGCAAGCAAAGCCGATGGGTTGTGGTGACTGTTTCATGATTATTATGGCTGAAAGCTCCTCTGACAGAACCAGTGACAAATTCTGACTGACAGCAGACAAGAAAGAGTTATGATGATAGCGACAAAAACTGCCTGAGAAGTTTATAATTTCACTGTTAGTAGCACTCTTGAAACCTAAACACATACAAAGCTGTTTGGCTAACACAAAAAACATCTGAAAAACCTTTTATATGACGAATGGTGAAACAATAACTAAATAACAAAAAAAAAAAACGTCCGAGGTTCCATTTCCGTCTCCTTTAATTTCCACGAGAAAGCATGGGAGAAAATCTTTTGTCATAAAACTAAACAATAACAAAATCATGCCACGTATTACGTCCTGGAAATTCAAATAGGGCAAAGTGTCTGAAAACAAATGTAAGACTATGAAAACAATTCTGTCACTTGACAACAAACAAATAAATAAAGAATATCAACTACCTAAATATCGGTTAGGTATAAAATTCGCGCAACCTGGTACAGAGTGCTACGGACAATCTGCGAACATTCGCACGGTGCGTGCTACGCCAATTTGTTGCTACGAGAGTCGCTTGTCTTGTGTTCTATAAGTGCCGGGTGTGTGTGAGAGTTTAAGTGTAGGTAAACTGGGTGTCGGTCGTGCTGGCCCAGTGATTAAGGCCTCGCCTCTCATGCACGCGGCTGTGGGTTTAAATATGGGCAAGTATCAATGTTACTTTCTCGATTCATAAATATGTACTTTCTGAGTTTATCTTGGACATTACTGACATCGAAGGAAAACCATCGTGCGGAAACCTGGACTGACAGGGTGGGATGGATTCGAGTACATGATTCTGTTTTTTTTTTTTAAATAACGTACGTCGAAGGTGATTAAAAAAAAAATGCTGTTTCCTACAAATGTATTTTTTTTTAACCTACGTGGTAAAAATGTATGGAATAATTGTTTGTTTTTTAAATAACTGACGAAACATTTTAACTTAAGGTAAGTTTTATACATTTATATCTGTAATTTTTATGGTGTATAATAATAAAGAGTAGACCAGGTACCTATTCTATTCTATTATATTCTAGTAATGGGACAGAATTTTCAAATAGAGCTGTAGGTAATCGTAAAACGTACACCTGAAAACAACACGATTTACATACATATTTCACTTTTCTGCATCACAAACATAAAGTAACAAAGATTAAAAAATGCTCAGCTTTTGTTATATTGTGTGCCAGTAATTATGCTAAGAAAAAAAAACCTAAATTATCATTACAAATTGCACCTACCACTGTTTGTTTCTGCATCACCCAAAGGTTGACTGGTAGAAAATGCCTAAGGCATTAAGTTCGTCTCTATACAATTGAGTGCTTTTTTTTTTATAAGTTTGAAATCGCCATCCCGTCTTGAGCAAGCGTGGTGATCAATGCTTGTGCCATCTCTGTATGAGAATAGGCCTTCGTCCTGCTGTGAGACCATAATATGCTGATTTTAAAAAGGGTTTGTGATTATGAGTAAGTACACATTGGAGAGCAGTGGTGACCCAGTGCAGTGGTAACGGCCGTGACTTACGAGTTGTAGGTCGTTGGTTCGAACCCAGACAGGCGCTTTACTTCATGTAAATTATTTCATCACCACTGCTCTCAAAGCGATGAAGGAAAACATCGAGAGGAAACCGGCATGTCCTAGAACCAAAAATTCGAAAGACATGTGACATCTACCAACCCGCACTGGGCCCGCGTGGTGGATTGCGGCCCACTCCCTCTCACCGAGAGGAGGCCTGTGCCCCAGCTGTGGGAACATTATAGGCTGGTGATGATAATGACACATTGTATTTTTTTTAATTATAAAGACTGGCTACGCCTCATTTACATTCGGATAAAGAAAAGGAGGATAAAGTGAGAATTCAGTTTTTTATAATATGTATATATTTGTAAATGTATTGAGAGCTTTTACCATGATTTTAAAGGGTAGATACTGAAACCACATTACATAATAATAATTGATGTCTTTTTACAGACTTGGAACTATAGATTGCGATTTGGAAATAGCTGCGAAAACTACTAACTGCTGGAATAACTACTTATAGTTCGTTGTTTATTTAAAAGTTTATTTCAGAACATAATTCCGTATAAAATTGTTAGTAAAGTTTAAAACTATGTTAGTACTTTATACCTACTTATTCATGTCACTTATTCATGTTGTCCATTTATGTTACATTAAAAAGTATACCACCAGAACTGTGTACACACGGCTACACATCAAGCTATACAAAACCAGTTTACGCTGGTCTCGCATCGTACGGAAATCCTATACAATGTGAGATCAGCTTATACTGAACGTGTATAGCTTGATGTGTAGCCGTGTTTACCTTATTCCAGTACCCCACACAATAGGACCCTCAACTGTATTTATAATGTTTAAATAATACAGTCTTTTGTTGATTAAAATGTTCCATAAGTTGTTCTAGCTTGACAAAGATTTTTAAAATATTAGGCGACACTCAATCCAAGTGATGCATTTAATTCATCATGAGATTATTCATTCATGAGACTCATATGCAATGGTATTGCACAACTGACGTCAGATTCACGTCATGTCAGTCATAGGATTTGCGTGTGACGACGCTAGCGTCAAAATTATAGTGTGCAATAGCAATTTCCGTCGTGTTTGGCAACAGGCTTCTAAATACCACGTCGAGACTGGGGAAGTCTTTGTACAATAATAGAATTGTTAAAAACTTTTAACTATTTTAAGTTTCCATAACTAAAAATAGCTCAAAACATTTTTTTGAGGGGCTCGTGGCAAACTAATAACCACATGGGTCGATCGGTCAGGTTAAGCTAGCTTGTCGCGGTTGGCCCGTGGATGGCTGATAATTTTTACATACCAATAAACCCTCCGTGCCTCGGAAAGCACATTAAGCCGTTGGTCTCAGCTGTCATTCGTGGATCTTTGACAGTCGTTACGGGTCGTCAGAAGCCCGAAAGTCTGACAACCAGTCTTATAAAAAGGTATCTATCGTATTACCCAGTACCTAACTGGGCTGTGGTGGCAGGCACTCCATGTAAAATACTGGTATTCAGCTGCATCCGGTTAGACTGGAAGCTGACCCCAACATACTTGGAAAAGTCTATGCAGATGATGGTAACTAAAATAATCTCAAACCATTTATAGTCTGTAAAACTGTAAAGTAGTTTTGTGAGTCTTATTGGTGAATGGTGATAAATGCACAGCCTTGACTTAGTCTATAAGTCACAAAAAACGCTGTCAGACACAGTAGATCAAACATGGCATAAAGGTTTCAAAGATGGTGTGAAATCCCAAAGTGGTCCTAAAGTGGTAAGGAATACAGTTTATTTTTGTAGTTTTAACACTAAGCGAATGAAACTCGATGAAGTTCGAAGCAAAGTGGCGGGATGACTTGACTTGTAGAGAATTGTAGGTATTCCTTTGCTTTTCCTTCCTAAACGGATACCTACACTTAAAGATTAACAACTCACCTTTTTTAATAATACTCAAGGAAAGGTGAACAATTAGCACATGACATATCAACAGGTAAATAAATGACATACCTATTCATCTTCTGATGCAAAGGAAATACACTTCTGACGTCAGAATCTTGGTATGACAGACATAGTACACGTATGTGACGAAGCTGGCGTCAAAATGACACAGTACTAGCAATTTCCACTACCGTTTGGCAACTGTTAGGAATTTGTGTGAACGTTTGAGTGTGGTTACAGGGAACTTTCTTTCAAAATCAAAAGTCATTTTAAATTCAAACTAGGCATAGAATCAGCACTTTTTGAACGTCAAAATTACATAAGACAGTCTCCCAAAACGCCCGCTGTTCACCACTAGGAAGAGGTGAAGAGCGAAAGAAAGGAAGAAAAAGTGGCGTAACAAACTCAAACTTCAGTTAGAAGAACTGGATTCTATACTACTAGTAAGTAATTAACATTCACCAACCAAAACACATAATAATAACATGAGTTTTGAGCTGGTTTACTCTGTTTTTAGTTCTATAATATAATCTAAAGTAATCGAAACTAATAATAAAAAGAGATAAAATTTCATTTTTGGTTACGCTTTCACGCAAAAACGGCTAAACGGATTTCGGATGAAATTTGACACATGTATAGACGATGACCTGGATTAGCACATAGGATACTTTTAACCTGATTTTCCCACGGGATCGAGACTTATGCGGGAAAACCACGGGGCGCAGCTAGTTTATTTTATAATATGAGTACCTACATCATTGAATCAAGACCTGCGATTAAACAGTCGTTTAGCAGACTCGTAGCTTCCGTCCTTTGTATTTTTATCAAAATTGTCTTCCGTGAGGTAAATTCGAGAATTTGGATAAGATCGAGCAAGGCACAATTACCTTGATTCTGTAATATATTATGCACAATTAATTTTTTGGTAAAAACGGCACTACGGCACAACAACGCACCAAATGTTACCAATACATTGCAATGCATCCACGGAGTTCATTTTTAGGATTCCGTGCCCAAAGGATGCCAATGGGACCCTATTACTAAGGCTCCTTTGTCCGTCCGTCTGTCACAGCCACAGGGCTGCATCTTTTGAACTGTCATAGGTAGACACATGAAATTTTCATAGTGAGTCATACTATGGCCGCAGTCAAGTTAAAAATTAAAGGGGGTAAAAAAGCCGACAAAAAACACGTTTCTTTTATGGGGATAGAAGAAGTTTTTTTTTCGGCGATTTTTGCCTTGTGGTACGGAACCGTTCGTGTGCGAGTACCGTCTTACCGAATAACGGTACCTATTTAAAATCTGAATCTAAATTCTGACGGTCCTGTGAAGTAAACATAAAGTATAATGGTATTCATTTCATATACATAAAATAGTATTGCGGTATTAGGTATACTTTATAAACCACAAATCACTAAGTGATTAATTATTGCTTACATCATACTCGTGGGTTTTCAGTATTTAATTGAATCGTCTCTGGAAAATGTAGGACCCAATGACCTCCCTGATAATATTGGAAATATTACGAATTACTGTTCCAGACAAACTTCGTCTTTATTGCTTTGTTCTAATATCAACGGGGAACAATTTTCCTAATATTTATAAGACAACATAACATATAACATCACGCCTGTAATCCTTTGAAGGGTTGGGCAGAGGTGTAGTAGCTATAGTACACATTATCATCTTTCACACAGTCCATCCATCGTTTCTTAGGTCTTTATTCTTAATTTCTAATTCATACGAAAATAAGAAAAAAATAATAATAGGTCGGGGAAAAAGTTTTTTCGTATTTTCTAGATTTAAATTTGTAGTAAACTCTTTTTGGCTGTACTGTTTGTATCTGGCTGGTTTCAATACCTTTAAATAAAGGACATTTTAATAAATCAAAATTACAGTTAATTATTTACATTAGGTACTAAATTAAATGAATAACTAACTATACAAATAAAAACAAAAGGACTCACAATTAAAAACGATTTCCCCCCATATTTCAATTGTTTTTCTGTTCGCTAAAATTGGAGAATCTAATGAAGAAATTCGATACATTTTGAAGTTTTATAACAAAAAGGCAAAAATGCGTCACGTTGTCTATAAAATACAAATGAACTTATCCCTCGGCCTAATATTTTTTGATAGTCTATTAACTACCGTCAAACGGGGTAAATAGGGATGCAGGGGTGAATAGAGACGAAACTTTAAAAGGGAATTTAACCTTGAAATAATATAGTTTGATCCCAACAAGGGAACTTAATCGTTAATTTTATTACAGTAAACTCATTAAGAGTCCTTTTTGCCAATAAACGATATTATGTCAAGGATCTTACGTCGCATTGGCATGTATGTAATCCGTTGATGCCTTTTTTTTTTTTTTTTGAGAATGGGAAATCATCAAATAACTTCTCCCGCTCTGGGCAGAGCGGGAGGGCGTGTCAGACTCTTACTGACTAAAACCCACCCGTGTTCCTTCAGTTGCCGGTGCCAGGGGCCACGGTAACCCTTTCGGACTTTCTCGCAACCCCAGCAGGCATCGGCCCTAGCGGACCCCGTCATTGGTGCTGACATCTCTTTGAAGCGCGCGTGGAACACAACGCGCCGTTGACCCGGGCCTGGTCCTTATCGAACGGCGAGCCGTTGATGCCTAACACACGTAGGTACACCGCCCGACCGTACGTTTTTGAAAATGGATTTTCCTTTCGATTCTCCGCCAACCGCGGCGGTGCGCGGTGCCGTGTGTTAATTCACCCCTGCATCCCTATTCGCCCCGTTTGACGGTACTTACTAATCGATTTTAAAAACTTAAATCCACAGAGATTATTCTCAGAATCAGATTCAGATCAGACAAATGCCACAATTTAGGTAGTAACGAAGATTACTGAAGGAAACAATTCGCTATGGAAAGCAAAGTTTATTTAGTGAACGTAGTTTTGTCTATGGAAATGTATAAACCAAGGAGTTTTCCTCTCTCAGAGAAAAACATTCGATTTCTGCGGTTTTACTATTTATATTTTATGAATGTGTAATGACTCTCGGTTCATGATCGTATAACTTCTATAATTTATTGTTTATTTTCACACGCACTGAGACGTCTGCCAAATTGAAATGTTATAGTTCCCATGACTTTGGTGTTAAAATATTGTAATTCTGAGAATCTGTTCGTTTTCATCTCAATCTAAGATGATGCAATTATTTAGAACTTTGTAGAGTTCGTGAGTCGGTTATGATTGCCAAATTTAATTTTAAATCTAAATATCCTGGTTCATTTCGTCTAGGTGATAAGTCAGATTTGCAAATAATTTGTCTATCGCCACCTGTTTTTTTTACCAAGCTACTTATCAGTGTCAAACTCATAAAATATTGATGATTGTTCAATATTTTGTTTAATTGTTTGTATGTTAATTATTATGTCTTTCCGTTTGAAATGTTTTCGGTGTGATATCGTTAGTGATAAGCGTGGCTGTGTCGTTATCAGGTTGTGTCGGCGGCGGCGGCGGCGGCAGTCGGCGGGCGCTCGCCGGGCGGCCACGGCCCGCGACCCGCCACCGGCGACGAGCCGTTCAAGTTCGCCGACGTGTGTCCGCTCGCAACAAGTTCCTGGGTACTGACTTGCTACCAATTCAGGTCGTGTGTCGGGAGTGCAGTGTATAGGTGTGCAGTGTGATGCAATCAGTGAGGGTGAAACAAAAGAACGGACTTGTATAAAACATTCTGTTTAATTCTTTTGGAAGCTTAAAGTCGCTAACAATAACATATTCTTACAACTATAATGCTACTTAAGTAGACATAGGACAGTCTTAGAGATGAGTAGAACTATAACTAGGTAACGATCATGAGATCTGGATCACAGTCGAGTTGTCGCGCGGCACGGAGCCCTAGTGCGCAACGGAGGTCTGCACGGGCAGGCCGAGGGGGGGTGAGGGCAGCAGCTTCAGCACGGGCGCAGGGGGCGCGCGCTCCTTGGCGTGTCTCTTGACGTGCTTGGCGAGGTGGTCGGAGCGCATGAAGCGGCGGTTGCACACGCGACACCCGAACTTCTTCTCGCCAGTGTGAGTGCGCTTGTGCCGGGACAGCTCGTCCGAGCGCGAGAACCGGCGCTCGCAGCCATCCCACAAGCATCGGAAGGGACGCTCGCCAGTGTGTGTTCTAGCATGAGCTTTCAGATGGGACGACTTGAAGTAATTTTTCCCGCAGCCGGGGTACGAACACTCGTAGAGGCGGCGGCGCGCAGCCGGGGCCGGCGCGACCAGCCACAGCGCGGTGGTCGGCAGTAAGGTGCCGGGCACGAGCACGGCGGGCGCGGGCCGCGGAGCCAGCGGCACCCAGCCAGGGGTGGCGGCCGCGCACGGCGCCTGGGGCACTCGCTGTTCATCGCGCACTTGCTTGGGCAAACACTCGGGGTGAGGTGACGGCACGCGAGCCTCCTCCACTTTAGGAGGTGGACTAGGAGGCTCCACTCGTATAGGTGGCAAAACTTGAGCCTGAGCCGCAATGTATTTAGTTTGTGAATAACTGTGACCGCGGTTCATTTTGAATTTGAGTGATTTGACGATGTTCATGTTCATGTCTTGATGAGGCGGCGGCAGCAGCGGCTCGGGGCTGCAGGTGCCGTCCTTGTGCGCACGCATTATGACGGAGGGCCGGTAGCATGGCTCAGGCGGTGGCGTGCTTAGCAGCAGGCGCGCCAGCTCGCATCGGGATCGCTTGCTGAAGTCCTCCTCACCCTCCGAGTCCGAGGGCTGAGGAGTGACCAGACCGGGTGGCGGCGGAGACTCCCGCGCGCGCTTTACGGCAGCCTTCTTGTAAGGTAACTCGACCTGTGAGACAAAGACAGATGCACGTAAGTGAACGGTCGCTATAATACGAGCACGCGCGCGCTGCGTGATCGCGTCGTGCGCTCTTACCGTACTTTCGATTGCACAAATGGCACTCTTAGTGTTTTTTTTTTTTTGATGGGGAATTTTTTTTGGGGCACATAATATTATTTCTAATTTTTGAAAAAGTTTTTGAGACGAATTGCAAAAGACACTCACTTTGTTTTCCATCAACGGTGGCGTTGACGGCGGTGAGAGGGGTCCACAAACTTCGAGGAGAGTCGACATTCTGATTAAACTAATAGCATTCAACGCAATAAAACTTTCTTTTTTAATTCACAAAACTTGTGTTTTCGCACCGCGCTTCCGCTCTTGAGAGCCGTGTGGTTCTGTTAGCGGGCGGCAGACGAATAAACCGTTTGGCGAGCGCTCGCTGTACGAAGCATGCGATTGTGGGGGTGGGGGGGGTGGGTGTCCAATGGGAGCGGGCGGCTCGGCTGCGCGGGCCAATGGCAGGTAGGTGATCACGCAGCCGGCGCGTGGTGGCGCGTGCTGTTCACGTGCACGTGGTGTGACGGCGAGGTCGGCGTGACGTCACCGGCGCGCCCCCGCATGACGTCGCGGAGGGGCGCGGGCACGACAAGGTCGCCTGCACCGCGCCGCGCACAATCAATGACACTCGTGCACCATCTAGCTACTATTTTGACAGTTGCGGTTCGATGACCTGCGCTCGACATTCGCTACTTTCGACGACTTCCACGTCTTAGGAGACTTTACCGTGATGTTGTCCCGTTATGTACTACTTACATTCTGTTATTATTTGGTTCTCATCTGTTGACATCGTTAAAAGAAGTAATGAGAATGATGAGTGTTGAGATAAATGTTATCAGCGGCAACAAGTGAATAGTTTCAGAGCTGCAGTGCTGTTGTTACTGTATCAAATAAGATTAGATAAAAGCCAGTGTACCTATAATACCTACGTGTCTAGTATAATAACCTGCCGCGAACTATGATGCGTCAATATTATATGAATCAACACTTATTTTAAAGTCCAAACTATCTATAATAAACCGTGTATGAGTTTATGACGCAATACAGGTCAGATAACAATAATAACAACCGTATAGTTTTTCCCACACAAACTTTTTTCATAATTTTTATTTTCATATAATATCTTCTTTAATTAATTACATACATGCATACTCAGCCTATAATGTTCCCACTGCTGGGACACTGGCCTCTCTTCAAGAGGGACTGGGCTGTAATCTACCACGCGAGCACAACGCGGGTTGGTAGATGTCTCATGTCTTCGAATTTTAGGTTCTAGAACATGCCGGTTTTCTCACGATGTTTTCCATCACCATTTATTAATTCCTTTAGCACAATTAGCTATGGTTTTACCTTCAGCAGAGACGAGTCGATGGAGATTAAAAACACTGAATTTGCTTCGCTAAAACTTCGACAAATATAAATGGCGTAGTCAGTCTCTATCAAAATACATATCTAAGTTTCTGTTTAGCAGACACAGTTTCGCAAGTTATCACTGGCTACGAATTACTGTTTACGTAGTTTAATTAACTAGACGAATTTAGCAAGACTATCTAGAATCGTGTCTCATTTCGTATGAATTAAATTAATTTATCTTGACTCCTTCCTAAAAGACTGGCCTGCAATGGTACAACCACCACCCCCCTTTGCCCAGCAGTAGGAAATTACGGGCTAAATATATTAGATTAAGTTAAACATCCCACCAACATAACAACACAGGACACCCACAATACAGGAGATAATTATTCCTTTATCTGCAACGTTTAAAAAAAATATGAAAAATTCAACAATATTTCTTCTTGATCTGTCTGGGTCTTAAGAAAAAACCAAAATCATTGGGTTTTCAGGCATGTTTTAGAGGTCGAATCCAACAGTCATTAAAATGATATACCTGGCTACGTAAAAAAACAAACTAACGATTTCCTAGAACAGACGTTTTCGTTCGAGTTCTAATTTTAGATGCTTATTTTATTTGCATTTATTTATTTAATTAGCATTTTGAATTATTTAAAGAGGTGTGTCAGGAAATGTTATTTCATTTTGTGATTACAAAAAGTATTTTTAAGGATGTAAGCTTAAAGCTTAAATTTATAGCATAATATGAGCAAAATGTGACTGACCTCTGGGTTTCCGTTCACATCGTAGGTCACCATAATTATGTTGATATTTATGTAGGTCACCATTATTATAATCATACTTGCAGCTGTCTATGAAGTATATAGAACTGGCAGCAGAGGACCACATAAATTAGAAGATTCTACTTCAAACTCTATGGTAAGAAGATCGTGCTCATCCTCCAATCTTTTATTTTCTATAGGCAGAGACCACTGACATTTGAAGACTGCATTTAACTCTTTGTAAAAAGATAATGATTTTTACATTCATTACTAAATTATGTCTCAACAACAAGTTGAAGTTTCATAAATAAAGTCAGTTTCTTTCTTTAATTTTTTAAATCACGTTTCTCTGTTTACATCACCGCTATCAGAACACACGAACGGACACGCCCTTTTATTTTTACACCACAAGAGAAAGGTCATTGACCTCGAAATCCAGATCTCAAATGCATTTTTATTATTAGTATATCTATCTCGCTCATTGGATTTTTCTATTATTTCCTAATACGTTACTCATTTATGTTAATTTACTACTCAGTAGTAACGGTTATGGCTGGTATGCGCGAGCGCATGAAGTACGTATGTGTGAGTGACGCTGACGCATCGCTGTGTCGTGAAAGTGAGGCGCACGCGCTGGTCGAGTGATCGGGGACGGTTCGAGGCAAAAGAGATAGCGACGTCATGGAATTCGACTTTGAACTGTGGGTGGAGTAATACATTTTTGTGATCTGACTATAATGAAGACACTTTTTGCAAAATGGTAGGATGCAGCTTTAATGTCCAGACACACAGAAAGATAGGCAAGATACTCTTATTTGTTTTTGTAATAGCAGGTGTATTTCAGCAATTATTATAATCATTAACAATAATGTATGGATCGAAGCAGGCAGAGTTCTGTTATTTCTGCCTACCCCCATGCGAAGAAGGCGTGAATTTGTGTATGTAAGTACTAACAAAACTGTCTGCCTCATATATAATACTAATTAAGTAATTACAAACAATAAAATTAAAAATAAAGAGCTTTACATTGGGGTGACGAGTGCTACGACGTAACCGACGCATGCTACGGCGTATCGCTACGTCGCCGCCCGCGTCGTCGCTACGGTGACGTAGCAGGGGCACGTGACCGGCTACGCGCCGAGTTAACAGGCGTTTCCTGGATCTTTGTTGTGTTGTATTGCATAACCTGTGTTTAATTTTGTATGTAGATTGTTTTTAATTTTTGAATAAACGTACTTAATTCTTTATTTTGATAGGTTGGTTTAACATTGCACCATATAAAATATAATTTTAATAAAAATAAATTAATAAAAACCAAAATGGTTTGTTTTATTTTCTAATTTGTTTGAAAAAGGTATTAAAAAGTACGAAGACAATGACTGTGCAGTCCTTAATTTTCCCTATCATCGATTATGTTTATGTGTGCTACTACGACCTGAATGCAGATCTCCTCGAAAAACGTGACCGTCTTCTCAATTATTGCATTCGATTCGTTTTCAATCTGCGTAAGTACGATCATGTCTCTGCGCATCCGTCGCTTCAAAAGTGGTTGCCCATACGACAGCGCAGAGAACAAAGGTGATGACGACCTTGTTTTAATTTCTTGACTCTTCCACTTCTCTTAGTTATCTAGCCCCCACTTTCAATACATTTGTGCCAACCACAATAAAAATCTTCGTTCATCAAATAATCGCCTTCTCAGTGTCCCACTTACCGCACAGACTTTACGTTTTTTCGTTCTTTCTATCTCTCTATGGATTGTGCTCCTCCTGAAAATTAGGATGGCAACAAACCGATTATCCTTTAAAGCACAAGTTCGCGAGCACATTCGTAAGAAGCTAGCAGCATCTTCAAAACGTTAATGTTTCCCATTGTTTGTCTTATTTGTTTTAGTATTTATGTGCATTTATTTGTACTGTATTAGGTACCTATACATAATTATTATATTTACAGCTTGTATTAGGTTAAATTTAATTTAAATGGTTAAAAAAAATGGTAAATGAAAGCACATTCCTACGGAGAAGAATGGGCGAGAAACTCCATGGGCACCATTTTAAGTTATATTGTTACAAAATAATAGGGGTTAAAGTATGATATTGCCGTTTTATTGTATTGCTTACTTCGAATTGACATAGAACCTTCATGGTTTGAGATTTTTGAGTGAAACTTTTTCACATGGTACCTATAAAGTTCTTTTTAAAAAAATTGTGCAACATTCGATTATCGACTTTCAGTTGTTTTTTTTATTCAGCTTACATAGATGGTGGAAGCCAATCCGAGCCAAACTACCCAGGAATTAGCGGCATGGTTTAACGTTACCTTACCAACAATATTGACTCATTTGCGTCAACTCATAAAAATAAAATAAAATATGAGAAATATGTGCCTCATGATTTAACTGATCTGCAGAAAGAAACGCGTGTTGAAACTTGTGTTGCCTTTTTGAATCGATACAGAAATGAAAGAATATTGGATCGGATTGTGACATGTGAGGAAAAGTGGATTCTGTACAATAACCGTAAGCGAAAAATGCAATGGCTGACCCCAGGTCAAACGCCGCAACAGTGTCCTAAAGCAAAGCTTACCAATAAAAAGGTAATGGTAACTGTTTGGTGGTCTCAACATGGTGTTATTCACTATAGATTTCTCCGATCTAGTCAAGCAATAACGGCAGATGTCTACTGTACCGAACTCCGAACAATGATAGCAAAACTAGCAGTGAAACAGCCCCGACTCATGAATCGATCTTCACCATTATTGCTCCATGATAACGCGAGACCTCATACAGCACGAGAAACCGTTTTAACTCTACAGGAACTGCAATTAGAAACCATTCGTCACCCTCCGTATTCGCCAGACCTTGCTCCAACGGACTACCATTTTTTTTTTGAGATATGGACAATTTTGTACGTGCTAAAAAGTTTTCTTCTCAGGAGGCAGTACAAAATGCTTTCACACAGTTTGTCGAATCTAGATCACGAGAGTTCTATTGCAAAGGCATAAATGACCTTCCCATTAGATGGCAGCAATGTATAGATAATAATGGTTATTATTATCTATATTATATTATTAAATATGTTAAACTAAAAAAATACGAATTTCAATTTGTCAGTACAAATCGGCCATTTCATACTTCAACCCCTAATATTAGTTACAAATTATTAGATAAAATTTCATAACTTAAATACCGAGCATCGTGACTCTCGCGACAATCTTATCACTTGCACCACGCGTCTCAGTAGGTGATGTAAACAAACTGGTACGACCACATGTGTGGGTGGTGTTTGGGGAAACCGCGCGGGCTGACGCGGACGGACGTCGCGATAAGGCGATCATTGCTATCACTTAACAACACGATGTCAACAGGTTACGGGTCAGTTTGCCAACTGTGGTTAAAGTGACGTCACATTTAGAATACTGTGGCACAAAACTCTAATAACATTAGATGGGAAGAAAATAGTAACGTGGTACCCAGTAACTGGGTTGTGGAGGTCCGATAGGCAGTCGCTTCATGTAAAATACTGGTATTCAGCTGCATCCGGTTAGACTGGAAGCCGACCCGATAATTTTTAGGAAAGACTGAGCAGATTGAAGACTAGTTAGTTAAGTTTTAAAAGCTTCCTCTCTCCTAATATATTACTGTGTCCAACAGAGTCCATAATGATCTCTTTAAATTTTAAGTTACCACAGTACATATTGTGAAATGCAATAAATTATTGAGTATTGTAATAGGGCGTGGTTTACTATGTTCGAAATAGAACCCAACACGTATAAGCGCGGTGTGCATGCGCAGGCGGCGTGATCAACGTACACGTCATCGGTGAGCGGAGGCGCGGCGCGACCGGGACTTGATGTAAGTGGTATCCACCTATATGGACATCTGCAATAGTTAACCAGTATAAGCTGATATCTTATTCTATTGAAACTCCGTACTACGCTAGGTCAACTCAAGGTCACAGTGACGACGACGTGCGGGCGGCTGTACTACCGAGTACACCGTGTTGCGAATGTTGCGATTCATTCTTAGTTCGGGACCCGAAGTAATCTTATGTCCGTAGGTGATACGGAACAGGAAACGTCCGTTACTTCGGCCGAAACTACGGATTTCGTGCTTAGAGAGTGGGCCCCCAGGATTCACGCTACCGGCGAGCTCTGAACGCAGCGGCGTTCAGAGCTCCAGAGAGAGGAACCTCCTAACAATACAAGCCGTGTCCAGGTGTAAGTATAGCGTTATTGTTATTACTCCCAACTTCAGAAAAACCTGTTCTCTTTTTAAGGCAGCATGTAATGAGATAATCAATGATTGCCAATGTGAGTGAGTGCTTTTTAGTCGGCAGTTGGGTCCAGACACAATAAAAAAAATAGAGCCGTCGCGGGACGCCTGGCAGATGTGAAACATCGAAAACCATTCTTTCATACTTATTTACTATAAAAAATAGTTTAGTAAATAAGTATGAAAGAGTGGTTTAATAAAAGAAAATAAATATGGTATATTCAAAAACCATTAGTTTTATTTAAATAAATTATTATTTTGTTCTTTATTTAAAATTTAGCGTAGTGACGCGTCGCCACGGCATGCGTCGCCACGCCAGCAATCGGTTTTACGCGCGGCTATAGATGTTTCACATCAACCTTGCCATCAAATTGCTGTAAAAACTTACATCGCTACTAAGGCGACTTATCAATATGCCAATGAAGTAGTGTATGTGGTTTATTTTTTTCACATTATTATTATTAATAATAATAATAATTTATTTATTTCAGACCATTGATCCATATAGTGTTAGTAAAATCTTAACCTATTGTTAGTACATATAAAGCTTAAATTAATTGGCGACATGTACGCCAGTACGCACATGCCTAGCTGCCCAGTGCCTAATGAAAGGCCCATCAATTTTGTCCGCCAGTGTAGCCAGTATGTTGTTGGGGCTACCCCTGAATCGCTTCAGCATACTCGCACATCGCTTGCGCATAACGGCATACAAATCATCTAACCTCGCTTCAGCGAACATGCCAGACGCGCTACAAAACCGAGGTAGCCCCAACAATATCCTCAACGCATTGTTATACTGAACGCGCAGAGCGTTGTAATCCTTCTGCGTATATCTTACCCATAGGCTGCACGTGTAAAACGATTGACAAAACGCTCGAAAAAGAGTCAGTTTCACCTCCTTAGTACAACGTGCAAACCTGCGAGCCAGCATATTGCATCTGGGTCACCCTATCTAAGTCTTGGTCATCCATGAGAAAGTCCGTGACAACATGACCTAGGTATTTAAACTGCGTAACGAACTCCAACGGAGTTCCTCGTAAGTTAATAGATGGAATATTAACAGGTGTATTGTTGCGCACTCTAAAAACAATTACCTTGCTCTTGGTGTCATTATACCTCAAGCCATGTGCCTCCGCGTACCTCTCACAGATGGCCAACAATTTCCTCAGACCACAGACCCACCGCCGCGCCGCCGCGGTTTACTGTGACCCGCCTGCCTCTACTAGAAATTGTAAGCGTAATTACTGAGCGTGGGTTCATGGGTTCGATTCCCGGGTCGGGCAAAGCGTGTGGGAGTTCTTTACCGGTCTATTCCTTAGTAAGGGGAATATGGGCATGAAGTTTTGTTATAATGGCAATTGGCTCGGCCCTGGGGTCTATCTAAGACACCACTACACAGACTCTAAGTCACCTACGAACATGATTACTTCGAGGCCCGAACTAAGAATGAATGACAACACGATCTGACAGCTGTCCTTGCTCGCGATGTGTTCGCCTGTCCGACAAAGAGTAATTAATCGGGAGTAGGGTTCATTCCGATGTATCGAACTACATTCGAACGAGCCCGTATCTTGGTTGACGGAATTAGAGTTTCATAACTATCAAAGTATGTGTGTTCAGGTCTACAATGTACAGTCGACAGCACTTTAGGTTATACGAAACTGTCAAATATCTCCAGATGATTTTAAACTTTAAAATTTTGGGGGTTAAGTTCAAAATCGAATGAGAAAATTGGACAGTTTATGGTCAATTGATCTGCTGCTGTGTGTACACTTCTGCCTATTCCTTCGAGTAATAAGCGCACTTAAGCGCAGTACACTATTTATGCTGCGTAGATTGCACACGTAGTGCCAGCGTGCTATCATGACACTAAGTGGTACTTTGCCGGCTTTGCGCCTGCGTCAATAGCGGCGTGATGAAATATCTGTCGTTTGTGTATGTCAATGAGTCAACGGGATATTGAATCATAAAAGAGATAATTGAGTAGCAATAAATATAAAATAAATGGCAATATTTCAACTTGTGAGGGAATTATGATGCTATCTAATATTGTCAATTGAAGTTGTCACAGAGCAAGATTACCATTTAATTTATGTTGCTTTCAAGTTTAGGTTTTTAGAGAAAAATTTACTTACCTATCTATCTGTGTGTATGTTATGATCAGATGTTTGGAGCTGTAGTTTGGTCATGTACCATCAACAAAGTCGACGCATGATCATTTTTAAACATTTTCGGCCTTATTACAAAACAAGGTTTTTCTTTTGACATGGTTTAAACCATCGAGCCTGTTTTTGAAATGAGAACATAACTGAAATCGAAATACAGTTCCTTTTACAAAACTGTCAACTTAGTCCGGTCTTAGATTGTCAATTTTGTATTAAGAACTTTACTAAAGTCGGCATAAAGTTCCAAATACAAAAACTAAATCGAATGTGTAGGTTGGGGCTAAAGTTAGGTCGTGTTTTGTAATAAGACGGTTTCCGTTTGCACGAAGTGACCATGCTCAGTGCCCCGCCCACAATTTTGTATTAAATTAATAAAATAAAAATTGATTTTTATTTATTAAAAGAAACACATGTTTTAACCTTTTGCCTGGACAAAAAATATTTAGTACTTCCTTCCTTGATTGGTTGGTCAAAATAATTGGTTATGGCGGGGGTTGGATCTAGTCGCTGTAAAGAAATATAAGCCTTAAGGTGGTCATGCGTCAACTTTGTTGATAGTACCTTTAGTTTAGCCATGCCCATAAGTCACATTTTTTTTACAACACTATAATTATGTTTCCTGTATTTCCCGAATGCTGTAAGGTACACCTATAGTACATCTTCATTTTGCCAGTCATGTTTAGGTCCTATGTTTAGGGCGAGCCTTTTGCCATCAACCAGGCTTAAATCCAGTCTCCAGGCTGATACTAAGTCCACGTTTGATATGAATTCGTTGCTTGTCATGATCACGGAGCAGATCCGTGGTCATGATATAATATGATACTCGCTGCGCTCCGCAGTTTCAACCTAAGTGTCGATAACAAGTATCCTATGTGCAGGTCATGGTCGACCCATATGTAAAATTTCATCCAAATCCGTTAAGCCGTTTTAGCGGGAAAGCGACCCAAAAATGTACAAAAATCAAATCTTTTCTCTATAATATTATTAAGTTTAGATAATTAAATATTGTACTAGACAGCCTACTATTTGTATTGTATCGTGTTTGTTATTCCAAACAATATACCTAATCTCTTAATAATCGACTTCTTATCTTGTCCTTGACAATAGGTATCTAATTATAGACGGATACCATTTACGTACATTTTAATTACTCTAGGAGGTACCACCAAACCTATAATTACCAATAGTAGACAAGTTATTGAAATAAAAACAACACCCAATTAGGTATGTATTGGATAAGGAAAACGGTGGAAACTCCACACAGCTCGTCTCGCTTGGCTGCACGCTAAGCGTTCGTGTTGCGTGTTCTACGCATGACAACGCGTGTGTGACTGTGTGTGTGTGTGTGCTGGGTGTGTCCGTTGACCGGTCAGCTCTTTGTTGTGAGCGCCATAAGTAGGTGTTACAATGCAATTTTTATTTAGAGCTGTAACATTGACTTTATCGCGGTACCGACTGACTAGTTGCTTTGTATTTTTGTGGGGTTTAACAGACAACTATGGTTGATAGTAATGTAGCAGTTTTATGTCTAACTTGTCATTAGCCTACAACAGTCCACTGCTAGGCTATAGGTTTCTTCAAATGTACACTATATGTATAATAGAAAAGAATACCCTTTATTGTGGACACCATAAAATATACAGATAAAAACAATCAACCACTTATAATAACCTAGTCTTCCCACGGCGTCATAGCAGTGGGTCGACGTAAAACCACAGATTACTTAACCATACTTAGTAATAAACCTGCGGTAAGTGGAAACACGTTCATGAAAACTTTTTACTATTGAGTACCTACTTGGTCTAGAACCTACTGATCGTTAGGTGAGTGACGTCACGACCCCAAGGAACATGGGACAAGGGCTGGAAGATGATGACTGATTCCCAGAAAAGAGTAGGTATACTTCTCAGTTTCAGGCATATCTTAAGAGACAACTAAAGGATTAGGTTATATTAAGAGGATATGTCGCAGAGACCTTCTGTATACAATGAATATGCCAACTACAGGCACTTTTGAATTGGCAAGCGGTCGGTCAGTCAGAAAGATGCAGCGAGTTGCCCATTCCAAAGCGTGTCAGGTCGGTACTTAGAAGAACGGGCAAGAAGCTCCATGGACACTCTTTTAAATCAATATATTGTCACAAAAAAGTGGTAACATCATTCATGTTGAAATTATACATGTGAGAACGATGTAGAAAGACGTGCACGTTAAAAGCGTCCGTAACAAAAAAATACTAAAACAATTCAGGAATTATAATAAGCTGTGGCAGCTAAGAGATGACCAATACCTACTGTCGGCACCCGTTCACGAACATGACATACGTTATACAATGCTAAGATAATTTTTACAATCTTCATCAGCTCCAACAATATTTTCGAATGCTAATCAATTAGTTTATGCGCCCTTGTGGAGCAGGACCAGCGCGGCTGAGCCAAACATTTTTGCCAGTGATGTAATTAATCCCCCAACTTCTAATAATATATGCCTGGCTGTATAGTGTGCATTTTATACAAGATTTAAATTTCGTTTCATTCAGTGCAATATTACACATGCCTGTACATTGCAGCTATTATTTTTGTAGGCTCATATTCAGTGATGGACTGGGTTACTGGTATTCAGCTGCATGCGACCCCAATCTAGCTGTGAAAACACTAGGCTGATGATGATTTCCAATGAGCTTATAATCTTCAAGGCACTAGAGGTTTCATCATTCAAACTAATATTATAAATACGAAAGCTAGTTTGTTTGTTTATTACCCTTTCACGCCTAAACCACTGTATCTACCGATCATCATGAAATTTTGCATATACGTTGTCAGTGGTACAGACAAAGATGAAAGGTACCCTATGTACCTTTCATCCAGAAAAAAAGTAATGTTTCCGAGGAAAGGAACAATAACTTTGTACGGTAACAACGGTTTCTACGGTACGGTAATGGCTTTAGGGCGCTAGATGGCGCTACGTGTCTTTCGAATCATGATTGAATTATAATAATAAAAACTTTAGTAGTGTGCTTTGAGTTAGTTTTATAAAATATTTTGTGAGTCTTGAGTGTACTCCTACACCGTTTGACCAAACACCATGGACATTGGCACATAGGATAATACTTACAGGATTTTTTTTAACCTTCACGCAGGCGAAGCTAGTTATTTAAATACAGTTAAATGAACAGTGTTTTATTGCCCTATTTAAACAACGCAATCTGGTTCTCAACAAAAACAGGAAACCATGCTTAGTTCATAATTATTTATTGTGATGAATGAGCAATAGTGATACTGATAACATAAGACTATTGTTGTGTCATTGTGAAATAATTATTGTAGTACCTTTGTTTTATAATATACTAGCTATTACTAAAGTGTTCGATTCCTAAGAAGTTTTAATATAATTATGAGCATTTTCAGATCAGCTTTTGTTTAATATGAGCTATAAACTTGTGACCACTAACGTGGTATCTACCTACTCATCACTAACTTATCATATTCAATTGCAATCGCGAAACATGCAGTGATAACAATATTATAGTATATTTCTGTTTGCTTGCTCATGGCCACGTGAAACGTTTGAAAGGTTCAAAAATAAAATCCCGTAAAGCGAAAATTAAATAAATCGCAAAATACAATTTTTCTTACATTACTGTTAAAAATATTTAGCTTATTTCAGAGTAACTTTGCTAATATTCTCATGAAATTAGAAATATCTATTACCAGCTACATAACTATGATACAAAATACCAAAGTTTCAAAAATAACTAAATTGTTTGTTAGTTTTCGAAAACTCGAAGAAATCCCAACATTGAATGAATACAAAATTAACATTAACTCAGTACATTTAGGCAAGTTTTGACCCACCAAGCCAAGCCATGGTCAGATCATATCATCAGATGGTTTTATGGCTCTCCAAAAGTCCAAACTTACTCAAACTGGCTGTTTGTGTTTACAGAGAATAATATTTTTTATAATAATGTTATAATGTTTCTACGAGTTTCGTTTATTTTATTAAAGAATTTTAAACTCTGCCGAAGCAGAGTTATTTCAAAAATATTAATAGACTCATTTGAGTGTCCCCCTCCACGGAAATCTTTAGTAAAAGGCGAAAGATTTATACGTTTTGAAGGGAAACCAGAGATACATATTCTACGGATTCGAGGTGACCCAACCAAACGGCGGAAAACCATAACACCGCGATTCAGGAATCGGCATCAAATGCACAGTGACATCTTTTGGTTAATATTGGAACTAAAACAGAAACAGTGGCAATTCTTTTCTATTCTAAATGCTATAAAACCAGAAGACAAGTGTTTTAAAGGTCCTAAATAATATGCATTAACTAAATTGATTGAGACAGAAAAGTTCTCTCCATGCAAATGCAAAAAAAATGCCTCTCTTGTTGCACCACTTGCACTAACCTGTAATTCATAAAGGTCTAAGCCAAGATAATAATTTATGGAGCATTTTGTATCCTTTATTTCTCCTGTATCTAATATAGTCTTATCACAGGTATTTTAAAAGGTTAACTAATTTCCAACATACATAATTTAAAATGAAGCTTCAAAACCTAAAGCAGCGCTATCTATTGAAATAGACCCGAACTACGCTTATACCTACTCGCCAAGAGTACCAACACCACATTACCACCGTTCTTTTTTTATAACAAATAGGTACTGAACCAGTTTACTACAAGACACATAGGTGGCGCTACTCTTTAGTTTCTATGGAACTGTTTCACAAGGTATTCGATGACAGTCACATGTCATCTTCACGCTGTTATTTCTATTTGGATCCAACAGAACAATAAGTATTTAGATATATAATTAGGACAGTGGTTCTGAAACACATGATAATTATGTACTCCACTGTTTTAGAAAATGTAGTGTTTGAAATGGTTAACATCGGCTCTCATAGCATAATCATATTAATAATGCAACAAGTACAGTCAGGGAGATTAATTACTAAACAAATTGACACCCAACGTCAATTTGCCGTGTTCTATCCGTTTCATACAACTGTCAAAGCATGATAGTTGTGATTTGATTAGACGGACAATATTTAGGTTGGAAGGCAATTTGCTTAACAATTTATTTCCCTGACTTTATATACTGACACTGACTGAGGAAGTTACAATATCATCAATCACTAAGAAGTTTGCTAATGATTCGAAAAAATGTTCTAACTTAGTAGCTTTTTCTACAAGATCAATTTTAATGTTAGGCAGTCCCAGACATGTAGACATAGATCTTAAAAATGACCTAAGAAATAAAATCAAAATTGCGTTGCGATGACTGACCGGTTGGTGCAGTTGGTAGCGAGGTAGCGACCCTGCCTTCTGAGCCGCTGGTCCCGGGTTTGATCCCCGGACAAGTCAAACATTTGTGTGCATGAACATGTTTGTTTGACCTGTGTCTGGGTGTGTCTAACTAAGTATATAAGTATGTATATCAGTCATCAGGTTACCGTAGTACAGGTTCTACCTAGTTCGGGACCTGAAGACATTGTGTAGATGTTGCCTCAAAAAAAAAAAAAAACTAACATGAAATTATAAAGCAACGCAAAGAAACTCTTGCTTCGTTTACAATTTCGTAGCACAACAGTTTTGCATCATTTGCTCGTTGAAGTCTTTTCTTCTCCGTTGCTTCGTCGTTGCAGTTTCGGTCCAACAGAGATGATTAATCAGAATTAACATTCTGAAGGCCAATTCCCGTAATTAAAAACGTTCAAATTCAAGTCGCAATCTCATCTCAGCGACAGTCTAATGTAAAAAATGTAGGTAAACGCTAAGTACAATTTTTGACAGATTGACACTGAGATTAGAATGCGAACGTTCTTAAAAAATACGGGAATTGCCCCTCTGTTGTTATGCTTGCAGGAAAAGGATTCATATTTACTTTTTGCGTTTGGTAGAGAAATGGGACGGTATGCCTTCTTGCTGTGAGAAGGAGTGGGCAGTTATCTACGATACGGTTCCAGTGTGGGTTTGTGTAAGTCACATGTCTTCAAATATTTGGTTCTGCGACATGCCGATTTCGGTACGATGTTTTCCTTCTCTATAAATAATTGTTTTGTCTATAAATTGCACAAATCCCAGGTTTGCTGCCTGGGCTCAGACGGTTCTGACCATCTACTCATAATTCGGGGACTGTCCCGCTCTAGAAACAACAGCAACGACTAACAAATTGCCGCATTATAGCTAAACTATAATGTAAATTGACAAGTGATGTTGGAGCGTCGGGTGTGGGTCGATGATTCATTGTACACACGGCTACACATCAAGCTATACATCTCCAGTTTACACTGACCTCTCACTGTTAGGAAATCCTATACAATGCGCGATCAGCGTATACTGGAAATCTATAGCTTGATGTGTTGCCGTGTGTACATACATAATTATGTATTTATTTGTTTATTTTCTTTTTTTTTTGTTATCCCCTAATGGGATTTATAGATGTCCGTAGGTGTGTCCGTGGCATCCACGCGGGCCCTATCAGAATACTAATACTGCGGTATTTATTTTTAAAATATTGCAGCATTATGCTGAAATTGGAGCCTTTTTGGTCTCGCAGAGGTCTTTAATTTTATATTTTTTGTTCATTGTTATTTTTAATGTTAATTTTGTTAGTTTTAAATCCTCCTTTATTTCTTTTTTCGTATTTTTTAAATACATGACATGCTGTTGGTAAGTCTATTAACTACCTCAATAAACTAGGAAAACCTCTATTCGAATAACTCGGGTTATATTGCCTTACATGTAATCATTGTTTTCCCTAGTCTATGTAAGTAATTAGCTCGTTACAATCATGATTGTTGTATGAAAGCTGTATTTCAAGTATGTTCATAATTATAATTTTTTGTATTTAAAAGGACACTTCTGACCAGTATGTGAAGGGGGCTCGTGGCTTAGTAATAACCGCCGCACGGGTTGATCGATCAGGTTAAGCTACTGCGCCGCAGCCGCGCTGCCGTATTGGTTGGTGGATGGGTGACCATCTTTACATACCAACATCGGTCTCAGCTGTCATTCATAGACCTTTGACAGTCGTTACGGGTCGTCAAAAGCCCGAAAGTCTGACAACCAGTCTTATCAAGGGGTATCGTATTACCCAGTAACGGGGTGGTGGGGGTCAGATAGGCAGTCGCTCCATGTATAATACTGGTACTCAGCTGCACCCGGTTAGACTGCAAGTCGACCCAAAATAGTTGGGAAAAGGCTAGACAGGTGATGATTTCAGACCAGTATGTTTTTTGGACTTAATGCCTACCTCCAACGACTTGGGCATTTTCTACCAGTTGACCTCTGGGTGAGCGTAGAGAAACAGTGGTAGTTGCTATTTATTATTCCTACAGATTTCTCCAGAAATTTCCAGAAATTATGGTGTAAAGTTACAATAATATTATTAGGATTCATTTTATTTTTATCCTTTAATCTTATGGCATAAGCTTGGGAGCTATCAGGCAATAAATATAAGACAGTAAAATAAGTAAACATTCCGATTTACAAAACGTACTTACGTGTGCAAGTTTGTCTCCTTCAGTGCACTTCTAATTATTATTTTATTATTAAAGCTTAAGCTAAAATTTAAGTGGGTATGGGTCGGATAAGTCTGCCGCAAGTTAGATGAAAATGGGCTAAAGGAACCACCGAGTGGGTCCCATTACACGAAATACGACATCGCGGCAGGAAAAGGCGAAGATGGCGGGAAGAGCTTGACTTCTACCGAAAGTCAATACTTTCGGCTGGCCAATGCCAGCACTAGCAAAAGACAGAATTGTGTAGAAAAGAGAGAGGGAGGCCTTAAAATAAGAGGGATGGGGTGAGAGGGGGGCAGAGGGATAGTAGGAGGCCTTTACGCTGCAGTGGGACAGTAGGAGGCCTTTGCCATATAGTGGGACAGTAGGAGGCCGTTGCCTTACAGTGGGACAGTAGGAGGCCTTTGCGCTGCAGTGGGACAGTAGGAGGCCGTTGCCTTACAGTGGGACAGTAGGAGGCCTTTGCGCTGCGGTGGGATAATACAGGATAGTGAGATAAAATGAATTAAAAAAAACCTGGCTATGTGCAAGTGGGACTCGCACACGAAGGGACTATCGACTATTTCATCGGCCTCTAAATATTCTTTAAACTTTTGTACCTTGTTAGATAGCCGATTAAATGAAGATGTTTTGTCCTTAATTTGTACGCTTAATGCTGTAGTAATATTTTGTGATAGCTGGTGTCAAAGTTCATGTGATGATGGAAGATGATTTTTGAAAATGGTTAGCCCCTTCTCTTAACTTTTAACTGTTTGATGTTTTAGAACATTTGGTTACATCGAAAGATTGTTAAGTTAATGGCTACCCAAGAGGATAACAATTAAGGCTAATCAAGTTAAAAGAGATATTTAATGACGAAATAAGGGATATTTAAAAAAAAACATAAAAATCTGGTTTTCTCGAAGCCCATGAATTTTCGCCTAGGCTATATTTTTAATTGGTGCAAATGGGTCACACTATCACCGTCCTGGAAGGAATACGTCAAATTACAAGTCACCCTGTATATAAAAATCAATTGCTGTTCGTTAGTCTCGCTAAAACTCGAAAATGGCTCGACCAATTGTAATGAAACTTTTGTAAGTTGTTGTGTGCGCGCCGGAAAAGGTCCCTAACAAAAGAAAACGCATTGCAACGCATTAGCTAGTAGTCTATAAGTAGGTACAGAGCTTACCATTTTTTTTTTTAGTTTTGAGTTTTTATTCCAAAAGAGTTGAAATTAAAGCACATTATCATTGGCTGAAATGCAGTTTAACAATATTTCTAACACAAACTATCATTTATTGAAGCAAGGGATTCACGAACTCAGTTGTAGCCTCGTAGCCGTCTCGTAGCACTCTGCGTAGACGTGCTACGCCGCAAAGAAAAAAAATCTAAAGCTTTAGCTAGTTTCCATCATGGTTGACTGTTTGTCCGACAGTATTTTATGCTTAGATATGGCTTTTGTTTAGCATTATTATGCTCAATGTTAACACTGTATGCCAACCAGAGGCTTGAAGTTGGTAAGGGAAGGGAGCCAGCGCTAACTTCACGCCCTGTGGCCGCTCCGCGCGGCGGCGCCCGCGCAGCGGCCATTGCAAATACGTACACCGCGCCGTCACTACGTTCTTATTTTGTATTTTTTACTTTTATTACAAAGTTTAATATTTCCATACATCGCATTTTTAATTGTGCTTCCCACAACCTGCACAATCTCACTCAAATATTCAAGTATTTGTAAATAAAAATCAATTGTATAAAATGTTTGTCCGCGCATCAGTTCACTTCTTTTTTTGTTGTATTTGTACAAGACGAGCTTTCACTGCCCTGAACAATACTTCATGATCAAATGAAGTACATACTCCCAAAGTAAGTAAACAAGACTAAGTTAGTGGTTAGACTTTCTATTATAATATTTTACGGTCACAGAATACAGATGTAATGTTTGCAGGCCAAAAGGTTGGAATACAGTAAACTATAAAGTAAAATTTAGCTAATTTATTGCTGTTCACTAATCATTAAAACTATAACTGATTGGCAAAGGTCAACGCAACCCTTCCGTAGAAGCTTGGCCCCAATTTTTGAAACATGTTGCCCAAAGTTGAAATCAATGATAATTGGTAGATCTTATCGTCAATAGTAACTTTTACCATGGCACCAAAAACATCTTTTTTTTTTCTTTTTTTATTAACGACGGTTTGATCACATAATGAACATGTCACCCACCCTCATAGGAAACCTTTGTTACATGCAAAACTTAACTTCTACGCTTAATTCCTAAGTTAACCAATTTATATAATATTCTAGCCTTACTTGGTAAAAAAAGTTACGATCCTAAGAGGAAATTTATTTGATTTTAAATTTAGTTATCCTTTTGCTGTGCTCTTACAGGCTCCATGTTTTTGAACCTAGCTTTATAGAGCTTTAGTAACATCTTTTTTAACTGACTTCAAAAAAGGAGGAGGTTCCCAATTCGTCGGAATCTTTTTTATTATGTATGTTCATTACATTGTTCGATTACTCGAAGACGCCTGAACCGATTTGGAAAATTATTTTTTTGTTTCAAAGGGTATATATATACTTCCCAGGTGGTTCCATTTAAATTTTATCGAATTCAGTAGACAAGACTATGTAGATCGGTGTCTGAAATGGTCTTTTGAGAAAAGAACTACACAGATTGAGTAGACCTCTCCAGTCAGTGCACGCATTTGTCAGTAATTAATGTGGCTAGGAAGTATATTATAAAAACGTATACATTAGCATCTTGTAACAAAGTAAACGTAAAGGGTTTTTCGACAAGAACTTTGTTTTTTAAAACAAAATAAAACGAAGAATTTTGATGAAAATAATTCAAATTTTTATTCTATTAGAAATAGTAAGGTTTGGCAATTATTACTGAAAAATTATATCAGATAAATGTCCAACCACGACCACGCTCACAGATGTCGATTCTTTCATCAAATTTTACAATCACATTTTTTGCAAAATGGCGGGTCTATTTCGTTAATCGCGTCACTCGCGTCACATATTTTGAGATTTAAGGCTGCAATAGATTCGAGTGGCTCCGTATAGACTCTGTCTTTAACATAGCCCCACAAAAAAAAAACCAGTGGTGTTAAATCACACGGTCGGGCTGGCCACTAACAGGCTCTGAATTTCGTGAAATATGCGACCAGGAAATTCGGTTTGCAATAAATTCATTGTTTCGTTGGCTGTGTGACTTGTGGCACCGTCCTGTTGGAACTACATGTACATTGTCAGTGATAGTATCATCAATAATAAAATTGACTTGTTAACATCTCTTGAAATAGACTCGCCATTTTGCCAAAAAGTGACTGAAAATGTTGATGAAAGAATCGACATCTGAGAGCATGGTCAACACATTTTTGTCCGATATTCTTTTGTCATTAATAATTGCCAAACCTTACTCTTTCTAATACAATAAAAATTTGAATAATTTTCATTTAAATTCTTTGTTTTAAAAAACATACTTCTTGTTGAAAAACCCTTTATAATAAATGCCTGCTAATTTAATAGATTTTTCTCAATTAATCTCATTAGAAGGTTCTAATTATAAACTACGCTCATTAAAAAATGTGTTGGCTAAAGTGCTTAATGATTCAAAATACGAATTACTTACTTTCCAGAATAAGATAATAGATTACATTTTGTGTTCTTGCATGATGATCATGGTAAATAAATAAAATTGATTAAATATCACTTATTCAGCTAATTAATACTTAATATTAGACTTGGTTAAAAAAAAATCTTATTTTTATTTTTCACTTGTGCAGTAGAAACCGTTATATGTGGTATATCAATATATCATAAATAAACAGCTCTAAACCCTCCTTTAAGGATATTACGGTTTAGCTTGTAATTCCAAAGGTAACCGGATTTTTCATACGACCTTCGTACCAATTTAAAAAAAAAAACAAAAACATTAAATCATCCGTTTTTATGGTAAATTAACCTTCTGTGAATATTTGAGTATACTAAAGGTAAGCAAAAGCCGTATCCAACAAAAGAACGACACTTCAAAATTGAAATCCCTAAAGTCTATGAAAGTCGATTTTTAGCCCACCGTGAGACCCGCCCCTGCGTCGCACGTCGTCGTTTTTACGACTAGACAAAACATTGACGGTCTTATTTCAAAAGCCATGTTAAACCATCGCGCCTGGTTTTGAAATAAGAACCTAACAGAAATAAAAATACACTTCCTTTTACAAAAGTGACAACTTAATCCGGTCTTAGGTTGTCAGTTTTGTATTAAGAACTTTACTAAACTCGGCATAAAGCTCGAAATACAAAAAGTGGCTCGAAGGTTTAGGCGCGAGCTGAAGTTAGATCGTATTTTGTAATAAGACGGTGAGAGTTCGTCATTAGGTGTATGTTTAATATGAATATATTTTACACATAAATCTTCTGGAATACATTCTCTAAGTTTTGGTGAAAATTTAAGTAGTCAATTATGTTTTTCTTTTTTACGATTGTGATTGAGTTTCCCTCTGTATGTTCATAGGATTTCTTGCAATGAAATTTGGGGACTACTTCCTCTTGGCCAGGCAAATTAAAACTGCGTGCTTTGCTCCCTTTCGACTATACATTCGTAAGATGTGATAGATTACACCTCGATACAAGATTCATAGATTTGCACTTTGACTTCACGATGCTAATTAAAGTAAGCGTTCTATACGAATATGAACCTTACTTTGATGCCGATAATGTTTTTATTTGTATAAGTGAATGTGAGGAAGCGTTTCAATCGAATATAAATATTAAAGCTATAGTAACAATGTTTACATCCTTATGCGCTTATGTATGTAAGTCAAAGTGCCATCTGCGACTCTTACGTTAAAGGTCGTCTCAAACTATAACAGCACCGCTTTTTTTTTTTTTTGAGGATGGGAAATCATCAAATGACTCCTCCCGCTCTGGGTGGAGCGGAAGGGAGTGTCAGACTCTTACTGACTAAAACCCACCCGTATTCCTTCCTTGGCTCTTTATGTTCCGGGTCAGCGGTACCCCTTTCGGATGATCCCGCTTTCCCGGCAGGCTTGGGCCCTAGTGGGCCCCCTCTTCGATACTGACATCTCTTTGAGGCGCGCGTGGAACACGTACGCGCCGTCCAGCACGGGCCTGGTCCTGATCGGACGGTGAGCTACCCATTACTCACCGCCTGCAGGCCCGCGCCTACGGTGGCCGGGAGTCGTCACGCGGCTCCCGACGCCCGGAGCGTCCACCGCGGCGGCTTGGACGGGAGACTCTCTCCCGCTCCCGTCCTGCCACCTCCTTCGCTAGCATGACTGCTTCGCAGAAGGAGGCGACTGCCTCCCACTCCCCCTCGCCCCGGACCATGGCTTGAACCAGGGCCGGGCGTGAGAGGTCGTCGCCGCTGCCGATCGCCTCTACGAGGACACGGCGGTGCTCCGCCCATGCAGGGCAGGCCCCCACCGTTTGCTCCACCGTGTCCTCGGGGCGATCATCGCAGTGGTGACACCCGGGCGTTTCCTCCCGCCTGATGATGTGCAGGAACCTCCCGAAACATCCGTGTCCGGTGAGGACCTGCGTCAGGCGGTAGGTGAGGACGCCGTGACGCCTCTCTAGCCACTCCTCAAAGAGGGGTCTTACCGCCGCTATCGTGGCGTGCCCTTCGCTGGGTTGCGACAGTCGCTCTTTCCATGCCGCCATGAGATCGCCCCGGAGGTCCGTCCGCTCCGCCGCGATTTGCCGCGGAAGCGGGGTTTCCCCCCGGCGTAGTGCCTCCGCGCGCCACTCATACAGGCGCGCGAGGACTATCGCCTCCAGATCCCACGGCGGCAGTCCGGCAAGGAGGCTTGCCGCCTCGCCCGAGATCGTGAGGTAGCCCCGGATCAGCCTTACGGCTACCACATTTTGGGGCGCGTTCAGATAGTGGGCGGCTCTCTGCCGCAGTGAACGCGCCCACACCGGGGTCGCCTCTGTACCTTTTGGGCGAAAAGTAATAAATAAATAGTCACACGTCGCACCGAGCGCGCGTTTCAAGCGAGCAGCCAGCTCCCCGATGAAGAAACGCCTGCCAGCGGTATGCACGCTTGCATCTCGCCGTCCTGGCGGGGACCCCTCGAGGCCCGAGTGCCGTCCTCGCGCCGTTCGCAAGGCTGTCTCCCCGTCGTCGCATGCAAATTGCTCTCTCTTTGGTCGATTGCAATAGCTATGATTGCCAGTTCGTGTAAAGTAAACTGAGACTTCACGTAGAAACGCGTGCTTCTCAACTGAGATCACTCATTAACGTTCGTAAACCGCTCTGTAAGCTGAAAACTAGCCGCTGGTGCGTGGACGGTGATTTATCAACTAGTAAGCGGCGCGTGAACAACAAGCTGTCACAATGAGTGATGACCTTAGGAATCCACCCACACACAAGCGGAGAGCTGGTGGACCTCGACACCGGGCTGCAGGCAGTCCAGGGAAGCTATGCCATCCTCAGATGGCAGATTAACCGTTCCATTCCATTCACTAAAAAAATCTGCTGTTCCATACATTTTGTCGAGCTACGTGTAACAAAATGTAAGGCACAGCTGATTTGTTTTGTGAATGGATTTCATTCAAATATTGTATATCGTCTAAGTATACTATGTAGTATACGTGGTATAATTTAATGTGATAAGGTACGCGCCACCTTGTATAGGCACATAATAGTCTGGAATTTGAAAGAGAACCCCGATTTTTTTTTGGCTGTTCTTCTCAGACGCTTAGTGAGTTGGGAAAGTTCGACTTCATCAAGTGAGCTTGTTAAAAATGTGGTGTTTGCTGATCGCAGTTACATCCATACTACCATACCTACTAATATTATAAATGAGGAAGTCACTGAGTCTGTCTGCCTGTTAGCTTTTTACTCCTAAATTACAGAACCGATGGTTGTTTATAGAATTTTATCGATATTCATTTAAACAGCTGGTATCTTGGGACCTGGATAAGGTTATACGCTACTGTTCATCATTGATTGCAGACGAAGTCGCGAGCAAAGGCTAGTACTAACTAATTTGAATTCATTAAAAAGAAGTTCCGGTACAAGTATTTTTTTAAAGAAGTTGAGGTACGAATATTTTCACCGAGTGTGCGAAATGGTGGAGTTGTGCGTGGCTAAAGAGGGGCTCGTGGCTAAATAAAAATAGCCGTACGGGGCGGGCGAAGGTTAAGCTACGCTTTCCGCGGTCGGTTCGTAGACGGGTGACCATCCATTACATATCGAGACCCCCCGAGCCTTGGAAAGAAGCAGTTCGTTCAGAAGAAATTCTTTGACAGACGTTACGGCAGTCAGAAGCCCAAAAGTCTGACAACCAGTCTTACCAAGCAAAATCGTGTTACTTAGTCACTAGGTTGTGGAAGTCACATAAGAAGCGCTGTTTGTAAAATACTGGTATTCAGCTGCATCCGGTTAGACTGGAAGCCAACCCCAACATTGTCCGGAAAAGGCTGGGTTGATTGATTGAGTGCGAGAAATGGTAGGTAGGTATTGTTCCGCCGGGATCGAAGCCTTTTCATATTCAGGGTTATTGGTAAAACACCATCAACCTCTTAAGTTGTAAAAAATCTTCCCTACATTTATGTTTGCAGAACTCGTCAAAATGTAGGGACCAGCTGATTTTTTTTCGCGATTTCATATTTGTTCCCATAGTAAAAGTTGTTCATAATGATGAGTACAATGACCCCTTAAGAGGTTGATGGTGTTTTACCAATAACCCTGTATAGGCAAATATGTATATGGCTACTTACTATGTACACTTTTAACAAATAAAGACACATGAACATGTACATAACAAGGACCCCATATTCTTGCAAAAGTTTATATCATATTTTACCGGCTGACAATAAAATTTACAAGAAGTTCAACGACGTTCTCAAAATTAGCGTTAATAAAGTAAACTATTAATAGTTGATTTTCGAATAAGTTTCCTTATAAGCAAAAAGTATGTATAATACCTACCTATGTATTAAATTATAATTTATTATTTAATTGTTACTAATTATTTTTATGACGAATTAAATCCTTTGTTCATTAGTTATCCGTTGCTGACGTCTATATCTATATATTTTTTACGTCTATTTACAGTACTTAGATGACGAACTTTATCATATTTTCAATTGCAAGTAAGTTTTATGGACAGCTCATTCATATAGAGGAAATTAATTGCATGTTTCGTACAATTCATAATTAAAATTATAAAGTAGCTGACCCGACAGACGTTGCCCCGTCCAAATTTCAATAATTTATAGGTACGTACGTACGTACGTATGTACGTAACAAAAATACTATCAGTTTTCTCCGAATTCTCGATGTTTCTGGTCAATTTTACAAAATTTTCTTTATATTAAACCTAGTTTGGACTATTACAACCATTTTAAAACAGAGGTCCCCAAACTTTTTTGTCTCATAGACCACTTGCCAAGTTTTTCGGTTTTGGGTAGACCCCCAGCTTAGCCAATATTGCATTTTTGAAAATTCATCAACTTCAAGGTTTAGACTGATGTCTAACTGTAGTGAGAAGTAGAAGAAAAAACAACCTACGTCGTCGTCGACCCCTGGGGGTCGATATAGATCACTTTGGGTATCATTGTTTTAAAACAAAAAATAGCCAAATCGGTCCAGCCGTTCTCAAATGATGCGCTAACCAAGGAACGGCATCTGATTTTTATTTATATACAGGTATACAGCAGGGTAGCGGGGACATCGATGCGCTAACTGTAACCATAGATTCAGTACATGATTCTGTTACCGCCAATTTTTTTTTTGTTTTGCGTTCATTAAATAACTTCTGCAGGGCTGGGTGGAGCGGGAGAGCGTGTCAGACTCTTACTGGCTAAAACCCGCCCGTGTTCCTTAAGTTGCCTGTGCCAGGGGCCATGGTAACCCTTTCGGACTTTCCCGCAACCCTGATAGGCATCGGCCCTAGCGGACCCCGTCATTGATGCTGACATCTCTTAATCGGACGGTGAATTAGCTCGCCGTCCGATTAGTTACTGTAGGGTTTTGTTGAACGTTTTCGTCGGTTATAACACGGGTGGGTTTTAGTCAGTAAGAGTCTGACACGCCCTCCTGCTCTGCCCAGAGCGGGAGAAGTTGTTTGATTTCTGTTTTGTGCTCGTGATTAGAGATCTCTTTGTTATTTTTACTTTTTTCTTAATATTAGAGCTAATTATCTTTTTGTATGCACGTGTTTCTGTGACAAATAAATCTATTTTTCTTTCTTTCTTTCTATCTTTCTGATGATTTCCCACCCTCAAAAAAAAAATATTGCACTTTTCTATAAAACAGCAGATTTATTTTTTATCTAAATTAACCTTCTGTGAATATTTGAGTATACTAAAGGTAAGCAAAAGCCGTATCCAACAAAAGAACGACACTTCAAAATTGAAATCCCTAAAGTCTATGAAAGTCGATTTTCAGCCCACCGTGAGACCCGCCCCTGTGTCGCACGGTTTTTATGACTTGACAAAACATTGACGGTCTTATTTCAAAAGCCATGTTAAACCATCGAGCCTGGTTTTGAAATAAGAACCCAACAGAAATAAAAATACACTTCCTTTTACAAAAGTGACAACTTAATCCGGTCTTAGGTTGTCAGTTTTGTATTAAGAACTTTACTAAACTCGGCATAAAGCTCGAAATACAAAAACTGGCTCGAAGGTTTAGGCGCGAGCTGAAGTTACATCGTATTTTGTAATAAGACGGTGAGAGTTCGTCATTAGGTGTATGTTTAACACATTCACTGCTTAAGATATTATTAAAATAATTAGCCAGGAACCAAATTTTTTTAAAGCGTATTTTGATTATGTATATATGTATGTTTAAAAATATGGATAAAAGAAAATTGTTATTATTATTCTTTTAATAAAAAATAACCTTTTTCGGATCCGAGTGTTCGGCACATAGCGCGCCAGGTGCCGGTCACTCGGATCCGAGCGCTAGGGACAACAACGGTTGAAATAAAACTACTGCACAGATTTCGATAATTCTTTTACCATTCAAAAGCTACATTATCCCTAAGCAAAATAGGCTATAGATAGTAAATAAAATATAATACGCATTTGAATAATTATGCAGGCACATTCACGGCCAATAAATATTGACGATTAATCACCTCCAAGACCAGATATTTTTCTGCGTGAATTTTGTTTAGGTTTCAATAAAAACGCGAAATATTTAAATATCACAGGATTTTATTATTATTATTATTATTTTAAATTGGACAGGACGGATCCGAGTGGGCGGCATCGGTGCAAGTGCCGCGCTCCCCTCGGATCCGAGCGGGCGGCACTGAGTTCCTGTCCATTTTAGGGTATAAAATACTTTTTTTGCGATCGCAATCTCGAGCTACTAATAACGAAAAATAAAGAAACCATTACTTGATTTCATAAATTAAGGATTTAACCTGAGTGGCCGCATAAAGTAATACGCACTTGCCGTGGACGCCAAATTTATATTGACTGGAGAAAACTGTACGACGCGGCTGCTCGGATCCGAGTGCGCGGCACCGTTGTAAGTGCACCACCCTTCTCGGATCCGAGTGGATGGCAGTGAATGTGTTAATATTAATATATTTTATACATAAATCTTCTGGAATACATTCTCTAAGTTTTGGTGAAAATTTAAGTAGTCAATTATGTTTTTCTTTTGTACGATTGTGATTGAGTTTCCCTCTGTATGTTCATAGGATTTCTTGCAATGAAATTTGGGGACTACTTCCTCTTGGCCAGGCAAATTAAAACTGCGTGCTTTGCTCCCTTTCGACTATACATTCGTAAGATGTGATAGATTACACCTCGATACAAGATTCATAGATTTGCACTTTGACTTCACGATGCTAATTAAAGTAAGCGTTCTATACGAATATGAACCTTACTTTGATGCCGATAATGTTTTTATTTGTATAAGTGAATGTGAGGAAGCGTTTCAATCGAATATAAATATTAAAGCTATAGTAACAATGTTTACATCCTTATGCGCTTATGTATGTAAGTCAAAGTGCCATCTGCGACTCTTACGTTAAAGGTCGTCTCAAACTATAACAGCACCGCTTATTTTTTTTTTTGAGGATGGGAAATCATCAAATGACTCCTCCCGCTCTGGGTGGAGCGGAAGGGAGTGTCAGACTCTTACTGACTAAAACCCACCCGCATTCCTTCCTTGGCTCTTTATGTTCCGGGTCAGCGGTACCCCTTTCGGATGATCCCGCTTTCCCGGCAGGCTTGGGCCCTAGTGGGCCCCCTCTTCGATACTGACATCTCTTTGAGGCGCGCGTGGAACACGTACGCGCCGTCCAGCACGGGCCTGGTCCTGATCGGACGGTGAGCTACCCATTACTCACCGCCTGCAGGCCCGCGCCTACGGTGGCCGGGAGTCGTCACGCGGCTCCCGACGCCCGGAGCGTCCACCGCGGCGGCTTGGACGGGAGACTCTCTCCCGCTCCCGTCCTGCCACCTCCTTCGCTAGCATGACTGCTTCGCAGAAGGAGGCGACTGCCTCCCACTCCCCCTCGCCCCGGACCATGGCTTGAACCAGGGCCGGGCGTGAGAGGTCGTCGCCGCTGCCGATCGCCTCTACGAGGACACGGCGGTGCTCCGCCCATGCAGGGCAGGCCCCCACCGTTTGCTCCACCGTGTCCTCGGGGCGATCATCGCAGTGGTGACACCCGGGCGTTTCCTCCCGCCTGATGATGTGCAGGAACCTCCCGAAACATCCGTGTCCGGTGAGGACCTGCGTCAGGCGGTAGGTGAGGACGCCGTGACGCCTCTCTAGCCACTCCTCAAAGAGGGGTCTTACCGCCGCTATCGTGGCGTGCCCTTCGCTAGGTTGCGACAGTCGCTCTTTCCATGCCGCCATGAGATCGCCCCGGAGGTCCGTCCGCTCCGCCGCGATTTGCCGCGGAAGCGGGGTTTCCCCCCGGCATAGTGCCTCCGCGCGCCACTCATACAGGCGCGCGAGGACTATCGCCTCCAGATCCCACGGCGGCAGTCCGGCAAGGAGGCTTGCCGCCTCGCCCGAGATCGTAAGGTAGCCCCGGATCAGCCTTACGGCTACCACATTTTGGGGCGCGTTCAGATAGTGGGCGGCTCTCTGCCTCAGTGAACGCGCCCATACCGGGGTCGCCTCTGTACCTTTTGGGCGAAAAGTAATAAATAAATAGTCACACGTCGCACCGAGCGCGCGTTTCAAGCGAGCAGCCAGCTCCCCGATGAAGAAACGCCTGCCAGCGGTATGCACGCTTGCATCTCGCCGTCCTGGCGGGGACCCCTCGAGGCCCGAGTGCCGTCCTCGCGCCGTTCGCAAGGCTGTCTCCCCGTCGTCGCATGCAAATTGCTCTCTCTTTGGTCGATTGCAATAGCTATGATTGCCAGTTCGTGTAAAGTAAACTGAGACTTCACGTAGAAACGCGTGCTTCTCAACTGAGATCACTCATTAACGTTCGTAAACCGCTCTGTAAGCTGAAAACTAGCCGCTGGTGCGTGGACGGTGATTTATCAACTAGTAAGCGGCGCGTGAACAACAAGCTGTCACAATGAGTGATGACCTTAGGAATCCACCCACACACAAGCGGAGAGCTGGTGGACCTCGACACCGGGCTGCAGGCAGTCCAGGGAAGCTATGCCATCCTCAGATGGCAGATTAACCGTTCCATTCCATTCACTAAAAAAATCTGCTGTTCCATACATTTTGTCGAGCTACGTGTAACAAAATGTAAGGCACAGCTGATTTGTTTTGTGAATGGATTTCATTCAAATATTGTATATCGTCTAAGTATACCTTGTAGTATACGTGGTATAATTTAACGTGATAAACTACGCGCCACTTTGTATAGGCACATAATAGTCTGGAATTTGAAAGAGAAACCCGATTTTTTTTGGCTTTTCTTCTCAGACCTTTAGTGAGTTGGGAAAGTTCGACTTCATCAAGTGAGCTTGTTAAAAATGTGGTGTTTGCTGATCGCAGTTACATCCATACTACCATACCTACTAATATTATTAATGAGAAAGTCACTGAGTCTGTCTGCCTGTTAGCTTTTTACTCCTAAATTACAGAACCGATGGTTGTTTATAGAATTTTATCGATATTCATTTAAACAGCTGGTATCTTGGGACCTGGATAAGGTTATACGCTACTGTTCATCATTGATTGCAGACGAAGTCGCGAGCAAAGGCTAGTACTAACTAATTTGAATTCATTAAAAAGAAGTTCCGGTACAAGTATTTTTTTAAAGAAGTTGAGGTACGAATATTTTCACCGAGTGTGCGAAATGGTGGAGTTGTGCGTGGCTAAAGAGGGGCTCGTGGCTAAATAAAAATAGCCGTACGGGGCGGGCGAAGGTTAAGCTACGCTTTCCGCGGTCGGTTCGTAGACGGGTGACCATCCATTACATATCGAGACCCCCCGAGCCTTGGAAAGAAGCAGTTCGTTCAGAAGAAATTCTTTGACAGACGTTACAGCAGTCAGAAGCCCAAAAGTCTGACAACCAGTCTTACCAAGCAAAATCGTGTTACTTAGTCACTAGGTTGTGGAAGTCACATAAGAAGCGCTCTTTGTAAAATACTGGTATTCAGCTGCATCCGGTTAGACTGGAAGCCAACCCCAACATTGTCCGGAAAAGGCTGGGTTGATTGATTGAGTGCGAGAAATGGTAGGTAGGTATTGTTCCGCCGGGATCGAAGCCTTTTCATATACAGGGTTATTGGTAAAACACCATCCACCTCTTAAGGGGTCATTGTAAAAAATCTTCCCTACATTTATGTTTGCAGCACTCGTCAAAATGTAGGGACCAGCTGATTTTTTTTCGCGATTTTATATTTGTTCCCATAGTAAAAGTTGTTCATAATGATGAGTACAATGACCCCTTAAGAGGTTGATGGTGTTTTACCAATAACCCTGTATAGGCAAATATGTATATGGCTACTTAGTTACTTACTATGTACCCTTTTAACAAATAAAGACACATGAACGTGTACATAACAAGTACCCCATATTCTTGCAAAAGTTTATATCATATTTTTACCGGCTGACAATAAAATTTACAAGAAGTTCAACGACCTTCTCAAAATTAGCGTTAATAAAGTAAACAATTATTAGTTAATTTTCGACTAAGTTTCCTTATAAGCAAAAAGTATGTATAATACCTACCTATGTATTAAATTATAATTTATTATTTATTTGTTACTAATTATTTTTTTGATGAAATATATCCTTTGTTCATTAGTTATCCGTTGCTGACGTCTATATCTATATATTTTTTACGTCTATTTACAGTACTTAGATGACGAACTTTATCATATTTTCAATTGCAAGTAAGTTTTATGGACAGCTCATTCATATAGAGGAAATTAATTGCATGTTTCGTACAATTCATAATTAAAATTATAAAGTAGCTGACCCGACAGACGTTGCCCCGTCCAAATTTCAATAATTTATAGGTACGTACGTACGTACGTATGTACGTAACAAAAATACTATCAGTTTTCTCCGAATTCTCGATGTTTCTGGTCAATTTTACAAAATTTTCTTTATATTAAACCTAGTTTGGACTATTACAACCATTTTAAAACAGAGGTCCCCAAACTTTTTTGTCTCATAGACCACTTGCCAAGTTTTTCGGTTTTGGGTAGACCCCCAGCTTAGCCAATATTGCATTTTTGAAAATTCATCAACTTCAAGGTTTAGACTGCTGTCTAACTGTAGTGAGAAGTAGAAGAAAAAACAACCTACGTCGTCGTCGACCCCTGGGGGTCGATATAGATCACTTTGGGTATCATTGTTTTAAAACAAAAAATAGCCAAATCGGTCCAGCCGTTCTCAAATGATGCGCTAACCAAGGAACGGCATCTGATTTTTATTTATATACAGGTATACAGCAGGGTAGCGGGGACATCGATGCGCTAACTGTAACCATAGATTCAGTACATGATTCTGTTACCGCCAATTTTTTATTTGTTTTGCGTTCATTAAATAACTTCTGCAGGGCTGGGTGGAGCGGGAGAGCGTGTCAGACTCTTACTGGCTAAAACCCGCCCGTGTTCCTTAAGTTGCCTGTGCCAGGGGCCATGGTAACCCTTTCGGACTTTCCCGCAACCCTGATAGGCATCGGCCCTAGCGGACCCCGTCATTGATGCTGACATCTCTTAATCGGACGGTGAATTAGCTCGCCGTCCGATTAGTTACTGTAGGGTTTTGTTGAACGTTTTCGTCGGTTATAACACGGGTGGGTTTTAGTCAGTAAGAGTCTGACACGCCCTCCTGCTCTGCCCAGAGCGGGAGAAGTTGTTTGATTTCTGTTTTGTGCTCGTGATTAGAGATCTCTTTGTTATTTTTACTTTTTTCTTAATATTAGAGCTAATTATCTTTTTGTATGCACGTGTTTCTGTGACAAATAAATCTATTTTTCTTTCTTTCTTTCTATCTTTCTGATGATTTCCCACCCTCAAAAAAAAAATATTGCACTTTTCTATAAAACAGCAGATTTATTTTTTATCTAAATTAACCTTCTGTGAATATTTGAGTATACTAAAGGTAAGCAAAAGCCGTATCCAACAAAAGAACGACACTTCAAAATTGAAATCCCTAAAGTCTATGAAAGTCGATTTTCAGCCCACCGTGAGACCCGCCCCTGTGTCGCACGGTTTTTATGACTAGACAAAACATTGACGGTCTTATTTCAAAAGCCATGTTAAACCATCGAGCCTGGTTTTGAAATAAGAACCCAACAGAAATAAAAATACACTTCCTTTTACAAAAGTGACAACTTAATCCGGTCTTAGGTTGTCAGTTTTGTATTAAGAACTTTACTAAACTCGGCATAAAGCTCGAAATACAAAAACTGGCTCGAAGGTTTAGGCGCGAGCTGAAGTTACATCGTATTTTGTAATAAGACGGTGAGAGTTCGTCATTAGGTGTATGTTTAATATTAATATATTTTATACATAAATCTTCTGGAATACATTCTCTAAGTTTTGGTGAAAATTTAAGTAGTCAATTATGTTTTTCTTTTGTACGATTGTGATTGAGTTTCCCTCTGTATGTTCATAGGATTTCTTGCAATGAAATTTGGGGACTACTTCCTCTTGGCCAGGCAAATTAAAACTGCGTGCTTTGCTCCCTTTCGACTATACATTCGTAAGATGTGATAGATTACACCTCGATACAAGATTCATAGATTTGCACTTTGACTTCACGATGCTAATTAAAGTAAGCGTTCTATACGAATATGAACCTTACTTTGATGCCGATAATGTTCTTATTTGTATAAGTGAATGTGAGGAAGCGTTTCAATCGAATATAAATATTAAAGCTATAGTAACAATGTTTACATCCTTATGCGCTTATGTATGTAAGTCAAAGTGCCATCTGCGACTCTTACGTTAAAGGTCGTCTCAAACTATAACAGCACCGCTTTTTTTTTTTTTTGAGGATGGGAAATCATCAAATGACTCCTCCCGCTCTGGGTGGAGCGGAAGGGAGTGTCAGACTCTTACTGACTAAAACCCACCCGTATTCCTTCCTTGGCTCTTTATGTTCCGGGTCAGCGGTACCCCTTTCGGATGATCCCGCTTTCCCGGCAGGCTTGGGCCCTAGTGGGCCCCCTCTTCGATACTGACATCTCTTTGAGGCGCGCGTGGAACACGTACGCGCCGTCCAGCACGGGCCTGGTCCTGATCGGACGGTGAGCTACCCATTACTCACCGCCTGCAGGCCCGCGCCTACGGTGGCCGGGAGTCGTCACGCGGCTCCCGACGCCCGGAGCGTCCACCGCGGCGGCTTGGACGGGAGACTCTCTCCCGCTCCCGTCCTGCCACCTCCTTCGCTAGCATGACTGCTTCGCAGAAGGAGGCGACTGCGTCCCACTCCCCCTCGCCCCGGACCATGGCTTGAACCAGGGCCGGGCGTGAGAGGTCGTCGCCGCTGCCGATCGCCTCTACGAGGACACGGCGGTGCTCCGCCCATGCAGGGCAGGCCCCCACCGTTTGCTCCACCGTGTCCTCGGGGCGATCATCGCAGTGGTGACACCCGGGCGTTTCCTCCCGCCTGATGATGTGCAGGAACCTCCCGAAACATCCGTGTCCGGTGAGGACCTGCGTCAGGCGGTAGGTGAGGACGCCGTGACGCCTCTCTAGCCACTCCTCAAAGAGGGGTCTTACCGCCGCTATCGTGGCGTGCCCTTCGCTAGGTTGCGACAGTCGCTCTTTCCATGCCGCCATGAGATCGCCCCGGAGGTCCGTCCGCTCCGCCGCGATTTGCCGCGGAAGCGGGGTTTCCCCCCGGCGTAGTGCCTCCGCGCGCCACTCATACAGGCGCGCGAGGACTATCGCCTCCAGATCCCACGGCGGCAGTCCGGCAAGGAGGCTTGCCGCCTCGCCCGAGATCGTAAGGTAGCCCCGGATCAGCCTTACGGCTACCACATTTTGGGGCGCGTTCAGATAGTGGGCGGCTCTCTGCCGCAGTGAACGCGCCCACACCGGGGTCGCCTCTGTACCTTTTGGGCGAAAAGTAATAAATAAATAGTCACACGTCGCACCGAGCGCGCGTTTCAAGCGAGCAGCCAGCTGCCCGATGAAGAAACGCCTGCCAGCGGTATGCACGCTTGCATCTCGCCGTCCTGGCGGGGACCCCTCGAGGCCCGAGTGCCGTCCTCGCGCCGTTCGCAAGGCTGTCTCCCCGTCGTCGCATGCAAATTGCTCTCTCTTTGGTCGATTGCAATAGCTATGATTGCCAGTTCGTGTAAAGTAAACTGAGACTTCACGTAGAAACGCGTGCTTCTCAACTGAGATCACTCATTAACGTTCGTAAACCGCTCTGTAAGCTGAAAACTAGCCGCTGGTGCGTGGACGGTGATCTACCAACTAGCCGCTGGCGCGTGGACGGTGATCTACCAACTAGCCGCTGGCGCGTGGACGGTGATCTACCAACTAGCCGCTGGCGCGTGGACGGTGATCTACCAACTAGCCGCTGGCGCGTGGACGGTGATCTACCAACTAGCCGCTGGGGCGTGGACGGTGATCTACCAACTAGCCGCTGATGCGTGGACGGTGATCTATCAACTAGCCGCTGGTGCGTGGACGGTGATCTACCAACTAGCCGCTGGTGCGTGGACGGTGATCTACCAACTAGCCGCTGGCGCGTGGACGGTGATCTATCAACTAGTAAGCGGCGCGTGAACAACAAGCTGTCACAATGAGTGATGACCTTAGGAATCCACCCACACACAAGCGGAGAGCTGGTGGACCTCGACACCGGGCTGCAGGCAGTCCAGGGAAGCTATGCCATCCTCAGATGGCAGATTAACCGTTCCATTCCATTCACTAAAAAAATCTGCTGTTCCATACATTTTGTCGAGCTACGTGTAACAAAATGTAAGGCACAGCTGATTTGTTTTGTGAATGGATTTCATTCAAATATTGTATATCGTCTAAGTATACCTTGTAGTATACGTGGTATAATTCAACGTGATAAACTACGCGCCACTTTGTATAGGCACATAATAGTCTGGAATTTGAAAGAGAAACCCGATTTTTTTTGGCTTTTCTTCTCAGACCTTTAGTGAGTTGGGAAAGTTCGACTTCATCAAGTGAACTTGTTAAAAATGTGGTGTTTGCTGATCGCAGTTACATCCATACTACCATACCTACTAATATTATTAATGAGAAAGTCACTGAGTCTGTCTGCCTGTTAGCTTTTCACTCCTAAATTACAGAACCGATGGTTGTTTATAGAATTTTATCGATATTCATTTAAACAGCTGGTATCTTGGGACCTGGATAAGGTTATACGCTACTGTTCATCATTGATTGCAGACGAAGTCGCGAGCAAAGGCTAGTACTAACTAATTTGAATTCATTAAAAAGAAGTTCCGGTACAAATATTTTTTTAAAGAAGTTCAGGTACAAATATTTTTTTAAAGAAGTTGAGGTACGAATATTTTCACCGAGTGTGCGAAATGGTGGAGTTGTGCGTGGCTAAAGAGGGGCTCGTGGCTAAATAAAAATAGCCGTACGGGGCGGGCGAAGGTTAAGCTACGCTTTCCGCGGTCGGTTCGTAGACGGGTGACCATCCATTACATATCGAGACCCCCCGAGCCTTGGAAAGAAGCAGTTCGTTCAGAAGAAATTCTTTGACAGACGTTACGGCAGTCAGAAGCCCAAAAGTCTGACAACCAGTCTTACCAAGCAAAATCGTGTTACTTAGTCACTAGGTTGTGGAAGTCACATAAGAAGCGCTCTTTGTAAAATACTGGTATTCAGCTGCATCCGGTTAGACTGGAAGCCAACCCCAACATTGTCCGGAAAAGGCTGGGTTGATTGATTGAGTGCGAGAAATGGTAGGTAGGTATTGTTCCGCCGGGATCGAAGCCTTTTCATATACAGGGTTATTGGTAAAACACCATCAACCTCTTAAGGTGTCATTGTAAAAAATCTTCCCTACATTTTATGTTTGCAGAACTCGTCAAAATGTAGGGACCAGCTGATTTTTTTTCGCGATTTGATATTTGTTCCCATAGTAAAAGTTGTTCATAATGATGAGTACAATGACCCCTTAAGAGGTTGATGGTGTTTTACCAATAACCCTGTATAGGCAAATATGTAGATATATGGCTACTTAGTTACTTACTATGTACACTTTTAACAAATAAAGACACATGAACATGTACATAACAAGTACCCCATATTCTTGCAAAAGTTTATATCATATTTTTACCGGCTGACAATAAAATTTACAAGAAGTTCAACGACCTTCTCAAAATTAGCGTTAATAAAGTAAACTATGAATAGTTGATTTTCGAATAAGTTTCCTTATAGGCAAAAAGTATGTATAATACCTACCTATGTATTAAATTATAATTTATTATTTAATTGTTACTAATTATTTTTATGACGAATTAAATCCTTTGTTCATTAGTTATCCGTTGCTGACGTCTATATCTATACAGGGTGGCCCAAAAGTCGTGGATCAAACGCAACTAGGGGTTAGGTGGGGTCATCAGCTGCAAAAAGTTGTTCTACGGGAGGTCCTTAAGGTCAACCCCTGCAGAGTATAATTTATTTTGAGTTTTTATGAGAAAATTGACTTTTTTTAACTAATTCTTATTGAAATTCGAAAAAATCTACATCCTGTATCTTTTTTATAATTTTCACTAGATTGGTACTGATGAGTACTTGCCTTAGATATGCTATTTATGGTTGTTTATTGGGTGTGTTGAAGAAAATATTAAGTTTTACGAATTATTTTTTCTCAAATCATAACTTTTCATTTACTTTGGACCCCACTGTGAAAAAAAAATACTCTACCGAAAAGTGACCCTGTGTTACAAGTTTTGGCGCATTTAATAGGGATTCCGAAAAGATATTACACATGGCCATGAGTGGCTCTAATATCTTTCTAGGACAGACAGAGGCAGGAATTTTGAGCATTTATTGTAAAATGTTTTGCTTAATAAAACAATTATTTCACAATCGTTGTCTTGTTTTTTCGTCCTAGAAAGATATTATAGCCACTCATGGCCATGTGTAATACCTTTTCGGAATCCCTATTAAATGCGCCAAAACTTGTAACACAGGGTCACTTTTCGGTAGAGTATTTTTTTTTCACACTGGGGTCCAAAGTAAATGAAAAGTTATGATTTGAGAAAAAAAAATTCGTAAAACTTAATATTATCTTCAACACACCCAATAAACAACCATAAATAGCATGTCTAAGGCAAGTACTCATCAGTACCAATCTAGTGAAAATTATAAAAAAGATACAGGATGTAGATTTTTTCGAATTTCAATAAGAATTAGTTAAAAAACGTCAATTTTCTCATAAAAACTCAAAATAAATTATACTCTGCAGGGGTTGACCTTAAGGACCTCCCGTAGAACAACTTTTTGCAGCTGATGACCCCACCTAACCCCTAGTTGCGTTTGATCCACGACTTTTGGGCCACCCTGTATATTTTTTACGTCTATTTACAGTACTTAGATGACGTACTTTATCATATTTTCAATTACAAGTAAGTTTTATGGACAGCTCATTCATATAGAGGAAATTAATTGCATGTTTCTGTACAATTCATATTAAAATTATAAAGTAGCTGACCCGACAGACGTTGCCCCGTCCAAATTTCAATAATTTATAGGTATGTACGTAACAAAAGTACTATTAGTTTCCGGGCAATTTTACAAAATGTTCTTTACATAAAAACCTTGTTTGGACTATTACGACAATTTTAAAACAGAGGTCCCCAAACTTTTTTATCTCATAGACCACTTGCCAAGTTTTTCGGTTTTGGGTAGACCCCCAGCTTAGCCAATATTGCATTTTTGAAAATTCATCAACTTCAAAGTTTAGACTGATGTCATACTGTGATGACAGTAGTGAGAAGTTGAAGAAAACAACAACCTACGACCTGCAGGTCGTCGTCGACCCCTGGGAGCCGATATAGACTACTTTGAGTATAATTGTTTTACTCAATCTGTGTGGTTCTTTCCTCAAAATACCATTTCAGACACCGATCTACATAGCCTTCACATGATCTGACCAAGATTCTGTCTGGACTTTAAAAGAGACTGTGACCTCTGAGTTTGTTTCGGCCTTTCTTCTCAGAGTAATCAGATAGGAAACGCCGACCTCATCTAGTTTTAAAAAAAATATATGATTGACGTGTAAAAGTTTTTGTAAAAACCTACTTACAGAAATAAAATCATTTATCATTTAAAACAAAAAATAGCCAAATCGGTCCACCCGTTCTCAAATGATGCGCTAACCAAGGAACAGCATCTGATTTTTATTTATATACAGGTATACACTTATACAGGGTAGCGGGGACATCGATGCGCTAACTGTAACCATAGATTCAGTACATGATTCTGTAACCGGAAATTTTTTTTTTTTTGCTTTCATTAAATAACTTCTGCAGGGCTGGGTGGAGCGGGAGAGCGTGTCAGACTCTTACTGACTAAAACCCACCCGTGTTCCTTAAGTTGCCTGTGCCAGGGGCCATGGTAACCCTTTCGGACTTTCCCGCAACCCTGACAGGCATCGGCCCTAGCGGACCCCGTCATTGATGCTGACATCTCTTAATCGGACGGCGAATTAGCTCGCCGTCCGATTAGTTACTGTACCCCCTTGTGTTGAACGTTTTCGTCGGTTATAACACGGGTGGGTTTTAGTCAGTAAGAGTCTGACACGCCCTCCTGCTCTGCACAGAGCGGGAGAAGTTATTTGATTTCTGTTTTGTGCTCGTGATTAGAGATCTCTTTGTTATTTTTACTTTTTTCTTAATATTAGAGCTAATTATCTTTTTGTATGCACGTGTTTCTGTGACAAATAAATCTATTTTTCTTTCTTTCTTTCTATCTTTCTGATGACTTCCCACCCTCAAGAAAAAAAAAAAGGTATTGCACTTTTCTATAAAACAGCAGATTTAGTTTTTGATAACTGACGAATCATTTCTACGCCACGGAGTCTAGACTCCTGTGCTGAATTCATGGTGTCAATTTTCGATGTCCCTGACACCCTGTATAAATGCGAATGTAACTCTGTCTGTCTGTCTGCCTCTCTACGCCGAAACCACTGAACCGATAATTATGAAATTTGACAGACACGTAGCCTGCGACCTGGAGTAAGAAAGAAAGAAAGATAGGTTTATTTGTCACAGAAACACGTGCATACAAAAAAGATAATTCGCTCTAATAATTAAGAAAAAAAAGTAAAAACAACAAAGAGATCTCTAATCACGAGCACAAAACTGAAATAGTCGACAGCTGCACGTCATGAGTAGGACATGGGCTACTTTTCATTTCATTCAAGATATTTGTTTAGAAAAAAAGGATGAGCTACAAAATACACGAAAACCAAGTCACGGGCAACAGCTACAATACAATTCGTTCATTTGCGAAAAGCGTGACATAATTCAAAAAGAGCAATTTTTGGGTATGTTGATTTAAAAGAGTAAAAGTAGCAGTAAAAATGTGACAAAGCATATTATAGTCACATCTTTCTAGCTCCCTCATTTTTAGGCTTCAGTGTACCTTATGTCGTTTTTATAGCAAATAGCAAAAATTATAAAATTGCTTTCATCTGTATACTTAACTCAAAATTGCAGATTTTTTAGCTACGTCACTCTTTCTGCAAATAAGCGAATTGCTTGAACCTAGGTGTAGCAAAATTAACGCGTGTCGTGATGGCTCAGTGGTTAAGGCCTCGCCTCTCATGCCCGAGGTTGTGGGTTCAAATCCGGGCAAGTACCAAGGAAGGAAACCATCGTGAGGAAACCTGGGCGTATAGATAATTTAAGTCTGAAATCACCAACCCAATACTCAATACTCAATTCTTTATTGCATTCCATTTATGTATTACATAGATGGTATAACAGAGTTAAAGATCAATATGGACCCTGTCGGGCACAGCAAAATTAGGAGAGAGGAAGAGGGCTAAGTACCAACTCAAGCAATTCAATATTTTTATAAATTATTACATTTGTTTAATTGGGTGTATAATTATTAATTTATAATTACGTATATATATATATATTATTAGGTGTGTGTGTATAGGTATAGTATATTAGTAATTTAAATTTTGATGTATTGCATAAGAATAATGTACGTAATTATTATGAAATTCATAGAGTATACTTTATTATTAGATATTACATTATATTATTATTTATGCATTCATATTTAGTAATTTAAAGTTGATTTTCTATATTCTGTATTTAATGTTCATAATGTTTGGTGTAAGTATAGGAGAGAGCATAATTTTATTTTGCAATCATTTGTCATCTCACCCGTCTTGGGCAAGCGTGGTGATCAATACCCGTGCCTTCTTTGTATGAGAAGAGGCTTTTGCCCAGCAGTGAGATGATAATAGGCTGGTTGGTATTGTTATGTAGCAAAATTGAAAAACAAATTACAGTCATGCAAAATTGACATGTAGAGATAGATATTATGAGTTATGTCAGTTGTGTTCGAATATTTACTCGTACGAACAATTTAATTTGATTGTTAATTTGCTCAGTAATCATTTTCCCAGAGTTTACAATGGATGTTCTTTTTGCTCGGGAAGATTTCTGCCAGAATAGCCGCGACAGAAATTGTCAGGAAAAAAAAAACAAACAAAAATTACAAAAAAAAACAGAGAGAGAAGTTAGTCTTAATTATTATCTGGCAGTTTTAGTCCTTACTTAATGCGGCCTTCCACAATGTCCCTTCATTGGTATTTTTCGTCGAGTCGTAGGAGTTGAGCCTCACGGTTACCTACTGACAAATGCGTGCGCTGAATGGACAGGTCCACTCAATATATACTCTTTTTCCTCTAAAGACCTCCTCAGGCTCTGATCTGTATGGTCTTCATATGATCTGAAGAATGAATGTCTGGAGTTTAACTGTGTATTTAAGTGTTTGTTAAACCCGTTTTTCCGAAGTGAATATAATTTATCTTTTACAACAAATACCACGATGCAATCAATTAAAGGCATATAAAAGCTGCTTCATCTCAGCAAAATCCTTTAAAACACTTCAAATTAAATTGCTTGGTTGTTAAAACTTTGTACCTAAATTAACGTATAGGTATATATTTGGGTTCGAATCCCGGTAGGGGCAAATGTTTGTATGATGAATATGGACATTTGTACCCGAGTCATGGATGTATATTTATAATATGTATGTATTTACGAAAAAAAATGTATTTAAGTAGTGTATCAACCATCTGGTATCCATAACACAAGCCATAAGTGCTTAACTTGGAACTAGATGGTGCTGTGTGCAATGTCAGACGATATTTATTTATTTATTATTATTTATTTATTTATATTTATATATACTTAAGAATAATCATCCTATACTAAGGGCCGGTTTTTTGATCCGTAGTTAACTCAACCATTAGTTAAAAATAGTAACTTATGGTTCAATTTTGGCAAAATATTTTGATTTGACTAACACATTTTGCCAAAATTTTACTATACTTACTATTTTTAACTAATGGTCGAGTTAATGGTAAAATTTTGGCAAAATCTGTTAATTTCATCAACATATTTTGCACAAATTTTTATTTTTAACCAATGGTTGAGTTAACTACCGATCAAAAAACCGGCTCTTAATGTTCCCACTGCTGGGACACATGCCTCCTCTCGGTGAGAGGGAGTGGGCCGTAATCCACCACGCGGGCCCAGTGCGGGTCGATAGATGTCACATGTCTTCGAATTTTTGGTTCTGGACATACCGGTTTCCTCACAATGTTTTCCTTCACCATTTTGAGAGCAGTGATGATGATATAAAAACACAAAGTAAAGTGCCTGGCTGGGTTCGAACCCACGACTCGTAAGTCCGGGCCGTCACCACAGGGCCACCACTGCTCTCATGTATTTAACGATGAACTAGGTAAATCAGTGCCAGAATCGAATTAAATAAGACTTATTTTCAATGTTGGAATTGCGAAAAGGCTCTTAGCACCTGGCATCCTGTAGTTTCGTGGTTTCCAGAAAAAAAAAACAATAGGATTAATTAAAAGTATAATTTGTTTTAGGTACCTACTAATAGAATTACAACAAAATCCAAAAACTTACCGCGCACACACTACAGTAAGAGACAAGAGAACAAGGCATAGACAAGATAGGCGTCCAAGCATAGGTACTTCCATCATCCTCTCCTGAACACAAACGTTTTATAGATAAACCTCACTCAACACATTACAAGGTAAAATAAATTCAAATTATTGTTGACGTTCAATTGTTTCGTTCGTTTAATCGATATAGGTATATTAAGTTTAGTGTAAAATAAATGTGTAACAAGGCTTACAGAAACACAAATTACATAAATACAAAAGAAATTACCCTAATATTTTACAAAGTGACACCTAGAACATTTCCTCCAGTGAATAAATTATAGAACCTAAACTACTCTCATGTTACAAAATAAAAAATACCTACCTAACAATCAAACGATGTACCTAATATTTTAATTTAAAATGGTTTATAAACAAAACGTCCAGGCTGAAAAGTCCCTGCTTCTTTTTGTATTATTTATATCCTGAATACTTTCCTGCAGCACCAGTAATTGACATAATATAGGTACCTACTTGAAAATGATTTTATTATAAACACGAATAATTATTTTAATACTTTCTCATAACCCTAATAACTTCAATACTCAATTACAAAAAAATAAAAACAAATAAAAGTTTCAGCTAACGTCTACCCGGTTACAGGTCTACGCGCTATGGTGGGGCGGGGGGGATTAAAGGGGGCGGCGCCAAACCCAGCCCTCAAGAGCCTCGCGAATTGGCACCAACGTGGTCGAGAACGCCTCCGAAACAGTCGCGTTCCGACCTTCGACGGAGCCGGTCGCATGTTAGTGGAAACAAACTCGTATCGTGTGTAGTGAGTGTTTGTGTCATGTTGGGAATCGCTGGAGCCCCGTGCTAGGTCATGTCTCGAAGGAAGCAGAGCAACCCCAAACCGCTGAAACGTAAGTTTATCATAGATACTTTTTAAATTTCAAACGTAAAACAAAACTGAGACAAAGTTTTCGTTTTTTGAAATTGGAAGTTTTCGTTTTGGCGCGTTCTTATTTGAATCTTTTTGTTTATGTTTTGATAAAAGATTGGAATTTATTTGGAATGACTGATTTAATTGTTTTTTGTTAGAAAAATCTGATATTACATTTAGATATTATATTACTGTAACTTGATAAGTGAACTTTCGAAAGTTCTTCGCACGTGTCTTTTTAAAGGAATTACGTATAATGTTTATTTTCTTGTATGCTTTAAAATTTGACCTGTAAAACGCAATTTGATGTATTATTTATAGAGTAATAATTTTATTAACGTCAAGTTTATTTACAACATTTTGAGTATTATTGTTTATCATAATCTCTTGATGTTATTCCTGTAATATAAATGATACGAATGACTTTCTTAGTAAAATAATTATAACAACACTGTAAGAGGTGCAATGAATTTACTGAAAGAAAGAAAGAAGGAAAGAAAATGCGTTAACTTGCGGTAAACATAACTCAGACTTACCTACTTAACAGCAGTCATGCAGCATAACTAACTAGCTATTTGGTATACTGATTATCATTACATATAACACGATAGTAATCACAAATTTTTATTGTAATTGATTATAAAAATGACTTAACGTTGTTTTAAACACAAAAACGAAGGAAGTCTTAACTAATAAATAACTTCAAAGTTGAAAATACACAATATTAAAAACACGGAAAAATAATTATAATTCACCGGTTTTATCCTTATGTCCATAAAAGAATTGGTACCTATATGTATTAGATAAACTAAATGAATTAGGCTAGCCTATTGGCCTATTATTTAGTTAATAAGTATGTTATTTATCTACACAGTATCAAATAAACAAATTGGCGACGGACTTACAAAACGACGGCATAATTTTTCATTTCGCTTAAAATTACTCGCTTAGGTGTTATTTTCTTCCCACTTTTAGAAGATTCTTTTTCTTTCCCATGTATCTTGGTAAAAGAATCGAAATACAAAGCAACTTATTAGAAAATAAGGCGCTTAACCTATTATGTGTTTAAAAACAGCGATAATCTTTTAAGTTTGAAAGACAGGATCTTACTTTTTAAGAGACAGGTTCTCTTAAAAAGTAAGTGCAAGTCCCTGAATCAAAATATAAATTTTTGTAACATGAATAAATACATGCTTAAAAAAAGACAAAACGCAAAGCTATCAACGCGGTTAACCTCGCAATTCAACTCCCTAATTTAAATTCCAAGATTTTTTAAGCCTAGCAAAGTTTTCAATAAATAATTAACACAATAGCCACAACAATGTAACCCATTCTTTAAACCAACTTATCATTTACCGCACAACAATTTTAAATAATGACTAATCCACTAGTTAAACCGTAACGTAAGTACATATTATAATATTTTTTTGTTCTACGCTCGTACCGAAGAGCATACGAGTTCGTTAAACTGTTATCTGTTGTATTAATATTCTTTGATTGTTTACTTATCTCTGTGCCGAAGATAACTTAAAGTTATAACTTTAATGACTCTGGAAATATTCTGATAAATAACTTAGTTAGGGTGGGTGCGGGGTTTAGGGAAGGGGTTCAATAGGGTGCGGCTGTGGGGTAGTGAGGATGTATGACGTGCATAATGTGCTGGTTCAATAAGTTGCATAGCATAATATAACATCACTCCTGGGAACCCCGAAGGGTTAGGCACAGGTGTAGGTACCTACCTATAGTACACGGACTTTTCGCCAGGTATGTTAAAAAGGTGCTGACAACAGCTGAAGCACGGTCACTGTCGGACTGCATAGAAAAGAAAGAGAAGCGCGCTGACACAAAGCTGGTAATTTATTGCAAAATATGAAGCAATTCTCCATTTACAAAAAATCTATTGATTGGACTAAAAAATGAAAACACTATCACGTTAATTGTTGAATGAAGAACAATCTGAAAAATATACAGAATGATTGCATGTACGAGATATTAGTATGGTTGTTAATCGCTAAAGAAATGTTTAGAGGTATCTTCGTGACTTTTTTCTATCGTACCAAATTAGTTGTATTATGTTTTCAACACACTATCTAACTAGCTTAGATACTGAAGAATATCATATATTTTTCTGATTTTGTTTACTGCAGTGGATCATATACTTCTAGGCATTATAAAACTTGCGTTTAGGTCATGTAGTCCCCTTAAGTCCCATGTAATAGGGGGCGAGCCTATTGTCAGCAACCGGGAACAAATCTTGACTCCGGGCCGCTACTGAAAAATTCCTGATGGAAAATAGACAACTAGCGACTTAATTCTTTTGTTTTGTGGTTTGAATGTAGATATTTTTAACATAGATAGGTACCTAATTATAATTATTGATTCATTAAATTAGGTAGAGACGTGTGCCGACCATATTTATTTTAATATTATGTCAAAAATATTTCGTTCTGCATATTAAGAAGTTATAAAAGTCTAAATGATAAATGATTTTATTTCTGTAAGTAGGTTTGTTACAAACACTTTTACACGTCAATCATATTTTTAAAACTAGATGAGGTCGGCGTTTCATAACTGACTACTCTGAGAAGAAAGGCCGAAACAAACTCAGAGGTCACAGTCTCTTTTAAAGTCCAGACATAATCTTGGTCAGATCATGTGAAGACCATGTAGATTGGTGTCTGAAACGGTCTTTTGAGGAAAAACCATACAGATTGAGCGGACCTGTCCAGTCAGTGCACGCATTTGTCAGTAATCTTGCCGCTCAACTGAGACTTAAGTCTATGATTTATGTTACATAATATTATTACAATTCAGCCATTCAACAACTCATAAAAAAAACCTTTTAGACTATAAAACAATAAGTTATTTTAATCGTTTCAAGAGTAGTTTGGACTATCAAAATATTACCTTATTTATTGACATATTGAGATAAATGTAACTCCAGTTATAATTAAATTTGTTATATTTATTACATACTTAGTTATTTTTAATAACACTACAGAGAGTTCTTGTCATTGATATGTTTATGAGCTGATAACTTTGAAATGAGATGGTTTAATGGAAAGTTTTTATTTATTCTTAATCAATAGAAGTAGATACAACAATTAGTGAAATTACCTTTTTCAATACCTATCCTTTTCTCATATGTTTAAAGTGTCAAGATTTTAAATGGGCGAAATCCTTAAGGCTCTTTCAAACAGGCGCGACACGCGACGCGGATCGCACGCAACACAAAGGCACAACGTGACGCGCGACAAGCGGTGCCTTTATGTCAAGCGCGATTCGCGTCGCGTGTCTCGCCTATTTGTAGGAGCCTTTATGCATATTCTTTGATGACATAAAATAAGATTATTATATACTAAAGGCCTGAAATTAAATTCATAAGGAAGAAAGTTTGACTGACCGGTTGGCGCAGTTGGTAGCGATCCTGCCTTCTGAGCCGCTGGTCCCGGGTTCGATCCCCGGACAAGTCAAACATTTGTGTGCGTGAACATGTCTGTTTGACCTGTGTCTGGGTGTGTATATGTATATAAGTATGTATATCAGTCATCAGGTTACCGTAGTACAGGCTCTGCCTAGTTCGGGACCTGAAGACCTTGTGTGGATGTTGTCTCATATAAAAAAAAAAACGATTATTAAGAACCAACACAGAATTTTGAATAGTTCTTGATGGTAAAAAATACAACCTAGAAAGCACAGATAGACAATCACACCAAAAAATAAACAAATTCAATGACGTAATGTTTTAAACATTTTATAACGAGTACAAGTAGAAAGTAAATAATGAATAGCATGTGATACAGTATCTTTGGTGACCCGCCATCATTCGCAATGTCAACACAGATTTGATCGGCAATCGTTATTTTTATAACTCTTACTTTTAGGTATTGAGAATAATTCTCAATAATAACAAAAATAATAATAGCTAAATAATAACAGCCACATTTGTCGATAGAAGGTTAAGCAATGCTTGCTGCGGTCGATTCGTGGATGGGTGACCATCCATTATATATCGAGACCTCTCCGTGCCTCGGAAAGGACGTTAAAGGCTCGGCTCGGCGCGACGCGACTCTAGTAGATCAATTTCCATGAAGTTTTCACAGAAATTGTTCTAGTAGAGTCGCGTCGCGCTATCGCGCCGCGACTGTCTGTGGGAGCCTTAAGCCGTTAGTCCCGGCTGTGATTCGTAGATCTTTGACAGTACAGACCTGTAGTCAGAACCCTAAAAGTCAGACAACCAGTCTTACCAAGGGATATTGTGTTACCCAGTTACTGGGTTGTGGACGTCAGATGGGCAGTTTGTCCATGTTAACCTTTTAAGCGCTTGGCTAAATATCAATTGCCGTGCCCCTAGCGCGCGGCTACAAATCGTTTCTTTTTTTTTTTAGTTTTAGTTGTACAGTCAGCGTCACGATGTGGGTACCCCCCTCCAAAGTTAATTTTAATACAACTGGGGTACCCAATTGATGCAGCCCATCGTACCACGCAAATAATAGAACGAAAAAATCATGCATGTTTTTTGTCGCAGAAATACGACACGAGCGGTAGGGGCACGGAAATATGTGTCATAAGCGACACAAGCGGTGAAAAGGTTAAATACTGGTGTTCAGCAGCATCTGGTTAGACTGGAAGCTGACCCCAACATAATTGGGAAAAGAGTAGGCAGATGATAATATAACTTTTACTGTTATTGTTGCATTACCTATTGGTAATCTCGCTGACAGTTATTGTGAATTGTACTTAATCATTATCACATCACTAGCTTGTAGTGTTGTACTTTGAAGGAGAACTATTGTTGGTTGTGGAATTGCACGTGTTTGTGGCTTTTCTTTTTTTTTTAGTGATGTAATGTTGTTTTGTTTTTGAATCACTTGACTTTTTGGGTAGCTATTTACTTTTTGGGTAGCTATTTACTTTTTGGGTAGCTATTTACTTTCTTGGTAGCTGTTTACTTTTCTTTTAACGTTGATCCACACGAAACCTCTAACACACACCTATACTAAACGTAGCATTTAAGGGTTCATAAAAGATGAATTAATGATTTGATATCAATCTAGTCCTAGACTTACAAACTCTAAACCATAGGTTCTCAACGTGGGCGATAACGCCCTCTCGTGGGCGTTGAAGACTTTCAGGGGGGCAGTAGAAGACCCAGAGAAAAGTAGGAGGCGTTGAGATCGCACAGAGGGGAGGGGGAGGAAGTGGGCTGGTTAAAAAAATAAGGTCTGAAAATGGTTGGTCAGTAAAAAAAATAGGCTCTATAAAAAAATCTCGAAGTATGCTCTAAACAGACCTTTTAATATTATGTAGGTATTGACTGACTTGTCCATTAAAAATATTCCACCAAGTAAATGTATTTATTGGATCTCCTACAGACACTACACAATTATCTACATGCAAGTAGGTATACATAAAACAGGGACAAATACAAGTGTGGGCTTCCAATTATAGGAGACCACACCATTTATTATAATCTAGGTACAGTAAGTTTGACAAGGTAAACATGGTATTAAAATACCCAAAATAAAAAAACCACATAACACGAAAATCATACAAAGAAAGAAAGAAAGAAAGAAGAACATTTTATTTGACGCACGCACAGGGAAAACAAACCCAATAAACCCATTAAATCTAACAAAATCATGAAAACAATAAAAGAAGAACATTTAATTTTGTGCTTTAAGTTTATCAAAGATAACTAACAAAATAGTGAAAACAACAAAAAATAAAAATAAACATTAATAATTAGAAACAAAGAATAACCATATAAGACAACAGACTAAAATTAAAATAAATATTACGACATAAATACTATGAACTGTACATCTTATACGAACTTTGATAATTTACATGTAGGTACCTAATATCCAATTCATTACGCTTCGACGCTTCTTTATATATGCCTACAGAGCCTTGGCAAAACGGCGAAGGGTCCGAGGTTTGTTTTGTTGTAAACCAGGGCTAAAGTACAAATATGTTAGCATTTCTTTCTATTTTCTCTTATTTGTCTTAGAATTCTGATATAACGTCAAAGACCCAATACATTTTTTAAATAACTACCGAAAAATACAAAAGAAGTTTGGAGGTATTTTTATTTGTATCTATTATAAAATTCTTAAATATCTCTTCTATCATTCGATCGCTCAAGCCATTACATCACATCACAGTGCGCATACACAAAGCTGCCTGAACTACAGATAAAATATAATTAGAATGTGTTATCTGTGGGACCAAATGTCAAGGTATACTTTCAAACGATTACTTGCTATTATCAGACTTTTATAAAAGGTGTATTGTGATTGCGATGATCCGGGTTTGACGAAAACAAAAATTCTGTGAGATAGTGGTCCAACGCCAGTCTTACCAAGAGGTATCGTGTTACCCAGTAACTGGGCGTGGAGGTAAGATAGGCAGTCGCTTCATGTAAAATATGTATTTAATAACTTATTTATCTATTCCGTGATACAAACAGTGGTGCAATTTATAATGAAAACTTAGAAATAAATATGTTGAAATATAAAGATACGCTTATACCTATTAAGACTATAATACCTAATTATAATTTAAATACAAACACAAATAAATGTACATAGGTATGTACATATACGAATATACAAGATAAACAATGAGACTGATTTACATGGTGAGATTTAAATGCTTGTGGCATACCATAACTGGAAACAAAAATAAAGTTCCACCTTCAAAACAGTGTTTAGACGATGCAAGTCATTAGTTGCTTCAATTTCATTGAATGTTACGGACAAGAAACTGACATAGTGTAAACGGGGCTTTAACATCCGCCGGTCTATATTGTAAAAATTTCAATGTCAAAACTTAGGTGAAGTGAGCTGTCAATAGTATCAATCCAACAAGTGGAATGACAGCCCACTTCACCTAAGTTTTCGCGGTGAGATTTTTACAGAATAAATCGGCTGTTTACCTATGTACTCAAGTCATACATACAGGGTTATTTGTAATACGTCGGCAATCCATTAAAGGGTTGCAAATGACCTCCCCTATAGGGAGGTAATTTGCAACCAAATTACCCCTTATGACAAAGCCATTTTCCAGTAATTTTGACATTTTATATTTTTATGAAGATATCAGTTTTTGTATCTCGTTGGATATCTGAGAAGTTGTACATATTTTTGGAATGTTCTGTCGATGAAGTATATCCATGTATTTTTTTACAGAAATCAACCATTTTAGTCAAATAACCTGCTAAAAATTAAGAAAATTGTGTGATCCGATTAAAAAAAAAAAGTTAGTTGTCATTTTATGGTTGATTATTATATTGTATTGAAGTAGAAGCAGAATAATAATAACGTAAAAATAATATGCATTGTGTTTTTTAAAATAAATTTTCAAAGTTGTGTACCACCAAAAAATATAAAATGTCAAATTACTCGGAAATGGTTGACATTTGCATAGGGGTCATATGTGGTCGTTTGGTTGCAAATGACCTCCCCTACATCCCCTTATTGGATTGCTGTCACATTACCAATAACCCTGTATACCTAAACACGACTCCCCACCCATTTCGCCAACACTCCCAGCACACACAATATTCAGCATTCCGTCTAAAAATATACAACTCTAAAAATAGCTACGCGTCACAACTAGACTTAACATGCTTCAAGAGTGGCCCAATACTTATCAGCACCATTACTGTGGAGTGGTACGATGGCAAACCACTTGAAGATATCAATGCTGTGTACAATCTGTATTGCACATACCAATTACATCTTGTTATCTGCCCAGCCCCTCGGTATGTGGGATTGAAACATGAATACGCGGTGCACTTTAGCGAAACAGTTTATTTGTGAGGAATTGAGGATCGGTTATGTTTTGTAAATTGTTGTTGTTGTTTTATGGTATACTGTGTTCGTTTTGTGGTGGTTGATTTGACATATACAAAAACAACCTTTTAGAATGTTCATTTGGTTTTCGTGGCTCTAAGGCTGGCAGATGCTTTAAAACCTACCAACTACCTACGTTTGCCGATTCACGGTCTCCATCTCTGCTTAAGAACCCTTTAAACTGAACGGTCTTCAACGGCAATGGTGCCGCCGCAGCTTGCTTATTCCGGGGGCTATGTCGACCAGTTTCGTAAAAGGATAGCTACGTACCTAATACTAATCATGCTTGCTCTGCAATTTTCCTTATCTTTAAAAAACTGCTAGATTAATAGAATTGCTATCAGTCAAAAACAACTATACCTCATAGGAAATAAATATTAATTCGGATCTACCAAGGAGACGTGAATGGGTAGGTACATTACTTAAACTAAAATCTCTGGCACGCAGTGAGCAAGCGTGTTTATCAATGCTCGCTTCTCTAAGAACTCAAGCAGGTGATCAAAGCTCGCTCCTTACACTATGGGAACCCTGCCGTAATACAATTACAATCCAATACAACATTACTTACACAAAACCCGCCTTTATCTCCACATCTTCCCATCCTTAAAAAACAATGAACCAGGAACAAGACGATGGCGGCGCTGTGTAATTCTGTCACAGTTTGTGCTCCTGCGCAGCCACGTCATTTGCGTAGGTATAAGTCCGTTTAGTTGACGCACAATACGCCTTTGGTCGTGCCGCCCGGTATAATTCGAGTCAGGTGGACGGCTAATACCCCCGTATGTTAACAAACAATCGTACATATATGTAAACAAATTTATGTATATGTAAACTTATGATTTCCGCGCGTATCTTGGAACGGATCGATTGTAATAGTAAAGTATTGGGCGACGTTTTGAGGTTGTATGCGTACGCGCAGCTTTGAGTTTTTCTTGGGAATTTAAGTTTATATTTTAATGTAGTTTTATTATTTATAAGGGTAATGGGGTTTTGGTTTGATTACCAGGTAGAAATGTGACGTGTTCAATTTCAAGACTGGAAAAAAACGGGGACTTATTTCAATTCTCAGGAATGGTTAGCTGTCAGTAGTCATTCATAGTAGTTTTTGAAGGCTTGAATAGCAAAAAACTTACCTGAAATCACGTATTTATTTTCAGGTGAAATAACAGGTTAACTGTTGAAGTTTTACTGAATTGTACAAGTGCAGTCAATTAAACCACGATGACAATGGTTTTTTTGCCAACGCCTTATTTTCCTCATTCCCGTTGTAACGGAATATTACACCAAGATAGAATACCGTTCAAAGAATACTGATTCTTTATTTCTGCGTATATTTAATAGATAGACTACGACGAATAAGCTTGACTCAAATGTTTCACAGTGCGTCAGATGGGTACAGTAGGGCGCACGTAAGTGGTAACAAAACCAGTGTAGGTTCGCCCCTTAAACTACTGAAACTCCGGACAACGCTAGGCCAGCACAAGGTCAAATTGTACTACATACGTGCGGTCGACTGTACCAACGATTGTGATCCAGGTCATTACTGTTTTTAGTAGCGCTACCGGTTCGATCCTCGGCTGGTGAAGTCCCACATATGACACACGAGAGTCTATCGCTCATGTGACTGTTACGGTACGTACATAAAGTAAATAATACACTTAGTTTTCCTTGAGAGGATTTTGTTTTTGAGAGCGAGAAAAACAGCTGTGTCATAGAGTGCAAAACTGATGAGGAAAAGTGTTATGTAACAGTTTGTTAGTACATTGTGCGGGGAATGTCGTTGGATTCCGTAAAATTAGCAATCAAAATAGCATTACACTGGTAAAAATAGTCCATAATAGCCCTCAGACACTATCGTAATCAAGTGTACGTAAGTACATGTATAAAAAAGAGCGAAAGTAAACATTACCCAAATATATTTTGTTTAATATATAAGGAAGGAAAATAAGGCTAAGGTTAAGCTACACTTGCCGCAGTCGGTCCGTGGATGGGTGACCATCTTTACATACCGAGATCCCTCCGTGCGTGCGTGCGTCCCGGCTGTCATTCGTGGATCGTTGACATTCGTTACGGGTCGTCAGAAGCCCGAAAGTCTGTCAACCAGTCTTTCCAAGGGGTATCGTATTGCCTAGTAACTTGGTTAGTGAGGTCAAATAGGCAGTCGCTCCATGTAAAATACTGGTATTCAGCTGCATCTGGTTAAACTGAAAGTCGACTCCAACATTGTTGGGACAAGGCTAGGCGGATGATGGTGATGCTATAAAGAAGGAAAATAGGCCTTACCAGCCTTATTAGAGTCTTAGCAATGTGTTTAGGCCTTTGGGCGCAAAGGCCTTTGGGCGAAAAGGCCATTGGGCGAAAAGGCCTTTGGGTGAATATGCCTTTTGGTGCAAAGGCCTTTGGGCGAAAAGGCCTTTGGGTGAAAATGCCTTTGGGCGAAAAGGCCTTTGGGCGAAAAGGCCTCTGGGTGAAAATGCCTTTGGGCGAAAAGGCCTTTGGTCGGAAAGACCTCTTTTCCAACAGAGCTGGAAAAAGTAAATAATTTATTGATCAGCTTGCTAATTTCGTGTTGGCGATATGAGAATATTCGCTACTATTTTTCTCTTTATCGTAGGTCAGTAAATCCAGCAAAAAGGAGATCGATATACCTCTGGGCTATCGTTACATTTACACACCGACTGGATACTCTCTCTTCAAAATAGAGAAAATATAGAATATGCAAGAGACGCAAAAAACACTTCTATCATACGAGAGTTTGACAAAATCGACAAAATTCAATTAAAAACACTGACACTGTAATGTGTAATATTTTTATCAATGAGCAGCAATAGCTGGTTTATTGCTAGAACACATCAGATACGACTGATAACGTTATCAGCGTGTTACATGATATTGAAGAGTTCTAAAAAATTATTGCAACTAGGTATCGATAATATTTCTTAAGTGAGTGATTTCACTGCGGTTCATGGACATTTTGAGTGGAATGTCATCATGCGCTTTAGTAAACGATTTCTAATCGATTCAAATTATACACGTATGGTGCGATAAACAAAGGGGTTTAATAATTGATGAGAATGTCAACTTACATTAACTGAAGTTAGAAAGAGAGTCTCTATTAGACAAGAACATTTATTTCTGTTTAGTTTGATGCCATTGCTGCCTAGATTTATGTAATAGCGTAATAATGTTTTATGTTGATGCTAAAATTCTGCTTGTCATCTAAAATCATACATACTACTAATATTTTTTTTTAAATATTGTATGTTTAATGCGATACCTACTTATGTCGTGCGAACCCTTGGCGTCGCGGGCTGAAGGTAGTTTCACATAAACCTACACGCCCATACTTAAGAAACGTCACAAGCTAGGTACAACGGTTCCAATTGAAGGGTTTTTTTACAAAAACTACGTAACTAACAATTTTAAGGTTTTTTTTTTAATGATGGCAATATGATCTATGGAAAAAGTTACACTAGACAGTTTAATTCGATTTTACAAAAACAGCATAATTAGCACAGAATCGCACTGTAAAAAAACACATATTTTACAAAAACTACAGAACTGCGTGCAAATTTTACAAAAACGACATAACTGAACGCAGATATGTAGTTTTTGTGAAGAAATAAAACGTCAGTCATGGCTGTCAAAAATGTCGGATTACGCGCAAAGTGAGGAATTTTCTAATTCAATTTTTAAAAGAAAACGCAAAGAAAAGAAGGAAACGATTATTAAAAACAAGAAAGTAAAGGGTGAGGAACATATCAACCACAAAAACAAACTGGTGGCAGCTCGGAAAATCGGTCCTGATTGCAGGCTTGTTTTGATAACATTGTATTTATTTTTTTCGTTAGTATCTTCAAATAGTAGGCCTAACTCAGTCTATTTATCTATTTTATTTTATCTTATCTATTTTTTAAAAACTTGTAAACCAGCAATGAAAATTAAAGCTGCAAGAATGATTAAAATAGATCAAGAATCACCATTTGTCTTGGTTAAGTATAACTTTACTGGAGAATGGACAAGAATCCATGTACGGACAAAGCGTCCACTGCCTTTGGAATTGAATTTTAGTCCATTGTACAAGGCTCAAATTCCATTAAATCCTAATAAAGCTAAGGATATTCAGAGATTGAAACATTTTTTGAGTGAACCCCACAAGATGATTGTTTATGATAAAATATGTGAAATTGTAGCAGAGGAAGGAGAATATATTGATATTGATAATGAAGATGTAACAAGTGGAGAAGAATAAATAATAAGTTAATTTGATTGTATAATGGCTGCAAGTGTTTTGTATAGCAATAAACTACTTAATTATGATTAATTAGATGTCTTTCATTGCAAAACTTACTTTTTTTTTTACAAAAAGAACATAAATGCATTTTTTTTACAAAAAGAACACTAGTACAAACTACATTTTATCATTATATTCCATAACAGTAGGTATAAATAATAAAAAAAATTACATATTCAATACAATACATTAACATGAATAAATTATCAAAAGTTCTAAGTTATTAAATGAACGTCTTTTTTATTTCCTGTAAAATTGTTGCTAAAAAGTTGTGCTGTTTTTGTAAAAAACCCTTCAATTTATTAGTCGTTTCCTATAATATGAAGTAGAGCGCGCAACAAAGTCCACGGTTACTCTTTTAAAAAACAATGTGCGTAGGCCTTTAGTGTGGGACGCAACGTGTGTCGATACTCTTTCGCCATCCCATGTTCCTGGCACGGCGTGCTGTGCTGGCGCTTCTGCTGTGGCTGCGGAAAACCTCAAGCGGTGAAAGAATAATAACCTTATCGGTAATTATATTTTCGAGCCGTTTGGGGTTGAAACCCTCGGGTCGTGGGGTCCGAGTGCTAATGGTTTGTTCGCATTTTCTTTCTTTCTTTCTTTCTTAAAGAAATCTCCAAACGGCTGGTTGGCACTTCCCGTGAGCCAAGGGTTGGCTTTTACCTTGGCCAGAGGCTAAGCATTGTGATACAACGTGGCAATGCCGCCAGTCTCTTGGGTACATTACCAGTCGACAGCGCTGCGGAGGAAGTTTTCGACCCCATATTCTAATTTGTTAATAGTTTTCGTTAGTTTAGGTTATTACATTTTAATTTTAATAGTTTCTTAGTTTATTTAGTATAGGTAAGAAGTTTTTGTGAATAAAAAAAATGTGTCAAATTAAAAGAATTGACTTTTACAATGTTTTAAAATTACAGTTTCGTATTTTTCACTACGGAACGAGTTTAATTGGTGACGAAACGAAAAATAAACACGTCCTATTCTCTCATTCACAGGAAGATGAAACCATTATTTTTAATATAATTACAGTAGCTAAATATCATATCAGGTGTCAATATCTAATTATCTATATAAAATACAAATTATCTGGACAGTCTATAGATATGGTAATATGATCTATGACAATAATCTTCGTTGCTTATGTAAATATATTCAAAATTAGCTTCATTGATATTAAATTTGGTGTCTAAGTAAATTATTGACGTAATTTTGTATTTTATATTAACTTAAATTATGGTTTATTATGTGTTATTTTTATATCAATCAAATCGGTATAATATTTAGATTAGGTGATGATTTGTTAATCTCTGTAATTTTTCAACGTTTTAGGACTAATATCTCTTAATTATTCTAATAATATCTACTTACTATTAAAATATTTAAAGAATACCCCTAAACCATGAATCGAATACTAACTTGTTTTCAAATAAATGTAATGTGACGGGGCGCAGATAACGCGCCCCGCGTGTGATTTTTACATACTATTTTCAATAAAATTTTGGAAATTTGGCTCCGTTTGCCGCGCCCCGTAGCGTGGCGCGTTGTCGTGTTTGATTCGCCTAACTGTTGAAAATAAAAAAAAGGCAAAGTTTCTGCAAAATTACCTGTATAGAGATCTCAAAAACCACATTAGTGCCTCTCCTAAAACTATAAAACAATTGCGGATTTTTTTTAAATGTTAGTGTAACTTATTGCATCAAAACATTTTTTTTTCAAAAACAAGAAACTTTTACAAATTGTCCTCGAAACCCGTAATCGCTAGGGGTCTTTATGTCCATATGTTAGCGGTTAGGGAGTCCACCCCCCGTGATTTTTCTTCGCACCCTCGGTTCCCATGCAGCGCGCGTGTCCCGTTTTGACTTCTAAGGGTTGATGGCCATTATAACAGGATGGGTATAAGTGACCGTAGAGGGTTATATTTCAATTAGGGTAGCAAGTTGGGTTAGAAATCAGTTTTTAAAATATTTAGAGTAAAAATGTTGCTTTTTTGTACAGATTTTATCGATGTGACTTTGTCGAATGAAGTGTCACAGTAATATTCGTACTTGCTGTGAAAATCCTTGTTCATTCTTTCCATTTCCTACACTCTATATTAAATTACGTTTGCCTTTCAAACATCTGCAGTGGATAAGTGTGTTTTGTTCCGTCACTCTTTCAGTATCTAATGTAACTCTTCTATGTTCTTCCTTAAGTTCTCAGTTGAGCGGCAAGATTACTGACAAATGCGTGCACTGACTGGACAGGTCCGCTCAAACTGTATGGTTTTTCCTCAAAAGACCGTTTCAGACACCAATCTACATGGTCTTCACATGATCTGACCAAGATTATGTCTGGACTTTAAAAGAGACTGTGACCTCTGAGTTTGTTTCGGCCTTTCTTCTCAGAGTAGTCAGATAGGAAACGCCGACCTCATCTAGTTTTTAAAATATGATTGACGTGTAAAAGTGTTTGTAACAAACCTACTTACAGAAATAAAATCATTTATCATTTATGTTATTTTGTTTATTTTTTCCTTTAGACTTGATGATAGGTTTATTTACCTAGGTGTAATATTATTATGGCAAGTACAAGTCATGATAAATCAATGAAAACTTCATCATCATCATTGACAGCCTTGATCCACCCATTGCTGAATATAGGCCTTCCCCCTTAAATAAATTACTGACCTGAAATATAGGTCCCAGTCATATTTATTAGTAGTAGGTAGGTAGTCTCCTCTGATCATATAATGTGTTTATTATGATCTGTGGTAGTCTCTCTCTATTTGATGATAACCAGCACTGAATGAATTAGACCATGATTTAACCACAAGTATAATACAATAGGTAACCGTCAAATAAAGAATATGTATGAAACTCTAATATAAAATTACTTGGTAAAGTCGGGGAAATTAATGTTATTTAGTAACGTGACTACCAACTTAAATTATCCGTAAATTTATCGGTTCTTGACGGTTGTTTGAAATGGCTAACAATTCGGTTAACATTTAATTTCCCTGGAAGTATCTTCATATAAACTTACAGTTTAATAATAATAGATGCGTCATTTAATTAAAAACGTCTAACAGGCCTCAGCGAGTTAGCTTCGGCCCCTCGTACGCCTTCCAAAGGATCGGGACTCCATGGTCCCGAGATACGTAAGGTAAAGACATAATAATATCGTTTATTTATAAGAGGGCCACATTTACAATAAATACATTAACAATTAAAATAGAGCACAGTTGCTAATTTGCATGGACTATTTGGCTGAACCTGTGCTTCAGGCTAGAAAGTGCATAAATACATAATGTAATAAATTAACAATATGAAGTCAAAGTCAAAGCATTTATATTAAGTAGACACATAAAAGGCACTTTTGAACGTCAACATTTAGATTACAAGATTTGATTCTAGTCGCCCCTTCCAAAAGGTAGTTTCGTATGGAGATGAATGGGCAAGAAACTCCACCGTTACTCTTTTAAAACGTGTTACAATATGTTTTATATATTAATTATATGTGAATACGATACACCTATAATAAAACTATCATACTACAATAGGTAAAAATAATTAAAAATGTAGCAATGACAAATAAGTTAATTATGTGATAGATACATGGTGCTCACATATTTACAAACATTGTAGAAGTATATGATTTTCAATTTTTTTTAAACATATAATAATTCAGTGTTTGAGTTAAATTAATCACAGAATGTAAATCAATGTCTTAAAAATAATAAATTATACAATTAAAGTAGCGACACGTTTGATTTTGTCTAGACTCTAGATTGTCCTGTGGATCAGCATTGCGATTCTGTAACCACCTCACCGTGAAAACTTAGGTGAAGTGAGCGTGGAGTGAGCTGTCAGTGTCGTCCCACTGATGCTAGTGATTTACCAAGCATACATTTACAATCATAATCGAGATTTTAATCATATTTTTTACGCAAATTCAATCGATAATTTTATATTATTTCAAAGCTAGTATCGAAGAGTTAAAAAAATAAACAACTGGTACATTGAGTTTCAAAATGAATTTCGGTTTCGCTGTTTTATTTAATAACCTCGAAAATAGTAATGTTTAGCAACTTAACTACATACTAGCTTTGAAATAATATAAAATGATCAATAGAATTTGGATATAAAAAATATTATTAAAATCTCGATTATGATTGTAAATATAACGTTGGTCAATCCCTAGCATCAGTGGGATGACACTGACAGCCCACTCCACGCAAGTTTTCACGGTGAGATTTTTACAGAATCGACCGGCTGGACCAGCATGTTTCCAAGCATTCTTGTTTTGGATATAATCCTCTAATTTGTAATATGCTTGTATACAAAGTGAACTATCTAAATGAGTTTTAAATTTCTTTTCATTTAATTGCAATATATGACAAGGTATTTTGTTGTAACAGTATTAAATATACACAGTACAGTATTACGTATACAGTTTGAAGTATAAAATAAAAACTAAATTAAAACTTAGATAACTAAAAGTAAAATAGCATGTTAGCGGTTCTATTTGCACACAATAAGTAGATTTTCTGTCTGTGCATAATCGATGGTTAGTAAATAATTAAGTATATATTATATTCTTTACAGCTATATTAATTTAATTTATATGTACTTAGTTTTCTATTTAACCTATTGTACAGAAATGGGCCAAAGACTGAAATAAAATCGCGTACTATATCATTCCGTTTCTTGTTAGTATTGTCAGCATTGTAAGTAAGCATGGAGTGCTGTTTTAATACTCAATGCATAATGAAAAGCTGGCGAACCGTCAGTACGTTGCAGGATTTAAACAACAGATCTGTGAGAGAGAAAAAGGGATGTAAGTTTGCTACCTTTAAAATTGCTCTCTGAGCCCATTCAAGAGGGAGCAAATTCGTTTTTGGTGCGCCACCCCAAGAAGTGATACAGTATTGAATTATAGATTGACTTACGGCCAAATAAAGTTGTGTGTTTAATGTTAAATCTGCTAATGTTCGCAATTTTTTTAAACATATATTAGTTGTCGCACTTTTATAACAGGTCTTTCAATATCTTTTTAAAAGAGAGTATGTCGTCCATTATTATCCCCAGGTATTTTATGTTGCTCGTTTTGAAGATAAAAGGACAATTACACATATGTTGACTGTAGGGTTTCCACATTGATGGGCATATAGATGAGGGTTAGTTATGTTAAGTTGAGGCTTGCGCATGCAGAAGTGAATATATTTTGTATCGTCGGCATTTAATGTTAGTAAATTGCTTTAAAGCCAATTAGTCACAGTACTAAACCTAGCTGATTGATTCCAAACAGTTCGCTACTGATTTTAGAGGTAAATATTAACGCCGTGTCTTCGGCATATAATATAATTTTGTAGTCTTTAATATTTATATTACACAAGTCACTAATAGCGTGGGGCCCAGAATACTCCCCTGAGGAACACCAAAACCAGTATTTTCGGCTCATCACTCTTATCTATTCTAACACAATGGTACCGGCCGTCTAGATAGTCAGTAAAAAGTTTCAGCGGGATTCCCCTTATTCCTTTGGTCCCTAATTTGTTCAGAAGAACAGAAACAGACACCGTGTCAAAGGCCTTGGCTAAATCGAAAAAGACTCCCAGGGTCTGTATGTAAGTTTGTAAGTAGGTAGATCACAATAAAACAACTATAGGTAAATAAAACAATGACCTTTTGATGAAAAACCATACTTAACTACTATATTAGGTAGAGACTTAGACAGGCACGACGCGACAGTGTGACGCGACTCTGCGATATATTTTCGTAGAACAATTACTATGAAAACGACTTTGCAATGCTACACCTCGTGCGACAAGTACCGCTCATTAGTACCTATTTCCATAAGTACCTATAAATAATGACTTTCAAGTCTGGTCCTCAGCCAGTATCAATCATAGAAATCTCCCTTGGACGACACTAAGCTCGATCTTCGGCACATCTCGCTCATCTACCACCAGCCATCTTATTCTTTACTTAAATACCCAAATAGTGTCCTAACTGCAGAAGAAGCTTGAACTAATAATCAGCATTTCAAGTGCAAATGCTACGGCAATATGACTCATTTTATTAACTGCCTAAAATAATGATGACAAAGTTGGCAATCGAAGCATTTAATTTGTAAAGATATTTCATGGTCTGGATAAGCATTGTTGAAATTAATTTCAATTGCGTCATTCTTTAAAATATAACAAGAGGTATAATTACTATTGTTACAAACTTTGACGTCGATAATGTGATAAAGCCAGACATTACCTCAACATACCTCCAAGTTCCGGATAACCTCATAAGGAAAATACAACTTCTGTTCCAGAGCCAATAAAGTTATTTTTCATAATATTATTAATAATTTACTATTTTAATCATCAATTTATTGAAACAACTACATCGTATTTTCCATGGTGCAAAATTTTACGGAAGTCTATGTGCTTAACCTATGTTTTACAATCCTTGTACAAAGATTAAAAAAAAAAAACACATAAAGTTACATGGGCATTTATGAAACGTCAGAAGCTCGATTACTTACTTGAGAGCTAGATTACTAACTTTGTTTGTAGGGAAATATAATAACAAAACCAGTTTGTTATGTTCCACTACAAGGCAAAGGCCGCTTCTCGAGCATTCAAACTCAAACTCAAAGCATTTATTTCAAATAAACCAATTACAGTCACTTTTGAATTGTCAAGGGATCGGTCAGTCAGAAAGATGAAGCTAGTTGCCCATTGCAAAGCGGAGTAGGTACCTATGGAGAAGAACGGACAAGAAACCCCACAATTGGGGTAAGAAACTCCATTGGTCACCACGCTTGCTCAAGACGGGTTGGCGATTTCAGACTTACTTTAACTGTACTTAGTTCCAGGTTTCCTCACGATGTTTTCCTTCACTGATGTCAGTAATGTCCAAGATACATTCAGAAAGTACATATGAATATAATACGATAGGGAAATACTATACAATAATAATTGAATTAAGTAATTGCCTTGTTTGTTCAGCGGTCGCAAGCGCGACGGTTGAACGGGGAAACATAGGTTCAATCCTCGAGTGTGATAATTCGCAGGCATTGCTCAGGACTGTCTTTGCATGATGATTATTAATTTATTGTTATAATCTCTTCTATTTCAATCAATCACCTCAGCCTAACATAGTCAACTACTGGACATAGGCCTCTCCTAGGCTGCGCCACAGCATCCAGTCATCCGCCTTCCGCATCCAGACTGTCCCTGCCACCTTTTTAAGGTCGTCCCTCCATCTAGCTGGATGGCATTTCACACTGCGCATACACGGTCACAAGGCTCCAGGTCTCCAGGCCTCGTCTGCTCTACTGGCTATCGGTCCTTCGACATACGTGGTCAGCCCACTGACACTTCAGCTTGCTTAATTAATATTGTTTTAATTATTGTGAATGGGAGAACTATGTCGGTCATTGCTTTTTTTTTTGTATTTTTCTCAGTTCCTTTAATCATGATCTGGCAGTTTGAGTAATTTATGCGGCCTACTCAAATGTCCTTTCTTTGGTATTGTTCGTCGAATCGTTGAGCTCTTTGATTCTAAGTTTAGCTGCACGATTGCTGACAATTGCGTGCACTGACTGGACAGGTCCACTCAAGCTGTGTGGTTCTTTCCTCAAAAGACCATTTCAGACACCGATCTACATAGCCTTCACATGATCTGACCAAGATTTTGTTTGGACTTTAAAAGAGACCGTGACCTCTGAGTTTGTTTCGGCCTTTCTTCTCAGAGTAGTCAGATAGGAAAGGTCGACCTCATCTAGTTTTTAAAATACGATTTACGTGTAAAAGTGTTTGTTCAAACCTACTTACAGAAATAAAATCATTTATCATTTACTCTGCAAGCTATGTCGGTAACTTCGGTCACGTCACGTCACCAATATGGCTGCTATACAGTCAAAGTTCGAGCGGCTTTAATGGAAAACCCGAAACCATTTTTACTATGTAGGTACACGTGTTGCTTTCGTATATTTTATTATTGGCATATAGATTAATTAATTACAATAATTTAGATGAGATATGTGTAATTCAAAGATTAGGATAATGCATGTCATTCATTAATACCGATGATGTTAATAAAATTAATTTATTTTATCACTTAGTCCCCATAATTTTGATTAAACGATGACCTGGAAGTGAAATATGAGACGTTTAACACTCCTAGATCAAATACATTAATTAGTATTTGTGTCGGACTAATGTTATTTATGTATTTTAAAATGATTTGAAATTCAAATGAGTACCTGCCTACCTATACTTAGAATCTCGCATACTCTATCCTCCAATCGCAGTCCACCTTACTTATCTATATTTATCGATTTACCTACCTTCTATACTAAAGTTCAGTTGATCATAGAGTGGCCTAGTGACGGTGACTCATAGGGAAACAGTCCACAAGTATCTAAAACAATTGAAAGTGATCGATGAGTGATCGTTTTTAAGAAGCTAGTTTCAAAATGAAAGACAGAAGTACCTAAGCTAATGGCATAAATAATTAAATTTTTATTTGAGGATGGGAAATCATCAAATGACCCCTCCCGCTCTGGGTGGAGCGGAAGGGAGTGTCAGACTCTTACTGACTAAAACCCACCCGTGTTCCTTCCTTGGCCCTTTATGTTCCGGGTCAGCGGTACCCCTTTTGGATGATCCCGCTTTCCCGGCAGGCTTGGGCCCTAGTGGGCCCCCTCTTCGATGCTGACATCTCTTTGAGGCGCGCGTGGAACACGTATCCGCCGTCCAGCACGGGCCTGGTCCTGATCGGACGGTGAGCTACCCATTACTAACCGCCCGCAGGCCCGCGCCTACGGTGGCCGGGAGTCGTCACGCGGCTACCGACGCCCGCGCGCCCGGAGCGTTCACCGCGGCGGCTTGGACGGGAGACTCTCTCCCTCTCCCGTCCCGCCACCTCCTTCGCTAGCATGACTGCTTCGCAGAAGGAGGTGAAACAGTAACCCCTTACAACTCTTAAAAAGGAAAGAAAACCAATGATTACGATAAAAAATATATATATAAAAAAAAACAACCGGCTTCCAAAAGAACACTACAATATGAAAAACCAACTTTAATTTCGGACGTTGGTGTCTTTGGTTTTGTGTTTTCGTTTTTGTCCCCGACTTCCGAAATTAATAGGTATAAATAGGTACCTACCCTACAAAAATTTGTATACCACTACTTGTGTTATTTTGTATAACGCAAATAATTTTGTGTGTGCAGCTGTCGACGATTTCTGTTTTGTGCTCGTGATTAGAGATCTCTTTGTTATTTTTACTTTTTTCTTAATATTAGAGCTAATTATCTTTTTGTATGCACGTGTTTCTGTGACAAATAAATCAATTTTTCTTTCTTTCTTTCTTTCTTGAATACTATGTGCTACAGCTAGCTTCCAGGCGCGAAAAAATATGCAACTACTACTAATTTTGATAGAAAATGTGGGTGTACCCTGATATACTGAATACGTCTGCGTAACCCTTTTACCCTTTTGTGTACAGGCGTGATGTTATGTTGTGTGATTGCGTTAACAATGCATATTTATGCGATAGCAGCAATCGCGGTTGATTTGCTGTAAATTTTTGAAGAGTTCCGTTGTATGTCTTCGAAACTCATCATCAGATCTATATGAAATTTAAATGGGGCCATTTCGGAATAAACCTCTTTCGAACAAAAAATAATTTTGCAATTCCATCTATATATGACGGAGTTATGGCCGAAAATACATTAAAAAAAATATAAACATCCGAGTTGATAACCTCTTCCTTTTAGAATTCGGTTAAAAAAGGCCTCAGCACAGCATAATGTCAAATGGCCACACTAGATATACTACTTGACGCTGATTATCAGCTGTACCTCAAAATCTGTTCAAAATCATCGCAGATAGAATAATTGTACTTTATAATCTTTAGACAGGGATAACACAAGGTGGACATTCCTGCATTCGTATTTCGACGCCTTTATCATTATCATATATTCGTCTCAGGTAATAAGGGGCGAGCCTATTGCCATCTACCGGGCATAAATCTGGACTCCGGGCCGATATTGAGAAATTCCAGATGAAAATACCCAATAACAGTGCCCAACCCGGGAACCGAATTCAGGGCCTCATGCTAAGATGTCGCGCTTGTGACCACTATACCAACGAGGTATAGACATATGTGCGCGTGCATTCGGTGCGAATATAGAAAACTCAATTTACCAGGAAGGATAATCTTGCAAAACCGCCAATCTGCAGTCAGAGATAATGTATATAATTAACTGGGTATCTATCTATCAATTAATCGCTAAAAGATCGCGGAGAAAATCGATACTTTAAATAATTTAATTATTTATCACTGTCAAGCAATTATGTAGCGATGGAATTGATATGGATCAAGAACACAGGAGAGTCTTGATTTTCTATGACATTTTGAAAAACAGTTCCGCTTTAAGTAATCATCTGTAATATCTTTCCATTTCCTAATTAAAATAGTATATTTAGACGGATAAGGAATTTTATTCTACAAAATTTCAGTATCTTGATACAAAAATTAAGCAAGTCCCTGATATGTGTTATCGAAGTCGGATTAAAATCGCCAGGCTACTCGATAGTGATCTATCGATAACGACATGTCGATAAACGCACACTAATGAAGTCTAGATAGGCTACTAGCTGTGTACACCTGTAGGAGATGTTGGAATTTGATTATCTAAATACTTAGTGGAACTATGTGAAATACCTTAAATAATATCGTTGAAAACGTATCTGGTATTCAGCTGCATTCGGTTAGACTGGAAACCGACCATAGTTGGGAAAAGGCTGGACAGATATTGTTTGATGAAAATGTTTTTGTTGGGAGCCAAGAATGTTTGTGTTGGACGCCATTAGTTTGCCTAGAGTAACTACTTTAGTTTGATTAAGCATTGTAAGAACAAGTCAATTTCATTAAAGGATTTTAATATTAAATTCGAAAAAAACTGATAATTATAGTAACATTTATCATAAAAGGGAGTTTTGTAAACCTCATTCTGTTTTTGTTAAAATGCCATACACGGTTTTGGGGTAAATATTTTACCGGTAATAATATTGGCTAAATTTATTTTATTTGAATTGTTACAATTGAGTTTTATCTATTAATTTTGAATGTTTATTATTATTTTTATTAATTAGAAATTTATAAGTGCGTGTTGGTCTGTTTATGAATGTAGGCACCAATTCCCTATTTTTATGAAAATATTCAAAACTTGACTACACTAACTCTAAAATACCAAGAATCTATTCAGGACTACTTTCTGCTATTTAGGGTTCCGTACCCAAATGGTGCCAATGGAACCCTATTACTTTATGGCTCCGCTGTCCGTCCGTTAGCTATCACCGGGCTGTATTTCATGAACCGTAATAGGCAGACAGTTCAAATTTTCACGGAGTGTGTACAATTTCTATTGCCGTGCCGCTCTAAAAACCAATAATATAAATAAAATAAAGTTATAAACTTAAGGAGAAACAAAAAACAAGAAACGTGTAAAAAAAAAGTAGTGTTCAATATTGTGAGGAGGTACGGAATCCTTCGTGTGCGTAAACTAAAGCTACAATTATACGACTGACTACTAATTTCCAACCAGCATGTCCATTATGTCTTCCAAGTGTACCCTTAGTAAACACACAACATCCATGTAATTTGATCTATATCTCGTCCCGTAATCGCATGAGCCCGGTTTATCGATAACTGCTTGATCGATCATTTCCAGATATACATTAAGATAACGATTTTAATCGATAAAGGGAGATTTATAATTTTTACCTTCATTGGCTTAGAAATTCCGGGTTACGGTGATTTTGTTGTTTTTCGTTTTGTGAACTATGTTTTCCAGAAGGGATGGAATTTTTATTTAAGACAGACAGTGGACGAAAGAGAAGCTTAATGTTATGAAGATGGAGAGTTTTCTATTTCCATACGCATACACTGGTGTAAACGTATATAATTATGTACTTATGCTTTATTCAAAGTGAGGTCACCATCCACCACATAACATTTTTGGGATCGCAATAATTTATAAATAGCGATATTGAAGCCCAAGAAGGAAGGAAATCATTTGAAAACACGATTGTATCCCACTAAGAATTCAATCATCATGCAAATGTTATAAACGTTTTAAGACAATGCAACAAAGTAACACATAAAAAAAAATCTCCTCAACAATCTTTAAAATCCTATCTCAATCTCAAACCTTTTTTAGAAACAACGCCATCTCGGGTCGCCTGTCAAAAACAAAACAAGAGTGACCACATCTTCATCCCACGGCTACAGGACACATGTTCGGTACATAAATTGCTTTCGAATGATAGCATCTAACGGTTTATCAATCTGAGGGTCAATAAATTCAGGATATCTAGGTTTGCGATCAAACTTGATGAGGTAAAGTTAGGTTTAATTGAGCTTGCATGACGTGTGCGTGGTTTAAAATGTGATTAGGAGGTTTTTTTTAAAGAATCGATTGGCACGAAATTGGCGAGGATTTGCGACTGTAAAAGCCTCGAGGGTTCCGTAGCATTCATGCCACAACCAATCACAATCTGTGAAAACTGCAACAGACAATATCTCATCGTTACTGAGATAGATCCTTGTGACATAATATCTAACAACAGCCAGATATCCTAGTCAAATAGAGTTCATTTACCTATGAAGTCAAAACTGCCGAACTATTGTGTGTGAAAACTTGAGTGAAATAAGCTGTCATTCCACCTGATGCTAGGGCTCGTCACTACTGACAGCTCACTTCAAGCTCACTTCACCTAAGTTTTCATGGTGAGATTTTTACAGAATAGACCGGCTGGCCACCTATCACAAAACTAGTTGATAATAAAGCAAATGAAGAGTCCATATAAGTAGCTACAAAGTGGCTATTCTTTACATAAGTAATATTTTATTTTTGTTCTATTAAACAAACACAAGAACGCGTTGTAACTTGTAATACGAGACCTTATAAATATGTGGGGTCAGAGATATCATCTGTGAGTGCGAGGATAAATGTCTGTATGGTGTGGTTATGAGAATATTAGTGGACAGCGGTGATTTATGTAGCCACCTGGATTTGATGCCCGAGTTGAGTAGCTGAAGCTAGTTTAAAAAAAATATCTGGTTTTCAAACGACGAACTCTCGAACGACTTTATATTGCAATATTTCTTACCAATATTGACACTTTAATAGAGCTCATTGCGTCCGTCTAGCACCCGGCAATATCTACGGATTATATAAAATAAACATGTGTAGTCGTTGGACCAAGATATTTAAGTATCCACCTAAGTAAAATACTGAGAATTGGAGACTTATCTCCGGTCGGCTATTGACGGTAGAGTACATTGTTGAACTCTAAATCATCATTAAGAAATCATATCAATAAAGCTGTGGTTTCTTCTTCATTCATTTATTTTTAAATCACTAGATGCTCGTTCCTACTTAATCCAAACACGACATAATAAGTAAATAACATAAATATAACACAATGATTAGATATTGACACATGTAATGTTTGCTAACGATTGCTGTAGCTGCCATCGTGATAACAGCTTGATAACAATGGTTATCAGCAGATCGCATGCTACCGATGTCACGATTACAGTTAACAATTTAACGATAATCAATAAAAAATAACACTACGTACATAAGTAACGTTATCAAATTGGTTCGATAGAAAAAGGACAACGGATAAGAATATTCTTTTAAAGAGAGATTTTGATCAATGCCAGTTGATAGTCTGATTGTTTTATTCAAGATAATAATAATGATATGCGTTCCAAATTAATGTCATAAACCGTTGTACAAAAATAGGGTCACAAAACAGTGCACAAATTGATCAGTATACAGGGTCAAATTAAATTAGCTAACGAAACTTCGCAGACGTAATGGGTATCGGTATCTAAATATGATACGACAAAAAAAAAACTGATTTGATGTTTTTTTTTGGGGGTCAACGACCCCCCACTACCTCAATGCATTTATTACCTACATCTCGAAAATAACCTTTCAATACCATGTAAATAATAACTTTCCTCTTTCTGTGTAAAATGGGCATTTATTGCCGCCTTGACACCTTTTTCTCTTTAAGGATTTTTTAAAATTAGGGAACAAATAATAATCACTTGGAGCTAGGTCCGGGCTAATGTGGTTGGGTGGTTAATTTCTCCGAAACCACAATCTCGCACAGCAGCCTTGGAAACACGCGCCCCGTGTGGACCGGGGCGTTGTCGTGAAGAAGCAACACACCGGTGCCGGTTGTCAGTTTACCCCGTCTTTTTCTTTAATTGCTTCCCGTAAATTTAGTAACGTGGAAGCATAGGATGCTGCGTTTATGGTTTCACCTTTTTTGTGTACTCAATCAGCAAAATTCTCTTTGAGTCCCAGAACACTGTGGTCATGATTTTTCCGGCAGACGGAACGTCTTTGAATATATTACGGGGCGCAGTACCCTCCTTGTGCAAATGCATGGACTACTGCTTACTTTCAGGGCCATAATGATGAACCCACGTTTCATCTCCAGTAACAATTCGATCGAAAATAATTGATGGAACTTCACAACGATTCGCGTTTGTTTTTGAGGCGCCGCGCCGCCGTGAGCATTTGCGGCACCCATCTTGTACTGACTTTTGAAAGATAAAGAATGTCATGAAGAATAGTATGCACGGTACCAACGGAGAGGTGGGTCATCTCTGCTATCATTTACATCTTTCGGTATAAGCTTCTCAACTTGTTTCACGCTTTCTTCCGTAGAGATAGTAACCGGGCCGCCCGAGCGAGTGTCGTCTTCAATACTCTGTCTGCTCCTTTTAAATTCACTTGACCACTTTTGAACCGTAGGTAACGCAGATGCAGAATCTTGGTAAACAGCTACCATCTCTTCGTGAATAGTTTTTTGACTTTTGTTTGGTATCTAAGGAACTTAATAACAGCGCGGTGCTCGATTTTCTTCAACATTGTCACGTTAGCCATTCCAGTTGTCGTTAACTAAGGATAACTAGCAAACTAATGATCACAGCTATATGCAATTATACCTCTATTTTTTTAACCCTTTATGTACACACATATATAAACAGACAAGAAGAAAAGAGCAGAAATATAGCTACAAAGGTTATTTCTAATGAAATCTCTTCTAGCATACCTGCGATAGGATAGTAGATTTAGAGATTTAACAGCGTGTGTTAAAGAGAAAATAAAATACATAAAATCAAAAACAATTCACTTAATAAAATAAAACAAATAGTATGAGATACAAACATACATACTTCTAAAATAAACATCACTAGAATATCACCTTTAGACCCTTAGATATTAATGTAATTCATTAATTAATTCGTCAAATTACCCATACCTATCATTAGTAAATCACCCTCCTTCTCTCTCCCCCCTAATCTCTTCAAAGTGAGAGTGAACAGGCTTCTTCTGGGTAAGCTCACTCCATCGTTGACTCTGTCTCTGTCACCACTGACCTAGACTAAACTAGACTAGAGTCAAGAGCAAACCCATCTTTAATAAAAAAATACCGAGCATACATTGAACGCCTTTCGTATGCTATAGTTAGCGAGCAAGAGATACTCAGTTGCACTTCTGTCGGTCTATTCTGTAAGAATCACACCGTAAAAACTTAGAGTTAGGCCCACTTGTACCGCCATTCGCTAAACCCGTTTAACGCTAAACGAGTTTTAAACATCATTCTGTCTCTGTCATCAAATGACTTGATGAATGTTTGACTTGTCCGGGGGTCGAACCCGGGACCAGCGGCTCAGAAGGCAGGGTCGCTACCAACTGCGCCAACCGGTCAGGTATTATGTTTTAAAATCGTTTATCGCTCAACGTGTTAGTGATTGGCACTGCAAGTGGCCCTTTGTGAGCTGTCATTCCAACTGATGCTAGGGACTGACACTATTGACAACTTACGAGTACTTTACCTAAGTTTTAACAGTAAGATGTTTACAGAAAAGATCGGCTGATTCCTGATTCATTGACGGTCTTACTTTTAACAGTGAACGCAATGTAAAATAGTGTAAAAGGTTGTATATAAATGATAATGTTAAATGATTTTATTTCTGTAAGTAGGTTTGTACAAACACTTTTACACGTCAACCATATTTTTTTTAACTAAATGAGACCGGCGTTTCCTATCTGACTAAGTACTCTGAGAAGAAAGGCCGAAACAAACTCAGAGGTCACAGTCTAGTCTAGTCTCTTTTAAAGGCCAGACAAAATCTTAGTCAGATCATGTGAAGGCTATGTAGATCGGTATCTGAAATGGTCTTTTGAGGAAAGAACCACACAGATTGAATGGACCTGTCCAATCAGTGCACGCAATTGTCAGCAATCTTGCAGCTCAACTCAGAACTTAAGGAGCTCAACGATTCGACGAACAATACCAAAGAAAGGAGATTTGAGTAGGCCGCATAAATTACTCAAACTGCCAGATCATGATTAAAACTAGAACAATGAATCCCGTTAATTTAAAAGTCAAAGTGACGTAGTTGATCAGATACCTAATATTCTTGCTAACTTAAACGTAACTAGCACAATATATTGCACACCTCTACCTATCTATAGGCGAATTATACTGGTCTGATATTATTTTGATAGCACTAAACCCTACCTACTTTATTAGTGTATTTGTCACTCTCCTTAGCACACCTTAGGCCACCCCCAACTGCCACCAAGCACCGCCACTTTGACCGGTTCTGTGCTTCTCGCATCCTGTGGCCTTTACCAGGTCATCGGTCCACCTTGTGGGAGGCCTTCCAACGCTTCGTCTTCCGGTATGCGGTCGCCATTCCTGAACCTTTCGGCCCCATCAGCATATTCTTTATTGTACACAAAATACATAACAAAAATAAATCCAACACTAAAAAATATACAATGGCGGCCTTATCGCTTTCTGCGATCTCTTCCAGGCAACCTTGGAATGGACAGTGATTTGCCTGGACATAAAATATCCTACTACTATATTGACTAGTATTTGCCATGTTCTAAAACCTCATGCAAACTAACCTTAGCAGATTAGGCCCCTATCTCACGATACGAGTCCCGTTAATTTAAAAGTCAAAGTGACGTAGATGATCAGGATCAGATTTCAGCGTGGGCTAATATTCGTGCTGTATCTGTGAGTAATGGCGGCTGGGATGCTGCGAAGATAAATACATTCTCACGTCGGGTTCTGCGCACGATTGCCTATCTTTGATTATGTGCTGGCGCATCTTAGGTAGGTAATAATTAGGTGAATTAATTTTGTTTGTGGGTAGTGTTAGAGTTTGTTGAGTTGGTGCATAAAAGGGTTTTATATTGTTTTGTGCTAACTCCTGAAAGTTAATTTTAAAAAGTCGGTTGGAGAGCAGAGGTGGTAACGGCCGTGAATTACGAGTTGTAGGTCGTAAGTTCGAACCCAGACAGGCGCTTTACTATTTGTAAATTATTTCATCACCACTGCTCTCAAAACGGTGAAGGAAAAAACATCGAGAGGAAACCGGCATGTCCAAGAACCAAAAATTCGAAAGACATGTGACATCTACCAACCCGCACTGGGCCCACGTGGTGAACTACGGCCCACTCTCTCTCACCGAGAGGAGGCCTGTGTCCCAGCAGTGGGAACATTATAGGCTGATGATGATGATGGTTGGTTATATGGTCCTACTGATTTTAGGCAACGAAATTAAACACTTAAATAATTTCAGTCCTTAACGCGAAACTGACACAAAGTAACAAAACAATTATGATTTACTTCCGATATCAAGAGCAATAATCAGATTTCGTCAGAATCAGTCGAATAATAAAAAAAAAAATCAATTATTGAACGTAGTTCCCAATAGCAGGTTTTATCAGTTGTAAATACCGGTTCGCAATTATCTTTTTAAACCGAGAAATTCTTGTATTGCAAAATAAACTAACTGACAACGATGAGGCAACTTTATCAGAAGCTAAACTACGCTAAAGTCGACAGAAATTAACTAAACAACAATGCATGCGGAGTATACCTGTTCCTGAGTGATTGTTGCATTGCTGCATAAGTATATATATTTGCATCTTTGGCATAAAACCAGTGTAAACAATACTTAAAGAAACAAAAAAAAAAAAATTACCAGCCCAACTGCACCATGAACAAAATATAGGCAATCAAAATCTGTTACCTATAGGCAGGTACCGACAATATGGCTTTTGAGGTGGTCTGTTAGTAGACAATTACAAGCAACGGGTTACGGGTTCGAATATTTTTAATTACTTATGTTATGTGAGGCGGCACAGGATATATATGTTACACTTTATATTGGACAGAACTCCACTGTGTTACTGAAAACTAGAAAGAAACCTGACTTTAAAGCCTAAAAACACCACGCAGTGAGTGGAGATAAAATACTAGAAAATCTAAAAATAATAATCTTAAGTCTTTTATTCAAACTAGGCTGAGAGTCAGCACTTTTTGAACGTCAACATTAAATAACACTCCCCCAAAACGCCCGCCCTTCACCACTTCCTAGTGCTTTAGCTGGGAAGAAGAAGTGGCGAAACAAACTCCCCAGCAGCACAGCTGTCTCTTTTACTTTTTTCTCTCTTTTAGACACCGTGATAATTATTATGATACACACTCCAAATCAATTGTTTTTAGATTCGATGCGAATGTTTGTTTACATTGATAGTATAAATTGGCTCGGTACGAGTAAAGCAAGAGCTACGAATCATGCTACGCATCGAATGCGCTACGTCGTTATACAACCTGCCGGTCGATTCTGTAAAAATCTCACCGTGAAGACTTGCGTGGAGTGAGCTGTCAGTGTCATCCCACTGATGCTAGGGATTGACCAAGCATTCCATTTACAACGAATTAATTAAAAATAAAATTTTAATAATATTTTTTATGCAAATTCTATTGATAATTTTATATTATTTTAAAGCTAGTAGTTCCTTGTGTCTAAAAAAAACAACATTGTGTTTCTAACTGAATTTCTGTTTTGCTATTTTATTTGAAAGCCCCGAAAATAGTAATATTTAGCCACGTATCTAAATACTAGCTTTGAAATAATATAAAATGATCAATAAAATTTGAACAAAAAATATTATTAATTATAATCTCGATTATGATTGTAAATGTGACGTTGGTCAATCCCTAGCATCAGTGGGATGAGACTGACAGCTCACTCCACGCAAGTCATCTCGGTGAGATTTTACAGAATCGACCGGCTGTATTTATGTAGCAAAATAATAATTGCGTTTGTTAGTAAGTATTAATTAAGGCTTGTACCTAAACCGCATGTGGCATCTAAGGATGACTGGAGAATCATCAGGAAAACCGAGAGAAAAGGTCGCACATAATAAACTTTCCAGCTTCGATAATCTACGATACGACCATGCGGCCATCACGCACCACCTGTCTCTCTTACTCCTACTAAAATCATACTTTATCTCTTTCTAGCTTATCGGGTAGCTACGAATTTAAAAAAATAAAATAATGAGTCGTTATCAGTGTGGTGTTATCAGCCAGCATCCGTCAGCGTATCGGAGATGATAAAGTCACATCTGTTGTGCCAATGGTCCATGATTTCTGTTCTATTTGTGATTACGACTTGTTTTGCACGCGTGGCTGTAATCTCTGATGTTATAAGGTAATAAAATGATGTATCTACTTTCCATTAAATCGTTAGTTTTGAGAAACCGGTTTGTTTTACACGAACTTCTGAACATAATTTTAATCATACAAGTTTTAATTTTCCTTGTTAGAAACCTCCACGTTGCGTGTTCTGGAATAAATAATAAAAGTTCTGTCCTTAGCACAATATTTTAGTATTTACAGTTGACGTAGAAAAGTAACTCAAAACAGAGATCGATATTCAAGAACTGCGTTTACGCACAATTGCAATGAAGCAACAATGGGAGCTTTTAGATGCAAGTTATAAGTTAGATTATTAAAAAAATAGATTAGGATACATTTTTTTTTACATTTCCGGTTAATTATAATTGTCGTTCAGAAACTCGTCTAATGAGAAATAGCATTTTTTAAGCAGCAGCTGGTGTTGGGTAGTTTTGAACTTCTGTACTGGCATTCGTTTAATTGCGTCAAGTATTTTATTATAAACTCGAGGAGCAATACCAAATAAACTTTTCTTCATTGATGCGGTTTTACATTTCACATAACATAGTGTTGTTAGGTATTGAGCACGTATCGGCATTTTCTTTACAGTAGCTAGTATTAAAAAAAATGGGGGAAAGAGAACTTGTACGTAAGATTATTAGCAACGAGTGTACGACTAAACGCCGACAGACACTACGCCGACAGACTGAACACCGACAAAACTTTACTTCGACGGGACTCTTCGCCGACAGGTTTGATTTACTGGTGATTTTGTATATGTGAAAATATTTATGTGGGCAACTTGGAAGTAGCGCTCGCCGACCTCTGCCGCGGCACCGCTCGCTTCGCTCGCTCGGCTCGCGCGCGGTTTATCACAGTTCTAACCTAACCTAACCTATTTTGCATAATCGATTTCCAAAGTAGGTAAGTGTCTGATTTTGTAATGTATATTATGCCCTGTCGGCGAAGAGTCCCGTCGAAGTAAAGTCTTGACGGTGTTCAGTCTGTCGGCGTAGTGTCTGTCGGCGTTTAGTCGTACACTTATTAGCAAACACTAATCTGTATCTGAGTAGTATGAACAAACTCTATCTACATAACAGACATTATCCATGTCCATACATTTTAACAACTTTATCAACACAAGTATTTTCATCAACATACAAAAAATTCAAGTTTGTGAATATAAAATCGACCCTTAACTGTAGCTTCTTAATCTCGCTGTGATAACCGTTGAACTAAGATAAACCATTCGTCTGATAATCAAAGATACCGACACGTAACCGTGTGATGACCATACTGGCTACATGTATGTAGTCACGCGGGTTCCGACAGGGTAGGCAGAGGTGGTAGAACCTGGCGTAGATACCCCTAGAATACCTCAGATAGTAGATCATGCCATGCAGTAGTGACTGGAGCACCTGCGAAGCCATTGTCCTGGTCTTTGTCGCTTTTTTACTCATATCTCCCACAAGACCAGTCATCTCTTTTGAATTTTAATCCTAGTACTTGTCCTTGCTAAGAACTGAAACTGCTCATCGCTGACGAATTCTAATCGAAACTCTCTAACTACTAGCACGATCGGGCCGTGTCGGTATAAAAGTATATAATAATTTAAAGAGCCCCGTAACATACTTCATTCCCCATTCAGAAGGAGTTAAGGTTCTAAAAACTGCTCATCGCTGACGAATTCTAATCGAAACTCTCTAACTACTAGCACGATCGGGTCGTGTCGGTATAAAAGTATATAATAATTTAAAGAGCCCCGTAACATACTTCATTCCCCATTCAGAAGGAGTTAAGGTTCTAATTGGCTATGTCTGTTGCAAACCTTAGTAATGATTATCTTGATAGACTATATACTATGAAAACGATGATGATGATAAACAACACTTTGTTTTGGCTGTGTTAGGTACGGGACACAAGTGAAACAACGGCGGGCTGTGAATGCACTGACGCTTTATTAAAAACAAGCGTGCGCGGGCCCGCGGGTGGCAGCGCGAGGTGCGGGGTCGCTGCGCGGCGCCGTCTGCGCAGCAGTCCGTGGGGCCGCGCATTGCTACACATACATACATTTATTTGCTTGTACATAACATCTCCCAATCTTATTTAGAAAGATACAAGAATAATATTAATACATACATTTATCCCTTGTACATAACAGGTTGAACAAAAGGAAGTTTAAAAAAAAACTAATGGAATCACCTTTCATATTCTTATCGCAACTGTGGTAATGTTGTTGTTACATCATATTCTTTATAAACAAAATAATACCTATAATAATATCTTTATCCATTTTCACGTTTCTGTACCAAAATTCTCCTAACTTTTTTAGTGCTTGAATTTTGATACATTTATGATAGATTCATAGTAGACACCGTGTATTGCGTGATATCGTAAGGATTTTGAATCTGATTTCGTTAAAATAATATTTTAGTAGTTATAAATGGATACCTACAGAATATTGTTACATTTGTTGTACTGTATACGTGAAAAAAAAAACGTACACAAAACATAAGGTAAATACCGTGCATTATACAGGGTCAAATTAAATTAGCTAGCGAAACTGTAGACGTGCTGGGTATCGATATCTAAACACGATTAAAATAATGATATTGTGCATTTTTTGGGGTCAATGATCGCTAGCAGTGTTGTTACTAGAAGTATAAGATGAGAAAATCTGTTTTATTTTGATTTATCGTGTTGATATATTGATACCAATAACGTTTGTGAAGTTTATACAAAAAAAAACTGACATTACAAGTGTCTACACTAACTGCGGTCGTTGAGCCACAAAAAAAGTAATCAAAGTAATTTCTTTTTTGTTTGATAATGTTTAGATATCGATACACATCTCATCTGCGGAGTTACGCACAGATTACTATTTAATTTGACCATGTATAAATACTTCTATAGTAGGTACTTTACAACGCACTCGTTTAGAAAACTAATCATTTTCAATCAGCCTTACAACTTTGGTGACCGGCCAGGTTATCCAGGGTTATAATGTACGAATTCCTTTCGATTCCCGAAATAGAAGGCCAGCTTACATTACCACAAACACAACACACTTGGTTACATCCAAAATTTGACCTTTGAAATATGATAAGGAGTTGAGCAGGCTAATGTTGAACACTTTAAACACAATTCATTTAATGATTCGTCTCTAATTAAACTTTTTTTTTATCAGATGGCGGCTGCCCATCGCTGGATGTTGGTCAAAGCAGTATGGGCAGGAAAAAATCCAAAACTGGTAAAAATAAACAAATAATCTTTATCTAAGCACAACATAATCTAAGAACCCATAATTCGCAACTATTTCAAGCTTGTTTCCATTACTATGTTCTGCTGTTAGTGTGTATGTACGTGTCTTATCTTGGAAACGGTATCGTTCGAGACAAAGCAACTCATGATGTGGTTATGCATTTGCTTAACCAGACGGTTATCGCTGTGTTATCGTTAAAAATTTGTTACTTAGTAATTAGAATCCGGGTGGCGATACTGTGGGTGCTATGTTCCAGATCTACGAGTACCAGTACCTATATTAAATGACACAACATCACGCATATTTTTCCTAAAGGGGAAGGGGCAAGAGGTATATACCCACATTACGCTAGTTATGAAGTTGAATCCCATGTAGTATCTATCTATCCCATCTACTGCTTTTGACCGGGCACCTGTGTAGTATCTGGGCTGCTAATAAGAGCTTCCAAAGAAAGACAATCCCAACACATTGGCACTAATCCAGGTTCCAGGCTCTGCGTATTTCGTGACACATGACGCTTTGCTTAATCCGGGGATCGGACCCAAGACCACCGCCACTCAATAGACGTGCCTGCAACTACTAAACCAAAGAAGCAGGCTTTTGATACTCTGTACATAACTAAAAGTATATAACAAACACACGCTACAGATTCATTACCAATAATATATTATCAGTCGCACAACGAGCCCCATTAAGAGAACTATCTGCCGTTATCAGCAGCTTATCTCTCTGATGAGAGACACCAAATCATCGTTACATGACGTCTGTGTTTAAATTTATATTTAATTATTTGTATTTATCGCGCGATGCGATCGATTTTGTGGAAAAACACAGAGAATTTCGAACATCGATAAAACTTTTCCTGATCACTGGAATCTACACCCGGATACCCGATGCTTGAACAAAGAGGTCTAAGAACTCATTCACACGAGCGGCACGCGCCAGCCGCTGCTGAGCAGCGACGGCTGCAGTTGCCTCTGCCGCTGGTGCCTGCCCCTCATTATGAGCACTAACACTATGACTAAGGGCTAGTTTCACTGCCCTGAAACTGATTTAGACAGCACTGAAACTGACTGCACTTTTTAGACAGCACTGAAACTGATTGCGATCAGCACACCTAAACCGCGGTCAAGAGCTGTCAATGTCAAAATTCCACAACAGTAATAACACTGACAGCTATTGAACGCGGTTCAGATGTGCTATGCGGTACAATCGGCTGGTGAATTGTCAAAGAGTCGATCAATTAGGTACCTACCTACTCAAAAAGTTTTAGTGAGATGATGAATCTATACGAACTTCTGAGAAAACCTATTGATAAGTTTTACAGAACGCTTCGTTTTCTTCCCTTGCCCCTACGCATCTGTATCTTGAATTTAAATAGTTGATCCGTAGATTTTTGAAAACTATGACCTTAAGACTATTTTGTTGCAAGTATATATATATGAGTAAGCCATCATTGTTTTTAAAGAAAATTTTGACCCAGGGCATGCGCACAGCCTTAAATCCTGCAATCACACAGCTACCCAGAGTTCCTTTTTTAATCAGTTTAATTTGAATTTGTACAAACATTCAGATACCTAAACAATGGTGCAATCGGACGCTATGATAACAGAACTTATCATGCGACCGATGTTGTTAACACGTACTTTGATGAGTAACAATATGAAACTGTATCTTGGTCAAACTGATTTGTACCTAATATGTGCAGTTTGTAGGATAAAACTATAAAATGCTGTGCCCTATTCCTGAAGGTTCATTCATACTTATCATACCTACACAGGTACCCATCTGCCTACCCTTTTCCCAGCTATGTTGGGGTCGGCTTCCAGTCTAACCGGATGCAGCTTAATACCAGTATTTTTCTTGGAGCGACTGCCTATCTGACCTCCACAACCCAGTTACTGGGTAATACGATACCCCTTGGTAAGACTGGTTGTCAAACTACCTACATAGGTACATACCTACTTATTTATTAACACAAGTTTTTTTATTATAAAAATATGTATGTTTACGTTAAGGTGGGCCTGTTTCGCTTGAAATAAACGGATTAAATATTAATAGTATTATCTTTGACATATCTCGGGACTCTTGGGTCCCGGACCTTCCAAGGTTGCGGGAAAGTCCGAGAGGGATACCGTGGCCCCTGGCACAGGCAACTGACGGAACACGGGTGGGTTTTAGTCAGTAAGAGTCTGACACGCCCTCCCGCTCTGCCCAGAGCGGGAGAAGTTATCTGATGATTGCCACCGCTCAAAAAAAAAAAAAAAGGGTCCCAGACCTTTGGACGAGGGGCCAAAGCCAACTCGCAGAGGCCCCTTAGACAATTTAAGCGTTGAGGCACCAATCGACGATTATCCCTGTATGCACTATGAAGTGCACCCAAGGACAACCCCCGGTTGGTGATGGGAACAAAACATTGGGCTATGGGTTTGGGCATAGAGCAACATAGAGCACATAGGGCTCCGGTCCGCCGCCGCCGGTGGCCCGTGTTGCTCTATGGGTTCGGGTGGCAATAGACTACTACCTACCTAGAACTATGGAAGGACTATGGCCCCTGCCTAATCAATGTTTTATTGTACACGGAAATAATGGCAGGGGCTGACTTGCACACTCAATAATGGGCCCCCGGAAACTTTGGGTCGCGCCCGTCTGGCAACGCTTCCGTTTGGCAACGGTACATACACTTACCTATAATGGTGTATCGCGTGCACCAGGTACAGTCAGTATACTAAGACAATTTTTTGAAGAATGTTAATATTTGTTTGAATTGAAATAAAGTTACCAATTTAAGATTTTTGTAGTGTTTCTTTTTTTAATGTATTATCCCAGTCTCCACTATCTTTGGAACCGAACTATAATCATCGCACAGACTTTTTTTTTGCAGTTTTCTCAAAACTCCTTGTTTTTTCTTATAATATAATAACTATGCCCCACATGAAACTAAAATTCTCCACCCCTTATACTTTATTTTTTTTTAATACGGGTGGGCCTCTACTGCCTCCTGCTTCCGCCATGGTAGCCAAGCGAGTAATGAAATTAGTGTGTTGTAGTAAATAACGGATTTTGAACTAATAGGTACTTAACATAACAACATAGGACAACTACATACTAGTTACTTAACATAGGTACTTAATCTTTTCATTCAAAAAGCTTCTTTTTCGTTTCGCAAAGTATTGTCTTGAAACGAGCTTTCGTTTACAGCTCATATAACAATCACTAACGATAAAGGCGTACTCAGAACCTTTTTGCACCTGCTCTTCCTTTGTTAGAAATGCAATTGCATGAATACTACATGAATTCTATGCAGTAGGTACTTAGTCATTAATATGGTACTTTTAAAATATGAAACGAATATTAAATAAATTCGGCACACTAGAACTTTTTACTCTGGCTGTACTTTAACGTGTGCTCAGGTACGTAATATCTACCAGCATAACCAATGTATATGTTGAGTTGCCCAACAGGAGCGTTGCCAGACGGGCGCGACCTGAAACTGTCGCAAGCACTTAGTGACGTAGCGACAAGGGGGCAACATATCCTGAGGTGCTTGGGGAGTGGAGAGGTATTCCACGACTATCAGGATAATCCCAGAGCCCGAAAGATGGTCAAGATCCCTACTAGCACTTACTGGAATACTTCTTTCCTCCGAGCACGTTTGCTCTTGCGAATCCCCCCTCAAGCCAACCAATAAAGGCAAGAAAGAGGTGGGAGCTCTGTTCCTCGTAAGTGTTCACTCCAGCTGGTCAATAAAGGCAAGCCAGAGACGAGGAACATAACTTCTCCCGAGAGATAGGATCCGTGGGGTCGCTAGTGCTGCCCTGCGGGTTTCTGTTCCACAGACCTAGAGTTAGAAAAAAAGAAAGAAAAGAATGAAAATAAAGAAAAGAAAGAAAAGAAAGAGAAGAAAGAAAAGAAAGAAAGAAAGAAAAGAAAAGAAAAGAAAAGAAAGAAAGAAAATAAATTTATTTGACCCAGGTTAAAGCACACAATATAACATCAGGTACTAGCCAGTGACAGTCCTGTCAAAATCGGTCTAGCAGTCTCGGAGATTAGCCGGAACAAACAGAGAGGCAGATAGACAAACAAAATTAAAATGTATTTTTTTTTCTGTTTTATGTACCGTATATAGGTACTTTCATATGCATTTAGTAAAAAGCTGTTATTTTGACGTTATAAAAAGGAACTTAAATTTTATTTATTTTTGAATAAGTTTTAGCAGCTAAAGCGCGGTCACTGTGGGACTACATAGAAAAGAAAGAGAAGCGCGATGACACAACGATGGTAATTTATTGCAAAATATGAAGCAATTCTCTATTTACAAAAAATCTATTGATTGGACTAAAAAATTTAAACACATTTAAGTTGCTGAAAGAAAAAAAAACAGAACGATTGCATGTACATATAATATTAGTATGGTTTTTAATCGCTAAAGAAATGTTTAGAGGTATCTTCGTGACTTTTTCTATCGTACCAAATTAGTTGTATTAGTTTTTCAACAAATTATCTAACTATCATATATCCTGAAGAATATCATATATTGTTCTGATTTTGTTTACTGCAGTGGATCATAAACTTTTAGGCGTTATAAAACTTGCGTTTAGGTCATATAGTCCCCGTAAATGGCAAAACAGTAGGGTTATTTTATCATCAGCTTATAGTCCGAAGGTCAATCTTGTAGGTACTTATAATCCAGTCTTAAGCTAGTTTAAACTGGATAGTTTCCCGGCAGTTCCGAAAATTTAATAATTTTATTGATTTCGATGTGCTCTTTAAAAACTTTCAAATCCAATTGGCAATCTCATCTCAGCTCAGACTAAGGAAAAGTTTCCTTAGTCTGAGCATCTCAGCGACAATTAATGTCAAACACTCAAAAATGTTGTTGAATCTGTGGACTTTTTCAGCTTGAGACCGAGTTTCTAAGCGAAATGTCCCTTTTTTTTTTTTTTTTTTTGTTTCCGGGGTGGAAAATCCTCATGGATGTCCGCCGCCCTTGGGCGGGCGGCGGGGTCAGACTCTTACTGACTAAAAACCACCCCGGTGTTCCATCTCACACCTACGCCGGGGGTCGCGGGAACGTACGATCCTTCCGCAACCCCCGACTGGACGGCCCGCCGCTGCGGGCCTCTTCGGGTCTGGGGGGGGAGTGAGGTGTTTGACTCCCCCCGCGATGCGAGTTGCCCCTCTGCTAACTTTGCTAAATGGATAAGAAGTCAGTTTGTAAAAACGAAAATGTAAATCACCGTTCGAATGGAGAAAAATTTTATGTACCTACTTAACTTATTATTAAGTGCGGTGCCTTTGTGTCGCGTGCGATTCGTGTCGCGTGTCGCGCCTGCTTCAAGGAGCCCTTATGCTGCTGGGGAGTTAGTTGCGCCAATTCTTCTTCCCAGCTAAAGCACTAGGAGATGGTGAAGGGCGGGCGTTTTGGGGGACTGTCTCATGTAATTTTGGCGTTCAAAAAGTCCTGATGCTCACAGCCTAATTTGAATAAATGCCTTATAATAAGTAAAAATAAAACTTGCGACTTCAACCCAGTCAGCCTCAAATGGAATACCTACGTAAAATTGCGTCATTTATCAACAACCAAAAAAAAACAATAACGTTAGTTAGTCTGATGATTACCTTACATATAAATAAACTTTACCACAAAATAAATTCATGTGAAACTCCCTTATATGGACGCAGGCATTAGTGCGAGTTCCCACTGTTAGAGACGATACGAGAAAATAAAGCATCGTATTTCATCATTATTTTGTATTATAATAATAACACCTTCATAATATCATCCCACTGCAGGACAAAGGCCTCACGAGCATTGATCACCACGCTTGCTCAAGAAGGTTTGATGATTTCAGACTTATGTTGACTATAAGTTCAGGATTCCTCACGATGTTTTTCCTTCACCGATGTCAGTAATGTCCAAGAAAAACTCAGACATTACTTATTCATTGAAAAAGTTACATTTTGTATTTTCACATTTTATAAACAGTCACATTTTGTGTTAGGTAAGGTTAGGTTATTAGTAAAATTTTACAAGTTTATCTTTACATAAAACCTGTGCAGTTTTGGTACATTCAATTTCTGTTCTTTCAATAAGTTTATTTTGTATAGTTCTCAGCGCTTCCATCGTAACATTATTATAATAATTTAGTGTTAATACACCACTGTAAGTTCCCACTTTAAACACTTTTACCGTACCACAACGCGAAGTAACACAAAACTCCAACTTTCTGATGTTATCTGCTCCCCTATTACCCGACCGTGATTAAACAATAGCCGTGTAATCGAAAAAATAATTTGCTCAATTTGTCCAACGGCCTGATTGATGCCCACCCAATTAATACCACCAGATAGAGATGCCTCGATTGTTAACTTTTAACCAAACGTTAATTAGAACTATTTGTTTTGGCCGGGTTATCGCGACGTTCCATCGCCGAGGAACAATAGGAAAGTTCGAATTTTGAAATAATTCGATTACAAAACGAGGTGATAGTGATTTGTTGGGTTAATTATTTTAGTTTTTTAGGCAAAGGTAATTTAATTTTCTATGGCTGTTTAGATTAAACTGTTTTGGAATTAAATAAAACCGCCTTTTGTTTATTTATTTTGAGGTTAACGTTAATAATTGTCTCATTAGTTCTGCTATAATTAAATTACGTAAGAACTACCTACTAGGCATAATTATGTGATAATATTATACGAAAAGGTTAATTTGAAAGCTCATTTGAATCATTCACGGGTTGATAGGGAAATAATATTAGGTACCTAGTGTAATTTATTTCCAGATTAATCCCCCGTAAGCTCAATATTTCGAGACAATAATTAGTGACCATCAATATTCCAAGCTTATTAATTTATTAATCGGTGCGAGAAACACCTAAAAACAATTACACCACATTAGCACCATACAAAAATACCCCAAAACTAACAGTAACCGCTGACATCCATCAACATCACAAGCCAATAGGTAGCAACTGGTTGTCTGGTTGTCTCACGGCAACCCGTGATTGCAGCGACGTGGTTGTGCGACCACCCGCGCGCTACCGAGAAGCACACGTGTAGGATTTGGTTACAAACAGTAGTGTTAATATCACATGCTTTATGGAGTTATGAAAGTACGGTTTCCGTGATAATGTTTGGTACTGTATCTTAAATGCTTTGTGAATTGTTCTGATTTTTATGTTGAGAAAATCTAAGGCTATTTTCTCGCTCTTCAATCAGAATTCATGTAATATTTGGTGAAATTTTCTTTAACATCTGGTAGGTTTATTTATTCATCGTTAGCATAAAGGCTCCTTCGAACAGGCGTGATAGGCGACGCGAATCGAACGCGATGCAAAGGCACCGCTCGACGTGCGATAGGTGCTTTGGTGTCGCGTGCGATTTGCGTCGCCTGTCGCGCCTGTTGTAGGAGCCTTAAATCTACTTGGATCTGTTGTCTGTACATTTTATAGCAACATACATATTTGTTCTGCTTTTATTAAAATACTCGCCTAGTGCAATTCCAACACACATAAACATATACTCACGCTTTCTTCCCATGGGGGTAGGCAGAAACGACAGAACGCCACCTGCCACGATTCTTATACTCCTTTTGCTTCGTTTACGTTCATACATCTGCATATCTATTCACAATCATGAGATATGCTTACGTGCCGAAACGAGCATCAATCAATGTTGTCGCAGGATTCCTTTAAGGTTCCCACAAAAGGGAGCGACGCGACACCGCGACATGAATCTAGTAAAAAAAAAAAACTATGAAAACTTCATGGAAATTGTTCTACATGATTCGCGTTGCGCTGTCTCGTCGCACTGTCGCGTCGCGCTGTCGCGTCGCGTTGTCGTTTCGCGTCTATCTGCGGGAGCCTTTAAACGCTGTTCAAAAACCCGTAACCCGAAAATGTTGAAAGTTTAAATCAAATATACGACCACTATTCTTCCGACGGCTCTTTGCGGTCTACTATGCAAATCAGGTAACCGAATATGTGTCATTTTCGACTCGATAGACTGTCGAATGCTGTGAATAGCCATGCTGGTCAGACACTCACGACGGTCGCGAGCACTACGCACCTGAACCTACTGAAAATCATCACCAATAAGGTCCTTTTAGGCCGTCCCTGTCAGGCGTTTTCGCTCACATCTGCCTCAAATGCGTCTGCATTTCCAACAAAACGCAAAAAAATAATTTGCTTTTGATAAAAGTCCAACATTTCATTCTCATTACAACTTTCACGGCCTTATTACAAAACAAGGTTTTTCTTTTGACATGGTTTAAACCATCGAGTCTGTTTTTGAAATAAGAACATAACTGAAATCGAAATACAGTTCCTTTTACAAAACTGTCAACTTAGTCCGGTCTTAGATTGTCAATTTTGTATTAAGAACTTTACTAAAGTCGGCATAAAGTTCCAAATACAAAAACTAAATCGAATGTGTAGGTTGGGGCTAAAGTTAGATCGTGTTTTGTAATAAGACGGTCAGAGTTTAGTAAAGGGAACAAGTTTAAAAGACTAACCTTGTATGACATAATAAAGGTAAAAGCTAGTAATGAATCATGATTTCTAGAATAAGCACATTACTAAGATCGACACGTGTATGTTAAGTTACAAATTTTATTGCATAAACATCTGATAAAGTGCGCGCAAGATAAGTCTGCGCGCGTGTTTGACCTTGAAGACTATAATTATCTCTGCCAGCACTTTTAATCACTTTCGGCATAATCATGGCGAATATTTACTTTGGAAAACACGGAACACACCACACTCTCTTGACACGAGATATAAACATCGAGATGGACGCAAACGACAATTTCCGATTTCGGCCGGGTGCAGACTTATTTTGCGCACACTCTAGCGTGTGTATCATTTGATTAAGTGAGGTCAGAGAGATAAAGAATCTTTATAGGTATGACTAGATAATATATTGCGATCATCTTGAAGAAATCGTAATCGATCAGTTAATAACGTTGTGCATGGATAATTATTATGGCATCGATTGATCACGTATTCTTCAGCTAAGCCTGGTGATTATGATAACTTTTAGGTACCATAAACATATTTTCACGTCTGTAGTCCCAAAGGGTTTAGCAGAGGTATAGCCCGGTCACAGTATCTGTGCACTTGGCTTTCACCTCCCCGCGTTCGTTGCTTTTTTGCAGACTGTACCGAGAGCGCCGATGTGACGTCACGAAGCGAGGTGCACAGATATTGTGACCGGGTTGTATACTTGTAGAACATCAAAATTTCGCCAGTTATGTTTAAATCTCGTGGAATAGGGGCCTGCCTCGTTGAGCCTGAGCATGAGGTCCTGGGTTTTTCCATCAGGAATCTCTCAGTAGCAGCCCGGAGTCCAGATTTTTTTTTTTTTTTTTTTTTTGCCGGCCGGTTGATGTCAATAGGCTATGATAATTTGTTCATGGTTATGGTCAGTACCAAAGAAACGATGGACGGATTGTGTGGAAGATGTCCTCTCGTAGAACGCTGCTGAGTATAAACCTCGTTTTGATTTCTTTTGCAAAGGTTTCATCAATTTGGATGCTCATTAATGTAGTTAGATTGGGTGATGCACCTGCCGTTAGACTCCATTTAGCAACTCATGATCGTTCATTGACAGTATTCGCCAACTGCCTTAAGAAGAAACCAGAATCATTTGACCATACAAAGTTTTCCGTTGAAGGCTTCAATTCAAGTAAAACTGTCACATTTCCACTGTCCGTCCTACAAACGTCACCTTTCCACTCTCCTTCCTACAAACGTCACATTTCCACTGTCCGTCCTCCAAACGTCACATTTCCATTGTCCGTCCTACAAACGTCACATTTCCATTGTCCGTCCTACAAACGTCATTCCATTGTCCGTCCTACAAACGTCACATTTCCACTGTCCGTCCTCCAAACGTCACATTTCCACTGTCCTTCCTACAAACGTCACATTTCCACTGTCCTTCCTACAAACGTCACATTTCCACTGTCCTTCCTACAAAACGTCACATTTCCACTGGCCGTCCTACAAACGTCACATTTCCACTGTCCTTCCTACAAAACGTCACATTTCCACTGGCCGTCCTACAAACGTCACATTTCCACTGTCCTTCCTACAAACGTCACATTTCCACTGTCCTTCCTCCAAACGTCACATTTCCACTGTCCTTCCTACAAACGTCACATTTCCACTGTCCTTCCTACAAAACGTCACATTTCCACTGGCCGTCCTACAAATGTCACATTTCCACTGTCCTTCCTACAAACGTCACATTTCCACTGTCCTTCCTACAAAACGTCACATTTCGACTGGCCGTCCTACAAACGTCACATTTCCACTGTCCGACCTACAAACGTCACATTTCCACTGTCCGTCCTACGAACGTCATATTTCCACTGTCCGTCCTACGAACGTCACATTTCCACTGTCCGTCCTACGAATGTCACATTTTCACTATCCGTCCTGCAAATGTCATATTTCTACAGTCCGTCCTACAAACGCCACATTTCCACTGACCGTGCTACAAACGTCACATTTACGACCTCTAGGGCTTTAGGCCATTTTCAACTAAAATTGATTGAATATAAATAAACCGAATGTGCAATTCACGTCATAGTGTTGCCACAACTTCTACGTTTCTAAAAGCATAGCTGTCTAATCACTTGTCTCATCTCACACTGAACAATTGTTCCTCATGCTCTAAACAATTGAAATTAAACCCTATTTTGATTTATAAAGGGTTGGTTTTTGATTAAAAGCTGAATCTTTCTCGACCTACGGCCTCACGATCCATTTCATCTCTTCCAAGCATAAACTACATTATAGGCGTCAATTGTTAACAACCTTTCGATTCTCGTGAACCGATAGTATCGATTACGTCGCTTATTTTCTCGCACTAGCGACTCGATTGTTTTATTCGATTCTCACCCGAGGCTTAGATCATGCGTTATTAAAATGTGATAGTGTGAGTACAATTATTTTTGAAGTATTAGGTATGGATTTAAAGGTGTTTGTTAGTCTGGGAATCGAAGATTTATTTGGTTCCCTTGCTGATATACGAGTATGAACATAATATGAAAATATTTGAATTCATAATAAGAACATCAATGGAAGTAAAACTTTAAAAGATTTAGGTAGACTGTTACAGATGACATTTAAGTACGTGAAGAATACCAAGAAGAATATTTTATGTATGAACTTCATGACCTGCTATATTTGATGCAAAAAATGAATTGAATTGAATTCAAGTCAGTGGTGTGGTATAATTTAAAGTCTATAGAACCTACAGCACTATCTGGAAACGAATGAAGCCTTATCTGGCAACTGACGCGATACATAATATTTTCAGGTTAGGATTTTGACACTTGCGTTCGATATCGATTCATCTCATATGACGGATGTTATTAGCCACAATTTATTCTCAGTTTGAACCTTAAAGCTTTTTATTAGGGTTTACTGTCGTGTAAAGGATAGTGGGCGTACTTTTTATGGGCTTATTGTTTAAGGACAGTGTTCGTTTGTTTTGACAGTCAGTGTTCGGTTACGGGTGACTACGATTATGCGATTGTGTGGAGCGTTTTAGATCGACAGATAACGAGAGTGGACACACGGCTCGATAGAACGAAAAGCTTGCTGGCGTTACAACTTTTATAAGTGTGGACTTTATTGCGTGTTTTTGTATTTTATTGAAGATTTTACATAATCATTTTTAGGAAGAAGACATTTAAAGCTGTCAATTAAAAGTCGAGAAACTTTTTGCTAAATCCGCTGTTAGGATGGGATGTGGGGTTTTCCTGTCTTATAACTTTGCTTCCAGTCCCCGAGTTTCGTAATGTACGTCGTGACGATTATCCGTCATTCGTTACTACTTGAGTTTACAGATGTATGGTTAGGTCGTCTTCCAATCCAACCACCTGCATATTTTCATTTCGGTTGTCATTACAGAATTATAGAACGTGCACCGAATTCATTGTGTTTTTTATTTTCTTGAAACTTCAGTTGTATTGTGTATTCTTCCAGAATTCTTATTTCTGAGCTGTCCACTTCTCATACCGGTATATCATAACTAGTAGAACACACATCGGTCCGCGCGTCCGCCTAGCCAGCCGTGTTTTTGTGGCCACCGTTAATGGTCCGATGTGCTGATAAGATAACAACACAATGTTTTACTTTAATTATATACGTGTTTGTGTTAGGTATACAACTATTAATGATTGTTATTACTTTGGTGGCTACTTGGTGATTAAGGGATGGTGATTTGGATTGGAATTGAAAAACGAATATGACGGTAGCTTTGAAAGGTTCAACAAAAAATATCTTATGGCAAAAGCATATCATCTAGATATACAAGGCCTTTGAACAGATTTTTGAAATAACAACAACAATGACAGCTTCATTACTAAAACAAATAAATGTATTGAGGTCATAACAGAGACAGTTAATGGTAGGTACCTACCTAACGTTATCAAACTATGAAAGAGAACTAGAATTGCTGTATCTAGGACTATAACTTCAGTAAATTACATTTGCCAAAAAGCGTACGCTATGTCATTCGAAATAACAAAAGAAATAAGTGCTCAATTCATTTATATTTTAAAGGAAACTAGGCAACACACGCAAAAACACAATACCCAAATCGAAAACCAATTAATCTACAGAAATACAAAATCGTGTTTAACAGTCTAACAGAACGATTGGAAACTCGATAGGTTCGCCTTAATACGCGCCTACGCACTATTGTCTAAAACGCGCAACGCTGCGTATACGCAGATAAAATCGTTTGTACAGAGAACAAAAACAGTGTGCACTGGCTTTATAAGGATTGTGAACGGATCCGAGTATCGTGCGATAGGTCTGGATTTATTTATCTTCAAGCTATGTACGGTGTGGGTAGGGAAACGGTATTAGGCTAAGTGGAGGCTACCTTAGTCGGGGAGATATTGGGGAACTATATGTGCTATAACTGACAGCGTCACCAGTAAAGAAGGAGGAAATATGAATGAGGATATTTCATTTTATAGTCGTGCAAACCTATGACAATGTGATTGGTCAGTAGCTGTCGTAGAACACCTGGCGTAGTTATGTTATTGTCGGATAGATGGAACCAGCTTGCAAAGACTCGAATCATAGCTGGTGATAATGACTCTCATTGTCAATTTCTGTGTTTATATCTCTATCATGATATCATTGATAAGTTGTCTCTTCCTATTGCTTATTATCCTTTTCTTCTGTCCCTGTAGGTTTATCTTCCACTTGAACGTTGCTGGTAAACAGCTCTTAGGTACCTACTTCTTCTGCTATATCGCTATCTGCTCTGTTTGACATCGCCACGCTTATGTTAAATGCAACACTTTGCAACAATCGTCAGTAATTCTGATTAAGAACTTTCCCTTTCACATGTAGGTACTGGCAGCACAATTCGGAACATTTAGACAATACATTTATACAATAGCCGAAAGGCAGATTTTATCAAACTCATTATTGCATGTAGGTACGTATTTTACACGTCATTATCTATCAAAATGGCTGACAATTTGCCTTTACATGTCAATGTTGTACAAACACTTATTCAAACGTATTTCAAAAGTACCTGGTGTTGTCAAAAAGCCGATTTTAATCTTCTGAAATTATCGAGTAATCGACGTTACGCTGCGCTCGCGCCGGATGCCAGACCAAAGCTTTATGACGGGACAAACTTAGCTCGAAAACTCAAAAAACATCACTTTAACTCTTATGTTGAAGAAATAAGGTTGATTGATGATTAAGTGGGATGCACAAGGAAAGTTTGTATGTCTTTGTGTCATAATAACAGTAACCTGTCATGGTGTGACATTTTCATAGATTAAAATCGCGCTATTAAACGACTGTGCGATGGAATAGATGATAGAAAGATGGTTTATTTAAATAGTGGACGTGTTTTTTATCTAATGGTACTAGTTATGTGTAATGCCATGTTTTAAGCCGTGTAGTACCGGTTTCAATTGTGTCGTTTTTGTCATTGAATAAAGGAACTTCACCTTTACTTGGGTAAATTGTATTTTTAAACTATTTAATAAAGATATTGCAGCTGATAATAATATATACTCCAAAATACAAATTTAGTTCCACAATATTCACACCACAAATACCATAATCGCGATCCAGCCAAACACTACCCGCCATTGCAACACTGTCGCCATCTATTGATCAGAATTTCCATTACAATGTCTAACACCACCAATAGAGGTCGCTGTTCTAAAATTTAGTTTGCAACAAACGATTATTCGACTGACTTATGTGATTGTTGCAAGCCCTACCCTTTGTTTCAAGTTTCGAATTTCGATCGATCAATTTGCGGAGTGTTGTATGATTTAAGACCTGGCGAAGGGTCGTGCTGATGCTGGATAGGGCAGCTCACAGGTTATAATTAATTTTTGTTTTTGTTAGCACGCTTGTTTGAACTATAAAACTAATAAATGATACTCGTTTGATTTAAAAGCGAGTTTTGTTTCGATAGTATTTGTTTTAGAATTTGTTCTTTATGTGTTGGGTTGTGCGTGAGGAAAAATAGAGGGAATTGTTTATGGGTATCTAGTTTAGAAAAGAGTACTTATGGGTTTGTCGTTTTTAATTTAAAGAAGGTAGAGTAGTGTACTAGTGTTTAACGTTAAGCTCATAGCAGAACAAGGAAGAGAAGAGGCAGCAGATTTTGAGATTTTGAATACTCCATTTGATTGAAACTTTTGAATTTCATTGGGAAATGCCAATAGCTGTTATGCAGTTTGGCAGACTTTATGAAAGTTATTATTAATACATATTTTGAATAAATATCGCTTTTGAATAATAGTTGCTGCAGCTAGGTACAACTTAGCCAGATGGTACACTCCGACGAGCCACAGTGCGACTGTGGAGCCACATCACAAACGATGCATCAGCTCTTGTCGTGCCCTCTGTATAAAAGCACCTTCACTATGGAAAACCTTTGCAAGCCCAACGCTAACACTGTCGAAGTGGCCGAATTCTGTTCGAAGCTTATATATAACTAATAAAAGGGAAACATCGATACGACGAAGAAGAAGAATAAATAAATAATTTAAAAAGAAATGATTAGACGGCCTTACTTTAGATTTGTGTATAGAGTTTAGAAGATTATGGTTGCTTTCTTCCTAGACAAGATGAGACATTTGTGTTGTGCTCATTATTAAAAATCTTCTAACTAAGTACAATATAGTTTTTTTTTTTTTTTTTAAACGTTGCCCCACACTAGGAATTTCTCCTGTATCGTGGGTGCGTTTACAAACATTTAAACTCACATACACAAACAGCCAGACCCGGAACAACTACTTGCAGGTCATACAAATACTTGTTCCGTGCGGGAATCGAACCCGCGACACGCTGCGCAGCAGTCAATCGCTTAACCACTGCGCCAACCGTGTCGTAAACACAGACAGTTTACACACAGACTGTCCAAAATTCAAGAGGGGCTAAAATAAATCCACTAAAATTATCATCATCTTAAATCAACTGACCAAGTAAATTAAAAACATCGAACAATACCCTGATATTAAACTTAAACACACTCAGACCAAGTGTTGGAATGTACCAACAAAATAAGTAATAAGACAATAAAGTACCTGTTGGCAAATGTTACCGATACGAAGCACCACAATCTGCTCACCGGCCCACAATCTTGCCATCGGTAATTTGGTAATAAAATGAAAATACGTTCGGCTCTTATCTATAATCCACTCTATATAAATATCCTTCACTATATAAACATTCACAAAACCCCTTATAACATCTCAAGCCACACACATCCCCCAGACGATTGTGAACCTTTACGACCAAACTGAATCATAGCGGTCATTATCGAACGTTAAGTACTCATTCGAAAGCAATAAGGATCAATATTGTTTGATCGTCAAAACGCTGTTCTCCTTTCGCGGATTCGTTTCGATTTCGCGTGGCTGCAAATTTAATTTTCTTTAATAAGCTGCTTATACTTGGATCAGAGGAACCTCAACTTTGTTTAAGAAGCTTTAGGGTTTGAAGTTGTGGGTTGTGCTGCCCTGTGTTGGAAGGCATGTATCGCGATAGAGAGCATGTTTCATCGGTCCCGATGCAAGTGCAGATAGGGGCCCCGCCCATGCTTTTTTCGTGGTTTCTCTTAAGCAACAATGGGGTGATCTGCTAACTAAATAACGAGTGAGATACATCTCGAGGAGGCGATGTGCGAGAACAATGTTCGCTTTTATTTTCTTCTGATGGTTCGCTCTCTGATGCGATGGTTCGACGAAACGGGTTTCTCATTTTTATAGCGGTTGGTTTTGAATGATTGAAGGATCTTTCGAGAGTAAGGTAGGTACTTGGGTGCTGGGTGCGCGTAGGCATCCGAATGAATAGACTGCTATTGCATTTGCTGTACAATTGTGCGAGCTTTTGCATTATTGTTAGGTGCAACCATTGTTGTTTTGAGGTAAGTCGCTCTAAGTCGAGGCAGAGGCACAGAATACATTATAAGGCAGAGGCAAAGTACCTACTGTATTCTCTTTCACACGTCCCATCATAATGTCACCAGTAATTGTCACCTCTTTTTGACGCAGCAATTTGTGTATTTTTCGCAATTGGGCTTCTTAATCCTCAGCATCGTCATTTTAACCTGTAACTTCACTGCTAGGGTCCGCACAAATTGTTAGTGATTCCGAAAGACCTTCCAAAAATTTTCAGGAAAACTTTAAATAAATAGGTTTTTTTTTATCCAATATTGAATGATACTCATGTAGGATAAACCCATCAGTGCCAGACTAAGTTTAGAAGGACATAGTGGGTACTATTTCCTTGTAAGCTTGCCTATAGCGAATACAAATAATAGCATCACTTCGACAAACACACCATGATTTGCCTAGTAACAGATCGATGTTTAAACATTGAACAAATCCCTTTCAGTAATCACGAGGAAACTTCCAACAAATTTATCGATACAACGCGTGTATAATATTCCGTTAAATTTGTCATTTTATCCTGTATTTTAATTAACCATAGGGCTTTTTCCTGTTTTAATCACGTTGTTACGTGTTTGTTTGCTTCGTCCTGTGATTAGAACAATTTGATTCACAGAATGTTGGTGAAGGAAAATATGTGTGGATTAATGGTTGGTAAATGAGTTTAAGGACAAAGGACGATTTTTTTGTTATTAAGGAATTAGATGTTGATTGGTTTTGTTATGGTTTGTTACTGAAGGTTTTGTAGGTTGATTTGAGCTTAATTTCTGCGTTATGAACCGTTCCGTAGCTTTTATCAGGAATTGCATTATTTTAATGGATGGTTTAGAAGATGTACGTATTTCTCTGTAGCCAATAACTTTGTCATATTATTAGGTATGTATGCATTTAAACAGCAGCTTCTTGGTGTCTTCTGAACAAGCTTATAGTAAGCTAAGTAAACTGAAGCCAGCCAAGTAGGTATTTGTTTTAATTGAGACAGTAATTGGAGCTTTTACTACCACATATAATAAATTGTGGATATTTTTGATTTGGGTGTGTCATGGAAAACTTTGACACTGAAATGCTTTCCTAATCATGAGCGAAAGAATTTGGATGGAGATGATCTCACAATCATCTTGTCGATTCGTCAACTTTTTTTCTGTGGGTAGGTAGATGTGGTAGCCGGGAGACACAAAATACTATAAGTAGGTAGAGTAGGTATTACGAGGATCTTTTTGAGTCTGAATGTTATCTGTATTAATGAAATTGTCACAGAAATTGTATTGACTATACAAGATAGCGGTGTTAGTTCAGATTATGACCACGCGCCAAGTAAACCTCATAGCGTCGTAATTATAAGTATAACTCCATCAAACTCGAACAAATAAACAACTTATCTTTCAAAGTTTCAAACCATAAACTCAACGGGCAGTTTCCCGCGCAAAACACAGATGGCGCTGGTCTCGTTCCCGCCAAACCGGCATCATGGCTGGTGGGAGGAGCCCCGCGAGCCTCCGCCCCAGAGGCCTAGCTCTTGAAGTTTCACTTGCAAACTTGATTATTGTTGCATGATGTTGTAATAAAGAAAAAATACAGATTATTTGCTGAGTCTAAATATAAAAGTTGGTTGTTGATTGGTTGTGTGTGTGTGTGCAAGTGTAAGTTTCTAGGATGATTTGATTGATTGAGTTCACATAATCACATGATCGTGATTAATAGCTAAATCACATTATAATCGATTGGAGATTATGAAGTCCTTTGCTAATTGTACAATCTATTACTTAAAGGTAAGTAAGTACCATGATTAGATACTCTTTCTTATTTTCAGATAGTTTGTTTATTTTTCGTAGACTTTTAAAGAGGAAAGTTAAGTTAAAAACCATTGCTCTCACACTTCCTTAGCTTTGCTTTTGTGACCAAAAATGTTGCTGGTTATTTGATCAAATAAGTTTGAAATGCTCAATAAAAACCAAAAGCTTACAGGATGTTTACTGCCCATCTGCTTTTACATAAACCCCAAAGCATTTTATTTATTTAAAAACCGACTATGATAAAAGCACGTTAAGCCGTTAGTCCCGGCTGTCATTAAATTTAGTAGATCTTCGACGGACGTTATGGGTAGTTAGAAGCAACTATTAGCTTCATCTTTCTGACTGACCGACCCCTTGACAATTCAAAAGTGCCTGTATAATTGGTTTATTTGAAACAAATGCCTTGAGTTTGACTTTGACTTTGAGTTTGAAGCCCAAAAGTCTGCATCTGCGACACGCAGTCTTACCAAAGGGTAAAATGTTACCCAGAAACTGGGTTGTCGCTCCATGTAAAATACTGGTATTCAGCTGCATCCGGTTAGACTGGAAGCGGACCTGGAAAAGGGTAGGCAGATTGATTGGTTAATGCTTGATAAAATTGGCAAAAACACGCCGCACCCATAACAAAGAATATCCATTTTCCCTAAAATCCAAATTAAAAATCTCTCCCCGGTTATTGTCAACAAAGTGATCTCGTCTCCATTGATCAATGATGTTCGATGTTGTACAAACAAATTAGCGCCGGCGGCGACTTGACAACGCTCTTATTAAGAAATTAATCGAGACGGATGCTTAGGGCTGCCAGCTTTGGGTGGCGCAGCTTTTATGCAGACGCTACGGCTTTTTTCCATTGATTGTAATTTTTCCAATGCGAAGGTACGAAGGAATCAATAACAGTTTGAAAGTTCCGGATTAAATTATAGAATTAGTACCCAGGCGTTAATGTGTCAGAACCAAGCTTTTTCCAAAACTCTATGAGCCACTGGGTGGTGGTGGTTAAAGTCAAAGTCAAAGCATTTATTTCAAATAGGCACATAAAAGGCGCTTTTGAACGTCAAGATTTATATTTAAATAGAACTGATTCTAGTCGCCCCTTCCAAAAGGTAGTTTCGTATGGAGAAGAATGGGCAAGAACCTCCACCGTTACTCTTTTAAAATTTGTTACAATATTTTGTATACATTAATTATATAAGTGAAGACGAATGCACCTATAATAAAGATCACCCTACCACAATAGGTAAAAAGAATTTAATAAACGTAGAAATTATAAATAAGTTAATTAAGTGATAGATACATGTTGTTCACATATTTACAAACATTGTAAAAGTATACGATTTCCCAAATTAAGTAAACAAGTGTCAGTGTGTGAGTTAAAGTGATCACAGAATGTAAATCAATGTCATAAAAATAATAAACTATACAATTAAAGTAGCAACAAGTTTAATTTTGTCTAGACCCTAGATTGTCCTATGGAGCTGGACCAGCATGTTTCCAAGCATTCTTATCTTGGATATAATCCTCTAATTTGTAATATGCTTGTTTACACAGTGAGCTTTTTATATGAGTTTTAAATTTTCTCTCATTTAATTGCAATATCAGAGGTCAGATTGCAAGGTCAGATAGGCAGTCGCTCCAAATAAAATACTGGTATTTAGCTGAATCTGATTAGACTGGAAGCCGACCCCAACAAAGTTAGGTAAAGCTTAGGCAGATTGATTTGACTACGTAGCGTACGCACTTAGGTATGTTACTCGGCAAATAGTGTAAATACCAAACTATGTACAACGTGCGATAATTTTCGCTAGAATTACAGTATTAGTTATTCATGGTTCTCCTTCAATAGTAAATTACTTACCAATTGCAATCATGAATCTAAATCCTACAATTAATAAGTGCGATTGTCAAGACGGTTCTTTTTTTAAATTTTTATTTAAGTAGAGTTTTGGCAGCCCTACACGATCGCGCTGCGGCCCGCGCCGACGCATATAAATTAAGGATTTGCACATTATGTTTCATTTTTCAAGTTGGTTAACGTCCCCCATTGACACGCGGTTGGCGGACCAGGACGATTTTCAATAAGATTGGGGGGTAATGAGTTTACAGACCGATCTGTTTGGATAGCGATATTGAAAGTAGGGGAGATATTCAGAGGCTGGGTTTTAAAAGTTAGTATTTTCTTGGGGTATTGTCAATAGAAAGCCAAAGATATTTTTTCAAATATGTACGTTTCACACTTCGTTATTTAACCGCTTACACTTTTCTTCTTCCTAAAAGTATTTTTCTTGAAAACTGTTCGATATCCCGTAGATATCGTAGCAGTATTCAATCAATGAATTTCAAATTCCAGTTCTTTGCACATTTAACGAAAGGATTCATAAGAGAAATCACGTTTTTTTTCTGACACATGCAAATCGTTTTTTTTTTTCATAAACCATTATCTTTTTCCAACCCTATTTATTTCTTATTTTTTCTTTAATCATAGTAACAAAAACCCGTCCTCCCAATACACGTAAACTTTAATACCCAACAGCGTTCAAAACACAATCACAAAACATCATTAACGTATTAACTGCTTAAAATTCGCGATGACGTTTCTCTCGCGATTTGTAAACATGACGTCACGTCCGGTGAGGCTGTGGCGGAAATTCGACCTCTCCCATCTTTGAAAGGGCGCAGAGAGGGGGGGGCTGATGGAGTGTGATCTTGTGCTGTATCACGAGTAGTAAGGGGTATCGGCTAGACAGTGTTTTGAGGGTAGTTTTAGCAGACAGTATGATATAGAAAAAAAAAACTAGTTTTTGTTTTTAAAACAAGTGAGCATTATTATTTCTCGAAAAGAGCTGTCTAGTTTTATATTGGTGGATAGAGGATAACAAAACTAGGAGCTGCACTTTGACGCAGTGATATCACACGGCGTAACAAATTTTCCATAAATGTCCACCTTGCGGTTTTGTTTACTTATGAAGCAATGGATTAACAATATCCTTCAAAATAATTAAGATTACAAAATTGCTAAATTGCAATTTTACGCAATTAGGGCGCTCGACATAGGCCTCCCCCAGTTAGGGCACAGTTCTTACGAGTTTATAATTATATTTACAAACTCGGTTGTTCTTAGCATTTTTTGTATAAGAAAATAATGAATTAAAAGCTTACTAACCTAGGCTAACGCCTTTCCGAATAAACGATGAGCGTGTAGCTAGCAAAACTTTTTACAAAATTTAGAGAACAGTACAAAGTTACACCTTCAAAAATATTTATTATGCACATTAACAGATAAAAATCTCGCATTTAACAAAACGCAACGATTCCAGCGTAATTTCAGTTAATAAATAGATTCTCTTCCGGAAAGCCAGGTACACGAAGAAAAAATATAATTAACTTAATTGGAGAAAACGTCTAAAAAGGTATTATAATTCACCTCTTAATGCGTCCACCGGTTTTGTTAATGTCCCAAGAAATAAAAAAGTTGCCTTTAAAAATATATTTCGCGTAATGACTTCGTGAAGGTGATAGAACATGGAAGACTTTTTCTGTTTATTTAAGGGGGGAAGGTTATTAGTTAATTACTTATGACGACGCAACGTGTGTCGATACTCTTGCGACATCCCATCTTCCTGGCTCAGCGTGCTGTGCTGGCGCTGCTGCTGCGGCTGCGGAAAACCTCAAGCGGCGAAAATATAATAACTTTACCTATCGGTAATTATATTTTCGAGCCATTTGTGGTTAAAACCCTCGGGCCGATGGGTCCGATTGCTCACGGTTTGTTCAACGAAATCTCCAAACGGCTTGTTGACTCTTCCCGTGACCCAAGGTCTGGCCTTTACCTTGGCCAGAGGCTTAGCATTGCCATACAACGTGGCAATGCCGCCAGTCTCTCGGGTACATTACCAGTCGACAGCGATGCGAAGGCATTTTTCGACGTCATATTTTAATTAGTTAATAGTTTTAGTTAGTATACGTTATTATATTTTAATTTTAATAGTTTGTGAATAGTTTGTGTTTTAATAGTTATTTAGTAAAGTTTTTGTGAATATAATAAACCCCATTGACGTTTCCTAGGAATGATTTTAACATTTTCATGTTTTCTGGCTGTGGAAAAGATAATAAATTGGTTCTATTTTATTACTTATGTGTGAATTGTTAGTTTTGTTAGTAAACAAGGCATTTGCGGATATAGGGGAAAACAAAAATCAGTTTTTCTTACAGGATGTTTTCATTAATAAACTTGTTGCTATGTACAACCAAGTACCACAAATAATCATAATCAGCCTATAACCGACCGACTGACTGGCCGGTTGGCGCAGTTGGTAGCGACCCTGCCTTCTGAGCCGCTGGTCCCGGGATCAATCCCAGGACAAGTCAAACATTTGTGTGCATGAACATGTCTGTTTGACCTGTGTCTGGGTGTGTATATGTACATAAGTATGTATATCAGTCATCAGGTTACCGTAGTACAGGCTATGCCTAGTTCGGGACCTGAAGACCATGTGTGGATGTTGTCTCATATTATTATTATAATGTTCCCACTGCTGGGACACAGGCCTCCTCTCGGTGAGAGGGAGTGGGTCGTAATCCACCACGCGTGCCCAGTGTGGGTTGGTGGATGTCACATGTCTTCGAATGTTTGGTTCTAGGACATGCCGGTTTCCTCACGTACCACACTTCAACAGTTATTTTTCGACAGTAGTTTGTTTCGACAAGTTTTTAACAATTAATTTCCTTTTTTCAGGTAAGTGTAAATTGCAGCACTTACTGTCATTGGACTTAATCTTCATGGTTACGTAAGTAAAAACTTACACAACTCATTGACAAAACCTCTTTGTTTTAATTAAGATTAGCAATTCTAGCTCTTATCAAAGTATTTGTTACCAGATTTTCAGTATTTATTTTGCCTGAAAGATGATGGATGCCTTCTGGGTACTTAGAATTGCACTGCACATCGAGAAATAACAAAAAAAATAAAAAAATGGCACTAAAACCCAGCTGGTCAGTAACGCTGCGTCATAAGAAAGAAGGCCGTAACTGACAATTTTGTAAAAAAATGGTTCTTAACATATTCGGAATCAGTATTTCTTTGCTGATTCCGAATATGCTATCTTAAGGTACACAAAAACACACACAAAGCTGTAACTCGTAATATATTATAGATATTATCATAGCGATAGCCGTTTTGCGTGGATGTGACGCATGTTTCCCCCAACCTTTTCATATTGTCAGTGTTTGTGTTATTTTTTGCGTCATGTTTACCGCAAATAAACGCATTTTCTTTCTTTCTTTCTTCTTTCATAAGGATATTGACATAAATTCTGGTTTTTTAATCCGAAAAGCCTTAATTACACAATAACGGCCTTTTGTGTCAATTATTGTTCAAAATAAAGACTATAATTTTTTACGTGTTTAAAACAAGAATCACTAACTAAAACCAGCCTATAGTAAATCGCGGACCTTCGTTTTAGATAAAACTTCAATTATCTCAGAATCAACGTTGACGTAATTACGGCCTTCTTTCTTATTTTTTCTATTTATACATAGGCTACATATTTTTCTTTTGTTTTAGGTTGGCTGTGAACCTAGGCTTACAATAAACATAATTTAATTTAGCTCATGTGGTGTTTACCTTTAAGTAATTGTTACACTGTTCAAAGTTTTTAAATTCATACATGTTATTTTTTGTCAACATGTTTGTGTAAACAATTGCTGGTGAACCAAATAAATAAATAAATGACGGCAGAACAGGCTACGTAAGGCCATAAGATACTTCCCTCTTCTCCCTAATTTCCCCAACAAACCTACATTTCCCCCATTTTTCTTCCACATCATCATACAGCAAAACAAAAATTACCCGCACGAAACGATAATTTAAAAAAAATGCAGTAAAACAAACTTTACGCCAGTACAAAGCACACAGATACCCCACTTCGCATGTTTAAGCCGAGCCAGCTTAACAATTGTTCTCCGCACACGTCGCTTGCACATTATGGTAGCGCATTTGAATTGTCTGAATAGATTAAAAAGTTTGCAACATGTGAGCTCTTTTGCTGTATTGATTTGTGTTTGTTTGTTTGTTCAATTGTGCTGGAGCTTTTTTTGTTCGGATCTTATCTGGGCGTTTTTGTTCTGAGGTCGTAGGTGTGGGTTGTAGCTGTGTTTTTGTGAGTGCTGAAAGGTTACATGTCATGATACTTTTGTTGATTTAGGGACGTATCAATACTATCTTTGTATTGGAGCTTCAGTACTGCAGCATCTGCAGAAAAGCGACTTCCTCATTCGGAAATATTACGTATTGGTAGCATTGTTTTGAAATGTCTGAATTTTATTTAGTGACACACTTACTAGAAACTTGTAATCCGTTTGCTGGATAGGCATACATTAGATGCTTTTTAAATAATTTTCATTAGTTTTTTCGTTTCTTATGTCAACTGTCATGTCTGGTGGGCAACTGCCCGACGATTGTTGTCGGAAGATTGTCTACTCGTATATGCTAGTTGCGCGGTAAACTCTGTTTGCGCGATGCAGGATTTTGCGTGACGTCATCGTCAGTGTGACGTAGTTCTCATGTGGCGATGTAGATACCGCTACAGTACTAAACAATGTATGTTTTGCTGAGCGAAACCAATACATGTTAATGTAGAGTAGGTAGGAGCTACGGACATTTAGCACCCTGCATAATATGTAATTTTACAGGGATAGTGAAACGAAAACAGCATCATAGTGAAACGATCGACGTCTCTCTGATGGTGGCTCGTGTGTTGGATCAATTGGTTCCCAAAAAAATGGTTGAACTGGAGGGTGTTGATCCACGCCTCATGTTCGTAAACGGGCGACGTCGATTTAACGGTTTTTTTTTAAATCCGATATTATGAATTATTTCTTCATTTTCTTTTACATCGTTCTCACATATAGAAGCAACAAGAATAATGTACCCAGGATTTTGTAATATCTTCATTTAAAAAAGTGTCCTTGGAGTTTCTTGCCCGTTCTTCTCCATAGAGATCTACGTTTTGGAATGGGCAGCTAGCTTCAACTTTCTGACTAACTGACCGACTCTTTGACAATTCAAAAGTGCCGATAAATGGTTTAATTGAAATAAATGCTTCAAGTTAGAGTTTGAAATAAAATCCAAAAATTGTGACGGCCAAACCCTTCTACACCAACTTTCAAATGTATCAACGCCAACACCCAAACACAAATTGCAAAACAAAATCCACCTGTCATATCCTTTCATCATCCATCTCCTGAGCGTCCAAGCGTCCCGTAACCTTCCCGTATCCGTCCCAGACCAGTCCCGCCCTGGAGTCATCCCGCCCCGGGATCGTGCGCGTCTCGCCGAGGAAATTAACACGATACGCGTTCCGCATACGAATTGCGTCCGCCGTGTGTTCGCGCAAAAACTTGGAACGATTGGGATCTGAACATCTGGCGGGGATGCTAATGTAGATAATATATAGAATAGGACGTATGTTATTATATGGTGTGTTTATAGGTGCAGGTGGATAGGGGTGAAAAGGACTGTTGAAAGCTCCGAGATCGATTCAGATATTCAGTAAAAATTCTGGACATACCCCATAAGTTGATAGTTAGGTGTTTTCTAATCTAAAGCTAGTGTTGCACCTAGTACCAATTTGAATAAGAATATTTTTTTTGCAGAAAATTGAAGTGTTACCAGTTGTAAACGTTGGTGGTTTAATGTACAGTCCATATTTTGCCTGTCTAAGGCATGTAAATTAATTTTAAATGAATAGGTACATAGGTAGGTACTTATTTTAATAAGTGCAAAAGCAGTTTATATCTTATTTTGATACTAAGACCTTGCGATCACAATCAGCATGATTGTGCACAAAAGACCTGAGTCCATTGCTGGACATTAGACCTTACCCAAATACCATCACATCGAGCGGTTCTATGCTGTACAGCGTTGCCTGCATTTTTTGGGTTTTAAAATTATTACATTGGTTATGGGTACCATACTTCAAACTCTGTCTCAATCTCAAGTAGGTAGTGTACTTATACCCTACACCTATGAACGACACTAACAATAATTAAATAAACCCATTAAAACAACAGTTACAAACACATAAACATAACAACATTCCTCTATAAACCAACCGAGACTACATCACAGCGAAGTCCGAGCAACTGATAAAGTCATACACTTTCTTCGAGACAACGAAAACAAAATGGTATAAATTTTTGCCCTACACTGTATTCAAAGCGCAGTACTAGTACAAACAACTGCACGGTATCCCGAGTCGCCGCGATAACGCTGCGATAGCGCCGCGATAACGTTGCGATCACGTTACGCTATCGTCCGAGTCACATTGTTCGATATCGGCGACGTGCACTTTCGCTAGATATGTAGGGGTGGCGAGTGTGAAATGCAGTTTTTAAGATGCACTTTATTTATTATTCAAAATTGGCAGAGAGAAGAAGGGCCTCTACCAAATGCTTATTTGGGAGAGTACATTTTTTTATACTAAATCAAAAGGAGAATATTATTGAAGGCTACATAAATGACTCCCATTCTTGATATTGAAGAGAAATTTCTCAGTCAGTCTTCAGACAATTCTAATTAAGGCTGACACTTCGACATAAGCCAAGATAAATGATTTTATTTCTGTAAGTAGGTTTGAACAAACACTTTTACACGTCAATCATATTTTTTTTAAACTAGATTAGGTCGGCGTTTCCTATCTGACTACTCTGAGAAGAAAGGCCGAAACATAATCGGTCACAGTCTCTTTTAAAGTCCAGCCAGAATCTTGGTCAGATCATGTGAAGGCTATGTAGATCGGTGTCTGCAATGGTCTTTTGAGGAAAGAACCACACAGGTTGAGTGGACCTGTCCAGTCAGTGCACGCAATTGTCAGTAATCGTGCAGCTCAACTTAGACTCAAGGAGCTCAACGATTCGACGAACAATACCAAAGAATGGAAGAGAAACGGCTTATAACAGGGGAACCATCAACCACCAATAACCAACGAAAAATTTCAAGGCATTGGGGTCCCGAAATTACTGAATCCATGGTAACAAGTTGCGAGTCCCTGCCACCCTATATAGAATAGAATAAAACAGAATAGAATAGAATACTCTTTATTATGTACACCAAAAATTTACAGATATAAATGTAGAAATTTTACATAGGGTGACATAATAGGCGGTCTTTTCGCTAAAAGCGATCTTTTACAGACAACCTTTGGATGGATTAAAGAGAGAACGAGAGACAATACTGCAGGTAGTCAGTGTGTACCAATTACATATACAATAAATACATAAAACATATACTTATCTACATATATATATATATACAATATTAAACATGAAACCAGAGCAAGGAAACCATATGTATTGATTATGTCTAAGGAGAGAGGAAGTGTTTTTTTAACTAGAATTTTAAATACTGTATATAATATACTATAAAGCATTTTCTATTCCTTTTTTCTGAGTGACAGGTAGACTTTTCTTGCTGAGCCTTGTCCGTATCAAGTGTAGCAACTGTGTGCTCACGTTACCCCTCTACCTAATTAATTATGAAGGTATTGTAGACTGGGCTGTAGCCAACAATTTGTTCTTTGATGAAACGTGCTCATTAAAGTCGCAAAGTATATTTGTAAAGAAATAATTACATACCTATCATTTCTTTAATTTGAATTTGCCCGCGCTCATTCGCACGATACGATACGATACGATAGATTGTACGAATGTAGGAATGAATGACTGACGGAGGTGAACTGAGATGAGAGTGTCTTGCACCTGTCATTCTGTTAAGTGAATTAGAGGTTAAGTATAAAAAAAAAACTATTGTGTGAGATAAAATACCTGAAGGATTTAAAGGAGACGATATTGGTGAAATTAAAAGTTATGAATGTTTTTTTCTCTATTTACAGGTAAAGTAATATTTTGTTAAGCATTAGGTTGCTTACTTACTTTATAAAACAATAAAAATCTCTATCTACAGAAACGCAGGTCAGTTTATTTACGGGTGTTGATTACTTCATATAAGTTATCTTATATAAGTATTCAAAACTTTCATACAAGTACCCCATGATCCTAGAGTTTTGTCGTCATGGAAAAAACCACCCTCTTTCAAAATCCTGGCGCACACAGCCCTACACCGCGATGTAACTTACAGGCGATAGTGCATTGTCCCCGATAAAGTTGTTATTGGTTGATAAAGAGAAAGTCGCTATCGGCCGAGCTTATTTGTAAATATGCCACTTAATTAGCTATTTAAGGTGACATGATATCAAGATACTGGTGTTTTTGTCTCGTTTTCTAGTAGACTTGTGGGTTTCTAGGTAACTTATACCAAATTGACCTAAATAGTTGACCATTTATAACATAGCAATTATAATAAACATAATCAGGCTATGATATTCCCACTGCTGGGACTCAGGCCTCGTCTCTATGAGAGGGAGTGGGCCATAATCCACCACGCGGGCCCAGTGCGGTTTGGTGGATACAATTACTTAACATGCCAATTACTTAAAATGAATTCAATTTTTTTGTTGGAAAAGTCGGGATAGGGTTGCCACACAAAAAACAAGCAATGTTCGGCGTCGAGGCAGAAGAAGAAAATGTTTTCCAGTGTTTGTTAAGTACTTATAAGGTTTTCTAACCGTATCCATTCTTAGTGGCTCAATTTAACAAGGGCATCCGTTTCTCCATATTATTTCATTGTAATATTTAAAAAAAAATACAAAAAATATTATCACCACTTCTTAATATTTTCTAACTGCAGGACAAATGTCTTTTCTAAAACAGAAAAGAAATAAAATCAATCGACATAATAAAGAAAGAAAGAAAGAAAAATATTTTATTTGGGACACGCACAGGAATTACAAACAATAAAAAAAGAACATTAAATCTAACAAAATCCTGAAAACAATAAAAGAAGAATATTCATGCTTTTAAGTTTATCAAAGATTATAATGCTTGCCTTAATTTGTTGGTGTAGTGTTTACATTTGGCTGATCGGCTTTTTGACCCTTAGGTATAACTTCCAATTCTGCTTACCCAATAACAGCAAATTAATAAACACTGCAGTAGCACATATTCTAAGAACTTAATGAACATTACCTAGTGTTGATAACGTGTTTTGACTCGTTTATTTTTATCAACGCTTGAAAAATGTCTGCAACTCACAGTATGATTATAATACGAGAAAAAGAATGACTGTGTGCATGTGGTCCTGTTTGATACTATGTACATATAATCATGATTATTTATAGAAACTGTGGCAAGTGACAGCCCTGGCGACCGAAAAGAAAAAACGAACTGTGTCCAAATAAACGTTATTCTTTCTTTCTTTCTTTATATTCTGGCCTGGTTTTGGATTTTCTGTGACAATGAGTGTATAAGGAAATAGTGTTTTATAGTTGAACTGATATTGACTTGACTTGTTTGTTGACTGATATGATATGATAATTCATTTCTTTTCACATCTTTTAGGCTCTCTCAAAGGCAGATTCTGGCGGTCTTTACGTATAGCGAAAAACAAGGACTCATTCTGAAAATACTCTCGTAGAACATAACTCCATATCCACTGTCGCATGCTAGGTTTAAAATAGCCATTAAATAACTAGGTATCATAACCTCAATAAAAATTGCCACAAATGGTTGTTATAGGGTTATACAACTATTTCAAAATGTACGTCTGGCGCACCACAACCATTTTGCTGATTCGCTTTTTCCACAAGAGAAGAACAAGAATTTTTAAATGCACATGTTTAATCACACTATTTTATTGAAGGAGATTTGTCCATCCGTGGCGTTAAATTTAGCTAACTGGATTGGATCATTGAGTTCCCTTCAAAATGGTTGAGCTGAATGGTGCTGATCCATACGTCATGTTCGTGAACGGGCGCCGTCAGTAGGCACTAGTCATTTCTTAGCTGCCACGGCTTATTTTAATTCCATAATTGTTTTTATCTTTTTATTACGGACGCTTTTAACGTGCACGTGTTTCTACATCGTTCTCACATGTATAATATACAACATGAATCATTCATGTAACCACTTTTTTGTAACAATATTTTGATTTAAAAGAGTGTCCATGGAGTTTCTTGCCCGTTCTTCTCCATAGGTACCTACTGCGCTTTGGAATGGGCAACTAGCTTCATCTTTCTGACTGACCGACCCCTTGACAATTCAAAAGTGCCTGTAATTGGTTTATTTGAAATAAATGCTTTGAGTTTGAGTTTAACATTTAACACAGCCACTAATAGACAAACCAACTCAAAAAGAGCACAATATAATCACCTGTATACCAACCATTCAGCCATTTAGCGTTTGGTCGTTAGGGGTTGAATAAAAATCGCAATAATCTCCTGATCAGTTAAGGCCGGTGTAATGGCGAATAAATCAGCTGGTATCAACGTTACGCCGCCTCTGTCAATAGCTTTGAGGTGGCCGAGCCTGTTGGATTAGAGAGGAACGGACGGTCAATTAATTTGTCGGGTTCATTTTACATGAGATTTAAAACAGCTTGTTTTTAGGGACTCGCGTCCGGTTCCTGATTGTTCAAAGACAGATTAACTTGCTTCTCAATTAGAGTTAATAGTTGGCTAGTCCTGTAAAAATATCTGTAGGCAATTATCTCTATAAATGCTTGCTAATGTTTTGAAATTATGTTTCAATATTAGATGAAACTATTTGTCGATCTTGTAATTAGATGTGTAATGATAATGAATTTGCATTTAGTTATTGATGTGAAATGACCTTTCTGCGCATTTTCTTTCAAAGGTCCCTTCATTTTTCCCAGCTATGTTGGGGTCGGCTTCCAGCCTAACCGGATGCAGCTGAATACCAGTATTTTACATGGAGCTACTGCCTATCTGACCTCCACAACCCAGCAACTGGGTAACACGATACCCCTTGGTAAGGCTGGTTGTCAGACTTCCGTGCTTCTGACGACCCGTAACGACTATCAAAGATCGACGAATGTCAGCTGGGACCAACGGCTTAACGAGCTTTCCGAGGCACGGAGGCACGGTCTTGGTATGTAAAGATGGTCACCCATCCACGGACCAACCATAGCAAGCGTAGCTTAACCTGGTCGATCGACACGTGCGGCTGTTATTACTTAGCCACTACCGAAATATATGTCAATTTCCATTCAAAATCTCAGCTATTAACTAGTGAAACCTTCACAAAAGTACACTAACCAAGCGAACAGTACTCGTATATTAATCCAGACTGTTCATGGAATGTCTTGCCCGTTCTTGTCCATAGTAACCTACTACGCTTTTGAACGGACAACTAGCTTCAACTTTCTGACTGACCGACTCCTTGACAATTCAAAAGTGTCAGCTGCAGTGCGATTCTGTAACCATCTTACCGTGAAAACTTAGGTGAAGTGTTCGTGGAGTGAGCTGTCAGTGTGGTCCCACTGATGACTTGACCAAATTACATTTACAATCATAATCGAGATTTTAATAATATTTTTTATGCAAATTCTATTGATAATTTTATATTATTTCAAAGCTAGTAGGCTGTCTAAAAAAACAACATTGTGTTTCTAACTGACTCACTTCACTTAACTACATACAAGCTTTGAAATAGTATAAAATGATCAATAGAATTTGGATAAAAAATATCATTAAAATCTCGATTATGATTGTAAATGTAACGTTGGTCAATCCCTAGCATCAGTGGAATGACACTGACAGCTCTCTCCAAGCAAGTCTTCGCGTGAGGTAAAAATCTCACGGTGGAAACTTAGGCGAAGAAAGCTTGAAGTGACCTGTCAATAGTGTGAATCATAGCATTAGGTGGAATGACATCTCATTTCACGGTATTTGCAGAATCGATCGGCTGTAATTGGTTCAAGTTAAATAAATATATAATACAATTTTATTACAAAACAAGGTTTTTCTTTGGACATGGATTAAACAAAGAAAGAAAGAAACCATATAATATTTCATTTGGGACACGCCCAGGAAATCCAAACAATAAAAAAAGAAAATTAAATCTAACAAAATAATGAAAACAATAAAATGCATGCTTTTAAGTTTATCAAAAATGTATTATAGTGGAAACAACAAAAAATTAAGAAAAGACCTGTGTGAGGCCAAAAAGGCTCCTATCTCACCATGATTAAACCATCAAGCCTGTTTTTAAAATAAGAACCAAACAGAAATCGAAATACAATTCCTTTTACAAAACTGACAACTTAGTCTGGTCTTAGGTTGTAAATTTTGTATTAAGAACTTTACTAAAGTCGGCGTGAAGTTCGAAATACAAAAACTGGCTCGAAGGTTTAGGCTCGAGCTAAAATTAGATCGTTTTGTAATAAGGCGGTTTGAGTTTTGTGTTTGAGTTTCAGGCCTTCTGTTCCTTTCAACAAAATAAGTTCAACCCATCTGTCTCATCCACGCTATCCTACCGTTCGTATGAAGTCCATTATCGAGTGCTGGAGATCGGCGGATAACGCTCATAATTTGCAATAAATATAAGGGCGGAGGTGTCGTCGCCTTTGTTGCCGGTTCGATTCCCGGCTGTGGCGGATTTTGTGCCATAACTTTTAGATTGCAGATCATTTTTGTTCGTGGTTTTTTATACGGTTTTTAGGATGGTATTTTAGGTATTTCTAGACTTCTGAACACTATATGAAGTCTAACAAACAATCGATTTTAAATCACAATGACAATCACATGTTATTAACAGAATTTATTTTGAGCATAAAAACGGATTTTTGAGGCTTTGCACCATTCTATAATTCGTCTATAACGACAGAGTACCAATTGTCTTGTAAACCACTTACACAAAAAACATCATCATTTTACAACACTTTAGTGTTGGTACCGACGTATCGACTATCGATGTTTGAGTAAACATCGATAAAAATTAAATTTGCATTCGAAGATAAACGTTTAGTGCTCTCGATACTAACTTCAACATAAAGTAAAGTTTATAAAAATGGTACAGAAGGGACCTCTTACAGATATTATAAAGACACCGTCCAATAATTTGCCTATCTGTCAACAGTCTCATGTGGTTAAATATTATTATAAAGTATTTATTTGAAAGAATAAAATCTATAACCATTAAGATTTCTTTAATTAATTACACTACTTGTTATGTAGCTAAAAACTATTAAGAATGCTGTTAACCAACAAAAAATAAAACCAAAGTGGTTTGACAGTTAAATTTACTGATTTAACGTTAAGTAAAACCATAGATTACTTAATAGAAATTAATTATCGATATTGAAATGATGATGTCGCATCGTTTTCAACCTCTTAACGTCTCGTAGTCTCTAATAGTCTTCGAAATTGAGTTACATGAATAGAAATAATTGGGTGTAAAATAAATCTAACACCCAATTTAATTGTGAGACGAAATTAAATAAATACATCTATTCTTTTTTTGATAAAAACTTTCAATATTGATAAAGAAAAGACATTAGGTGACATTGAAAACCCCAATAAACTTAGGTATACTCTCTTCCCATCCTTGGCCTAGTGGTCGCAAGAGGGGTTGGTGTAATAATGAGGTGAGTTCGATTCACAAGTTGGGCAACGTGAAAAAAAAGTTTGGGCAAAGTAGGTCAAAAGGTGATGTTTTAAAGCAGTGTATCTCTCTTAAACAGTAAATAATTTTATCAAGAAAAAAAAATATTTTCAAGTATTTTTTAATAAAGTGATGGAACTCAAAACATAATTAAATATACACTAATGCATCAAGGAAATCTTCAAGCCGTTTATCCTTCCATCAAGAATTATAATTATAATTAAAAATATACCATAAAATGTCAAATGCCAAACTGCATGCAGTGACGGATTACATTTTTTTGTCCAATCAATAGATTTTTTGTAAATAGAGAATTGCTGCATATTTTGTAATAAATTACCAGCTTTGTGTCATCGCGCTTCTCTTTCTTTTCTATGAAGTCTGACAGTAACCGCGCTTTAGCTGTCGTCAGCCCCCTTTTTTTTTATTTTTTTTGAGGTTGTGAAATCATCAAATAACTTCTCTCGCTCTGGGCAGAGCAGGAGGGCGTGTCAGACTCTTACTGACTAAAACCCACCCGTGTTCCTTCAGTTGCCTGTGCCAGGGGCCACGGTATCCCTCTCGGACTTTCCCGCAACCCTAGCAGGCATCGGCCCTAGCGGACCCCGTCATTAGTGCGTCGTCAGCCTCCTAAGACAATGTTCAATAGAGATATATATTTCTCGGACAATGGCAAAACGTGCCACCCCTATTTCATCGAAACTACGGTAACTTGCAAAAGGTGTGCTCGATACACCACTGCCGAATCCTTTGACTCAAAATGCGTCAACCAATTAATCAACTCAACCTATCGCAGAACACTGTTAGACATAGGCCTGTCCAAGCTGCGCTACAACATTGTCCTTAGCAAAATCTGTGATGCTACGTAATAAGTACCGCAGATTCTTCTTATCTGAAGTGTCTTCAACTAAATTTAAAACAAAATCTTGATAGCAAAAATAAATATTTACCTTCATTTCTGCGATATCAGCCATCTGTTAAGACTGTGTAGACTGATAAGATATAGATAAGATAACTCTGCTTGTTTCTATCTTCTCGGCGATAAATAGACTAGATTTTATCTCCCCATTGTCTTGAGAATGCCTTGTAATTGCAAGTTATTTATTAATATAAATAGCGACTCTATATAAGGGGATACATGACCTAAACCTAAGTTTTATAATGCCTAAAAGTATATGATCCACTGCAGGAAACAAAATCAGAACAATATATGATCAATATCATATATTGTTCTGATTTTGTTTACATACAACTAATTTGGTACGGATACATACAACTAATTTGGTACGGTAGAAAAAAGTCAGAATGATACCTCTAAAAATTTAATTTACGATTAAAAACCATACTGATATAATTATGTACATGCAATCGTACTGTTTTTTTCTTTCAGATAGTTCTTCAAGCAACTCGAAGTCGAAAGTCGAATCAATAGTTTTTTTTGTAATTAGAGAATTGCCTCATATTTTGCAATAAATTACCAGCTTTGTGTCATCGCGCTTCTCTTTCTTTTCTATGCAGTCCGACAGTGACCGCGCTTTATCTGTTGTCAACCCCTTAAAGAAATCTGAAACGAAACGAAAAGATTGCAGACAGATTGTACCTTAGTACCTAATTAAATACCTACCTACTTTAGATAGCTTTTCAGTACAAGCATTACAAGTTACGTTGTAAGTTTGTTTCAGGCAGATGATGGTCTCCCAACTTTTCCTACCTCGGTTCTCGCAACAAAAGTGATGTTCAATTTATCCTTTCGTGTATAAAAAAATCAGCTTCAATTTATAATTTATCATTTCGCAAGAATAATTATAATCGAACTGCTGCCTCACAAATGATTACTTAATTAAGTGCGTGCAAGATAAGTCTGCGCGCGACGTTAGACTGCCCTGCCAGTACTTTTAATCACTTTCGGCATAATGATGGCAATTATTTGCTTTGGTAAAATACGAAACACAGCATACTTACTCTCTTGACACTTGACATAAACGTCGAGATGGCAGCAAAGGATTATTTCCAATTACGGCCGCGCACAGACTTATTTTTCAAATATTTTTAACGTACAGTCAACCGCGTAATTGCTTTAACACCCTAAGAATGAATGTCACTTGCACGTCATAAATCGACAGTGGTGCCGATTCTCTTGTCACAAAATTCTCTAAACTAGACTAAAAATCACCAAAATTTAGTTTATTCCTGTCAAACGACGATTTCCCATTCTGAAATTGACTAAATTGACACAACTTAACTATATTTTAGTTTGACAGCACTAAGATGGCACTGAGATTATAATTTAGTGAAAATGGCAATTTTGCTATTCTGAATTTTACGTTTTTCACCTAAAATTTTGATTGTCTTAACTAAATCTGACTATTTTTAATCGCGATTAAAAAGGTGTGGAATAAAATTAGTTGTCATGAACTAAAATTCACACCAACACCTCGACTTCAGATGCAAAAACAGTACTGTATCTTTTATTCTTTTCTTTTGCTTATATCTCGAAAACGGTGTGTTGTATCGCAAAAATAATGAAAATTTCGACCCCCTTGGTCAACCGTTAAACCTATAAATCTCAACGTGTTGGTAATATTTTTTTATATTTTCCATACAAAAAGTAAAAAATTCCATACAAAACAAGTCGAGGCCGCACATAATGCGCGCCTACGGTTCTAAAAAAAGATCACGTGGTACGGCAAACAAGTACCACGTGGAGTCGCAATAATTGTCAAATTTGATTTTAGATGTGTCTAAATTATTTTTAAATTTAGAGATTTTATTTTGCAGAATAGCGTTAAGATTCTCATAGCCAAAAGTAAGGAATTTTAGTGATAGTTTAGTTAGTTTAGTTCGGTGTACAACAGAATCGGCACCAATGTCAATTTGTATATGTGACAGTTAGATAGGTACCACCTTAGTGAAGTTTTTGATTGGGAAATATTGTCCGAATGGTAAAGCGAGCTCGACTATTCTGTCCATTCTGTGGTCCACTACCCTTTGGCCCCTCTCCATAGCATCTATATAATACAATAAAAATTGTCGCCCCATGTCGTTAACAAGATGGCGACAAGAAGACAGTTTGCATTAAACACCTATACGCTCAGATAATTACGTCATAACCAGTTTGAACTGCCGTTTTCCGGATCACTCTAGTTTTAAAGATGTTTCTAGATTCCATGATGAGGTGAGATAAGGATTATAGTTTGAATGTGATGTTGTTGATGTGGTGTTAACAACATGTAAGATTATATTTCAAGCACTACGTATTTGCATGTCTACGAAGCGGTTGCAAAGTAGCTGTTATTAAACCAGTTCAGAGTATATTCGAAACGAAAACAACGTAGGGCTGGTTATTTGATCTATGTTCCATGATTTAATTCAACCATTAGTTAAAAAGAGTAACTATGGCTAAATGTTGGCCAAAAATTGAACCATTGGTTACTTTTATTAACGAATAAAAGCAAAAAGTAAACTTATTGCTTTGCGCTTATATCATATAATCTTAGATGATGTTTCGTATCGTAGCAATGATTACCTACCAGTATTACCCAGTACGGTATCCAAAATCAAACAAAATGCTGGCAGTCATTCGGTGGGGAAATTAAGGCTCAATGTTCTGAGATGACCAATACGCAGTGAGTAAGCGTCGTATACTGAACAAATGCTCATTCCTTAACGAAGTATTCAAAGCCACAGACCACATAATTCCTAATAAATAAAGGTCAATGCTCTCACGACACCTAGCTACTTACATAAACACTAAAAGCCCTCTATCCCCCGATAAAACCGAATCAAAATCTCAACAGCATTTCAGCAGCAAGTCGCCACAGACGGACATTGATATAGAGTCACAAATATGGATAATGACTCAATATATTGAATTGCGTCTGCCAGTCAGAGCGATAAATAATGGACGATAACTATTTAAAGTACCATATGACGCAATATTCAGTTCAGTCATTGAAATAACACTATTGTTTAATATTTAATCTTTGTTTGATTGCTAGTTAATTATTACTAAGATGTTACAAGTTATTGCTAAGATGTTAGAACAGTGGACAGAGCTCCGTCGGGATCTCAGGGCGGCATGGAGAGTGCGATTGTCGCAACCCAGCGCTGGGCACGCCACAATTGCGGCGATAAGTCCCCTCTTTGAGGAGTGGCTTGAGAGGCGCCACGGCGTCCTCATCTTCCGCCTGACGCAGGTCCTCACCGGACACGGTTGTTTCGGGAGGTTCCTGTTCCGGATAAGGCGGGAAGAACCGGGTGTCACCATTGTGTGGATCGCCCGGAGGACACGGTGGAGCATACGGTGGAGGTCTGCCCGGCTTGGGCGGAGCACCGCCATGTCCTCGTGGAGGCGATTTACGGTGGCGATCTCTCGTGTCCGGCCCTGGTCCAGGCCATGGTACGGAGCGAGAGGGCATGGGAAGCCGTCACCTCCTTCTGCGAAGTAGTAATGCTCGCCAAGGAGGAGGCGGAACGCGTCAGGGAGAGGCAAAATTCGCGCCCTCACGCCCCTAGCCGCTGCATGAGACGCCCCGGGCGTCGAGAATCCCAAGCCGATTCCCGGCCACCGTAGGCGTGGGCTTGCGGACGGCGAGTAATGGGTAGCTCGCCGTCCGATAAGGACCAGGCCCGGGTCGACGGCGCGTTGTGTTCCACGCGAAAGAGATATCAGCACCAATGACGGGGTCCGCTAGGGCCGAGGCCTGCCAGGGTTGCGGGAAAGTCCGAAAGGGTTACTTTGGCCCCTGGCACAGGCAACTGAAGGAACAACGGGTGGGTTTTAGTCAGTAAGAGTCTGACACGCCCTCCCGCTCCACCCAGAGCGGGAGAAGTTATTGATGATTTCCAACACTCAAAAGAAAAAAAAATGCTGCTACGGAGAAGTTCCTGATAGAAAAACCAATAACACTTTGCCCGGGCTGGGAATCGAAGTAGCGCTTACAACCACAAAACCAACGAGGCAGTCAGTAAACAGATTTCCTTAAAAGAAAATCAAACCAGAAGTACCTACCTATCAGTAAGTTAAGTTCTAGCTAATTCTATCAGAGTTCCGTCTCCAACATACAAAGTACGAAACTACTCGTCTACACTACAAATTTGAGCTAAGTATAGCAGTGAATCAACAAGTTTAAACGCATTTAGGAGGCGCGGCGGCGGCGTGCCGTATCGGTGCGCCATCAGGCGTTACATTACTAAGTTGCAAAGTTGCACTACTGGACTGTGTTATCAACTGCGGTGTAATGTGGCTGATAAGCAGGTGCCTATCGGTGGCTGTGTCGATCTGTTCCTAATAGGTGTGCTGTTTTTTCTTATGTCAATTTAAGTGTACCTACATTTTTTGCTGGATTACGAACATATTATCCATTCGAATGTGGATGCAAAATCAAATCAATCTTTGACTGAGTGAGAGTCTCGATCATTAATAGTGTTAATTTCTGAGTTCTTAAAAGTGTGAGGAAGTACTAAATACATTATTAAGTTCTTAAAGTTACAGTAATAAGGAATATTTGAAATATCGGCTAAATCCGAGGGTCGACATACTCGTAGCTGTAATTTTTTCCAATAATTCAAAACACTTCTTCCTCGCAACATCTATACCGAATTACAACGTCTATAATTAGAGAAACATTTTCAGAACACCAAATCTCATCAAAAACGTACCCACCCAACTTGTCACACTCCCAACTAACTTAAACGACCATAAATAACGTAGATGGACATGAAAAGCTACTTGACTCAAGCCTACCTGTGCTACATCAATTAGATTGAAACTTAACGCGTTGTGCATAGAGTGCCGACTGTATCGCGACGGGTAATGGCGCGAAAATCGCTGATAACACCCCCACTTTCACCCCCATTCAGCCCGCTTTCACCCCCAGTTTCACCCCCGACGCCTCCCGGTATCAGGGGGCTAAAGATCTCCGATCGGTGTAATTGTCTGGTAATAGATAATAGTTCCAACTTTGCGGTTGATTTTTGATTTGCTGGGGAGATGATTAGATGGCTTGTGGGTGTATTTATCGGTAGGTTGGTCCAGTTTTTAGTGATGTTATTAAAGGTGGTTAGGTAGCATATTTAACGTCGATAGATAGATAGATTCATTTATTTGCACGAAATATAGTAATTTATAGATTTTTTAACACACAATAGTTCTTCATATTCCGCCTACAAAATTTGGCATGCAAATTTGTGACGATAATAATAATTCTTATACACTTAATCAATAAAAAAATAAAAAAAGTATTAAATGTCAAAATAATTAAATAACCAATTGTCTAAATATTAACTTTCAATGACAACCAAAGAAATTAAATTACAAATGTAATGTGATAATAATTCGTTCATAGTTATTACAGTAAATATTTATTTGTTTATTTATTTATTACAGCAGGAAGACTTACAGCTAAAAAAATCATCAAAAAAAGGAAACAATAGTCGACAGAAAGCCAGTTACAAGTCTTCGCGTTTAGAAAATATTACAATTTAATTTATAAAGAAAGGCCTTCGCTTGCTCCGTTCAATAAAACCAGTCTATACTGCCATAATAAATAAGACTAGCCAAGAAAACTTACAATAAATTACGGTATTCATTAATTAAATTAATGTTTTACAGCTGCCATTTACAGTAACTCCATACTTTTTACTATAACAAACTCCCTAACATTAAAACCTATACCTTTGAAATTCGACCCCAACACCCCTAAGTCCACTATCAACATCACCGGCAAAAATAATTATCGACTAAACCAAATATGAAGGCCATCTCCCACCTCTACATCAACTATAGCTATACTATTTTTTCCGCTCAGCTTTCCTTTCGGTGGCAGTCGACCCGTCTACCATTCGCTCAATCATCTGCTTATCTCGTCGGCTATCGGTAGGTAATACATTGTATCACATTTTCATAAGAGATTCATTTACTTTGAGTTTTGCTCACCCTCAGTCAGTGGGAGCGTTTCCATTATTCGCGGGAGCTTTCTGTTTTTTTTTACTCAGTCGAAAGAACAGAATAACATTGAACGGATTATTTTTAATTTTTACTAAACTCGTGTTAATCTCAGCATATTTTTTATCCAATACAAAATTTGACAGAAAATATAAATCATGCTCATTCGATTTAATTAGTTAATTTCGACTTGGTTATGTAGAGTTAACATTTCATAACGTTATGATTTATTTAGTTACCACTGAGTTAGACAGAAACCTTCTACGTCACTGAAATACTTTTGGCAGGTACCTACTTAGTTATTTCTGGATTTGGAATGAAGGAAAACAAGTTTAATTCCAACCGAGCAACTATACAATCACTGCAATGTTCTAAATGTTCGGCAACTCTTCATATTACAGACAGTAATTCTACTACACCGCAAAACCCCATACCGAATTATAGGAAATAAAAAGCGTACTAAACGTCGAAGAGATAATATATGCACCCTGCCGCGAGTACGCTCTACTTTTGCAAAAAGATTTTTTCATTTTCTTGGTCCTTTCTTATACAATAAAATAAACGATGAGTGCCAAATCTACGGACTACCGTATTACAAATGCAAAAAGATTGTGCGATCGTACCTCCAAAATAAGTCATATGACGAAACAGAAAAAATCTTAACATAAACAACATGTGCAAACAAATACACAAACACACACACACACACACACACACACAAACTCACACACACAAACTGACTCACTCAACCACACGCACAAACACACACACACACACACACACACACACTCACAGTTATTTACCTTAAATTAAATTTATTTTACTTTCACGTTTAATAAAAACGCAACTTAAACTTTAATTGTCTATCTCAATACTACAAAATTGTAACAGTAACATCAGATCTATCAGAAGCACTATGTAACCTTTTCGTCATTATACCTTAGGGGACCGGACTGCTTCTCCTTAACACAGGTTTTCATAACCTAGCTACGAGAGCAGTGCTCACCCACACGTTTGTAGATATAGTACTTATTTTTGTAAAACTGTATTTTTTTTAACGTGTACTACAATGCTTTGTTTTTGAGTAAATAAACATTATTATTATTATTAATTACTGTAGACTAGATTAATGACCTGAAGGTACAGTTCTAAAACTTATTCGACATAAATCAATGACAAAAAATATATAATTATATCCTATCCTATCTTTTTAGTAAAAATATAATTAAAGACAATGTTTTAACTATTGTAATATCACCAATAACGTTATTAATTATTTGAATAATTGCCTACCAATTGTACTGAAAAAATCTCGTAACGTATCGTAAGGAAACATGGGCACGTAACCAGAGGGCGGGCGGGCGAAGGCTGCTGCTCGCGATAGCGCCCTACCTTTGTTCTGACGGGCTATCTCCACCCGGGGATCATACTAAATTATTTATCCTTTTCCCCATGAGGTGAGAACTGCCGATCATGGGGATACAGATGAGGAAAAGATGGTTGTGTTAGTAATGGTTGCAGTTTTTATTTGAGACAGAGAGAGGGTTAAGTTCGGTAATCCACCGACATCTTCCGAACTATTCCGTAAACATCTCGCCGTGTTGAACAAAGCTGTCAATACTGTCAAAGCATTAGGTGGAAAGAGAGCTGTGAGTTTTTTACAGAATAGCGTATGTTGCACCTGCCATGGTATATAGAGATATAATATATATATATAGTCAACCTTAGGGTGATGCAGAGGCATCACCCTAAGGTTGACTGGTAGAAAATGCCTCAGGCATTAAGTCCGCCTTTGTACAGTATTATTTTTTACTTGTGCATAAAGTTTTAATAAATAAATAGCATAATCATAATCAGCCTATAATGTTCCCACTGCTGGGACACAGGCTTCCTCTCTGTGACAGAGAGTGGGCCGTAATCCACCATGCGGGCCTTTGTGGGTTGGTGGATGTCACATGTCGACGAATTTTTGGTTCCAGGACATGCCGGTTTCCTCACGATGTTTTCCTTCACCGTTTTGAGAGCAGTGTATAATTTACACAAAGTAAAGCACCTGTCTGGGTTCGAACCTACGACCTACAACTCTTTAGAATCGCCTCGTTATAGAATAGACCGGCTGTTAATCTTATGATTCACACAATTTGTATTTTATTTGTTCGTTTGGCAGTAAATTTAATCCTACAATACCAACCTTATAAAGGAATATCTAAAGGTAAGCATTATCCGTAACAATTAATTTAATTAATCAACCAAATTAACCTATATCGCAGTCCCTTGCTTTATTAAGCTTCTCCGTAGGTATAAATATTTCCATTGCTGAAAAAATCCTTTAAACATCAGCTTAAGATACCAAAGAATATGTATGTATTCGTGATTCGCTGATAAGGCGTTATCTCATAAGGGAATTGGGAATTCAGATGAAATGTCGCGTCTGTATTATCTCGAAGTTACTTATGTTTTCTCGAGCGAAGAGCTTTTATGTTCTTTTAAAGATTGGCAATGTAGAATAACTTACTGTTCTCAAGGCTGCAAAGATCAATTTTAAAATGACATCCTCATCTGTGTAGCCTTTTCCCAACTATTTTGAGGTCGGCTTCCAGTCTAACCGGATGCAGCTGAATACCAGTACTTTGCATGGAGTGACTGCCTATCTGACCTCCACAACCCAGTTACTGGGTAATACGATACCCCTTGGTAAGACTGGTTGTCAGAGTTTCGGGCTTGACTACCCGTAACGACTGTCAAAGATCCACGAATGACAGCCGGGACCAACGGTTTAACGTGCTTTCCGAGGCTCGGATGGGTCTTGGTATGTGAAGATGGTCACCCATCCACGGACCAACCGCGGCAAGCGTAGCTTAACCTGATCGATCTATCCGTGCGGCTGTTATTACTTAGCCACAAGCTCCATTTTACAATGACATAAGCACACACATAATATTTTAATTTTACCGTAGATATGACTACGAGTACACCTCTGACCACCCTTTCGTGGAATACTGGCATGGTTTTATGATATGATATTTGACGTTTTAAAGATTGTATTTAAACTGACATTGAATCGTAAGTAACTACATTTTTCATTTTCCAAAAACAATGTGACAACAAAGATACCATCACTTCAAACTCCAAATAAAATTCAAACGGCTACCATTAAATCGATTTACATACAAATCAATCACTTAGAAATTCAACGCTGCCGATTCACGTCAAAACGATTGTCGGAATCGATTCTCGATTCCCGATCACGCGTCAGGTATCAATTACTATCGTTACTCGATCGGAACTCGTTTTCTCGCCAGCCAGTCGCGGCCGCGCGGGTATCAGCCCGATAATGTCACCTGTGATCAATCTGTAGGCCCTTCTCACAAGTAATCTCGTATGAAATATTTCTTGTTCCGCGAGGTGGCGCGATAGGATTTGTATCGATGGAGGGTTGGTCAAATATTCGAGGTATGTGAGGGGTTAAATTTGTTGGATTTCTGTATGAGCTAACGTTATTTTGACTTATTTCGAAGACTTTTAATTTTATAGCCTGTGAAGATTTCAGTGTCAACGTTTTAGTATCAGACAACACAAATGAGACAACAAAAGGTGGAAAATAGCCCTTAAAGATCCCAATAACCACATTAAACCCAGTCAATTGACTCAATATGCCCTCAAAAACATACCTATTCTATAAAACAGAAACCCAACAGTTTACGATCACAAAGCGTGCTATCAGCGATGTAGATGTGGCTCGTTAGTTCGAACGAGCCGGTCGGTCTCGCCAAATTGCGCGTGACGATAAACTCGGCTATATCGCACCTTTACAGAATAAGGACGTTTTTAAAATCACTCGAGTGAATTTTTGAATAGGCTTAGGTGAATGGTGGTTTATGGTACGCTTGTAATAGGCTTTTTAGATGTTTTTTGTGGGTGTGTGGCGGTTACAGTGATAATCTTGGAGTAAGCTTTGAAATTATTCATTATTTTTACCCGACTGCGCCAGAAGTATGTTATGTTTGTCGAGTGTATGTATGTATGTATATTTCTTTGGCACGCTCTGTAGCCTAAACGGCTTGATAGATTTCAGCTTGAGAGGTGCCGTTAGATTCGTCTTAATTGTGAGAGTGACACTGGGTACAATAATATATAAAAAAACGAAAATTTAAAAAAAAATACTGAGCTTTGTCGCCATATTGTTTTTTTGTCAAAACCTATCGAGTGGGGTATCAAAATAAAGGGTTTCATATAGGTGCAAAAATGTATGCAACTTGTATGTTTACATGTAATTTATTAGGAATGAAAAATGCTTAAATAAAAGGTCAAGCCTATGTTGCTTTGAGCAGAGTTAGGAAGGATGCTCGAATGCGTGGCTATTTGTGCACCTGATCCTAAAAAGCTTTTAAATAACCCTCACGACCAAAACTCCTTGCCAAAACTAAATTGTCTGCGAAATCTTTCACATTTGTAAACTAAAAAGCTGGAAATAAAAAAATATTAATTAAAAAAACAAAAACAACCCGCAGGTCGGAAATGGTGGACATTTGCATAGGCGTCATAAGGGGTCATTTGGGTGCAAATGACCTCCCCTATATCCCCTTAATGGATTGCCGACGTATTACCAATAACCCTGTGTATCAATCGAGTTATCTAACGATCCAAAATTGATAATTACGTGTCTCCTGTCACTTCTTGAAACATTACCGTAACTAAACTTAGTTAATACTTACTAAACATGGATTACAATGACATCTAGATTACAAAGTTATCGTAGATGTCATTGCACATAAAGTTACAAATCCTTATCTATACGAACTGTAATAGATTACTAAATACTGCAAGCAATTTGGTATTGCAGTTTGTTGCTTAATATTTCTATTGTGACGTCATTGCCGCCATTTTATAAGACAAACTATGGTTTTAGGCCCTTCTACATCTTTACATTTGAAAGTTTCCTGGATCTGTTGGTAGTTATTTTCTTTGAAACATATTCAGACTTTCGTGCTTTTTGTCCTCAATAAGTATTGTATCATCATAACTTATAAACTTACAAATCAATTATTCAAATGTATTGTCAGTCTGATTTGTACCCAGTAATGTGTAGCTCGCCGTCCGACTAGGACCAGGCCCGGGTCGACGGAGCGTTGTGTTCCACGCGCGCCTCAAAGAGATGTCAGCACCAATGATGGGGTCCGCTAGGGTCAATGCCTGCCGGGGTTGCGGGAAAGTCCGAAAGGGTTACCGTAGCCCCTGGCACAGGCAACTGAAGGAACACGGGTGGGTTTTAGTCAGTAAGAGTCTGACACGCCCTCCCGCTCCGCCCAGAGCGGGAGAAGTTATTTGATGATTTCCCAAGCTCAAAAAAAAAAGTCTCACCTGTACCCAAAGGATTCCAATGGGATCTTAATAAGTCCGCTTCTGATGTACGTCCATGGGCACTACCTCAGAAATGAGAGAAAAAGCTGGAATTTTCACAAATTGTAAGTGTAACTGTTGTACGTGTTGGCTGACTCGTTGATCTAGTGGTCGCAAGCGCGACTGCTAAACATAAGGTTTGATTACCAGCTCGGACAAAGTGTTATTGGGGTTTTCTATCTGAAATTTGTCAGTACCAGCCCGGATTCTGGAACTGTGCCCGGTCGATGGCAATAAGTTCGGCCCGTATTGCATGGTACTTCAATATAACTGCCGAAATGTGAGGGATAACTTTGCCTAACCATTGAGAGAAAGAAGGCATGATGTTATGTTGTAAGTCTAACAAAATGACACCAAACATTCGATACGAAAAGACCATTGATAACAGGATCCAAAATCACCTATAGGTATACAAAAAACCTTTATTTAAAACAAATTGACCGTACTTGTAAGTAACTAGAGTGCGCGCAAAATAAGTCTGCACGCGGTCAAAATCGGAAATAATCGTTTGCCACCATCTCGATGTTTAGATCAGGCCCTGCAGTCTCGACATAGTTAGCAATCGTTTTCGGTCGCTAAGTCCTAACAATCCAGATGTAAATGTTGATGTAAATGTTTGGTAGTCTCGACACTCAAATTTATCGGTTGTTACCTACCGGTACCTACCTAAAATACCAGTAACAACCGATAAATTTGAGTGTGGAGACCACCAAATATCGTTACATCTGGATTGTTGGTGTCAAGAAGGTGTGCTGTGTTCCGTGTTTTCGAAAGTTAATAATCGCCATTCATTATGTCGAAAGTGATTAGAAGTGCTGGCAGGGACATAGTCTTGAAAGTCAAACACGCGCGCAGACTTATCTTGCGCGCACTCTACCTATATTTCAAACACAATTTTAGTTTAATATTTCCTTCCTTCATACCAAAAACACACTTAGCATACGTTAAACAGTATTATGACGTAATCATTGAGCAGCAAAATGTCCGTGTTTTGACGATTACGAGATAAAAAGTCGGGCTTCGCAAACGTGTTTAAAGGTGTCTCGTTAAGAGCTCAATTGAGCGTGACGGTTGATAACAGGATTACTAGGTACTTGTTGTGATGTATGCTCAAGTTGTTGAGTTTTCTTGTGAGGTAGTATTGAAACGGTGTTCTGAAAGAGGATAAAAGTTTTTGGTGGCCATAATATTTCATAGTGTGTTTCAGGACACAGACAGAAGGCTGGTTCTTAGGCCAGATGATAGTGAAAAGACACGCTTTTAAAAGGAGACATGGCTACTGGTAATTCATTTATGTTGGCCAGCAATCTGTTCCATCTCAAAATAAAACTAAAATCAGAAAGTATAGGTAATGGTTTATCCGCAAAATGTTTGAAAACTATTCGTCAAATTGCTCAAAAATATTTGCTCGCCATTATTTTCGAAAGAATACGGAATGAGGTGATCCGGTAGAGAACCAAAGTTGTCGACATAATGATAGCTCACAGAATAAGCACGCTGAAGTGGCAATGGGCCGGCTATATTAGCTGGAGAACCAATGACCGTTGAGGTATCCTTGAGTGGAGACCGCGAATCGGCAAACGTAAGGTAGGACGCCCTCAGGCTAGTTGGAGCGACGATCTTCGATGGGTGGCTGGTAGCAGCTGGATGAGAGTTGCCGAGGATCGAGCTAAATGGCGTGCATTTGGAAAAGCCTATGTCCAGCTGTGGACTGCTGTAGGCTGATGATGATTATTTTCGTATTCAGCCTCCTCAATCCTAGGTACACAGCAGCAGGTCAAGTTACCACAAACTGTCAAATTTTCTCATTCGATTTTGAACTTAACCTTCAACATTTTAAAGTTTAAAATCATTTGGAGGAATTTGACAGTTTTAACCTGCTGTGCTGTCGACTGTACTACTAAGCTCATGTCTGCTACCTAGTTCTTGTGCCAATCGAAACCCAGATCAGTCTTGAGTGTCGTGACGTCACTTAGGTACATATTTATTAATTTATCTAATACTTCAAGCTCACAAATGTACAGAGGCAAACTTAATGCCATAGGCATTTTCTACCAGTCCACCTTTGCGTGATGCAGAGACAGCGGTAGGTGCAATAACGAACGATTCAGTATTAAATATTTATTTAAAGATACACGTAAATCAAATATTATATAATATGTATATACCGAATTAATAATTATTAATAAGCACAAATAAATATGCATACATACACGGGCCAGTGGTAACGGCCGCGACTTACGAGTTGTAGGTCATAGGTTCGAACCCAGACAGGCGCTTTACTTTGTGTAAATAATTTCATCAACACTGCTCTCAAAACGGTGAAGGAAAACATTGTGAGGAAACCGGCAAAACATCGAAGACGTGTGACATTTACCAACCCGCACTGGGCCCGCGTGGTGGATTATGGCCCACTCCCTCTCACCGAGAGGAGGCCTGTGTCCCAGCTGTGGGAACATTATAGGCTGATTCAACTCAGCCCATCGCAGTCCAATGCTGCACATAGGCTAGCTGGGGGGCGTTCCACGCTACTCTTGCCGATACGCGGTCTCCACTGCAGGACTCGTCTGCTCCACGGGCCATCGGTCCTTCGACAAACATGGCCAGCCTACCGCCACTTCAGCTTGCTTACTCTGCAAGCTATGTCGGTAACTCCGGTTCTTTTCCGGACAATTTCATTTCTGATTTTATCCTTCAAAGAGACTCCGAGCATAGCCCGCTCCATGGCGCGATGAGCTACCTTGAATTTGTGGACCAGACCAACGTCAGTGTCCACGTTTCGGCACCGTGCATCATAACGGAGGCTGATAATAACAGTGAACGTTAGGCTGATTGTCTAACACGAATATACTTATAGAGGCACGAAGAACAGGGTGTAAAGTTCGCTCATACCTCCATAGAAAATGAAGGATCCTCCGACCAGACGGGTGACGTGTCTGGTGGGCAACTGCCCGACGAGACGTTGTCGAGACATTGTATATATGCTAGTTGCGCGGTAAACTCTGCTTGCGCGATGCAGGATATTGCGTGACGTCAGTGTGACGTAGTTCTCATGTGGCGACGTAGATACCGCTACATACTAAACCAGATCAGACAAACAATGGGAAAACATTTCAGTTGTGATGATACTGCCAGCTTCTTACGAATGTGCTCGCGAACATTAACTTTCAAGGACAATCGGTTGGTTGCCATCCTGATTTCCAGGGGGAGCCCACTCCACAGAGAGATTCCATACCATATTATTATTGTTGTAGGTATTCCATTTTTCATCCATCAAAAATTATACAACCTCCACACTTTAAAAACCTCTTGTAACACCACAAAATCACAACTTTACCTAACCTAACACCCATTTAGTAGGCTCTTATAAGACAATTTTCATACAAAATTACATACATCAAATGGTTCATATCTGTTTATCAGACGGGGTGTAAAGGGGTGGACGGGGGTGGCTTGCAACCGAGAGATAACGTTTAAAAGTGAAGTTGGGGTTGTTTATTACCCCACACTAGGTTCGCGACGTGGTTTTACTTGGGTATGGGGTGTTTTGTGGGTTTTAAGAGCTGATAGAGTGAGCAGAGATACCTATTTTTTAGTTTGATATGATTGAGATCTCGCTGCTTAGGCGAAATTCATAAATAATATTTAAAACGTTAGAATCGGACGTCCAAATATAGGATTGACCTTTAATTTGATGTCAAGGGAGACTTCGCTTCTCTTTCGGGAGTTTCGGAAGTTGCATTTGAGTAATGCCGTCTGTTGTGGTTAGGACAGGTCAACTCAAAGCTGCAATGGCTCTTTCTTCAAAAGGCCCTCCAGACATGGCCCTGCATTGTTAGACTCACATATAATTCTAATAATACAATGTTTGGACTTTAAAATAGGCCATGACCTCTGAGTTTGTTTCGGCATTTCTTCACAGTGATCAGTCAGCTAGGAAATGCCGGCGCCATCTAGTTTTAAAATATTGACGTGTAAAAGTGTCTTAAAAGATCTACTTACAGAAATAAACATTTCATTTCATTTCAGTATAATAGTGGCAGGAAAAAGTGGAAGCCGGAAGTGATGCTGCCACAAACACAGCTCATATTTAAAAATTGGTTGCATTTTCGTAATCATCTTAAAACTTAATTATAACAATAACATAAAAAATAAAAGAACACTGTCTTTCCACTTTGACATTATTGCTTATGTATGTATGTATGTATTTAAATTACATTACCTATAATTATATATTTTAGTGATATTTATTTTAGAAGTATGTATGTAAGTATATTCTCATATTGTTTGTTTATTTTTAAATTAGAGAATTGTTTTTGATTTTATGTATTTTGTTTTACGTTCTACTCTTGCACACGTTATCTACGAGTACATCTGTTTTTATCTACTGTCCTATCGTAGGTATGCGGGAAGAGATTTATTCTTCTTGTCTGTTTATAAATATGTGTATTTATTAGGTTTAGGTTAAATTAATTAATTAATTAGTTTAATAATTTATTGCACATCTCTGCCTTTCACAAAATTAGGGAAGCACCGCACACCTCATAAAAATTGCCCTTCTCCCGTATCTGAGCCAGTAAACTAAGAATCTCCTCCATTTCCTGCCCAAAACAGGTCAAAAACCCTTATCAGCTCAAAGGTAACGCAAAGAAAAGTATTTAATTACAAGAACCAGTGGGTAATTTGGCGAATTACAAGGTAATTCTCACTAGAGGGCGCTAGGGAGGTGATAGAGCGTGGCAATATCCGCTGAAGCAACAGGCAAAAATGCCCTAACAAGGTAATATAAACTGTATGTTGTGCAATGTAAGGTTGGAATTCAATTGAGGTGACCCTAGAGACGTAATGGGTATCCTGACAAGGTAATTTGGACGGTAAATAATAGATGTAAGGTTGAATTTGGATTGGGTTGGATGAAGAGATGTATTATCAGGTAATTTCGTTGTTAAATGTCTGTTGTACGTTTTAGTTTTTGTTGATTTTTTATCGATTTTCGTTTGTAGATCGATTGTGTTAAGAATTAATTATTTTTTCGCTAAAATAGAGCCCGAAACAATTAAATTACAAGTCGATTTGAAATATTTTAAACATGTGTTTTGCTATTATTAACAGAAAGTTCGCGTTCCCCCTTGGGAAAAAGGCGTGAATTCATGTATGTATATAAATGTATTTCAAAGAAAGATAATTGTTAGAGGTCAAGGACTGGTCAGTGTACATTCTAATTTTATAGACACAGTAGCTTTCATCCATTTTACAGAAAATGTTGTTCATTAACATCATTATTAAAAATCAATTAAGATTATTTCTTCTTTTCATTAACAAATTAAATAATTTTAAATACGTTAGTAACACTCCATTTTCACTTCAAAAGTACATAACAAACAGAATTTATCGCCCCCGGCCAGGCCTAGATACAATCAATTTAATTATCACTAACAAACACGGCGGTAAAAATGTATGCCTTCATAACCCACATCACAAGACGTATACCCATATTATATTATGGTTATTAATTCAGGTGTGCTATTTATCGTTAAAGCCTTAACAGATGGTAATTAGTGAGAATTTGGGTAATTGAGAAAAATATCCTGAATTTTTCAGAGCTTTTTTTTTAAAATGGACTGGTCTCGTGGGACACCCGGTAGGAACGAAGTTCCTAACTGCATATTATGTATTAAATAACAGGCACAATGAAATAAGCTGACAACGTTTGAGAGTAACTAAATGAAAAAGAAACAAGGGGCCAAAATGTTATACTTTTTTCTGCCTAGCTCAAATTCGCTAAGTGTGCATGAGATAAGGAATTTCGTTCCAGTAGTTGCACAATTATTTGTTCAGCGGCCATTCTAGGAACAGATGGTTTTCTTTTTATTTATTGTTGAGGAATATCTTCTACAATGTGACATCCGTATCCTGAAATCATAAAGTTTGTCGCACTACTTATACCTAGCAGAAAGTATACATTTTATTTGATGTCAGATACCCTTCTGTTTGATTTCGTTTCATTCGTTTGAAACACGATTGTCTCAAATAAAAACTGTTCTAAAAAATGTTTTCATTACGGCCACGAAAGTGTCACTACTCTTTGTTTTCGAATAATCCTATCACGTTCGTTAAAAATCATTTTACTTTAGTAATCTAATCTTTTAGGGCATTTTCAATTTACAGTATCAATTACATGACCATTATACACTTAATCAGTGGAGACAACACAGCAGAACAAATAAATATCTCAAATTTGAACTCGAACACATCTTTAGTAAGCGCTCCTAAAACCAATTGAAAAAGACACAGCATTAAAGTGACACCATAGCTACTTTTATCAGTAACGAACCATGAACACATCAGTAATGTGACTACTATCAAAGGACAAAACGAGGACAGAGAACTGAATATCGTAACTATCGTACCAGGAAACGGAATCGACCTCGAATCGACTCCTTTTGTTTTATCGAGTAGGTATCGGTTCCGCGTTACATATCGATTACTGTCAAATATATTAAAATTTAAAGTCTTTGCAAATAGGTCTAGTGTACTTATTGTCTTTTATTTCCTGAAGCGCTTGGCAGTGGTATTTTGTAATTAATGCACTATTAGCGACTGGATGATCAATCAATAGTTTAGTTTGAAGTTTGCAGGAGCAGCCGTCTATTCTGTAAAAAAACTTTTGGGTGAAGTGAGCGTGAAGTCAACTATCATTCCATGAATCTTGTGGTTGACACTATTGACAGCTCACTTCATTAAAATTTTCACAGTGAGATTTTGACACAATATACCGACTGTTATTATCGCAAGTAAAATATTTATTTATTTATAACTCTTAGACTATCATTACAGGTTTTGGAACCTAAAGCGATAGATAGAACTACTTATAATATTAACTATTTTAAATAATATCTATTACTAACAATTACCCAATACATTAATACAAAATTACTTATAACTAAAACGATACAACCTTATAATTACAATTACAACAATGTAATCTTCACACAAAATTAACTTAAGTACAGTCAAAAATAAAAAATAAAACAATGAAAGAAACGATAAACATAAAATAAACAATAAACATAAAATTAACTAATCGATGCTTTCCTAACATATTATATATATAAACTTACTTTTGCAAGTTCACTAAAGTAACACGAAAAAATGAGAATATAATAATTATAATATAATAATTATTATAATACATGGTCTCTCATGTTCTTCTTCAAGATTCTGCCTTCGATCTTTCTGAACTACTCCTTGACAGCAGTCATAGAAGCAGTGCTTCGCTGGACATTCGACACCCCTGAAAATTTTAATTGATTACCTACTAAGACTTTTCTTATACGCGCTTTCTAAATAACTGACATCGCTGAAAGAAAAACATCGTGAGAAAACTTGGACTTTTAGTTATGAAATCGCCATCCCGTCTTGAGCAACCGTGGTGATCAATGCTCGTGCCTTCTCTATATGAGAAGAGGTCTTTGTCCTGCTTTCGGACAGTAATACGCTGGTAGGTATTATTATCATTTCACTTTAAATCTTACTTGAAAGTTACATATATATATATATATTTTTTACATTTAACAAAAAAAAAGTAGCCCACCGGGATCAGGAACAGGGTCCAAGCTGCCGGTGGACAGGGCTTATTATTATTTTTATTATGACCTTTCGAGTGGATAGTCACTTCCCACATCCTCCACCATGCACTACACCACTTCAGAATCATTTAAGCAACAAAACAAATCCCAATTAAAAGTCCTTGCTATGGTACCTACAAATAAACCCGTCTGTGTGTGTAGGGGTGTCAGTCGATAAGGATGTATTAGCACATTCCGCCGGAGAGCCACTGTATTTATTCTTATCCGGAATAAGGCAGGTTACACCCCTAGTGACGGGCTGATATCGATAGCGTTTGTTTGTAAGACTTGGGTTGGGGTGTGTGAGGTGTCGATGCTTTGGTTCTTGAAAGCAACTTATATTTTGTTTATCGTCAAGTCATCCAGTGTAAGTACATTTTTTGTCGATACTTTCGTGGTTCTAGATATTCAGTTTATTATGGTATGCAATTGCTTTAACCAAAGTGTTTTGTGAATATTATTTATAGCAAAGCTGTCTTTAAAAAGAGACCATGACCTCTGAGTTTGTTTCGTCATGCCTTCTCAGGGATCTGTCAGCTAGGAAATGCCGGCGTCATCTAAATTAAAATATTGACGTGTAAAAGTGTCATAAAAGATCTACTTACAGAAATAAACATTGTGGAAGATGCCTGCGGTACTGGACATAGGTGGTACTATAGAAGTCATAATGAGTGAATAAGTGACATGAGTCAATTTAATGAACACACTTCGCAATGCTAGTCTAAAAAGCACCGTAACTTTCTAACAAATAAAAACATTAGTTACTCCATTACCCAGAACCCATCATCGAACCCGGTAATCAAAAAAACACCCAATAAAAAACCAAAATTTATTAAACACCATCGATACATCACATTCACATCCCTACTCCTCACAGAAGGGGGTGAAGCGTCGCTTGGCGCTGCGAGATAGCGCCGATAGCATCGCCGGGTGGCGGCTCTGATAGTACGAATAATAATAATTTTATTATCACGATCCAGGGCCGCCACCTCTTTGTTATTACTGGATAGTGACGCTCGTGAATTTTAAAGTAATGAAGTGTGAAGTTTTTGTTGATGTGATAAGGGGTTTATAGTGGAGCTATGTTTGGAAATGATGGCGTTGATAAAGGTTTTGAGTTTTCTAAATTTAATTTGAGGCATGTTCACAGTTGCATGCAGCTTGGAGTCGTCTCTCTAATCGTTATCGATAGCAGGCAACAACGTGGTCATGTTAAAAAATAAAACAATAGTGTTAATGTGAACCTGTAAACAGCTTTGTACAAGCATTCTAATGAAACGTATTGAGACTGGGATCTTATTCAAAACGCAAATAATTAGTCTAGGTTTACCAAACCCTAGACAATTAAAACTACTTACCTCTAACTTGAAGATCACCCTACATCCCAAAAAAAACAATACCCACCACACATACAAAACAAAACAAAAAAGCACATACGCAGTGACCGTCAAAAATCATCCTCGCATCCGGCTTAGCTCCAGGGGGAGATCCTCCCCTAGGGGAGGTGGGTGGCGGGCCTTATCGTGAAGTCGCAGATTGAATATATTTCATGTGTAAGTTAATACGAGCCATACTTGCGAGATTTTGCACAGTTTTCCACTAACTGTGGAAGGAGTGTTTAGATTTTTGGTCAGAGGGTGTAAAGGGGTTGTAACTTCGATTATGCTGTTTGATAGGGGGTACTCGTAGTAAGGCAGTCGTTTAAACTAGAGATAATTAAAGAAGAATCTTCAACCGGATTCATTAGTCGCCCAGTTAACCCCAGCATAGGTACCTAAAAGTAACGCTAGGTGTCTGTAATCCCTTCTATCAAATTGAATTGTAATCACTGAAGCACTTTTTATGTCACCTTAAGACACAACTCTTGTTGTTTCCTTGGACAGAAAGAGTACAAACTATTGTCATCGGGGTCCTAAGACTGGACAACAGTAATAACTGCTCGTGATAACTATCATAGTTCATTTTCTTATGGAAGGTGAGACAAATAAAGTACTTATTCTGCACGGTGCTAAGGCCTCACGGGAGACGGTGTACAAATTCAAACTCGAATTATAAAGAAGAAAGAAACATTGTTTAATCTACACAAGTTTTGAGCAGCTCAACATCCCAGATCACAAAATCTTCTAAAAACATAACACCACCAACTATCTGAACCATTCTACCTACCTAAAACAGGTATCTACTAATCTACCCACCTTCCAATAAAACTAATTACACAAGTATACACGTGCTGTTTATCTGCGCAGCAGTTATCACGTACGGCATTGTTAACTAAGTGAATAACTATCGGTTAATGAGCAGCCGCAGGATCGAACACAAACGATAGCAGTATCGCACTTGTGACAATTAAAACAAGGCTGAATTTGTGAAAAACCTTGGCTTTATGTGGAGTTGATAAGTAAAGCGTCACTTTTGTGGTGGCAGAAGGTAGTGTGTGATAAAGATAGACTTTATCATACAGCTAAGAGACGGACAGACGTGTGTGTTGGGATCGCTCAAATTTTGTTGCTGAATTTACGTTGTACGCGGTTTCAGGCAATGATAAATGATACATTAATAATCTTCTTCTTAGCGTGATGGCAGTCTAAATGGACTCGGCCTAGAATTCGGCTACGTGTTTGGCGCCATCACTAGCGTCCATCGGTTCCTGTAGCGTGCAGTTACAGGACGCAGGACTTGATATTAAGTGTCCCATTGTTTGTTCCACAAACGATGGGACACTTTGCAGCACCACATTAACACTCCAAGGCAGAGTCGTCTATGAATCTCCACATGGACAGGTTTTCCTTGGATCGGCCAACCTGGGTCTGGAGTCTGTTTAAAGACTTCTAGATTACCCAAGGCAATTCATGTCCAGATTGGAGATCTTCAGTGGGTGGAACGAATGGTTTGGGTAAGGAAGTACCGCATCGCTACACATTCAGTCTTTCTTTGGGGCGTTCTCTAGTGACTGTTTCGACTTTTCAGCCTTTGTGGCACAAGGATGTTGTCGTGCAAAGGGTGTCGTGTGTCGGAGACCATTTTGGCACTTTCGCTGGAGCTTGCCAGCGCTCTGCAAACTACTGGTGTACAATTAATAATGTAACTATTCATTATTTATAATATAAACAGTCGAGAGGTGTCGCGGAACATGGTTCGAATGAAGTTCCGTTCGCTTTTGCACACTTGGCGAATGAGAACTATATAGACTCAAAAAAGTGTAGGTGACATTTTGACATAACAAAAGTGTCGATACGGTCAAAATGTTACCTAAACTTTTTTCAGCTCTTATTCGCCAAGTTTGTAGATTATAACGTGCGATAAGAAACTTCGTTCTAATAAATGACGTTCATTTCTGTAAGTAGCTTTATACAAACAATTTTACACGTTAATAATATTTAAAGAAAAAAATCTATGAAGTCTATGTCCTATCACACTACTCTGAGAAGAAATGATGAATCTGAGAAAAATGTAGATTAGTGTCTGAAGTGGTCTTTTGAGGAAAGAACCACACAGATTTGAGTGGCCCTGTCTAGTTAGTGCACGCATGTGTCATTAATCGTGTAGTAATTCAGAAATAAAGTCAATACTGCAGTTCGCAAAATGTGTTAAAATAACAAGTTAGAAGACGTGTCCATATAATATCTCGTTGCTACCCAAAAATTATTTGAGTTGATCCAGTTTTATTACTATTATATTATAGATTTGTATTTTCCTTGACACAATTTCGGGATTGATTTCAGTACCTTTGACCATTTTTAATATCCAGTGATAAAATTAGTGACGGAATTTCCGTACTGCCTTATCGTTGCACTGAACTTGTTTGTAATATTGCCTTTAATTGGGTTGAGGAAGGCAGATATCAGAAGTATAATATAGTAGTTAGAATAATCGTGGCTGTCGTTACGATTCTCAATGTTTTACTTTCCCCGTCATCAACTCAGGTCCGACGGTCAGGACAGTCCAATGTTGGACATAGGCTTCCTCCAAGATGCGCCACAGCACCTGGGTCTCCGCCTTCCGCTGCGTCAGCTGCCTTTTTAAGGTCGTCAATAACCCCACACATGATCAGAACAACCCAATACAAAGTTAAAACATACAATTATAACTAGACAACGTTATATGTATAAGCCGCTTCAATAAAGCTCATATCGCGAGATCTGGCACCGTCCTATTCTGGCGCGGCTGGATTGGTGAAAAACGTGAAAAGTGACCGAGATAACGTGGGTTTTGGCCGCGCGGCCCACCCGATACGCTGCCTAGGGGTGCTGCGATTGTGGTAGTCGTGTTATAGTGCTGTGAGCACAAGGTTTTATTTTGTGGAATGATTATTGAAAACGTTCGTTCGAATAAGAGAAGGAAGAAATTCAGCGTGAAATTTTTAGAATGGCTTATTCGTTTGGAAGGAGGGGTCGTATCTAAGTTAAACTCAACAAGAGATTAAACATTAGCATTATAACGCATCATTGACAGGCCAACGGCCAGGTGGATAACCCACAAAAGATCGCGGGGAAGTTCTGGATGAGACTCGCACAGACCACAGAAGCATGGCACAAGGAGAATACTCAGCAGTGGGTGGAAAAAGGCTGTCAATGATGATGATGATGATAACGATCCTAAGGTTATGCTAATGCTTTACCAGTTTTTTTTTCTGACTTAGGTCAGCAACCAGCTTACCTATCTATAAGTAGCCTGGCTCACCATTTTTTTTACTGCACATGAGTTTAATCACCGATCATTCGATCATTAATCTCTTCCCTTATCCCAATTTATTTGTGGTCGGTGCAACATGTCTTCCTCTTCCATTAGTTGTCATACTCGTAATGTAGGTACGGTACGGTGGGCTGCATCTATTGGGTACTCCAGTTCTTTGGAGGGGAGTACCCACATCGTGACGCTGACTGTACTTAGGACGTTACGTTAGGACTGTATGAAAGATGATATAGTTACAAAGGGGGTGACCTTTGTTACTATATCATCTTTCATACAGTCCATCCATGTGCCAAATCTACAATGTTTTTTTTTTTTGACAACATCCACACAAGGTCTTCAGGTCCCGAACTAGGCAGAGCATGTACTACGGTAACCTGATGAATGATATACATACTTATATACATATACACACCCAGACACAGGTCAAACAGACATGTTCATGCACACAAATGTTTGACTTGTCCGGAGATCAAACCCGGGACCAGCGGCTCAGAAGGCAGGGTCGCTACCAACTGCGCCAACCGGTCAGTAAAAATTTATTAAGGTAGCTTCAAAGCTGACAGTAATTATAACATAATTATTATTCTAAATATTACGCCAATAACGAAGTACACAAAAAATAACTGAAATAAAGAGAGTGACATAAGTAATATTTATTGTGTGTGCGTGAGTGTATCTGTGCGGTGTAGGTGCTGCAAATGTGTGTGATGATTTCAATGACTAAAGAAACTTTAGTCATTGGATGATTTGCGTATGACAACGTACGTGTGTCAATTATTTATTGACATCTTATAGCAACAGATTAACACAAATACAGATTCTTATGCAATAAATATATCTAAAACCGAAAAGAAAAAAAGTTGATTGTTGTTGGCGGTCTGTGAGATGTATACCAGAAGCGCATGGACTTGTGTATAACGTACAGAAAAGCATACTACTTGTGTGTAGGGTAAAGCGTAAAAACCAGCACAAATTTGCCAATATTTTTATACGTGCACTGTGGGTTCGATATACGCAAAACGCCGTCAAAGTTCAGTATAATAATGCTTTCAGAATGTTGTTGGGGCTTCCACGTTACTGCAGTGCATCAGGATTGTTTGCCCAAGCACATACTGATGGTTTCAATACCATCCTGCGACAAAAGTTTGCGCCCATGACGCGGAGAGCGCGTGGGAGCGTCAAATCCGAAAACACCCTATGTATGTTCCGCTAATTTTGATAATTTAGGAGATAAAAATATTTTTTTTAAATTTTTTATGAAATCTTTGGGGACATCATTAAAAAATTATAGCTTTTTTCGAAAAGCTCTCTAAATTTATTTTCTTTTGCGATGGGACTGTAATGAAATACCCTTTCATGTATAACAAAAAATATCTTTCTAATATTAATGCAAAATACAACTTTTTTTATAGGAAGTGAGAAATTTACATGCTTACGATTCATTCCAAACATTACCGTATCTTTTTCAAAAAAAAAAAAAAAAAACGTTTAAATGTTTTAGGTTCTTCCAGTAATTTTTCGTCACTATTTGTACTGTGTATTATTAACATCATATTGATCAAGGTCTGAAATAAAGTTTTTTTTTTTTTAAACCGTACTATCAAACTATCAGAATCTGCATCATAGCCCACAATCAATAACACATTTGCACAAAACCCCGGTGGAGCCATGTTCCTTGCACACAGAACATGCCACACCGCGTGTGCAGTCCACTCTAGATGCCACGATAAAACTGCTTTGCATAATACCGCAGATTTTTTTCAACATTGCATACGTATAAACTTTGTGCGCTAATATGGGGGGAAGCGGTGCAGGTGATAAGCGGAAGCGGGGTTCATAAATTAATAAATAAAATATAATTATTTAATCCAGACCTCAATTAATCCATAAGTTGTTAGTGGTTAGTAACAGATTGTGCTTATGTTAGTTTTGTTTGTACTTGAATTAATTAATTTAATTTAGCACATACCTATTGCTATTTTCACCCAGTGCCTTTGGATGGGGCAGTCCGGTCTGCCAGCATGAGAATTTGGGTTTGATGAAAATATAGTAGGTACTCAGGTACGAACGAGACGTTTCAATGTTATAATGTAACTTTTTTGTTTTCTCAGTTAGTTTTAATCACGATCTGGCAGCTTGAGTAATTTATGCGGCCTACCCAAATGTCCTTTCTTTGGTATTGTTCGTCGAATCATTGTGCTTCTTAAATTCTGAGTTGAGCTGCACGATTACTGACAAATGCGTGCACTGACTGGACAGGTCCGCTCAATCTGTATGGTTTTTCCTCAAAAGACCGTTTCAGACACCAATCTACATGGTCTTCACATGATCTGACCAATATTATGTCTGGACTTTAAAAGAGACTGTGATCCCTGAGTTTGTTTCAGCCTTTCTTCCTGAGAAGAAAACAAAAAACTATACTACTAACTATACTTATATTTAAAAGACTAGACTTAGATCTAGTTTTTTAAATATGAGTGACGTGTAAAAGTGTTTGTACAAAGATACTTACAGAAATAAAATAATTTATCATTTATATGTGCCTTGTTAAGTTAATGTTAGATAGCAAGTAACGAAAACATCGTAACGAAATCTAGACTTAATCTGAATGATCTGAAATGTTCATCATTCTTTTATACTTCTCTGTTAGTCGTCATCTCGGCAGTCAACCCCTTTCTAACTATATCATACTTTCACACAGTCCATCTATCGTTTCTATGGTCTTCATATACTAATTGGGTTTGAAAGAAGCTAAAAGAAAATAGTTATAAATCATAAATCAGTAACCTACAGTGGACTATTTATGTCATAACATTATACACGGTGATTTATCACTGTTAATCTTTTAGGAGGTGAAATTACTCATAATTATAAACAACTTTCACTATGCGACCAACTACGAAGTAGCAAAAAAAATACGTCTGTTTTATACATTTTCATCGGGTAAATATTGCATTTTTGTATGAAACAGCTGATATTTTTTTCGACATTTCAGAGCTGGTCTCATAATGAGTGTTGCTCATATCGTGAGTACTTTCACGTCCTGAAAGGTTAACAGTGATTTAAAAATCACCGTGTATACTAGGACATTAACATGAACTTTTTCTTTCACATATTTATTCAATATATGTGACTATCACGTAAGTGGCCGATTTTCCCACAAGTGGGAAAATCGGCCACTTACGTGACTTACGCAATGCACGTGTTTCATTTCTAAGAATGTTGTTTATTTTGACGGCTAAGCTCCCAAATATGTCTGATCCGAAAATGGTTTAAGGAATGTTTGACGTAAAAGATAATCAACGTAATTACGATCTCATATAAAATTCAAATGAATGCTGAAAATTACAGTGAACCTGTGACTGCATTAATGAGGCTTACCAGTACCTACGTATTGATATTTGATTAACTTAGCTTTGTGAAATTAAGTGGCCGCACGCCATTTAAAAAAGAACTTGCTCATTTTTATCGCCGATTCACACTTTAATACCGTTTACATTCGGAAGTGATGATTTCGAAAGACGTAGAATCGCTACAATAGGTCCAAAATTCCAACTGTATCTATAATCGCTATCATCTCCGCTATCGCTTATAACTTACGGCTATCAGGTCAATCGCAGGTCAACCCACCGTCACCTCGTAATGATATTATAATGTAATTTAATTTCGCTTTTTTCTTTCAGGTAAGTAGGTCATCAGATGCCATTATGTTCTGCGCAAGTAAGTGACCATTCGAGTTTAAAGGAAATTGAAAAAAAAACTGGTTAGTGGTAAACCAAAGTTTAAACTATAAAGTACGAAGACGGCTCTTTATGGATTTCCAATAGCTTTTTTTTTGGAACTGGAGACTAAACTCGTTAAAAATTTTGGTATAAAACTTTGTGAACTTATATCATCAAACTGATTTTTACTATACATACAAGCTGTAATTAGAAACACCTTCAATCAATCTCTTAAGGGGTCATTGTACTCATCATTTTGAGCAACTCTCACAAACCTAAAATCAGCTGTTCCCTACATTTATGTTTGCCTACCTCGTCAAAATGTAGGGAGCAGCTGATATTTATTTTGCGATTACAGTTTTGGTCCCATAGTAAAAGTGTACCCTGTCCTAGACTACAAATAAATACAGGTCAACTCGCTTTCACAACGTTACTCGCGGATGGCGTATATACCTACGATTTCTTCTGCAACCCTTTTTTAGTACATAGATATACACCCTGAATCATTTTATAGTGACTAAAATACCACAACATACACCCCTAACAGCTCATTAAACTCAAAAATCTACAACCGCCGCTAAAACAGATTACCAACGAAACTTCCGAAACTTATTTTTATTTCAAAAGCGGCACTTCTAGACATTATCATCACACACACCAACTTCTGAATATATGCAAGTGTCGAGGGGGTGAAGGGGGCACCAAGTCAAGGGGGCGAAAGATGGGGGGTAAGGGGGGTGGTACGTTACAAACACAGCAAAAGTTCACGTCCGTCTTATCTCATCTGTTTGACGGATTCATACCGACAACGCTGCGTATTCATATTTTGTGTAGAGTAGTTTGGGACAGAGTTTGCGGGAAATTTTGGGGGTGATCGATGAAAAATTAAAGGGAAATTAGGGGTTGAAATTTATAAAAATGTATCAACTGAAAATAGGAAGAGTTACCTACAGATTTTACGTCTGACCCACAATCCTGATAACCCAGATCAGATTCATATCTGGCAATTTTCGTTTTTTTTTTTCTGTTTTTGGTTAAACCTTTTTTGTTACCTAACTTCTACGGTCTATATTACTGCGGTTCATGGCAGCCTTACAGTCAATTTTGCAAATTTTCTTTGATGAACTGAGAAAATTAGCAAAATTTCAGTTTTGATTGTTGGCCAGGGAGACATGATGACAAAGATTTTTCAAGGTTGCAACAGCCATGTGTATTTTTAAAGTAATTCGGAAAATTACTTGTAATTTCAAGATATGCCACCACAAAATGATACTTATCAATCTCAAAATAAAATCATATCAACACCTCTGTCCCTGAAAACTACTCTATACCGCCCAAGATCCTCGACTCTCGCTACTGATAACGCGAGCTATTTAATCACAGATAACATCTGTAGGGCGGGCGGCGCGTTATCACCGCCCGCGGCCGCTTATCGCCCGTCCGCCCAGCCTTATCGCTCCCGTATATAAATTCTTATCGAGGACTTTTCGTTATTTCTTCATGCTGACTTCAATTATGTATTGTATTTTGTTTGAAGATTGATAGATGGATTTGTGCTAGCGTTTTTGTTTAGGTTTTGGTATAGTTTTTGGATATGAATTGTCGACTTTTTTGGTGGTGGTAAATTATGGGGTAATTTTGAAGTCATGATTGTACTTATTTTGTGCCATTAGTTATCAACGGTCAAACTTTAAGTCGTTCGTCAGTTCCACTGTCCGTGACTCATGGTGGATTAGCCCACACAATTGTAATTATGAGGGGATCATTATGACTGACCTAGGTGTTAATTGCTTGTTGTCAAAAGGTAGATCTAAGCATGAGAAGTCAGTTCCTATACTTGTTAATTATTTTTTAAAGTCATCTGGATTTCCTTTTTGAAGCGTTTAGCTTATTGCTATAAGAGGTCAACTGTCGCTAATGAGACAGAATTACTTCTCAATTGTCACCGAACTTAATCAGTTCGATCTACAGATGAGGGGTGAACCAAATCATTCAACCAGTCTCTGACAGTAATCATCTCTGGCAGTTTAATCCTCATATTTCAGCATCCTTTCAACTGAAACATAGAGCAGGTTTTTCAAGATGACAATGCCCTTTGCTATCATATAATGTAGGTATGCATCAGTCTACTTCTACAACACTTTCAACAAACGCCCACTTCGGACTTTCTACTTAAAAACAATGATAACATCACAGCCTTATCGCACTTCCAGCTCTAAAAAGCGCTTTAAAGCTGTACCTATAAAAATACAAAACTACCCACATAGAGCGCGCCCTATCTACTGTATTCTTATCTAAGCGGTATAAATCTAGCTGATTGGTATCACCGTTTCGTTGCGATTTACTGAGCTTTTTATCATTATTATTTATGTTGATAGCATTAGTTTCTAGTCTGTATTGTGAAAGGGTCAGCAGAGTTGTATGACTGATGATCAAGTCATTTTGAAGCGTTATAAACGGCTGTGACGAGATAATCAGTAGAATGACATAACTATCCACCATACTGAAATTACCTATAATTTATCTATGAAAGTACGAAAATGGCTGGCTGTCTATCCGTTGGACATTTTATAAAGACTACACTTAAGATAACTAGAAAGGACGTGGGAAATATTATTAAGTGTTCGTTTTATGCGAGATCGTGGATGGTTGGATATTAAATACTTACATGCAAAAGTCAAACAGCGTATGTCTGATTTTTTTTATATAGCTTGTTAAATGTGTAATAAAGGACATGGATATTCGAGAATGCTTTTATTTTTGTATAGCTGCTGGTGAGTTTGTTGCGCCACTTCTTCTTCCCAGCTATAGCACAAAAAAAGTGGTAATGGGCGGGCGGTTTGGGGGACTGCCATATGTTATTTTGACGTTCAAAAACTGCTGATTCTCTCTGAATAAATTTATTTTGATTTTGATTAATAAATACAAAATCATAGATGTTCTTTGCCAAAGAACCTCTGACTGCACTTAAAAACTATACAGCATGTTAGAGGAACTTGCTACAAGTCAACCCGATACCCAAAGGCCACCCGGAGTAGTCATAACAAATTTTACCGATCATCAATAACTGGTTACCTTGGCACAATCTGTTTGTCAGCGACTCAGCTATAAAACTGCTATCGGTACCCTGCTATCGGCTATAAGGAGTATAAATAGTTTTTATCTTTTAGTAGAAGCTTTTGAAACGGTTTTGTGCGGTACTGGACTTGCACTTATGGAACGTAGGTATTAAGTGGGTGTATAACACCTCTGTCTAACCATTTGGAGGATATGGGCGAGATGTTATGTGTGCACTTAGTTTTTAGAGTGTACAATGTATTTTTCTTTTGTTGAAACAGTAAATGAAAATTTTGTAGAGTGACAGTCGCAGTCCTTGCAGCAGGGTTTGATTCTCAGATTTTGTTTGCCTACACTTAGTCTTCTTCCTCATCGCCGGTGGTCTTCTAGATATAATTGACTGACCGGTTCGTGCAACTGGTAGCGACTCTGCCTTCTGAGCCGCTGGTCCCGGGTTCTATCCCCGGACAAGTCAAACATTTGTGAGCATGAACATGTCTGTTTGACCTGTGTCTGGGTGTGTATATGTATATAAGTCATCAGGTTACCGTAGTACAGGCTCTACCTAGTTCGGAACCTGAAGACCTTGTGTGGATGTTGTCTCATATTTATTTATTTATTTATAATTAGTGTCAGTAATCCGCATCACTGATCCTCCGGCCCCAACTAAACAAAGTCCAATAAAATAAATTAGCCTTTTATCTCTTGCTGTTGGAATGTCACAAAAAAATTATATAAATAGTGCGTGCAAGCATAACTTAACATTTCAAATTAATAATAATAAAAAAAAAAATATGGCCATCGCATAAAATTTTACTATGTAGCTTACTTACTAATTACATTTAATAAAACAATCATGTATACTTTCCAATTATTAGATTATTATGTTTATTTATATATATATTGTTACATTTTATTATTAACTATTGTAATACATTATGTACAAATTCGATCAATTCGAAAAGATGAGCAGGAGTGTCTTCGTGTCTTCAACCTAAACTAGCCGAACTATTCTGTAAAAATATCACCGTGAAAACTTGAACGAGCGTGAAAACGTGAAGTGAGCTTTAAGGCGCGGGTCCACCGCGGCGCATGCTGTGCACGGGCACGCGGCGCATTTTAGCTGCGTGTATTAATTAGTTTGACAACGTGGGTCTACGTTTCCACTGAAGTACACGAAGACCCACGACAACGCGTGACACGGCGCACGGAGAGGCTACGCACGTGTATTTTTTTGTATTCTCCATGTTTATTTCTAAATTTAATATGATTTTCAATTCAGAACCGGCGTCTTCTTTTCTTTTGCAATTCATCCAAGATTAGATCATCAATCTCACTTTCGGATTCATCGTCAGAAGAACTGTCTAGCGAAGTCAGTGCTAATGCCATTCTATGAGTACCTCGATGCGATATATGCAAGAAACATGATACGCGTCCGTTCCACAAGGTATATGATGACTGAAAACTGCGCTGCGATAAGCGAGCTGTAGGTACATGCAGTCGTGGGTTATATTCATGTACTCCAGTGGAAACGTAGACCCACGTCGACAGCGTTGAGCTATGTAACCACCTATTCGAGCAAGCCACGCATGTATCAATGACGTCAATTCATGCGTAGCCTCTCCATGGGTTGCAGTGGACACAACCACATATATTTTCTTACACGAAGCTTAATACACGTGCGTAGCCTCTCCGTGCGCCGCGGTGGGCCCGCGCCTTTAAGTGAGCCGTCAAGTGTCAATCCACGCTCACTTCACCTACGTTTTCACGGTAAGATGGTTACAGAATCGCACTGCTTGCCGATGGACTAAAAGCTCACCTAAAGCTTACTTTACCTTATAAATTACGGTGAGATTTTTACAGAATGGATTGGCTGCTATAATAAAGCGGTTTACTAAACGTGGTGATTTTCCTATAGCCGTAGATTTAAACCGTCTTTTGTATACACTTTTCAATTCGCTGACTAAAAGATTAACTACAAAATACACGATTGACTTTATTTTGTCTCCACGACTTGTAAGTTAAGCGTATTTAAAGTGTTCATAAATAACACTATCGGGGTTTCCTGTTGGCGGCTCTGCTGCAAGATATCGATAATATCGGCACGCTAATTAGAATTATCGTAGACCAATTATTTTATAAGTATACAGCTTATCGGGAAGCCATTGTTGTAAGTATGTGCTGCGTGACATACGGGGCTCGCGGTTGGAGAATATGTTCGTGAACAAGGATGTGTGAGGGATTACTTTTGCTGCATTTTTTTTTAACGACTTCCACACTATGTCTGCAGGTCCCGAACTATGTAGAGCCTATACTACGGTGACCTGATGACTGATATACAAACTTATATATATATATACATACTTATATACATATACACACCCAGACACAGTTCAAACAGACATAGACAAAAATACAATAGAAAAAAGGCCGTTCAGTTTAACCCAAATTTGAAAAACAACCACGAACCTTTAAAAAAAATCTGTTCATGAAAACTTAATTCCAGACTATTCCAAACCTTTTAAAACAAAATACAGCAAAATCGGTCCAGTCGTTCTCAAGTATGGAGACTCATTTTTATTTTTATAGAAGATATATTGCTAGCCATCCTTACCTAACGTGTATTCACACAGATAGGTACATCAACAACATATTGTAGGTATACGGCAGATATACACGCGTACCTATTTATTGCTTACCACCGTTTTTCCTTGACACACAATAGTTTATTAATAAATTACTTGAGTATAAAACAACGCTCCTAATGTAGAGGATAATGTTTACCTCGGAGATAAAACTATGCAACTTTTTCAAAGGTAATAAGTAATTAATTTGTCGTAAAAGAAATGTCAAGAACAATTGTGTTTATTACATAGCTGTACAAATTCGTGATATGTGAAGGATGCAACGATTCATTTTCAGTCTATACTTCTCTAAGTACTAACAATATTGTAAAGAAATAAAATTTGTGAGCTCATATGCGCTGCGCTGCGATCGTGTGCGCTGTGCTGTGGGTCCCCCATAGCACAGCATCATGCTGAGTCATGCTGAGGAAGCCTTCTTGTCACAGTCGTGACGTGCAGCTGTCGACTATTTCAGTTTTATGCTCGTGATTATACAGCGTGGCGCTTTATTGGCGACATTAATTTAACACACATATACGGTTTCGCGTTGTTGTTTCATGAACATATTTTAATTTCAATAAACGTTATAATTTATTGATTTGTTTTCAATTTTCTAAAATAGCATCGTGGAGCAACCTGTACTTAAAGGACTCTAGCGCAGAGGTTATTTGCCGGGGCAACCGATCATGACATCGCATGAATTAAATTAAAACGAATAACGTACAAAGAGTAGGCAAATTGAAGGAAAGAGAGAGCCCTATGTCCGGTGAGTGGTGTCGGCGGTAGTTTTCAATTTACGAATTATATAATTTTAATATATTTTTTATGATTACTCGCCACTAGCCCTACCCGTGTGGTAAATTAATATCGCTATTGAAGCGGCACGTTGTAGATATCTATTTTGTTTTTTTCCTAATTATATTTTGTATGCACGTGTTTCTGTGACAAATAAACCAATTTTTCTTTCTTTCTTTCTTCTTTCATATGCAGAAAGCTACACTATTGCCGTTTAGAGAATAATTATGTTAAAACGAGAAACGTAACGCGGACAATGTCGCAGAAGTTAGTTACTTATAAGTTGGTTTCAGATCACTTTATTTTCTTGACCTTTTTCACTCCCGGCTCGTCAAGATTAAGCACTTTTGTGATCTTCAAATGCCTCTATGACAACTATATTGCAGTTATAGAATAATATGAGTAGATGTACAGACGCCAGCACATCAAGCTACTACAATCTGTCAAATTTCTTTAATAGATTTTCAACTTTATCGCTAAAGCATTAAGGTTCAAGGTTGATTGGGAAAATTTGACAGTTTCGGGTAGCTTGACCTGCTGGCGTCTGTACATCGAGAAAGCACTTAAAATAAAACATCTTATAGGTTCAAAAAATCATTTCATGTTGCTACTTTGAAAAAGTTGTTTCGAAAAAGTTTTACGTGGACGTCCTGATGTCTGTACGCTGATTTTGTATGTACCAACGATAACTCCCGAAAAAATGTATATATTGGTGCCGTATTTCATATCAGTAGCCTAGTTTAAGTAGTTTAAAAAAAAAGTTTTTTTTATTAAAATTCGCTATGATCCAAACGTACAAAAATATATAAAGAACTTTTCTTGCATACATGTTTTTTTTTTTTTATGTTACAGATCAATTATATGTTTTATTATTTTATTAAAATAAATTAACGTTTTGACTATTAAGAGGCGAGCACTTTTGTATTTTCCAAACTTTTGTTTTCTCTGACTGATGTTCCCGATTTATTGAGGCCGTTATAACATTGAAGATCCCTTTCAGTTCTAACATTTTTTTTTTAATATGTTTCTATTATATTCATATTTGTAGTATAATTAGCTGCTAACAACACTTTCAATTACATACAATCTTTCAGATTATGAAGGAAATTTTGGAAAAAAAAAATGTCTACTTACAACATTAATAACGCAATGAATACTGTTAAACTGTCAAAATTAAAGGCATTGCGATCGATTTCCATATTTATGTGTGTTGTTTTACGCAATTACCGCGCAGCTTGCAAAGCTCTACCACATTAAACCAAACCTAATTAGAGTTTTACAATCCCTATACATTTAAATAAAACATTCCACCTATCCTACAGCACCATATTTCCTGTTTTAAAACTGTATAATCTTCTAATCACCAGCAGAACATATTACAATGGAAAAATGCATTAAATCCGAATTTTCTCGCCCATCAATTGTTCAGCGCAACGCTTACACTGAATGTATGGGCCATAAAAATGTTAATACTTTAATGCAAGTGCACTGTTTTCTTGTATGTAATTTGCCATTTTGGGCACTAAAATACGCTATAGGTTGCGTGGGTCGAGGCTTGAGCTGCGAGAGGAAAAGAACTTGGGATCATCGTCCAGTCTTTTACGGTTTACGGTTTAGAAATTCTTTATTTCTCAAAGATTACAAATCACTTACGAGGAGAACTAAGATACACAACAAAACCTAAGTAATTTAATCTTCAGTTGCGCATAGACGGTATTCTTAAAACGAAATGAAACAAAGTTACATTTCTGTATTGGTAGGTAATACTTATCAATTAACTTTGTCATTGGGCGACAGTTTTTGAGCAAATAAAAGGGACGGTTTACATGGAGTGGGTACGATAATAATGTTGGAATCGGACAGATTTATTTTTTTGTAATGCCTTTGAAATTATGTCGTTTTAATAACTTTTTGAATAAAGATATTGACTTAGTGTCTTTTAAATGCTTAGGTAAAGAGCTGTAGATCTGTGCTCCTTGATACAAAATACACTTTTTACCATAATTAGTTCGCGGTTTATATAGTTGTATATCATGTGCTCGCCTAGAGCTGCGGGTATATATTTGATTGTATTTTTGCGAAGTTTATTTGTGTGTGTATGTTTTTGTTTAAGATTTTTCGTATTAAAATTTATTTAGTTTCTTTAATCTATATTTATTTAGGGCCCAGGCAACCTGTATTCTTCTTTCACACTTCTGTGTCATCCAAACGCTTTTATGGTACTCACATTGTGTGTATTATAACAGCGGCTTTCATAATAATTCTCCCGTTTTCTTTTGCAAAACTTAACCCCTTAACTTGCTTTAGTATACAGGGCGTCCCAGAATACAACGTCAAGCCTGAAACAGGTGATATTTATATAGTCGTGACAGTTATTAGAAAAATATTTAAAAAAATCTTTGTTATGCACTTTTCAAATTATAAGTATCACAAAATAAATCGGAAAAATTACACCCTGTGATGATCTTTCAAGTCCGGTGACCACAAAAATTTACTTTTTTTCGTTTTTTTTTCTGTAAATTCACAGAGGCATTGTTCGTGGTTACATTACAGGAAAAAAATCGAAGTTAATATTTGTGGTCAAAGCACTTGAAAGATCATCACAGGGTGTCAGTTTTTCCGATTTATTTTTTGATACTTATAAATTTGAATTTTTTCTGATAACTGTCACGACTATATATTATATTATCACCTGTTTCCGGTTTGAAGTTGATTACTAGGACACCCTGTATACTTTAAGTTTTTTATTTATTTTGTCATGCCGCGCCGGATTAACGGAAACGGAAACTTGATCCAAAGCTGTTGTCTAACAAATTTTGCTAAACTTGTCAAGTTCGGTCTCCTCAGAAAAAAACCTTGAATCCTTTAGAAAATGGTCATCTTTGTACGTATGTTTCGTTTCTTTTCTTCTTGTCTGCTTATACGAGTCTACATAAATGGCTTAAGGGGCTGACCACAGCTAAACTGCGGTCACTGTCGGATTGCATAGAAAAGAAAGAGAAGCGCGATGACCCTGGTAATGAAGCTGGTAATGTATTGCAAAATATGAAGCTGTTCTTTATTTACAAAAAATCTATTGATTGGACAAATAAATGAAAACACTATCACGTTAATATGTTTCTTAAAGAACAAACTGAAAGAAAAAGCAGAATGATTGCATGTACCTATATTAGTATGGTTTTTAATCGTTAAAGGAATTTTTTAGAGGTATCTTCGTGACTCGTTTCCATTGTACCAAGTTAGTTGTATTATGTTATGTTTATGTTTTCAACACACTAACTAGCATATATCCTGAAGAATATCATATATATTTCTAATTTTGACTGCAATGGATCATATACTTTTAGGCATTATAAAACGTGCGTTTAGTTAATGCAGTCCCCTTAATAAATAAAAGTAACAATTTTCGCTCGCGTTCATAACTTAAAACGGAATAGTTAGCGTTGATTCGACAGCAGTGTTCTTGAAAACTGCTATGTAAATGTGACGAGTCAAGTAAGGCCTTAGTTGGCAGTAGTTTACGTTACCATCATGATACGACACAAAAATATTACCCTGATGTTCATGCTAATACCTCTTTCTTTTACAAGTTTCGATGTAACGACGATATAAAGTTTTTCGACATGGTTTCAAGGATTTGTAGATATATGCCATAAAAAAAAATTGTTGTTTGTATGTAAGACCTAGTATATGTCGGATTTTATTGACATCCATTTGTCCTTAACCTAGAATAGTTAATCAACAGGTGATTCTTCATAAGTTTCAGCACAAGCTAATTGTAATAACGGCTGGGATGATTATAAATTTTGAGAATATTGATGAGCCTTAGAAAACGTAGTGACACTGAGCGTTTAGACAATTTCTCTTTTATATTTCAGATGAAAACACGTTTTGGTACGAAACTTCGCAAGCGACACAGACACACAGACTTACAAATTTACTTTAAATACAAATAAATTATATAATATAAAATCGAAAACTTTACGATAATCGTCGCGAATAAATAGTGCACAATAAACTATCGGTCTGAGAGTTAACGCGCTGACCATCGAGGGGTTGTGTGCCAAAATGCGCCAATCTATGGCGCCAATTTACTTGTGCCAAAAAAAAAATGCAATGAACTTATGCTATTTTACGATTCTTGCTAATTATGTATGGAAATATGTGTGGGGTTTTCCTGTATTTTGTGGTGTGATAGGAGTTATCATGACTCAGTTTTAAGTAAAGCCATTTTTGGCTGGGAACGTGGGCTTCCTCTTTGTATTCTAAAGGAAGCAGGTGTTGCTAAGGTGACATTGTTTTCCCGTCTGATATCAGTTTTGACAATTTTAATGGTTTCATTAAATTTGCAGAGTTCTAAATGGTTACTAAACCCTGAGCTTGTAACAACAGACCAATGTTTTTTAAATTTCTTCTTTAGATTTTTATTTTATTGGTTATAGGCGGCTTAATGCTTTTCAAGAATCAGTATTTGTAATGCCTATATATAACCTTGAAATTCCTTGAAATACTAAAGTGATTCCAAAACGAAAAGAAACCTGACAATTTGAAAAAATGTGACTTTCAAAAAATCTGATAAGCTCTCAATACCGGGGAGGTCTGCTTTTATACGATAACATAATAATGAGACCATTTAATTCCCTGATAGTGTATCTGCGGCTGACGGGTTTGGCGCCAACCTAATGTATTTGGGGTAGTTAGGATCGGAGAGCTTCGGCTGTCTTCTGGAGACGTCGGGAACTTTCGGGACTGCAGCTTGCGAAGGTATTAGGGTTGAAATGGAGATGCTGTTACTATTAAAAGCTGGCCCTTTGTACACCTAATAAATTGTGGTCATCTTCGGCGACATAAACAATCTTTATCTGAGACATATTGTTGACAAATGCGACTTCCTATTAGCTTCTACATACATACCTCCTTCCTCATTAACTCACTATATGTAGACTTATATTTGTGCAACCTAAAATTCTTTTCACGCATTTCTTCTACAGCAGTTTTTTCAAAGTTTCACCAAAACCCAGCATTTATTTATCTCCAACTCCAGTTCCCCAATTCTCTTCCCAGCCGTCTTTAAAGCCCCTGACCCCAAAAATCTCGTAAACGCAACAACAAAAACTGTTATTACCTAGATTCCTATCCGTCATATTTTGCTCATCCGAAATCTGCAATCTGACGTCATTAATCTAAGGCTATCTGCACACGAGTTTCAGCTTACAAATTTTAATTCACGAAAAATGCTTTTAAAGCACGTTTGTGATAAGCTGGCCGGTCGTTACAGACGATAAGTCGAGTTAGATAGGAGATGCTGAGATAGTAGTAGTCTGTAGATTACTCTCGCTATATATATTGCGGTATCTTTTGATAGGTACGGGGAGATATTTTTACGTTTTATGTTGCAGCTAAAAATAAATTGTCTAGACGATGAGATAGGGAAGTTTCTTGTTAGGCATATCTGTGGAGGAAGAGTGGTTTTTATGGGAGGAATGCAAGAATGGTCTGATTATGATACAGCAGAGGCATTTTTGTTAAACTTGTAAGTAACTTGATGGACAGATGAAGATGACTCTTTAGGATTTGTAAAGTCGTTGCAACCACTTTGTTGACATCTTTTTTTTATTGGTTTGCTCCTGACTCTCGTCTAGGTCAGTGGTGACAGAGACAGAGAGAGAGAGAGAGAGAGAGTGGTTGACGATGAAGTGAGCTTACTGAGGAGAAGCCTGTTAACTCTCACTTTGAAGAGATTAGGGTTGTATGCGTTCGGAAACACAGACGCAAGTAGAGAGTTCCTCTCTTTTGCTGTGTGCATAACAAAAGACATTGAGAAACGTTTAGTGCGAATTGGAGGAATAGCAACTAGGTAATAATGTTAACTTGCAGTGCGTCTAGATGACCGATGGAAGAAGGGGGCCGGTGGAATGAGGTCGTGGTCAGTCAGTCATCAACAGTTCTGGTTTGAGTTCTACTTTTTTCCTTTAAGTTTTAGATTGACCTAAGCAAACTTATGGTTGTTTATTGTGGCACCTACCTAATAACATAACTTTAAAAATATAGACGTTCATCAGTACTTCCCACAGCTTTCAAATGGTGAAATTCTATCCCATAAGTACTCAAGACCACACGAACACGGCCTGAAGTAATGGTGGTTCTAACATTCATTAATATAATTTTCAATGAAGACACGTAACTTGACCAATTACATAATAAACATTAATTTCAATGAGACTGACAATAATTATGACATAAAAACTTATTACCAATCGTAAAATAAAACAAGAAAACACTAAAACAAAGTTAAAGAACACAAAACATGAAAGTTTTAATAAACTGACAGTTCAAACTGATAGTAATCTAATAAAAGTCCCGTAGGACAATATTATCGATCGTCGGGGAAAAGGGCGTAACACCTTATAATACAAACTAACGCGAGAGAGAAGGATAGAAGATAAAAAAGCCGAGACTACAGGCGCGAGAGCATCTACTAACAAACGCAGATAAATCCGAGCGTACCGATTTGTATCGGTTACATTGACGGCTACACAAGTTGTTGTGTATTTGAAATGAGAACAAAAAGAGTGATGGATATAGAATTGTTTCCTCACTTGTTAAGTTGTTTAAGGTTGTATTTGTCGTAACAAATAGTTCATTGTTTAACATTTGAAACACTAAACGGTACGACGTATCGATATTCGATCTGGGCGATTGTCACCATTATTTTCTTGTTTATTGGTTGAGACAGGTTTGTTGCTTGGTGGTGAAGAAAGTAGAGCTTGAGGTCGTAAGTTCAATTGTGGGCCGTTGAGTTTTATTGATGTTTCTTTCAATAGGAGGCAACTTACTGTCTAAGCAATTGAATAATTTTGAGACGGAATAGCATTAAAATACGAATTCTTATAAAACTTAGTTTCTGGAGTATGTGAAGGTAGGTTGGAAGCAACATGAGCATTTGTAAAAGATCTTTAAACATCTTAAATTGACACGAAAAATGTACGATTCTTTTAGTACCTACACAAATTAATAACAACCGTTTCACCCTTCCACCTTAACTCCAACCAAATCAAACGTAACCTGATCTTAACAATTTAACATTTCTGACCTTATAACAAATGCGTTAAACGGTTTGGAGGTATAAACACTAGGAGGCATTGTTCTTGCGATAGCTATCTCCATACAAAGGACTGTGACGCGTATCGTGGTAGCGGGCTCAGTTGACAAATGAGTGCTGCTTGAGCCCACCCAACGTGAGACCTGTATTATGAGACGCCTATTAAGTTATTCGGATTGTTTGGCCCTTGGAATTGATAGTGAGGTGTGGTTATAGATCTGTTTTAATGGTTCTTGCTGTACACGAAGAGAGATAGAAATCTGTTTTGGTTTTCATTATTCAGTTGTTGAATTATAAAGAAGCTGTGTTTCACAAATTATTGAATACAAATATGATGTTAATTTCATGAGACTATCAAAGATTTTAAATGACAGTTATTGTTTTTAACCGCTTTTATCCTGTTTTGACTAATCTTGTTACGGGTCCCAGAATACAGCCTTGAGGAATCCAAAGCATTTTTATTCGATATCTTCTTAAGTTACCATTGGAAATTCTAGCTTGTTGAAACGAAAGTGGTAGAAACTTATAGCCAGCTAACTACAAATGCAAGAAAAACATAAATAACAAATTCTAGTGAATAATTCTAATTCTCTGCAGTCTACATCAGTGTCCAACGTTTATGTATGTTCCTCTCAGTTAACTATCAGGAGCGGGGATCTTGTTTAAAGTAATAGTATCGTCGCTCGATAGTGTTCGGCCATTTTTCTTGTGCACAACAAAGGATGAAATCGACCGTGTGTTGCTCGTGTAGCCGTGCCTTTAGTTATGAGCGATCGCGATTAGGTAGATACGGCTGTGGTTAGTTTTTGTGTTGGTCTAAGCGAAACCGGAGCTTATTTACACAATTTTTTATACTTTTAGCTAGCATTCTAGCTAAATTTTTGCACTAAGAGCTAATAAACATCGGGGTATAGTCAGATCACTATTATAAAATTCTACCAAGAGTTGTGGTCGCAACTATAATTTTTGGGTGGAGTTCAATTGTATGTAGTACCACATTCCTCGTTAACACACCCAATTAATTTGAATACTGTTTAAATTATGAGTTTTGGTATAATTTATGACTTATGTTTTATTTTATTTGGATTCCCTCCTATTACAAAGAAACTACAATTTTTTTGACAGGTGTGTTGTTTGGGACCGATAAGTCTTGTATGTTCATGTTTCTAAACTCCAGTTCATCGATATTAAACGCTCATCGCTCATAACTTGTTGATGTCCACGCGGCCACAGTGGGCGACGCGTCACCTCCGCCCTCTATCGGGTGTTTAATGATTCACTCGATCGCCAGATTACAGCTTATTATACGAAATAGGGACAAAGGTGACCAGATTAGCAGATACAAAAAGGAATCGTGTAAGGGAATAAGTGTGGCATTTGATTGTCATACGGATCTGCGTGGTTTAATTAATAATTATTATGTACATTGCAAGAAGACCTGGATGAGACTCGCCCAAAGCAGGGAAGCATGGCATAAAAGGGAGGCCTATATTCATAAAAGGGAGGCCTATATTCATAAGAGGGAGGCCTATATTCATAAAAGGAAGGCCTATGTTCATAAAACGGAGGCCTATAGCAGTCGGTGGAACAAGGACGCTAATGATGATAGTGACTCCAGTGAACTACCACCGTCTGAAAATTGGGACATTTTGAGAAGTTTTGGAGGATACATTGGATCAAGAAGTTCAGCCACTGTGCCCATAACTAAAAGTGACCGACAAGACGGATCAAAGAACAATGGCAGCTTCCCATACATTGTTTTATTTGAAATTAAATTACTACGTCTTTAAATGAAAAATATCTTATTAGACTCAGCGTCTTTTTTTGAGCTAGTTTGTGCAAGGCTTTTTGTTAGAGAAGGCGGATATTAATAGATATTCAGTGTGGAACTTTTGAACCACACAGGACAGATCGCAAGCTCAGTATATACAATATATTCCGTGGCGCAATCTTCTGGTCAAGGGTTGCAAGTTGGCAACATTTGTCAATGTTAACAACGAAGCTAAGTATATTTTTTAAGACTTTGAATAGGTACTAGTCTTTTTAGTTCCGAATTGCCAAAACACTTGATATTTTTCCCCACTTTACTGCAATATTCTTATCTAAGTAAGAACACAGAATGAACTTAAGTTATAGGTACAACAAAATAATACTTAGTGTTATTTATTCATTTACTCCATGTTAATATAAAAGTATATACTTACCAACTAAAAAATGATAACAACACCACGACAATAACGCTATACTTACCCACTATTTAGGAAAATAAATATAAAATGGCAATACCAAACTAATCCAACCAATAATTTTCTAACCTGTTAGAACGAAGTATTTAAATAACTATTTTTTTTTACTCGGCCTTGAAATAAAATAGTTTAAAATAACGTAGATAATCAGTTAAATTTCTTTCGTATAAAATACTACTAGAATAATTTCGCAAGTAAAAAGCTACAAGACGTAGCTACAAGATGTAGGTTTGTGTGGACAAAAATGTCAAGCGGTTTGAAGAACTGACTCATTCTACCACCACTCTAACTGAATCACTTGGATATTTTGAGCATAAAACTGATAAAAGCCTTTTGTTTCTAATTGAATAGCCTAACAGGGTTTCGATAAACACACATGATTTTAAAAACAAAGAATAAGGCAAATGAACACAATATGACGTGGTTGTGAGTGACTGATACACAATTCATTAGGTATTTCTGATTAAAAGTGGAAAAGACAATAGGTTTGCCTTATGATTAGTTACAAAGTTTACGTTGTTATTCACATACCAATATAACATAATAATATCACGCCTGCGTTTCCTGAGGGGCTAGGCACACGTCTACTTTTAGTACACCCATATTTCTTTAATTATACAGGGTTACTTGTAATTCGACGTATATCCGTCAGGAGCTGATAGCGGGGCCAAAGTTCAACAAATTAAACCATTTGAATTTTAAGAATTCTAAAAAGTTAATTAAACAGATATTATATATTACAAAATATTGCTCCGATTAAATGATAAAAATTGAAAACCACGAAATACCTATGACACTAAATCGCGACGTTGCCACTCGTAAGGTATAAACGCTCTTAAGCTACGGTTTTCTAGAAGCGCGGTGGCCGCCACATAACGTCCACAGTGACGGCTGCCATGAAAATGATGGCAGCGGGGTTTGACTTTACGGTGTCAAAAAATGCTCTTTACGAAAACACACCAACTTACTTTTATAAAATAACGTCTCAGTGACGTCATTCAACGGTAAATAGCGGACGCTATACGTGATCACCGCTCTTCTAGGAAACCGTCGCTTTAGATAATAATGTTCTAGTAAAGTTTACACAAAACATTTTTAACCGACTTCAAAAAGGAGGAAGTTATCAAATCTTATGTTTATATGTTTTGTTACGTATGTTCGGGCAAAAATCCGTCGTACGAGTATGATGATAGGCAGCAGCAAGTTCAAATAAATGGTGTCAATTCACTCGGTTTAAAAGTAGAAATGGGAGTTCCACAAGGCTCGATATGGTGTCCTTTCCTCTTTTTAGTATATATAAATGATGTTTTAATAAATGGAGTACATTTATTAAAAAATCAACCACAAATGGTGTTATTTGCTGACGATACTTCTTTAATTTTTAAGGTAGAAAGAAGTGCTACAAATTTTGACGACGTTAATAACGCCCTACTGCAGGTACAAAATTGGTTCACTGCTAATAATTTAGTATTAAATGGAAGAAAAAAAACTAAGTGCATAAGATTTTCTTTACCAAATGTAAAAAGTACTAATTGTGAGATAGTATTGAATCAAGAGAAACTAGAATTCGCCGATAAAACTGTTTTCCTGGGATCACGCTCGATTCAAGGCTACAATGGGGTCCTCATTTAACATCTCTGGCGGGACGACTAAGTTCAGCAGCATATGCTGTCAGAAAAATCCGTTAGTCTATTTTAGTTACTTTCATAGTATCATGTCTTACGTTATTTTACTTTGGGGTCGGGCTGCTGACGTCGAGTCTATTTTTATTCTCCAGAAAAGAGCCATCAGAGCCATATATAATCTCCGCAGGTGCGATTCTCTAATGGAACTGTTTAACGTTATTAAGATCATGACGGTATAGTGGGCTGCATCAATTGGGTACCCCAGTTGTATAAAAATGCGTGAAGCTGACTGTACCTTGTCAATATATCTATGAAAACATCCTGTACGTAAGGAAATATTTACATCTTTTTAGTAAAAGAGGTGATAGACTTAGTTATAGTACTAGAAATAGGGACCTATTAGTTCAACTAGGTTTCAGACTGGCTAAAGTAGACTCATCTTTCATGGGGTACTGTTTAAAATGTTACAATACGAGTAAAATACCTCCCCACATACTTCAACTGAATGAGACGAAATTCAAATTTTGTATAAAACGCACACTATGCAGACAGGCATATTATAAGTTGGGGGATTATATTGCTGATAAAAATGCCTGGCTCAATGCTGGTCCCTGCTCCACAACCACAACTAATTGATTAACATTTGAAAATACTGTTGGAGCTGCTGAAGATTGTTAGACTACCTTTGCATTGTTTAAACTCAATCTCTTTGTATTATATAATTGCATAGGACAAGTGTGAGTACTATGTACTATCGAGCTACCATTTACCGGGTAATGTCTTTCATTGACTTGATTGTGCCGTGGCGGCTGATACATGCTCACTCAAATGTCTCGCTGACGGTGGCGCGTGTGTTGGATCATTTAGCTCCCTTCAAAATGGTTGAGCTGAATGGTGCTGATCCATGCGTCATGTTCGTGAACGGGCGCCATCAGTTGGGACTGGTCCTCTCTTAGCCGCCACGGGTAATTTTTATTATTTTATTTATGGAATGTTTTGTTTAAATTTCTGTTTGCTGTACTCTGGACACTCAACGTGTACGTCTTATTTACATCGTTCTCACATATAATGATACCTATATTCAACATGAATGATGTAACTAATATTGATGTAACAATATAATTTAAAAGAGTGTCCATGGAGTTTCTTGCCCGTTCTTCTCCATAGGTACCTACTACGCTTTGGAATGGGCAACTTGCTTCATATTTCTGACTGACCGACCACTTGACAATTCAAAAGTGCCTGTAAATGTTTTAATTGAAATAAATGCTTTGAGTTTTGAGTTGAGTTTTGATATATAGACTGAATTGCAAAATATTTTTTTTGTTCGAAAGGAGTTTATTCCAAAATGGTTCCATTTAAATTTCATACAGATCTGATGATGTGTTTCGGAGACAACGAAACTCTTCAAAAAATGACTGTAAATCAACTGCGGTTGCTGCTATCGCATAAATATGCATTGTTAACGCAATCACACAACATAACATCACGCCTGTACACTCGAAAGGGTACGCAGATGTATTCGGTATATCAGGATACACCCACATTTTCTATCAAAGTTAGTAGCTTAATTTTTCGCGACTGGAAACTAGTTGTAGCACATAGTATTCAAGCTTGATTTATACAAAAAACATAGCAAGTAGTGGTATATGAATTTTTGTGGGGTAGGTACCGGAATTAAAAGGGAAAAATAAAAACTTTTTTTACACTTAAAAAAAAACAACCGACTTCAAATAAAACACTACAAAGTGAAAAATAACTTTAATTTCGGAAGTCGGTGACAAAAAACGAAAATGCGACATCCGAAATTAAAGTAATTTTTCACTTTGTAGAATTTTTTTTAATGTTGGTTGTTTTTTTTTATATAAAAAGCGTTTATGATGTCTATTTACATAAATATCAAAGCTTTATTTCGGTGTTATTTTTATAGTGAATCATTATCTATATAAATATATACATAATCATATCCCCTACTCATTACAATGATAAACTACTGAAATACAAATAAATCTATTTGACTTTGTAGGCTCACTAATAATCATTTAGTAACCTACTTTTTATGAACATCCTCTATCTAATACCGATTGTTTTTCTGGCTCTTAATTTAAACAACTAGATTTGTTTATGAGGATAGTTTTAACAACTTCCTTCCTTATTCGTTTTCATTATTCATGAATAATTATACTACATATATATACATAGTTTCTATTGCTTATCTAAATTCAAAATCTTATTCTTCAGTGTATCGATGTGTGATATTGTAACCGAGCTTTTATTTTTTAGCTCACAAGTCGATACTCCCATTCTTTATTTTATTTTAATTAATTTGCATACGTTTTCGGACTTAGATTTATTGATTTTAACACATTTTGATCGTATCTCTATAATAATTTATGTTAGTATATACTATGGCGATCGGCATTGACAGATGGTTATCAACGAAAATCGGCCAAGTGTAAGTTGATTGCGGCAATTAGTATTCCGTATCGTAAATTATTTACGTCCCACATGTTTTACAGGTCTATAAAGTTAATACCGCTGTTCATTAGATTCTATTAATCAATCAAGTTTGTCTATTTGCGTCTACAGGTGGACTTAATCATGGGAGAGGTATCTATCTAATTTAACATTTAATATCAAAGTTATTACGATTATTTGAGCTCTTGAAAATTATATCATCGTCATCAAGTTATCAAGATGAAATGTGGTGTGTAGGTCAACAAAGTGATTTTGTACTTTTGCCTAAATATGTACTTATCCTTCAGTTAGTAATATATTTACTTAGGGCTGATTTTTCAATAGTCAGATAGATTTTATCTGATGAATAAATATTGTGATTTGACAGCTTTTGTATGGAAAATATGTCAAACTGTCAGATTTATTCTTCAGGTAAAAGTTATCTGACTATTGAAAAATCAGCCCTTATACCATTTTATAAAACACCAAGTTCTTATTAAATTCACACTTGATGGTTTATCAACACTTTCCGAACTTGAGGATCTAATGAACTTTGTACCATACACTTAGCAGTATTGCTTACATTTGCTAGACCACCGAGGCAATCAACATCCTGCCTATTGTGTTACATTTACATTTAAATGTCTGTACCAGACGGATCTAGACTACTAACTGTCGTAGCCACTTTGTCTTTTAAATGTCATTTTGTTGCAAAAACCAATATAAACACTTCCCGTCTACAGAGATCGATCTAATTGATAGAGTGACAAGAATTTATAATCATTTGTTTTTTTATTATCCGTCATCCTTCCTTAGCTTAGCTTTTTACAACTTTAATGGTAGTTAGGCCTGGTTAAGTTGATGTTTCAGATTGGCTAATGTGTTGCTATGTTATTAACATTGGGTTCACTCCGAAATTTAAAAGCAGGTTCTGATAGTATTCATTTTTTACTTTATTTAAAATGGGGTTTGCTCCTGACTCTAGTCTAGGTCAGTGGTAACAGAGACACAGTCGACGATGGAGTGAGCTTATACCCAGAATAAGCCTCTTCACTCTCATTTTGAAGAGATAACAGTTGTATGCGTTCGGAAACGCAGGAATTTTACAAAATCAAAGAATAACTGTGGTGATAGAAGATGAAAATATTATTGACGAATGACAGCACATTGGGTTCTTAAAGATAAAATGAGAGTCGTGTTAAAAGCTCTTTTGTTCGATATAATCAGCCATTTGTCGATTGCCATTAGATTATTTCTGACTAACGCCAAAAGCTCTTGGCCAAGAGACCTCTAAGCTACACCAGATGCAGACAAAACTTGATTATTTTGTTAAATTCTTATTATCATAAGCGTACACAGGTGCTATTACCATTATACAAGTAATAAGTAACAGCCAGACAACAAGGTGTATCAGAAAGATACGTCTTATCGTTCAAATGGATCTCGCTTCTCTAATTAAAGTTTATGCACCTTTTTTTCAAAAAGATCTTTATCTACACCGCAGCGGTCACGATATGGTATTAATTTTATTAAAGCAGCGCTATTAATAACTAAGTTATCATTGTAAATATTGTTGAGAATGCTGCTTAAGATGTCTCTGAGATATTGTCTGTTTGTCTTTTTATTGATTTTGGTGTATATAGATGATAAGGAAAATGACAATACAGATGTAATGATGCAATACCATGTTAAATGCAGCAAAGAAGATGCCTCACCTATGGAGTATCATGAAAGGGTACTTACGTTGAGCAGTAGTATTCTCTCTGCCATACCTAAATCACCACACGGGATAGGGAGGGTCATCGGGAAAATGTTCTAGATCACTGGTTAAGAACTATGCCAACGCTCAAGTCGTTGGCATAGTTAGAGTATTAGGAAAGCCATTTTGTTCAAAAATCAATTTTCATAACCCTATTTTTCATAATTATATGAAATTTGCATACTTATAATATTGCTGAAATTCCATATTTTTGGGAAGGACTACACCAACATTCCTTACGAGTAATCCCGTGACCTCTTCATTCCACGTTATGCTAATGATAAGAGTGGGCTTACGTCAATAGTGCAACGGCCGGGTCTCGTACGCATGACCTTTTACTCGACTGACCTTTACTGCAGTTGAGGTTTGGCGAAATGAAATGACCTCCAAACGTTTAAACATGTTCTCATCCAACTTCCAAAATATGAAGCATCTAGTAGTTAAAGTGTGATGATTTCCTCTTTAAAATTTACAACACTCGTCATCATCATTGGCAAGCTTGTTCCACCTGCTGCTCAGTATAGACCTCCTCCTTTATGAGCCATGCTGCCCTAGTCTCTGTGCAAGTATTTCAAGGTCTTCCCCGCGATCTTCTGTAGTTCGTCTGCAACTAGCAACACAAAAATGCAATTACAACCCTACAAGGTGGCAATTTAATCTTTTAACTGTCCCATTAACCACGTAATTAAGGCTCATAGTGATTTTTTATTGCATCCTCTTCGTGAACTAAAAAAACGTTTGGTCAAAAAGTGCAAAAACGAGTCAAATTCCTAAGGCAGTTCATCCTGATGACTCACGTCCAGGGTCCGAGGGCACTGTCACAGATTGAGTCTGCGATACATGCAGTGTTCCAGGGAATCAACACGAGCGAATAACACTCGATCGGGACCAATTTCGCAAAAACTACACAACGCGATCCGTTGTTCTGATCGCTGATAGCGAAGTAGGGTTCGCAGATAACTGGGGGAGACGTGACCTAATTGGTTTCTTCTTCCTTTTTATGGACTGGTGAATTTCGGCTTACTTATGATCGTGAATTCGTGAGAAGATCGTCTGACTTGCTTTGAGACACAATTTTTCCTGCTGCAGGTACTGTTGTGATTTCATCAGTACGTGAAAAAACCTAGTTATGAAAACAAAAAAAAATAAAACCAAAGTTAATACAATTTATGAACATGGCATAAATGATGAATATACGTAAATCAATTTCAAAATCCATGTATGTTCTTCAACTCCAATCTTTTAAACGAACCACCACAATGAAATCACACACAAAGATAATTTACATAATCCAACACAAGTACTAACACAAAAAATCAAACTAGCCAAAAAAAAAACTTACCAAACCAAAAATTGTTTCGTCCGCTGCTATCGGTACGAACACACAGCGCGTATCGTGCGATCTAATATTATTCTGGGAACGGCCTTAATAAGTCACTACAGAATGTTATCTACGCCATTTTATCGGTTCAACAGATAAGCATCTCAATCCAATTAGCCTCACAATGCAATATGGGCCGTCTCAGCAGCGGTTATGATGGCCACTGTGTGTGTTTTCAGTTTTATGTGCTTTTGGGGTAGTCAGGCGAACGTTAAAAGATGAGTTAGGTACTGTTGTTAAAAGAGCGAAGAGATTTATTACTCTCTCACTCTCTAAAGTTGTCATTTCATTTGCACTTTCATTTTTGGCATCGATTAATATAAATCGATATGATGTGCTTCTATGTCATAACTTGTTAGTTTTTCTTCAACCAAGTTTAGGCCGCTGTCACCAAAGCTTTAGCCGTTTGTTGACCTCCGTCACCAAATTCTTTGAGGTTACCAGCATTGTCAAGTTTATCATCATTCAAAACATAATTATGTTCGATCCCCTATAATACTATATGTGTCTTGTGTTTTGTGCTATGTTTGGCGTGTGCCAATAACATCTAGATCTTATCAATGATCGCTCATAGGTGCCTCATGACGAACTGGTGTGTCGAAATCAATAACGTCTTGATTTAGTAAGTTTTAGTCATGGGTTTCGTCTCGTTCCTCATACCTATAGTTGACCCAATATGACAGGTGGTAAGCCATACATGACTCACATTATCTTATTCTACTTTAATTGGTAATTAACTCATACAAGTTAGCCGGAAAGGCAAACAGCTGATCATGTTGTTTAATTAGATTCTAGTGGTATCACAAGATAGGTCGTTTTACGCTTCACAGCCATTTTAGTTGGCCTATCAGTGGATTGATCTATTGAGTTCAAAGTGCATCAGTTGGAATGGACAAATATTAACTTTCTTGGAAAAAAGCTGGACGATAATTATATGACGCATATTACAATGATTAGGATCAGTCATAGACATATTTCCACTTATTATACTTATTGTTTTTTTTTTATTGAGGGGATTAAGCTTCCTCTCTTGGAAAAATCATTCACATAAATAGGGAGATGATGGTATTTTTTAGTCATTGCTGTCGAGATCGTGGTACTCCTTACTGTTACGTATTATAATCATTTTTTTATATTTTGTGACCATGTACCTCTGCCCTTTTTTATTTAACCGACTTCACTTTATTAAAAATACAATCTTACCTTAGATCTAATCAGGTCCAAAACAGAATAAAAAATATAACATCTGTTGTGAATCAATGTGCTGAGATCAGATTACACATTCAAGGTGTCTTGGGCAAAGTAATACAAAAATGCGGTTCGTGGAAGTTGTATATCAGCTGGAAGGAAGATCAAAATGAAGTACAAAATGATTTAATTGAAATATTAGCAATAATAGACAATGTGACTATTGGCTTCTAGGCTACGTACGGGCATTCCCTTAAAATGTTTGTATTTTCTGCAGATAGTTCTATCTGAGTAGGTATTTGCGCATCAGGGATTTAGCCCTGATAAATACCCCCCTGACTCGTTAAACATTCCTTTATTTAGGTGTTTGCTAAAAAACGTATTTGGGAACAGCAATTAATCGCACAATCCAAGTACTTTCTACTTCCTCTGCTTGGACTAAAGACCTCCTTTATCCTCCTGTGTGATTCCTTTGTCCTCGGTTAATCATCACACCTTACAGAGGAAGCTTGCAGGCGTGGTGACCCCGCTGGTAATTTGATCGGCCGATTATCAGCACCATCTCTCCATCACATAAATGTAGGAGCGATAGGAAAAAAAGTTGTAGTTAATTTTTTTATGTTTTTACAACGGTGACTAATGTTGGTCAATAATAATAATAAACCTTTTATTCAGACTTTCTGTCCTTAGGTACACTTACAAAAATGAACGAAACATACAGTAAAATACACATACTAACAAAAAACTAACAACATCTCAAAAATACACAACACACAAAAAGATACAAACAATAAAATAGCAGTGACAACACAGAAGAAGCAGCACATTAAATGTGGTGAATGGATATGTGTTTTTATTTGTTTAAGTATTAAGGAAGTGAAGACCAAATTAATATAGAAGAACGAAATTCTATAGTATGCTTACTATGCACTCAGTGAAAATTACCACGATTGGGTTAAGTATAAGATAATAAGGGCAAAGGGCAATAAAACTGTTTTCTTTCTACCTCTGTAGAGGTTTCTGTTGTAGTGAGTATTCATGTACAGTGATCAAGCATACATCTAGATTTCACACTAGATTTGAGTAGAGATAAGTATGAAATCTGACAGCTTTGAATCAAGATACAAACTCAATCATGATCCTAGACTACCCAGTTACAATAACAGACCATATAATTTAATAAATACTAATATGTTTTGCTACCATTACATCCAGCACCTGTGGGGACCGCGGGGGGAGACCAGATGGTGCTGATAGCGTATCGATTGACCGCCTATCGCTCCATCGACGAAACGAAACGCATCAAACTCGATACGTTACCTGTGTTTGTGGTTATATTTTGCGGTTTATTTTGGGTGCTTGTGGTCAGGGTAAAAATGTAGTAGACGGAATGGCTAGTGTCTTTATCAATCATTTAGGTACGTGAGTAGGGTGTTGAATTGCTTGACGTTTCTTGTTGCCAAGAGTTATGTGCTGTATGAATGTGTTCAACAGTCATCACAAGATGCTAGATGCTTGAAGGTGTTTTTCGGTATGCAGTTTAATATAATTATTATATACAATCTTCTTTAAAAATGTTTTTCAGTATTCTGTTTAATATATCGGCATAATCATCATCTGTGTCGAGTGCAAAGATTATTCAAATTTTCTATTCGTGTTTTACTACAAACCTTATCTTTATTGTCTACTTTAATTGTTTCCAGCCTAAAAATCTTAGACTTTTTTATTTAATTGACTCAACCATACAATTCTTCCGTACATAGCTATAATTTTAAAACAATAAAATACATTGAAATGTAAAATTGCAGGCAACAAGGTTACAATTAAAAGTCATTATGTAAATTTAATTTTACACAATTGTAACCGGTAATAATGATATGGAGATAAAAATTATGAATACAGTAAGCTCACTTTGATAACAATCTAGATGGACAGAAAACTGGGAAGTAGTTATAAAAATACAAGCTCATAGGTAAGAACGATTGTGAATCGGCCAAAGCTATATTTTACTTTTTGAGTTTTTTTAGACTTGCCAGTTTTTTGCATCCACTACTTCACTGTGTCCTTGTGCTGTGTTTTGAAAACCACTAGTAACTATATTTTTGCATTGCTTAGAAGATTTTAAGTGATACAATAATAGTAAATTATTTTATTTTATCAAACGTGCACGACACTTGCATTATGGTACGGAGCGAGAGGGCTTGGGAAGCCGTCACCTCCTTTGGCGAAGCAGTAATGTTCGCGAAGGAGGAGGCGAACGCGTGAGGGAGAGGCAAAATTCGCGCTCTCACGCCCCTAGCCGCCGCAGGAGACGCCCTGGGCGTCGGGAATCGCAAGCTGATTCCCGGCCACCGCAGGCGCGGGCTTGCGAACGGCGAGCAATGGTCAGCTCGCTGTTCGATAAGGACCAGGCCCGGTTCGATGGCACGTCGTGTTCCACGTGCGCCTCAAAGAGATGACAGCATCAATGACGGGATCCACTACGGCCAGTGCCTGCCAGGGTTGCGGAAAAATCCGAGAGGGATACCGTGGCCCCTGGGAGAGGCAACTGAAGGAATACGAGTGGGTTTTAGTCAGTAAGAGTCTGACACGCCATCCCGCTCTGCCCAGAGCGGGAGAAGTTATTTGTTGATTTCCCACCCTCAAAAAAGAAAAAAAAAGGTACACTTGCATTATGAACAACATTCTTAAAAGACAAAGTAGCAGCTGCCGACCTATTCTGTAACAATCTCACCGTGAAAACTTGGGTGAAGTGAGCTTGAAGTGAGTTGTCGATTGTCTCAAACCCTAGCATCAGGTGGAATGATAGCTCACTTCACCTAAGTTATCACGGTGAGATTGTTACAGAATCGACCGGCTGATCTCAAAACGATAAAAAATGTTGAGGATGCTGGAAAAACACGAGATCTCAACCGTCGCCGTCTCGTTGTTTTGACTTTAACTCTTTATCACAGACCTAACTATCAAACGTCCCTCAGACGTCCAAAAATGGCACTAATACACATAACAAATTCACACAACAAATCAAGGGCTTCAAAAACTCCTCGTCCACATGACGGCCGCCGCATTAAGAATCCATTAACTTCGACCAATACTGATTAATGTTTTATCTTCCCTTATCACTAGGCACCGAGACGGGTTGATTTATTCTGGGACTTATCAACACATATGGCTGGCGCCGACCGCCTATCAGACTGGGCTTTCTTTTATGAATTTTCGAGTAGATATGATGTACTTAGCGGTAGCCGTTTGATTTGTGTTTCGGAGTTATGTGCCCTGGTTTTTTAAAAGACATAGTTTTATTTCAATGTATGAAGTGATTCGTGCTTTGATTGAAACAAAATCGGGATCAGATGATACTTTGGGACTAACTCGTAAGTTCAATTTTTTTTTTAATAATCAATATCTTTTGTATAAGTAGGTATAGGTGCACCTCTGCCTAAACTTTCGGAGAATGCAAGCGTGATGTTAAGTTATATTATCTCTGGTTAAAGAGTCTTCGTGAGTAAAATTTCTGAGGAGTTCATGAGGTGTAATTATAGAGACATGAGGAACAGGGTGTAAAGTTCACTCATACCTCCATAGAAAAGAGAGGATCCTCCGACCAGACGGGTGTCGTGTCTGGTGGGCAACTACCCGACGATTGCTGTCGGGGAATTGTATATATGCTAGTTGCGCGGTAAACTCTGCTTGCGCGATGCAGGATTTTGCGTGACGTCAGTATGACGCGTGGTTTTGCATGTGGCGTTGGCGGCATCTGCCACAAAATCATAATTATTGATTACATTAGGTGAACCATCATCATCACTATTATCCACATCGTTGGCCAAAGAATCAATAGCATAGGTTTTGAAAGGGATCGCATCAAGTGAATGAACAGTAGTGTCCACTTGCACTGATGATATCATACAGCAATCAACAATCTACGTACCTTGTGTGGTTACTACGGTTCGAGTATTATCCGTCAAAGATCGGTTGTGGATGTGATTTATGAGGGAGCTTCTTAACCAGGACTGTTAGAGTTTTAAAGATGATTTGGTCTATGGACAGAGAGAGAGAGAGAGAGAGAGAAGGTTCTTGTCTAAACATTTGTTGAAGGATGTATTGTATGATATTGGAACATTGAACAGAAATTAGAACTTAGACGTAACAAAACAAAATATAATCATACGAAAAACCTTACAAAACTATGACTTATTAAAACACACAGTACAACAAAAAGTTAATCGATGATAAAAGATAAAGGCATGGTCGAAAAAATAATAGTTTTTATGTAAATGAACGTTGCATACGAGATGTGAGATAAACATAATCTCAGACGGGGATCGCACACAACCGTCGCCTTTGTGTGTGTGTAGTGGTGCCAAGTGCTGTGTTGCACGGGACAAATATCTGTGAAAAATAGTAGTTTCTGTGGGATAAGGAAATGATAAGGGAAGAAGAAGGCTGCTTCATAAGGTCATAAGTCAAAAGGTACTAAAAGATGTGTATGATAATAACTACTGGCAAGAGAATAATGACAGAAAACCTCTCTAAAAAAAAGCAATATATCGACTACTCTAATTTATTTATTTATTTATTATTAAGCTTTTCAACAATGAGTACACACACTGTTACTTTACAATTTGTACCACTGTTACTTTACAATTTATACATTACAAACTTGAGTCAAGCGCCTCATTACTTACACCAAATTATCATCATTATATACGACTCATCATATCCATCCTGCTGCGCCGATGGGGTCACCCCTTGCTGTAGTGAAACCCTGCTATCTTACAGGACAGCTCATTCATTCCGATAAGTGGACATCACCAAAATCCCCGATGCTACAATGTTTTTGCCATCGCTAGACACCGACATTCAGCGAAAAGAGTGAGATTTGTTGGGTCAACGTTTTTTTGGTCCTTTCGAGTGATAAAATCTATTAACGCAGTTGCAAATTTAAAAAAATATATAACATGTTAAACAATTAAATATCCCGGAATGGAGTTCCGTTCCCAATATTTCTCCTCACTACCGTTCAGCCACCTGCGTCCGTATCTAGTAAATCATAACCTTGGCAGCTATCGGTGGATCAGCACCGAATCTAAGACTGCTATTAACTGCGTGCGCGCACTTGTGCCATATATGCGGATAAATGTACAATAAGCAAAAACTAGCTATGTTTGTTTTAAATTATGGGAGACTTGGATAGTTTTAAAGAGATTGTGGCTTAAAATATGGTTTCACATAAATTGATAAAAAAGAAGGTCTATTATAATATGATTGTTTGTGGAGGTATGTAAGATTTGTGTAAGTAGCAACACTCAAGATACAGGGAAAATTCTTAGTCAAGGGTAAAGCAACGTTTTTTAAACAGATGTCTTCAATAACTCAAGTATTTGTACAGAAAGGAAGGAAAATGGGACCTAAAATGAAAAGGACACAGTTTGTATTGACCATGTGTTTGGTGATCTTGACCTAGCTAACATTACTGGTGGTCTTACAAACATTTTCTCAATCATAAATAACAAAGTTTACGCCAAACAGATTTCAAAGTCTATAGTTACTAACTTTATGATATAAAAGTCATCAAAGTAGCCACTAAATCTAGTTAATGGACCCGTAAAGTGTGTCCAAAGTGGATGGCAAAGCCAAAAAAGGCTTTCAAAAGTCCATATACTAAAAATAATAACTTAATATCAATACAGAGAGGCCCCGTATATTCAGCACACGAATGTTACTCGTACAGTTGTATTTGATGGAACCCTAGAAGGCGATCTACGCTTGAAGACTGTTAAATGTCTAACGAAACTGATTCAGAACTATGTGAGCCTGCATTCAGTTTCTGACCCACATTGAGAAGTTTTCCTCAATGTCACCTTTTGTCTGTCACGTTTGTGTTGCCAGTTGTCACTACTCCGTAATTGCAATCAAGTAACACGTTATTTTTAGGATTAGATTTTGGTTTTGAAATTATGAATATTACTATTTGACAATTATTATGTTGCTTGTTTCAATTATTATGCGCCGATTTCCCATAGTTTTGCAAATTCGTTCATTCGTATTAATGTTTTATTTTTCACTTTTCAGGTAAGTCCCGATGTATCAATGTACAGAAATATTTTATTTCATACCAATTACGTAAGTAAGAACAACAACATTAAAAAAATTATAAGAACTAATTTATTTCCAACTTATAAATGTGACCAGAACTTAACTTTGGTAACGTTGCCCACAAAACTACCAGAACTTCCACATTTCTGAGAGCCCATCAAATTCTCGAAATCATAAACCTTGTCCGACTTCCGACATCCCAGGGGTATCAAAAAAATCGCCGCTAGAACGACGTGTATGGCGCGCAGCTTTTTTATTTGACATTTTATACAAGTTTATTCAAAGAGCGATAATATCGCTGACTCTTATCTTTCAATGCAACGTTACCGCGAGCCCGGAGTGATAGCATCTGGGGCCAGCCATTGCTAGTTAAACCAACCTGATAAGGGATCGGCTGCGTCTGTGTGCGGCAGCGTGAGGACGCGGCGCGCGTGTGTGCGGGGAGGGGCGTTCGGCTCGCCGGGCCAGTCACTCACTTTACGCGGCAAAAGTATGACGGTTGAAATGTCGCGCGCACAAATATACACAAAATAAATACCAAAAATAGTGCTGTGCTGTGGATATTATGTTATTGTGGTTGCGGTATCTGAAGCAGCTGGAAGTGGCGGCCGGGGACCCGCCGCCAGGTGGCGCTGTCGACTTCAAAACAATGTGTAAGATTTGTTTACATATGGGTCGGTGTGGCTGAGTGTTTATACTGCTTTGTTTTTCCTAATATTATGAACTTTCCAATAGTTTTAAGGTCCTTTTAATGTATATCGTGTCATTCCATTCTCGTACTCTAAAGCTGGCTCTTTGTTTCAATCTGCGATGGGTATCAATGAAATATCTCGAGAATAGATACCGATACCGATTAGAGGCATCTATCTTGAGCGTATTGAATGAAATGTTGTATCAAATAAGAATTACTGTTACTAGCTCGTTCTACTATCGTTATCTATTAAACTTTGACATTTTTACTCATAGCCCAACTCCCTAATACTGCAGCGAGAAGTTTACTAATATTTACTTGAATACTAGACGTAAAGTTGTAGGTAAAACTAAGTTTTTGTGGGAGAAATCAACAAGACCCGTCTGTCAGTTTCTTAGATGCAGAAACAAAACAAAACAATATTGCAGTTAATTCTTAGTAAGGTTATTATCATAACTAGGTAATGTGTCCTGTATAATGATTATCAATTCTTTAGTATTGGTCGTAAACAAGTCTTTAGAACGCATTGATTTGAAGGAAAACAGTGTGCTTTTGTGGAATTTGTTGACATTAGATAAAACAGCATTCTTGGAATTTACATGTGGACGTATAACCGCGGTATAATCAACGGTCGGGGTAGCCGGAATACCAATTAGTGTCAATGAGGTATTACAAAAACATAAAAGTTATTAAAGTGGGATTAAACTGCCCTTTGTGATGATAAATTGGGTCCAAAAAGCGTTCACCTGCAATATTGCTTAGAACATCATTCTAAACAACTGTAAACAACTGTAAACATTGTAAACTGCTTACAATTATTTAAAATAATACTTAAAAACTATTGTAAATAAACTTCCAGCGTTTATTTGAGGTTATTTTTGGTGTGAGTGAACTCTATACTTATCAACACTGTAGGCACAAGAGTCCAGATGTAGCTGTAAACAAAATGTAACATTGAACTGGGCTCAAACTTCCTCAAATCCCAAAAGACTCAAGTTAAATGACTTGCAGGTCATCTCAACCAGCCTACACAAACCAGAAAAACAAAAATAAGAGCCAAGTTTGCCCAAAAATCAAAACAAATAAATAAATTTTGGACACAAAGCTATAGTATATGATGGCAGTTTTCTCCGAATTCGCGATAAGACTGTCGTTAAGATTGGTCGGTTTTTATCTCTTGTGTGATAGCCTTAACAGTGGTACTAATGTATTATATAGGATTTTTATTGCCCTGTAGATACATTATCAGAACATGAACGAATGTAAATCATTGATAAAATGTAATGACTGTGACTTACTTAGATTTTCATGTTTTGAATTGCATTGCGGGCTCAAATTAAATTATGAATGGTCTGTACACATTTTTTTTAACTTTTAAAGGGATTAAAATATGAAATGTTTGGTCTTTGGTTGATTTTGGTATTGTATACAAGATATTTTTGAATAAAAACATGTTGAATTTAATTTTATGCAAAACCATAACTTCGTTCAGCTTTCGTTTTATTTTAATTATATATGATTCAAAACCTTCTAACCACCAAATAGTGATGTGACATTACAAAAATACGATACCAATCTTAAGCTGATACCAAATCACATTGCAACGACATCGAATCCATTTTTAAATACCGAACTCGTGAGGCATGTTCCTATTTTGACAGTTCCTGTCAATGTCAACTTTGTCTAAATAGTTTGTATATGTTTCGTTAGAGTTGTATCTCGTTGCTTCATCGGTATAACGCAGTTCAACTGTCGGTGTTAGGATCGGTTTTATGATTGAAGAGTTAATATGTACTTATTTTTTTTTCTTTTGTTTTCTTTGTTTGGTATTGTTAAAAAATTAAAAAAAGCGTTGAACTGTGGGTATTCCACAGTTCAACGCTTTTTTTAATTTTTTTAAGAGTACTCCTCACACTTGGTAGATTTTTAGAAGTATTGAAAATTACAAAATATGAAAACCAAAGAAAACCTTTAAACTTTTCAATAAACTACAGCTGCTACTGTTCATAATAGCATTATCACTATCTTAAAACTAAATAAAAAACTATCCATCAGCCCTACACTTAGACAGTCGTGGCTTACGATAAAAATGACGTGTGTTCCACTCAATGGGACCCAGCCTCCCGATCCCGCTGATAAGGCTAGGGAGAAATGTTATCTCTGTTCTGATTCCACGTTCATTATCAAATTGTACGTCTGTGTGTGTCTGAGAGAGGGAGAAAGTGAATGTGAATGTGTGTATACTATGTGATAATGTGGGGTGTGATTCTCCTTAAATTCCTACAGGTTTGAAAAGGTCACGTTTCTAAAGTTGAATCGTTCGTTCTGAGTTTTGTTTATTTGTCATTGGTCGTCGCTCTTTTGGTTTCTATTCAGTAGGTATTGCAATTATAATATACAGGTCTGCTATTAAGATTTCTTAATGAGTTTGCCATTCACGAACAACAGTAGTCAATTATCGTTTATCAGTTTAATTTAAGAAATTGTGAGTTATTTGTTGCCAATGGCATATACTTAATAGAATGTCTTAATAAAGCTGTTATATTATTAGAAAGAGTATTTTTACCATCCAGCTATTCGAACAACCATGAAGAATAACTAAATACGCAATTCAGTTTTGAAATTGTGAAGTGACACCACTATGGAATGAACATTTGTATAGAAACAAAAAGTTGATGTATTATAAATGAATACATCTAGCTGTGTTACGTATAAAGTTCAATTAAAAAACAAATAAAAATAAGGTACTTTTATTAAAGTTATTTATTGCATTTAAACGTCTGTCGATCAATGCAGTCATCCCCTGTACCAACATTGCCTTGATATTACTCCTAATGACTAGTCTGCGTACCTACCTACTATTGGAATCATTTTGGTTGACGCAATAGCGTCAAAACAACCCCTTTTCATTGTTTACCATAAAACAATGACATATTATATCCAAAAATATTAACCTAATGAATAAATTGTATCTCATTCAAAAATAATTAGGGAAAAACAAAATAACTTTGGTACTTACTTTTTTAAGGTCCTGGCCATTGAGATATATATTTTAGTTCAGAAAAAATAATTATGTAAATCATGTGGCGTAGAAAAGTAATAATTTTTTTTTAAATACCTGGCTATCCCACCAGTCTGGTGTAAGTACCTTCGTGGTATCAATAATAAGTTGACGCTATTTTTAAGGATATTCCTTCCATACAAGACAAAAAAGGAATAAACAAATTAAACATGTATAATAATTATCCGTATTTAAAATCAATTAAAATTTTTAAAGAAATATTGTATCCTGTTGATGTCCCACTCAATCATTTTCGATTTGAATTAAACACAACAAAATAGACAAAAACGGATAAATAATAATCAAAAAGATACCTAAAGGGATGCCCTCCATACTGATACCGATACCGAATTTTTTGGTTTCAGCAGCATATCAATTAGGCAAACTCCTTATCGCCCCTGGAAGTATGTTATATTTCCTCCGAGATAAGCGTTCTGGTAATGATATTAACTTTGTTGACTTTTAATTAGCTAAATACCAAACAGTGTAATTTATTTTTATCGGTGCCACGGATAAGAATTAAAACGTTTATAAACGGTTTTTGGAAAAAAATATTTACATAAATATTATGATAGTGGGACTACCGACTACTGGGTGGGTTTACCAAAGTTAACAAAATATTTAGAGACCAAGAATTCGTTAATAATATTTTTACTTTCTTCAATCTATACGTATATCCTAGTTTACGTTGGAAATACAAAAACAATGATGAGATGAGTCATGCTTTAGCTAAAATAAAGTTATTTGGAAAATATAACAATAGTCTATAATTTATTTATAAATAGCTACTTAATAATTAATTAATATTAATAATTACTTAATTATTGAGTAACGGTAGATATTACATCACTTATTTATTATTTATTTATAGAATGTTTGTTTTGTACCATTAAACCAAAAAAAGGTTTGTATTATTTAAATAGCTACGATGTATGAAATATTATTCAATATACAGGGTCAAATTACATTAGCTAGCAAAACCCCGCAGACGTGATAGGTTTCGCTATATAAACATGATAAAAAGAAAAATAAATAAATTTGATGACTTTTTATGGGTTCATCGACAGCAGTTGCTACTTTCACTTGAAATATCAGTTTTTTTTGTAAGCTTCATCAGCGTGATAGTAATCGATATTTAAACACAAAACATATTTTCTCAACTCACACTTCTGGTAACAATACTACTAGCGGTCGGTATTTTTATTTTATCTTGTTTAGATATCGATAGCCATCACGTCTGGAGAGCTTTACTAGCTAATTCAATTTGACCCTGTATATATGTGACTTGAATGATAATTAAACGTTTAGTTCAATGCAATACATTCAAAAACTAAAGTCTGCTTGTCCAGCAGTCTCAAATTGGTAGGTATTAAAAAAACTTCTTCCTAAAGTTATTTAATTTTCAAATTTCTGACCCGATTCCTATCTGTTTTTATAAAAGATAAATTATCAACTAAATTAATTCCAACAACAATGCCATTGTTTAACTTTAAAACTATATTTTTTCCACCGAAATAATAAAATTATCTAACGAAAACATCGCTCGGCCGGGGAATCGAAGCTGTTATCAGGAGCTTATATCTACACCGCTGCGCCGTTGTGTTATCTAAGTGATCTCTTTTTGTAAGCACCTTGAAGGTTTGTGGTCCAAAATATTGCTATTATTATTGCTCTTTTAAAACATCAAGTAATATTTCAAAACTAGTCGACATAATTATAGCGGTATTACCCAAACGTTTAATCTTGTTGCAGTTTTCGGCAGTGGTATCGGTATCTGCAATAATTGTGACGCGCAACACTAATTGCAAAGCATACCAAATTATTGCATGTATAACTATTTTAATAAATTCTGGTTAAACAGACTATTACTATTATTGAACAATAAAATAATAAATTTTATATTTTCATCAAGTGGCATTTTTGCCTACACTTAAAACTCCTCCTACACTACTTTTGTCTGCACACAAAGTTATTAATATTGTAGGTACATATAAGGTTCCTGAATATCTACCTGCAGTATAGAACTTAGTTCCTGGGAACTCATAGCCAGTCGGTGTTGAAATACGGAACCTTCATCATGCTATCTGACATCATGACGATAGTGCACACTCGCCCTATACACCATGCGCCGCGTTCGTGTGCAATACATAACGTATGAAGTTGTAGATACGATTTTAGATCAGAAAAGACTAAAACAGTATCTAATCCGATTTTCTTTTAGATATAAACGGTTAATTTTTAATTTAAAATATGCCTATGAATGAATAAATGCTAAAAAACTTGCGAGATTTTAATGTTCAACATACTAAAGACAGATCTCTTTCCCCTTCAAGCATTCAACGATGTAGAAAAACCAGTGTAACCACGCTGTTTTTTTTTGTGAAACAGCCTAATTAAAAAAAATACAAAATTAGTAGGTAAGTAGGTACTAGTTTCCAGTTCCCATTTTCCAAACAAACCCAAAAAAATACCACCATTCCGTCATCCAAAGACAAATTCTTCACAACAAAATTCGCTCCCAACACAGTCGTACGCTTAATAATCCCCGTTTCGGGGTCAATCTCGTTTAGCATCAATTTATGCGGCCGCGCCGTGCCGTGGGCCGGCCGTCTCACGCGCACACTAATTGATTCCAGATCGCAAGGGGCGGGGCCACGGAAAGGTCGCGGGTTCTATGCCAGATGACGTTGACGGAACTGTGAAAGTTGTTAGTGATAAAGATGTTTTTCTGATTGGTTAATTTTATGTTGAAGTTTTGTTTACTTGGCTCGGGCATTGTAAATACCTACCTACACTCTGAAAACTAACTGTGGAAATGCTATCACGCTGTAGATGGGGGCTTTTCACAGTTTCACAAAAATATCGGTACAAAAAGGTCACTTCCCTGAAATATTTTGGAAAGAAAACACACGTGGAGTTATCCCACCTAACAGAGCTCGCGACATCACACGTCCGCGTATCACACCGTCACGCTCGAATCCACCTTCCATTTATTACAACGGATCGTAATCTAAGATGGAGAGCGGGCGACTGATAAGAAACGCCGCGACGCGCGACGCCACATCGCGATAAGCGGGGTGTGTTGCCGGTAGGACGACGCGCGCTTCGGTGTGAGAGGGGGACGGTAATTATAGGAGAGAATGTTATCACACCATCTGTGATTTAGTGACTAGATAATTTCGTATGAAAATAGCTGTGTGTGTAAATTATAATGAATTTAGATCTTATTTTATTTTATTATAATATCGGCTGAGGTGCAATTATAAACTAATTAAGTGACTGAAATTATGCTCAATGTGATAAGATTCTGATTTTAAAGTGAGATAATTTCAATTTTCATTAGAAAGTGTTATAAAATGAATAATGAATGCTACTATTCTCTTGGGGAATTAATTTAAATGAGTAATAGTATATCGGTTGAACTAGCGCACCGATTATCTAACGTACGAAGGACAATTAAAACAACATTTGCATACCTACAATATGAAGTTAACAATAAACACGGCCAGTATTTTATATAAGCCCTTAAATTAACCACAGAGCTTCGACAGTTCTGTGAGCGTCTGTAACTGTTACAGAAACCCTCAGAAAAATATAATTTTACTAAAACTACGCCATAACATCTCTACTGTCAAACTAAATTTCAGAAAACTTCACAACGAAAAATGTGTTACCAAAAAATACAACAATACCAACAGTTACATTCTACGTCGAAAAGGCGTCTAGCGAGCCGCGCGGTGGGGGGAGGGGGTGTTTTATCGCCCAAAACGCGCCCGATCGCTGCGAGATTCGCCCGCGCGATATAGACCGATTCTTCGACGCGATAAAAGCCCACTCCAGAACATGCCTGTATCTTTTCAAAAAGGTTTTTGTCTCTAATCGCTTACCAGAATCTAGTTTTAATGACTTTTTATAATAGGTTTACGTGGGAAGAATATTTATGAGTTTTTTTTGTTTCTTGAAATTTTTCTTCAGTTTTTGTTAATTTGAACGGAAATAATTTTCCTGAACTTTAGTTTTTTTTTTGGGTTCCAAATATGCGTTTTTTCTCTAAATCATAACAAGACAAAATAGTTATGCAACAGGCAAACAGTATCTAGAGGTGCATTTTCCTCTAATTTTCTCGATGCGTACCTACTCCAACTCTCGTGTCTTATTTAATATAATTATCCAGTATCTAAACATAGGTATAGGTAGCTTGAATCCGGCTTTACATTCAAGCCCACGAGATTTTTCAATATCAACACCCTGTATCGAAGTAAAAAATCTAAACTAAAAATTTGCTAATTTTCAATGAAAACTGTGAGTCAAAACATGTTCAAGTGTTCCAAGTTACATCACTTCACTATCATAAAAGCAACACTAAACTGCTACTTATCCAGTACACAACAAAACAGTGTATAATTGTTTTTTATCTACCACGGCGCCATAGGGGCGGTATCGTAGTGATGCGCCACGCCACGATAACGTCTTACCCCTATGTGACTAGAACTAACTAACTGATTAGCCTATCAAATATGTATGTGACAATCAAGCTAGCTCAATATGGGATGGGTACTTTAATAAATTGTATATCTATGGGAACAGGGACTTTTTCTATGGAGAAAATGACGTTAAGGTTTAGGCAAGAAATTAAATTTTAAATACTTATCTAAGTACGTAGATCTCCTAAGACATTTTTACAAGTCAATTTGATCAATATTTGAGTACTAAATGGCGACAGCATTTCTTAGCTGTCTGATCCTTGAGAATAAATGCCGAAACAGACTCAGAGGTGGTCTCTGTTAAGTCCAAACGTTATATTTTTAAGATGTGTGAGTCAAACAAAGCAGGGCCTTTTGAAGAAAGAGCCAATGCAGCTTTGAGTTGACATAAAAAAGTTAAAAATTGAATATTCAGATCTAATTGTACCTGAAATCTATAGACGTATAAAAAGCCGTCGGTATGGGCCATTAATTTACAGTAGAGTATATTTTATTTCAAAAGAAAAATGCAGTAAACGACTACAAAATTGATAAAATAAAAAGCGGTCCACAATTCCGATCATTTGTAAAAACAAATTACTAATTGCAACAACTAATAATATAATTAATGAGCAACAATCATAGGCATTGACACCCGCTTATCCATAAACAAGGTGCGTTTAAGAAATAGGTACTTACATGGAAGCTTATGAAAAAATATGCTACAATCTTACATTACTATGACTATCCACGCTAATTTGATTGTAATAACATTATTTAAAAGGTCGGGGAAAAAGTTATTTCGTATTTTATTGGTATAAAGTTTTAGTAAAATCTCTTTGGCTGTAGGTACTGTTTGCATCTGGCTGGTTTTGATACCATTCAATAATGACATTTTAGAACATAAAAATAAAGAATAAAATCGATTTCCCGCCATTTTTCTGTTGTTTTTCTGTCCGCCAAAATGAGTGAATCTAACGAAGAAATTCGATACATTTCGAAGTTTTTAATAATATTTGTAGATTTGGGAACGTCGCCATTTTATTAGGGTTCCGTACCCAAAGGGTGCCAATAGGACCCTATTTCCAAGGCTCCGCTGTTCGTCCGTCCAACTGTCACAGGGCTGTATCTTTTGAACCGTGATACAGATAAATTAAGGTTAAAAAAAACACAGAGTGTGTAGGTACTACTATGGCCGCTATAACAACAACTTACTTACTGTTAAATATTGTACGGTGGTACGGAACCCCTCGTGTGTGAGTCTTGGCCGCTTTTTTTTTAATTAAATTATTTTTGTAGTTTTGGGTCCGTCGCCATTTTATATATGCGATCAACGAACACAGTTTTACATAAATACTGTCAATGTCACTGCATTTATTTCTTTTCAAGCACCTTTCGTATCCGGGTCACATTATTTCAAACCCAGAAATAAACCTTATCACAGGCGATTAAAATCAATTATCGCTTGACAGTTGTCCGTTTTTAAGATCTTTTTTGCATGCAAATAATAAACATTTTATGGCATATATGAATAGATTGATTTTTATCGTGCTCTGAGCATATAAATCCAACATGTCTTTAGTCTTTTAATTTCTTACTGAATATGTATTGCGTATAATTAAATGTTAGCTGTAATTTAATTAAATGTAGGTTTAATGTATGAAATTAGCATGTGGTTAATGTTTTCTAGAATAAATAATAGGTATTTAACTATGAAGTTGCCGTTTTACAACACTGGGCCATTTGAAACGTAATTTATGTATGGCTGGCAATAAAATCTAAATTCAAATGAATTTTATTTAAAAAATATGGAATTCTATTTTCAAATTCAGTCATTTGTTTATTGATTAGTGTTTTGTTTTCACTACATTTGTATCTTTTTCATCATTATGGACACGGTAAAAACACGAGTCCTAATTATGGAATGCGAGTTCCGTCGCGGTAGTACCTAATGAAGCACAAACGGCTCGCGACATTAATTACGTGTACGGAGTGAACACTACAAACGAACGCACGACTCGTTATAGGTTTGACAGCTTCCGACATGGAAATTTGATCTAATAAATAAACCCCGTGATCGCCCGAAAACTAAAGCCAACACCGACGAATTAAAGGCGATAGTGGAAGCTGACGATCTACGGCTGAGTTAGCAGCAGCTTTCAACGTTATCATCAAAACAATATTGGTCCATTTGAGTCAAATTGGCAAGGTAAAAAAACTTGATAAGTGGGTGCCGCACGAACTGAACGATCGCCAGCACGACGAACGTGTTGAGGTATGCCTTGCGTAGCTTAACAGACACAGAAACGAAGGGATTTTGAACCGCATTGTCACTTGCAATGAAAAATGGTTTCATTTTGATAATCGGAAGCGGACATCATGTTGGTTAGACCCTGATTCAGCGCCTAGACAATGCCCCAAATGACAACTTATACCACTAAAAAGTCATGTAGTCACTGTTTGGTGGTCTAGTATACCGGTATAATTCATCACAGCTTCTTACCAAATTGTACCAGCATTACTGCAGTTGTGTACTGTGAGGAACTGGTCATAATGATGGAGAAGCTCGCAAATCTCCGGCCAGCCTTGGTTAATCGCTCGTCCCCGCTGCTCCTACACGACAACGCTCGACCTCATACGGCACAATAGACGGTCTCTAAGGTACAAGAGCTAGGGTTGGAAGTTTTGCGTCATCCACCGTACTCACCAGACCTTGCGCCGACAGACTTCTACTTATTCCAGAATTTGGACAACTTCTTGGCAGGGAAAACATGCAATACCCAAACTAATTCAGTACAAAATGCCTTTAAAGAGTTCGTTGGCTCCCGTATACTTACCTGACTTCTTCAAGAAGGGCATTGAAACGTTTCCACTGCGCTGGCAGAGATGCATCGATAGCATTGGTACATATTTTGATTGAAAGAAATAAAATATATTTATATAAAAATGATTTTATCTTTCTGTACACTAAACGGCAATTTCATAGGTAAGGAAAGACCTAATATTACGACTTACTTAGGCCTCGGAGCGGCACGAATAAAAACAGTTTATTTAAACCTGTTTCTTACGTCCAAAAACTAATCGTTTTCCATATTACTTAATTGTTGTTTGTAAGTCCAAGTTACTCAAGTCGCTGAAGGAAAATGCGTCTCAGCACTTTCAACAAACTGCCAAGCATTTTCCCATCTTTGTTGGGGTCGGCTTCCAGTAACCGGATGAAGCTGAATACCAGTAGTTTACATAGTGAAAGAAAGAAAGAAAGAAAATGCATTTATTTGCGGTAAACATGACGCAAAAAATAACATACACAAAAAATAAGAAAAGGTTGGGGGAAACTTGCGTCACGTCCACGCAAATCGGCTATCGCTCAGCATTATGCTGCGAGTTGCGACCCTATGCAAAACAGAGTCCCAGCGCTGACTTCAGCGACAGCCGGCGCTGACGTAATGACGTCGTCCGGTGGAGCAAACAATTGTGCGACTGCGTATCTGACCTCAACAACCGAGTTACTGGGTAACACGATACCCCTTGGTAAGACTGGTTGTCAGTTTTGTGGGTTTCTGACTGCCCGTAACGACTGTCAAAGATCTACGAATGACAGCCGGGACCAACGGCTTAACGTGCTTTCCGAGCCACGAAGAGATCTCGATATGTAATGGATGGTCACCCATCGACGAACCGACCGCGGCAAGCGTAGCTTAATAAAATCTAAAACATCGAACTTAAATTCAGTCGATATATTTTTTCACATAATTTAATTATGTGTACTTCATTGATTTGTTTAATGCGCCTTCTTTTTTGGTGGCACCTGAACATGTCTTTCAAAACTTACTCAATAAAGCATTTAAAACTTAAAAACTAAACAATACGTTAATTACCACAGCACACGTTCGCAATCCGGCGTCGTATCGCTATCGCGTCGTTATCGAATCGCTCCCGGAAACGTCGCCGTCCTTATCGCTAGCCAACCGTTACGCTTATGTTAAATGGGGGTTTGTGTTTATAGTAGTGTTACAACAATGCTTCGTTTCTGTTTGCAGTTGTAAAAATGTGGAATAAGGAAAAGGCTTAATACTATCAGGTTAATGATAAAATTGCAGGAGACTAATTTCAGAGGACCGCCCATGGAGTAGGTAATTCATTTGGTCGCAGCCTACTACTCCCTAGAATAAGTCCCCTACAACTAGTGTTGGTCCAATAAGAGATTCGAGTGTGTCGATAATGTCCGAAAATTCGGTTAAAAAAACCATGTGCTGTAGACGTCGAAGCTCGGTTAAAGCAAAAGATTTAATAACTCATTATTTACTGCAAGTACAAACTGTCACTGACTAGGTGTCACCTTTGCTTACCCACAGTTTTGTTCTGACGCTTGCTGACTCTCTGAATACTTAGCATCGCATAGTGATAGCAACCCAAGTAAATCTAAAACAAAGAATTGCATCTCTAAGCATCGCTAGCTCCACAAAAACAATAACAAAACACAGCTTTCCACCAACAATACTTCGTTCAATCCTAACAGACCGCCATTTCTCTCCAAAACAAGAGACGGACGTCTATATAATACAAGGTTTACAAAACGTGGGCGCGCTCACGTTCTAAGGTGCGACAATAAAATCGTATGCAATCTGCTCGAGGCGTTAACAAGGGGCAAGACAAGCGAGTCGTCGTCTTGTCGCGATCGCATCGGGCCAATTTGTACGCATGTCCACGGCTACGATTTATTGGGCACGCGAGGAGCGCTCATTGCTAGATAGGCCACTCATAGGTGGCCCTGTCTGGGTGTAAGGGATTATGTTGCCTGGTCCAGTGTGCCTATATAGCTGTCTTTGTTGCAACAGGTTCATCTGAAATATCATTCGTTGATATGCAAAATTTTTACCGGTGATGATGATGTTGTCAAAGGCACCTCCTTTAGTAAGTTCAACGTTTGCATTATTCAGAAATTGAATAGTTCAGAAAATCTGAGCTGTTATATTTCCAAAGAAATATGAGCAAATTGTAGTAAGGTCAAGTAAGGTAGTTGGTACAAAAAAAACATTCCAAAAAACTACTTTTTTAAACTAGTATTTATATTTTCAAAAAACGACCCATAACACTCCAAAATCGTCTTGTCTATTCCGACTACCACCAATCACGAGCCAAATGTTAAGCACAAACACCAAACTACAACAAAAAAAAAAAAAACATTCTCAAACAATTTCTCTAAAACAACGACCATTCCCGCCAATTAAATCGGTTGGGTTTACAAGCGCAACACTCACGCCCGTTGAGAGTGAAATATAAACGTAAAGGTGCGCGTGAGTCGATAGATCGGCACACGGCGCGCCTATCGGCCGCTGCGATCGCGCCGTAATATCATTATTGTACCCCCCACCCCGGGTACGGGACTATCGAGGCGAGTTGGGTCTGTGAAATAGAAAAGGATTTTGAAAAAAGAAGGGCTTTTTTGATCAATTTAAATTTAGTTGCAGAGTTATCCACAGAGTAGAATAATATACATATACAGGAGGAGTTATCTTTGCCATCAGTTACTGAAATCTTCTTCTCAAATGGATATGATACATATGTTGTCGTTTGGTCATTTAGTCATAACAGCTTTAATTAGGTTAATTAAAGTTAATTTAATTTAATCAGGTTATACAGTTAATGTACTGATCAATCAGTCTTGATCAGGTTGACAGGAACAAAGGAGTTCAAATGCTTTCATTGCTTCGGCATTTTTCTAATTTTCATATTGTAAGATTTATGTGTAGTGTCTAAGTGATTTATGAAGAAATTTATTATTGTCTCAAGACACAAGACAATATTCAATTCCTTCAAAATTAACAGTTTCTGAAGTACATAAATGTAATAAAAAAACTTTTTGCCTTCTTCATATATAAGTACCTAATCCTTATGTGTAAAGACTCCGAAATCACAAAAAACCTTGAGAAGGTAGAATCATGATAATCAAATTAACCATAATAAGTCGCCTCATCAATAAAAAAATCATCACCGTAGCTTATTTCCATATATTTGAGGCTAAACTCCAATTATACCGTGATAACGAGATCAGTAACTTATTACTTATCTACAAATTATTAATATTCTTGACATAAAGATATCTTAAGAGTAATAAAATCTTTAATAGTAGTACGGTAGGTAGATGATACGGCGCAACTGTATAAATAGACCTAGGAAATTCAGATAAAGGCGAGCAAAAAATCCAAGTACCTAAAATGCGTGTTTTTTGCAAAGATTCAAGAGACAACACATGCAAACTAAAACTTCCAAGACATTTCTTAAAGTTTCAGAGTAAAGTGTCTTTCTATTGACTGTTAGACAATCTGGATTAAGGAGAGTGTTTCGCGAAATCTACTCAGTCATCTCTTCATCAGTTTAGATTTTCCCCAAATATTTTCCGGCTTCGATTCTAAACTGTTCCTATTGCGATTAATACCACAATACCGAATAAAGACCGCGTGGTGGATTACAGCCCACTCTCTCTTACTTATCGGAGGCCTGTGTAACAGCAGGACATGGTAGGCTGATTATGCCTATAGCTTATGCTTATTCTTAGTTCGGGAGTCAGGCTGGTTGATAGAATTTCAAACTGCCGTTGATGGATGGAAAATCTTTCCAACCCACTATTTGCTAGCGATACATAACCTTCAATATCGTTCGATCAAACTAGAAACCTAGGCTCTTTATCAGTCAATTTTGCGAAAGGAACAACGATAATTTAGTACCAATCGTATAGTTACCCAACCAAAATAAAATTGATAAAATCACTTTTTATCGCACTGCGCAAGACCGTGAGGTAAGGGTTAGGTTAGAGCAAATATATATCGCTATAGCGGTTATAGACTTCGAAGGCGACGGGTTGATACATGGAATATAAATATGCTGGTACACGTACCTACACGGAAATATCATGAGTAAACTGTATGCAGGCGTGAACACGGATCGAGGAGAAACAAATTGCTAGGTCTTAAAGTTTACGAGATGTTAGTTGCCTCGTTTTGAAGCTCTACATAAAAGTCAAACCAGCTATAGATTTAGCCAACTTAGATCTTAATGGTGACGGTATGCTCAGAAGATAGTTACAAAATAGTTGCGGAGCTATATCAATTATTAAAAAAGAAACAAATGTCTTTTGTAATGCGCACAGTAAAAGAATGGAACTCTCTACCTGCGTCTGTGTTTCCGAACGCATACAACCCCAATCTCTTCAAAGTGAGAGTGAACAGGCTTCTTCTGGGTAAGCTCACTCCACCGTCGACTCTGTCTCTGTCACCACTGACCTAGACTAGAGTCAAGAAAACCCATCTTAAATTAAAAAAAAATGAATATTCCTGAAAACTGTAATGGCTGACAAGAGCTTCATAAAAACATTCAGACAATAGTTTTTGATGCACTTACCGAATAGTGCCAAAGAGGACAAGACTACGCCACGAAAAAGTCCTCTAGGTTAAATGCCACATTATAACAACGATACATCTCCTTAAAGACATCTTAAAACCGCAAAATAAGAACACTTAAGCGAACCAGTAAAACTGCTTTATAAGTTTTACAACCGACTGTACCGAAAGATAAAGGTTTAAAATGTAAATGAGACGTGTTGAAAAAGTATAAGATTATCTCACTATTAGGTATAAATTAAGGGACGAGGAGTGAGGTATGCGGTACAATTATATTGTCACGAATGTGGCGATCGTGGTCGCACCTGCGAGTGCAATCGGTTCTGCCATCGGCGCCCGCGCACGCTATATTGACGGGCGGGGGGACTTTTTTCTTTTGGGAATTATTGGGTATTTAAATTACGTAATAAAGCCATTTTTGGCGTAATTGAAGGGCTTGTTGGCAATGATTTTAAATTTTGTTGGTTCATTAAGGGCATTAGCAAATGAATGTGTTGTATTCGGGTCTCGATTGTATTTTGATCAAGTGCACGTCTGTTATTTAAGAGATAACTTTATTTTTCCAATCCTTTTTAATAGTTAACCTACAGCTAAAAACTGCCGTTATCATACTCTCTATATTTTAACAATAAATCATGTGAAACTTCCTAACTATCGACACGATAACCTCACTAACAAAAAACGAACAGAACAAACACTATTCTCGACAAAATCAAAGCAGAAAAGAACTAAATTACCGACTCGTTCCCATCACTAGCGAAACCATCGACAGAGCGGCCCGTAATCGATACTGCAACGGACTCACCATATTTTATTGTGTGCCAATTAAAATTATTCCCTTCCTTATGCATTGTGGGAAGTTAGTCAGTGGAACTGGCTATGTCTATTTGAAATATGGCGTCCACGCTGTGATGTATAGACGGAAAAATAATTGAAACTGTCCGTTTAGACGCTTCACGTTGTTTGTCAGTTGTGAAAACAACTTTGTTAGTAACTGTTTAGTGGATAGTTTGTTTGTAGTTCATTCTTACGTGATTTCTATTTGAATTACGTAGACTACATGAATTGGTGGTGACTTCTTGCGAACTGATAAAGTTATACATAGTTATTTTAGGGCTTTTAACCCAAATTTAACAGCTTGTTCACTATAACCATTTGTTTCTTCTTCTATTTAATGCAATCTGCCCTGAGACACACAGCAATAGGGAGATGATGGTTCCTTATCATGCATGGAGCCACTGCAGCACTCGATTGATACTACAGCTCATTCGTGCTGGTTGTATTTAGTAAGACTTAGGGTGCCCTTCTTTTTAGCCTTGTAAAAGTAACTTTTGACATTTTTATGTCCAGATCACTGAAATTATTATTTCATCGTTTGGTTTATATTTCGTGCTACGCAATAGCTTTGGTCTTCTGTTTCTAGTTAGATCTCTACATTATTTCCCTTGGTTTCTTTGTATCTTATCTCATAAAACTTATTGTTGTAGATGAACGTATTTGTATGACTTGCTTCCTTAAACATTCTCCAGCACCCTAATTGAGTAACAGACTATTAATCAGAATCCGAGTCATTTTGAAGGATATTGCTAATCCATTGCTACATATGCTCGAAAAATTTGTCTGCACAACAACGTAAATGACGCAATGAATGTTGTTGAACTGTCAAAATGGAAGCCATCCCTGCTGTTAGTGTGCTACTCAATTACCGCGCAGGTCCTATTATTTTAAGACTTGTTCCACGTCACATTTTATTCTAATTCTAGATAAAATTAACCTGAATACCAATGGTGAATCTCAGCTAAAAATAAAAGACATTAGACAATAATCCTTGACTTTAGTCTGTCCAATTACAATTAAAAACTATTTTCATCTAGATTTTAATCTAATCGTCGTTCTCAGACACACTTTTTTTTTAAACTCGGTTACTTAGTATTCTCTATTTACATAGCATTTTGTACCTACTTCTTAGTCTAAAACTGCCACATCTGACTGAACTAAGGGGCTTCTTGGACAATAGGCACACGATATTTTAGTCACATAGTGGATCATCTACCAGACTTTACATTCTCTTAAATAAAATCAATAACTAAACTAGAGAAGATTTTCTTATTTCTACTACGAATTTCAACAGGTTTGACATAAGCTTTTCGGTAGTTTATGTCAAGTCGAACACCAATAATATTTTTTTTTTATAATTTGTTTCTTATTTGTGCAGAATAAACAATATTTTTTTTTCCATCGTCTTTATCGCTGATAGAATGTCACTGTTGATATTTGTCGGCGACGAGACCCTATCTGAGCACTATGGCGCAAGTAGTGGCGGGACCGCCGTGCAAAAGTAACGTAGATTATTAAGTTCACTAGTTAGAAAAGTTTAAAAAAGGATTTATTTAATGTTTCTATATTCTAATTAGTTTATTTAACTCACATTTATTATTAGTTTTTGCATTCCAAACAAATAAGACTGTATTGAAAGGATTTCTTACAAGAATAATGTTGTTCACGTATAATTACGTAAGTTGAAAACTCCCTTTTTTGTTTATGGACGGATTTTGATAATTTTTGTTTTTAAAGATAGGTTTAGTCACAAAACTAATATATCCGTTTGAATTGTAAGAATCGGGCCATTAGTTTAGAAGATATAAGGGATTTTCTATAGTGAAAATGTGCCAACCTATGTTTTTAACAGTTTTTGTTCTAGAAACTTTTTATTGTTAATAGTTACGTTCCAAATTAATGTTTAATTAGATTAAGGACATAATAAGGTATAATATATACAAAAATTGTAAGGATATATCGATAAAATATAATAAAAAACGGCTTGACCGATTTCGGCTAAAGGGAAAATTACAAGCAAAAGGGCCTCAAAAATCGCGGTCCTCATTAAGGTAACGTAGGCCGGCCGCTCCGTGTATAAATTCAGGGCCATTTGCCGGCAAAAATCAGTCGCAGCTCAGCCGTCGAAGAGGCAACAACTACCAAGAAGCCGAAATCTGCCAACAAAACTTAAGAAGAAATTCTGCAGTTTCATTTCACCGCCTCTTCGCTGCCCATCTCTCCGTGGTCCTCCTAGTGGGTGTACCCCTACTAATCTACGCATTCAGGGGTGCGTGGTGACGTGTGTCGCCAGCGAGGTAATAGGGAAACATACGTCAAAAACGTGGGAGACTGTCCCAGGCAACCGTAAGGTACTGAACATACTCCGGTAGCCGCAACAATATTTGTTTGGCAGTGACAACCGCGATGCGCTGCGCCTCGCCAGTGTGCGCCGGCCCTTAGGCATTTAAATATGCAAAGTATTTATTTAAAGCCTACTATCGGTCTGTTATCACTTGGTTGGCAGTCATTAACAATGAGTACAAACCGTACAATAAAGTCGTATTACAATCGGTTCAAGAAATGCAAAAAGTAAACGTTTCTGGGTGTATTTTGTAGCCCTTTTTTTTTTTGAGGGTGTGAAAATATCAAATATCTTCTCCCTCTCTGAGAAGAGCAGGAGGGCGTGTCAGACTCTTACTGACTAAAACCCACCTGTGTTCCTTCAGTTGCCTGTGCCAGGGGCCACGGTATCCCTCTCGGACTTTCCCGCAACCCTAGCAGGCATCGGCCCTAGCGGACCCCGTCATTGGTGCTGACATCTCTTTGAGGCGCGCGTGGAACATAACGCGCCGTCGACCCGGGCCTGGGCCGTATCGAACGGCTTGTAGCCTTACCCTAAGATACCAGAATAAGGAGGTTAGATGAACGTACTACGTAACTACTGATATTGTGAAAAAATATTAGTGGTTTAACATGACTTAAACGCGAGTTTTATAATGAAGATCCACTGCAGTAAAAAAAAAAACAGAAAACTAAGTATATGGTCAAAGAGATTATAATTTAATGTCTTTGTATATGGTATTCTTCAGGATATTATGCTAGTTAGATAGTGTGTTAAAAACATAATACAATTAATATGGTACGATAGAAAAAAGTCACGAAAATACCTCTAAAAAAATATTTTAACGATTAAAAACCATACTATTACACATGCGATCATTATGTTTTTTTTCAGATTGTTCTTCAAGCAACATATTAACGTGATAGTGTTTTCAGTTTTTAGTCCAATCAGTAGATTTTTTATAAATAGAGAATTGCTTTATATTTTGCAATAAATGACCAGCTTTGTGTCATCGCGCTTCTCTTTATTTTCTATGCAATCCGACAGTGACCGCGCGTTAGCTGTTGTCAGCCCCTTAATACTTAGATTCCGTCAGTAAATAGAAAAAAAACCTTAAAGCACCACATCTTGAAAGATTTCTCTCGGTTTTCAATCAATCACATATTTATGAGGTCAGTGTTATTTCTTTGATTTGTTAATTTGCTTCTTATACTTTAAATTATTAAGTACTTATTTAAAATACATACCTAGGTATAAAATACACTTAGGTACTAAACTGACTGACCGGTTGGTGCAACTGCACCAACCGGTCAGTCAGTTTAGTAACTAGGAAGAAGAACCTCAGAAGGCAGGGTCGCTACCAACTGGTAGCGACCCTGCCTTCTGAGCCGCTGGTCCCGGGTTCGATCCCCGGACAATTCAAACATTTGTGTTCATGAACATGTCTGCTTGACCTGTGTCTGGGTGTGTATAAGAATGTATATCAGTCATCAGGTTACCGTAGTACAGGCTCTACCTAGTTTGGGACCTGAAGACCTTGTGTGGATGTTGTCTCTTTTAAAACATTAAATGTTTCAAAATATTGACAGCTTACTGCTACTATTAACAATGTGTACTTGATATTGACTCGCCATGAAGAAACGATATGTAATGGTCCAGTCACTTTTTCTTGTTACAGGACTGTAAGAAAAAATATTTGTGCATCAGCAGCGGGGCGAGCACGGCCTACTGCGATAGGCTTGAATCACACATTTTTAACACAGTTTGTGAGCAAAAACCGTGATAAAATGCGAGACTCAAGCCTATCACAGAGGCCGTGCTCGCCCTGCTGATCTACTACTCTACTTACCAGTTCATTTACGAATACCTACCGCTCTTCATAAGTTCGTGTATTAATTTGTATTTCTCATGATAAGTGAATTGTATTATTTTAGAGGAATAAAATTGTCTTAAACCGTTAAGTGGAAGCAGGACGTGCTGGATCGCGAAAATGGGAGAAACGGAACGCCTACTTTGCTGTTGTTAGAGTATTCATTTGGCTTAAAAATCGACTATTTCACCACTTCACGTTCAATTATGAGTAGGTAAAAATAAACGTGCCGTGAATAGACAGATTTTTGTCATCGGCAATGGTGATAGCGCTTCCATTACAGCTGATGAAAGATTTCGTCAGCTTGAATTCACTGAGTACTGAGGTGCCACAGAAGCATAATATTAAAAGATGGCAACAATTCGCTTATCAAATGCAGTTTTTGCCACCTGTTTTCCTTCGCCGTTGTGCCAAATGCTATGAATCATTTAAAAAGTCCACTCACACGCATCTGGTTCCGTTACCGATCGCCGATCGCATCGATTTGCAGAATTGGTCAGTCTGTGCACGTGTGAACTCACCTTTTGCAACACTACCTTTCCTGACACCTAAAGAATATAACCACCTACCTGGTTTATAGGAAAACTAATCGTATTGCAATAGGAATCGAGTTCAAAATCTGTTGCTGTGCTTACACAAAAACCTTCCTGCATGGACTGCATTCGAATTCAATTTCAAATGACTTGCACTGAGGTTCGTTATTCGTTTAAACTGTTTTCCATCCCTGCAGTCAATATTGCACTTTAATTAATACATCCAAGGTTGAAAATCCAATGGAGAGTAAATGGTTTTTACAGTGCCCTAGTTATAAAAAGGGTGTGTTGGCGCGAAAGCAGGCTGCGTACGCGCAGATAGCCATTGCGAAGCGGCTAGACGGTGTACAGACGGTGCGTGTCATCGGAATGCGGTATCTTTCACTCTTGCATATACCAAGAGCGAATAATTACGAAGAACTGTGTAATAACTTGAAGAATATTTGTCAGATTTATAAGAAGGAGGTGGTGACAAAAAGCGGGAATGAATATCCATAGCTTTTAAATTGAAAATTGCACCATGGTCATACATGACATGAATTGACTTGATTCTGGATGGGATCGTTCTTTGAAATCCGGGAATTACCCGTAGGGGTCTACGGGTAATTCCCGGATTTCAAAGAACGATTGCAATTAGATTTTGAAATTTTGAGTTATACTTCTTTTGGCGCGTTTGGAAAAAATATGAGAGGAAAATTTTAAAGATGCGCTCGTACACCGACAGCCAAAAAGCGACATGATGAAGTTAGCTGATAACTGTCTGTCATGTTTCCGTGAAAACTCGTAACTATATTCAGAGTAGTTACTAAAATATTCATAAATCTACAACACGTGTTTTATATGAGTGGAGATAACAAAAAACATATTTATTCATAAATATACATGCGTGTATGTGATTCTAAATTATATAATATGGTGGTGAATTGTACCAACCAGACCTTCGTAAAAATTCGTAATAAAAGTGACTTTTATCATAAAAAACTTTATTAAGTACATTTATAGATTTGAAGATAATTGTCGGTGTGTTGTTGTGTTTTGTTTTGTGCTCGTGATTAGAGATCTCTTTGTTATTTTTACTTTTTTCTTAATTATTAGAGCTAATTATCTTTTTGTATGCACGTGTTTCTGTGACAAATAAATCTATTTTTCTTTCTTCTTTCTTTTTTTCTTATTAATTTATCATTCCTTTTACAACCAAAGAGTTGTGGCATACGGGATGAAATCTTTAGCTATTTTTGTTCTGTTACACTAAAGAAATATAACTTCTTACGAGCGTACATAAGTAAAGTACACAGACATGCTTTTTTTTTAAATTACGGGAATTGTCCTTGTGGTAGTCGGGAAATACACCAAAGACACGATAAATGGATTGTGTGAAAAATTATATGGCTAGCAAAGGGGATAATTACTAATAGAGATGTTAAGAAGTAGACAGTCTGCACTGACCAAATGAATTAGAATCAGAACTGAAGGATGAATGATCATTTGAAACTATAAGTAATACCTTCTAAGTATGTAATGTCTTTCACTAGTATCTATGAAGTTTCTTGCCCATTCGTCTCCATACACGTTTCGGAAGAGGCACCTAGAACCAAATCTTTACTTTTAAAAATGCCTACCTCCTTGAAATAATTTTTTTTTTTAATGTCATAGTCACATAATTTAATTTCAAGGAGGTAGGCATTTTTGAAAGTAAAGATTTTTGACTTTAATCAAATCAAAGTACTTTTAAGATACAGATAAAAATAATAGTTAAACATGAAACTAGATGACTAAGAGCAATGTTGCTGTCAGTTGCCATTGTGAGTCATCAATGTGAATCAGCGATGCATTGATAGCGACCCACACACGGGTAGACAAACAAAGATATCGCTGTAACGTTATACAGGTTTCGATGTGCATTTGTACCTACAATTTAAAACTCAGGGAAATTAATTGTTAAGCATATTTACTACCAACTTAAACTTATTATCCGTTTATTCAAGTCACAACTGTCATTCTTTGACAGTTGTATGAAATGGCTATAGCATAATCAGCCCATAATGTTCCCACTACTGGGACACAGGCCTCCTCTCTTCTCGAGGCTATAACAACGGCAAATTGACGTAGGGCGTCAATTTACTCAACCGTTAATTTCTCTATCTGTGCAACTGTCTTAAGGAAAGTAAAGGAGTACCAACTAACTTCCTACGTCTAAAATTGTGATCAAACATTAATGAATTGTCTCAGGACTTGAGGCACCCAAAACAATCAGAATCGTAGTTGCTTTAACGTTCTTGAAAATGTACTGAAAATTCAGACACTTATGAAAAGTCTAGATGTGTGCTTACGAATTGGCAAATTGTCGTTTCCACGCGAATCCGCGAACAGGGCCCCAAGTCTGCTATTTTTTATAAATTCGTCATTCCAACACGATCCCATTGTCATTTTGCTAAAAGTTCGTAATCTGCAAAATTCATAATGGTCGATCATTGGTCGGTCAGCGGTCTCGTAGGTAATAGAATCGCGGTAGATTGACATTGTCGTATTGCCATTATTATAAAACCCGTTAGTAGAAATTATTTTCGAAAAACTACTACTTAAATGAACATTTAGTATTTTTTTTTCATTACCGCATACGCCAGTCATTCATTTGTCATTATGTACGAGATTACCATTCTATACTATTTCTTTCAATGGAGTGTCAGTGGTTGACCATTGGAAAGTCATAATGACGCCATTCTATTAGTAGATTACCAAACTTGTCCAAATCTACAATTATTTTATGAAATCAATGATAGACTATTCTGACACTATTGTAATAGCAGACTTGAGGTACAAACTGAGTGACTAGGTAATTTTTTTCTGTTCAAATTGTTCCTTATTAAATTTTCCTAATTTACCTTTGAGAGGAGCCTTCAAGAAAGTACAACCTGAAGAAACGCAAACGTTTGCATCTAACACTACAATATTTTTTTACACTTCCCACTTAAAACATGAAAAGCCACTTCTCATAGAAAGCATACCCCTATCAGTTTCCATCTCAATTTCCCAAACCCCTTACTATCCTCCAAGATCTTTCTCACCACATCCAAACATACAAATATACATAAAATAATTAAATACAAGCACATGCAAGCTCGGGGTGACTAGGGATGTGCCAGGGTTGGGTGGATGGGTCAGATATTTCAATTCTCAGTCGGATATTGGCGGGTGTCGTGACAACGCATACATCTGCGATCGCCCCCGCCTTATCGTAATATTAAAATCTTGTGTGCTATGTAAGTTATGACGGGTAGCCTTTATGTACGGATGTGTGGTTTGCAAATATATTGTGACTTTTTTTTTTGGAAGTCTAGCCGAGTGGCGTTTATTTATAGTTTATTTTATTTTAACCTTTAGCTGTTTATTATTAAGATTTAATGTACTTTAAATCCAGAACTAAAAGATATACTATTCCATTCTAAAATAAATAAAAATATTATTATTGGTACTGACGTTTTTTTTAGGTGGTCTAGCCGGTTGGGACTTGTTTTTTTTTTTTTAAATAGAGAAGTAAGAGTTGATTATAAAGTTAAGAACAGTCTACTGTTTTTTTTATGGTTTCCATAAAAAAAGTCACAAACTATTACTTGACAATATATTATTACAAAGAAAAATATCCCGTTTCAAAAACCTGCTTGCATCATCATCATCTGGCTGAGTACCAGTTTTTACATGGAGCGACTGCCTATCTGACCTCTTCAACCCAGTTACTGGGTATCACGATAACCCTTGGTAAGACTGGTTGTTAGACTTTTGGGCCTCAGACAACTCGTAACTACTGCCAAAGATCCAGAAATTACAGCCAGGAGCATCGGCAAATATCGTGTTTGCATACTTACTTGGAAAAAAAGCACCTATCTATTAAGATAATTATAAAATCGAATTGCAGTCTACTGGACTGTAACAAAACTACTATTAGATACGCCGTATAGTCCTATAAAATGCGCCAAAATGCGGTTCTATAAACGCTTACAGGATTTCTATAGGACTATAAAATACATGCTCCTAGAATACTTACAGGACCACATTTTGCTGATGGAATGGTCCTCACATGATCTGACCAAGATTATGTCTGGACTGACTGAAAGAGACTGATCTCTTAGTCTTTTTCGGCCTTCTACTCTGAGTAGTCGGATAGGAAACACCGACCCCGTCTAGTTTTTAAAATATGATTGAAGTGTTAAAGTGTTTGTACAAACTTACCTACTGAAATAAAATGATTGATTATTTATACAAATATGTATAATTGTAAAAAAATCAAAAAATATGAACAGGTACTACTTATCTAAAATAACAGAAATATCTCCTAGAATAGGTACAGTCAGTCCGAAAAATATGTAGCTAGTATGAAACGTAACAAAATATTGAATAACATTAGTACCTATATTGACACGTTGACAAGATCCCGCGATCTGGCTCCGCAATTTCCTATTCCGTCCGTCCGTCCGTCACTGTGCAAACCATGTTTATTTATTTCCTTCTAACATTTCATGGTTATTTATCTTTGATATCGGTTTCTATAAAAATGTTTTGCAACATGTAGAAAAAAACCTTTTTTCGTAGTGTTGTATTTTGGTCAAGTGATTGAGGGGTCCGATAGTGAATATTTTTTCATGAATATTGGAAGAAATTGGCTGTAAAAGTGACATGTAATCCAGAATATTTCAAATTCTGCAGCGCTTTAATCAAAGTAAATTAACAAACCAAACTTTCTACTCAAAACATTATAAACAGCTGACGGGTAATAGGATATTTAAGACCGTTTATACCTTATGAGTGGCAACGTCGCAATTTAGTGTCATATTTCGTGGTTTTCAATTTTTATCATTTAATCGGAGCTATATTTTAAAAATCTGTTTAATTAACTTTTTAGAATTATGTGAAAACTGTGTAAAAGGTAAGAAATCGTTGCGTTTACAGTTCTATTTATATGCAAATAATACATTGGAAACTTGCAGGGCGTTATTTTCATTGTAAAATAACTGTAAGCATTACGGTTACTTACTTTTTAAACACTTTCACGTAATTCTAAAAAGTTAATTAAACAGATTTTTAAAATATAGCTCCGATTAAATGATAAAAATTGAAAACCACGAAATATGACACTAAATTGCGACGTTGCCACTCATAAGGTATAAACGCTCTTAATATCAAAAACCTTATTCCCAATACAATTGATTAAACATTTAAAAGATAAACAAAATTGAAACCAACCTTTAGCCAATCTAATAACGGATCACAACTTACAAATTCAAATTTCGAAACAAAGGCGCATCATTCAAACGAATGAAGTGAACGAGCAACGAACGAGTGAACAGATTGAGTGAACAATATCTTATTTTGCAATAATCCGCTAGGAACTGTGGTAATTTCCTGAAAGAGATGAAACAACGTTGACTATAGCGTTTAAAGCACAAATATTTACAATAAGCGATCGTTTTGAATACAAATAGGATATATTTTGATGATGTAGTTACTGGAGAGATGGTTTGTTTTTGTAGGTTTCTATTCGATATACTTTTTATTACTTCGGAGAATATTACAATAATAAAGCCATGTTATTTCAGTACTTAGATAGGTCCTACTATTGAAAATTGAGCTGATGTGTTTTCACATCGCAATAAACGTTATTACAATGTTGTTAGGCATTCTAGTTTGCTTTAAAAATGTGTTCCAAAACCACGAAAAATATCACAATTACCTACCGCAGTATAATTGCAACTAAGTTTGATTAAATTGAAAATATTACCTACTCTCTCTATACCGTTTTTTACACAAACTTCATTTCAGTCAAATAAAAACAACACCTCTTACTCGCGATTAACCAAACACAAGTATAAGCCACACCGCGGTTCGACGCTAGTCACACAATCCTTTTTTACAAGGAACTCATTTTATATTAATAACACTTGAATAAATTTACTTGTTTACTGTTCAATCAGTTGTTTTATTTAATTAAAAGATTGGGACACTCACACTCGACTAACAGTAGGAATACTTTCTAGTTAATATATGTATTTAGAAGTTAGTAATTAACAGATGTATAATAGGATAGTAGGTATTTGATTAATCTGCTTCGTTTAGAAGCATTTAGTTTTTTCCTATCTTATTAGTTAGGTAATTACTACTTACTTTGAATTTAATCAAATACATGCTTCCACTTGAGAGCATTTCAGATTTTTCTAATATTACATTTTCAAATCTAATGTGATGGTCATTGTCAATCAGTTAATAGTTGTGACTTGATCTTGATCAAGCTTTCACTGTCCTGGAATTAGCTAAAAAACACGATATTTCTTGATAAATTCAATTCTATTTTCTTGTAAATTTTGACGTTCAAAAGTGCCTTCTATGTGCCTGTTTGAAATAAATAAATTGACTTTCACTTTGTAAACTCAATCAAAGACTCTACCACTTTACTCAGTTCATGAATGTTCAGGCCTCTAATGGCGTTCAATCTTTGCCTACTTCCTTCATAACGAAACCTCATCATCAACATCAACCTATAATGTTCCCACTGCTGGGACACAGGCCCCCCAAAACCAATACAACCTAACCTTATGAAACCTAAGTGACACAATCCAAATTCCTCTCTGCTTGTTCTCACACGCTATTGTATACATTTCTTTTTCATTTCTCCTTTCGCAAGTCTGCTGGAAAAAAAATCTTAAGAAATAAGCAGTACATTTGTACTCAATACTAATAATATGTCGTATCTGTGTCTATTTTACTGTGTGTACTTAGATAATAAAATAAATAAATAAGTTCTACAAATAATAGGAGACTTAAAAACTGCATCGCTCTGTCACTTCCTTAGCACCATATTCGTAAACTTAATTATTGCTAGACAATTTGTCGCAAGTTAATAAAGACGCAAGAAGTGGCAAGTTCTTTGTATGGTGTTGGATTTATCGGCTTCTCCGGGCCCGCTTCATTTCCTGAGCTCGCCTCTTGTCGAACTTATGGGCGACGCAAGATGTGGACTGTAGCGTGCGCTACAACGTGGAGAGTGGTCCTTATTGAAACTAGCTAGCTCTCTCGAGCAGAAAGACTGGACATGACTGGCCCTTTCTAATTTAGGTTATATACTAAGGACACCGTAGTATTTACCTATTTGGAAAGGGTATGTTCAATCATTTGATGCAGGGTTTGGTAGTCGTTTTGCACGAGAATTCATTTTATTGCAAATCTTAGCCTATTATGTGTAATTTAGCAGAAGATTTAAGAGTTTCTTAACGATGTTTCCCTAGAAAGTTGTAGGCAATAAACTATGCAGCAGGAAAACCTACAAGCTCTTAAATGCAATTAAATTCTGCACTGCTTAGCTCACTGAAAGTAATCGTTTTCCTGAAAGAATGAACACTTCCTTTTTATTCATCTTTCATCGACCACCCAAGGACCTATTGAGAGCTAACGACGAATACCCAATAATGTATACTTGACGGTTCTTCCATATGTCCCGGTTCCCGCCCCGCTGTCAGCTCTTAACGTGCATCCCCCACTAACACTACAACGCAGGGATAATCGCATTGTTTTGTTTTTGATTCATTGCATTTGTTCTCGTAAACTTCGTATTTATTACGTTTCTTGCACCGATCGGATATTTCTATGTTCACTATTTACCGTTCCCTTGATTTACGTTTTGTTTATCTTTGAGAGGTTATTAATAAAAAGTTTGTAGGTGTGTATGTATTTGCTTATGGATTGATCAGAGTTGCGGGTCTTGGTAGGAAAGTTTCGTTCCTACATTATGAATTGTGACGTGTTCTAAATCCATAACTGGTTTATTAATTTGTGCGTAAACTGCTGTTTGTACTAAATCATTTATTTTGTTTTTTACAGGTAAGTCTACAACACCTTTTATCAAGAGTCAATCAATGTGAGGTAACACAACTTTGACTTCAAAACTAATTGAAATCAAGTGGCGGATGTTATTTCTTCTCGAACTTTTAAGCATGTTAGTAGCTCATAGCTTTTTGAAGAAAATATGTTTATTTGTAACTTAGCGAAATAGATATGTAATTTTGCGAGATAATTCGTATTTTTTGACGTTGATTCTATAACTTACACCGTCAACCTTTATTGGGATTCTGCTATACCCAAATGAAGAGGGGGGCTTTAAGTACATAATTTACCTACTTCCACATAGGTAGGTACTCTCTACGATACCGCAAAAGGCAAACTTTTCAAAAGCGCTGAAGCCTCGTCGAGGCGCGCGTGATGGTAGATTAAGCCACTCTCGCGCCTTTAACGCCGTCCTTCTCACACTTGAACGAAATAAAGAGATGGATAGATTTATGATTGTCATACATAAGTATATATTCAGGTTCGTTTTTATACATAGGAAGGGAGCAGGGTATCTCTAATGAAGTTATGTTCGGTAGATCAGCACGAATGAACAGCCGGTCTATTCTGTAAAACTCCCAACGTAAAAACTTAAGTGAAGTCGATAGTCACTCTGTCAATAGTGTCAATCCTTAGCATTAGGACATATGACAGCTGACTTCAAACTCACTCTGTCAATAGTGGCAATCCTTAGCATTAGGACATAATGACAGCTGACTTCCAACTCACTCTGTCAATAGTGTCAATCATGAGCATTAGGACATATGACAGCTGACTTCAAACTCACTCTGTCAATAGTGTCAATCCTTAGCATTAGGACATAATGACAGCTGACTTCAAACTCACTCTGTCAATAGTGTCAATCCTTAGCATTAGGACATATTATGACCGCTGACTTCAAACTCACTCTGTCAATAGTGTCAATCCTTAGCATTAGGACATAATGACAGCTGACTTCAAACTCACTCTGTCAATAGTGTCAATCCTTAGCATTAGGACATATTATGACCGCTGACTTCAAACTCACTCTGTCAATTGTGTCAATCCTGAGCATTAGGACATATGACAGCTGACTTCAAACTCACTCTGTCAATAGTGTCAATCCTGAGCATTAGGACATATGACAGCTGACTTCAAACTCACTCTGTCAATGGTGTCAATCCTTAGCATTAGGACATAATGACAGCTGACTTCAAACTCACTCTGTCAATAGTGTCAATCCTTAGCATTAGGACATATTATGACCGCTGACTTCAAACTCACTCTGTCAATAGTGTCAATCCTTAGCATTAGGACATAATGACAGCTGACTTCAAACTCACTCTGTCAATAGTGTCAATCCTTAGCATTAGGACATATTATGACCGCTGACTTCAAACTCACTCTGTCAATAGTGTCAATCCTTAGCATTAGGACATAGTATGACCGCTGACTTCAAACTCACTCTGTCAATAGTGTCAATCCTTAGCATTAGGACATAATGACAGCTGATTTCAAACTCACTCTGTCAATAGTGTCAATCCTTAGCATTAGGACATATTATGACCGCTGACTTCAAACTCACTCTGTCAATAGTGTCAATCCTTAGCATTAGGACATATTATGACCGCTGACTTCAAACTCACTCTGTCAATAGTGTCAATCCTTAGCATTGGGAGATATGGCAGCTGACTGCAAACTCACTCTGTCAATAGAATAGAATAGAATTTTATTTTGCAAATATGGGTATTACACAATAGTAGTAGTGTGTTGTTATGACAAATCAAAGCTCAGCCATATTTTACCATTCGGCATGCAAACATTTACACTATTTATGAAACATGCACTTATATTTCGATTATATTATTATTATTACAATTCTAATTCAATAGATCAGTAATTGTTAAACTATTATCATTTTCATTATAATATTATCATTCATTAATAGTGTCAATCCTTAGCATTAGGAGATATGACAGCTGACTTCAAACACACTTCACTATATAAGTTTTTACGGTGAGAGTTTTACAGAATAGGTCGTCAGAATGAACAATTACCTGCTGATTTTATTAAGATGGGCTCGTCGAAAGACTTGCTACCAGTACGACTACCATATTTAACCGACAAGCCACTATAGGCCATCCGTTGAAATTACACGTCCATGACACATTTCCAATTTGACTGACCGGTTGGTGAAGTTGGTAGCGACCCTGCCTTCTGAGCCGCTGGTCCCGCGGATCGATCCCCGGGCAAGTCAAACATTTGTGTGCATGAACATGTCTGTTTGACCTGTGTCTGGTTGTGTATAATATGTATATCAGTCATCAGGTTACCGTAGTACAGGTTCTGCCTAGTTCGGGACCTGAAGACCTTGTGTGGATGTTGTCTCATATTTATTTATTTCAATTTTATCTCAGTTTGACATCGGTAAAAGTTGGTGTTGTAAGCAGTAATGATTTTCCAACGCCATCGGCAGTCCTTTCGCCAACTACTCTATTTTATTCCAAATGCCCACACCCAATCATCTCAGCCTATCGCAGTCCACTGCAGGACTTTACATCCCAGACCCGAATACCATCAATTCTTGGGGCCTACTCTCTAAGACCGTCAACGAGGATACAGGCCCGTCTAAAAGTAGTTCGATACTTGAAAGTGAACCCTACTGCCGATTAGTTAACTTTTCCGGACGGGCAAAAACACATCGGGAGTAAGGCTGTCAAAACGTGCTGTCATTAATTTTTAGTTCGGGCCCCGGACGCATCTTATGACTGTAAATTTTACGGAGTAAGATACGTCTGTAACTTCGGCCGAAACGACTGACACCGATCCCTTGCCACGATAAATTGAACTCACCACAAGTTCGAAAATGATAATCACGAGTTTTCTAACTAAAGCACTGTTATTATGTAACACTAAACTTAAAGCTAGGTACACAACAGCGTGGGAATAACCTAACATTTGTTCCGAGCGTTGTGCAAGCGCAGGATCTAATCGAGATATTAATCGAGTTAGCAAGTTACTCGATTGCGCGTTATCGATTGTAGAATGAATGTTACATTACATGCAATTAGAGGTTGACGAAGTACCTATATGGTTATGCGAAATCTAGTAGGCAGTGTAGTGACTAATTGGAAGTGTATCTAGGCTGCATTCTTTGTTGTTCAGTTTTAAAATAACTGTAGCAGTTTTTATCAGTCGTAGTATTAATAATGTATCGTATATGTAATTCTAAAAAGTTAATTAAACAGATTTTTAAAATATAGCTCCGATTAAATGATAAAAATTGAAAACCATGAAATATGACACTAAATTGCGACGTTGCCACTCATAAGGTATAAACGCTCTTAAAAGCTTCAACTGTTATTAATTTAAGAAATAACCCAACGAATGTAGAGCTCTTACCATTACTTAAACTAACTAAAAGTTCGTCGCCTACCAGACAGTGGTGCCGATTCTCTTGTTCACAAACTAAACTAAATTTGACTTGAGTGCATCTTTTTCTTTCTATTTCATTATGAAAAGGACAGAAGATAAATATTAGTTTAGTCCTGTCAAATTAGTCAGCATTTGACGTAATTTGATGTAATTTTAGTTGTCAACTTTTTAATCACGTCTAAACTTGTATGGAGTAGTGTCAGGCGCTGATTAATTTGACAGGACTAAACTAAAATTTATCTTCTGTCCTTTTCTTAATGAAATAGAAAGAAAAAGATGCACTCAACTTAAATTTAGTTTAGTTTGTGAACAAGGGAATCGGCACCAGTGTCTCTTTGGCACATAAATAATTACTAACAACCCGCCCCTGCGTCAAACGATTTTTACGATTTGACACAAAACATCGTGTTTTCGATATTATACGCAAGTTTAATATTATTATATTGTAATATAAACTTTACGGAGTAAATTCTCTAAGTGATGGTGAAAGCCGCAACAAAATCCGTGGCTTATTTTAGAAGAAGAATGCGGTTACACAGACAGACATGAAAAGCGACTTTTATTTACAATAATGTATGTATATAATATATCAGTAAGACCATGCTCTTAAGGTGGTTCCTCAGTTGTAGCCCACCAAATTCAAATTTTCAGGGTTTTTTGCATATTGCAGCTCAACATACGTCGTAAAACATTACGACGTAATGTTGATCAAAATGCGATGATTGATGAAGGCGATGTTGAAGAAAATTTGAATTTGAAACTGAGGATTCAACTTAAGGAGGATACGCCAGGTTGCCCGTGAAATTCGGATTATATGAACTTAAGTAGTGGGTTGTATTGATGATTTGAATGATTATAATTCTGTAAATACATACTTGTTACGGTCACAAATCATATTCGGTCTTATTACAAAACATGGTTTTTCTTTAAGCGTGGTTTGAACCATCGAGCCTGTTTTTGAAATAAGAACCAAACAGAAAATGAATTACAGTTCCTTTTACAAAACTGACAACTTAGTCCGGTCCTAGGTCGTTAATTTTGTATTAAGAACTTTACTAAAGTCGGCATAGACTTCGAAATACAAAAACTGGCTCGAAGGTTTCGGCTCGGGCTAAAGTTAGATCGTATTTTGTAATAAGACGGATTTTGTTCGACATACAACCTGACACTGACCTGCAAATTTAAAAAAAAAACGTAATAAGACTTGAATTTCGCGGGCAACCTGGCGCTTCTCACTTAAGCCACGAAGTAATACCCTCACCATATCATCCACCTAACCTAGCAGAACGTGATACTCCCCGATCTAATTCATCGCCAATACTAATTGTCGACCAGCCTCTTAGAACCGATCGTCTCCCGAACGCAGATTACCCGCGCTCACCCTCTTGAGCCCCTGGCATGATGGGACTTGTGAATGATGGTATCGGAACTTGCTCTTTCCATGCCAGTTCAAGAGGATATTGATACAAGGTGAAATCTTTTTGTGGGAGTTCGCTGTTGTTGGGTTTGATTGAGTTAGAATGAGTTTTTGTATGATGAATTTTTACGACCTACAAGTAGTTGTTCCGGGTCTGGCTGTTTATGTAGGTATGTGAGTTTGAATCTTTGTAAATGCTCCCACAATGCATGAGAAATTCCTAGTGTGGGGCACAGTAAAAAAAAAAAAAAAAAAGAAAGAGTAAAATGGTTTGTTTTATTTTATGTGGTAGTCTCGGGTCTGATTGCACCTTTTAGTTGTCTATGTAGCATAGTCCAGTAGATTTTATGTTCGTTAAATAAAAACCTGATATTAGCAAGGATACGATAATGATATAATTAGTATAACTACTACCCCTGTAAAGTTCCTAATTCCTACCTACTTTCCTGAAGAATCCACTTTCAAACTCCAGATTACTGCAATGGATGAAAGCTCTGTCGCAAAGCGAAATAAAACAAGATTAGATTCTTGGGTGTGGTTTCCGTCTAATTTATTATGACAAAATATCTAATCTGTTTAACATGATTTACCTACATGAATGTAAACGAAAATGTTAGCCAGGTAACACCAGGCGTTACTATTGGGAACAAGCGTATCTCTTGCAGGCACAATCTCTGTATTATCTATGCGACCGGGAGGCTACAACCAGTTGACAAACTGCACTACGTGATATTGCAGCCATTATTCCTGGTGATTCATATCGAACACCCCAGCACACCCTGACACCCCCAACACCCCAACTCCCTGAGATAACGGCCCACCCAATATACCTATTAAAATTTAACTTGCATACAAAAAGTAGGAACCATGCAGTATGCTAATTACGACTATCAATCATTTTAGAATTCGTTATTTTTGTTTTCTGGATATTGCGAACGAATTAAAAAGGAAGCATTGCATTACTTTCCGATAAGAACCTGCAATGTCTAAAGACTGGACCATCTAAACGCAAAAAAAAATAACAAATTGCAATTGTGATAGCAACAAAAAGTTGTCAATCAGAAACTCGAATATTACAAATACAAAAGAAAGTATAAAAAGCAGTAATAACATTCTAAAAAGTAGACTTGATAACCTTTCCTATTAAATGAGTAGCCATCGAAAAGAGACCCGTTTAAAAAAAGTTGAAACGTCAAAGTGACAGTTGGGGAGCGCGCCAAAACTACCGTTGACAAAGCACCGGTGAGCCGAAACAATCAACAAATTCACATCGTACAAACGGATCGGACATTTATTGTCCGCTATCGTTACGTTCCACCTCTGTTGTTTATAACAGAGACGCCCAATTTGCTAGGGAGAGACTATTTATCTCGTTTTTTGCAATTTTTTTGGTACACGTCGAACAAAGGCGATATGACAGGTCTCAGTGTAGGAACGGTATCGCTAGTCGAGCACGACGAAAAACGAGAATAGAGTAATCGAGCAATCGAGTAAAAACAGAAGGAGCGGGAGCGCGCCCATCGGCCTGTGACAATTGCATCTGCAGTCGAATTGCAGACGCCATGTTGGATTATTGCGCACCTCTATTTCGATTAAGTGTCTCGACGGCTTTGTTTTAGTTTGCCGTCCCGTGTTTGCACTTCTTTATTTCTATTAGTATTTTTCCGTATACGATTTAACAAATTAATTTTCTGTTTATTCGATGAAAATATCCTGTTGAAAGACATATTTTGACAGGTGAAAATGACAAGACAAATAGATTCATTCGTAATTATGTAAATAATTTCGGTGGATTCGTAATGGCCTTCCAATAAGAATATTACTAAAAATAAGCTTATGCAAACCTCATGCAAACACAAAAACACGTGTACATAAGTATTCACATCTTTTTGAATGCGATATCAGCTTACAACCTTTCTCGGAAGGTCCGTGCGCCTCACAATAGTGTTGTGCCTTAAAATATTCTTATTTTAATCGAGTAGGTGTATCGAGGAAGCGAGTATCGAGAGCGCTCGTGTGGAATATAGATAGTGACGGACGGTGGACGGCAACCACTGATACGATAGAAGGCGCCCCACGCCAGAAATCTATTCATATTTTTCAATTTTCGTCCAATTTTAAAACGCAGGTGAAAGCTTTGAGTCAGACTTTCAGCCTCTTGGAGATAAGAGAGTTTTGAAAACCGTAAGCACTTCCAGCGATGATTTATAGTATCTAATAGCAGAAGAAGACATAGACAGGTACCTATTATTAAAACAGGATTTGGATTGGAACATGCTAGCGATTCTAGAAAAGCAAAAACCAAATTGCGAGAAACTCAACCAAAAAAGACCTTCTAAAAGGCGACGAGGAGTATCATCGTCGAAGCTGTCGAAACTCCAATTCGAAATCAATCAACTCAATCCTCTGACATACGTCATCCGACTTTGACAGTTTAAAAAAATGACGAAGGAACCAATCGGGTTGTGACGTTGGCAACAAAAGGGCGCGCGTCAGCGACGATGGATTCGAAAATTAAAATCTCGCGTTAGTTGGCAATGTTGGCAGTGGTGACGGCTGTCGGCAGCTGCCGGCCGCACTGCCAGCCAGTTCGATTTCAGGCTTGTTCTAAATATGTCAACACTTCTTTGTTATCGAGGGACGTGCGCGCGGAAATGAAAGTCCATCGAGTAGGCGAGTCTATTATCGTATCGCATATTATATAGGAGCGTTGTACGGAGAAAATTAACGGCAATGTACTGAGGAATAGGCTTTGAGGCGCTGAAGCCTTGCGTCTTCTAACTAACCTCGAGTTTTTGGGGGAGATCTGCATGATCCTCTAGACACAGTATCATCGCTTGCCCTCTAATGACTCATCTCATCATTACCCTGCTGACTTAGATATTAGGTACACGAAATGATAAAATTCTAAAACGCAATATCTTTATAAACCAGTTCATCACTTACCTACATACAATATACTAACACAATATTAACATCTTTTAACCTTATCAAGCCCCATAAATCGCTCGCATTAGTAATGCATGAATACCTGTGTAAGTATATTGATAAAACCTAAACCGTAGCGAAACCCAAACATTCAATAAGATGAGTGACACACGATTAAGTATCAACTAACACCGCGAAGGAAGTAAAGGATACCTACTTTATATTAAAATTCATCCAAAACTTGAATGACAATATCGCTGAGAGACATCGCACAGTGCGCCAACCGCGCTCCATCCTAGCAAAAAACCACGCGAAATTCCAATTTCAACTTCTATTCGATAATTCGCGGAAACGCGAAGAAAACTTACATGAGTGACGTATCAGTGTGCGGCAGGCGGCTGTGAGATATCCACGTATTTACCTACGTACCTGTCGCCGTCTCGTCACCGTCGAGCTAAGCCTGCGCCATTCTGTACAGAGTTGAAAAACTTTTCGACTGTTATGTGTGATAGCGGCACCATTTGCACTAGAGTTCAGATCAAATTTAAAGCAGGTTATATTGAAATCCACCGTGGAGTTGATATTTTTAATCTGTTTTAGAGCTAGCTTTATGGTATTGGAAAACCGGTGCGTGAGATAATTAGCATAGCGGTTCATATCTAACAGTGGAAACTATAAAAGCTCTTCATTAACATCGTCAAACATTTTTTTTTCTTTACAAAATATATTTGGGTATAAAATATATGTGTTTTTCTACGGGCACTGTATCGTCACACGTCACCTGTCCGAACAGATTCCGATCGCGATCCGCGCTACATTATGTTTGCTCAGTCGTCAAAAATTCTTTTGTCCCCAGGAGATAAGCTTCGCACCACAGTGCGACACTAGCTACATCGTGCAATTTTTTAAACTAATGTCTCGTATTGGCTTCGACTTCGACTGACGTAGGTTTTTATTTTGCTTTTTTTCTGTTTGATAATTTTTATTTGTTTTTATTATCTCTAGACCTTTGAGCAAAACGGTTTTTAGTACTTATATATTTTCATTTGCTGCGCAATAATAGCTATAAAATTGAACTTTTTAGGTACAAAAAAAACGATTGTTTTTAATTACTTTACTATCGCATGTGGTGACATTTACACTGGTGCATTTTGCATATTTGGTGCACTAATTTACTATATAAATATCTCCTAGATGAATTTACTTTTCACCTAATTGTTTTATAGTTGCCAAGCAGTTTCTTTTTAACACTTATCGCTGTTTCTGAGGCAATGTGCGATAATAGTGCCTATATCTATGCCAATTTACCTACTAGTTACAACAAGTAATTGATAAGCAAACACAACCTCATTAAATGCGATTCAATAAAGAAAACGGAGTTCTGTTTTCGAAGCTAAGAAGTAACTGCTCCTTTTTTCAATATTTTTAAGGCGGATTATTTGCTTTTAATGTCTTGATAAAAATAACAAGAGAAAGAAGAGCAAGAGGGTTTTTTTTTAATGAAAAGCGTTTATAGGAGGTGCACGTAATTCGAAACACACGAATCCTTCTTAATCAATTTCTAAACTCATAGCGTAATCAGCCTATAACGTTCCCACTGCTGGGACACAGGCCCTTCTCTTTGAGAGGGTGTGCGCCGTAATCCACCACGCGGGCCCAATGCGGGTTGGTAGATGTCACATGTCATCGAATTGTTGGTTCTAGGACATGCCGGTTTCCTCACGATGTTTAAAAACTCATACCTACATAGGTAATTTTCTGTCATGAAAATTGACTTCGCTTTACCTACCGTCTTAATAACTCTAATCACACGATACAACGCAACGTTCGTGCCGGGAATGCACGTTGCCGGTCTATTGATATGACTGCGCACTAACGCAGTTTCACTTTTCACGCAAATCAACAAAACAACCCAACTTGTTATGTAAAACCGATTCTAAAACCGTAACATTATCAATGACACCTCGGCCTCACACAGTTGCTATCAGATTTCAATAATCACAAAAAAAATATTATACCCATCCAACTATCGGGTGTTGAGATAATCATCTACACAGTGCTCCTACAATAATTGTGATTGCTATCAGACTGTGTAATCCAGCATGTCGTTTGATAAAAATCGTAAAAATCGCGCTCGATTAAGTTTTTATCGGTTTTTCAACGATAAGAGTCGCGCTCGAACGAAAGCAGCTAGTACGCGCTAGATTGCCGAGGCTAAACACCGTGCATGTGATTGTACTTGAACCACTGTGCGGTATGGACGGAACTTATTGGCGGTTTGTGATATTTTTTGTATTTTTGAATTTGGAATCATGTCATTTTTTGTCTTCGATTTTCGAAACTTTGGTACTATAACTAAATGTGTTTTTATAATATAATTATTATGGAACTGGTGTCTGTGCTTGATCGAAATTTTAAAATTCATTAGGTAATTAAAAACAAGCGAAAAAATTACATTGACTATGATTTATTAATTAAGTACCTACAGTATCGTAAATCGGAAAGAATATGTTTTCTGTCACACGATAACATTGAAAAGTTGGAACTCTATTCTCTTAAAAAATCTAGTTTAAATTTTTACTAATAGTGATAGGAAACAAAAACGTTATCACTACCTATCTGTGTAGATTGAAAATAAAATATCTAAGATTTGCTTAGAACTTATCAAAGTATGAAGTTATCACAGTTTGAAGGGCATGGATTACACGTCCTTCATAGAATATTTATTTAGCGATAATCTTTAAAAGATTAATAACGGATTTGTTTCTACCATAGATTATAGGCTTAATACCAAAACATGCCTGTAATTGTTACTTAATATGTACAGTCGCCAGCACTTCTGGTTATACGAAACTGTCAAATTTCTCCAAATGATTTAAAACCTTAAAATGTTGAAGGTTAAGTTCAAAATCGAATGAGAAAATTTGACAGAGTGTGGTAATTATTAATTACCTGCTGCTGTATGTACACCACAGATATAGATAGACTATCTGTGATATAATTGTACACCCAAATTCCCCAGTTTGGTTTAGGACTAATACTTCTATCAAAATCACCTACAAAACAGTAACCTAAGTACATGAATTCCATATTAAACAAATTCTTAATTCGTTTAGCATTGTTTTCGGTAATCAAGTAAGTAATGTATGTAAATAAAGAAAAAAGTTCTCATTTAAAGAAAAGAAAAGACCAAACTTGCTGAAATATTGTTTTTTTTTTTAACTCTTATTTAATTTAATTAGAAAAGCTAGCCTACTGCAAGTTCACTTAATTATTACTAAAACTAATCTTGTATTCCCATGAATCCCATGTTCAAAACTAAAAATAAAAGCTCCAGATAATATTTCATAGTATTATGAACAACTCGTACCTAAGTACACAGCAGCGGTTCAAGTTACCACAAACTGTCAAATTTTCTCATTCGATCTTGAACTTAACCTTCAACATTTTAAGGTTTAAAATCATTTGAGGAAATTGGACAGTTTCGTACAACCTACGCTGGCAACTGTACCTCGTTGTATTCGATTAGATAAAATATATATAGTTACGGTATGTTGTTGTTTGAATTTCTATTCTGCGCCTAATAGATAACCAGGAGCGAAGATAGCCTCTATCAAACAATTTATTGTATATTTACACTTTATTTTTATCTTCACATGTAAAATTGTTTCAGTGGCAATAGATAACAGATGTACGGGTTCTTATCACCAAACACATCGCAAATATTTGGACCAATATTGGAACAAATGTTGCCACAAATGTTGGCGCCAATGTCTGCCTTCAAATGGCCCGTATTTTTTTTAGCTGTTACTGTTAGCCTGCATCATCCCACAACTGGCCAAAGGTCACTCCCCATGACTTCCAACTCTTTCGATCCAGGGCTAAAGTGGACCACTAGTAATTTGTTTTCTCCAGCTTTTTCCGCCATCTTCTACGGGGTCTGCCACGACGCCTTCTGACTGTGTCAGGGCTCCATATAATGGTTACTTTGGCCCAAAAGTCATTGGGCATAAAGCAGTCGTGGCCAGCCTAGTCCCACTTCAGCTTAGCGGCTTTTTGAGCAACGTATTTTTATTTTTGTGGTTTTAATAATACTGTAGGTAAATAAAATATCAATGCCGTTTTATTCTAAAATTTAATATCGCGGATTGAATTTTTAGTTTTCCGGGTGCTTATAAAAAGGACACTTTATTATTTCTTCATTTGTATTCTGTAACAATAAATTTAATTAATGAATTTAATATTTAAATAGTTCGAAGTCAAGTCTCGTATTTAAATTAAGATCGACTATAACACGAATATTTTTATTTAGATAAATTAAATATTTATTTTAAATATACATTTTTTTCCAGATGTGTGCGAAATTAAAGAAAACTTGTCTTCAATCGTTAACAATTTCAAAGGACACAGTGTATAAATAATTTCCTACTTAAACATTAGGTTACGCATGATATCTCACCACCACCTCCACAAACATTTGCCACCAACATTGGCCCCAACCGCCCGCAGCATGCACTTTACCGATTTTCGCGTGTTACCGCACGATAAGGTCGATTTCTTTCTTATCTCTACCCCTCCCCCCGCCATACTACCTCACCCTTCACCCCCTTTACCGATAACCAACGCGTTATTGGTTACGTGATGTTTTGTTTTCAATCAATAACTAGTGTTAGGTATGAGTTATTTCTAGTTATGGACTTGCGAGGTTTGCGTTTATTCTCTTGTTCTTTCTAGTGTCTGATAATAGTGATAATGTTCGAGTCTAAAAGGCACTTCCTCTACATAGGTACTCTGCCGTCATAAGAAAGGCCGTAACTACATCAGCGTTGATTCCAATATCTAAAATGAAGGTCCGCGATTTACTGCATGGTTTTAGATAGTGATTCTTGATTAATAATAATAATAATAAATAAATTGTTTGTCTATTACCACAGAGGTCAAGTACATTGCACTGTATACAGATTAAGAGTTCTTAATTTAGTATTATATAGGTAATTAGAATTACAATACTTTTAACCCTGTCCCCTAAACTAGGTTAGGCCTGTATCTTAGGGGGCAGCGCCCGGCTATATGGTATGCTTGTATAATTCTAATGTGGCAGACGTGCCAGTGGACTTTGTCAAGTGGATGCATTTTTGTACTTTTCACTTCCTCATTCTCACATTTTTAAAGTTTTAAAAAATATGAGAATGAGAAAGTGAAAAGTGATTGGATAAGAGCAATTGTTTGATGATTGTGTATGGTAAGTGTTTGGGGTGTTTTGTGATAGTGTTGAGTGTAGTGAATGAAGTGAGGGTTTGTGTGTAGTGGTGTTATGGATGTGGGAATGTTTAGCGCGTGTGCTAAAAATAGGTGGATTACACATAAAGAGTGGATGTTTATTAGGTGATGTATGTTAATAGCGATTCCTAAGACGTCAAAAAATATAGGCTTTATTTTGAACCATAATGGACACAAAGGCCGTTATTGTGTAATTAAGGCTTATCAGATTCAAAAACCAGAATGTTTGTCGTAGTTAAGGTTATAATCCTTATGATATCTCTAATCTAATACGAGTTACAGCTTTGTGTGTAAGACGATTTTCTTTACTGATTCCGAATATGTAAAAAACTAATTCTTGACAAAATTGTTAGTTACGGCCTTCTTTCTTATTTTATTTACCATGAACTTTCCAATAAGGCAATTTGTGGGAAGACATACAGGGTAATTCTTAATACGTCGGCAATCCTTTAAAGGGATGTAGGGGAGGTCATTTGCAACCAAATGACCCCTTAGGATCCTTATGTAAATGTCAACAATTTTCCAGTAATTTGAAATTTTATATTTTGTTGAAGATATCTGATATTTTATTGTATCTCGTTGGATAGCTGAGAATTTGTAAAAAAAATTGGAATGTTCTGTCGAAAAAGTAAGTCCATGTTTTTTGCAGAAATCAACCATTTTAGTCAAGTAACCGGCTCAAAATTATTGAAAATTGTGTGCTTTGATTTAAAAAATAATAAAGATAATGGTAATTTTATGGTTGATTATTATGTATTGAAGTAGACGCAGATAATAATAATTTATAAAATCATGAATTGTTTTTTTTTAAATAAATTTTCAAAGTTAAAAATATAAAATGTCAAATTACTCAGAAATGGTTTACAATTGCATAGGGGTCATAAGGGATCATTTTGTTGGAATTAATACCTCCCCTACAGCCCTTTAATGGATTGCCGACATATTAGCAATAACCCTGTATATCCTAGTTTCTATTTGTCGTTGTGTCTAGTTGATGGGTAGTCTTCTCATTAATTCGTCTTTAGTTAAAGTTACTAACAATAGGGTTCAAGTGCAAACCTGTTACTAACAATTTGTGGATATTTAAAATTGTCCGAAAAAAATATATTTTATTTATTATTTATTTAATAAATAATAGGTCAATAAAACAATGACATCATGTCTGAATCCAAAAAAAATATTTCCAAAGACAACATTTTAATTACATGATGTCAACAATCAATATTAACAATGACAACGCAAAGATAGCACAATCTTAATTAATCGCATTAATATCTTGTACGTAATCAATTATTTCTAAAGTCATAAAAATTGTAATTTTAATCAAATTAAACTTATCTTTTTTTACATAACAGTAGTAGTAATATTTAAACTATAATATTGTTAAAATAATCTTATCGTTATCGCTATGTAATATATCAAGTATTTTGTGACGAATCTGATGTGTAATATAATATTTTCATTATGGTTGCATTAGACGAGGTTTCTACCATGTTGGTATTGTGGTCGCAAGCGCTACGTCTGCTGAACATGAGGTCCTGGGTTCGATCCCCAGGTCGAGCAAAGTGTTATTGGGTTTTTCCTGGATTTGTGTCCGGTTGATGGCAATAGGCCCGCTCCCTATTACATGGGACTTAATCTGGTTTCTGTTATGGGTGTACAGACAGCAGTGCTGCTGGGGAGTTTGTTCCGCCGCTTCTTCTTCCCAGCTAAAGCACTAGGAAGTATTGAAGGGCGGGCGTTTTGGGGGGACTGTCTTATGTGATTTTGACGTTCAAAAAGTGCTGATTCTCAGCCCAGTTTGAATAAATGACTTTTGATTTTGATTTTTGATTGGTGTACTATAGGTACACTTCTGCTTAATCCTTTGGGGATTTCAGGCGTGATGTTATGTTCTGCTACACAAGGTTTTACCCATCACTAAGGACCAGTTCATATATTACCGTCAGTTATATGTATATGAACTAACTGTCTTGTTACTTCGCCAACACACAACATGGTAGTTATTAACTCTTCGGTATTGATATCCGAATTTGAGAGTCGTTACGGGTCGTCAGAAGACCGAAAGTCTGACAACCAGTCTCACCAAGGTGTATCGTATCACCCAGTAACTGGGTTGTGGGGGTCAGTTAGGCAGTCGCTCCGTGTAAAATACTGGTATTAAGCTGCATCTGGTTAGACTGGAAGCTGACCCCAACGTAGTCGGGAAAAGACTGGCCAGATCATAATTTATATAGGAACTAAATAGATCGCAATAGTTGCGTTATGGCCTAAAATATTCTTTGGTCTTGTTATCTTCTTCTGTTATAGCAATTTTAACATTAGGGAGCTGTCGCTCGCAATCAAGTCAAATTAAACTCGTCCTACACGATTTTTAATAAACCTACGCACCTTTTTATCACAACCAGATCACGTGCCATAAATGTAATTTTACACCGATACTTCGATCAAAATTCTGATTCCGATCGTCATAATCGTTACAAAAAATCCTTTTCCCAATCGATTAACAATCGTTAGATTCCGATTCGATTGTAATTTTCAAATATCGATTACAGCTCTAGTAATAAAACGCGAACAAGATGTCGTTGCGATTATGATGAAAGTAATTTCCATCGTTGGTAATCCTTACTTTATATCTGTTAATTTTGTTCTCAATGGAGGTAACAGTTTTAAAATTAATAATTTTCACACAATGTTTGGTTAATTTGACACCTTTGAGGTTATTAACATACAAACTGGTTGAGATAGGATCTATAGAGGTACTTGTGACGTATCGAATGGCGTTGATAAAATCACCATGGTTCTAGTGTTTCTGGTCATTTCTCGAGTTTAGTGTGGGATTTCCATGTGTGGCTGGGCGATGTGGGTGATGTAATGTACGAATCGTTTTTACTTTTAACTTGATATTAACTGTATAGATTTGTATCAGTTCTAAAAATAATACTCACGTAGCTGTAACTTCGCTTGTTTAAATACTCTTAAACGTATTTGGTCCTTCAATATTGAATCAGTTTTTGTCTTTTTGTAACAATTTTCGAAGGCTGAACATCATGCTCTTTTAATTCCAACATCCAGCCAGGGCAACTCAACTGAAGGCAAATTCTGATCCAATTAACATAATATTAAACAACGTCTTTAAAAATAGCAAACTAGTCTACAACCTTCACAATTTCGACCAGTAACTCCACTTTCTTTAAATTAATTTCTAAAATTCAGAATAATACAAAACCAATCCACTGCTACATTTTATGTACCTATCCTCGTCCTTTACTTAGATCACATCTGTATCTAATTGTACAAAACCAATGTATGCCAATTAACCTGTAATTCGTGCTTCAGAGATAAAACCATGAAATGTCACCGTTCCAATTCACATGAGTTGTAAGCTGTTCGTGTATTATCGTGTGCATCTTTGGGGAGAAAAGCTTGAGTGTATCTACTGCTTATCTGGGAGTCAAGAGTCAGTGTGTGATTATCTCTGGAGCCTGCTAAAAAAATCTGATGTTGCTTTGTTTTATTATGGTGTATTAAAATTTTGGGCGTCTTGGCTGTAGTTGGTGCAAAAGTCTTGATATTGTACCTATATATGAGGTACCTATCGAAATTGAGAGTTCATCTTTAATGGTAATGTCTTTTGAACCAGAGTGTGCCGCATTGTACCAAATACCTTTTTTGCTGTTCAAATGTTTTATTAAAGATAAGATAAGATATATTTATTTGTCAAAAACACGTGTAGGATTACAATCAGTTAGAAAGATTACAAAAAAAAAACTGTTTCGACAAGTTTTGCCTAAAAAGGCGTTCAAATACAATAATAATTCATAATTCAAAGTGCAAAAACCATAAAGTTACTTTAAATAATTAATAAAAACAATAATTAAAATGTCTAAAGTACATCATGAAAAGTGTACCTTGTTGTATAATTTTGTATAAAAGGCCATATGTTTTCTATCAGTGTTGAATATGTTAGCTTTTCCCCTCAAATTACTAGAGACATTGGATTATGTTCCAAGTTTGTAGCGGTATCTATATCGCCACATGTATGCGAGCTGCGCGTCATACTGACGTCACGCAAATCCTGCATCGCGCAAGCAGAGTTTACGAGGTATGAGTGAACTTAATACACTGTTCCTCGTACCTCTATAAGTTCTTTATTTCTACTTCAATGCGATAATGTGACATTAATATGTAAAACCAAATAAAATCTTAAAATGGTTCGATACCTACTTTGCAGCCGCAACCTGTTTGTCTACCTAGATAGTTAAAATCCAAGTATTTGAGTAGGTAAAGATTATCAAATTTATGCCTGCCTAGGTCTTCAGCAACGTCGCTAGATTGCGATAGATGAAGGATATCGATATCGTCATAAAAATTACCATTCTGATACATCAATGAATATGAATGAAATATTTTATATCTACGGTATTTCTTAAACTAATATTATTAATTTAACGAATACCATTCCAAAAGGGAAAATTCCAATCACTGCCATAATTTGTATAACGTTTGATTTATAAATATGAACATCAAACAGTAGCGTGGAAACTTGATACAAACTAATAAATTCGATTAAAAATACGTATTTAATAATGTAATAGAATATTTGATACCTATCCAATTTAAGAATCTACATATTTGTTCCCAATCGGTTTGAATTCGATTGGAATGCTTAGCAAGCCAGTCGAGAGACAATATGTCTGTCACTTACGTCACCGTTACGGGCCACCCGAATACTTACTAATCGATTAGGAAAATCGATTCTCGAATGAGAAATTCGAAAATTACTACATAGGTTTATCGGTGGGATCTACTCTCGTTAAATATCATTAAAGCCCCCGACTCGATTTATTACTGATCGATAAAGGTGAATTATTTGTTTTCGTATAGATTTTTGTGATCTGTTACCAGCTTGAATGTTCATTGGAATTATCCTTAGTTAACATTGTCCTAGCTAGATGGTATCTGTGAGATTGAACGGTTATTCGGTATATTGGAAATAATAAATACATGTGTATCTACTTAAAATATAACTTTTAGTTCCAAAATCAGCACTTAATCCTGTTGCTGTCTGCTGCTAAGAGTTGCTCAGTCAAGGTATTAAATATTTTTAAATATAAAGATACGCAAAAACCTATTAAGACTATAAATATAATATATATATATATATACCTACCTAATTATATATAAATATAAGCACAAATAAATTGACATAAGTACACGAATATACTTAAAACAAATAAGAGAAACAATGAGAAAACATTACCGTTGTGTTGATACTGCCAGCTTCTTGTGAATGTGCTCGCGAATTTTAACTTTAAACGATAATCGGTTGGTTGCCATCCTGATTTTCTGCGGGAGTGCATTCAACAGAGAGATAGACTGAACGAAGAAGGAAGAGTGAATGAAGTCAAGGAAGAAGAAGTTAAGACGACTGTGTGATGAACGAAATTATCATGCACTTTAAAAGTTTGTGCAAGTTGAAGGCCAATTTTTTTAAGGATCTTGCTGAATAGATTACCTTTTCATTAACTCCCTTGAGACCCCTCAATGTGTTTATGTACAATAAGTACCTTACGGTGTTATAGTCATTATTTAGATTTTTAGACTTCCAGATAAGTAATTATTCAAAACTACACAAATATTTTAAATTGTACAACTTCTATAAGCATGCGGAGTTTACCTGTAAATGATCGTTGCACTTACATTTTTGCATGTTACTTTTAGCATATAACCTGTGTACACAATCGCTGGTGAACCAATAAAAAAAAAATTAAGATTGTCTTTAGAAGAGGTAAAGCATTTTTATAGACGATCGTAAATTCTCTTTAAAACTTTAACACATGATGCAAAATACACCAAATCATGGCAGAATTAGCAACATTAGTTACACACTCAAATTCAAAGCGAAATCTATAATGTTACACATTAAAAACTCTAACTCCGAGAATTGCTTAACTAAATAAAAGATACCGCCATCTAAATAATTAAAGAATAATGAATACTAGCCAAAAACTAGTTAATCCTATCGAATCAGCAGAATACTAACCAAAAACGATATAAATAATAATAACAATAGAATACTAAAGATTAAACTGTCTAAAAAACTAACGTAGATAAAAACCAAAAAGCAGGAAGCGACAAGCGTTGACGCGTGCGGTTGTTGCTTCTCGACAAATTCAAGCACACTTATATGTCAACAGTATCCTGGGTATTATGCAGAACAACCGACACGTGTGCGAAATGGCTTAAATAAGATAATCGAATAAGCCAGTTTTAGATTAAGTGTTTAATATGTTATTCTAATTTGTAGATTTGTATTCGGTTTTTTTGACAAGCTGCATTGGTATTCGTATTATGGGATCAGTAGTTATGAATAGATTATATAATTCAAAATCTATTTTATTATCATTATCGTTCACTAAATTAGTGTTCCCCCCGACCCTTGACCCCGCCCGCCCGTGTGAAGCCTGTAATTTCAACCAATGTCTCTAATAATAATAATAACATAGATCCGTGACCAGTAGCGCGCTAAGCCCAGGTTCGACCCCCGCTATGGGGCGCCCTTAGCGACGCTACTTAAATTTAGTTAGTAAATTTAAATACTCTTACGCCCGGTTACGCAGAAGAGGCTCCTCGGAGCCACCTGAAATAGGCCCGTAATAAAAAAACAAAAAAAAAATTGTGTTGAAACACTGTTTCTGATCGTTAATTGTAAATTCGCAAATTGTTTAACATGCATTGCCCACATTTGGAGTGAATAAGAAATGAACCAAATTATCATCATTATCATTCTTCTGCTGTTATCCCAATTTATTAGGAGGCGGCGCAGCATGTATTCTTGATCCATATATCTTAGTCATCTCAATAGTCACCCCCTTTCTAACCATTTCATCTTTCACAAAGTCCATCCATCGTTTCTTTGGTATTCCCCTACTCTTATAACCTTCCATATTCATACTCATAACTTTCCTTAGGACATTTTCCTCATTTCTCTTCAGTCAAATAATTCAGTCAATTTGCTTCATGCAAATGGTTGTTGTTTTACTTTCATTCTCAAAACGAACTATAAGTCTAATTAAGATAATTATAGGTAGAGCGTGTAGCTACCTAGATAATACTGTATAAATTGACACTTTGCTCACTGTACATAAGATAGGTGACCCCGCGTTTTTACACCTAGGTATAAAACATGTATTCTACAAATTGTGTCCAGCTACTGTTTTCTTTTACACCTAAAACAAATAGTAAAAACGAATTGTATAGAAAACTTGTCAAAAATGACAAAAAGATGAACAAAATATGTCTCAAACAACGTCAATACAAAAGATACCTAAGTACATGTTTTATACACGACATGTTTTCAACACGTATTTTATAAAATCCATTTTTAAAATTTAAGCGTAAATTAACAAAACTACTCATTGATTAATGCTTTTATAGTGTACTTGAGTTTTTAGATTATAAGTTGTGAATTTTGTAGTTTGTAGTTTATGAATTGATTGTTAATTAAGTAGGTACCAAATTTGAATGAATTTAATATAATTTACTAAACGCATGCATTATTCAAGTTATTAATTAATTTAATAAAATGTAATATCTAAATATGTAAAATTTTAACGCCGAAATTAAAAGTATAATAAGAGATCAATACATTATCTTAAGAACCTTTTTATGCAAATATATAATTTTATTTTGAAGACTTGTTGAAAACATGTATCACAACTTGTAAGTGGGTGAAACACGGGTTTAATTACAACCTTAGAGGCAAGGTTACAAATAAATGTACCTACCTACACCTACATTATTTTGATGTATTTCTCTGGTTCATGTGCGACTTTTCTACTAAATACCTCTCATAAATCATTTCTACCTCAAAATGCTTATTTCTTTTTTTTTTCACAGGTAAGTTCGATTGCACATACGTCATAGACCGAACATCATTAGTACCTATATGTTATGTCATATAACGAATAAACCCGCGCCAAACAAGATGTATGGCAGGAAACATTAGCATGTGAGTCGTTTATTATGAATTTTTATATTTATTTAAAACGTTCGCGTGTGTTATTGTAATGTGCTACCGATTTTGAGCTGAATAATGTCTTTTATCGAATTTCGGTATTAATGTGTTGGGGCTCGTGGCTAAATAATGACAGCCGCACGGGTCGATCTTCAAGGTTAAGCAACGCTTGCCGAAGTCGGTCCGTGGATGGGTGACCATCCATTACATACCAAGAGCCCACCGTACCAAGGAAAGCACGTTAAACCGTTGGTCCCAGCTGTCATTCGTAGATCTTTGACAGTCGTTACGGGTAGACAGAAGCCCGAAAGTCTGGCAACTGGTCTTACCAAGGGGTATCGTGATACCCAGTAACTGGGTTGTGGAGGTCAGATAAGCAGTCGCTCCATGTAAAATACTGATATTCAACTGCATCCGATTAGACTGAATCTGACTGCAACATAGTTGGAAAAACGCTCGGCAGATGGATTGATTTCTGATTTTGTTTACTGCAGTGGATCATAATATATGCTTTTAGGCATTATAAAACTTGCGTTTAGGTTATGTAGTCCCTTTAAATTAATATAGCATAAATTAGCAGCACAGCTTATTCAATTCATATGTATTTTCTGAATTTAACTTGGACATCACTGTTATCGGTGAAGGATAACATCGTGAGGAAACCTGGACTTATAGTCAATACTAACTTCTGCCCGCAGCGTTTCCCGCGTGGATGTCGGAGTTCCACGGGAACGTGCTGCCGGGATAAATAGTATCCTATCATCAAAATCCATTCACCGATAAAGCGTGAATAAAAAAAAAGAAAAAGGTAACAGACGGACGGATAATAAATTCAAAATATCATTTTTTTAAATTAATTAAACAAGTTTTATGATTCTAAATGTCTAACTTTAAAATAAGAATAATTATTTTTAATAATAGGTCGGGTGTAACGTTTAACGTATTTTATAGGTATAAAGTTGTAGTAAAATCTCTTTGGCTGTACTGTTTGTATCTGGCCGGTTTTGATACCATTAAATAGATGGCATTTTCAAACAGAAAAATAAAAAGTAAACACGATTTCCCGCCATTTTTCAATTGTTTTTCTGTTCCCCAGAACGATACATTTTGAGGTTTTATTACAAAAAAGGGGAAAATGCAACACAAGCCGCGAAAGAAATATGAGTGTCAGTAAGTTGGTTCAAACGTTTTCAGTCCGGGAATTTTGATGTCAAAGATGCCGCTTGCTCGGATCACCCTGTTAAGGATAAAGACCATGCCATTTTTGAAAAAGTGGAGTAATCGGCATATTATTAGTTACGACATAGCTGAAGAGTTAGGTGTTGACCACAAAACAGGTTTGACCCGTTTGAAAAAGACTGGGTATACAAAAAAGCTCGATATTGGGGTGCCACACGACCTCTTAGTCTAAAATTTTTCAAAAGAGGAATCTTTTCCTTTTATCCAAAAATCCCGAATGTATCGTCTCTAAGTTCGTGAGATTACTGAGGTTTCAGATAGTGACGACACGAATAGTCGGCGACATCGCACATTGCCCGGCTAATGCGGTAATCCCAAACTATTAGGTACAACTTGCAATTGAGTTTTATTTGCAGATGAGGTTCTAAAAATCAGGCTTTTAGAAATTTGGAAGGATTACTGAATTTCTTTCAGTTAGTTCAAGAAGGCTTCTTCTCACGTCTCGGTACCAACTAAATGAGACCAGTTCTTGCCATGATAATAATTTTATTTACCTGCAAGTAAGATGATGGTACCTGCCTAAGATCGCTAGACGTTAATTTAAGTACCGCGTCTCGTGGAGGTTCTTTAAATACAGAGACGTTTACCTATAACATAAGAAAGTTTATTAAGGGTGTTTCTACATTTTTTTTTATAACATAAAACAAAGAATTTAGATATGTGATTACATTTTTTATTGTATTAGAGGTAAGGTTTGTGCAATGATAGCGGAGAAATGTCTACAACGACCACGCTCACAGATGTCGATTCTTTCATCATAATTTTCAATCACTTTTTGGCAAAATAGCGACTGATGATGGAGGTGACTCACTAGTCTCTACTCTGGAATTCGTACCCCGAGCCCCAAGATAAAGGCTAACTGTCTAGTTTGGGGCTCAATGGTAAATAATACTTCGTAACCTAGCTGTAGATAATATTTTAAGCTACTCATGTCATCTCAACTTGTTGTGTTAACCTGTAAACCTGGACAATACCTAAACTATTTCTATCAACCCCAAAAATTTACCTTCATACCTACCCCATTCCGTAAAGAACATGCTCCAGCTAATCTTGACAGCCCACGTCTTGTCTAAAGGCCAGATAAAGTGTCCCACTCGCCGGTCGACCGTAGAACAAATCTGAACAATTACTTCTGGTCCTAATTACGCCGATACCGATGTCGCCGTTCAAGCTATTCATATGTATTCAAAAACCAAAATAATGTCCACACTGCCTACACTCTTCCCGAGTATTTAGGGATCGGCTATGGACACAAATACCCTAGCATTACATCACATGGCCCACATTCCACATAACAGCCTTAATACTAACAATCCTGCCATCCCTAACACTGTATCCGCTGCCCGGTTGATGGCAATAGGCTCACCCCCTATATAACATGAGACTTAAACAAAACTGGCAAAATGTGGGTGTACTGTATGTACACCTCTGCCTATCCCGTCATGATTACAGGCGTGATGTTATGTTATTTATTATTTGTTTATTTAACCCTCACCTAAACTCACCACCACACTCACACACACACACACACACACACACACACACACATTTTAACATTATTTAGAATTATTTTATTTTGTTCAATAAATTTTTATTTTATCTTGATAGTTCACTACCCTTATCTAATTAAGTATTATGTCAATTTTCAAACATCCTGAAATTAAATTAAAGTTAACGCAAACATGTCTCGTATTAAAATTTAAAATACAGGCGCTACCTAGTTTGGGGACCACTGTTCAAATAACTATGTTAAATATTCTAGTTACTATCGGCATACAATATTACGAGTATTATTATTGAAATTTATTTTTTTACAGTGGACCAAAAACTATTCTTATTCTTATACTTCATCAGCGCACACAAATGCACCCACAGAGGCGCACCCACACACAGCCTTAATTCTTACATCTACCCTAAAACTGAACCTACCTATGTACCTACCCCATTCCGTAAAGAACGCGCTCCAGCTAATCTTCGCAGCCCACATCTTGTCAAAAGGCCAGATAAAGTGTCCCACTCCCCGGTCGACCGCAAGACAAATCTGAACAATTACTTCTGGTGCTAATGACGCCGATACCGATGTCGCACGATTTATTGTCGCCACATCGGTGGACGGCTTTACATACATTTTCATATTTTTAGATAGGATGGCTGCCGAAAGGATTTCTTTTGAGTTTTCGCTGATTTTTCTTGTGGTATAATTTTTTAATTGGGGTTTTGGAGACGATTTATGGCTACGGTTTGTTCAAATGAAACCTTTCGTTTTTTAATGAATTAAACAAGAGCCTATTCATTTTTAATTTTTCAGTTACCTATGTACCTATTGAAGCATGAAGCGAGCGTGAGGATTGGCACAATAAAAGACAGTGGGTGATGATAACAATGACGCAGGAGCAGGACCGGTTAGGTACTGAAAAGTAGCTTTAGAAGTCAGTGAAACTCTGATTCAAAAGCCTTCTGTTCAACTAATCTTCACTTATAAAAACACAAAACAGGCTGACGTCAAGTGACGTCACAAATCTTTTTGGAAAAAAGCACCCCTTGCATTTTAAACCCAAACTGTCCAACTGTGTCGGGCCACATTTCTTTACTGTTATAACCAGTCCATCAACGAGCCCCGCCCGCAGGCACCAACAAGTTAACCTGAACTGTGCTTAAACTCTGTTTAATGTATTAACCTCGTTTAGCCCGCTGACTTATCGCACGACAATTTATCCGCAGAACGTACTCGAAACTCGCAAAAAAAGGTAAAAAAAGTTTAATAAAGTCACTTTGTCGAGACACATCGCGGAGATATGACGAGCTTTTGGGCACATTTAATTGTGTAATCTGGGGGAAGTAAATATTGCATTAGTTTTTGTTTAATTTTTGTTGTATTATACGAAGCTGAAAAGGCCGCTATCAGATAAAAGAGCGCCTTTTTAAATTCTTATAAAGAATCGGCTGTGGTTATCGGAATTTTCTAAATATAAAATACAATAAAACATGTCAGCGTTCTCAAATCTAACGGGTCTGATATCATCTAGACGTTACTAGTTTGATCACTTATATTAAATCTACTTCTAAACATTGTCACTTGTAAACATAAAACATTTCGTTACTCATCTCCTAATAAAACATATTTGTCTAACCTACAGCAACTTCAAATGACTTTACAATGACTATAAAAATAAAACTTAAAAACTCCTTAAATATGTACAATAAACATTCTAAACGACCTAAATACATAACGTTAAAAATGAGCAATATAAAACATCTAGTTCGTATCACCGATCCGACAATCAGGTTCCCAGAGAGCAATTACTAAAGTTTGCGCATCCCCATGACAAATATCTACTCCACTTTAACAAATACGGTTCGGGCGATTTTTTCCTTTTATCTCGTCGCCACAGGGCAGGGCCTGAGATACACAATTTTTCAGGGCGATATAAAAGCTGTAGCAAGTTGAGTCTTTAAAAAGTTTATCGTTGAAAGTTCGCGCACCTCTCCGTGTCGCGAATGATATATCGGGCAGCATTAATCTTTGTTAAACGTTAGTTAGCTGTGTGGTGGAGTCGGACTTTTTTGCATTTCGTTTTAAGAGGAAGTTAAGTTTTATCTGTAAAGGTATACCGGGTTATAATGTCACTAGAGGTATATGGATTGCTTGCGGTACGATAGGCTTCTTCGGAGTGAGCTATGTCCAAAGTTAATGTAGCGACACAAAGTAACTCGCCTCGTGTTTAGTGTCACGATAGGCCATGAAACTATCATTGGTGCCGATTCTCTTGTCACAAAATTCTCTAAACTAGACTAAAAATCACCAAAATTTAGTTTATTCCTGTCAAACGACGATTTCCCATTCTGAAATTGACTAAAGTGACACAACTTAACTATATTTTAGTTTGACAGCACTAAGATGGCACTGAGATTATAATTTAGTGAAAATGGCAATTTTGCTATTCTGAATTTTACGTTTTTCACCTAAAATTTTGATTGTCTTAACTAAATCTGACTATTTTTAATCGCGATTAAAAAGGTGTGGAATAAAATTAGTTGTCATGAACTAAAATTCACACCAACACCTCGACTTCAGATGCAAAAACAGTACTGTATCTTTTTTTCTTTTCTTTTGCTTATATCTCGAAAACGGTGTGTCCTATCGCAAAAATAATGAAAATTTCGACCCCCTTTGCAACCCGTAAACCTATAAAACTCAACGTGTTGGTAATATTTTTTTATATTTTCCATACAAAAAGTAAAAAATTCCATACAAAACAAGTCGAGGCCGCACATAATGCGCGCCTACGGCTCTAAAAAAAGATCACGTGGTACGGCAAACAAGTACCACGTGGAGTCGCAATAATTGTCAAATTTGATTTTAGATGTGTCAAAATTATTTTTAAATTTAGAGATTTTATTTTGCAGAATAGCGTTAAGATTCTCATAGCCAAAAGTAAGGAATTTTAGTGATAGTTTAGTTAGTTTAGTTCGGTGTACAACAGAATCGGCACCAGTATCAATTTATTTAGAGCGAGAACTTCATAAAGAAAATTGCAGTTTTACAGTTCCCAGGTAACGTGTACCTTTCAGTAATTACAGCTTCGATTGTTAAAAATATCACTACATAACCCCACAATCTGAAAATAGTATATTTTCAGTCTTTCTAACTTTTTTCAGCGTAATATTACAAAAAGTCAAACAAATCAAATATTACAAATTTGAAAGTCATTGCTGCTCGTTTTGACTGCCCCATTCAAACACACTGGGTGAGGGTAGTGAATGGTTTTATATAGTAGTCTGCTTAAAGATAAGTACTAACAATACTAATATAATTGTAAGCTAATATTGTTGCTAATATTTACTAACAAGATATGGATTTTAATTATCTGAAATAAATGAATGAATATGAATATATGAATATTACAAATTATGTATAAATACAAAATGGTTGCACAATATTTGACCAACCATTCAAGTACCTAAGTAGATAGGCACCTACATCACCACTAAAACACAACCCATACTTCAATCACCCTCCGCATCTGTCATCACCACACATGGTACTACAAAGAACGCTATTGTAAATTAAGATCCTGTCCCGATACGCCCACACACACACACACACACACACAAACACACACATACATAGTAGGTAACCTTTTAACGGATACCGCTTATCTCGAAAATCAGCATGTATGAATGATCAACCCCCTCTATAGGCATTATTTATTGAGTGTATATCGATGGGGAAAAGAATTGAACCCACTTGTATCATTTTGTGAGCCGTCCCTTTTCGTTTCAAGACGTGCAGTTTCATTGATCAGACCTATTAACCGCGAATCGAACAGCCGCAGGTCAAGTTACCACAAACTGTCAAATTTTCTCATTCGATTTTGAATTTAACCTTCAACATTTTAGGGTTTGGAGAAATTTGACAGTTCCGTATAACCTGATACGCTGGCGACTGTACCTACGGTCGGTTTGTGCTTTCAAAATATGGTATCGGTTCAAATAATACAGAGCTATTGATTTTATTTCTAATTGTATGACACACCTGCACCCAAAAATAACTCTATTCTCGGAAAATCAGTTATAGATCTCCATAAACATCAGTCTAACCAAATGTAGTTTGAGTTTCTTATATCGGCTTCTCCGTTAACTACTCTTCTAAGTACTCAACCTATACTTGTAACAAAGCATCCAAGAAACCAAGATAATGATTCCCGTCATCAATTCTCGAGACATTAAAACATACCATTTTAGGAACATGCTTATCAACCAAGGAAGCCCGCACAACGCGACCAATTTTGGCATCCTATCGATAGCCATCTGTCTTGATTTTTATTTATTTGATCGTACAATATTCGCCAGCTAGTTCGAATAAATTATTATTCGAAATCTATTTTATCTTGCGTATCTCTATGAGGAGATTGTGGTTTATTTATTCGGACACAAGTCGCCCACGTGATGGAAATGTTTTTTAAAATACGAGGAAGGAATTTCCAGCACATGCGATTTATTAATACTTTTTATATTTTGCCGATTATTTCGATATTATCTTGGATAGGATCAGGTTCAATGGCACTAATCGATAAAAATATTTATATTCTTCGCAAAATTTTGCTACATCAAAGTTGACGCCGCAGTTAGTTGACAGGTCAGTTAGGTTTATGTTTTGTTTTGCAATTTTATTTAATATCACATTAATTATTTAATTATTCGTTATTATTACATTAATTATTCTCTTAGAATAGATAGACACACACATTGCAGTATAAAACTGATTTACATCCGTCACCTGGTCCAGTTGAAAACCAGCGTCAGGCACTAGTTGTCTGGCATTTTTTGCTGAACTGGGCCTATTTGGCGCAGCCGCGATGCACGCTTTCTTGCTAATTTCTCACTGCGCACTTTACACTTTCTATTTGTTTTGTTTATTTTTATTTCGTTTTTTTACTTTATAATGTTTTCTTGTGTGCCTTATTATAGTCTGTACTAAATAAATGTATTTTCTTTCTTCTTTCAAAAGCCATGTCAATCCACCAGAGTGGAATATTAAGCAAACTTAAGCCAAAAATTCATCCACTTTCTTCGACATAGTATCATGTTGTTCCAATGCCACAATATCAATTAACACCCCGCATTCCGATGAGAAAGAAACTTCAAAACGTAACGAACAACCACCACCATTCAGCATAATGACGGCACACTGCATTCTCGGGACCTCTCCCGAACAAGAAAGTATCAAATATTAACCATCAGACACACCTGAACCCAGACAGCCTGGCATGCATGTGAAGAGGACAGATACACGACCGCAAACTTACCCAAACACCCCCGAAAATACAACCAAACTTCTATCCCAGAGCAAGAAGAGTCAATTTCGAATAATATTTCAATTTCGAAACGATTCGAATAAAGTTGTAGGACTGCCTGAGATAGTATCATTTCGTACGTTAGCAAGAAACACATTTCAAGCGAAACATGGACGATGTTGGGGTCGAATCGAAACAAAGCGTTGTGACATCGAGATAAGAATCGATAGGCTCGCGAAACGTCGCGCCGAAACGCACCGAACAAATTATCGATTCATAAAAACATCGATTTTAAAATATTGCCGCGAGTTTATCGCGTCATTGTTCCGATAGGGTGGCCAGTATAATGTTAATAAGTTGCCAGCATTAAAAATTCTTTGCGTGTGTTGACTTTGTGCGCCCTTCAGATTCTTGTCGCTGAAGAAGAAACTTTTTAGTGTTGCTAATTAATTATGTTATTGAATGGAAATTTAATTAATATTATATTTTTAATCTTGTTAATTGGGCTGTGCTAACGGAGCCCTTATGGGTTCCATAAGTAGTAATGGTACTCAAAGAATTTATATAATGGTGTGTCAAATTAATTATTATCATTTAAACATACCTGCTACCAATGTTGGTACTTGGTTGGAGTACGTTTTTCACACTTTTAACCGACACCCAAGTTAATTAAATACTTTGCCAATTGACAAAACCTTGTTTTACTTTCAAAACATGTTTACCCTTTGAAACAAAAACCTGAGGACCTCACATTCATGTTGCTACACAAATGAGCCTTAAAATAAATCCCTCAGTCCTCAGTTTACTGCGCAAGGATATGTGGTCAGTGTATGGCCACCCTGCATGCGCCCGCGCAATCTCGCCCGTCCGTCATACAGTATCGCGCGATCGTCGCCCCACTGTGGCGCGACTAGCGAAATGAGCTTTTGTTTGTCACTTGCCATCGATGATTTTAATACAACGTATTGTTGTAGGAAAAAATATTTTATTCTGAAATCGTTGAATAAGATCTGATGGTAAACTTTGAAGTTATGTGGTTCTCAGGACTTGTGTAGATGGCAGCACCTGTCCTACGTACCAAGGATCAATAATAATAAGTAATTGACAACCTCCATACACTAGATTTTACCTCAGAATTGCAAAAACAGTAGAAAAAATACTTTATACCCACGGTCACAGTTTTACAATTCTCTAGAAACTGTCTCATTAGACTACAAGATAGGAATCAAAAGTACCACAATAATTCGATTTTCTCGCTAGAAATCTGATAAACGTAACCTTCCCATGTCAGACGAGCGTTGGCCTTCATAGCGTCTGCAATTTACCGGCGAATGACGTCACTGAAATGTTATGTATGAAAGTATATTGGTGTGTTTTCTTAGAGAGCGTTTTTGATACCGATAGTCGTCACTGCGGCCGTTATATGGCGGCCACCGATCTTCTACGCAACCGAAGCTTAATTGGTCAAAAACATAATATTTATTTCGTAACCTGTACAAGATTACTCACATATTTCTGCCTACCCCCAAACAGCAAGAAAACTATGCTGTCCAACAAACTGCAGAAAGGTAAACAGTCGGCATAAGTACATTAGACACCTGTTGCCACAATCAGATGGCGTTCCGCGTCCATTGCGCGCTATCTTGGCTCATTACGGCCGCGACCCCTTCCCAACAAGTAATGGACAGTAAATAGGCATTGCAACATTGGAATAGAATAAAGTCATCGAAATGTAGGTTAGAGGTTTTTGAACCAGCTGTTTATAAACTAGAAACTTCTTAACCTTACTGCGAAACTTATTAGATCAACCATATTATTATGAAATCTAGCATCGGCCATATTGTATTTTCTGTATATCCAAGCCTTGCTTATGTTTTGGATCAAGCAAGACCAATCCTGAGCTGTTGAGCTCCTTAAGTTCTGAGTTGAGCCGCACGGTTACTGACAAATGCGTGCACTGACTGGACCTTCCTTTCCTCCTTATTCTTCTTTTTCTTCTTCCTTTCTTTCTTTCCTTAAAATACCATTTCAGATACCTATCTACATGGTACTCAAAGATTAATTGATTATTGATGAATTTTATATAAACTATGACACGAGTATTTACTTTGTAAAGTATTTAATGCTATTTTTAATTATTGCGAATGTGAGAACTATGTCGGTCATTGCTTTTTTTTGTATTTTTCTCAGTTAGTTTAATCATGGTCTGGTAGTTTGAGTAATTTGTGCGGCCTACTCAAATGTCCTTTCTTTGGTATTGTTCGTCGAATCGTTGAGCTCCTTAAGTTCCGAGTTGAGCTGCACGATTGCTGACAATTGCATGCACTGACTGGACAGGTCCACTCTATCTGTGTGGGTGGTTCTTTCTTCAAAAGACCATTTCAGATACCGATCTACATAGCCTTCACATGATCTGACCAAGATTCTGTCTGGACTTTAAAGAGACTGTGACCTCTGAGTTTGTTTCGGCCTTTCTTCTCAAAGTAGTCAGATAGGAAACGCTGGCCTTTGAAATCGGTACGTACAGTACATAGTTCAAGTTGTACCAACGACAAACAATCACACCTAAGTAAGTACCTAATATCTATAGTATAAACCTATTTTAAAGTCAAGGAAATTTATTGTTTATTAAAATCACACACTACGTCAATTTGCTGTATTATAGCCATTTCATACAACTGTCGAAGAATGACAGTTGTGATTTAAATATATAAAACAAGCTTGGCTTTGCTTTTTAAGTTCAGTAATTGTAGAATCAACTGAAGAAGTAGACAAATGAAATACAAAACTTTCTTCGTTTTAAAGCTCCCGCAGACAGGCGCGACGCAACTGTTTTATACCAATTTCCATGAAATTTTCATTGAAATTATTCTACTAGAGTCACGTCGCGTTCATTAAAAAGTGCGGGTTCCTTTGATTTCGAATTGATTTACAATCGAAGGTCGTCGGAGTGATCAAAATCATCATCAATTCTTAAAGCTATTAAGAATGTGTGATGTTTACTGATAAGAAGACCAGATTATTTGCGCAAAACGGTTATCGGAATAGAGGTAGGTCCAATCTCTAGTAATAAAATTCACATTACAATATGCCCATGACATGACTCAAGGAATACTTTTGAGAGCTTTTTGAAAGAAAGCGTTATATAGTCGGCCACTTTTGACAATACTTCCCAGTAATAATAATAATAATAAATCGTTTATTAACCAGCTTAAGTTCTTACATTTCCTTATAACTAAAGTACAAATGAACTACTCCTAAAATTAATGTTATAAGAGAAACATAATTTTAATACTTTGACTAGTGGACTCCACACTAGGTCGAGTCTGTCTCGTGGAGTCCTTGAGAGATTGGAACAATTTGAAAATTCTGGGTCGACACTGTATTGTTAATGTATTTAAGTATTACATATTCTTCTTAAAAATTTTACGTAAAACAAAGTCAAAAATAAGTATTTACTTAAAAATAAAAAATAAAAAGTTTGAAATACGGTGCTGTATTGTAAATGTAGGTATTTACACAGAGCATGTAGCTTACGTAGTAACTATTTAGTAATCAGTGGCCGTGGTATCGCGATCCCTTCTTTTCGCATAATGTTCTTTGTCCTAATAGACTTCGGCATAATTTCAGTTATAATTCCAGTTAATTGAAACTTGATGAAGTTTGAAACTATCTGACTATAGACAAATAGCCCTTTTGGTATTAAAATTTTATTCATCTCTCAAATACATTGCAAACTATACCTAGATTTCGTCTTTGGAAGCAATTTTTCAATTTAGTAAATGTGGGTACCATGGATCCGTTTATTATGTCATTATTATAAAATTTATGTTGACTTAAAAGCATGGTAGTTGACAGTATGTCATGCTCACTTAAATGTTTCACTGATGGTGGCGCGTGTTGACCATTCGGTTCCCAACAAAATGGTTGAGCTGGATGGTGCTGATCCACGCGTCACGTTCGTGAACGGGAGCCGTCCGTTGAAACTGGCCGTCTCTTAACCGCCACAATTTATTTTGAATCTTATATTTTGAGTTATTTTACATAGCTCTCACATATCTCTCTAGAAGCAACAAGAATAATGTACCAAGGATTTTGTAATATCTTGATTTAAAAGAGTGTCCTTGGAGTTTCTTGTCCTTTCTTTTCCATAGAGATCTACGTTTTGGAATGAAATGGCTGACTCTTTGACAGTTCAAAAGTGCCTGAAAATGGTTTAATTGGAATAAATGCTTTGAGTTTGATCTTGTCCTTTTGGGCCGTGCAAATGACATTCCACCTTCTAGTGATAGCAATTATGAGATTGATTATACTTTACATAGCTTTACACGTCACGCCAGCATTCTATAAGAGGTAGGCAGAGGACCATAGAACACTTAATATTTGCCAGCCATTTTATAAGTCCCATAATTATGCGCGTATTGCCAATAACCGACCACGAATCGAGACACCAGATTGCTACTTAAAATTTCAGCACAAAACTTTTTTTATAAGCAAACATCACCTTTCTCTCATACTTATTACTCAATTTTAAACACGTTTAGTGAAATTCTATATAAAATATAATATTCTGCTTGCCTTATCAAGAGGTCGTGAGGCCTCAGTTCTAGGAACGAACAAATCTTCAGTCTCTCCCAAACCTACAGACTCCCTAGGATGAGGGTAAGGAAATATGTACTTTAGGAAGTGGTGTTAAGAGTCGATTTGGAACTCTACTAAGTTAGGGTTAGTGTGCAACGGCCGTGTGTTACACAGTAGTGTTGTAAAATATATTTTCATCCCACCATCTCGGAAAGAGTATTTTTAATCTTCAATATCTGAGTGGAAAAGCCGTTTTTATTCTCTAGAGGATAAAGTAAATTGAATTTAGAACATCGTGTGCACTAAGTTTGTGAATTAAAAAAAACATTAAACCTATTTACTGCTACCTCTATGGTGCCGAATAATTCATACAACTATTTTTAATTTGTTAAAAACTCAGACTCGGAACCTTCTTGGTGTTCTTTTTTCAATTTGCTTTGTACGCGGTTCTTTACGCGGCATTTTTTCACGTCATTGTTAAACCTTATATTAAAAACAAGAAACTTGAAAACAAGTGAAAAAACTAAAATGAGTGATTCTAGCGACGAGGAAGTTTGCTTGACGCCAACAGAATTGACTGAAACTGTTAATAATGCGCAAATGAGCTTTCTCCCTCAACAATCACGCGAGAAGTATTTAAAACAGTACGATATGTTCAACACGTGGCGACTAGCAAAAGGAGCCAAAACTTTCTCAGAAAACGTTTTGCTGGCATATTTTATAGAATTATCCGAGAACAAGAAAGCAAGCACTCTATGGAGTACGTATTCGATGCTAAAAGCAACAATAAAGATGAAAAAAGACAAACATATCGATACCTATCCTAAATTAGTGGCATTTTTAAAAAGAGCCTCATCTGGTCATCAACCAAAAAAATCGAAGGTTTTCACAGTATCTGATATTGAAAAGTTTCTTAACGAAGCACCCGATTCCGTATATTTGGCGGCAAAAGTAAGTCAGTTGCACATTCAGTATCTACTTAAGTATATTAATCTCAATTAAATAGTATACTTAGTAGATGTTGATAGGCATAATTATGCGTTCATATCAATTTTATTCATTTATCTACTACAATACTCTTTACGTTACAGGTTGTTCTTATTATAGGAATAAACGGAGCATGTCGAACTAATGAACTAACACAACTTAATGTCAAAAACATTGAGAAACATTCAGATGACTTACTATTAATTAATTTACCTAATACAAAGACAAAAAGAGACCGCAACTTCGTCATTCGCAAGGAATACGTAACGATTGTTGAGAAATATCAAGCCTTACGCCCGCCTAACACTCCAATCAATCGATTTTTTCTACAGTATCGCAATGGAAAGTGTGTTAGACAGCCTATGGGTACTAATAAAATTGGCAGTATCCCACGAGAAATAGCAACATTTCTTGAACTTCCAGAACCCCTGTTGTACACGGGTCATTGTTTCCGACGAACTTCAGCCACACTTTTGGCTGATTCCGGAGCTGATCTCCTGTCCCTTAAGCGCCACGGAGGCTGGAAGTCCAATGCAGTTGTAGAGGGATACATAGAGGATTCCATCCAAAATAAGTCTAAAATATGTGAAGGCATCGTAGGAGCCATTACACTGAAAGAGCCTCAATCGGATCCTTGGACTGGCCCTTCTACATCAAAAATAAGCCGTTATGAAACACCTAACCATCTCCCTCTCTCTCCAACATTCACGCCAAGGGAATCCGATGAATCGGTACAACTATTAAGTATGACAGATAGTTTACCGAAAAACAGTACACAAGTGACTAACACCAATATTACAGTACCAAACAAAAATATTACACTCAATTTAAATAACTGTAGCAACGTTACTTTAAAATTTTCTTAATTATACCTTAGTATTATTTTGTTATAATTTAAAGATTATTCTGTAATACTTACCTGTCATAATGTAGTAATTAATACCTAAACTGAAATAAAAGTGTACCTATCTTGTTATTGTAAACGTTTTTTTTTTGCATTTAGTCATTTCCTCGCTGAGGTGGAATGAAAAGTTACGTGTTGCACTCGAGTGCAAAGATTTTTCACCTCGTGCTCTTTTGATTTCCTCGCTAACGCTCAGGATTCTAATTTTGAATCACTCGCTGCGCTCGTGATTCAATTTTAGAATCCTTCGCTTGCTCGGTCATCAAAATTGAACACGCGGTTAAAAAGCAACTTTGCACTCTTGTATAACAAATAACTATTAATATTTTAATTCTAAAAAGCAGAGTTGCATTCTTACTATTAAAGTCAAGGCTGCTATTGTATACTAGCTTTACTATTATCAATTTATTTATTTATTTCTATAAGTTTTGTTTTTGGGCACCATATCAAATGATGATGATGATGTAATATGACCGAGAATTGGTGGTCTAGAGTTGTGAAAAGTCACTTGAAAGAATTTGCTTGCGCTATTTTGTGTTTTTTTTTTTTTTTGTTGTAAATTAATGTTTTCATCTATTAGCCATCTCCAGCTGCATTACTGGCCAGTTTTTCAATGCAAACATCACCTAGTACTTTCTTAAGTTGTCACACGAACATTCACATCGGTGTAACGCGCGGCCGTTATCGCGATATCGCCGCGCGGGGTGGCCGCGCGTCGCGCGATCCTCCACCGCGATTACACGCGGTACGCGCGCGATATTTAGCAGAATGACACGACAATGTCGCGTCGTGGGTAGCTGTTTATTGTGTCGTGAATGGACGGCCTTATATCGTATGCTTGTGTTGAATATATCATAAATTAAATTATGTATGCTATGGCCAGGCTGTATTTTGATTTAAAATATTTTTTTGTTGTTTTGATGCTTATTTAAAACTGGCCATCATTGTTCATTATTATTTTTAAAACATTTATATTTTATTAAACAACTGCGTAAATAAGTACTAGGTACCCGTTATCCGTGATTCAAATCACCAAAGATGAGAAGTTAAGATTAAGATTTATCTCAGAATACAAAACCAGTTAAAACATCAAACTACGCCGTAGCCGTTTTTATTTATTCAGCCATTTTAAAATACAAAAGGTGTCCATTTTTTCTTAAGAATATCATATTTTCTGGCGACCACAGATGGCAAAATAATCATTAAGTATGCCGACTATAACTATCAAAATATAACTATAACCGTGTCACATTTCAAAATCATTTTATTTTTCCGTCTTCAACACCTATTTATTCTACACAAAATTTATGAAATTAGAACGTAATCCTATATTTTATTGAGCAAAATTCGCTGAGATTGTGATCAGAGTCGTAATCTATGTGGCGATCGTAACAGATACATAGACCATATTTACATAAAATGTATATTTATATGCTTATGTGTTTAGGTGTGGGAATGGGCGGGCCCTGGCAACACACATGATCCGGTAAAGCAAAAGATTTGTAGGCATAGATATGTGAGGTATATTTAGAAAGGCTTAAAAAGTTTCAATAAGTATCCGTAACGATAAAGATGTTTACGCAGCAGGGAGTCACCGACTCAATAATTTTGTTAATTAATTAAACTGTTAAAAGTCATATCTATAGAAGAGACGCATCTCTAACTAAAATCTATGTGACAAGATATCTTAATCAATAACGCCTTGAAACTGTAGATTTTGATCAATTTTGTTTTCAGAAGAAAGAAAGTATTTATTGGGACTCGCACAGGAAGATCACAAACAAAACTAATCACACTCATAGAAACAAAATGAAAACAAAAACAGAAAGTACAGTACGAGGCCAAAAGGCTAACTCAGCATGATGCTGTGACATTTAAAAATAAGTGTCATTATTGTCGTTCTGCAATCCACTACTCAATAATTAGCCCTCACCAATCATTCAGTCACTTGCTTACTGTCCCATCAAATGTCTAATCTTGTAACTCCCATAGTCTCAATTATCTCAGTCGCTCGCTTACTGCACCATCGAATTTCTATAGCTTCTATATTCAAATTCATCTCCACACAATTGTATCATCCTTAGACCCAACATCCTATTCCAGACATTGTCACCTCTATGTTCAAATCGGAAGCCGGATCACAGAGTCGGTTAACCTCTACAAAGCTCTTGTTAGCGGGCAATTTAGCGATAGTCCGCGCAGCCAACCGACGTTAGATACTCCGTCTCATTAGCCAGGGTTTAGCACGCGTTCGACAGGTTAAATTAGGATGTGCATCATAAAGTATGGAGTACACGTCGTGATCGCTCTGTTGCAACGAAGACAATTTATCGTTATGGGAGTGTTGGGCGTGTGATAGTGTAGGACTGTAGGCCAATGAGCAATGTTGTATGTTGTTGGTGTTCTTATTACATAAATAAATAGTGGAAACTGTATAATTATTAGATCTTTATTTTAAACCAACTTCTTAAAAAAGGTTCTCAATTCTCCTATCTGCCGACTGCTGGGTAACGGCCTGCCCCATATTTCTACGGTTAACGGTTTCAATTCATGTTTGTACATACAATAGAGGGAACATGCTAACGACCTCACATCATCTGATTTCATATCAATCTATACTCAAATCTAATTTGTAATCGTAATTCCAGCTCTATCGTCATTCGGAAAACAAAATCTTCTGCATCTTACAAAGCTTACAACGGAGAATTTGCTCCAATACACGTTAGCAATTTGTAGTGCTAGCTACCAGGGTTCCAGCAGTAGTAAGTAATGCACAGCCACATGCATCACGCACATAGATCTAGCAGTTATCGGCGGCTGCGCCGATAGCGCGGCGTGCGCTCGAACGATAAGGCTCGCTCGCTCGACTCGCCTATATTTCACACCACACTGGTTGGCTGGTCCAAGTGGGCTGGATATGGAGGAGAAAGATTTTTGAAATCAGTTTGGAATGGCAGCTGGTTAGTTCTATTTATTGATTTCCCTTATTGCCGAATACGAGGCTTTTGGCTATTTAGTATATTTTGTAATGTTTAATGTGCGTCTTATAAGTGAACAATAAAATGAAATAAATCTTTTTTGTCGATAGTAAACATTGACAATTGGGGGAGGCAGTAATGATTATTTTTAACTTCGATTCTCAGAACTGATTTGGACTAATTATAATAATTTATAGCGCGGGAAGTATTTGAAAATCCGACTTAATACTTCCAAGGTCTTGTCTTGCTTGAATACAGCCAATAATATAATCTAAAACCATTTTTTAATCCGTATGCAAATACGACTCCTTTAATATGAAATATTGGGAATCCTGCACCTCTTCCGTCACTTATTCACAAAATCTCAAATATCATTCTTTAATTTTGCTCTTTTTGCCACTAAAGCAGCTCCGCGGCATCATTCCCAACCTCCCCGCTGTAACCCTTAAGTTGGGCCAAACAACGCGACGGCGACGACTAATAAAACGATTTAATATCCACTTCCGAACGCTCTGTGCACCCTGCCTCGTAAACCCAACGGTCCACTACTTAGGATATAAAATTAATAATCACATTTAAATAACCGCTCTCGATCGGGTTGTGTTTGTCATGTGAGTTTGTATGGAGGAATGGGGTTTTAGAGTGGAAGTAGCATCATTGTCTTTGGGTAGTGTCTTTTTAGAGTGAGCAGGACCATCGATTTGCTTAATTGAGGTTTGAGTTTATTATTTTTAAGCACTGAATTTCCAACTCAAATCATTTATTTCGAATAAACCAATTACAGGCACTTTTGAATTGTCAAAGGGTCGGTCAGTCAGAAAGATGAAGCTAGTTGCCCATTTCAAAGCGGAGTCGGTACCTATGGAGAAGAACGGGCAAGAAACTCCATGGACACGTTTTAAATCAAAATATTGTTACAAAAAAGTGGTTACATCATTCATGTTGAAATTATACATCTGAGAACGATGTAGAAAGACGTGCACGTTAAAAGCGTCCGTAATAAAAAGATAAACACAATTCAGGAATTAAAATAAGCTGTGGCAACTAAGAAATGACCAGTGCCTACTGACGGCGCCCGTTCACGAACATGACGTATGCATCAGCACCATTCAGCTCAACCATTTTGAAGGGAACTTAATGATCCAACACACACGCCACCACCAGCGACACATTTGAGTGAGCATGACATACTTACTCTCAGCCGCCAGGGCGCTTTCAAGTCAATGAAAGACGAACCCAGTAAGCTTACATGCATGAACATAGTGCTCACACGTGTGCTATGCAATTATACAATACTAAGAGATTGAATGTATACAATGCAAAGATAGATTGTACAACCTTCATCAGCTCCAACAATAATTTCGAATGCTAATTAATTAGTTTACGCGCCCTTATGGAGCAGGACCAGCCCTTCCGTTGCCATAGCACCGGGTGTGCGTAAAATCTTTTTTCTTTTTCTACTTTCTGGAGTAAAGCTTTCTCTAAAGTGAAGTAGGTAGTCGTATTTTTACTGTCATATGATCATGCTTTGGCAACGTGCCAATATCATCAATCAAAGTAGTAAGTACGTTATACCTTTTCTCTCTGAGTCAAGTACACTAAACCCTTTGGGAATCCAGCTTGTGAGCTTTCCGAAGAATCGTCAGAAACATTTTGTGTAGCTCCCATAAAAGTACATAAAATAGCAACTTTGTACTAAACCTCAAAACGTTTCTGAAAATCATAGGAGCATAAACTGCAACATTGTCGATGTAAGAAATGACATTAGCTTCGTATCAATTTCCATCGCAGCAGATCAAAGTATTTACTATCACATTTCTCGATATGATATCATTTTCCTCTCACAACACCGTGGTCATCCAATATCGATAAAACACGAAACCAGTAATCAGCTATAAACTCCTCCAGACTTTAAAACATGTACTTCATATCAATTTCTTTCAAACGCTCCGATCCGTTTACGGCTCGTACATTATCAGCGTGAATCGGACCGGCGCGGCGCGACATATAGCGCGATGTCGCACGTTATCGTGCGGCTGCACTCCCGATATCGCGCCAATAGGGTTGCCGCGGCGAAAATAAACTAAATAAATGTTCTTGATTCGTGTTCGTTGCGGCTTTATGCGGTTTCAGGGTTAGGGGTGGCTAAAATCGCTTTTGCTGGGGTTAGGTTAATGGAGATTTATCTGTATTAAGTATTTAAGATTTATAGGTGGTCCTAATGTTCATGATCAATGTTATGTAAGGCTGTATGAAAATCTGCCAGTCCATTCTTTAAACATCTCACCGTGTAAACTTAGGTGAAGTGGTCAAGTTAGCTTGAAGTGAGCTGTCGTTGCACCTGATACTAGGGATTGACTCTATTAACAGCTCACTTCAAGCTCACTTAAGTTTGCACGGTGAAATTTTTACAGTAAAGATCGGAAATTCTCAAACTCATTCAAAAAAGATTCCTTAAACTTGTCCAGTCTTTTAACTATAGCAATCACCCCTACATAACTATCTTAGCCACAAAAAGATATCAATTTCATGCATCGTAATAAAAAATATAAACAAAAAGTGCATTTCAACTCCACCTTTACAAGTTTCAACCACAAAACAAACACTAGCTTAGGTAGCCACAAATCTTTATCAAAATTCATAGAGTAGTGCAGAGAATCACAAAACCCAGGAGATACAATGTTGGCCTGCGATACGGCGGGTGTTTGAAGGCGATAACGGGTCGCCTGCCCCGCTTGGACGCCTCGCCCCCCGCCTGCGGAGACCGTGCTGTAGGGGAAACAGGGACATGTGCATGAGGTTTCAGGAGTTTCGTCGTGTAACTATGCAGATATCGATGATTTTCTTGAGTTTCATTAGCGGCAACTGAAGCACCCTGGAAATAAAGCGTTGTTAGATGGTGATTTCACTAATCAACACTAATTTCATGCAGTGTAATCTGTGAAAGCGGTTCTGTTTATGACTAATAATAGATCTATTGCAAATAAGTTCTATGATTAAGCAGCATTTTAATTTATAATAAGAAATCATTGGGTTAAATTTGCTAAATAACATTAGTAATGTCCTCTGAATATCTGAATTGATAGTCACTATCATACAGACGGCTGTCTAACAGATGCAGTGTAAGCGTCGTCGCAGGGCGGGCTGGAGTTATCGCGGACGATCAGTCTACCCAAGTTATTCAATATTATAGATAACATAATTATGCTGGCGTACGAGTATTCTAAACCCATTAATTTGAATGTATCATACATTCATTCATTTCAACACTTTTTTTTTACTATGCTTGTCACCTGTTCTATTTAAGCCAATTTGACTGGAATTGAAAAATTTCATAAATATCCCGTTATACATCTCAAATCTTAGTCACAGCTCCGACGGCTGCATTGTCTTGCCTCGCTGGGCGGGCGTGAGTTATCGCGACCTATCATCTCGTTCGAGTTGTTACAAATATGTTGATATATATAGGTATGTGTGTCATATTTATTTATTTTATTAGGTCTACCAACAATTGTTTACACTAATTTACAAACAAAGATAAAACATGCGTTTAAACTCTACACAGTGCAACAATTACTTAAAGGTAAACACCACATGGACAAAAAAGAAAACAATAAAAAGTAATTTCGTAAGCTACATATTGCACAAGTAAACTAAGTTAGATATATATCTATGTATAAATAACATAACTAAATGCAAAATATTAAAAGCAACATTTCTTTAAAAAAAAATAACGTACAGTCACGAGCACCAACATGCCAACACTTTGCAATCTTCAACTGCGATTCCCTCATGAAATAACGAATGCAACGTTGAAATACGACACTTTACATAAACCTATGGATTCGAAAATACTATGTTCGTAATAACAACATATCAATATATGTGTTATAACAATCTAATCAATACATAAATTATCCCGTAGGGTGACGGATCTTAAACTCTATATCAAATGAAATTATCATCCGACCATTCTTGAAAGTATCTTGTGACTTCTTAGCCAGATTGCTTATACATATTGCATTCGAAGTCGAACGTAACGTTTGTCGTTGGTTATCCCAAAAAATATATTTTATGTATGTACATTTTCACAAATAAGACATTTAACGGGATATCCGTTTAACATCTCAAATCATAGCCACAGCTCGGACGGCTGCATTTAACAGATTCAGTGCCTCGCGTCGTAAGGCGGGCGGGAGTTATCGCGACCCATCAGCCCGCCCAGCCGTCATTTATAAACAAGATTGTATTTCAAATTATTGCACATGAAGCTGCCTTTAATATCAAATATTTGGAAATGTTAATATCTTACAAATAAATTTAGTTTGTCCCGTTAAGCATCTCAAATCGTAGTCACAGCGTGGACGGCTGCGTCTAACAGATGCAGTGTCTTGCGTCGCAGGGCGGGCGGGAGTTATCGCGCGCGCCCAGCCGGTATCGCCGCCTATCAGCCCGCCCCAGCCGCTTTAACTTTTCTAACGCGATGTGTGAATGTTTTCATGTTTATTTTGTAAAATTTTGAATGTTAATCCTGAGTTGAGGTGAATAACTTTAAGTGATTTTGAGTTGTATTGTTTTTTTTTTACAATTTGCGATGGTCGCGATAAACCACTGTTTTACCGCTTTAATTTATTGTAATATAGTTTTGATGAGTATGCTAGAGGTGTGTGCTATATGTACATAGATTTCAAGAGATAAGATATTTTGAAATTACTTAACCAGATTTTAATACTATTTAAATAAGCGTTCTAGTCTTTGCCAGATGTATTAGTTCCATACAGTAACAAACTATAAACAGAATCACAACAATTCATCCACAATCGAACAAACTAAGAATAGTTTGTACCTACTTATAGGAAACCAACATCTTAGCTCACATCTCAATTGTGAAACAATGATATCTATTGCAACTTAACTGTACAACTAAAAACCAACTCAAACACAAAAGCAACAAAATCTAAAATACACTGCAATTGTTTTGAATATCAATTCTTAACACCAATACAAAACGACATATGAACAACAACGACCCAATCAAAATTGAATTGAATCACCTTAAAGATAAGGTCTGGAGTCGTTTGAAAGATATACGCAAGATATTTATTAGACAAAGGGCGGTGGTGCGCCACAGTACTTGAGAGCTTGCATGCAAGACAATTATCTTTATTAAGCTAAATACGTGCAAAACTTGCCTTCCGGCGCGTTCCTGTGTGGGCTAGAATTGCTTCGATAATATCATGAGAACAGCAGATATAGATAGTAGAAACATAGGTAGGTATACTTACTTCTGTTGAAGTAGTATGTAGGTCTAGCAACCGAAAGCGAGACTGCTGAGTTAGGAGTCCCGAGTTCCAGTCCAAGTGTTATTGGATTTGTCCATTCAGAAGTTTTCAAAATCATAACCAAAACTCATTTTGTTTTTGGTCAATGACAATAAACTCACCATGTATTTTATGGGACTTATAACTGGCAAAATGTGGGCGTTGATGCTATTACTACTCTGCGCATCCCTTTAGAGAACACAGGCGTGATGGTATGTTTAGCAGTGTGGGTTAACCAACAATGCAACGAGTAGAGATCGAACTCACGACCTCTCGACTCTCCGATCCACCCATTCACCAGTCGGCTATAGCCGCTTTAAAGCACTTAAGATACTCTCTTCCCCTACCAATGTAAGTTATAAGAAATGATATAATTTGATAGCACAAACTACATCGCTTCTTCCCGCTATCTCTATGTTAATTGTAATTAAGTTTCGCGGCAATGCACCCGCGGGCATACGATATGACGATATTGTGTTCTGAATTCTTTAGAAAGATAACGCTTGTAGGTGTATCACGCTTGGTATTGTGTGGGATAAGCAGAGATAGCACTTATCATTACGTGACTAGAAGCAGGCTGAAATGGAAGCTTAATTATCGATATTCAATTGATAAATCATTAATACAAAACCAAAATAAAAACAATACAGGCTAGGAAAACAATAGAGAAACATCTATTCTAGCAGCAATATGTTTTAAAGGTATGAGCTGTCACTTGTTTGAAAAATCTGACTCCAAAAACCACCACCTTTTGTTTTGAGATCGAGAATATTGTTTTAAAACATCGTTTCTTTTCCAGGCAAAGTGTAGCCTAATATGAAGATATTAGAGTATTTGACTACTGTCAAAAATACACATTCATTAATACATATTTTAAGGATTTTACTAAAAAAGACTATGTGCAAAAAAAACTATAACATCGGTGGAAAACCCTAACATCCTACCCTACACACACTACCCTCCCTTGTCATTTGTTGTTTTTGTGTCTACCCTTGACCGCAAAATGGTCATTGATGGTCATGATCATTGTACTGAATGGCGCGAAGTTACTATGGCGTCCCTGTGTGACGCCACATGCTAATATTGCTGTCTCTGTCTAGCATCGACTTTAAAACGCTACGAACTTTGCTTTTTTGAGTTTTTTTTTTTTACTGTGGCTTTATATTTTTCTAGGTTACGAAAGATCAAATAAAAAAAATACAGACAAATAGTCTACCTTTTGTCAGAGCTTAAAACTGCATACGACAGTGCGGTCTTATTACAAAATATGGTTTAAACCATCGAGCCGGTTTTTGAAAAAGGAACCTAATAGAAATTGTTCCTTTTACAAAACTGAAAACTTAATTCGGTCTTAGGTTGTCAATTTGGTATTATGAACTTTACTATAGTCGGCGTGAAGTTCAAAATACAAAGACTCGAAGGTTTAGGCTCCGGCTAAAGTTAGATCGTGTTTTGTAATAAGACGATTGGGGATTCTATATAAACATATAAACGTTGCTTTGTCATCATAATCAGCATATATTGTTCCCACTGCTGGGACACAGGCCTCCTCTCGGTGAGAGGGAGTGGGCCGTAATCCACCACGCGGGCCCAGTGCGGGTTGGTAGATGTCACACGTCGTCGAATTTTTGGTTCTAGGACATGCTGGTTTCCTCACAATGTTTTATTTCACCGTTTTGAGAGCAGTGGTGATGGCAGTAATTTACACAAATCTAAGCGCCTGTCTGGGCTCGAACCTACAACCTACAACTCGTAAGTCGCGGCTGTTACCACTGGGCCACCAAGTTAAGTAATAGTTAACGTCTGCTTAACCATAATTTTTAAGTAACATAGTATAAATATCATTACGGCTGTAATCTCCAAATGGGTAATGCAGTAGTGTGCCTACATAACAGTACACCCACATTTATAAATAAGCCCTAAGAAAGTTTTAACTTCCAGTTTAGGTATTCCTTCTCCCAAAATTAACTAAATCCCAGAACACTAGGCAAAGGTGTACTATATCTCTCCCGACTCCAGTACAAATGGCAGCGATACATTAAACGCCAGTAACTCAACAAGTGTACACAGCACACAGTACACAGTAGCACAACGTTAGACAATCTACAATACGAAAAACACTAATAATTTCGAGTTTTAGTTTGTTTGGTAACCGACACGGGTTTAGTTAGGAACTGGAAGTGACAGCGCAATGTACACCCATTGCTTTGGTTATAAATGTTTACTTGCAATCATTTACTTATTCTGTGAGAAAAAAATATGCTTATTAGTCTTTTGCCGGAGAATATTAGGTACTGTTGGGTTGAGCCAGTTTTATACCTCTCTTTCTTTTTATAACCGGGTACATCGTGGCGACTGCTTGACGTTTAGTAGGTATATGATACATGAGACAACTACTTTCACCTACGAGGTGTAAAATATTCACTCATCCAAGACTTGATTTCTTCAACTGCGACACATAAAATCTTAGTAAGCACTGCAAGAAGTGCGTAGGACTACTTTTTTTGGGAAAAGTGATCAACTTCTGTATGTGATAGTAGGCAGATGCCACTACCAAATTACCAACCCACAAATATACATTCCCAGTTACTTTTCCTGCCACATCCAGCGCCCTACCTCCTCACGCTACGTGCCGTATCTCGCGCCTGGCTCACGCGCCGCTAACGATTTATTTAGTAACGCAGTAACGACGTTTGCTCTGCCAGCGCCACACGTCACGGCTTAGTTGCGTTTTTATCTCGAGATAACACCAACAGTACGTCAGGTTTTTTGAAGGTCTTAAGGCTTGTCTGTACAGATGTTTTGTAGTTAGAAAAGGTCTTGGATAGCGGTTGGCAAAAATGGATACTTTGATGGAAATTGAAAAACAAAACTACTGGTGCAGTCGCCAGCACATCAGGTTATATGTCAAATTACTCCAAATAATTTTAAACCTTAAAATGTTGAAAGTCAAGTTCAAAATCGAATGAGAAAATTTAACAGTTTGTGGAACTTGACCTGCTGTGTGAGTGTGTGTGTGTTTAAGGTTTAAAATTATTTGGAGGAATTTGATATATAACCCGATGTGCTGGCGACTGTACAACTACATGAAAGGACAATGCTTTTAAAGTAGTCAATAACAGAGTAAAATTAGGTTACAAGCGAAGTGACTATAAATCAATGATTTATTCTCCCTTGTTTTCAAGAGTATTTACTAATCAGCGGATAGCAGGCATGTATTTACTACATTGACCCTTATTATGAATAGGAGTGGATTCATAGCTATTATAAAAAAAAACTTATTTACGATCCGCCAAGAGAATCTTCACACATCAACAGAATTTAAGAAGAGTGTGAAAATAACTACAAACATTTATATTGTCGTCATAAAATAACTATCACATTTAATAATAAACCTGTAATATTAAATGAAGCCATAATGTATTCATCTATAAAAGCCGATCCACTTTCCTCTATAAAATATTAGTAAGTAAAATCTTTTTAGAGCGCATTAAAAAATAAATGAGTTCCTGTAATCTTCAAGTCTGGTTTGAAGTCACGGCTTCGACTCTGAAGGCTTTGGAAAGACAAACTTTAAGTTAGGACACGCGGCTTTTAAATAAAGTCGTTTCGGAAAATAAATTAAACATTTTCACGGAGACCTTTGAGACCTTTAAGATTTTACTGCAGGGTTCATCAGGGTATCATACTGAAAGAGAGACTATTAATCACCATGCTTGCTCCATACGTGTTAGTGGCTTCTAAATTATGAGTTCTCGACAAGCAAAGCCCAGAACCTCCTTTTTAAAAAATAACTTGATTGGGAGGCCCAGGAGGTTTGGTTTCAAATCCGGACAAGAAGCTATGTGACTTTTTTTTAATCATATGTACTTTCTAAGTGTATCTTGGACATTATTGGCATCGGTGAAGGAAAACCATCGAGAGGTAACCTGGACTTATCCTTATCTATAAAAATCAATGCCACTTTTCGTTGTAATTTTATAACTCAAGAACGGATGGACCGATTTTGCTAATTCTTTTTTTAGAATATTCCTTGAAGTACGAGGATGGTTCATACGGAGAGAAAAAATTAAAAAAAAAATGTTAGGCGGTACGAAGTTCGCGGGGTCAGCTAGTATTTAATATAAAGAAAGAAAGAAAATGCGTTTATTTCCGGTAAACATGACGCAAAAAATCGTTAAATTAGGTTAAAACTGTGACCTACGCACGAGCCGGGCGAGCAAGCCAGAAACCACTAGATTATATAGAAAAAATACTTTAGTAGGTGTAAAGAACTTCAGTATTAAAAGTATTTGACCCAAATAGAAATTACAACCATGTAGGATTATTTGTAGTTCAATAAAATTATGCAAAACAATACTGTTGTAATCACTTTGTGACTGGTTTAGAAAATGTCTTATACAATTATATTTAGTATAAACGTGATTTTTCCAAAAGATACTCAATATTAAATGAAAAATGTTTATATGATTAAATATCATCCGAAACATTTTGTAAAGAGAAGCATTTGCCAAATAAATGTTTGTAAAGCGAGTTTTTATAAAATAAAACATTTGCGGAATAAGCTGTTTGTGAAATAAATAGTATACGAAACATTGGTTGTAAACTAAAAATTTGTCAAAGGTGTTTTGGTGAAACAATAATGAACCTAAGAATATAAGTCTGGAATCACCAACCTGTCTTGAGCAACCGTGGTGATCATCTCATGGTGCCTTCTCTATGAGAAGACTCCTTTGCCCTGGAGTGGGAACCAATAGGCTGGTATTATTAAAATTATATTTTACCTACAGTCTCACATCTCCACTCCCTCTTTCCTCTTGTCTCTGCCATGTTCCGTCTTGATACAGATTTTAAGACAAGAGACGAGTTTTTTTTATTTATTTTTATTTAAGACGGGTTTGCTCATGACTCTAGTCTACGTCAGTGGTGACAGAGACAGAGTCGACGATGGAGTGAGCTTACCCAGAAGAAGCCTGTTCACTCTCACTTTGAAGAGATTAGGGTTGTATGCGTTCGGAAACACAGTTAATTGTACCATCTCCTTTTGAACCCACTGCGAAATCGTTTGTAGCTGTAAAAAAAAAAACTATCTACAACGACTATATGTATACCTACTTATTCATCTCTTGTCAATCCTCTCTTTACTCCACACCACATACCAAATAACTAACAATATACCCACCAGTTTAACAGACTGCATGCTGAGTAGTTGGCACGTTATTGGTATTAACATAAGAATCCAGTGCAATCAACACTTAATGTTAAATGGAGTGAGTGTCGTGTCGGGCTCATCGCAATTTGTTGAGACGCACTTTCCTTCTTTTCTATCTTTTTGTAGTGGCAGCTGTTAAGGGGGTGACGATTGAATTGTTTATATTTTTTTATTTTATTTAAAAGGCTTTTAATGTGTATGATTTAAAGGTAATAACAAAATCACAAAAAAATGTTTATCTTAGTTTTTTAAGTTGAATTTGTGTCTGGATTTTTTCCGTCTCGCGTTTTATTTGATTATGGTATTTCTATAATAATAACGATTGTATCTTCATATTTCATTTGAAGAAATAATGTACATGAAACTAAACTAGTTTAATTTGTTTTCAGGTAAGTACAACATGAAACGAGACGAATCAAAGTGGTACGGTTAATTACTTTGCAAGGTAACATTTAGTACTTACATGTTTATTATTTATGGCTTCACATAATTTACAATTTGAAATGTGCAGGTATTCATATTTTTGCAGTGAAAAAAGAAATGCTGCCCTCTGAAATCTTCGTAACATTTATATAATATGTAGCCTATTTTTTTCCGGTACTTAAATATTGTCCACAAAAATTAATACAATCCACTTTTAAGCTCGTCAGTAGAACTCTTAAGACACAATTTTTCTTGTATTAGAGTGTTTGAAGAGTCACATACTCAAATACAAGAAAAAAAATCGTGTTTTGATGTGTGATTATGGTTTAGATATGGCCACAAAATTAAAAAAAATATATTCCCGAGAAAGTTTGATTATTTCTCTCGGGAGTGCTCTAAATAAATATCAATTTTTTTCTTGTATTTGACTGTGTGACTCTTCAAACACTCAAATACAAGAAAAATTGTGATAGCCCTCTTAATAAAATGTAATGTAAACACAGGCTTGTTCAGAATCCAACCGAAAACATGACCTCTTTCTTTTCTTGTAGTCGGTTAAAAATTAAAATTCGTCTAAAACTACAACTGTAACAAAATGTTCCTTAGAACTATAACTCAAATACAAACAAAGCCTTCAGTAACCAGTTACCACGAAATTAAAAGGTGTTAGTATCCGCCCGCCCTGATGGTATCGCCGCCCGCCTAGCTCTAATTGAATATATATCGACTCAGGTACGCTTGCTAATGGACTGATAGCGCGCGCTTTATCTTGTGTATAGTAGTACTTGTAGTTCAATAATGGAGGGTAGTTTTGTAGGTTTCTTATGGGTTGTGAATTGGAGAGAGAGAGAGAGAGAAGTAAGCTTTGCAGATTTTTGGTTGTAGAGTTTTTTGGGCTATGTTACACAAAAGCAATCATTGCGTGGCTGTCATTTGTAGACCTTGGGCAATCGTAACGGGTAGTCAAAAGCCAGAAAGTCTCCCTAATCTCTTCAAAGTGAGTGAACAGAATTCTTCTGGGTAAGCTCACTCCATCGTCGACTTTGTCTCTGTCACCACTGCCCTAGACTAGAGTCAAGAGCAAACCCATCTTAAATAAAAATATATAAAAAACTAGGTTGTAGACCTGTGGAGGTTAGAAAGGCAGTCGCTCCATGTAAAATACTGGTTTTCAGTTTCATCCAAACTTGGGAAGAGGAAAAGACAAGGCAGATGTTAATGATGTTATAGAAATACAATAAGACATTATATGGGTTGGTGGTGCAGTTGTAGCTGTGAGTAGTCACACAGAAAGAGCTCAAAGATGGCTGGCGTTGCTAAACTAACATAAACTGTTTTTGTTTTTAATTTTGAGTGGAAGCAATTATGTTACCAAAATTAGGGGTAGAATTTATGTACGGTTGCTTAAAATGGACACTATTAAAATCCATCCAAACTCAAGACCTCACAGTGAATCAAGTAATAGAACAATTTTTATGCATGTATTTCTAAATAATTAATCTGTTAATGTATTTTATGTATTCTAGGAAGGACATAGAAATAATTAAATTATTATTATTATTAAATGAATAATTAATCTGTATTAATATGACTTTAAGAAGGACACTCCATTAATTTTATACGTTTAAATACCTTTATCTAATTTTATATATTTCAATGTCAATCTTGATTTTGATAAACCATTATTGATAAATTTTGCATGCCTTACGGTCGAATCACTTGAGACATGTACCTACATATACTCAATAACACCATTGTACCAGGTTTTTTTTTTGCAAAAGTAAATAATTTGATTTAATCAAATGGAGCCACATGGAGCCTTGAGTTTGTAACGTCCAGTTCAGCATACGATTTTAGCATTGAGTATCTATTTTGGAGTACCATAGGTCAACATTCAAAAGTATTTCCCATAGCAATCCAAAGAAATAATACCCCACATATGCCATCATCTCTAATGAAAATTACTCTTGACATTTTCTCTCGTCCTCAAACAAAAATGGCTGACACCGCGCATCAAATTTAATTGAAGACGCTTAACTCTGCGGAAGTACACATAATAAACATTTACAACAACATTTAAAATCCAGAAAAACAATATTGCGGAACTCTTACTGACCCTACCTGGGATCCGTAGATAAAAATCTCAGGAAACATATCGGCCACCTAACAGGGGAATAAATAAGTGCGGATGCATTAGGGCGGGCGGGGCGTTAGCCTCAGGTGATCTTCCGCCCGTCCTGTATCGCTGATAACGTACGTTAACGGCTGTTAACGGGCGTTAGCGGGCGTAACGACGCCGTTAGTAGAGGTTACTTCCTCCGCCATTGTATGGAGTGGTCGAACTTTCTAAAATGGCCGCGCGGTGGTCCTCGTAAATTTGGTCAGCGATCGGTGACTATGTTAAATTTGTTATCCGTGATGCTTTTGCTCTTTTATTTAGTCTTAAGATGAGCTGAAATGTTGATGGTCTTGGGCAAAGGGATGTACTAGGTACTGACAGCAAAAAAAATTGGTGTACGGGGTAATTTTCATATAGCGCTTCCCATCAGGCGAGACAGGTCGGGAGCATGCCCATTTCGCAATAATAATAAAAAAACAACTTCTTCTATCGACATGTAGTGTTAGAGAGTTAGCTCATGCCATGCTGAAGGATTACCCACTCAACAAGGTCCGTAGCGGGGTAGAATTTCCAGGGTGGTGGTGGTACCTAGGTACCATCACTATTGGAGACTTAATGTACTACGCAACATCACTATCTGTTTAGTAAGCTACAACGGCTAAACCTACTGAACAGATTTTGATGACATTTTGTAGCGTTGTTGTTGATTTCTAAATTTTCCAAATATGTATATGCCATTTATGCGTCACTCTAGATTGTATTTTAACTCCTACAAAAACAGAGTTATTACACAATAATGACAAAATACTACAAAAGTTAAATTTAAAATTAAAAACACCCACGATACAAACAAAAACATCTAAAACGGCAAAATAAAAATTTTTTTCTTCCTTTTTTTTAGCTAAGTACACTCGATCAAGAATGCTTGATCGAGTCACCTTTCTAACAAAACAAAAAAAAGACAAAATCGGTTCAGACTTTTGAGAGCTACGATGCCGCAGACAGTACACATATACACACGTTAAACTGATATATAACACCCGTCTTTTTCCGTCGGGGGTTAAACCTGTCCTTCAATTGAGAATTCTCAATGTCAGACACATAATTTTACAGGCGTTCAAAATGGCTAGATATTGTGATTTAGATCGTATCTAGATATTAATATTAGACAATGTCCATTAAAATGATACATTTCAACGATTTGCTCATAATGTTTGACTATACATGTTATTTATTGGTGTCTTTATTATTTGCAAGACTATAACTTGAATTGTTTTTATGCGCTGCCAATGTAAGGTGCGCTTTTCGGTAATTTATGTTATTTCGTTTTTATTTCTGTTTTTCTGTCAAGACCTTTAGCCGATCGCTATACATTTTTAAGTTTTCTATAACTCCTCTAAATAGCCATTATTGCACCCACATTAATTTTATTGAATAAAAATTGCGAATTATTTTACTAAATAAATTGGTATCTAATGAAATGGTATCATAGCAATATATACCAAACACCAAATCTGAAATCGCAAAAAAAAATCACCTGGTCCCTACATTTTGACGAGTTCTGCAAACATAAATGTAGGGAACAGCTGTTTTTTTTCGCGATTTCATATTTGGTCCCATAGTAAAAGTTGTTCATAATGATGAGTACAATGACCCCTTAAGAAGTTGATGGTGTTTTACCAATAACCCGGTATATTATTATTTATGCACACTTAAACGATAATAAGCCTAGAAAAATGGTGACTATCGCGATGCCGTCTAGTAGAGAAAATGAAAAAAAATACATTTGAGCCGACTACAAATCACGATAAGGACAGGAGAATGATGATGCATAGTTAAAACAAAGTAAATATAAACAAATTATATTACTTCGTACGTAATGGCAAAATTACACGGCTCCACCAAATTGAATGCTTACAATATATTTATATATTCTTTATTGTAAACCACAAAATACATAACAAAAAATAAATTTAACATACTTAATATACAATGGGTGGCCTTATCGCTTTCTGCGATCTCTTCCAGGCAACCTTGGAATGGACAGTGATTTGCCTGGACATAAAATGGGACTGTCGTTGGTGCAAATAATAAGTATCTATAAAATACACTAAAATAGATACCTACACAGATATATACATAATATTTAATTTGGTTTATTGAATCAAGTTGAAAAGCATAAGCTAAACGTACCCTTATTGTATTGACATTAAGGGGGACACGTCGGGTTGCCCGCGAAATAAATTTTCTTAGGTTTTTTTGCAATTTGCAAGTCAGTGTGAGGTTGTATGTTGAAAAAAATATGATTCGCGACCGTAACAAGTATGTATTTACATAATTATAACAATTAGAATCAGCAATTCAACTCCTTAAGTCCATAAAATCCTATTGATTGATATTTTATGAAATTGACATTCAATAGAATTACATGAACTTGATTATAAGGACTATAATTATGTAAATACATACTCGTTACGGTCGCGAATCATATTTTGTTCAACATACGAGTACAACCTGACACTGGCCTACAAATTGCAAAAAACGTAAGGACATTTGAATTTCGCGGACAACCTGACGCTTCTCCCTTAACTATCAAATCTTTAAAGAAAATTAACCTTTTCTATAGCCATGATCACCTTAATAGAGATGCTCTCGTATCCCGGTTTTACGAGCAGATAAAACTTAAGTTATTAGTTCTATAGCCTCATAGCCTTTACAACTATTGTGTGCATTAAAAACTTGTTTGACACCGGCTATAAATTGTACTCTGATATACATAACTTTAACGACTTGAGAGAAAATTGTATCGACTAGTTTTATTTTGTTATTTGATTGGTATTGAGTACCTTTTAAAATATAACATATATGCAGTTCTTCATATTTTTACGTCATTTATTCAAGAAGTATGGTTTTGTTTTTTTTTTGGCATCACATGCGGCTATAAACTCTAATGACTGTCTTTTAAGCCCTTACTGTGCATGAACTTTTAATAGAAACAAGTAATAAAGGAAGATAGAAAATTGCGCTTATTACAACAACAAAAAAAACACCATAAAACTATAAAAATCTGACAGAAAATAATGCTTATAATGTCAAAAGGTCCTCAGCTCAGCACACGTAAAAGATTAGGCACCAAACCTTTAGAAATCTTTAAATTTTCTACGAATAATAAAGTGCAGTTCAGGTTTCCTATCTAAGCTAAAAACTAACCTAAAACAAAAATGCTACAACAATTTAGAAACTTTGTAAAACTAGAAGTAATCTCAACCAACTATCTAGTATCTCGCAGCGTTATCTATCTAACTAACTTATTTACTTTAAAATTCAGAACAATTCGGTGAAATCTGAAGCATCCGCGTTCTGAAGTTGGTATCGCGCTCGAATATATCAGGGCGCTGTATCTTGGCCACTAGTGTTGCTAGTTGTAAGGTAGTGGGTACCGGGATTGCCATGGTAAAATAATCTTGGTACTGAGAAAATCAGAAGAAAAATAATCTTGAATTGCATAAGCATGATGAGAAACAACAAAAAATCGAATCACTTATTTATTTATATATATTCTTTTCACTCCTCTTGCTCAAAAAACCGTCATTGTGGCGTACCAGAGCGAAGAAAAAATTGCAATTCTTCCTCTAGGGGAAAAAGTTTTTTTTTTTAATTTTTGTGTGTCAAATGACAATGAGCCTACAAAAACGAAAAAGTCTTTAGTCATACCTAAGTAGAATAATCATGAATATAGACTCGACTTATTACTGTTTCATAAAAAAAGAACTTCATTTTATTTTTGAAAATGGAACTAAAATCGGCGATCTCTTTGGTAGAATGCATGCAATGCGTTGCGGCTGCAGAAGAAAAAACAAAAAAAAAAGATTGTTACCGGGAAAAAACATCTCGTTAAATATCCAGAATTGTACAAATTGCACATTAAATTTTTAATAAAATAAACTACATATTTCATAATTATTGTATTGGATTGTTTTATTTTCTCGCAATCGTAGTGAAAACTAGAGTGTAACGGCGCTTAAAACCCATTAAAACTCGGTTTCTATTTACTCCCTCGTTAAAGCTCGGAAGTAAAACTACCTCGTATATAATGGGTCATTTTAGCTCCTTGTATAACAATCTACTATTATTGTACACCACAAAATACATAACAAAAAAAATAATTAACACTACAAAATATTAAAATGGGCCGCCTTATCGCTTTCATCGCCATTTTAACATCATTATTTTAGGATAAATTCAATCTGAATATTGCTTTTTTAAGTATTGCTAAATTGAATTGCAAAAATCTTGACTGTGCAAGTTTTTTGTCGATTAAATATTGTCAAATAAATCTACCTACATTTTTTCCGGGAAATCACAAACCCCAACGACTAGCAACACCGGCGGGCAAAGTAAAAGTTTTGGAGGGAAGTGCAGTGCATCGAGATACAGCTCAGATCTTGGACGTATAAAATTTCAAACTGCACTCTAAGCTGCTCAACATTTTTCATCCACAATGTACCCGGATAAGCCCAGGAGATAAAACCGGCTATGATACATTGGGCTGTGCAAAGATTCTGATCAGTAATTTTAGCTTTTTGCTCTTTCTATAACGGGAATGGCGGTTCGAAGTTTTTGTTTCTATGATGAACGGCAGTGTTAGGAAATTCTTATTTTATGATAAGGTATTTTAGTCCAACAATAAAATTCTTTACATTTTTTTTTACATCGTATAGATAAACAGTATCTAGAATGGTCCTAATAAAATAGATAGCGACTTTTAAAACGACATATTTTAATTTTGGTCAGTTATTTAATTATAAAATGATAAATGATTTTATTTCTGTAAGCAGGTTTGCACAAACACTTTTACACCTCAATCATATTTTAAAAGCTAGATGAGGTCGGCGTTTCCTATCTGACTACTCTGAGAAGAAAGGCCGAAACAAACTCAGAGGTAACAGTCTCTTTTAAAGTCCAGACATAATCTTGGTCAGATCATGTGAAGACTATGTAGATTAGTGTATTAGTCTTTTGAGGGAAAACCACACAGATTAAGTGGACCTGTCCAGTATTGTATGTATTTTAAGAGCAAAACCTATTTTTTTTGATAATCATATTTTTTGACTGTCATGCTGAACTTCGAAGTTCACTATACCGACGTACTGTATTCATAAAGTTTAAAAGTACGATTTTCGTGCAATCAAGGTTATCACTCCCCTTATCCTTGGTTATTACATTAATCTTCTCTTACGTACAAAAGCACTAACAGCCATAACGTGGTACATTGTATTTGCAACCGTTTACAGTGCTCAAGACATCGACAACGATACGTTTGCCGATACGACCAACTTCGCAAGATCCAATACGAAACACCAAAAGTTGTTCTAACTTGGTTTGGTGCAAGTGTTGGGCGGTAGCGGGTGCTGTAGTTGTTTTTATTTCGATTGCAAGTTAGTCTATAGCCAGCCTATCGCAAATCGATGCTGGACGAAGCAAATATCAAAATAATGTTCTCATAAAAATTTGAAAATACTTACAGTAATCGTGGTTTTAACTCTGCAAAATCGTATAAAACTAAGCAACATAATTATTCTTCCTGTAAACTCTCATTGTACGCGGATCATTTAAAATCTTCGATTATCGACCTAAGCGACAAAGTTGTTAATATTTTGCAGTTCCAATAAAGGCTCATTCCAATTTTTTTTAGAGAAGGCAGCTTTGAAGCATTTACTATTAGCCTTTTATCAATTCGACAGTGTTCTGTTCTGAAAACAGTTGAGCTGGCGCTGTAATTATTCTATCTTCATACGGCTTCCTAAAGTCAATCTGACCCTTGAATGAGAGAACAATCTGACCCTTTCTGTGGTCAGATCGTTCTCTCATTCACACTCTCTTCGCTTATACCTTAGCCCCAACCCCGCCTACATTGCAACTAATACGGTTTAGATGCACTTGTAATTAAACTGTTATGTAAGTTTCGGTCTAATGTGGCGGGACGTCGCGCAATGTTCCGCTAACGCTACGAACGTGAGATAACATTGTTTTACTGAGGATACTGGGCTATTTGCATCCGTGGTTGGGTGTCGATGGCGTGGGGTACTTATCATATCTTGGAGTCCTTAGACGATGTGGCTTGGCTTCTTTAGGTAGGTGAATAGGTCTGGACTGGACAGGTCCACTCAATCCGTGTGGTTTTGCTCAAAAGACCATTACAGACACCAATCTACATGGTCTTCACATGATCTAACCAAGATTATGTCTGGACTTTAAAAGACACTAAGACCTCTGAGTTGGTTTCGTCCTTTCTTCTCAGAGTAGTCCGATAGGAAACGCCGGCCTCATCTAGCTTTTAAAATATGATTGACGTGTTTCCACAAACCTTTTTTTTTTTTTGGGAAATCATCAAAAACTTCTCCCGCTCTGGGCAGAGCAGGAGGGCGTCTCAGAGCTGCCCATTGCTCGCCGTTCGCAAGCCCACGCCTACGGTGGCCGGGAATCGGCCTGCGATTCCCGACGCCCAGGGCGTCTCCTGCGGCGGCTAGGGGCGTGAGGGCGCGAATTTTGCCTCTCCCTCACGCGTTTGCACAAACCTACTTACAGAAATAAAATAATTTATCATTTAGGGCTGAGGGGCCGAATAACAGTCGCAAGGGTCGGTCGATCATAGCTCGCTGTCCGATAAGGACCAGGCCCCAGTCGACGGCGCGTTGTTTTCCACGCGAGCCTCAAAGAGATGTCAGCAACAATGACGGGGTCCGCTAGGGCCGATGCCTGCCAGGGTCGCGGGAAAGTCCGAAAAGGTTACCGTGGCGCCTGGCACAGGCAACTGAAGGAACACGGGTGGGTTTTAGCCAGTAAGAGTCTGACACGCCCTTCCGCTCCGCCCAGAGCGGGAGAAGTTATTTGATGATTTTCCACCCAAAAAAAAAAATATTAAAGGGTCGATCGATCAGGTTAAGCTACGCTTGCCGCGGTTGGTCCATGGATGGATGAACATCCATTACATACTTAAACCCCTCCGTGCTTCAGAAAGCACGTTACGCAGTTGTTCCCGGCTGTCATTCGTATATCTTCGACAGTCGTTACGGGACAGTCGTTAGTCAGAAGCCCGAAAGTCTGACAAACAGGCTTACCAAGCGGTATCGTATTACTCAGTAACTGGGTTGTGGGGGTCAAATAGGCAGCCGAGCATGAAAAATATACTAGAAGCTGACCCTAACAGAGAAAAGTGTGCACATTGCAAAAAACGTAAGAGAATTTGAATTCTGCTTCTTTCTTTCTTTTTAAATCTTTTCGTTTTCATTAGCATTCCATTTCTTGACTGTCATTTGTTTGTTTCTTCATTCTGAAAATTCGTGTGTTATTTATTTTAACATTCCGAGTCTTTAATTAAAAACTACTTGATACTTAAATCTCTCATTAATTAATATAAATTCAAGGTTTTTATGTTGTCTTTTCCGAGATAATTTTATGAGAGAAGCCTGTGTTAATGTACTGTTATGACAAACTGAATGTGTCTCACATCGCGATGTTTTAGTTACGATAACCACTTAATTGATCCACTCACGTTTTCATTCGAATTTTTGTCCCAACATCTTGAGCAGCTGATTTTTATATTAACATATGCGCAATATGCGTAGGCGATATTTCTTAAAAGCCTTATAAATAATTAAACAATCTCTTAAGGGAAATGGTAGGACCGGGCAGCACTATATCTGGAACTCACTTAAGTTATCTTAATTCGTCATCATCTAATTACGTAACGCACTCACAATCGGAATGGATTTCATTTTGACAAGAAGACCGATATTTGGAAATGACATTGCCAAGCTGTTAAAATGACTAGGTTGTAGCGGTATCTACATCGCCACATGCGTACTACGCATCACACTGACGTCACGCAAAATCCTGCATCGCGCAAGCAGAGTTTACCGCGCAACTAGCATATATACAACATCCCGACATCAATCGTCGTTGCCCACCAGACACGACACCCGTCTGGTCGGAGGATCCTACCTTTTCTGTGGAGGTATGAGTGAAATTTACATCCTGTTCCTCGTACCTCTATACTGGTGACCCCGACGTGATGAACGTCAGCGCAGCCTTTGTGCACCTACTACAGCGTGACGTCATCATCATCACTTTCTCAAGCTTTCGAGCGGCGAGTCTCAGCCAGCCAGCACCTACGGCTTCAAACGGGTATCGTATATGCAAGGGTGAAAATGTTACAAAATAAGGCCGCTGTTATTCAACAAAATTGCCTATGAATATTTTTTTTCATAAAAAAGACAAAAGCTACCAAAGAAAGCTACTGAAAATCTGCTAAAGAAAAAGGAATTTCACCAGTTCTCTCGTCTTTTCGGGTGGTATGACGATATTGAAAGTGACAACACTTTTAATACCGTCATACCGAAAAAGATAGCAAAAGCTTTGATACTTTGCAATTAATGACTGCACCTAAAAATCCGATCTTATACTGAACAAAATCCTAATATACATACCCGACTTAATTACTCACATTCCTCAGCGCCTTAGCGACACATACTTTATCTATGTGATAGTCAGCTAACGTCGAAGCATTAATTTAGTGCCCCCATCCACAGTTATCTGTGAAAACTTAAAACATTCGGATAGCTGTGAGACAAATGAATCACTCTGCGATTTTAGAGCTGAGTGTATAATGGGAAGGGGCCATTGAGCCTGAAGAAGACTGTGGAGTTGATTTTGAATGTGTTTTGATGAAAAGTGACGAATTAAAGTCAGTCTAGTGGTTTAGCATAATCAGCCTATAATGCCCCCACTGCTGGGGAAACTGGCCTCCATTCGGTGAGAGGGAGTGGGCCGTAATCCACCACGCGGTCCCGGTGCGGATTGGTAGATGTCACATGTCGTCAAATTTTTAGTTCTAGGATATGCCAGTTTCCTCACGACGACGTTTTCCTTCACCGTTTCGAGAGCAGTGGTAATGATATAATTTACACAAAGTAAAGCACCTTTGGGGTCGAATCTACGACTTACAAACCGTAAGTCGCGGCCATTACCACTGGGCCACCGCTGCTCCCGGTTTGGTGGTTTAGTTCGGTGTATGAGATATTTCAGCTATGACTCATGGATAGAAACGCTTCTGCTATACGTCTGGTAATGCAAATGTCCATCGAAGACGGACTGGACTTTCCATCAGGTGGGCCGTAGGTGTGTTAGCCATCTAATACCATACAAAAACTGCAAAATGTTATGACAGATACATAGCTCTTTTGGTCGGTTTAACTAATGCTTTACACTTGCAAAGAAACAAAAGTTCGCCCGCCGCCCTTTATTTTTACCCTTATAAATTTATACAGGGTGAAATTGAATTCATGGGCATCATTTTAAGGAGTCATTGTACTCATCATTATGAACAACTTTTACTATGGGACCTAACCTGAAATCACCAAAAAATATCAGCTGTTCTCTACATTTTGAAGAGTTATGCAAACATAAATGTAGGGAACACCTGATATCTTTTTTTTTATTTAAAAATTGAAGCCCATGAATTCAATTTCACCCCGTATAGACCAAAAACATGCCTAAAAGTAATAAAACAGTCTCCCAAAGCCGTCGCAAGTCTCCACAGCTCGTATGCCCCTGCCTTTACAAAGGATATAGGCACATAATATGTGAGATTGCGCCTGACCAGATAACAGAGAGTGCTTTTTAAGATAACAGCCCTTCGTGAGAGACGAAATCCAAGTATGATTTAAATACATATCTGTGATGACTCCTTAGGGCTTATCTGGCGCAAAATGTCAATGCTTTATTGTGAGATAATGTTAGGCGCGTGTGCTAAATGGTATTAACATATTGTGGCTAATTGACGGCCAATGACTCATTGGGGAGTGTTCGTGCTCTTTGTGAACGATTATTTTTATTGCTAGCATGTGGGTTGTTTAATTCAAATTAATATTCTTGAGTTAAGCTTTTTACACGTTTTGTGCTCCTTCGGCTATCAGCTCTCCTACCTTGCTGACTGGCTGATATTCTTAACGCTGCATGAGATATTAGACAGGATTTTAGATATTCCAGTTTGCCCTTTAAACTTATTTTCATTTAGGTAAATAGTTATGCTTGTGCCAAGAGTGGGTTCACATGAATACTATAACGGATAGAGATCAATATCATGAGTTGTTACTCGCCAGTCTGCTTTGCCGGAATGCTATTGACGCTTCAACTTTCTGACCCGGGGATTCACAGGGTAGTCTCAGTGTTAGGCTAGATCACGCAGAACAGCATCAGGCATCTTTTGAAAAGTGATGACGTAAAACCAGTACCTTTATAAAAATACGTGTATTTGCGTCATCTACTTAGATCATTTCCGATCGAAACTAATGTAAATAACTTAATTCACATAAAAATAAATGTATAAAATATTTAAATAGTTGAGCAATAACTTCTGATTAGTGAAACTGTGCCAATCTAAATCTGATCTTTTTAACTTTTTAAGATCACTTTTAATATTGATAGGGCCGAACTATTTCCGGGGGATATCTCCAAGATAAGAGTTCATAGATTAGGTGAATAGATTTCGTGTGAATCTGTATAATTTAATGAAAGCATTATGAGTGATTTTATCCCAAAATCAGCTACTATATGGGTTAAATAAAATACCAGGTCGTGTTTTCCCTAACTGGTTATTCTGATTTTTATCTGGTTCGGTTGTAAAGATGGTAAATATTACGACTAGAAAATTGACACACTAGAAAGAATGAAAATGCGTTTATTTGCGGTAAACATGACGCAAAAAATAACATAAACACAAAAAATAAGAAAATGTTGGGGAAACATGCGTCACATACACGTAAAACGGCTATCGCTCAGCATTATGCTGCGACCCTATGCAAGACAGAGCCCCAGCTCTGGTTTTCAGCGACAACTACTTAAGTATATCTTTTGAAGGACGTTTTTAAGACGCTGGACCGGCAACGTGAACGGCGAGTACATCTCACACCTTCGCTTTGCCGATGACATCGTCATAATGGCAGAAAAGCTGGAACCGTTAGACCAGATATTGCACAGCCTGAATAGAGCCTCTCGGTGGGTTGGCCTCGGCATGAATTTGGACAAGACGAAAGTCATTTACAGTTCGCACGTCTTGCCGATTCCAATCCACATCGAAGGGTCGCTCCTCGAAGTTGTGAAGGAGTATGTCTACCTAGGGCAAGTCATCCAGCTCGGTAGACACCACTTTGAGAGAGAAGCTGACAGAAGGATCCAGTTGGGTTGGGTAGCATTTGGAAAACTTCGTTAAGTCTTCTCTTCGCCAAACCCGCAATGTTTGAAGACTAAGGTCTTCAACCTTCTAGACGGCGGATTGTAAGCCACCTTTTAGAGACAAAAAAATAATTAATAATCTTACGATAGCAATCACTACTATTCACCAAAGCCGCGGTTTTTACACCCGTCGTAAAAGCGATTGCGGTATCATCCGATCTGAATAATGGCCAAATTTATGTTAATATAAGCGATCTAGAATTAAAAGTTTGATATTATATCTTTTGAAAAGTGAACGTTTAATTTAAAACTAGTTGACGAGATCTATCATGTGAAACTTGTACCTTATTATTATTATTTTATGACCTATTTCACGATGGCCTGGTTGCACTCGATATCACATTACGGTTTGACATTACGTTATGACCATAGATTGAATATAATATACTAAATACAGGGTGGCATATATCATCAACGCACAACCAGCGTTGAAATTTTTCGTCGATTATTAGAACAATATCTGCTGTTTCCAACAAAAGTTCAATACCTACGCGGTCAAAATGTATGGAACAGCAAATTGTTTCTTTTATATCCGACGAATAATTTCGACACTGGGGGTCCAGAACGCCAGGATCATGGAGTGAATCCATGGTAACATGTTGTGCGCCGATGTCTCTGCCACCTCATAAAGTTTGACAGTTAAAGTTGTCGAGAAAACTGTTGGAAGAGCTTTTGGAAATTATCAATTTTAAACTGTCAAATGAACGTCATTAGGTACGATTGTGAGATGCAATAAGGACGTCTTGATAATAACTTTACTTGCAGTCTACATAAAAAAAAATATTCGGTATGAACACCGAATGCTAGTTTTTCATTCACTATTATATAATTCATAGGTTCAAATGACGTACGTCATCAAACCACCGTTTCTTTTTCAACATGCTACACTTTCTTTACGTTTTTCTTAGACTGGATTTAAAACTAGAAACAACTTCATTTCATTTCTCACAGAAAAAAAACCCATTACAATTTTCTTCCCGTCGCATCCTTCAAGCCCACAATCTACCCAGACACCCATAAATCCTAGTATAATTTCTGGAGGCAGTAGTCAATCACGCACTGCCTCAATGGCAGGTTATCTTGCCGCCCAGCACCAGTCTATCGCTCTATACATCACTCGGGTGCCGCCCGCCCTTATCACAGCGCCGCACGCCCAACTCGTTATTTTACAACACACCACGTGGATTTGTGCAAATATCAAGTTGTGTAGAATTTTATGTGTGTGTTCTTGGTGTGTGTGTGTGTGTGTTAGATTCGAAGTGTGTGTGTTTTGTTTTTTAGGTGGTAATATTTGTTAAATTCTTCTGTTATGTTTTTGAACTATATTTTTAGAGATAACGGAACTTATTTCGGTTTAATGAAAGCAAAACAAAAAGCAACTGGGTAATTTATTTTTTCTTAATTTGTGGAGTGAAATCAATTACCTACGTACATATTTTATTATATACCTGTCCTGTCCAGACATTGTTCATATAAAAATCCCATAGAAAAAAACAACTTTTTTGTTTTTCCCAATTTTTATTTCTCTCAAAACCTTATTCGGACTATTAACCTTATACGAACATTTAAAAAAAATGCCCAGATCGGTCCAGCCGTTCTCAAGTGATGCACTTACCAACGCACAGCAGTTCCTTTGTATTTTATATACATTATTATAATCTTACATATCTTTCACATACTTTAGTGGTTTTTAAAATTATTCCAATAATAATAATTCTAATAGACAAGGATCATAGCATGGGTTGAAGAAGGCACGTCACACGTAAGACGATGAGACCATTTTAGTTTTTAATTATAAATCATTAATATCGCTGTGTAAAGTGAATGTAGATACATTAAAACACTCACAATCTTGAGTATTATTTAAAAAAAGAGAGATTATAACAATGTGGAGTTATTTCGAGGTGTGTTTACCTTTTGGCCGCGCGTTTAAGTCAAAAGGGTGTTATCAGTGTGGTGCATCCATCACTCGGCGAACGGGTTGCCAGTGTAGAAAATAATATTTATTTGTTGGTCTGTTTTTTTTCTTTGTCGAGTTAGGATTTGATTTTGTTGGAATTTAGTAACTGAATCGTTGTAAAGATAATTTAAGTTCTCGGTGTTTGGTAATTTTATTTTATTTCCTGTTAGCAAAAGCCAGGTTTGCCTATAAGTAGTTAGTAAGTTGACAAAAATGTTAACAAGACATTGGTTTAATATTGCTTCATTCATTTTGGTCTTAATATTGTAAATTAAATTCAACAGGGTTCAAGCAAATTGCTGAATTTTCAGTGAAAGCTTCTAAACATTACTCCTAAATTCAAACATTTTTATAACCCAGTCCGCGTACTTCAATAAACAAACTCGACCAATAAACAAACAGCAACAACATTCTAAACCCAAACTAAAATCCATAGAGCAACATAAAAACGTTGAAAGTGGCAACACTGCGCGACGCGGCACGACGCGGCGGCGGCGCGACGCGGCTCGACGCTCGCCTCCCGTTATCAGCACCCACCACCCGGCGTTTGTCGCGTTTTATTTCAGACTACCTATAGCCTGTTTAAACTTCACACTCCCAAGCCTTTTAATGCTTGAGGTCAAGTCAACATGCTTTGTAACATGTTTTCGGAAAGTGACGCGTTTCGCATGTTTTATGGCGCGATTTTTGGGTTATCTATGGCTTGCGGTGGTTTAGTGCTGTTCTATTTTTGAAATTGATGGTTTGGCTTTTGTTTTTTTATTGTTTTATGGTGATGTAAGGATTCTTAGCTTTTCATGAACCTGTAATTGGTGATCGAAGTCGGTACCTTAGAAATTGATAAGGTAAAAAATAAGTTTTGGAGTTCTGTGTTATCGCTTACCACTAGCGAGGCCTGAATAATTATATACCCTACTTTTATGTAAATTGTACTTTACATGACCACACATATTATTAAAACTAGAGTGGTAGGTATCTATTGACTACAAACCACTCTTAAAGTTGAGGCCTAAATGCCGCAAAACATAAAGGTATACAGACAGACAGATAGAAATGTTACAATTGCTAAGTGCCTGTCTCAATAGTGTGGTGTGACATTACATTTATGCAGTATTACATACACCTACATGGGTATTGGACATTAACAAACTTATATTTTACAGAATAAATATATATTGAAAATTTACATATAATTACAGTTTACGATTATTTTTCATCTGGCCTTTTTTTTATTAGAATACGATTACGACTGCAGGATTTGTTTGCTACATTGGAAACCTTAATAGAGTTTAGATCATAGCTAGACAGCGGTATTCTTCTATTATATACGCCTGTCAATCAGGATAATAATTATATAGTAGCTTCAAGAACTCAATTGAATAAACAAACATTATAAGTAGACCCATTTATTTAATCTCAAAAGCTTCATAAGTTTCATATTCAAATCAAAACACTGCGATCGCATAGATTATGTATGCAACCATAGACACGTCATCCCATAATAATCTCGCCTTTTATACGACCACAGATTATAAATAGGATTCTGTCATGTATACTGGACAGCAAATTGCTGTATAAAACGCCACTTATGGCATGATATGGACCCTAATTAAACAGTAAGTAGCCTTATCTTAGAAATACGAGACGACGACGTTTAGCACTATCTATCGTTATGACAAAAAGAAACCAACATAATCTGCGTGCACATCTCTCCCATTAAAGAAAAATAATCATAGACTATAATAATATTTCAGTGGTATGTCGTAATTAGCTTATTAATTTAGTTTTATCTAGCGAACCCTTTCCAATATTTTATATCAGATATAGTTTCGTATTGCTTTTTATTATTTTGTTTTACGGTTTTGCAACTCAATAAAAATAATCAAGATGTCGTCTAGATATAACAGCGGTTATTTGTTATATTTAAATTGTCATTGTGTCCTTCTTGGCAAAAATTCACTCAAAGAAAATTTGACAGGACCAATTAATTTGTTTCTAGCTTAGCACATGTTGATCTTAGCAATGTCCCAAAATGATCAATCGCAAAGGCATTATAGTACCTACAATATATTCACATGACAAAAGCCAGACAAGACATCCTAAAAAAGAAACGAATAAGTTTTTCACGAGAACTCGCCATATCTCTGTAATCGGCGCTCTTAAGGCAATCCTTATCCCATTTACGTGTCTCCCATTACCATTAAAATCTGAACTTATCTCGCTCAATAAAAACGTGAACCGGTTCAATATATAAATAATATACAGAACAATAACGGCTGGTAATTAGGCAATAAATTCTTCAAGCAGACTTGAGAGATATTAAGAAAAAGGCAACGTTTGATTTGTTTGTGGCTGACTATGTGCTGTGTGTGTCCGTTTGTTGCTGCGATACGATACCGGTAAGAAAGGAATTTGGGCGTGAGTAAATGTTTGAGCTAGCAGGTCACCTTCTTGTGTCTAGATCCCTGAAGTCTTTAACTGTCTTCTGATAACTATCTCCCTCATACACATACATTCAATCTATGATATTTCCCAAACTCTGCCGAATCCTTTGCAATTGCAATCCTGCTATCAACCTTGCTAACTAGCTAAGTTCTTTATTGCCACATAAGTTCACTTAAGCTAATTCTATTAAAGCTCGTGCCGACATGAGACCAGAACAGCCTTACATAAAAGCTCTCCAAACTCTCAAACAACTAAATAAAAGCTTATAAAAAAACGTATCGTATCTTACAATGTACATTCCATCCCGAAATCTCGCGATAAGACCGCATTCAGTTTTATATTTACCGTGAGATAAGGGCCTGCCTGCGAATCGATTAGCTCACTCTAACAAACGATGCCTATCTGTACGTCTGGTCATCCGCTTAGCGTTAAAAATAACCAGCATCATAATCTTGCGGGATATTTTCTTTACATTTGTATTGAATAGGAGGAAGATTTTCAGTTTCTGTTGTAAGGTTGGCTGTTGTCAAAAATATCTTGTCTACTCTTTCTCTATGGTTTGATAAAACGTTTCTGTCAATTTCAAGTGCGAATTATTTCCCGCGTAAGGTTTTTCATCGGAGAATGTGCATCGAAAAATTGTTCTTTCCATTTAATTTAATTACAAGTTTGGTCATTTGTGACTATTGCTGACTGCTAAAGCTATTTAAAAACAATTAGTTCAACAGTTTGGCGACACACCACGCATTTTCCTTAGGTACTTTACGTCCTTAAGTTAAGTGGCTCGCGGGTTGCTAGCCTTAAATAAATAGCCGCAAGTTATCAAGCCAGCCATTTGACCGTCAAATTCACATTCCCTTCAACTTGGCATTTCAGATAGATCGGCCACCCACGTCCGTCAGATAGCACAGGACACACTCGGCGATAGGTTCGGGCGCACTCGGGTCGCGTCGGGCGGCTTCGGCCCCGCTCGTAGATGTCCGCGATTATGCCCACGCGCACACAGATTGAAGTGTGGAAATTTGTTGCTTTGTCATATTCAGAGATTTAGATACTCGATACGGACAAGTTATAGCGAATTGTTTGTGAATATTGTTTTAGAGATAATATTAATAGAGACAATGTTTCTTGAAATGAACTGCGGCGAAACCCATCTGACTGTGCGGCAACATAAGTCAACTACAAATTGATTTCGACTTAGCTATAAAAGGTACTCGGCTATGAGATATGATTGCTGAGATATGCTGTCCACCCGGATTTTAGAAGAAGGACTAGACTTGCTCTGCGACTTTGCCTGCTGTAAAGCTTTTTATACGAGAACTAACTCCTGCCCGCAACTTCGTTTGCGTGGAAGTCGTAATAGACACCACAACAAACTCACCAACTTATTTCTCCAGACCAAGGTTTATTTTTTTTACATAATAATAATTCTTTAATTCAGATAACTAAGATCCAAAGTGTTAGTAATTACAATAATGACTTAAGACTATTGTTAGTAAAGTGACACAATATTGGTGATTCTTATTTATTGATCACCGTCCTTACCATTTTCTTAAAAACTGGAGAAGTAATATCCTCCCCTATTATTTTGAGGATGCTGTTGCTAGTTCCTCGTACTCTGCTTAGTAGAGATGCAGTTTTTTTGCGAATCACCTCATGAAAACCATCGGTTCGATTCTGCACAAACATCTCTGAAACACTACAAAAGCGAGGCCTTCGCAACAGCATCCTAAAAATATTATTATACTGGACGCGCAGCGCGTCCATCGCTCTTTTGGCATACGCGACCCACAGGTTTCCCGTGTAGAAACTTTGGCAGTATGCCTTAAAAAGGGTGATTTTGACATCTACACCACATCGGGAGAACCTGCGTGCCAGCATATTACCTCTGAGCGATAGCGCCCTGCGCTCCCTTTCAATGTCTACATTGTCCTTAAGGTCGGCGGTGAGGAAGTGCCCGAGGTACTTGAAAGAATCTACCTTATTTAGTTTCGAGCCACTGAACATAATGTCAGGTATAATTTCAGGGGCCTTAAAGACCATGTATTTACATTTCATCACAGATATGTATGTATCTATATATTAGTATTTATTCTTGTATTTTATAGTCATTTCCGAGCTATCTATCCCGTATGTTGCACCTGCCATGGTATATCTCTGCATCACCCTAAGGTTGACTGGTAGAAAATGCCTCAGGCATTAAGTCCGCCTTTGTACAGTATTTTTTTACTTGTGCATAAAGTTTTAATAAATAAACAAACTGCAGTTTTTTTTTTTGGATTTTTAGCGTTTACCATTACAAACATACAAGAAATCAAATCTTTTCCCTTTATAAGTAATATCATTAGTTGAGATAAATACCTTCAAGACTTCTCTAGTTATCAAGCCAGGTACTTCTCTGGGCATCGATGTCAATCAATGGAAGATTACATAGTAACACTTTCCCCTTTATAATTCTAGATTGTCCACTTTAACATTCAGTACCTGCCACACTATTACATTTATCTCCTACGTTCACAAGAACACTATCAATGTCCAAAATATCTAGATATTAATTCTCAGCTGCACTACGTGTGCAGGTTAACGAAAGTTCCCCACTATGAGGGGTGGAATAGGGGTACAAGGGGATAGAAGGGGGGGCGATAGCGATCGCCTATTGGCCGATACACCAGATTTATGCGGTCTATCTGTACAGTCTTAATTTACGGTTAGCTTGTGCCTGGATTGTCATAACTTTTGGAAAAAATCTAGGAAATGGTTTAATTTATGTGGCTAAATAATTTTAAATCAATGTCTTTGGATACTGGGTTACAAGATTCGATATTACGTTAAGATTCCACGAGTTTTAATTTGAAAGAGCTTTCTTTTATAATTGGACTTAGTAGGTTACTGTCAACTCAACCAGCATCATCGTACTGCTAGGCAAATGTAGTCTGAGTTTTATCAGCCATTATAACCGTTAGGAGCATTAATCCCGGAAAAACAACATGCAAAAATTATGCATTTCCATTATCTGACCGTAAACCGTAAACGTGAAAACTTACGACTAGAGCCGAGTAGGTATACGCGATTCGGCGTCACCGACCGACTGCAGCAGCACACACCCGATTCAGCGTCACCGACCCGAGCGTGACGGTTCAATTTCGTTCACTGTTCAGAAAGTGCGCCTAAAGAAGATTTCAGTATAAAAAGAAAATCTAGAAACGCTCTCTTCGCACATAACAACCAAGACAACTACACCAAATCGATTTTCTCATACCATCATACGAGTACTCTCGACAAATAAATCAAACATAACCTAGAGATCGAGCAGTCTAGACCAGCCTTATCTGAACACGTGTTGCCCATTCCAGATGCCTTAGATACGGGGCTTTTAGCCAGAGATAGGGGCCACTCGGCAACCATCACACTCGATCTTGTACTCGTTAAAAATAAACGCGAGTGGCCGATATGAGGCTATTTACATGCTGTATGAGGGAGCTTGTGTGCTGATTGGTTGTGAGCTGGATGTGCAGACTGGTGGTTGGTGAACGTGATTTTTTGTATCGCCAAAAGAGCTGATTACCGACATAATAAAACTAATAAAATAAAAATTGTTTATTTCGTAACCATAATAGAAAAACACATTAGTGATTGGAGCCTCCTTGTAAGCAAAAAATGCCTGTATTACGAGACTCCGCTCTTTCACAGCAAGGTAATCATACAAAATAAAAAATAAATAAATGTGTGTGTGTGTGTGTTTGTAAATGTTTAAGTATAATTTAAATAAATAAGTAATAATAATAACTACATGAATAACTATAAGCAACATAACAGTATCTTCTGGAATGTGTTTATTTTTTTATGTGTGGAATTTATCCTGTGTCGTAACCGAAAGTGACTGTCGCGCACAAACGGGATCGTTTACAATAATTATGACGTACTCGTGCGATTAGTCAATTCACGATCTCGCGCGGCAATCGGTTTCGGTTAGGACACCGCCTTATAATTTTAGTTTTTTTTTATAAGCACTTGTGAAAATTCAAAACTAAATTTTTTTCAAAAAGTCATAAAAGCTGGGAAAAGCAAAATTTTTGTCAAAGTTTCCAGCCATCTATTGTTTTAAGACCACCGACACTGCAGCTTTTTCCTCTCTATCATTAAAGTGGAACTCATATCCACAACCTTCCGAGATTTTAACTATAATTAATAATAATAATATAATAATATGAGACAACATCCACACAAGGTTTTCAGGTCCCGAACTAGGTAGAGCCTGTACTACGGTAACCTGATGACTAATATACATACGTATATACATATACACACCCAGACACAGGTCAAACAGACATGTTCATGCACACAAATGTTTGACTTGTCCGGGGATCGAACCCGGGACCAGCGGCTCAGAAGGCAGTGAAAATTAATGCCACCACTGCTCCTTAATAAAACATTAAGGAGCAGTGGTGGCCCAGTGGTAACGGCCGCGACTTACGAGTTGTAGGTCGTAGGTACAGACGGGTTTCACTTTGAGTAAATTACTTCAACACCACTGCTCTCAAAACGTAGAAGGAAAACATCGTGAGGAAACCGGCAAGTCTTAGAACCAAACATTCAAAGACATGTGACATCTACCAACCCGCACTGGGCCCGCGTGGTGGATTACGGCCCTCTCCCTCTCACTGAGAGGAGGCCTGTGTCCCAGCAGTGGGAACATTATAGGCTGATTATTTTTTTATAATTTAGAAACTATTTCAAAATGTTCAATCTTTAAGAAGTAATACGTTTAAGAGAACTAAAATGAAATCGATTACTTAACCTACTATGATATACTAGGCTACTAGGCTCTATACGGAGAGGGAATTGGCTTTCGATCTTTCATGATAACGCTTACGTATTATGCAGTACCTATTGCTACATTTAAACTTGATATTATTGTTATCTTTTAAGTCCATATTTTATCGATATGCTTGATACATATTTAATGATAACTAAATAGCGGGGAAATGGCTGAATCAAGAACATTCTTCGATCGGATTCTTGAAACGATTAGATACAGCAGCTCTTCTGCACTTTGCAGAATATTTCGATTGAAAAGCGACACGATTTCAAACTAAATCTACTGTGATCTCTTGATCAAAAATCGTAGAGGAAAATGGAAACAAACTTTAAAAAAAGCTCTTGGTTATTGCATGTACTTTTGAAAGCTATTGAGGTGACTATACACTTACCTATCTATCTAGCTTTACTACTTAATGTTTCCTTGTCCCTAAACAACACCTCATGTAGCTTTTAAAATACGATTGACGTGCAAAAGTGTTTGTACAAACCTACTTGCAGAAATAAAATCATTTATCATTTAACAGGGTTACAAAACATTATCAAAAACCTCATTTTTCAATGAAATACTTAGCTGAAAATGTGACAGTATAGTATGATAATTCAGTTACCATAGTTTATTATCAAAACAGATAAGTATTGGGTGTGCCCGGCAAGCCCGTTTATACCGTGCCGCGATATGGATGCATGCTTAATTAATATATACAGGCCTACTTTGTTTACGTTCTAATTATGTTTGAGCCCTGTAACGGGTTAAAAATGGAACTCAATTGTGTGAGAACTATAAATGGTAAGTATGTAACTCGTATGAGGTCTGCCAAAAAGCTCTACGACTTTTCTTTATGCTACGTTGAAAGCAGGGGTAAAAATCTTGAATAATATCAAGAACGGGTTCGTGCCGCTAGCTATAATCATTATGTAAGAAGTGAATCCTAACTAGATGGTAGAAGCAAGCAAACATACAGAGTTAAATGTTCTTACGGTCGCATTTTTTCTCAAGTATTTAGGTGTACTATTTTAATAGTTATAGCCCTTTCCTTGTCTCAATATATTTAACTAACATCCATCATTTAATTCGGCCAAATCCTGCACGTACATATAAATTGGCTGGCCAGGCCGGCTTGATACGCAAATCTATTAGCTGAGACCAGGGCCGCAGACGTGGACAATGCCTAGATGTGTATCTAGGCACCCACGCCTTGCTTTGTAACCTCTGTGAGCTTTAATACGCTTCCAGATACTAAATATTGTGGAGGATGCTGTGCGCATATGTGGCTATGTCAAAGGATTCCGTTAGTGTATACGATGCTTTAGCATACCGTCAGTAATAGAATATATTATATAATGTGGCGTACGTTATGGCGGTGAGACGATAATTAAGAATATGCTGTCGAATCGAGAGCTACGAAGTTTCTTAGCTGTTCTTTTCCATAGGTACCTACTACGCTTTGGAATGGGCAACTAGCTTCATCTTTCCGACTGACCGACCCCTGACATTTCAAAAGTGTCTGTAATTGGTTTATTTTCAATAAATGCTTTGAGTTTGAGTATGACTGATCCTGTAGGTGCCTAGTCGGTTAAAAATAAGGCTTTGTCTTTTTTAATGAACATGCAGATGGATGTAGAATAAGGTAGATTTTAGCCAGAAATTGAAATACACTAGGAATCAACAGACTTTCCAGGTGCATCTCACGTTATACTATTAAAACATAGACTACCTTTCTCTTTTTAGGACTCCTCGTCAAAAGTATACCAATTTTTTTAATCAATTCATCAGGAACATGTTCAAGCACACTCTAATTCATACGTACATCACCAGATCACCTCACCTTTCATGGTCTTTCTCGATAACAAAGGAACTATCCGCGGTTTTCGAGCCAAAACAAAATAAACATCCAACGCAGTTTCTGACAACTCAACTTCCGTCTGATTGATCGTCACACATACGCATCAAGTATGTATAAAGCCTGAAAATAAGGTGCGTTGACACGCCACTCACGTCACGCGTCACGCATGACAATGCGTGTCAGTTGCGTGCTTCGATAGCGTGATAAGCGTGATAGTGAACACGCGATGCGTACAACCTTGCTGAAAAAGTGATAGCGCGGGCCCTTTTGACAGTGGTGGAAGCCACGAGATGAAGAAATTAAATTTCTGAAAATGGGCTGCCTGTTATCAATCACTCATTAGGCCTGAAACATTCGTGGAGGTCTGGCCGGCTTGGGCGGAGCACCGCCGCGTCCTCGTGGAGGCGATTGGCGGTGGCGATCTCTCGCGTCCGGCCCTGATCCAGGTCATGGTACGGAGCGAGAGCGCATGGGAAGCCGTCACCTCCTTCTGCGAAGCAGTAATGCTCGCGAAGGACGAGGCGGAACGCGCGGTGAGAGGCATAATTCGCGCTCTCACGCCCCTAGCCGCCGCAGGAGACTCCCTGGGCTTCGGGAACCCCAAGCCGATTCCCGGCCACCGTAGGCGCGGGCTTGCGGACGGCGAGCAATGGGTAGCTCGCCGTCCGATAAGGATCGACGGCGCGTTGTGTTCCGCACGCGCTTTCAAGAGATGTCAGCAGCAATGACGGGGTCCGCTAGGGCCGATGCCTGTCAGGGTTGCGGGAAAGCCCGAAAGGGTTACCGTGGCCCCTGGCACAGGCAACTGAAGGAACACGGGTGGGTTTTCGTCAGTAAGAGTCTGACACGCCCTCCCGCTCCGCCCAGAGCGGGAGAAGTTATTTGATGCTTTCCCACCCTCAACAAAAAAAGAAAATGCCTGAAATATTATAGTATAATTCTAGCTAGGTGAGTATTCATAAGCTTTGGATTTAATGAAAAACACAAATAAAAAAGAAAATCAACCAAGCTCTCTCTTAGTTGTTTTTTATACGCCACTAATATTATTATAAATGTTGCTACCATGTTTACATGTTGACCAAACTTGTAAATTGTTTACTGAAGTTTGTAAAAGAAATGATCTACAAAATTAAAAACCCAATCTGTCTAGTAGTCTTTTCCCAACTACCAGTTGGGGTCAACTGATGCAGCTGAATACCAGTATTTGACATGAAGCTACTGCCTATATGCACTCCACAATCCAGTTACTGGATAATATGATACCCCTTGGTAAGACTGGTTGTCAGACTTTCGGGCTTCTGACGACCCGTAACGACTGTCAAAGATCCACGAATGACAGCCGGGACCAGCGGCTTAAGAGCGTTTATACCGTATGAGTGGCAACGTCGCAATTTAGTGTCATATTTCGTGGTTTTCAATTTTTATCATTTAATCGGAGCTATATTTTAAAAATCTGTTTAATTAACTTTTTAGAATTACGTGAAAGTGTTTAAAAAGTAAGTAGCCGTAATGCTTACAGTTAATTTACAATGAAAATAACGCCCTGCAAGTTTCCAATGTATTCTTTGCATATAAATAGAACTGTAAACGCAACGATTTCTTACCTTTTACACAGTTTTCACATAATTCTAAAAAGTTAATTAAACAGATTTTTAAAATATAGCTCCAATTAAATGATAAAAATTGAAAACTACGATATATGACACTAAATTGCGACGTTGCCACTCATAAGGTATAAACGCTCTTAACGTGCTTCCCGAGGCTTGAAAATATCTACAAAATACTTATACATAATTAGAAAAAAAGTCAAAGTTAAACTCACGGCTTGCAGATAGATGGTCCGATATTGAACGATTTCATTTCATAAGCTTTTCTTTTAACTTGGACCATTCGGAAAACTGCTCATATTTCTCTGTCATCAAAGAAATCTTATTAAACGAGTTTCAGATGTAAATACGAATAGTTTTTAGTTTCATCGCGCTATAACATTAGTTTAGAAACGGCATCAGCAGTAATATATCACGTCAACATATTTTGTAGTCCGATGACATCTTAATTTGGTAATAAGATTAATTTTATCGTTTTATTAATATTTAATATTAGCTTGGAATTATTTTTATTGAGGTCAGAGTGTAGTAAATAATTTAAGTGTTGATTTATAAACTGTTATAACTTCATTGATACTTGACACCTTAACATTTTTTAATGTAGACCTCCCCTGAAGATCATTCAAATAAATAATTTGAGATATTTTCCTCTTAATTAAAAACGACTGAGTCATTTGTCTGTGGTCACGCTGTTGAATATGAGATTAGAGGTTTGATGCTCTGAGTGGAAAAGTGGGATTTGGTAGGTGTATAGTTCTCATTAGATGCTGAGTTTAGAATTGCGAGCAAATGGTAGTCTGTTCATTTTCACACACATACACTTTCGAATTATAAATGCGAGCCCATTTACAACCCCCCGAAATGAAGCTTGAATGCAAACTTGGACAGCCCTAAATGCTTGATAAATATGAACCCGCCGATGCCTCCAAACCCACATTCAAGAAATCTCCCTCAACTGACAAACAACTACCGCAGAATGCATCAAAACATACTTTACATTCAAATAGCCTCAATTTTCATACTTTCCCCACCCTGACTGAATATTTCACGTAACCAATAAAATGTGTCACGAATAGTGTGCGTTGATAAACGCAGGTACTTTTATTGACACAGAGGACGCAGTGCGTGTCGATAGAGATCTATTTCCAGTTCCTCATGCCTTGGGATGAGGACAGAGTGTGGAGCGACGTGGGTGCTAAGGATGACGCAGCTATACCAAACGTAATTCATCGTCCACTGTGAAATGACCACAGACAGATCAATCTGAAAGGACGAACTAGCGCCAAATCAGTCTGACCTAAAAAAAAAAAATGTATTACCTTTTGTTGTACAAAAACACTTATCTAAACACCACGTAGCGTCACAACTAAGGAAATAGTGTTTTCGATGAACTCTGGCACCCAAAGTAAGATTTAACTTGTGTTTAGGGTGCCAAAAGATCTGATCGTATGTGGACACATACACGAAACAATCTCATCAGTTTTAAAGAATTGCTTTAGCGGTGTTTTTGAAGCGAATACACATAGATCTTGAGACCATATAAGCCACACACACTCGTAGTTCGGATTTGGTTAGATCACACGGATCTGCATGAAGAAAGAACTGAACTGTCTATTGTACGCTGGCCGACACGTCAAGCAGTGATCTGCGGCATAGTAGCAAAAAGCGATGAGCACAATAGTTAGTCTCAAACGGTCCTATCAGTTGCACTCATAGGCGATCGTCATTGTTTTAGCCATAGTACCGCCCACCCGCAGAAACATCTCGCGATGCACTGTGGCCTCCTAGTCGCGCCCGCTACCGCTCTATTCACCGCACGTCCACGCTGGTCGAGGCCTTATGTCTATACGGCTAATGTAAAGGTGACATTATGTGACAGGGTGCAAACTTTGACGTAGTTGTGTGTCGTGTTGGTTGTTTTTTGAGGGTAGTTTAAAGTTTGGAAGTGGGTCCTTACTTTAAGTAGTTATTGAAGCAGATTCCTACTTCTATGTTCTATGTTATTGGTCTGGTTTCCGCACTTAGTCCTTCAGTGGACCATTGTGCGTGAGCCATGTCGGCCGTCGGTGGTTATTCCAACCAGCCCACCTCCCTCCAGAAGCTGATTAGGTCTCCTGGTCTATTAAGAACATCTGTGTAAGATCTGGGTGTCCCGAGGGTTTTTGACCTAATTTGGGCGACGCCTGTGCACTCGAAGAGCACATGCGCGACAGTTTCGTCAGCCTCCATGCAAGCCCTGCATAGAGGACTGTCCGTTATGCCTATTGTGTGAAAGTGTTTGTTTAGCGAGCAGTGTCCCGTGATGGTCCCCGTCACCAAGCGCATGCCTTTCCTGTCCAGGCGTAGCAACCGCCTGGTTAGGTTGCCGTCTAGTGATGGCATGGCAGATTCCTACTTATTATGGGTATTTTTAATAACATCAGTTGCTAAAGCACCATTTCGTAGCGTTCTAAATGAATGTGGTATAGGTAGATTGAAAAGCCCTGGGGGTCTACTCTCTAAGCACGAAATCCGTAGTTTCGGCCGAAGTTACGGGCGATTGCTACTCCTTGTCACCTTTTTTTTTGAGGGTGGAAAATCATCAAAAACCCACCCGTGTTCCTTCAGTTGCCTGTGCCAGGGGCCACGGTATCCCTCTCGAACTTTCCCGCAACCCTAGCAGGCATCGGCCCTAGCGGACCCCGTCATTGATGCTGACATCTACTACTACTCCTTGTCACCTACGGACACAAGATTAATTCGAGACCCGAACTAAAAATGATAGACAACCACTTGACAGTTACCCTAACTCCCGATGTGTTATTGCCAGTCCGAAAAATTTATTTAATCGATTTAGGGTTAATTCCGAAGTATCGAACTACTTAGAGATTAGGCCTCCTGGATCAGGTGAGGGAGACGAGATGATTAGTCAAAGGTAGGTTACATACATAAAAAATGGTTATAATGATAATTATGTTAACATACATATTACTTATATCCATCCGAGGGAAAACTTTTGCTAGCTATATCTGAGCTACAGGATTTTGTTGTTTTTTACCAACCAAAGACTATAGCCACAGATTATTAAATAGTTACTACTACGAGTATAGCTTTAAAAAAAACTAGAACCCAATATTTGTATTTTTTTTAAAGCCATGTGTAAACGCTGTTAATGTTACTAAACCACTATAAACCATTTAAATCCAAGTGTTACCACCATCAAACTGACCATCCATTTTGTTTTCAGGTAAGTACAACAACAAACGGACGAGATAAACAACGCCATGTAAGGTAACGTGGGGTTCTTCGTCAACTCGACACGAGAGACTGATCACACGTGTGTCCAGTTGGTGAAACTTTAAATTAGTACTAATTATTTTTTCGTCATTTCGACATGCCAAAGTTTCTATGTATGTCCACATAGTGAAATTTAAAATAAATTACTTTTATGTTTTCGTCAACTGGACACACGTTCACATTTTACCCGAATTCATAACAAAGTACAGTCACGCAGATAATTTTTTTGAATCAGAATTATCATTGTCCTCTAAATGTCCTACTGCTAGGCACGGGTAATTTTGTAATTATTCACCATTTATGAATTTATAAAGATTGTATTTTTAACACCGATAGTGTTCGAAAGTCACTATTACCATGTTACTATGCTTGTCTATAATCTTCAACATGGAACCAGTTTTATTACACTCTTTTGTATTCCCGGCGGCCGGCGACTTAAAATGACGTAGTCTGCTCTAATTGGTTGAAGCAGGTAATAAATCCCAACCCGGTAACCCTTTGGTCATAATTCGTTATCAGTTTACTTCGTTTGGTGTGTGCATTAAGTGCAGTATTTGTGCCATTTAAAAGTGACGTGGATTTTAATATAGGTAAGTATTCAGTAAGTTTTAGATTTAACAACGTATTTTTTTAAATTATTTTAATTTAGCTATGCCGCGGTATTTAATTCCTTATAAAAAAAACTTGTTTATTGTTTCATGTAAAGACAAATATGTCTATAGAAGAAGTCGCAGGCCCATCATTGGCAAACAGAAATACATTTTCATTCATAACTTCCCAAAGAAATCAACCAATTTTATTAAAAGATGGATACAAATATGTACACCTAAGAAAAAATAAAGATAAATCTTCAATGTGGCGTTGTTCGAAAAAGTCAACTTGTCGAGCTATGATCAAATTAAATTTCAATAACACCACTATATTAAAAACAACTGATCATAATCATGAGGGTGATATAACGAATAACGAGATTCTAATGAATTTAAATGATTGTGAGGATCAAGTAAAGCATAATCTAGCTGCTTCTGTTCCAAGTCTATACTTTGACACTATTGAGCGAATGGAAGAAAAAGGACTACATTTAGTTGCAAATATCCCACGTTTCCAAAGTGTGAAAAATAAACTATATAGAAAAAGGAACAAATCATTGGGCGTTCAACGCATTTCATTCAATAATATAGCCGAAACAATTGTACCTGAGCAGTTTCAAGATATCTTGCTTGCGGATCGCATCGGAGATCAACGTATTCTCGTTTTTGCCCACCACAACATGAGAGAGATTGTTGCAAACTCTAAAAGATTCTTCTGTGATGGAACGTTTAAAACATGCGTTAGAAAGTTCCATCAGCTATTCACAATTCATGTCGATATTGGAAGTACGGAATATCATACAAATATTATTCCCACTATTTATGCTTTGCTGCCCAATAGAACAGTTGAAAGTTACAAAACATTATTTTGTTTAATTAAAAGCCAAATACCGGAGTGGAACCCAGAAACCATCACATGTGATTTTGAAAAGCCTCTTATTCAAGCTTTGCAATATGAATTTCCGAATATAAAAATTGTGGGATGCTATACTCATTTCAAGAGATGTCTGTGGAGAAAAGCAGAAATGTTGCGACTAACAAAGTCTAAATTGGGAAAAGATCACGTGAAGAGATGTTGTACATTGCCACTTTTACCGATTGACGCACAACCAGATGCCTGGTTATATATCATGGCGGAATGCTTAAACACTGAAGATGCAACAACATTTAACGACTATTTTATCAAAACGTGGCTGGATGATAATTCTGATTATGCAAACACATACAACTGTTATAAAGAACATCATCGCACTAATAATTCTGTAGAGGCATGGAATGCCAGAATAGCCAAAAAATTAAAACGGAAACCAAATATAGTACAGTTCCTGGTCGCGATCAAAAGAGACATGAATGATTTTTGGCGCCAGGTAATGATGGACGGACCTATATCAAGAAAAAAAATGGAAACTATCAGAATGAACACTATGATCGCAGACACTGTTAGAGAGTTTGAATCAAGAGAAATTAGCATCGGTCACTGTATCGAAAAATTGAAGTAAATAAAAATATCTTTATATTGTTAGGAAAAATTATATTCTATATTTTATTGTTGATTGTATTGATCTCTATATTATCTTAGTCTAGTCTTAGTAAAATGATTGTGATACTATTAGTTTAATTATTATTACTGTAATACTCTTTTTTCTAAATGCCATATATTATTGTTACAGAGTTGTGTGGAATGATTATTATTGTTTGTAAAATTATCTATTATTGTTATCTCATAAGTATGCACTATTGATGACTATTTTGTTTGATATTTTATTTTGTGCCACCTATACCTACTCAAGATTGAATGTTTCGACTCCGCTCTCATATAAACTTTACTGCAAACTGCAACTAGTAGGTACATTTAAGTTTGTATAGGAGTGGAGTGTATCGTTCAATATTAAAAAAGTCATTGAGTTCAAGCTTTAAAAAGAAAAAAATATATTTTTCTAAGTTAAGTTATTTGATATTTCTGTGATGATTTTAAATTATTAGGTATATTTAGAATGTTTAGATCTAGCTAAGTATGCTTGCCTTTATATTAACAAATCCTCTAATAAATATTTGATTGTTACACATTTCTTTTATTTAAAGGCGAACGGCAGGGTTGTATGGGAGTTTCGTACCCTAATAAAATATCGTGTTTTGCGATATTTTATGTTTTAATTGGTAGACAATACGATAGGCAAACCCTTTTAAAATTCTTAGATTTTTAGATGTTAGGACCTAAAAGTTATAACCAGTTTTATTTTTGAGGTTATGTCCCAATAAATATTATTACGTGTAGGCACATTAACATTGATTTGGTGAATAAGGATATGTTCTAGGGTGCTTTAGGAGAGACCTTTTTGAGTGTGGGTAAATAAAACAACTTGGTTTTTGTAGTCTTAACACCACAATCCAAAACAAGCAAATAACTGAACAGAAATTCGGAAACATTTTCCTAGCCTGTCAATAAAATAATTGCCAATACAAAAAAAAAAAACGTAGATGGCGAAAATAATTCCTATCATTAAATAGTTAATTATTAAGATTGTATGCAATAATTATTCATTCAATGGTATAATTTGTAATTGATTAGTTATATTTACTGTCATTTCTATTTTTAAATAATTATTTATCATTTTGAGCCTCGTGATATTTGACAAATGGCAACTTCTAAAAACATAACTACGTTTAGTTGCGTTTAGTTTAAGATTATATTACGTTTAATTACTTAAATATTTAAATTGATATAATTAATTAATCCGGGCTTCTAAAAATACTAACGTTACATAAGAATGAATGGTTTAGTAGCCTTAATAAGTGGTACAAATTCTATCTCAGAACAACTAAAAAAGTATGTTGTACGAATTCTGCCGTTCGCCTTTTTACCCTGACTGTACCTTTTTTTGGAAAAAACCTAGGTGTGTTCAGTTGACGAAAACATAAAAGTAATTTATTTTAAATTTCACTATGTGGACATACATAGAAACCTTGACATGTCGAAATGACGAAAAAATAATTAGTACTAATTTAAAGTTTCACCAACTGGACACACGTGTGATCAGTCTCTCGTGTCGAGTTGACGAAGAACCCGTAACGTGCATATTAACCGACCATTCTGCATAATGCAGCCGAACTGGACAAGTGCCTAACGACTATAAAATGCGTTTTAAATTCACGTCGGCCAATAGTCGGGGAATACTCCTTACAGCATAATGTAACATTAATCCTTGAGGTCCATTCAATTTTAACAGTATAACCGACGCATAAAAACGTGGGGTGGAAAGCCGAAATAAATATCGATTCATAACTAGGGTTACCAGATCAAGAATTGGTTTTAAGATTTTTGTAACGGCCATTTGAATAGGTAACTTTCGTATGGAATTTAGAACATTTGTTTTAAATACCTACCTGCCTGGAATTTTAATCTGAAATGCTTATTATTATTTTTTTTTAATACGTTTACGGTTCTAAATCAAAGTAGGTAGGTATATAATATATTTAAATTAAAATCACTTGTAATTATAAGTTTAAATAAAAGTAGGTATAGCTGTTCGATTTCATTTAGTAAGTTTTTGTGTCGCTTCGCGATCAAAAACATCAAAATCTAATAAATCAATAAAAAATAACCGTAAACCCTATCCATAACACAATACAATCTGGAATCGAGTAAAAAGTAAGGGTGACCACACATCGTGTATCGCGGCGGAATACCGTGCGGCTGTCCGTTTATTGTCATTCGCGATATCGCGGCGACGATCGCGAATTTCGATTCGTAAGCGAAGACAGGTCACCGCGGTGTAATGATACCATCAGTCAAAACTTGGCTTTATAATAGATGGAACGAGGATAAGCCTGTCGTTTAATGTAGTAAGTGACAAAGTGAATTAAAATTGAACTCTGTCGGTCTATTCTGTAAAAATTCAACCGTGAAAATTTTACTGAAGTGAGCTTGAAGTGAACGGTCATCCCACCTGACGCTAGGTCTTGACAGCTCGCTTCAAACTTATTTCACCTAAGTTTTCACGGTGAGATTTTAACAGAATAACACATGTCTATTCTAAGTAATTTTCATGAAGCATCGAGTATAGGTACTAAAGGTCATTTAATCAAAGACTAGTTGTCGTTCACGAGTTGAAATTCTCGTGAACAATATTTTGAAGAACAAAATACAGGGTTGGGTCCGTTTGCAATGTAGCAAGGTAACGCGTCATTTCTGTTGCACCTGACTACTTGAGGAACCGCCTCCATCAAGGCAAATCAATGAATTTTCTTGCCTTTAAACATAAATATTATGAAAATTAACGTAGGATTTATCCAGCCAATACCTACGTTCGTTTAATCTCCCAATAAACTTTTCAATAAACATGTAGGTATATTTTTTTTAAACATAGAAATTTCTTAGTTTTCCTATTTCAACAACTTAGCATATTCTATTAATTCGTTAATAGATTGACTTTAACGTTATAGGTGTAATAATGTCTCCGACCATCAATCAATTAGAGGCAAACGCGTTAACGTAATTACAATGCCACGTTCTACTAAATCAATAAATATTATACATTCATCACCAATCAATTACTTGATATCCAATCGAAGGAACCATCTTTTCGACCATATTAACAACGCTATAAAAACTCAAGTCGTTTCGAGTATAACATTAATTCCTTATGTTTAAATTATGTACATATGATTTAAATTAAATCATCTCCTATGTAAGATACAATCTAGTTAATAAATAGCGGTTTATATTAATATTTATAGAAGTAAATAAATACGTAATTAAATTGTATAGTGACAATGAAGTAAGTTTTATGTTGTTTAAGGATTTTGCCGCATTTTGGGGACTAACTTCAGGATTTAAACTAGTTTTCTTGAGTTTTTTTGGGAATTCCACCGCGTCAAACCAAAACTGCTCCCAAAGCGGTGAAGGAAAATATCGTAAGGAAACTTCGAAGACCGACACGAAGCGACCGACCGACATGTTCTATAACCAAAAATTCGAAGACATGTGACATCTACCAACCCGCACTGGGCCCGCCCAGCTGGTGCTGTACGCTGTGTGCTGGTGGTGGTGGTGGCTGGTGCCCGCGTGGTGGATTACGGCCCAATCCCTCTTACAGAGAGGAGGCCTATGTCCCAGCAGTGGGAACATTATAGGCTGATGAGGAAACCAAAGCAAAATTAAGTGTATCTAAAGTAATTAACGATCCATCATAATCTATAAGAAGTAGGTACCTAAACCACCCAGTGTGTCCAAACCTTTATACTTCATTACATCAAATTTCTACGCATAGATAACAACTGACATCTTTGGTCTCTGGCACTGACACATCAAGCAATGGACAAAATTGTCGGCAATATGTATGCTTGAATATGAGGCTTTTGATAACGTTGGATGTGTATACTTGTCTTTTTTTTATTATTTTTTTTATTTGTAATGTGCGTTTTGTTTGTGCAGAATAAACATTTTTTCTTTCTTTTCTTTCTTTCTTTCTAACTGTCCCAAGTTCCGGAAAACTGAATCTGAAAACTTAACGATCAAAACAAAAGTAGTCAAGCATTTTTAACAGGTCTGTAACACATCAACTCGCACGCACATCGCGCAATACATTTGCCAACAATCTCTTCGCCACAACTCAGCATGGACGCCCCTAATTGCCCTCGCGAAATATCGTTGACATCCCTACTCCAAACCCAAACCAAGCCAAGGGATTTTAAACCTTATGTCGTTAAGATAGTGTTTATATAGACGGTGTAGAAACTTCAAAGTGTCTTTCTGGATATTTATTCGTTGTATGGCCTAAGATATTTATAGTGAGGTGGCATTGTGCAGATTTGTTGTCGATTTGCTAGGTTTGTGCGTTTTTAAACGCCATTCGTTGCGGATTTATTTGATGTTGCGGTTTTTAACGTGTTTCTATGTTGGTGGTGCGGTTTATATAATATATAATGTTGGCTATGAATGATTGAGTTTGTTGTAAGTTATTAAAAGGTCCCTGAAAAGGGGTTATTTCTTGACATTTGTAGATTGATTGTCTATCATGATTTTCTTTTTGCTACTTGAGGAAATTTCTTGTTTTTATTAGAATATTTGGTATGCTGCATGCTGTCTCAAACCAGGCCAAGGCTTCCTAAATGCCTCACATTTATGTTACTTAACTGTAAAATATTAATGAAAAAATCAATAGTCACCGCATTTCGTAGCGTCTTCTGATATGAATCAAATTATGCATCTTATCTCTTGTAGAAATTTCGTAGATATCTGCCTTAACGAAGATCATTTTGAAATCCGAAATTCCTGATACTTATCTTCTGATACATAAACATTTTATTGTGTAAAATGTATGCAAGGGTGTAAAAAATGAAAGTTAATCAGATACGACGGTTTCAAAAGCACGGCTTTTCTAGCCAGCTGAATCAAAATCAAAAGTCATTTATTGAAACTAGGCTGAGAATCAGCACTTTTTGACGTCAAATTACTTATGACAGTCCCCCGAAACGCCTGAGTAACAAGCTACCGTGTGTGCCATAAGTTGAAGCTACAATTTAAGTGTTTCTTAAACAGTGTTTAGACAATGCTTCATTTTATTGTAAGTATGCCACAGGAAAGAAACTTGCATCTTGTAAATGAGGCTTTAGACACGGTCAAAAATGGACGATTTTTTTTTGGAATTTTTAACCTTGGGGTAACTTTTATTGAAGGTTAAAAGTTATGTTTAATGTCTAGTCTTATTTAAATCGATATATTCTTTTATAACGATTTTTTTTTTAACATTGCCCCATACTAGGAATTTCTCCTGTATTGTGGGTGCGTTTACAAACATTTAAACTCACATATACAAACAGCCAGACCCGGAACAACTACTTGTAGGTCATACAGATATTTGTTCCGTGCGGGAATCGAACCCGCGACACGCAGCGCAGCAGTCAATCGCTTAACCACTCCGCCAACCGCGCCGATAAAAAAAAATATAATAAAAAAAAATAAGAATGAAAAAAACAAAATAAGAATAATATATTTATTTTAAAAGTCATAAATACATTAGCTGACATTTCTCACTATCGAAATAAATACATTATACTTAATAAACTGAGGACGTCATTCGTGACATTTTAGAAATCTATAACCTAATAATACCTACACTATTTTTTTTTTTATTATGCTCTAGTGATGCGCCTTCTCGTGCCAAGCCTTGGTCTATAAATTACCTCCAATGTCATAAAATAAGAATAAGCAGATAAAGCGAATTAATTTGAAAACCAATGCCATCCCTCATTTTAACGCCGCGCCGCCGCCGCCGACCTGTTGAAAGAACTCAAGGCGGTTATGTTGATATAAGTATTTAAAATTCTAACAGTAAAGGATTAAAAGTGATATAAACAACAATTATATTATTAAACATAAATTAGCTTATCTAAATATCAATCTAACGCGATAAGTGAGAATCGGCACAAGCGGGACCTGTCCAGAAACTTATTTGCAAGCCATCGAATAGAGTTATTGCTTTATCAAATGTCATGATCATAATAAAATCCGTATTTTTAGACGTAACTTTGAACATTTGTATTAATTATTTGGATAATAATCAGGTGTCGACGTTTTTCATATTAATTACGGGCTTAATTTAATTATTTAACTGAATTACGTATTTTAAGTGAACTTATAAAGTTATTGCATAAGGTTTTAATATAGGACCCATTTAATCTACATAGCTTCGAACTTTTATTTTGATTTAAAAAAGTGTCAGTTTCTTGCTCGTTCTTCTCCATATGTAACAACTACGCTTTGAAATAGGCAACTAGATTAAACTTTCTGAGTGACCGACTTCTTGACAGTTCAAAAGTGCCTATATTTAGTAGATATAATTGAAATAAATGCTTTGAGTTTTAGTTTCAGTTTAATAAACGTAGAAAAATAAAATCCAATGATAATAATAATGCAATTGATAATTACCAACTTGAACAGAAAATATCGAAATAACTAATAGAATCAATAAGCAAACAACACAGACTAAAAACCGACCATTAAAAAAGCAAACGCTAGTGATGGGCGATCGCACAAGACTCGATCGATTACAAATCGCCTATCGATGCTCGATACGGCGGATTCCCGCGGAATTGCACAATTTCCCGCGTCGAGTCGACAAGGCTGGCTAATGAGAGCGTGGATACCAGTACCATTGTTTACAGATGCGATCGCGGTGTTATCTCAGCTATTTTTGTACGGTAGCCATGTTTTACTTATCTCTATACTTTCGTATACGATGTTCGTCGATTGTTCCCTTGTTTTTCGTCAGCGCGATCTCGTTATTGTTTCGCGATGTTTGATATTAATCAATGTAGGATTTGGAGGGCTGTGTAATTATTTGGATTGTTTTAATACGTATGATCGCGATAGAGATTATGAACAAATGATCGTTAGCATAATAAACACGGCGTAACGGGACGTCTACTTTTAAAACTTTCATATCTGTGATTTATTGTAACATAACAAGGGCGGTAATTCCTAAAAAAAAGTGGTCCCGTCATATTATAACGGCCGTCATGAAAATCTGTCATTTTCACAATTATTTGACATTAGGGTGACAAGAAACACTCTGTATTTGGACAGACGTTATTGTGTGACTCTTCACCGCTTTTTTCGGAAACCAAAGGTTCAGTTTGTATGTTCTACTGTTAGCTAGAGATTATTCCATTTAATTATATCTCACCCTTCAATACCCCGTAACTGGACAGCCACACTCAATAAACTATTATATCCATGTAAGAACATAGTTATAATAAAACCGTAAATTTTAAAATACAGGCAATAACTAAACAGGTGCTGAATAAAGCACGAAGCAAATTAGGGCGGGCGAGATGACGCGATAAGGCGTCGGTCGCGCGTCACAGCGGTGACACAAATCGCGCGTTGATCGCGCGTCAATCGTGTCGCATAACGAACCGAGTATTGTATGCAAACGCCCGCGTTGATATGTCCTAACTCAGATATAGAATCTTTTACATACCATAATAATGTAACGTTTATTTACTTAGCATTGTTTGCATTTTATCTTGTCGATTTTTTTTTAATAACTGCATACCGTTTATTGATTTAAAATAATTGTATTGCTATAAATGATAAAACATCAGCAGGAGCCTCAAAAAACAATACTGATAGAAAGAAAAAAGTGGTACAATATCCGCGATTTGCGTGCAAAATTCTTATTATCAATTTTTCCGCAATCACCCATATTATAAGGTCCATTGTGCGGCCGCGATAGCCCCAGGCTTCGGCTCAAACTGATCCTTTCCTAAACCGTCCCTCCAGCCTTGTAATCCTTTGCTAACAATTGAAATTCGACTCTACAAGCGTTCATACTTGCGCTCATAATCGCTCGCTCCATTCCAACTTATATGACGTTCCGTCATTACGGCTGGCTGGCTTTTCCCGCGTAACCGCCAGTTTGACCAGCGCTAAACCGGATTATATGTGCCTTTTTCATAAGGTTCCTATTTGAGTAGAAGGTTGAGGTCCTATAAGGCATTTGTTCCGCGGCTATGCTGGCGCTATCGGCATCACCTTAATGATGTCTCGATGGTGGATAGCCATTGTGTTGGATGTAAATTTGTAGCCGTCGGCGCGGGTAATGATGTGAGAACAAACTGAGATCCCGATAGCCAGATCTGGATCGCTTTCGGCCCACTGTGCAAGGGATTGTATTCAACTTTCGGCGCTCAAACTCAGCCCGTGCGATCTCATTGTTGTTTTATTTTTTCAAATGTTGAATAAGCTTTGTTTTTTTTTAATGTCCACTGTCTTGTAAATCATAAAGTGTATCGAAGTTTCGATCGTTTTGCTTCGGATTTATTTGAACGTGAAAGAAAAACCCCAACTAATATTGTTTTAGACGTTTTGTTAAAAGGGGTATGGGGTATAAAATAGTTGGACCTTTCAACAAAAACTGATGTGCACACGCCATTATTAAGGTCCCTAAACCTTTTCGTACTATTAGGTACACACAACGCAACTTAACAAACAAAACATTTCAAATTCAAAATGTCTGCGGGAAAATGGCGACCATGATGGCGTCATTAGCACAGTTATCGCACTATTTTGTCGAATAGACAAAATTTTCAGTCTTTCAACGTGCGTCGGCGTTATGAAAGCGATGTAAATGATGTTTTGAGGAAAACACGATAAATAATAAACCCACTAAAATGAGGTTGATGAAAAACGACACGAGCGATGCGGGTTATTAATTTTGGAGGGAAATTAGACCGCCATTTTGTAAGGGTAGTGTTGTGACCTAATAGGATAATGTTAAGTAGACCGGCTTAGAAACAAGTCGTTATAAAGGATAACACCATTATAGTTAATTATTTTTTGTCTCACTCGATTTGTGTTATCTTTAATACGCTAAGAGCACAGAGCATCCACCTTGTCGTAGGCGCAGTTAATTTATTCTAGATATTAACAGTTTTACAGTCCTTAGCATTCCACACTGAAATTGTTAAAATTCCTTATACAATCATTATACCACTCGTGAACTTTTGGTAAACGTTACATTGCAAATTACTTTTCGGTTAAGAACAATACAAATCTGCTTTTAATTAAGCTTGATATGATGACAGTAATATAAAAAAACGAAAATGAGTTTTTTTATTGCAGCCTAAATCCAAAATGCATAACTCCCTGTTTTACACAATAATATCTTGACAACATTCAAATAAGGTTTGGTATATTTGAAAGCGAAAATCTTAAGTCATTAAGCTGCTAGCATTTTAATAACATCCTTAATGAGCCGATATCATATTTATAAAATTAGTAAAACATGGAACTATTTTAATACGTACATACAGAATACCGATCATTCCTTCGGCTGGCACTTAACCAGCATTATCTAAATATAGTAAACCCAAACATAAAACAGAACATCTGCTTAAAACATTTTTAATCACAAAATTTATTATCCCACGTAAACATAGCAAAGGAATCCACAATTAAGTCACTCGACTACGAAAACACGCCATAACATCTTTATCGGGGTTGAATCGATTCTTTTTTCTTTTAAATCGACTAAATACAATCTGTATCGAGCTTGGCGCCGGCCGATCTGTTTTTATCGTTGTATTATCGAAGACTAATGCACTGGCCGAGATAACGCGGACATAAGAGCGGGAGCCGATAAACTCGGTGTGGCCATGTTAAAAATAGTTTACACGCTTAGTTTGTTGTCTGGTAGGGTTATTGGTTTAGTATTGTAATGGATGCTCGTGTTGTTGAAGCAATCAAATTTTATGAGTGAAAATATGCAATAAAGAATCATAATTTTTTTAAGCAAGTGTAATAAATGTGACGTCTGTCAAATAGCAAATGTTATGAATTCGTTTAAACGAGAACCTGTGAATTCGTAAAGATTATACCAAAATGGAATTTCATTCCGCATTAATATGCTTACCTAATTGGATTCACTTGACTACCTATTCTAAAAAATAAAACAAAGAAGTCTCGATATTATCGTATTTTATACCAATTATATCACACTATACACAGCCCTATTCCAGAGTTACCACTTACAAATTTTCTAAATTCAAATCCCGGTTATCGTTCGAAACGAATACGTCTTCCTTATTTAAATTGTCATTACGAACTCTTTCGTTCGGCATTTATCGGCCGCGGCCGGCTCGGGGAGATGGCAATAATAAAAATTATCTATACAAATGGGCCTGGATTACTCGGCGACATAAATTTCCACTCGCCCAATGAGAGCTGCTACAAAAGATAAAGGGTCAACGATTTTTAGAGCTGTGTTTTTGTTTAATTTTTAAGTCGGTTGGTTATTTGTGTTTCTCTATTAGGTGCAGCGCTAGCATGACCTGCAGAAGTTGAATTTCAAAGTTTGTCTGATGGGGGAAGGGGAGAATCTTACTATGATAACTAAACCATTACAGAAAGAAATAAATTCTATCAGCTTATTAAAACTAACAATATGTGCATCGTTTTTAATTCTTCTTCACCATAACTTACTTTTTCAGCAATTCCAGGATTTCATTTCAATGACCAAGTATAATAAGTAATTACCAAAGAGTAGTTTCTTTTAATAGTAACGTATGGTTGTTAAAAAAATCCTGGCTTACTAGTTGGTGCCAAAATAAATACTCACTATGTTTTACCAACAATAAATGTCGAGTTGTGCACAGTTCCATTCCTATCCCGTAAAACATGTGATTGCCAAAGAATAGAGAAATATTTTAAAGTCCAATCCTGTTAAAAAGTGTAAAAAAGCTGAGATTCGGCCAGCTCGTCGGTATCGGGTGCTCACTGTGCTCAGCGAGACACCGTCACAGAGTTATTCGACAAAAATGCTAATTTTCAAATCTCCAACGCGTTCGCCCGCCCGCGATCCAAACGACACCGCACACTTTTTATTATAAGAAACAAACCGATTTTTATCCCTTTACCCCTTTGCGCACACAACACTACTCTTTATTTTTTTTAAACGGCAATTTGAGCAGTAATTTGACGCAATCGCCGATAAAAGTCACGTTATTCGATTAACATCGTATAAGTATTCGATCGCAATCGCAAGTTTTCTTTAATTATATAATTTACATTGTGGGGCCCGTATCGATTCCATCTCTCGGGCCTCGCTAGCAATTTCAAAGATACCGGATACCGATTAAACGTGAATTTATTAAAAAAATAAATACCGCCGCGTCCTCGTGCGTCGCTTTCTCGCATTTATGAAACAGCTGTAAAAAATATTATGTCGCGTTGATAACAGAGCTGGACAAGTTTATGCGATTTATTCATGAATTCAATTGATTTCTTTCGATTTATCTGGGATCTGTTATTGTCCGGTTGTGCTTGGATACACAGACGTATGTTATGAAGGGTGTCAGGTAATAAAGTGTCATAAAAACCGTGTATAAGTTCATGAAAATTGTAGTAGTCCTAAGAACATCGGTATTAGATTGTTGCGCGATCCATCAAACGCTCGTTAACACGTTCTCGGGCGTCGAGTCTCGGCCGAGTATTTTTTTTTTCAAACCAGTTGGGGCTAGTGTTGGGCGCCTGTTTTTGTGAGTGGATCGATTGTCGGTAGTAATTGGTATGGGAGTAGCCGATGTTAAACATGATGTTTGACGGTGGACCCGAGTTAATTATTTTCGTGTCGTAGGCGTGCTGCGACCGCTAGATCCTATCGACATCGAGATTGTGCTGTAATACAAAAAGGAAATGGATCGGTTTGACATGACTGCTTCTCTGTAACAATGCTTTGTTAGTTTAAATTTAATTCGTTTTCTTTTATTACGTATAGGCCCGTCGCCGTCGCACTGTCATGTTCACATGAATAAAATACAGACGGTACGTCCACTGAATGCAAATAAAGTAAAATCAAGATCACTCGATGCTAGCAGTTATAAATTGTGCTTTTATTTTTCTCAGTTGGCAATAACTATCTTGAATCTTTTGCGGAAGACCGTTATCGTGTGCATCTGTTTCGCGGAATGTCGCGGACTCAAATCAAATTACGCATTCGAAATTCGAACGGCGGAATCAAAGGCCAGGCTGTTGATATCGCCGCGTGCGCAATCGACATATTAATATTCGATCTATAGGCGTCTCGATGTTCTCGATTCGTATAATTAAAATCGAGATCGATCCGATTGGACGTCGGATTCCGTCACGTTATTCATCATAAGTACCGCCTACTTTTGACGCCTCCAGCAATGCGTGGACGCAACTTTTAAGCTGTTTATTTATGTCTATTATCACTTTATCATCAATTTCGCGGTGTATTACCAGCATTGTTATTAAAAAGTGTGTATTCAAATTATATTATAATCTGGTCCGCCGTAATCCTGAGTTATTAATCAAAACGTGGCACACGTGGAGTTATGGGGGGACATATTATGAAATCGCATGTGTTTTTACTGAAGGCGCGGTGGGGGGGTCGACTCGTGAGCCCGTGCAACGTATCGTCGCGTTTTGCATAGATTTAAAAACTCGATAGTTATGCAAATGTCGAGACTGCCGTGTTTACTTGTTTCTGAGTTACGGCGTGCCACGGTAATAGACCCGCGCCTATCAGAATTAGACTTTTTTGTGTGTTAAAGAGTTTTTTAATGTTTCTGCGACTGCAGATTGCATGTCGAGACGACATACGAGTGGTATATTAGAAAATTGAAATTGTTTACATGTACGACGTTGAAAGATTTGCAAGAATCGTAGGGCACAAAGTTATCGTTGTGGGAAATTCCTTCTTGCTTCGTTGAAGGTGATTTTTAAGCTTCAGAATTTGAGTGGCCGTAGAGTTTCTTGTCAGCTCTCCTCCATAGTTAAATGGTTTGAGTTTGAAGGGCGAGTGTCATAGTCATAAATGGATCACCCGTTACTATCTACACAAGTTATAACTACTCTTAAGTGCTTGCTTAATTGACAAGGTAATAGTTTAATAAAAATGTAGGTTATTAGGTAAATGGTTCTAATTTTCATCTTGATATCAAAAGTAACATAACATATTATCATGCTTGTGTTCTCGGTAGGTAAGGCAGAGGTGCACTTATAATACACCTACATTTCGCCAATATCAAAAGTAACAAAACTACGTACCTACGTGTATGTTTCAGAATGTCAACTAGTTACGAGTGTGGTGCATAAATCTAATTAATTACTCCATAGGTTTACTCCCATAGTAATCAAGGAATCATTCAGTGGCCTGGTCCTGGTATTATTTTATAATAAACATAACTACCAACTATATTTTTGCGCTGGCAATCATTATTATGTGAAATGTCATGCGGATTATTAATGTCATTCGTATGTAACATTTAAAAAACAATTAACATTTCTTACTGTAGAACGACTAGCACGTTGCATTGTTTGGTATGCTAATCTATTGGTATAATTTAGGTAGTAACTAAGAGTAAACGTTTGTTTTTGAGTTTAGGTTCTAAATTCAGACTAGATGTTTGTTACGCTTTCACACTAAAACGACTGAACGGATTTAGATGAAATTTTGCACATAGGTAGATCATGACCTGATTAGGACAAAGGATACTTTTTATTCCGATATTCTCACGGGATCGAGACGTATGCGGGTGAAACCGCGGGGCGCAGCTAAATCAATAAAAATGTTGCCCCAAAGAAAAGTATGTTAGTCTGACAGCAAAAATAAGAGTTAGAACTCAGGATGAGCTGCCAATGAGCTTGATTTGTAGCGATAAGATCACTTCTTATCGTAATAATGGGATATAAAACCGTAATCTACAACTGTGGGTGTACGACAGAGCACCTCTATCTACCTGTTTAAAGAATCCAGGGTATGTGATCTTCTGGTCCAGAAAATTAAGTAAAAAAGTTACCATTACAAAAAATGCTTCCTGAGGCACGTCAATGTCTTCAAACGGTCACCCATCCAAGGTCTCTCCGCACCCCATAATACCATGGTTCTAGCAGGACCATTCTGCAACATTACAAAGAAACGTAACACATTTTATTACAATCTGAATGTCAAAAGAACTCATGATAAAAAACAAAGAAAGCAAAAGAAGCAATTACTTGTGAAATGTTTAATTTCCTCAGTCATATCTACATTCGATCGAGGGTACTTACTTGTGTTTTTAAATACGCACAGCTCGTGAGGATAGAAAGTGTAAAGATGGATGAGGCATTTTTTTTTAAATGTGTTTGCTCTTTACTCTAGTCTAGGTCAGTGGTGACAGAGACAGAATCGACGGTGTAGTGAGCTTACCCAGAAGAAGCCTGTTCACTCTCGCTTTGAAGAGATTAGGGTTGTATGCGTTTTGCATTTCGTCATTTTACTTTTGCTCTGAAGTGACAAAGGCGTAAGTTCTACTATGACCGTTTGATATTGATGGCTAAGAGAAGAGTAGCATGGTGATATTTATTTCCTGAAGGGGCAGGCAGAAGTGTACAGCACACCCAAATTTCGCTACTCATGTAATAAGAGCCGCCTTTTGCCATTATTAGCATACCCCAAAGAGTAGAGTAGAGTCTGTCCATTCTGAAACTTATGTATTTGCAAATAAAGATTTCTGTCAACACGTCAGGTGATTCTATTATTTTTAATCTTCCCATTTTTTTTGTTAATTAAGGTCCTTCAAATTAAAATTAGGGAAGTAAACTATACATCAGTGAACAACGATACCGTTACTCATTTCTGACAGTGTTTAAAGCCTTAAATGGAGCCCTAAGGGCTTAATATCAGCTCTAAATGCGAGGCACTTAAAGTTGGTCAGCTATAATTCTGTATGTAAAGTTAACGCTACCGACTTATAAATTGACTGGCAATTAGGCCTCATAATAAACCCCTAAGGTGGTACTGTTTTTCTAATTAAATAATGAAGTTTCCAAATCCTTATTTTGTGTTACATAACGTCCAAAGTCAGCCTTAAATCTTTCCTTTTCTGGGACTTTAGCCTCCTCTCTATGAGAGGGAGTAGGCCGTTATCCACTACACGGGCCCAGTGCGGGTTGGTGTATGTCACAACTCACATGTCTTAAATTTTTGGTTCTAGGCGCGGCGGTTTCCTCAATAATAATATGTTTTCCTTCACCGTTTTTAGAGCAGTGGAGATGCCCACGGCCAATTCTCAGACTTAGTGTAAATACGATTAATCAACCTAAATGCAACTTATTTAGATTTACGCATCCAAAAAACTGCAGATGTGAAAGTGAGATGAACAAATCGTTTGGTCGATAACATGTTAGCTCCAAAGTACCTACACAAGATTGTTAATAATGTTAAACTTTAATGACTCGGATACGTGTCGAAACAACTTTGATCTGCCAGATAGATTGTTAATAAATATTTTTATCTACTATCTATGTATAGTAGGTATATATTTTATATCTTATCAGTTAAATGTAAAGTTATGAAAACTCGTATATGAGCTGTTAGAAGAGTATAGGGCGAATAGTAGTAAATTTGGAAATCTTTGGATAATTAGTACAGATGATTTCTCGATTTGAAAAAATCTATATGAAATACCCACCTATTAGCCTTCCTAAAACCTTTTGGCACAGGCTGATTACTGTCTCTAAAGGCGTTGGCATATTGTCCAGTGTTGCCAAAATACCACATCAAATCTACCAAACTGCCTCCTCACACATGTGGCAACACCTCATGAATATTAAATCCTACATCAATCATACACGGAGGTTGAGATTTCGCTATACGATTACAAGCACTCGTTTGCCGGCAAGGGTTGCTTTGACGATATTTAGTTAGCACGTAAAACTGGGTTAATTAAAGTGTGTAATTAATATTGTATAAACGTGTACTTTACGTACTTGAGTTCCGAGTGTTTATAATCTTTTTTTTAACGGAAGAATTGTATGTAATTGCCAGTAGGACTTTTAATAGGACTTTGACCTCTTTGGAAGCCATCAATAGACTACATGATGAATGCTTTCAACTTTTTAAAGAATTAGAAAAAATATGGATATGGTAATTCAATTTAACTCAATGCAACGTTAAACACAACTGCTTCTTTAATAATCTTACAATCTGAAGCGACTTGCACAAAATTCTCCAAGAAACCATAAACCAATTTCTACGGAAGAACTGGATATTTTTTCCTCAAGCAGCACCGAAGATAACGAACTAAGCGTGGCAACATTTATCGCGGTCTCATACCAACATCGCGGCTGTACGTTACTGTTATCGCTGGCCGCGTGGACATCTAGATTTATTCGTCATGAGGCAGGACGTGGACACCACAAGGAAATGTTTATCTACTACGTACTACGCTTACTTACCAACGTTTTTGCTCGACACGTCTCCATTGCAATGCAACTAAACTTTTTGTTAGATGCTATGTTTGGATGGTAATTAATTGATGGCAACGATAATGGCTACTTAAAATAACTTTTTTTATGGTAACAAGTAAATATAACGTTATTACATCCTCTATTCATTCAATTAGCATCATGCATGAATATTTTTGGTGTTTTAGAAGAATTCTCGTCTCTACGGCTTATCATTAGCTTTCTGATCAATATTAGTTAAATTAACCTTGTACGTAGTCACACCAGATGATCATACATGTTCAAGGAAAATAACATCATCTCTGTCGTATTTCAATGCGGGTACTTCAGCGCAAAAGCATATCTTCTACTAAGGTCTAGCCATTCCTTTCAACAAATCAACCAGGCAAAATATCGTATCGTAAGCGAAACGGACACTTGTCTCACAGTCAGGCTCAGCACAGAATAGGGCGTAACGATAGCGGAATCGAACCAGCGATATGTTAATGCGCGTCCGATCGTGACGCACGACGTTCATCCTGCCGGACACTTGCTGAAGATCACCACCTTGATACGTACTTGAGAATATTTTTTATGTGTAAATAGCGTGGCTGTGAGTCGTTGGAAATCGTATTCAATGTTTGTTATGGTTTTGTAAAGTAATGAGGCGGAATGGGGTTAGATGCTGTATTGCTTAATATAGGGCTCTTTACTAGCTTACTAGTAACTTTAACGTTTTTTTTTACTGACTCGTCGGTCTAGTGAGCGCAAGCAATTACGAGACCCTGGGTTCGATTCCCGGGTCGGGTAAAGTGTTGTTAGGTTTTTCCATCTGGAATTTCACAGAAGCAGCCCGGAGTCCTGAATGTGTGCCCGGTTGACCAGTAGGCTCGCCCCGTGTTTCATGGGACTTACGCACAACTGACGAAATGTGGGTGTACTATAGGTGCAGCTCTGCCTAATCCTTCGGGGATTACAGACGTGATGATGATGTTATGTCAGGACCATTACTTTTTTTTAGTATAGCACTGACTTCATAAAAAAAAAATTGAACCGGCTTCCTCTCTATAAAAACTTTTACTCTATATCACTGTTTGCACCTGGCATTGCACCTCCAACCAATCTAAAGCAATAAAAATAAAATACCCGAAATTCATTTACAAAATATTTTAATGAAACTTTAAGCAGTCAAGATTTGTACCAATATCAGATTTCAGTCTACAATCTAGCAAAGCGTTATTCTATCTGGCTTCCAAGAACAAAAAACTTGACAACAATACATAGTTTGGAAACTTATCTGTGGGTATCGCAAAACGAGTTACTTACAGAACATCAGCTCCATTCAATTCATTCCCACTGTTAGTATTAAACACCTATGATATTATCGTGCAGTCCACACGCATGATAGATGTACACACTCCCTAGCACAACAAACACAAATAAATCAAGATGTGTGGAACGATAATCTCGTCCGACTTTGTCACTCAACTCTTTGTTAGTAACTTTTTAGTAGCTTTTTTTACTCTCAATCTGGCAACATTGGTAATGGCGGTCATAATGTTGTGTAGTGACGTTAAGATGACATGTTTAAAAAAAATAGTTTTTGGTTTAGATGAAAAGATTGCTTTTCTTAAGATTTTTGTCTAAGTTGATTGACATTTTAATCATAGTAGTTTTATTCGAAGCTCGAAGTGTATGAGCATTAATCGTTGTTCCATAGGGTAGCGTAGGAGAATACCATCACTTAGGTACTTACGTTAGGTTTAAAAAGTAAGTAAGGTTAAGATCAATTCGATCTCACTCAAAAGTTCTTATTATTTTTTTTAAGAATTAGCAATCTCAGCTTTTCACGAAGGTGTAGGTACTGTATGTAGTCTCAAATTCACAATCATTTTCAACATTTTGTTTTAGTCACTTGTGATATGCCCATTTACTGAAGAAGCTGTAATGAACAGCAGTAAAGTTTCGAAATACTGTTGTTCATTTTCAGCTCCTGAAAATTAAACTTTTCTGCTACACTGACGCTACCACTACCGCCATCTAGCGACCTAAAACAAAGTTACCGTCTCATTAATGATTCTAAGGAAAAGGACAGTTCGTCGTTATAGAACGAGATCTTAATAATACTTAGACGTACACTAACATTCACTTACTCAGTTTTTATCTCACGTTATCGGACAAGCGGCTCATTTCAAGGTGTATGTTCGGTCGCATGGCGTATGATGACCACAACCATTGGTTGACGAGCGAGTTCTGGTGTTTTGGGGAAGGTTCATATATGTTGCAGGATACCTAAAATATTAGATTTTGTGCACAGTAGGCTCCTAGAAATTCCAGACGAAAAATTCCAATACTTAACACTTCGCCCGACCCGGGAATCGATTCTAGGATCTCATGAACAAACAGCATAGCTAGACAGTAGTTAACAAAATATGTAGGTACCTAATAAGTTATGCGAAGTTACTTGATGAACTTTTCAATGTGAAGATTACCACGACATATGAAGGACTCGACAAAGTCAGAACGTAAATTATTCTACCGTTCACTTACGCTATATGTATACAAATACCTAAACAAATATTTAATGAACGTCCATATTTATTTATTTTACTATCTCGAGATAGTCTTGAGTGCACAGTGATTACGGTGAGTTATCAATCGAGATATGATTCGTGGCCCGTGGTAGCGGGGACCTAGGTGATCGCTCACGGGCGTCAGAATCACAGATTTGTATCAGCGCGATTGTGACGCCACTGATGCACGACTATTTTAATTGGACTCTGATCTCAAACCAGATAAAACCTCAACAAGATGGCCGCTTTGTTTTTTTTCCTACGTATGAAGGCACGTGTATGACACTTGTCGGCCTTGTTACAACCAAACATTTAACATTTAATGAATTTAATTCTATGAATTTTCATACAAGAAAACGCAACATGCATTGTTCTCCTGCATTCGTGAGGCAACTTCGCAGTCAAAGGGTACACCTAATCTCACCAGCTCATTGTGAAGTTCTAGTCAAAACTATGCGGGCTAGCTTTCAACGAATACATGAGTCGCATGTTTCTCTCTTGTACGAACCCAATGACATGTTTATAAAGACAAAGGGCACAGATGTATATCATTTAACGAATCGACGTTCTGTTCGCAAGCGCTGCATAAACGACACCGAGTCACGCCATCTATCTGATTGTCCGGACAACCTTTCGCCAAGCCAACAATCACAAGCTTATAACTTATTTAGCGAAAAACAGAAGCTGGAGCGCGACTAACGAACCACGATAAGCTCGCGTTCGGTATGACGCTAACATTAAGCTGCCAGATAAAGGCAGTATTAGTCGGCCAATCGCGCGTCACCGAACAATCGTAATGACCAATCGGAACGCGCGCACACTAGGATAGCGTGACCCGAACGCAATCCGATCCGCGCAGTGTTCGTTACCGCGAGATGGCGGTCGGTGCGCGGCCGCACCAATCGTCGCGTCCATCTCGCTGTCGTGCCCATATAATGATCTTCACAGGGCCAGGAGAATGAAGTTGAGCCTCTCATTAATTGGCGTTTTGAGTCGAGATCGCTGCGCGAAAGATAGGTTAATTCCTCGCTCGGTAGAGATCGTTGTCGCTCAAAAAGGAAGGTGAGCGAGCGTTTTCTGGAAATCAGATCCAATTACAACGGTCTCCGTTAAGTTTTTGTTCTGTTTGGCCGCGGGCCCGCTCACGATATTGATGGACGAGCATTGGCTGTAATGACGGATCAACCGTCCTGGGTGCGCGAACTTAATCTCGTCCACATTTCTCGCATTTGTTAAGACGAGTGGCCGGCGCGCGCGCCCCACCCACGCGGCGACATTTACATAGCGCGGCCACGTCTCAATTAGGAGCGTTAATGTATGCCTCGACTCGCGAAGCTCCATCTGACTGACGTCGACAGATACGAGACGAAACGTGACGAGTAACGACTATCGCGAGACGTCGCTGCCAACTCACCATCGCACAGCTATTAACAACACTAATAGGAGCCGATATGGCGTGCATTCTTTTTGCTCCCACATTTTGCATTTAGGTGCGCACTTGTGCAGTCGAGATTCTAACTTATATTATTTTTGTTTTCAGGTGAGGACGAGGAATGGGGAAACGAGAGCGAGGCGATGCCGGGAGAACCTCGCACGCCAAGCTCAGAGGGCGAGCGGCCCGCGTCAAGCGGGGGCGCCTCGCCCGCCTCGGGGGGCTCGCCTGCCGCCTCGCCACCTCGCCTGCGCCTCAACACCAGCCTTGCAACAGACCCCGCGCTGGCCCCGCAGGCAACAACGCTCAAGCGTGAGCCACCCTCGCCGTCTCCGCCGCCGCCACCTGCGCCGCAAGCAAGAGACTACCTCGCCCTAACGGCAGCCGCCTTCCCAGGGCTATTTCCTGCCACTGGTCCTCCCGGCTACATATGCAAGCCGTGCGGAATTCGATACTCATCTCTCAGTACATTGCAAGCCCATCAAGAACATTACTGTTCAAACAGACTGCCTAAACCAGCAGAGCCGAATGCTACGGGCGACTCAGCTGTAGATGACTCCAGCAGTGAAGCAAAGACTCCTCGCCCTGCAGGCAAGCAATATGCTTGCACTTACTGCTCGTATAGTGCCGACAAGAAAGTTAGCTTGAACCGACACATGAGGATGCACTCCTCTTCCCCGGTCAGCAGTGGAACACCAGCGCCGACGCCGACATCTAACGGAGAAGTCACGGACGGGCCACCAGTACAGGACCGCTATTGTGCCGATTGCGATATTCGTTTTAGCTCTATCAAAACTTACCGAGCTCATAAACAACACTACTGCAGTACAAGGCAAGTTGTGAAACAGGCTTTAGCTGCGGCCCGGGGCGGCTCTGCGACGTCAGGGTCCGCGCCTCCCTCGCCTGGAGCCACGCCTCCAGCACAAAACCAGAATCAGTACGCACTCGCGTTACCCACTAATCCAATTCTAATAGTTCCGTACTCGTTATTACGGGGCGCCAGTACTCTACCAGGCACGACATTGCCTGACCCAGATACGCCATGTTTTCTGTTACCAAATGGAACATTCCAACCAATCAGTCGGGCACTGTCAAACATGAACGCGGAAGGAAAAGAAAATGAGGTTTTAAAATCAGCCAATCGGCCCCGGGATTCATCAAGAGATGGCGCGACCCCTCTGGATCTCAGTGTGCGACGATCGCCAGAGTCTGTGGTGACTGATGAGCATGAAAAAGAGAATAGACTTCGGTCTACGACTCCCGAGCAAATTGTATGCGCTCCTTCCCTACCAGGATCTCCAGGAACGCCATCTCCATCTCGACGTTCTTCGTCACCAAGCGCAGAAAGTTCACCAAAGCGACGGAGATTGAACTCTAGAGGCCCAACTCCAAAACCTCCGAGTGCACCGTCGCCTCCTGAAGAGAAATACACACCAATAGTTCCTCCCACGATTCTGCCTCCCGCTCTGGCGTTGCGTCTCGCATCAGAACTACCAGTTACAGCGGCATCTCCCCAAGTGCTTGTGAAGCAGGGAGTGTCTAAGTGTAAAGAGTGTAATATCGTGTTTTGTAAGTACGAGAACTACCGGATCCACAAACGACACTACTGCTCAGCGGGTGGGGGTGAGGAGCGCGCGAGTCCTGCGCCTCCGGAGCCTGGTCCACCGCCACAATACCGTCAGTTGATCTGCCTGGCGTGTGGGATTCACTTCAGTTCGCTTGACAACCTGACGACACATCAATCGTTTTACTGCACTAAGCGGGAGACTCGGTCTCCTCGAAGCGTGCCTGAGGCCCCGCGACCGACGTCGGGGTCGGAGGGTGGGTGGAAGTGTCCGTGCTGCGACGTGGTGTCGCCGACGGCGGCGGCGGCGCAGCGTCACATGGACGCGCACGCCGGAGTGAAGGCGTTCCGCTGCACCATCTGCCGGTACAGGGGCAACACGCTGAGAGGCATGCGAACGCATATACGCATGCACTTCAACAACAAGAAGCCTGCTGATTTACAGGTAAGTTCGGAAACACATTTCTTTATAAAAGTCTTATAACTTCAGCGAATAGTTTTTGCACCACATTTCCTAGTAAGAAATAGATGTTTGCCAATTTGTAACATAACATTAAAACCCTTCCGATAATTTCCAGTATTCCTCTCACAACAAAAGCCACCTAATAACCAACATCGATAACAGTATTAACCAAAACATCCGTATTTTCCAGGAAGAGAGCTACATCGCATGCGTTCTAGAAGAGGACAGTCGTGAGGCGACCTCCCCGAGTCCAGCAGTGGGTGGCGAGCGGGTCCACCGCTGCGGCAGCTGCGCCTACACCTCCACATACCGAGGCAACGTGGTACGACACGCTCGCCTCGTCCACGCTACAGACGAGCCCGAAGAAGAACAGACATCTCCTGTCCCTCCAACAGCCACAGTCGAAATCAAAAAGGAACCAGACACAGAACTCGAAGAAACCCCAAACTATTGCAAGTCTTGTGACATTTCGTTCAAGTACGTGAACACCTACAAGGCTCACAAGCAGTTCTATTGTACCGCTAATAATCAGGACGCAACGGCTAATAACAACGTGCCTACTCCCGCGAGGGTGACTGACACGCCTATACTATGAATTTGATTCTTAGGTCTTGGGCGTACTGATCTGTTACACGCGTGAGTTGCAGGTTATGTATCATAGTCGCTGATGTTTCATCAAAAATCTTGATTCAAATTTTAGGCTTGACTACCTACCTACTACTAGCGACATCTGTTATTCAGGAATTAAAGAGAGCGAACTGGATAAAGTTCATTATGATATCAGCTGGAATTTGAGATAATAGCCGTGACGTGAGATTTCATTCAAAAACCATTGTGAAAAAGATTGTGAAAGTTCAGCTGATATCAAAATGTACAGTCACCTGCACATTAGGTTATACGAAACTGTCAATTTTCTCCTAATGATTTTAAACCTTAAACGTTGAGAGTTAAGTTCAAAATCGAATGAGAAAATTTTACAGTTTGTGGTAACTTGACCCGCTGCTGTGTGTACTTTGAAAATATTGCTCGTAAAACATATAAATGCTGTTGCTTCACCGGAATTTCTTGTAATTATCCTAGAATAAGAATGTATCCTCTCGTTTTGAAATAAAATTAAATTAAATGTGCAATAAATTAATGATTATTAAATTAAACTTGTACTGCATATCATTGCCAAATCGATGTTTGAAATTTTCGATTCAATGTTAAATTATAAAACTATTAAAGGCAAGAATATAATGTTAGCTTGCGTTACGTCACGATATATAATGTAAAGTAATAAAACTTTGTATGTCATATTAAACATACAATAATGGCGTAACTGAAGCTAATTATTTGTTTTATCTTAACTCTTCAAAACTTTTGTGTACTCAAATGGGTATGTATGGACTCGTATGAGTACAAAAAGTAAAAAATTCTTAATATATTGGCTAATGTACATAAAAGCCCTCAATACTATAAGATTTTGTTACTCTGTTATTGTAAATTTCCTAGTTAAAAGTTAAACTTCATCTTTGTATTAGTATACGGTTAAAAAATATTACCAAAATTGTAAATATAATGTAAAGATATTACTAAATATTATTACCATTCGTTTTAAGTGATTGTTCGATTTTGTTGTTAATTTTTGTTTAATATTAAATAATAATTAGGCGAATTTATCTACTCCCTAAAGCAGGTGCTGATTCCATAATATGCGGTTTAATTCACCAGTGTCATTTTTACTAAAAAAAAAAATAATACAATTCTGCAATATTCAATTTTCTTTAGCGTGCTTGTCACTCGAAAATTTCTTTATTTTGTGATATAATCAAATTAATAATTAATTCGCTAAGAAATGGAGAAGGTTTTCTATGTAAACATGAAGTGATTTGTTGTCTACATCATTATGAATCAAGAATCAACACCAATGGGCTATAGCCATAATAAAATAAAATTAATGTTTTTCTCAAAAATCTTCTCCATAAACTTAGCACCCAAACAACTTTAAGTTTTCATTTTTGAAGTCCATAACAGTTATCACTTTAGTAACATTCACAACAATGCAAACATTTCGCAATTTAGAATGGTTTTTTTTTCTTTTTGTTAAACAGTGTAAAACTGGCTAACCACAGTATTTATCATTCCCCGAACTAAAAGTATCAAAACGTAAGTGTTATTAAAAAAATACTGTGTGCCCAGTATATATTGGAACGTGGCGAAAAATGGAAATAACATGAAAATTGTACTGTATTTGACAGATCGTTGACACTTGCCGTTGCACACAGCGCCACCGTGAAATGTCATGATATACTGAGCACGGAGTAAAATACCATGTTTTGTCAATGCCAAAGCATCGCTAGATTAATCGTAATTTGCATTTATAGTTATCTCATTAAATATAGTTGTAGATTAAGTGACTACAAGACTTGTTCCCTACGTATAATTATTGTAATTTGTGTAACTTTTATGTTTTGTCTGTCTGTAAAGGAATGAGTCTCGAATCAGTGTTGCGATTAAAAATATAGGTACAAAACAAAAATGTTGTCGATCTTCCATTATGACGTATTTAGTGGACAGTCGTCGGCAGAAGTGACTTTGTTATATATTTTTATTCCAAAGTTTAATTTAAACATTACAGTTCTATCATTATTGTCATGATTGAAATGACATTGTTGGTAATACTTCCCGAATACATAACGCAAAAATGCGATGGTATGGAAAGTTAATCATTTGAAATAATTTACACCATTTTTATTCACTAAAAGAGTCACTTCTGCAAACGAAATTTGAATCAGTAGTATAAACGTAAAAAATCATGACATTTTGTGTAAAAAGTAACGAAACACAGCATCTGATGTTATGTGCCATAACTGTGTTCTCAGTAAAAACATAGTTTTTAATGTAGGGGCGTCATCTCGAATAAAATCCTTATTTGTTTCGTATGTTTAGTGGATGCCTTGCATTATTTTATTTAAATTAAACCCAGCCGTTGAGCGAAAATTGTTTGTAATAGATAAAAGTATTTTTGTTTTTCTGCGTATCCGACGTAATCTCATTTAGAATTCCATAAATTATAATAACAAATAGGAAAATATCATGCTTTTCTTGATGGTAAAGTCAATTTATAACTACACTAAGTTAAGTTCCGTGATAAATCACCAGAGCTATATTTCGCTTTACATAGCCAGGAATAATAAATGCAACTGTTTATAAAATCATTTAAGGCATCCATTCTGTACCTACCAATGTTTAAAATGCAACATTATTATAATAAGACGTTGAATTAAAGTGATAATAACAATTAATGAAAAGTAAACTGATGTAGGCATACAATGATATTGTAAAAATACCGCCAGACAATAAATTATTTATCACATATTATTTATTATTTTTTATTTACACCATATACACACTCATATTAAAATTACCGGGAAATATTTTTAATTATACTGGTCACACTGTACATAATGTACCGAACCCCCTAATCATAGAGAGCGAAATGTGAACGCCGTCTATTGGTTATAAACGTGACTGCAAAGAGTAGGGTCCTGGATTCGATTCCCAGGCCGGACAGTATTGAATGGGTTCTTACAGCAGCCCGGAGTCTGAGTCCACATCATTAATTCTGAAATTATACATACATGTGAGAACGAAAGACGTGCATGTTAAAAGCGATCATACCATAAAAAACAATTAAAAAATATGAATAATTAAATTAAGCCGTGGCAGCTAAGAGATGACCAGTTCCTACTCACGGCCTATGCGTAGTATAGATCAGCGCCATTCAGCTCAACCATTTTGAAGGGGACTAAATGATGCAACACACACGCCACCATCAGCGAATCATTTGAGTGAGCATAACATAGGTACGCTCAGCCGCCAGCTGTGGGTACTACACACTTCTGCCTACCCCGTTGGGGAATACAGGTCTGATGATTGTTATTTCTTCAAAGATCTAAAAATAATTAAATCGCCTACAACAACAATACAACCCTACAATACCGCCCTCTACTTTACGCATTCAAGACCAAATGAATCGAATCCTTAAAATACAACTGCTAGCGCCATCTATGATGTGATATAAGAAATACTAGAGTTAAATACGTAGACAAAGTAGAGGGCAGTGTAAAATGGTAATAATTACGCAAAACTCACATTATTAGATAGGTACACTTTCATGCCCACTTCAAATTCTTCTACTGAGACAACGCAAACTACAACAATTAAAAAAAATTCATAACACAACATTCAACCCAAATACCGGTAAGCTGAGGAAATTAGGAAAGCGCTTCAACGAGGAAAGCCGGGAAGTGAAACGTAAACTTTTACTATTTTCTTGTTCGCCATTGGTGCCGATTCTCTTGTCACAAAATTCTCTAAACTAGACTAAAAATCACCAAAATTTAGTTTATTCCTGTCAAACGACGATTTCCCATTCTGAAATTGACTAAAGTGACACAACTTAACTAAATTTTAGTTTGACAGCACTAAGATGGCACTGAGATTATAATTTAGTGAAAATGGCAATTTTGCTATTCTGAATTTTACGTTTTTCACCAAAAATTTTGATTGTCTTAACTAAATCTGACTATTTTTAATCGCGATTAAAAAGGTGTGGAATAAAATTAGTTGTCATGAACTAAAATTCACACCAACACCTCGACTTCAGATGCAAAAACAGTACTGTATCTTTTTTTCTTTTCTTTTGCTTATATCTCGAAAACGGTGTGTCCTATCGCAAAAATAATGAAAATTTCGACCCCCTTTGCAACCCGCAAACCTATAAATCTCAACGTGTTGGTAATATTTTTTTACATTTTCCATACAAAAAGTAAAAAATTCCATACAAAACAAGTCGAGGCCGCACATAATGCGCGCCTACGGCTCTAAAAAAAGATCACGTGGTACGGCAAACAAGTACCACGTGGAGTCGCAATAATTGTTAAATTTGATTTTAGATGTGTCAAAATTATTTTTAAATTTAGAGATTTTATTTTGCAGAATAGCGTTAAGATTCTCATAGCCAAAAGTAAGGAATTTTAGTGATAGTTTAGTTAGTTTAGTTCGGTGTACAACAGAATCGGCACCACTGTGCATTCTGGCTTGCTGGCACTAGAAATCAAAAGGTTATCAGTGAAACCTATACGTACCTACCTACTTGGTTGCTATGAGATTATAGAGTAGATAATCTAGACTAGAAATCGAATCGTAGGCCGTATTTTTTGTATTTTTTTTACCTTACAGTAAAACAAGAAAGGACTTCTAGAGTAAAAGGTAGGTACCTAAGTACTTAAGTACTTTCTACCAATTTGTAAAATTAATTAGTTCACAATGTAGCTATAGGTACACCTCAGATCATATTACAAGGTACCTACACCAACCTGTGCCTAACCGTTGGGGCGTTTAAGACGGAATGTATTGAGAGTTATGTAAATTGCAAGAAAAACTGTAGGTAACAAAATTGCGCGAGACTTCCATTTTATAGACCCGGGCGCGGAACGTGCGGGGGAAGGGGAGCACACACCGAAGTGCAGCGCTGCAGTTTATCACCGTAAAAATATTCATCAAGGTGAAATAAAGTCAAAACTTAACCAAAAGTCCTTTAAAGCATCAAAGTTAACAAAGTTAAATCACGTGGTTAAAAACAAATAAAAAATCGATGTTATTTCCAAGAGTTTACTAGTGCAAAGTTCTTTTGTTTTAATAAAACTGCGCTGCACTGCACTGCACTTCGCTAATACCATGCACCGGCCGCACCCGTCCGCGCAGGCGCGAACACATTTATTGATTAATGCTCCTTCCATAATCTCCCGGCCTCAGTCACGAGACGCAGAGGAAAATTTACCAAACAAGACTATTTTATTCCCTATTAAAATAGTCAGTAAATTGATTCGTCCTTGAGCTTTTCGTAGCGTTTTGTGTCTGTGCTAGTGTTTGTGACAGCAAGAAATGGCCATTGAGAAGGTGAAGTCGTCTCCAGCGCCGGACACGCCGTACCACGAACATTCCAATTACTGGAAAACTCCTGCCTTCAGGCAGACCATGGTTGTTAAGCTGTAAGTCAGACTGCCTTTGCAGTTATAAATACTAAATACTAAGGTCGTTTTTATTTCTATCCTTTCTCTAATTTTGATAGCAACAAAAGATTTTTAGATGTAAGTATAGGTAGGTGGTATAGTAGGTACATCTACATATGTGATCACCATCCACCATTACCAAATAATAATAATACCAGCTTATTACTGTACTACTACAGTGCAAAGGCCTCTTCTCATGCAAAGAAGGCATGGCAATAGGATTGATCGCCACACTTGTTCAAAATGGGTTGGCGATTTCAGACGTATATTAACTTTGAAGTCCAGGTTTCCTGATGATGTTTTCCTTCACTGAACTTCACAGATGACAACTTCACTAATGTCTCTAATGCCCAAGCTATACAGGGTTACTTGTAATTCGATGCATATCCATCCAGAGGTTGTCTGTCAACGATCGCTTTTAGCGATAAGACCGCCCATTATAAAATTTCTACATTTATATTTGTAATTTTTTGGTGTACCTACATAATAAAGAATATTCTATTTAATTATATTCTATCCGTCTGGAGCTTATAGGGGGGCCTAAATGCAACAAATTGACCCCCCATATGTATGGCCGAAATACAACAGTTATCGAGATATTCAAATTTTTTGGGTTTTCCGATATTAAAATTTAAAAAATAAAAATTAACTAGAACATGATAAAAATTTAAAAAAAAAGTTAGTTTAGTTATTTGTGCGATTAATGTCATAGTAATTTTTTTAACGAGACATTTGTTGAAGCGTAAATTGAAAATATTGGTAAGGTACCTATTAATTATTTTTAAATCGCTCTACATTTTAATTATTTTGTTGACATAAGTACTTTTAATTACGTTCATAGCTTAATTGAAGTGTCAGCTACAATATGATTTTAATGCTAGGTACCCATTCAATATGTAGTTTTTTTATTTTATTTTAAGTAAATATCAAAAACCATTACAATTCAAATATCTTGAAAACGATTGAATTTCGGCCATACATATGGGACGTTCAATTTGTTGCATTTTGGGCCCCCTATCAGCTCCTGACGGATATACGTCGAATTACAAGTAACCCTGTATACAACCATTACCTAACTATATTTAAAATATTCTCCTTTGTTCACGACACTGTATGCACGACTATAAACTTCTTTACAATATTTCCCTTTTCTTCACAGTAACAACGTGATTGAGGAGACAGGCATACAGCTGCAGTGCACCGGTGTGGAACTGGAGAATGGCGTGTTCCAAAAGGTCAACAGCAAGCCGATGTACATGATCTTGATCATTTGCATCATCGAGAATATTAAGGAGATGGGTAAGGAGCGACATAATGCTATGTTTGCTGTTGGCCACTTTTCAATCTTATTAATAAAGTGGTCAACCGCCAACTGTTTTGTGCACGTTCAACCGCAATTAACCGCTGGAAACCACCGGTACTGGCTTCAGTGGTTGACTGTTAGCTTTTTCGTGCGGCTAACTGACCATACCACCTAACCAAAATAACTAGAAAACTGTCCGTTTGACGTCATCCGCAAGTAATAATTGTTTATGTTATTAATAAGCATTTTATATGGTTTCAGCTGAGAACAAGCCTTCAAGCCTGGATTACATCATGCCGCACCATGAGAGTCTGAGCGAATTCGAAAACTTGCTCATGTACTAAGGGAAGCAAGAAAAACAATATCATCATACTTTTTTCAGTCATACAAGACTTACGTATGGAAACTTGAATTAATTTAGTAATTCAACACTTTTTCTAAGGTTCTCGCCCCTAGTTCAATATCATTGGCGAAATGTGGAACACCTTTGCCTGCTCTTCTAGGGAATAGTGACATGATATATATTTTGGAAGGTAATTTACTGTGGAAAAACTTAATTAACACAGGTTTCCATACCCATTATCATCAATATGTAGAATAGCTATTTAAAATGAAAATTGAAATTCAAAATTTCGAATATCATCCAATTTGTATAATCAATTAGGTAATTACTTTACAACAATAAAAAACCCCATAAAATGTAAAAATAATATTTATTTACATAACCCCCAAATTCTCAAACAACACTTAATATTAAAATGTTCTTAAAAGTCTATCTGTTGCTACAATACAGAGACGGAGATAGCATGACACTTAATAAAAGCAGCGTTTAAGGATCCAGCTGTATAACTAGCAAACTAAATTAAACCAATTCAATCCACATCATTCCCATCAGACTCTTCTTCTCTATATTTATTTTTGAACTGTTCAGTATCCTCATCCTCTCCATAGCAAAATCCATCATCGCTGTCATTTTTATATCCTGGATCATCTTCAACCTTCGTGCAATGTACCAGATTTGTACTACCAGGTGCATAAAGGTTTTCTGAAAGCACTTTAGCTCTGTATATAGCGTATGCTTCTCCATACCTCTCGTCATAGTGTATTCTCTCGTCATTGTCCATGTCGGTATCGCTGGATAGGTCGTCCTCTGGAAATATACACAGCATGAATTAAAACCTTGGGTCAGCGGCTGATGATGGGAAGGTCAACAGGTTTCATGTTCAAATGTTGGCAGTCAACAACGGAATAAAATGGATTAGTTTCAAAGAGTGTTGGTACTTATCTTAGATTTATCTAAAACAATAACAAAATTTGTGACGAGAAATTCCAGACTTGAATAATCTTTTTCATTATCAGTTTTTTTTTTTTAATTGTTAGTTATTTAGTTTAATAATTCATAAGATGGCAAAAACTGAAAATATCTATCATTAATTTATTGTTGTATTTCTTGTCATGTCAGCACATGTTACAATTTAGTATACCAGAAAGCGCATAATTTAGTATACCATTTAAATTAAACCATTTACTCTGAATTGTCAAGGAGTTTATGTGTGGGTTAGTAGACGTCACATCTTCGAATTTTTGGTTCTAGGACAGGCCGGTTTCCTCACTATGTTTTCCTTCACCGTTTTGAGAGCAGTGTTGATGAAATAATTCACACAAAGTAAAGCACCTGTCTGGGTTCGAACCTACGACCTACAACACATAAATCACGGCCGTTACCACTGCTCCACCAGTAATCCTTAGCTATTCTGAATGTCATTCAGCAAGGATGATAGATAGGCTGACTGCCAGGGTTCACTGAATATACTTCGTATTGTCACTCATAAAGGCTTTTCAATTTCTAAGTCTTTATTAACCTTAAATCTATCAAGGACAATAGTGGCATTACTTGGGACTTGAAGGTTAAGGAAGTTTGATTACACTTACTTACCAATATCCGCATTCTCCATGGCTCTCACCATATCATCCATATCTATACTGCTTGGTTCGGAGTCGGGGTATTCATTCCTCCAGTTATTTTCATCATTGGAATCATCATCATCATCAGCTTCATTGTCCGAATCTTGAGATGGGTCATAAGAATCAAGGACTAGGCCTGTTTCTACACTGAAATGGAAATATAATATGTTAATAACAACTACATATTTCTTTCTTGAGATATTGATAAATAATTGAAGAGAAAGAAAGGAAAACCCTTGAAAAGATTGCAGGATGACTTGGTGAGGATGGCTGGGAAGATATGGACTAGACAGGCAAGGAACAGGGAGAATTGGAAAGGTTTGGAGGGGGCCTATGCCAAAGAGTACACAGAGACTGAAAACTGATACTATCACTGAAAAAATGCTATAAATAAAATAAAATAAATATTTATTTATTTTAAAGAATCATTAGGTAACTTTAAAGTCAAATTAAGTATGCCACTTTGTAAAATCTTGGGGTCTAAACTGTTTATTGAAGGTATTGGAGCGATAGTATAAACACAAGTATAGAAAAGAATATTACATATTTCAAAAACAAAAATGTATGGTAAGTTGAAGTGGAAAACTGTAGGCTATTTTTTGCAACATGTTAGTGCATTTGTTGTTGTTGGGAAATAGATTTATTTGATACACACCAACTTCTCAAGATGGGCCTGGACACATAAAATATAGTCAATCATTGATAAAATTGTAAAAAATATGCTTACCCAACAAAGTTATCAATCATGTTTATATCAAAATCTTGCTTCATAAAACTAGTATACAGATCATAGATATATTGTATATTGCCATCTTTATCATCAGTCTTCTGCAGATCTATTAGATTTAAAACAGCTTCATTATCCTCATCATTTTCACCATCTTTCAGCCCTCGGCAACAGTTAACTATTTCATAACGACTTTTTGATGCAACCTCTTTACGTTCTTTCCTCAATTTTTCAATAATAGTGTCAACATTTGGCAGCGATTGCTGTTTTAAATCTGTCTTTGGCAGTAAGTTTTTGACGCGTGTTGCTTCCTGTGAATGTGGAGAGGTTGAAGTAAGTATGCTATAGATATACTTAAATAGATGTTTACAAAATGCGTCCATGAAAACTCTGTACTGCTGGTCCAGTGAACAGGAGTTTGTGTCTTTATAACACTCACACAATATTCAGACCAGCCATTCACACGTTTGGTCTGTATGTCACTGAATGCGAGTTCTATAGACCACAAAAATATGTCTTACGATTTACATTACAAGGCATAATAAATATGAGAAGTGACCAGCTCATGAACCACATGATCACCAGTCCAGAACTAGTCAGACTATTACAGAAAGGAACACATGAATTAATAATAAGCATGCTTTAAGATAGTCAATATAGATGCTCAATAACACCATCGACTGCCCACAATTGGTATTTAGGTTCAACTTCAGGGTACCCCGTAGACCACCTCGCAAACCTATAACACCCTTAGCTCCACCAGCTCGCCGTACACTGTCTGGTGCTAATTCACCTGTACCCCGCATGTGCAAACTCATAAACGAACGCAGCGACCTGGTTGACGTCCACGCAGACTCAATATCAACATTTGTCAGACGGCATTAGTATTAGTATTAGTATTTAATCATTATTATCTAGAATTGTAAGTACAGTCTTTAAAATTTAATTTATATTTTCAAAAGAGCATTTTGCATGTGGTGTTTGCCTGTAATTGGTTGTGCAGTTAGTTTTAAGACACAATTACTTGTATGTTCCTATGTATCTGTGTAATGTCTGTAACAACTGTTGGTGAACCTTAATTAAATAAATAAATAGTCAGAACAGAAGCCGCCGGTGATCCCAGACCCATAGTTCTTCTAGTTCAAGTCAGATAATTCAAAACATTATAGTGTTTACCTACCTGATCATCAACGGTTCCCAGAAACACGAATAGCGATGGTGCTATTTCTTCCTTGTCCGTTTTAATTCGTTTGCACATGAGCACCAGAGTATCTTGTGGGTTCTCCTCAAGCCTCCGTTTTACTCTCAACACTGTTGAGGAAGCCATTCTGGAGTAATTAATTTCTTTTCAGTTATAGTTGTATTTTAATGTAGCTTTATTTTGATTTTTGAATGATGTGCTAGATAAGAATAATGTACTCTGTGGATAAGATAAGCTAGAACAGGCTAGAACTTGAGATGTGAAAAAATAATCGATTATAGAAAAAATCGATTTTAAAGCGATTTTTATTCAATAAAATTGATTTTTATAATCGATTTACATATTACAAAAACCGATTAATAAAACATCGATATTTTTATTCACTTCCAATTTTTTTCATCTGGAACGGCTGGAACACAGCTTTAGGAGCGAGAACCGCAAAGTGTCAGGTTGTATCATGATCAAAATGATTCGCGACAGTAACAAATATTATGCATTTACCTATTATTATAACCTTAAGAATCATTATTACATCTCTCTTAGTTAGATTTGTTCTCTTTTGATCCAAGAAAAAAATTATTTCGCGGGCTAATACTACACTTTAGTCACCTTAAGAAATTTCTTCCTGCGAAAGGAGAAATGTTTTTTTTTTTTGTGTGAAATTTAAATTAATGTGTAACTTGTTGATTATTAGATTAATACAACTGAGCTATGAATGCTGTGATAGAGCGATTACCGATATTTCAAGATTTTAATAAAATCGATTATTTTTTAATCGATTTTATTGCTGGGCCAAACAATCGATTAATTAATAATCGATTTTTTATGTGTACTGTTACATCCCTCTAGAACACACCGAATGCCAGAATTTGACAGACCATTCTACAGAGTGCTGCCAACTCTGAAATCTAGCGGATGGTAGAATTCTTCTACAAAAACGGTAGCTTGGCCGAAATTATGTTGTCATTTTATAGTATTTGATGAAATATAGGTATTATAACTTATGGGTCAGAGTTCAAAAAAAACTCATTTTTTGTCAGAATCAGACGGTATAATAATTGTCCCTTTTTTTCCTGTGTACCCTTGGCTGCTCCCTTGATCGTACAGTGGAAAATCCAATTTTAATTCTTGGCCGTGAAACCCGATCAAATTATCAGGATAAAAAGATATATACGCGGAAACGCATATCCGAGAATCCACCCTAGGACTAGTTAGACAAACGGAATTTATAGGCTTAGGGCGGATTCTCGGACATACGTTACCGCGTATCTACCTTAGCGTGGATTTTATGGTGTAGATAAACGGAATAACCGAGTTTTTTCCGTGTCGCTGTACGACCTGCCGCGTATATTAGAATGTACTATATGACCTGCCGTTCTGAAAAAAGAGGTACAGTCTGTTACACTGAACTGATACTTTTCTGATAACTCATGAATTAGTGAATCCTTTGAATAATTCCGGGCAGGGCCGCAGGGCTATTGCGTATCTCAGTTAACAGTGTTCTGTTCATAGCTTAGATCACTTGGCAATGTGTTTAACGATTAGCTGTCAAACAGTTCGTTTCGTATTGACTATCTTCAGTGAAAAGATAGTCAATAGCCCTGCTGGTAGAGACAGACATAACTGTTACAGACTCCTTTGTATCAAAAATGTTATATCGTAGACAGAGAGTTTCTCTGTCTACGTGTTATATTCTTTTTGTTGACACATAGCATAGCTATTGTCATTTGATTTATTCTGACTTTTACTTCTTGTAAAGAACTACAATAAAATACTATTAATGTTTTCTAACAAACAAGCTTTATTTTACTAACCTTGCTTGATTTTATCGACCAGAACTAGTCGCATTAAGTAAATCAGCCAACAACATCACATACCTGTACCAATCAATCTGTTTTGGATAAGAGAAATAAACTTATCTGTAGCATACAATTAGTGTTCTATTACAAGTCTGTCAAAATCATACTGATTTTTATTGCCATTGCATTAAGGTTGCTATTGGGTTGCTGCGATCATAGGTAAAGTATCTGTGAATGGACTATACTTTATCTTAGAAAGTATGGAGGGTAGAGACAAGGAGAACTATCTCTGTGTATGAAACATATGAAAAGTGTCCGTCAAAATGTGCTACATAAGGGTGGCGCTACAGTAGCCATCGGGTAAATTAAAGCAATAATTTTAGAATTTTAGGTTATATTTACAAAATAATGTTGGACTACGTTAATTATTGAGGTATGGTATATTGGATTATCACAAACTACTCTAGTCACTAAAAATATTAAATTTTCTGACTCGGCATACTTCAATCCGATATCAACTGCTACATTCATACCACACAGTTTGCCTACGCTAGCGCCATTTTGGAGGGTTTTTGAACTATTATTTACTGTTTATGTTGGACACTTTTTCCACTTTCTCTCCAAGAGATAGTTCTCCTTGTCTCTATCCTCCATATTAGAAGTTACGTCCAATGTTGCCAATTAATTTGACATTAAAAAACCTTGGTTTGTTTTGTGAGAAAACGTCAAACAAAGTGCGTCAAGGATTATTAATCTGTGATTGTGTGTCTTTCCGTGTCTTTCATTATTTCTTTCTTCTTCTTTTGGAAAAAAAACAAAGCGCTCGCGTCGCTATCGAGCGCCTAGATAAAATACTAAATCTATAAATCGAGCGCTTTGTAATAAAATAATCATTAATGTGTTTTAATTTAATACAAATGTGTCGATAGAAGCGGCATCATTCACTTAAAGTGGTTTTAACAGTGTATGGATAATTTGAAACAATTCAACACAATGGCTTCGGACGATAATTGGAGAACTCAGGCCTTCCGGCAGAGTGTGGTGTCGAAAATGTAAGTTCTATAATATTTTACTGTGTTGTGCATCATACTCATCATTGTTTTGCGATTAGCGCTTTGTGGAGCGATCTGATTTAGCCATACATATGGAGCTGTACATTGTAAAGGTGGTTCGTGGTTCTATCTTTAGCCACAGCTCCATTCTACACAGTTTACAATTTATTTAACTCAATAAATAAATCTCTTTATCTTTTCAAGTAGGTACTAATAATACACGAATGGTGATGTATAACAGTGCCTAACAATATAAGTAAGACATGATAAGGAAAATCTACCTTAGTATGACTCACACTTTTACATTAAAAATTCCCATGGGTATACCCAGACGCCCTCTGGCCCATGACCCCAATTTCAGATAGGTATGTACTTAATAATAATTTTAGTCAAATCTAGATGCAATGTAGAGCTTGTAGAAACATTTAGTTTTTTTTTTGTCAACTCAATAAACAGTAGTGTTTCCCACTACTGTGCATTTGTGTCTAGAAAAGTCAGTCTTTAAACGTGTTTTGCGAATTTCATCCCTAATAGATTAGTAGGCACACATTCTCTCGACGGCCAGACCGTAGTGGTTTATCCATATAACAGATTGAATCACCTCCTGAGATAAGCCAGTTAATTTATAAACATAACACATAACATAACTTACTTCCTCACGTTCTCCCGAAGGGTTGGGCAGAAATGTACCGACCGTGAGACTGTGAAACAGGCCCTTTGAAAAGTTTCATAAACATTGAAATAATAAAGACTTCATCTTTTTGTAGTGAGGAGGTGATCCAGCGTTCTGGTGTCCAAGTGGCAAAGAACAGCAGTGAGATGGAGAACCATGTCTTCATGAAGGCCAAGACTCGCGAGGAGTACATGAACATGGTTGCTAAACTGATACTGCATGTGAGGGAAATGTGTAAGTATTTTTATATCGAGTATTTAATTTGAAATAAAGTATTTTCTTATCACCTACTATGATGTAAAAACCGTAAATTAAAAAAAAATGAATTGCTCAACTACTGTAAAAGTACAGTGGATTGCCAAATTATTAGGGACAGTCACAATAAAATGGTATTAGTAAAGTAATTAGTCAATATGACCAAAAAATATAATAAATAAAAACCATGAAAATTATAGGTATAAGCGAAAAGAAATATTACTTAGTACTGATCAGTACTTCAGAAACATTTCCTTTTTCCTCAATCAGTGATTCTATACGCCTGCATGCTTTATATGAACTTTATGACACTTTCTTTTATTTAAGGGAAGTAATGCCAAACATTAATTAGTTTTTCTATGAGTCTGACTTTAGTCGTTATCATTTCTTTGGCTATTTCATAAATTTTCTATGGGGTTTATGTAAGGAGAATTGCCAGGCCAAGATAAAACTGTAACGTCGTGATCTGCCGAGAACTTGGTAACGCTTCTGGCTTTATAACATGGTGCATGGTGCTGAATCATGCATAAACATGAATTCCTCACTATCTGGGAACCATTCTTCAGGTGTCGGTAACAGGAGAGTTTGTAAAATTTGTCTGTACTGGTCTTGTTTCTTGGTTCCCTGGACAATGTAAAGGTGCCCAACCCCCTTAGCGCTTATGACAGACCACACCGTTATTTCAAAAGGTTATTTTACCCTCACGGTGCAGTCAGGGCGGTATGTTTCTCCTGGGCGTCACCTAACGAAGCTGCTCTTGTTGGCTAGAATCTAAAATTTTTACTCACCTGAGAAACACACCACAAAAAAAAACAAATGCTAATTATAAAAAAAAAAATTATATAAAATTATGTAAAACAGCAGTATTAATGCAAACTAACCTTATTCTAGACCTCAACAGTTTTATTGCGGTGTTTTCGAGCCCAGGCAAAGCATTTCATCTTCATTGCGTCAGTCGACCAAGGTATTTTTTTACAGGTCGATGACCTGTCAAGCCTTCTTCTGACAACCTGCGCTGCACAGTTCTCTTGGAAACTAGTATTCCTGACTCCTGGACTAGCTGAGTTAAAAGTCCAGCACTTTTTGTCTGTTTTGCAAACAGATGTCTCTTATTTTCCTATCAGAATGAGGGGTAGTGATGCGTTTTCTTTTGCTATTACCTATTTTATTCGGCGAAATTGGCTGATTTTGGTCCAAATAATTTTTATTTTTATAAACACGAGAAATGTCTGCTATCTTCCTTTGGAAGGGACTGGTATGCTGGAGAAGCGTTTTTATTTAAGTTTTTTTTTTGGAGTCAAATCGCACCCTCAAGACATGTTGATAGCCAAAAAAAAAAAAATTGTGTAAATATTATTATTACCACAATTTGGTAAATAATTTAATTTTATAATATAATAACAATATAATTTCTTCTCAGAGTAGTCAGATAGGAAACGCCAACACCATCTAGTTTAAAAAAAATATGATTGACGTGTAAAAGTGTTTGTTCAAACCTACTTACAGAAATAAATAAAATCATTTATCATTTATCAATAATACTTACATTTTAACTAAATTTTGTAGATTAATTAAGAATATAACTTTGTTTAAAATATTCCAATTCGTCTTTCACTGTTTCGCGTCTAAAGTACATTGCTGCTCTCACGGAAAATAAATGTACCCTTTAACTGTTAACATCCACTTAAAATGTGAGTTATAGAGACATGGTGAACGTAAATAATACATTCCTGCAACATTTTACCACATAAAACTGCAGTCAAGTGCACCCACAATAGGAAGTTGACAAAAAATGTGACTGTCCCTAATAATTTAGTAACCCACTGTAATACATAATGTTAAATATTGGTTTATTTATTATTTATGTAATGATTATGAAATAATATGACCATTGAGGATGTTGTGTTATTTAATATTTCAGCACAATTAAAACCAAATCAAGGGCAGCAGCAAATGCAGGGTCCCAATCAAGGCCAGCCTGGCCCCAGTCCCCAAGTCCAGGTCCCACAAGGCCAACAACAACAGGGTCCCAACAACCAGGGTGGCCTCACACCAGACCCAATCAATGCCCTCCAAAACCTAGCATCACAAGGATCAAGAAATCAAATGATGAACATGGGCCCCCAAGGCCAAATGCAGCAGCAAGGGGGCATGGGGCCCAACCCTGGAATGGGAGGCATGCAGGGCCAAATGGGTCAACAAGGACCAATTGTTTCACAAGGACCACAAGCTCAGACAGCCACAAATTTATTACAAACACTAAATCAAAGACCACAAATGAATATGCAGTTACAGAACAAATTGGGTGGACCAATGGGAATGGTGGGCAACCAGGGCCAAATGGGGAACAACATGGTTGGTGGAATGGGGGGCATGGGCAATCCTATGGGCAGTCAGCTGCAAAGTCAACTGGCTGGAGGCATGCAGGGACAGATGATGCCAAATATGTCAATGCCGAATTCTATGCAAGTGCCCATGTCTGGGTCAAATAGTATGGGGCAAATGCCTTGTAACCAAGTGGGCATGGGAGGACAGATGGCACCAAACAACATGCAAGGACAAATGCCAGGACAGATGGGTAAGTTAAAACTATCTACATATTTATGTTTTAATACTCGTTTTCCTGTTATTATCAGAAGTTCAAAACAAACTACGTTCATTGGTATGACTCGCTGCCGAACAATTACTTACTATGTAATCTATAAATGGTATGCCTTATAGGCTCATAGCTATAACTACTTCATCCACATTTCAAGGCTAAATCAAAGGAGTTACCCATCTAAATAGAACACAAGAAAGAGACTTTACTGTACATAAAATAAATAATATTCACACAGTATATTGTGAAATGGGAAGAAGTATATTGTGATTAAGTCAAGCTCAACTCAAAATTTTGTTCATTCTCAGCAAACTTGCCAGAAAATGATGTTATTCCACTTCTATCCCATTTCGAAGCCTACAATTTCCTTGTAACTTTACAGTCGGAGGCATGGGAAACAACCAGATAGTGGGCTTAAACATGCTTCATATGGGACGCGTGGGCGTGGGCAACAAGCAGGAGGTAGGCGGGATGATGGGCGGGGCCTACCAGACGACGCGCGCGCCGCCGCCCGCGCAGTTCTTGAGGCAAAGCCCCTCGCCATCCGCGCCCTCGCCTAACATGGCCGGGCCCAGTCCTATGGGTAAGTGATATTCTTCCGTTTATTTATTTTCTTCCATATTAAATACATTTCATTAAAATAAGATACTTTTAAAAAACATTTAAGAATATTAAAAAAATACTGTGGCTGGTGTCGGAAGCAGGTTTCAAGCTACCGGTGGTTAAGGCTCCAGAGACAGGAACCTCCTCAAGATGCGAGCTGTATCAAGGAGTTCTGTACTGTTATTATTAAACACAGATTTGCAAAAAAAAAAAAATTGTCACCCTGAGCTAGATGGAAAGTCAATCCTCAAAGTAGGTAAAGGCTGTTGATGGTAACTATCACGTTGCAACATCAGACATAGTGAGTGGGTGTCGTGTGAGTTGCGTTATTATTGTAGTTGCCGGGATCCGTTCTTTATTACCGTTGCATTACGGTGACGATCTGGTGACTAATGTATGCTGAGTGCCGATCAACATAAATGTGAAAAATCGGTACAAAATCTATAATATCAAGCTTTGCCGAGAAATAATGTTAAGTGTACATGCCAAGTTCTATTAATTTAAGTTTTAAAATTACATACTTTAATCTCTTGGATTAGGCAAGTTTTAAAAGGCTAATTTTTTGTTTGTGTTACTTGTTTATTACTTTATTGTTTTTACTATCATGAATATATAAGCTAATCATTATAGAGAAAAGAAAGAAAAATTGTTTTATAGAATCATTAAATATTTTTTACATCAAAATCAGAATCGAATGCATTTATTGCAACAAATTGTTTCATACTTACGCATTATTCATATTCATTGATGATAAACCACTTGAAGAAACCAAGCTACGATATCATTGATACTATTAAATGTTTTCAGACCTATCGGATCGCCACCGCAATGCAATGACGCATAGATTTAGGAAACTTGTCAGTGGTGTTCCCGACAACAAGCTATCAGCTATGTGGAAGCAAGTCGAATTTATGGTCAAACTGTACACTCCTGTCAAGTTAAACCCCTAGTTTATGTAACTGAGCTACTTAATTTTATGATAGAATTTGATCTGAAAAGAGTTGGTGAGACCAAATGATGATTGACATGGAAAACAGCAGACTAATTGCGTAATTTTTTGTGCCAATCGATTTCATTTTAGGAGTTCAATAATCATAATGTTATATTTTTCATTCGGTTGATGTACTGTCAAAAAGTCCAGTCGATGTCTTTGGTTGTCACTAAGAACAAAGATTAACAGACTGAGTTGAATCCGTGCGGGATTCGGGATGGAGGTTACGAACGATAGGCGTTTTTTATAATTTATAACGTGACTATATTATCGTGGACCTCCACGGCATCACGATAACACAGGGAAGTAAAATTTATGGAAATGTGTGAAACTGCTTTTAAATTTCTTTCCACGATAACGTTATAACGAAACGTTGAAATTAGTTATAACACGAAATTCCATACATTTTGTGGGCGTGGTGGACGTCTACAATTATATCGTCACGTTAGAAATAATAAAAGCGCACATTCTTCGTAGCATCTGTATGACGCAATCCTCGCGGGATTTACCTCAGAGGGGTACAGGGCACAAAAGAAAGGAAACGGTTATCTTTAAAAGATCTCAGAAAAAAAGTCAGCATTTGTGATAAGCAGATATCGGATATTCGGGTGCATATTTACCTAAAGTTAATTTTTGGCTATGAAAGTATGGAAGCGGCTTCTTAAAATATTTTTGTGTAAAACTATCCCGGGGTGCCAGGAACACCGGGAAAGCATAATTAGTCGGATGTAGAGTATGGAAGCGACCTTTTGTTTTAAAAAAAACTTTAGGTATCTCAATAGATACCTACATGAATTATTCTAAATATGTGTAGTCCGTTATCTTGACATTGTTTGCGATGGCAGTTTGGCATCTACCTACCTACTTTACAATAATAGGAGGGAGTAATATGCATCCGATTCTATAGCAAAAAAAAAACGAGTGTGCTTTAGACCACACAACTGAAGTAAAACTTCTTTAGCTCCATCCATATGCGTTCGGCTCGCCCGATCACACTTTTCGTAACGCTCTCGTCATGCATTCGCCAGCTTACTCCCCAAGCCAAGCGTGCCTAAAGAAGTTTTACTTCAAAAACACAAAATTTGTCGATTCCAGAATCGCGGGATTTTTACAATCGATACAAAAGTGCATTCCATATTAGCCAACATCTCTACTTTAGGTTATGCATCCGAATATCGGATATCTAGTGATAAAGTACTGAAATTAGTGCCAAACGGTCGTGATTCTTGTAAAATTATTTATATTTTGATTTTTATTTCGAACTCGTTCTTTTGATTTGTATATAATTATTATCTCGAATAAACCAATCAGTGCATTTTATAAGGTTAGATGATTATATTTTTTACTAAAATGTTTTTACATTTTTTTAATGAAAAGAAATAATGTAATGTAAGTAATAAGCATTAAAATCTTTCGCATTTTGTTTATTTTTTTTTTCCTTTTCCTTATACTTACGCTTGGTACAGCCAAAAGCAGCTAACATATTTTGTATGGATTTCGTTCAGTAGTTTTTGTTATCTCCTTATCTTTTACTAAAGCTATCTATTATAAATGTATTATTAAAAGGAGGTACATTTTATGTTACTTACACAAAATTCGATCTTCAAAAACGACACAATGAGTCAACGACACACTACATAATGTAAATCATAATAAAATATCATTGCAAGCTTAATAAAGACAAGACAATATAGAACTAGGCTAACTATCCAAGTTTTGACGTACTGCTTGCGGAGCGCGTATAACATTATTATCTACAGTATTTTTATCCCACGAACCGACACGCGCTTTACTTGCGGTAACTAGTGTAGAAACACGCTGTAATTGTGTGTGTAAGCACAGGAGGTCTCGCGTCTCGCTACCGTCCGAGACACAGGCGAAATCGGACGTGTGTATGCTGACGCTACTCGTCTTCACGCACACATTCACAGCGTGTTTGTACACTTGGATACAACACGTAAAGCGCGCGTCGCTTCGTGAAATAAAAATACTATACTTACCTCTTTTCATTGATTTTAATCAGTTCATACTGATACAAACTCTCTACCACACACAGTGATTTCTATTTCTTTTAGCATAGCATACGATTTGAATCTGCTTGAGTATGGCGATCATTTGCTTTTTACAGAGATACTAACATGCAGTAGTGGCGTCTATTATTTATTGAACAGTAGAAAACCAACTTTAAAAAGGTTTAGATGACTCTGCACACTAGTTTATTAGTAAATTCAGACTTTTTTGAAAATGTCTGTAGTCTATGCCAATAATTACTCGACAAACACCTACCAACCATGATATCTACAACTATTGCTCATGCCAGGTGTAATGGGCGCTACAATGACGTCACCGATGTCGTCACTAGGAGGTCTGGGCGCCTGCGGCAGCGTCGGCAGTCCTTCGCCCTCCAACCCGCAGCATCTGCAACACCACGTCCAGCAACCACAGAGGTATGTATGATATAAAGTGAGCAATGGCGGGAGAAAATGACGAAAAAATGAAAAATCATATAACGTTGATTCGATATTCAAATCAGGCTCGAAGGACCAGAAAAATAGGTTCGATATTCAAAGCAAGGTTGAAGGACCAATCGTTAAAATGCAGCCTGCAATATAAAAAGGGATCATTCGATTATTAACCGGTTGAATGCCGTAACTACAGACACAATTAAAAAGCCATTAAATCTCGCGTGGAACCACGTTTGAAAGGTTAACTAATTGAAACATTGCATTATTGTACCTACCTTCAAAAGTTTTTAATAATCTACATTCTGACCTATTTAAATCGATCAATCGCAGTCCACTGCTAATACCATCATCACGGCGACGATGATAATAGTTATTTATGCAACTGTTGTATAATAAGGGTCACACACTCATGTGATACTATTATCACACTTGGCGTGTTTCAATACCTAATTATGTACAGTTGCATACAAGACTTTATATACATGCATGATATGAATCCTCTATTAAAGATTCTGAAGAACCATAGGGTGTTGTAAGAACCCTATGTAAATTCATGGTAAGTTTAATTGCTGAGTATCTAATACAATCAAACTAAGAAATATCTGGTGGTGTGTTATCAAAGCTTGTATCACTCATTTTTGTAAACAACAAAGTAATAATTTTTCGCAATACCTACTAATATCGAACAAAAATGGCGGGATACGCCGTGAATTCGAATAATCTATAAGTTTTTTTTTTAATTATTGGCTGTTGTAGTGAAACGCGCGTTCATGATAATATTCTTTTTTTGAAATTCATAAAGATACCACGAATTGAGTAGTGAGAATGTGGCTGTTAAATGAGTAAGGAAGGGATCGAGTTCGAATGAAATTTAGTTCAACATTATAACACTCGTGATGATATTATGGTTACTATGACACTGGTTGTTTTAATGTTGGCAATAAGCTAACTGTTTCAGAAACTTTTATACAGGATATATAGCATGGATGTAGATAAAACTTTTTATGTTCCTTTATAAACACCGTCATACTTATCCTCCAAATGCAGGACAGTTCTTATTAATGAGTGTGGAGTATTATGGAGTAAAGTCTGCCAAATTTACACCTCAAAAATTTTTAAGGATCTTTAGTCAGCTAAATGACATGGATAAGGCGTTGTTGGTAAACATTTGTTAATTTTTTTGTTTATTTGTGAAAATATCACAGAAACTGTCTTCAAAACAAGATGGCGGTGTTAGTTCCTATTTTGGCCACACGCCTAAAGAACTTTGAAGCGTTGTATGGTTATTAAGGAGACAATACTAATTGTAACTTTACTCCGCGTTTATTAATAACGGGATTAGGTTAGTTAATAACCGACTTCACAAAAAAGAGGTTCTATTGTGTTATTCCTTATAACAATTCCGGCTATTATTGTGTGAATGCTGGTCGCCTAGGGGCGTCGGTATGAACATGGTGGCGTCGCCATCGTCGTCGCTCAACACGCCGGTCGGGGCCAGCGTAGCCTCTCCTGGGGGTGAAGAGGCGGCCTATAGGGAGAAGGTGCGACAGCTCTCCAAGTACATCGAGCCTCTCAGGAGAATGGTGCATCGGATGGTCAGTGAGGGAGAAAGTGAGTATTTTGTGGAATATTGAGTAGTAAGACGTTATTTTTTCGTTTCGATACGAAATACAGCAAACTGTTACCGTGAATTCAGCACATAATTGTAGAAATTTTCCGTCGGTTATTTAACAAAAAAAAAAAACTAACTCTGAAAAAAGTGCAATTATATGCCATGCAATTATGTGTGTATGCCAAATTTCAGTTTATTTGGTTGCTAGGAAGTTTTTTTTTTCTTTTATAAGGCAAGGTAAGCTTTTATAATATAAGGTAGCTTCACAGCCGACAGTCATTATAACATTATTATTATTCGAAACATTAAGTACGCCAATAACGAAGTAATTTACTATTTACTACTACAACTAGTACTATTATATATTATTATTACTACTACTATTTACTACCATTTACTTTTTTCTCCTTTTTAAGTTTGTTTCGTGTGGTATTAAAGGGGTCCAAAGATGGTTATTTATCATTATATAATACACGTAGACGCAAGAATGGCGACATCTTTAGATAATTCGTGGTGGCCGATGGTACTTATAGCAAATTGGTATGTCTGGTACGTCCGAGTGCACGTCTATGCACCTTAGCAAGTTCCCCTTAATGCGGCTTTTAGTTTTTCAATTAGAATTCAGAAATCTACGCGTTCAAACGCTTTTGCTGTGTAAATTACGTCCACTTGGGCACCGTCGTTCATACTACCCGTTCAAACGCTTTTTCGAAGTCTGTGTATATTACGTCCACTTGGGCACCGTCGTTCATACCAGTAACAACGTAGTTGGTAAGCTCGACGAAAATATATTAATAACTGTCTAGCTCCTAAAAAATATCGACATATAAATAATCGCTGACCATAACATGATGTTCTTAGGACGTTGTTTTACGGGCCATCCTGTATATGGAACAGCAGTTATTTTATTAATAACCGACGTTAAATTTCTAAGCTCGGTCTGGAATCAACATAATAAAAGCATGGTTACAGTTTGCGCGTCCTTGCCCCTGATTAAACGCTACTTCTAATTGGCAGTGTCAGTATTAATTTAACGTTGATAACCTCTCTGTTGTCAATCTTTTCGACTATCCGAATACACTGTTATATCTATACGTATCATAACATAGCAATTTAAAAAGCTACGACTTGCACGTCTACCCGAGGCACGGTGTGGTCTCAACTCTCTGTAAATGTATGTAAAAAACCGGCCTAGTGCGAGTCGGAATCGCACAGGACAGGTTCCGTACCGCTACGCAAAAAACGCCGAAAAAACCACGTTTCTTGTATGGAGACCAGACCCCTTTAATTTTTATCTTTATTTTGTTTTTCGTTGTTTTTATAGAGACAATAAAAAAAACATATAGCGATCCTCCATGGAGTATTGCAGCTACCTTTGGGATGGCTCAGCAAAGTACCATCTTGCCGCGCTTGACTCGGTAAGAGGCTCATTGGCGACGTAAAACTGGTGGATGCCAAGCTTCATAGCTTGGCTCATCGCCGCAAGGTCACCTGCTTGTCGGTCTTCTACAGATTGTACTTCGGAGAGTGTGCCCAAGAACTCCACGACCCCATTCCACCGGCCACCTTCCATCCGTCATCTAGTTACCATCCGCACTGCAAGTTTACGCACTGCAAGTTACCATCCTTACCTAGTTGCTATTCCACCAATTCGCACTAAACGTTTCCAAATGTCTTTTGTTATGCGCGCAGCAAAAGAGTGGAACTCTCTACCTGCGTCTGTGTTTCCGAACGCATATAACCCTAATCTCTTCAAAGTGAGAGTGAACAAGCTTCTTCTGGGTAAGCTCACTCCATCGTCGACTCTGTCTCTGTCACCACTTTTTTTTTTTTTTTTTTTTGAGGATGGGAAATCATCAAATGACTCCTCCCGCTCTGGGTGGAGCGGAAGGGAGTGTCAGACTCTTACTGACTAAAACCCACCCGTGTTCCTTCCTTGGCCCTTTATGTTCCGGGTCAGCGGTACCCCTTTTGGATGATCCCGCTTTCCCGGCAGGCTTGGGCCCTAGTGGGCCCCCTCTATGATGCTGACATCTCTTTGAGGCGCGCGTGGAACACGTACGCGCCGTCCAGCACGGGCCTGGTCCTGATCGGACGGTGAGCTACCCATTACTCACCGCCCGCAGGCCCGCGCCTACGGTGGCCGGGAGTCGTCACGCGGCTCCCGACGCCCGGAGCGTCCACCGCGGCGGCTTGGACGGGAGACTCTCTCCCTCTCCCGTCCCGCCACCTCCTTCGCTAGCATGACTGCTTCGCAGAAGGAGGCGACTGCCTCCCACTCCCCCTCGCCCCGGACCATGGCTTGGACCAAGGCCGGGCGTGAGAGATCGCCGCCGCTGCCGATCGCCTCTACGAGGACACGGCGGTGCTCCGCCCATGCAGGGCAGGCCCCCACCGTATGCTCCACCGTGTCCTCGGGGCGATCATCGCAGTGGTGACACCCGGGCGTTTCCTCCCGCCTGATGATGTGCAGGAACCTCCCGAAACTTCCGTGTCCGGTGAGGACCTGCGTCAGGCGGTAGGTGAGGACGCCGTGACGCCTCTCTAGCCACTCCTCAAAGAGGGGTCTTACCGCCGCTATCGTGGCGTGCCCTGCGCTGGGTTGCGACAGTCGCTCTTTCCATGCCGCCATGAGATCGCGCCGGAGGTCCGTCCGCTCCGCCGCGATTTGCCGCGGAAGCGGGGTTTCCCCCCGGCTTAGTGCCTCCGCGCGCCACTCATACAGGCGCGCGAGGACTATCGCCTCCAGATCCCACGGCGGCAGTCCGGCAAGGAGGCTTGCCGCCTCGCCCGAGATCGTGCGGTAGCCCCGGATCAGCCTTACGGCTACCACCTTTTGGGGCGCGTTCAGATAGTGGGCGGCTCTCCGCCGCAGTGAACGCGCCCACACCGGGGCCCCATATGTAGCCATGGACCGCACGACCCCCGCGTAAAGCCTCCGGCAGGAGGCGTTTGGACCCCTCAGGTTGGGCAGGAGCCGCTTGAGGGCGGCCCCAGTCCGTTCCAGTTTGGGGGCCAAACGTCGGAAGTGCTCCACGAAGTTCCACCGGCTATCGAGCACGAGTCCTAAGTATTTCATCGTGGACTCGACGCCGATGTGAACCCCTCCTGCCGTTAGTTGGGATCCCGATGGTGGCCTGTTCCGGGGCCCATGGAAAGACATGGCCTCGGACTTGTCTCTGTCACCACTGACCTAGACTAGGGTCAAGAGCAAACCCATTTTTTTATTATTATTTCATTTTTTTATAAATATATAGGTACACTCTGTGAAAATTTCAACTATCTACCTATTATGGTTCATGAGATGCAGCCCGCTGACAGACAGACGGACGGACGGACAGCGGAGGTAGTAATATGGGCCCGTTGGCACCCTTTCGGTACGGTACCCTATAAAAGGTCACCCACCTAAGGTCTGATCACGTAAAAATTGCACTTCACGTCGCATTTCCACGAATCCACGCGTTTGGGCTGGTCCAGATAACGAGAAGTTCGTGCGAAACTATGTTTGATGATCTCAAGCATTTTGTACGCGCATAGGCCGCAATTTCACACTTTCTGGACAACATCTGGTCAAAGCGTGAACAGTAGTCCATCATTACCTAGTAAATAATAATTATAATGCTAGCCTATCATAGTCCCTTTGCAAGGCAAAAGCCACCTTCTTGTACAGAGATAAGGCTTGAGGTGCATTGCTCAACACACATGCTCAAGGCGGATTGGCGATTTCAGACTTATATTCAGTCCAGGTTTCCTCACGATGTTATCCTTTAAAATGTCAGTGATGCGTCCAAGATAAACTTTGAAAACCAAATAAATTGAAAACGTATAACATCTCGAACGAACGAATAATATTTCCTCTACTTTATCCACAGACGTTGAAAAGCTAACAAAGATGAAGAACCTACTGGACATACTATCGAACCCGAACAAACGCATGCCGTTGGAGACGCTCATCAAATGCGAGGTGGTGCTGGAGAAGCTCGACTTTAAGCGCAGTGAGGGAGTTGTCGTGCCTAGCGCTGGGAAGGTATTAAACACAAACGGTCTTATTACAAAACAGGGTTTTTATTTAGACACGGTTTAAACCATCGAGCCTGTTTTTGAAATAAGAACCTAACAGAAATCGAAATACAGTTCCTTTTATAAAACTGACAACTAAGTCCGGTCTTAGGTTGTCAAATCTGTATTAAGAACTTTACAAAAGTCGGCATAAAGTTCGAAATACAAAAACTGTCTCGTAGGTTTGGGGTCGGGTTAAAGTTAGATCGTGTTTTGTAATAAGACGTAAAGCATTTATATTTCAATTAAACCAATTACAGGCAGTTTTGAATTGTCGAGTGTCGGTCATTTAGAAAGATGAAGCGTAGTAGGTTCCTATGGAGAAGAACAGGCAAGAAACTCTTTGAAATAGTAAGAAATACCTAAGAAATATCACATTAATAAACGTTTTAAATACTTCTATAGGAAGTAGACGGAAACCCTATTCAATTTGATATAAAAATATTTTTTTAAACTTAAAAATAAATAACATCAAACTAGCAAGAAACATCTCGTTATTGGTTACAATTTGTTTTACGCCGAAAACTTCTGGTACGTTCCTGGCTCTACAAGCAGATAAAAAAAAATGCATTAGCTTACTCCGAAATCAAACTCTTGATTTTTTTGACCACATAGCCCTTTTTATCCTCCTTCCTTATGTGTTACTTTTTTCAAATTTTCTCAAAAAACTGACCCTGTCCAAATACTATTATGACGTCATTAGCCCAAAATTAATTTTGAACCCTCAACAAAACGTTACAGTTTTGGAACAACTCTTAATCAAACAAACTGAAAAAATCTACCAACTCCTGCAACAGATCAGGGCCTTCATGGGATTACTAACTACAGTCATTACTAAACTAACACCAGCATCAATGGATGGGCTCCCAGTATCCAAGAGTTTGTGACCTTAATGAAAGCCAACAAACTAGACGCAGTATTTATTTTGGAGTCGCACGGGTCGTCCAGAAGCTTGTTCCACATTAAAGGCTATAACATTTACTATTTGCCCCATCCCGATGGTAGTGCGCATGCTGACTGCACTGGCCATTCGACCGAACCTGAGACATTCGCTGATAGAACCATATTCTACAGTGCATTTACAAGCTACTTCCGTTAGACTGGCGAATTCCCCGCTGTACCAGCACTCGTGGACGCTATTTGAAACGCTGTGTTGATGAAAATTACATAAAACCGATATCCACTGGTGAGGCTACCTTCTGGCCTAGCGACACAAGAAACTGCCGATGTCTTGGATTTCTTCATAAATGAGGATAATGAGGGTAGATAGAGTACACACACATACATACACATTACATAGGGAGAGCAGTGGCGACCCATTGGTAACGGCCGTGACTTACGAGTTGTAGGTTGTAGGTTCGAACCCAGCCAGGCGCTTTACTTTGTGTAAATTATTTCATCACCACTGCTCTCAAAACGGTGAAGGAAACATCGAGAGGAAACCGGCTTGTCCTAGAACTAAAAATTCGAAAGACATGTGACATCTACCAACCCACACTGGGCCCGCGTGGTGGATTACGGACCACTCCCTTTCACCGAGAGGAGGCCTGTGTCCCAGCAGTGGAACATTATAGGCTGATGATGATAGAATCGAATCGAGTCTAGACGGGTCATCAGAGGGGCAATTCCCGTATTTTTAAGACCGTTCGCATTCTAATCTCAGTCTCAATCTGTCAAAATTACAATCAATTTCCATACATTTTTGACAGGTTTTTGACATTGATATCACACACCGGTGATCCTCACAATTAGCACTAGTGAGCCATATCGGAAAATAACCGAGTCTCTGACGAATAGCTGAACTGACTGGGACGTCTGGCACAAAGGATTGCTGGGTAAAGTAAAGGAAACACTTCCGCACTCAATGTTTCTGCTCATCCAGTCGTATTTATCCGACCGCTGCTTCCAGGTAAAATAGGGCGAAGAGTTGTACAACATATTTACATCAGATCTACCCACATGGGATGGCATAACAATAGCAACATTATGCCGACGACATAGTCTATTTATCAGTTTATGACAACCCAAAAATGGCCAGCAGCGTGCCAGTGCATCCAAGTCTATCAAGCCTTCGCGCTCAGGCACGGAAACACCCTCCTGTTAGACTTGGTCCTGATACCCTACCACACACAGATCGTGTAAAATATCAATACAATTAAAATGGACGAGATAAACTAAAGTTCCGCTACCTGTATTGGCTCATGGGAAAAAAACTCTGTGCTCTCTGTAGACAACAAACTCCTCTTCTACAATTCGGTCCTTAAGCCAATATAGAACTACGGGATCCAATTGTGGGGCATTGCCAGCAAAACCAAACTAACTTACTCTGCCTGCAAACAGTTCAAAATAGTATCCTAAGAACAATAGCAAATGCTCCTTGGTTTGCTAGAAGCGACGAAATCCACGACTAATCTACAAATGCTATCAGTAAACTCTGAAATCGAGCGTTACAAAAGACAGCACAAGGCACGCCTAACGTTGCACCAACCCACTAGTTACTGAACTATTACAGCCGACATCGATGGTAAAAAGGCTGAAGAGGAACCACCTTCTATAAGTGGGAGACGTAGCACTGGCTGCTTCACCACGTTGCCATTTGACATGAAACGAATTCGTTTACGGTCCTACGCCCGATGTCAAATAGAATTAATTAAAAAAAAACCCTATTTACTAAATAATTTGCACTTACAGGAACAAATCTTCAATCCTCTACTAGAGGTGGTGAATAATTGCTTACAATCACCATTGGCTAACCACACACTCAAGCGCACATTCGGCTCTGCACTCGACCAACTCAATGGACCAGAAATGAGGTGAGATTGTAAAATTTCTCTCTATAATAATATCGAGGTGTAGTTTTCATAGCTTACCGTAAGAGATCTTTATATTCCATTAATGTGTTTATACGTAAAATTGCCTTCGAATGCCCTTTAACCATTTAAAGGGCATTTGAGGGCAATTGGCCACGCCAACGAGGAAAAACTGCGAAAACCTGGCGATTCTGCCGCTTGATGTAAGAAATACAGGGTGTTTGGTGCATCGTGTGCCAAATTGAAATGGTCGACTGAAGGAGTCATCCGCTAGCCTTTCAGACCCTTTAACACCCCTCATGCTCTGTGGATTTTTTTTATCGACTTTTTATTGTTTTCCACAAAAAAGACCCAAATTTTACATTCAAATACAGATTTTAAAAAAAATATAAGGCGTAGACTCTGAATTTTAATTTTATTTCGATGTGTATTGTTTAAGAATACTTTTAAATACAAAATTAGTGATATTAGTCACCTAGTTCTTTTTTAATTCACTCGCAAAGGTAAAACTTAAATTAAAGCTGTACATGTTACAGCTGTTTATAAGGCTACAAAAAAAAAAATCAAAAGCGACCGGGATCTTCCAACTCCCTCATTAATTCTCCAGTCTGTCCTCTTTCTAATGATGTGCCACATGCCATAAAAGTATTTTAACAACTTTGTGAATTCGCTAGAATTGTGAATCGAGTCACCTAAGGCTAATATTCAAAATTATGATTTAAAAAAATATCTCTTAAATGATACCTGTCAAACCTATAAATCTGCTATCTCATTCTTATGGTTAGGTAAATTCGTGTCTCATATCTGTATCTTTCGTGGGATTTACTTGAAATAAAAAAACAAAATTGCATTTTTAACATTTATTTAATCATTGTTACAAATCTTGCTCAAATTGTTGGCCTCTGTTGCGAATGCAGGCCCGACACCTGTTTCGTATTTCAACAGTTTTTGTATGAAGTCGTATTTCCTCCTTAATAGTATTGAATGCCGCTTCTATGCGTTGGACTAATACCTCCCTAGTTGGAACCTCCGTGGCATATACCAACTCTTTGGCACGTCCCCAGACATAAAAGTCTAACGGAGTTAGATCTGGGGAACGTGGCGGCCATGGAATAGGGCCATCGCGTCCAATCCATGCATTGGGGAACACATTGTCGAGATATTCCCTCACAGTCAATCGCCAATGCGCGGGACAGCCGTCATTTTGAAATACAATGGGCACACGTTCATTAAATACGGGCACATCGGTCACTAATTCGGGCAGGTCATTTTGTAGGAATTCCAGGTAGTCTTCGCCATTGAGATTATCGGGCAGGTAATGCGGTCCAATTACCTGATTCCCAATCACTCCTGCCCAAACGTTTACACTAAACCTTCTTTGAGAAGATTTCTGTCTTTTAACACGTGGGTTTTGCGTTTTCGTTGTCCAGTGGTGCAAATTGTGTAAATTGAGGATCCCATCCTTTGTAAATTTGGATTCATCCGTCCACAGTATTCTTTTTAAAAAATCAGGATCATCCACATCCGTGTGTAAAAGAAACCGACAAAAAGCCACTCGTCTCTCAAAGTCGCCACCCTCAAGACCTGCAACAAACAAAAAACTCTTTTAAATTTCTCTTGGGCAATAAGTAATTGCACAAGAAAGGACCCGCTGTTCGTGCTAATAGATTCACTACCTGGAAGTGACGCCATACCATACCCATTACCTGCCAAACAAAGGCAAGGTCAAACAAAGCTTGCACGGGTTTAAAGTTAGTTTAAAATTACGTACCTTGCACCGGAGTGTAGTGGAATGGATGCTTTTTGTTTTGACGAAGTACTTTCCACACTTTCCATATTGAAATATCAAGATGTGATTCCACATTTCTAATGCTTCTTGTAGGGTCTTCCTCAAAAAGTGCCAGTATTCTCTCGTCTACTTCAACATTACGTCGCACAATATGGCCCCTTGGTTCATTAAAAGTAACACTGCCAGTCTCGCGTATGCGTCGGTATGTGTCTTGGAAGACTCTGCGGCCAGGTAATCGTCTACCAGGAAAGCGTTCCTGGTAAAGTCGTTGCGCTGCACGAGCGACGCCATTAGCGGCTCCGTAAGCCATCATGATGTCCGCATATTCTTCGTTAGAGAATGTCGCCATTGCAATAACAAAAAACTCAAAGTTTAACAATAACAACAAAAATTAAACAAATGGTACAAGAACCAACAAAACTTAACGATAACAAAGTAATAAAAGAATCGCGGAGTATGGTGAACTAGCACACACGTTAGGTAGCAGAGGCAGTGATGTCTCGACTAAAAAAATGGCGGGTCGGGCGGCGCGATTTGTTCAAACCGATTTAAGGTATGCAAGAAAGAGATAGAAGATAGATTTTACTGTGAAAGAGTGAGAAAACAAATTTAACCTCTTTCTCTTGTAACAGTTCCGCAATAAATATTTTTTCATTAGAATTTGGAATGTAGTTTTATGTGACTTGATTCACAATTCTAGCGAATTCACAAAGTTGTTAAAATACTTTTATGGCATGTGGCACATCATTAGAAAGAGGATAGACTGGAGAATTAATGAGGGAGTTGGAAGATCCCGGTCGCTTTTGGTTTTTTTTTGTAGCCTTATAAATAGCTGTAACATGTACAGCTTTAATTTAACGGATGACCCCTTCAGTCGACCATTTCAATTTGGCACACGATGCACCAAACACCCTGTATAACTGGCATTTACCTTAGGTGCATAATCTGATATTCAATTATTTGTGTCCGTATCATATATGCTTATTTGTTTTATAGAAATCTACCTACACCGCTAAAGGTGCCGAAACTAGAGGAGTCGCCTTTGGAAATTCCGGATGTTCTACAGGGTGAAATCGCCAGACTTGATTCAAGATTCAAGGTAACGTTTTACCGTGATAAATTAATGATATAGTTGTAACTCGGTAAAAGTTATTTACGCCATTTCTTTTAATTTTTCATCTTACGAATTTAAATATAATTGACTTTTCGTTGATTTTGATGACAAGTTTTGTCGATTTCTTGAATGAATGATAACGAAATCTCTAAAAACAATATTTTCGAAGACTAGTAATTAACAAACTAACAATTAGTCTACTAACTAATTAACAAAGCTAATAAATTGAATGAATCTCTTTACACTTGCTACTTGACGTCGTCTCAGTTCGTCGTATAGTTCAGAAGCGCCCCCGATTGGACCCGAACACACGAACCTCCGCCGACTCGGTAACGGGTCCCATCGGACCCGAGACTGACTTATGTCGACACCCCTTTTTTGTTTTTTTTTTGAGGGTGGGAAATCATCAAATAACTTCTCCCGCTCTGGGCAAAGTGGGAGGGCGTGTCAGACTCTTACTGACTAAAACCCACCCGTGTTCCTTCAGTTGCCTGTGCCAGGGGCCACGGTATCCCTCTCGGACTTTTCCGCAACCCTAGCAGGCATCGGTCCTAGCAGACCCCGTCATTGGTGCTGACATCACTTTGAGGCGAGCGTAGAACACAACGCGCCGTCGACCCGGGCCTGGTCCTTATCGAGCGGCGAGCTGCCCATTGCTCGCCGTTCGCAAGCCCACGCCTACGGTGGCCGGGAATCGGCCTGTGATTCCCGACGCCCAGGTCGTCTCCTGCGGCGGCTAGGGGCGTGAGGGCGCGAATTTTGCCTCTCCCTCACGCGTTCCGCCTCCTTCGCGAACATTACTGCTTCGCAGAAGGAGGTGACGGCTTCCCAAGCCCTCTCGCTCCGTACCATGGCCTGGACCAGGGCCGGACGCGAGAGATCGCCACCGCCAATCGCCTCCACGAGGACACGGCGGTGCTCCGCCCAAGCCGGGCAGACCTCCACCGTATGCTCCACCGTGTCCTCAGGGCGATCCACACAATGGTGACACCCGGGCGTTTCCTCCCGCCTTATCCGGAACAGGAACCTCCCGAAACAACCGTGTCCGGTGAGGACCTGCGTCAGGCGGAAGGTGAGGACGCCATGGCGCCTCTAGCCACTCCTCAAAGAGGGGACTTATCGCCTCAATTGTGGCGTGCCCAGCGCTGGGTTGCGACAATCGCACTCTCCATGCCGCCCTGAGACCCCGGCAGAGCTCTGTCCGCTGTACCGTGATTTCTCGCGGCAGCGGAGCTACGCCCCGGCGTTTCGCCTCCTCGCGCCAAATGTGCGCGAGGACTTTTGCCTCCAGATCCCATGGCGGTAATCCGGCAAGGAGGCTCGCCGCCTCACCGGAGACCGTACGGTATCCCCGGACCAGCCGGGTGGCCATGACCCTTTGGGGCGCGTTCAACCAGCGGGCTGGCCGCCGCCTCAAGGAACGCGCCCACACCGGTGCCCCGTAAAGGGCCATGGACCGCACGACCCCCGCGTAGAGCCTCCGGCAGGAGGCGTTTGGCCCCCCTAGATTGGGCAGGAGCCGCTTAAAGGCAGCCCCGGCCCTTTCCAGTCTGGGAGCCAAACGTCGGAAATGCTCCACGAAGTTCCACCGGCTGTCGAGGACGAGTCCCAGGTACTTCATCGTTGACTCGACTCGCCGATGTTAACCCCTCCTACCGTTATTTGGGAACCCGACGGTGGCGTGTTCCGAGGACCATGAAAACACATGGCCTCGGACTTGTGCAGGGCCACCTCGAGTCCCAATTGCCGGATCCTCTCGACGATTGTCGCAACCCCCCGTGTCGCTAGTTCGGCCGCTGCCTGGTGCGACCTCCCCTGCGCCAGGACTAGCGTGTCGTCAGCATAACAAACCACGCTGACGCCGCTGGGGAGGTCGGCGCGCAGCACCCAGTCGTAGCCGATGTCCCACAGATGCGGCCCCAGGACCGATCCCTGTGGGACACCGCACGACATCTCTTGCCGGTTCCATACTCCCTGGTGACAGGGGTAGATGACGGCCCTGTCCGTCAAATAGGACTCGACCACACGACAGAGGTAGGTCGGCATCCGGTGATACCGGAGTGCCTCCCTGATGCAACTCCAGGGCAGGGTATTGAAGCCATTGGCGATGTCTAGAGACACCGCCAAGACGACCCCACCCCGGGCCACAGCATCCCCCGTCGTGAGGGCCCGCACGCGCATGATGGCGTCCACCGTAGAGCGCCCTCTGCAGAAGCCAAACTGGCTCTCCGACAAATTCTGCCCCACCCGCACCAGCCGCCCGACGAGGCGGTCTGCAATGACTCTTTCAAAGAGCTTTCCCACCTCGTCGGTAAGCGGACGGAGAGTCCGCTGATGTCGACACTCTAAATTGACTATGTAAATATTTATTATGCTACCCATCAAATCCTACGAATGTGCATTAATTAAGAGAGTTTGTTATAAAACTCATATTTTAACACCAAGTATTTCACATTTAGCGCGCAAGTTTATTAATTTACCTATATACAACCAAAGTCTATAAATGCGATTATCGTCGAGGCTAAAAAGCATGAAAATTCAGTTTAAAGTATTTTTTATTTCTTTTTGTATTTAGGTAATGTAATGACACAAACAGTTCACTTTTTAAATGAGATATACAAATAAGTTGTTCGTAAATTGTGAATTTCAAACTTCCAAACTCCACTAAAGGGGCAGTGATTAATACATCATTTAATTATTTGACGAATTCATCCATTGTTCAACTTAAATAAGTAGTGGTAACGAAGTTTTTTGGTATCCAAAGTCGAAGGTTCGCGCCATTTTTACTTTTCAGAAATATCACACACATACATGTAGATACAAATTAAAATGTGACAAATATCATTGCCTGTCATAGTTCTTGGTAAATTTTCACAACGAGTGGCTAGTTGAATCGTTTGCAGTTAGTGATTCTAGTTGCGATGTTAAGGTGTTTTCATCCCAGTCTTGTATCATTTGTTTTAGGTCTTGAATTGCTTGATTAAATTTGGTTTTGTCCTCTCTGGTCCTGCAAGTTGAAATTCCAAAAATCCAAGTTGAAATTTGGTACACATATAAATTTCTGTGACCCAAACACAGATGTATAGCGTACAAGTACATAAATGCATTTTGAATAAGGGGGTCACTTATGGCGATTCTTAATTTCATGACGTAATTCGCAAAATTCTATCCAGTCAACCGATATGTCATGTCAAAATCTAGTCGGGCAGAGCGGTTAAAATGAAATGCCCGTCCCTCCCCAGGTATCCCTGGAGCCCATGTCGTGGAGCGGCGGCGGCGCGGGCGCCATCACCCTCGTGGCGGCGCTCGACGAGCCGCGCCTGCCGTGCGTGGCCGGCGTGCACGTGGCCGTGCCACGCGACTACCCCAGGCGTCCGCCCGTGCGGCTCAAGCCGCGCGAGGCCAACAGCCACGCGCCGGGGTCCTTCCTAGCGAGGCTGGAGAGGGCTATGGATGCTAGGTGCGCCAGGTGAGACTGGACCAGCCGCGCCTGCCGTGCGTGGCCGGCGTGCACGTGGCCGTGCCACGCGACTACCCCAGGCGTCCGCCCGTGCGGCTCAAGCCGCGCGAGGCCAACAGCCACGCGCCGGGGTCCTTCCTAGCGAGGCTGGAGAGGGCTATGGATGCTAGGTGCGCCAGGTGAGACTGGACCAGCCGCGCCTGCCGTGCGTGGCCGGCGTGCACGTGGCCGTGCCACGCGACTACCCCAGGCGTCCGCCCGTGCGGCTCAAGCCGCGCGAGGCCAACAGCCACGCGCCGGGGTCCTTCCTAGCGAGGCTGGAGAGGGCTATGGATGCTAGGTGCGCCAGGTGAGACTGGACCAGCCGCGCCTGCCGTGCGTGGCCGGCGTGCACGTGGCCGTGCCACGCGACTACCCCAGGCGTCCGCCCGTGCGGCTCAAGCCGCGCGAGGCCAACAGCCACGCGCCGGGGTCCTTCCTAGCGAGGCTGGAGAGGGCTATGGATGCTAGGTGCGCCAGGTGAGACTGGACCAGCCGCGCCTGCCGTGCGTGGCCGGCGTGCACGTGGCCGTGCCACGCGACTACCCCAGGCGTCCGCCCGTGCGGCTCAAGCCGCGCGAGGCCAACAGCCACGCGCCGGGGTCCTTCCTAGCGAGGCTGGAGAGGGCTATGGATGCTAGGTGCGCCAGGTGAGACTGGACCAGCCGCGCCTGCCGTGCGTGGCCGGCGTGCACGTGGCCGTGCCACGCGACTACCCCAGGCGTCCGCCCGTGCGGCTCAAGCCGCGCGAGGCCAACAGCCACGCGCCGGGGTCCTTCCTAGCGAGGCTGGAGAGGGCTATGGATGCTAGGTGCGCCAGGTGAGACTGGACCAGCCGCGCCTGCCGTGCGTGGCCGGCGTGCACGTGGCCGTGCCACGCGACTACCCCAGGCGTCCGCCCGTGCGGCTCAAGCCGCGCGAGGCCAACAGCCACGCGCCGGGGTCCTTCCTAGCGAGGCTGGAGAGGGCTATGGATGCTAGGTGCGCCAGGTGAGACTGGACCAGCCGCGCCTGCCGTGCGTGGCCGGCGTGCACGTGGCCGTGCCACGCGACTACCCCAGGCGTCCGCCCGTGCGGCTCAAGCCGCGCGAGGCCAACAGCCACGCGCCGGGGTCCTTCCTAGCGAGGCTGGAGAGGGCTATGGATGCTAGGTGCGCCAGGTGAGACTGGACCAGCCGCGCCTGCCGTGCGTGGCCGGCGTGCACGTGGCCGTGCCACGCGACTACCCCAGGCGTCCGCCCGTGCGGCTCAAGCCGCGCGAGGCCAACAGCCACGCGCCGGGGTCCTTCCTAGCGAGGCTGGAGAGGGCTATGGATGCTAGGTGCGCCAGGTGAGACTGGACCAGCCGCGCCTGCCGTGCGTGGCCGGCGTGCACGTGGCCGTGCCACGCGACTACCCCAGGCGTCCGCCCGTGCGGCTCAAGCCGCGCGAGGCCAACAGCCACGCGCCGGGGTCCTTCCTAGCGAGGCTGGAGAGGGCTATGGATGCTAGGTGCGCCAGGTGAGACTGGACCAGCCGCGCCTGCCGTGCGTGGCCGGCGTGCACGTGGCCGTGCCACGCGACTACCCCAGGCGTCCGCCCGTGCGGCTCAAGCCGCGCGAGGCCAACAGCCACGCGCCGGGGTCCTTCCTAGCGAGGCTGGAGAGGGCTATGGATGCTAGGTGCGCCAGGTGAGACTGGACCAGCCGCGCCTGCCGTGCGTGGCCGGCGTGCACGTGGCCGTGCCACGCGACTACCCCAGGCGTCCGCCCGTGCGGCTCAAGCCGCGCGAGGCCAACAGCCACGCGCCGGGGTCCTTCCTAGCGAGGCTGGAGAGGGCTATGGATGCTAGGTGCGCCAGGTGAGACTGGACCAGCCGCGCCTGCCGTGCGTGGCCGGCGTGCACGTGGCCGTGCCACGCGACTACCCCAGGCGTCCGCCCGTGCGGCTCAAGCCGCGCGAGGCCAACAGCCACGCGCCGGGGTCCTTCCTAGCGAGGCTGGAGAGGGCTATGGATGCTAGGTGCGCCAGGTGAGACTGGACCAGCCGCGCCTGCCGTGCGTGGCCGGCGTGCACGTGGCCGTGCCACGCGACTACCCCAGGCGTCCGCCCGTGCGGCTCAAGCCGCGCGAGGCCAACAGCCACGCGCCGGGGTCCTTCCTAGCGAGGCTGGAGAGGGCTATGGATGCTAGGTGCGCCAGGTGAGACTGGACCAGCCGCGCCTGCCGTGCGTGGCCGGCGTGCACGTGGCCGTGCCACGCGACTACCCCAGGCGTCCGCCCGTGCGGCTCAAGCCGCGCGAGGCCAACAGCCACGCGCCGGGGTCCTTCCTAGCGAGGCTGGAGAGGGCTATGGATGCTAGGTGCGCCAGGTGAGACTGGACCAGCCGCGCCTGCCGTGCGTGGCCGGCGTGCACGTGGCCGTGCCACGCGACTACCCCAGGCGTCCGCCCGTGCGGCTCAAGCCGCGCGAGGCCAACAGCCACGCGCCGGGGTCCTTCCTAGCGAGGCTGGAGAGGGCTATGGATGCTAGGTGCGCCAGGTGAGACTGGACCAGCCGCGCCTGCCGTGCGTGGCCGGCGTGCACGTGGCCGTGCCACGCGACTACCCCAGGCGTCCGCCCGTGCGGCTCAAGCCGCGCGAGGCCAACAGCCACGCGCCGGGGTCCTTCCTAGCGAGGCTGGAGAGGGCTATGGATGCTAGGTGCGCCAGGTGAGACTGGACCAGCCGCGCCTGCCGTGCGTGGCCGGCGTGCACGTGGCCGTGCCACGCGACTACCCCAGGCGTCCGCCCGTGCGGCTCAAGCCGCGCGAGGCCAACAGCCACGCGCCGGGGTCCTTCCTAGCGAGGCTGGAGAGGGCTATGGATGCTAGGTGCGCCAGGTGAGACTGGACCAGCCGCGCCTGCCGTGCGTGGCCGGCGTGCACGTGGCCGTGCCACGCGACTACCCCAGGCGTCCGCCCGTGCGGCTCAAGCCGCGCGAGGCCAACAGCCACGCGCCGGGGTCCTTCCTAGCGAGGCTGGAGAGGGCTATGGATGCTAGGTGCGCCAGGTGAGACTGGACCAGCCGCGCCTGCCGTGCGTGGCCGGCGTGCACGTGGCCGTGCCACGCGACTACCCCAGGCGTCCGCCCGTGCGGCTCAAGCCGCGCGAGGCCAACAGCCACGCGCCGGGGTCCTTCCTAGCGAGGCTGGAGAGGGCTATGGATGCTAGGTGCGCCAGGTGAGACTGGACCAGCCGCGCCTGCCGTGCGTGGCCGGCGTGCACGTGGCCGTGCCACGCGACTACCCCAGGCGTCCGCCCGTGCGGCTCAAGCCGCGCGAGGCCAACAGCCACGCGCCGGGGTCCTTCCTAGCGAGGCTGGAGAGGGCTATGGATGCTAGGTGCGCCAGGTGAGACTGGACCAGCCGCGCCTGCCGTGCGTGGCCGGCGTGCACGTGGCCGTGCCACGCGACTACCCCAGGCGTCCGCCCGTGCGGCTCAAGCCGCGCGAGGCCAACAGCCACGCGCCGGGGTCCTTCCTAGCGAGGCTGGAGAGGGCTATGGATGCTAGGTGCGCCAGGTGAGACTGGACCAGCCGCGCCTGCCGTGCGTGGCCGGCGTGCACGTGGCCGTGCCACGCGACTACCCCAGGCGTCCGCCCGTGCGGCTCAAGCCGCGCGAGGCCAACAGCCACGCGCCGGGGTCCTTCCTAGCGAGGCTGGAGAGGGCTATGGATGCTAGGTGCGCCAGGTGAGACTGGACCAGCCGCGCCTGCCGTGCGTGGCCGGCGTGCGACATACTTGGCAAAAGGCTAGGCAGATGATGGCTGTCACAACTTCACAAGACTATTATTACATTATCGTTCAAGTTAAGTGTCCGTCTAGTTTTAACACACACAACATGTTTTGTGACACTCGGGACTTAACAAACAAGGTATCTAATAGCTATACCATCATCGCGTACCACCATGTCCACTATCTTATAGTTGACGAACACGAGCCTCATCATTTACTTCCTCCCATATCTCAATTCATGTGCGGTCGGCGCAGCATCTCTGCTTCTTCCATACATTCCATCATCTCAATAGTCACCCCCTTTCTACCCAAACGCGAGCCTATCAAGACTAATAAAACTATTACGCACTTGGCGTCCATATTGTTTTCTCGATGTAGATGGTGTAGATACAACTAAGTTTTTGGGACTAATTATAGACCGGCATCTAAATTGGAAGGATCACATAGATTCTCTGAGTAAAAGAATTAGTAGTAGTGCCTATGCATTGTACTTGCTGTCACGAAATGTCAATAGGGAGGCATTATTAACAGCTTACTACGGTCTGGCTGAATCCATTCTCAGATATGGTGTTATCTTTTTGGGTAACTCGACTAATAGAGAACTAGCATTTAAAGCACAAAAGAGGTGTCTTAGAGCAATGTTTCATTTGAAAACAACGGACAGCTGCAAACCCTATTTTGTAATAAATAAAATTTTAACATTGCCGTCCATATACATTCTTGAAACAGTTATGTTTGTCAGAAACAATCCAAAATTATTTCCGTGCAGAGCAGATCAATTTCCCAGGAACAGGCGTGACCAAACCCAACTATGTGGACTTCCCTGTAGGACTGCACTTATGCGCAAAAGTGTTTTTCATATGGCTCCAATTGTTTATAATAAGTTGCCTAAAAGTTGGATGGAGCTTAATAATGTACACTTGAAAAGTAAACTTAAGACATATTTACTAAATAAAGCATACTATAGCATTAACGAGTTCCTAGAGGAAAGATTTGTATTGACATAGTAGCTTATTATTATTTTATTTTATTTTGTGTTTGTTAATTTTGCAATGACTTAGTTTAATTATTTTTGTATCTTTTTACCACGGAGCAGAAACAAAGAGGAGGTGTTGCAATCAAAGTAGTCCATCAGCCACCAATGTAGTCGTTACGTCACACGGTAGTTGCACTACTTGCGACCAGGCGGCGCTTTCGTCAGTACAACTGTCGTTGTGAAGCGGATAGGTTGTCATGTATTTGTTTAGTCTTTTAAACGATTAAAAAGTATTCCCGACCCATACTCATTGCATTAACATGAAATGCTGTTTTATCTTGCAGAAGTTATACGGATCAATCAAATTCAAACGGAATAAAGATATCTTTCCACTCGTAAGTAAAATTAAAATTAAATTTGTAATTTATTTCTTCTCGAATGTTCGGTAATTGCCGCCCCCTATCGGCAAGTAGCGGAAGTACTGACAAATTGCAGGTCCGCACTCAGACTTTTTTGATAAGCACATACCTACATAATATGCTATATGAAAAGTGAAGTCAAATAGATGTCGAGTTTCGGCAAAAAACGGAATTCGGTCTAGTTTCGGTAACTAAGTTCAGAAGAAAAATTTAGAAGAGAAGATTTAAAGATAAAAAAAATAAAACTATGATTATAAAAACGTTTTCTTTATTTTTCCCTGACACTTGTTAATTTCTGGAAGTTTCGGTTTCGGCCGAATCTGAAACCGCTGCCGAAATTCGGTTTCGGTTTCAGTCAAAAAATGTATTTCGGTCGGACATAATAGAAATAAAAGTATATCGGTATATTATAAAACTATTAAACCTGAATCCGGCTCCTTACAATAAAAGTGACATTTAATGAAACATAGCAGAACTCTTACGACATCTTAGGCCATCTGTCTAATTTGCCTATGAGATGATTTTGCTACTAGCCACTAGATGGCTTTCTGCTGTTTGGGCTCCCCCCGCACCCCGCGAGGCTGCGACACTACTTTTGTATGGAGAATGACTTTACAACACCTCCTCTTTGTTTCTGCTCCGTGCTTTTTACCTATTTTTTATTGTTGACATGATTATTGTATAAAAGTCTTAATAACTTATATTTTAAATTTATTACAATATTATTATTTCATTTATTACTGATTTATTGTTATTTTATGAGAATGTTTTTAATTAATAATACTCTTTTTTTTACATTTGCACGTCACATCAAGTGACAAACATGTCTCTACGTAAAAATTGTTAATGTTACCACCTTGCATGCATGTTCTTTATTGTATGTATGTCACATGTTATCTTATCTTATCTTATCTTATCTTATCTCGAGGACGTTATGGGTTGCTTCAAACTATACTGTAGGGTACCCTCACTTGTTATAATAATCAACTGACAGTCGACTGACCTATCTGTCAAACACCACACAACAATAATCAAGAGTCGATAATTACCGTAATAACTATCTAAATACCTAATCATTCTTTCTCAGGTTACCAAAAAGCTGTTCAGTGGGCCAACTCCTGGACGCGTGGGAGATGAGCGTGCGACAGGCATGCGCACCCACCCCTGTGCCATACACACCAGTACCAGCACTCGGCTTGTAAACACTACTTGTGTCGCAAGTAACAACAAGAAATATCTATTTAATATTATTGTTATTAATGATTAAGGGCGGATTCCACCAATGAAACTAAACGCGATCAGCACATCTGAACCGCGTTAAAGAGCTGTCAGTGTTATCATAGTTGTAAAATATTGACACTGACAGCTCTAGAACTTAGTTTGGATGTGCTGAACTCCTTCAATTTCATTGGTGAAATTGGCACCAAGGCCCGCTTGCACCACATATCACTAAATGCGTTTAGCGTTGAACGTAGAGTGCTCTAGTGCGTTTGTGATGGATCTTTTGGCGAGTTTTAGGAGATTGTATCGAAAAAACCAGTTTACGGCTTTACTTCCGTTGTTGGCCACGTGCCAAAAGATTCTTGTACAGCTATATTTAAAACATCGTTCTGTTTCAGTCAATCGCCATTTTTTTTTTTCAATAAATTTTGATTATTGTTTTAATATTTTTTTTTGTCACTGTTCCTCTCAACCAGAGCACCTGCCATCTTCACCACCCATGGTTGACTGGTAGGATTGGCTGGTGTACCTGTTTTAAAGTTTAAATAAACCAATAAATTGTATGGACATGACAGAAACAGAACAATGTTTTAAATTCTAAACGTATTTAGTGATTTGTGGTACAAGTAGGCATAAGGTTCAGCGCAGACAGCAGCATAATGCTCGAGCATGTTCTTTGCTGTTAAGATTTCAGTGAAAATACGAATTTATCATCTAAATCATATCATGCACGCTATTTTGAACTCTATTTATTATTTCCGGGAGTTCATTATCAATTAATCAATGAAAAACTATCTGCGCTGACCCAAAACGTTTATTTAATATCGACAGAGAAAGTAAATGGGAGTATTATCTCGCAAGTTCCTACCTAAAATCAAATTCTAAAATATTGCGTAGTCTGTACTGAATGAGCATCATATTGTACAACATAAGCCAGATAACAAAAACAAATATTACGTAAATTGGATAAATGGCTCTCAAGTTATAAGCACTTAAACGGACAGATAGAGACACTTTATTTTATTATAATATCTAAGATATGATGTAAAATTCCAACTAAAAGTATTTTAAGAGGGAGTAGCTAAATCAATTATTATGACCATAGTTTAAAGCCCCGTTCTTTACCTAGATAAAAATATATAATTTTATTTTATTTCTTTTAAAATATCTTAGTCCATTGCTGCGAAAAAAATATCAATGAAAACATAATATCTTGGAGGCTGCTACACATTTTTCTGTCATTCCTACAAATTTGGATTGACTGTTGATAATTGTTTTAAAAAACACGATTGTCGACTTCTCACGGCTCATTTACACGGACGTGGTGTCACACGTCTGAAAGTGGCACCGGTGACTGAAAAGTTGTGTGGAATTCGGTTGCCATGGCATGCGGATGTGATGCTGAGGAACGAGGATCATGTCGTGAGGAAAGTTTTGAGTGTAAATGTCGATGGCTATAAGAGCAGGGGAAGACCAAAGAAACGATGGATGAACTGTGTGAATGATGATATGGCTAGAAAGGGACAGACTACCGAGATGACGACTATTAGACAAGTATGGAAGAAAATATATGTTGCGCCGACCACTAATACATTGGGATATGGAGGGAGAATGTTGATGATTTAAACGGAGAGTCTCGCCTGGTATCTTCTAAGCAATTAACTCATTCGATGTCAATGAGCCTTCACTCTTCAGGTCTTCTCGTTGTCCATACCACAGTGCGTCTTCAACGCGTGCGTCCTACCAGTTATGACTTACGGAGCCGAAACGTGGACACTCACAGTTAGACTGGTCCATAAGTTTAAAGTCGCTCAGCGAGCTACTAAGAGAGCTATGCTTGGAGTCTCTCTGAACGATAAAATTCGAAACGAGGTGATCCGCCAGAGAACCAAGGTAACCGACATAGCCCAAAGACTTAGCAAGCTAAAGTAAAAAAAAAAAAAAAAAAGACAGCAAGCTAAAGTGGCAATGGGCTGGTCACATCTCTCGTAGAACTGACAATCGTCGGGGAAAATGAGTTTTAGAGTGGAGACCGCGTTTAGGCAAACGTAGTGAGGGACGCCCACCGGCCAGGTGGAGTGACGACTTGCGAAGGGCGACTGGCAGAGACTGGATGAGGAGCGCCGAAGATTGGGCTCAATGACGTTCAGTAGGAGAGGCCTACGTCCAGCAGTGGACGAATATAGGCTGATGATGATGATGAGTCCTCACTTTTAACACATCAATGCGAGAATTGCCTGGCGAGTATTGTCTATGCACATTCGCCCCACAAAACGTGCGAGAAACTCCGTCTCGCGAGCCTTAAAACAGTTTTCGCTTGTTTCTAGCGATTGTGTGTAGAAAATGGTACTCAATGGATTTTTAACTAAGACTATATTATATTTTTTTTATAAGTTTTCAAATTATTTGTTTTTTTTTTTTAACAAATGAAAACCAATTATGTTTTGGCTGTCCATACAATATTTTACCTTATGTCTTTTGCATACACTTTACAATCTTGTGAATTGGTCTGTAGTGATGATTATTGCATGTATTTTCAACTGTATGCAACGGCGATAATGTCTAATATTTTATGACCATTAAATCGTTTATGCGTTTCTATTGAATATTAACTCTATGTGAAATAGTATTAAGTATAAATTAATTTTAAATGTAATCGAGGGATCTTCTAATTTTAAAAACATTTATTTTGCAGATGTGATATTTATCTGTGATAATTTGAAAAATACAGTTACAAGTATGTACTCATGCTAAGTAAAATCTATTTTATTACTTCAGTAGTAATTCATTTCCACATTCTTCAAAATATTGTTACTTTTACTTTATTTTTTTTTCCAATCTCACAGTGCAAAAGCCAAAATTAATAAAATGTATAAGAACAACACTCTGTTACACGACTGTATGCTTTAAAACCATGTTACCAAAGTTGATTTTTAAATTGAAGAAAAATGTATTAAACTTTTACCCCTATTCCATAGATCACTAAAATAAGTGAATTTTTAAGACAATACAGAATTTTCCCTACATGGTCTAAACTACAATCTTCCAACAAGTTTTTAAAAGACACGGGATCAATTTTTATCATATAATTAAATCAAATATGCAACTCATAGACGTTAAGGGCCCGTTCCACAGTCTCAAGATAGGCACTATCAAGCAGATAAGCAAAAAAATTAAAAAGTATTTGTATAAAACTATCTATGATATGAAACTTATCCAGAGGCTGTGAAATAGACCGTAAATGTATAAATATTTTTATATTTTTGTTACGGAGGTCCCTTTTTGATGGAGTTTTATCGATATTGTTGTTGTAAAAGTGTAATGAGATAGCAATAATTTTCTTGTTTCTAATTTTAAATAAAATGTAATTTAATTGTATTTTGTTTTTCATTTCAAAGACATTTTGTCCGATTACCAGAGGTCGGAATTATGTAGAGATATTTATGTACTTGCATCGAAATGTTGATATTAATATGGATCTACCCGGGATTTTTAGTGGACAACCCCGTGTGGCCAACAATATTACAAATAAATAATAATAAAAACCTCAGAGATAGACAGACAAATAAAACAAAGATAATTAACATACAATTTTTATTAGTATTTACATTCATTCACAATACAAATTATTAATAGTCTTAAGCAAATTCTCATACTTATACCTCACCTTTTTTATAAATAAGAGAATACTTTTGCTTTTAGCTCGTGAGGGTTTGCTTATTCAAACGGCCCATCAGAATCATTTTCCTTGTCCGATCCATTCAAAGAACCACTAAGATTTGAAGTGTTCGCTTCCGACATTAATAATTTAATAAATCACGGGATTTTTCTACCCTTTAATATGAATCTCGGGATTTGTGGCATATCCACTTTATTCTTTCGCTGTATGAAATCAGTCTAAGTACATAAATAACTCTACCTAATTCCGACCTCTGCTGAATACCCATGAGCAAAACTTGGAGCTAGCGCTAAACTCGCTTTATTTAGAAAGTTTCGCAGTGTCCATTTTTTATACTATGACAAGAGTATTTACTTTGTAAAGTATTATGCTATTATTTTAACTATTGTGAATGTGAGAACTATGTTGGTCATTGCTTTTTTTTTTGTATTTTTACTCTTAGTGTAATCATGATCTGGCAGTTTGAGTAACTTGTGCGGCCTACTCAAATGTCCTTTCTTTGGTATTGTTCGTCGAATCGTTGAGCTCCTTAAGTTCTGAGTTGAGCTGCACGATTGCTGACAATTGCGTGCACTGACTGGACAGGTCCACTCAATCTGTGGGGTTCTTTCCTCAAAAGACCATTTCAGACACCGATCTACATAGCCTTCACATGATCTGACCAAGATTCTGTCTGGACTTTAAAAGAGACTGTGACCTCTGAGTTTGTTTCGGCCTTTCTTCTCAGAGTAGTCAGATAGGAAACGCCGACCTCATCTAGTTTAAAAAAAATATGATTGACGTGTAAAAGTGTTTGTAAAAACCTACTTACAGAAATAAAATCATTTATCATTTATCATTTATCATTTATAATACACAAAGTGAGAGATCCTGAATAAGTATTTTCTTTGAAATACTAAATTTTAAGTAGAACCCTTTTGGATAGCCAACTATAAACTAAACAACGATGTATATCTTTTGCTAGCGGGTTCCTAGCTTTCTTGATCCACCGTGTAAGAGTCTCAAAAGCCGGCTGGCACAAAAAATCACTATATCTAATAATGCGTTTAGCGCAAAAGATAAATGTAAAACATCGTACTGTCTCTGTCATTTTCAAACGATTGACAGAAAAGTATATTTAAAACATCATTTGTTTTAAATACGTTTAACGGTATCAGTTGTGGGTACTGGGACAGTTAAATACAAACGAAACCACCTCATACTCTTTAACATCCAATATATTATAAGATTACAAGGAAAATTGGTAGAGTTGTGTCTGCGGCCTGCGCAGGCGCGTGCAGGCGGCCCCGCGGCGTGCGCCCGCGCAGCACGACCAGTGGCGCGCGCCCGGCCAGCCCGCGTGCCCGTGCCCGCAGCCTGCGGACGTACGTGGGCGTGGTTATAGCAACGAGACGGATTCTCACGGCTAGCATACATGGTCAGTTCTTCCTTCACATGCTTGTGACTTCATAAAGATCCGTTTGGCTTTATAGCCTCGAGACCTACTCGCCTACGACGACCGGAGCAATCGTTTAAACTATTAGTCTCTACTAATTAGTCTCATCCTATTAGATACGTGTATGTGCTGAATTGGTGCAGGTGTTTTAAGGGATTGGTTTCCATTTTTCCAATCCGAGAGAGAGATGCAACTCTACAAAACGAATAGTGAGTACTGCGTAGTGCTATCCCGTTTTGCACTTCATAATGCGGCCTTTGTTTTTGCCACTATTTTGGAAATGTTTAGGATTTGGGACTTCTTTCAGGTTTTCACCTACCTTTATACCCTCCAGGCATGCGAGCCCCGCAGCCGCAGGTCGCGTCGCGCCGCCCGCCGGACGAACAGAACGCGCAACAGTGGAACGTGCCCCAGTGGGCCGCGCCTGCGCGGGCGCAGCAAGAGAACGGACTGCCCTGTAGGGGAAATAGACTGAATTTTGGGTCTGCTGTACGAGTAAAGATATCTTGTGCATTTTTGTCAGTCCTTTTGCTCGACAAAGTAACATCGAGACGTCGGGGCAATACTACCTCATGATATCTAGTTCGGTCGTTAAAAGCTAAATACATCTGTGATAGGTATATAGGAACAAGTTTAAAATATGAACGCCGTAGAAATAACAAGCACATGACTATGATACTAATATTATCTGGGTAGCAACGCATCTACAAATCATGGACATTATTAGCTCTTAATATGCGCCTAGAACTTATAATTTTCATTAGGTGGCTGTTAGAATGGACCGCCTATAAACTGGTGATCAGTGATGATGACAAATATAAATCATCTTACCTTTATCGGTTTGTTGTTGATAGTGACAGCCAGTAGATATGCCCCAGGGGAGCGAGGAGTGACGCAGAGCGTGTAGCTGCCATCGGTACTATCCTCCACGCGAGCCACGCTGGGACGAGCGCTCGAGTCGCGACGTCTGAAGTAACCGGCCACCTGGAAATCACATAATTAAATTTTTCATTTATAAATACAGTTTTTTTATGGTTCAGTTCACACAAAAGGTTTAGTGTGTGGAGCCTCCTCTATCAATGCCTGCGTTAGGAGACCCCGCTCTTCCGTAATACAGCATGATTACTTAATCTAGTAACAAAACCGTACTTACTTACCCGTTACTTAAAATATGAAATAAAAACCAGGAACCACAACTGAAAAGTAAAAATAAAAACATTTTTACAACAAAAAAAAACAACCGACATCCAAAGAAAAACACTACAAATTGAAAAACAACTTTAATTTAGAAAGTCGCTGTCTTTGGTTTAGTATTTTGCCACCAGCTTTCGAAATGAAAGTAATTTTTCAAGTAGTAGTGTTTTTTTTGGAAGTCGGTTGTTTTTTTTAGTTTAGCTGTGGTTCCTACCTTACAAAATTTCGTATTCCAATAGACTCAAAGCTTCAGACTGTGAGTGAATGAATTTAAGATTTTTAATATGTAGATGGAGTACTTGCTATATAAATAACAGTGATAGGAAGTTATTATAACATCATCAATAGACACTAAGTGGAAAAAAATACGTAGGTAGGTATTACTGAAGCGTACTGAAAAGTACCCAAAAAAAGTTAGTAAAATTAATATGGGACCACCCCTGACTGCCCTTGCCGTGCCCCATCCATTAAAAAAAAGGATTATCGAAATCGATCCACAATTGCAGGAGATATCGCTTAACATACATTAAAAAAATACAGAGGGATTGAGAACCTTCTCCTTTTTTAAGTCGGTTAAAAATAAGGATGTTAGTGCGAGTATGATTCGAGTGGGAGTACCTGTGTGTAGTGTCTGTATGCGAGAGTGTCAGTGAGAGTGTACCTGCTACTGTATGTGCTTCAAAAGTGCCTCTGTGTTAAGTTGGTCTTTCCATAATTTAGAAGGCCATTAATTAGGGACATCATTCCAAAAGACCAAGAGTTTTGCGTTGCATACGAAACCCCTTTGCGTTAGATGAAAAAGGTTGTAGTAACTGATTCTACACGGTGACATTTGAATCACAGTTTTGCTAGAACAAACGTTGTTTAGACCATGGTCTAATACCATTCTACAGCATCAAATATGTTATTAAAACAATCTCTCAAATTAGTCTTATGTTGCTCAAACGTGTAATAATGTTTGAAACATTAACCGTAACATTAAAGTATGTGGCGATTAACACATCGTCCTCCTGAATGATGAGGGTAACATCACTACGATGGTGAGACACCACTAGTGTCTTTGACAGAAACAAAAAAATCACGTCGGGGTCACCAATGCGGGAGTCAGTTGCCCCCACCAATTATATGAAATGAAACTAAAGGACTGTGACTTTAGAGGCCATGCAGTTTAATCAAACAGAAATGCTCACAAACTTGTCACGTACGATATGTACACTGATTGACATTGATACAATCATAAATTACTAGTGCTAGTCACACATTAGAAATAGTGAGGATCAAAAAGAGTAGCCGAAGAGTACATTAATATATTGGGAGATTCGTGATTTTTTTGTTTCTGTCAAAGACACTAGTGGTGTCTCACCATCGTAGTGATGTTACCCTCATCATTCAGGAGGACGATGTGTTAATCGTCACAAGTACTCATCACGGTAGCGATATTGCATACAAGACGCGAGTGCCGCGCGTAACAGCCGCAGTGTCTGTGTAACGATAATCCCGACATTTTTAACATTGCCTATAGTGTGGTTTTTTAGATAACCAATGACGGTTTTTTTTCTTTTAGTTGCTATAGAATGGTTGTAGACCATGGTCGCGAACAACGTCTGTTCTAGCAAAACTGTGATTCAAATGTCACCGTGTATAGGTAGAGCTGTTGAGCAATATTCTTAAAAAATACTAAAAGCATTCGGTACCTGTTCTCCTCCACACCAGATTCGTTCACCATTGCAGTCTCGCAGCTCCAGTGTCACTTCGTGCTCACAGTCCACTCGGAGATCTTGTAGGCCTTCAAACATAAAACGTAAACGTCACTTGTGTTCTACGATAAGGTAGGTAGGTACCTATTGCTGTTCAATATACTAAGCTACTTGTAAATTCTGAACGTCTCTGAAAGCTTATTCTGCTTGCGAATCTCATCCAATCACAACAGCTAACAAAAAGATTCGATATTCTGATCAGACTTTTAGGGCCATTATGAAAAATCACAACGAAACTTTGTAGGTATTGTAGAAATACTCCTAAAACCCCTCACCTTCAGTATTAACCACACACATATCGGGGTCCGGCGCATGCGCCAGCAGTCTCCCGAAGACCGTGGGGTCGTGCGCGGCGGGCGCGCGCGGCGCGAAGCGCAGCTCCAGGCGCGGCGGCTCCGACAGCGGCTGCAGCTCGGTCACGCGCTCCAGGCGACGCAGTACTGAACCGGACAGAGAGAGGAGCTCGTCTTCTTTGCCTTCTTTTAGGAGCTGAGGATGAGATACACAGGTTTGCTCAATTTTATTGAACATAATCATAGTCGAACACAAACGAAGTGTTGTTTAAATATATTCCCTGAAAAAAAGCTCTCTTCTGTACTGTCAAGTTCTGTGCTTTAAAACTTTTAACCTGACTTGGCTTATCTCTATCTATAAGTATCTATTCGACTTTCCTAGGTCTCTAGTTTTTATAGGTCATATTATGACCTCGAAGAACCAGAGAGATAAAGTTATACAGGACAATATTGTTGACTTTCATCTCTTTTCCGCGGCCAAACAAATATGTTTTTGACACGTCAAAATCGGTTATCACGATTTTGATGAACGTGTTTTATAAGGACATCGATTTCTTTTGTGTAGAAAACCCTGATTTTTAAAACTTACCTCCTCCGCAAACCTTACAGCATCAACCGCATGCCTGGCCCTGTCATCTAGCGCTCGACTCTTCTGATCATGCCGCTGTTGATGTCTCTCCCTCGCACGAGCCGCGCTTGCGCATAGCGTGCGTGTGTGTGTGTCAACTGAGCGACGATACTGGACTGCCCATTCTTGGACTTCGCTTTCTACGCGGGCTGCTTGGCACTGTGCGTGGGAAAGAAGCTCATACATAAAATGTATTATTTTCTAGTCGTGTCGACAAGAGTATTACGGGCAACTCGGTAAGAGATTTCAACCTTGCCAGGCAGTGGAGAAAATTTAATTTAACCTAGTCGGAAAGTGGGGATATAACAACTATAGATTTGCCAGATATCGTTAGGTACATAAATATATCATTTTATCGGAAACTTTTGGTGGCTCCTTTACTAAGCGCCACGCTGTTCTCATCCCTTTCCAATTTAAATTATCATAAAACAAAACCTTCCTTGATGTTCCTGAACAGGGTATATTGGAAAAGAAAATGGGGACCACATTAAATGATGAACAAGGATGAATCCTTTTGTACCCATGCTTAGAAACTTAAAACCTGAACAAAACAGGTAGACTGGATGTAAAAGATAGAGTGGAGAATCTTTTAGATGATTCATACTTGAATCCGATAGTCTTTAGGAGCTCCTAACCCTTAAGCTACTCACGTCAATATCATAGGCATGTGCGCTCAGGTTCCTGGTAGCTCGCTCCACATTCTCTGGCACGAGCTTGGCGCGCTCAGCCGCGTCTCGCAGCAACCGAGCACGCTCAGCGGCCGCGCGCGATGCGCTGGCGAGCGCGTGCCCGCTGTGGGAGACGAGGCAGCAATCGCGGCATATCACCTAGGAAACAACATGTAGATAACCCGATAATTCTGCAGATAAAGGTAAGTACTAGGTTTCCGGTGGCAGTTACGGCCGAAGTCTCAGGTCATCTCAGCTCGTTTGTGACCTAAATTGTGCATTGTCATGTTTTGTAGGTGTTGAACTATCTGCAACGCTTATACCAAATAGGGCATTTAAATAACGAGTGAATGATTAGATCTCTGATAGAGTTATCATATTAATGAGCAGATCGGGGATCATTAGTAACCCTGTTGCCCATTGTGTAATGGTGCTTGCTCTTGTACCTATGTTAACTTCGATTTGCCAATACCACTTGGCAACCCCTCGTCAAGTGGACACACGGAAACCACTCGCCGATTGATTGTTGGGAAATAGCTCTCCTGTTTTGTTTTTAGGTCGTTCTGGGCTGTAAACGAAACTCACCTGCTGACAAGTAGCACAGTAAACACTAAGAGCAGCCTTCGGATGCTGGCTGCAGTACTTAACGGGCGCAGGGTCCAGTGGGTGCAGCGAGTGACGAGCAGTCGCCTTCTGTCTGCCGTGTGCCTCCCCGCAAGGTGTGCAGATGCTGACCAGGCATTGACTGCAACGGGTTTCTGCCTGCAAGACAAGGTTGTCAATTAATTATTTTTACATAATAAATAATAATAATAGTTTTTTAATTTTTTTTTTTAACGGCGCGGTTGGCGCTGTGGTTAAGCGATTGACTGCTGCGCTGCGTGTCGCAGGTTCGATTCCCGCACGGAACAAATATTTTTATGACCTGCAGATAGTTGTTCTGGGTCTGGCTGTTTGTGTATGTGAGTTTAAATGTTTGTAAATGCACCCACGATACAGGAGAAATTCCTAGTGTGGGGCAACGTTTAAAAAAAATATATATACAAACTATTAAGCGAATTCATCCTCCCTTATTTACAGAATCATGTAAGTTATATGTAAAGTCTTATAAGTTAAGTCTAAACAGTCTTTTGCTTCCTCACTTCTTTGCCATCAAAATTACAAGTTTGGCCCAAGAAGTCGTTGATACCTAAGTTACATATAAGTTCAATATGTTAATTTTTTCGCCAAATTAGCGCACTGTGACTTTTGATTGCTTTAATCATCACTAAACCAAATGAACTCCACTTCTGGACATCTAGGCTCTCCAAGCATTGCCGCAACGACCGGTACCTATTCCTGCGCTTCCCTCATAGAAAACTACCATTTGGTACCTTTGTGTTTACTAAAAATATACTTTACATAAAGTTCTTAAAGTAACTACGTATGTAGGCAGGTTACCTTTGCTCACAGTCTACAGAAATAGCCAAACTTCCCTTGTCTGCTTCATCAAGTTTAATGAAACGAAAATATTTTAAAACACGTCCCGAACATAAGTTCAAATACGATCATACGCAAGCATTCTGAAAGTCAAATGTAGCTGAACGGAACGAATGGTAATTTGTTGAAATCCCACATTTGAAGCGTACGGCTCACGGTTGAGTTCCTTCACGTGTGTTTCAATATCTTAAAATAATTTTAAAGAAGAAAGTAATTTGGTATGTCTATTGAGTTTTGGAGACAAAGAATACTTCTTTGCTATTGGTTTCTTTGCTTCGATCATAATAGCTAGATAAAGTACCTAGTAACCTTGTGCCGTACCTATACAGATAGTTTTTTTCAGCTGTGACTATGATTTCTAAAAGCATGCTAGATTAGGGCTGCCAACCCTACTATACAAAATAGTATCCTACTATATTGAAGGCCTAAATAATATTTAAAAACAAAACAGTAGGTATGCGAAACTAGTATATTTACGATGAATAACTACTAAATAGTTGGGTTTATGATATCCAATGTAATGTTATGTAGGTGCTCTTAGATGATTTAACTGTTTTGATGTTGCACGACTCGACTATTTCTTCATAGGCAATTACCAAATTCATAATGTTTTTTCTCGCTTTGCAAATCGCTGATACCGTACATTTAGTCGACGCAAAAGTAACTAGATGTATGTATATAAATGTGGAAGCTTGTAATTAGCAAATTTTCCTACCTACGAATGATTTTTATTTGTGTTATCAAAAAAAAAAAAAAAGATTGTCTGTAAGCTTTCTGTAAAATAAAAATAAATAACACTATAAAAAATAAGTGTAAAACAATATTACTATACTCTTTGGTGTAAAACGAAACGCAGCCATAATCTGTTTTTAAAATTTGGGTCAGAAATTAATCAGTTTATTACTCTATCTGACCAAAAATGTGTTGCTGAGTGATTCCGACTTTTCTTATATTTTCAAAATAGTATGTAGGCATTATTTCTTCTTTCTTTCAGTAACTTCAGCTTTTACTGAACGCATATTTTTTGTGATGGATACAAAATGGCGAGATGAGCGCAATAGAGCCAGTACCTATTAATCTCGTAAAACGTGAAATAAAGGATTTTTTTGTTGTAGCTATAATTTTTTTTTATGTAGGTACCTACCTAGAGGTACCTACTGGAAAGTGTTTCTTGAAAGAGCAAATTAGAGCTTGAATTTAAAGTACATAACTAGGTATTTCATTTTTCAAAGGATATAAAATTAATTTGATGGGAAAAATAAATAAAACTTATTATAATATAAAAAATGTATACCTAAATATTTTAAAGGAGGTAGGTAGGTACTTGGGAATATCTTTAAGGTTTTTAAAATCTTTGACGCGACCAAGACGCGACACGAAGCCACCGTATGTCGCGCGACGAGCGGTGCCTTTGTGTCTCGTCCGATTCGCGTCGCGTGTGGCACCTCATTGAAGGAGCCTTTAAGTGGGGTATTACAGATTACTGTCAAATAGGAAAACTTGTGGCATCGTTTGAATTAAGCCAAAAACAAGTAGACCGGTAACCGGTAATAATTACGACGCTCATAAACACTGAGCAATTATTTCCACAGTTTCAGCCAAAATACGAATAGTGAATTATATTCGCAACTTCATGAACTCGAAATGCAATAAACACCACACAGTAATACTAAAGCGTGTTAATAACATCCACACCACGCCTGTTTTCTTCGAAGGAGTAGGCATACGTGTAAGTAATACCTACGTATAAACTACTTACCTACCTAGGTATAGGTAGTAAACTCTCATTTTGCCAAAGCCAAGCCAAGCCAAGCATAGACTATAAAAATATTGTCTGAGGTTATCATACAGAAATTCAGACGTAGCCGAGCTGCTGCAATGAATTACCTAATGGAAAAACCCAGTAACACTGTCCTCAGGTTCTTCGTCGGAGGATCCTGCGTTTGTCTTGCCAAGTTGCCACACAGATTCCTACCTTATTATCACTGCTACAAAGATCACAGAGCACGTTGACCCCCTCGCTGTCCTGTGCAGCCGCCATCTTCCGGAGCAGCACATAGTTGAGAGGCAGAGCTGATATGCCTCCGAGAGGCAGCTGCGTCTCATACCCACAGGTCGGGCAGAGAAGGAACTGGACGCTTTTGCCTGATACCTGAAAAAATGGAGGTCGTTTGATAGAGCTCATTGATGACGTTGGATTGTAAAAGATAATTAGGTAGGTTCGAAGGAAGATAACCAATCTTTGCACGTCAATACAAGAAAGCAGTCGATAATCGCGGACCGTGATCTTCGATAGGGTCGAAATCAAAATTTCGCTTTTTTTATCGGATCAGCACAATATAGAAAACAGCAGTAATCGGTTATAATATAAGGTATGATCTAGCTCAAAATCATCGATAGGTTAATCCGTCTGTATTAAAGTGGAAACCTGAAAACCATTCTTCTCTTTCGCTAGACTAGGTATCCACTGTGGATGGACGTGGGACTTATGACCGGTCGAAGGTCCCAAGTCTGCAATGCTGTAAGCAGGCAGGCTACCTTTCTTGTTAATATTCCATATTTATGTTGTTGTTGTTTTTGCTCCCAGCTGCCCTCAGACCCTGAGTGACGGAGGTCGCTCTCATACCCTGAGCCTGCAGACCCGGCGCCAGAGCCTGACCGAGACCCACCAGGCTCCAACGGGATTGAACCTGGAGCAAGGAAAACACATGTTGAAAGGACTTTAACGCAGTATTCAGAGCAAAGGAGAAGCCAGATTTTTTTGCGTAACTAACCACCAAACCAGAATTGGTAGACAGGTAGTTTGGTAGACACCTAAAGAAAGATGCAGATAAGCGTACCTATATTTGAACGCGGAAAAACGATTGCGGCCTGAGTCACGGGCACAGCTAATAAACTAAAATCCATAAATACATGACAATGAAATTAAAAAGAAAATATAAAACAATTTGTCTCAGGTGAAACAACATTTTACGCCCGCGTAAACACAAAACTCTTGTATACTGCGTTCGCAATTTAGTTTCATAACATGTAAACAAATGTGTTTTTGGAAAAACAACTTTAATTCCCACGAGTAAAGTTCAATTTGCGCTACCATTTCACACAGTTTTGTGACTTTTTCAATTTAGTTACAAGTTACATACAAATTTTATTAGAATAGACTTACGCAAAGTCGAGTAAAAAATTACAATCTCAGTGCTATTTGGTGAGTCAAAGTTTTTGGCAGAGAAATTATCTTTGCCGGAAGATAGTGTAGAGCTTTTGACATTGAGTAGCGTGAATCATTTACTAATAATAAATTAGCTGGTTATTAATGTGAGGCGAAATGTGTCGATGAACTAGTTTTGCAGGGACGGATTTCGGGTAGGTGAAATGGGTGCAGAAAAACGGGGCAGGTAATTCTTTCTACGGTTTTGTTTGTTCATAGGTTGCATTGTGTGAGCAATGACCTTTCCAGCGATAACAGTCATTTACAACAGTACTCCGTGTGCAATGCCTTCAGAGTGTTGTTGCGGCTGCCCCGGTTCTTGTAGTGCATCAGGCATGTTTACTGAGGCTCGTACGAACGATTATTTCGCAATCCTGCGCAAGAGAGCTGCCTCCCTGATGCAGAGGAGCTGTGACAGTGGCAATAGCATTCTGAGGGCAATTTATGAAAGTATTGATAGTGAAGGCACTAGGGGTTTTTTGCAGGGTGATATTTAAGACTATGGAGAAGGTGATTTGGGATGGCGCCTAGCGCCTGTTGTGGAGGAGACTATAGGGACCATGTAAACTTTTTGTTGGCGCCATATTCTACTTACCTACTTCATCTTTGAGTTCTGCATACTTACTATTTTTTTCAGATATTATCTTCTGAGTATTATGAGTTTTGGGGACGGCGATATCTATCAGGTAAGTAACTTTATTTATTTTATCCCGTAAGGTTATAACCGGTCTATTGTAGTAAATTGTCCTGTCGTCGGTGAGAATGGTGCGGTCGTAGTAAAGTTTATATTTTATGTAATTTTCAAGGATAGTTTGTGGTGTCTAATTGTAGTGATGAGTGTTTGTGTCTTGTATGAGTGTGCATTTGAATGCTACTGTTTGATGAATTACATTTGCTACCTGATTGTGCCTATGTGTGTAGTCTGTCTGTTATGTGCTGAATTTTATTGTTTCTGGTTGAATGTGACACTTGCGACCTTTATCATTTGTTACTGATGGATCTTTGATAATAGGTACATTTTCTACAATTGTTTGTGTTAATAATCTGGTATTGTATCACAATTATAAATCCTTATGTTTCTGGGAATAAATTGCTATTTTCAGAAAAAATTTTGATGCTTCTTGGTTTATAAAGGATTCTTCTAGGTCATGAACTACCTTTTTCTCCCAGTCCTATTTTTTTTTGTTTCTGCGGGTCATCGCTAGTACCTAATTTGTGGAGTATCTAGCTACTCATTTAAGTTAAGTGGGGTGTAATTAAAATCATTTTGAACTATATCTTTATGAATGTTCCTTGATGAGATTTTCACTAGAAAGTTGTGTTTTACATAAATGGCATTAAGTCTCCTTTTGTACTCTGCAGTAAGTGTTTCTTTCATCTTAACATGATCAAGTCCCTTTAGTTGCGAGTACCCTAAATATTTATATACTTAAGTCGGTCGTTTCCATTGCTGTTATGGTGGCGTATGGTGTGTGTTATTTGCGACATATAGTTGCCGGGTCGTATCTTGCCACGCATGATATGAAGTGTTTTACATTTATCCAGCTCAAATTGCATGTTTATATCTAAACTAAACCCTGGTTTAGCTTCTACTAGTTTCTTCGTATATTTTACAGTTTGTGCATAGGTATAATTTAATATCGTCTAAGTAAATCAGTGTTCTGTAGTATTTTTGAGACAATGTCCAGCCCGACAGCGCAGCGCTGTGCAGATGAGTTGGAGGGTTGAGTGCGAGACAAAACCATAGGGGACTCATTGAATCACCTCGGTAGATACCCTTCTTGATAGATATTTGTCGCGTTGTGATTATTGTGATTGCAATTTATTTGAAGTGTGGTTTTCCACAGTGGCATAATGTTTCGTAGGAAATCTATTATTTTTGAGTTTATCCTATACATTTCTAGTATTTGCATCAACCAGGAATGTGGAACACTGTCGAAAGCTTTTTTTATAATCGATATAGGTACAATGAAGATTTCTATTCTTTGTGGTGGCTTGTTTATGGATAGTAGAATCAATTTTCTGCTCCTCTGCCATTATGTTGTGGTGTTCAATGTGTGAGTTAATTTTCGCTATAAAATACATTATAATTATATTCAATCAGTTAACTAACCGGAAAAGATTAGGACTACCTATATTGAAGTTTAGGTACTTTTGGTCTGACTGCTGGGTCCATCTCAGAGTATTGTTCTGAATGTATCATGTATTTCTTGGATATACCTACATATTCTGTTGTTAGATTTTGATCCGCAACGGTTAAGGTCTAGATATAATTTTCTAGAGTTAGAGCTATAGATTCGGTTTGTGTGGATGTTTGCGATGTTTGCGTATTAGCTTGCGATTGGTTGTATTATTGAGATTGAGTATAAGGTTTTACTTGGATTTGCGGTTGTGTGTGTGATTGTTTAGCTATTTCGGTTATGTTTTGTGATAGTGGGGTAGTGTTAGCGCTTGTATTATTTTCTGCTTCATATAATTGTATTCTATTTTATTTTATTTGGGAAAAAAACGATATTACATTAAATATATCAGTAAGGTACTTATATAAAACCAAATCAATGTAATAACCACAACATTTTCCACATATTAACAAAGAAGTATATTAAGATCAGTACTTAGGTATCGGTAAGCCACTTAGTTGCTAGTCACATTCTACGAAACATGTTAATCGTTACAAACCAATAAACAAGTATTCGTGTTTCTTCTTTTAATTGCTCTATTATTTCTTGAGATATACATATCGTTTACATATTTTTAACTATAGCTCTTCTCTGACCTGAGATTATTTGTTCTGAAACGGTTATCTCAGTATAAGGTAAAAAGTTCATGCAATTGTTGTCTGTAGGTGGTCATGTCGGTCTCTAAGTTAGTTATACAAAAGTAAGTCCGCATGATAAATATGTTAACTTCTTGGCTCCATCTCATGCGAACTTTTGCTTTTCCAGCCTTGGTAAACGCGGGTAAAAAGGAACTAGCCTCCCGCGCAACATTCAAGGTCGGAGTGGGTAGAATTTAATTTAAACTAGTAATGGAAGGTGGTGATGGTTCTACAGGGGTGTTTGTCTTGTCTGACAATCTGTCACCATCGGCAATGATTTCGGCTGTAGCATCTTTGTCGATGGGAGCCCATCTGTTCAACTCCTCACCACTGACGGTTCGCATGCTGAGACATTCAGCGTCAGCTACAGGTGCGCCCCGGCGATTGGCCCGAGCAGCGGCCCTATACGTTTATTTTTTCGATCGTGTCACCATTTTGAATGGGTTTCCAGTGCCACGTTAGCCACGCCAGTAATTACTAATTCGTATGTCCGCTCCCCACGTGATTAGATGGTCAGTCAAGTCGTGTGCCGACTGGTACCGGCCCGCGGTGGCGGGCCGGCAGCAGTTGGGGGTTGCGGAACCCCCGGCGTAGGTGTGAGATGGAACTCCGGGGTGGTTTTTAGTCAGTAAGAGTCTGACTGACCCCGCCGCCCGCCCCAGGACGGCAGACATCCATGAGGATTTTCCACCCCGGAAACAAAAAAAAAAAAAGGATTATTGCAGGATATGGAAACAAATATATTGGATTATGGGTTTGGGTGGCTAAAGTGAACTGGTTATCTAGGACTATGGGAAGACTATGGCCCCTGCCTGACCAATGTTTCTTATAAAATACACAGATAAAATGGCAGGGGGTAACTTGCACACTCAATAATGGGCCCCGTGAACTGTCGCTAGCACATAGTGACGTAGCGACAAGAGGGCAACATGTTCCAAGGTGCTTGAGGTGTGCAGAAGTACTCCACGGCTATGAGAACAATCCCAGAGCCCGGAAGATGGTCAAGATCCCTACCAGCACTTACTGGAATACTTTATTCTTCCAAGCCCATTAGGCCTAGCGAATATCCACTCAAGCCGACCAATAAAGGCAAGCCAGAAGTGAGGAACAAGACTATTTCCGGGAGATAGGGTCCGTGGGGTCGCTACTGCCCAACAGGTCGCCACATGCTGCACTGCGGGTTTCTGCATCTCTCTTGGTATGACTCCTCACTCGCGACATCCAAGTAAAATCTACCGGCACACACCTAGAGATCGGCGCAAGCCCCATCACGACATCAACGTAGAGATGCAGCGATGGGGTATTATTATTATTATCAATTCCTACGAGGATATCAGTGAATAGGTAGGTAGGTACTTTGCAAAGTAGATAATTTAGATGTAAGTAACTACTAGGTATTATTGGTTAGGTATCTTTTGAGTTCAGCTGCAGGACTAGTTAAATACTTAAACAGATGTATACAAACTACCACCGTTTGTTTTTATTACATAACAGGCTCCTAAAAATATGAGCATAAACAAGTGGCGAAGGAATACGTTAAGCATCAAAATCCAAAACTTAAAACAGTGTATCTGGGTCGCCGGTCGTTATAGACAAAAACCACAACTTTGATTTTATGCACTGCCATAATAAAAGATGATTCCGTGAATGAAACAATAATAAACTTTCTGTTTATTAATTCGAGGTGTGTCTGTTTAATTTCTCATTGTTATGGTTAAAACTTCAGGCTGAATCATGAAGGTTCAAACGTTTCATAAGTACAGTCAACCGCAAAGTATTTAACGGAACATCAAATAGTTTGGCTTTCCTAAAATATTATTGAACTCTCTTTTTGTGAATCTCAAATAATTCCTAATTTGGGGTCCTAAAAATAATAAATAGCCAAGTTACTGCCAACGTAGATGCTCTCGCAGGGCGCTGTCGCGGCACCGCTCGCTTCTGTTGTTGGTCACAGAACCTAACCCAGTTGGTCAGGGTGCCCTAGCTTAGTTACTGCGACCAACTCTGAGAAAAAAACAGAGTGTTAAAAAGAGGCTCAATAATTAAAAATTGTGTGCATCATTAGAAGCACAAAAAGTTTTTAGAAAACCGGTCGAATATTTCCCATAACAATTTGACATTGACAGCACCTTTATGAGGCAGGTTGATGTCCGTGTTACAACTCGTGTTCGATTGACTGTACCTATTTGTAAGTCAAGAGGATTTGTAGCAATTGTATAATAATAAGTAATGATTCGACGAACTCTTGAGTTGTGGCTGTGTTTGTATGATTGTATAAAGAGTATAAAGACTCGTCATCTTGTATGATTGTATAAAGATTCGTCATCGTTTGAAGTTGATCTTGAATCAGTAATGTATGACGGTAATGGAGATTCAGCCAGTTGCTCGGATATTTCATAGCGAAAAGCTTTACGATGAGCTTTTGTATAACGAAGTCTATACGGTGAATCATATTTTGATTGCTACTTAGGTAAAGTAGCAATCAAAATAAGATTAATTTACTTATCATACCTACATACATAATCAGCCTATAATGTTCCCACTGCTGGGACACAGGCCTCCTCTCTGTGAGAGGGAATTAGGCTGCAATCCACCACGCGGGCCCAGTGCGGGTTGGATGTCACATGTATTCGAACTTTTGGTTTTAGGACATGCCGGTTTCCTCACGATGTTTTTCTTCACCGTTTTAAGAGCAGTGGCGATGAAATAATTTACACAAAGTAAAGTGCCTGCTTGGGATCGAACCCACGACCTACAGCTCGTTAATCGCAGCCGTTACAACTGGGTCACCACTGCTCTACTCTCGTACAGTAGGTACCTACAGTATTAATTTACTAGTACTTAATTGATATGAACTTTTAGGTCATTATTCAAACACTACGCAAATGACATGAATTTAAATTTAACACATTTATAGCAATTACTCCATTATCTTGTATACCTATACTCTTACTTAATTGAGCGGGAATCGAAACTGCGACCGCGCAGAAGCTTTAATAATGACTCGACCACTGCTCCAATCATACTATTGCCATTAAATTGAATTAAATAACTAAGTAACTTGAAAAATCTAAACGTGACATTGGCTAAATGCACAAACCGTGCGAAGCCAAAACAAAAAAAAAAAAAAAAAAAAAAACTTGAAAAATATGTAGGTAGGCCCCAAATTAACTAAAAGTAGTGATAACGTAACTATTGTAGGAGTTTCTGTATGTTTGTTTGTGAGTCCTTTCATAGAGCGCCGCGCCGGGTGGCAGGCCTATATTTAGAAACACATTAGCTTAGTTCCTGTTTGAATCAATGAGACAAAGACAAGATACATTATGGTTACTTGTTCCCGAGTTGTTCGGCTGTATAAGTTGTGGAAACAAAATATATACCTGCATAGCTTTCTTTTGTTTTATGATGTTTTTGGACTCGGCTGGTCGGATTTCTTTCTGAAATACAGCGAGTTAAAATAGCGTTTTGCTTATTTGCTTTTGTTATTATATATTGTCACGCCTGTATCTCCGGAAATGTAGGCAGAGGTATATAAACCAACACACTACACACACTAACATTTTGCCAGTTATTTTTAAAGTCCCATACTATGTAATTAGTCTTAGATATAATTAGTAATTATTCCATCTATAGTGGCTAAAATAATCTAAAATATTTAAATACAATTTGCACATAAAATACATACATACATAAATAATAGATAAGTAAGCGAAATGTCAGTATTATAATCGTAATCCCCTGATTTTGATTAAATGTAAGTTAAAACTTGTTCCCACAATAACAACTTAATTATCTCCTAAAACAGGGCTTCCTCTCTCCTACTCTTTTGCCGTGCCCTACAGGGTCTTTAATGATCTAAATTATATACCTAGTTACCACCCAAGTACATATTATAGTAAAGCAATAAAGATATTGAGTATTGAAAAATCTGGGGAGACAGGTCCGCCACGTCAAAGACACTGTTTTGAGGGATAAAATTAAAACACGGAGTTCTGCTGCTCGAGTTGGTGCTGAATTTTTTTTTTGTATTTATGTACGTGTCCCTAATAAAATAATTTGTTTTCTTTATTTTTCTTTTAGAGCTTATGGCTGTATAAAGCGGGTGCCTCTATAGTGCCATTGAGTGCCTAAAGTACAAACTAACACATTCTACTTGACATAAAACCAGCCGTTCGATCACAATAATCGAATTACGTAGGAAGCTAGGTCAGAAGTCTGACCATTGTATGGCTTCCCATCGTCCGAACGTAGGTACCTACTTCAAGCATGAGTGGTCTTTAATACATTGTTGTTCTGTATGTGTGTAAAATGGGGGCAACAATGTCGAATTTTGGCATGGTACGTCAAACTTGAATGAGATTTTTATGGTGATTTTGTAATGGATTATGTTGAATAGGTAGATACATATACTTTGACATATTGTCATCATGATGTGCGTGTGCCTAATTAGGTTTATTGAAATCCTTGCTGTTTTTATAGGCATGGGCAGTAGGTACCACCTATTTTGCCTTAACAGCACGTGTAGCATGACCACCAGAAACAGGTTTTGGTTTTGTCGACGGGAGAATAGACAAAATGACAGATTGGGGAAAAATTTATTAGAAAGCTGTCAACAATCTGTCATTTTGTCTATTCATCCGTCGACAAAACACGTTTCTATGGAGGTCATGCTACGCGTGCAGAGGATAAAGCAGGTGGAACTGCTCATGCCAAATAAAAGCATCTTCTCTTCTTTGCGCGCGTAATGGCTGACCGACTAATGTGTGCGTGCAGCCTGTACGTTCAGCGAGCTGGCCGACTTGGATGACACAGTTTTTTGGTAGCTAGTATATCTACGTCCGACTTTTTTTGTACATCCATGTCTGCACAAAACATTTTCTGTGTAGATACGCTGGCGGTACACATATCAACGTGATAAATCTATTTAGACAGCTCATAACGCGCCGAATAGAAAAACAAATAGGCATTTACTCGCAAATAGGCCGGCCCATTCGTATTGATCATTAATGGCCCATAACTACACAGATAGCTTCTTCAGATGACCACTCGCACTTAACTACGAGCAAACCCGTTATAAGATCGTTTTATTAACGTAAATACTAAAGCCATTACAAAATGGTCTCCCAAAAATGTAAGGAAAGAAGTTTATTTAAGGGGCTCCATATTGTTAAAGGATTCTTTCAAAGTGGTCGGTGAAACAGACGTCCTCAAATTAATGGTTATTTAATAGCCTTCAGCTTGGTGGTAAATATTTTATTAGTTGGGAGAGGTAAACAGTTTAACGAGCGCGATTGTTTATGAAAAGGTAAAACTGTAAAAGACAATAACATATCTTTCTTAGAACCAACGGATTATCTGCGTGAACTGTTTCGAAATGAAATGATTAAGAAATCGATCAACCTTGCTTTTTATGACTAACGAAACCAAGATGATCTCGCACCTGAAAAACAAAATTAGCCAGACGGTAGGTAATGGCTGAAGTCTATTGCTACTTTTGGATACTTACCTTTTAGCTGATCGAGTACCTACATAGAGAGTATGTTTTTTTTTTAAGACATAGAACCTAGAAAGTACCTACTTATTTTGATAAACTCCAGCCTTATGATGGATCCATAATGAGGCGTCGCATCTACATATAAACTTTTTCGCACCCGTCCTATATCCCTAAATAGGTGCGACCCTGGCAATTACTTCCTAACAAAGTGACTTTATCATGGTTTTAATGTTCGTAAATAGAGCGCAGCTGTTCGCAAATCATATTGACTACAAAATGGATCAAACATCGTATAATTCTATTTTCGGATGACATTTAGTAGCTGCTGTGGTGTTGTTAATTAGGTGAAAGGTTGAGAACCTGTGTCTATCTGTTTCATAACAAAAGCTTTCCTCGCGTGCTCCATCATAAAATATCAATCAAGTACGCACAAAACTTTGGCATGTGTGCCAAACGTGAGATGTTCAATTTAACTTTTGGCCAAATTAAATTAAAGCCTGCACTGTGGCCCCAGAGGTTTTCTGGCGGCAAAGAATCAGATGGTAGAGTCACTTACAAAGAAACTGCGAATGAGGTACCTTTTTTTCTTTTTTCGGCGATAAACCGTCACCGGGCTTTGGGGATAAGACCCGGGGAGTGTGGGATTTTAACCTCACTAAAACCACTCCAGTGGTCACCATGTGCACATAGAAGGGAGCTCGGTTACCTCTCAAAAAAACGATCCGAAACCCCCCTGTGCAACCCCTGTTAGACCACATCTCTGGGGAGACTGTAACGAATGAGGTAACTATACCTACCTACTTCTGGCGCATCTTGGGCAGTCAAGCCTTCCAACAACTTTGACTGTCTAATCTGTTTCCATGCGGTGTCCAACAAATCCTACAATCGCTTAGCTCTTGACACAAAAGAAGAATAAGGAAAAAGGGACGCATGAAATACTACAAGAGGGCTCTAGCCTTTTATAGAGTAAGGTAACAAATATTTAAGCCTTTATAATGTAGAGAAAGAAACTTACCGCCATCAACTTCACTCCACACCTCCGCTTCGCCTTCCTGATGTAGACCCTGAAGACATCTGGTGCAGAAGTTATGCAGGCACCCCAAAAGCCTCGGCTCCACCAACTCCTTCTTACAAATCCCGCAGTCCCACTCCTTCACCTTACTCTTTCGCCCATCATTGTACGCTGAAGTTCTTGGCGCAACATTCAGGTTCTGGCTGACTGGACGACGGATACCCTTGGCGTGGAGAGGACTGTTCCCAGCACTTAGGGAAAGCTGCTCCAAAGATTTTCTCTTATCTTGCTTCTTGCGTGTAAAGCTGCCGAAAATGTACAGAATACGGTCCACTTCCATTTTTTTTCAGCAATTTGAATAAAGAGTTATTTAATTGGAACACGACTTTTTATTTCAAAAGTAGGTACGTTATTTCTAAAATCAAGCCGCCATCTTTTTCTGCGATTGTTTTCTCTGAAAGTTCTGCTTAGTTTTCTATGAAAATAACAGTGATTGTAAACTTGATCTATATTTCGAAACCGTCCCGAACGTGAAGGGCGCTGTTATAAATAAACGTGCGCCCGGCAAGACGTGCGATATCCGACTGGCATACGTACGTACGGGATAAACTTAGCATATGTAACGGACTAATGTGTCTAATCCTTGCTCTGTTCTAATGTCCTGAGAGATTAGCTAACAAACTCTTCAATGTATTGCCGATAAACTTTGCATTAAATATTAGGTCCACAAAAAGGGGTTGCTTATAGGAATCAGTAGTGACAATTTATATGAACCAAATAGAGCTGAGAGGGTGAGCAAGAAATCGAATACGCTGAGCCGGGAATTGCTCAACTTGATGGATTTGCAAGGTACATTAAGTGTGTGGATTAGGGTCATATTCGCTACGAAAGTCTAAAACCTCATTGGTGTGTGTCTCTCGCTTGGCCTTTTTAGGGTTCCGTACCTGAAAAGGAATAAAAAATGAGCCCTTTTAGGATCACTTCGTTGTCCGTCTGTCTGTCTGTCAAGATCCTTTTTCTCAGGAACGCGTCAAGGTATCAAGTTGAAATTAATATCAAATATGTAGATCTACGGTCCCTTGGGCTCTGAAAAAATCAAGCTTCTCAGTCAACGTAATAAAAAAATACGGCCATTTTTGCGACATATTTTGATACTCGCAAATAAAACCTAGGGTAGGAACTTCCCGTTGACCTAAAATCATGAAATTTGGCAAGAAGCAATTTCTCACAGCACAAGGAACAGCCCGAAAATCGTTAATTTGTAGACACATTTAAAAAAAATGCTATTCCAAACTTACATTTGCAGTTGGAGAATTGACAGTGACTATAATATCGATGTAGGTATATGGAAGAACATAAATATTTTTCAACCTCAATGTTAAGTTGGTTTTTGGTATTTATTCATCCTAACTACAGAAGCCTTCATTGTGCGTGGTCTGACACGCACTTCCCCGGTTTTACCTATCTTTTATAGAGTGTCATTAATCCTGAGGCTTAACTGCCTACTCATATTCAATATAATGATTTCTTAAAGATCTCAAGTGGATTCTGCTAGTGCTCCTGGTTTGAAAAACCCCTTATCTCTCTGTCGTAAATTCAACCGCACATGAGTGGTAGCAATCTGATATTGGAATCGGCTGTACGTCGCGACGTACAGGCACTATGAAAATGGTCTTACTGCTACGCGTCGTAGGTCACCACAGATGTGCGGCTGACTGTACTGTACGTTACCATCCACAGGGTAATTTATTTCCAATATCATCCTCCATTTACTGAAATCTATAATTATACCAAACAATACCCTTGGCTTCCTTTCATAACTGGCAGTTGCAATCACCCATGATGCATGTCCCGTCTAATTTCCTCACTGAGGGATGAGGCTCGTAACAAAAAGTTATTTCTGTTCAAACACCCCCGCCATTTCTCATTTCCTTTGCCGTTTGATTGATTTTTACGAGTTTGTGGTTTAACAGATTAGATAAAACTAATTATGAGACATGACAGTTAAGGGGACTACATGACCTAACGCAAGTTTTATAATGCCGAAAAGTATATGATCCACTGCAGTAAACAAAATCAGAAAAATATATGATATTCTTCAGGATATATCCTAGTTAGATAGTGTGTTGAAAACATAATACAACTATTTTGGTACGATAGAAAGAAGTCATGTTTTAACGATTCAAAACCATAATAATATACATGCAATCATTCTATTTTTTTTTTCAGATGGTTTTTCAAGCGACATATTAACGTGATAGGGTTTTCATTTTTTAGTCCAATCAATAGTTTTTTTATAAATAGAGAATCGCTTCATATTTTGCAATAAATTTTCAGCTTTGTGTCATCGCGCTTCTCTTTCTTTTCTATGACGTCCAACAGTGACCGCGCTTTAGCTGTTGTCAGCCCCTTAAGTGCGTGCTGCTGCTTACCTACTTGGATTCCTACTCATTCATAGCTTCCAGTCTAATCGGATGCAGCTGAATACCAGTATTATACATGGAGCGACTGCCTATCTGACCTCCACAACACAGTACATAACTGAGTAACACGATAACGACTTTAGGGCTTCTAACTACCCGTAACGACTGTCATAGATCTACGAACGCTGGGACCACTATCCGCGGACTGACCTCGACAAGCGTTGTTTAACCTTGGAGATCGATCCTTACGAATGTTATTATTTAGCCACGATCACTTGAATGCCTACAGTTTATACATTTATATAAGGTAGGGTACCAACCTATTTTGAACATAGAACTATTATTACTAGCGTATATTTTATCTCAATGATTTTGAATGCTTTATTGTTTTTATTATATAAAAGGGCCTGGCGGGAACTTTATGCAAAGGATTGAACAATAATTATGGTTTTGCCTTTCTAAGTTACAAAGAGGCATTTGTAAATTCAGCAGATGCCAAAAAAGTATAAAGATTGCACCGACCTTTTACAATCGACCAAATCTACAAATTAAAGCGAAATTATAATACTCAATCCCTTTTAACCCAATCGTTCAGCTCTATATCAAGTTTATTATCGAAATGTAACACTTAATTATTAATAGCATCAATCGATATTGCTTAGAGCACGTGCAAACTCAATCGAGATCGCATTATGACCGGAAAAGGAACCAATAAACTGTTCATTTGTATGACCAAATACATACTATTTTTGGAATGAAACCTTATTAGGATGACGCAAGGTTAAGTTTTCATTGAGGATACTGGTTGGCCCCTTCCGACCTAATTATATTATACTTTTAAGCGAGTTGAGATCCAGGTTTGTTTGATTACGAGAAAACTAGCACTCAACTAGACAAACAACAAACACACATTTTGGATAATGGAGAGAAAAGTTTGATTTTGTCTCAAGAAGAAAGATTACCATGTCTTTATTTTATCCATCCTGTGAGCGGCCTTGATTTTATATTGTAGAAGAAAATAAGAATTACGTATAGTAAATTACAAAAAATGTGACGTCGCGGCATACATTCAAATAAAATAAGAATAACAAACAGTTTAATAAAATTCTGAACGATAACATTAATTTGCGCAATAATTGGAACGCGACCGTTCGGCGACCCACATTTGGCGGGAAAACTAATGTCAGCGCTATTTTGCGCGCGCACCCGGCTGCGTGGGGCGAAGCGCCATTGGACACTGAGGTGAAGTGAGGTTTTAATTTTATGTATGAAGGATTCACCTTGGTGTAGATATTGTCCGTATTTCCCACATAAAATTGGCAATAAATTGATATCACGCTTCTATCAAGTTTCGGCCGTGGGGCGATTCTATAAATTGTTGTTCATATTTGAGATAACATAAAAAAGAAACATCACGTCTGCTTTTCCCCAAAGGGTAAGGCAGATGTGTATCTATAGAATAAGTACACCCACATTTCGTCAGGAATGTTTATGTATCACGTAATATCCATCAACCGGGCTCAAATCCAGGCTCCGGGCTGGTAGGCTGTTACTAAGAAATTTCTGATGGAAAACCCAATAACACTTTGTCCGACCTGGGAATCAAAAACAGGACCTCATTCATGCTTAGCAGTACGGCTTGTGACCACTAGACCAACGAGGCATTCAAGTTCAGTCAGTGTTATTATGAAGTATTTCACTTGTGAGTCCGTATTTCCCACATAAAATTGACAATAATTTGATAACACGCTTCATCATGTTTCGGTCGTGGGCAAATCTCGTAATCGTTGTTCACTTAAGAGATTATTCTTTAAAGTCAGGTACAGCCAGATTCCAACTTTATGACAGCTCGGAACATGGGGCGAGTCGCTGCGCAGTACCTAACAAATTCATCTGTCAGCGGGGGTGAGGGGTGGGGTACTACCTCAGAACAATATATTATGGTTCTGAGGGTACTACGCAGCGAGTAGCGCACTTCAGACTTTCAGAGCTGCCATAAATTTTAAATCGGACTGTACTTATTATTTTATTGGTCAATCAAACAAATTTAACTAAAGTAGGCACTCCTCAGCTCCACAAATCTAGATTACGGGCTGCCACTAAAATGACGGACGATGCTAACAGGAACCCACGCCCAACAGTGCCGCTTACTACCAATCTTCTAGTAAGTACAGTCAACTGCACACACTGCACATCAGTGCACTACGAAAATTGTCCTTACTGCTACGACAAAAAGGGGCTGTCAATGTCAAACTGTTACCACTGATGAGCAGTTGAATGAATCTGCTTAAAAAAATATATATATATATATATATATGTGGTCTTTGACGCGGGTCTTACAGCCCACGAAGTTAGTAGAACTAAGGTCTATCTATCCTACCTAGATACCTTCTTAGAAACGACACAGCATGGTGGTATTGACTTCGATATTAGCTCAATTTTAATTGGACTCTCCTGCCATGTCGCATTGATTGTCGTGCGGTAGGCCGGTAGATGCATTCTGAAAACTCACACGGAACTGCGGTTTAGGCCAATACCAATAATATTGATATGATACGCTTTGCAATATTTCGTCATCTCTTCTTTAATGTTGATTTCGACAACTATAGTGTATTCACGGAGACGACTTAGTAGAGCGCTATCTTACTCACACATTTTTTTAACTGCGATTGGTCAGTGATAAACGCTAAGGCGGTGTACACAGTACGAGTACTTTTTAGTCTACTCATACTTCCCGTACTGTGCAGACGTGCTCTTACTTGTGACTGTATGCTCAACTTGTGAACCGGCTGGTGTATTGGATTTTATGATTGATTGCTTTCTTGACGACTTGGCGGCTTGTGAAAAGGACTTTTCATTGTGAACTGAAATAGTGCGATAATGGCGGATATCGAACAACCTGCTGAGAAAAGAAAACGGCGGGCTTTTTTGTCTACCGAGAAGACTATGATTTTAAATATGTACCACGCAATGAGAAATGCAGACTCTTCGGCCTCCAAGGGTGACATTCTGAAAGCTGTTGCATCTTCTTTATGTGTTCACTGGGCTTCTGTTCATAGAATTGTAAAAGGGAAGAATGATAGTGGTGAGCTAAAATCTCCGAAGAAATTGAAGCAACGTTTGTCAATTGTTGATACGATTGATAACTTTACAAAATGTGCCATCAGAAATATAGTCCACAACTTCTTCGCGCAGAATGAAATACCTACTCTAGATAAGATTTTAAAGAAAATCTGTGATGATGGCACTTTGGGCATTATAAAGAGAACGACGCTACATAAAATATTGAAAAAAATTGGTTTTAAATTCTGTAAGAGAAGCAGAAATAAAAGAAGAAAAATTCTATCAAATAAATGTCTCTCAATTTATACGACAGACGAAGCCGCAGGAATAAACTAAGCGAACTTTTAAGAAGCGCAGTGTGAACGCACATTTACATTTCTAAGGTATTGTTAACGCCCACTGACCCTAAAAAAGTTTTTTTTTGTCTTTGTCATTTGTATGATAATGTGCGATAGAGAAGGCGCTATACTAACTCGTCTCCGTGAATACACTATAGTTGGTTTTAGGTACCTACCGATCACGTGGCGACCCCTTATAGGTAGCCGCGGCGCGGCGGCGCGGCGGCGCGGCCGCGGCGCTGCCCTTTTGTCTTTCATGGGAAATAACTACCTACAATTATAGAGGCTATATATTTATAATGTCTTTGGATTCGACACTTCCTCTTCAGGTAGTATTCCAGTATTTCTGCCAGACCCTTTAGGAATAACACGCGGTAGGTTCACACTTTTGTGGTTTTTTATAAATTCGTTAGAAAATATCTTGAATGGATGTTACGATTGCTATAAATTCATTTACGATGGCATTATAACATTTTTTATTAATATAGCAAGCAATCATATTTCACACCGGATAACGTTTTTATAACGCTAAATAAAACGTTTCTCCTGTCAATGTCGAACGGCTTACAAATCCATCAATTTTATTTTGCGTTTGAAAAAGGTAAAAATGCGGGATATTTATATCACGTGTTATTTTTTACAACTGCAAATTAAAATTTGTATTAAGTGACATACCAATGTTGACATAATACTTCTGAGTTGCGTTTCCTCACGTACACAATGAATAGCATCATATGTAGTGTTGTCCTTCTTTATCACATACGAAAATGAAAGAGAACAGTGCAAAGAATGTTCAATAGTAACAAATTTCTAATGAAGTGATGGAATATTATTACATGGCGTTTGTCGTCCGAGGAACTATTTTTCGTTTCTATGTGTCCCAAATAATGTTTATTTATAATGTACGCGAGTTAATTGTGCCAGTGATGATTTCGGCGTGAAGTTGCACGGTCCGGGGCGCATACCGATATGTTCAACGTAAACAAACTATGTCTGTTTTCTTGCCTCTGCACTATTGTTGTTATTGTCCTCTATTTTCAAACAGAAATCGCTCGTTTAGAGGATAATTATCGAAAACTTGGTAAGCTGGGATATCTGTGGTGTGTTTAAAATGATAACAGTGGGATTTGGTGTATGAATTTCCGTTTAATTTTCAGAATTTAGGTTGGTACAAAGTCACTCGGAATCTCGCCAGTTTTTTCCGAAAAGTTTAGAAAGAAGTGATGATGATACTGTGGTGATATACAACAGGGTCCCGAAGACGGGATCGACGAGTTTCGTGGGCGTAGCGTACGACTTGTGTAAAAAGAACAACTTCAAAGTGTTACATATCAACATTACTGCTAACAGACATATTATGTCGCTGAACAATCAGTATAAGTTTGCACAGAACGTCTCCAAGTGGGATGAGGTGAAGCCCGCACTGTATCATGGTCATATGGCTTTCCTAAACTTTGATAGGTAAGTAAGAATTCATTTTAAGCCACTAGAAACCAATTTCTTACTCTATACATCTCCAATCGTTCTCCTTTTCCATGTCTTCAAAAATAAATCTAAGAAGCTTCTAAACACCCTAGGATACTTGGGAATCTGGGCATTTTACTATATTCAGTAGCAGTTTGCCTTTGAATAGAATCCTCCTTCATCATCAGCCTACTCAGTAATCCACATGAATAATGATCATATTTTATGTTGTATTTAAATTTGTTGTTGTAATCATACATTTTTCTTCTACAGTACCTAGTTAGTACTTCTGATAACTATTTATTTAAGTAATTATATTATTTATTTCATTCACAATTATATGTAACCCTTCACAGACTACATTATGTGCATTTATAACAAGTTCTAAAAGATACGCATTTACTTAGTAGTAGAGTAAGGATTCATTTGTATTCAATACCACACTATTTTCATGTTAGTGTTAAACATAAAGATCTATCCAAGGTGCAACATAATAAACGCAAGTCCTGAAAGTGGTTTGCTCATAATTCACTACTGAATCGATGTCAGTAACTATTATTATAGGATTTTTTTTTTCAAATTTTAAGTATTTTACAATACTGACCCCAGATTGAGCCAAAGAAAATTAAATCTTATCTGAAGGCAATAAGACTCAATTTTAAATGCATAAAGTAATGCTAGGGTCAACACAATTTTCTTAATATTAATACATAGTTAGCTTTAAAAAAAATTGGTCATTGTATTATGTTTTTAAGAGCGTTTATACCTTATGAGTGGCAACGTCGCAATTTAGTGTCTTATTTCGTGGTTTTCAATTTTTATCATTTAATCGGAGCTATATTTAAATTATTTTTTTTAAAAATATAATTTACTTTTTAATTAACTTTTTAGAATTATGTGAAAACTGTGTAAAAGGTAAGAAATCGTTGCGTTTACAGTTCTATTTATATGCAAATACTACATTGGAAACTTGCAGGCCGTTATTTTCATTGTAAAATAACTGTAGCATTACGGTTACTTACTTTTTAAACACTTTCACGTAATTCTAAAAAGTTAATTAAACAGAATTTTAAAATATAGCTCCGATTAAGTAAATGATAAAAATTGAAAACCACGAAATATGACACTAAATTGCGACGTTGCCACTCATAAGGTATAAACGCTCTTAACTCAATACTCTAATTGGGGTGTATGAAGTCTTGTGTTAATTATGTTACATGTTTATAAATATCACATGTTTATAAACCAATGTACATACCATAATACCTACATTACCTATCAGTAACTCACAGCTGAATAATAATTGACTCATTGGCTAGATTAGGTATAAAGTTTCCCTCCTGCGTGTAATATTTTATTATTGGCCTTATAACAAAACAAGATTTATCATTAGACACAGCTTTAAACCATCCAGCCATTTTTGAATTTCGATCTTTATTCTAACAAAGTTATAGTGCTAATTACAAAAACTGATGTTAAACCCGAGTCTAGTCGAGCAAGTTGTGTATTAAACACTTAATGTTTGTCGAAATTAATTCTTAATTTAATTAAATTCAAAATATAATAAATGGCTCAAAGGTTTGGGCTTGGACTAAGTTAGAATTTGTTTTGTAATGACATGGTAAAACTTTAGAATATTTCAGGACTAGTTCTTATCTTACACTAAAGTTAATTTTTTAAACACTGATAGTAATTTGACAGGTGTAATGTCAAACTCCTGTATTAAAAAAGTAAATTCAAAAATAATTGAAATATCAGATTACCTACTATCTGGGATTAAAGAACGAACTTTACTCAATTTAAAGCTGTTGTCAGGTCTTATAGAGATTTTTGTCCAAAGATTGATCATCATTTTTAGAAAAGATCTGAATGAAAACTAAATTGAAAACTTTATCTTTTTCCAGGTTGGGAGCCACAACAAACCCTATATTTATTAACTTAGTAAGGAAACCCCTCGATAGACTTGTGTCATACTATTATTTCTTAAGAAACGGTGACAATTATAGACCACACTTGGTGCGGAAAAAACACGGCGATAAAATGGTGAGTTATTCGTTTTTAAACCGTTTGACTTTTAAAAGGATAACCATATAAATAAAATTCTGGTAAGAATAGCCGAACTAACAAATAAAAAAATATAATACACTTTTATTTTAAATTAAACCTACTGCCAAACTTATTCAGGGTGGCGATGTAAAAAATTGCAAAAAAAAAATGCAGGTATTGAATTGTGTATTGTTTTTTAAGAATTTGTTTTATTTTCATGAATCGAATATGAGTTCCATAGCGAAAATTGTTTAGTATGTCGGGTAGAATCACCCCCTTGACAGATGCAGGTGACTGGATCACCACCTTGTATTGGTAATATGTTAAATGAAATAACTATTTTGCTATTTTCCTCATAAAAAATGATCTCATTAATCCCATATCATAGTTTTTTTTTTACTCTAGCTAGCCTTGAGACTAATGAGAGAACCAATTAAAATCTAATCTAAATTGCTACAACTTTATCAAGAGTAAAATAGAGGCTTAAATTATACTTTCACAATCGCCTATTATTTAACATAAAATAAAATACACGATAATACAATTGACAATTATTGTTCTTGGCAATATTTTTTGTATTTAGGTACTGAATAGGCAGATCCAGATTCTAGACGTACAGCATAACCTACATTCCTTAAATAACTCGTACTGTTATAGAATCTTCGCAATGAACTAAGCTATGACGTTATTTCTAATACAGTACCTAAGAAAGATAGATAATGTTCTGTTATCAATTCGCAGACGTTCGACCAGTGTGTGGAGAGGGGTCAGGCAGACTGTGACCCTAATAACATGTGGCTGCAAGTACCCTTCTTTTGTGGGCATGCTGCCGATTGCTGGTATGTAACTATATTAAAAGTCTTCATAATACTGCTCTGACCTACGCGCGTCAAGACTGTCTTTGGACAGACTATCGCTCTGTGAATAATGATGGCGCGCGCACACTTGCAACAGAACAATGTAATAATCGATGTTTACAAAAGTAAGCTGAAAATAAAATTTCTAGGTCAAAGACAAAACTGCTTTGTTTATGGTGGTTAAAACTATTTTGATTAGTGTGCGTAAATCAAATAATACACCATATAATCAACACCATACACTGCAAAGTTGTACGAACATTGTCAAACAGCTAGTCGAGCGTCCCGGAGAAAGTACGCTCGCGCGGGATTCTTTTGTACTTTATGGCGCTAATTATAAGGTTTATTATTCAATGTCTTTAACAATTGCACAGCAGTCTCGGGGTATAGGTAAGAACTCATATCCAGCAGATAGGTATTTGAATCTAAAAGATGCATGGAATTTTCAAGATAACAAATAATAGTTAAATAATATCTCTGTAACTACTGATATGTATGTTCAAATTATAGGCGAGGACGCTGGCACCCTAAACACAAGTAAAATTTTACTTTGGGTGCCAGAGTTCATCGAAAACACTATTTTCCTTAGTTGTGACGCTACGTGGTGTTTAGATAAGTGTTTGTGTACAACTGAAGGTACCTAGTAAAGAAGCTTATATTTTTTAATCTCATCTAGCTCAATACACTGATTTTGTTCAGTTATTTTTGGGACGCTAAAGATTAATGCGAATTCATTTTGACTAACCAGTTAGTGCAGTTGGTAGCGACCCTGCCTTCTGAGCCGCTGGTCCCGGGTTCGATCCCCGGACAAGTCAAACATTTGTGTGCATGAACATGTCTGTTTGACCTGTGTCTGGGTGTGTATATGTATATAAGTATGTATATCAGTCATCAGGTTACCGTAGTACAGGTTCTGCCTAGTTCGGGACCTGAAGACCGTGTGTGGATGTTGTCTCATATTTATTATTTTTTTATGCAATTTTTTCGGTCCAGCTTAGTCACAGATATCTTGACCTAATGACGAATATAACTGTTGTTGTCAAACTAAGAACAAGGACAGCTACTTTCTGCACAACAGATAGCACTGAAAAGAATATTGTTGTAATTAGATCTACGTTTCCTTGATAGTGGCTGACAATTCATAGAACGACGTATACTAAAAGTGCTGCGCGCGTATTTAACCTTCAAGATTATATCCCCGCCAGCACTTCTAATCACTTTCGCCATAATAACGGTGATTATTTACTTTGGGAAACACGGAACACAGCACACTCTTGACACCTAGGGGGTCTAATCTCTGAGCACGAAATCCGTAGTTTCGGCCGACGTTACAGCCATTTCATACAACTTATCACTTACGGACATAAGATAAGTTGGGGTCCCGATCTAAGAAAGAATGACACTATTATTTGACAGTTGTCCCAACTCCCGATGTGTTTTTACCTGTCCGAAAAAGTTAATTAATCGGGGGTAGGGTTCACTCCAAAGTTTCAAACTACTTTCTGATGGCCCCGTATCTTCGTTGATGGACTTAGAGAGTAAGCTCCCTGATATGAACGAAGGATTTCGACCGATTTCGACCGCGCGCAGACTTATTTTGCACGCACTCTAGGGCCATTACAAACGCAGTCATTATGTCAAAAAGGATGCACAATAAGCGCGAGTTGTTGGTCGATAATTAGCTATACGCACATGCAGGTAGCAAACTGTCGATGAGTCATGTTAGTTAGTTACGCACAACACTAGAACTGCTCCATAAGGTTCGTCCTAAGTGCGAGCGAGGTCAGAAAAAATTATTTATGACTCTGCGTTTTTAATGGCCCGGGTATAGTTTTGATTTGCCTACCCAAATTATGTTTTAATATAATATACACGATTTAACTATGCTCGGGGGCAAAAATAAGGGGATTGTGTCAAAAATTAAAAAGAGAAAGGGATATTGTTACACGTCCTATACAGCTCCCATCTCTATTTCGCACGTCAAAACAATTATGAATTTGACATTTCCCTTTACGGCCGCAGCTCAACAGACTCCTTACAAATACTGCTGCATCGAAACTCTAAACTGCTTAAAACGGTGAAGGAAAACATCGTGAGGTAACCGCGCATGTCCTAGAACCAAAAATTCGAACACATGTGACATCTACCAACCCGCACTAGGCCTGCGGGGTGGATTACAGCCCACTCCCTTTCACCTAGAGGAGGCCTGTGTCCCAGCAGTGGGAACATTACAGGCTTATTATGCTGATAAAAAACCATCACAAAAATTCACAAAAACATTATATTTTAGGAAACCCGGCAACCAATGGGCCTTAGACCAAGCAAAACACAATCTAGTCAATCACTATCTCCTAGTGGGCGTTACGGAACAAATGCTCGACTTTATAACTGTACTAGAGGCTACACTACCACGCTTCTTCAAGGGAGCCACCGAGTACTACATGAACAGCAACAAGTCTCATCTAAGACAGACTAGTTCTAAGATAGAACCTAACCTACTTACCATAGACAAAATACAACAGTCCCCAGTCTGGAAAATGGAGAACGAACTATACGAATTCGCGCTAGAACATTTTAATTTTGTTAAAAGAAAATTGTTAACAAAAGAGGCAAATAATGTCGCACAAATATATTTTTATGAGAAAATACGGCCTAAATGAGCTTTAGAGTAATCTATTGTATGTTGTTGTTAGGGTATGGACATATCTTTTAGAGGTATTTTTATACAGCATTTATCGGAAAAGTGTGGACAGATAATAATCCTAATCAAAACTTCAATACCTACTTGACCTAAATGGATGGGACAGCTGATTACGATGTTGGTCCCTTGAAGAAAGTTATGCAGTTTGACCACCCCCTTAAATATGACCATACCTCTCTGATAATGCTGTATTGACTTAATTTATTGTTCCCTAACCTGCCGGCAAGATTGTGGCTACTTAAAAATTATATTTTGTGTACTAATATTATTTTTTGTTAATTAGTAAATAAGTTTTCAGACGATATTATGTCCATACTCTTCTTAATAAACTATTTTATAATGATCATTCCAGAGTAAGAGAATATTTGTAAAGACAGATTTCTAATAATGTGTGAACAGGGAATGTAGGACAATTAGTAATTTTGTAGCTTTATTTGAGCGTGGCATTAAAAATTTAAAAGCAAATTGAGCGACATAACGATGATGATCAAACTTGTGCTAAGTGGCTGACCTAATTATATACAATTTCAGTTAAATAAAGTAAAGTATGTTCTTGTTGTGAGCCAAAACGATAGTCTGGAGTCTGAGGATTATTTAAAAAAAAACTTTAAATCTGTATTGGGAGTTTACAAATTCCAATGGAGATTCTAATGTTCCACTTCTATATTCTAATAAAAAGGTATCTTGCCCAGAAACTTGCCACAAGTTAATAATAGGGGAAATGTTTTTTCGTGTTTTATAGGTAGAAAGTTGTATTAAAATCTCTTTGGCTGTACTGTTTTTATCTGGCTGGTGTTGATACCATTAAATATACCATCTTTTAGAAAAGGAAAATAAAAAGTAAAAACGATTTCCTGCCATTGTTTTTTGTTTTTCTATCCGTCAAAGTGAGTGAAGATAACGAAGAAATTCAATAAATTATGAAGTTTTATTACAAAAAAGGAAAAAGGCGAGACAAGCCGCGACAAAAATTCAGCAAGAGTAGCACAAAGTTGACTCAAGCGTTTTCGTCCGCGAATTTTGATGTCAAAGATGCAGCTCGCTTTGGTCGCCCTGTTACAGATAAATTCAATGCCATTTTTGAAAACGTAGAACAAGGTCTTGATATTAGTAGTTACGACATAGTTGAATAATTAGGGGTTGACCACAAAACAGTTTTGACCCATTTGAAAAAGTCTGATTATACAAAAAAACTCGATATTTGGGTGCCACACGAGCTCTTTCTTAGTCTTGAATTTGTATATAACATACGTAAGAACTCTTTCCCCGACATAATATAATTTATGGCCCACGCTCAAAAGCTGCAATCGACGTTGTGTTCTAGCAAGATAATATTATATTATTAGATACTTAAACTTAGGCCTTCTAATAAATTTAGATAACGAAATAAAATTTTTGTAAGTAGAAAAGTAGGCCTTAATACTTAATAGACAATCATAGGATTTAGTTCCTTAACTTATCGAATTTAGGTTTAATTTCCAATGACAGACACTATGTATTTGTTACATTGCTCACACTAAAATTATGATATGAAAAGACATATTTGTGTAAGATTATTTGCATTGTATTGCAATCATAATTAAATCTAAAAAAAAAAATTGTAAAAATAAAAAGTTTTGAACAAAAATCTAAATTCAGTGAGTGAAAACCCCGTAGGTAAATAATAGTTTATGTAAATAAATTGACTATTGTATAATGTTATGATGTGAAATATATTTTTATTTAATTTACATTTATTTGTACACAGATTATATGAAATTATTGGTAATTTATGTTTAACTATAAGTAACCTTTAAAACAACCGCAATCAGACACATGTAAAAACACAATTTCTTCAAATAACTGTTTAAAAAATACTGCACCGTTAGTGGTTTCCTGTTTGAGCTATTTTGAAAATATTAGTCAAATAAACACAGCGCAAAATACGTTCTTAAAATTATTACTTATCATATAACATTTTGTGTTTTTACTTCTGCATTCTACAAATACTTGAGCTCACTTCGTCACACCCATGAGATTATAATTTTTGATCCATTATATTTTCCTAATTCATTATTAATCGGACAGTGACGATATTAGCTCCTTAAATATTTTATTATTACATTACTTAATAAACATTGTGATATTTTTAAGTCCATCCAACGGCTTGTTATGTCAATTTAATGCTATAATTTTTTAATGTTATACAATATGCGCAATTGTTTTATTTGTTATTTTATTGTGTGTTTAATCTTTAAAGCAGATGTTGCAGATTTTGTCCGCTAGGTGACGCTACTGATTGTTGGACCAATGGAAGTAAATACTTGTGTACATGATAATAAATGATAAAATATGGTAGAAACATTTCTGATTCTCTGATCGTAGCATGTCCAAATGATCCAGTAATTGTGTCTCTATTTTAATCTGAAACGGAATAATTAATAAGGATGAATAAGTCTACAAAATATCACAAAAGTCAATATCTAGGTCTAGGCTCTTGCACCATGTAAGTAGGTACTTTATTTATTGTTTTCTAATTCGGCTTATTTTTTGTTGTTTTGTTATGGTGGAAGAACCTAGGATTAGGTACTGGCGACTTATAATTTTTTATTCACATTTATTTTGACTTATATATTTTTTCGATTTATAATTTTATTTTATTATTCATTTTTATATAATTTGCTTTCAGTGCTATATTATCAGGTCAGTGATCATACAACTTTTGTTATACATATTATCAAACGATATCAATTAAAAGTTTGCGTTAGTCATGATAAAATAGTTATATTATAGGCATATTGCCACTTAGCTAATCATTTTTTATAACAATGTTAAGAAAACCAAATGCTTTGAATACTACTTGCTTAAAAGACAGCATAAAGAATACATATTTTCTTTCCTTACCTAACCATCATTTAGAAGTTCTTTTTATATAAAATATTTAGTATTATCTTGTGTTATATTTATTTTTGTTACGAAAAATTAACAATTCACAAATAAATATTGACCATAATTTAAACGCGCCCTAATATTGTTTACTTATGTTGCACTATAAAATAAAATTCAATAACGAGTTTCAATTGGAACGATTAATAATCGATCACTCATGTCGCGGTTGAGTCGTTATGCGGAAGGTCGCGGTTACAGTTGACACATTGTTACCACGGTGAGCTAATGTGGTCACACTGGGCCATTAGAGCATGGGCGGCTCCTTGGTAGATATGTAGTTGAATAGGTCGGTATCAATTATTGAGAGTAACTAGGGAGGTAAGTTCTGCTTCTCGGTTTAAACGGTTGAGTTGTTCCCTTTTTAAATCGGGCCAACATAACTGGCACATACGAAAAGTATTTCACCATTTTTACCCCGTTCCACAAATGCAATTTATTGACTAGTAAGTAAAAATGAAATCCATTTTGGCGAAGATTATTTCATTTATTTTTCTAACAGTTTACTATTTTTCTAATCTTTATTTTATTCATAATTACATTGCTTATTTGTTTTTAGAATTTTTATTAAAGACGTAGTCAGTTTAGACAATTTTTTAAGAAGCTGTGTACTCACGGTATTACTTATATTATATATAATTATTGTTGTACATAGAAATGCGCATTTATTTAGTGTAAGTAAACATGTTCTTCCATTCGTGTTATGTTAGTTAGCTAATCTTGCGATGTACATTATCCTTTATGTACTTAATATATGTTATGTATTAGAAATACTATGAATACCTATTGCCCTGTGAAATATTTAGTGCTAATTACAACCACATTTAAACTACGTTCAAGAGCTGTCAGCGTCAATATTCCACAGAAAATAATGACACTGACAGCCCTTAAACGCGGTTTATGTGCTGGTCGGGTTAAGTTTAATTGGTGAAATTCGCCCTTAGTGGTTTTAATTTCATGCTTCGCTGTTAGTTATAATATTGAATACAATAGTTTACCTGTAGCAAGTAATTATTTTGATTCAACATCGACACTGCTAATTTGCATATATGTGTGAGCAGTGGTGGCCCAGTGGTATCGGCCCCAACTTACGAGTTGCAGGTCGTTAGTTCGAACCCAGGCGGCCACTTTACTTTGTGTATTTAATTTCACCACCACTGCTCTCAAAACAGTGAAGGAAAACAGCGTGAGGAAACCGGCATGTCCTAGAACCAAAAATTCGAAGACATGCGATATCTACCAACCCGCACTGGGCCCGCGTGGTGGATTACGGCCCACTCCCTCTCCACGAGAGGAGGCCTGTGTCCCAGCAGTGGGAACATTATAGGCTGATTATGCATACTGCTTATTTAGAGGTAGCACATACGTTTCTAAAACAATACAATCCCTACAGCATAATTATGTACCTTAATAGCTGAAGATTGTAAAAATCGACTATCAATGTAATTTATAATAAAAATAATGGTTCGCACAATATAAAACGACCGTTTTACTATATTGTAATGAATGACATAATGTTTTCATTTTGTGTAGTGAATTTGATTATATCGAGGGGTGAAAGGCTATTTGTTTGAAGCGACATTTTACGAACTTTACAGGAGAGCCATTTAAAGATTCAAAATTTGGAAAAAAAATCGTTATGAAAAAACTACTGCTCTTACTTTAATGGGGATCGCAAAACTTCATTGCAAAAAATCCCTAAATGTTTTTGTATAATTTTCAATAAAAAAACAGTTATGAGTTCCAAGATAAATGTCGCTTAATACAAAATGATCTGTATCGCCTTATTTTTAGAGTAAGGAAAAATGATTCAACTTCCAACATTGTCACTAATCAGCAGCAGGCAAAATGGTTTAAGTGACTTTACAGTACTTATGCAGGAGAAAGCAAAATTATTGAATCGACGTTACTCAATAATATAGGAATATGCTATTTTGTTTAACTACCAATTGGGTTTTATTAACGATACAGGCAAGTTGGCTTAAGCAACGATGAACATAATGAGTTGTTTGATGTCTAAGGTTTTGAAATGAGTTTATATAACTTGGTTGTTGATACAAGATAATAATGACAGATTTATAGTAAGTTAAGAGGTTGTAGTATTGAAATGGGTGAATAATTACTATAATTATCAGGAATGAAAAAAAAAGTTGTGTTAATTAGATTTTTTTTATTACTTATATTTTACTTAATTAACAATCAGTCTTAATGAGATCGTAAGTTTAATCAAAATCACAACACAAATAATGTTTGAAGCTCCAAACAGAGTGCAAAACAGTTGCAGTGAAAAGGGTTGAACCGACATGTCTTAATGAATTTGGCTGACGGCAAATTGGTTGAAACGACATTGCATAGTGTAAGTAGTCGTAAGCAAAATGTATGAAGAGACTTTTCATTTAAAGTTAGCTATATCGAAAAACGATTGATCTGCCATCGAACTGAAATTTTAGGACGTGAATAACGGCTTATGCTTCGATTCTCTGTTTTTGTGTACAGCTTAAATGAAATACTAAAAAAATATGGCAAATTTGATGTCGGATCATACATCATGTTTGAGAAATATGCACTAAAATTGCATTGTTTTAAGCGCCATAAAAGTGCTCAGAATTGTACGAAGCCCGGCTCAGCCGACGCAGAAAAATTCGCTGAATCCGAATATGTATATAAGTCAATATCGTCCAAAATGTCGCTTCAAACAAATAGCCTTTCACCCCTCGATATTTACTTTCGGGCATTTACAATACTTAATTGTAGCAATTTATTGTTGATGTTTCTGTCACATAAGTTACGCCCTAAAGGTAAAAATTAAAAAAAAAATGTTTAAAACAAAATAACAAACTGACATCGGTTTAGTTATTAAAACCAATATTTAGATCAAGAAGAGCACGCAGAATTATCAACATAACGTATAGAAAATAGAACTATTTAAAGTAATGACTAAAGATATTTTAAGATTAACAAACTGACTCATGCCAGAGCCTAAAGTTAAGCACTATGTGACTTCAAAAACTGTAAATAATATATTAAATAATGTGTAAGTCAATAATTTAATAGACAAAATATTTGTAAAAGCAATCACACAACTTTAGACCCTACTTACTTAAACTTAAGGTTGATATTTATATAATTTATAAAGAAATGTGATTATAGAATCTGTTATATTTAATTTCTTAATGTTCTGAATCTCTGCACTCACTAGTTTACCGTGCAAAGGTGTTTCATACGAAATATAAACTTAATGTTTCATAAAAATGCGTTTTTTATTTATTAGGTAAGTCATGGCACACTATTCCCATCTTGTAAATCTATGAAAATTGCATAACATTATGTACAGCAGGTAGGTACATCAGTAATTTCATTTTTTTTTTTTGTTTTCTCTTCGCACGGTTTGTGCATTTAGCCAATGTCACGTTTAGAATTTCAACAATTACGAAATATTATTGTATTAGTGTTCATTCTTTTTTTTTTAACGACGAAAACGAAGGAGGTTCTTAAGTCGACGCATAACTTTTTACCGAGTAATCTGATTTTGATGATTCTTATTTTATTGGAAAAGATTTTATTCGAAGTAGTGTCCATTTAAAATTGAAGAAAGAAATCCAGCGCTAAGGATAGAAACATTGGGGTTAATTGATTATTCACCTTCTTCATCATTTGAGAACCGATTCTGTTGAAACTTGGCACGCATATGTAGTTCTAATGTCGCTTCAATAAAAAATATACCTGGAGATCATCTGATGATGGAGACGGAAGACAGTCAAGAGAGCTCCTCGACAGATTACAGCAGTTGCATCGTGTTTGCGCTTATTTCATTCATCTTGATGAGAACTTTACGCGTAGCTGGGGTATGACCGTGATCGAGGACGTGATATTGGAGACGGAAGGCTGCCGAGGGAAGTTCCAAATATTAGCTGTGAGATCATACTCAAATAATTAAAAAGTTTAGAAATTAGCAAAGGTAATATTTATTACAGCTTGCGCGGTGGAGTTGGTGTGTCCACTTATGCTCATATACAGCAAATCCTAAACTTCTTTCATATTCCCTTTAAAATGAAAAACGATTGCAATGGTGGTGCCTTTACATTAATCGTATAAATCAATGACAACTTATAACTATAGGCCCATCTCAATTCTTTCAACGTTTGCCAAATTGTTTGAGTCACTTCTCTGCCCGCATTTCCAAAACCATCTAAAGCTAGATACTCATTAGCGATCTTTGGCACAGATTTGTTGAATCGCGATCAGCAAGTACTAATCTGGTTCCATTTGCAGTACTTGTAATTGGGGCTGCTGATGCTGCGGGGCGAGCACGGCCTACTGTGACATGGCTTCAGTCACACATTTTATCATTGTTTTGGCGATAAAACCGTTGTGTTAAATGCTAGCACGGAGGCGTGGGATAATTTCTTGACATGTGACATAATTCTTGTAGTTTAGTTGGGACCACGGAGCAAATACAAAGAGGAGACGGCCTAAGCAACTGTGCACTGTGATTCTCAACTAGGTCCTGACGTCATCATGTAGGCGTGGCCTTAGTCAGTGTATTGTTGGCGTTCGTCCTGTGCACAGCTCTGTAAACGTTCCGTTTTTACAGCATATTTGCGCTAGAAGACAAAAAGAATGAAGTGTGGTGTTTTATCTTGTAAAAACTACTCGGATAGACGTTCTGATGCTGTGGATGGCATCACATTTCATTTGTCAGTAATTTTATGCGTAATTTATTAAAATAGTTCTTCATTCTGCATGTAGTGACATCTAGTGTGAGATAGTTACATAACTACAAAGTAAAATCAACAGGACGAGCGAATAGTTTTGCTATTGACAAGTAGATGTAAAATAAAGAAGTGGGCGGGATCTGATCACCCCTCACCCCGTAAAGTCTCGCCCGTTGTTTCATACAGAAACCTTATTACAACATCTCCTCTTTGTATTTGCTCCGTGGTTGGGACTCATTATGTAAGTCTCATTTGCTACTATGCGTGCACCCATTTTGTCACAAATGTCACATTTTGACAAATGATTATGAAAAATGTATCACGTTCGTTTGGAGGTGATGATAAGAATTGAAAATTGATACTTAATAATAATATTTTCCTGCTAATTTCTGCACCAAATGGCAATAAAATGTTTGTAAATGATTCTATAAGTAATTAAATTAATTTAATATGTGACAAGATAATGAAATCGTCAATAGCGTCGTATATACCGCAAAGATTTTTCGAAAGGTATAAAAAGTTGTGATACTTAGGTACCTACTGCTTTTTTACTGCCATTGTTCTGTTCTAAAACTTAAAATTAAATTAAACCAACTTCAATCGTCAAGATCAACTTACATAATTATTGTATTCTTGTTTATTTAGGGACCTACACAGGTAAATCTCGCAAAGTATACTTTCTTCATTTTAGAGCATTTAAATAAAACCTTGTTTATAATGGTTATTTTTTTGTTCATCCAAATTATACGTGTAAGTATGCAAAATTTCAGCTAAATCGGTTGCAAGGTTTGACCTAAACAAACTAACATACCTACATACTTACAAACATTGAAGTTAAATAATAGCTTGTAATAATAAAAATATAACGTTTGCACAAAATTATCAAACCAAAGAAACAAAACGAAAGTCGTGCGTGTGTCAAAAATGAATTAGGTCCCAACAAAATTAAAAAGTTGTATATCTGTATGAACTGCACTTTTTTAGACGTATTATTTTATTTTGTCGCTTAGCCAGATGGTGATAGAAATTATAACTTTTTTAATTTACTGTGTCACACTGTGAAGTCCGCAATAAGAAAGGCATGTCGCGCCTCTAGATTTATGTCACATGGTTGACCCGTGCTAGATTTAAGACAAATTGTAAGACATGATATAATTTATCATGTCATGTCGCAAACTTCTTGGGTACGCCCGTGCCCGCCCCGCTGGTCATCAGGGCGACGTAATTTATACCGAGCTATGCAAGGCCTTTGATAAAGGTTCTCCACATAACCCTTTCTTGTAAGTTGCGTGCTTATGGCACCCAACTGGCAGATAGATCTTTGTTTAAACGGCTATCAATCTTATGTATAAAATCGTCGTGTAATATATTCTCCTCTGGAGTCCCATATGGCTCACATCTGGGGCCAATTTAAACGAACAATTTCATTAATGACGTTATTCTTTCTTTCTTTCTAGCTGTTTTCGGCACGCTGAAATTTGTATGTAGGTATGCGGATGACTTAAAGTTTCTCAGAATAATTAAGTCTGTCCGAGACTCCTCTTTCTTGCAATGGATGGTGCAAAAATAATGAAATATATTTGAAGTCAAAGAAATGTTACCACGTTAAATATACAGGAACAAATAATCTTATAAAGGCAGTTACTTTAATGACGACTAAGTTACTTAAATAGATACTGCACGTGACCTCGGAGTTCTATTTGACCAAACATTTACATTTGCACCATACTTAGACCACATATCTAAAAAAGCGTCCAAGATGATGGGCTTTTGTCATAAGACAGTGTAATTTACTGTAGTTTGGTTTGTAGCAGAATACTGTGTGTGTGTGTGTGTGGTGTGGCGGCCGCACTATGCTAACAATAGTTTGCGCCTAGAACAAGTTCAAAAACGATTCGTTTATCATCTAGATTTTTCTGTTGGCATAGCTAAAAAAAAACATTACAAAAAAAGTTTGAAGTTCTTCTAATCTTTAGATGAACGAAGATGCTTAAACGACGCTATGCACCTATGTAGGTATATAATATTTTAAAGGAAGTGTCGACTCACCGCCACTGCTCGCACTCATTATCTTGCGTGCTCCGTCCGTCATCAATTCCACATAGACATATTAGGTACTCCTCTTTGTCCTCCACAGAGAGATCCTGCCGTTTTGCCGAAAAGATTTTGCCAAAATTTCACTACCCAAACAAATTTTAGCAACCTTTTTTTACACATTTTCATTTGGTAAAATTTTTACTTGGCAGAATATTATCAAGGATAATGTCATTTAGGCATTTGTTCTTTAAATAAAATTATTTATTACAGCAAACAATCTTTAGACAAAAATTTGATGTCATTTGCGTAGGTACCTACACCTACTAGGACAATCTAGGGTCTAGACAAAATTTAACTTGTTGCTACTATAATTGTATAGTTTGATATTTTTATGACATTGATTTACATTCTGTGATTACTTTAACTCACACCCTGACAAATTACTTGTTTACATAATTTGGGAAATCGTATACTTTTACAATGTTTGTAAATATGTGAACACCATGCATCTATCACTTAATTAACTTATTTATCATTGCTACGTTTATTAAATTCTTTTTACCTATTGTGGTCGGTCGCGCCAGAATGGTGGGATGCGCATGGTGAGCGATATTCCAGCTGCTTCGGCTTTTGGAGCTGGGTGTGATGTTGCGCTTGAGTGTTCTTCAGCTTGGCTCGGTTGCGGCATCTTGATGTAAGTGGAGAACTGGAGAGTGATTCAGACGGGCAGAGATTTGGCGATACTGGCAGAGCTTCGCTGGTCTTGATTCTTCAGTATGTTCAGGCAGGGTCACCACTTTTGGGATGCTTCTTAGGTATCAGAAGGTTGAAGGTAAACTCTCGATGAATGTAGATTTTGAATAATTTATTTACAAAAAGGTGCGTCTTTTATATAATTCTAAATAACTCGGCTAAATGACACTAACCAATAAGAAACTGTACATTAAAAAATATCACATCTTGCAAAATAAAAAAACCAATTACATAAAGAGCATTTCAACCAATCACGTCACAGCACTGTTGACGTAGTAACTCCGCAGAGGGCGCGGCTGTGCGAGCGCCGAGTCGCGTGCCTTGCGACTTAACGAATGGATAAATATAGGTGACGTTCCCGCGCGCGCGCTAATGTCGGGCTGGCCACCGTCGAGCGAAGACGTCGTGTGAATAGAGTTGAAGACTGAAGATGAAGACACGTGCATGAAGATGGAAGAGTGGCCTCGAAACTCCCGACACTATTTCTTTATTCAGGGTTGTCAAAACGTTCGTCCTTGTCAGGGCGGCTTGCTTCCATGTTTCTTTAACGGGGCGTCAAAACGTGGTAATGTGCTGTGAGCGGCGGTGGCTACAGGTGCATCGTATTCACATATAATTAATGTATGCAAAATATTGTAACACATTTTAAAAGAGGTGGAAAAAACGGTGGAGTTTCTTGCCCATTCTTCTCCATACGAAACTACCTTTTGGAAGGGGCGACTAGAATCAATTATATTTAAATGTAAATGTTGACGTTCAAAAGTGCCTTTTATGTGCCTATTTGAAATAAATGCTTTGACTTTGACTTTGTAAGTTTATGTGCTTGAATCAACTCAACTCAAAGCATTTATTTCAATTAAACCAATTACAGGCACTTTTAAATTGTCATGTGGTCGGTCAGTCAGAAATATGAAGCTAGTTGCTCATTCCAAAGCGTAGTAGGTACCTATGGAGAAGAACGGGCAAGAAACTCCATGAACACTCTTTTAAATTATATTGTTACATCGTAATGTTGAATATAGGAATAATTATATAATCGTTAATAATAATTGTTAATTAAAACGGTAACACCAATTACAATAATTAACATATTATAGATTTAAACAGGTATGGTAGGTATACAATAACGGTATGGTAGGTATTTGAGAACGGTGTAAATAAGACGTACACGTTGTCCAGAGTACAGCAAATAGAAATTTAAACAAAACTATCCATAAATAAAATAAACCGTGGCGGCTAAGAGATGGCCAGTCCCAACTGACAGCGCCCGTTCTCGAACATGACGCATGGATCAGCACCATTCAGCTCAACCATTTTGAAGGGAGCTAAATGATCCATCCAACACACGAACAACACAACGGACGAATTCGTCTGAAACAAGTCAAATATGGTTACTTATGGAACTAGTTAGAGTAGGTTAATTATTAAAAAAAAATGATTAGGTTAGGTTAAAACTGTGTGCCCATAGTGCTGCTAGACGAGGTGGGTAAGCTGTTTGAGCGTATTATCGCAGCCCGCCTCGTCAGCCACTTGTGCAGAGAGGGGCCGGACCTGGACGACAACCAGTTTGGTTTTCGGCATGGGCGCTCCACCATCCACGCTGTGTCGCGGGTGAGAGTCCTGGCGGAGGAAGCGGTGTCCCGGGGCGGGGTGATGTTGGCGGTGTCCTTGGACATCTCCAACGCCTTCAACACCCTGCCCTGGAGTTGTATTCGGGAGGCACTGCGCTATCATCGGGTGCCTCCCTACCTCCGCTACATCGTTGGGGCTTATCTGTCGGAGAGGTGTGTCACCTACGTGGGACGTGATGGCGGAAACCAGCGCCGCATGTCGTGCGGTGTTCCGCAGGGTTCGGTCCTAGGGCCGCTCCTGTGGAACATCGGGTACGACTGGGTGCTGAGGGGCGAGCTCCAACCGGGCGTAGACCTGACGTGTTATGCAGATGACACGCTGGCTACTGCCCGGGGGAGCTGGCGCCCAAGTTGCTGGGCGCGGCTGGCGCGCTCGCGACGCTGCTTCTCAATCTGGGGGGCCCGAGCGCCGTCTGTAGGCGGCTCTACGTGGGGGTCGTGCGATCCATGGCCCTGTATGGGGCCCCGGTGTGGGCCTCTGACCTGACGGCCGGCAGCATCGTAGTTTTGCGAAAGCCGCAGAGGGCGATGGCCGTCAGAGTCATCAGGGGGTATCGCACGATCTCTTACGAGGCGGCTTGCGTACTGGCCGGATCCCCGCCCTGGGACCTCGAGGCGAAAGTACTCGCGTCATTGTATCGGTGGCGCGAGGAAGCGAGGGTGCGGGGCGAGGGACCGATGCAGCGGCACATGGAGCTGCGTCGGTCTCAGCTTCACGAGGTCCTGGTGGCGGAATGGCGGGACAGGCTTTCTCGGCCTACCGCCGGCCTCGTCACCATCGAGGCGGTCCGGCCGGTGCTCGAGCGCTGGCTCGGGAGGAGGCACGGCTCCCTGTCGTTTCGGGCGACGCAGGTGCTCTCGGGGCATGGTGGCTTCGGGAAGTACCTGTGTCGCATAAACAGGGAGCCGGACGCCCGGTGTCACCACTGCGTCGACTGCCGGGAGGACACGGCGCGGCATACGCTGGCAGAGTGTGCCGCTTGGGAGGAGCCACGCCGTGCCCTCATCTCAGAAGTAGGCAGTGACTTGTCGCTGCCGGCCGTAGTCGAGTCGATGGTCGGCAGCGACGACTCCTGGGAGATGAACTGAGTGAGATGGAACACCGGGGTGGTTTTTGGTCAGTAAGAGTCTGACAGTCCCCGCCACCCGCCCCAGGGCGGCGGACATCCATGAGGATTTTCCACCCCGGAAACAAAAAAAAAAAAAAAAAGGTTAAAACTGTGACCTCCTACGAAGCGAGCGGTGCCGCGGCAGCGGCCGGCGAGTGCCAGAAACGACTAAAATATTTTTTTTTTAAATGGAAAAAAAACAGGCTACCCGAAACTGATAAACTACCAGATACACGAGAAAATTATTTAAAAATGATACTTTTTTTTTTTTTTTCTAAAGTAAAGGGCTTTGTCGCACATGCGATTATGCCGCCCTGGTTGGTTTAACAAAATCATACTAATTACTATTTAACCTAGCCTTAACATAGCTAGTTTGTAAAGTACTCTGGCTGCATCAGAAAGTGGCACAGCCAGAACACTATTACAGTAACCTATTTCTCTAATCCTACAATCTAAACTATTTCTAAATTCCTCGTTGCGGACACACTCGCTTAATATGTGATAAACATCATCAACAGAGTTAATACAAAACTCACAATTATTCGTTGTTGATTTTGCCATTAGGTATAAGAACTTATTACACGGAATGTGTCCGGAACGAAGTCTTAGTGCGATAACGGTATCACTTCTGTTCAACAGCTGATTATCTATCCACGGTGAGCTCAATGGATGCGGTTGGATCGTTTTGTACCAAATTCCTTTTTCTTGTGATCTTTTATTGAAGTACTCCTTCCAAAGCGAATAACAATCCCGCTTGATCTTAGGTATAAAGTTGGTAAAGTAAGGAAAAAAATTAACAGGAATTCCATCACATATGGCCTGCTTAGCTAGTACATCAACAATCTCGTTGCCTCTTAATCCGATATGTGATGGAATCCATTGAAGAACTATGTGTTTTCCATCAGCTTCAAAATAATTTTCAGTATAGTGTAGGCTATCGGTGTTCCTCGAAATGTCGAGGTACACCGAGCCAAGTGTTGGAGCGAACTTCTGGAGTCTGTGAAAATGACAATATTGTTCTTATGTATTGATTCTACATACGACAGAGCTTCTGCAATCGCAATCAGTTCTGCTTCCATTATACACACACTGGCATTAATTTGAAATTTCATTGAGTTTCCTTCAGACTCATAAAAGGCGGCTCCGATATCGTCACCGTCCTTAGATCCGTCTGTAAATATTTTAAAATAAGACGAGTATTCAAAAGTAATGTAGTTAATAATTAAATATCTTAAGCTAACAGGATTGTATTGCCTTTTTGGTTTGGTCATAAAACTTACATCATGTTTTATAAAATTGTTGCTATCTGTACTACTAACCCATGTATTCTGGGAAAACATATCTAATTGAATACTGCAATGAACTTTTAAATCGTGTAGTGAGTCATGAACCAAGATCAACAGGGGGATTCTTTTGTTTTGCCAATATGAAGAATTATTACACAATGTGGATAGCTCGGAAAGTAAGTTGATACCTCCAGTATTTGCCTGCAAGGCTTTCGTTTTAAGCCAGAATTTGCTAGCCAAGAATCGTCGACGTAGATGTAACGGTTGCAGGCATAATTCGCTCTCCATCACGTGAATGGGTGTAGTTTTAATAAAACTACCCACTACTCTCATAGCTTGGTTTTGTAATTTATTTAATTTTTCCAAGTGAGTTTTTGCACTGTTGTCATAGAAAAAACTCCCATAGTCAATTCGGCTTCTAATTAAAGTTATATAAAGTTTTCTTAAATATTTTGGGTGCACACCCCAAGTTGAACCTGCCAATACTTTAATAATTTTAATGAATTTTTGAACTTTTTGACAAACCTCATTGATATGTTTTCCCCACCCAAGAGAACGGTCCAACCACACACCAAGATATCGAACCGTGTCGACAACCTCCAATCTATTACCTCCAATTGACAAGTTAACCGAAACTCTCTTAAAGCCTCTGTTAAAAATGCAAATTTTACTCTTATTTGGTGATACATTTAGATTTAGGGTATCAAATTGATTACATAAGATACCCAACGCTTCCTGTAACTCAGCGGCTGCTTGATCGGAGTTACGAGATGTTACATAAAGTACATAGTCATCGGCGTACTGTGAGATAGATACGGAGCTAGGTATTGCTTTACAAATATGAATGGTCGCAATATTAAATAACAGTGGCGACAAGGGGTCACCTTGTGCCAAGCCCCTTCTGGCAATTCTAGTGACGGTATTATTTCTGCCATTAATCGTTAAATATCTTTCTTTAAGAAACTCCCATAGATATGTACAGTATTGTGCTCCCACACCAAGTTGGTCCAAGGTTAACAGAAGAGTAGTGACGTCAACGTTATTGTAGGCGTTATCAATATCAAGGAAACATCCTATCGTAACAAGCTTTTTTGAAAAATTAATTTGTATTTTTGAGATTAGTAAATTTAAGTTATCTAAACATGAGCGCGCTTTCCTAAAACCTACGGTCTCATCAGAAAATAAACCTCCTCTTTCTAAATACCACTCAATTCTTTTATTAATAACGGAATGAAAGATTTTACATAAACAGGACATTAATGAAATAGGTCTTTAAAAAGTTATAAAGTTGTGTCAAAAATTTTTTAGCAATATCCGGAAGATTTTTAATCATCGAAAAGGAAATATCATCGCAACCCGGAGCAGTATCTTTAGATTTAATACATTTCTCAAGCTCCTGTCTTGTTATAGCAATTTCCAATATATGATTTTGAGAACAAAAGTTAGGTAATGGGGGGCATACAAAATCAGGAGCTAAATTAAAAAGGACTTGTTCAGCCAACGTCTCGTCCACATGGAGTCCAGCTGATCGGTATCCCTTCAACCAGCGCATGCGTCGCCACATATCACTAACCGATGTGACCTCGTCCACTGAAGAACAAAACTTACGGAACCCCACATTACGAGCGTTTCTAGTTAGTTTTTGAGCTTCTCGAGTTTTGTCTTGTAATTTTTCTAATTTATCTGGAGATGGGTTTTTTCTAAAGTTCGTTAAAGCCAATCGTCTTTCCGCCACCGCTTTAGATAATATTGGAGACCAATAAGATTTCGGTGTAAATTTATTACTGGGAGTTTGGTTAAATTTAAAATAAGGAATATTGGCATCAGCGGCTCTATTGATGATATCCAGAAATAAATTATACGCTTCTTGGGGATTAACAGGCAATGTACAATCAACTATTGTTTCTTGAATATAGTTGCGGTACTTTACCCAGTCGGCTTTTTTAAAGTTTCGTTTTTTAACGATGCGTGGTACACAGTTATCCAACGTCTTCAGTTTGATTATCATGTGGTCACTGCCTAAGTACTCATTAGTTACGTTCCAGTCAAACCTCAAGGATACGTCTGAAGAAACTATAGATAAATCAGGAGCCGACTTTTGCAAAATTCCATTAACTAGTTTAACACGAGTCGGCTTCCCATCATTCAAAGTAACGAAATTATGGTCAATTAAAGAGTCAAAAATTTGAGTACCTCTTTGATCTGTTTTCGTGGACCAACTTGAGTGATGACCATTATAATCTCCCAAAAATACAGTTTTAGAGTTAGCTATAGCAAACAACGAGTCCCAATCATTTTGTGTAGTACGGACGTTAGGTGGGCAATAAATTGAAATAACGTTTTGAATGACAGTACAATTACTAACCTTGACATGGACCATCTCAATACGCGAATTTGAAATAGTAGTATGACATTGTTGAGCGTTGATGGATTTATGCGTTAGAATTGCGACTCCTCCATATGAGTCTGGTCTGTCGCAGCGAAACACGTTATAATCCTTTACACTAAAATAACAATCAGAATCCAACCAAGTTTCGCTTATCGCAGCAATATGAACTTTTTCTAAAAACAAAATTTGTTCTAAATCTAGTTTTTTGGGTAACACGCTTTGTGAGTTCCATTGCAAAATGTTTATTTTAACAGCCATCATTTCGGAAAAACTTTGTAAAAGAGGTAAAATCTTTAGGTATTAACTTATTTAGAAAACAAGATATTGCCCACTCCACGCTAATTTGAACAATAGATAATTTTTTTACCTTTAAAGTATCATTTCTCATAAATAAAATATATTTAATTTGATCTATCAGCCATCCAAATGAATTATCATCTTCCGGATCCCCATTTTTACTATCTTCCTCTTCCTCAGTTGCGTTTCCCCTGCAAGTATCCTCCCGAAAGTCCATGTAACACTCCTGAGTATGGGTATCTTTACATTGGGGCGTCTTTTTTTCATGTCTTTTCTTCTTACTTTTCTTTATTGTTTCTTCTTCTTTCTTTGTCTGTGTTTTGTCCATTTGTGGCATATTTTTTGTTTGTTGTCCATTTGTGTTATCTCTTTGGGTAAACACTGTTTCTTTACTTGGTACAGGGCGTGCTGTTTTTTGCGCGAATGTAATTTTCGATTGTAATACGGGGGACATAGGTGTACTAGAGGTAGGTGCTTGCGTAACTGGGACTGTATCACAGGAAGGTGTAATTGTCTGCCTATCAGCGTCAGCCTCGTATGAGGGTGCAGGAGGAGGTACATAAATATCCATTGCTTTTCTGTATGAAACGTTAAGCTCACTCATAATACTGCGTATTTTCTTTTCCTTAATGTACACTGGGCAAGTTCTGTCCAATGCCATGTGATTATTTGTACAATTCACACACCTAAAGGAAGTTGTTTCACAGTTGTCATGTTTACCTCCGCATTTCGGACATACAATTTTCGTTGCTGGACACATTTTAGCAGAGTGACCGTACCTCCAGCACCTGGAGCATTGCGTAACAGAAAAAACGTAAGGTTCTACCAGTACTCTCATTTCGTAAATGAGTACATAAGAGGGCAGCGTTGGTCCTTCAAATCCTATTCTCCATGTTTCGCTTTCGGTCCAACTAGTTGCTTCTCTGTCTCTTCGTTGTAGCCGTCTCACGTTTATGACCTTATATGGACTTGATAGACATGAAAGTAGTTTATCCTCAGAAATATCCAAGTCGATATTTTTAATGACGCCATATGATAAACCAACTTCAAAAGGCCGCTGGAATCTCCATCCTAATTCTTTGAAATGTTCTGAGTTCACTAAATTCTCAGCGCTGCTGTCGTCATTATTAAGTTCGACAGTAATTTTGTACGGATTTATATGTTTTACTTTTGTTATGTTCATTATTTTTTGTTCCTTAAATAATTTGGCAAGTGCAAATTGTTTAGGAAATTTATCTTTGCATGTGACACGTAGTTCCGTAGTCCCTCTTAAAAGTCTCGTTCTGTTTTTATTATTCATCACCTCGCTCCATTCATCCTCTTTTCTTGCTCTTTTCGCAGGTCGCATTCCAACTTCCGATCTCTCATTACCCTCAGTCGCAAATAATTGTGTTACGTCTTCTAAGTGTGTATTTTCTTCGTTCGCCATAGTGATCGTACTAATTAGTTCATCATTATGATTCTCGCCTGTACTCATTACGCATAAGGTATAGATTCGCGCGAGCGATAACCAGTTCGGCCGAGCGGCCGACCGTTTAGAGCACAATAGATTACAAGTGATTAGCTAATTAGGTACTGCAAAAAAACACGTCTAAGCAGCACCGTACGCGCTTCGACACTGAAAAAATGATACTTACTAGCTAAAAAAAAATACTACCGGAATAGTTAATATTATTATTTGCCAATTTTTGCGTAAAATGAGTTTTTCCAACTGAAATATTTGACTACATAAAAATTTGTTAAACTACTAGTTGGTAAACAAGTTATTGTTTAAACGTTCACTTGCCAAACATTAGGTTTGCGTTACAATTATATGTGGTTTTTGCTAAGTACCTAATCATTTGGCAAATGAAACTATGCGGAAAATTGTTTGGGAAGTTATAATTTGGCAATTTCTTTTCGGTGAAACAAGGGAGACCCCCACAGAGAAGAACGGTGTTGGGATGAAACTGTGTATAGGCTAGGTTTTGCAAGGTTTTAAATATGAAGTAGCGATCCAATCGATTTTCACTTTGATTCCCTAACTGTTTGTCTGATTTGTAATGCTAATGAAGCATTTATGAATGCTTTTTATATTTAGCGTTTTTTTTGTACCCTTGCTGTACATAACATAATTTAATTTTGTTAATGTGGTGTGTACCTTTAAGTAATTGTTCCAGTGTATTAGGTTTTAATTTCATGTATTTTTTTAAAGGTGTCAGAAGTGTAAGCAGTTGTTGGTAGACCTAAATAAATAAATAACGCGTATTGTTCACGTATTGTTTGGCGCTGACTCAAAATTTGTAATTTACGTTAATTTAAGAGCTTTCTTAGACTGAAAGGTTTATTTTTTGCTTTTCAGTTTCTGTGTCATTTAAATTTTTTGTTTTTTTTTAACGATGGTTTTGTCCAGTTAATTAAACATTACCTTCATTTCTAACGTTACAAGAAAATGATTACCTTGTAACATGATAAAAAAAATTAAAAGGAAAGAAACTTAAAAGACAGGCATAGCGACTGACACAATGTATAAACAAGAAACGAAACTTTTTCCAACAAACTGGCAGCCGTAAACCCGTCGATGAATCATACCAAATAAAAATTTAATAAGGTAATTACAGCACAAACTTCTACTGTATCGAATATTTACCGATTGTACCCAGTAATTGAGAACATACTTTTCATAGAATTCAAAAGTTTTGAACGTGACAATTATCGTAAATGTAACGAGCATGAATAAAATAGCATCGCCTTGGGGCTGTCGATCTGAAAAATTATCATGACCCTAATCGAACACGTTTCTTAGTGGGCAAACTTCATCACCCTCGTCGACCTGCAAGAGCAAGTCTTGCAGTTTATACTGTAATTACTTTGTTTCAATGTGGGGGACGCGGTTTTAATAATTCAGGTGATAACCTGTCCCCGTCACACGCGAGTATTGTGATGTTAAAGAACGAGACAAACAGTGTACTGTTGGTCGCACCGGCGAGGGAAGGAGTTGCTTTCAGTCGTGTGTGAGAGCTGCGACGGAGCGGTTGGCCCGCGATGCCATTAAGATTCAAACCGCTCGCAGAAATGCTATCACGAAGGCACAACTTCAGAATAACTCAAAACAAGTCGATCAGTTAAAAGTTTTGTAAGATGAAATAATTTTCAAGTTAAAGGTTTAATGTTTAGTTTCGTTTTGAGGTTCGTCCACGAAGGTCACGTCCTTCAATCGATAAACTATTAATTGCCGCGTGTGATTGCCCGTGGCCGGTAGACAACGGAACTACACGCGTGTTTTGGATGTATATTTTATTTGTAAAGTGCCAATTAAAAACATTAGTTAAGAATATTTTTTTATTGCGGACCCTGCGTCGTAAAGTTTGTTGGTGGAAAGACTTTAAATTTAATTCGCATCTTCATGGAACATGGGCATCTGTTTAGACACTGGTGAGTAAGTTTATTTTTAAAACTAGTAGTAATTAGTAATGGCCGATCGTCTTGACTAAACGGGTATTTCAGGTACCATATTGGGCGCCAATAGCAACTTCCAATTACACTGATAAGATCAAAATGCATGACAAATAAAGAAGACGAACCATTTTAATCATCATTATGTACGCACACACACATATTATGTCGCGTCATTATTTTAATAATTGTTTATCAACACTAGTCCCATTTGGGCGCCACTTGTAAACATTCAAAGTCAAATCATTTATTTCAAATAGGCTCGTGGCACTTTTGAACGTCAACATTTACAAAAAATAGAATTGATTCTAGTTGCCCCTTCCATAAGTTTAAGGTTTAGTATGCAGAAGAATGGGCAAGAAACACCACCGTTACTCTTTTAAAATGGTTTACGATGTTTTTTATAAATTCATTATATAATTATATGTGAAGATGATGCACCTAGAACAAAATTACTGTGCCAAATTAGGTAAAAATAATTAAATATAAAGCAATGACTAGTAAACTTAAATTGTTACAAGTAATAATTTAGCGGGTGAGTTAAAGGGTGACCAGTCAGTTCACCAAACATTAATTCAAAAAATTTTACTTGACAACCAACGATTGGCAAAATTACTATAAATCTAAAAATTAAAAAATATTATATTTAATTATTATAAATAAATTATTTGTCATTTCATCATTCTACAACAACAAGTTTACCAAATATTTCTCTTAGCAAAATAATTATCCGATATACTTTTATTTAATAACGTATTATTTGACAAACAATTCATCATTTTTTCATTTTATTTCATAAACAACATTTGGAATAAAGACATTATACAAATTGACTTTTATATAACGTAATAAAAAAAAACTCATATTAGCATAATAAATTGCAAGTGTAGTAGTGTAGGTTCCTTTAAACCCTATAGACAGAAATAGGAGCCCCGCTCAGCGGGGCTCCGTCAACATGCTGACAGAAAAGCTAACCCTAGAGGGTCGACGTCACGGGGAGTTAGGTTCGGTTAGCTAGGTTTCTTTAAACCAATGAGGAAATTATATTTAGTAGAAACGTGATTTATCCTAATAAATCTAAATGAGAAATGAAAAATTTATAAATTATTAAATATCATCTGATGCATTTGTTAAAAGAATTGTTTGCCAAATAAATGTTAGTAAAACGAGTGTTTATAAAATAAAACATTTGCGGAGTTAAGTTGTTTTCGAAATAAATAGTACACGCGACGTTGGTTGTTAAATGAAAATTTGTCAATGGAGTTTTAGTTAAACTTTAGTGAACCAAGTTAAAGTAATTACAGAGTGTAAAATCAATGTCATAAAAATTATACATATATATTACATGGCATGCTAAGACAGACCCAAGAGCCCCAATTTAAAGGACCCCAGAGCTCTAATTGTGACCTCTGGGGTCTGTCTTAGCATGCCGTGGCCTGGGATTTGATCAACGCGCTGATAACAGTTAAGTAGGTATGTTATAATCGAGTTGATGTAATGTTCCTACAGCTTACGGTTTAAGTTTCTAGTATTCATTGAGTGTCTAAGTAATGTCTACAGGTATTTGGTTTAGTAAATTGGGTATTGTGAAAGAAGCGGTACCTACGCCTGCCATAAAAGTTACATTTGCGTGGCTCTTGAAGTGATTTTAATCTGGCCTGTCGTGTATTCACGTCGTATTTAACTGGATTTGAGAGATTTACTTACAAAGAATCTATTGATTGGAAAAAAAAAGAAAACACTATCACGTTAATACATTGCTTGAAGAACAATCAGAAAAAAAAACCAGTATGATTGTAGTATGGTTTTTAATCGTTAAAAGTAAATTTTTGAGGTATCTTCGTGACTTTTTTCTATCGTACCACATTAGTTGTATTTTATGTTTTCAACACACTATCTAACTAGCATATATCCTGAAGAATATCATATATTATTCTGATTTTGTTTACTGCAGTGGATCATATACTTTTAGGCATTATAAAACTTGCGTTTAGGTCATGTAGTCCCCTTAAGTCTCACTCACGCACCTCGCCAACAAAAAAATTCTCACCGAATACCATAGGAAAATAAGATATTTCCTACTAAATAATACCTGTGAAGAATTCTTACAGGGATTATTTTTATTTAGTCATTAGAAATGCTGTGTGAAAAGTCTATTAAAATATTTTGTGCAAAAACATGATTAGCTGTCAAAAGTCCCCAAAGTCTGTTTTTTTTGCGAATATTGATTCTGGGTAAGATTTTTTTTTCGATCATGTTTTTGCAATGGAATTTTCACATAGTGTTTCTAATGACTTAATAAAAATAATCCCGATGAGACTTACTTATTTTCGGGATATAATGACTGGAGGAGAAATTGACAAAATATTATCGTTCTCACTGCACCACACACAGAAAACACACGCATTTGATGGATTGCTGATGGCGCCCAACGCGTAAGTAGAATTTTTCACTGAATTAATTTAATACCTACTCTTATAGGTCGTACTCGTCCACAATAACTGAAAAACCGCGTCGAAACCATTTAGAGATTTAATAGAAAAATCATACGTGGTTGACTGACTGCATGATGAACCATAATTTAAAAAAAAATGTTACATTTCTTATTATTAGTAAGGATTGTTCTATGCAAACTCAAACACAAAGCATTTATTTCAATTAAGCCATTTACAGGCACTTTTGAATTGTCAAGTGGTCGGTCAGTCAGAAATATGAAGCTAGTTGCCCATTCCAAAGCGTAGTAGGTACAGTCAGGGTCACGATGTGAGTACCCCCCTTCAAAGTTAATTTTAATACAAGTGGGGTACCCAATTGATGCAGCCCACCGTACCTATGGAGAAGAACGGGCAAGAAACTCCATGGACACTCTTTTAAATTATATTGTTACATAAATATTAGTTACATCATTAATGTTGAATATAGGTACCTATAATTATATGTGAGAACGATGTAAATAAGACGTACCTACACGTTGAGTGTCCAGAGTATAGCAAATAGAAATTTAAACAAAACAATCCGTATATTAAAAAAAATATAATAAGCCGTGGCGGCTAAGAGATGACCAGCCCCTACTGACGACGCCCGTTCCCGAACTTGACGCATGGATTAGCACCATTCAGCTTAACCATTTTGAAGGGAGCTAAATGAACCAACACATGCGCAGCCATCAGCGAGACATTAGAGAAAGCATACTCTCAGCCGCCAGGGCACATTCAAGTCAATGAACGACGTACCCAGTAAATGGTAGCTTTATAGTATGTACAATAGGTAGTACTCATACGTGTGCCAAGCAATTACAAAATATAAAAGATCACTCCCTCATCGACTCTGTCTCTGTCACCACTGACCTAGACTAGACAAGAGAAAACTCATAAAAAAAAAGAATTTATACAATGCAAAGATTTTTAAATCTTCAGCAGTTCCAGCAGAATTTTCAAATGCTAATATATTAGTTTATGCGCCATTATGGAGTAGGACCAGCGTTGAGCCAAGCATTTCTTACCGACTAAGAAATTATGTTAGCTTTCTTCATTTCTTTCTTATTTAATTCCGATTTGTTCACTGCTCACACTTAACATTGTCATCTCCTATTTTAAAGGTAACTCTTAATTATTTTTTCGTACCACTTGCTCAAAAAAGTGACATTCTATGCCACAAAAAGCGAACATAACAATAGTCATTTTTAATCTGTTAAAAACAGGGAAATAAAATTGTACTGAATTTCATTCATCCTCTAGGGGGAGAATGTGATTTAAATTTGGAATACTTAGGTACTTACCGAAATTTATACTGAACTACATCTGTGTTTACACCATTGAGTTTGTATATAAAGTATTATACATCTTTTTGAAAAAGGAATACGCATTTATTATGCAGTTATGATTATTAAATAAAATTACGAAAACCGACGAGGCCGTATGAGCTTGATGCCTTTGCTTTTGAGTCAAAAAAATATTAGTCTAGGAATTTGCCGCGTTTTAGTTTTCTTCAAATACATAAACGTTAAGTTTATTTTAATTTATTTTTATAAATAAGTTAATGTTCTAAAAATACGTTTAATTGTCATTATTTTTAATAAATGCTTATCTCATATTATTATTGTGTTAATTTTTTCGCAAATGGTACGAAAAGTAGAGTATTTTCCTCGGTGATAAAGCTGTCTTAGTCTTGGGTGAACTTAAATCCCCCGCTACACTCAGGACTCGTCTTAAATCCCTCGCTTCGCTCGTGATTTAAGTTTTTAACACCCTCGCTACGCTCGGGAGTAAACCTCGAGTCCTTCATTACGCTCGCGATTTAAATCGTCACCCGCGACAGAAGACACTGCTTTATCCCCTTGGTTAATAATCTACTATTCTTCCTTCTAAATTTGTACTCGTTTATCTCATAATCTTATAATTTCTCGAAACGGTTGCATGGTAGAACCAAAGAGGTATCTACAGTACTTATGTACAGTTACTTATATAATCTCAAAAACAAACATTCCTGACTGGTCATCAATATTATTATGTCATGTAAAAATATTTAGCTACGCGTGTCGCGTATAGGTTTGTTTTGCATAATAATAACCGCATCTTCTGTACATATTTTCGCGGGCCTAGGTCTAGTTATTGAGAAATTAAAACGAAATGTTTATAATACATGTGTGTGTGTAATTCCATAACTTATCTGGTCATCAATGTCCAGAACAAAAGAATGAAGAGCTGGAGACGACGGGCGGGGAGCGAAGCCGAGGCGAGAGCGCGTGGGCCGGCCGCGCGACGCCTCCTGCCGCCGCCTTCCCCATGCAGAACTCGAGCCACGTCAAGTTCGAGCCGCCTAATGTGCCAGTTATATTCGTTTTGGGTAAGTAATCAAATACAATAAATACATAAATGATTAAGTATCTGCTTCGTTGGTGTAGCAGTCGCAAGCTCGGAAACTGAGCAACAGGTTAGTGGGGTGCAATCCCCCGCTCGGACAAAGTGTTAGCAAAAGCCTGAAGTCTGATTTTATAGCCGGTTTAAGTATCTGAAAGAAAGAAAAATTTGTCTATTTGTCACAGAAACACGTGCATACAAAAAAGGTAATTAGCTCTAATAATTAAAGAAAAAATAAAAACAAAAGAGATCTCTAATCACGAGCACAAAACAGAAATAGTCGACAGAATATGTCGTTTACCTATAGCAATACTTCACCCCCGATAATATAAGTATTATGGGACTTTAAATATCACTGGCGAAATGTGAACCTCTAATGAAGAAATCTCAGCGGCAGGCGACGTAACTAAAGTGCCTGGCGCTGAGCTTGCAGTTTGTAGTCTACAGACTACCTAATGGTAGGTAGTCTAGGAATGCAGATACAATGAAAACTATAGCATTATAGTTGCAAACCCGTTGGGTCCGTGTTTTTCTAATACAGCACCGACGGGAGACTAGCAATAACAAATGCAGGTGTATAATCTGTTCCAAAACTTTTTAATGTAAACCTAAACAAACCTTTTACTCACTAAAGGGAATTAGTAACACACTTATCTGTTTTTAGAAGGTTTCAACTTTATACCTCACCACATTTTCCAACAATAATTGATTGTATATCATTAGGATATTGTTAATAAAAAATCGTCGACAAAAATTGAGGTTACAAAAAGTAACCTCAATTGTCAAATGATAAACATCATTAAGGTTATAAGAAATTATAATTTCGGAATCAAGTATTTAAATAATCAAAATCAAAGAACTCAATAAGTAAGTGGTAGGTACCTACTACAAATTGGCACCCACAGGTACCTAAGTTTTCTGACCAATTTGCTCACATTTTTATCATTTTTTAAATGAAAACTTCTCTAGCCGCGTTTAGCAATTTTTGATAGGAGCAAGCTTTTGGGTTCGCTTCACCGACATGCGAAAGTGACGTGTTGCGCCAGACTGGCGACGTGCAGCGGCCTGTGTACATTTTGGGGTCTTCACTTCTGTCGGCAGCCTCCATGACTACCATTGCCATTCGTTATAGTGACTACCATTTTTTTTGGAATAGGGTAAGTAGTTACCCTATTCCAAAAAAAATGGTAGTCACTATAACTATAGTGCGGTGTTACTTCGACATTAAGACCTAAAGCAGTGTAACAGCTATTTTTAAAAGTTTGCATCACACCGCATACTCTATAGGTATAGACTAAACCCCCCTCGCCCTACAATTCATGATTATATACAATTCATTCAGACTTCTAATTCACACTATGCCATCAAAACCTTTGACAGACAGGCGACTAACTGCGGAGGAAGCTTTTAATTTATTAAGCTAGGTAAATATTATGATGAGCATCGACTACTACGACGTATGGGTCGTTTTCAGCATAATATCTCTATACACACTTGCGCTAATAGGCTTAATAAATAAAACATTTCATTAGGAAAAATAAAAATTTTACTAGGAAGTGTGAAAATTATTAAATCAATCACGCTACACAGTTTTACGGATTAAGATGAGCATACAGAAAAGCTATGTTCTAGATGTATCCTATATCCTAGAAACATAAGACAGGTACCTACCTACTACCTACCTACGTTTCCTCCGGGAACATGGAGAAGTTCCTCTCTTAAATACGGGAGAAACAGCGGGCAACAGTTAATTACCAAATATTTATGTGTCAAAAGACGATGGTCACAGTTTCTCTGTCTACGGTCACAATGATCAAGACTGCTGAGTGACAGAGTGGAAATGACGTTTCATACAGCCGAACTTTGAAAAGATAACCTCTTTCGTTTAAATAAGAAAAATAAAACGAGTAATACTAACCACCGTGGCCTGATGAAATTAACCTATAAGGAGGTAGTAAAACCAACTATTAATCTATTTGCAACCGGCGTGCGTGTATACCAGAGGGGTAATTCTCGTAATTTTAAGAACGTTCACAGTCTAATCTCAGTGTCAATATGTCAAAAATACCTCTAATTTCCCTACATATTTGACAATTTTTGACATTGACTGTCGCTGAGATGAGATTGCGACTAGATTTTGAACGTTTTTAATTACGGGAATTGCCCTTCTGATGTATGCATGAACGTAAACGAAGCAAAAGGGGTATGTAATAGTCGTTGCAGGTAGCGGTCTGAGGTTTCTGCCTACCCCAATAGGAAAAAAGCATGTATGGGTGTTAATCTAATTTCTTCTTTACCAGGTGGTCCAGGCAGTGGCAAGGTGACGCACTGCGACAACCTGATGCAGGAGCGGCGCGGCGTGGTGCACATCAACATGACCGACCTCCTGCAGCAGTACGCCATCGGCAACGGTACTGCCAACCCCGGTCTGCACTTTATGTAGTTTGGATTTAGATTACACTGTAGATAGATGTAGCATTAGGTAATTAGATAAGTCGAAGTCGTAGAAACGATGGCGTCGAGCTCAGAAATGGGCAGAAAGAACCACGATCTTATTAATTTACCCTTTTTTAATTTTAGTTTTTTTTGTTTTTAATGTTTATTTTTTACACAGATTTTATAATTGATAATGCACACATAAAAACGTGACTAGGGATCAAGCACGTTTTTGTTCTTAATTATTATTTTTGAACTTTTTAGTAAATTTCGGCATTTGAAAAGGTTTTAATTTCGGTCAAAAGATGAAAATCTTCCGTCAAGTCGTGTTCCTATTTAATCCTGCAACGGGTTGAGGCCAAATCAGTAAAATTTCTGCCATTCTTCTGAGTGGGATCAATACAAAAGAACGTTATTATGAAGAGAAGACGTCATTTGAGACGAGAAGAAATGAGAGAAATGAGAATGAGAAATGAGGAATCAGAGCCGTGGGAATGTTGGAAGCTGGTTATAAGTTGACTTTGGAACCGAACTGATTTGGATCAGAGGCAATCTCAATGCACAGATTTACACTGAAACTATACTATCAGATGTTGTCATTCCTTTGCGGATCTAATTTGGTGCTTCATACATACTACCAATTGTTTAGTTTATGTAATAAAAACCTTTAAAACATGAATTCATACCTTTTTATCATATTTTAATGTCAGAATTAACTAAGGTGAAAAATCCTGCACAAGCAAAAACCGCGAAAAGTCTTTATTAATGCGAAAGCAGAAAGTACTTCGACGAACTACACATACAAAAACTTTTAATTTAATTAATCTAAATATACATTTTTAGTCATTTAAATAGGGAAATAAAATATGAGTATCTGTGTCCTTTATATTTAAATAACTATGTTATTCCTCAATTTTTTTGTAATTGCATCGACCACTGTTTGTCTCTGTATCACCCAAAGATCTCTCTCTCTCTGTACATCTGTGTACTTAAAGTATTAAATAAATAAACATATAGATAAGTTATGAAAAAGAAACAGAAAAACAAAACACAGAGTGATGCTTATTTTAATTGACATCTCTTCCAGCTCACCTGGGATTGAATGAGAATTGGACATTCATAAGACTTGACTGTAGACAAAAAAGTGTGTTAAAAGAGAAAAATATATGTAGGCGCAGTTCGAATCTGCGCTGTTTGCTTTAGTGGAAAATGTTTGTGTTAGTGTGACATCATAGGCAAATTATATGGTGCCCCAAAATTGTTATAAATATTAGGTAGGTACCTACCTATCTTTTGAATGCTCAAACATTACTCTAGCACTAAAAGTTTTCTTTCGAATGCGCTCCCTCTGAAAATCAGGACGGCAACCAGTCGGTTATCTTTTAAAGTGAAGGCACGTGAACATATCCGTCAGAAGTTGGCTGAAACATCCCAGAGCTGAGTTGCTGGACTCGTTTTCTCCTCTACCGATCGTTATTTCTCCTGACCAAGGTTTATTTTGTTTATATGTATGTATCTATATATTAGTATTTATTCTTGTATTATATAGTCATTTCCGAGCTATCTATCCCGTATGTTGCACCTGCCATGGTATATCTCTGCATCACCCTAAGGGTGACTGGTAGAAAATGCCTCAGGCATTAAGTCTGCCTTTGTACAGTATTATTTTTTACTTGTGCATAAAGTTTTAATAAATAAATAAATAAAAGTCTAGCGGTTGAAATCTTACATGTTTTGGTCAGAAATATTAAACTTACCTGGTGGTAAGTTTAATATTAGGTCTTTAGCCATGAAATTGCCGTTTAGTATACAGAAAGTTATTTTTATATAAATCTTTTTTATTTCTATCAATCAAAATATGCACCCATGCTATCAAAGCTGTTCTGCCAGCGCAAAAAAATGATAATGATTTTCTTTGTGGAGTCATGGACCGCAGTTTGTGCAGTCACTTGAAATATCATTCATTTTATTTTTTATTTACCCCATCCTCAAAAACAAAAGAAAACAGATTTTCTCAACTCATACTTCAAGTAACAATAATACCAGCGGTCGTTGACCCCCAAAAAAGCCATCTAATCTTTTCATTTTATCGATACTTATCACGTCTGTAGAGTTTCGCTAGCTAATTTAATTTGACCCTGTTCATAATAGATAATATTAAGTATAACGAATTAAAAAGATATTTATTTAATTGACATGACACTTAAAAAGTTGTTAAAGTAAAATGTATACATTGTTCCTTCACATCCGCCAGGGCCACTCGACGAAGCAATATTTCAAATAAATTTTAAAGATCTGGTCGGTAAACTTTCGAAGACTTCAATTAAGACAGTCCAGTTAAGAGTACTTCTTAATGCCATACATACAGGTTTATTATAAATCTTCGTTTATAACAATAGCAATAAGATAAGTGGATTTTCTGGGACAGTGTGGCAACATCCGCGCATCCTACACCCTTCTGTCGACCTCAATACGTCTATCATTTTCCAAGGCATTTTCTTCTTCATTGCTTATAAATGAAAATAACACATATTAGATCTTTACCTATGAAATTGCCGTTTAGTACCTATACAGAAAGGTAATTTCTTTTTCTTTCAATCAAAATATGCACCCATGCTATCGATGCTTCTCTGCCAGCGCAGTGGTAATTTTTCAATGCCCTTCTTGAAGAAGTCAGGTGTAGCCAACAAACTCTTCAAAGGCATTTTGTCCTGCCTCTCGGATATTGAATTTTTCCCTGCCAAGAAGTTGTCTAAATTTTGGAAAAAATAGAAGCCTCTCGGCGCAAAATCTGGTGAGTACGGTGGATGACGCAAAACTTCCAGCCCTAGCTCTTGTAGCTTAGAGACTGTCTGTTGTGCCGTAGGAGGTCGAGAGTTGTCGTGTAGGAGCAGCGGGGACGAGCGATTAACCAATGCTGGCCGGAGATTAGCGAGCTACTCCTCATTGTGTCCAGTTCCTCACAGTACATATCCGCAGTAATGCTGCTGCCATTTGGTAAGAAGCTGTGATGAATTATACCGGCACTAGACCATTAAACAGTGACTATGACTTTTTTAGGGGTATGTTTTCATTTGGGGCACTGCCTAGGCGATAAACCAGGGTCTAACCAACATGATGATCGCTTACGATTATCAAAAAGAATCCATTTTTCATCGCAAATGACAAAATCCCTTCGTTTCTGTGCCTGTTAAGCAACGCAAGGCATACCTCAACGCGTTCGTCGCGCTGGCGATCGTTCAGTTTGTGCGGCACTCACTTATCAAGTTTTTTACCTTGATGCAAATGGACCAACATCGTTTTGTGCTAACGTTAAAAGCTGCTGCTAACTCAGCCGTAGATTGATTATTGTCAGCTTCCACTATCGCCTTTAAATCGTCGTTGTTGACTTTAGTTTTTGGCGACCACGGGGTTCATTTTTTAGATCAAAATTTCCATGTCGGAAGCGTTCAAACCAATAACGAGTCGTTCGTTCGTTTGTAGTGTTCACTCCGTACACGTAATTAATGTTGTGAGCCGTTATTGCAGTATTACCACCGCGAGTGAATTCGTATTCCATAATTACTCGTATTTTTATCGTGTCTATATTGATGAAAAAGATACAAATGTAGTGAAAACAAAACACTAATCGTCAATAAACAAATGACTGAATTTGAACATAGAATTCCATATCTTTTAAATAAAATTCATTTAAATTTAGAATTTATTGCCCGCCATAAATACATTCTAAAATAATATAATCATAAATAATATTCATAATCATAAATTGCCAGGCAAATGGTAAAACGGCAACTTCATAGTTAAAGACCTATTATTTCGGTGTACTGGTGTACACCAGCAAAATGACGTTTTCACGTCAAAAAAGTACCTATTAAACATCTTCCATATTCTCTTAAGCGCAATATTATAAATACACCACCCTTACCTCAGCTACCCAAAATGCATCGATGCCACAAATACGACTCTGTCAGTCCGATTTTTGGTGGTTCTGCATCGGTCTCTGGCTTGAAAGCAAAGGCATAAGCCTATACCTCTATGCATTAGGTACCTAACCAATGCCTCGAATGTGTTGCTCCAGCGATATTTGGGGCTCAGATACCCTTTAACCGAGAACCATGCCCTAGACTGAAACGAGCAACGAAGGCACTTCCCCGTCGGTCGTTGGCTAGCTAAGAAGTAAAATCATAGTTAATTGTTTACCAAATCGAGTACCAACTTAAATTGCCCGTATAAGTACCTATTGAAATCACAACTGTCATTCCTTGACAGTTGTATGGAATGACCGTAACACCGCAAATTGACGTAGTGTGACAATTTGATAAACAATTAATTTCACTATCTGTACAATTTAGAAAACTTTGTAGGCAAGTATAACACACGGTATACTAGTGAATTTTTAAATTGTTGATTGTCAAGTCTATCCTTTGGTGAAATCATGCAAACAATTTAACTATCATGACCGACCTGCATTATTGAGGTGGCCGCGAACTTGACTGCGCTGCCTCGTAACGGCAATCAGTGAAGTTAAAGGAAATGTCGATTTTCTGTGTCATGATATAATTTTCGCAGTATTTTGATAAACTGCGGTTTACGTTTATTGTGCAATCACCGGCAGTAAATGTGGCCTAAGCCCTAAACGCGAGTTTGTGACAAAACTAAACCTATTGTTTGGGATTTTTTAATGAGAAGAATAGTTCAGTGCCAGTGGGGCGTCTTAGGGGCGAAGTAGTAGGAGTTGCATTATACGATTAGGGGCAGTACGAGCAGCAAAGAAACAAAACATTTATTTTCGGGAAAAAAATTGTGGGAGGATTTATATGATGATTACCCAAACTCAAAAAAAAAAAAAATTGTTTGAATTTGCGTGCCCATGTCCCTGCCACCCTGTATTATATACTACGCAATACATTATGAATGTTTTAAAAGCTCCAGGTCCGACATAGAATCATAAACATGCCTTATTCCAGAACTAATTATCAATAAAAAATATACAGTTTTTATACGCAATTAAAGTGCAGCAAGTTCATGGGTGTCGTGACTGTAAACATTTATATATAAAAGCATTTTGCAGTTTAACATAATATTATAGTTATGAAATAAATCAGCAAACGCCACTGGGTAACGTTGTTATGTTCCGTCATTATTGTGTGTTAAATAAACAGTTGCTGAACACTAGGTTTTTTAGGCAGTTTTTCTTGTATGATAAAAGTATTAACAAAAAAAAAGTTACTATGGTACATAGTTCGTTTGTAAGCTTGACAAAGTACTCGTAACTTAGACACTCCGGTTTGAAATTGGACTTTAACTACATAAAATATGGAGCTACTAAGCTTAAAGGTAAATTTCACCATGCGGTATCCGATGCACTCCGTCAGAGATGATGAACCAAATGGCACGCGTACCATTGGTTGGTGACACGGACAAAATAATTTGGGCTCAGCATCATTTCGCGTATTCATGTACCTAAGTCAATGATATTGTAAGTTTAGGGGTTGCGTGTTACAAATAAAAAAGCGAATAACGTTCTGTATGATTTAATAAAAAGCGCTGCTTATATACAGTACCAGTCGAAATGATTAACAATAATTTATAGGGTACATTAATAAACTTAGGACTAACACAATTTGGTAATGTCGGTAGGATGTGCCGCGCTCCCTTCGACGTTCGAGCGCGATGATACGGCTGGCCGGTTGGACATTCCCTTAACTTTGGCTAGTATAGCTAGCTAAAAAGATGTAGATAGGTTACCTATGGTTCAGATACGGCACAATATCATTAGATGGCACGCGGAAGTAGGACGGTATGTCGTAATTATCGGAAGCGACAATGACATAAGACGAAGTAAACTTGGCTGGCTAGCTAAGTTTTGACGTGCCACTTGCGGATCTTGTATAACCTATGTAGGTACCTCATTTTACTTATTATATCATTGACCTAAGTCATCTAGTTTACATCAGCAGAAGTCGCAGTAATTTGTTCTTTCATTTAATAAATATACAACTCTTATTTCTCTTATTATTATTACTCTTATTGTGTAATAACAAAAGTATGATTGTGAAAATATAGTTGGAATTCAAGAATATTATTGTGAATAATATCGTTTTTTTTTCTAGTAGTCGCTTTTTTTTTTTTTTTTGAGGATGGGAAATCATCAAATGACCCCTCCCGCTCTGGGTGGAGCGGAAGGGAGTGTCAGACTCTTACTGACTAAAACCCACCCGTGTTCCTTCCTGGGCCCTTTATGTTCCGGGTCAGCGGTACCCCTTTTGGATGATCCCGCTTTCCCGGCAGGCTTGGGCCCTAGTGGGCCCCCTCTTCGATGCTGACATCTCTTTGAGGCGCGCGTGGAACACGTACGCGCCGTCCAGCACGGGCCTGGTCCTGATCGGACGGTGAGCTACCCATTACTCACCGCCCGCAGGCCCGCGCCTACGGTGGCCGGGAGTCGTCACGCGGCTCCCGACGCCCGGAGCGTCCACCGCGGCGGCTTGGACGGGAGACTCTCTCCCTCTCCCGTCCCGCCACCTCCTTAGCTAGCATGACTGCTTCGCAGAAGGAGGCGACTGCCTCCCACTCCCCCTCGCCCCGGACCATGGCTTGAACCAGGGCCGGGCGTGAGAGGTCGCCGCCGCTGCCGATCGCCTCTACGAGGACACGGCGGTGCTCCGCCCATGCAGGGCAGGCCCCCACCGTATGCTCCACCGTGTCCTCGGGGCGATCATCGCAGTGGTGACACCCGGGCGTTTCCTCCCGCCTGATGATGTGCAGGAACCTCCCGAAACATCCGTGTCCGGTGAGGACCTGCGTCAGGCGGTAGGTGAGGACGCCGTGACGCCTCTCTAGCCACTCCTCAAAGAGGGGTCTTATTCTAGTAGTCGCTAAGTCAAGATTATTTCATGGCCGCATTTTTTTTTCTTTGTAAAAATGGCGCGTAAATTTATAGAGGTTCACCATTCCTGCACTACGTCATTGGGTGTCGCAATGCTTCCGAAGGATTTTAGTCCTCTGAGGTCACCATTATTTTGGTCAACACTTAGCAAAAATATTGACTAAAAGTAAAGACAGATGATGACCATTTATTCTAGCGATTCTTTTGGGGCTCATGATCAATAGGGTTTTGCAGATCCAGTATGATGTAAACAAAATGATTGATAAAAAAATAACTCTTTGCTCACTTTCGTAAATGCCTAAAAGTATTCATAGAACTTGTACGTATTTTAAGAAAGAAAAACGGCTTTGACATTTACTTTATGTAAATCAACTGCATGCGCTGTATTATGTTCACACTAATTAAATACTTAAATGTGGAAAATTATTACAAAAACTTAAATTAATTTATGGTTTGACACGGTCGGCCGTGTTACAATTTGCCTACTTTGTTAATTTTAATAATAATAATAATGGCACGTTATAAAATAAGCAAATAAAAAAAGAAACAAAAGTACTACAATCTTATATTGAGTAGGTACCCAACATACCTTTTTTGGAACGATACCGAAAGCTCCTCTACGAAAGTGCTACGACCCGTAGACTTCTTGCTACGGCGGCGCGTAGACTTCGAGCTACGGCGTAGTAGCAAGGGTCTACGAGCCAGGATACTTACTGTATTAAGTATCGAGCATTATCGTAATGTCTGTGCGTAAAACATTGTTTTTGGGTAATAATAATGTATGTATATCGAGTTCGGAGTGGGATTGCCTTCAGATAACCACGTTTTCGAATAAATATAACATTTTACGCTACTTCTCGAAGTTTCATAATTTTATTAGAAAACAATTAATTTCACCAGGACCAAAAATATTCTGTCAATGACCTCAATCTCAGAAATCAAGACAGTATATTGATATTTTTGTTCCACGGTTTTTTAATCACCTAAGTCGGAAAAAGTGCATATTTTCACATCAAATTATAATTAATCCAAAGCCAATGAAGTGACTTGTTAATTTGTGAAAGTTTGACTGTGCTACGTTTAAGTGAACTTCAGATAAGTTGCAAACTGTGTTCAAATTCCTCGAAAGAACTTGGTCTCCGACCTACCACAACCCGCGGCGCGCTCGATAACCCCAGCGCATACCGCTTCTGTCCGCACCATCGCCTGCGCAAGGTTTTAACGCACCTAGCGATATCCAATTTCGAAGAGCTCAACGTGAAGTTTGGTTCGGCTGGTACAGCTTTTTACACTGCGACCGACATAGGTCGCAGGTTCAAACCCCACAAAATACAAAAAACATTTTTAGTAGTTCTTTAAGTTCGATTGATTTTATAACACTTGAGCTAAGAAACGTTTGGACCTCGGTACTCAACAAAACTAAAATTCCAACTCCTTCAACCATGCACTATAAAAGTCAATCTGCAACTGATACTGAGGAGATTTATAATCTCTTTGCAAACTTCTTCTATTCGGTGTACAAACCCTCCACTCTCGCAAATATTCAAACAAATCAAATATCAAAATCAAATCAATCAAATATTCAATTGGTCTCCTGTAAGTAGACTTGTGCTTAGTACTGTGCAAGACGGTATTCCACCAATTTTCCTTAATAAAACGGCTCATGCGTTATGTGCACCATTGCGTATTGTTTATGTCAGGGAACTTTTCCAGACGTCTTCACGTGGGCAAATATTACAGCAACAGCCGGGTTCGTAAAAAGAAAATCTACAACAACTAATGTGATAGCTTTCACTGATTATTTGTTTAATAGTATGGATTCTCATGTGCAAGTGGACGCTGTATACACTGACTTTCGAAAAGCCTTTCACAAAGTTGGTTATGAATTGCTTTTGAAGAAGCTGGCCTTTAACGGTATCCGCGGGGATTTATTACGTTGGTTCATTTCTTATGTGTCAAATACAAAACAAAGAGTAGCTGCCAATGGGTTCCACCACCATAACCGTAACATCAGGGAATTGAAGCAATGGGCAGCTCGCCGTTCGATAAGGACCAGGCTCGGGTCGACGGCGCGTTGTGTTCCACGCGCGGCTCAAAGAGATGTCAGCAACAATGACGGGGTCCGCTAGGGCCGATGCCTGCCAGGGTCGCGGGAAAGTCCGAGAGGGATACCGTGGGCCCTGGCACAGGCAACTGAAGGAACACGGGTGGGTTTTAGTCAGTAAGAGTCTGACACGCCCTCCCGCTCTGCCCAAAGCGGGAAAAGTTATTTGATGATTTCCCACCCTCAAAAAAAAAAAAAAAAAAAGCGTTGCCTCAGGACTGATTCCTCGAACCTTTATTATTTGTAATTTTTATTAACGATATTGATATGTGTTTTCTCAACTCAAAGTTCCTGCTCTATGCGGACGATCTAAAAATGTTTAGACCCTTTAGATCAATATTAGACTGTCACTTACTCCAACAAAATCTTAATCGCTTAGTAGAGTATTGTATTAAAAACAAACTCCTACTTAGTATTTCCAAATGTAGCTGCATCAGGTTTACTTAAAAATAAAAACAATTTAAACACGCCTATGCCCTACAAAGTGAAATCTTAGCAAGAGCTAACACAATTCGTGATCTAGGGGGGATCATAAACTGCACCTCGACGCACATGTTGATGAAATCTTGAGTCAGGCTTATCGTATGTATGGATTCGTGATATGCGACCTACTCGTATATAACAACTTGTATGATTGCGTGGACGTTTGTAACAAGTTGTGCTATGTTGTCCCTAGAACTATTCAGGGACGTTAGGTGCGCTCACGACCTGTTTCCGCCGTCACTCATATTCGTACGAATGCAGGCTTGCGGGCGCCTCTACGTCGCCGCACAGGCAATTTCAATAAGTTTTTCTCTAAGTTGGATCTATTTGTCTTACCCGTTGGAAAATTTAGAACCATATTACTCGAAATCCAAAAATTATGTGAATCATATTAAATCTCTCTAAGTGTTCCTTAGCAGTATCTGTAATTTAGGTATGTGTATTTTATTTCATGTACTTATCTATTCTGTCTGACTTTTACTTTATCAACATTGTCTTTGTCTTTTTATGTATCTGTGGAGAACGTTGTTGGTTGCACATTTGTATAACTCGATCGGTCTTATTACAAAACAAGGTTTTTCTTTTGACATGGTTTAAACCATCGAGCCTGTTTTTGAAATAAGAACATAACTGAAATCGAAATACAGTTCCTTTTACAAAACTGACAACTTAGTCCGGTCTTAGATTGTCAATTTTGTATTAAGAACTTTACTATAGTCGGCATAAAGTTCCAAATACAAAAACTAAATCGAATGTGTAGGTTGGGGCTAAAGTTAGATCGTGTTTTGTAATAAGACGGCTTATGTTCTATTTTTGTTTTTGTAATGAGTAATTGTTTGTTCTTCCGATTTTATATAACACAAAATAATCGGTCTCGTTCTATAAGTATACAAAATAAAATCGACCAAAGGATGGTGATAGTTAATTTCACTTTACAACACAAACAATAACAAATTTTTCGCATTGAAATAACACTCGATATCAATCGTTTTTAAAATTGTTTACTTTGTATTTATTCTAAATAATAAAGTGTATGTTTGTTTTCTGAGAAATGTTATACAGTTCGGTTGTATGTTTGTTTTCTGAGAAATGTTATACCTACAGTTCGATTGTATGTTAGCATTTTGTTTGTGAAATGTGTCATCGTTTGTATTCAAGCGCAGTACGGCACGTGTTTGTATGAAGACTTTGTGATCATTTATTCATACTCCATCAGCTATTAACTCTATCTGCATTGTGTTTTTTTGGTAAAAAATATGATGTTTTTTTTGATTGGCCAGCTTTTTTAGATGTTAGGAAAGTAATTCAAATACTTATTAGTTGTGCGCATATGTATTGGAAAGTAGAAATTAGCGCTAGATGGTGACTTTTTTATTTGCGGAGTAAAACTGGTATATTACCTATTTAAAACTGGAAATGAATTATTGCACTCACTGGTATTTGCACTTATTTTCTGCTGCTAATAATTAGTAGCTAAGGCATTCTTTGATAATTTCTATGTTTTCATTTTAATTACTTTGAAGTTAGATACCAATGATACGTCAATATTTTTGCTTAGTTTGTAAACGTTTTTAACGACACATAGTAAAGCTTCCTAGACCGATAACTTTACCAATATCAGCTACTTATGTAAAAATTTTTACTGGTTTAGTCGCATTCCTAGTAATTCAACCTATTTTCCGGAACAATCTACATTTTTTTTGTCCTAGAACATTAGAAACATTACAGTCAGGTTGAATAAATGGTAGCCAACAAATACCAACAACTGAAAACATGATCACAAAATCGCAGTAGCCTACATTTTGACAAATCAACAATGTCCATTGCATCGTATGACCGCTTGTTAAGAAAATTTGCTTGACAACTCAATGGGTAGTGTTGACCTGTCAGAGCCTATTGGTATTGTAAGTTTTGCGAGTATGTTATACTGATGCAGTTAGATTTAGAGTTTTTACGAGTTTTTTTTTTCATGACATACTCAAACCAATAATTTGTTGTATTTCACAGTGTGTACTTAGGTGGTAAGATCATGTGGGGCACAGCAAAATAGTAGGAGAGAGGTAATTCAAAACTGAACGTATTCATAACTATATTTTATTCCTTAAGGGGGATGCGCTAAAGTAGCCCGCGAAATTCAAATTTACTTTAGTTTTTTGCATTTTGCAGGTCCGTGTCCGGTTGTATGTTGATCAAAATATGTTTCGCGGCCGAAACAAGTATGTATTAACAGAAGTATAGTCATAAGAATCATGAATACAACCCTTTAAGTTAGAATTGACCTCAAATGTTACGATTTCATGAAATAGTCATATTATAGGGCAATATGAACTTAGAGGATTGTATTGCTTATTTGAATGATTATAATTATGTTAATACATACTTGTTACGGCCGCGAATCATGTTTTGATCAACATACAACGTAATACTGACCTGCAAATTGAAAAAAACGTACGAAAATTTGAATTTAGCGGGCTAAATTAATTTTTTTTAAATATAATAATTTAAAAAAAAAATTGATATTTAAATTTAATAGTAGGTATATTAAAAATATACGGATATAAGTTGTAATAATATTATATATTTAGTGTTACTAGATACACGTTTGTATTTGCAAATCTGATTAGATTTTAACACCACCTTGTTTTATGCCTGTTTGTGTAGAGGTAAACTAATTAAATATATCGTAAGTACAAGTAGTACCCATATTATTATTTGTGTAGGTAATGTCTTTAAAGTAATAACCTATAATCTAGCACGCGGGCCCCAAGATTTTCTTTACTTCACAAAGTAAAGTACCGTGAGTCCATGATCTATAACTCGTAACTCGGGGCAGTTACCACTGGGCCACTACTGCGCTTAATTACTGAATTTAACTTGTAGATGTTGTAACGTTACATTTTCCCGGGAGGGGGAAAATGTAAGGTCAAGGAGGGAACTATCACCAGAACTGGAGGAGTCCCGGCTTAAAAGAAAAAGTAAAAGAAGAAATGGTAAAATAATATAATTGATGTAGAAAATAAGGTCAGGGAAACCGGGTATAAGTTGAAGGTCCAAGCGTTTCTTCTAGAGACGCTCGCAGGTTGTAAAAGGAGGGTCCTTGAGTCAGACCACGTCACCGACCTCGGAGGGGCAGGCCGTGGTAGAGGAGGCAGGCAGAGGGCTGAGATCTACCAGCCGTCGGCGTCACTAGTATATTGTAGACCACGACGTAATCTTCTTGCGTCAGTATCCAGAACTGACGCCAAGGGTAGCCATCGCCGGTCTAGCGACTTTCCAACATAGTCTGGTGTAGAAGGACGCGTAGATTTATTTGTTCAAGCACAGCTCACACTATCAGAGGGCACAGCCCTCCCACCGAGCGCTATATAACTTCAGGACCTCCTGCCAAGGCGAGCACCAAGAGTAATCTGGTCTGACGGTCCCGGCTCCCTTCCTTTTCGGATCGGTTGACATATAAGATTTTTAACAATGATTCTAGAACATAAAAGAAGAATAATAGTTTATAATAAGGTCTAATACCTATACAACCTTACCTACTGGCAGCTCTAGCAATACATTAAAAATAAAACCTAGGCTTGTCATTATCTGACATTACAAAAGGTAAATAAACATTGGGAGAGCATGAGAAAATCTGAATAACTTAAAATATAGAGGCCTAGGAATGGTTAAACTATAGACAATGGCCATGCAGATAATTGGAGAGAACGTATAATATAAGATCTAATAGCCAAAACGTAAGTAAAAAATACAAACATTACAATGTGCAGGCTCCTGCGTCATCAGCGTGACCCCTTCGCCAAGGAATTTGTATAGTTGCGGGGGTCCAATTTCTTAAGGCGTCGCATCTTTTAACTGATATCTCGAACTTGAGGCCTCTCCTTCTACCTCTTTTAACCGACTGAAAAAAAGAGGAGGTTCTCAATTCGGATGTATTTTTTATTTTTAATATTTGTTACCTCAGAAGTCCGTCTATTATAAACCGATTTAAAAAAATCATCCTTTGTTTGAAAGGACATACCTACTTCCCGGTTGGTCCCATATTACATTTGGTCAAGTTCTGATGATTGGTTTTGGAGTCAGCTTCAATAATACGTATTTTTCCATTTAGTGTATGTTGATGATGTTGTAATAACTTCCTGTCACTTTTATTTACATTGCCGGTAATGCTATACGACTTTATTTGGGGTAGGTACCAACTAGCAAATAAAAAGATAAAATAAATATTTTTCACAAAAAAACCACCAACTTCAAAAAAAAAAAATAACACTACAAAGTGAAAAATAACCTTAATTTCGGAAGTCGGTGTCTTTTGTATTTTCGTTGATTGCCACCGACTTCCGAAATGAAAGTTGAATCATTTAGTGGTGTTTTCTTTTGTGTAAAGGTTTTTTACAAACACTAACAGGATACCTCTTCAACAGACATGCAAGACTTCGGCACACTATCCAGCACGACCGTGACGGAGGTGCTGATGCTGGAGATGAAGATGGCGCCCACGGCTAAAACCTACCTCGTGTCCGGCTACCCGCGCTCCATGAGGGATGTCGCTGAGTACTCTGATAAGGTAACACCAATTGCATAACATATTTTCAATCACAACGAAGAATTTTGAAGTAATTTGCTAATCCATTACTGCCTATGTTCGAAAAATTCGGCTGCTCGATAGCATAAATGTCGCAATGAATGTTATTGCGACATACCATATATTATTAATATTATAAATGCGAAAGTAACTCTGTCTGTCTGTCCGTCTTTTACCTTTTCGCACCTTTTCGGCTGAACGGATTTTAATAAAATTTGGCACACGGATAGGTTATGACCTTGTTAAGGACTAGGGTTGCCAACATTTTTGTTTGTATCAAATATAGTATTTTCGAAGTCGAAGTCGAAGTCGAACGAAAAAAAATAAGACGGCGAAAAAAACAAAAAGGTGGTATGTTTGAAAAAAATATATTTGAGTATCTTGAAATTTCATCCAAATTCGTTCAGCTGTTTTAGCGTGAAAACAGCTGAACGAATTTGGATGAAATTTTGCACATGGGTAGGCCATGACCTGGATTACGACATAGGATACTTTTTATCCCGATATTTCCACGGGATCGAGACTTATGAAGAGTAGTAAAGTCATACCATTATTTAAATCGGGTAATAAAAATAACATTGGCAATTTTAGGCCTATTTCTATCTTACCTGCATTTAGTAAAATATTTGAAAAATTAATACTCAAGCAGTTGCTAAGACATTTTAATTTAAATAGCCTCCTTCATGATGAACAATATGGCTTTACAAAAGGTCGTTCGACTACAGATGCGGGTGTTGCTCTGCTGAAACACATATTTAGCGCATGGGAGAGCTCGCACAATGCTATTGGAGTTTTCTGTGATCTCTCCAAAGCCTTTGATTGCGTGCACCATGACACGCTTTTGCGTAAACTAATTCATTACGGTATTCAAGACGAAGCTCTTAACGTATTAGATTCATATTTACATAATAGGCACCAATGTGTAGATGTTAATGGTGTGAAATCTTCCGGGCTACCAGTTCAGTTAGGTGTACCTCAAGGCTCTATACTGGGCCCATTTTTATTCTTGGTGTATATAAATGACTTACCATTCTATTTAAAGGGCATCTGTGACGTTGTACTATTTGCTGATGATACCTCTCTTATCTTTAAAGTAGACAGGAATAGACAAAATTTTGACGACGTAAACAGTGCACTATCAATGGTTACAGATTGGTTTACCACAAATAACCTAGTTCTCAATGCCAAGAAAACGAAATGTGTAAAGTTCGCCTTACCGAGTGTTAGAAATCTAGGACCCAACATCGTCTTAGATAAAGAGGTACTTGAAACTGTAGACTCGGCAGTATTTCTGGGCATAACAGTTGATGCCAAGCTTCAGTGGGGATCACATATATCATGCCTAGCGGGAAGGCTCAGTTCGGCCGCCTATGCCGTCAGGAAAGTAAGACAATACACTGACGTTGATACAGCTCGGCTAGTCTATTTCAGTTATTTTCATAGCGTCATGTCCTACGGCATTCTGCTGTGGGGCAAAGCCGCTGATATTCAAAATATATTTGTTCTTCAAAAACGAGCTGTACGAGCAATTTACCAGCTAGGTGCTAGAGTTACTCTGAGAGATTTTTTTAAAGAGATTGGTATTCTCACGGTGGCCTCACAATTCATCTTCGCCAACATCTTATATATTAGGCAAAATATACACTTATACACAAAAATCAGTGATATTCATAATATTAACACTAGAAACAAGGAGAAACTACGTGCTCCCTTTCACCGGCTTCATAAGGTCCATAACTCATTTGTTGGGCTTGGTATAAACTTTTACAACAAGCTTCCCTCTTCTTTGTTAGAATTGCCTTTTAATGCGTTTAAAGCTAAAGTAAAATCCAACCTTTGTTCAAAGGCATACTATTCAATCAACGATTACATAAACGATAAAAATAGTTGGTTGCTGTGATTAACTCAAGACAATGTTTATGTTCTTTCTCCAAAATTAGCTTACCTACTGACAAGTTATACGAGTTCATATAATTGTTTATTTTATTTGACTATATTTATTAGTCACCTAAGTTTAATTTAATTTTTATTTATTATTGACATACTCTACTCATTTCAATGTTTTTTAATGAGTTGTATTGCAATATATGGTTAGCTAGCGACCTCGACAGTTCATCATATTATTCTTTTGAGCAACCGGCAGCAAGTTCGTCATGCTCCCTTAGATGTCAATGCTTGCGGTAGCGTCGGGGGTCGGGTTGCCTCCTTCCCTCAAATATGGCGAGGGGGGTAATGGCTGATCTTTGCGTTATGCTCGTGAACGGGTGCTGCTTGTGGTGACAGGTCAGCTTGCTGACTATGGTTTTGTTATTGTTATTAGAAATTAATGTTTCTTTATTTTACTTCGAAGGTCCTAGTTTATCATTTGTGGCTACTAGTTACAGCTATATACATATAAACATAATGCAGCATTGCATATGTAAGCGGGCACGCCCTTTATGCCAGGAGGCTTTTTATTATGTATTAAGTTCTGTTTGCGTTTTTGTTTTTATTATTTATTTATGCTTGAGTATAGTTTTAAATATTGGCGTGTGCTAGCTGACATATGGCAAATAATTTTAATATTTTTGTGTTTCGTAATGTTAATTTATTTATTACTATATGTATTGAATCCAGTTCTTCTAACTGAACAGACAGCAGTGCTGCTGAGGAGTTTGTTCCGCCACTTCTTCTTCCCAGCTAAAGCACTAGGAAGTGGTGAAGGGTGGGCGTTTTGGGGGGACTGTCTTATGTGATTTTGACGTTCAAAAAGTGCTGATTCTCAGCCTAATTTGAATAAATGACTTTTGATTTTGATTTTATGCGGGTGAAACCGCGGAGCGCAGCTAGTGATTGATATTATTATGATTTAGAAAATAAAACAATTGTTCACGTTCTTTACAACGTTGAAGCGTACAACAATTAAATAATGAACTATCGAATCGAACTACCGATTTATTTAATGCCACCACAGCTTTAAAATAACCATTTAGCTTGTCATGTCAATCATCCGAAACTGAAAACAAAACTGATGTGGTTTTTAGATAAGTATATATATGTTTAATAGTATCTATATGACAGTGTTTATCAATTCGGAAATAACACAAGTCTTTAAATTAATTAAAACTTTCCAATATGGGCTTGGAACTCGTAGCTACTGAGATCAGCAGCTTACAGCATCAATATTTTCTTCATAGGATATTTCAAGACAAACTGCTTTTGAATAGAAAAAGAAAGTGTCATCGAAATCAATGTGGTTGATGATCACTTTATGCATTTCATTTGGACCATATGCTGAACGGACACTTTGGGCGAATTCAAATCTTTAATTCAGACACGAGTCCATAAAGTTAGTAATTTTTATTTTAGTAATTCAAATAGGGGACCTCAATTGGTGTGGATCTTTATCCAGTGCAGAGGCGAGTCCCACCGGTCTCGGAACACGCTCAGGAGACTATTAGTGGCGGTGCGCAGCCGGCCGGCCATGGATGCGATCCTTTTTCTTCAAATGGCGTAATAATCATCTGTGCGTGCTTCCGCAAACATACCGAATTATTTGCATGGATTTATGTTTCGGTAAACTGCTGCCCAGAGAACATGCGTGCCCCTTCTTTTAACATTTGGGGTACCGCCGAAGCTTTAGGCCATGGTTTGTGGATATTTGAATCACTTTCAACACAAAGCACTTATCTTGATTTGCATGAACAATGAAGATTGAAGAAAGAGATTGAATTGAATGGAGTTGAACAATGGGGACTTGAAAGGAGGTTTTCGCTCTGCCGTTCGACGTTTAAGGCTAAAGGAACAGTTGCTGTCGATTTCTTGAAATATTAAAACCAAGGTCAGGCATCCGGCATCCGTAGCGCTTAATAAAACACGGAAAAGTATCATCGTCTTGAAAGCAACTCGATTCACAAAATCGGCGAAGGTATTAGGCCAAATTCATCGTATTCAATATCAGTCCAAATCTGCAAATAAAAACTTAATAAATAAACTTTAAATAATCTAACAATCTATCAGTAATCACAATTTAGTTTACCATCTTGATAAAACAGCTTATTTAAACTACATTATATTGTGAATCGATGGAGTGAAGACAGCTAGGATAAAAATCGGTATATTTATGTCAAGGGCGAACCAACCAAAACGGGCAAAGTAACAATTTATAAAATCGACAGCCGCCATATATATGTTTTGTGTCGATAATTATTTCGTCGACCGTTTTGATGGCTTTTGACTTTCATATTATTGTGAAAACCACGGAAAAAGATTTTGGAAAACTGCTGCAAAGACGTGTCTGTCGTCTCCTCGTTGTTTCATGTTTGATTCCTGTAGAATGATTTTTCTTCACCCTAAATGCACAGGGTAGAACAGAAAATATAATTTTAGTAGGTTTAATGGGGTACAGTATACTATAACATCACTAGTTCATCACAGCACGTTGATATACCCTTATCAATTAGGATATACTCAGGAGCTACCCGGAGTTTGGGTTTGTGCCCGTCGACCGGTTAGTGGCAAAAGGCTCGTCCCTATTACATTGGACTTCAATAATTTGCGAAATGTGGGTGTAAGGATGCACATTGCCTTAGGGAATATAGGTTTGATGGTATCAGTTGATAGTAAAATTATCAAAAACCTGAATATAATAATTTTACTATCTACTTTTTGATTTGAAACATCTATAGCCGCACGTAAAACCGATTGCTGGCGTGGCGACGCATGCCGTGGCGACGCGTCGCCATGCGCAAGCGACTGTGCGATTTTTTTATTTCCTTTAATAAACCATAAGTTCATGCATATTTTTTCTATAGGTACATAATAGTTTCGATGTTTCACATCTGCCAGGCTTCCCGCGACGGCTCAATTTTTTTTATCCTATAGTTACATTTAAGACATTTTATGGGGAATTGTTCATCATTTGTTCACATATGCTGTAATGTGAGCAAAATTAGTTCAGTAATTATGTACCCGATTATTCTACCCTTTACTCACTCAACACCAAACTAAAACAGTATCGTCTCAAATTATCACCTTTGCAGTATAGCCACCGTGTCACAACATTAGATGCTATCACCTAATGCAGCCACTCCCTTGAAGGCTTAACTTACTATTGTTCCATTCAGAGTTATAGTGACAATTGTACTACAATATGGGTGGCCACTGAAAGGTCAAAGTCCTTAGTGATAGAGGGTGTTGCAAGGCTTGTTATAGGGGTGTGTAAGTTGATATTGTGAGTCATCGCTTGCATTGTGTTTTACAAGTTATCGGAAATGTATTAAAGTTCGTTAGTGTCTGGCAACGTTAATCGATGTTGTCGCTAGTAGTTTTTGAATAGGTAACTAGGTAGAGTAACAATATCGGCGAACTACAGATATATATAATAATAGTATTGAGATTGATTTAAGTCCCATACAACAGTTGACGAACCTGTTGTCATTAACGGGCACGAAATATATATAACCTCGACCGGTTACTAAGAACTTCCAAATAAAAAACCCCCGTAACATACGTTTGAATATTTTGTGTAACAAATGAAAAAAAAACTATAAATAGATACCTACTACCTACATATTATTATGTAAATTGTTTCTTTTTTTCAAACGGAATAATATCGTTACTCATATTGAGACACTTATGTTAATAACTAGTGCCAATACAGCGGCCTGTCTGATACCCAGTGCTTTCATTTAAATGTCAAGGACTGCTGTAATGATGAGAAATAACATCGCGAATTTGACACGGTAACGTTTTATGCACGTCTACTGCATCAAAGTCGAAACCAAAGTGAAAGAATTTGTGGCTATGTGCTTGCGATTAATTTTCAATGATTTCTTTTGCAATTTTTTGCGAAAGCGAACGAAAACTAAATAGAATGAAGTAGGAAGAAGGGATACACTCGTACTTTAGGTACCTATAAACTTAAGAACAGCTCGATAGATTGGGGCAGCTAACTCGGGATGTACTTAAAGCAGATTAACTGATAATTGGAAGAGAGTCAACTAGGCACTTGAGGGGTCGTATTTTTTCGCCCTTTAAATTAAGTTTTCAAAATTGATGAAGAAACCAAAATAATTAACATTAGACAGTTATATATTTACAATACATGTATTTTCATTCGTAAGGCGCTCAACAAAAGCATACAGATTAATTTATCGTTTACTAAAGTAATACAAATTACCCACGGTAGCGGTCGCCGAGCTATTTTTCTGATTTTACCGGAGATGAGAACCAAGTTGGCAAAAAATAACTTTTGAAGGAGCACAATAATTATATATACCTACTCTCATGTATAAAAAAATTACACTCATTCAATGCATTCAAGACTCAATTAGCTGCATATTTAATCACAAATAACACGCTGCCTGCAAGCTGAATGGTTGGATGGGTGTACCTATCATAATTGCTACCGCGACATCTGTGGCGTTTAAGCACTGTTCTCATTTAAGTGACTTTGTGTCTTTTTTGAGAATTAATATCTTTAAACCTAAGTTTCGGAAAACCGAGAGATATTATGACACATCCCTTTATCAGCTGTCAAATTGAAACCGTTCAGCGTGTAAATAAATAGCCGGTACAACGCAATCCTTAATTATATATTAATTTGTCACCCCTATTCGCATCGTCGCGTGACAGTTTCATAGGTAATAGTTATCGACTGATAAATACGTGTTCCATAATGACGTGTTCCGATGTATTTGTTTACTAACACTCATGATGTAGGTATGTGGCTCGTGGAGGAAACTTTCCGAATCAAGGAGTAAGGGCTTTTTGTTAAACCCCGGTTTGAAGATAAGTGGGTGGTAGTGAAGTTGCAGGCACTCGAACCCAAAATTGATTTTTTCAGTACCAGCTTTTCCTCGCCGCTTCGTCGCGTGGATGTCGAAAAATACCCTACGGGAACGTCTCACGGGATTATAAGTACCCTATGTGTTAGTCCAGGTTGTGTGTGTGTTGTTATGTTCATATAACTCTATTGGTTTACGCGACGCTCGCCAGTCGACATTACATTTTCCGACATCTACAGCATCATCGTCATATTTCAACCAATTTACACAAAACCGTAATGAATTATGCACATAAACCTTCCTTATGAATCAGTTCGTCCATTGGTGAAAACCCTATGAAAATCCATTCGGTAATTTTTGAGTTTATCGCGTTCAGACAGACAGACATTAGGCAGCGCGGCGGGGGGCTTGCTTTTATAACATGTAGTGATAAAAATGGATCTTTTAAAGTCATTGTTGCGAAAGTAAGTCTACAAAATAGACTACCGCTCACAAAAGACTTTTAAATATTGTCTGTATAATTTGTAACACAACGATAACTCCTGGTGCCCTGATGTTAAAGTTTTCATGCGTCGCGTCGGCTATAAAGATAATATAACAAAACTTAATTTATTCTATTTTTTTTGCGGTACTTTTTTGCGTAGACAGGTATGTCCGTATGTACCTTAATGTATTTGCCCTATTTGTAAGTACGATGTATGTGTCGATACCAGTACTAGCTGTGACGAGAATGGTGAGTCAAAAACATAGATAGCTACAAACTTTATAATTACGTACTGCGAAACATGACAATGTGAACAAAGCTGACTTTAGCTTGCTATGGCACGGTAATGCTTAAAATCTATAAATAGATTCCTTGATTTTTGTTGGTAGGTACCTAATTTGTCTTCTGATGTCATGAATCTATTGAAGAACTACTCGGTATTTGGAATCAAGAAATGAAGCTCCTTAAGTTCTGAGTAGAGCTGCACTATTACTGACACATGCTTGCACTGACTGGACAGGTGGGTTTTCCTCAAAAGACCATTTCAGACACCAATCTACATACACACACACACACACACACACATCACACACACACACACACACACACACACACACACACACACACACACACACGCAGTGCTGTGTTCTTCACATGATATGACCAAATTTATGTCTGCACTTTAAAAGAGACTGTGATGTCTGAGTTTGTTTCGGCCTTTCTTCTCAGAGTAGTCACATAGGAAACGCCGACCTCATCTAGTTTTTAAAATATGATTGATGTGTAAAGTGTTTGTATAAACCTACTTACAGAAATAAAATCATTGATCATCTATCATTGAAGTAACCTTTTCACCTCATAAAACCTTTAGGATGACCTACCTTTTTTTATTTTTTTTATTTAAGATGTGTTTGCTCTTGACTCTAGTCTAGGTCAGTGGTGTCAGAGACAGAGTTGACGATGGAGTGAGCTTACACACAAGAAGCCTGTTCACTCTCACTTTGAAAAGATTAGGGTTGTATGCGTTCGGAAACACCTACGGGTGTTTTATTTTCACAACATATTTGCATACTTGCATACGCGTGTAACTAAAAGGATGTGTGAATATAAATGTTAATGGATGGAGAGGGAAAGGAAGACCAAAGAAACCATACATGGGTTGTGTGAGGGTGGTTTAAAGAAAAATGAGTGAATGATACAGTGACGGCTGACAGGGGAGAATGGAAAAAAAAATGTATCGCGCCGACCCTAAGTAATATGAGACAAGAGCAAGAAGAAGGTGATGATGATGGTTTACATACTTACTGTCAACTTGAACTGCTTTCAAACAGCATTTTGAAAGGTGGGGGGAGATTATAGGCACATGTGACTTGATGTGACATTTCAACTGTCAAACCTGCACTACACTACTCGAGAAGCTGATGGAATTTAAGCGAATACGAGTGTAGAAGAGCACTTTGGTTCGCTTCGTGCAACCTCGGCTTGCCTCGGGCGACTTCCGATCGGTGTTGATTTTTGCGCCCGAGTCAAAGGACTCGAATCGTCCCGTAGTTCTTAGCATGAGTTTATAGTCACATACTTTGGACTTCAGTCAATTTCGACCAGTACTTCTAAGCAACTAGGCGAGTAGTGTAGTGTAGGTTTAACACTTACTTCAGTATGCATCGTCAACCCCCATTGGTGTTGCAGGTATCTTACGCATCGCGAATCGCCGTCGCCGTCTTTCTCAACCTTCCATGAGAATTACACCTACGTCCATAACTTATTCCTAACTTATTTGTCATCCTAGATCCAGACTATAAACGGCGTGGTCCTAGTCAGCTGGCGGCAGCGAGTACTAGAGCGTCAGATAGAGTACGGAGCTCGACTGGGCCACGTGGTGCTGAGCCTCGCGCGGATGGAGCTCAACAACTTCTACAAGAACGTCATGCCGGTGGCTGACTACTTCGACCAGACTAACATGCTGATTGCGGTAAGTGGAATTTGGTTTTCTTACAGTAACTGGAGATTTGGCTGAAGAATTTTATTGCGCACCGTGCAACGCATACATGTACCAACACCGAAAAAAAATGTAGGACATGATTCTAAAGGTCTTCGAAGAACTTCCCCGTAAAGATTTTTCCACTTATTTTTTGTTTAACAGCAACCGTGGAGTATTTTCATTTATTGAAACCATGTAACTAGATGCCCTGTATGCTGGAAAATGCCTACCAGCAGCCTAGTTCTAGGGTGGCATAAAATAGATTGCTGAGCTGACTTGCTCAGTTTCCTGTTTACCTTTATTGCGATTTTTCCGATTTTCTCTTTAACCGTTTTATTTAGAAAACAGGAAAAGTATATGTTGTTGTTTATTATTAGCTATGTGCTTTGGTTGTTTACGAAGTTTAAAAAAATAATAATGATTGTTTCAAAAAGTCTTCAAAAGTTCCATACCTCGATTCAATTTTATAGATTAGTTTTTTCTCTTGTAAGTACATTACATGTAGGTAACTGTTTATTTAGTAGTGAAGAATGCTGTGGCTGTCTTAGTTTTTTATATAAAAATCCGTTTTTTATAAATAATATTTAATTTTAGGCGACAGCCCGAAAGTGCCGACATTATCACCCGTAATCTATGGGATTTTCTCATCTTAGGGCCGATTTTTCAATCATTAGATAACTTTTACCTGAAGAATAAATGTGACGTTTTGAGAGATTGTCCATGCAAAAACTGTCAAAAAGACAAATTTATTCGTCGAATAAAAGTTAACGGGCAATTGAAAAACCGGCCCAGTGAATGAACTTACCTAGCGACTTAATAAAAAATAATAAAAGCCTTAATTTCTACGGTACGTGATAATTCAAAATCAATAAACTTACTACCTATCTTATTAGACAAGAATCAGGAGCACATAGGTACTGTAGGAGATCAGACATTATATTACAGAAACAACTGGTATGGTTGGTTCTGAAATAATCAGTTACTCCTTCGCGTCGTAACCTTTGAGGGCACCATATACCCTTGACCAAAACGTTGTCTTATTTACTTACATATCTATTAGAACAGTTTTTCGGTCAAGGCTTTAAAGCATTTTCGAAGGTTGAGTTCGGGGATAAGAAACGTAACCCGGTGGATTCTTAATAACATTAAGCTGTTAGAACACCTTTAAACATTCTGGTGGTTAGATAGGGCAACTCTTCAAAGGCGCATCCTTGGCCTAGAGCAAGATTCAGAGACCGCAGTTTAACTTTACTAAGTCAAGTAGTAGGTATAACGTTCATATTCGTATGCCTTTCACTCAATGCTATACGAATGAATGTAGAGAGTTGAGGGCTCTGGCTACGCTGTTCTCTATTCTGGACAAACCCACTACTACTTCTTACCTGACTTCCCAAATTCAATATTTATGCACTGCCCATAGTAAAAATCTTCGTTCCACCAACAATCGTCTTCTACGATATCCTTCTCACTGTCTGGACTCATTCATTCTTCTTTCTTTGTCCAGGCGGTTATTCTGTGGAATGCGCTCCCTCTGAACATCAGGACAGTAACCAGTCGGTTATCGTTTAAAGTGAAAGCACGTGAACGTATCCGTCAGAAGTTGGCCGAAACATCCCAGCGCTGAGTTGCTGGATTCGTTTTCTCCTCTACCGGTCGTTATTTCTCCTGACAAGGTTTATTTTGTTTATATGTATGTATGTATCTTTGTATTCGTATTTATTTTGCCAATCAACTTAGCCTATCGCAGTTCACTGCTGGTCACGGCCTTTCCGAATTGGCGCCACAGCACCTAGTTCTTCGCCGTCCGCACTCAGTACCTCCCAGGAGGATCTAGCCTATAACAAGTAGAATATAATTTTCACCCTCTCGGTACCTGAGGTCATTTATCCTCAGGGACATTCATTATTGTAGTTTGTCATATTATAGGTGAAAATATTATATATATGATCTATGTTAGAGAGTTTTGGTTTCCGCACTTAGTCCTTCAGGTGGACCACTGTGCGTGGGCCATGGCGGCCGTCCGGGGTTATTCCAACCAGCTCACCTCCCTCCAGAAGTATGACATGTATATATAAATATTACATTTTATAGCCTCATTTGTGCTGATTGGGTATGATGACCTCTCCAACATATGTTTGTTGAGTCACGGCACGGCAAAGTGATTTCAAATGTGATTGATTAATTTATTTGAGCTCTCAATCGATATTACTCTTCATTGAGATCAATGAAGAGTAATATCGATTGAGAGCTCAAAAAGCATAAGGTAGGTAGATACCTACCTTATGCTTTTTGATGAAATCCGTCTGAAACTCTGACTCAACTTTATTTGAACACGACACACATGCTCGTTTTAAATAACATAACAAAATTTTTACATAGAATTTGTTTATCTGGTCCAGATTTTGCTAGTTATAAATTACCTTAAGACTAAGTTAGTCGATAAAAACTGAACTCTAAAAAAGAACTCGTGGACGGCTTCCTATATCCAATATTCTATGATAATTAACTTAATAATATTATGATAACCGTGTACTAACTATCCGTTTGATAATTTATCGCTACAGCTTATGCTTTGTCATCATAATCTTTCTATAAGAAAAAACACTCTCATGCTACGCTAGGACAAGAGTGACGCGCTCTTTGTATATTATCAACCTAAAAATATCTTGATAATTATAGGAATCGTGTTTCATAAACCGGCGTCACAAGATTATCTTGTTGTGTAAGTAGTCTGAAGACAAAATCTCTTTAGATAAATAGATAGGTCCTATTTATCGATAGAGATTTTGTCTTCAGACTAAGATTAAGTACCTATCGGATACCGGGCCATACTTTGTTGTAGTTCTTACTTACGTACGTCACACGTAAATAAAACAATGTTTCTTTAGGGATTTATCGGAAATAATACTAGTATGTTATAGACATTAGGTAAAACACACATTAGGTAAAATGTGAAAAAAAAGATATATAATGACTGACCGGTTGGTGCAGTTGGTAGCGACCCTGCCTTCTGAGCCGCTGATCCCGGGTTCGATCCCCGGACAAGTCAAACATTTATAAGTATGTATATCAGTCATCAGGTTACCGTAGTACAGGCTCTACCTAGTTCGGGACCTGAAGACCTTGTGTGGATGTTGTCTCATATTATATTATATTATTTATTTATACCTTTACAACTATCATTACAGGATTAACCTAATGCGATGGTGTGGTATTTATATACTTACAATATTAAATTAACCTAATAAGGAACATCTTTAACGTACTAACTACCTATTCTAAATTATTTAAATCTCATACATAACAATAACACAGAACAACTATTAAATAACTTATTAACATTTAATACTTAATATTACACATTGATAAACAATACAAAAACATATTTTGCCTCACAACTTATGTGTAGCATAATATAAATAATAGTACCCTTGCGAGTTCACTCCTAGTACATGTAAATACGTCAATTTGTATGTGAATTTTATTGATAGTGTGTATTGCTCGGGTTAAAGGTGTTTTCGCCAGTAAGTTGGTCCTCGCTGGCGGTACCAGCAGCAGTGGTGGGCGCCGCCGCCTCCACACATTGGCAACTAGCTGCGCCCCTTCGTTTCACCCGCATAAATCTCGCTCCCGTTGGAATATCGGGATAAAAAGTAACCTATGTCCTAGACCAGGTTATGGTCTGCCAATGTGCCAAATTTCACCCAGATACGTTCAGCTTTCTTAGCGCGAAAGCGTAACAAACAAACATACAAAAAGTCAAATCTTTTCTCTTTAGAATATTAGTTTAGATAAAGTGTTACTTTAGTTTATATAGTCATGTTGTGAAGTACGGTTTCTCTCAAAAACAAATGTGATTCTATCTACAGACACCTCAGTGCCTACATAGTGGTCTTCGAATGGTATACTTTATTTTACATTGGTGACGAACTATTACTACTACAGACTAACTAAAGCAATGAGGATGAAACTTGGAATACTTCCAACGAAATCTTTAATATAAATATGTTACACCGCGTAGGTACTATCACTTGACTTCTATCTTCTCCAACAATAGAAAATGAACATACTGCATGTATGATTATGTAGAATTTGGCAACTGCAGAGATATTTCGAAGTCTTACACATCGGCCCATTAGCTCAGTTGGTTAGAGCGTCGTGCTAATAACGCGAAGGTCGCGGGTTCGATCCCCTCATGGGCCACACAACACTTTTTGTGTTTTATAAAGTGTTTCAAATATACTTGCTTTTTGAATTTATCATGTTTAATTATTTTTCCGTTTTGAATCTGAGGGGCAATTCCCGTATTTTTAAGAACGTTCGCATTCTAATCTCAGTGTCAATCTGTCAAAATTACAATCAATTTACATACATTTGTGACAGGTTTTTGACATTGATTGTCGCTGAGATGAGATTGCGACTTGAATTTGAACGTTTTTTAAGTACGAGAATTGGCCTACTGATACAATGTTTAAAGATGGCCATGGCGTGACGAAAGCGTGGCGTTATCACTAAGTTTTTAAAACGTTTTTTTTTTAAAGTTTTTATAATTTTACTGTTTGGTGTCTTTCTGTGAAACTTGAATAGAGCTTGAGTTGGTAATATAAACTTGGCAGCCAGTTTTAGTAAGAATATAAACTACGAAACATACTAGCCATGGAACATACGAGAACTTAATTAAAACAAAACTAACGAAGGATTTTTTTTTAGTAAAACTAAGAATTTATGAAATACACTTCTCAACTAAAAAAATCGAAACAGTACTGCAACTATTATTTAGGCGGCTTTTAAATAAAAAAGAGGACTGATATCATAAAAAAATACGCCAATAAACAGCTGGCAGTTTAGTCTACACAATAGTGTACCACAATTCCAAATTTGAATTTAAATTTTCGAATTTTCATCCAATAAATGAATGTACCTACTAGAGATGGTTTTCCATGTCTATTCCGTCGAAACTTCTGCATTAAATCACATTTTTTTTTTGCAAAAAATATCTTTTTATTAGTGATGAAGCTCTTTGACATAGTACCAAAGAATTTTTTTCCAACAAATATGGATACCTCGCCCACGGAAGCCGCCCAAGTCTTGGCGTTGCTGGATTCAGGGCATAGTCAGCGTGTTGTGGCTGCACAATTGCATCTTAGCCTCTCTGCTGTCAATAGAGTGTACCAGCGTTAACGGGAGACTAAGTAGTATGTTTACTCGCCGTCCAGGATCTGGTAGATATCGAGTGACGTCTGAGCAAGATGACCGGTTTATCTGCTCTAGATCCCGTGGCGCGGCGGTTTTTTATAGTTGATGCACGCGCGAAATTACGTCATCGCTGCTCTAGTGTAAACAATGGGTTTTTCTAAGTATTCAATTGTTTTAATTAAAGCTGATAACAGGCCGGGCACCCAGGGTACCCAGGAGGCATTGACGGTAGTTTGCTATTGGGAACGAGAGCTTCTCGGTGGTCATTAGTGGATATTGCGTCATTTTCTCTAAGAAATCGTCACTTTAACTCTATTCAACTGCAGCAGCGGCTCCGTAAGATTCGAGGATTGACTAAGACTCCTACCCTACCCTTACCCTTAGAAGAAGATTGGCGGAGCGTGGCCTGAAAGGAAGAAACTACCCTTAAGTACCCCTCACAAAACCGCCCTCGCTCAACACCAATACTACACATTAAGTACATACATATACAAACAAGTTCACAAAAACCTAAACATTGTTGATGTTAATAAATATCAAATAAAATCAAAATTTATGGAATGGCTACTGGAACAGGACTATCTACGAACAGAATCCTTACTTAAGTACGTCTCCTAACTACCTACATATATCCCCAATTACACAGAACACACACACAGACACTAACACACACGCAAACACACACAAAAACACACTAACACACACACATCACGTATACCTACTATTACTTAAAGTAGCTTTACATTCATAGTCGCTCAGGTACGAGTAGATCTACACAGTCTACTATTATACATATAGCATCACTATTTAAGCTGAAGTTGTTGCTGTTTTATTATGCTTTCACAGTTAAACATTTATTGGTCTGCTCTTCTAAAGACTAACCGAGGCTATATTTGATGGAAGCGGGTGTGACATTTCGGTAATCCTAAAGGTATAAGTATCGATCTTTGGGCAGTTTCTTTCACTATACCTGAAATATTTCTGCAGATTACCGAGAAAACAGATTTTTCGAAGTGTTGAAAAGGTCAGACGAATCTGCTAGCTGTTCCGCATAAATGCGGAAATCATCATATTCAGCAAACGGAATCAACTGTCGTATGTAAATGAGTGCATTATAATAACCAACCCCACAAAAAACGAACATGATAAACAGGTTCTCAATCCTTTAACATGTTGAGATACTAGGCTAACCTCTGAATTCACATGTTGTAATCGAATGCACATGCAATTTCAAAGTGACAAAGACGGAGACCATAATATTATTCTTAACGGCGACTAAAACTGTAGTTGCATTTGGACATCTCAATCTGAACGTGGCCTCCTGAAAAGGGACATAACTGTGGCTTAAAACTAGCTACTAACGTGGCTGTTATATCTTTTGTGTCAACACCTGGATTCTGATCTCCTGCTGGCGTTGCTTGAGGCGCTCTCTCTCCAGCTGCAGCGACTGCAGCCGCAGCTTCTGCTGGCAGGCCTGCAGCTAGGCATTGGCCCAGCCACCATCCGGCCCGGTGCTGCCCGCCGCTGGCGTGCGCTACAAGTGCTACGCTGGAAACATAAACAAACACCATCAGCACACACACGCAGCTTTCCTAGTTTGGAGGCAGGGTTCTCCATATTGTGTACAGATATCAGTTCTTACATTATATTGCATTGTGTTATACCAAAAGCTCTCTAAATTGTGTTTATATAAAACATGTTAAATCTGTATTTTTGTGAACAAAAGTTATTTATTTATTTATAAACCAGCTAATGGCCCAAAATGCACCGAAAAATCATATTAGCAGTCAAAGTTCCCCGAAAATCAGTTTTTACAAATACACATCTCATCAAAATAATCGAAACACCTCTGAAGTTTGGTTTGGTATGAATTTTATGTATTTTTTATGTATTTTAAGAACACATTTTAAGAGCTAAAAAAGCTGAAAACAAATTTCTAACAACTCAAAACAAATATCCAGTAATGACAGCCAGCAATTTTGTTAACTAAACGCTTGTTCAGTCGTCACAGCACCGTAAATTAGTGCCTATAGTTTAGGAGGACTTGAAGCTAGTCTTACAAGGCGGGTATTTTCCAAATCATATGTTATTATACACACCGCCATTTGCATTCGTAATGAGAAAACTACCAGTTACCTGCCCCTTGTGACTCAAGCGGCAGTTACGTGCAACCGTTTGTTTGAGGTATCTTTTGAATAGGTAGGTAGGTAAGTTATTGATTTGCAAACGTATGTACCTTCCTAAAAGTAAATTCTAATTGCTATATGATTTTATTATGTACCTTGTGCTTTCCTAAAAGTAAATGATAAATAATAATTGCTAAATGATTTTATTTCGTATGTAAGTAGGTTTGTACAAACACTTTTACATGTAAATCATATTTTTTAAACTAGATGAGGTCGGAGTTTCCTATCTGACTATTCTGAGAAGAAAGGCTGAACCAAACTCAGAGGTCAGTACCTGTTTGAAGTCCAGACAAATTCTTGGTCAGATTATGTGAAGACTATGTAGATTGGTGTCTGAAATGGTAATTTGAGGAAAGAACCACACAGATTGAGCGGACCTGTCAGAAAGAGTGGAACTCTCTACCTGTGTCTGTGTTTCCGAACGCATACAACCCTAATCTCTTCAAAGTGAGAGTGAACAGGCTTCTTCTGTGTAAGTTCACTCCAGTTTATCGTCGACTCTGTCCCTGTCACCACTGACCTAGACTAAGAGTCAAGAGTAAACCCATTTTAAATAAATAAAAAATAAATGATTTTCTTTGTAATTGGTATTTATTAAAAGTATTTGATGCAGGGGGCCTACTCTCTATGTCCGTCAACGAAGATACGGGCCCGTCCGAAAGTGATTTGATACTTAGTAGTGAACCCTACTAGCGATTTATCAACTTTTTCGGCCGGGCAAAATCACATCGGGGCTAAGGACAACTATCAAATCCTGTTGTCATTAATTTTTAGTTCGGGCCCCGGACTAATCTAATGGCCGCAAGTGATAAGAAGTAGGAAACGCCCGTTGCTTCGGCCGAAACTACGGACTTCCTGCTAAGGAAATAGACCCCCTGAACCCAGGGACCCAGGAAGACCCAGTAGTTTCAAAATAGTGATTAAAAAAAAATAAGTTTGTAATTAGCCAATAATAAAGCAACGCATTGCCAGCAATCTAGACACGTTTAAGGAATGAAGAAATAATTTGATGACGAAAATGAGCAGAGAAATGACCGCCTTGTTCTTTTAAACTTCGCAACGAATTCTAAAGCGGTTTTCAGCACCATCTAAGGGGCTGACAACAGCTAAAGCGCGGTCACTGTCGGACTGCATAGAAAAAAAAGAGAAGCGCGATGACACAAAGCTGGTAATTTATTGCAAAATATGAAGCAATTGTCTATTTACAAAAAATCTATTCAATGGGCAAAACAATTAAAACACTATCACATTAATATGTTGCTTGAAGAACAATCTGAAAAAAACCCAGAATGATTGCATGTATATTAGTATGGTTTTCAATCGTTTTAAGAAATTTTTAGAGGTTTTCTTCGTGACTTTTTTCTACCATACCAAATTAGTTGTATTATGTTTTCAACTTTATCCTGAAGAATATCATATATATTTCCGATTTTGTTTACTGCAGTGGATCATATACTTTTAGGCATTATAAAACTTGCGTTTAGGCCATGTAGCCCCCTTAAAGAATTTATTTCGGAAGGTTTGTATGTTAATATCAAACTTGATTATAATAAAAAAAAACTCGATATTTTGTCAAGTCGTGAGAACCGTGCGAAGGGGCTGGTCGCTGGTTGTGTTATAAAATAAAAAATATCGTACCACTATTATCATTGTCATATCATTCTGCTGATAATTATGATAATGACGATGATGCATATAAACTGCAGTTTGAGGACGTGTGGTAAACCTTTTGAACGGCTAATGAATAAATTATGCATCAAACGTCATACATGAGTCCATGACCAATTGTTATTTTTATGCCAAGTCATTCGGTGCTTATAAAATATTTTCGTAAACTGAGGTAAACATGCACCATTGAATTTACTAGTTCCATAAATTGGACCGTTTTGGAAAGGCGTAAGTATATTTTAGAGCGGTGGTGGCCCAGTGGTAATGGCCGCGACTTACGAGTAGTAGGTCGTAGGTTCGAAACCAGACAGGCGCTTTAGGTACTTTGTGTAAATTATTTCATCACCACTGCTCTCAAAACAGTGAAGGAAAACATCGTGAGGAAACCGGCATGTCCCAGAACCAAAAATTCGAAGACATGTGTCATCTACCAACCCGCACTGGGCCCGCGTGGTGGATTGCAGCCCACTCCCTCTCACCGAGAGGAGACCTGTGTCCCAGCAGTGCGAACATTATAGGCTGATGATGATGATGTAAATGTTTATATACACATACATCATAAACTCACACCTTCTTCCCACGGGGGTAGGCAGAAATGACAGAATACCACCTGCTACGATCCTTATCCTTTTGTTTCGTTTACGTTCATTCATACATCAGCAATCAGCATCTCAATCTGAATAATTTATTGCTGATCCATTGCTTCATATGTTCGAAAAAGGTCTCTGCTCAGCAACGTAAATGACGCAATGAATGTTGTTGAGTTGTCAAAATGAAAGCCATAATATTGCTATTGATGGTGTGTTAAGGAATTACCCCGCTGGTCATACACGCACGACGCCGACGGTTGCGAGTAGGCAGGCACTAATGCTCTTGACCTTTCTGAAGAACATTTTGCGCTCCTAAAAATTATATTGAACACTCTAATATTATAATGATTACGCTTATTTTTGTGAACGACAAAATCATCTTTATTTTAATCAATTACCTACCCACATAGTAACTCTTTAAATCTTTGAAAATATTATAATATGGCGGGGTCCGCTAAGGCCGATGCCTGCCAGGGTTGCGGGAAAGTCCGAAAGGGTTACCGTGGCCCCTGGCACAGGCAACTGAAACAACAGTAAGAGTCTGACACGCCCTCCCTCTCCGCCCAGAGCGGGAGAAGTTATTTGATGATTTGCCAGCCTCAAAAAAATGGGTACCCTAATACTTTCTTTTCAATTTAGCTTCGAGTACACTTATTATTGTCTTCTTTTTAAATGTTGGATGTAAATTGATGGCCTGAAATATAGGTTTTCTTATAAACCTAGATCAGGCAGGTCTATATTACAGTTATAATTTGACATTTAACTTTCCTTGATTGTAATTAATGTAAACTAATATTTTTGCTGTACTTTATACTTGAATAAAAAAATTCTATTATATTGTCGTGAGTTGTGCGTCCGAAACAGTAACCGGTCGTCTACAGGTGAACGTTTTTAAAATCTGAAGCGATCTGCAATTTACTGGAATTTCTTGTAATTTGAAATCTATTTATATCAGTCTGATTTTTTTTCAATGGACCATTGAAAAAAAATCATACTAACTAACGTAACATCACGCTTTGCTTCCCCGAAGAACTGGGCAGAGGTGCATCTATGAAAAAAATCAAGATGATAATTTTATAATTTCGCAGCCGCCTCTTGGGTTTAAATTTAAATGTGGTAAATCAATACATTAAAGTTACTAAATCATTTTAAATCATAAGTACATAACCGTGGATCATTTAGCAATTATTAGCAGATCTGTTTAAGAAGGCAGATTAGATATTAAGAGGTAAAAACAGTTTAATAGAAGCGTACACAGCTTATTTATTAGAAATATAAATTGAAAACCAGAAAGATCAATTTGATTAATAGCACCGCGTAATAAAAGGATCACAATGGAAATTTTCCTCTGACCAACATCAAAAGTTCAGAAAGGTTTTAAAAAAACCATAAATTTCAATAATTTACGCAATCATTAAAAAAGGTCCGCATCGGAATTTTCTTTGAAGCGCAATCATATATTTCCCTTTTGAAAATTCAGCAATACCTAAATAAAAACATCGCATAGTAACGTGTTATCAAAAAAAATATTGTCTACGTTTGTAAAGTGGTTCATTAAACGTAGTAAATGTTTCTACTGCTGCATTAATAAATACCTATCTGCAATAAACAGTCATCATTGATGTTGTGCAATTAACGTTTACTACGAACTGTGAGTTACTGCTGACTCAGCATGCATGTTTGTAATTTTGTTATATATGACACATCCATATAAACAATTTCGATGCGTTTTTAATTCGCCTACAAAGTTAAAATCAATACTTAACGATAATCATTCTTCGATTACGGGCGAATTCCACCAAACTTTTATACCTAGAATAGGTAAGAATTATCCTGAGAATAAATGTTGAACTGTCAGACGTCAATTTTATTCCACGGATGAATGATCCGTCTTTGGTAAAATCAGCCCTAAAAGAGTGCGAAATTTGGGAGTAAGTATAAACTATATCTAGGTACTGATATTGTACAACCTATCTTTGCATTGTATAAATTCAATCTCTTAGTATTGTATAATTGCATAGCACATGTCATTGTGTGAGCACTATGTACTTACCCACTATAAAGCTTACTGGGTTCGTCGTTCATTGACTTGATTGTGCCCTGGCCGCTGAGAGTATGTTATGCTCACTCAAATGTGTCGCTGGTGGTGGCGTGTGTATTGGATCATTGAGTTCCCTTCAAAATGGTTGCGCTGAATGGTGCTGATCCATACGTCATGTTCGTGAACGGGCGCCGTCAGTAGGCACTGGTCATTTCTTAGCTGCCACGGCTTATTTTAATTCCATAATTGTTTTTATCTTTTTATTACGGACGCTTTTAACGTGCACGTGTTTCTACATCGTTCTCACATGTATAATTACAACATGAATGAAGTAACCACTCTATTGTAACAATATTTTGATTTAAAAGAGTGTCCATGGAGTTTCTTGCCCGTTCTTCTCCATAGGTACCTACCTACTACGCTTTGGAATGGGCAACTAGCTTCATCTTTCTGACTGACCGACCCCTTGACAATTCAAAAGTGCCTGTAATTGGTTTATTTGAAATAAATGCTTTGAGTTGAGTTTGAGTTTACTACAAGCTTTAGGAACGCCTCTTCCTTAGCCCTCGGGGATTACACTTGTGATATTATGGTTTGTTATAGGTATGTGTTATTTTCTTGTAAAACTCAAACTCAAAGCATTTATTTCAAATAAACGAGCTACAGGCACCTTTAAATTGTCAAGGTCGGTCAAGGTCGGTCAGTCAGAAAGATGAAGCTAGTTGCCCATTCCAAAGCGTAGTAGGTACCTATGGAAAAGAAGGGGCAAGAAACTCCGTGGACACTCTTTTAAATCAACATATTGTTACAAAAAAGTGGTTACATCATTCATGTTGAAATTATACATGTGAGAACGATGTAGAAAGACGTGTACGTTAAAAGCATGCAGAATAAAAAAGATAAAAACACTTCAGGAATTAAAATAAGTCGTGGCAGCTAAGAGATGACCAGTGCCTACTGACGGCGCCCGTTCACGAACATGACGTATGGATCAGCACCATTCAGCTCAACCATTTTGAAGGGAACTTAATGATCCAATACACAAGCAAATGAAAACACTGTCACACTGTCCCAGAAAGTTAACTTATCTTGTTGCTATTCCTATAAACAAAGCTTATACAGCTGTATGTATGGCCTTAAGGAGTACTCTTAACTGGACTGTCTTAATTGAAGTCTTCGAAAGTTTACCGACCAGATCTTTAATAGTTATTTGTTATACAAGAGTGCAAAGTTGCTTTTTAACCGCGTGTTCAATTTTGATGACCGAGCAAGCGAAGGATTCTAAAATTGAATCACGAGCGCAGCGAGTGATTCAAAATTAGAATCCTGAGCGTTAGCGAGGGAATCAAAAGAGCACGAGGTGAAAAATCTTTGCACTCGAGTGCAACACGTAACTTTTCATTCCACCTCAGCGAGGAAATGACTAAATGCAAAAAAAAAACGTTTACAATCACAAGATAGGTACACTTTTATTTCAGTTTAGGTATTAATTACTACATTATGACAGGTAAGTATTACAGAATAATCTTTAAATTATAACAAAATAATACTAAGGTATAATTAAGAAAATTTTAAAGTAACGTTGCTACAGTTATTTAAATTGAGTGTAATATTTTTGTTTGGTACTGTAATATTGGTGTTAGTCACTTGTGTACTGTTTTTCGGTAAACTATCTGTCATACTTAATAGTTGTACCGATTCATCGGATTCCCTTGGCGTGAATGTTGGAGAGAGAGGGAGATGGTTAGGTGTTTCATAACGGCTTATTTTTGATGTAGAAGGGCCAGTCCAAGGATCCGATTGAGGCTCTTTCAGTGTAATGGCTCCTACGATGCCTTCACATATTTTAGACTTATTTTGGATGGAATCCTCTATGTATCCCTCTACAACTGCATTGGACTTCCAGCCTCCGTGGCGCTTAAGGGACAGGAGATCAGCTCCGGAATCAGCCAAAAGTGTGGCTGAAGTTCGTCGGAAACAATGACCCGTGTACAACAGGGGTTCTGGAAGTTCAAGAAATGTTGCTATTTCTCGTGGGATACTGCCAATTTTATTAGTACCCATAGGCTGTCTAACACACTTTCCATTGCGATACTGTAGAAAAAATCGATTGATTGGAGTGTTAGGCGGGCGTAAGGCTTGATATTTCTCAACAATCGTTACGTATTCCTTGCGAATGACGAAGTTGCGGTCTCTTTTTGTCTTTGTATTAGGTAAATTAATTAATAGTAAGTCATCTGAATGTTTCTCAATGTTTTTGACATTAAGTTGTGTTAGTTCATTAGTTCGACATGCTCCGTTTATTCCAATAATAAGAACAACCTGTAACGTAAAGAGTATTGTAGTAGATAAATGAATAAAATTGATATGAACGCATAATTATGCCTATCAACATCTACTAAGTATACTATTTAATTGAGATTAATATACTTAAGTAGATACTGAATGTGCAACTGACTTACTTTTGCCGCCAAATATACGGAATCGGGTGCTTCGTTAAGAAACTTTTCAATATCAGATACTGTGAAAACCTTCGATTTTTTTGGTTGATGACCAGATGAGGCTCTTTTTAAAAATGCCACTAATTTAGGATAGGTATCGATATGTTTGTCTTTTTTCATCTTTATTGTTGCTTTTAGCATCGAATACGTACTCCATAGAGTGCTTGCTTTCTTGTTCTCGGATAATTCTATAAAATATGCCAGCAAAACGTTTTCTGAGAAAGTTTTGGCTCCTTTTGCTAGTCGCCACGTGTTGAACATATCGTACTGTTTTAAATACTTCTCGCGTGATTGTTGAGGGAGAAAGCTCACTTGCGCATTATTAACAGTTTCAGTCAATTCTGTTGGCGTCAAGCAAACTTCCTCGTCGCTAGAATGACTCATTTTAGTTTTTTCACTTGTTTTCAAGTTTCTTGTTTTTAATATAAGGTTTAACAATGACGTGACGTGAAAAAATGCCGCGTAAAGAACCGCGTACAAAGCAAATTGAAAAAAGAACACCAAGAAGGTTCCGAGTCTGAGTTTTTAACAAATAAAAAAAAAGTTGTATGATATATTCGGCACCATAGAGGTAGCAGTAAATAGGTTTAATGTTTTTTTTAATTCACAAACTTAGTGCACACGATGTTCTAAATTCAATTTACTTTATCCTCTAGAGAATAAAAACGGCTTTTCCACTCAGATATTGAAGATTAAAAATACTCTTTCCGAGATGGTGGGATGAAAAATTTATTTGAAATATTGCTTCGTCGAGTGGCCCTGGCGGAAGTGCCAGAACGATGTATACATTTTAATTTAACAACTTAAACTTTACTTCAATTAAATAAATATCTATATACTTAATATTATTACTATTATAAACAGGGTCAAATTAAATTAGCTAGCGAAACTCTACAGACGTGATGGGTATCGAATATCGATATCTAAACACGATAAGGTTAAAATAAAAAAGATTTGATTGATTGCTTTTGGGGGTCAACGACCGCTGGTAGTGTTTTTACTTGAAGTATGTGTTGAAATAATCTGCTTTTTTTGTTTTTGATGAAAATGAGGAAAAAAAAGATTTTTTTAAATTATATTTCAAGTGACTACACAAACTGCAGCCCACACACCACAAAAAAAACATTAACTTAATTTTTTGTCATGTCGATATCGATACCCATAACGTCTGCGGAGTTTCGCTAGCTAATTTGATTTGACCCTGTAAATTATATCCCTTGGTTACGTACAGACCAGCGGCGTAATTGCGTGACACACATACTTTGGCAATAGATGGCAATGCCTTTAATTTTGACAGCCACGTTCATTGCATTATTTTCATTGTTATGCAGACGAATAAATTGGGAGCAATCGGCATAACTGGAAGCGCATATAAAAACCGATATCAGGTGGTTAGGATAGGAGGATGCACTAGTGAACCTAAAATAATCAAATGTGGTGTTCCACAAGGATCTATTATGGGGCCACTCCTATTTCAGCATTAACATGCAAGCATTAGCAGCCTACATTAACAGCATACATGAAATAGGACATAAAGGAAATATCTCACTACACGCGGATGATACATGCCTTTTTAACTTGGTTCACTCAACAGAATCCGTAATACGGGAAGCACAGGATGATCTCAATATTCTAGAAAAATGGTTTTTAAGTAACTTATTAACTGTAAACTCGTGAAAAACGAATTACATAATATTTTCAGCAAAAAAACAAAAAAATCCGCGATCCAAGGCAAGGCGACCAAGGTAAACAAGGAGAAATGTTACAGTTACAGTATGTTACTTACATTAGATAATCAACTACAATGGAGACCATATATTGAAAACTTACGGGCTTCTTAATAAGCTGTCTTACGGGTGCCCTTCGGGGTTTTGTTAGATGCCTTCCCCTAAAAGTACGTTATACCATCTACAATTCATTGGTTAAACCTCACATTGATTACTTGATAGAAGTGTGTGGCTCAGCTGCCAAAACACATCTTGATAAATTACAAAGAGTGCAAATAGGAATAATAAAAGTCCTCTTCCACTACAATTATTTAGCTCCAACTATCAAAATGTATGGTGAGACAAAATTATTTAATATTGCACAAATTTACCAAAAATTATGTATTTTTATACGAAAAATCTTAAACAAAAACAAACACACAAATAAACTTCACAAAATACAATCAAATATGTATATACCCGCAGCTCAAGGCGAGCACATGATATACAACTATATAAACCGCGAACTAATTATGGAAAAAAAGTGTATTTTGTATCAAGGAGCACAGATCTACAGCTCTTTACCTAAGCATTTAAAAGGGCTATGAAATTTTTTCTTGTATTTGAGTGTGTGAAGAGTCTCACACTCAAATACAAGAAAAAATGTGATATTTGTTTAGAACAATCCCGAGAGAAATAATCAAACTTTCTAGGGCATATTTTTTTTTAATTTTGTGGCCATATCTAAACCATAATCACAAATCAAAACTCCCAGTTTACATGTGTGTGTGAGACTCTTCAAACACTCAAATACAAGAAAAATTGTGATAGCCCTCTTAAAAGACACTAGGTCATCTTTATTCAAAAGTCATTAAAACTACTTATTTTCAAAGGCATCACAAAAAAGTAAATCTGTCAGATGCCAACAGTATTATCGTACCCAATCCATGTAAACCGTCCCTTTTATTTGCTCAAAAACTGTCGCCCAGCAAAGTTAATTGAAATAACCTACCAATACAGAAATGTAACTTTGTTTCTTTTTTTTTTAATACCGTTTATTCGCTTTTGTAGTTTAATTTACTTAAGTTTTGTTTTATATCTTATGTCTCCTCGTAAGTGATTTGTTATCTTTGAGAAATAAATAAGTAATTTAAACCGTAATTTTTCAAACCTTTGAAGCAATGGATGAAGAATTTCCTTCAAAACCTTCGGATTCTGATTGAAAATATGTTATGCAATTAGGGTGTAGGATTTGTCAGATACATCCTCTCTATCTGTCTCAGCCAATTAAAGCTGACCACACTCTTTCTTACTTTACATACCTACATTCTCCAGCACAATGACCCTAAATCTTGAAAAGAACATTCCTAACTTCAATCTTCGAGATATGCCTATCATTGGAAGATAAACTGGAATCATTAGACTGATTGCCGACATTGATAATCGATGGTTTTGAATAAAACACACGGCGGTTGTCGTTTGCCGCCTATCGATCCGCTCTGTGACGGTCAACGTACAATGTCAGGTACTGGACATGATTTAACGTTCACGATTGTTATGGTATTGGCGTTGGCAGAGGTGGAAGTTCGGGGGATTTGATTTTGTTAAGAAAACACAGCTTGGTGGCTGTAGTGGTTGGGTCATTAGGTGTTGGGCTATAGGTTTTGAGTCGATTACTGAAAGAACTGCATGTTTGTTTGGCTTAAGAATTGGTTTTCGTGAGATTGACCTGTTAAATGTTTGTATTAAAAAAGCGCTTCTTGGATCTTTGGTCCAAAAGCTGGTGAAATTGTTCGTATTATTTGCTATCTGAATAAGAAACATTGATCTTTGTAGATGTTATTTTGCAACATGATCTTTACCCAACCTATCCTATCCTATAACCTTTCTATTCTGTTAAATTCACACCGTGAGAACTTAGGCGATGTCAGTTTGAAGTGAGCTGTCAATAGTACCTATATAAAGCCCTAGCATCAGGTGGAATCTAGGATCAACTGTTCTCCAAGTCTATTTGCTTTCAAGAATCCTCCTTGGTTCCATTAGCGCTTACGTTAGACTTCTGATTGTCTGATTATCATCTGGTCCCTCCACCTTCAACCAGGAATAACCGCCTGTTGCTTGCATAATAACTGCCATTGCTTAGATACGCTAAGGTGGATTTTTCCACTAAACTTTCAGAACTCCTAGAAAGTTCCTCCACCTCATCAAAGTCATGCAGTGACATTCCACCGGTAACCACATAACATTCCGTCAGTGACCACATGACATTCCACCGGCGCGCGGCAGCCACGCGACATTCATCACCTATTCAGTTTACTTATGCATGGTTGTGATCTTTCACCTCCAAACGATAGCGACCTGTAGCTTCAATCATTGTTGTTACCGCGAAGGCACAATGCAATGACGCTGATAAGGAAATGCTACGTGATTACTGATTATAATACAAACTAAGGGCAGTTCGTTAGCCGCAAATGATGTCACATGTCTTCGATTTTTTTAATGTACATAATGTCTGTTAATTGCTGTAGCAGGGCAGCTATCACTGATTACTCACAGGCAGGAGTCACAGGCTCACCATCACATACAAGTCTTAGTCATGGGTACGCTTCACGTCTCATCTGCCGCCGTTCGTGATGACGGACAAATTAAATCAAAATATTTTATTTCATATAAACCTACATGGGCACTTATGAAACGTCAGACGGTCGTTTCCTATGGAGAAGAATGACAGTTGACATTAGTGACAGCTACCATACTACACCTAAGTTAAAGGGTTCAGCGGGGTAATTGCGTGACACACTCAAAATATCAATGCCATTAATTTAGACATTTCCACAATATTCGTTGGGTTTTTTGCGTTGTCGAGCAGACGAATTTTTCAAACATAGCAATCAATCAATCAACTCGGCCTATCGCAGTCCTCTGCTGGACATAAGCCTGCTGCACCACACACCGTCTCCTCCGCCGTCCTCGTAGAGTCTGTCCCAGCCACCTTCTTAAGATCGTAGGCCATCTACTGGGGCGCGTCCCACACTACGCTTGTCGATACGCGGTCTCCACTAGACTACCACGGGACTAGTCTGCCATTGGTCCTTGGGCAAACTTGGCCAGCCCACTGCCACTTCAGCTATGAAGCAATGGATTATGAATTTTCTTCAAAATTCTTCGAAATAACCCCTCCGACGTAACGCCACTGTGATATAAATGTTACGCATTAAAGGTTTTATAATGAAGGGTTTTGGTTTTGGTTTGGGGGGTTTGTCGGGAAGGGTTAGAAATAAACTGCTGTTTTTCAGTCGTTCAAAGGACTAGACCTTTTATAAAATTCCTATGTTACAGGTATAAGTTATAAACTAATGGTAACATAGGTATAAGTTATCTTTTTGTTTACTAACCCGTAAGGGTTTTACCCCCCCCCCCCTCCCCCCGTTTACTGCCGTTTGTCAATTACAGTCCATTTCAGTTCCTGACACCTGTCAGTGCGACAACTCTAGTAATTAATAAAGATCAAATTCACCAAAGATGTTTATATGTTCTTACATTTCTGTACATTACATTTCTGTTTACATGTCTGTTTGACCTGTGTCTGGGTGTGTATATGTATATAAGTATGTACAGGGTGTCCCGTAAATAATGGATCAAACGTAACGGGTAGGTAGCTTACCGCATTTCCAACAACTAATTTTGTAAAAAAAAAATTTTGAAAAAAAAAATTGAAAAAAAAAACCAATTGAACATTTTTTTTCTAAGGCAAATAAAATTATATTTGAAAAAGAAAATATTAACAATAAGCTATTCAGAAGTTTTTGACAAAAATCATACCTAAAAATGTTATTAGTTGCAGCGACAGCATTAAAAACACTGAATGCTGTTAGAGAAAATGGTAAAGTTCGAAAAAAAAAAATATCTTGGTTACCTTACCGATTATTTTTAAACGGTTCAAATTAGTTGTTTGAAATGAGGTAAGCTACCTACCCATTACGTTTGATCCATTATTTACGGGACACCCTGTATATCAGTCATTAGGTTACCGTAGTACAGGCTCTGCCTAGTTCGGGACCTGAAGACCTTGTGTGGATGTCGTCTCATATGAAACTAACAGGTGTCAAGAACGCATTTCCTCGACGGCCGGACTGTAAGATGTAGGTGATGTCTTAATTGTCTTATAATATTAAATGTCGTGAATGAGTGCAGCGCAAGACCACTTCTGATCAGTGCAGCGCAAGACCACTGCTGATCAGTGCAGCGCAAGACCACTGCTGATCAGTGTAGCGCAAGACCACTTCTGATCAGTGCAGCGCAAGACCACTTCTGATCAGTGCAGCGCAAGACCACTTCTGATCAGCGCAGCGCAAGACCACTGCTGATCAGTGCAGCGCAAGACCACTTCTGATCAGTGCAGCGCAAGACCACTTCTGATCAGTGCAGCGCAAGACCACTGCTGATCAGTGCAGCGCAAGACCACTGCTGATCAGTGCAGCGCAAGACCACTGCTGATCAGTGCAGCGCAAGACCACTGCTGATCAGTGCAGCGCAAGACCACTGCTGATCAGTGCAGCGCAAGACCACTTCTGATCAGTGCAGCGCAAGACCACTGCTGATCGGTGCAGCGCAAGACCACTTCTGATCAGTGCAGCGCAAGACCACTGCTGATCACTGCAAATGCTTCAAAAGTTTTGGTACATGGATTTTTGCGCCAAATTAATGTCCCTGGACTATATACAGTCTTCCAGACAGTATTTTGGCCATGGCGGCCAATCTCAACAGAGACTAGCCTTCGGCGCGGTAGATACATATTATAGTGCACAAGTGTGTGCGCAGACAGAGGTGTACTCTCTTCCCTCACTTTTATAGTCCGATGGGACGGTAATCCGACACGACCGGAGAGAGATCAGGCGCAGGACCAACGGCTTAACGTACTTTCCGAGGCACGGGGGTATCACACACCACCAACTTCCAAACTCAGGCTGTTACTAAGAAATTCCTAATAGAAAATTCTAAAAACACTTTGCCCGACCTGGGAACTGAACCCAGGACCCCACTCTCAACAGCCGCGCTGGCAACCACGAGACCAACGGGGACTTACTATAGTCGGTACTGTGAGAGCTTTGCAAACTCACATTACCGGGAGGAATCAATGACCTAAACGCAAAAGAATATGATCCATTGCAGTAAATCAGAAAAAAAAATATGATAATGCTAGGATATATGCTACTGAAATAGTGTGTTGAAAACATAATACAACTAATTTGGTACGATGGAAAAAAGTCACAAAGATACCTCTAAAAATTTCTTTTAACGATTAAAAACCATACTAGCATGCAATCAATCTGTTATTTTTTTCAGATTGTTCTTCATTCAACGTATCATTAACGTGATAGTGTTTTCATTTTTTAGTCCAATCAATAGAATTTTGTACATAGAGAATTGCTTCATAATTTGCAATAAATTACCAGCTTTGTGTCATCGCTCTTCTCTTTCTTTTCTATGCAGTCCAACAGTGACCGCACTTTAGCTGTTGTCAGCCCCTTAAACAAGAGTTTGTCGTATAAGTTAATTGAGAGAGATAGAAGGTATATTCTCTATAGCAGCTACCTCCTAATTTTAAGATTTTCAATTACAACACAGGTTTCAAATACAATAAACAAACAGTACCTATCTAGCAAAATGTGTCCTTCCATTCCGATACAAAAACCACCAAATGAATTTACCTATTATATTAGACCATCTGTTTACAAAGGGTCGTATCGCCGTGCCGTTAGACATTCAACTTTGAATCTTAAAGTAAGTGCTTAAGGTCGAATGTTAGCTAAGTCAACTACACTACGTTCATACATATTTAAATGGTTCTAGGACTAAATATGACGACATTATCGATACAGAAACTGAAATGTGTGTTTGATTTTTTATTTCATGTGAGTAAGGCATGTGTGCTGAGTGTCTATGGTCAACTGGTCATGGTCATTCTCTATGTGCTTATGCAGCTTGTAAAAGTGACGGACCTCGCACGCCATTGAATTGCAGTGATTTTTTTTTATTCGGTTTCGGATCGGATACTTACCTACATTTAACACTAATATTGGTTATGAAATTAATTTAAAGCGCCCGCTGGCACTCCAACTAATTAAAAATACAAACGGTATTCGATCAGTTTGTCACCAAAATAACGAAAGTGAAAAAAAAAAAAACTAATCAGCCTATAATGTTTCCACTGCTGGGATATTGGCCCTCTTCTACAGCCGGTCGGTCAAAAATCTCACCGAAAACTTAGGTGAAGTGATCTGTCATTCCACCCGATGCTAGGGACTGACAATTCTGACAGCTCACTTCACCTAAGCTTCCACAGGGAGATTTTAACAGAATACAGCAGTAGGCCAATTCTCGTACTTAAAAAACGTTCAAATTCAAGTCGCAATCTCATCTCAGCAACAATCAATGTCAAAAACCTGTCAAAAATGTATGTAAATTGATTGTAATTTTGACAGATTGAGACTGAGATTAGAATGCGAACGGTCTTAAAAATACGGGAATTGCCCCTCTGGTCTCACTTCAAGTGAAACTGTAATGTAATCCACCACGCAGGTCCAATGCGGATAAGTAAATGTCACATGTCGTTCAATTTTTAGTTTTGGACATGCCGTTTTCCTCACGATGTTTTTCTTCACCGTTTTGAGGGCAGGGGTGATGAAATAATAACACAAAGTAAAGTGCCTGCCTGGGTGACAACCCACGACTTACAATGCGTATGTCGGGGCCGTTACCACTGGGCCACCAACATTTAAAATCAGCATAGTAGTTCCAAATGTAACGTTCTGGAATTTTATTAATATTCATAAGTTTAAATAATTATACTTTTTTCAGCCTGAAGTCTGAATTTGTATCCGGATGGCAATAGGCTCGCCCCCTATTACATGGGACTTAACATAATTGGCAAAATTTGGGGCTATGAGTACACCTCTAACTCACTCTCTTGGATGTCTTTGGATCAGTATTTTAGTTTTTTCCACCGACTTCTGAAATTAAAGTAATTTTTCACTTTAGAGCGTTTTTGTTTTTTGGAAGTCGGTAATTTTTTTTTTTTGTATAAAAGTTTTTTTATATTTCACTTTTTCACACCAATTCGAAAACGATCGTCTTACACGTCCACGTCCGTTTGAATGCGGTTTTTTTAATAAAAAATAATTTATTGTTGAGATTTTAAAAACCGCTCGATTGATTTCGATAAAATTTAAATGGGACCACCTGGGAAGTACAATGAATCAAAAAAATAATTTTCCAAATTGGTTCAGGCGTCTTCGAGTAATCGATCGAATCGATGAACACACATAAAAAAAATCCGACGAATTGATAATCTGCTCCTGTTTTGACGTCGGTTAAAAAGGAAATTTGGAGCACTTTAACTGAGTCCTCTATCTCCTAGGTTTTGATTATCGATTCGTGGATATTACTTCTTCAGCGACCATTTCCAATCCGTCTCGATGTCCACTTTCGATTATTTTGCAAATATTTTGATATGATATTACGTTTTTATTTCAACCTTCCCGACTTCTCGACACCGTAATAACAGGACAAGTAGGTCGCAATTGTAGACTTCATAATTGATAGGCGGCAAGAATCGAATGTGTATGATTATCTAATAACGACAAGATTTACCGAAAACCACAGTAGGATCCATTATTATCGACGTTTTTAGCTAATTATATTATGAAAAGCTCGGCCACGCTAACACCTGCTAAGTAAGATTATTGATAATAGTCAATGATTGATTGGATAGGAAATGTGGTCTTTGTCTGGTTTGATTAATTTCCGGAAAACCCAGTTAGGTATTTTACCGGCCACCAGGAAAGTACAGTCAACCGCACGTCAAATTGATGCCATCCAGGCATCAATTTGACTTTAAGAGCGCCTTTATTTCGTCAAAAAAAAGGCGCTTGCGTAGTACAAGTGTTACCATGCATTTGATCGTACCATCAACACCTTTCTTATTCTAAAGGCAGAACAAATAGAACAAACAGCTTATACAAAAGATTGTAATATCAAGAGGCTCATTGGCGATGTAAAACTGATGGATGCCAAGCTTCACCGCCTGGCTCATCGCCGCAAGGTCACCTGCTTGTCGGTCTTCTACAGATCGTACTTCAGAGAGTGTGCCCAAGAACTCCGCGACCTCATTCCACCGGCCCCCTTCTTCCATCGGTCATCTAGACGCACTGCAAGTTACCATACTTACCTAGTTGCTATTCCACCAATTCGCACTAAGCGTATCCAAATGTCTTTTGTTATGCGCACAGCAAAACAATGGATCCCTCTACCTGCGTCTGTGTTTCCGAACGCATACAACCCCAATCTCTTCAAAGTGAGAGTGAACAGGCTTCTTCTGGGTAAGCTCACTCCACCGTCGACTCTGTCTCTGTCACCACTGACCTAGACTAGAGTCAAGAGCAAACCCATCTCAAATAAAAAAAGTCCCGCGTATGTAAAAGAGATACATACCTACATTAATAGTTGATCGCTGATTGTTCAATCCGCCGGCGAGTAGGTACCTACTCGTTTGTTGCAGCGACAAGAGGTATTATAGAGAGTACTCGCTCAACTCACTCGCTTCGCGGGCAGAACACTCGCTGAGACCTCACGCTTGGTACATACACATACCAGCGAGTAATCGTTCGTCGCCGTCGCGCACTCGCTGCTTGTTGCTCGCCAACTCGTTTTTAGTTGTTAGCTCTTTCGCTTTTCGTTAATCGCCAGCGGCGGCGGGACAGGTGCTGCAGGATGACAAACGCAATGCATTGGCATTAGCACAAACGACGCGCCCACCATCATCAATAAATCATAATGGTGATGGCAATGACTTGTAATGACCAAACGCCTGGGGCATTAATTATCATGAAATGTGATATTTTACAAATTGCCTTTCTAAGCGTCGATTTGACAAGTTTCGGGTACATAAACCGCTGACTCGACTATGAAATCATTTTTTAACTATAAAAAGATTGTGAAAATGCTTATGACCCGCATTGTAGGCTGGACGCATATTTGGATATTTTTAACACAGGCAGACCAATCATGGATTGCTATTTAGAATACTTTTTATCCGCGTTTTACCTACATGTAATAGTTCCCATAGGATTCGGGTCAAATTGGGAATCAAACGAGCTTACCTGTTAAGCAAACTATTGATTCTAGTTTTATGAACGGCGATCTGAATATATAATTACCCACCACGCTACTGGCTGACAGCCGAAAGCTGCAATAATTAGTTTTTCTAATTCACTTATCCTTTTAGGAAAACCTAGTGATTATAAGTATGAGGAACAGAGCTTGTTCCTTATTCTATGGTCTCTAGAACAAGTAACATGCTGTGTTGCCAACATACAGAACATAAGGTGAAATAACGCACCTCTTAAAAAAACTATGTATTTATATAATTTCTTAAACAACGCGATGTTATACATATTATGTAAGAAATACTGCTCTGTTTAATTGATGAATGATTTTATTTCTGTGAATAGGTTTGTACATACACTTTTATACGTCTATCATATTTTTTTAAAGTATGTAGATGAGGCCGACGTTTCCTTTCTGACTACTCTGAGAAGAAAAGCCGAAACAAACCCAGAGGTCACAGTCTCTTTTAAAGTCCAGACAAAATCTTGGTCAGATCATGTAAAGACTATATAGATCGGTGTCTGAAATGGTCTTTTGAGGAAAGAATCACACAGATTGAGTGGACCTGTCCAGTCAGTGCACGCAATTGTCAGCAATCGTGCAACTCAATTTATACATATTAATTGATTCAGAATGAGTAGGTACATATATATAGATCGTCATGAAGTAAAATCGACAACAGCTGCTAGGTACAACATAGATAAAAACATGACACAATAATCAAAGTTTTACCTAGTCCACGTAACATTTTTGTCGCAGCCAAGATTACTTACCTATTTATTAACAGACACACTTCATAAAATATTTACGAAATAACCTACTTACATAAAGAAGTCTTCGTCACGGACCACCTTTGCAGTGGTAACTTAAAACCATGATGAAAGTGACCCTGGGAACCCCCAGGTGTGTCTGTCACTGTGCCTATACATTGAACAATTAAGTTGTGAATCACCAACTTTTAAGCGTTTCCATTGATTTTGTGTATACAGGTCTTAGGTTGTGGGATATTGACTTAAAAACCAACTGGTGCTGCGTAAACGACGCGTGGGTGGAGAACGTTCTGTGGTGCTAGATCGATGACATGTAGAAGTCAGGGTGTAATGCGAGTTGTTTGGTAGAAGAGACGATGGTCGTGACAGAAAGGGTAGGACAGCTGCCTTCTGATAAAACTACACCCCAATTGCTTAAAACACATCACAAACCGAACGCTTTTGAAGGAAATTCCTGCTCGACAACGTAATTTACTTACGCGATGAATGTTGTTGAATTGTCAATATGAATTGGACTGCTATCGTATGCGTGTTACACAATTACGCTGCTAGTTGGAAAAAATAAAGATAATAAAGCACCTATTAATATAAAAACCCTCAATAGAGATGATGTGTTCACGGTATAAGATCTAAAACTCTCGAAAATGTATATTTTTTTTTACCAGAAACCACTTTCTTCCGAATTTTAATCTTAGATATTCATTGTGGAGCCCGGTTTAATAAAGAGAACCAGCTATCGGGTCCTCTGCCTAAAATCATGAGTATCCATTTCGTTCGCAGAAATATCATCAAAAAAAAAGACAGCCTAAGAATATACTGCTGCTATTATTAAAACATTTATTTACTATTAGGTATAGCCATAACCTAATCTGCCAGGGTTGCGGCTGCCAGGGTTGCGGGAAAGTCCGAAAGGGTTACCGTGGCCTCTGGCACAGGCAACTGAAGGAACACGGGTGGGTTTTAGTCAGTAAGAGTCTGACACGCCCTCCCGCTCCGCCCAGAGCGGGAGAAGTTATTTGATGACTTAGCACCCAAAAAAAAAAAACGTATAGCCATAACACAATATTATAACTAATATTGAACCACACTGAATAATTATGTATAACAGCAACGATTAAAGTGATTCATATGCGTCTACAAAATACAATTTGATATGTGTTCTTAGGCATAAGTCATACAAAATTAGTGGCTCTACGTTCTACCGTGGGAGTACCCAAGTGTGAGTGATAGGACACTGAAAGTTTCATACTTTTCCATATCAATTGTGGCACTTTGATGCCTTGAAAGCACTTTGATGCAGGGGTAGAATGCATGATCCAATATTGGTAAATGTCCGTTTTATTTGCGAAGCATTATAAATGCGGCTTGTTATTGATTTGTTTGGACATGGTAGGCTGGGTATTTTGTTTTGAACGTATAATGTTTTCATTTTGAGGATTGTAGTTAATAATTTTCTGGGAATCACTTCCATAAAGCTAAAGCTCGGGTTTCCTAGAAAAGTGGTGGCCGCCACATAACAGCCGCAGTGTCGGATGTCATGATATTGATGGCAGCGGGGTTTGACTTTACGGTGTCAAAAAACGGTAACTTAATTTTCTTATAACGTTTCCACTGAAAAGTTATAAGAAAATAAGTTACCTACCGAAATTTACCGTGTAATGACGTCACTACGTCATTAGACGGTAAATTTCGGACGCTATGTGGCGGCGACCGCAGCCACAGTCTTAGAAACCCCTAGTTTTAGCGTAATTTAAGACTTGCTTAGAAACAAAGTTTTAATATTTTCTAATGGACAGTTTTCGGCCGACACAAAAATTAAAACCAAAATTTCAAATTGTGCTGAGTTGGACATAATTAAGCTTATCCACGAATGTTTAGCAAACAGGCCTGCTCTCGTATTGACCATGTTCTTAAAATTGAAAAAGCGAATGAATGATTACAGAGATTTTTTATTTTTTTTTTTTTATTCTTCCGTACTTCTCTAATAGTCGTCACCTCGGTAGTCTCCCCCTTCCTAACCATATCATCCTTCACACAGTTCATCCATCGTTTCTTTGATCTTCCCCTACTCTCGAAACTTCACCCACACCACCTACACTACTTTAGAATATGAATCTTTGTTTCTGCTCCGTGATCATAGGTCATCAAAAAATTCGTCCGCATCGCTGTCAACAGGAAAAGTGCCCAAAAGGCTGGCAGCATTGCCACGTTGTATGGCAATACTGGTCATTTGGCCAAAAAATAGGATTTAGTATGTAGAAAAGAATATCCCTGTATATACTCTTGACGCAATACCATTGTCGCCTTTATCGACAGTTTACGTGTGAATGAAGCGTTTTACCAAGAAGTGTCATTGAAAAATTAAATTACTCAATAATTTATCACCCTTTTTCCGATACTTATAAAACTGGGCAGTGCTGCATTTGACAGCAGCTTTGTAAAGTGGAATATGTTTCTTATCGGCCGAAGGTAATAATCAAGTGGTTAATAAATAAAAAGGTGTAGGTATTTAACAAACAACGTAGTTTCCTTGAGGGGTCATGAATTTTTGTGTAACCGCAGAACGGTGGCTATGACGTGTGTTGCTATGTTGCCATGTTGCAATTAGAATTATTTCGAAATGTATCGTGGGTTTCGCTGATGCGTTTTTCTTTTTGTGATCGTTTGTTTTTTGTTGGTACCTGTTTTGTTTCGACAAGGGCGGCCTAGGAAGCGCTCTGCAGGCGTAGCTTGAGCACCGTATTGTCACGGTATAAATATGGAATTATACTGTGGTATTGTCGACGGAATCGTAGACAAAAATGACGTTCCGTGTAGACAGTACGACGGCAGCAAAGTAGAAAGAGTCAAAAACTGCACTTTTTACGGAATTCGGACTGACCGGTTGGCGCAGTTGGTAGCGACCCTGCCTTCTGAGCCGCTGGTCCCGGGTTCGATTCCCGGACAAGTCAAACATTTGTGTGCATGAACATGTCTGTTTGACCTGTGTCTGGGTGTGTATATGTATATAAGTATGTATATCAGTCATCAGGTTACCGTAGTACAGGCTCTGCCTAGTTCGGGACCTGAAGACCTTGTGTGGATGTTGTCTCATATTATTATTATTATTATATATATATTTATATTTATTAATTCACTCTTTTACATAATTCGACTCAGAATTCTTTGTTTTGTCATAGGATTTTTTTTCTGTATGATTCTCAATTTTTACTGATTAAGTCACGTACAAGTAAACTACAACAATTTTTTTCAAAGTGTCGAAGTACCGTATTCTGGATCAAACTATTTTACATTAATATTGGCTTTAACTATTTCCTTGGTACATAAGCTCATATTAACTAAATGATGTAAAATGGAAGAATATAGCTTTGTTCTTCTATTCATTATCACAGTTTTGCATTCAAAACGCTCTCGCTTGTAAAATCATGATTTTGTAGATAACCGTTTATAGGTAGGTACTTTGTGGCCGTCGAGTAGAAAGTTTTCTACTGGCGATTCCAAAATCAAATTGTCTTCACTACCTTAGACAAATGTCAGTTGTCAGTGTGATTTAGACAGTACTTAAGGATAGAAAATTTTCTTCCGAAATAGTCTACATAAAAAAAGACCTAGACAAAGATCGTTAGAAATGAAAGACAAAATGACAGATTGTAGAAGGATTTCTACGGTGCGATGTCAAAAATGAAGAAACGAAATGTCACTATGTATAGAAAAAGCTATGTCTATTCTTCGTAGAAATAGAAAGCGTCATGCTACGCCTGCTGGACAGATGACATAATTATTAAAATGAGCAGTACAGCCCGATTCAAACTTTATAGCGGCTCGGAACATGAGGCGAGTCGCTGCGCAGTAACAAAATCACCTGTCAGCGGGGGTGAGGGGTGAGGTACTGCGCAGCGAGTAGCGCACTTCAAGTCGCCATAAAGATTGAATCGGGCTGTAGCAGGAAAACATTGGACTAAAGAAGCCGCAGGAAGAGAAAACAGGAATAAATTGGAGGGGGGGCCTATACCCGAGAAGAAGTTTCTATCCTTATCAAGATTTAAAAAAAAACAGAAACGACACTTGAATCGTAAAAAGTATACCTGTGTTATTTAAGTTTGTAAATCTAAGTGCTAATAATATTAAGAAACGTAATGTAAAGATTTGTATAAAGGATAATGTACTATTATTGGTAGTAGGAGGTACATTTGTGTAGTTAAAAGTTTATTTTTTATTTTTATTAATTTATTTGTGTTTTGTTTGTAGCAATGAGCGTGGGCACATGTATTTGTAGCTGCGTTTGCTTTTTTTATTATGTTTAGTAGGTACACTTGAGTTTTGGCGTGTGTTATCTACTGAAATGGTCGATCTCACTAAAAGGACACAACAGTTAATTTTTTTAGGTATCTGTCAGATAGACATATACCTAAACATACGTCTTCTCTCACGAGGACAGGCAGAAATTAGTTGTAGAACACCAAATGCTATTAGTACTTACATACTGGTTTTGCTTCGTCCACGCTCAGCGAAAGTATGCGATATTATCTAGCATTTTCATTCCACTTGTTTTCTCAAGTATTTCTTCTACATCTAGCTTAAAACATGGCAAATATTACTTCGATCGTCAGTAGCTCCACTAAGGATGGAATTGCTTCAGTCAATCCAAACATTTTTTATAGGCTAAGTAAAATTTCTTCGCCTGTGTCCGTCAAAAAAAACCCCATACACATATTTCCAATTATGTATGTTCAGCTAAGATATGACTGGGTCACATTTATGATGCATGAGTCTTCGGCCTGTAATATCTGTGTCAATGGGCGTGCAACTTAAACGTGTCTTTAATTACAGCTAACTTATACTGCGGGGCTTTTGAGCTATCAATTATTTACTGGCTATACGGGCAATTTATAGAATATTCTAGAATTTATGTGGTTAGAGCTGTCTCATGTGACTCTATTAGGCCAGACTATTAAAGCACCTAAAGAAAGCGAAATACACTTAAATAAAATAAAAACTACAGTTACTGAAGACCAAGCAATTTTCAAACCTTAATTTGCGAACTGAGAACAAATGTTCGTGTTTTTTTTTGTGTCTTTGCGCTGATTATGCTTTCGTAGTGAATGAAGAATGTGAATTTTGCTTTTCTCCTTTAGAGACACGATGGAAAAAATGGGTATTGCTTTGACATACCCAAAAACAAACTGCAATGTAAATCCGCACTGTTGGACTTAACATAATAAATTACAACTTCTGCCATAAGATCGGTCCTAATTCGGATACATCTGAAAGCCATCATCGCTTGATAAAATGATAAAGCGATAAATTATGCGAGAAGGTACATATGCCTTCTTATTACAACTTCCATTTCTTCCGCAGGTCAACGGCGAGCGCAACCCAGATGAGGTCTACAAAGACTTCAGGGTCGCTGTTCTCCAAATCTTAGGCGCCACAGAAGATCAGTCAACCATGAATGGCGTCAGTGGCGTTGGCGTTGGCGCCGGTGGCATCCCGGGCGAGATTGTGGGGGTAGAACCGGCGCCTGCCCAGGATATACGGGAGGGGAGAGAAGAGAATGTTGTGCCACCTGTCATGCCGGCAAAGCCGTTGCCCTTGGTCATGCCGTTACCGGTAGCAATGCCGCTGCCGGTGGCAATGCCGTTGCCGCAGGTGATGAAGGAGACGGGGACAGAGAGGGTGGTTACGCCGAAGGTTAGTTTACAAATATTTATAAGAAATGGGACATTCAGGGCCTGATTTACATTAGATAAAACAGAACGGGATTTTCATAAAATTATTTGCACACTGGATGAATGAGATGGGGATGAATTCTAGCCAGAATTCATCCAGAGGTGGTGAAATGTCTATGTGCCATAGGCAGTCAGGCCAGTTTATAACGTTAAACACTGGGTGATTTTGTACAAGTATAAAAGCTCTCGTAGCTATGCTTCATTTACATTGACTCGCAAAGGAAGATTAATACCAAAAATTCTTCTAAGAAACTAACAATTGATAAAAATGGCGGATAAACTGCCGATTTCAATGTCTTAAGTACCTACAAAAAATAAAATAGCACGGTAGACACTTGCTAAAGGGCAATGACTAGCCGAAAAAAATTGTTTTGTGAATTTATCAGGTATTCATAGAATGGAAGAGGTCAGGACGAACGGCACTGCCTTGACCTAATGACGAGTTTTGTAGATTTTTCTTTTTCAAAGAAATGCTTTCTTTTGTAGGATTTAGAATACCAGGTGTCACTTCCCACAGAAAGGCGTGATTTCAGAATGGACTCCGTTAAACTACCTAGTCTTGTATTCAAGTTTTGATTAAGAATGTTAAAACTTTTATCATGTTTAAGACAAGTTTCAAAATGCTGTCTAAAAAGCAGTATTGATGAACTTGTTCATTATAATATCCCTGATAAATCCATAGAATGTTGTGCCCCTACTGGTAGCCCACGTTCGCATGGCCGTCAAAATATTCCGGCGGGATTTGATCGCGCATTGGATTTTCAACTCTTGATGTTAAGCCGAGCATTGAGAATCTAACAGAGCGTATACCAGCACGTCAAACAACACACTCTTGGATTTTCAACTCTCTGCGCTAAGCAATTAAAAATCCTGTGCGTGACAACAAATCACCGCGGGAAAAACACGCCCGTGCGAACCTGGGCTTAGATGATGTGTGTGTGTTGTCCCATATTTGACATTGTTGTGTAGCGGTATCTACATCTCCACATGCGAGCTGCGCGTCATACTGACGTCACAAAACCCTGCATCGCGCAAGCAGAGTTTACCGCGCAACTAGCATTATATACAACTTCCCCACATCAATAGTGGGGCAGTTGCCCACCAGACACGACACCCGTCTGGTCGAAGGATCCTCCCTTTTCTATGGAGGTGTGAGTGAACTTTACACCCTGTTACTCGTGCCTCTATAGTTGAATTTTGACACACAAGCAACGTGTTAATTTTTTATCTTCTTTCACAGCCCAATGTGATCAGAGTCCGTGGTGAGACGACGACACCGGCACTGCTGTGGGTGGTAGGGGGACCAGGCAGCAATAAATCCACATTGTGTCAACGAGCTGTCAGTCAGCGGCAGGGCTGGACGCATTACAGGTAACCACTATCTATACAGGGTGTCAGGAACATTGTCGCGCAAAATTAAACCATGAATTCATTCTAGACCTATTCCTTAGTAGCACAGAAATTTTTCGTCGGTTATTAAAAAACAATACTTGCTGTTCCATACATTTTGACCGCGTAGATATTGCACTTTTCAATAAAAAATCAGTTTTTTTTAACTGCCTGAATATTCCTACTCTAGGGGTTCTAAACTCATGTGCTGAATTCATGATAACAGTTTGCGTGTCGCTGGTATCCTGTAATATTCCTTGTCAGAATTCGTATTTTTTTACTTAGTAGGTACCGAATAAAGGCGTCACCGAGGGATGTGAAAGTAAACGTCAATAACAGGCGGTCCTACGTGTGAATTCTTGGAAGAAAATAATCATCTGAATAAATCAATTCAGTATTTTAGAGAGATAATGTGATATCTACCGTCGAATCAGTACCTATGAATATTTTCATGACATGACAAAAAAAAATGTTTGGTAATCTAATCTCGAATCACAGATTTTCCTTCCAAATCTCAAATTTTTTACTTTTTTATTTTTGATGCTTTATTGTTTTTTGCAAACACGACTTTACTTCAAGCCTTTTTCTCCTACCTCCAGCATGGGCCAACGTCTGCGCAGCCTCGCCGATGCTGGAGGACGACCAGCATCAGACGGCGCGCTAGCCCGCTCTGCCATCAGTGGGGGAGAGCTGGCTCCCAAGGAGCTGGTAACCAAGCTATTGAAAGGAGCTGTTCTGGATGCCAGCAGGATGGGCGCGGGACTCGTCCTGGATGGGTATCCCAGGGATCTGGAGCAGATGGACCAGTTTCAGACTGAGGTCAGGATTTTATAGAAGTTTGCCAATGAGTTTTTATAGTCTTGACTAGGTTTTTTGGTGCTGCAAATTAACATTGCTTGAAGACGAAGTCTGGTTATTAAGTGACTCATTAATTTAACGCGAAATTATAATTGTTTTTTGTTACTATGGTAATCCAATAATAACTGGGAATTAATTAATAAGCAGGGTGCCGCGTCCTAACCAAAAGCGCTCTTTTATATATGAATATGACATAGTACGCAGTCAAGTCGCGTTTGTACCTTAAAATTCATACAAACGATCGCGTCATCGCGTACTCGCGCGACGATTACTTTTGGTTAGGACGCGGGGGGAGCCGGATGAAATAGTTTCGATATGATTTTAAGATTAAGTATACTACGAGACCCACGGCTACTCAGCAGTAGCCTCAGCCGTTGAAAAAGACTTACTGTTCAGAAATAATTGTTTTCAATTAGTTCTTAGCCAAGAAATCTTTGAGTTTTCCCTTTGCTGGGACACAGGCCTCCTTTTAGGACATTACTCACCATGTTTTCGTACACCGATTTGAAAGCAGTGGTGATGAAATGAAGTGCCTCAGACAGGCACTCTATTTTATCACTACTGGCTACACGGTTCACACCCACGACCTACAATTCTTTAGTTGGCTCCGAAACCAATAGGCCACCACCAATTTATTATGGTATTGAAAAAATATCTATATGAAATTTTCCTTTTTCTTTGTCCTTCCAGTTCCGCGTATACCCCCGCATGGTCCTCTTGGACTGTTCCAAGCTGCAGCTGGGGCGCGGCCGGCGCGACGACTCTGTGGCCGCCTTCCGCCGAAGACTCGAGGTCTTCCGGGAACTCAGCCTGCAAATGCTCAAGACTTTAGACCAGGACCATCGACTGGTTATTGTAAGTAGATAATGTATATATATATATATGTATAGCTAGGCATTCGCCTGGTGTACATGCCATTACTATAAGCTACGAAAAATCTGTTACTGTTTATATTAGAGGGACGTAAAGCTTGGTACGTTTTGACAATTCTTACGTATTCTCCACGGACTACGAATGACCATTCTTTCTTTAATTTTGTAGCTGGCAAATTTACCAGCAACAAATATGAATGTTTTTCGATATCTTCGATTTTAATGTTTAAGAGTTAATTTCTATGACAAGCGCCATTCACTCAAAAAAATCAAGGCCATCTGTAACAAAAATAGATAGGTAGGTTATTTAGTTACGTACTTTAATATATATTAATTCTTATGTATCTAATAACACACTTTCTTAGATTTCATTGACACTTAACATTGTAATAATATACACATAAACCTAAAGAAGGTTTACAATAATATTTAACTTGGATAGAGCGCAGAAATGTCGACATTTTGGCTTGTCGAAACGCTCGCAACGTTTCAGTAGATCGCACACAAGCGATCGATGCATAAGCGGGTCGCTAGTTAGTATAAATAAATATGCACCCATTTTAGTTACTTACTTTTTTGGCAAGAAAGCTGTGGTCAGGGGCTTCATTTAAGGACGTTTCCACATTTTGAGCTGTGAAAACTTTTGATTTCACAATGCATAGCACTATGTCCTTCCGATTTCCTTTTTAAAAATGCCATTAATTTGGTATATGTAACGTATTAATTTGAATATTATGTTTAATGCTTATTGTTGACCTGAGCATCGAATAGATGCACCATAGGCTACTTGACATCTTTGTACATGATAAATGCTGGAAGTAGACTAAAAGCAATGATTCAGATATACTCTTGCCGCCTTATAAAGCTTTCTATTTCTAAAAATCGTAGTAGGTTTTCATGTACGATTCCTTGGACTTTTGTGGGAGTAGATTGAGTCAAATCACTATCGTCACTCGAAAATATTTGTGAGAATTTGTAGTCTAATTTGTTGTACAATAACAGCGATTTGCAGTATTCGCGCCTTTTTTATTTGTGTTATATTTTTTTTAAATTGAGTTCTACTCTCGTTGGCCAGTTCAATTCCCGAACAATTTTTTTATTAGTGCAGGTCTCTGTGGTTAATGCATGGGATTAGTATGTACTATGGAAAATGTTTGTATGCGATCTTTATTTGAGGTTCCAATGTTCCAGATTCAAATCACATTAATGACCAGAGAGTCATAATGAAATTCAGTACAATATTAATGCCCGGCTAGACCCCAGGGATTTAATGACATACTTTAGGCTAGGTTTGCTGAGCAGGTAGTGTGAAAAACATTTTAATTGGTTTATGTTTATATCTCCTTTACGAATCATAGACGAAAAAGTCATATATCACATTGACTTGAAAATATAGTTCGTTCTTAATATTTTTGTTTTTATTGTGATATGGGCCTGCGCTTGACCTCGGTCTTGCCTGATGGAAAGCAATGAATGAGGTATACGATGGAACAAGGGTGCCTAGAAGACGCCTTTTCACTCTTGGTTTGAATACTGACGAGTTATATTTAAGTTGCTGTGGATTATGTGAAGATCAATAAATGAGTTCCATTCTCAGGTGGACGGCGACACCGACACTCCTGAAGTGCAGACGGAGTTCACTCGCGTGCTGCTGGAGGAGATGGAGAAGGCAGAAGCACTGGCCACCATACAGCAGCCGCCAGAACAACTGCCAGCACGCACAGGTAACGTCCAGGTATACACGATGTCTCGTCAATAATGACGTAAGAATGTCCTTTTGCTGATGACTCAAAAAATATATTGTTTTTTTACGGTATAAAAAAACCATAATACTCCTTTTTTGGACAGGCGTGTAATAAACTAAGAAGTGAGAATTTGCACGATACGACGCACTGCTTGCTATATTAACATAAAAATCTGTGAGAATGAAAAGCCTTGTAAAATTATTTTGTAATTTTCAGTCTGAGAAGAGCCCTATATCCACAACTAGCTTCATCTTGCTGACCGACCGACTCCTTGACGATTCAAAAGTAAAATGAATGCTTATAATTTGAGTTTCCTGTTTGTATATCCAGACAATCCCAGCATGCAGCAGTTTGCATCCGCTGTGACACGTATGGGAGGTGGACTCGCTAACGGACACGCGAACGGCTTGGTACCCAACGGAAACGTACATAATGGCGGTATAGGCAACGGTTTCATTGGATTAGCTGGCAATAAGGTAAGACATTTGGAAGGGAAATGCATTTTAGTGTGATCAGGATAAATGGGTTCTGGAATTTATCGGTTAGATTGTTGGTTGAGGGATCCTTATAAAACCTAGGACGTATCGGTCGTTTTCCTTCAGAATCATGATTTTATATGAGGCATCCAATTGAATGGTCATGTAATCTATCTTCATCCTACCTCGAACATATGTAGCGTGGCTTCAAAAATGTGTTATAAACTACTATAAAGCTAGAAGCAGTTACTGGTTGACGTAGAGTTTAAAAATAAAATATAAAGCTTTTTATTTTGATCATTTATGACAAATTTATTATTTTAATGATCTATTTAATCATGACAGTTTTAAATAATTTGAGTCTGAGTGACATTATACATTATTTTATTAATATTTTCATGTTCTTGAATAGGCAAATGTAATGATCTGTTTTAATTTTAATTAATAACATCGCTTGCTGACTGTTTGATTTTTAGACTCACAATTTGTGTTGTATGTATTGTACTCATGAGTTTGGGCTAATAAATTATTATATTATCTTTAATGAGCTATAAGATATTTTCATCACTCTGAATAATTTTGTTTTAAGTTATTAAAAGAGCATAGAACTTTCCCATACGACAAGTGTCATATCATAAAGTAAAATGCCGAGAAAATGCAAAAACCAATGGAAATCCACCATATATTTACGCTTCCAAGTCTTAATCCTCATTTTGATTGCAGGTGAAACCAATACTGAACAACGTATCAAAGATCCCGACAGTGTCACAAATGACGCATGACGACGTGCGCGCCCTCTATGAGCAGAGCTCAGGGGAGATCACCATGAACACTCACATTTAGGCCCGCGCCTACGTTTATTCCTTATCAAACCAAACTCATCATGGCGCCTGAAAACAGCAACGTGCACCCCAATTACGTATAAAACTTGCAGAAGGATGATGTTTGAAAAATTCGTCTGCTGGACAACGAAAACGACGCAGTGGGTGATAATTAATTGTCAAAATGAAAGGTATTGCCACTGTTATTGTGTTACGAAATAGGCGTGTTGACAGTTTTTGAGAAAGGATTTAGTTATGTTCCTTGTAATTTATTTTCCTCAAAATATGAATAGTTCAGCGAAATATTAACACAAACTTCATTTACTACATATTTCTGGCGGAATATTATAATATTGAGTAGTTTCAATTACCTATGTAACAAAGTTTTTAATTATTAAAACAATGATATTTTAAGAAGACAAATAATCACTTGTCAATGTTTATCTTAATAGTCGTAGGTAGACGACTTCCATTCTTAATTTTTAATGTTCCTACTCAAAATATGACTGAATACTACTCATTTAGTAGATTAATAATGAACACTTCCACATTGTGCGAGAAGGACACACTACCAATTAGTGTTGTTCCTTTCAAGACCGTTCCTTTCGTACGTCCATTGGTAATGTAGTCTGACTCATAAAGTTTGTTTCTATTTACAATGTATTTTAAACAAAAAAAAGTTTTTTTTTTTCGTCTGTAATGTGTCACGTTTCGCACTCTGATTTGCGTTCAATATCACGTGACCAATGTTTTTTTTATGAAATTATTTCTCAAAAATATTAATTAGGTAGGTAATCTAAAATCATTTAAGTACAAAATTATATTGATTTTCGATATTTTTAGCTAAGAACCATTCTACAATACAACCACAATACAAAATTCTTATAGTATTTTTCTTACTGTCAACTAGCCTATAATCCCGCTGGGCTGTCGAAGTTTAATTATCTTCCTGTCAAACAAAGTAAGCTTTTTTGTGGCTTAAATATTGGACTCAAAGGATCTTAAATGCGAGCTGTTTCTGTTCAAACTTAAGCACATCCCAGCTGATTGGTCTTATTATGTAACTCACTCGCAATCGCTTTCATTTAGACAGTCGAAATAAAAAGTTATTGCGATAAATATTTCATTGATGTCGACACTAAGATCATCGCTATAGATACAGATGAGCTGTCAAAACTAAGGCGATTACGAGTGATCAATGCAATGAGGATGCCGCGTGGAGACGCGTTTCACCGAAAATTCTTTTTGGCTGGTAATAGGTACCTAAATTTTATCGTACTGTACTCCTTATTTCAATAAACTATTAAATAACGCTTATAAGTACCGAAAATACAGTCACAGCAGAAAATAATATACGGGCTAAAAAATATCTGTACTATACAATTTAAAAAAAAAGTTCTAAAGTTACAGCTAGCTAAAAATATGTTTTAGTTTTAAGTTTAGTGAAAACTAAGAAAATTAACTCCGAATAAACCGTACCAAAACTACAACTTACTAACTGCAAACAGTGCTAACTATTGGTATATAATATCAATATAATGATGGACTCTCTAAGAGCAGTGAAAGTGCCGAAAAAGATAGATTTACGAGTAGATATTAAAATTATATATCATACAAAAAACTGCGATATAATTACTTATTAAGAATTTCTATGATAAGCAAAATTTAAATCGAATTAAAATATTAACGTGACTCGACTATGTTTGATTTAGACGAATTTGTGAGATACACTTGAATATTATGGCAATCTGTAACTTATTTCGTTTAATTGTTTACTGTGGTAACACCAATAATATAAACACCGACTAAATACTGTGATTACTTGGTGATCTAAATATATAGTCAGTTTCATATTGCCATACCAAAAAATTCGTCTTATGTCGACAAATCAAATGTAGTCGTAGTCGGCACAAATATAAGGTATAAAACACGTTTACTATAATATATTTTATATCAAATATTATGTAAAAACGACGCACACACAAATATTGTAAGAAGTGCCTTAGTTTAAGACGTGTAGCTATTTTTAGAACTATTTAATATATCTTACTGTAGGACTAAAAATAATTTGAGTAGTTTTAAGTTATTTTTTTTGTTGGGTCAACCAATGAGGGTTTTCTGAAATGACGTTCAGTAGGTGGCAGCACTGAGACGTCAGGTCTACCCGGACCTGACGTCTCAGTACTGCCCCAAGTGTGAAAATTCCCATATTTTCTTTAGTCGTGACTGAATGATGAACGTCATCATATATTTTATATTCATTGTCCAAATGGAAGACCATGTAGCGGTATCTAGATCGCCACACGTGAGCTGCGCATCATACTGACGTCACGCAAATTCTGCATCGCGCAAGCAGAGTTTACCGCGCGACTAGCATATATAAAACTTCCCGACATCAATCGTCGGGCAGTTGCCCACCAGACACGACACCCGTCTGGTCGGAGGATCCTCCCTTTTCTATGGAGGTATGAGTAAACTTTACACCTTATTCCTCGTACCTCTATAACCTCTTGTTAAAGTGGCGCGTGAATTTTTATGAAAACCCTCCTTATCAAAGTCAAATAAGACAAAGATCAACATAGATATAATTGAATATAATTATGTCACGTTTAGTTTATTTAAATTGTTAGTTTTATCTCCAACCATATTTTTAAGACATTTGTCTCAAAATCAGAGGGGCATTTCCCGTATTATTAAGACCGTTCGCATTCTAATCTCAGTCTCAATCTGTCAAAATTACAATCAATTTACATACATTTTTGACAGGTTTTTGACATTGATTGTCGCTGAGATGAGATTGCAACTTGAATTTGAACGTTTTTTAAGTACGAGAATTGGCCTACAGAAAGCTCATTACTGACCTTTTTAAGGTTTCAATCGAATTGAAATTGATGTGTAATGGACATAAAGTCAAATAAAAATTCGATTCGATTGAGCCTCGAAGATATCGGAAGTGAACTCACTTATTTTAAATTTAGCGTGCATCACTCACACACGTAATAAACTAGTTTTAGTTAGTCTAAAACTTAGTTAGACTAAGTCACGTAGTTTTATCACAAAAGGGGCCAATTTAGATTTAGTCAGCTAGAAAAATATTTAGTATATAAATATTTATTGTAGATAGTTAATATTTCCACTCAAAATCTTATCATGCACTTTTATATGACGTAAATCGTACCTAATTATACTTTTAAAAAACCTCTCGAAAAGCTCGTAAATTTTGTTTTTATTGTCATATTAGTTTTGTAAATTAATTTGAGAAAAACTCTATGTATAAGCTGGGTATGGCTGTGTTAAAATGATAGACGTGTATGCATAGTAGGTATTATATTTATTAAAGACACAACATAATTTTGGTAATTTGCCCCTTACAGAAAAAAATGTGCGCACAATATTTCTTGGTTTAATTTACTAAGGTAAGTACAGTAAGCTGCGAAAATATGTTTCGAAACATAATGAAGTACTTAGAGGTTCCTTTTATTATAAGTAGCCTATTTTGGCACTTTTTGATTTTGCTACGTGCATTCTTGCTTTTGTTGCGGACTTTTTTGAAGTACCCATAATTTGTAAGTGCCTAACTATTAACGTATAATTTTAATTTAAGTAAGTGTCGTATTATTTCTGGGGCTTAGCAAAAAAGTGTCGAAGTAATTTCTTTTGCGAAGCTCTAGATATGCTAGACGGCCCTGACAGTACGGTGTAAAATGAACTAGATTTTTGTTATCAAATTCAATAATCACTTGATTTTTCTTACGATTTTAACATTTACTTTTATCAAAATATACACGTGTAAAAAGATTAGTCTGTGATCTTTTCAACTCTTAATGATCTTAATGAAACACCGTGTCAGATCAATTAGCCAGACAGTCTCTAAAATTTAAAAGTCGTTCAAAAAGAATACCTGCTGATAAATTGCAGATCTTTGTCAAGGCCAAGGTAAGGTCACAAAAGTGGCTTCATTTAACACCATACCGTCAACGCAACCTAGAATATTAATTATTATACCAAAAGAAAATTAATATTAATTTATAACATATCGTTAATTTATTTAATTAACTGAACACATATGTGTTATTAGAGGTATTATTTACCATCAAGAAATACATGAGCACTTTTATACAATTGTGTTTTATTTCGTCAGAAACATAAAAATAAATAAATAACGCTGCCCGACTGGAGCTGGGTATCCCAGTACCTCACGCTATAAAGTACTTTGCTGATGACTACAAAATTATCGAATTTGCATGCGCGCCAAAGTACTGACCACCTTTACCTTACCGAGAGCCGCAACCGCATTGCATCTTACGTCTAAGCCGCGCTTAATATGCAGGAATACAAAGCATGTTAAAATTAATGGAAGTATAGGATCGGTAATTAATGAGACGCGATAGATAGATAGAAAGAACATAGGTACTTTCTTGTAAAGTGTTAATTTGATAAAGCATTAATTTCTTTGACTGTACACCTAAGTTGTAACACAGCTCTTATTATCACAAGATTCCTTATAAACTTACCTATCTACTGAGGCTACTACTTATAAATACTAACTGTGTCTATTCCCGATTAAAAACATTTTAGTGCAAATGGGAAAAAAAGATCTCTTTTTAATTAAAAAAACTTTTTTATGTACATGTTAGTTTACTCGAAAAGTACTGAAACGATTCCCAAGTTTTAAAAAGAAACCTCAGGCTGGTCTATTCTCGCTGGTGGCGATCCCTTGGCCAGTCCAGGCCATGGTACGGAGCGAGAGGGCATGGGAAGCCGTCACCTCCTTCTGCGAAGCAGTAATGCTAGCAAAGGAGGAGGCGGAACGCGTGAGGGAGAGGCAAAATTCGCGCCCTCACGCCCATAGCCGCAGAAGGCGACGCCTTGGGCGTCGGGAATCCCAGGCCGATTCCCGGCCACTGTAGGCGCAGGCTTCCGGACGGCGAGCAATGGGCAGCTCCCCGTCCGATAAGGACCAGGCCCGGGTCGACAGCGCATTGTTTTCCACGTGCGCCTCAAAAAGATGTCAGCATCAAATGACGGGATCCGTTAGGGCCGATGCCTGCCAGCGTTGCGGAAAAGTTCGAAAGGATTACCGTGGCCCCTGGCACAGGCAACTGAAGGAACACGGGTGGGTTTTAGTCGGTATGAGTCAGACACGCCCTTTAACTTAATTAAATAGGCACTTTTGAATGACTAGGTCTCGGTCTAGGGTACCTACGCACAAAAAAAAATATATAAATTATGGCTACATAGGCCACTTAATTCAGATTATAAAGGGTTGTACTTGCGATTTTTACGTTAAATTACTATTTGAGCACAATTTTGATGTTCACTAGTAGGTACTTACTGTTAATAAATATCCTTTATGTGACTAAGTTATCGGTAAGTAAGGTCTACTAACGTATCGTATTACCCAGTTATTGAGTTGTGGAGGTGATATAGGCAGTCGCTTCATGTAAAATACTGGTATTCAGCTGCATCTGGTTAGACTGGAAGCTGACCCCAACGTAATTGGGAAAAGGCTAGGCAGATCTATGTGACTCTAAGTAAATATGAAACACTATAATTATCATTTATTTAAACTGTTTTGGTGACGCATCGTCGCAAACAATTTAATTTAAACGAAATACCTACCTAGGTACTTAGTTGTGTCAGTGTTTAAGTTACATATTAATATTAAGTAGTCATTTTAAAGTACTGTAGATATCAACACTCTTGTTTTTCCTAAAAGAAATGGCAGACCCCAATTATACAGCAACTCGAAGTTTACCACTTCTTACGATAAACGGCGGTGGATCGAATTAGAAGTCGCTATGGTTCGTTCACAGCGAAAGGACAAGACTGCTTTAGATTCCGAATTTCTAAAATTCATTCTGGATTTCTAGACTAGGTATATCAGGAACTGAGTGAGTGAGTTTTACTTTAATACTGATCCACGAATATTAGACCGAACGTGAACGTACCTATACTCCATAGGTTTAAGTATAGTTAAAAAAGTGTAAACAAAAAAAACCACGTGACTCATAGATGCTAAACCTTTTATTTCAAATGTTAAAATCATATTATATAGAGTCACACATTAATAGGCTCTATTCTGAATCGGAACCTGATGAACTATCTGTCACGTTAAAGCGTTCAGTGGTATCATCAATTATTTTGTCTAAACACTCTCTGTTCTTCGTTTATTACATGACCCTCGCCATTTTTCCAATTCTTAGCAGTCACATTAGCTAAAGCCTCTGGCAAAAGAATTTTTGGGTCAGCCATTTTAAAAGTTTTATTTTAGCAACGTTATCTAAATCGTTGTATTTTCTAAAAGGTTTGGGGAACCTGTCGTTTTGGGCTCTTTACAATAGACAGATTACAAAATATTATATCATTATAACAAATCTAACTAAAAAATTGTGTTCAAGCAGCTACATCTACGAAGAGTAGTTTAAGAATAAATGATAAAATATAACATACTATAATAAAAGAGGAAACTATCCTGTGATCGAAAATAAATTTAATTTTGTTATAACGTATTTTTAAACAAGAAAGTGTCAACTATAAAAAAACCCTTTTTACGATTTGTTTACCTTTTTTTAACTACCTAAACCTTTAGAGTATAATGTTGGACATGAACTTCGTTCGACATTATAATACGTTGTGTATTTCCACATAATAAGCTTACACTACAAATCTCTAAATACATTTTACCGCTAAACGTAATTAGAATATCATTGTTTCCGTAAATTTTTTGAATGGATTCAGGTCTGGCAAAATTAGTGGAAGTTTAGGATTTGTAATTAATGAGACACGATAGATAGAAAATAAGAACATACTTTATTTTAAAGTGTAGTGTTAATTTGATAAATCATTCATTTCCTTGACTGTACACCTAAATTGTAACACCGCTCTTATGATAATTCTATTACCGTCACTATAGAAGAGAAAAAGAGGCAAAGTGAAAAATAAAAAGAGCCAGAACAAAGAATATTATAGGCCAACTGAAGAAAATGGCACGGGCAGAGACCTACGAGTATATGTAGCTAAAAGAATTAGCTTTGAATAGACCGGAGACACTTTTTTTTAAGGTTTACGAGGTATGTACGTACGGTTACGATTCATATTCGAATGCGTTTCATTCAATGTTATACGAATGAATATAGAGAGTTGAGGGCTCTGTCTACGTTGTTCTCTATTCTGGACAAACCCACTACTTCTTCTTAACTTTTTTTTTTGGTTTGGGTTATCATCAAATAACTTCTCCCGCTCTGGGCGAAGCGGGAGGGCGTGTCAGACTCTTACTGACTAAAACCCACTCGTGTTCCTTCAGTTGGCTGTGCCAGGGGCCACGGTAACCCTTTCGGACTTTCCCGCAACCCTGGCAGGCATCGGCCCTAGCAAACCCCGTCATTGTTGCTAATATCTCTTTGAGGCGCGCGTAGACACATCGCGCCGTCGACCCGGGCCTGATCCTTACCGGACGGCGAGCTACCCATTGCTCGCCGTCCGCAAGGCCGCACCTACGTTGATCGGTAATCGGCCAGGAATTCCCGATGCCCTGGGCGTCTCCTGCGGCGAATAGGGGCGTGAGGGCGCGAATTTTGCCTCTCCCTCACGCGTTCGTCTCCTCCTTCGCGAGCATTACTGCTTCGCAGAAGGAGGTGACGGCTTCCCATGCCCTCTCGCTCCGTACTATAGCCTGGACCAGGGCCGAAATCGAGAGATGGCCACCGCCAATCGCCTCCACGAGGACACAGCGGTGCTCCGCTCAAGCAGAACAGACCTCCACCGTAAACTCATAATTGCCTAAGATTTGTTTTAATCAATCAAAGTATGTATCATTGTTATATAAGCACTTTCAATATTTTATCGGCAGTACATTGATTCCTCTGCTGAAAAAATTGTGGGAGCGAGAATTAATAAAATATTTGAAGGCGGTTTTGACAGCTTCATCGGAACTGATTTTTTTTCTTGCAAGAAGTTGTCTGAGTTCTGGAAAATGTGGTAATCTTTTGGAGCAAGTTCCGGGGAGTATGGTGGGTGTCGAAGACGCTCCAATCGCAGCTCCTCTAATTTAGCGACCGTCTGTTGTGCAGTGTGCGGTCTAGCGTTGTCCTGAAGCAGCAGTGGGCTAGAGCAATTGACCAGTGTCCGTTGTTTAACGGCTAGGTTTTCCATTATGGTTTGCAATTGTTGACAATACAGATCTACCTTAATCGTCTGGCCAGATCTTAGGAAGCTATAGTGGATGACACCAGCACTGGTCCACCAGACACTTACCAGTAGCTTTTTTTGAGTAAAATTTCGCTTGGAGCAGGATTTGGCCGGTTCTCCTGGGTTCAACCATTGCGATGAACGTTTCCGATTATCGTACAGGATCCATTTTTCATCACAAGTAACGATACGATTCAAAATCCTCTCGTTATTGTACGACTCGTGTTTGTTGCTTGGCTTCACTCAATTCACGCGGTACCCATTTTTCGAGCTTTTTCACTTTTCTAATTTGTTTCAAGTGATTGAAATTTGTTTTATCACTCACACCGAAGCCTGCCGCTAACTCTGACGTGGTTTGCGATGGATCCGCTTCCACGATCACTTTTAATTCTTCATTGTCAACTAGGGTCTCCGGCCGTCCACGGGGTTTGTTCTGCAGGTCAAAATTTCCAGAACGAAAACGTTAAAACCAAAAACCTACCGTGTTTTAATTTACGGTAGCTTCCCCATAAACATAATTAATCCTACGAGTTGTTTCTGCAGAGCTGGTGCCACGGTGGAACTCGTATTCGTAAATAACCCGATATTTTAAGTTATGACTGTTTTGCATTAAGACAAAACAGGTATTATATGTTGGAGAAAACACAGCAATGATATGAAGAAGCAGTCCTTATGATTCTGTGAAAATACGAGAATATTCCCCTTAATCGGTAGGAATATCGAGCATACCTTCTTATTTCTGGCACCTGAGGGCGCAGTTAATACTTTACCGCCATTTTTGCTGTCAAGCGTCATTGCAGTCTTCATCATCAGCAAGCCCCTTGTTTCATTGCTGTGTTTTCTCCAACATATAATACCTGTTTTGTCTTAATGCAAAACAGTCATATTATATGTATTCGAAAACACAGCAATGATATGAAGACCTGTTTGATATCTGCTGGTGACCAGAAAAAACAAAACACAAGAATGCAATGTGAATGCAAAATTGTTAAATAAACCCACAAAATTATTATTTTTTTTATTTATTTTTTATTTCTTTGTTGAACTTTCATAAATTAAACTCAAGCTCTAATAATGGGAAACCAATTAAATGAAATTTAACTATTATTCAGTTATCTAAAGTCATTAATTCAACTGACTTTGTAAGTAAACAAAACAAAAATAAGAACTTATTCTTTTCAATAAACTCAATAATTAAGCAGTCTCACACATACTGCTAAAATAACTGCATAATAAATTAACAACTAAGGATAAAATTTCTAAGTTAATTAAAGTGATTAACATAATAACAGAACAAACAAGCCTCTGTCTTTAAATCAATGAAATCATAAAAATAATTCTTAGTTTTAACACTGAGATCACACCATGAAATCTTAGGTATAATATTACATTTAGTTAAACAGTTTTAAAGTTATTATAAAGTGAACCCACTGCAGCATCATCACTGACAGATCTATTTACTTCCTTGCAGTAATATCTTGAAAATGTTTCTACACACTTCCAATTTCCCCTCTCTAATATCTCCTGTACTGGTCTGTTGTCCAGCCATCCCCGAGAAGCTACAGCTGATCTTATACTACCTGGGGAGGCATCAATCTTAGCAAGCTTAAAAGCTGACCGCACCCAACCTGCTATCATTGTTTTGGATGCAGGCCTGACCACTCCTGTGATGGAGATAAAAAGAGATTTTATTTGACTATCATGACAGCGTCTGGCTTCCGAGATCTTAATCAACTCCTTAACGTGAGTTACTGGGCAAATTTTGGATCTTGATGCCGTATTAGTAGCCAGCCTGATTGCCTGTGCAAACCAGTGTCAGTTTTTGAGCCGAACCTTGGCCAAAACGTCAGAGTATCCTCAGACTCTGTAAACCCCTGCTCACTGAGTTCCAAGAGGGTAAGGTCATGTAGCCTTCGACCAGAAGCTAGTAAAAGGATCAATGCAGTCCGTCTGCTTAGGTCAAAAAGAGAATATGTACACGTAGATGACTTTAGCCAGTCAAACAAAATATTTACATCCCATATAGGGAGTTTAGCTGGGTGTGGTTTAGACAAAGAAACAGCCTTTAAAACCTGTTGAATAAAAAAGTTCTTTGATAGATTCTCTACTGTTGCTGCGCAATATGTTGAAATAGCTGATTTGTGTAACAGAATCGTACTATATGCAAACTTATTTTGTAAATATAGATTGGCCAAAAACCTAGCTACATCCTTGCCCTCTGGACACTTACTGTTTACACCATGTGACTTAGTCCAGTGCAACCATCTTTTCAATGGGGCACTATAGGTACTCAAGGTTGAGAGACGCCAGCTCTTTTTCAATAACTGCTGCTCGTCGCGACTCCAATCAGTTACTTGATCTTCCCACCCCCAACTTTCCAAGCTTGGAGCCTTAGTTTGTCTACTTGAGGCGGGCTCATCCTCGTCGTCCAGTCTAACAGAACCTCCCTCAGGTTCTTTATTGGCAGAGGGGGGGCTAGCGCGCGTGCCTGGAGATCCGGGAACCAGAAGCACTGGGTCCACCGTGGCGCTATCACATAGTATGTCCCTACTGCCCTGTTTAGGTGTGCCAGGACCCTGGGTATCATGCTCGGAGGTGGGAATACCCACGCTGTTTGAAACACCCATCTTTGACTGAAAGCGTCGCAGAAAAGCGCCGACCCATCTCTTGAGTCTAAAGTCACATACCTTGGGACGACAGAGGTTTCTCTTGTTGCGAAGAGATCGACTTCGGGAACACCCCACCGTCTGAATATTGCCTCCGTGGCTGGTGGTAGCAGATGCCACTCGGGTACTGATCTGCCTCTTGATAGGCAATCTGCGATGCCGTTCAGATTCCCTGGTAAGTGGAATGCTGTCATCGTTATGTTGAATCGGAAGTTCAATTCCATCAACCTGGTTGTTAGCCCCAGTAAGTTTAACGAACGAGTTCCGCCCTGATTCCGGATGTATGCCACCAGAGTCCTGTTGTCTGACTGTATTAGAATGTGGGCATTTCGTAACAGTGCCCCCTGGGACCTGATGACGGCAAAAACGGCATACATCTCCTTCATATTGGAGTGCCAGGCTTTTTGGTTTGTAGCCCATTTGCCTGAGAGGTGTTGACTGTTTAAGTTCGCTCCCCAGCCCGCATCCGCTGCGTCTGTAGTTAAGAAGTGTGTTACTTCTCTCTTGTTTAGTGGGGTTGGACTGCCCTCTATCGCATCCAACCACCACCGCAAATCCTCTCGCATTCTGGGGCACAGTGCTCTCTTCTGGCCTCTCTGAGTAAATCTTCTCAGAAAGAGCTGTGCCCTGCGACAGTAAAGCCGGCCCCAAGGGACCGCATGGTTGGCGAAATTTAGCATGCCCAACAAACTTTGAAGCTCTCTTAATGAGCAGCTGTCTCGACTCAATATGTTTGTCAGAGAGCTTTTTATACCCAGAACTTTTCGGGTGGGCAAAGCTACTGTCCGGGTCTGAGTGTCCCAGACCAGCCCTAGGTATTCCAACTTGCGTGTGGGCTCGGTTATGGACTTCTGATAATTTACATGCCAACCTAAAGATTCCAAGAGGGCCAGCGTTTCCGCAACCTGTGCCGTAAGCTTGGATTTGTCCTGACAAGCCAGGAGATAGTCGTCTAGGTATACTAAGAGGCGTACACCCCGATCCCGGAGGATTTCGGCCACCCAGTTTGAAACCGCTGCAAATGCACGGGGTGCCGAGGACAGGCCGAACGGTAGTGCTGTTAACTGAAGGATTTCTCCATCGTAAACAACCCGTAAAAACCTTCTGTGAGTCTCCGCGACACTCAGATGGAAATAAGCCTGGTGAAGATCGATCTTCACTAACCAGTCTTTTGTCTGAAGAAAGTCTACTACATCTATCTGTGATATTAGATGAAAATGCTTTGTCATTACATATGTGTTTAGAGCCTTGAGGTCGAAAATTGGGCGCAATCCCCCATCTGATTTCTTTATCAGAAACATTTTTGAGAAGAAGCCTGGGTCTAGGATTATTGGTCTTTCTAAAATGCCCATGCTTTTCAACTCCTTGACCATTTGTGTCATTTCCGGGGAAACTTTGGTAGCCAGACATTCTAAAAAAAATTTGGTCGGGTATTTTAGAGGAGGTTTCTTCCTGAAGGGCAAGCGGTAATTTGCTATTGACTTTAAAATGAACTGGTTTGCCCCTAGTTGAGCCCATTTTTCTGTGGCAAATTTCAGGCATCCCCCTCTGAAATTCCGTTGCGAGTCAATTTTCTTTGGACTTTGAGTTTGACCTCTCCACATTGGAACGACGCTGACGAAAGGGCAGAGTCTTTCGAACCATATTATTCTTAAACTTTTTTTCAGACTTCCTAGTTTTATTTTTATTGTAGCCTTTCCTGTTTTGAAATGTATGATCCCTACGCTCTGAAAACTTTTTTTCTTTTAAATAGGTTGGAGTATTCAACCAGACCTGAAACCCTCCGAGGGACTGTATTATAGGTTGCAGAGCCTCTCTACTAAATAAGTACTCTGAGCTGGGTGGGACATTTCTTAGTGTGTTTCTAAGATTTTCATTAGAAACTTCCTTTAAAATACGTTCACGCCTGACTTCAATACACTCGGAACGCTTTCCACATATAATTTGCATGGTAGTTTCCGAGTTCTTATGACATAATGATCCCGGTCCAAAAATCACTCACAGAAATTTTCTCAAACAAAGTATTTGGATTTAAGCCCTGTGGATTAGAACTAGCCCAGTCAACCATAGACTGTAATCCAGTTCTTAATATCTGCCTCTGTTCCAAAACCTTATTGGATAAGCCAGCTAAAATCAACTCAGTTGAAGCCAGATAGTCTTTGCTTTTATTAAAGTGACATAATTCATCATTGATATGAAGGCCTGTAAATCCTGGGGTCGCCAAGCAGCCCTGCAAAACCTGCTTGTACCTAATGCCTTTCCATGCCTGAGAGCCAAACTGTTGTAACTTATTTAGTTCTAAAAACCTATCCCTATCACTAGGTGGGATAATCTTCTTAACGTCAATATCGGTGTTTAGAGAACCCCAATTAAGAGACAGCGACTCGGGCTGAGTAGGCAATGTAATGAACGGTTCCGAAATACTTTCATTGTTATTATTAATAACATGATGATGATGCGAATCAACACTTTTTGTTATGGTACTAGGAATTACAATACCACTACTTTGCGGGTCTGCACTATTATAACAAACGGGATAGTGGCTTAAGTAATTCGAAATATACGACATTTGCGACATTAAGGTATCAATACGAGGATCGGTGCGAACCTGTTTCGACGTGTACTTACGGTTTCGCGCCGAGGTACGAGAACGCTTATTGGGCAGGGGTGAAGCCGTGCCCTCCTCAAACTCCGAGGATGTGGAGGAGCTGCTTTCCGATGCCCCAGAGCTAGTTGCCGATAATTGTTCTCCATCCGAAGCAACAATACCGGCTCGCTTGTGGTTCTCATTACCGCTACTTACCGGCTCCATTTATTGGTGAAATACACTGCTGTGTTTCCAAAAAGCACTAAAAACACACTCACTAACACTTTTAACACTAATTTAACTCAGTTACAGTGGTTAAAAAGCACTTCAAAATACTTTTTTCTTATTAGATAAAAGTTTTGACATCACTCGAAAGAATCACAAGAATGCAATGACGCTTGACAGCAAAAATGGCGGTAAAGTATTAACTGCGCCCTCAGGTGCCAGAAATAAGAAGGTATGCTCGATATTCCTACCGATTAAGGGGAATATTCTCGTATTTTCACAGAATCTTAAGGACTGCTTCTTCATATCATTGCTGTGTTTTCGAATACAAATACAGATATTGGAACAGAACGATGTCAAAGAAAAATGAAATGGCGCGAAAACAAATGAGTCGCTAAATTGGAAACACAAAATACACAATAGGTTGAAATAAATTTGAATTTGGAAGTCCTAACCAAACGCCAGATATTTGAGAGCAAAGTGGCCAGTTTGACAAAACACCAATTTTATATGTAAGGGCGTAAAAAAAACATGTTTATGGTGATTTAAAGCATTCAAGTAATGCTAAGTAAGCACACAATTTGTAAGTGGCACTACAAATTGGCATCCACGGGTACGTTTTCTGATTCATTTGTTTACCTACGTTTTTATCAGATACTTTTGGAACAGACAAAGTAAGTACACTTTGAGACATGTCATTAGATACCAAATACGCTATTTAATAAAAATAAATTATCGTTAACTCTATACTTTCGCTATAAGCCACCATGTTGGATTTTAGGTGACGTCATGGAGCCTATAACCCGCGGAACATAAAGCTTCAACGAGACCTGAATACGATGAGAAGTTTAGAGGTTATGAGAGAACCAGATAAACATTATATGGGGTGGCACCAGTTACAATGGATCCAGTACATGAAACAGCAGATTTCTTTTTTGACAACTGACAAAAAAAAAATGCGCTAGGAGGTCTAGAAGTGTTATTGGATGTCTGTTGTTTCTCATATATATCAATGATCTCCCAAAATGTATAGCAGAAACCGGACCTTGCGTTTTATTCGCGGACGACATCTCTATTCTCACCCAATGTCATGACAACATAAACCTAAACACTACCCTTAATGAAATTCTCAGCAAAATAACAACCTGGATGGACGAACACAACCTTGAAATCAACTTTTCAAAGACTAAACTCATAACTTTCCATCCCCACCAAAAAAATCCTCTAAATGTATTATTTTCTTTTAATAATCATATTATAGAATCAGTCAATGAATTCAACTTATTAGGCATAACCATAGACAAAAATATTAATTGGAAGTCACACATACAAAACATAAAATCAAAACTTTCAAAATTTTTATACGCTTTTCGTGAAGTCAAAAAGACCACAAATTTACAGACTGCCCTGGTTACATACTACGCCTATGCTTATGCCTGGCTTAGCTACGGCATTATAATGTGGGGATTCAGTACAGATGCACTAACACTGTTCACCGTTCAAAAGAAATGTATCCGTATACTAGTAAATATACAACAGATAGATAGCTGCAAACCCCATTTTATAGAACTAAATATTTTAACTCTGCCTTGTATATATATACTTGAAATATGCAAATTCGCGCACAAACACCAAGACTTTTACACCAAACGAGAAGACATACAAACAAGATACACACTCCGACACAAAACACGACTCAACCTACCATTATCCCGCTTAAAAATACACTCAACAAGTCCTCTGGTTATGTCAATAAAAATATACAATATGTTACCCGAATCAATAAGAAAAGAAAAAAAACTCCATCTATTTACAAATAAGTTAAAAAAGTTATTATTGAGAAAGTGTTACTACAGCGTCAACGAATATTTACATGATAAATCCTTGAGACTAGAAAATTAATGCTCGGCACCAATGTCCATGTTATTAGAATAAGTTAAATTATAGGAATCTTGTTTTTAGTGCATTATTCCTGACATGCACGGTGCACTTTGCAATAATAATTAAAATGAAATTGGACTTTTTGATAATATTAACTGTTCCTTTTCTAATTTTATTACTAATTTTAACAGACTTGTATTGTATTTTATCCATTGACATACCTACATAATATTCCCAGCGACATTTTGATGTAATATTATGACATTTTTATATTTATTGTGATTTTAATTATTTGACATGAATTTTAGTAATATTTTAATTGTTATTTAAACTAATATTAATTGACAATGATTTGCATGCTCATGTAACGGCAGAACAATGGAGAACTAACTTCCTTATCAACATTAATGCACCAATTTGTATACCCATATTTGCAATGAAATAAATTATTTAATGATTTAAGATTCTTGATAGGTCCTCTCCAAATGTCTTACTTTTGCTGTGCCCGACAGGGTCCACGATTGTTACTAAAAATGTTTACCACCTAAGACTACATTGTGGAATGCAATAAAGAATTGAGTATTGAGTATAGAATAATGTGCTGAATTCATGGTTTCAGTTTGCGCGTCGATGTACCTGCCACCCTGTAAACATTTACATAGATAGTCTATCACGATCATAACCCCCCTTTAGCTTTGCCGTAGTCGGGTGTAAAAAAGCACAAATAAATACAAATTTATTTATCATCTTTACGCCAACTACAAAAACTTTGGCCTTAAAGTCTACCATTTACAAGCGTTGCAATGGTCTCTTCATTGTGAGCTTTGGACAGATTTTGGGTAGCAAATCTGTCCAAAATTCTCAATATGTAGATTTGGCCAACTGATCAGTTGAAAGGCAACATGAAACATCTACCCACTAGCGAAAACTAGGACACTGAAACTGCATAATTATGTGTGAGCCGATTACCGGTGAATATTGGGTTGGTTTTAAATTACACCTGCTTTGAAGGGTACCTCTTGAAGGACGTAGTATGAAGGTATTGATTTGTGAAGTATCAGTAGGTACAGTACCGACACAACTTGGTACCATCGATCGATATTAACGAAAAAATGCCTAAATAATTAATACCAAACTTCAGAAGGCCGACATTGCCAGGTTAGGGCAGCCCGCCATGTGATGCTGAAAGCGTTTCCCGCCACGGCAGAAGTTTCCCGCGCTGTCAGAGGTCGATTATAAGCATTTGGCACAGTTTCCATGCCCTTGACCGACCACGAGCCCGCAGTTGGTCCGCATTGCTCGCGGCGTACGGACGTGCCAACGTTTCTATTTATAAATCCTACGGATTACGCGCCGCTTTTGAATTAAAATGGTGAGTTTTATCACTTAAGTTCGAATTAATATAATTGATGCGGCAATTCAGGGTGTTTATGTTTGTTGCTAGGTTTTTAGTTGATGTAATGGTTACCGTTGTGTAATCCGAGGTCGGTTTTCAGAGATTTCAGCTGGTTTTCAGTGAGTGTTACGTCACTATCGGCATAAGAATAGAAAGCGGTTATCACGAGATGTTTGTTTGCAGAAATAGTTTCATGGGTCACTACGTATTTAAAATAGTACCTGAAGATATAGACAAGAATATATTCTTTAACTCTTGTATATTCTATCTAGACTGATTTCATTTATTGTTTGTATTGCAGGCAAACTTTTAGTTAAGAACATGTTTGAAGTCACTCTTTAGTCATCACTACAACATGAATAATATAAGGAAAGTCTATTAATTACCTAAATATAATATTGAAAACTCATTTTGATCAGACTATCCTGAAAATAATAACCCAATCAGAGCGTGCTTTACTTTATGAATTTGTGATTGTTATCTACAAATATTAATAACCAATATTATCTATTTTTAACATGGATACAGCAATTTGATTGCTAGTAGATATAGACACTGTTGCATACTCTTAGAGCTGATAGAATTGTTAAAGATGTAGGTACCTACTGCAGTTGTTCCTAGAGCACAGCAAATGGTCAAAGGCATCTGATATTGAGCCTACATAACCGTTGAACGTCCCTGATCATTGTGTAACATTGTACTGCAGTAAAATGTGTTACATAAATAAACTTAGCCATGCGACGTTTTAAATGAAGAAAATTATACGAGAAACACGACTTCATGCGGCATCGTAATATTCTTCACTGAAAAAACATTTTCAAAAGATTTATGAGAGTGTAAATTAACTGGCTAGTTTCTGAGAAAAGTACATTGGTCTATTTATCAGAGTATTTTTCAAAGAGGTGCTGTTGTTTCAGTAATTACAAGTACTCAGTTTTTTTTTTCGTGTGGCCTGTAAGACGACTTGAAGACTACAAATCAGTTACCTAACCTACAGACTGCTAGATTAATTCCTAAATAGTTTAAACTTCTCTTCTTTCTAACGATCGCCCACTGGAAGCTGTTTGCATGAACGAGGGGCGGCTGTTATGTTCGCGACCTAAGGTACTTAATGAATGAAAATAATTGTTTTCTATTCTTTATTTTTCAATGTAATCCCGCTAAAGTGAAATACACTTTTCACATCTCGTAAAATAAAGCCTTTATGCCACTGAAAAAATATTATTTTGGTTTCTCTTCAAAATGGTTTTCTACGGCTGCCTTCATCTCATTGTCGTCCGAAAATCTTCGCCCCCGTAACTCCTTTTTTAAATTAGAAAAAAGGAAAAACTCACTGGGAGCCAGGTCCGGACTGTTGGGTGGGTGGCCAATTTTTGCTCTCAACGGTTTTCACGATTATATTTATTGTCGTTTCGAATGTATTTTTCTTATGAACTGTCGCTGGTTCATACGACATTCTAAGAGAAATACTATTGATGTGATTTTTTGACCTGTGACCTTTTTTTATTTACCAATACTTTGTAAAATGTAGATACCTACAATGTTAGATAAAATCATCTCCATACGAAACTACATTTTGGAAGGGGCGACTAGAATCAATTTTATTTTAATGTAAATGTTGACGTTCAAAAGTGCCTAATTGAAATAAATGCTTTGACTTAGACTTTGAATGACTTATTATTTTTTATGTTAACCGTTCTTTAGGATTTTTTTTGTAAATTATTTATTATTATTATTAATTACAACGGTTATAGACCAGTAACAGTAATTCATTAATTCATAACTGCGTACAGCGTTAATATTAAATAAAATAATAAATAGGTAGTTCAAAAATAAGGGCATTGATTGCGCTGCTCATACGACACAGCGGGGAATGCGCACGGGTCACCGTGCGGCACTGTGCAGTCGCGAATAGTCTGTGCCGGCGGTTACACCGGTGGCGTAGGTAATTGTCAGGGACATAAAATGTGCATAGTATGTTGTGCAATTCTGGGGAGTCTAATTACATTCCGTATTAAAATTCCCAATTATAATAAAGGGTCACGGGTCAAACAAATCACATGTGTTAGTATATTTTATTCTGCTATTGATAACTCTTCTAACAATAGGTTTTCTTTTACCTTTATTTTTTTTTATTTGGTGAATTGCATCTCACAGATTAACATAGGAAGTTGTCGGCAACTTAACCGGGCTATCCTGTGGATGCCTTAATAAATTAAGGCGTCCAGGTAGGGCATACATCTTATAAACTAAGCGACTACACGCTAAGGGTTATCTTTTACCCGTAAGCGCTTATTTTCTTTTACGGAACAACGATCACGTAGCATTGTTTACACCAAGCCCGATCTTCGCATCGGTTTAATAGCGAACCCTGTAGTAACGTATTAGGAACCCCACGTAGGCATTTACGATCTAATATTATGATTTATTACATCCCAGCTTCCCCCCCATTCATAAAGTAGGTAGGTAAGTTGAATGAACTTTGCGATACGTCGCTTGAAATGAGATATATTATAGACTAGCTTGTGCCGGCGACTTCGTCCGTGTTAATTTTTTTCTTTTAATATAAAATTTGTGTGTCCTATGTTGGAGTGGCCTTCAGGCCACTCCAAAAAACTGTGCCCTTCAGGGCACAGTTTTTTTTCCCGGAAAATTATCAATCTGATTGCAGTATCCGGTTAACCTTGTCTATAGATACTATTTAGCTTTTAGAAGCATGGTCTTACGACAAACTGTTTCCGAGATTTAGGCCTTCGAATATGTTTGAAGTGAAAACTTCTTTTGGCGCGTTGAGCACTTTTTGGGTGAACAAAAATCATGGAACTCGCGTCATCGTCACCGCACGCTTCATAGATTTTCAGTTTGTTTATGCCATAAGCCATTAAATTATTTCGTTAACAACTATCTTAAATCTCTTTGGTCTAGGCCCTCAGGTTTCTTTAACAGATCCTATATAGGATCCTCCCAAAATATAGAGTTAGGAACTGCCTTCAACGCTAAAGCGAGCTGATGACCGCTATCCACTCGTCATAGCAATTGTTTTGCACGAGTCTACTTTATATCCATACATTGTAAACATGCATATGTATGACGATATGATTGATGCAACAATTAGAGCAGAACATGATAAACTCGGTCACGAAGAAATATGGAATTATGTGCCGTAGTGCATAGGTATTACGGTGTTCCGAGGCCTATTTGATTTTACTGACAAATGTGTACACTGACTGGACAGGTCCATACGAAACTACCTTTTGGAAGGTTCGACTAGAATCAATTCTATTTAAATGTAAATGTTGACGTTCAAAAGTGCCTTTTATGTGCCTATTTGAAATAAATGCTTTGACTTTGACTTTGGTCCACTAAATCTGTGTGGTTCTTTCCTCAAAAGACCACTTCAGTTACCAATCTACATGGTCTTCACATGATCTGAACAAGATTATGTCTGAACTTTTAAAAGAGACTGTGACCTCTGGGTTTGTTTCGGCCTTTCTTCTCGGAGTAGTCAGATAGGAAACACCGACCTCACCTATATAAATAAAATATGATTGACGTGTTTGTACAAACCTAATTACAGAAATAAAATCATTTATTATTTAATTAAAACCGACAGGCGACCAATTAAACAGCACCTGTCGAGAAAACTGTGGCAATGAACGGTTGTAAAAATACTCTTAACTAAGCCGAGAGTCGTTCTTCCCGTTATTATAACTCTTTTTTTTGTACTGGACCGTACCTGGGAACCTTCTGGTTATGGAGATATTGAAGGTCAAAGTTCCATTTTTTTTTAACTTAACTTTATACAATACTCCCACTTTACCGTTGGATGCACCCACAAGCACATTGTTTTGCGTGCGTCACGTTGCGTTTTATTTTCACACCAAAAATAAGTAGTTTATCAGCATTAGTTAAAAGTTGCTTAGTTTGATGTACTGAATTTGTAGATGACGGTTTTGTGAAGGGTCTTGTATCATTGTCCCTGTATCATTTTTTTTTACAAATATGTCGCATTGTCAATTATACAGGGTTATTGGTAAAACATCATCAACCTCTTATATGTCTAAAATTTATATATATATATATAAAGAAAATATCAGCTGTTCCCTACATTTCGACGAGTTCTGCAAACATAAATGTAGGGAACAGCAAATTTATTTTTGGGATTTCATATTTGGTCCCATAGTAAAAGTTGTTCATAATGATGAGTACAATGACCCCTTAAGAGGTTGATGGTGTTTTACCAACAACCCTGTATATTATATATTCGATTTTCTGCCCGGTTGTGCCGAATCATGCAGACCCGAACATGTGTGTAGCAAACACCCCAGAGATAACAGCTTATTGCATCTTATAACATCTCAGAGATGAAACACCCATTCTCTGGAATCAAATAACTAGTTTTCGTTTATAGTTAATAAAGAGCACTTGCGCAGGTAGAGTTAAACTCACAGACGGTTCGACTTAAGATGTGAATGTGGTTTTGACTTACGAACCATGGTCCATCTCACGTTTTGTTCTGCACTCGTGAGGAACTGACAAAAGCACTACCCTGGCTAATATTATGATAATGATGGGACGACGACTTGCCACGACCGCAAACGGACAGTAAGTAAAACAAAACTCTATTATTATCAACCACAAAATTGTTGCTGGTAACTACATATATATACGCCAACAAAACTGTGGAAAACTGTGATACAGTTTTCTGCGGTTCCAAAGTGGTTTGAATGTGGTATACCCAGCGTGTGGGTTAAGCTGAAGAATTAAGAAGAGCTATTGAAAGAAGACTATTAACAGTCAAGAATGAATAATAGGCAACGTTATTGCGATTACCATTTTATCTAATAGATTAGGAAGCCCACGTAGATACAGCTGTGGCCATAACAATATACTTACAGGCAGTTATGATGATAACAATGGCATCAAAACAATAACAATTCAATCATAAGAAACGTCACGGGTCATTACAATCTAGCTCTTAATGAGTGACGAGTGTTTATCAACTCTAGAGAGCAACAACTCGACTAATATATATGAAATTTGGCAAACACTCAGATACAGTCGAGGTCAATGTTTCAATGACTTTGATCTATGGAAGAGGACTTTCATATTGTGTTTCTTTTAGGGAAATAGAAGTTCATGCAGAAGATGATTATTATCATCATCAACAAACTCTTGCCCTTGCCCCAATTTATTTTGCAACGATGCAACATGTCTCTTTCTGTCCTACTTCTCTATTAGTCGTCATCTCGGTTTTACTCCCATTTTAGCAATATCATCATTCACACAGTCCATCCTTCGTGTCTTAGGTCTTCCCTTACTTTTAGAACATACCGAACTGGATACGGAGTTATTTGGACATCCAAGCTCACTCATTACAACAAATCTCAACTGCACTGCACGTGTACAAATATAAATAGACTCGTGCTCGTAGCTAAGATAAAACGTTAGCCATACAAAACTTCGAAATAAGAAAATAGCGAAGAAATCTTACAGTTGGTTCATAAATAAACAAACCTGATGAGAGTTGTGTGTAGAAATATTTATAGCAATATCTACATAATTATGTAGATTCTTCTACAATCTTAAGCTATTTTAACCAAGTCAATGTTGTATTTGAGTCTGCATAGGAGGCGTCTACACCATTTCCATCGTGTCAGCTTTTGTCAACTTACTATTAGTAGATCTAAATAAAATCGTACACTTCCTATGTATTCTGCCAAAAACATCTTTCGTTTTCAAATCAAATTCATTCTAATAAGCATAGGTATATAAATTCAGCAGCTATGATGAAGTAGACTCAATTCTAACTGTCTACGCACTGAATATTTCATAATATTAGGTACAGTGGTTTGTCTAATACAGTTGCAAGAGAAATTCGATCCATAGCTTTTCATATCACCAATACAAACGAACAAATGTCAATACAACACGTGAAATATTCAGTAGCCAAACGTGGGTGTGAAAACACATGTTCAACATCACAGACTATTAAGACTATAAGACGCATTTCTCCAAAATAATCCAGTGAGAGAGCACCCGCAGTCGCCGCCGGTTGGCGGGAATTTGGCAGTCTATCCACAAACCTTGTTTATTTTAAGGAAAACGGAAAAGTGTCTTACGACAGAATCTTTGAAGGTCGACGGGTTTTAATGCGGAATAGATAGTAGGAAAGCATCATTCTTTTAGAAATTTGATAAACAAAATAGTTGGAGAGACAGATAAACTAGTGGTTATAGTGAATAGTGGAAATATTCTGAAGATTTGGAATGAAAGTCCAGTTGAACGAAAGACATGATTCGAAGATACGATTTGTATTTGTAGCGGTGTTCGCTTTTTGGATGGACGTGAAGAGATTTGATTTTAAGGAGAGGGATTTGAATATCAGAATTCAGGTATTGGATTTATTTTAGTTGTCATTGTTATGCCTCTTTTACCATGTTAATTAAGTCCATACTCATACATACACAAATATTATGAAGCGTTAGTAAGTATATACTTAGCCTTTCCTGCTGAACCGATTTTGATGGAATTGAAAAATGCCATAGAGTAGTTTTCATCACGGAAAACTAAATCATATTCCTATTTATTGGTTCGATCTATCCAACTTCAGTGATCGACTTTTTATTTCACAGTACCGACTTTCATATATTCATTAACTATGACGATATTGGTAGTTTTGTTTTTTATTAGGTGTTTTAAAAGTAACGGATAGGTTTTGTTTTCACCACTGACGTAATGTGTGTAGTAAATACTGAGTAAATATATATGTTAGGATGTTAGGAAGTAGTGTGAATTGTTTAATAAACAAAATGTAACGTAATATTTCCTCATGGGAAAGCCAATCAACATTATTTTATTCGAACTGTAGGCTGCAGCGTTCATCTATCAAAGGATAAACAATTCCAACATTACAATATTGAAAATAAAACATATGTATGAAGTGATGGAAAAGGTCTCTTTGCGGTCTCTAGTTCAATGCTCCTTGACACCAAAATTGAGCTGTCTTACTGCCAAGGAAAGACATTTATTTGCCTACCTACCACATTTATATTCACTGTTGTTATTTTATTCTATAACCCAAATCCCAAATTTTTGGGTATGCACTTTGTGGCTTTTCTTTTGTCATCTCTATCTCTCGTCATCTCAGTGCCTTTCTTACCATACCCACTAATCCATGGTTAACTATAATTCTGTCTACATCATAGTCATCTCATCTGCGAGTTATTCAGTGACATCATTCTATAAATTCGACCTGCCCGCTTGTTTTTCATATAGCATCAGATGCTTCTATTATTCTACCTTTTTTACATTTCTTACGAGCGTGGATTGACGTAGTAAGGTTGAATGACGATAAAGCCAATGCCAAAGATTTCAACTCTTTATTCAAGCCAATATAAGAGCATTTCAAAATAATTATAAGGACGTAAATAATTTTACCGTAACGAACTGTCATCGTTAATGACTGGCCTCTGTTCCGCTCGTTACACGCGACATTGTCTGCATGCCTGTCCCAACGCCACTACGGAACGGTCTCTGTCAATGCTAAGGTTGAAAATAGACCTGTCTTGTCAACAGACAGTGATGCTGAGAGTCGATAAGGAAGCTAACGCATTTATGTAGATAATGATGTTGTAAACGTAGTTTCAAGCCATGAGCATGATGGTTTCAGCATTGGTTCAAAAATCTTTAGGGATATGATTTTAATCGTAAGTCAAAAACAACTTTGTAAGTGGCTCTCAAATGCCCTATCATTGGACATACTACAGGATGGCAGGGACATCGACGTGGTGGCGGAACGCGTGAGGCAGAGGCAAAATTCGCGCCGTCACGCCCCTAGTCGCCGCAGGAGACGCCCTGGGCGTCGGGAAACCCAAGCCGATTCCGGGCCACCGTAGGCGCGGGCTTGCGGATGGCGAGAAATGGCTAGCACGCCATCCGCGCGTTGTGTTCCACGCGCGTCTCAAAGAGATGTCAGCAACAATGACGGGGTCCGCTAGGACCGATGCCTGCCAGAGTTGCAGGAAAGTCCGAAAGGGTTACCGTGGCCCGTGGCACAGGCAACTGAAGAAACACGGGTGGGTTTTAGTCAGTAAGAGTCTGACACGCCCTCGCGCTCCGCCCAGAGCGGGAGAAGTTATTTGATGATTTCCCAAGCTCAAAAAAAAATAGAAAAACATGTGACACGACGCGCAACCTGTTACCATAGATTCTTCAGTAAATGAATCTGAACACCCCTGCGTTGAAATGCTTGTTCGGTTATTTAAAAAAAAATGCTGTTTCGTATATTTGACCGCATATGTATTGCACTTTTTTTGCAGTATTTTAAAAACATTTTTTTTCGCTGGTGTCGAGAATCATGTGCTGAAGTCATTGTTTCAGTTTACGCGTCAATGTATCTGCCATCCTGTATAACGGTCTATATTTCTGTTTTGATTAAACTTTGAAATGCTTCCCAGCTATTTTAAATGATTCTGGGCCTTAGTTAGTAAAGTTTAGATCTCTAAAACCATTACTATCTGATATTTGTCACTTGGTCCCCCTCGCGTGAGTGATAGTTCCTGGTCAAATTATTTTTAGAGTGCCCCCCAATACTAACAATGACCTTAAAAGGATAATAGAATATCTACTGATAGCTACGTTTATGAGAAAATGTCTGAGTAGGTTGTAGGTAGGTAGATACTATTGTACAGTTTAGAGGTAATTATTTCATTATACTTTTGCTATTATCGCGTTTGCCCGCGAATCTGCAACAATCATCGTCATATTTCAGCAATGTACATGAATTACCTACCTTCCTCATGAATCACTCTTGGTGTAAACCGTATGCAAATCCGTTCGCTAGTTTTTGAGTTTATCGCGTTCAGACAAACAGTCAGACGCGGCGGGGGACTTTGTATTATAATATTTAGTTATATGTGGTAAGCCTACATACCTACGGTAAATGAAACAACAAGAGAAATTGGAAATCAGCCGAGCGATTCTGTAACCATCTCACCGTGAACACTTAGGTGAAGTGAGCGTGGAGTGAGCTGTCAGTGTCATCCCACTGATGCTAGGGATTGACCAAGCATTACATTTACAATCATAATCAAGATTTTAATAATATTTTTCATGCAAATTCTATTGATAATTTGATATTGTTTCAAAGCTAGTCGATAAGATTGTAGATTATTGGAGATTTTTTTGTAGACTATTCGATAATAGTCTAAAAAATCTACATTGAGTTTCTGTTTTCCTATTTTATTTTGAAACCCAGAAAATAGTAATGTTTAGCCACTTACTACACATACTAGCTTTGAACTAATATAAAATGGCCAACAGACTTTGGATATAAAATATGATTAAAATCTCGATTATGATTATAAATGTAACGTTGGTCAATCCCTAGCATCAGTGGGATGACACTGACAGCTCACTCCACGCAAGTCTTCACGGTGAGATTGTTACAGAATCGACCGGGAGAAATCGTCAACTTGACGTTTTGTGCATGAGTAGAGGCCTTTGCTCTTGAATCTCTTCATTGTAACGACTACAGGCTTCTTTGATCTTATGCCTATAAGCTAACATCTCCTACATAAATATACAATGTGATGAGGACGAACTTCATATAAATAACATTATCATTCCCTTCACTAAAACTTTCCAACACCCTAAAGCAGGAAATCACAGTGTTTATTCGGGCACGTCACTTCATATAATAGGTTCCGCCTAGTATCGTGGATTTGGCAGTGGATACGGATGGGATGGATTAAAATAGGTTGACATCATCGTCGACCTCACAGTGAGTCTATATGGCGTACGGTAAACTTTGTCGATTGAAATCACTAAATATCGTGGGAAAAGTTGGAAAACTTTTTAAGGGGCTGACAACAGCTAAAGCGCGGTCACTGTCGGACTGCATAGAAAAGAAAGAGAAGCGCTATGGCACAAAGCTGGTAATTTATTGCAAAATATGAAGCATTTCTCTATTTACAAAAAATCTATTGATTTGACTACAAAATGAAATCACTATCACATCAAAACAGAATGATTGCATGTATATTAGTATGGTTTATAATCGTTAAAAGAAATTTTTAGAGGTATCCTCATGACTTTTTTCTATCGTAGCAAATTTGTTGTATTATGTTTTCAACGCACTATCTAACTAGCATATGCCCTGAAGAATATCATATATTTTTCTGATTTTGTTTACTGCAGTGGATCTTAAACTTATAAGCATTATGAAACTTGCGTTTAGGTCATGTAGTCGCCTTAATGACGGCGACTCTCAGCTAACCTTGCAGTTTCTTGTGCTGATTTCAGGCTCATTCCTCGTACCTTTAATAAACATATGTCCCAATGCAGGGTGTCTTGCAGGAAGAACCTGGGCAAATGTCTCCTGCCTGGCAGCCTGGCAAATTATTGTCAGAACAGTGTTGATTAGAAGTCACCTGAAAATTTAGATGTTAGCTAAGAGGACGAGAGGAGGAGGCAATATAACGGCAGGGTTTTAATCAATATAACGGCAATAAATAAAGCTAAATCTAGTGACTGGACTGCCTCATTTTTAATAAGATTTGAGCCTCAGATCGGTGTGTAAATGCCATATCAAATCCTACTATAAATTCATTATCATCCATCATTCCTTAGTTCGCAGGACTTTCACTGAGTACAGCTATTTTACTAAATGACGTAAGACATTTTTCGTTAATACCGTGTGTAATATAACAATTTATAGGATATGTATATCTACATATCGATGTTAGATGACATTCTGATGCCAGCTCTACTTCTAGTCATCACTGTTCCGTTTAGTTTCATGTCATTTAGGTGCAACTTGATTGCGGTTGATCGACGACGATTGATGACATTATCCTCGAAAATCAACTCCTGAAGGGTCCAACGGGGTATTAAATTAGTGATGTAAAATCTAGGGCTTATGTCAAGCCGGTCTATTCTGTAATAATGTCATTATTTTTTATCCGACAATGACAAAGGCAAAAGGAAGATTTTGATTTTACTTTCTGATGACTACATTTACAGTGGATTTTTATTGCTCTTTGGGTACAAAAAAGAACAAATATTATGTAGTTCTCCCATTCTTTTGTTTTCTTGTCGAGCCAAACTAAACACAACAGTTAAGCAACCAGAGTCATAACCACTCGGAAAACTTTGTTATAACGTTAGCGTAGCGAACAAGAAAAGTTCCTAACTTTAAAGGTTGTTAAAATTTACATTGTTCAGGTTAGGTAAAGTTTACATCTACTAAAGGTCGGTTTCTGAAATGGGGAATAAAATTCAGCATCATTTCCATCGTTCAGTGCGCTTATAATAACTTTACGGTCAAAGACAAAGTTGAATAATTTATTTGACGCCATCAAAAGGCTCTTTTGAACGTCAAAATTTACAAGAAAATAGAATTGATTCTAGTTGCGCCTTCCAAAAGGTAGTTTCGTATGGAGAAGGATGAGCGACGAACTCCATAGTAACTCTTTTAAAATATTTTACAATACTTTTTATCCCTCACTTTAACTTAACTTTATTAAGGTGCCAGAGTTATGGAATACTATTAGGCAATATGACAAAAGTTTTCGTAGACCTTTATATTGCCTTTATGAACTGATCTGACAATGCCGAAATAAAAATACACTATCTAGTTTTTACAATAGAGCAAGCCATAAAATACAGTAAATAATAAGATATAGTAGATTATAAGATAGTATAGTGGGTAGCCTATCAAGTACTTATTGATCGTGTAATTTTGCATACGGTGGACGTAGTTGGCTTAGAAGAATCAATACTGCATACCTACGCTTTGAATCAAAGCATTTTAATACACATTCTAGGTTGAATAAAATTACAGTGATCCATGAAGATCTAGCAATGTACTAATAATGAGGTCTAGTACATACTTAATCCATGGGTTTTTCATAAAAAATAGCCTTTTTGAACACCACAGATTAGTGATGTGATTTATAATGATTTGACAGCTCGCAACGTCAGTAACACATTGGCCCCCTATTATTAAAATCGCGGCTATACTTTTTAATAAAACACAAAAAATGCTAAAATAATAAACGCTTATTTGTCTGCTGGCCCTAGAGAAACGAGGAAAGTGAGCAATAGTTATAGATGGCGTCCGGGGCTCACAGTGAATGCCCGACGAACTGTTCTGCGCCCAAGTGCCCATTTACTGCAAAGGTTAGCCAGAACTACACTCAATGATTCATAACAGTGAGGCCACACGAGTGTTTTCGATGCGTTAGATCGTTGCACTGCTTTGATTTCGACGCACTGAGTGCCACGCAATGCGGTGTCCCAACGCAACGCCGCTTACTACGACGTCGCAGTGCCTCTATCCTCTACGAGACATTAGACCTTCGATAGAAGTACAGTGCTAACAAAATAAAGAAAATCTGGTCTCTTACTCTATTGAAACTCCGTACTACGCTAGGCAAACACACACACACACATCAGACAACAGACAGACAGACAACACATGATATCTACCAACCCGCACTGGGCTCGCGTGGTGGATTACGGCCCACTCCCTCTCCACGAGAGGAGGCCTGTGTCCCAGCAGTGGGAACATTATAGGCTGATTGTGATTATACACTACGCTAGGCCAGCTCAAGGTTGTTAAAGTAGTACTACCGACTTGCAGTGCAGTCGATTTAACTAACAACTGCTGCAACCGCTCCAGCGGGTTTCGCACCGCATCATCCCTCCCCGTTTCGTCACAACGCACTGTGTGGCATCTCCGCGTAATAGCTGTACCCTATGTTACCTTTATATTACCATCTTCTAATGCAGGACTGTGAGCTGGATCTTAAAACAATAGAAATAAGCATCTCAATCTCAGTACGTATTTTTTCTGTTCCTTCTTACATACGTACATGCATCACGCCTTCTTCCAATGGGGGTAGGCAGAAACTCCAGAACGTACCAACCTAACTAACCACCTGCCACGATCCTTATATACTGCTGTTCCTCCTAGTCTGATTATAATCAAAAATAAAAATTATACCTACCTACATTTATAAAACTCCTGTCCTGACTCATTCACTGGTGGACTCATCAACGCCCAGCCTAGACCTTAGACCAAGAAGGCTGAAACAAGGAGGTTAACTTTTTTATTTAGACTAGGAATTAGGCCAGATTTTTGGAAATTCCCACGGGATGGGGATAGTAGAGCGGGCGAACTCGCTGGTAAAGTGTACAAGTATGTATAAACTGACAAATAAATAACGAAAACCTGGACAGAGAAAAACTGAACATAAGAAGTCCTCGAGGTACAACCGTACCTATTTACGACTAACGGACAGACAGACGAAGAAAGGCTACGTTTTCATAAATGTGAAGAAACATACATAAAATTTGGTTTTTCTCAAGGCAAAAATTACAGCCTTTTGTAGTAAAAGTCTTTCTTCATCCATGTTCATACATCTACATAGTTGTGAGAACTACACCTGACCGTTTTGAAGGACAGGAGCAATAATATTTATCAGCGTGTGGCGTAATGTCCTTTCCTTCTGTAATTGTTTAGTATCGTCAATCGATGGTACAAAGAATTACTGTGTTATACATTAGTAGCTTCTCTTCAAATAAGCAGTAGGTAAGGTTTTTAGGATGGTAAATTAAGTACCTACTAGCTTTCTTAACAGTTTTGTAGCCTAGCTATACAATAGACCGTCATACGATAATTTAAACAAAAATACATTAAGTACCTCAAAATTATTGAGAAAATCGACGACTTTTAGTGATTGCCTTTATCAAACACCCTCATCAGACAACGCCGACAACATAACATGGGTCCCACCACCACGCTTGGTGAACTTATCGAAGGAAAACTTGATCGCAGTATGTCTTTGTCACAAGAGATTATTCCATTTTTCTCTTGATATAAATCCCTATCTACTCTCGCAGGCCCCTATCGACACCTCGAAGAAGCCCATCGTGTGGGTGCTGGGAGGCCCAGGATCGGGCAAGGGTACCCAGTGTGAAAAGATCATCGCCAAGTACGGGTTCACACATCTGTCCACCGGGGACCTGCTAAGAGCCGAGGTGAAGAGTGGCTCTGAAAGGGCGAAGGCCCTTACTACTATTATGGAACAAGGTGAGCTCAAATGATTCTGGTATTTTGTTTTAACGCGTTTGGTTTGGCAACTACTAGTAACTGATAGCGAATTTGTGAATCAGTCACCGGTTATCGTTAAAGACTAAGTAGGTATTTATTTACATGATACTTAATTTAAAAAAAAAACCAAAGCATTTATTTCAAATAAACCAATTACAGGCACTTTTGAATTGTCAAGGGGTCGGTCAGTCAGAAAGATGAAGCTAGTTGCCCATTCCAAAGCGTAGTAGGTACCTATGGAGAAGAACGGGCAAGAAACTCCACGGACACTCTTATAAATTATATTGTTACATAAATATTAGTTACATCATTAATCTTGAATATAGGTATAATTATAAGTGAGAACGATGTAAATAAGACGTACACATTGAGTGTCCAGTGTACAGCAAATATAAATTCAAACAAAATAATCCATAATAAAATAATTAAAATAAGCCGTGGTGGCTAAGAGATGACCAGTCCCAACTGACAGCGCCCGTTCACGAACATGACGCATGGATCAGCAACAAGTCAACTAAAAGAATAAATATCAAATGTACTTAATCATTTGTTGAAACAAGTTCAGTACTTACTTACGTTATAGTCTTCGTTAGGGCGCATTAAACAATCTTCTTATAATACAGGATGAAATTCAAATCTTGCGCCAACTCGAAATAGGAGCTTCAGTAACTGTTACTTATTCATTGTAAATTGTCATTTGACATAAAAGAAAATATTTTAAAAAAATCATCGAATGTAATTGTAAAAAGCGTTAAGCGTTTCTATAAAAGCGTGTTACATTTTTACAGAAAGTGAGAAAAAAAAGAGCGTGTAACACGCTTTTATTTGAAAACGAAATTATAATTCCAATCGGAATAAAATTATTTTTAACTTTTTAGTTAACTAATAAAAAGTTGTTTTTAAAAACATTTTTTTTTCTTTTTACTTAAGATTTTTAGAAGGTTTACCTTTCCTTGTATCAACATAATTATGCTATTAAAATCAACCCGCCCCTGCTTCGTACGGATTTTGCAACTTGATACAACATTGAGAAATCTTTATTAATGTAAGTTAACGAAACGAAAACCGCATCGAAATCCGTCACACAGACAAACACGAAAACGGACTTTAATTTGTGGTATGTGTAAGGAGTCATCACCACTTATTAATAGTTTTGTTTAATTTTCAGGTGGCCTGGTACCCAATGATGTCGTCCTGGAGCTGCTGAAAGAAGCCATCGTGTCCAAGGCAGCTGAATCCAAAGGCTTCCTTGTGGACGGCTACCCTCGCGAGAAGTCACAGGGCATCGCCTTCGAACAGGCCATCGCACCTGTATCTGTTAGTATCTGTAAAGGGGCGTCTAAACGGGCTATATTTTACGACAATTTGTGGCTGCAATTATTGGCAAACCTTGCCCAGCCATCAAAAAAACATGTTAGTGCATTTTATGGCTGAGCAATCAATTGCAGGCAACATGTTGCAATATGGCTGCAATAGTATGGCCTTTGATTCAGAACCCTTTAATGAGCCGTCTACACATAAAAACATTTTGACATACCAAAAAATAAGTGGCTATAATGCCGGGCCATCCTTAAAATATTGCATAGTGTGGCTGGTATTGCTAGCAATGTTGCCGGCCACAGTATTGCAGCCACAAATTGTCGTAAAATATAGCCCGTTTAGACGCCCCTTAACTTGGTGACAGTTACTTTATTGTTCGAATTTCAGAGCGCTACTACTATACATAAAAAGTAGAGATGTGCTATACTTGGTACACCTAGTACCAGTATCGAAAAATACTTAGTCAAAATACTTGTTCCTAGTACGTATGAAGTATTTACTCAGATTCAGATGGACTCGCGTGATGGGACGTATCGTGTGGCCCTTCCTGCCGTACCTAAGTACCTATATCGTATCGGAAAAATATTCAATGGGTATTTCAAGCAAAAAATGTTTGAGGTTTGACTTTGTAGGTAGGTATAGCGTTATTAAGATCATAAATGGTATAAATAGGCCAGTCATTTAAGACATCGTAAGTCGCAAAAAATTGGATTGCATTGTCTGTTTGGGACTTTGTTAGGATAGATACTAGTGTAAAACCAAGATTGCAGCTTCGAAAGGCCTCTGCTAAATCGTAGAACCTCGACATTTTCGGACTTCTTTCAGTTTTTGACTTATAACTTCTTAAAGGTTGCTCCTACGTATACGTCACCTTATACCTTTTTAAAGTATACAAAAATTTCCAATATTTGAGCGCCATAGCTCTGTATCTCCAATAAAACCTGAGATACCGCACTTCAAACATTTCCAACCGAGCAGGATATCGGTTAAAATACTCATTCTGCGAAGAAAGACATGGGAGATGAAGGGCGCATCACTATAACTATCAACTTTGAACTGTCAGCCTTGGTGGCAAACTGGGTTTTACACTGTTGGTATATATCCTAACAACAATGCAACTATTTGCAACAGTAAAAATTTTTGCGATGCGATTTCTGTGCGCTTTTCGGTTTTATTCGGCACCTGATATGAAAAATCAGGGGCGTAGCTATTGCCATATCAGCCGTATCGATGAGACAGGGTCATTAAGCTACGGTGCCCCCAAGTGTGTAAGCAAAAATTCGTAAAATCCAAAAACTAATTTTCCCGTATTGAATGAATACCTAATGAAAATATAAATATTAACGAAATTTGATTCAAGCTACAGGCACAGTCCAACTCTCAAGCTGTTCAACTCAAAATCGCACAGAAATTCTAACCTACGAGCCAGGATTCTCCAATTTTCTAGCTGGCTTCGCTCACTGTTGCATTGTCGTGGTAAAATGACAATGACATCTTAACCAATCCCAGGCCAAAATGCTTTTACTTCCGAGGTAGCTTTGCTCGCTCTTCAATGAAGACTTAACGTATTTGAGTCAGTTTTCTAGCTGCATACAAACCCCTTTTACTTCTAGCTACGCCACTAATGAAAATGTATTATTATATTCTAGTCCAACATCATCCCTCACTTAAAATGAAAACTGATCTTCAACTTTTCTCACAATCCAGGCTATTCTCTATTTCGAAGCTTCGGCAGATACACTGACCAAGAGGTTACTAGGACGCGCGGAGAGCTCAGGCCGTGCTGATGACAACGTAGAGACCATCAAGCTTCGTCTGAAGACCTTCCTTGACAACAACCAGCAGGTTCTGGACCAGTACCCCTCAAAAATCAGCAGAGTAAGTTAGAAGTTTGGCAATATACTGTCGAAGGAGTAAAATTATTTTCTTTCTATAACTACGACTTGCTCCTTAGATTCATCCCCGACTAAAGCTGAAACCCTTTTCCATAGTATTTTGCCTAAATGTAGTCGCTTATATAGCTTCGCACATGTAACGCCTAGTGATGGACCTAGTTCATGTTTTTAACACAAGATTACGTCTAAAAACATTGGTGATTACTGGGGCATCTCCATTAAACTTCTATGTAATATAATAGACATCATAAGTTGTTACTCAAGCAGTTTCTAAAACGTATTTGTTGGTATATATTGGCGTGGCTAGCTGACATTTGACAAATAATTTAATTTAATGTTCTTTATATCACAATGCTCATTACTTTGCAGACCTATTATCGTATAGGATCAAGTTTTTCTAATTGTACAGAGAGATATGCTGCTGGGCAGTTTGTTATACTTCTTCTTCTTCCCAGCTAAAGCACTAGGAAGTGGTGAAGGCCGGATGTTTTAGGGGACTGTATTATGTAATTTTGACATTCGAAAAGTGCTGATTCTCAGCCTAATTAGAATTAATTACTTTTGATATTGGTTTTGACTTCACATAAAGTGGATGCCCGTCCTTTTATGTCTCTTGCATTCATTTTCATGATCACTATAAATGCCACTAAAAAGTACTGAGTATGAAATATCTGAACAACATAAATAAGAAACCGTTAACAAAAAATATATCGAGAAGAACAGATCTACATCCGCCTTGGAGGTTCCCTAGCTATTTTCCAAAGGACCTTCTATCTTCGGATTACTTTCTGGGAAGCCCCGGCAACTTAATTGTATCTAGATTTAAGATAATAAACACATTTTTTTTTTTTTTTTTTTTTTCTATTGGAACCGTGCTAGTGGTATTTGCCGATATAAGAAGACTTGAAAAAGTAAAAATACGAGTATGATCTTGATGGTTATTTTTGTTAATTGCAGATAAACGCCGAAACTTCCGTAGACGCCATCTTTAGCGAGGTACAGAAGGTCCTGGACCCGATAATGGCAGCCGCAGCCGCCAACTAAATGCACAACTCAACTTTTATACGCTCTGTACATACGCCTATAGCCTACATTAATTATAAAGATCGTTGATTAAATAATGTTTTTATTTTATTTGTTTTTCATTATTGAAATCCAAATTCACCTTACTAAGCGCGTTGCTACCCATTTGTCTGTCTGTCTCATTTTATCAAACCCTGGCGATCCGCCCCTACTTTTCTCGGTTTTTACGACTTGAGAAACCATTAAGATTTCTTTATCACATGTAAGTTTAATATTAAAGTATTATTATACACATCTACCTTCCAGAAGAAATTTTGTAAAAGGTAGTAAAAACCACATCAAAATCCGTTGTGGAGCTTAGACGAACAACGCAATCAGACAGACAGACACGAAAAGCGACTTTAATTTATAATTTAAGTAATAGATGATAACTCATACAACATGCAACAACAAAAACAACATACAACTCAAAAATCCCATTCCCGACTCCACGTCACACGCCAGTGTGACGAAGAGTACCTACTATTTTTTTCCTCGTCGTCACACCGCTAGTTTTACAACACCTTTTGTATCACAACATTAGTTTTGTGCTTGTAATAGATAAATCCCCCATCTACTTAGTCTATCTAACGCCTCAAGTACTGTTTACTTACTTAATTTTGATTAAACTAAAATTGTAATGATGAAAAATTTAATGATTTTTTAAGATATTGGATATTTCAATTATGTATGAAACACCTAATGGACAACTCGCCTACAAGGTATTAATACTGTGTATTCTAGTCGATTTTGGCAGTCGCCGGCCGCTGCCACGCGCGGCACGTTCGCTTCGCTCGCTCGGCTCGTGCGTAGGGGTTCGCTGTTCCAACCTAACCTAACCCTTTTGCGAGTAAAGATATTATGATAGAAAAATAAATAGTCAGATGGGAACAAATAGTCCGAAAAGTGATACAAGTATTTTAAAAGATACTTAGGCACCTCACTATTATTTTTAAAAGGTGTTGTAAAACCAACGGTGTGACGAAGAGGAAAAAAAATACTCGTCGTCACACTGGTGTGACAACCTGGTGTGACGTGGAATCGGTCGCTAAAAGTTCGAAGACATGTGACATCTACCGACCCGCACAGGGCCCGCGTGGCGATTACGGCGTACTCTCTCTCACCGAGAGTAGGCCTGTGTCCCAGCAGTAGGAACTTTATTGGCGGATTATGAAGTAATAGATGATAACTCATACTCAATAATGCTTGGCAGGTTTTCACGAGTACGCTTGATGAACTTCAATATTGGTATTTGAGTATTCTCCCGCTAAGGACCTTGGCCTTGGCCTTGGCCGTCGCAGGACCGCCGAGGCAAGACCAGTTGCAGTCAATCTTTGTGTACTTCAGTATGAACGTCCGCATCTTGGTCGGAGTTGCTGTGGCCAAGACGGCCGTAAAGTGCGCGAGGTCCATAAGATTACTTTGCTTCGAAGAGCGAAGACCTCTCAGAGATTGACCAAGGAGATGTAAACGAATCTCGGACGCTGACTAAGAAAAAAAGGAAGATCTACGTTTGAGAAGAAATTGTCACTGATAACTGTCATGTAAATTTTTCACACGGAAATTGTGGTGTCCATGGTATAATAATATGCTTCGCCTATTATTATACCATGGTGGTGTCTTTCTCTGTCTACGCTTCATGTCTCTTCTGGGCTCTTGTCTTGTCTCCATATGAAAATTTGTTGTTGAAGAAAACCGTTAACAATATCAAAAAAAAATGAAAAACTAAGTCCACTTCGTAACGGCAATTTACAATTAAATGTCACCACCTAGCCTCTATCCCAGTCTACGAGCTTTCTTAGAGAAATTAAGAAAGCGAATTAAAATCCTTAACAAAAACTCACTTCGTCAGAAAGATTATAAAAATGGAACAGAAACTTTGTCCGGGGTGCGAAGAGCCCGAAATAGATAAGTTACCAGGATGCCCTTTACAATGCAGAACTGTACAATGCAAGGCTTATCAGAAAAAGGTTGGTAGAAGCACGGTAGAAGACGTAAGAGTACTACCATCATCTGACAGCCCGACTTCACCCACTGCAGGGCTACCGTCTCTTTTTGCCACAAATCACTAAATGTGTTCATTCCGGACCCAAGGCACCCCTGGCGGATACCCCTGGGGCTGCCCCGGGAACTGGAATTCGGACCCGTGGCATCCCCAGGTCCTCAAATCCGTACAACGATGTATCAGTGGTATCACGGGTACTATTTCCCAGTTCCCATGAATATACGAATCGAATAGTGAGTGGGACAGATGGACAACAGTGGCAAAATAATTTCAATCAATGTCCATTTGGTTCAAATAATTTACAGGCAAGTACTGAAGTTCTTTAAACCCACTAAAGTATTTTTTTTTCTATTAAATCTAGTCGTTTCTGGCGTAGGGGTTCGCTGTTCCAACCTAACCTACCTAACCATTTTTTTATCTTCTTTTGATAAATACGAATTGAATAAATGAGTTAATAAAAAATATCACTAGGTACATTATCAAACGATAAATACATAACTGCAATTTAGGTCACATTAGCTTAACATTAGAGATAAAAATGAAATCGTATATTAGTAGGTAGGTAAACATAGTTTTAATACCAAGTACTAGTGTTTGTTTTAGTAACAAGTACCAAGCACTGCACTAATTGACCTGGGGGTGCCACGGGTCCGAATCAATGTTCCCGTGGCACCCCCAGGGGTATCCTCCAGGGGTGTCTTAGGTCCGGCGCGAATGCGTTTAGCACCAAGCGCATTTAAAACATCGTTCTACGGGGTAATTGAGAAACACTAACAGTAGGGATGGGATGGCTTTAATTTTGACAGTTCAACAACATTCTTTGCGTTACTTACGTTGTTGAGCAGACAACTTTTCGAACATATGAAGCAAAGGATTAAAATATCCTTAAAAAATATTCAGATTGTGATTGATAATGTGCTACGCAATTAAACTACTGTTTCTACTTTTTGTTAAATGTGTTTGTGATTTGTGATGCAAGCGGACCTAAGAATATTTAATCATGTACCTAGCTAGCAGCATGGAGCGTGTTAAGGTAGATTGGATAAGAGCTCACATCGTATAAATAGAACCTGCGAATTTACGACTGACTCGACGAGAAGTTATGCTAGCCTTCTTCAAGCTGGGCGGAACTTCGATAGGCCAATGTAGTCAGTTCTTTTGACTGACCATGGCTTGTGCCTTGTGTTTCCTGACTCATTTAAAAGAACATCACATAAGAATATTTTTGTCACTTTCAAATTTAATGTAAGATAAACACTGATTAATTCATTGGAACAAGAACGACCTAATCGCTTAAAAAGGACATTTAGAAACTTTTTGTTAAACTTACTTAAATTATTCTGCAGCCAATATACGACTACGAAATTATGCCCATTGTGTGGGTAATAGGTGGGCCAGGCTCTGGCAAGCTGACCCAGTGCCACAAGATGGTCGCGGCGTATGGACTCACCTACCTGTCCCCTGGAGAAATGATACGAAAGGAGATTGCGAGTGGTTCTGACAGAGCGAGGTGCCTCAGTTCTGTTACAGGCCGAGGTAGGATTTTTACTACTATCGCTGCCTCGTTTCTGTAGCGCGTCAGGGATATTCGCAGCAGTGCGTACAGACGACTTCTTTGCGGTCATTTGTAAAAGATCCGCCGCTTCACTACTGCGTCGGATGCGGGGCAGCAACAGCAGTCTTCTGAGCGTTGTTGCTAGTAAGACTGAAGGCCGCCTTATGGGCCTACCTGCCGCCTACCTGTGCGCAGTGTATGCAGTGCAGTGTGCCGGGTGTCTCAGTGAGGTGAGTATTAAGTATTATTAGTTATTGTGTGTTTTATTCTTTTTTTGTTGCGTTGGGCCCGCTCGCAGTTTACTTAAAGCCGCACGGTTTGCAATCACAACGCAACTGCAAGAATCTGCAGCGCAACTATTCACACGTAACCACTATTTAACCACATTTTGTCTGCGATGTGGTGTGGTTGTGGTACTTGTGAACGAGCCCTCATCTAGCTACATCTTTTTTCTATAATAATATTGGGTAGCCTAGTTGTAATACTATCGATCAACGTGTTACCCAATAATTGGGTTGTAGAGGTCAGTAATCGTCAGTAAAAGTCGCTCCATATCCAATACTGGTCTTCAGCAGCATCCGGCTAGATTGGGCGTCGTAGATGATGATATTTTATTGCTACTGTAGAGTAATTCGTTAAAAATTTCCATGACTCCTCAATTCTTACGCACATTATTTACTTTGCAGGTGGGCTCGTCCCCAACGACTTAGTGCTGGCATTACTAAAGGAGGCGATTGAAAAGGCGGCTGCGAAGGGGATCCGAGGCTTCGTGATTAACGGGTTCCCTCGCGAAAAGACACAGGGTCCACAGTTTGAGCGATCTGTGGGACAATGTTCTGTAAGTGACTGACTTCGAGAGTGAACACACTTTACGACGCGGAATCGGCTAAAGCCGGTCCGAAACAGCTTTTTCAACAGAAGCAGGTTCGGATGACGTGACTCGGCACCGCGTCGAACTATCCGCTTTTATTGCATGGACATTAAGTTCTTTCTGACTGGCCCAACAGATTCTGCGTTAATAAGTAAGGATCACTCCCTAAAGCTATAGTTTTCTAGAATAGCGGTGGCTATCACACATGTATTTGACATTAAGGTGTCCAAAAATACTATTATTTGGACAGCCGTTATTATGTGACCGTTCACCGCTTTCTTAGTAAAACAAAGATTTACATGCAGTGGCAAGTATGGATGTGTTCGAAAACAATGCAACCTCAAATTCAACACACAACACCATTTGCTTTTATTAACCTAAGAAAGCGGTGCCATAAAAACATTGACTGACATTTGGCAGCTGTTTGGCATATGACGGCTAATATTTTTTCCACAGCATCATGAGCCTATATTCATTCATACGTGGTTCGTGACAGCACCGCTTTCTAAGGAAACTCAAGCCTTAGGCGGATCACACACCACACCACGTGACACGACGGGTCGCGGGAAACGGAGTCAATGTCCTCGCAATTTCCTGATACGTTCGTGGCGTTTTAGTGTGTGATCCGCTTTAGACACTACTTCCACAAATGTTTATCGTTGGACGATTCAAGAAATAAAATAATTTTTAGTCTTAAAGACTGTTAAGTAAGGATCAATTCAGTGATGAACACCGTTTTTACAGCTCATAATATACCTGGCAGCATCGGTAAAGACGTTGTTCAATAGGATGAGACAACGGCGGAAGAATCCGAAGCGTATAGACGAGACCCCAGACGCCATGAAACTCCGCCTAGAAACCTATATGAAGAACTACGAGAGCGTGGTCGAATTCTACAAGTACAGGCTTGTAAAGGTTTGAATTTTTTTAAATTTTCTTACTAGCTATAATTGAAATAATAGAAAACTTCTTAAGGCCAGTATATTCGAGCACTGGGCACGCCACAATTGCGGCCATAAGTCCCCTATTTAAGGAGTGGCTAGAGAGGCGCCACGGCGTCCTCACCTTCCGCCTGACGCAGGTCCTCACCGGACACGGTTGCTTCGGGAGGTTCCTGTTCCGGATAAGCCGGGAGGTAACGCCCGGGTGTCACCATTGTGTGGATCGCCCGGAGGACATGGTGGAAGTCTGTCCGGGGTGGGTAGAGTACCGCCGTGTCCTCGTGGAGGCGATCGGCAGTGGCGATTCCTCGCGTCCGGCCCTGGTCCAGGCCATGGTACGGAGCAGGAGGGCACGGGAAGGTGTCACTTCATTCTGAGAAGCTGTAATGCTCACGAAGGAGGGGCGGAGAGGGAGAGGCAAAATTCGCGCCCTCACGCCCCTAGTCGACGCAGGAGATACCCTGGGCGTCGGGAATCCCAGGCCTTAGGCGCGAGCTTTCGGACGGCGAGCAATGGGTAGCTCGCCGTCCGATAAAGAACAGGTCCAGGTCGACGGCGCCGTGTATACCACGCGCGCCTCAAAGAGATGACAGCACCAATGACGGGGTCCGCTAGGGCCGATGCCTGCTAGGGTTGCGGGAAAGTCCGAAAGGGTTACCATGGCTTCTGGCTGGCACAGGCAACTGAAGGAAAAGTGGTGGGTTTTAGACAGTAAGAGTCTGACTGAGAAGTTATTTGATGATTTCCCATCCCCAAAAAAAAGGGATATTCGAGCGCAGTAGGCATTTAGCTTTGCCTCCCTCCCCGCATGGCAAGTTGCGTGAACATGCAGAAATGCTGACCTCGCTTTAAATTTTGCGTCACTGTATAACATTGTAACAGTAGGTCCAGTTAACTATGTTTTACGGAATTCATGTTAATATATAAATATAGGTAAAGAAACAACATAATTTATTTTATTACAATTGTTTTTTTTTTACTGTCTCCTAATCTCCTTTTCATTCATGGCTGTTAGAGTGCTTCCGCACTAGGTACGCTAACAATACGGTTTTTGTGACTTTCTGATTAGTAAACTATTGGAGGGATTTTGATGGGAGTTTCGGTATTCTGTAACTTTCACATAGGGTATGTTTTATAAGTATAACTAATATAGTCCACTAGTACGAAGTCGCGGGCTAGTTATTTATTATTACTTAAATACTTTGGACTAATTAATTTCGGATAGAACTCATTACAATATAATACACAGGACAATCTATTCTCTATTAGAAATACTAAAATGTATAATAATAGATATAATCAATTAAAAGCAAATGCTATACAAAAAATAATCAAAAATGACAAATATTAGTCACGCGCGTGTGTAGGACTGGTTGCTGTAAATCTAGTTGAGGCAGCGAGTGTGTACTGGATGCGCTCTTATCAGGCTGCTCATTTTCCTTGTCTTGCAATGCATGGTTTCTAATTGGCATGCCACGTTCATTCCTACTGTCTTCGATTTCTGGCAGTAAGCATTTGAGGTAAAACTACCAGCTTTGGCTCCATATTTGCTAGCCAGAAATTTTCATGTGTTTCTAAGCGTTCTGCATACAAAGGCTCATTCTCACCAGCGCAGATTCCAAGAAGACATACCTGCCGTCCTGTGACTTGTAGTTGGCCCTGAATTTGGTAGTACCAAATTACCAATTGCTACAGGATCCAGTGTAATAAAAGCGGTATCGCGTTCTCTAGCGCCATCTCCACTGATGCTTGCCATTACTTCATTTTCGGAAAGATAGACCATTGCAAAAAAAAACCTACTCTAGCCGCATTCGCAGGGTTATGCCAATTACTAAGTTTTCTATGTACCCATGAATATTATAATAAAAAAAAATATTTAAAAATTTAGCCGTCCCGGGATGCCTGGCAGATGTGAAACATCGAGACCAGCTTTGCCCCGCGGTTTCAACCGCGTAATTCAATTTCCGCAGGAAGTCCGTCAGTGAGTAAGTCGGTAAGTCGGTCGGAAAGCCGATGAGTAAGTCAATCCTTAAGTCAGGAGGTAACAGATATCTATCTACATACACTATTTTGTGGGAAAGTACAACAATATGAACAACCTTGCATTATTATTATAATTTTTAGAATAGATACAGTAGGCGCGCGAGTTGAGTTGATGCAGTAGGTACATGTCTGTCACTCACGTAGTAGTACCTACCTATTGCGCCAGAGCGAGAAGCAAATACTGTCGTCGCGTCATCGTCATTCTAAATCCCGTTCCCTATCTAAAAAAATTGAGTTGTCTTTAGATCTTGGTATTGATGAACCGCCAAAGATAAGTTTTATTAGCAAAAATGATCTTGGTTATAGTTGTACTACTGTTATGTCTGTAAACTGTTATATTCAAAGCGAAATAGGTTGTTTGTTTCATACAAACGATTGCATCGATCAGCTCCTCCTCCATACATGTTATGTTCGCATAACTCCACAAAATGTAGGGAATAGCTGACATTTTTTTCGCGATTTTAGATTTTGTCCCATAGTATATATTGTTCATTGAATAATGATAATGCCCAATAAATGACCTTATATCGACTGTCAGTTATTTCAATTACACCTTACACAGTATCAACTCAGCATATCACAGTCCACTGCTGGACATAGGCCTCTCCCAGGCTGCACCACAGCACTCTGTCCTCCGCCTTCCGCATCCAGTCTGTCCCAGCCACCTTTTTAAGGCCGTCGGTCCATCTAGCTGGGGACCGTCCCCACACTACGCTTGTCGATACGCGGTCTCCACTCCTGCATAGCTATTCACAACCATTCGACAAGCTATCGTATCGAAAACGACACATCTTCAATTACTGATATGCCTTGCCCCCGACACAATATAACTGTCGGAAGAATGGCGGACGTCTTTTTGATTTAAAGTGACAAAATTTTCGGGTTTCGGATGTGTCAACAGCCTTTAGAGGACTCCTTTGATAACATTGATTGATGTTCGATTCAGTACGGAAGCGTATCGATCGGTTGTGAATAGCTATGCAGGACTCGTCTTCCCCACCGGCCATCGGTCCCTTGACAAACAATGGCCAGCCCACTGCCTCTTCAGATCGCTTACTGAAGCTATGTGAACTCCGGTTTTTTCCGGATAATTTCAATCCTTCAAAGATACTCTGAGCCCGCTCCATAGCGCGCTGAGCCACCTTACTTAAATTTAGGTATATGTGTGTAAAAGTTTGAAACTGTAAAAGTAACCGTAAAAGTTATGGTTGTATGCTTAGATAAACATAAAAGGGGAAGATACGTTACTTCACAGCACGCGGTCCTACACGCGGGAGCGGTCGGTACAAGTCCAATGGACGCACTGATATTCACTCTCATGCGGATCAACTCCTTAACAGCGCATGTCAATCATCATCTGCCTAGCCTTTTCCCAACTAGGTATGTTGGGGTCGGCTTCCAGTCTAACCGGATGCAGCTGAATACCAGTATTTTACATGGAGCGACTGCCTATCTGACCTCCACAACCCAGTTACTGGGTAATACAATACCCCTTGGTAAGACTGGTTGTCAGACTTTCGGGCTTCTGACGACCCGTAACGACTGTCAAAGATCCACGAATGACAGCCGGGACCAACGGCTTAACGTGCTTTCCGAGGCACGGAGCAGTGGTGATGAAATAATTTACACAAAGTAAAGCGCCTGTCGGGGTTCGAACCCACGACCTACAACTCGTAAGTCGCGGCCGTTACCACTGGGCCACCACTGCTCAGCACCGCATGTCGATACAGCTTGTTAATTTGTTTGACAATTATAATTTTATTTATTGTTCAGATTTTTGTGAGAGCGAGATAGATAATACAAAACAGTCGTGAGAGACACAAAGCGGGTGCATGTCGATACAGCTTGTTAATTTGTTTGACATTTATAATTTTATTTATTGTTCAGATTTTTGTGAGAGCGAGATAGATAATACAAAACAGTCGTGAGAGACACAAAGCGGGTGCATGTCGATACAGCTTGTTAATTTGTTTGACAATTACAATTTTATTTATTGTTCGGATTTTTGTGAGAGCGAGATAGAAAATACAAAACAGTCGTGAGAGACACAAAGCGGGTGCATGTCGATACAGCTTGTTAATTTGTTGGACATTTATAATTTTATTTATTGTTCACATTATTGTGAGAGCGAGATAGATAATACAAAACAGTCGTGAGAGACACACGTGGCACATCGCGCGAATCTCGTTATTGCTACCTCAATGTCATTCACAATCCTAAACATTTCGGCGGCTAACGATTGCGCTCGCAAGATTGTGTTGGGTCCTTGTCTATCGGTACTAACTGTAAGTATGCAACTGTGATTACAGATGTGTGCGTTTCGTTGCATGTAGTCGTACAACGAGCCAAGGTTCCCAGGGGATGATAAGTTCCCCTTTTAAGTTTATCTAAGGATGTTTGCTTCGGTGATTAAAAAATAGTGGCCATCGCAGGACGCCCGGCAGATGTGAAACATCGAAATTCATGGTAAGACTAAAAAAACGTGTGGTGTCGAGGGGACCCTGTCAGGAACCAAGTTCCTTACGCTTTTTCTTCAACTCGATGAATTAAATGTACGCTGCCACCAACTTGGATTTTCATTTTGACCTCACTATCGGCTTTAGCACCCTTGCCTTGAAAACCATGAAAACGACACCCACGACGAAATTTTTTTAAAAATTCGCAGCCGCCATCTTGGATTTTGGTTTTGAACTCACTTTTGGCTTCAGCACCCTCGAAAACCATTATATCACTCTCTCTTTCTATTATAATAAAAAGTAAAATATAGTATGCGCGCGCACACACACAAGGGAGTCGAGTGCGGTGGCGTAGAGCCACATGAGGGCATGAGAGAGCGTCATGCCGTTTGGTCGATTTTACTGCCAAAGTGCGCCAATAGATGTTTCACATAAAAAAATAACAAATGTAAAAAAAAATTTGGAACTGAACATTTATACCTCTGCTTCAGATCGACGCGGAAAAATCAGCGGAAGCGGTCTTCACAGATGTGATGACCCCGATGGATGAACTTATGTCAAACGTCACAGCCCTTAAAGTCGCAAGGAAAACCGAACAACCATCAATGCCAATGGGTGGTGGCAGCCCTAAGGAACCCCAGGAAACCGAAACCAATAAATAAGTTTTTACATCAAACAAAATGATTTTTAAATTATTTCTAGCATAATAGTTCCAGCCTATTATTGTCCTACTGCAGGGCTAAGGCCTCTTCTCATACATAAGGCACGAACATTGATAAACATGCTCGCTCATGACGGGTTTGCGACCTGACTTATACCGCCAATATACTTGGTACTGGCTAAGGGTGCAACCACAGGGTACACTTTTATATACTGAGAGTGCAACCAGAGGAGCAATTCTCGTTTTTTTAAGAACGTTCGCATTCTAATCTCCGTCCAAGGGCTGATTTTACCAGTCAGATATCTTTTATTCGTGGAATAAAATTGACGTATGGAAAAACTGTCAAATTCTTAATTTATTCTCAGGATGAGACTTATTTTAGGTAGGTATACCTAAGTTTGGTAGAATTCGCCCTTAATCTGACAAAAAATTCTCTGGTTTACCTACATTTTTCGCATGTTTAAGACATTGATTATATCGCTGATATGACATTGGGCCTAGATTTTGAACGATTAAAATACTAAAACCTTCTGACTGCATTCGATTGACGTCCGAGATCGATGAAATCGACCGTTCAGGCCGATCCCCGAAAAAGGCATCTGTCCCACCGCCGACGAGGAAGAGACTAGCTTTCTACTATTGTCTCCGAAACGTACAATAAAAAGAGTTTTCGCTGGCATGCGGCAGTGTGAACAGTCGGCGATAACTATAAATATACATAGATAGCCAGTTATTTTTTTACTGCTACGGGATCTACATTTACTGTACGTTTCTTGAGCGAGAAAATAGTCACTTCCTCGTCGGCGGCGGGACTGGTGCCTTAGTGCCGGATTACACGTACGCCAACCACAACACATCGCAATGAAAAAATGTGGGCAAGAAGTACCAGTGGTTACGTGTGAATAGTGTCGCTGCAGCTTCTTGCAGTAGCGTTCTGGTGACTATAAAATCAATTGATCGACGCAACGTTGTTTGCGATGTGGTTAGTGCGAAGTCTGGCTGGTGGTTGCGTTGTGGCTGCGACGAGGCCTTGATATGGTCGGTGTCGCCGACACGGTAGATTTTGACGGCAAAATGAGGTCAGTGTGAAACGTGTCGTCGTTGTACGGTTGTAGTAGGTACGTGTAGTCGTGTATGCTAACACAAGGCGGTCTAACACTTTTCAATTTAGCAGGGACGCTAGCGGCCGTGCCTTAAGTAGGCACTTGTATTCTTTGATCTGTGAGTAGCAGTGGCGAAGGGTGAAATATTGAGAGAGGTAAGCCGATTCCAGTTTGAGTTAAATACCTAATAATTACAGTTAATTGCTCCCTATGACTGACATCGGGAGTTTCGTCAATCATTACAGATATAAATTGAGCTTTATTTATCTCAAGTCTAATGTGTTCGCGTAAAACAGATGCCAAACAATGTATTAAATCATTTTGAATGTCACTAGAGAGAACAGAAAACACGGGGTTCTGAACTGAAGAACATAATTCTAAATGTGAATCCATTACTGTATCGTACTTGCTCAGATATAGCAAAGTTTCGATATAGTTACCGCGGTTATCGGAATCATCACGGCCGCGAAAAGCTAGTTCTTGTTTACCTAACAAAATGACGGTGTCAATAAACCGTTTCATTAAATTTCTATTGCGATTGACTTTCCTGTTATGGGCGTCATGCGAATTATCGAAAAATGATTCAATCCTACTAGTTCCAAACTCATGTAACGCTAAGCAACTACGTATATGCTTTTCGGTCTGAGAATGTTTCCTAGATGAATTTGTTAGATTATTAATATCGGTATAACCCCCTTTATTCCATAAACTACTACCATCTGAGAAAAGTAAACATGGCCAACAATACATTTATTTAATTTACAACTGCCAGTTAACCATTGATATTTATCATAAAGGGAAACATTAAAATGTTTGAAAAAACCATCGCGTCTTTTATAATTTATTGTCATATCTGGCCGAGCACGTCGTCCTAACTGTAATACGTGTTTTTTATTTTCAAAACTTAACCTTGAAAAGCATGTTTCCTCACAAAGCAAATAATCTGTCAAGCAGCAATCTAAAGCTATTAGACCCGCCATCCTACTGGCTACTTTGTAAATCTACTTACTCTAAATTAGTAATTTCAACTTATTACACTATCTACTTACCGCAAATACCTAATTTCAACGTACGTCTATGTAACTGCTTTCACTACACACAACAACAACACAAATAAACACAGTTCAACTAAAAAAATACACAAATCACTATTTTATACCAAGCAATAAATTCTAAAATAGCTAACTATTAAATTCAAATTTATATTCAATCAACAACGCATGCAAGCTATGGTCGTTTTAATGTAATGTAATTACGTCAAATTGTCTGTCAACATACAATGTCATCAAACATTCGTCCGATTCGATACGAAATTCAACGACGGATAACGACCCATCCCGCTCGCGCGCACATATTTCCTATATACATCTCGCTCGATTATCCGAGTAAGACGCTCAGAGTCGGCTTACTTTAGTTCTAATATGGCGGGCTGGGTAGTGACCTTCAAGTGACGTCATGACGTTCTTTTGCTAAGAGATTTTATCGGCGAATAAGCCGATCGCTCCTGTGGTTTACTTTATAGCAATATGTTGTAAAAGAGCAAATTTTGTTGATTTAATGTCCACCAGTGTAGGCGTTTTGTAATTTTTCTCTACTTTTAAAAGTACTGATTGTGCCATTGAGAGAGTGGTTGTGTTCCAAACTTCTGAAGGGAAGCCGGTGGGAATGGGCTTATAAGGAGGCTGCGGCGCTGGTGAGTAGGCTATCCCGCTGTCTTCAATAGAATAAAGCAACTTACTTATTTAATCATTCAATTTATTAACTTTAACAAAACATTCGATCTTACTCTAGTAGGAATTATAAAACCCTCTCGCGCACTGAGCGACCTCAACCGCGACCAGACCTAGTAGCAGACGTAGGTCTGAAGTCTGAACTACGTTTTGCTAATAAGAACGTAAAACGTTGGTCATTACTAGGTCGCGGTCGCGGTCGCCCAGTATGCAACAGAGCCGATTTAATATTCCAAACAACAAAATATTCGTAATATGCTTAACTTCTACGTATGCTTAAACAAATATATCTTATGACGAAGGAAACTGTGGAAATCATACAGGTATCTATATAATTCCCACAGAATAGTTTCTGCAAGATTAGGCATTCAATTTTAATAATGATATTACATTTCACTGTCGTTGCGATAAATCCAGCTTTAAAAAAAGATTTAACAGCAAATTATCACTTACTTTTAGAAATAGAGTGATTTTATGGGTTAAAAAAATCACCTCGTACCTATATTATTATGTACCTATATTGTAAATTATGTCCGATCATATTTTCTAAGCAAAATAATCAAAAACTAAACTAACTAACTTTTTCTACTGTCAGTTTCCGATGGATAAATAAAAGACGATTTACTTAATCTTAAAGTTAGATAAGAAAGGAGTTCGTTCGCATTAACCAAACAACGGTTAACTAAACAGGAAGCATTGCCTCCTCTTGCTCCTTCTCCCTCTGCCGCACCGCCACGGCCGTCTCGACCAGGAGATACAGACACTTGAACTTGTCCTGTTCACCCTCCGCCCGACGCGCCCGCGGCACCACCTGCAGTTATGGCCCCAAGTCAGTTTTGGATAGATATAATTCTGGACAAGCAAAATTTAGTTCAGTTCAAGCCCCCAATTCTGGCTAACAAAATAAAATTTTGTGAAGTCCAGCAGCTTGTCTAGATTTTAGATATTAAAAGCTCAGCAACAAAAACACAGAAAGGACTTTTGGAAAGCAATAACTGTCAGGTGATGCCGGTATTAAAACACCCCGTGCCCAAAACGTAATTATAGCTGTAGCTGCTTACTTGAATGAAAATCAAAAGGTTTAGTATAAAAGTTTATTTACACAACAAACAGAAACTCGTCTCTATGCTAAAAACAAAACAAAAACACAAGGATAACTTGATTGCAAAGGAAACTAAGTATAGTGTTTTAACACCGACGTCGCCTACAGTTAGATATGTACAAAAACATGGTAAATCGGGACTACAACATTCGCGCAGCCCAAATTAAAAACTCCAAACATATTTTATTTTTAAACAAAGAGGCAAAGAAATTCAAAATAGAATTTTTGACAAATGAACCTTTTTTTCTTCTGCAAATTTCAAGAGTAAACAGAGCTACGAGTATAAATATCAGCATATTTGAAACGATTGTCACGTATAGTATCGGATGAGAGACATGATGTCTAGGTGTGGCACCACATGTCGGTGGTGGCTACTTCGAGCTCGACGGCGACGGGCGGCGCCGGCTGCGGGGGCGGGCTCACCTGCATGCGGCGCGCGCGCAGCGGGTGCGGCAGCTGCGGCAAGTGCGCCAGCTGCGGGTGGGCCAGCGCCTGCCACCCGTCCTCACTGCTGGAAACCGGCTCGGGGCCCTGTCCCACCATCCCCTCCGTAGTCGTCACGGTCACGACCGATGCCGTGCTGCTGGGGTGCGGAAACAAATATTCGGATTGAAGAACGAAATTCCTGGATCTCGAATTCAATCATTCATGCTTAGTCTTAGTCACCATTACTTACGACTGAATGTGTATTGCTGGAGGGAAGGAGACAAGTAAAAACTTGTACTGAAGACGCTATGAGATTTTGGACGTAGGACAATTTTTAGAGAATTGATATAGTGTTGTACCAGCGTTCGACTATTGCCCGCGCTGCCCTCGAGCAGAACTGCTCTGTACTAGTCTCCTGCGGCTCGTTGATTTGTTCTACCATGTCTTTGGTCGCGGCCACCGATACGACTGATGCTCTGCTGTGGGAGGGAAAAGGAATCGTCGCAGTGACTTTCGACGTCAGTGTTTTAATTAAGTGGCTTTTTTTACTAACGCAATATTATGGACACATTACAACTGAAGTGTCTTTTTCTAATTTAAAAATTGGTATTGGACATTTTTGTTATTAGCTTGAAAGTGTAAAGCCAGAGTAAAACACGAAACTGCACTGTACTGCCCACGAAATTGTTGTGACTCGTTATTGGGTGACATTAAACACTAAATTCTTCATAGGCTTCCGAAGACGAATCCCAAAATCAAGCGAATCCGTAGGCAACTAACAATTGGAAATTCTGAGACCGATAATACAAACTTACTCCCTAGCAGCCGGATGCAGGTCGTGGTCCTCTGGTCCGTATCGGATGACGGACTGCCACACGGAAGGGTCGTATTTGACCTCCTCCTCGCTGATCGTGCTGGAGTAGCCCTCCTCGCCGTCTCCGAGCTCGTCGCCGTCGCTCCGGTAGACCAGAAGTCCGTCGCCGTAGTCGTGGGCACGGCCGTCCGGACCGTTCTGTGGGTACTACTTTCGATTACCTATAGGCTATTTTGTGGTTAAGTTCGATAGAATTCAAGCAATAGGGAATCGTGGGTTTGAGATGATTTGGCTGAAGATGTAGGTAAACCAATCTTTCAAAAAATAAGAAAAACAATGTGGTTTATAATATAGATAAACCATTTGTTTAGTGCACACAAAATGATAATAAAGTTCGTGAATTAGAAAAAAAAGGGGCCAACAAACAAAGAAAAACATTTAAAAAAATAAAGTGACACTAGAACTAAGACACATTTTAAATCACATAACGAATAAACAAAGTGCGGTGTGGGTAAGCTTGCACCAAATGGGATCATTCGTTTCCTGGTTTGCACGTCTAGCAGTATATAGCCAGGACCCTTTGCGTGGCAGTACCTATAAGGCCGCGCGCAATTTCGACGCGTTTTCGTACGAATTTACTTGCGCGAACACGTACGAACACGCAGGAACGGCCCCGATCTTCTACGTACTAAGGGAGCGCACAGACTGAGTGCGAGTGAGTCGTACGTATCTATACATACGTGTAGTTCCGACGTCCGAAAACAATGCCAACTTGTTGGGATTTCAAAATACTTTCGTGCTATAAACATTAAAAATGGGTCTAGAAAATTTTATTAATTTGTTTTATGTACATATTTGTGGGATCAGAGGAATTCCTTACGTGACACGTTCATAATATGGTGAAATTCACCAAATTAATGTATTTTTAAATATATTTAACGCACCCATTCGGTTCTACGACAGCCAAGACGCCGCCGCCGTCTCCGGTAAGATAATTTTTGTCTTGAAGATACAGATTATTCAACGCGCTCTAAAGAGGACTTCACAAACGCGATATCACCGGAACACTACCTATTTGACGGAGAAAAGCGTATTCAATGTACGCACTCAATTCGTACGACCACGATTATACGATTACGTACGATGCAAATTCGCGTCCAAAGTGCTCGCGGCCTTAAAAATAATTCTTAACAAACCTCTACAACGATTCCATCCCAGGCCGCTACGTTGACACCGTCCCCTGCAGCCACTCCTAGCCCCGAAGTGGATGCTGCAGCCAGACCGATCATGGGCCCCACTCCTGCCATAGCCCCTGGCTGCTTCCGACCCCGCCGGGATATAGTGTAGTGCAGGGGGTCGTGACCCTCGCGCCTGATCATCTCCGGGAGGATACGGCGGCGAGCGTTTATGAACCAGTTGCAGACCTGATAATGGAAACTCGTTCCTAAATGCTATAGTCAAATGGGCTTTTGTATGCAATTTACAGATCAGTATTTTTCAACATAAGATTCTGTGTGCTTCCCAATTTGGTCGATTATATCTCAGCCCTGCTTGCGCCACAAATCACCAAATGCTTTTAGCGCCTGTCCCTGTCATCTTCAAATCTATTGCCGACAAAATGCTTTGCAGTTTGGCTAATACTAATAACTTTCTTTTATAATTATGTGTAATATTTTTTGGGAAACAATAAACAACAAACGATAGACGGGAACAAAACGATGTTTAACCTTTTGACCGCCACAGTCGTGGTATACACGACAAACCAAAATGTGCCCAGCACGTCACGGTCGCGACAGCGTGACCGAATTTTATACGTAAATAAATGTCATAAAACAGCATTTTTTTGTTCATTTCCCTTGTTAATTATGTACCTTGACTCTTCGTAATTTATTTGAAGTGAACTGCTTTCGTTAGATTTCATTTTTAGTAACGTAAGATGACAAAAACGAAAACCAGTCATAAAGTTCGAAAAACATAGTGCCCTCGACGCCACAGTCACCATAACAGGACACGTAGTGATGCAGGTAGTAGTCAATATAACAGGAATATCGACCTCGACGGCAACTTACGTTATATTTAATTTACTCTGAATTCTGCACTAGTAAACAAATAAAACATTTCATACTGAACTTTTACGTTCGAGAAATCAAGAAAATTGTATAATACTGAACTATGCACTCTCTATAAGTCGAGTGTTAGTTGATTATCGATCAATTGTAACGACTGTAATGCCCATCTCTATCACACTGTTGTATTGTCTGTGCCGGGAACGCCACAGTCGTCTATGCTTGACAGTCCCATGGCGTCATACGCGGAAATTTTTTGAATAGACTAATTCGTTTACTGTTATTAAATATTATTAATAATGGATGACTATAATATGAGTAGTGAAGTGAAGTGAATATGAGTGGTGGCCGGATTAACTTCCGCCATTAAATATTTTTTTTTCAATGTAGCGGCCACGCTTAAGACCTATATTAATCGATAGCTGGAATCAATACAAACAAGTTGTGTATGAGACAAAAAGTTCTAAAGTGTCACGTTTCCGAGATATGAGCTATCAAAGTAAAAGTAAAGGTCGAGGAATGACTTTGACCTTGAAAGTAATTCCTCGACCTTTATGAACTTGGGAGGATTTTATTGATGATTTTGATGATTTTAATTCTGTAGCTAGGTACATACGTCTTCCAGCCGCGAATAATATTTTAATCAACATACAACCTAGCACTGGCCTGTAAATTGCAAAAAACCTAAGAAAATTTTAATTTCGCGGGCTACCCTAACGGTTCCACCGTAACCTTCTAGCTCTACTAAAGATCATATGATATTACTTTGAAAAAAAGTCAAAATGGCGGAAGTTAGTCCGGCCAAAAAAATCAAACCCGTTTAATAGATATTTACCCGTTGTCTGGAAACCCAGCGCCATCTATCGAGCCGTCGCGACAACTCCGATCAGTCGATAAAAACGTCACTGCGTTTGGACACCCAACGCCACCTCGCGAACCGCCGCGACAACTCTCGGCTCGGTCGCTAAAACCGTCACTTTTTGATTTGGTGATGTATAGAGTTAAGATCTATGATATTTTTTATCTGTATTCCGTGTGCTTTTTTTGAAATTATAACGAATTGAAGAAAGAATGCTCTCGTATCATTGAAAAATTCCTCAGAAGCCCCAACATATGGTCCATACGAGCCAAATTATGAAAATGTCCGTGGTGAATCCATAGATCTTCGAGTATATAAATATTCGTCGCATTAAAATACGAATATAATCAAGAAGAAGAAGTTCACCCGGCGCGGCGCCATTTTGTACCTACGAAGACACTGACGCGCTGAATACCAAGACTGAAGAGTCAAGAGGAGCAACGAGGGAGTGGCAGGTCTGAGTTTCCTATCCTTTCCCATCCTATCTTTCGGTCTGTGTTAATATTCGTGCTGTTTTCGTAGTTGTTGAGCGGCGGTGCCCGGCCTGTGACGTCATAACCCGACGCCGCCGCCGTGAGGTATACCTAATCTCGCGGGGCTGCGTGGGCGGTACGGGTCAGGCGTCCGTATCATAAAGGAAGGATTACTGTGAGTACTCTTGTGTTCTTATAGTCCCTTAAAATGAGTGAAGCTAAGATGTCGGAATTGGTTAAGAAAAGAGCAGTGATCAAAGGTCGGCTAACTATTTTGGAAAATTACATTAAAAGATTTGTTAGCCCGTTAAGTGAAGAACAGGTTTTAGAGGTACAGTTACGCATAGAGAATAGTTCTAGTTTGTTAAATAGTTACACCGAGTTACAAGATTTAATTGACGAAAACACAACCGGACCCGATCTTCCAAAACAACTGGAAGACCGAGATCGGTTTGAAGATCAGTACTATAAGGTTGTAGCTTCCGCCAAGCTATTGCTGCAGAGAGAGGTACCTGGAAATAAAAATAATGTAGTTAATAGAAGCCAAATATGTGTAAAGTTACCGGACATAAAAATACCTACCTTTGACGGCTCGTACGATAGCTGGTTAGAATTTAAGAATACATACTGTAGCATGATTCATGATCGTGAGGATATAGACTGCATACAAAAATTCCACTATTTACGATCGTCATTAACAAATAGTGCGTCGCAGGTGATTAGTGCATTGGAATTTACGGCCAGCAATTACTCTCACGCATGGGCGCTGCTCGAGAATCGTTACAACAATTTACGGTTATTGCAACAAAACCATGTCAGATCTCTTCATACGATTCCTCAGTTACATAAAGAATCGGCTTCACAGTTAAGGAAAATTATAGACACAGTGTTTAGAAACTTACGTGCGCTTGCTTCACTCGGGGAACAAACGCATGCGTGGGATACGTTAATTATTTATTTGGTTGTTTCGAAGTTAGATCCCTGTACTGAACGTGAATGGGAACAGTTTCAAGGTCAACTTTATAATGATAATAAAAAGCTGCCTTTCGTGAAGTTAGATGATTTACTTAAGTTTCTCAAGAACAGGGCGGATATGTTAGACATGATTAAGGGTAAACATAGTAAACATTCACACGAGAGCAAAAGTAGTGAACAGAGTCAAAACAAAAAACAATCTACTCACAGTTACGTCGCCACTGGAGATAAGAATAATAACTCGAAACCAACCAAACGCAGTCCGTGCGTGTGCGTGATGTGCAAAGGTAATCATTCACTTTATGCGTGTTCTAAGTTTATTAATTTACCTATTCTAGAGAGGATTAACTTAGTTAACACAACTAATATTTGTAAAAATTGTTTACGTTCAGGCCATACGGTCGACGATTGTAAATTCGGCCCGTGTAGGCTGTGTCATCGTGAAAAACATAATAGTTTGATTCATATTGATAGCGTAGAAAACGTGGTAGATGCGAGTAATACACAATCGCAATCAGTAACCACCAACGCCAATGTCTCAACCTCGTTACATACGTCAGCTGACAGTTCTGACTCGTGTACTCAGTCCGTGTTACCCACGGTTCTGCTGTCTACCGCGCTAGTGGATATCGCGGACAATAAAAACGAATTTCTTACGGCGCGCGTACTCCTTGATAACGGGAGCCAGCAGAGCTTTATCACGAAATCTTTGTGCGATAAGTTAAACGCACCTTTAATACAGTCCACTTGCCAAGTTACCGGTGTGGGTCAGTCAATCACTAAGTCTACTCACACGTGTAACATACTATTACGCTCAAAGGTTAAGCGGTATCAAACAAACTTTAATTGTGTAGTGTTGCCATGCATCACAAATAGGTTACCGGCATTTAATATAAATATTGATAACATAAATATCCCAGACAATCTTCAACTGGCTGATCCAAACTTTCATTCGCCGTCGGATATAGATATCCTCATAGGCGCGGATAAATTTTGGGAGTTATTAATTGATGGAAATATTAGGTTGAAAAGGGGACCCTATCTACAGAATACGAAACTAGGGTGGATAATGTCGGGACCGTTGTATAATAGTAATAATGGCCTGCGCATAAATCAGGTTCAGTGTAATTATACACAAAAATTAGATGAACAATTAAAGCAATTTTGGGAACTCGAAGAGATTTCCAACGTTGGAAATATCCTTAGTGCCGACGAGCAAAAATGCGAAAATATTTTCACGGAATCGACAACACGTTCTCAAGATGGTCGATTCTCGGTACGTATTCCTTTCAAAGAATCGCCTATAATTCTCGGAGAAAGTTATAATTCCGCGGAAAAACGTTTGTTGTCTCTCGAGCGAAAATTTAATCGTCTACCCGAATTTAGGGAAAAATACATTCAGTTTATGACCGAATACGAGACTCTTGGTCACATGAGTCGCATAAATACCTACGGGTCGCCTCACTATTTCTTACCGCATCACGGTGTTATGAATGAAAATAGTAGCACCACAAAATTACGCACGGTGTTTGATGCTAGCGCAGCGACCTCTACCGGTAAGTCGCTGAACGACATTCAGTTTGTTGGGCCGCCGCTTCAAAACGACATTTTCTCCATATTATTACGCTTTAGGCAGTATAAACACGTAGCATGTGCCGATGTGGAGAAAATGTATCGTCAAATCTTAATACAATCGGATCAGCGGGACTTACAATTAATTCTATGGCGTAAAAATCCATCGGACCCAATAGGCATTTATCGTCTTAACACCGTGACTTACGGCACGGCGTCAGCACCTTATCTGAGTATGAGATGCCTGAACCAACTCGCGCGTGAGTGTGATGATGAGCAGGTAGCTACCGTGATTCGGGATGACTGTTACGTTGATGACGTATTACTGGGAAATGATGATTTAAATAATTTATTGGACATGTGCGATAAAGTAACTAGTACTTTAAAATCGGCGTGTTTTCCATTACGTAAATGGACATTTAATCTGGATATTACTGCCCATGACATATCAAAAAGATTGGCGTTAGGATATCAATGTCAAAATAAAACTTTAGGTATGGGATGGTTTAATAAAAGTGATGAACTACACTTCACATCACGGGTAATTGATATTACAAACCCGTTAACTAAACGCACCATGTTATCAGTGATAGCACAGGTGTATGACCCTTTGGGATTGTTAGCGCCAGCAATAATATTAGCAAAAATTGTTATGCAAAAGTTATGGTTATGTAAAATAAATTGGGACGATCCGGTTCCTAGTGATGTAGTATTAGCTTGGGAAAAGTTTATTAGTACGTTACAATGTTTGCGGTCATTGCGCATCCCGCGTCATGTAATGAGTTCACACACACAATACATAGAACTACATATTTTTAGCGATGCGTCGCAATGTGCATATGGCGCATGCGCTTATGTGCGTACATACTCAGATAATTCGCCTGTGACAATTAAATTACTCTGTGCCAAAAGCAAGGTCGCGCCGTTAAAACCAACTAGTATACCGCGACTAGAGTTATGCGGGGCTTTGATTGGCGCACGGTTGTCTAAGAAAATTAAGAACTCTTTACGAGTGACCTTTTATAAAACTTTCTTATGGACAGATTCGACCATTGTCCTGGGGTGGCTACGCATGTCGCCACATTCTTTGAAAACTTTTGTGCAAAACAGAGTGGTAGAAATTAACGATCTTACAAGTAATGCTATATGGGCGCATGTAGGTACTAAGAATAACCCAGCGGACTTAGTCTCACGCGGGCTAACTCTCGACTCACTTAGTGACTGTAGGCTCTGGTGGAACGGCCCACTGTTCCTACAACATCCTGAGTCGATGTGGTCGCAACAAAACGTAAGTTCACAATCTGAGTATGCCGCTACTGACCTACCAGAATTAAAGTCGGAAACAAAGTCTATGGTTTGTGATGTGACACAAAATAAAAACATAGTTATTAATTTTGACAGATTTTCGTCGTACAATCGTATTCGTCGCACAGGTGCGTACGTATTGCGATTTATCCGTAATTCGCGCACACAACAACGCCACGAGCGCACTGTGGGGCCATTATCTGTGAATGAGTTGTGTGCCTCAACACAAATGTTGACGCGACTCGCACAGTGGGAATCCTTTCCTAATGAATATAGTAAATTAAAAGGAAACTTACCACTGAAAACCACAAGTGCTATTTCTAGCCTTAACATATTTTTAGATAAACATGACATAATAAGAGTAGGCGGGCGATTGTCTAATTCACGTGATTTCGAGTATGATAAAAAACACCCGACCCTATTATGTTGTAAACATAGGTTAACTTTATTATTATTTGAGCACTTTCATAAAAAACTTCTCCATGGTGGTCCTCAGCTGTTACTAGCTACTATGCATGAGAGTTGGTGGCCGTTAGGGGGGAGAAATCTGGCCAGAAGGGTAGTTCACCAGTGCGTCCGCTGTACGCGTCTGAAGGGAAAAACCGTTTCTCCAATCATGGGTAACTTACCTGTGGAACGGTTGGAACCGGGTTTTCCATTCATCCGCTGTGGAGTTGACTATGCAGGACCCATATCTGTGCTAAACCGCAAAGGTAGGGGGGCTAGACTTGAAAAGGGTTACATATGCCTCTTTGTGTGTTTTATCACCCGAGCTATCCATCTTGAACTGGTCAGTACCCTTTCTGCTCAAGAGTACATATTGGCACTTAAGAGATTTATATCCCGTCGTGGTAAACCGACTCAAATTTTCTCAGATAATGGGACAAATTTTGTCGGAGCCATGAAGGAAATTCAGTTAATGTTTAATGAGCATTCACATCAAATAATTGATGAATTTTCTAATGATAATATAGAATTCAAATTTATACCGCCTTACGCTCCTCATTTTGGGGGATTATGGGAAGCAGGGGTTAAATCGTGTAAACACCACCTGAGGCGGGTGATGGGTACCGCCAATCTAACATACGAGGAATTCAGCACGGTGTTGTCACAAATCGAAGCCGTCCTGAATTCCCGTCCAATGTGTCCTATGTCCGCAGACCCACACGATCTCCTTCCACTTAGTCCAGCACACTTCCTGATCGGCCGGCCACTCCTCTCACCAGCCTGCAAGGACCTGACAGCAGAGCCGATGAATCGCCTGACACGGTTCCAGAAGGTAGAGCACCTGAGGCAACAGTTTTGGAAGCGTTGGTCGACCGACTACATAGCAGAACTACAAACCAGAACCAAGTGGAAGACACCTAACCAAGAGTTGACGTTAAACACCCTTGTCGTCATCAAAGACGACCATTTGCCTCCTCTGAAATGGCGCATGGGGAGAATCATTAAAATGTTCACAGGGAGCGACGGTGTAAGTCGCGTGGCTGTACTTCGAACCGCGACTGGCACTGTACAGCGAGCGTGGTCAAAGATTTGTCCACTTCCGGTGCCATCGGCGACGAGTGATGGGACCAATGCAGCCAACGGAGCCGACGCAGCTGGCAGCGCAGCCAACGAGTCTTGAAACCAGAGGCTTCCAAGGCGGCCGGCATGTCTGGAAACCCAGCGCCATCTATCGAGCCGTCGCGACAACTCCGATCAGTCGATAAAAACGTCACTGCGTTTGGACACCCAACGCCACCTCGCGAACCGCCGCGACAACTCTCGGCTCGGTCGCTAAAACCGTCACTTTTTGATTTGGTGATGTATAGAGTTAAGATCTATGATATTTTTTATCTGTATTCCGTGTGCTTTTTTTGAAATTATAACGAATTGAAGAAAGAATGCTCTCGTATCATTGAAAAATTCCTCAGAAGCCCCAACACCCGTTATAAATTATTTTGTGATAAAAAATACGATTACAAAAAACCGATGGTTCATGTCATTTTATTTATTGAATTATCAAATTTAATAATAATATTGCAATCATATTTCTCATATTTACAAAAGTTTTTCCACAATATGAAACAGAATATCAGTGAATCGAAACTAACGAAAAATACGAAACTATTAGAACTAAATAGGTACCTATTATTATTTCGATATTATTAATAAATATCGGTTGCGCACCTCTAGCGCAGAGGCGAGCAAATTAAAAAAGCCGTGCCAGCTACGCCACTGTCCTCTTATGATGACAAGAATACTTTCTTGTCATCTTATAATGACAGTGGCGTAGCGTCAAGATTGAACATAGTGCTGTGATGGTATTGAATGCCGAAACTGTGACACATATCATTATGATTTCTGTCCTAAAGGACAAAGCGGGATGAAATAAAACTCCTATATTATATTTTTCCGGTATAGACTTTTTATCAAAAACATACTGTAAGTTAAAAAATAAATAGTTAGTGCTTTATCGATATAATTTCGAAATCACTACTATTTTGTAGGTATTAAAGGATGAATTCATAGCTTGGCGCCGAGGGCACGCTTTTTCTTTTTTGACGTGGCGGTCAAAAGTTTAAAATTCGTTAGCGCTAAACGCATGAAGTGATTTGTGATGCAAGCGGGCCCAAGTATATCAGCAATGTACGTACACATGAAAACCACAGGCTGCACTAGAGAACTTAACAAATTGGTGCTTTATTGGCAATAAAAAATACTTCGAAAGAGAATTTGTTTACTTTAGGCTTTCAACTTTTAATTTGCAAGGGGAGGAGGGGCATGAAGCATGATGGCTAAACAGATATTTACCAGTAGCAAATATTAAGCAATATGTGAGTTGTCCCTCTCACCTGCAACACAGTGAGGCTAGCCTCCTGGCTCAGAGCTAGTTTCTCAGCATCGCTGGGGTATGCGTTGTAGCGATGGTCATACAGCCATCTCTTCAAGATCTTAACGGAGTGTTTGGGTAGGTTCCCGCGACGCTTGCGCACCGAACCAACTATCACCGCCTGGGTGAAGGGTGAAACAGGAGAATGGAGTATTTGACGACCAGCTTAAAGTTGCAAAACTAGACACAGCTAGTATCTTGGTGACCCAGTCATAGCAGAATGTTACTAAAATGGAGGTGAGGGTGTAAAAAGACCCATCATAAAACAGAAAATTATTAATCTTTTCAAAATATCTCCACAACCTGTCGGTTCCCAACTTCCCAGGTAAGGTTCAATAAAGAAAATCAAAGGGCAGAACATGTTAGGTTCTCTTGGATAGGTCTTTTTACACTATTTTTTTTTTAAATAATCTAAACACAGATATTGCAGATGTTTCTTTATTTACAGTGGAAAATCATTCCTTCCCCCCGTTTTATACATGTACAATGTACATAATATTATCATACTATAATAAGCTGTTAGGTTTTAATTATTTTTAACTTGATCGAAGAAAGGAATCAAAATTTAAACAATCTTTGTTTTGGTAAATAGTATCATTATCCATAATGTTACCTGTGGCGGTGGCGGAGGGTGTCGCTGATGCGCCATGGCGAGATGACGGGCGTCCGTGTTCCAGTCAGTACTGTCCACTCTCTGTTGATTAAAAGGTTTACTCACTAAAGCTAGAATTCTACATCTTCTTATATATAAAAATCTATTGCTGCTCGTTAGTCTCGCTAAATCTCTCTAACGGCTCAATCGATTTGATTTTTTTTTTTTTGTTTTGTTCGCTCTAATACAAGTGATTTTTTTTATTTTTATTAAAGGCATTGCAACGTAGCTAGCATTAGCTAGTCCAAATTAAAGAACATAGGTATACGTTTTCTCCCTGACATCAAACTCGCACCATGAAGATCGTCGTAACAAAACTATTATAGGTACTACTACTATTATTATTAGAATGTTTCTCAAACTGTATGTTAGTACAGATCATCTGTCGATGATGGATCAAAATTCGTAAATTTTTATCTTCGGGCAAGAATGAGATAACAAGGTGAACTAGGAAAGTTGATGATTTGGTCAATTATTTTATTTAGACAAAGTATAAAACAGAATTCAAAAATGAAAAACATCTCAAAATCAAAAGTAATTTATTCAATTTAGGCTGAGAATCAGCACTTTTTGAACGTCAAAATCACATAAGACAGTCCCCCCAAAACGCCCACCCTTCAATAAATCTCAACTACATTGTAGGACGCTACGCTTAGTGCTACGCGGGCGCTACGCAACGCATCACTGCTACGCTGCGCCTACGGCTAACACGATGTCCACACGAGTCACCGCGCCGCGCCGCGCCCGCTGTGTGCAGAGACCTTTAGCCCTTGTACCCACGGTAGAATTCTCGTCGCAGCGATTTTTTTTCGGGCACTGTATTTCCCACGCATTGCTTAACCCCGAGAGATGAAAATCCAACATTTTTTGACCGCGCTGGGATGCACTCTGTTGTTGCATTCTCAATGCGGCGAGCATCAACACCGACAGGTGAAAATGTAGTGCGCGAAAAATGTTGCCCGTGGTGGGTGGTGCGAGGGCTTATTAAATATGAAATTTACTACTTTTATGATATACCAATGGCACTCTAAAGGGACGGACCCCTATAATTTTTTTTTTCATCTAGGTCTATATATGAGAACAAGTAGCAATTGAAAAAAAATTAAACTTAACTGCTCGATTTTTGTGATAAATTTTATACCAAATAAATTTATTTTCTAGCTGTTGTTCAATACTCTAAATCATGAATGTGAGAGTCAGTCACCGTACCTAAGGAGGAATCCAAAGTTGCAGCATGTCAAAGATGTAAAAAAAAACTTAATATACCTACATAATAATTTCATACCGTGCCAAAACCCTATGGGACCGTTTTTAGGATCATCTTCAACCCAAAAAACCCTTAGTTTCGAATTGAGCCCTGATGTGCCAACGCAACAACCATTTACATACTCGTATATCCCCCCTACCTTCTATGGAGCTGACAATATTTTTTGGGTTGAAGATGATCCCAAAAATCGTCTTCGGTTTAGGCGCGGTAGGAAATGACTTTTTATGACAACTTTGACATGTTTTAACTTTGGACATCCCTACTATTGGAGCAGCTGACGCTCAGATCATAAGCACGGGAAAACTATTTTTGGTTTGATTTTCAACAGGTATAAAATTACTATTTCAAACTAACTCCACCGCGCCCTTACTTAGGGGATCATTGTACTTATCAACTTCTAATATGAGACCAAACCAGAAATCGCGAAAAAAATCTGCTGTTTTTCGTGATTTCACGTTTGATCCTATAGTAAAACTTGGTCATAATGATGGTACAATGACTTCTCATTACTTTTTCAGTTATTTCAATAACACCTTGTGACTATACAATATAGACCTGTATTTTCAGATTCTTTGTCGTCTGTTATGCCATTCTGCAAACATCTCACTGTGAAGACTTAAAGTGTCTCTCAATCTCTAGCATCAGGATAAATTGGCAGTTTACTTCAAATTCACTTCACTTATGATCTCAGGGTGACATTTTACAGAATATGCGCCGGCTGAATAACAAGGTACTTAGATGTAATAAAAAAGATTATAGGTGGAACGATAATATGTGAATTAAATAACTGTGTGAACGATGATATGACTAGAAAAGGGGTGTCTACCGAGATGACCACTAATAGAGAAGACGTATGGACACGAAGAAAAAGACATGTTGCGTCTACCACAAATTAATTGGGATAAGATAAAGGCAGGAGAATGATGATAGATGTATGTACCTGAGGTAGTGAGGGATGGCGGGGGTGCGTCATAGCGGGATGGCGACCCTCAGCATCCCAGTCGGTGCCGCTCTCGTTATCCTCCGTCGATGACGTCGACGGGAAACGGTCTCGCGCTGAACAACATATAATTATTAAGGCGAAAGCGCCAGGGGCAGGGGTACCGCTCGAAATTCAAATTGTATTAACTTTTTCTTTTACAATTTTTAGGTCATTTTCAAGTCATTATCGGGTTGTATAAATTTACAGAATTAAATCATTAAAATCATCAATACAAATCTCCAAGTTCATTGAATTACTATTTCATGAAATCGTGACATTTGAGGCCAATTCTTACATATTCATGATTCTTATGATAATAATTCTATAAATACATAGGTATTTGTTACTGTCGCGAATCATATTTTGATTCCCTGACGCTGACGGAAAAATCGCAAATAACTAACAAAATTGAATTTCGCGGGATACCTTAGCGCATCCTCCTTAAACACACGCTTAAACGCTGTAACCTTAAATTACACAGAAAGAAAATTGTCCAACGTTTTCTGACCATTTACTAACCTGCGAATTAACTTTTGTAGCGGCTGATAGGTTTATTTTCAATTAAAACCTACATAAATGAAATAAAAATACAAAATGGCAGATCCCTGTATGAAAAAAACCTACCGTACATGACTTTAGTAAATAAATAAATACCTACTACCTAAATTTATTATGTAAAAAAAAAACAAAATTGTAATAAATAAAATAAAATTCGTTTATTTCAGACTATTTTTGTTTATAGGTACACTTTTTGTTACCGTGAAATTATTGTGGAAAAAATACCTAATCTTAATCTTTCTCTCTGTACAGGACTTTTTGTTAGAACAACTTATTTATGTAACTAGTTTGCTTTTACAACTAGACTAGATTATTTTTAAATCTTCTGGAGCATTTGCCATAGATTTGGGAAACAAATAGCTTTTACAGAACCAAACTATGGAACTACCCAACATGTTTGGTGTAACTTTCGGTAGGAAAGTTATACCTACCACCAAATCACCGCATTGTAACAGACAGGGCTCATACATAGTATGTAAAACATTGAGTTTTCAATACTTACGCAGTTTGATCTTCATAACTTTGATCACGGACCTAGGCAGCGTGGCGACTTTACCAAATAATCAACAAAGTTTAATTCCCGCCACCAAACTTCACGCTTTTGACATGAGCTGCCAATGAATTATGATATTTACAATTGACATCACAAAAGTAACTTGTGAAAATTGTGAATTGAACAAAAATGGGTACAAGATGATTAGCCAAAGACCGCTGTGTAGGGAATGAATTCGTTTTATTTATGTTTTGTTTTGAAAATCGATGCGCTTTTGTGACAATTGACAACGACGTGCACTGTCGCTTGTCATTTGAAAATTTTGCAAAAAAGAATTTATTATCGGCCAGCAGCCCCCACGATGTGTGAATGCAAACTCTTTTATTCATAAAAAAATCATAAATAGTGCAATTTATTATGCTTAACATGGTACTATGACTAAGTTTTTTTTTTTACTATATTTTGTGTATCTAAAAGATAATCCATATTTAAAAATAAAAAATAAATTCTGTTCGTTGGCAAGCTCATCTCTTGAGAAGCAAGGCTGGACCGATATGGCATTTTTTTTTTAATGTTCGTAATAGTCAATTACGTTTTTATGGCAAGAAAAATTTGAAATTTCCCAGAAAAATTTAAATGCAGGAAAAACAGAACGTAATTTTATTATGGGATTTTTGTATGAATATTTGAAAAGACAAGAAAACGTCTGTCAAATCAGCTACTAAAAAATAATGTCCCAATATGGTCCCAATGAATATAAGTGCAACTTCATACGGTAGGTATAGGTACCTAACTAAAGACTTTTCTATGGCGCAGAAAATAAGTATTTAAAGTTTGCTGTAGGTGCTCTGTTAGCCCATCACCTGTCACCACCAAGCTATGACGGCCGTTAATAGATTTTTTAATAGAGAATCACAAAGAATCATAGACAAACAGGACTGAGTTCTTCAAAAATTGTATCATACAAAAATGAAACTTATGGGTTGCATCTTAGGTTTACTTTTGTTAGTATATCTTAGCCGAGGCAAAAAGAGACGAAAGAGATAGCCTAAGCCGAGACTGTTTGTCCCTTTTTGTCAATTGCCAAAAGACAAAAATGATAAAGATGGTAGAAAATATGTCACGAACTACAAGTAAAATAAGTTACGTATAAATATTTTTATCTTAGAGATTATTTTTAAATAATTTGTTTACAATCTGTACTTATTATTAAATAATTTAATACTAAGTAAAATAATAAAGATAATAAATGATTGTTTGGTAGCTACCATAAGAATACTCTGGTTACACTGAAATCTGACATCAATGGTGTCATGCATGACAACATGGCCTTTTTCTGTTCTTGTGTGGAATGTGGAGAGCATTAAAAGTTTTAGCTACAGTTCTTTATTAATTTGTTTAGTGAAAATGGTGAAAAAGTGTTTCAAGACATATAAAAGTGAATCATATGCTGGTTGTGGCATTTCATTTCACAGGTTAGAAATAACAAAGATTTTGTATTTTGTTTACTAACAAGTCTAAGTAGTTTGACCATGCTGTTGGCGTTATGTAGACTGAAGATACTAAATCTTGTGTATTTCTGATTAAAACGATTTATAATTAAGCGTATAATAAATACAATTTGTATCTGTGTATCGCATGAATGAAATAGCGTTATTTTTATGTTGGTTACAGCTTTCCATCTAAAGAAGAATTGAAGCAAGAATGGTTGGATGTGATTCCCGAATCACACAAACAATCACCAAAAATTCTGTTGTGTGCTGCCTTCATTTCAAGCCTTCATAAGCTTCTTTATCGCAACAGCGTTAAGCCAAGTATAAATGCTAACTGTACGGATGACGATTTCGAACTTTCCCCTGTATTAGAATTCCGTAATCCTGAAAGGGCTTTTCTTCAGACACATGATTCTGAACCCCATGAAGAGCAACAACTAGATGACTTAATCAATTATATGAATAAAGTCAATTTGTCAGACTACAAACTGAATATCCTCTATTATTTAACCGGTTATTGCGCTAATAAATTATTAAATAAAATTTCATGTAAAGATTGTTGCAATATACTTATTACTCCTAAACAGCATTCGGATCATCCGTATTTTATAGACGTTACACATTTTTCGTCGTTTATCGCCTTTAGTGATAGGGGTAGTTTAAAATATGCGTCAAGATTTGCCTTTGAGGTAATAAAGTGTGGTGAGAAATTGTTTATATCGGATATAAGTTATGGTTCATTTCGAAACACCATTAAACAAAAAAATTTGATTAGACTAAAACAAATGTTTTACACAAAATTGAAATATATTATTAATCCACTGCATCCTATCCAATGCATAACGGATGAAGAACCACACGAATTGCAAATAGTGAAAGCATTGGCTAATTCTTATTTAAGTTTATGAATGTTTCACCATGCGAAATGTAACGCATTAAGAAATTTAGGCAGTATGATTGGCCTAAGGCAGAAACTGCATAAAACGATTTTGTTTAGCCATGTTTAATTTTAATAAATGTTTGTAACACACACTTAGTTTTATTTCCCTTTGTTTCATTTAAATACCCAAACACCAGCTCTGTAGAGCAATCTGAAAAAGAGCAGGAAGGGGAATAGCCATGGCCCCGGAGCGCAATTCTGCATTCAGTGCACCCTTGTCTACTTCATCATAAGCCTTTTTTCATTAAATTATTATTGCCATAATAATTAACTTAATTTCAATATTTTTGTAATACGAACACTAATTTGAAACCACTTGTTTCAGCCGGACACAAATTCTCCTTCAAAACGAACTTTCCTCTGTTATAAAAATGTTTGGTCACCCTATTAGAAAGAGATAAACAGCCTCGGTACACTGACCTCTATAGAGGTCAGTGCCTCGGTATAACATATCTCTTTCTGCTCGTGTTTTTGGTACGAGAGCTCAGTCCAGTTTGTTTAATACCTAAGTCTATGCAAAGAATACTTAAGAACAAAAAAAAACGAGTGGCTGTTATACCTAAGTTCCAGAACATATTTAACTTATTAATACTACAATATAATTTTTTTTTTTTAATTTTTCTTATGAGGCCTTTTTTTACCCAATGATCTTTTTTGTCGGTCGATATGGAAACGCTCGCCTCACGGCCTGTGTCTAGCACAGGCTGTCTTTCGACTGAAATAATTATCTTTTTTATCTTTCTGGTCTTTTTAAAAAGTATCTGTACCTACCAGTAAAATTAGTCCCAGTAGAGCTACGTTTCGCTAGAAGAGCGTTTCCGTCACATTCATAACGGATGTCATGAAAATGTCTTTTTCACCCGTATTTGATATTAAAAGGGTCAAAAAATGCTCTGTATTTGAATATTACAGACGCATGTGGCGGCCTTAGGCTGCCTTCAACTTACCACCCTTGAAGAATCCACTTCATCAGCACCCCAGACATGATACATCTCTAGGCACAGCTTGAAAGTGGCAGTCATTAAGATACGATTGTTTTTTTTTTGTATCATATTACATATGTGTAGGGTTTTTCATCAATCTATCGTCATTGCTAGCATTTACATTACTGATGAAGACCCTTGGTCTTTGTCCACTTGTCCTAATAAAACACTCTAATAAGAAAAGTTACATGTAATATAGCAAAATTTAAAACAAGTCACAATAAAATTAAACGAGTAACCCTATCACTTTTCCCCGCCAGCGTCGACGAGGACAATCTCTGGTGTCAGTTCTGCCGCCATTGAGAGTTGGGCCACAGCGGGGGCTGACACTGCGGTGGGCGGCCGGGGCTCAGGAGAGTCCGGCCGCATCTGGCACTTCTCGATCGTGTCTGATAGAATCTCCTTGAGTGTGGATGCTAAGGCTTTTGGATTGCCACTACTGTCCAGCTGTGGAGGATAAAGGTGATAAGCCAGTGTCAAGTTTTCATCAGATTCTGGGGACTGTGCAAAAGTTTCTTTTGATGGGACTAGATTTGAAACGTCCAAAATTATAATAACGTTGAATTAATGGAGGCACAGTAGTTTTAATGAAAGTATCATAAATAATAATTGGATGCCCAGTTGATTGGATTATAGGATAGGAATTTTGAATAATACTCAGTATTTAGCTCCCAAAACAATAAGGCTTACCGTTACAACATGTCCTCCAAATCTTTTGTGCACGTTTTTTACTTTGTGTGCAGCTTCCCTGACGATTTGCCTTGCTGCGTTGATCTCCGATTCCGGCCTGCCCAACTCCGATAGTTTGCTCTGTAGCCTCGTCGCTGCTACCTGAGAACCAGAAGAACAGCGGAACAGCTTTAAGCAGTCATACTATATTTTAGAACATTTCCGGAACTACAAGATCGCGGCAGCACCTAGTAGAGGCTTGCATAGACCAGGGAGGCATGACAGAAAAGGGAGGAGGGCTATATACTCGGCAGTGGGTGGAACAAAGCTGCCAATAATGAGTAAAATGATGGCTGGATCTATGCAAGCAAAACCTACCCAGGATAAGAAAGAAGATGGCCTCTTCTTAACTATCGATGTAAAAAATCGTTCAAAAATAAGTCCTTACCTCACTGTCAACTTCAAGTGCCACGATCTTTTCAGGCCACTTCACCTGTCTGTTGAAGATGCTGGACATGCGTGGGTTCTTGGGAAAGCCGACCAGTATGAAGCCCTTTGCCTCATGCTGCAATAGCATCGACTCCTTTATCAAATCTACTGTCAGTTGCTGCAAAGAGAAGAGGTATTTGAAATCTACTGCTTTGTTTGTTGTTTGGCTAGCTCAAGATGGCCGTTCTATAACTACCGAAGTTTATCGGCGATAAGTTTTAGGACTAATTATATGGTCTTCATTGCTTTGTGATGAATTATCGCTCAAGTTGCTGCGAAACACGACGATTTTGAGAGACCTCTAGTTTCCAGGATATCGCAAAGGTATAATTTAATAGAGGCGTAAGCCTGATGGATTCATCGGGAGCTTCAAGATATAATATTCATGAAGATTCAACCTACCTCTGGTATATCGTCCTGTGCCTGTAACTTATCTGCAATCAAACGCCCTCTGGCCGTGTCCTTCCCCGCTTCAGATCGTACCAGCTCTCCTGGCCTTATCATCGTATAGCCTGTTATATTTGAAATGGTCTGCGCCACAGTTTGGTTGCCGGCGCCCGGGACTCCGTTTACAAAGATCACGGGCAAATGACGGATAGGAGTCATGTCGTAGACCATGTCCTGTTTGTGATTAATTGTCAATTAATAAAAGGAAGAAATAAATTCTGGTTAAGTTTTATGGTTGGAAGCATGGTTGGAGGTTGCTTTTTGTTTTCTCCGTCCTTCGCCAATCTTTCGCACCTTTGGTAGAACAAGGGCATAATTGTCATAAATTGCCAAAATGACTTAAATATGCAGAAATGCTTTAAAAAGGCCCTTTGAACTGGAGGGACAAAGACATTCGTTTAATTGCAAAAACTGCAATTGTGCCCTTGTTCTACCAAAGGTGCGTTATTATGAATGAACTAATTGGAATGGCGTCGCATCAGGACTAAATTGCCAAATAAAAGATGAGGTTTTGTTGACATTGAACTAAAACATTCACAAAGGGCTAATCGTGTATTTATTTGGTGCTCTGGCGCTTATTCTGGTGCTACGGATTAAATAGATCCTAAGCATCTTCGAGCTTTTGCACTATTCACTCTATCCACTGTGAAAATGTAAACTAAAGGCCCTCCACAACAGTCATACTACTTACGTCACACCACTAAGGCCACACAACACGCAATTTTTGATGGCACTTACCTCTTCCGTATTCTTAGAGTTAAGACATCCCATTTTGTATTCACGCGCTATTGCGCTATCTGCAAGCTTATTTCTTTGTAAAATTAATTAAATTATAATAATTCTCAATAAAATTGGAGTAAAATGACATTTCCAAATCAATGACAATTATTTGAATGGGACAACTAGATTTTTGACGGTTTTCGAAATAACTTTACGTTTCAGACAGTATTTTTGAATAAAACCTGTTGGCTGAGACCTACTAAGGAGGTTGTACCTATACCTATTATTGTGTTGGGGCCCATGACCGTTTTACTTGTCACATAATGTCAGTAGTAGGTCAGTAGGTAAGTATTTGAATAATTCCTGTTACTGCAGGAAGGTCGATTATTGAGCTCAGGGTCACGGATTTAAATTTACACAGCCATCTGATTCATTCTTTTGCTGTAACTCTGCCGCCAACCATATATAGCGGGTAATCTCTGGAATTACCAGTCAGATTAAAACAATTCTTTTTGCATTTGATAGCCCAATTTTTGAGGAAGGCTATAAGTAGACTATTTAACATAATGCTAGAACCCCGAACCGAGCGAAATGAAAAAAGACAGAAAGAACGCTAAGCGAATACGAAGTATTAGCGCGGTCAGGCGATGCGATGCGACGCGGTGGGGGGGGGGGGGGGGGGGGGGGGGGGGAAGAAATTTTAGAAGTTAGTATATTATATAAGTTGCTGGTTGCTGTGTTTTGATTAAGGATGCCGTCGGTGTATCGGCCGCAGGCAGGCAAATAAGACACTTCTGTTTTGTCTCAGGTATGGCTTCGCACCAGCGATGCTTCTAGTATTTACAAACAGTTTGTTTGATGATTTTAAATTCCTGATTTTTTAAATCATTTTTATTACGGACGCTTTTAACGTGCACGTCTTTCTACGTCGTTCTCACATGTATAATTTCAACATGAATAGTAAAATACACTTTTTTGTGTTACAAAAAAGTGTATATTTTTATGTAAAAGAGTGTCCATGGAGTTTATTGCTCGTTCTTCTCCATAGGTACTTATTATGCTTTGGAATGGGCTTCACGTTTCTGACGGACCGAGCCCTTGACAATTCAAAAGTGCCTGTAATTGGATTATTTGAAATAAATGCTTTGAGTTTCAGTTTGCCAAACAGTGGAACGGTAAAACTGTTTAAACTACTCATACGAGGACACAACACCATGTTAATTTCAATGCCATCCTATATTATTACCTATATCATCATCTTGTCAGCCATCATGAAGGTAGTGACGTTAATAGGCCCAATTATTAGGTATTAAGTTTCTGTATTGGTATAGTTTTCAGTCAAACCCAGTTAGTTATCTCATAGTCGTACGGTTAGAAAGTTCTGCTGTGGCCTGTGATTGTAACATAATGGACTATTCTACAAGATTTACCAAAATGCAATAATTTTGTTTAACACAATGTGAGCATTGTTATGACAAATGTTACAGGCGTTTGTTAACTCATTTGATTGAAGTTCTGATTGTTTTTGTGCTCACCAGTTAATATGTATAAATGTATTAATTTTTCTGGCTGGCTGCTAATGCTGGCTTCAGACACTTCATTTACGCTAACCTTAAAAACTGAGCAAGTTTTACATACTTACCTACCTATTTTAATCTCTTGTAATCTTTTGTTGAAAATTTTTCAAGATTCAAGATTTATTTATTGTTTGTCACAGGTGGAAATTCAGCTCTTAAAATTAGTATTATAACAAAGTATCACTGTAACATACCCATGGGGTGTACAATCTTTAAAATTTACAATTACATGTCAAAAGAAAAACAAAATAAAATCATTCAAGTAACATAATAACCATTAGAGAAAATATATTTTTTTTTAATTATAGAAAATAACATAATAACCATTAGAGAAAATAAAATTTCATCTACCTACTCCTAAACTAAAATCAAAAGCGGTGCCTAGTCGATTTTCCTGAAACCATGAAAGTGAAAAGAGAAAGGAAACAGTCAACAAACTAACCTCTGAGTTAGCTGTTCATTCAACCCGCTTAATTTTGCACTTCTCTTTCTTAGCTCCGCTTTGAAAGCAGTGACATTCATTCACCCGTAACCAATGACGTATTATAAATAGTAGGTATATAAATATAGTATATAATAATAGTATTATAAATAGTTTATATGATGGGGGAATTGGGAGTCACTTAAGGAAAAGTCATTATTGTAATCACAAATGATCAGTCTTATATTTTTTTCATGTTTACTAATCTTTAAAAACTAATCAGGTATCAAGATATATAAGTCTTTTTTGACTATCATTAACATAAACATAATTATAATTAAGAAACAAAAAAGTAGTTTTGACTCCAATTACCCACATGTAAGGGAAATGAAAGTCAGCTAATGGGGGAATAAGAGTCAAAATTATAAAACAAATAAAAGCAACAAAGTTATTATCTGTTTTTACAAACAATTAGAAATCAACAAAATTAAACATTAGAAATGATTACCCAATGGAATCATAACAAATAATATTATAAATCGAGTTAAATGCAAAAATCACAGCGATAGCGACTTGGATCATCACATCCTGTACATGCCTCATGGGCCCACCCAGCACAGAGACGGCAACGGTACCAGATTTCTCTCGGTTTTCCCTCTTCAAGGCATATTGCGCACACAGAATGTTCACGCTCGTTCTGGGAGTTTTGCTGGATATTTAGTGGGATTTCAATATTTTCAGCACATTGAAATATTATTTTTCTTAGTTGATTTGTCGTCAAACCATGAAACATGTTACTTAATTGTAAAATACGCTCTGTAAGTATATTTTTCTTGGTCTTCATTAAAAACCGTATGCCTTCCTAGTTTTGGAGGTTTGAACTCATCTTTCTTTATCCTTCTTTGTAACGTGCTGAAAGGTATACCGGTTTCCTCGGCAACTTTGCGTATTGACACACCTCCTCTTATACGTACAGCAGCTGCCTGCAGGTCACCTGCAGTCCATCTCGCTTTAGACGTCTTCCTTGTCCAGTTCCTTGACATCTGAAATTAACAAAAAAGTTTTATCATAATAAAAAACGATGCGGGGAATGGGGGTCAATTGACTCTTATTACCCCAATGACGGTTTGTTTGCTAGATTTGAATAATTACACAAAAAACATCACAAAATCTAATATCTTGCATTAATAAACATAAGTTTAGTTCTAGTACTACATTTTAAGATTATTCTATTCGTAAAATTAACAAATATAGATACTCACGTTTTCGATCGAAATTTCGGAAATTTTACAACGGCCCCTCCCCTGTGACACGTGTGTCGCTCCCGGTGACGCGAGCTTGACTAGCGGGTCGGCGTATTGGGGAGTGCGGGAGGGGTGCCGAGCTAAACCCCGTGCGACATAGCCGTATTCTGTAATGCTTTAGGTTCATTTCTTTTTGAATTGACTCTCATTGCCCACTGACTCTCATTCCCCCCGGCTCCCCTATCATTGCCCGTAACTCATAATTGCCATAATTAATTTCAGGTATTGCAAAATATTCACAACATTATTCTATTTAAATAATTAATCAATTAGAAAGAAACCCGCGTAACCCACCCACAATCAGTGACATTTGGCATTTCAGAGACCTCACGCTACTCTCCTCACTAGCGCCTCTAGCGGCGAATTCATTCGTGATAGCCCCCATTGGAGGGCAGTGGAAATCTCAAAAAAGAATAATGTGGCTAATTCTACTAGCAGTAGTATCAACAATACACGCATCAGTAATGGCAGAATCGAAATGCTCTGTCAATGCTCAATCACTTCCTCCAAAATACCATCTGATGGAAAAGTGCTACCGTTCCAAACTTGGTATGGTTTCCAAGGCTAACTTCACGTCCCTGACCAGTTGCCAACGTCTTGGCATTGAAAAGAAAGGCCTGGCTATAAACTACAGTCCTCCAGAGGCCTGGAGCGAAAATAATGGGACAGTTGACTATACGTGCGAAGTCCTGAAGTGCGCTGAGGCTGATGGAGGCCTTTCGATGGTGAAAGATTCCGGATATGATTACTACAGTATTTATGCGAAACCGATACGTAAGTGTACTATTTACTTGATGCCTAGTTTCTAGATGTTGTGTTTGTAGTTGTTGTTGTGTTTTATTTTTTGTTGTTGTGTGTTGTTTGTAGTTGTCGTTGTGTTGTGAATGTAGTTTGTTGTTGTCGTTGTTGTTTGTAGTTGCATTTCTTGTTGTTTGTTTGTTGTAGTAGTGTTTACTTGTTGTTTCTAGTAGGTCCTAAAATGTCTTCGACATAGTGTTTTTTGCGGGCGAACTTTTCTTTTGGTTGGAGTCATGTTTCTCTGATTTCTACTAATAATTGTAGAGTATTCTAGTCTCCCTGTCTAGCCTTTTCCCAACTACTTTGTGGTCGGCTTTCAGTCTACCCGGATGCAGCTGAATATCAGTAGTGTATTCTAGTCTATCTAATGATTGTATGTATGTATGTATCTAATGAATGTATTTTCCAAACGAAATTTTTATGTGGTGGTCTAGGATCTACTACATCCAGAAACCTGATTGTATTTACTTTTTCCAACGACCTAGGCTATATGGTCGTTGGCTTTTTCAATAAAATCTGACTAAGTTCTCTTAGTACCTACCAGCGCCTTCACTAACATTGTCTTCTTTAAAAAAAAAATATTTTTATTTTATATCTTTATTGCTTTATTCAAGTCAGTTCTTTGTTCTGTTTTAGAATATTAGTTAGGTAATTAAAATGAAAAACAAAATAATTATAAACAACTCAAAGCTAAAACAGCTTTGATTAAGTCAAAACTGTGTTGTTTTTAATTTTGTTTTTCATTTTATTTAATTTACGAATGTTGCTTGGTTATATACATTGATTGAGCTAGGAATAAGTCAATGGTTATATACATGTGAATGACGCGTAGGGGAACCCGGGCAATGCGGACCGCATAAGAGAAAATATTGAATAAAACCTTAGACAAAAAGGACAGTGAAATAAACAAAAGCCATTTATTAGTTTCATTCATAGAGCAACACGGACCGGTCCGCCGGTGGTCCGTGTTGCTCTATGGTTTCATTAAAGTTCTTTATTATTTACGTAAAAAAAATATTATCATAGTTTACTAGTATTTGGAGATAATCGAACATTAAAAATAAAAAACGGCTCCACTGTACTTTAACACCCGCGCGTGCAGAGCTTCACAAATTTAAAGCGTATACATGTCTCTATGTAAAACATTTTCGTAAAAGTTCACATCACACTACGCAAACGTTTTTTTTTTACGCAGTTAGGTAGGTATTTAGAAAAAAAATCCTATTGAAACCTTCAGAAAATTCGACTTATTTACATAGTATTAGGGAGGGTAGAGGTAAGGAGAACTATCTCTGGGGTGAAATTTTAAAAAGTGTCCAGGATAAGCAGTAAATAATAGTTCAAAAACCCTCCAAAATGGTGTTAGCGTAGGCAAATGGTGTGGTCTGAATGTAGCAGTTGTTGACAGACTGAAGTAGGTAGTTAGAAAATTAACGAGTAATAAATTTGCCGAGTAAAAAAAATTTTTTTTTTTTTGTGACTAGAGTAGTTAGTGACAGTCCACTATTATATACCATACCTCAACAATTTACGTAGTTCAACATTATTTTGTAAACATAACCTAAAATTATTGCTTTTAAAATTTACCCGGTGGCACTTTATTAATAAAAATAAATAATAATAAATTTTTTATTTAACTTCAGTTGTACAAGAAAAACACTTATCTTAACACTATGCGGCATTACAACTAAGGAAACAGAGTGTTTTCGATGAACTCTGGCACCCAAAGTAAGATTTAACTTGTGTTTAGGGTGCCAGCGTCCTCGCCTATGATTTGAACATACAGCAGTAATTGTAAGACGAGCACAGAATATCAAGATTAAATTATAATAATAATATATTACCTAGTTAATGCAACTATGATGTATCCTGTTTATCTACCTATATATGGTTGTGTATATGTGTGTGAGCGAGAGATAATATTATGATGAAAACCTGTGTATTATGAAAGTCATTATAAATATAATTCTGAACATATTACTTTATTTTATATATATAAAATAAATATATAAATCTGTCATATAATAATGTGCTCTGTGGCAACTGTAGCTCAACCCATACGTAGCACATTAATTTATCGGACTCTTTTTATACACAGAGATAGTCTGTTCTCCTTTTTACCCGTAGACATGCTGTGCCGACTTAGTACAACATTCTGATGACAGGGGTTAAAGTATGGAAAGTAATGCCATCTAGCTGTGATTGTGTTATAACTAAATGAAGAGATTGTCAGCCTTAAAAAATATTATTTATGAATTATGCTGCTCAGCACATAAAAGTAATTTTATTTCAAAAGTAGAACACATATGTAATTTATACAGGAAATAAATATGTAAAAACTATTTTTAAGACAATAATAATCGTTTAATTTTTCATTTATATGAAAAATTGTAACTTCTGTCGCTTTTGTGAATTGTGTGTGCTGACCACCCTAAGAAAGATGTCAGCACGTTACTGATGCGCATGTTACACATAATTTTCTCGTTCATATCGTCTCGTATCGTGTCGTCGCGTCGTATCGTTTCGTTATTATGTGTATTGTAAAACAACAGCTAAATTGAACTTCACGATTATTGAATTTAGCGGAATTTACAATACACATTAATTTCAACCATTCAAGTACGAAAATATCAAATTATGCTATACATCTATATCTATCTATAGACCTATAGAGATACTAGTTCGATGAACAACTACCAGGGCGGCCGCGGCGTTGCTGCCGCGTGATATAAACTAAAACGTGAAGTTAGCTCTCTATCTCATATATAGTACTGTACTCTTTGCCCGTAGACAGAGAATGCTATTCTCTGTCTACTTTAGGTACCTCTACCCAACTCTCTCTACGTCACCAGTATGTGAGTTAAGCTGTTGGAGTACCTATTTTATGAATAAATAAATAAGTACCTATATAACAACAGTTAATTTTTCGTTTTCCAGCTCACGTAAACTCATCCTGCGTTCCAGCTCTAGGCATGTTCTTCATCATCACAAAGAAGCTGAACTACACACTAGGGTTCCGAGAGTGTAAGAACCTGAGCAGTTTGCCAGCTGACGTCACAAGCGAGCAGCGAACCGATGCGCTGGCGCAGCTCCTGGCCGGCAATAGTATAGAGATGGCGTTTGTTGGGATGAGGAGCAAAAATGGAAGTGCTTTTATTAGTGTAACTGGTGAGTTCTAAACTGCGGACAGATCAGGGACCTCTACATTGAGGAAAGCTGGTATTGGTGCCGATTCTCTTGTCACAAAATTCTCTAAACTAGACTAAAAATCACCAAAATTTAGTTTATTCCTGTCAAACGTCGATTTCCCATTCTGAAAATGACTAAAGTGACACAACTTAACTTAATTTTAGTTTCACAGCACTAAGATGGCACTGAGATTATAATTTAGTGAAAATGGCAATTTTGCTATTCTGAATTTTACGTTTTTGACCAAAAATTTTGATTGTCCTAACTAAATCTGCCTATTTTTAATCGCGATTAAAAAGGTGTGGAATAAAATTAGTTGTCAAGAACTAAAATTCACACCAACACCCCGACTTCAGATGCAAAAACACTACTGGATCTTATTTTCTTTTCTTTTGCTTATATCTCGAAAACGGTGTGTCCTATCGCAAAAATAATGAAAATTTCGACCCCCTTTATAGACCCCCGAAACATCTAAAATCCGTGTTGGTAAAAAAAAAAAAATTAATATTTTCCATACAAAAAGTGCAAAATTCCATACAAAACATGTCGAGGCTGCAAATAATGAGGGACTCCGGCGCTAAAAAAAAAACACATGGTACGGCAAACAAGTACCACGTGGAGTCGCAATTGCCAAATTTGATTTTAGGTGTGTCAAAATAATTTTTAAATTTAGAGATTTTATTTTGCAGAATAGCGTTAAGATTCTCATAGCCAAATTTTAGTGATAGTTTAGTTCGGTGTATGTACATACACCGAACTAAACTATCACTAAAATTCCTTACTTTTACAACAGAACTACTAGTACAACAGAATCGGCACCATTGTCTGCTAGAGGCAGGCTTGATTACGTTTACGTTGTTTACGTTTTCTGCTGCTGATTATAGGCTTATTTGTTTATTTATTTATTTAACCATTTATGTACACACATAGGTATATAAACTTACGAAAAGAACAGAAAAATAGACACAAAGGTGATGCTTATTTCTAATGAAATCTCTTCATACCTGCGATAGGATAGTAGATTTAGATATTATGTAGGCAGGGTGTGTAAGAATAAAAGAGAAAATAAAATACATAAAATCAAAAACAATTCACCTAATAAAATAAAACCAATAATATGAGATTGTACATACATACAACAGTACAAACGTATAAACATACCTACTTCTAAAATAAATACCACTAGAATATTAATTTACGCAACTATGACGAAGTGGAAAGAAACTACAGTTTGGCAGTCCCTAATGTCAGGTGGAAGTGAATTCCACATCCGCTCCGCGTGCACTGTGAAGGAGTAGGAGTAAAAGTCGGTGGATTGGGGAGGGGACTTAGGAGGTTTCTAAGATGCGACCTGCAAGGCGCATCTGAAGGTCGGGCGTAGGAAAAACGCTCCCGCAGATAAGATGGCGTTTTAGGATTGTGAAGGAGGTTGAATAGCAGACACAATATCCGAGAGTTCCTGCGAAGTCGAATGGGAAGCCACTTAATTATAAAAACGCAAACGCTCAAGTTTATTTAAAAGTTCCTCTGTGGCATCCAAATAACAGGCATCGGCGTAATCTATAATAGGCTGGATAATGAATATAATAGGCTGGATGAATAGAATGGATAATATATATAATGAGAGTTTGAGCAAGAGAGATTTTGGTCTTCAAGGGCAAGAGGCTCCTGGAGATATTTCAACGAATGGAACGTCTAGTACACTTTGCGACTGACTTGAGCAACATGGGCAGTCCACGATAAATAGGAATCCATGGTCACCCGCAGGTTTTTGACCGTATGTGCGTACCTATTCAATCTGAACACCATTCAGACAGAGTGGAGACAGCGACGCAACATTGAGCCTATTCCGCATATACCTGCCGCCGATAATCATGGCCTGGGATTTCATAGGGTGGATTTGCAGTCCAAAAGACTGCGACCACTCGCTAATCAAATCCACATCGCTGTTCATGGCAGATACGGCGGCTTCTGTATCTACCCTTTAGAAATGATTGTAGAGCTGCAGATCGTCGGCATAGAGATGGAAGCAGGAAGACATGACACTGGTGATAGAGTTAATGAAAATAGAAAAGAAGAGGAGAGAGAACGCCGCCCTGTGACACACCTGCAGAAAGAGAGAACCAATCAGAAGATGAGTTGTCGAGACGAACCTGCTGCGAGCGGCTTTTAAAGATAGGAGTCAAACCAACTAATGGTGGATGAGAAGAAATTTAAAGATTTAAGGATCTCTAGAAGGATGTCGAAATCAACAGAGTTAAAGGCACTGCTAAAGTCGAGAAATACAAGTATAGTAAGAGATTTGTCGTCCATGGCTCAGATAGCACTGGATGTCAACAGTAACTTTCAAAAGAGCCGTTACTGTGCTATGACCAGGTCGAAAACCAGATTGAAAAGGACTCATTAGGTCATTCGTAGATAGAAAGGCAGAAAGTTGTTGATGAACGATATGCTCAAGAACTTTAGAGAGATATGGGAGGATAGAAATGTGGCGGAACTCGGTGGGTGAGACCGGCTTAGGAATTTTGGGTAAGGGGATGATATGAGCTTGTTTCCAGGCCACAGGAATAGTACAAGAAAACAAGGGGACATTAAAAATTTGGGTCAAGACGGGAAGTAGTGTGGGGAGGATAGGAGAAATCATTCTTGAGCAAAGATTATCGTTACTAACTGCAGAGATGGCACAAATGGGTTTTTTGACCTGAATTTCATTCACTGGACTTAACTCAAAAGAAGAGCACTGCGTCATTTGCAAATTAGAAAGTTTATTAACGTAGTTGATTTGACGTGCGGATCCAAAGTAACAGGGGGATGTGAGAAATGTTTGTGAGTGAGCACACACGTCACTGTCATTGGAAACGACTGGAGACTTGCCAATGCCGACAGTTTTAAGAAACTTCTAGATTTCAGAGGAGTTAATAATACTATAAATAATACTGGCCTTCGGCCTTTCATCAAAAGTAAGTTGGAGGTTGTTAATTCAGTTTGTAAATGTCTAAGTGGTAATCTGTGGAGAATGTAGTGAGTAGTATATTTTTTAATTCCGTTTATTTTTAATATAGGTACCAGGTACTGTTTGTTTTCCCTTATGAATAAAATAAATAAAATATAGGCTACATAGAAACTCGCAAATCATTAAACTTTTTCGTCTTGTGTTCTTCCTAAGGTGATGCCATAGACTGCACGACATATCGTGCTTGGGCACCTGGCAGTCCAAGACGGGCCCGGAAGAAATTCGATTGTGTGCTTCTCACAAGGACGAGGACCTGGGTATCGATGCCATGTATGAAGAACTACTCTATGCTCTGTGAGCTGGTCCCTGGTGGTCCTTACAAGAAGGGCTCTTTGTTTGCCTCCAGAATTAAGAAAACTAACGGTTGGTATTAAAGAGATTTGTTTTTAAAATAAATAATAGATAACTGCTCAGCTGTGGCGCCCATTTTGCGCGAATCAATGAACCTGTGTTTGTATTTCTGGGTGGTCTCGCGCGTTATTGGCGCGTGTCATTAAAAATGATGATATCTCTAAAGTTATGTATGGGATCTGTATAAAAGTTATGTCGTTGGAATTGTTATGAAATAAGCTATCACATTAGATAAGCACGTAAATAACATTTTTATTCACCAACGGCAGTCATTGATTCCAATATTATTCCAGATACTTTGACGAAAAATAATGACGACGATGAGAAATAAAATAGATCAACCAACCACTCTGCCAACCATTCCAACCAACCATTCTGTAATAACGTACTAAATTTGATTAAAAATATTAATTATATTTCCTGTTAACAGCGATGCGGACGAATTTTTTGTTTATAGATTATATTGTTGAATTGGTTACGTTTCCTATTTATTTTATGACCGAACTAAACGCATCAATCCAATCATTCCAATCAACAGTTCTGACAGCTGACACTGACAGATTCATCACCCCTCCATACCACTTGTTCCCCGCCCGCCCCCGTCCTGGTCTTTGTGTTTTTGTTTACAATATTCTTAAAAAAATATTTTTGATCTAAATATACAAGTTTGCCTACACATAATGGGCCAAGGAAAAAGTCAGTTTACAGAGGAAGAACTTCAAGACTACGAGGTAACTAAATTTCTTCATTTGTTACGGTACAAAGTTGCTCTTAAAAATATGGTTTTCGACAGATGACTAATAAATTCGTCATAATTTACAGGATCTTACTTATTTTACGAAGAAAGAAGTGCTATAGTAAGTATTAAATCTTTTATAATATATTGCTTTCATGCAGTTTACTTCAAGCTTAAACGGGTCCGATATATTATATTTAAGCCTAGTAACAACTTTACATTTTCAACTATAAAACGATGTGTATTTCTATATTCTTCCCGATGACGCGAAAATACTTTCACAATATCTAAGTAATAATAAAACATGACAGAATATGTAAATTGAGTACTGTACCTACCATTGTTCGGTTAATAATAGGTTTCCCTGTTAAAACAGAACAAGTATGGAAACATGTGAATAGGCTAGGTACCTACTCAAATAAAAAATCCCTTTTCAGTACCTACTTATTGACCCTATTTCTAATACAATCTCCAGCAATTACATAGCTTTCTCAGCTGTTACTAAAAAACTAATTAAATAAATTTGTCTTACATTTTCAGTGCTCATCAAAAATTCAAAGCCCTAGCGCCTGAGAAAGTAGGTCACAACAAGAATGTAAAGCTCCCGATGACTAAGATACTCCAATACCCTGAGTTACGCGTGAATCCATTCAGAGACCGGATATGTAAAGTGTTCAGCTCAAGTAATGATGGAGACTGCACCTTCGAGGACTTCCTTGACATGATGTCTGTATTCAGTGAGATGGCACCAAAGGCAGTGAAGGCTGAACATGCTTTTAGGATTTTTGGTAAGATAAACTAGCATAGTAACATAGCAATAGGCTTAGCATTAGCATAATCAGCCTATAATGTTCCCACTGCTGAGACACAGGCCTGCTCTGGGCGGAGCGGGAGGGCGTGTCAGACTCTTGCCGACTAAAACCCACCTGTGTTCCTTCAGTTGCCTGTGCCAGGGGCCACGGTATCCCTTTCGGACTTTCCCGCAACCCCGACAGGTCGAACCTACGACCTACAACTCAAGTCGCGGCCGTTACCACTGGGCCACCACTGCTCTAGCAATAGGCTTATCTGCAATTAATGACATGAAACCTTGACATAACTCATGAAATTGCGTTATAGCCGGGGAACATGTAAGAGAAACGAAGGTGCACACACACAAACACACACACACACACACACACATTCGCTCGCTGGCTGGCAGCTTACTTGACTGACGATTACAATGAGAACTTACAGAAGCTTGCCAAGGGACAGCGCAGACCTGGCGAAGCGCGGGTTTCACAGTCAAACAATTATCAACCTTTTACTCTCAAAATAAAGTCGAAAAAATAAACTGTTTCGCGTCATACTCTCGCGGGCTTAAGGAAGATTATTTAATTTCAACTTTATTTTAATGACTACAATGTTCATATTTGTTCGGCAGAGAAAACCGCGCTGCGCTGCGCTTCGTCAGATCTGCTGCGGCCTGCGGCCCATAGGGTGTATTATTCACCTACACATACCCTTGTAGGAAAACAGGAGTAATGTTATGAAATAAATTGATGAAGTCTGACATCTGACCAATCTTACTGTATTATACCCATGGACGAAGAAAAAAAGTCGAATGGAACTCCGCCGAATCCCGTTTTTGCCTGAGTGCTGCCGTTTGCGCTCGTAATTGCCGACCGTCGACTGACTAATGTCTGAATCTGTGACACAGATTTTTGCTAGCGAATCTGTCCGTCTTTTTTGTTTGTCCGCGATTGTACCACAATTGTATGTTAATTGGGTTGTGTTCACACTTAGACATTCCCAATATCGATTGAGAAATTCTTTCTAGCAATCTAGCCTACTGGACATGATAGGATCATCCAAAAGTATAAAAAGAGTATTAGTTTTAAGTCCCTTGGTAGTTTAGCAAAGAAAATTCTACAAGAATAAACAATACATTCTCTATCATCAGATCACAATTCTATCTTAGCTTATTTGAGGTCGGCGCAACATGACTTCTTCTTCCATATGGTCTCTATTAATCATCAGTAGTGATCATCTTAGTACTGATCCCCTTTCTAACCATATCATCCATTCTCCATATTTCCAGATTTTGATGGTGATGACATGATTGGTGTATCAGATTTGCGTGAAGTGATTGAGAGGCTGTGTGGTCCAGAGCTCAAACTGGGTGACACAGAGATCCAGCAACTAGTCCAGAATGTTCTAGAAGAAGCGGACTTAGATGATGATGGAGCATTATCATTCGCAGAGTTTGAACATATTATTGATAAGAGCTCTGATTTCTGCCAGTAAGTTAATTTTTTGCTTATGTTTGCTTATCTTTATTTACATAAAATCTGGTGAAAAGGATGTTACAGATATCTGTACAATCTACTCTATTTTATGGATTATAGTTTGATGTTGTGTTTATTTCGGTTAATCTTAGTGCAGGACATATTCTGCCAGAAAGCAATAGCATGCATTACACAACAGTAAATGATTTAAAACATATGATTGAATTTATAAATGTGACAAGACCTTTTCAGTATTGCTGAAAAGGACTCCCCGTGTGGTAAAGTCAGAATGACTCAACTGCAGCTATGTAAATACAGCTATTCTCCACCTCAAGTTAAAAACAAGCAAGCACTGACTATAAGGATTCAACTCATGATACCATGAGCAGTGACAGATTGACAAAACGTGACTACAAGCAGGATGTGTAACTTCAATTCTTTCTATCTTCTTTATTTCCATTAATTATACTAATTTACTTTTATTTTATTTTTCAGCGCATTTAGAATAAGACTGTGAAGCGAGGACATGTAAAATACTCAACATTCTGCTACAACATACTCACACATTCTCAACTATAAAATACTTGTGTTTGTCTCAAAATAATTCAATATTCTGTTTGTACAACTAGATATTTTACGTAATTAAATATTTAAAAAAAAAATTTAACTTAAAGGAACCTACTGATGTTTGTAGGTAATAAACAAAACTGGAAATGTATGAAAAATAGAGCTGCATGCCCGTTTTCACTAACACCTAAATGAATTCACAAATAAAACCGCATTGATGGATTATGGTCTCAGCCCTGAGAGTTGGAAATCCAATAGTGCAATAATATTTAGGTGTCCTAGTATAAGTAAAAACGGGCATTATTGCATTACCTACATATTTACCTAATGCAGCTATTTTTCTGTGTTTATCAGAAAATATGAGAAAGGCAGTTTCAGCAGCTTTGGTAAATAAGATACCCATTACTATGGCCCACTTGCACTACAAATGATTAAATATGTTTGTTGCTTAACATGCGGCTGATGTGATGCCGCTGGGCAACTCTCCACACAATGGGTGCCTGAAGATGGGCGGCGACGCCGAAGCCGGCCCAGAAAGGGATGGCGAGACGACCTGGTCGCATACCGCGAGGGCTGGTTCGAGGTGGCTCGGGAAAAGACTTCCTGGTAGGACTTGGGGTAGGCCATTGACCAGCAAAGATAACAAAAATAAACGCCAAAACGTATTATATATTATTTAAATCATCATTCTGTTTCTGTCATTATCAAACAATTGGCAGAACACAATCTATCAAATTGATTTAACACTTAGGCGTAGACAGAGAACATATTTAGTGATTTGTGGTGAATGTAGTTGATATAAAATATGTAAAGCTTTTATTATGTCTTCCCTGTTATTGTATTGTGAATCTCTCATTTGGAATCTTAAATGTTTTCTTGTAAAATGACAAGTGATGAATTTTGATGTTTTGTGCTGTTCTCGAGTTTAATTAGAACAATTTTGTAATAAAATGCCAAATATTTAAGTATTAAATTATATTTCTTTGGATATTTGTTTATTTTTTTATTGTTAATTTTCTTTTTATTAAAAAGAGAAAACACGTTTAAAATGTTCACTAAAGAATGTTACTTGATAACACGACCTACCTACAGTGTGTATCGTAATCATAACTGTAGCATAACAGTGATAAGAACAGAATTATTGTAACAATGTTGTTGTAATGTAAAGAATACTGACAGTATAGCCGGGGGAAATGAAATAATTATTATGGCTAACATAAATAAGTCTCAGACCAAATAAAAAATCAAGACAGTGCTGTCAAGTGACGTAAGGCCGCAGTGTGCACTTAGTGAGGTGTAGTTTGGTTGTAAATCTGTGTGTGAGCGTGTATGCACAGAGCAAGGTGTAGTTTTGCTTGCTTCGCTGTATTTTTGCAGCGCTGTCTATATTTCATATTTGGTCTGAGAAGTAGGTAATGAAAATGTAATGTAAGTACAGCTGTACCTACTATGAAAAAACAAATAAAACACTGTTTGATGGAATATAAAAAATATTTATTAAACTTATTAAAAAACATTTTATGACTTTGCTTACTCTTACTCTATGTTAGTAAACAATCAGTTCTGTAGATAGCCAGGAAGCTTCATCCTCATGAATATCCAAGTTGTGAAGAAAGATACAAGAATACATAGGAAAGCTACTGAGATTAACAAGATTCTGTTCAATTTAGGAGTAGAAGGGTTGTGTGTGCGGTCGAGGATGATGAAACCAAGTCCACCAAGAGAGAACAGGAAGCTGGACGCCAACCCTTCCATTATGTATTGTCCATTTACACGATTTGGCATAAACGCGACCGGCCTACTGTGTCCATGCTCGTCGGTCGTTGAACCCACGCTCGGCGGCTCCACAATCACGTCGTATATAATCCCTACAATAAAAATAAGGTATTAGATTCTATCGGAAACAACTCCAGTTAGAAATTAAATGGTAATCTTCCAAAACAATCTTCTAACCTCCGGTCACTAGAAAGTATGAAAGCAGCACCAATGAGAATGTTGTCATGGCAGACGGAGCCTGTAGCCATGTCGGCTTTTTAATCTTAATGTTAGGAATTTCAAGAACTGTGAAAGGTATTGCAAATAAAGCTTCCATTTTTCGAATTTATTACAATAAAAGCCGACAAATTACTAGAGATAAACGCCTGTCTGTTGACGTCGATGACAATTACAATTGACAGTTGACAGCTTTATCTGCGCACTCGCAGTAGTGACGTGACGTGTTTAATTGAAAAAAAAAAAGTTGTGGTTTAATTCCGACTTCAATGTTGACATTAAAAATTTGAAAAATTGCTACATCATACTTATATAAATTATAATGACTCGTTGTAATAACGGTATATATCTTACGCAGTTCAATAGAATTCAGAATGAATACAATTATTATTTTTTAACGTCTATTTGTATCAACATTCACGATATTATTTATTGGACAACACGAACACAGCTAGTCACTGGTTCTAACATTCCGTTTAAATTATTTTGTGATCGTTACAAAATCTTGTTTTTAATTCTCCAATTAATAGACTCATAGTGAATGAAGACACATAGTTATAATAATATTCTATCGGTTTCAAAACAATTATTCCATAAAAAACGTCTAATGGGGTGTCGAATAGAAATATCGTACTAGTTTGTACTGCGTGCAACAAAACGTTACATACTTATATTTTCTTCCGCCAATAAAAACGTAGATAAAGCATTAAATGTTTGATTCCTATTGGAGGATAATGGAAAAGTCGAATTTAGTATACATTTCTACCAATAGAAATTCCCTATTCCTATTAAATCGTACCACGACCGACATCAACGACAATGGGAACAAATATTTTGGCAATAGTCAAATTACACGATTCGATTTCAGTAAAATTTAGCAAAAGTTCGGTCCCATATTTTTATCCGTTTGGCGACGGCAGCTAATTTATTATTACTATTCAACCCCTCAAAATGTGTTAATTGTGTTCGTGTTATGTGTGTATAGTGATAATAATCGATTTTCATTCTTGAGTTTGAAGGCGTCGCGAAAATGTGTTAATTTTACGCACAAAATGGTATGGACTGTGGATTTTTCACTGATATTACGATGAAGGGTGGTTTATATCTTATCTACACGTCTTTGGTGACAATTTCATTGCTATCCAGGTACAGAAAACATTTTTTTCGTGATGACACTAACATATATTTCTTACATTAAGCAGATTCTCATGACTATGGTATTCCACAGTTGTGCTCTCTTCATTTTGGGTGTTTCGGAGGCTCACCCAGGTGAGGACGGCGTCGATTCGAATGTCGACTTGTCGGGACTGCATAATGTCAGTCAGAAAGTGGAGGCTGGTGAGCAGGATGTGCCAGGGCCTCAGGACCCCCTTGAAGCGAAGTTGGCTGAAGACCAGAAGACGAACGAAGACCATGAGATGATATTTGCGGAGACATTGTCATTGAACTCTGTGACAACGGAGGGGTGAGTGAAAATGCTACTTACTTACATTTCAATAGCATTATAGTGAAAGTGAGTGGTTCTGTTCAATGCTTCCACTGGCCTTCAGTTTTTTACTCATTATCATTCCATTTGTTATTGTTGATTTATTCAGAAACAAGTTTTTATTATGAGTAAATATAGTTTTTAAATAATTATTCTTTGACTGGTCATTACATACTAAAATAGGTAGGTTTTTTTGTATCTTAAGTTTAATTAATTGTGAGAATGTATAGAAGACACACATGCAAGTAAATCAGAAAGTATTGAGCCAGCCGTTGCATTTCAATGTATCATTTTAAACATCATCACAGACAGTCAACTTGCAAGTCACTTAAAATATTTCATCATCATTCAAAGTTTTTATCTCAAACATATCCTAATGATATAGATTATTCCAATTTCTTAGGTCAGAATAAATGTCTTCCTTTCATCTCTAAAAATTTATAATGTAATAGATGATGTTGGGTGACAGTGATGGAGTCATTTCAACTACTAGTTAACTGAAAGCCTTTTATTAATTCAATCCTTTAGACTTAGTCATGCAATTGATATGTTTCACAAACTCCTTGAAGTCATATTTAATCAAAAATTATAAGGATGTAACACAAACCATCACACATGTAATCTCCGAAGAGTCAGGCAAAGGTTTATCTATAGTACAGTAGTTTACTTTTTAATATCAAATAACAATTAGATAGTGATAGTATACCAGCCATGAACACAATATATTGCTGGAGAAATGCTTGGTTTGGACGTGGGTGTGTCTGTACTTCAATATTTGTCTCTGTTTCATATCATACATATTGCAATAATAATCAGGTTTTATTGTTGTGAAAAGATTCATCTTAATACTCACCAGTCACTACACAACTCAATAACTTTGGTTATAAATTGCTTTGAAACATGGCTAAATGTTTTTGAGTAATAGTCAGTCAGAGGCCTTGCATGATCCTGCATACAGCTCAAGTGTTCAGAGCTGGTCATTATGCCTCCTACAACCAGCTGAATAGAAATTTGGCATTGGTCAGACTTGTACAGCTAGAGTCACAAGCGATTATCCCCCTGTATCCATTACTTCAGTGAGACATAATTGATTTTTGAGAGGAGGCAAGCAGCATTTATTAAAGCTCTGAAGTATCCATTTATCATGTATGATTTTTGGGATTGCCCAAATATTCGATTTTATATTGGGAACACCCCATAATCACTGACTATTTATTATCTTATATGGCTAATATGTGAATGATCACTTGTGATAACACAATATCAGCTATTATCATTTTGGCTTACTGGGAATCTAATCTTTGTTGACAATCTATTTCTTATCAGCTTTTGCAACCACGTGTTTATGTAGTTCAAACACGCCTTCTATTGGCATTGGTCTTTAGAACATGAACTTAATGAAAATGCCAACAAAAATGTTACTTGTTCACCTTTCTAATGAACTCTGGCCGTGTCTTCAGAGGTCAAAGTCGCGGTCGAGTTTAAAAAGTGAGACCATTTAATTATTCAACACTGAATGAAGCAAACGGCATCACATGTGTTCAAAAAAGTGAAAGGCCCACGAGTGTGTTACGAGAAGTGGAGCATAAATTATGTGTGTCAACTGTCAACCTACTAAACAATTTATTCTGCATAAACCATCCTGAATTGCAGTTATATGAATCATGAAATTGGTAATTCAAACATACGAGATGCGTGAGACTCTAAGATGTGTCTTAAAACGGATCCCAAAGCGTAGCGTAGCGTCATCTCTTAGCCACCACGGCTTATTTTAATTATTTTATTATGGATTGTTTTGTTTGAATTTATATTAGCTGTACACTGGACACTCAATGTGTACGTCTTATTTACATCGTTCTCACATATAATTATACCTATCATCATCTGCCTAGCCTTTTCCCAACTAGGTATGTTGGGGTCGGCTTCCAGTCTAACCGGATGCAGCTGAATACCAGTATTTTACATGGAGCGACTGCCTATCTGACCTCCACAACCCAGTTACTGGGTAATACAATACCCCTTGGTAAGACTGGTTGTCAGACTTTCGGGCTTCTGACGACCCGTAACGACTGTCAAAGATCCACGAATGACAGCCGGGACCAACGGCTTAACGTGCTTTCCGAGGCACGGAAGTATATACCTATATACAGCTCGATGCAAACTTTATGGCGGCTCGGAACATTAGGCGAGTCGCTGCGCAGTAACCAATTCCCGTGTCAGCGGGGGTGAGGAGTGAGGTACTGCGCAACGAGAAGCGCACTTCACAGCCGCCATAAAGTTTGAATCGGGCTATACAAGATTATTGATGTAACTAATATTTATGTAACAATATAATTTAAAAGAGTGTCCATGGAGTTTCTTGCCCGTTCTTCTCCATAGGTAGGTTTTGCCCATTCCAAAGCGTAGTAGGTACTACGCTTTGGAATGGGCAACTAGCTTCATATTTCTGACTGACCGACCACTTGACAATTCATAACTATAAATTAAAAATTTAAAAAACCCCCGACACGGCACATTTGTAGAATTTTGGTTCTTCCATCCCCACTTTAACCCACCATAACTCTTAAACGGCTCAATCGATTTTTATAAAACATAGCTAAGAACACTCTCGATTAAGTCTCCTTTCATCCAAAAAAAACTAAACTGAAATCGGTTCAGTGGTTCGGGCGCTATGATTCCACAGACAGACACACAGACAAACAGACACGTAAAACTTATAACACCCCTCTTTTGCGTCGGGGGTTAAAAAGTGCCTGTAAATGGTTTAATTGAAATAAATGCTTTGAGTTTGAGTTTAGCAGACACCATGTGAAAATAACATAAATCCATTGTTTGTTCGAGACTTCTCCCCTCATCTTTGGTGAAACCGGCCCTATTGTAGGTAGACATGCTTTGTGACGTCTTGCTCTTGTACCTTTAAGTATTCCATATAGACACAATGCATTCTTTCGCCCGGCGAATAACAGATGTGCACCAATTCCGCAGTCCCGGCCGAAGTTACGAGCGCTTCATACTCCGTATCAACTACGGACATAAGATTAGTTCGGGGCAAACTAAGAACTAATGACAACACGATTTGACAGTTGTTTCGACTCCCGATGTGTTTTGCCCGTCCGAAAAGTTAAACTAGACACTTGTTTGACGGACTTAGAATATTGGCCCAGAAAAACAGATTAATTCAATGGTAACGAAAACTGTTCATGCTATCAATACAACAGTGACGTTGGATTTGGAGGCGTGGACCGGAAACCGCGTAATTTTAGACGAAAATCGTAACCATTGGTCGTTGAACTTGCTCAGATAATTTGTCGCCAGATCGAGGTCGAGATGTCGCGTATGCCGAAAACCGTTAAACAAGATTTATTATTTTGTTGAAATATGATTAGACTAGGTTCTGCTTGCGATTTCGTTCGCTTGGGAGGCGTAAGATACACAATATACTTAAATAACGGCTACATTTTTATAACACTGCCCCCGACCCATCGAATCGCGTGCCCGCGCTTTTACTTCGTTTTCGCTTAGCGTTCTTTCAGACTTTTTTTCCTTTTGCTTAGCTCCTAATGGTCGTTGCGTGATGTTGTAGCCTATAACCTTCCTCAAGAATTGGGCTATCAAAAGCTAATAGAATTTTAGAAATCCGACTGGTAGTTCGAGATATTAGCGCGTTAAACCAATCTGTTCAGCTTTTTTGTATTAGTATAGATAGAGGCTGGTAGAAAAGAGAAAATCGGAATAAGAATTGTTAGAATTTGGGTCAGGGGAATGATGACGAGATTTCTTTCCAGGTGTTATGAAACCAGTGAAGGGGGGCTGCCAATTTAGTGTAATATCGAGCTGTTGCCAATCAAAATACCTCCTTGACTCGGAATTCCGAATGTGCTTCTCTTCTCCCGTAGTCAAAACGTAAGAGGCTTTCGAAATTATGATGGTAACTGTAGATCATGGCAGCTTATGTGTCGGTCATAAAGTGAATCAAAAATAATGACTGCAGCTATCTTTCTATGTGGTCACCTGTGTGCTAACTTCATACAAAAGTAAAAAACAATAGGATGAAACATTACCTGTACCTAAATGATGTTACAGAGCAATCAAGGCATTTGTAGCCCTGATAGGCATCAATTGGTGACTCGAAACAAGTTTGATCCAATAGGTACAGTCAAACCACCCATCAGTGGTAATACTTGCACTACGAAGATCACCCTTATAGCTACGACTTATAGGAGCTGTCAATGTTACCACTGATGTGCGGTTGATTGTACATAACTACTGATTTATCAGTTGAAGCGTAAAATACGCAATCAACTGCCTAATGCGTGTCCACATTAATTCTTACGTTTCTTTTTATTGAAAGACTTTAAAATAACATTATTTTTGTACTGTTGGACTGCGCACGGAAAAAAAAGTATCCGGTCTTTGAAGTTCAGGCCGTAAAAGAACACAAATGTCTTGTAAGACAAAAATACTTCGGTGTTAACAGATAACTTCCCCTTTCACCCGACTTCCGTCGCGACTAGTCCTATATTTATTTATATGTTGTTTATTTCATGTGCGTCTATTCCGAGAGCTTTAAACACAATTAAAAAAATCTCGGTTTTTGTTGGATTCTATGCGTCAATTTAGTTTTAAGCTAGCGCAGATTTACTGTTATTTTCCAAATAAGAAGTCTTTAAAAATATATGGCAACACCCATATTAGGTACATAAAATAACATAAAATTTCACAATAGTTCAACAGAATATAATAAAAAGCTAATGGAATTGAAATAAACGAATGTGTCGGTACAAATTCTATAGGCCACAGAATAAAAATAAAAATACAATATCAAAAATAAACGAATAACGCTTAATACGCTTAGAACGCTTTAATAGAGCTTCTAGTTTCTAGACAATCTTTTAGTTATTTCAAACTCCTAAACAAAGGGCTCTTACCAGTAGAATATATATCAAAACGTTTGGACCGTGGAGGCCAGGTTTGGTACTTTGACTTCCAGAAAGCGTTTGATAGGATCAATAATAATATTCTACCGAAAAACCATGTGCCATCGGATTTCCGCCAGGTCTCTTACTGCTCCTCGCTGACTACCACCGCGATCGTCAGCAGTTTGTCAGGCTGGGCCTTTATGAATCCCAGCCCCTACCATACGCGTTCTGGAGTCAGTCAAGGCTAAATCCTGGGACTGCTTCTTTTCTTGATAACGATCAACGACCTTCCTTCAGTTATTCATCACGCCAGAAGTCTATTGTATGCAGATGGTTTAAAACTTTTTTCCGAAGTTCATTCTGATACCGATTGTCTGGCGCTGCAGCGCGAGAGCGATTGAGGCGGTATTATTTTATTTATTATAAGCTTATCGTGTTTGGTGTATTTAACTAATGTAATTGGCATTGGCCGTTTTATGTTAAAATAAATAAATAAATGAAGTATAGACTACCAAGTCAGTAATTTAGTTAATTCATGAACATATAAATTAACGCCATACAATTTTCAGTCCATCACGTACGGCATGTTTGTCTAACATATTATTATGTTCCGCGCGTGACTGACAGCGATCGTTTAGTGAGATAACTGATAGGCATATTCCACATTGTTTATATATATAGCTATATATTTGTGTATTTATATAGCAACTGTAAATATAAGCCATGTTAACATTCATTAATGGCTTCTTGAAATAAATTGATACAGAAGCCAATAAAAATCATAAAGAAACTACGCACGGAACGCATAATTTCAATTGGATTCATCGATTGAATCGGAACATGGCTTTAATTTCTCGGCAGCCATTTATAGAATTTTTGAAAAGCAATAGATTTTTATATCCTAAAAGTTTCTCAGATCATATCCGTTAGATTTAATACCTACATTTTGTGGCTGACCGTCTTGCTTGGTGCAGTTCAGAAAATTCCCTTTTAGCATAATATTATTTATATTTTTACCATAGTATGCATAACAAATCAGTCTATAAATTCCCACTGCTGCAGTACCGGCCTCCTTTCTCTGAGCCTTGAACGGGCCTTAATTCACCCGTTTATGTTCACTCGAAATTAAAAGAAATCCTTTTTCATTGGTTATAATTGAACTCCAAACGCACATAGGTAGTATACTACGGCATTATCCTCCGACTGTAATTTCTAGTGCATATCGTGTGATGGTCTTGCAAGGCCGCTCTTCTCTTGACGCAAGATAACTATTGAGATAGCGATCAATTACTCCAGTCATGTTGTTTCTCATAATAACACAAAACGCGATGTAATGGCCTTGTCCTGTGGCGTGATAACACCATGTTCCACTGTTATTGCTGATCCATGCGTCATGTTCGTTAACGGGCGCCGTCAGTTGGGACTGGTCATCTCTTAGCTGCCACGGCTTGTTTTAATTATTTTATTTGTGGATTGTTTTGTTTAAATTTCTATTTGCTGTGCTCTGGACACTCAACGTGTACGTCTTATTTACATCGTTCTCACGTATAATTATAAGTTCAACATTAATGATGTAACTAATATTTATGTAACAATATAATTTAAAAGAGTGTCCATGGAGTTTCTTGCCCGTTCTTCTCCATAGATACCTACTAAGCTTTGGAATAGGCAACTAGTTTCATATTTCAGACTGACCGACCACTTAACAATTCAAAAGTGCCTACCCAACAGTTCAAAAGTAAATGGTTTAATTGAAATAAATGCTTTGAGTTTGAGTTTAACGATTCTGTAGTTATTTGATGATATCTTATCCAAATATAGTTGGGTTTCAACTGTGTAATCCATACCATTGCCCTTAGTCAACTTATTTCAAGGTGGCGCAGCATGTTTGTCATCTTCTTACATATCTATTAGCAGTCATCTTTGGGTTGTGGTCCGCCTTTGTAGCAATTATCATCTTTTACACAAGCCATTCATCGATTCTTTGTTCTTCTCTACTCTTACAGTTCATATTCCAAAACTTTCCTTACGACTATTAGTCCCTCATCCCGCTGCATCACATACCTATAACGTGACAAACGCAGTATTTCGGTTTAATTCTGAAATGAATGTTTTTTCAGGGGTGACATTGCGTTTCATTGTGCAAGAGGAATAATATAATGACTAGTTGTTTTCAGTTCACGAGATATTTTACAACGACACAAAATAATATTAAAGTCAGCTTTATGCTGCATGTCATGGCTCTTAACCTGAATATGAAAGACATTCCCGTCTTTCAATTTAAGAGCTACATTTCTCGTGTAAATATTTTACAAGACTTGTAGAATATTTTCGTAAAATGCACAATATAAATTGCCACATTTTTGTAGCTCGTTTACCTATCTGATAAATGAGTCTTGACGAAAAATTCTAATATGAATAATCCAAAAACAGAAAGCATATGAAAAACTCAATTTTACACACGTGACGCCCATGACAATCAGTTAGGAAACCCCGAAAAACTTTCCGCCCGACTATTATTTGTATTATACAGTTTAATTATATACAGTGATTTGAAGAAATTATGTTTTTTTATTCCCACACTCGTTCTCATTGAAAATATAATTTGCTCTTCAGTATAAAAATAAAATGCACAAGTCTCTTTATAGATTTTCTACGTAAATGTTCTTAGTCTTTCTAGCCTGGTCCCATGTCACTTGGGGTCACGGTCAGGGCAATACGTGTTTCTCTTCCATTGTCCTATCAACCGTCACCTTATCATTCACTTCCTTTTCATTCATATCATCATTCATCATCGCTAACTCAATCAATCAATCAATCTCTTCTTGATCTCTCTCTCCATCCGTCCACATTTATATTCATCACTTTCTTTATCACATCCCTTTCATCTCTCTTCTCATGCCAACGCACTAATCACTTGTAAGCTTTAACTAATCGTTCGGCCGTCAAGATAACTGTTCTTTAACGGCCAACAACTCATGGAAAGCGAGAGTTTTAGCTAAAAATAGCCGTTCGAGTGCCTTGCATTATCGAGAAACAACGATGTTGAAGTTGAGCGGCAATGACCTTACGAATGTAACGAGCAATGTTTGACTCATGCTTTCATTCTTTATGGTACGAATGTGAACGGTGTGAACATCCGGATTTCCTTCAGCTTTCGGGGAGACGAGTTGGGTTCAATAGCGAGCTGAGTTCATTGCCGCACGTGCCTCGTACGTCTCTTGATTAATAGCGTTTGATGCTTCACATATTTATTCGAAAATGTTTTGGCGGATTTTCATTTACGATAAAACAGGTTATGCGCTAATACTGCAAACAAAAAATAAAAATGACCTTGACAAGCTATCAAATTACTTGAGCAATAAGCAGAATTGAACATTTGCATCTTAGCTGAAATTACTTGACTTAGCGAAAATTACGTTTGACTCCTAAAGAAAAATGGCGACAGTATTGATCAAAGATGATTTGACCAATTTTCTATGTCCTGATAAAACCAAATGTGTAATAACATAATCAGAATAATCTGTTTTCCCTTCACATAATATCAATATTATTATGTAGGTACTTCGTATCCGACCATTAGGGCCTTGAAAATAGAATAACTGCCAATGTGCTGATAGAAAATACCGCTGATTGGAAACTAGAATAAGCGGAAATTAAGATTTTCTCGATATAATCTTGAACCGCGATTAGATCCACTTCTTCTGATAGTTAATATGCTATAGTTAAGGCTGTAGTTTATGTTTATGGTCCATTTAGTATTTTAATTACTTAGGACCTGATTAAGAAATCCAATTTCTATTTCAGGAACAGATATATATCTGTCTTTTACTTGGAAATTGTATTTTTAGACAGTAACAACACAATCCGGCCTGATGCTTGGCTAAGCCTAAATCGATGTTTTCCAGCTTAGGTACCTACCTACTCCATTTTATTAAACCTCTAATCAATTTTGATAGTTTTACAAATCTCAGTGATACGCCACTAAATATGATGACTTGATAAACGAGACTTATCAATTATCATCATAATCCCAGCAAGAATTTGTACGCGTGCGGCGTGAGTAGATAAAAATTTGCGTAATTAAGCAGTTTGCTAAAATGAGTATTTTCATTCAGAAATGTTGTGTTACTTACTGTTTTCTCAAACGTGTACAAAACTGTGAGTGCGCTGATTGAAAACTTAACACCTCTTATAAGTTCTCTGGTCTCATGTTCTGCCTAAAGTTCTCTTAACCTTCAATAGGATAGGAATAGGATAATCATTAAATTATTTTTATCTTTGCAATATTTAGCTGTACCAAATATATTTGCGCAGTTTTGTACCTACCTACAGGTAATTTGTGCTGCCGGAGATTTTGGCAAAAGTGAGTATCTATTAATTATGGCCAAGTGTTTAGTCTCCTTCAACTTGCACGATATAACTAATTTTCTTTGACGTCGTACGTAATATATCGGTAAATACTCTTTGGCAAGCATCAAATTATTTGTGATTTGTACGAATTAGAAATTGCTCCCCGTGCATTTGATTTGTCATATTATATACCATTGCATTCATGAATATTTCCATATCAAGACTTTTGTATTTCGAAATCACGTTAGCAAATATTGATCCACATGCGAGCTTCGTACAGCTTACCTTTATTCTCATACAAATTCCAGGCTTTATTGTCGTTGCTCAACAATTGACATTGTAAACGTTTTGCTATCTAATCATTCTCTGCTATCCTGGTATCTCTCTTGGCATCCTCATTATTCTTTTTTTTTTTGTTAAGTAAAAGTTGTATTATTATTTCTTATTAATTTCTTAGTAGTAATGTTATGACTGATAAAGAGGGAGAGAAAGGCCAAAGAAATTGTGTGAGGAATGAAGTCAAAGTAAAAGGGAATTAATGCGTGACGGTTGACAGGGGAGAATGGAAGTAGAAAATAGGTTGCGTTGACCCCAAGTAACATGGGACAAGAGCAGGCAGATGGTGATCTTCATAGTAGTAATGACAATGACACAACAAATTTCGTCTTCAATGCTCCGTCAACTTTCTAATTCTTCACACGAGTTAACTACCTAATATCTTTCTTCAACAAAGTAAGTGATGAAACGCAATAATTCAAAATTATATATCTGCAGGGCGGAATGCCAAGGGTAACGCATGATATGATATGCAAACAAGAATTTACAGCCAGTAATAATATTCGCAATGAGTTGTAATTTAGGGCGCCAACTGATCCGCATAGTTTTGTGTAGGGAGCTGTATTGATTTGTTTCATACGTCTTCTTTGAATTGGCCTTTCATTACTTCTGACTGCGTTTGGTGCTCTGTCATGAAATCGAAAGTCATTTATTGAAACTAGGCTGAAAATCACCACTTTTTGAACGTCAAAATTACATAAGACAGTCATCCAAAACGCCCGACGTTCACCAAGCAGATGCCCTCGATGTGGTTCCATTGAATTAACATCGCAGGAAATCGTATCAGAGGCAACTGATCCTAGTCTATTATTTTTCTATTTGAGCCTTTAATGTAGCATTCGATTCGTATAAATAGACTTCTATTGACTGAGATTAATTTTAAACACAACATTGAATTTATATGAGTTAGTGGTTAAATAGGGGGTTTATTTGTAAAACGTCGGCTATCCATTATGGGGATGAAGGGGAGGTCATTTGCAACCAAATGACCCCAGTGCAAATGTCAAAACTTTTCCAGTAATCTGATATTTTATATTTTTTTGAAGAAATCTGGTATCTTATTGTATCTCGATAGATAGCTGAGAAGTTGTACATATTTTTGGAATGTCTTTTTTGCAGAAATCCACCATTTTAGTCAAATAACCTGCTCAAAATTATGAAAATTGTGTGCACTGATTTAAAAAAAATATTAAATATACTTAGTTGTAATTTTATGGTTGATTATTATTATGCATTGAAATAGAAGCAGATAATAATACATTTAAAAAATCACTTACCAAAAAATATAAATAGTAAAAAAAAATATTTAAGTAGGTACTTATTTACTTTATTTCATTCACTCGGAGTTGGTTGATATTTGCATAGGGGTCATTTGGTTGCAAATGACCTCCCCTACATCCCCTTAATGATTTGCCGACATATTACCAATAACCCTGTATACATATTACTGCCATCAATCTCCTTGTGATGATCGTTTTGAGAAGAGGTCAGGACAAATCCTGCAATGACATAAAATTTACTCAGTAGGTTGTGCAAAAGAGAACGTGAAATATTGCCTTAAATTATGAAAGACCAACTTAGTAAGATTAACAATTAAGCCCAAATAAATGCTTTCTCAATTACCTGTCTACTAAATAATCAGTTACAAATACTAAAGTCAAACAACACCATTTTAAGATGACGAAACCACCTGAAATATTGTACGATTCAAAATGATTAGTGCCAAAAGTAGCAGTCGAAGTAAATTAACTAGGGTTTTAATGGGAGGTGATAAATGATCGCTTTACAATTTAAAGCTGTTAATTGCTATTAGAATTAAGCTTGTTACAAACCGTTAATTGGTAGTTTAGCGTTGGTAAACAAATGATGCCTATTGATTGGGAAATATTAGACCACCGGCTTTCGTCTAAATGATGTTGTTAAAGGACTCCTACCCATGGGTTCTGAAGGCCTATTTATAATCTGATTGAAATCTTTAGTCAAGTGATAGTGATAGTCTCGTCGCGAGTCGTGTGTTCGCTTGTTACGACTCATAGGCTTGACTCACTCACAGGCACCGGGAGTGAGGCCGAAATTCAGCTTGATAAACACTGTCAATACCTAAGAAAAACAATCGGAGATGAGGACCGTGAGTACAAGCAGAACTGTTAATAATAGAGAAGAAAATTTAAGGTTGAAAAACATAAGAAAATTTACATATCGTTTTGCTGAAGATAAGATTCTTATTGCAATAACGCAGTCCAAGCAAAGCGTTCACTGAACATTCCTTTGACAAAGAAATAATATACAGGGTGTGGCGTAAGTAGTGGTTAAAATTTTTAGTGGTTTAGTTATCTGGTTCATCGAATCCTGAACGGTAGACCACTACTTACGCCACACCCTGTATAATGCCGAGACAAAGAGACAGGGTTTTCGATAGTTGAAACAAATAAGAAGGAATACATACCCAGTTTTTAACGGAATATCTAATAACAGCTGATAATCCGATCGATAACGGATAAAGTCGCATAAACATTTTACCAAAGGAAATTTTGGCTTAACAAATCATGACGGCCGATCACGTATAATTTCTAATAAACAACCATTGTAAGAAAATATTGCTTGTCAAAACGGAGAAGTCCTAAATTCCAAAAAACTAAGAACAACATTAATGGTCGGTCAAGAAAAACTTAAAACAAGTTGAATATTCTGTTAACAAAAGAAGTTGTATACAGTGAAACCTAGTTAAGTGGGACCTGAATAAGTGAGAAACCTCTATTATTGAGAGTTTCAATGAGGTCCCGGTTCTTTTTCATTAAATTACCTGTGTAAATTGCACTTTTTGAACCTGGTTAAATGAGATTTGAATCTCACTCTCACCTCACTCACCTCTATAATTGAGACTCTGTAGCTCAATTACCTGTATAAGTGAGACCAATTAATCACAAACAATTACCGTATTGTTTTTTTTTTTCGACGTAATACATTATGTATGTACATTCATACCTTTAAATTCATAACACCAAAAATACGCATTTTTATTAACATTTCCACCTCTAAAAATGGAACCGACATTTCGACCTCTGTAAGCGGGGGCCTCTGTAAATGAGACAACTATAATTTTAAACCTGCTTAATGGAAAACTGGATTATTGGAAACCCTCAATAATTGGTACATATGTCTTGGTCCCTTGAGATCCCAATTAACCAGGTTTCACTGTAATACGAAAATTTAATGCGGGAATATAATGCTCCATTATGTAAGTTCAATGGCTCAAGAGATATTAGATAACGGCCTTCTTAATCAAAGCCTCGACTCAATAGCTGTGGGCACTTGATCGTTGAATACACGGTACACTGGGCAGTAAAATAATTGTTATTGTAGCCTTGTTATATAATATCGTTGTGTAATAGATTCAGCTGAAATAATGGCGCGTTCAGCTAAAATAATTTAGTGTCAAGATTTATTTTGATTAGCTGTGTAGTTCTTTAAGTAATTGGTTTTTGTACTTTGGAATTGGCTTTATTATTATTTTTGTCTAATGTTTATTGCTGCAATTGAACGGTATTTCGTTTATTAATGACTTGGGTACATTTTTGTAATTGTTGTTCTCAAATGTTTTTTTTTCTCTAATTTAATGTATAGTGTATCAGACTTGGTTCAGGGAGCCTACTCTCTGAGTCCGTCAATGAAGAAACGGGCCCATCCGAAAGAAGTTCTATACTTCTGAATTAACCCTACAGCCGATTAATTAACTTTTTCGGATAGGCAATAACACATCGAGAGCAGGGATAACTGTCAAGTGGTATTTTTATTCATTTTTAGTTCGGGTCTCGAAGTAATCTTATGTCCGTAGGTGGCACGGAGTTAAGGGTTACCGTGGCCCCGGGCACAGGCAACTGAAGGAACACGGTTGGGTTTTAGTCAGTAAGAGTCTGACACGCCCTCCCGCTCCGCCATCTGACATCTCTTTGAGACTACACATTGCTCGCCGTCCGTAAGCAATGGCCTACGGTGGCCGAGAATCGGCTTGGGATTCCTGATGCCCAGGCGTCTCCTGCGGCGGCTAGGGGCGTGTGGATGCGAATTTTGTCTCTCCCTTACGCGTTCCGCCTCCTCATTCGCGAGCATTACTGCTTCGCAGAAGGAGGTGACGGCTTCCCATGCCCTCTCGCTCCGTACCATGGCCTGGACCAGGGCGGGATGCGAGAGATCGCCACCAGGCCCGACCTGGAGATCGACCCCAGGACCTCATGTTCAGCAGTAGCGCTAGCGACCACAAGAATAACGAGTCAGTTATTTTACATTTCGTTATATTTAAAGCATTTACAGCATTTTAGGTAAACGTGTAAAAAAGTTCAGAAATACTCTAGAAAATATCGATTTTCCTTAGTTAGACGTAACAAATATTTTATAAACACAGCTATAATGTATTACGTAGTTATTACTGAGGGTCAAACGAAAATACAGTTTCAATGTCGTAAGGTAAACAGGTGTGAGTTAGCGTAACCGAAATATGCGCCGTGTCATAAATATATGACAGTAAAATCAATGGCTTTGGCAATGCGCTCCACGAGGCCGCTCAAATAATATTAGAAACGTGTTTGTTACAGTTTGCAATATATGTTTGTTTTGAAGTGTTTATGATACGATATTTCTAGCGCGAGAAGAAAAACATTGAATTTTGATGGCGTCTGGGAATGGGTTCAGTCAGCCTTTAGAGAGAGTTTAAAGCTGTATCGACAAGAGCCATAACTCTTACGTTGATAAACAAGAAGTTGGATGGAATATGTTGAAGAAATCTTTTGATTTCATTTTTGAGAATTCTTGATGGATAATCATGTTTGCCTCCAGCTATAGTTGAGTAGGATGATTCTTGGCACGAAAAAAATTGTGTTATCCCACTGCAAGGCAAATGCCTCCCTAGTTGCTTCTTTCGGTGAACACGATCCTTTTTTTTTTTGATCCTCATGGATGTCCGCCGCCCTGGGGCGGGTGGCGGGGTCTGTCAGACTCTTACTGACTAAAAACCACCTCGGTGTTCCATCTTACACCTACGCCGGGGGTCGCGGGAACGTACGATCCTTCCGCAACCACCGTCTAGGGCCGGCCCGCCGCTGCGGGCCTCTTTGGGACTCAACACGATCCTGCGCCAACATAGACCAATCCCGCCTATAGGCGTCAAGCTCGTTCCTCCATATACGCCTGGTTCTAGCGCAATTCTGTTGGTCGTTGTCAGGGACTCATGTTGTGGTGGTCCTAGCCCACAATGCATCCGACATGCGCAAACGTTTCCATCTCAGTCCCACTTGATCTTTGCTGCTACGAAAAAAATATCTAAGCCAAATTTAATGAATAAAAGATCAGCTATACGCACCATGTTTAATTTAAAACAGCTAGACATCATTCAACTTAATCTAAATACACGCTAATTGGTAACTGCTTCCATTTGCAATGCAAATGGTCGTGGTTCACTGATTGTAAATGTAGGGCAATAGTTTAATGATCGCTTTTTCTGCGTACACGCATTTGATTTACAAATTACGAAAGCAAAGATTTAAACACGACTTACTTACTCCTGCACCCCACTTTCATCACAATCCTAAGATTTTGAAGGAAATTGGTAATTCATTCTTCATTATGTGCTAAAAACTCGAATGTTCAACAATGTAAATAACGCATTGAATATTGATGAATTTGTCAAAGTGGCAGCATTGAGATTGTAAGGGCGTTTTTAACAATTACCCCGCTGTTTGACTTTTATTTGAACACATAAAATTGACTTTTTATTCAAATTGCAACTACATGGAATATACCTCGCTTCAAGGAATATTATGGCCTATGAAATGGTCGTATTAAAGTCGCCATAAAAATAATAATATGCTTAGATGATAAATGTGAAAGCTTATGCTTAAACATACACTCATAAAATCTCAGCTGCAATCTTTAGGAGAAAATATAATATAGTCGTAAATATTGGTAAACCAAGTCAAGATAATGCAGCTGGCCTAGAGATGAGGTGACCCTGACTCCTGCTTTCATAAAGGATTAGCTGCCAATCACAAAAATGTTAGAGTTTAAATAGCACAGGACGTGCCAGATTGTCACGTATTTTTTCCTCTTCTGTGTCACCATAGTCTTTGAAGATATGCATCTGATGAAAAGCTGGTTCTTACCAACAAAGGATTAATACAGATCCATACGATAAAATAATGTCGAAAATGGTCCCACAGTCTACTCATAATATTTAATACTCTAGGTTTTGCACCTCTGCCATACAGTACAAGATAACGATCAACATTTCGTCCATATATCTCCAGTTTGAACAGCCATATTTTTCAAAGTTTCTATCTGGTTTCTCTCGATATCAATATGTATCTCGCGATCTTATCCTGGCGATCGTCTCTTTAAGCCATGTTTCTGTTATGCCAAGTTCTCGCGTATCTCGTACAAAGAGGTTTTGAAAGTACGCCGCGTTTTGTTGCTTTCAGTAGTTTGTAAAAGGTATTGCCTCGGACGTTGCAATCGGTCGTTCAACTGTCTGGGAGGTGAGACAAGCTACTATTGGTGCGTGCGCGCAGCTTTCGAGTTTACGTCGAGTCGGGTTATTGAAGTGTCGAGTCCAAAAATGGTTTTGGTCGCCGCCCATTGATTTTCGTTTTGTGGCAAGAGAATGGTTACTTAGTACCTAACAGATATAATTTGAAATTATAAAATTAGAAATTCTGTTTAATTTACCTATACCGTAACGGTGACGACACTGATTAGAATGTCAAATTCTTTTAGTAAAAGTATGACAGCATATGTCAATGGATTGTATTCATGACCTTAGTTGCATGTCATTAACACCGCAAATAAATGATTTTGATTCTGATTGTGACCGCTGTCGGTTATTTTCACCACTAACACATTATTTAATTTAGTTTTTTTATAGAAATCCATGTCAGCGAAAACCTCAATAAAGTTGGATTTCTAATTAATTTTCAGCATTCAATGCAACAAAATAGCAAGGGAACCAGTTAATAAGGTGCAATAAATTGAAATTATGGCTGGACAAGCATGGTTACCATGGTAATTTGCCAGTACAATTACTGAGAGTAATGGCGTTTCTAGAGTGATAAAAAGCCAACGTATTAACGTCTAGTACTAATAATTTAATGGCTGTTATTATGGGGCGGTTATCTGTTAAGATTATTACTGTTGAAGGCTACTTAGTGGCTGAGGAAACTAGTTATTGGTGCTAGCACTTGATCTGACCATAACAGAAAAGTAAAATATGGCCCGATAAAACTACAATTTGTCAGAAACCAAATTCATAATAAGCAACTTAAGGCAACTGGATTCATTGTGGTAGATACCATAGAAGCTTTAGCAGACGGTAACAAAATTAATGCAATTAAAGAAGAATATAAAAGTGATGAAAACTTAGTAAGAAGTCGCAATACTAACAATATATACTGATGGATTACCCATCAACAAAAACAGAACTTGGAATGAGGTGATGCAGAAACTCCCACCTTTGATGGCCACCGTAATTATATCACCCAAATTATGACACACTAATCTCAAACTTGGCGATACCCCAACTAGTATCAGATACCGCTACTTAAAATTAATCCTTCATAAATTATCTGAGGCAGAATACCTGCCTTATTTGTTCATACGATTTGCATAACCGTAATGTTGGTCTGTAAAAGCTCTTGAATGTCATGCGGTTTCGTTGACATCATATGGTTGTTTCGTAGTTGGTATTAATTGGAAATTATGCGAAATTGCACCGCTTGTACGATTCGAGTTATTTGACCTATTAAAGCTAAGTGGTTAATAATTTTGTTACCAAGATTTGTCAATAACTTTAGGTCTGGGAGAGAAGTTTGCCAATGTTGAGGAATTTACACAGATTGGTAGAATCTATAAATTCATGTATTTGGAAAATTCAGCCTTGTGTTTGCATTTAAATACTTTTTCTTTGTCAAGATTTCATTGTCACGTTCACTCAGGACACAATTCTACAGAAGATTTAATTAAAATAATTGCGAAATCATTTTAACCGTCGAGTTTCATTCTTGTTATCATAGTATAATGTTATGTCAGACGCACGATTAACAGCCGTTAGTCCTGCTCAGCTGGTGTCCGATACGGGGAAAGTGATAAATTCAATGTTATACAAACACCGACTTTTTGCCATCATTAGTAATAGTAACCAAACCTCCGGATACGATACACGCTCGAAAATCAGTCTTATTTGGGTACTGGTGAAGTTTAATTTCTGTTGAGAGCTCGATAAGTGTTCCGCGGTTTTTGCTCCTTTTAATACTTATAATTTTATACAGATGAAGATTGCTAATTCCGTCAAGCGGTGGTTTCGTGGCTACTCGTATTTCATTGAGAGGCTTTTATTTTTTTATCAAGAATACAGCCACTGCATTCAGCCGAGTAATTGCCAGCTTTAGAAACTTGATCGAATCTGTATTCCGTACCCAAGCCCAACTAAGGTCGCAAATTATTTCTTATATCCAGCGATTTCTAATCCAGCCGTTTGACCAAAACAATTATTTGTCCAACAATTCAAAGTGACACGTTCCATTACATGCAGTATCATAAAGTGCGACCGTCTTTCCCTGCTAACTAGAACAATCTCAGCTTTACAGTGCAATTCAGCTTTATAGTGGCAATGAAAATCTAATCTTTGTACACCACAATAAAACAACTAAACGGTTATGTTATTCGTAATGAATGCGTTATTTACGATTGTTGTAGGGAAAGCCGATCGGCTTAATGTTGAATCGCTAACAGACAGGGCCGTCTACCACTTGTTCGCGTTTTCTCGTACACGATTCCGAAAGTGAAATGAGCGTGTTTAATGTAATAAATCTCTAAGTTCTTAGTAGGTAATTGCGAGTTTAGTTTGATTCTCACGTTTGTTGGGTGCCAACTGGAAGATATGCTGAAATAGCCCAGGCTTGCCGATACAACTGTCACGTAGTACGGATTGTGTTCTACGAGGGCGGGTCAATAAGTCCGTGACTTTTTGAATTTCTGACCTCTTTACTGAAAAAGCAACACTACTCCTGTCAACAGGCATCTGTCAGTTGACTCCTATCAAAATTTGAACTTGCTGCGTCAGTTAGTTTGTGTTTGACAGCTATCTTTATCAGACTACCCAGTAATTTGAGGAAAAAATGGAAAAAAGTGAATTTCGTGTGCTTATTAAGCATTATTTTTTGCGAAAAAAAACCATTACCGAGACCAAGGCTAAGCTTGATAAATATTATGGGGACTCTGCACCATCGATTTCAATGGTAAAAAAGTGGTTTACTGAATTTCGTTGTGGCCGTACAAGCACTGAAGATGCCGAACGTCCTGGACGCCCAGTTGAGGTCTCTACACCCGAAACAATCGAAAAAATACACGATATGGTGTTGGCCGACCGAAGATTGAAAGTGCAAGAGATTGTGGAAGCCGTAGGGATCTCGCATGGCTCAGTGGTTTCAATTTTGAATGATCACTTGGGTATGAGAAAGCTTTCCGCAAGATGGGTGCCGCGTTTGCTCACAGTCGACCACAAACGCAATCGTGTAACAACTTCACAGGAAGGTTTGGCGTTGTTTAATCGCAATATGGAGGAGTTTTTGCGCCGTTTTGTAACCGTGGACGAAACATGGATCCATCACAACACACCAGAGACCAAACAACAGTCAAAACAGTGGGTTTGTAAGGGTGAATCGGCGCCAAAGAAGGCCAAGGTGGGTTTGTCAGCCAATAAAGTTATGGCGACTGTTTTTTGGGATGTACGTGGGATAATCCACATTGACTACCTTCAAAGGGGAAGAACAATCAATGGGGAATATTATGCCAACTTATTGGACCGCTTCAATGACGATTTGAAAAAAAACCGACCTCATTTGGCCAAGAAAAAAGTTCTTTTCCACCAAGACAATGCAAGGGTGCACACATGTGCAGTTGCCATGGCAAAAATCCATGAATTGGGCTATGAATTGCTCCCTCATCCGCCCTATTCTCCAGATTTGGCTCCGAGTGACTACTTCTTGTTCCCAAACCTGAAGAAATGGCTTGGTGGAAAAAGATTTGACTCCAATGATGAAGTCATCTCGCAAACAAAGGCCTATTTTGAGGACCTCGACAAATCATATTTTTTGGAAGGGATAAAAAAATTGGAGAAGCGTTGGACAAAGTGTATAGAGCTCAAGGGAGACTACGTTGAAAAATAAAATGATTTATTTATCAAAAAATCTGTTTTATTACAAAAGTCACGGACTTATTGACCCGCCCTCGTAACTTCCAACTAGCCCAACTGCAGCGCTCTTGAGATATTTATAAACAATTCCATTTGATAAAACGCCTTTATCGATCAATACTTATAAAAAAATATATTTCGTCGGACTTTAAAAATCTGGTCTTTGTTAATTTTTACGTACCGCAAAATCAAATCTACACTAAGAGCTCTCTATGAAACTATGCATAGGTTGCGCGAAACTCGTTTTGTTAAACAAACCGAAAATAGTCGAACATTTCATGCTAGAATACTAGATCATGATATTATTTTAAATACTCCGTCAAATACTTTCACATGACTCATTCTAATACTAATATTCTTTTATATTTCGATCTACTTCCACTTTTTTATGGAATAACAGCAATGACCTTGTCCAAGGCACTTCAGGGTCTAGTGTAATTAAACTAAATGAAGATAGCAGTCTTTGGGTGTGTACTGAAGCGGTCACTCCGAAGGCCGTGCCTTCAATTCGACCCTGTTGAATTATTGATGGGAACCATTCGAAGATAGACACGTTTCATTAGTAGAAAAGGTTGGTCGAAGTATTCCGTCACGATTCCCTTGAATAGTGATAGAATGATAGCTTTCTGGAAAAACGAACCGCTTTTCGAAACCCAATCCTTGCGTTTGTTTACAGCTAGGTTAGTAGGCAAAGGTGAGGTCCAATAAAATTTATCACATCAAAATCTTTGATCCCGTACAGTAAGTGCTGCCATATAACAACAGTGACAGATCGCATTGTGCACACAGTCGAGCGGAAATCTATTACGCATTGGGTGAATTATAAGCATTATTACTGGGACCAGTACCATAAACCGTCAGATAAATGTTGCTTTCTCCCCGCCTACACATCCAATGACAAATGCATATAAATATAAATAATCTATGTAATTATAGACAGTTTGAACGCTGCGTATCTATAAGGCTTAAGATCGTTTGGAAAGGCTCCAGTCTTGCCGGACTGTAACCATTTTTGGTTGGACTGAGTTTTCACGCGATGTGGCGTGTTTTTGTATTGATTTGGTTCTGTTTAGATTTGTTTATTTTCGATTGGTGCTTTGCATGGAATTTTGTGCGTAAAGGTGCCTCTGGCAAACAGGCGCGACGTGACTAGTAGAACAATATTTGAATGAAAACTTCATGGAAATTGGTCTACAAGAATCGCGTCGCGCAGAGGCACTTACATTATTGGGATTGCTGCTAAAAGAGTTCGAGTTTGATTGCTCATGGTGTTTAATTTGATGTAAGTTCAAGTTGTCATATTTAAACTTTTGGTGCGTGATAAATAAGCAATACACAATAAAGACAACACTATCGGTAAAAGAAATATAGTTATAGAAAGGCTAACAACATTCGTACTAAAAACAGATTGAGGGCACTAAAATTCGGACTACTCGACTTAAACGGCCTCCACATAAATAATTGTGACCTATGCTGCATAGCTACAATGGACAAGAGACAGATATTCATACATTGCTAACATAATTTATTCGAGGCGTTAAATTTCATTACAGACGTGTAAAGTTTAGCACAAATCACGCTTTAGAAATCTGACACCTAGGAAACACCGTTAAAAGTAGCGTGTTTCATATGACAATCGTAAAATATTGAACTGTCAGAAACGAAATATGGGAACTTAAAGCCTTCACTCATTTACTTATAGGTAACGATACGAGCAAGGTGGGGAGTCGACCATGGAGTAGTTAACAATTAAAGTGACATGGGAAACAAAATCAAAATCAAAAGTCATTTATTCAAATTAGGCTGAGAATCAGCACTTTTTGAACGTCAAAATCACATAAGACAGTCCCCCCAATACGCCCACCCTTCACCACTTCCTAGTGCTTTAGCTGGGAAGAAGAAGTGGCGGAACAAACTCCCCAGCAGCACTGCTGTCTGTTCAGATAGAAGAACTGGATTCTATACATATAGTAATAAGTAATTAACATTACGAAACACAAAAATATTAAAATTATTTGCCATATGTCAGCTAGCACACGCCAATATTTAAAACTATACTCAAGCAGAAATAAATAATAAAAACAAAAACGCAAACAGAACTTAATACATAATAAAAAGCCTCCTGGCATAAAGGGCGTGCCCGCTTACATATGCAATGCTGCATTAAGTATGTTTATATGTATATAGCTGTAACTTGTAGCCACAAATGATAAACTAGGACCTTCGAAGTAAAATAAAGAAACATTAATTTCTAATAACAATAACAAAACCATAGTCAGCAAGCTGACCTGTCACCACAATTATATGTATATAGCTGTAACTTGTAGCCACAAATGATAAACTAGGACCTTCGAAGTAAAATAAAGAAACATTAATTTCTAATAACAATAACAAAACCATAGTCAGCAAGCTGACCTGTCACCACAAGCAGCACCCGTTCACGAGCATAACGCGAGCAAAACAACACGATGAACTGATGATGACGACCCGACAGAGACAGGGGTGAAGTAGAAAGGACGGGTGTTAATTGGGAGAGATGTTACATCAGTAATAAACTGCGATGAGCTGGGTAGATTAATTGATTGAAAACCTCAAGAGATTTCTCTTCAAACACAGCGTGTATCATCGCAATGTAAAGCTCTCAATCAACAGTCCAATACTGCATAACAATAATCATATAAATAAAATAAAAACTATTCTCCGCTTCAATGCAGTTCACAAATTTGGGCATTTGTATCTATGGGTAGAAGAAACTGATAAGTCGTCGGCCGTGCGATGCGAAGGAATAAAGAAAATGTCGTGAGGAAAGTTTTCAGTATGTAAGGGGGTTGGATGTAAGAGAAGAGGAAGACCATAGAAACGATGGATGAACTGTATGAAAGATGGTGTACTGAGATGATGTCTATTAGAGAAGTAGGTATGGAAGAAGACATGCCAGCACCGACCTCAAATAAATTGGGATAAGGGCAAGAGAGAATAATGGTAGAAAAAACGCGTTTCAGAATTCCACTTATTCACTATGTCGTGTATAGAAACAGCGTCGTCACAGGTTTGATCCCGGACGTGTACCGATGAGTTTTTGAATCATGTGCACGATTTATTGCTCTTCAGAATTAATCGTGAATGGTGAATGATTTATAGCGGGAAAATAGCGTTCCTAATAGAAACGAATTGTTTTATTACTGGCATGGTGATGAGATTGCTTAGGTGAGCGTCTATTCAAAATTAGGCATTAAGTTTAAAACTTTATGTAGGTGAGCGTAGAGTGTGAGGTATAAAATAGTTTACCTTGAGGAAACTATTGAATCCCAACTTTCCAAATTAGTCACCTAACCGACAGGAGCAACAACGTCATGATTTGCATATTCAATCTGATAACTCTGTAAAGGTGGTCCTACTGTACGCAAAATGCAAACAGCTAAATGAGATTGTATTTCTGTCATGCTATGAGAGTTTTCTTCTAGATCAGACCCGAAGTGTGCTTCTACTTACCCTGCATGAAATTTTAATTTAATTATAATTATAATGTATTTCTCTCAATAATGTATATATTTGATACATGGTATCTAGGTTACTGGCAGATTCAAACCTTTGTGAGAGCTGGAGTCTATACTGGGTTCGGGACCAGTATGACAGATCTCCAGGCTCACACCCTTAAAAGTTACAACATTAAATTGCACTAAAGCTCCAAGTACTGAGAGGAAGGGAAATTATTATACAAAACAAAAGAAGATGTGTTATGTGTGTTTTTGAAGCGTTGTGTGTCCTTGAGTGCAATATAAATCCTCGCGCCCAGCACCCGCGAAGGGTACTGGGCGCGAGCACCTACTTGCCCGAGAGTGTGTGTGTGCGTCTGTTCGTGGTTGACAGATGAAACTCGATCAAAGACTAATTTGAGAACGTAAATATTCCCGGTAGGCGAAATTATTTTAAAATATTTAGTATGTTTTCAGTCTGCATAATCCAATTCAAGTAGCCATTTCGTAATAGTTTTTTTTTTTTTACATTTTGATCTGCACATAGTGTGTATATTTAAAATCTTATTAACCTTGTTATAGACATAGCCACTAAGGACAAGGAAACTACGTTGGGCCGAACGACCAGTTGTGCGGATGGCGGCACAGGAAATATTCATACTATAGTGAAATTACTTTAAATTTTCGTTACTGTATAACGACACCCGACAGACCTTGGTCGATCGATTTAACGTCCAAGCATGATTAAGTAACTACTGGTTTCCTCTTGCTTTTAGAAATCGATAATAGTGCCCAAGTACCTATTAAGTTTTATTTGCAGCATTTAATGTTCTAGTCTTGAGTTGTCATGTTAAATCTTACATGCGAAATAACATTAGAAGTTAGGACTATATGCTATTACATCAGTCCATTCTAGCCTACCACATATATCGTAGGGGTCTTTGAAGACACAGGGAAATTGTTTCGTCATACTTCTTCCCGCTCCTTCTCTAAAAGTGTTGAATTCCACCCGGGAACGCTCTCACCCATGAAACACCACAATATTATCATTATTCCCATAATTATCGCAGCTCTACTATAGCAGACTTTTCTTTTACCTAGCAATAACTAAATATGATTTCGCTAGCGGTCAAGGGCAAGGCCATTCAATGTCGCCGTAGAAGTTTACAAAATCGTAAAGTGGACAGACAGTTGATGATAATGACTCTGATCAACACCTGATGTTAGTACGTCACGCGGAAGGCACGAGCGGTTGTTGTGGCGTAGTTTTAAAATACTTGAAGAAGCCGATAGTCTGAGTTAAAGCCTTGACAGATATAGACCTGTACAAGAACACTTTGTTTGTCAAACCAATATCAGTTTTTGATTAAGACGGAATCATAACACGTTTTAGCAAACATGATAATTTACAAAACCCAGCAAATACTTAGTTGGTAACCGGATAGACCACTACTATATCAAAGAGTCACTCAACTCGTTAAACAGAATTTCAAATTATGATATTCGAAAATGTTTATGATGACATACGCGTGCTAATGCCAGTTCTAAGATTTGCATAATGTGTACAGTGTATGCTCCAAGGAATGTGCGAATGTGCGTCTTGGTTGGGAGGCAGTAACTGTCAAAATATAGAAAATAACAGTACACAGAGTAACGACTTCACTCTTATTTGGATCGACGTTATTAAAAACAATGGAGTCAGCCACAAATTACTAAAACTCGCTGTTTACTTACCACTAGGCTTTTCGTGCTGATCAATCATTACATTCATTACAAAGGTAAAATAACTATACAACAACATAAATCTAATTACACTTTCATTTTGTTCACTAGTATTATTGTTGTATTTATTCATTCAAAACCTACGTTTGGAATTAAGTCAAATATGAAAGTGTTCATTCATTGCATATATTTGTCTCTTTTCGGTTCCTCCATCAAGTTTTGCTTCAATGGTTCCTTTATCAAAAACATAAGTTTTAACTTTACTTGAGTTGTATCATCATCTCCCAACAATGTTAGGGCCGGCTTGCTCTACTATCAAAGATCGATAAGTTTTACTTTATTCGATCGGTAGCATATAGTTTTGCTCTATCTTAACGAGAACGTTCTTGTATTTTGTATCAGCAGTTGTAATTTCTTGACTCATATTCTTATATCATTTGATCAACTTGAAAGGTTCTTTACAAGAAGTAATAACTATCTGATTTATGTTACCTGTCATTATACAGCACTGAACAGTAAGCCGCGTCGTTAAACCAAGCAGATATCTCCGTAGTTATCCAGACATTTAGTGAGACACTTCCACACCTTGATCACTGTTTTTATCACCGATACAACTATTATAGTCTGCTTAATTGCTTCGTAGTAAAGCATTAATGTTTAGCATTTTAATTGGTCGTTGAAAATATTCTTGATCATTTTCTATATTATAATGGCGCTTTCTAATTTCCGTAAATCTTTTGTCTGTAACTAGTGTTGCCTTACTGATTATTTATATATATTTAATTATTTGAACGTCTTCGTTTGCTTTTCTTCTTTTTGATCCTTACGTTGCACAATATTGTACTGGTTTGGTCTAATATGATTATTTTGAAAGTATATCCCTTTGGCGCTCCGCGTTCAGGATTTAAAAGCGCAATTTGCACTACATCAGACATTCGCACGATGAGTGCGGCAGACTGTCTCGTAAGATTCATTTGTATGTGGCACGCACTGTTTTGCTTGCTCTCATCGGCGATATTGTATTAATTGAATTCATGAAGTGTTATCAAGTCCTCTGTTTCATAACAGGATGCGTCCTAGGCATTTTCCTTTTCACATGTATCTATGCACAATGTTGTTTGAGCAGCAGTAGTAACAGCCACTACGATTTATAAAATTAACGTATCTAAAGACTCGCCCCCATAGGACCAAATATTTGCAAAACGTTACGCAAAAAAACCTTTGCTAGTTTAAAAAAAACCGATTCGTTCTCTAGCCCGAGCTATGTTATATGTTCTTATCAGGTTCTCAAATAGTTTTAATTTATAAATGACATTTATTATAGTACAGCAGTTAGTACGTTGCTTTTTATAGTAATTATATACCGACCTGCTAATTTTTTGTTAAATAGTTACAGCTTTTCAGCTCAACAAAGTTATTTTATTTGACTTTTTCAAAGGCGGTACCTCCCTTACTATTATATTATTAATATTATTATCTGCCTGCTTGTTGACTCTTTCTCATTTCAGCAAACATACAAAATTTTATAGTTGCGCAAATTACCGTTTAAATCGTTTTAAGAACAAAAGCTACATTTAGAGTTATTGTACTAATTTTGATTGAACTGTCTTTTTGTTTGTTTATTTATTTGTGACATATCAAAATAACAAGTAACCGTTGGTGCATTTTTATCGTTATTGCAAATTCGTTTGAGAGCTGCTTATCTAGAATTCATATTGATTAATGTTGTATCCCATGCCATTGTTATACAGTAGCACAGTTAATACTTAACCAATAAATGAAAGAGGCTATCAGAAAGAAGCCATATTCCTGCTGGCTGACATCTTACTTCTTGTCACAAAAGAAATTAATAATCAAAATCAATAATTGCACTTGGGAATATATATATATATATTCTAATTATATATATACTATATCGTGAAATCTTCCAACATTATCCCTAGCAAGTTCTCACCAGAACCAGACAAAGTTTCAACACCTCATTAAGAGAAAAAAACAAGTATTTGATAGAAAATCAATTTATTTCCGATGTTATCAGTCCGGACCTTTCTAATGTTAATCTCAGCGGACAGTTGATAGGAAGCGGGCTTACTATCAGCAACACCATATATAGGGAGGAAGTTGCGACATGGTCGCTATCCTGCGCGTGCGGCTGTGCGGCTACTTGATGTGTTTTAATGATTCTATTATTTACTGCACTTAGGCCCATTTGCACTACGAATCAGTAAATACGTTTAACGCTAAACAAATTTAAAACATCTTACCGTTTTCTATCAATCGTTTGAAGATGATAGAGACAGAAGGATGTTTACGATATTAACGTATTAAGTGATTGATGGTGCAAGTGGCCTTTATTTTATTTGATTGTTGTATTCTAATTCTGATTCTTTCGTACAGTTTTTAATTGTGTATAGACTTGTTTTTTGGTATTTTCGTATGTGAAGACTACATATGGACTAGTTATGAGTTAAGTTGCACTTCTGTTCCAAGAATAATACAATCTAGAAGCTATATGCGAGATTTATGTTGAAGCACTGAATTAGAAACTAACTAATTAATCGTTTTCACACTTCACCATCAAATAAACATTAATCTGCAAAATATTAATCACGAAAATTGAGAGGCGCATCGTATAGCAATAGTTTATTTAATACTATCACTAAACGAGACACAGGTATTGATTGCAGTCTAAGCTAATTACAGATGAATTACAGCGAACAATGTTAAAACTAAGCTAAGTAGTAACAGTTAAACTCATTTAAGACACTCCGAGACTGTCGTATAAATCTAAACAGCATCTATGTGCTAGCCGTTTACCATAATAGTATGTTACATAGATGATATAAAGAGATATGTAGTGATTTAAGAAGAAAGTGCACACTTTCACACAGGAAGCCATGCTCCCAACAATTTGCACTTGCAAGCGAAAATCCGTGGAAGTGCAGTCTTTTGATAATTATTAATAATAGAAAGTATAGAAACGCGCGCCATATTGTTTCGAATATTACCATCATAATTTGTAGATGCCGTTTTATTTTGCTCTTCATTAGGTTGATTGGATACGATATTAATGACGCTATAAACATTGTGTTGCATTAAGTAGGGAAAGGGCCTAAATCCGTCACTTTAGAATTTTACTGGGTGACTTTTACAACTTTTGTTAAGCCATAAACATAATAAATCATGTTCGCCGTCGATATGTTATTTTCAATGAAACGATATCGCATTTAAGTACTTGTGGACGACCTAATTTCACACCGATTTTATAGTGCGGTTGAGTAGGTAACTGAGCAGATTAACAACAGGCGGCTGACAGACGTTTCAATTTGCTGGACAGCTTTATTTAAGTACCCCCCAATCGAACAGATTTGTTGTCGAATTGGCTATAGACTTTCCTTTATAAGGTAGTTACTGTGATAAAATGTACCTATTTCTAAATTGCCTATTTATGAATACGAGTTCTCTTGGATAGGTGCGCCACAAAGCAACGTGGACTCAAATTAAAATTAAATCAATCAAACATAAAGAAGGATCAATTGCTGTCGTGTAACCTAAGCTTACATCTAATAAATATTACCATATTGATAACTTAAAGAAAGAAAATGATAGCGTGTCAGCATCCTATCATCTCGAAGATGTAAAAGTCAACTGAGGGAAACTGGAACACGGCGAAAAAGTAAAAATACAGTTTAAACATAGGTCTGTCGGCGTCTCTAAGCTCTCTCTTATTTATACAAATAACTAATATCAGGCTCCTGTAGACTAAGACCAGTAATTATAATAACTATTAACTCTCCCTTGCAAGTAATTATGTTGGTTTTATACAATAATCGAGTGTGGTCTTCAATCAGGCAGTTCCTGATCATCAATCTTCGTGAAGCAGTGGATGCTCCCGAGTCCGGACGACTTTCTCTTTCTTTATACAAGATCGCAGCAACATTATAGATTGTTGTGTATTTTAATTTAAACGATGGTGAATTTACAGCTTTTCGTCTGGAGTTTGAAACTTTGTGGTCTTAATCTGAAGAGTTGGTTTTCAAAATAGATTTTTGAGATAAGCTGTCACTAATTCTTACTACAACCAGTCATACATTTATCGTAGTTCTAGATCGATTCTCGTGCTTAATTGAGATCAGATTCATTTTGAATTTTTTGAGTTTTGATTTTTCCAATCAGTTACCGTTTACATTCGATATTGTAATTCCAAAGATAATGGGTGTTGTTTTCAACGAATTCTTTATCATTCTGCAACTTCAGTGGCATCGGTATTTGACAACACATCTTTTATTGTTTTTAGTTTTTGCACAGGTGTACAAATCTCCGCCCTCAGTCAGTCAACTCAGCCTATCGCAGTCCACTGCTGGACATAGCCCTCTCCCAGGCTGCACCACAACAACCTGTTCTACGCCTTCCGCATCCAGTCTGTCATGCTTAACTTATAATTTTTTATATGAGGTTGAGGGAGTACCTCATCTTACCTCGCGAGGTCCTCATGAGGTACCCCTCATTTGAGGCGAGTAATCGCACGTCGCCGCGGTATCCACCTCACGCGCCGAGCCCGAGCCGAACTCAGCCGATAGTCCGCGGCAGCGAGGCGGACGAGCGCGTCGACTCACGAGTCACGAGTACTCATGATTCCGATTTTTCCCTCACACACATAATTTTCTTTAGCTCATAAATTTTTGACCGCCAAAATAAATGAATCAATGACAATTGATTACCAATCGAATGATAATGTTTTTAGAGTTCATAGTTAACGTTTAGAGTTTATAGTAATAGCAAAATTAAAAATATTTTCTGTATAATTCTCAAATATACACTCAGTTTTTTTTATTAGGTTTTATTAGGTTTAGTAGGTTTTATTTACCCTGCAACTCATTTCACACATTTTTTTGTATCTCTTTTTAATTTAAATAATATCCTACCAAACATCAGTACCACACACACACACACACCAAACATCATTATGTCATTAGATACCTACATATCAAAATCATAATGTGTACCTACTGTGTTTTCAAAATTTCGAGACCTCACCGCACTCATTCTCTAATTTTGTACTAAGTCGGTTCATTCACTCACTAAGCTCACTCAGGCCCGTATTCATGAACATTACTATGAGGTCTCACAGTGCGCGCGGGCGCACAGGGTCCTAAAACCTATTCATAGACCATACTTGAGTGGCAATCGGCACTATGCGTCCCTTAAAATTCACGCATAGGTAAGGTAGCCGGCTAGCTATATTAAGCAACGCATAGTGTCCAGTATACGTCAAAAAGTTGGTTATTTTTGTTTCTCGAGATTTGGTTTTGCGTTGTTTGATGTTGTTTTTGATTCTAGTGCCGTTCTTTTATAATGGATTACAGTAGCGAAGAAGAATTTGATAGTTATATCAACGAGGAAACAATAATAAGTACCAGAAAAGTGATACGGGATTTCCAAGATCCTTTTGATTATTACAGTTCGGATGAATTTAGACGACGCTACAGATTTTCGAAAGATGTGGTACAATTTATACTCTTGCCACTGATAAATGAAGACCTAGACAAATTGACTACAAGAGGCCTTCCAGTGCCACCTATTTATCAGTTGCTAGTGGCCTTAAGGTTTTATTCTTCTGGCAGTTTCCAGGTACTTACCTTATTTAGTTAATACAATTAAAATAACTTGGGTACTTATGAAACCTAGCGTTAGAATGTGTACCTACTACCTTACCTCTCTATGAAAGGGCTGAACTTTGATAAGCACAATAACAACTACGTACCTACCTACTACCATACAATATTTTGATTTACAGATGATAACAGGAGACCTTATAACTATTCTATATAATATCCTACTAACATTACAGTTGAGCTTGATGAACCTAAAGACGTAGTTATATTATTTATATCCATATTTATAGGAATTGAAGCAACAATCATTCGTAATCAGCACAGAAAAAATTAACAAAGAAATATAGGAAATTGTTAGTTCACAACTGACAAAACGTTTAAAACTTTAAAGGTTATATTTATGTCATCCGCCAATCTGCCAAACATTAGAGAGAACTTAGCAACAGAAACGGACCAATCACCGATCTTTATTCGACGCAGTGCGTTCGCTTAGTGAAGTGTCGCTTGAGTATTGTTTGTGAATTAAATGGCCTGTCATGACGAACGCAGTGAGAAATGCCTTACTTAGCATAGTGCTACTGCCATACTTAAATAAGTATCATTCTTGAATACGGGTATCAATCACTCAATACTCACTCCACTCTCGAGTAGTCGCGACGAGTCAATATTGTCAATGTCAATTTTTGAGGACGCGTGAACGAGTGAGGTGGTTCAATGTTGAAATTCGAGTAACTCTTTTAATTTGCGATCACGAGTACCTCAAACGAGGCACCTCATGAGTGAGGGACACATCTCCCCAGCCACCTCCGCCATAGTTTCTCCTAATACTCAAACTGTTACTTAAGTATATAATTCTATAACCTGTGAATCTCACAAATCGGATTCTCTTCCATCTGAAATGAATAATTATTTCTTTAACCTTGCACTTTACAAAATGCTATAAATAATTTCGCTTGTTGACTCTGTCTGATATGCCTTGATTTCTTTTTAATTAAACACGTGTTTAAATAAATGTGTTGATTGAAACAATATTTATACATATATTCCGTTCACAGCTAACACCTACTGTTAATATTGTTATCGATATTAAGGACTTATAAATTAATGTAATTACATATATTATATAATTTGGTACTCGATGCAGAACATTTTGGGAAAAGACAGGATGCGCTGACGAAAAGACCAAAGAAACAATGGAGCGATTGTATAAAAGATGATACGGCTAGAAAGGGGGTGAACACTGGGGGCCGCCTCATAGAGACGTATCATAAGAAGTCGTGCTGCGCCCACTCCCTAATAAATTAGGATGAGGGCGGGACGGTGATAGCCAATGCTAAATTTTGCGATGACAATTAAATTCTTGATGCTTCATGTCCATTCAAAACATGCCTTTTCTCTGTACTCTGACCCCTTTTCCTCAGTTCTCACGCGCATTTAATTCGATTCGACACTTCTTGATTAAAGGCCACACGCCTAAAGTAACTTAATCTTTGCGTGGCTCCTGAACTCCTAAGGTGGTGCGTTCGTTAGAAAGCGGGTGTCCATATTATTCATGACAGGGTCGAAATATCAATGGCTTTCAATAAAATATGTCCAATTTCATAAGCCTTGACTTTTCCTTATCCCTCGCCTTCGCCTCTACCATTACTTAAGGCTGTCTCTCCATTGGATCGAATAAATGAAGCGCTTGGAAAAAAATTACCAATAACAGTCCACAAATTTCTTGTCATGTGAATTATTTATTGCAATTCTATTGGTTAATTTTTGCGCTTTCCTACGCTGTTCTATAAACAGGCACCCTTAGTCTAGTTCACTTTACTAGCTCACATTTCTACGAACCATTCAGTCTGGCTTGCTTCATTAACTGCCGTGTCTGAGTAATGAATTACTAATTATATAATATTAAGTTGCTTTCACTCAATTAAGTATTGAGTTATTTAATATCATATAACGTTAGTGATAGTTCATGGATGGATGCGCAGAAGAAATGTGAAAAGAGTTATATATGTAGAACATACGACTTTATAAAAATGTTGGCTAGTAGAAGCCTTGTATTACGGATCTTTTTATTCTATCTTGATTGTCATAAGATTTTCCCACCAGACACTCTTTTTGTTACATATTTTACACACCTGAAAGACCAGTTTTGTGTAATACTTACTTAATTTGACATTTAGCTTTTGTGAGACAGATCTGTTATTTTATTTCGCCATGTCTATTGTTTGTAACATTTACACCAACTATTTTATAGTATCCTGGAACTACTATAAAACTTTAATGTTTATCTTACGCGTTGTAAAATTCTCGGAAAGTATATAGGTTACTAGTTACTAAGCTCATGGTCTTTCTTTTTAGTTCAGTCATTAACCTGTGTAGCACGTGATGCTTGACATACGATAGTTTACACGCCTCACAAGACAACGTGGGCGTAAAAGTGCTAAATTATACAGAGTAGGACCGAAATAGAATAGACGAAATTCTCTAAATTCCCAACTCACAATGGACGTAACTGACGAACACGTCACGATTATCAAAATTTCATTTGGATTTTCTGTGATAAGTAGCATCTATGCTTAGGCGGATGGCATCCAATATGTTTTTTCTTGTGTGGTTGTATGTGTTGTTTGTTCTTCGTTATATAATAATGTTGTGTCGTGTGCTATACTACTTACCTTTTGGAAAGGGCATCTAGAATGAATTATATGTATTTGCTTATAAATAACGTTCTAAAATGCCTTTTAACGGCCTACTTGAAATAAACGTTTTGGCTTTGAAAGCAGTTCTTAGTATGGTGTACCTTCATTCCCGAATACTCCCGATATTCCTTATTTGGGATTGCGGTCCTTATAAATTGTAGGGCCGCAACATATTGTAGTGAAAAGAGTTGTGACCACCTTCACTTCCGCTGTTCTTATAACCAAAGGCTCTTCACCAGATTCCGTTGGTATAAAATTGAAGAACATATTAACATCCATTCTCATATCATTATTCTCGTCGAGGGCTTTGACTTCGTAACTAATGAAAGCGAAGGGCCAGCCCATTCTTCACACCGAAGTTTTTATCATTACGTAATTCTATACAAGCTTTTTTATTTATCAATCTGCTCGTATTTAGAAAGCGATCGTATCTTCCTCCATACAAAAATAAAAATATCGATCTACCTGGCCTTTTTCCATCTATGTTGGGGTCGGCTTCCAGATTAAACGGATGCAGCTGAATACCACGACTTCACATTGAGCGACTGCCTATCTGACCTCCACAACCTAGTTAATGGGTAACACGATACCCCTTGGTAAGATTGGTTGTCAGACTTTTGGGCTTCCGAGTACCTATAACCATTGTCAAACATCTAGGTACGAATGACAGCCGGGACCAACGACTTAACGAGCTTTCCGAGGCACGGAGGTGTCTTGTCTTGTCTCATTTGTAATGGATGGTAACCCATCCACGAACAGACCGTGGCTAATCCTTCGATCGACCCGTGAGTCTGTTATTATTTAGCCACGAGCCCCCTATCATTACATAATATTTGTATATAAGCTTATTCATTTATCAATCTAAGTACTCATATTTAGAAAGCAATGGTAGGTATCTTCCTCCATCCGTCAGTGGTTTTATCACCTCGTTAATTTCCATAGATATCCATTAATTTCACTTTGCATACGATTAGCAAACGTGTGTTTATATTGTTATGTGTAAGTGATAGCTATGTAAATAAAGAAAACAATTATAGTAATGGTCCATTTATTTGTCAGAATTTGTTACAGAGATGTTACCTATTGTATCAGTAAAGTCGCGTTTTCATGCAGTGTACGCGATAGTCGATCGGTTTGGTAACGTTTGATGGGGAGTTTCAGTAATTACCGATTCTCTATCTGAGGTATTTATGAATTTTAATATGCCAATGTGATTTATGATCAAGTTGACGTAGGTACTATACAGTATTTAAAGTAAAAAAATAGGCCCCTGGGTGTCACGGACACCTTCCGCCTGACGCACGTCCTCACCAGACACGGTTGTTTCGGGAGGTTCCTGTTCCGGATAAGGCGGGAGGAAACGCCCGGGTGTCACCATTGTGTGGATTGCCCGGAGGACACGGTGGAGGTCTGCCCGGCTTGGGCAGAGCACCGCCGTGTCCTCGTGGAGGCGATTGGCGGTGGCAATCTCTCGCGTCCGGCCCTGGTCCAGGCCATGATACGGAGCGAGAGGGCTTGGGAAGCGGTCACCTCCTTCTGCGAAGCAATAATGTTTGCGAAGGAGGAGGCGGAACGCGTGAGGGAGAGGCAAAATTCGCGCCCTGACGTTCTACCCGCCGCAGGAGACGCTCTGGGCGTCGGGAATCGCAGGCCGATTCCCGGCCACCGTAGGCAGCTCGCCGTTCGATAAGGGCCAGGCTTGGGTCGACGGCGCGTTGTGTTCGACGCGCGCCTCAAAGAGATGTCAGCACCAATGACGGGGTCCGCCAGGGCCGATGCCTGCTAGGGTTGCGGGAAAGTCCGAGAGGGATACCGTGGCCCCTGGCACAGGCAACTGAAGGAACATGGGTGGGTTTTAGTCAGTAAGAGTCTGACACGCCCTCCCGCTCTGCGGGAGAAGTTATTTGAGTTTCCCACACTCAAAAAAAAGGGTGTCACGGAGAACTAATGAGCAATTAATTTTCTTTCTTTATTGATAACTTGCTCAGTGATGAAAAAAAATTATCAATCCTTTCCAATTCCTAACTAACTTATTGAGATAGAAGCAGGTTGTGAGGTGGCATAGTTTACATTACGTTCTACGTGAAATATTTTCAACGTGTAAAAATACGTAGGTATCTATTGTTCTGAAGCGGTCAACCGTATTATATTGAGTCGAGTGGTACAAGCGTGTTATATGCGACAAGTCGAATTCGTATGTAAATTCCAGTGTAAGTACATCGGTCCTTATTTACGCTAAATATATTTTTTTCGTACATTTGCGTTCACTGAACTTGATCATAAGTAACTGGGTAGATATGTGCCTACTTACTTATATTCATTAATTGATACACTTAACTTATGCAAGGTCAGAGGTGTCCGGGTCCGTTATTTTTAAGGGAATTTAAATGTTTGATATATTTTTAGTTTTTATTAATGACGGATTTGGAAAAAATTTTATTAGTTTTGGGAAATATTTCATGTAATTTTAACTTGTTTATTAAATTTCGCTTTGTATCCCAGGCATGATTTGTTTTTAATTACTACTCATGCACTGTAACTTCGTCACAATTACGTATGTCTTGATTATTTACCACCAGCGTTGTTACTAACATTTTTGTTTGGACAGATGGGTATTAATACTGTGTGAAAAATGTGTTGGCTCGTCCTCTGAATGTACCTACTCTACGTTTGTTACTCACCACAAACAAAACATGTGCATTGCTGTTGTTTTCAAGTGTTTGATATTTATGATCAATTTCTTCAAGCTGGTTTAATAATGGTCCTATTTATTTACCTGTGTCTTTCCGATTGTGTCCATAGTGTCAAGAGTCACCTTGCTTATGACAATTAAACGTCACTACTATTAAAACTATAAGAATCGATTCTAGTGACGGACTATTGATGTACCTTGTAGGTTGTAATAGACGACTATGGTTAAAAGAAGAGGTTGATTTCTTGCGGTAATCCACTTGTATCCAAAATGAAAGCATTTTTATCTAATCAAACCATTTAGGGCCGGATTTTTGATCCGTAGTTAACTCAACCATTTGTTAAAAATAGTAACTAATGGTTTAATATTAACCAAAATTTAACCATAGTTACTATTATTAACTAATGGTTGAGTTAATAGTTAAATTTTGGCAAAATGTGTTGATTTGATCAAAATATTTTGTAATTTTTTTATTTTTAACTGTTGGTTGAGTTAACTACGGATAAAAAAACCGGCCATACTGGCACGTTAGATCGTCAAACAGTAGGTTAGTTAAACTCAAAGTTGAAGCTACTTCCCCGTTCCAAGACGTAGATCTGGCCCTGCAGTCTCGACATAGTTAGCAATCGTTTTCGGTTGCTAAGTCCTAACAATCCAGATGTAAATGTTGATATAAATGTTTGGTAGTCTCGACACTCAAATTTATCGGTTGTTACCTACCGGTACCTACCTAAAATACCAGTAACAACCGATAAATTTGAGTGTGGAGACCACCAAATATCGTTACATCTGGATTGTTAGGACTTAGCAACCGAAAACGATTGCTAACTATGTCGAGACTGCAGGGCCTGGAGGGTTATATCGCGCTCCTACCAAGTACAATCCCCTGCTACCTGACTGGGGAGTGCGACACGACATTTTTGCACATGCTACGCGCGCTTGCCAGAATAAGTCTATACATAATTATACTGGCTAGACATTCATGAGTAAGCAATATGTATTCGATCTGTTAGTGAAAGTATTTTCAATACTTATTTATTTTATTAGCAGTTTCTTGTAAATTGTCATGCGTAAGATCTTCGCACAAACACGTCTGCTACGCAACACTGAGATGCGGTCCAGCAGAGTATTTGTGTTAGTACTTTCTCACACTTGAAAGATATGGTTTGTGAGGCGGCAATTTGGCGCGGCGCGGGAAACTTGCGATGACTGCGATGCTCAATACCGCTTGTGGATTTGAAATTTCCTGAGTTTGGAAAAGCATTTTTCATGGTCGGTCTTCTTTTATGGATTTTTGTGTGCCCATACTTAGTCATGAAACTTACGTTTCTCAATGTGGCTTGTTTATAATAATAATCCTTTTTTCAGGCAACTAAGGCCCATAAAACACAATACATATATAAGCATATTATAACAATAACTATAAACGAATACATATAAAAGTAAAGACTACTTACTGCACACGAAGTGACGGCGTCGAGTTACACTGCGAGGTGTCGCGTAGCCGGCCGCGGAAACGCCGATACAGCACACCTTTCAGCCAAAACTCTTCCTTGAGGAAGGTCATCAAATTCTTAGTAGGAATTTGATGTTTATGATCTGATGTGAGCTTTCCATGGTCTAGGAAAAAGTCAAAACGTTTTAGTATTTTTTTAGGCTCGATAAGTGGTTTTTGCCCGAAAAACTTCGTCGAGAAGGACCATATAATAAAGTTAGAAACCTACGTTGCTCAGTGCCCATTATGGCCGGTAAGATCTGAGCTTAGCATGGTTCGGAAAAAGCCAGCTTTAGTATTTTCCTTAGTCCACGTTCGTGTATTTTTGTGTGCCCTGGAAGAGACTTACTTGTATTTGCACAGCTAAAAGAGTTCATTAAAAGTTTGTGCCCAAAAGTTTTTAAGTAATTAGCCAGATAATAAAAATACTCTTTTGTTCGGAAAATTACATCCTGAACATTTTTACTACACTCGAGAGCAATGAATCCGGGTCACTTAAAGAATGTTAAAAATCTCGGAAACTAAAAATGATAGGTTAATGCAATAAATTGTATTTAATAGACAATGTAATACTCCTTAAATGAAAGTAAAAAAAAATACATTTTATTAACACAAAATTACATAAAGAAAAAAACTGCTGATCTCTCCTTAAAACAAAAATAGGAAACATGAAATTTTTGAACTTTATTACGATTTTCTTGAATTTTAATACTTCGTATTGCCTCCTCGTGCTTCCATTACTGCGTTTACGCGGTTTGGCATGCTGTACACCAAGTTCCTTATACGATTTTGGGGAATATTCTCCCATTCCTCTGTGAGAGCAATTTTGAGCTCACGAAGCGTGATTGGGGGAGGGTTTCGTTGTTTTACGCATCTGCCTAGCTCGTCCCAAGCATGCTCGATCGGGTTGATATCCGGGCTGCGCGCTGGCCACTCCATACGAGTAATGTTCATCTCTTGAAGGTAGTCATTCACAATCCTACCTGTATGAGGTCGGGCATTGTCATGCATGCATAAATATAGCATCCTCACCTAAATTGACCATAAATGGACCAACGTGATCATTGAGGATTTCTTCCACATATCTTACGCTAGTTAAAGAGCCGTTTTCTATGATCACCAGCTCTGTGCGACTTTCAGAAGAAATTCCGGCCCACACAAGTACAGACCCACCACCGTAGGCTACTTTTTCTTCGATGCATGCTTGCTTGAATCTTTCCCCTGGTCTTCGATACACTCTGTGTCTTCCATCGTGCTTGTAGAGCATAAATTTTGATTCGTCGGAGAACATAACTTTTGACCAATCTTCAATACTCCAATTTACGTGGCTCTGGGCATATCTTAGTCTTGAAATACGATGCCCACGCTCCAGTTTAGGGCCGTTTGCAGGTCTAAGGGGTTTTAAGTTAGATTCAGCAAGCCGACGTCTTACTGTCCATGCACTTGGGTTACTTCCTCCGAGGCGTCGAAACAGATTGGTGAGTTCAGTTCCTGTGAGAAAGCGATTTCGAAGCATGGTGTTCACCAAGTATCGGTCTTCTCGTGCTGTGGTACACCTGGTTCTGCCCGTTCCTGGTCTGCGTAGGTTAGAACCAGTTTCTTCGTAACGTCGGAGAACTCTTTGTACTGTTGACAGCGACACACCGACAGTCCTGGCTGTATCGCGCTGACTCCGGCCGGTTTCCAGCATTGTAAGTATTCTGGTGCATTCTTCAGGCGTAAGCGACATAATTTCAGCTTGAATAATTAATATAGAGCACTATCAACATGGTTTATGTACCCACATAAATGACAGATTACAAACAAAAGCAAAACCAAATGCTGTAATTTCGTAGTTCCATCTTCGAAAGTGGCCCTTTTTCAAATTTGATTTTTTTATGATATAACTTTACAATAACTAAGAAGTTTTAATACCTTCATTTAAGGAGTATTACATTGTCTATTAAATACAATTTATTGCATTAACCTAGCATTTTCAGTTTCCGAGATTTTTAGGATTCTTTAAGTGACCCGGATTCATTGCTCTCGAGTGTATTCCTATACCGAAAGTCTACAATTAACTCCATTAGCGAAGAGTGAAGCCCCGCCTTCTAGCTCGACTATTAACAAGCAGACGTCGTGCTGTGGTCTTTGTTATAGCTATTAATTAAGTTTTCCTGAGTTAAATCAGCTTAGCACTTCAGACTTGTTAATTTGTATACATAATTGGCGTGTCTAAAGCTAACTAATATCATATTTATTATGATCAGATCCACTACAGTGGAGTGAAACCCGGGCCGGTCACCATCCAATATGTGAAATCATAAACGAGATAAATAATTAAAACCAAGTGTAACAAAGTAACTAATTAACACTTTCTAGGAATTCTAAAACAGTTAAAATGGCGGAAATGTTTCTACCAGCTCCGGGACCCGCGGGGTAATTGTGTAATACACTGTCATTAGGAATGGCTTTCATTTCGACCAGTTCAACAACATTCATTGCGATATTTACGTTGTTGAGCAGACAAATTTTTCGAGCATATGTAGCAATGGATTGGCAATATCCTTCAAAATGATTTAGATTGTCATGGATAGAGTTACGCAATTAGGGTGCTGCTGGTTTACTTACCTTACACAGGGTTATTGGTAAAACACCATCAACCTCTTAAGGGGTCATTATTGTACTCATCATTATGAACTTTTACTATGGGACCAAATAACAAATCGCGAAAAAAAATTCAGCTGGTCCCTACATTTTGACGAGTTCTGCAAACATAAATGTAGCGAACAGCTGATTTTTTTTCGCGGTTTCTTTTTTGGTCCCATAGTAAAAGTGGTTCATAATGATGAGTACAATGACCCCTAAGAGGTTGATGTTGTTTTACCAATAACCCTGTATAGTTTCATACAAATCCTCTTCAAATGTTTTCATAAACTTTGTAGGTATTGCCTATCGGGACACTGTTACGTATCGGGACACAGAAAACAGTTCTTAGGTATATATTTTTACTATAATAGTGTTACACACATTCATTCTCAATCCGAAGGACTTTGAAAGAAAAGACTAAGACCATCGCATGATTTGTCGATTCGTTGCGATGTCTAATTTCACTAACTTCTAGCTGTGGCGTCGAACAAAAATAACGTGACACTGATCAGTGCCCAACGCCATACGATTAAATGACACGCATCTGTGTCTTCAGCCATGCGGAAAAGAAAACAGTGTTTTGACAATTTTTTACATGTTCAAAGCTTGAATACTTTTAGTTTTCATGTGAAATCTAATGTGAACGGTCAGGCACATTGTTTTAAGTGATAAAAAGTTTCGCAACAAGTGTATTTATGGAAATGGAAGGTAAGTGACTTTTTTAGTACCGATGTGCTCAACCTTTTCTTATTATTTACTTATTTTGCATTTCCTAGTAATTTGACTGATTATGAGGTATTAAATTAGGTCTAAAAATATTGTGATGGTCTAAAAATATGTTACAAATAAATGATCTTTGTCTTGTCTTGTGCATAACAAATTTCAATTGTTTATAATTAAACTATGCAAATAAAATGCTAAGTTTGATTAAATACTTATTATATACTAGCTGATGCCCGCGGTTCCACCCACGTAGAATTGTGGGACCTATATAAAAAGTAGCCTGTGTGCTATTCCAGACCAAGACCTATCTTTATGTGTATATAAGTTTTTGCGTGAAAGAGAAACAAACATCCAAACATTCTCACAAACTTTCACAGTTATAATATTAAAAGAATTAATAGGATTCACAACAAATGTGAAAATTATTATTGTTAGTAAATAATAACATTTAGCAAGATACTGATAATGTTTATTTATTGTTTAAGAATTACAGCGAAAAAGAAAGTACATTCCTGATACAGAAAATGAAACTCAATGCGACGATGACGAAGAGGTAGTAGAGAATTCGCAAACGTATTCACAACACTGGGAACACTCAGAAAACTGGGAACCGGAATTTATATCAAACGAAAAAACATATAAGGATGCTTCAAAGTGCACAAAAAAAAATATGGTGGACAGTGCAACATGCACAGAAAAAGATGATGGCCCTGCTGTATTGGACATCCATGGATGTAAATTTTTTGGCCAGTTGGTTTCAAATGAATTATTGTTATTTATTTATTTCAAATGAATTATTATTATTATTATTTCAAATGAATTATTTCAAATTATTATATTATAATTATTTCAAATTAATTATTAGCCGCTTTACTGTAAACCGCTTTATATTAATTATAATTTAATATCATATGATGATTTAATATAAAATAATTCATCTTTCAAAAAGGTTGGTGCCTCCTATTTTTTTTTAAATATTACAATATCCCGAAACGAAGGCTACGAGTTTAATATACGTGAAAAATGAAGATAGTTTGGTTTCGGGTGAAACTTCCATAAAACTTAATTGAAGGAGTTATCACCGATTTCAAAATGACACACATCCGTGCCTGACGCCACACGTAAAAAAAAGTGATGGCACTGAAACGTGCCATCCGCAACGAATCGGTTAAAAATTCGGCTGCTCAACAACATAAATAACGCAATGGATGTTGTAGAATGGAACTGCCAAAATGAAAGACATGGCCATTGTAAGTGTTACGCAATGACCTCGCCGCGCAGGTCTCTTTTTCCCTAAAGCAATAAAGGTTGGTATAAAATCAGCTGATCGATACGAACAGACAGTTTGGCTACCCTCCAACAGCCTCAGTGGCCCTAACGTCGGCAGTTATTGGTTTTCCTACCCCCAATTTGTAAGCCTTTAACATTGTACATGTTTTTAGACCTGGGTAGAAACCAATCTACGTGTTTTATAACATAAATTATACAAGATGGCAGGCACAGCGAAGCACACAACCTGTTACCATGAATTTAATTATTAGCTTTATTTTATCCCATACATTTAGTTTTTGTGTTGTGTACTTATTTATTTATATGTTAGTAATGTTAGTTTTGTGCTTAAATAAGGTTAATATTGTTAGGTGTAAGGGCCGCCTTTTGCGGTGAAAGACTCCTCCAAACCGTTCCAGGTGGCCCTGTCCTTTGCTCGTCTGGGCCATAAGGCTTCGGCTATTTGTATGATGTGGTCACTCCATCTTTTAGAAGGTGTACCCTTCCGTTTTTTTTAGCTGTTACCATGAAAGAACGAATAATAGGTTTATTTTTCACAGAAGCACGTGCATGTAAAAATATAATTAGCTCTAATAATTAAGGAAAAATAAAAACAAAACAGATCTATAATCACGAGCACAAAACAGAAATAGTCGACAGCTGCAGGTCATGACTGTGACAAGAAGGCTTCCACTCAGCATGATGCTGTGCTATGGCGACCCACAGCACAGCGCTGATTTTCAGTGGTTACCCGAATAGGACTTGCGGAAACCAAGTCACGTTCAATGATTGGTAATATAACAAAATAAAATAAACAGTAAGCACTTAGAATACAAAGCAACTACTTACTATACAACCAATTATTTGAATAAATATGATTAATTAATGTAAAAATATAGATATGAATCCGCAGGTATTACCGTGTGCATAAATAATGTAATAATGTATGTTTTTAGAAGGTTATCAAAAAAAAAATCTCTTGTTTCATAGAAAAGTGCAATTCATACGGGGTCAAAATGAATGAAACAGCGGTTTTTTTCTTATTACCGACGAAAAATTTTAACGCGGGCGTTTCAGAATCATGTACTGAATCCATTGGTAACAGGTTGCGCCTCGATGTGCCTGCCACCCTGTGTAGGTATAAATAGTGTCAAATTAGTACGTCATCGAAGGCATTTGATAGAAGGTTTAATTATGTGTCTGGTCCGTCGAGCCACAAAATGATGTCATCATTAATTATGTGTCGTCCTTCGAGCCACAAAATGATGTCATCATTAATTATGTGTCGTCCTTCGAGCCACAAAATGATGTCATCATTTTTGATATGTGCGAAAAATGGCTGAAGGGCTGTTATTAAAATATAAAAAGTTGATATTAGAATTGGACCCGCCAAAAGTATTGATGCTCAATATTGGCTACCTTTTCATTAAATATCAAAACATGCCCGAAAGTAGTGCCTTGAATTTAAATCAGGGAAATTGTAAGGAAGTACTTAAAATATTTGTTGCTGATGGCCTCTGTAGGATTAGCTGAAGTCATGGCTTTTTAAAGGAAAAAGCCTGATAATTCAAATGCACCCAAGACCAAGGTTTACCGTGATATTTTGATAGTTGTCAAAATCTGTAAACAAAATACTGATGAGTAACTTTATGAAGACTTCCTTAACTTTTCCTATACTGCTTCTGCTTGGCTCAATTCTTGCTTAGTATTCTGTCGTTGTAATGATATAAGTCTTCTTCATCGATAAACAACAACCGTGACCTTTCTCGTATTGACGTTGTCCAAACTTTGTCTCGTAACATAAAAGTTACTTGTTTTAATAACAAACTCAAATCGGTTTGCCTAGCCTATTCCCAACTGTGTTGGGGTCGGCTTCCAGTCTTAACCGGATGCAACCGAATACCAGTATTTTACATGGAGCGACTGCCTATCTGACCTCCACAACTCAAGTTACTGGGTTTCACGATAACTCTTGGTAAGACTGGTTGTCAGACTTTTTGCGCTTCTGACTACTTATAACGACTGTCAAATATCTACGAATGACAGCCGGGTACAACGGCTCGATATATAAGTAATGGATGATCACCCATTCACGAACCGATGGCAGCAAGTGTAACTTAACCTAGCCACGAGCTCAAACTCAATAATATATTCATCTTTAACTTATCATAATATTTTAAAACCGCTTTCACTAAGTACCTACCTATACAAACAGGTATAAATACCAAAACGCGGCGCTAAGTATGTACTTACAAAATAACAAATGCCCGTCTGATAGTTTTGGCGTGAAATTAATGATCACGATACATCGTAACGAAATGCCGTGTCAAATACGTTCTGCTATAGTTGATACCTGATTCATCTTACGTTCAATTAGTTACGTCATCAGCCGGTAACAATCTCACCGTGAAAACTAGGATGAAGTGAGGTTTCATTCCACGTGATACTAGGGATAGACACTGTTGACAGCTTACTCCACGCTCACTTCGCCTAAGTTTTCATGGTGAAATGGTTACAGAATAGCAATGCAAAGTAGTCTGGCAGTTACCTGGTGAACTTACTTTATAGATGGAAATATAGATTGCCTTAGACCAACTTTAGTCTTGGAAAGTACGGCTGCTTAAAATCAAAACATAGTAACTCGTTCCAACAAAAATGTTCAGGAGAGCCAAAAAACTGGTCGGCTACTTTGATTCGTTCGCCCGAAGAAACCAGAAGAGATAGCGATTTGGATGTTTGGTGAAAAGTTGTGCTATATTGTTGACATTTTAGTTTGTTATACTCGTAATATTTTTAGAGTATAGTTACAGTTGAATCGCTCATACTTTATTTTTATTTGTGAATTTACCCAAATATGAATGTAAAAACAATATCAAAACTTAGTAAGTCTGCTTACTAGGTTATCAATTTGATTTTCTATGGTAAACGTGAAGACTAAACAAATTCATTATACATTATAGTGTTTATAAGATTAAAAAAAATATCCCAAAGTACCTATGAATGCAGATTCTGAATAAAAATCCTGTTGACTTATAAAAAGATATTTATTAACGTACTTTAAAGAACTCTTAAATTAAAACATGACTCACACTCTCAACAGTCAACCAAAACTAAAAAAAAAAAAAACTTAAGATAAAATCATTCTTATTGATATTGAACTACTCGTTGTTATTGGTAACGATTTGACCATCAGTTTGCAAATCAATGGAGTTATCACTCGTGGGTAGATTCAGCCAAAACTCCCTTCTGTTCAATGGCATTAGGGGGACCAATTTTGAAACAATACCATCTTTCTTCGATGATTTCACCCCTCGGGGGATAGTATTTGAAAGTGGGGGAATAGTGTTGACATTAAATTTCTGCATCAAGAAGTTCAGTTCTTGGTAAGACTCATCAAGATCTGTTTTATAGAACAGATTTCGTGATCCTTTGAGGAACTTAGCTTCAACCACTGGGTTTAGCAAAAATGTGCTGAGAGCTGTATCGTCATTTGTGTTACGCCGTGGAACTCGTTTCTTTTTCACCCATTGGTATGATTTTTGCACTTCGATAACGTCAATGTTCTTTCTACAGTTCGCTATAATAGACTTGTAGTCCTCGTAATCGTAAACTCCATCTCGACGCCTCATCTCTTTTTCTATATTTCCGTGTACGCCGTCGGCAGACATATGGGTATGGCCTTTAGTGAGAAATCTCAGAGTGATAGTATCAATATTAATGCACTCAGAATTAACAATCATTACCAGCGCTGTAAATAAAAACCAATTTTTATTTTGTCCAGTGCAATTGTCACACCACAGTGTTAATTTTTTCACATCTCTTTCCGAAATAAGAAAAGCCATCAATGCATCTATTATATTATTAGCATCTCGACCCATCATTGCTTCATGCCACACAACACACTTGCTGTTTATCTTTGCATCTTTACATAGTGGTGCAAATGTTAAATTGAAAGCCACTAGACGGCTCAAATAAAATGAATCCTTTATTTTTGGCATATCTGGCAATAATGTCACTTTCTGAAGATCCATAGAAAAATAGTGTTCCATAGTATCGTTGCCTTTCTTCGCGGTGGTGCGCCGGTGACACTGGACTTACTAAACGAAATGTCATCTATTTTACAATCGGCGCCAAATTCAAAACATAGCAAGTTGGTATTTCAAATTCATAACTTAGTAAGTCGCTTGAGCTGCTAGGGTTTTAAATTTGTATTTTGACATACTAAGTTTAAAATTTGTACTTCGAGGAAATTTTCGTAATCATGCCAAATTGCTTAGACTTGCTAAATAATTTTTTTTAAATTACGTATGAAACTGGGTGTTTTAAGGTCCACATCATTTTGATACTGCCTAGTAAGTCGAAAAACACCAAAAGCCGTTTTTTTTTCAAATCACCTGTTACTAGGTTTTGAATTTGGGCAGCCGAGTAATGTTGAAGACATTAATTTGTTAAATCTATTTTGCTCAAACGACGACTTTTATAATAATACACCATGCTATTATCATCTCACTGCTGGGCAAAAGCTTCTCACACAGAGAAGGCACGAGTATTGATCACCACGCTTGCTCAAAACGGGTTGGCGATTTCAGACTTATATTAACAGTTAACTACAAGTACGATGTTTTCCTTCACCGATGTCAGTAACGTCCAAGATAAACATAGAAAGCACCTACATATGAATTGAAAACGTCACATTGATACTTGCCTGAATTTGAACTCACAACCTCGTGCTAGAGAGACGAGACCTTATCTACTGGGTTTTTGTTTAAAGGAAAAATATACCTAATGTGTAAACAGGAAAACCCGGAAAAAATACTTACGATTACAATATCACAGAAACGTATCGAATCCCCTATGCGGGCTTTTAGCTTCGTCCACGTCCTTTTAGTTTCGTTCGTTCGAGCGGTAGTGCGATATGTTATTTTGTCCGTACCGTTCCTCCGTTCCGTATCGGCGGCGCGATGCAAGAAGGCTAGTTTGGACGCCAGGGATCGGGGCGTACCTCGCTCGATGCGTTCCGAGGCGTCGTAACGCCGTACCGTTTCGAACGTCGCCGTCCAAACTAGCGTTCTTGGGTCGCAACGCGCATACGGAACGGAAGAACGGTACGGACAAAAGAACATATCTGGACGAGACTTATTACAGGTGACTATATCCGCGCTGTCTAAGTGGCAGTTTGGCTAGGCCAAAGGTGGCTAAAATCGGCTACTTCCCATTTGGTAAACTTCCCATTTCGTAAACCTCAAACTGTACCTACTAAAAAGTTGCGTTTGGTAAACATTATACATTTCATACATTTAGTCCCATTTCGAAAACATTTCAATATTTTTTTGTGTTATATCCCATTTGGTAAACTTTCAGATGAAATGGGTACAGTCAAGTAAAAAAAGAAAAACGAAACTAATGATAACATCGTCATTTATTTTGTTAAATATTTTTAATCACAGGTACAATAGTCGGATTATGTGTACGTATGCCATTTACACATATTGATATTTAAAAACAGAAATAAAAAGTGGGGTGTACAAATAACTTTCAAAAAATTTAAGAAAAATCACAGTTCGATTTGACTATTTCGATGACAAGTTTTATTTTTTTAATAACATAAGTCAATCTAGATGCGAAATCAACTTATATAAAAAAACAATAATCACAGATTTGGTACTATCTTTTTATGTTAATGTACATTAACATAAAAAAATACATACGAAATCAACTACTTATAAAATATAAAAATAAACAGTCACTGATTTGGTACGTTAACGTAAAAAAATACATACTAAATCAACTATAAAATATAAAAACAATAATAATCACAGATTTGGTACAATAACATAAAAAATACATGCAAAATCAACTTTTAAATATAAAAACAAATAATAATCACAGATTTGGTACATTAACATTAAAAATTACACACAAAATCAACTATAAAATATAATCACAGATTTGGAATATTAACATAAAAAATTTACTACCTACACTACAAAGTTAAAAATCAATAAATAAATTATAAAGTGATACAAGCAATTCTTGATAATTCGTTCAAACAATTTTCCAATGATATTTTTCCACTTTTGTAATCGCCGAGAATATTGTTAATTCGTATATCATTTTGGATAGATTTTTTTCTTCGTTTTGATATACTTTCTCCATTATTATAAAAGCTGTAAAAAATTGTTATGATTAATTAAAGTAATAATGTATAATTTTTATCATATGTGTCGCCTAAAAATACAGGTCATTGAAACAAAAATATGTACCTTTTCAGAAGATTTTCATAATGTTTAATATTGCCTGATATCGTTTCGAAAAATAAAAGAATTGATGGCCTTTTTCCAATTTCACTATTGAAACTCCAATTCCAAGATTCCATGAGGTTTGTAGTGCGGTGTCTTTGTGCGTAGCAGCACCAAATATTCATCATATCTTCATTTTCCAACCACTGATCCACAAAGTAATCATTGAATTCAGTTATAGCTTTTTCTTCAAAACTGTAACAGAATTAATTCGTTGAAGATTATGATACGAAAAACCATATATTACCTAGTTTCTAACGCATAAAAATGGCTGTAGAAAATGGCGGTAGAAGAAATATCCAGAACTAAACGCGTTCATTTCAATACTGCAAAATTAATTTACCTTTGACTCATAACGTATAGCCATCCATCGTTTATGTCTTCTTTTGGTAAATGTGCCAGAGCCATACATAGTTTGACGTGATAGTGAGATTCTTCATGTTGTAATAAGCCAAGAGATTTTGCCTTTCTTAATAGCGCTCTGCCAAAGTGAACAAAACACCCCTTAACAATTATGTTTGGAAATGTCTTTTTAATTGCATTTATTGGAGCTTTTTCGAAATCCAAGGTAATAATATCGGCTGTCCACTCTGGTAAATGAAATTTTAGTTTGTAAAACAGTCTTTCATATGTAGTTTCTTCTTTGTTTGTCAACACTGCATAAAAAAATGGTACAATATTTGTCCCAGTTTCTGTACTTCCTATGTCTCCGTGTACAACGTATAGTTGAAGAAACGGCTTTGCACAACATTTGAACGTTCCGTCCGCAAAGTAGTGACGGACGTCATTTAAATGTGCAATTGCACTCTTTGAACCAAACACAATCATTCTATTTTCACCGTCAATCTCATCAAACAATAAATTGTCTTTAAAACGGTCAGGAATCACGATTTCTGTAGAGTTAGAGTGCTGAGATTTTGTGATTCCTAGTTGTCTATTTCTGTGTCTATACAAACTGCTTTTAACTTTGTCAAAATTTGGTAATTCTTTAATAATTTCATAACCATTATCTTTCAGCTTTTTAGTACATTTCCTGTATGTAGCTGGAATCGGCTTCAGATCTTCACATATAGTTTGTTTACATTTTTCGATGGCTACTTTCACTTCATTTTTTTCAAAATTCGGAATACAAGAACTGCAGTGAGCATTTTCTCTTAATACATGGCTTCGATTTGAATTCAAAGTTACACTTGCTGAACATCCATCTTTTCTATTAACACAGCGCCACCAACTTGAGTCCTTATTATTTTTCTGTTTATAATATTGATGCCCAGCGCGTAATAAAATTTCACCGCCTCGTGTACTATTAATAATTTTTAAATTCACTGCACCACTAGAAGATCCCTCACCCGACATTGCAACGACCTTGCACTATGCATAAAACGAGTGAACTGATAAGTTAAACCCGGTAATAGATATAATTTACGTATACTTACTTATGTCTATCTCATTCACACCTTTTGTTTAAAACGATGGTAAGGACAATAAATCCCTACCTGAGAACCCGCTCGGTGCTTCTTTTGCGGGAAAAGCACGTGGTATTTTTAGTAGCATCGTGGTATTTTTACAGACTTTAATACGTTTTTTTTACTTCTTCTTGATCAGCCATTCTTTTTGATGGTCGAGATACTATCTCAAGACTGAAGCATTTAAAAATATACAATGTGGAGATGACAATATGACTTTAAATGAAAACACTGGCAATACTGGTTTATAGAAACATTTGTAAACTATCAAATAAATCCGAACATCAAAATTAAAAAAACCATTTTTTCTAACAAACTAAATAGCTTAAAACTGCAAACAAAATAAAACACCATTTATAAAATTGGTACACTGACCTGCGATAAGAATGGCAACGCAGCTTGGTTTCATTCATAATAAAGCTGTGGCCGACGCAGCGACGTAATGTTTGGCGCCATTATTCTTATTATTATTAATGCTCAATTACACAAATCAAATCACAGAATATTGACCAAATAGTCGGGCATCATTCACCCGCGAATTATTCACTAATCAATTTATTATTCACAATCACTTTTCGATCACATAACTATGTCGCCAGTCATTATTTTTTTTTTATTTTCAATATGTCCGCCGTGTTCTTGAATACACAAACTACACCGACGTATAATGTTATTTCTCACTCTTGATAATAGGTCACCATTAGCAGCCATTTCTTTCAATTTATTAAAAGATATTATTATTCTATTTTTTAATTCCTCAACGGTAGTAACTTCTGTTGAGTATACCTCATTCTTTATGTGACCCCACAGAAAGAAATCCAGGGGCGTGAGATCTGGTGACCTCGCTGGCCACCACACTGGTCCAAAACGGCCAATCCACTGCTGTCCGAACATTTGAGTCAAACGCTCTCTTGCAGACACCACTGAATGAGCTGGTGCTCCATCTAACTGGTACCACATCTGCCTGTACACGTCCAGCGTTAAAACAAAGCGTCAAATTTCGCACAACACAACAACAAAGATACGATAACAATCGCGCGGCGACTTCAAACGGGCGCGGGCGCATCCGAAATTCCAGAGAAAAACAAAACGCGTCACTGGCAGGAAGGAGGTCCGGTGACACACTGACCGCGTAACCTAGACACGTCGACAAGTAAGCAAAGTAGAAACAAGCAAACTTACCTATCTCTTTCGCACATACATATTTTGCGTTTGTCATGAGTGCGTAACAGGAAAGTAATAACTTTCGCATGCATTTTTTCTTATCTACTTGTGATGACACGCTTTATGACTCTTATGGCTCGGGCATAAAGTATAATTTGCATTGAGAAAATAAATTTGAAAGAAAAGGCGTAGGTTTTTAAAGTAGCGAGCTGGCAACGTGTGTCATTACCCTGTCGCGTGCTCTCCTGTTTACAATACATCATGTAGAAAATACTTAAAATGAAAAATAATGTCTTGTGGCTAAACTACTGGATATATTCATTTGATTTTTTGTGTGACGGTTGGGAATATCATGACTTATACGAAGTTTCATTTATGATCATATTGTCCTCCCCACATTGTATACATCTCTAATTTAATACTAATTTGACACTGACTGTACCGTACAAAAATAACAATACTAACAAAGTTTACCAAATGGGATTAAATGTATGAAGTAACGAAATGTTTACCAAACGCAACTTTTTAGTAGGTACAGTTTGAGGTTTACGAAATGGGAAGTTTACCAAATGGGAAGTAGCCCTAAAATCGCAAGTTCCAAAATAGAGTAGGCGGCGGGTGACTAAAATCAACCGTGAAAATGCTGTCGCAAACTATCGCCGCCGCATGAAGATGGACATTTGATGCAGAATCAACTAGTCACCTGCGGTTGTTATCGATCTGCCAGCCGCACGGCGAAAATCGACCTAGTGTAAATCCCCCATTACTGACAACAGTAAGCATGTGACGTATTTATTGTTATTATTTTCTGTGAGATAATTACAATCGCAAGTAATCACATTCTCCGCCAAATTAAGAAGAAGCGTACCTATACGATATCACTTGCGGTATCTGTCCGAGAATGTAAACAAGAAAATCTTTGTAGCAGTCATTTGTAGCTGATCGGGAGACTTCGAAAAGGTTATTTTTCTCTTTTAAATTTTTGTTTTTGAAACTGCAATAGGTTGTGCTTTGCTGTCAAAATATAGATAAGGAAATACCGATTCGTAAAAAAAAAAATCTTGTGTTTTTACTTTCTTAGTAAACAATTTAAAAAAAACGATGGATTGTGATAACGGAACAGCGGTGATAAATTGCACGTTTTAGCGAACCGGTTTTGCCCAGAAGGTGTACTGCACTAGCTCATATAGTAGGTACCTACTAACATTGGGTGGCTCTTATTTACTCTTCTGCGTTACATACATTCAATTGTATATTTGTGCAGCTTGAAACACAGCTGAAACACATGATTCTTAAAAGATCACCATCTATAAAACAAAATGTAGGTATTTAATACAAAAGTAAATAAATATATATGATGAGAAATCAGTTGTGATTGTGATATTCTTTTATTGTAAGAGGTTATCATGTTTATGGCTCGGTTTATCTTACGTACCTACGCAAGTAAATTTAATTTGCTGTGGCCTAAAATTTTAACTACTTATAAATCGTATTAAGTTACTACTTAGTATTGTAATATTTATAAACGTGCCATGTTTTAATATCTGCAGGTGCGAGTAAAATTGCATTAATTTTGTTTATTTATTTTTATTTAACAAATTAATAATAAAATATGAAAGAAGTGCTTGTAATTCTTTTTTTACATTTTCAATTTACCTAAGTTAGCAAAAATTCGTAATGTATTTTTATTTGAAAACATACACACATTTTATTTTTATTTATTTATTTATTATTTATTTATTTATTTTATTTATTTTATTACTAAATTACTTACTTACTTTTCTCTTACAACATAATAATTCAATTTATGTTTCAAAATTAATACATTTTTATGTGTTACGTTATATCCATGTTTCTTTAAACTATCAGCCCATATAAAAATGAACGGAAACACAGTTTCAACTAACAGGCTCATTAACTACGCGATAAGGAACTCGATAATGATGCTCTTAATTCGTTTCATTAAATTATTATTTCTGCGAAGCATTAGTGGATATTGATATTTCTGTCATAGAAATGTACTTAGTAGTTTTGTGACATCGCCATATCTCTTCCAGTCCTAATCATGACTTCATTTAAACTTGTCAACGGGTTTGTTCCTTGTTACAATTAATCAGCTGTCTCAATCTCTATAAAAATCAAAATCTATAAAGAATAAAAATTAAATGCAGTTCGTTGGTAAGCGCACTTGAGAACGGCTGCGGCTGGACCGATTTGGCTATTAGGTTTATGTGGAAAGAAAAATTTAAAAAGTTTCCCGGAAAGTTTTGAAATGTCAAACTCTTGTTACACCAACAACACTGAGATGGCACCTAACATTTAGGCACGCAGCCAAACAAGGCTGTGCCAGAACAACACGCATGAATGACGAAAAATTAACATGCTTTCATCGTTCTATGCGCACACGCAGAGGCGTGCCAAACTCCCGAGATATTGGGTATAGGAATGACGTAGGCAACATGTCGATCTTGATGATGAGATGGCATGTGCTACCTGTGGTTTTTGCGACCGTTGACGGAAGTTTGACAGATAAATAAATGTATCAAGTGACGCATATCTTTGGCCTACGTAGTACATAGTAAAAGCATACGTAAATAAGTGCATGCACAGTGACACTGTTGCCTTTTCGATCCAGCCTAATGGCTGGCCAGCGACGCCCTAAGCCGAGGTCCGTTCCCCACAGGGGATGCCCTTAGCGTGCAGTCACACAGTAACGTAAGAGATTCGCCCCTGGCTGGAGGCTTTGAGTCCGCTTAAGGCAGCCACTGGATAGATAGTCTGATTAAGCAGTAACGACCTGTCAAGGTCAACTGGGAGATTCATTTCCAAAAAAAAAAAACACTGTTGCCTCTCTTCTACAATACGACCGACGAATCATGGCCAGTCCAAACTTTGCGCAGAAGGTCGAACAATAAAACGTTTTAGGAATCTCTCCTACTTCGCTGTGCCCGACATGGGTCCATAACGACCATCTATAAAAATTTGTAACCATCAAATTTTAATAAGTATTTATGTCCTTAATAATTATTTAAAATATCCTGTTTTTTATATTTATACAAAAAAAAACTGAAAAGAGAAAAAAAAACAACGTTGCTGTGCCCTTACAGGGTCCATTTTTTTGTACTCAGCTTTATTAAGCCTTTTGTAACATCTTTTTTACAATATGGAATGCAATAAATGAATTATGAATATGACGACATGAGGCGAGTGTGAGTGAGAGAACATGCGCGAATGTTCGGAGGGCCCACGTTCAGACCGCTCACGATTTATCGGCCGTATTGTACTTACGGTCTTTACAAATAAGTAAAGCCGTGTTCTTTCAAAAATACCTGTAAACATTTTCCTATAAAAAAATACCTGAAACCATTTTCTTTCATCGTTCTCCTTTTAAAAATGTTATTGAATTGTGGGTTTTCTTAATCTAAAAGCGAGGTGAACGAAATGGATAAAAGAAAAGTCGCTCAGTATTATGTTTATTACTTTATTAACATTTTTATTATAGAAATTTAGTTTTTATCTGTCCAAATTGTTGTAGCGAAGAACAGTTACTGGTTTCAGTTACAACATGCCCTCAAAATATTAAGTTAACTTGTAAAACCTTCCTATTTACATAACAATAGAAATGCGAATAGGGTTAACTACGGTAGCTTACCATATTAGTTAGGGTCAGTATTTGAAAGTAACGTATTGTTTAAACTTAAGACATACTAGGAAGGAACCGTTGGTAGACTGAAAGATCATGAAATAGTTACGAAGGTATTTGTAAATATTGCCTCGTTGCAAGCGCCAACGCTGAGCATGAGGTCCTAGGTTCAATTCCCGGGTCGGGCAGTGTTATTGGGTTATTCTATCTAGAATTTCTCAGAAACAGTCCGGAGTTTGGATTTATGCCCGGCTGTTGGCAATAGGCTCGCCCCCTATTACATGGGACTTCAACGTAAATGGCGAAATGTTGGTGTACCTACTATAGGGATACTCTGCCTAACCCTTCCGGATACAGGGGTGACTTTTTGTTTGTTACTATTACTATAGTACGAGACACCTAGTTTACCTAAGAACTTTCTCAGTCCGTTCTCCTTGTCGGCTTCACCAGCTGCAATCATTGCTACAGCTTCTGCTTCGTTCATGATACTACCACTTATTATACAAGGCCTGGGTTCTTTATCTGGCTTCCTAAACGGAGGGTCATCGTTCTCCCGCAGAGAATTCAAATATGATGGGGCAGATAATATGTGGCTTTACCAGCCCCTCTTCCGAAGGGGTAGCAGGTATAGCAGGGGCTGATGCCGCTTTTATTTATGAGGATTGATCAGCTGAGGTTATAGATCCTGGACTAGTGTCTGAGTCCAGGATCGATCAATTATGTTTAAAGTCCCATGTAAAACATGGGACTCAACTAGTGAAATATGAGTGTACTAAAGGTGCCCCTCTGCCTGACTCTTCGGGGATCACAAGCGTGGAGTTACTGTGTGTATATTTGTACATATTGCTGTTAATCGTTAAGGTGGATCCTCAGTTGTAGCCGCGAAATTCAATTTTTTTTTGGTTTTTTTGCATATTGCAGCTCTGTATTGCAAACTTTGTATAGTTCGACCTTAGAATTATTCTGAAAATTCTTAGGTGGAACAAATTTTCAAAGTGTGAATTTCTAAATGATAAATCTTTATAGTTACCTAATTAATCCTGACATCTTTAATTCTTTATTTAATTTAATTGACCATAATTATTATAAGAATTCTCATATTGACAGTATTTGAGACTATTAAGCACTTGTACTAAATGTTTGCATGGCTAATTTAAGGTAGAATGTATCCATATGTCTAAAATTATAAAACATCTGCATTTTTTGTACCTACTTACTTTCTATGCATATTCATTGGCAATTTTAAGGTCCTAATTAAAGTATTTTTCCCGTACCACAGAACCGCGTTTGCGTGCTTCTTTGCAATACACGCTATATCTTCGCATTTTCACTTCGATATAAACTTTCAATATTTATCAAAAGACTAAGTGCTCTTGTAGAACAGTTTTAATTAAATCGCTTCAAGAAAGACTGTATCTTTCTTGAAGCTCTATAGTGATTATACAGCGTGTATCAGAAATGTGTGGTCATATTTAAGTATTATACAGGGTTATTCGTAAAACACCACCAACCTCTTAAGGGGTCATTGTACTCATCATTATTAACAACTTTTACTATGGGACCAAATACGAAATCGCGAAAAAAAATCAGCCAGTCCCTACATTTTGACGAGTTCTGCAAAAATAAATGTATGGAACAGCTGATTATTTTTTCGCGATTTCGTATTTAGTGCCGTAGTAAAAGTTGTTCATAATGATGAATACAATAACCCTGTATTTATATTTACCTCCTAACACAAGCAATTCCTTGCTTAAAAGGTGATTTTCAATAATAAAAATAATGTATCGTAATGCCCTTTGAAATTGAAATAAACATTTTAATTTTTTTTTTAATTTAAGGGTGTGGTACTACCACCAAACTGAACTACTCTCTCCATGGGACTAACATAGTAACCACGAAAACGTAATCAACTGTCTCATACCAAACGTCAATCGTACTCGTGTTTGAAATTTTGTATGGGACAATTGATATTTTTTTATTATTATTATTTTACGATGTTGGTGCCATGAAGAAAGTTGTTCAGTTTGGTGGTCTGTACCACACCTTCAAATAAGACCACACATTTCTTATACACGCTGTAAAAGTGTAAGCCTTAAGTCGTAACTAGTTTTCTATAGCTAATGACAAATCGTCAATGTCAATAGGGGCACCTATAAATAATGGTAATTGTTATTTTATATAGTAAACGAGCAATGACCTGGGTGCGGTTGGCGCCGCCTGTCTTTAAACTATGCTGAAGTCATTAATTAGGCATTACTCATTCCGGTATTGACGCTAATTAGAAATCTAAACAGTAAACTCACGCGCGGTTACCACTCCAGGACTACTCTGCTCCACAGGCCATCGTAACTTCGACAGACATGGCCAGCCCACTGCCACTTCAGGCTTACTGTGCAAGCTATGTCGATCAGAATTAGGGAGTGGCGTCATCGATTGGCAGAAGTTCTCTGTTAGTGAGTAACTTTGAGGTGTCCTTGATGGTCAAAAGTTATTATCTAAACCATTAATTTCAGCCTTGATAGGGAAATTCATCCAAGGCCACGTAGTGACAGCAAAAAGTAATTTCCCGTTGATAAATAAAATGTAATCTAATCCGTGCCACAATACAGTTATCTACAAAAATGTTAAATTATTTTAATTGGACCTATGACGGTCGTACACGACGTCTTTTCTTTATCAAAGAACTGTTTGAATCAAATGCTAAGTAAGTATTTAGTACACTGATATAATCTGGGAATTTAAAATTATCTGCCTCATTAGTAAATAAGTAGATCTTAATTTAGAATGAAAATGTCAATCAAGGATACTATATATTTTTCGGGTTTGTAAAACGAGAAGTTAGTCTATTTTTGTGTCCATTAGAATATTGGAAACAACGTAAAAGGCGAACTACACATATTTACAATGAAACCAAGTCCAACACAAAGACGTTTAGCAAAACAGACAATTAAATATTTAGACAAGAAACAGCCCCTAAACAAAGAGGAATCATTTGACGAACAAATGTGAGCTGTAAACGTATCACTTTCGGAAATGAGTCACAGGAGCTAAAGGATTTACAAACGCCTTAGAAGTAAGTGTTTAGTCACTCTTTCTTGACGTATAAATTCAAATATTTATGGAAGTACTTACTTCCAGCCAGGGCTGCCTCAAGCACGGCGTTTGATCAAATCAAATCGTGTTCCATTGACACGTGAATTGTTTGAATCCGGTTTGAAATTCTCCAGATACTAAGTATCCAGTTCACTTGCAGTTCGAGGAATGTAGGTATCCTTGAATTGTGAAGGATAGGAATGCAGGACCTGAGTTGGCAGAAAGTTGAAAGGACCAGTGACCAGAAGGACTTATTTTGTTCCCCTTTTTCTGAATATAAATGCCTTCACAGAAATATACTGATATAAAGAGCGATCCTGAGGGAATTTTGGTATAGTAAAACACTTTATATTTGGTTAGTTCTCTGCACACTTTAATCGTCAGACGAGAGGTCTGCAGGCTTATATACTCGAGTATTTTGCCTAATACGTAACAGGTCCAAGGACAGAAGGTCCAATTTTTTATCCATCTTATCAGACTGTAGCCTCAAATCCTCGCAAACAGTAAAAGACCGCTACAACGAGTATTCTGTCCCCCGGAATCACTCGTTGTAGCGGTCTTTTACTGTTTACGGCTTAGAATAATAAAAATACTTGGTATTTTTATTATTATTCTCACCACACTTGGATCTTCAGAGGCTGTAGTCTGCCGACTTATAAAAATAAATATATACTCGAAAACATAAATTGGCAACCCCTAAACTGTCGCGTTTATTCACGTCATCCATAAGGCAGACAACATAAAATATTGTCTCCTATATGCGCTTTATTTGCCACATACATTTGTGTATATTTGAATTGAATTAAATAATGCTCGAAGTGTACTATAGGTTTACTGGCGTATGGTAATTGGCTTCCGTTTACTCTTTGTGCCTTCACTTTGTATTTGAAGTCTATTCAAACATTTCTATTGTTGTCTCAATCTAGTTATGTCTCTTGGAATCTGATACGGATTTCAATAAATCTGGTATTTATAGTTTTAGTTCATAGATGTCAATTTCGACATTAAGTTCAGGAAGGCTGGATAATGGAATGATAATGAATACTTCAACTGCTTTTTGACTGTACATAATATACTGTCTTTTATTTCTATTGAAATCTAATATATTCTGTTTTCTTTTTCAGGTAAGTTCCAATCGTGAATCTTCTTATTAGCTGTAGTAATAGATGATGGTAAGTGACGTTTTAAGTTACTTTAAGAAATTTCTTCTGATTATTTAATACACCACGCTAAAGTGCTGTAATTAAAAAGAGACCAGCAGAAACATTCTCCCAATCGACCTTCATTAGAAGAGACGAAATTAAATTAAAAAAATGCGCGTGCAGTACCGTACACGTGATAGAATTGGAAATTATTAAAAATAAAGAATAAGAGAGATTTAGTGTGCGAAACGGAGAGAGTTCTCTTTCTTCTCTCTCATGTAACGACATGTTCTTAAACGTGACGCATCCTTGAAATTTTACTATAAATTTTTGTCCAATTATCGAAAGACCGCCTAAGAAGTTTCACTACAAAAACCTTTCTGTATTATTGTTTTAAACAAAATCTTGGCTCCTGCGCCATTTCTAAACATAATACCTATGTATCGCTTATAGTTTAAACCGCTATCTGGCATATCTGGCGGATTCGTAACGTTAGTGGAGTGGCGTCTAGCAACCGTGCCAAGTGCGCTTTGTAGGTTGCCATGCCAAATAGGTAAACTGTCTAGAGGAGTATCTACACTTGTCTAGGAAAATGGTCAGTCTATTGTTTGAAAAGATTTCATATCAAAGAGGGCTGGACATCAACAATACACTCAACTACACAATAGTTGGCCGATTTTGTTTTTTTCATGCGTAACCTAACCTAACCGGATTTAGTTGAATACCAGTTATTTTACATGGAGCGACTGCCTATCCTCTACATCATCATATATAGCAATTCAACTAAAACAATCGCACTCTTTAGGTACGAGGAACAGGGTGTAAAGTTCACTCATACCTCCATAGAAAAGGGAGGATCCTCCGACCAGATGGGTGTCGTTTCTGGTGGGCAACTACCCGACGGGGGACGATTGATGTCTGGACGTTGTATATATTATGCTAGTCGCGCGGTAAACTGCTTGCGCGATGCAGGATTTGCGTGATGTCAGTATGACGCGCAGCTTGCATGTGGCGATGTAGATACCGCTACACATGCAAGTGAATGAATATTTAAACAAAATAATGATACAAATCGTCAAAAGCGTGCTGTCTGGCTGTATCGAAGATAAATGGCGTCCGACACGAATGATGAATCATGCACCGATCGATGGCGATCACGTGCGCGTTTCTGTCGTAAAACTGCATAAGCTAAACAAATCTAATAAGCATTAGTAGGTACCACTGTGTCTCGTTTTCAGACACATTTTCAACTTCTTTGCACGCTTAACACGGTAGCTGATAAAATTGAATTGTTGGCTTGTTCACTGAACGACTACTCTGGTAACCTCTAGGGTGTGAGGTATGTTATAATTGAGTAAAATGTTGGTGTTCTGTCAGTTTAGATTATTGAGAATTTACTTAGTTTACAATAAGTAGTATATTTAATAACTAGAAAGTATGGCGATTCATATGGTAGACTTAACTATTGCATTAGGGCAACCTGTAAAGATAGATTTATACCAAAAAAATTGAGCCGTCGCGGGACGCCTGGGAGATGTGAAACATCGAAAACCATTCTTTCATACTTATTTACTATAAAAAATAGTTTAGTAAATATGTATGAAAGAATGGTTTAATAAAAGAAAATAAATATGGCATAATGAAAAACCAAATATTCAGTTTTTTTAAAGAAATAAATTATTGTTCTTTAATTAAAATACTATCATATAGCGTGGTGACGCGTCGCCACGCCAACAATCGGTTTTACGTGCGGCTATAGATGTTTCACACCATTAAATAAATAAAACTTGGCAACGCATTGGTACGTGGCACCCGTTCTAACCACTTCTCATCAGGTACATCACAACAGGAAGCCGTAAGACCCTGTCGACTGGTGTGAAAACTCCTTAACTTTGAACTTTCGTCTAAACATTAATGCTAACGACCTGAAAGAGTTTGATAACCGGTGCGTTGAACCTAATGATTATGTATATGTATTTAAGTACTTATGTATATCAGTCATCAGGTTACCGTAGTACAGGTTCTACCTAGTTCAGGACCTGAAGACCTTGTGTGGATGTTGTCTCATATTATTATTATTATATTAATTAAGGAACAAATGATGTAGTGCATACGATCTGGATCAATTGACCCTGGTTGTTTTTTAATTTTAGTTAGTGTAATCGTGTTAATTGGTTCCATTGTTCTGCCATTAAAGTTGAGAACACATTCGCCACTCCCCACTGCGGAGACGAGCATTCGAAGGGTTGTGGCGTGTTACATATCTGTTTCAGGCTTTAGTTTTTCAACGTTCAATTGTTTGTATAAAAGGTTTATTTTTCAAGATTAGTTGTAGTATGTCATTGGCTCAGTGTTGTTTGTATAAGGTTAAAACCCTTTTAATTATTTGATTTTGTAATTCCCTAGCTAGACTTAACTTAATTATGCTACTAGTTGTGACTATGTGAGCACACAATGGCTCCATTTAGTTGGTTTTGAACTGGCGACCTCACACTCCCCAGACGGTGATGCTTTTATCCTATTACGGTAATTTTGATTAATGAGGCTAATATAATGGTTCGAAAACATAAATGAATATATTTCAGTGTTTCATTGGCAATAATGAAAAAGGAGATGTCAATAAATAAATACATTTTATGTGTACCATCCACCAAATACAGCAAAAATATCCCAGTGACGTTTAGAATCCTAGGGGGCTAAACAATTGATCTTCCAAATATACAATCACTAGATTCGTTTTAAGTCTCAGTTTCACAAGGTTTGCTCATCCAATCACTGCAAACATCCAAGCTACCAATAGGCACCACACTAAGACTTAATCTCCACGAGTTCTGCTGCGACATAAATCATAATAGGATCAGATCCGTGACACGTGCTTCCGTCCCCGTGCTTCGCCCCGTGGCAGCCAGGGCCGTGGCCTATCCGCTAGTCACGTAGACCTGGACTGTTCTATAGCTCTGAAACTTGCAATTTCCGGGGTATCAGTATTGTTAAACAGTTATCGATTTCGATTTTGTTGCTACTTGTCTACATCAAGGCTTGAGGTTGTGTGCTTTCTAATAGCTGTTCATTTTCATGTATCCCTTCGCTTTTTTTGAGTTGTGAGTCATCAAATAACTTCTCCCCCTCTGGGCTTACTGACTAAAACCCACCCGTGTTGCTTCATTTGCCTGTGCCAAGGGCCACGGTAACCCTTTCGGACTTTCCCGCAACCCTGGCAGATGAATACCTTCCCTGCCTTCCAATTCTGTAAAAATACCACCTTAACAACTTAGGTTTAGTGAGCTGTCAATAGTGTCAATCTCTAGCATCGGGTGGAATGACAATTCACTTCCCCTAAGTTTTGACGGATAGATTTTTACAGGCACCTCTTACTTTGATGTTAAATATGTTAAGAGACAGCGGTTAACATTGTCACGACCTTAAACTTCAAATGCCAGTTGTCTGTGATCATCAGAGTATCTTACTGCCCCATTATTATTGTCTTACGATTTTTGAACAAAACCTTGTGTTTATCCTTCTGCATTACTCTCTTCTCTGACTTTTTCCTTTTTCCATTACAAACCAACTTTGTACCGATAATCTGGTACCTAGTCATTAAGACTCCTCAAGTCAATGCCGTTGACTTGAGTTGATATATGTGTGTATTTCACACGTATAGGTAACAATATGTTACATACCAGCTGTTGCTCGCGACTTCCTCATCGATCCGGATGAAAAGTAGCCTCTGTCCTTCTCCAGGCCTGGTCTACCCATGTGCCAAATTTCACCCAAATCTGTTCAGTCGTTATTGCGCGAAAGCGGAACAAACAAACATACTTTCGCATTTATAATATTAAGTTAGGATACATAAACAATGTACTGTCCTATTGTTATCTTCTCCGGCTTGCAGTTATTATTAGTTCCTAATGATCAACTAAGCGCACTTATCTACTAATAATACCGTGAACTGAATACTATCTGAACTTTAAATGTCACAATAGTGCGACACGCTGCAGTGATTACTGATGGATATCGGGACATGTCATCATTATTATTGGACTTCGGTCCTAAGTTACACACGAGTTATGCAGGCACTTCTCAGTACATTTTATTCGTATTATTTCATACTATGACGTGTCCGGGAGAGCACGTTTAGCAGTCGACCCCGGTTGTCACGAGCTGTATGACAACCGGTGCTAGCAGCTCGATTTATTGGAATTTTGAAAGTAACAATGAGATTGCACGTATCAAATGAAGAAAAAAAGTTATTTATGGGAGTTGTGGGCGATGTGGCCGTACAAACTATCACTGAAAATAAAACCTTCCGGACAGTCGACCACAACATAAAACCTCCATTTCACGTTCGCGTTAATCCCTGAAATATGCACAAGTACAATCGGGTGCAGCGGCCGGCTCCGGTAACCCAGTTAACCCGTGGACTGTATAGATACGGGACGCGAACGTTGACTCGTTTATGTAAATGGCACTTTGTGAACGACTGTACATATGGATATACGTACAGGACAGTTTATGCATTTTAAGTGTTTTTTGAATAATGGAGAAAATATAGCCTGTATTTTTTTACAACCGAGGGTGGAAAATGTTTGAAGTAGTTTCGGCCTTTTTGCCTTTTTTTCTGTTGGTTTTGCCTTTGCCAAACCAACAGCAGTCATGTAGGATATTTACAAAATTATGTTTAGGATCATAGCAGGTGGTGTTCTGCATTTTCTGCCTTCCCCCAAGGGAATAAGGCCTGATTTTTTTGGCACACGCTATTGTTGTTAATACATTACTTTCATTTTGTTATTTGTATTGCGTTTCACGAACTGTGTCCAAATAAACGTTTTTCTTTCTTTACTTTTTTCTAACATATATGCATAGTTATAAAACATAGAATGTGTGTGCTCTGAAAACGCCCTGAAATGCGCTAACCCCAATAGGGTATTTAAGTGCAACGCAACGCACACATTTCACCGGTCCATTAGTCATTAGGTTGACGGAACATAGGTACGTCATAGCCTTGTTGTTCTAACACTACACAACCTACATGAATATTCAAAACCTTAAAACAGAAGTCTAACACGTAACGCTACCAGTCAATCTATTATGTCAAAACCTCACCGAGATGGTCGAAAGTGTCAATAAGTTTTCACGGTGAAATTTTACAGAACACCGGCAGTATTGTTACAACCATCAGAAGTAACTTCCAAAGTATTTATTATGTAAGGTCACAAGTACGTGATGCGAGGACCAAATACCAGGTTCCCACACGAGGGACTAGATGCAGGCGACGATAAGATAAGATCCATACGTGATATCTAGCTTGCATCATGGGGAATTAGCAAATGCATTACTCGCATTTGTAGACATGGATATGAATCTAGAAGTAATTTTGATTGCAGTAACACGTATATTGCATAGTAGAACAAACTGTCTTGGATAGGTGTTTTAGGGCGATCTCACAGGCTCAGTTCTTTTTACCCGACTGCCCGACGCAAAGGAGGGTAATGTGTTTATCAGCCTATATAAGTATATATGTATGTTTTTTTTTCTTTTTGGCGCTCTACAGACCAAACACGTGGGCCGATTTTGATGATTCTTGCGTCAATCGATTTGTCTTAATCTTGCGAGTGTCAATAAAGACATCAAAATCCAATATGGCGACAACCCGGCGTCATATTGCCAAAAAGAAAAAAAAAATAAGTCGACGAACCGGACGAACTATGTCCAGTGAGGTATCATTGAATAGGTCATTGAAAATAATCAATCAGTCGGGATTTCAGGAGGCATTAGGTCTTTATTGTTAAATTTAAGAAGATGCTTCTGACTGCATGAGATTGTTCGGCTTAGGGTGTACAGGTACGGTGTGTGGTGGGACTGGAGACAGAGAGAGGTCGTCTTGTTTCCATCTTTTTTAAAGTTCACTATTTACGCTGTCAGGTTTTTTTTACTTAAAAATATACTTCTTCTTTTTCGAAATTATCTTTTGATGGCAGCTCATCGTAACAACCGTTTGTTGCCGTGCCTTATGGAAAGCAGTCCTGGCAGCTCTATTATCTGGTATTGAGACCTAATCCCAGAATCGTTTAAATTTCCTTTCACTGCAGCTTATTTCATTCGTCGAGCAGATAATCCTCGGATAGGTTGTAAGACGGCTCCACCGCAATCGATGCGAATCGGTTAGGAACAAAAACTTAGGCGTGGCCAAAAGCCTATACTCTGAGTGAATGTTGGCTCCATAGATAAACATATGTATAGCCAGATTAAGGTGTGGGTTAGGTCACGTTTTCCTTCACCGTTTGATGTAGTATATTTATTTATAGCTAACCTAGTTTCGTGAATTATGTCTATTTCTCTCGATTTTCGCCTTTATGAGGCGAAGGAAGTACTAAATCAGAATACCAAGTTAGTTCACATAGCTTGAAGCTATTACTACTTGTAGGGGTAACAAATTGAGTTGGTTAGCTCGAGTCCCTCTATTGGTGTTATATTGATGATTTGTTAGCTATATTAATCATACGGGTTTACTTGTGAGTTGACTCTATTTAACCTTCGTTATTCTATTCACCATCCAATTTACATTATGGCTGGCAACTCTTTTAGAAAGAAAGAAAAATATTTTATTTGGGACACGCACAGGAAATACAAACAATAAAAATAAAAACAAAACTAACAAAATCATGAAAACAATAAAAAATAAAGAGAAATCCTGTGCGAGGCTTAAAATTCTCCTATCTCAGCATGATGCTGCGATATTTGAAAAACAAACAAATACCGCAGCGCTGGTATTCTGATAGGGCGCTGTAATGCCACGGACATAAAATAAATCCCACTAGAGGACATAATTTTTTATAAACAAAACTAATACCGTATTTCTCACGATAATAATAGTAATAACAGAATATTACGATCGACCCACACCCGACGTTCCAACATCGCTTGTCCACGCTACAGACAGACTACTTATTGTCTCTGGTCTATGACAAACGAAGGGACGCGAGCGCAGGCTTTACAACCACATTCATAGTAGGTAATAGGTAATACGGGCTGGTGTCCGCAACTCCACGTCAATGCGCTTATTTTGCGTACGGCATTCATAGTAATATGTTAATGTGAACAATCCTGACCATGTACAATTACAAACCTTCGAGCCGAAGCAGCTACAAACATTTGTACAGAATGTTTTACGTACTTTCGTGAGCGGAACTTTGCACCAAAGTGTTCCAAACATTGGCTTTCCAACTTTCTTCGTGGCTTTGATGTGCGCGAATATCCGACTCGCATATTTCAAATGCACTCAATGATATGCCTACGCATTCATGAGATTGTGAATTTGCATATAATAAGACTTTGGATAGGCCATAATGTTCTGGAATTGATAATGTAATAAATCATAGGTGTTTTCATTTGAATGATTTAATCAATGTTAGCCGCACCTTAGTAGTAAAATTTATAGTTTCATTTAAATAAAAGCTTTCGAATAGTAGTATTCTATGTCCAATATCAAGATGTATTTTCATTGCCTTTTCTCATTCAATGAAAGAATGTTGAAAAATCTGAAAAGGGACCATTTGGTGCATTGCACCAAATTCTTCTCTTCCTGTTCTCTCACATACTATTGTCTACAAATTATTTTTCCTATCTCCTTTCGCGGGTCTGCTGGAAGAAATTCCTTAAGAAATAAGCAGTACCATTGTACTCAATTCTAATATGTCGTATCTGTTTTTACTGTGTGTACATATATAATAAAATAAATAAATAAAGAAGACAATACCTAACCACCACTAGTAACACTCGCAAAATCTCGAAAATCGTTCTTGAAACATCTAAAGAATTTCTGCCAATTCACGTTCCATTGTACACGAAACTAAATTACAATAAATAAATACTTGCCACGACCAACGTGTGCTGGGCCCTTAGGGTCAGGTTTTGGCCGCGTACTTACGTAAACCATTGTCTCCACGTAATTAATTCTAAATACACGCCTTATAAAGATATTCACGTCTTAGAAAGCAGTACATGAGGCATTATTAAGTTCATCTGGTTTTACGTGGGTTTAGAGGGAATGGCTTTGTTCGTTGTGTTTGACTTTGAGAACTCAATACTTGTTACTTTGTGGCTTTTGCTTTAATGTAACTTCATTCCGTATTCTACTTGGTGTAAGAGGATTAAGTTCGGTAGTATATGGGACTATTGGAACGTGGGTGCTGTTGGACTTGGTTCTTTGAAACGGTAAAAGGACCAATCGTAACATTTTAAGTATCATGCTAAGCATCAAAACTTAAAACTATTCCGATATCCTTGTTTAAATAAAGTTCCGACTCAACTAGGTTCAAATTCCACAGAATTGAACCTTTGGCCCATTTTAATACTGTAGTAAGTACCAATACTGATAAAATATTATTCGAACGTAATGTATTTCTATAAATCAGACTCTATTAAACTGTCGTTATAAAATCGCACATAGAATCAGTAATCCTGCTTACTCTTGTTATTATACGCTCGTATTATAAACATTGCCTTTTACTGCTTTGTATCAATAATTTCTGTAATTTATTACCCTGTTCCCCACATCTAATTCTAATGTTTTAATTCTGGTCTGCTCTTTGACACGGTAACGATTTATTCCTACTGGATAATAAGGAGTGAAAGTTTTCACTACATAGCTTTGTAGGCACAGACTAATTTACGCACATTATCCCATTTAGTATCATTAACATTTCCTCTTTAAACTCTTGGTGAGTTTACATTTATTTAAACGTCAGCTAGTATACCTAAAATTCATATAGAAACAAATCTAGTTTCCTATCATCATTAATAAGTTTAATTCTTCGTTATCACCATCATCTTCCAGTCTCCCTTGTCAGCCGTTTACTGTATCATTAATTCCTTTTTCTTTCATTTATCATCCCTCACACAATCCATCCATCTTCCTTCCTCATATTTTCTGCCTTTCCCTCTCTATTCCATCAACATTTATGTTGTAGTCTTTGTCTACGACTTAAAACCGCATCTCTCCTAGTTGCAAAATCATAGTCCCTAGATAATGAAGAGTGAAAGTCCAAGTTTTAACACCACATAACTCCATAGGAACAAATCTGTACACATCTCCCATCTGTTAGATAGTTTAACTCCCCTTTTACGTCTTGATTATCAGGCGCGTGAGTCACGATCTGGTGCCAGTGTGAACTGTGACCTGTGACGTCACAGTGGGAAATGTATGAACTGTTATGAAGTTATTGTTTTAGTGCAATATAGTTATGTGTTTGTGGTAATGCATGATCTATGAAGTGTGGACTACCGTCCGAGGTAGTCATTAAACATCCGACGATCTATTAGTTAGTAGTAGTTGACACATAGCGGTGGATACCTTTAATATGTTTTGGGTGAGTAGCTTGGGTATGTATGACTATATGTAAAATATTTTAGTCATCATCTTTAAACTATCTTTAAAGCATAGATTTTCTTTAATTTCAATATTGTATAGATAGTTCTTGAAAAAGTTTGACATATATTTTGCCGTCATATTATACCTTTTCATCTTATCTGCGACTGCTCTAAAAATATCGCTACCAAAACTCAAGCGTACTCTAAGCTAGACGTTGTCATTTAAAAATACACCACCTTCACTATTTGCGTATATTTACGAGACACCGCACCGACCGACGCTAGCCGTCACAGAATTATCGGCTTGGACGAAATCGTCTGCTTGACGTATAAATACGTCACTGACGTCACTGTTGCTATGTACTGATATTGTAGTACGAACAATACTATTCAATATTGTGTTTACCCATTGGCGATTGTTGAGTCTCTGAAGTCATTGTATCAGCAGATTCAGCAGGTGTATTAAGCCTTTACTTGAGGTGTTTATTCGAGTTTGTTGTCAGATTGCGTTTTATGACTAACTTAGGTTAGCACATGCTAGTATTTGCATAAGTATTGACGTTATGATACTTATTTTTATATGAACCTGACTAGCCTGTCTAGACTCTGCAACTATCGAAGCCTTTCAGTTCTTAAATTCAACCTTTTCTTATGTCAAGGTTGTTTATCCTCGGTTGTTAATTGGCTCTTATAATATTCTATTTTTTATTGATGGCCACCGTCTAGCTACGCATGTGCTTCTGCTACTGCTCTAGTTTCGCGTGTTTCAGGGTTTCATCCTTAAAAGCTTCAAGGGTCAGAAGTAAGACTATCTGATAAGGGAATTTGTGAAGAAGTCTATTTAGACAAGTGTATTAATAAACGTGTCTGATGTAATACAAACCTTATATGTCTCTTGTGTCCCTTGATTTAAATTAAGCAACAGCTACAATTGTGTTTATTTCAATGAATATACTCATTAATCAAGCAAATAGTCTAGCATCGTCGTCGTCAACATTCCTTTAAACTTGTTTAAATATGCATTGACGTCAAAAATGAGGATATTTTCTGATTTATTTTTGTCTCTGGAACTTGTTCTTCATAAGGAAAACGACACAAAATTTACTAAAAAGTCACGTTCATTCTACTAAATGCAAATTGCATAAGAAACTATTACTTATTTGACTCCTTGGTTGCGAAAAACAACTTGTATACTAGAATTCATTCGCCGCTGTTTTACATCACTGATGTTAACTAGTTGTTGTGCCTAGCCAATAAACGAAAGAAATATATTATGACTGTTAACTAGGTATACGATACAAACTGCAATAAATCATTCTAGCCCCAGGTTACACGAAGTGGCATTGTGATCTTTAAAATTGACACCCGCGTGTGAATTAGCCATAAAGTTATGGGCCTTTACTGCTTTCAATCTGGCGTTTCCTTATTAATTTCGTTTAGTAATATCCTGTTATATCTACGGACTATTATTAAATGCGGGTTGTGTAGGGACAATGATGCGACAGACACGATTAAAACAAACTCCTTTTGTGTTATAAGTGGCTGCATTGTTAAATCAATGTGCAGGATTAATTTGTTCGTCATTCTCGCCTATGTAATGTAAACATTAACTTGGGACTAATTTCACCAATGAAACTGAACGAGATCACCACATCTAAACTGCGTTCAAGAGCTGTCAGTGTCAAGTTTCCCCAACAATGATAACACTGACAGCTCTTCAACGCGGTTTAGATGTGCTGATCGCAATTAGTTTCATTGGTTGAGATTGTTAGTCATACCTACTGAACCTAAACTTTTAACTAAACGGTAGGTACAGTATTCAAAAGTCAATATCCATTTGTTTTTTTTTTCCGGCTGCTATCTTTTTTCAGGCTTTCAGCTTATGTTGACGACGTCTCTTTCAACTTATTTATTCATCATATTGATCGCTGCGTAAGTGGGTTACTCGTTGATGTTCGTTACGAATTTTGTTCATGAATATCCGAGCAATTTGTCATTAAGCTTTTCATGAGACATCTCTAGTCTCTACTCTACTTATGATGAGAAATTCATATATATATAAATGCTCCATTCTATGTCATAACCAAAATAATTTTAATAACTCGGATCGGACTTTAATGCCATTATTGAAGAAAATTCACGAAAAACCAATTCACACTGATTGTCCTTTTTTTATATACACATTGAGGATAAAAAAACGATAAAATTAATTATTTTGTGTTCATTTCACGATAGGCACCAAATCTCTGTTTTCTTTTTTATAAATTATCCATTAAGCATTCGTGCCCTTCATTAGTTAATAGTTTCCCACCATCAGTCTTCCACGGTTTCATTTTACTTTTAATTTAATCACTTGATAGTTTTCATCACGCGATAATATATTTTTTTTATTATTATTAGCATCACACATCATAATATACTTATGTTTAAGCCAACAAGCATCGAACTATCATACAACAACAGTTTTGCATTAAGTACATGTCAAACTCTTTGAACATCAGTTGATACATGCAAGCTTTTAACCTACATTATCCGGATAAAAGTTATGGCTGGTTTTATTTGGAAGTGGAGCAACCGATGGTCAAAAGTTAAAGTTTATAAGCGTTTAGGGTTGAAAATAAAGACGCTGAAAAGCCAGACATTATTGAAAGACAAAGTAAAGCTCCTGATGGGGCTGACCTTGAAATAGCTGGCGACCAACCATTGCAAAACAAACCTAGAGAATTCTCCCCATAATTCGATACAGCTGGAAAAAATCAGCATCATCCAAAACATAACAGTTCTGTAATAGCCGCATCACGAAGACCTTTCCGGCATTTCAGACGGGACAGTAAAACAGCTGGTGTGACACAATGGGGACATGGCCTTTGCGCTCATAACAACGCGCGGTGCAGCGATGACATAACGCATATCAACGAGTTATATTGCTCACAATAACAGTATTAGTAGTCAGTATTAGTTTGATAAGAACGACTTAATAGATCAATACTCTCTACTGAAGCTTCGTTTGCAAAATTGTTCATAACTTCGTCTGGACTGAAAATTTTAATCAACAAACTTGACAACAAGAAGGCAATTCAATTCATGTTTATCAGCCTACAAGCCTGTGACATCATCATGGAAGTTGCAACAGATCACTGAGTTGAACCGGAAAGGAATTACTTCTCCCATGTCTAACAAGACCCAATAAACTATCAACTACCCACCACTCCATCTTTAAACTCGTTGCGTTTGCCGTAAGTAGTTTCTAACGGGAACCGATTATTTGTATCCTCGTCTCATTTCTGCTTACATTGGAGAAGAAAGTAATTTCTATGAAATTGTTTTGGAGCATTTTTGACATAATATCTGCAATGCTGTCTGTTCGTTATCCATAATTTAAAATTCATCAAAAGGTCTTATGTCAGTATAGATAATTATGTTGTTTTAAGGTCTAATCTGCCTTTGCAGCTCCTATTTTATAGTTAGACATATTGTGACAAAATGATCAATTTGTCATGGTAACATGCATTTATTTGATCATTTTCATTTCGTCGTTTTTGAAATCACGACGAAATAGTTACGCTAAAATAGGTAGGATATAGAATTTATCTTTCTATATAGGTACACTGACTGAGAGCCATTCACAGACTTAATGGATGTTTATCAAACTTTAATCAACCATTTAGAATGTTACTACACACTTACTGCAACGGCGTGTTGTCATTTACGGGCGCGTAAAACTTAAATGATTACGAGTCACTATCGGTCAAAAAGCTAAAGACCAATGTGTCAGTTTCCTGGCAGTCTGCGAATTTCTCGTGTCCAACCTGTTTGCACGTTGTAGCGAAAAAAAAATAGATTTCCCCATTGAATAGTGAACTTTAAAATGTAATGAATCAGGGCTCATTTTGTATTGATAGGATTAGTCGTTCGAAAACCAATTTCGCTCTCAACAGTCGGCGCAGTACTCAGTAATAATTCAGTAAGGCGCGTGACTGCGCACATGAAAGACGTGTGCACTACGTTCGGACGGAAAATAAATCTAATTATCCGCGGCGATCGTGAATTTTGCGAAGTTTAATTTTCGTTGAACGAAAGCGTGTTTTAGCTTTCTATTTTATTCGCATCTTGGAGTGTTAGTGCTTGGAATATCAAAAAATTGGATTGTGGTATATCTTCTGTAACGTGAGTTTTCCCGTGGACTGGGTAAATCCCTTGACGACGTGTTTGCAAAACATTGATTGTTGATCAGTGATCACGTAGAGCATCTTTTATAATTCAAGCTCCCTTTGACGTATAATCCCTGTTTATTAAACGGTAGGATGTGAGATAAGAAGCGCTCGAGACAGTTAAATCTATTACCATAACTTGGGTAAATGAAAATTAACGATATAGTGTTAATTTTCTAGGAGTTTGGTTTACAAAGCAGCTACATTGCGTCCAAGCTCTAATTTAGATTTCCTAATGGATACCACCGGTTTTATTGTTACGATTTGTAACGTTCGTTTGTTTATGTTCAAACAATTTAAATCCTGTCATCACTATTGATAATTTTTTGTGGCTAATATTTGTCTACCTTCATTCATGTCTTCACTTACAATTTTATTAGTGCCAAAATTGCCTTTCTTTGGCTGATCTTGATATTAGTACTTACATAAGGTAAACCTACTTAAAATGTAAGCATTTTAGTTATTTAATTTAACTATTTATGCACACACCTTTAAACAAACAAGAAGAAAGGAAGGAACATAAAAAAGTCCTACAAAAGTGATGCTTATTTCTTAAGAAATATGTTCCAGCTTTTTTATTTATCATCCTGCTCGTATTTATTTTCGACTGCAAGATTATTTATTTTTCTTCAACCTTGCATTTTAGTTTATCTGATAGTTCGTCTGGAATACAAATATTTACATTCAACGACTAGAACAGCCTTGTTTCAATAGGTGGGCGTTATTCAAAATCATTACAATTTTCTTGAAAGACTTAGTGTGACTTATGAGAATTTGTCCTAGACTAAGAAAATTGGTCAAATTTATGAAGCTCCGGAATGATATATACGCTCCTCGCTAGTGTGATTATTAGAGAAAAAATATGAACTTTCTGTTTAACTTAGCAAATACTTTTGGGTTTAAGAAGATAAGATAAGATTTCTTTATTTGTTTAAACATTGTATACATACAAGAGCATGCAAGATGTTTCAACGGGCAACATTTGATTCGTTATTCACCTGTAAAATGAGAACAAAAATAAGTGTAAGAAATTGAAATCATTTCCATGTAAAGGTATAGAAATCATTAAACATATCTTACTTTGACTAAACGATCGGAAGAAATTCCTAATACCACGTTCAGCATTCTGATTTTTGATTACGATACGTTTATTGTTATCAATTACTGTATGCTCTGTATGCTTAACCCGTCACATAATACCTATTATATTATCTATATTATAATCCATTAATGGCTTATTATGTCAAATCACTGGAATTTCCTTTTTTCCTCGTGCAAGTTTTTGCTGAACATCTGTGTAAAGAAACGCCGCAAAAACCAAGAGGCCATGATCTCTTTTTGAAAGTTTATCCTATTGATCGCCACGGCCAGACCAATCGTTCCTACCCCAACCTACCGTAATTTGCCTAGAAAATGCTGACGATTTACTCCTTCAAACAAGCGCGTCACGCGACTCAAAAGTCCTTCTCCAAGTCCTTTAAGTCACAAAGTCCTTTTGAAGAAAGAGCTAAAGCAGCCTTTAGTGGACCGTCTCGGACTGTCAGCACAGTTTGTGCAGAAAAAAAAAAACTTCTTAAATCGAGCTATTGGAATGCCATTTCACTATCACTTTACGGATGTATAAATATGGAGACACGCGTGTTTTAGTATTTCGAATCATAACATGACCACTATCAAAGTGCAACTGGGTTTCTGACTCACAATTATTTTATAAATATTCTCCGCTTATTATTTTATACTTCGCTGAAACCGATGGTCACACCGGCTTATGTAACCGGCATTCTGTAATATTACCTCAGGAAAAAAAAAATTGTGTTACCTTCTTCTTTCTTCGAAGAGAAGACACATTGGTTCACACCTGTCATGCTGGATATGATCTCTCAAATGACGCAAGTACTTACACGCGATCATCGTCCCCAGTTGACATCTCCCACGGTCTTTGATAAACAAAAGATGCTATCCTACTGATATGATTCATATTAATAAAACTAACTTCAACCAGAAATTTATACAGAAGCTTGTCGTAATTCCGTATTCTGACGATTTGGTTATCGGAGCAAAATAATTCATATTCGTGATTTAAGAGAGTCTGATACTAACCCGTACAGTCACGAGCACTAATAAGTATACACTTAGCCAAATTTAAAAGCAAATTTCTCGCGGAATATTGATTGCAACTTTGTAATAAGACCTATTTCACAACAGTATAGGTCCCAAAATACTATGTTCGTAACAACATAAAAATACAATCAATACAGTAGGAGAAAATCACATTTAGAAGTTGCTAAGTGTATACATATTAGTGCTCGTGACTGTACATGATAAAGAATACAATATTTTTTTTTTTAAATTTGCGTAGCCCTTCGCTATATATGTTGGGATCCGCTTACAATCGTAACTGGATGCAGTTGAATACCAGTATTTTAAATGGAGCGACTGCCTATCTGACCTCCACAACGCAGTAACTGGGTAAGATGGTAAGAAAAGTAGAGGTATTCAAATCATACGCTGCAATGCGTCGTACGTAAAGACATCTATTGTACATACATGGGGACGTTTCAACCATCGCCCACAAGCTCAACAACAATCCACTTCCTTCACTTCAATAGACATTGTCGGTATTCACCAATCCAATAGTGCTAATAAAACTCGAAGATAGACCAGCTGGTATATTCTGTAAAATTGACCGTGAAAACTTAGATGAAGTGAGCTTGTGGTGAGCTTCCATTCCACCTGATGCTAAGGATTGATACTATTGACAGCTCACTTCACCTTCACTTCACGGTGAGATTTTTACAGAATAGATCCGCTGGAAACTGTGTAAAGGCCTAGGGCAAGCAGTTCGCAACATTAAAGCAGAGCCAGCCTTCTCCCCTATTGATTTTCAATTTGAATGCGCTCGCTGAGCATTGACGGCATGCATTAAGTGTAAATGAGATGGAAGTTTAGGAAACCTTTATAAAACTGCTGGCGGGAAATGCTTCCTTCTCTATACCTGTCTTTTAATACTTGTAAGTAGTAACGAAACCTGGCCATTGTCATCCTACTAGTAACCTTTTTATCAGTTAACCCATATTTAAATTAGCTGAAGTCTTGTTCAGTTACTTAACATCTGATTTACAACCAGTATCACCTTTGAATACTGGATCTGGTCTTGCTGTAATTATAATTTGTAAAGTATTGCTGCATTGCATAATGATCTTTAAATAAGATTCAAAGCAATACCAGCGATCTAATCCGTTGTAAATGACAACCTGAACTCGTTCGGAATGATGGCTCTGATAGTATATTGACAGGAAAATAAATGAATAAGTCTGTTGTAATGACTGAGCAAGTTTGAAAGGGAAAAACATGCGACATTTAACCATAAAAGTCGTCAAAACTTTTGAGAAAATAATAGCAATTTGATAATTTATACTTATTTAACATATACTTAACATAAACGCCTGTATCGTCCGAAGGGTTAGGCAGAGTACACCCACATTTCGACATTTGTACCAACTTAAGGCGCGTTAAGAAGTAAATTTTTAGGTAATTGGCAATAGGGGATCGCGGCAACCAATGAGGTTCAAAACAGCGATGCGTTTGGTGGTAGTAGAATCGAATGACCACAAAATTAGTCAGTTTTAATTAAATTAAAAAGTAAATGCACGGCTCAGTGGAATAACTTTTAGGTATTTCTTTGGTTGATTGAATTCCCTTTATTATCATTACATAAGATATGATAGTTTAAGCTCAAAACATTGAGAATAATGCGGAGGAAAACAAAATTTGAGCTCTTTTGTGATCATCATGATACTATTTTATTTTTATGAAATATTTTTGAATAAGTCTTCGAACATTTGACAAACTGTGCGACAAAAACTGAGAGTTTTTACGCGTTCGTTTGTGCAGCGCCTTAATGCTGCAATGCTCAATAATTAAACCACATAAGGTAGATGAAAACATTTTTACACCTGGTTTGTCAAAGGTTAAGGGTGTACAAGTCAAACGCCATTGACCTAGTAGAGTCAGAAACTCGTCACATAAAAGATGAAAGAACTGGCGGAGTTACTAATGAGCACAGAAAGTTTCTTTGAGCAAGCCATAAGCCGGGAAAACTGCTGAATAAAAGTCACTTGTGAATTATCACACCTATATTTTCACCCATCACACTTTCAGACAGCTAGGAACGCTTTATCAAACCAATTCCCCGAGCCATACCGCCTGAAGTTTTGTTCACCCCTTAAGGCAAAATAGATTGACAATCATACAATACTCGAAATAGTTGTAGAAGGCGCGAAAGCCACCTAATTGACGTTTCACGGGCACTGTAAATCTGTATTTTCTCCTTGAAATAGAAAACTTGTTCGGTCGGCCCCATGGCACGATTTACATAGCTTGCGCCCACCGCGGAGTCGGCTGCACCGCTGGTGGGTGTTGGACATAGCTTCGTAATTATTGTTAGTGAAATCTATGTAGCACGAGATTATTGGCATTGTATGGTAAGCATGAATGTATGCCTGATTGAGTTGCTCGTTTAGCTCTGGAATGTTCCAAAAGTATTTGCTTGTAATGCATGTGGGTGCACCTAGCACTGCAACACCACAGAACAACCAACCAATGCATAATTCGATGGCTGAATCTGATATCGTAACCAAACCTTCCCAGTCATTATTAATATTACTTTTGATGTCCCTCACCTTTGCTTGATTATGCATGCACTCCTGCGTTGCATTTACAATGCTTTCTACTGGTATTGTTTGCATTGCATGTGTTTCATCATTGTGTATACAGTGTCTGCCTTTGTTTTTTATACGACAACAACCAATACTTGCAATAGTTTTTTCAAGATGTTTACGCAAGCTACTTCGCATACTAAACACTTGAATATTCTAGCAGCGGTGATGTGCGCTGCTCGACTATGTTAGCCTTCGTTTTTTATTCATAAATTAGACCATTTTTTTTACATTCTTCTCTAGAATTGATTTGTACTTAACAAAAATTGAAGGACTCGGGGCGTGAAAATTGCCAAATTAACCGATTTCTGAAGGTCGTTAATGAAACCCTCCTTGCTCAGAGACTGTCTGTCTGCCCCTGGACATTAGCAGTTACGAGACTTCGATGATTCCGCAGCCTATTGGATCGTCTGGCAAATCTTACTAGGCTTTCGGCATTAACCATCGAAGATCTAGGTTTATTCCACTGTAAAACCTTCGCCATCGCAACAGTGACGATTATGTCGTGTTAGAACTATTTAGTATTTACGCAAGAACACGTTATAAAAACGTCATGAACGCTGTAAACGACGACATTTCCAGCTAATTCCTGTCACCGTTACTTTGTAATGTCACTCTTCTAATCGCTCTGTCATCCATCATGTTATTATTATGTGTAGCACATCATTTGTTCTTGGACAAGTTAGATTAAGGTCAAGAACTGTTGGACTTGTTCCAACTTCAATAGCTTAGTCTGGATTGACACTTGCCTATTTTGCCGGTTTTTATGTGTCTTTTGAAACGTATGCAGTATTATGTAATCGGCCACGTTTTATTGCCTCTTCCATCAGCTCTTCTTCATAAAACTATATCCAAGCCAAAATTTTCTTTGTAGCAAAAAGTATTGGATCGAATGTAATTAACAGACAGTCCTTCGTCAACAATAGCTTATAAGGACTATATTTGAGATTAATTAGCACCTAATCTATATCTTAACTTATCATCATCTGCCTAGCCTTGTCCCAACAGTCTTGGAGTCGGCTTTCAGTTTAACTGGATGCAGCTGAATACCAGTATTTTACATGGAACGACTGCCTATCTGATCTCCATAACCCAGTTACTGAGTAATACGATAGATACCCCTTAGTAAGACTGGTTGTCAGATTTTCGGCCGTCTGACCGTAACGACTGTCAAAGATCCAAGATTGACAGCCGGGACCAACGGCTTAACGTGCTTTCCGAGGCAAGGAGGGGTCTTGGTATGTAAAGACGGTTACCCATCCACAGACCACCCGCGACAAGCGTAGCTTAACCAGGTCGATCGACTCGTGTGGCTGTTATTACTTAGCCACAAGCCCCAACAGTCATCGTCTATATCTAAACAGTGTGTTGGAAACTTGGAACACAGCCAAACGGCTTGCTGGTCTTGACGCTGCATGACTTATCTTCTTAAAAGCAAACTCTAGATAAAGCTAGTTCTCATCTACATTCCTCTCAACATGGTAACACCTGATTAACCATACACACGTCAACGCTATTTGGCAGTAGTATAACTGAAACTGCATTAGGCTTATCTCCGCTCGCAACTTGTTATATTGAACCGAGCTGAATTGATTATGATACAGTACTCGTTACGATAACACTGCTATGATAAAAAGGTGCTAGTGCTTACACTTATAGACATTATAATATATGAATAAACTCGCGCCTCTATCCTACTGGGGGTAGGCAGAAAGTACGATCGTTACTTACTCCTTTTGCTTCGTCCATGTTCCTAACTGATAACTCGCTCGTCAGTTGCATGTGGACCTTTCGTGGGGATCTAGTGCGAAAAGACTGGTTTTTCTGTTTATCCATGTTGTCGATTACTGGGAATGGACTGTACAATTATCTAGCAGGAACCCGTAATTGGTGGCATTGATTAATGGCGTACCTACTTCTTTTGTTTCTGAAATAATGTCCCCGAGTAAATGACAAACAAAAATTGGCACAATGCAGGGTTTTCGTCGACTGATGGTTTACTTGGATTACCAATTGATATGAAGTACACAAACCTAGAAAAGTGGATTTCATTTTAGCATATTTTCAGCTAGATTTGAACTATTGGTTCTTAAAACTCAGCCCAATAGCTTTAGGCACTATAAATCGACGGATAGCGTTTTTTAATAATAGATTATAATCATTACATGTTATTAAAGCCATTAAGCTGTCAAACAAATTACATATCGCACCTTTAGAATTATAGAGACCTAACTAGAAAATGTAAGATTTTAAATTAGGTCTCTATAATTCTAAAGTTTTTTTGTTTTAGAACATCTAGATAAATAACTTAAATAAGATATAACATTGAAATAATACGAATTTTATGAAAGTGTAAACGAATAGTCTCCCTTTTCTATAAAATGTTTAAACATACGAACCTTTATTCAACGTTTTCCAAAAACTTGTTTTTTCTAGGTAGGTCTCTTTAATTCTAAAGGTGCGATATTATGCTATAATAGGCAGATATAGTAACGTAACGATTGCCTAAACTTTTTTCTTCACCCGAGACATAATTGAGAGTGAAAGTCTAGAAAAAACACTGTTACCTACTTTCAATTCAATGGATTACAAGTTTTTTGTTTTTGTCTACGAGAATATCCATTGGGTATTGAGAAGAAATCTTAGCGGTCCGGGCTATTATATTCTGTAGGTACTATACGATACCTACCGGGGTTTGTTTTTATATCAAACTTTGACACACACCGACCACGATAAGAGCGCTAAAAAAACTCGAGACTCGAGAGAGACGGCTGCGCAAATGTAAAATTTATGGAACAAATTCTATCGCGCAAAGAGTTCTTTAAACGCCGGAAATTGCTGGTGACATCTGTCTTCTTTCTGCTCTTGCCCCATGTATGTTACTTGGGGTCCGCGCACGTTGTGGACAAAAATATAGCATTAAAGAAAAAAAAACTTGTCATTTTGCCCAACCTGAGAATTGAAATCACCTTACACTCGGCCGCCTTACAAGAGCAGTGGTGGCCCGGGCCTACGGGTAAACGGCTGAGATTTACGTGTCGGTCGGAGGTTCTAAACCCAACAAGCGCTTTACTTTGTGTAAATTATTTCATCACCACAGCTCTCAAAACCGCGAAGGAAAACATTGTGAGAGATCCGGCATGTCTTAGAACCAAAAAAGCGAGCCTAGTTCGTCCGTGACATCCACCAAGCCGAACTAGGTCCGCATTGTGGATTACAGCCGCTCATTACTCACTCTTACAGAGAGGAGGTCTGTCCCCCCTCCCCTCAGCAATGCGAACATTATAACCTAATAAGGCACTCGCCAGCAGTGCTAGATACATGAGCTGGCTTCTTCCATGTTCACACAATACCTCAAAGACCATTCACGAATAACGATCACCACATGCAATTTGTACTAACAAAGTCATAAACCGAAAGAGATTTCACACAGTACGCCTACATAATACATGATATATAAGTATGGACCAGTCGGAATCGGGGTCAGTACTCGGTAGAAAACCTTGATAGCTAGATTAGCTAGTCACTGTTTTAGTACTAACGTATACCGAGCCTGAAGTTATTGAATGTGGATTTTAGGTGCAGTTTTGAAATCCTTGTGATTGATTTGAATGAAAACTAGCTGTAATTTTAAGCTGTACCTGCGCTATCCGTGCGGTGTAGGTACAATATTTTTGTCCAGGCACGACGACGACGACGAGCGGAGGCCTGTGTCCCAGCAGTGGAAACATTACCTATAGGTTGATTATGCTTATGCTACACACGACGTCATACGAAGCTATACATTTTCAGTATTTCAGGCTTTCTGTACAACCAACCGAGCATACTAAGTTACCCTCTTTGCATAATACATGCAGTCTTATATTTTGTTTATCAACTAGCATCAACTAAATTTTAGTGAGAAAATTCTTGCTTATAATATCGGTTTGGTAGTTCGAGAGACAAGCAGAAAAGTCAGTAATTCCAGAAAGGTTAAGCAAAGCTGGTGACACTGTTTTCCACCACTGACGGGCCACCATATTAACCAATAATACTTAACTCATGACTTGTCATAACATATTTTCCATTCAAATCAACGGCTTTGTATCGATTCTCCTTAATTGACTCGACGTCCAAAGTCGGACTAAACCCGTAATAACTAATTCAATTATGTTGAAGTAGCATAAAGGTCAAGGTCGGTGGTTTTAAGTAGATCACTAGTTGTTATTAGAAAAGTCGACCATAAATACAACACCAGCGATCGTGGGAGGTTCTTATTGTTATTCAGAACCTTTGGTATGTGGTCTAGTGAACTCAGAATTATCGTAACAAATAATATTCTATGTGATGATGCCTTAGGGGAAATTCAATAATAAAGTGCCAACACTTATTTAAGGCTCTTCCAGATAGGCGCGGCCCGACGGCGCGCGCCTGCCTGCGAGCTTTAACAGCGCAGCAAAAAAACGTAAGATGGCATAATTAATAAAATTTCGAAATATGATTTCTAGCTCTGCACACACAGTCCGTCTTATTACAAAACACGATCTAACTTTAGCCCCAACCTACACATTCGATTTAGTTTTTGTATTTGGAACTTTATGCCGACTTTAGTAAAGTTCTTAATACAAAATTGACAATCTAAGACCGGACTAAGTTGACAGTTTTGTAAAAGGAACTGTATTTCGATTTCAGTTATGTTCTTATTTCAAAAACAGGCTCGATGGTTTAAACCATGTCAAAAGAAAAACCTTGTTTTGTAATAAGGCCGATTAAGTTTATTTGACAACGATCTACAATTTCGTTACCGTATCGCAATCATTGATCAGCAGGTAAACATTGATTTCACTGTTTCTATCTGGGTACCAAATAAAACAAGCAAGCAAAAGAATAGAATAGAATACCTACTCTTTACACTAAAAAATTACAGATATAAATGTAGAAATTATACATAGGGTGACACAGTGAGCGGTCTTATCGCTAATAGCGATATTTTACGGGGCCTTACCTTTTAAGGGAGACGGAGAGACAATACTGCAGGTAGTCAGTAGTGTACCATTTACATACACAATAAATACATACATACATAAAACATATACTTACTCATTTACATATACCTATACACAACAATAATAAACATAAAACAAGAGCGAGAGTAGCTCGGTCTTTTAATAAACATCCGGGTACCATTGGCACAAGCTATGAGAGGAAGAAGTCGGGCTGTGGATGATGTTGATGACTATGGTGAACCAATCCATCTTCGAAACGTGAAATGGAATTGCAAAAATAAGGTTTGCTCGGATAAAGTCCTTCTTTCCGCGCAACCTTTATTTTTGCACCTCCATTTCCATTGCTTTTACTTTGTCACAATCAGGAGTAACGGTCGCAGTATGTTTTAATTTGCACTGACTTACTTCTTCTTTTAATTCTGCCTCACACCCTTTCGGACCATTATCTAAATGGTCTATTTTGTCTGGAGTTAGATCTTCGTTTCTTTTTTTTTTTGTCGTAACCCACACTTCAAACAATCACTAAATATTTTTCATCTTTAACATTCTTTCACTGCACATTGACAAGTAATATGACTCACTCAGAAAAGTAATCATATCGAAAAAATAACATCGCATTAACGGTTCCGTTCATCCATATGAAGTATAGCTTCAACAGTACCGATATGAGGTGCTACCGTTTGAATGTCACGTTTGACAAATAAAGCGATTCGATTTGAATAGGAAGTGCGCGTGCCACGCATTTTTAGCTCATATAGGTAATATAACCTCTAGACATCGGTATTTTCATCAATGAGATGGATCATCATATCTTAGGGGTGCTACACACATGCTCGGGTCTGCACATTCGATTCGGCAGTATTTTTGTTGAACAACAAAGTAACACACGCAACAATACTACAACAACAATATTACAACAATTTATTACTAGACATGTTCAGCTTTCATTCGACTCGTGCCGATCGGTAATCTTCCATCGGCATCGACATTCAATCATGTTGGGTCGGCTCAGCACAATTCGAGCTAAGTTGATTGATTTTGCTGTGGCGAATCATGGCCCACCGAAACATCTGTGCAGGACTCTTTATACTATTCTCAATATAAATATCTTAGAGAGTATAAGTAACCATACACTCTCTGTTTGCTAGTCATACAGCTCGTGCGCACGTATTTTACGATATGATTTAATGATCGATCAATCACGATGCTCTTATCGACTAATGAGGCGCCTGTAATAACGTAAATGACGCGCGTTTTGAAGAAAATGCTAGAATGATAAGTACATAATTTCTTCTTATCGTTTTAAATAAAAGTTATGAATTAGTAACAAGAATTATATTTCTTATCGGTATCGCAATTATTTCTTAACTAATGTTCATTCCACTTTTGAGTTAGATAAATTATTCAAATGTTGAAAAAAAACAGGCAAAGTATACCTACATAACATGATAAATAAGTCCATTCAACATTGTAAACCAAGTTTTCCAGTGCATAACCGCAAGTTAGTAGATGCATTTGCTCAACGAAGCGTGTTCACTATGTTTAGTGCCAAGAACACTAATATCAGAGCCATTGCTATAATTCTACGCAAACTGTTATAGTAAATTAAAGACGCTTCGAAACTCCTCGTAGGTTTAATAGCAAAGCTGTCACTATTTATGACGGTGGTATCTCTATTGCTGTTGCTCCACTTGACTACGATACTGTAACGGTTATCGTTGAACATGCAATGCACCTTTAAGTGAAGACTATAAACGTTAAGAGACTAACGTCATTGAGAATCGAAACATGAATGGGAAATGTTTTGCCAATGATGGCTCGAGGAAACATGGCACGTAACATGAGATTATCTCGTAAATAAAGGCTTAGAATTAGAAACATGTAACCAGCTAAAGAATAGCTTGCATATTGTGTCACTATTGTCACAGACTATGATAACGTAATGAATGGATTGTGTGAAAGATGACATTGTCAAAAAGGAGGTGAATACTGAGATGATGGCTAATATATGTAATAATAAATAAAACGTTTATTTCAGATTACAATCCATAAAGCATACTTATTAGTAATAAAATAGTCAGCTTACAAATATAAAACCTAACAAAAAAAAAACAATAATAGCAGATACAATAGAAATGAAGATACATGATGTATGATGGAAGATGACATGCTGCGCCTTCCCCCAATTAATTGGGACAAGGAAAGAATATGATAATTTCGACACAGATAAAGAAAACATGCAAATATGAATATCAATCAAGTAACCTGCAACCCAGGAGTCAATAAAGGAACTTGTTACTTTGTTAGTGCTATCTACACAGCCGATCTTTAACCCGGTTTTGGTAATTAAGCTTCTAATTGTGCTAATGCAATTAACCATGCAATGCCTAAAAATAAACGTCGATATACGTAACTCATTTTACATAAATAAATCGCTCTAAATACTATCATCATTCAAAATAAGTACGCCAGTTATTTCCTCTTCTATAGCTTTCAGTAGAGCCAATAAAATGGTTGTTTATATAAATTTTATAATGATTACACCGTTCTCGCTTTGTTACACAAACCATTCAACGGTTCATTCGTTCCTTCAGTCAGTAGGTCAGCTCATTCTGCGCCTGCGACTCGTAAAAGTACCCAGTTAGAATTGGGTTGAGTATGCGTGAGGATTGTGAGGATATGATGTCATTGTCGCCGTATGTTATGCTTTACGGTTTAACAAGTACGCAGATTTTTAAAGTAAAGGAGAATGGGCATTATTGTACGAACGTTTGCCCAACCATTGTAGCAATATAGGCTATATGGTTATATGTTGTACTAGTTGCCCTCATCACATAAATGTATTTTTTTTTACTCTCAGCGACGTCAAAGTAATAACACAAGATCCGATCCGAGAAGAGCACAAGATCCGATAGTACGACTTACGAACAGTAAAGGTGCGGTAAAGCCTCTCTACCTGTCATATTAGTCTTAACTAAAATGTACGAGTAATATGTTTTTCTCGACGTATGTCGTGAATGAATCTGGCCTCGTAATAACACACAGTTACTTGCGTCTATTTCATAATCCGTTAGGTTTGGACTTATTTCGTGGCATACTTCTATAGTATATATACCACCCCTTAAATGTTCACCGACATACGATTTGGCCAGTTTCATTTGGTATGTTCCAAGAGCAATCAATATCAAATCTTCTTTGCTTAAAATAGGAAAAGGAATATTTAATGTGTCACTATTCATTTGGATAAATTGTGCCCTTCGCCTGTTTATATTATTTTCTGTTACGAAATTACCAAGACAATTTGGTACATCTATTCTGTCATTAATAATCTGGCTAGCGTGGGCCTTATTTTCTAAAGGCGCTCTAAATACGTTAAGAAGAGCAGCGGCAATTCGTATGTCAGTAAACATATGGGTCATGGCTCTATTAAAATAGTCCTGATGGTATAACTTGAAGTAATGCGGCCATTAATAACTTCTACTACCCAACGTACTATTGTTACAAGCCGGGATTAATTTGCTTGTTGAGTGGTAAGTTGCGTAGCGTTACGGTCTTTTGACGGTGGAATGTGCGATTCATAGCCGAAGTTTTCAAGTACATGTATTGCATGCCTAAATCCACGGTCAAGCATAAACGTATCTCCTTCATGGAGAAGATAATATAATGGTGCATCTTCCTCATTGCAAATACGAGACATTATTGTTGCATCAGAAGTCCTGGCTGAGTATGGGCCAAGCACTTCTAAAATATAACCGTCTGGACAAACTACAACAAATGTCTTTAATAGGTTTCGGAACTTGTGCAAGCTATAAATAAAAAGTTACTACTCTTCTGAATATATATATAAGTGCCATCCAAGATTAATATTGCCTTTGGCTGATTATTTTCACTACTTCCGTATATGGCATTTGGGATTTGCAGGCTGTGTGATATGATTTCATCCCGGGTCATATGATATAAGCCAAGGTGTCGCGGTACAAACTGGGATGAAAGGCACTCGCGGGCAACATTCATATAACGCTCAAGTGCTCGTCTGCTCATTGATAAGCGACTTGCGAGTCTTTCGTTCGATTCTCCTGGCGAAGCTTCATCAAATAAATTCCCAGTGCGGTTTTTTGACGATTAAAACAGTCTATCAATGAAGGTATTTCTAATAGTAAATTGTTGAACTGCACAAGCGTTAAGCCAGTGCAAAAATATAACTCATCTGCGTCTATATTTTCAGAAGTGTCAAAATCGATTCTTTTTTTTTCCAAATATGCTTTGCGTTGAGTTTCCAGCAAATCTGTTAATTGGCTCACAGAAAAAGACTCAACAGTTCTTAATAAGTCATCATTGTCTAAATCGGCCCATATATTGGATCGCAAATGACGTTGAAATACGCGTGCACTGCCCGGAGTGTATATTTTTAAATGCATTAATAAATATATAATTATGTTCTTAGGAATCGTCATTCGTTCTATTTCAAAACAATCCCTAAACATACAGCGGTTCGACGAATTCGACAATCTTTTATAGCCGGATAAAACCACGGACTGATCTTGTACGTCCACATTTATAGCATTTGCTTGGTCCTCTGTTTGATCTGCTACAGCCTGCTGACTCTGCCGATTCATTCGGTCTTCATGACGCCTTGCAGCCACCAAGCAGCGATAACACATCATCATTTGGTCATTCGCAACCGCCTACAAGAACGAAAAAACTCAACTTTTATATTGTTATTAGTCGTATCCGCCACTTTCGTCGCATATTACACAAGAAAGTAATAATACTAAATATACATATAAGTAAATATAACCGATACTAGGTAGTCTAATACTCCAAGACATTAGTATATTGGCGAATATTACAGTACATATATTTGTTTTTGTATGGGATTTCGTACGCAGGGACGCGTCGCCGTGTGTACCTGTGAAGTGAATTACCTGATGTATGATGATATTATGTTGTAGAACATATTCAGAAAATCGAATCGAGCGATTTCTTCAAGGTCGCCTCGAGTTAAAATGTGCCACGACCTGCCTTGTCGGACACTCCGGCCACAAGTCACACATTGTTCTCTATGTGTTTCCATTTTCACCAAAATCCGTTCACTTGCAGTAATCAAAGTCCATTTAGGATAACCGAATCGTAGGTAATAACAGAAACAATGTTCAAACACAGCCGAGTCGTCAGTAAAGAAATCAAACCATAAAAATGTCCAAACACAGCCGAGTCGTTAGTAAGTATAGGAATAAAATCACTCTGAACGCACGTTAGCACCAGAACAGTATTCACGAATGAATGGCGACATGGGCATGAATAGTTTGTCTGTTTGTCATCGCTTTTGTTATAGGTTTGCATACTATCTCGCTCACTCCCACTTAGTATAAGCGAGAGAGAAAGCAAGCCGTATTAACAGTAGCCTTTCTCGCTCGCTCACACGCTGTGTGACTTACTCTCGTGCACTTGGTGCGAGCGCATTATAGTGACGCCATTTTGATTTGTATTATTATTACACGTGGTAGTTTTACGTTGGTATCTCGGTATGATATTATGTCAAGTTCTTTTAGAATTGCTGACAAGTACGTTAAATAGACCTAAACACTTTAATGTGATGTAAAGGAACTTTAAGCTCCTGTAAATTTTTACTGATGTAGATTTCAGCATCGCTGTCATACAACAAATTGTTTGTCTAAATTATATCTTTCTAATGATATATTACTCAAAGTGCTACAATACTTGGGCAAATCTGCCCATTCTCCTTTAACCTTTTCATTTGTATGCGAAATAAAGTCGCAATATCGAAAGCAATCGTAAGTTGGTGAAATAACAAGCACATTGTAAATATGATGAAGTTACAAATAAATATTGAAAATGACTACTCAAACACAAGAGTACTCAAATATAGCAGGAAGGTTATCAATAAATATTGTTTTAATAAACCAAGATCATAAACAATTTTTGAGAGAATGTGTCCGCTGCAAATAGTACCAGCCCGAGAGCTATTGCTAATTAATGTCTGTGTGTTTTTCCCTTGCATATAGTATGTTTGTAAACTATTGGTTTGACTCTTAAATCGTTACACCCGTTGCAATGCTATCAAACAGCACTAGAATTTCATATTTTCCAAACACTTTAGTCCTTTAAGGCGCATGGTCTTACTCCATGTTCATATTATGAAACATTTAAATATGGTCAATTCTTATCTAGTCAGCCGCACTTATAACATCCGGGAACTAATAAACAAAATATTCAATATTAACAACTCAGATTGACCCGTGGACCTCGCAGCTATCCACAATGGCTGTCACAATTATACCTGGCTGCAAATTTCGCCATGCTAAGACAATGAGCAGTAAACACAAATAAACAGTAGTGTTGCAGTTGCAGCGACAGTTGGTAATGACTCGCCCACTACCAGTGGGCGTACGTGGGATTTGACTTAGCACCGTTCGAATGCAGTTTCAGAATCCTTTTTCTGGTTTAATAAAAAACCTACCTACCTACCTGGATAAAAATGATACCCGATTATAATTAATCGGGTATCATTTTTATCACACGGTCTTTCGGTCCTCTTTCTCGTTACCTGTAAAATGTAGAAATTCTCAGACTAGGAAAATCATTATTGCGAACTAGCTTTTCCCAGCCGTCTACCAGAAACCGCCTTGCTCATACAAACTGGTCCTAAGATCGTTAACAAGCGCACGATACATTCGCTCATCTATAGTACGGCGAGATTCTAGTTTAATCACAGGTGTACTATAAGGCGAGAACTGAGTACAACAAATAAATTTCATTTTAGTTTTAACGTAAATATCCCTGATTAATTTCTTCCTCCGGCTGAGCGTGAAGAATTTCTATAACCATTCATCTAAAGTTGATGATGTGATTGAGAAACAAACTTCCTTACTTATAGATTTTCTCATAGTTATCGCCTTGGATTGCATGTCAACACTGCATTCTCCACCATTTGATTTGTTAGTACCAATAAATAGCTTGTGGATTTTGATTAATTATCTGACTGTTCGGCTGCAGCATAGATTTATGATTGCAAACGACTTTGGTCCCCTTTCTTGTCTGTAAGACCTTAAAGTCACCGGTAGGTAATATAATGATCGTTATGTGTATTCATAAAGGAACTATTATTCTTTGTTTTGTTTATCTAAGTTTTGAATGTCTCCGCGGTCAGTCGAATGTCGATGATTTTTATAGCGTTTTGATAAAATTTATTTCTGGTTCTATTTGTTTTGTTTCAAGCATATATTGAAATGGTAGCATTAAGCAAGCAATGCAGTAGGTATTTAAGTAAATGAAAATGTAGTGTCTTGTATAAAGGCTCCCGCAAACAGCCGCGATACGACTCTAGTAGAACTGTTTTTATGAAAACTTCATGCAAATTTTTCTATCAGAATCGCGTCGCACTGTCGCAATATAAATTGTGGATATGTTTAAAATTAAATTACATTAAAGGACAATAACCCACAGTAAGCTACCTGCACACTTTTACTTCTTATTTACTCGCATTAAGTGGCACTTAAGAATGATTTCATTGTTAATAGCATTTGGCGCTCTTTTGTCAATCACTCGAACTGAGATTATTTATTTATGCCTGTCTTAATTGTTGATCTTATGTGTTCCTAGATGTCACAATTTCCTTTCGTGACTTCAACTAATCAATTTAAGAATACCATTAAAACTATCATCTAAGTGTGTATACTTTACATGTAAATTGCCAAGTCAGATAAACAGTAGACACGTCTTATTTCAAATTGCACGCCCCTCCACTGCTTGTTTCATACACATTTCAAATGTTTATATGTATCGAAATTTTAGTTTGTCATCTTAGTGGAGGGGTGTGTGTAGTTTAAAATTCTCTCTCCTACCTATTCCGTTGACCCATTGGATGGATGTAGTTTCTGCAAACCAAGGCTATAGGATACGAAGTTTTTCCATACAAATAAGCTTACGTTTTTTGCGACATTCCAACTATGCAGGGCGTCGGATGCACGACTGAACCAGCTAATAATATCTCTCTCTACCTAGTAACAGGCTGTGTGCGGGATCGGCCATTACATATTCTTGCTGATATCTACTTTTATATTTGTTCGATTTTGAATCAGCAAAACTTCTCCATGTCACGTTAAATGCTTTTTAATTTTATTTTGTGGTGGTTTTAGGTTTTGTTATATCCTTGTTTTTTTTGTTTTCCTGTCGGTGATTTTTTTAAATATTATTTTTTCGTTTTGGCGCTTTTTGAGGTTGATTTTAATGTGTTTATAGAAAACTATAGTCTGACTGCCTAAAGTACTTATTAATTAAAATTTTATACAAATAATATAAGCTTTTGTGTTGATGATTCTTCCTAGATGATCGTGATGTATTGTCGTAGAATTGATTGTGACAGGATGTAGTGACAAACAATTAATCGCACGGTATGAACATATTTATTATAAAGTATTCATCACAATGATTGTAAATTCGATTGCATAATCTGTATCATCAGTAAGATGATGCAACGTAATTGCTGTTTTTGTGTTCAAAGTTGTTATTGTAACTTAATTCTGTCATGATAACCTTTCCGTTATCTATTCAAATGCATCTTTTAATGTATTTAGGAGATTGGATGCAGACGCCGAAGTTCTAAAAATAATGTTGCTCTTTGACATTATTCAGGTATTCATTAATTAGTTTACAAAACTCTAAAAATAATAAAATACCTAATGGCCGATAAAATACCAATTCATTATTAGATAATACCAGTTTTTTTTTTCAAAACTTTCCATTTTGTATTCTGATTAGTGTGTAAAAAGAAGCTTTTAAGATAACGTTGTTGTTTGAAAACCAAAATTGTAGGTATTGTGCAATGCCTTTGTCCTTGTTTAATCTTTAATTAAACCTAATAAAAACGAAGAAGATCATTATAGAAAAACACTAGGGATACGTAAATTGTCAAACCTGTATTCCATCCTTACCGAAACAAAGGAACGCGATTAACGGATTTTTTTTCGTTAAAAACAAAATTTCAAAAAAAGAAAATGCCTGACCATCCCTGTTTCCAAACTCAGTTTACGTCTGCACCCTCGCCAACTAGCTGAGTGTGCAACCTGTCCCGCCCACCGCGGCCGTTGCCCCCGCGGCGAAAGCTATAGTACTTATAGCAGAAGCTTATAAATTGATACCAACTAAATGATCCGCGAATATTGAACCAACTGCCAGCTGCCAGCTCCGGTGATGGAAAACGAAAGTTCGTGATGGATGCGTCGTTAGTTCGTGTAATCTGTGGGGAAGATTATTTACATTACATTGTAGGTATACTTGACTGCCGCGTTGGTCTAGTGGTCACAAGCGCTACTGCTGAGCATGAGGTCGGGGAATGTGTTGTTGAGTTTCCATCTGGAATCTCTCAGTAGCAGTCTGGAAATTGTGCCTGATGGTGGCAATAGGCTCGCCCCCTATTATATGGGACTTGAACATAATTTTCGAAATGTGGATGTACTATGTGGGTACACCTGTGCCTAGCCCTTCGGGGGAATAAGGCGTGGTGTTATATTTATTATATGCAGTTAAAATGTTTAGAAGATTTTTTTATCAGTATTTTTTTAAATTTTTTGTTTCGGGCTAGTTTGTTAGTAAAACGGTTTAATAATTATTATGTTGAACTTAATGTGGAGTTCGCGCAGCTGAATTTTGGCCCAAAGATGTTTGCACTTTTAGCTATCGATTCGCTAAGAAGTATAAAAGTAAAAATAAGACAAAACACAGAGCATGGTGACTGATGTAGGTAGGATAAGTATTGTTGTTCTGAAAAGTAGAATGAGAACAAAACCTTGACACTTAAGCTGAGTGATTCAAATAACAAAGGAAACCCTTTCCTTTCTACAAATCTAGGGTACAACAGTTTGTGACTCTAAAACCATCACCTCAAACAAGATCAGACGACCTATTTCCCAAGTCGACCCGTCTGGCTGGATAGCCACCAGCCGCACTTTGCTCCACTTTCATATTACATGCTTACTAGTCGTTCAAAGAATATATCTACGACTAAGTACACAGTACCCGGCCATTAATATAACACATCTAGTTTAAGGGGGGCTCGTAGCTAAGTAATAACAGCCGCACGGGTCCATCCATCAGGTTAATCTACGCTTGTCGCGGTCGGTCAGTGGATGGGTGACCATCTTTACATACCGAGACCCCTCCGTGCCTCGGTGGAAAGCACGATTTAAGCCGTTGGTCCCGGCTGTCGTTCGTGGATCATTCACAGTCGTTACGGGTCGTCAGAAGCCCGAAAGTCCGACAACCAAACTTACCAAAGGGTATCGTATTACCCAGTAACTGGGTTGTGGAGGTCAGATAGGCAGTCGTTCTATGTAAAATATTGTTATTCAGCTGCATCCGGTGAGACAGGAAACCGACCCCAAAAATATTTAGGAAAAGGCTAGACAGATGATCTAGTTTAAGAAAAAAATTGACTCTTTATAACGTCGATTCAGTCACTAAAAGGTGATACCTGAAGGGCAATTCTCGAACTGTAACGGTCAAAGGAGAATGGGCAAAATCGTACGGCACTTGGTCTATCAGCGGCCAGGAACATTTTATTTTTTTTTGGTTTAATATCACCCTACAATAACGGGTTCAAGAAGTTTTATATCTGTAGTGTCATTATTAATGGAACTAAATACATTTTTATTTTAGATATGTAAGCCTGTGATTTAGCGTATTAATTACTAAGATTTAGTCTTAAAAATAAGGAAATAAAATAAAATGACTTGTTTACTTCAATACATTTATTTTACATACATTTACATACATAAACTCACGCCCTTTTCCCATGGGGGTAGGCAGAAACCACAGAACGCCACTTGCTACGATCCTTACATACTCCTTTTGCCTCGTCCACATTCATACATTTAATGTACAATAATAGCACTGAGTTCTGATGCCGGTAATAAAATATCCTCGTCTTGATGTCTAGCCCATGCCAGATACCACACTACACACATAACGTGTGCGCAACAACCGATTGTGCGCCTTCCACTCAAACAACTGCAATAATAATGAGCAATTGCTTCTCTATTTTGTCTTTGTCGGTTAATTACAATATAAGAATAATATATTCTGGACCTTACATGTCTAGATTGTATTCGCACACGTAATAACCAAATATCTTCTTCTTCAATAAAATCTCTGAGCTGACTTATTTGTCGCTCCCGGTATACTTCGATATTGTATAAGCCTTCAATTAAGTGTTCAGCGTAGTAGCTGCGAGCCAACTTGATTTGGTATGTGCCAAGTGCAAACAGAATTAGGTCTTCTTCAGAAAAAACCGGAAAGTCTTCAAAAATAGGTTGGTCGCTGCTGAGTCTTTCAAATGATGCCCTCTGTCTATTTATGTTATGACGGATAACATAGTCCGCTAAGAGGTTCGGTATTTCAAAACGTTCATTAATTATATTTACGAACGATGATGCATGAATACTATCTTGTATTGGTGTTTGGAACGCATTGATGAGTGCCGCTGCGTTTTGAAAGTCCTCAAACATGTGACTTAAGGCGCGATTAAAATATTCTTGCCTAAACAATTTGAAATCTCGCTTGAACCTGCCATTTATAACTTCCACTACCCAGCGGCATAGAGTTACCAGCCTAGTTCTATTGGCCTGTTCAGTAGTAAGCTGGTCTGCACCGCGGTCTTTGGTTTCTGGCATATAGGCACTGTAGTTGCATCGCTCCAAATCGCCACAGACGTCTCTAAACCCACGATCTAAAATGAATATGTCGCCAGCCCGGTAAAACCAGTGAAATGTGCCTTCTTCGTCATTTATAATTCTTTCCAAAATACTGGCATCTGAGTCGGTAGCAGCATAGGGCCCGCAAACATCAATTATATGCCCATCGGAACACACCATTAAGAACGGTTTTAATAGATTTTCGTATTTGTGTAGACTGTAGGTCTGTCGCTGGAACGAAAAGTTGGAGCTCTTCTGTATATAAATATATGTTCCATCCATGATTGTTACTGCCTTCCTTTCTTCTGGAGAAGACTCGGGATTTCCAAATAACGCGTTTGGTACAATAAGATTACGGTCAGCGACCATTCTTCTATTTAAATGGTCGAGTCCCAGGTGTCGTGGCTTAAAATCCAGAGATATAGCATCACGCGCGGTTTTTAAATGCCTTTCTAGAGTCCTTCTACTTATGTTAAAGAGCGTGGCTAATCTCTCGTTGCTATCACCAGTTCGCAACTTCATTAAATAAATGGCTAGTTTTGTTTTGGCGTTTGACTCAGACAAAGAAGGCGTTTGTTCCAAGATTGTATTGAATTGATCTCTGCTAACGCCCAATCGAATATGAATCTCATTAGGATCCATATTTGCAATATCTTCAAAGTCCAGAATATTTTTATTTAAAACAGCTTTTTTAAAAAGCTCTAGTATTTGCACAAAATGAGAGCTGTTAAAATCATGTCTGAGATTTGGACTATCAATGAGCTCTTCCCAATCATTTGATGTTAAATGTGCATCACATATTCTGGCACTGTCTGGTATGAATAAGTTAGAATGTAACATAAGAGTAATCCTTACATTCTCAGGCATTCGACGACGTGAAACACTACGGCATCTGTCAAACATACAGTTTGCCGAGGTGCTAGGCACTCGTGAATATTCTTCCACTTGAAGAACACATTCGTGCGGGGCAGGGTTATTGTTTGGCTGCACAGCCCGTTGAGCTCGTTGCCAACAGGGTCGACAAACGTATTCTCGGCCGTTGTATTCAACCTGAAAAGGAAAATAGTTTATAACATAGTATTTAAAACTCACAGCAGTTTCAGTTAAATCATGTGTTGTATAGTAGAACATGCCGAGCTCTTTTTCAACGTGACGAATGAGTCATGCTCATACGCATTGTTAATGAGTGGTTGGCCTCTATTATATTTCGAAGCTAGATAACGTTGGCTCTGTTTCCATATGCACCATGTGTGTAAAAGAGAGAGAAGATCTGTTTTGACTATAACTTAAGTATTGTTAGAAAAGAACCATACGCTTAAGGAAATAACATAATTCACTAAAAGGACGTACATAAAAATACAATCAAAACTGTAACGTGGACTTTCAATAAAATAAAGAGCCCACACTTCACCCAACGATGTGTCGCATATGCACATCGTGACACAATATTATGAGGCCATCACCGCTATAGGGTGCGTACATACGGGTAAAAACAACCAAAAAATAGTCTAAAAATACTTACTTGCTGTGGAGCTATAGCTTCAATAATATATTGAGCATTGGCAGCATTTTCCTCAAAAAGAGCATGGGTTATTTCTAACCTTCTTCTATTAACCACTGATCGATTGCACAAAACACATATATATATTTTCATATATATATGTGTCATATATTTTTCAATAATGTTCCGTTGGCGTACACAAGTCCAGAGTCCAAGTACACAAGCACAAACGTACAGAAGTTCAGAGTTAATAGCCAGGTTATCAGGTTAGGAAGAAACACAGTCCAGAGGGTAGCCAGGGTCAAAACGTTTGAAAAAGAATCCGTAGATGAGCGCACAGTACACAACGTCACAAGGGTAAGCGAAGGACTGCGCCGAGTGACGCACACGCACCCCACACCTCGGCTCTTTTGTTTGCACTCGAAGCTGATTGGGCCGTTCGAACTCAGGTAGTCCATGTAGTAAACCCATTGTTGAGCTGAGTCTTGTAAACGGTATGCTGACAACGTTTTGAAATACTTTTGAAGACATAAACTAATGTTAATAAGTATTTTATAAAATGGGTTTGCACATTTTCTTGCACTTATTATCTAAGTATTTTACCTATATGTATTTTTTTTTCTAAATGAGCTGCAATGTTACGTTCATAGTAAAAGTTAGTCCTTAGTAATAGTACTTTCATTTAATACCTATTTCGTTGTTGGCCGCTCATAGACCATTTTGCTCTTTCTCCTTTAAGGGGCAATCGCATCTCATCGACAATGAAAAACTATTCAAAAATTTAGGAGGATAATAATTAGAGGATTTTTTTGACATATTGCCCGACCTGGGAATCGAACCCAGGACCCCCACACTCAGCAGTCGCCCTTGCGGCCACGAGACCAACGGGGCAGTTATTGGGTTTTTCTATTGGAAATTTCTTAGTAACAGCCCGGAGTTTGGAAGTCGGTGTGATACCCCCGTGCCTCGGAAAGCACGTTAAGCCGTTGGTCCTGCGCCTGATCTTTCTCCGGTCGTGTCGGATTTCATGCCATCCCATCGGACTCAGATCGTGAGGGAAGAGAGAGTGTACCTGTGTCTGCGCACACACTTGTGCACTATAATATATCCCGCGTCGATGTCTAGTCTGCGCTGAGATTGGCCGCCATGACCGAAATTCGCCCTGGAGACCTATTGTGACAGTCTCTTTTTAAAGTTCAATGGGCCATTTTAACGCCTGGGTACGGGTAGGTACTATAAATAGTCGTGCATTCTAAGATTAATGAATTACATAAATAATTCATAGTTCTCACTTAGGTACCTACGTAATTTTATTGGCTGCGCAGTGACAGCTGTGCAGATTTATTTGAAACTGTGGTTTATCTGGAAATATTATTACTAGGACTAAATAGTGTAACTATGTAGGACGTTTTTAACCGAAAATGTGGGAATCTCCGCTGGAGAAAATATACTTACTTTTCTGTAGTGCAATCCCTCTACCTACACTTTGTAAGGGATATCGACGCACAAACTGTTATCCCGTATATATTATGTAATTGAATTCATGTCCCTTACTTCGTGTATAGATAGAAGGAAGGAACATAGAAGGTACTACTAAGCCTAATACTAATTATTCACGTCAACATTGCAACGAGTAAGTCTCGAACTTACGACCTCTTTCTCCCACGATACCATGTTGTTTCCAAACCCTGCTATTTATTAGCCCAGATAGCTACAAGGCTACAACAACAAATTCTAATTTAACCACGCTAAAACCGAACAGAATTCCTTCGGACCGCGATCAGTTTACAAAATCTACGTCACCCTAACGATATGCTAATACTATTCAATATTTCATAGCAGATAGATATTTGTGGTTATTAGACCGCTACAGACACTAGGCAAGCTTTATTTAATTAGTTTATAGCCCTACTGATAACTATTCGCTTAAGGGGCTGACAACAGCTAAAGCGCGGTCACTGTCGGACTGCATAGAAAAGAAAGAGAAGCGCGATGACACAAATCTGGTAATTTTCTGCAATATATATGAAGCAATTCTCTATTTACAAAAAATCTATTGATTGGACTAAAAAATGAAAACACTATCACGTTAATAATATGTTGCTTGAAGAACAATCTAAAAAAAAAAACAGAATGATTGCATGTATATTAGTATGGTTTTTATTCGTTAAAATAAATTTTTAGAGGTATCTTCGTGACTTTTTCTATCGTACCAAAATGTTTTCAACACTAGCATATTATATCCTGGAGAATATCATATATTTTTCTGATTTTGTTTACTGTACATACTTTTGTATAACCATCGTAGGTATAAAAATAAAGCTACGGTATGCTTAGGCATGTCGTCATTGAAATTTCAATTTTATTGCCACACTATCTAAACTAATATTGTAAACAGAAACGATTTGATTTTTTGTATGTTTGTTTGTTACGCTTTAACGCTAAAACGGCTGCCATGATTTGGATAAAATTTGGCACATGGATAGACAATGGCCTGGATTAGGACTTAGGATACTTTTTATTCCGATATTCTCACGAGATCGAGACTTATGCGGGTGAAACCGAAGGGCACCTACATTCCTATTTGTCGCATAAAAAAGCCTTGCCGCCAGCGCCAGTGGGCGCAGGTTTTTACTTAGATACAGAATAGTGTTGGGACTTGCGTTGTGCAACTTGGCGGTGCTTCGACTCCGACCGCTCGGCCAGTCATTATACGAATTTAAGGTGGCAAGTTTTCGGATAAATATCCGATTTGTTGCTGGTGTATGGCGTTTGTTGTTATTTGCAATGTTGTTTTCACATTAATTTAGTGTAGGTGTTTTGTTAAAGGGTGCTAATTATTTCACATTTAGGTTTGTGTACCTAATATTTGCTAATATTCTTAGTTTGGTGCTTGGGCGGGTTAGATTGGGACAGCGTTTAAATTAAACAAACTGCTCAGGTAAATGAAGCGAAGTAGAAGGTGCACTTGTAAGCCTAACGTAAGGAAACGGGAGAAACAGTTTTTGTTTGGCCTTGGACCATCTTTCTTTCGCCTGTCATACATTGAGGCGCTGCCCAAACGTAGGAAACCGTAAAACGCTCAGTTTTTTGTCGCACAGATTGGCTTATTGGTACTTATTACTCAACTATCAAAATGTTGAGCGTAAACTATCATATTGCATGATAATAAAGCGAATTCAATCAACTAAATAATTACCTATAAATTATACCAATGAGCCGTGCATTAATTTTTTAGTTTAATTAACCGGTCCGGCCATATTGGAACCAAATGGTTCCAGTACTTTCCCCATACCGTCAAGCCATATTGGAACCGATCGGTTCCAGTGGCTCCGCGCGGTTTTAAATCTAATTTAACCTTAAAATAAAAGCTAATATTGTTTGTGGGCATTTTAGTCTATGGGCTGTAGTATTATCGTGTGCCATACATCCATTTTAAAAATAAAAATACGACCTGACAACATTATAAAAAATGTTTAGAACAGACGCGTCGCAAATGTCAAATCCCTGTGTGGTCGTGCTTACGTGCGCATATGTTTTTAATTGATTTTGCAGGTTTTTTTGTGACTAGTTGAAGGAAAGTGGGCGAATATTCATTTATAAGTGGTTATTACATCGTTGTAGATAATATTTGCACGAAATAACATCGTAAATACTTTTTTGAGTGAAGAAATGTTACGTGAAAAAACCGTTATGCCAATGTCGTAATTATGATGACGAATTTTGTGTTTTACAATGAATTGAGTGTATCTATACGATTTGTGAGGTTCTAAAACTAATAATAACAATGTATTTTGGTCATTCGAGGCGTTTCGTACTTTACTATTCATATTTCAACGATTTACATAGTATACAAAATACCTAAACTATTTTACGTAATTGAGAGGTTGATATCTTTGTTTTTTTTCATAAACATGAGTAAGTATATAAAGTAATACGAAAATATAGTTCGTTCTTGTGTAGTTTTGACTAATATTCAAATTCTAAAACTAAAAATACAAAGTGAAAATAGCAGTCACAAAAAAATTACCGATTTGTTCCCTCTTCAAGATATTGTTATCATTTTACAATTCAAAGTGGCATATTTTTATTACATATAGGTAGTTATCAGTCAATAAAGGTCTAACTAGTATCCCAGTAACAAGTTTTTATTGAAACTACTCAATATAACTAGGATGAGCGTGTACAAAGTCGTGCGATAAACAATACGGAAATCAGAAAAACAGCTGCGCGCCGTATCAAGTTTGAGTTTCAATATTATAAAAAAAGTAAGGTAGGACTCTCAAAAAAACGCTGCTGTTAGATAACTTGTCTATTCATAATGTAAAATGCAAAATTTCAGGCATATTGATACAGTAGTTTTATCAGAAATCGACATAACACAGGAACAAACACACTTTCAGCTAGTACTGTTTATTTATCATTTGTTAACAATAACAAATCTCGATAGACGAGCATTGTTTACATTTTATGGCATGCTTTGTATATTCATGGACCCAAAACACTTTAGAATACGATAACAAAGGGCCTTGGTAATACGAGGGGACCTGTTTTTGTGCGCAACCCGAGCCACTTGTCCGCGCGCCGCGGGGGGGCGGTACTTGACGGGTCATAAATCTGTCAACATGACGGCTGTCGAGCGGAACTGAAAAATTACTTTTATTACGGTGGTCATACGATTCAACTAACATCAAACACATCGCAGTTTTGAACCTTATTTGTTGCCGCGATGCGCTATTATCAATTAACAACTTTGCTTCTTACCGCTTAGTAAACATTTCTTCAAACTTTACATAAGTACTTAAAACTAATCCTTAGTTAATAATATTCTTTCATGATAACAAATATAAACATGATGATACGGGTGATAGTAGGTACCTACAAAGCGAATTAATTACAATGACAATATAATGTAAAGTAAAAGAATAACATTAATATTTACCTGTTTATAAGGTTTAGTTAGATATTAATCTTTAGGTACCTACGTGTTTCCTTGTTTTCCGCACTAGATATACTAAACTGCGTCAGTACCACCTAATGTTTATTTTGTCTACGTGACACTTCAATTTGCTTCATGATTATTAAGTTTTTATTTTGACGTTGGACATTACCTAAAACATAAAAAAAACACTTCTCTTTTACCTACTGTATGTACACATAGTTTGTATTCTTACTCAAACATTCATTAATATAACAACAATTAACATAAATAATAGCTGTCTAACCAGTGTCGATTTCTTGACCGATATACATAAATAACAAAGTGACTACGCAGTTTTCAGAACAGTTGTACTGATTCCTATCTTTTGCATTTAATTCCGCTATCGATAAGCGATAATGCAGCTCCAAAAACCTAAATAATAACAAGTCTACTATTGGCTTGAGTTGAACGTAATACCTAGTGTTTCATTATAAAGACGTCCACAATGACGGAACTAATAAGTTGATATGCATTTCCATACACATGCAATGTTATGTATGTATTAGAAAGAAAGAAAGAAAGAAATTTTAATATATTAAATAATAATAATATTAGATTATATTTAATATATTATAATTTAATATATTAAATAATAATAATATAATATTAAATTATAATAATATTAGATTATGTAGTTACCGTTAAGTAATTAGTGCTAATTTATGAAGCTGCAGACATTCCAATAAAACAATCACGATCAAAGAAATCCCCTAACTACATCTTGTAATTGTGTAACAAGAGTTTACAACTTGACTACAGGCTAGCATAGACTTAATATTATCATCATGATTGTTGTCTATACCATTAGTAAAACGACAATAAAGTGGCTCCAAAACAATCTGCCTCTGTTTGCGTAACGATACACTACAATTCAGTAAAACCAAACATCTTTATTTTACAATATCGCAAAGATGCACAGATAATGGAATCCGCGGATATATATCCGAGACCGTGCGTCACTAGTAATTACGCAACTTTTCCCACGCGTGTGACTTGTAAACGTCATCTGATATGGTACAAAGTAATCAATGCCTATTGTTTTGTTCACTCGCATTACTACACGTGGTCCTTAGTGTTATGTGTCAGTCGATAACCTTACCTATGATCGAATTTAAGGCTCCTACAAATAGGCGCAACAAGCGACGCGACACAAAGGTACCATCTGTCGCACGACGAGCGGTGCCGTTGTGTCGCGTGCGGCGCGCGATCCCCGTCGCGTGTCGCGCCTGTTTGTAGAACCCTCTATAATACGGAGACTAGCCACATGGCTAGATATTTATAATAGGTCCAACGAATTTTAATTTTTTTCGGGAAAGTCATTTAAGTATTTCAATTAAACCTAATTTTAGGCACTTTTGAATTGTCAACGGGTCGGTCAGTCAGAAAGATGGAGCTAGTTGCCCGTTCTGAAGCATAGTAAGTTTATAAGGAGAAGAACGGACAAAAAACTCAACGACCAATGTTACCAACCTATTATATTATTAGTAACCAATATTTTGATTTAAAAATCTAAATATTTTTTACAAAATATTGGTTACTCTGAAATGAAAAGTACGAGTATCTAATGTGCTTCCGTAAGTAGGTACCGAGCTAAACGTTTGAGCATTTGCATCAAATTACGTTCGAGAGTTACCTAAGCTATGACAATATAACAAACAAACATATTTTTCACGTTAATAATTCACGCTTTAGTAAAGATTTCATTTATTTTCATCATATTCTTTGAAACCTTCAATCAAGTCTTTGTATCTATTTATACCTCAATGCACGCTATCAAAGCCGGGTCAAACAACATAATGAGAACCGTTTTATTCAAGAACTAGCATCTATCCGCGTTTAATGGCGGCCGCCCTCGGCCTCGGACCCACCACGTCGCATCGCATCGCGTCGCTCGCCCGCGCTTTCTTTTGTTTACGCTTAGCGTTATTTCTGACTTTATTTCTTTTTGCTCTGCTATTAAGGGTCGTAGCGTAATGCTAAATAATCTATAACCTTTTTCAAGAATTGGGCTGTCAAATGCAATAAACATTTTTCAAATCCGACTGACAGTTCCAGAGATTAGCGCGTTCAAATAAACAATAAAACAAACTCTTCAACTTTAATACATTGGTATAATACAGTACAGATACATGACTTCATTGTAGGTAGTCTCACAATTCGTTTGAACAACAATTTCATTCATTCAATAGAAACTGTTTATGCAACAACTTTAGCTCGTTTCGTGAACGACAACGACATTGTGTTATTGGAATCATTGTTCTATTTATTAGATGTTTTCCAGAAGAGAATGCAAATGCTGTGTTAAGTGTTCAAATATGGTCCTGACTATGGGAGCCAATTTCAGGAAGTTTATTAACTTGTTTTCATCTTTATAGATTTTTTTTTTTTTTTTGTGCCTACCTATGTTGTCCCGCTGCAGGGCAAAAGCCTCACTTTCTTCAAAAAAAAAAAAAAGAAAGATAGAAAAAGAGAGGCTTCACACATGCTTATTAAGAGCTTGTGTGGACCGATCTTGTATGTAGGCATCAAGCTCGTCCACCCATCTTCTCCTGGGTCTGCCTCGATGTCGCCCGACGTTTTCTGGGACCCACGATGTGGTATAACCCGGTTCATTAAAGAAAGGAATCTAAAATGGCGGCGCTTATCATGTTCTCTCGCTCGCACACTAGTGCCGTCTATACTCACTCTCGCGCGTACCGTAAGCAGAAAAAATATTCGTCTTGATTTGCTTCCACGCTGTCTTGTCTTTACGCGCTCAGTGATCCTTATTACGAATAATTCCTTGTTATAGTTTTCTGTTATTTTTCCGTTGTTACCTGTGTGTTACTGTTGTTGAGTTTTGTTTTATTGTTAAGTCTCGTTGTTTGGACGTGTGGACTGTGCGGAGACAGTAATCATGTCTCCTCGAAAGCGAGGAAAGATTATACATAGTGACACACGCCAAATTGTGTATAATGTCATCAAATATTTTGAAGAAGAAAAAAATCTGGAGCGTTATCCTCCATTAGCACAATAGTAAAGATAAAAAAGAAGGTATGTTTGTATGAAGCTATGATGCAACTTTTTTAGGTACTTATAATGCTGAATCTCCTTTTTGCAATTTTACGTTTTCGATACGACCCGGTCTTGTTTTCATTATTTATAATTTGAAAAAAAAAAACTGACTTGTAATTTTTTATGCTAACTGTACTATCTGTCAACGCAAGTGCAAGCCGCCATTTAAGATTCCTTTCTTTAATGCATCGGCTTATAAATTTGGCCCATGAAGATGAATAGGAGTTTTTTTTTTTCATATTTTACCAACAGGCTTGTCTTTGACCACTATTTTACTTTATGTAAACCGATTAAGATTAATCGGTTTACCGATTAATCGACTGTGTTACTCTGTGTCAATTAGTATAGATATACTAATTGACACAGAGTAACACAGTCTCAACACAGATAATTTAAAACAGCCACACTCGACGAGTAATTGAAAGGAGACACTGCTTGACTGTTTTGTACTAAACAAAGCGCTGTTGTCATACATAAAACAGCTGTAGAATAAATTAAAAACATTCGTCTGGATGACTTTGACTTGCCACGAACGTTTCAAATCCTATACTGCATTGATAATTTAGACCACGATAGGAATAAGACCTTTTTTGTAGACTTGATAAGCAAATAACTGTACTTATTATATTTATTTGATCGTTGTGTGTAATCTAATCCACAAGTTAATGTACCTTTTTCTCTTTCCCAACACTGAGGGTGTTGGTAAAGAAGACTAACTGCTTGACAAACGAGCCGGATTTAACGGCAGTCATTATATACAAACCTATTGTCTACGAATTTTCTCACGATCCTTGTTTTGCAAACATCCGTAATACAATTGCCGATTCCTTCAATAGGTCTTACCCGAATGGACACCAACGGAGACAGTGCACAACCATTTTATAAAATAAAAAGGTGAAATAACGTGACGGAGCCGCATCGTATCGCACGATTTTGTCGGACGAAATTTTTAGTGAACTATCAGACGCCTCATATAAAAGGGAAGTACAAACTCTCGGTGTGTGATATTGTCGTGTCGCACGTTCGTGTCGCATCGGTGGTGTGGTGTCGTGTCGTGTCGTGATAGGTGGAGCGGCGCGTCGCCAATGCGCCGGCGGCGGTTACAGGATGTCGCCGGCGCGGGCGCTGCTGGCGGCCCTGCTTATATGTCAACTGCTATCGTACGGTGGCCACCAAGGACTCACCAAGATATTTTGCACGTAAGCATCATTTTAAATCTAAGAATAAGATATTTATCGGAAAGTATCATGATGGCCCAGTGGTTAAGGCCTTGCCTCTCATGCACGAGGTTAAAATCCAGGCAACTGCCAATGTGAAGCTTTCAATTGACATCTTTGAAGGAAAACATCGTGAGGAAACCTGGACTGATAGTTAATATAAGTCTGAAATCGCCAATTCGCCTTGAGCAAGCGTGGTGATCAATGCTCAAATCTTCTCTGTATGAGAAAAGGCCTCTGTCCGATTAGTGAGTCGTCGTAGGGGCAGGGTTTTAGGAGTTGGAGTATACGTTTAGGGGAACTATGACCAGCAATGAGCTATGACCTGCAGTGAAACAATAATAAGCAGGTATTTTATATATCTTTCTGATGGCAGCTGTGGGTGAGAAGGACATTCTACAGTAGAGGAAGTAGCCGACTATCTGGAATGCGACTTCATCCATCATAACATAATTTACATAGACAACTAAGAAATCACTGTTATACATGACTAGAATTTTATTGTTGATTGACAATCGTATTAAAAATATAACGAGACACTTTTCACGCTGCAGAAATCCATTCAGGCGGTCGGTTCTCCATAAATCAAATTAAGTGAGCTTGAAGTGTACTTTCAATCTCCAGGCATCAGATAGGATGACAGTTCACTTCAAGCTCATTTCACCAAAGTTATCACGGTGAGATTTATGATTTATACGGAACAGCAGTACAGATGGTTTCCCAAGCCAACACGTAAAATTAAAAATAACAGTAATTTAAAATACATCATTTTCCTCAGCCACATTTACGTTTCAGGGCTTTTCAGCCAACAGCTCATTCGTTTTTACAGCTATTTCACACAATGCTCTGCGACTATGACCTCTATTTTAATAGTTTTCAGTCCAAGGCTGGTCATTTCAAGGCCCGTTTGAAAATACTGCTTCGTATTTAATTTAATGATATTGACATCATGTAATTTAAAACGCTGAAACTTTATATTTTATGGATATTAGATATCTACAGTAAAAAATGTACTGTTCTTGTAATTATGTAAAAAATACTTCCCAATGCAAAGGTGTAGTTTTTATTCTATTTAGGGGGTGAAACTCTGGGACTGTAGGGCCAGCCCCTAATACGTGTATTTTCCAGACTAGTATGCTTCTGTTTGTATGTACGTGTAGCCTATATCACCATCATCAGTGGCATAGCTACATGTTGTATGCCAGTCATTCAATCATTCAATATGTTATGTTGTGCTCAATCCGATTGAGTATTAACTCCTTACTCCTGCAAAGTTATTTGAGTTTCCTTGCCCAAGAGCGTGTCTCAACAGCTTATACATTTGTGATTCAGCAGCACTACCCACGTATTATCAAAACTTTTCAGCTCGAAACATTAAACAGTGTGGTGATATCGGTATTGTTATTAAAACTTAATACATATAATCAGTATAGTATATTTTTGGTATCGGTTGCATCCTATTTTGGCAACTTTTATTTTTATGTTCAAAGACCTTGACCGATTTTGAAAATAATAGCAATAATGATTTATGTCGTGAATTAATATCGCATCAAACTATTGTAGTGTATCTCCCGGTAGTTAGGTAAACGTTGTTCGGAGGAAGGACGCCATAAAAAAGACATTAGTCTGTTCAATTGATTCGATATTTATGATTTATTTCATTTACTTACTACCAAAAAAAAAGCAACAAAGTTTATATTACAAATAGAACCTGTAGAATTTAACAGTAATAGGAACAATGAGAACATTATTTAAAGACCTATAAATAAATGTACTAAACTTAATAAGATAGGAAAATTTGAATTTTTGCTTCGTTTGCAAAAAACAATTAAGTAAGAAACGTGAGAAATAGAAAGTGGTAATCGAATGCTATCTGGATTCAATTTCCAATATTTAATTTCGTAGTTCGCAGGCTTATTGGAACTAAATGAGAGTTTCAACAGTGTTGGATATTGAGAAGCAGGTGGTAATAATGCTGCGGTTTGAGTATCAGATATATTACAGATTCGATATAGGCTTATAATTGTAAAATGTCGATAACATCCAAACCAATCAATGGGTATTATTTGAGATTTGCTAACGTACTAGCAGTGCAGGTACAGGTCCATACTCTTCGAAGGAAATCGTGTTGAGCTACAGCTAAATGGTTGTTCTGTAGCTACTTGGATACCCAGCATTGCGGGAAATTCACATTTCTTATAATTATAGTAAGTACTTGAACCAAGCAATGCGAGAAATGCGTATAAAAATAAAAAGGTAGTCTTTATCATGTAAAGGAAAATGAAACTTTTTCAATGTTTCACGAACACTGTGAAACTTTGAAAAAGCCAAATGTTTCTTTATAAACATGTAAACTAAACGGTTGTAACAACCGTTTAGTTATCAATATCAACAGTTGATGAAAACTAACATTAAACCCGAAACATTTTCGGAATAAAAGCTCGTTACAAAATAACATAACTACGCACTCCTTGACACGGTCGTTTGGTAGTTGGTTCGTCTGAAAATATAATGCTGTAATCATGAAAATTGTCTTCAATTACGCAAGATTGAAGTGTCTCGGAACCTTGAACATAATTGATGAGAAAAGAAATGAGAAACCTCGACTAGATCGTCGAATCCTGTTTTTTTTTTTGCGTGATGTTCTTGTCAGTCTGCTGTTTGGTCAAGAAAATATCGATTGAGTATTTTAGCGCAACCTGAAATATTGCTTTGCTTTATTCGGCACTGAATAAAAAAACGGATGGAATAGAAGTTGTATTGTTATCTCGTCTCTAGGTAGCCATTCGGTGGCAGAAGAAGTGTTAATAAGCAATACGTTTTTACTCTTATTCTTATTTCTTATTATATCTAAAACCGCAAGCCAAAATGAAACGGCCGGTAAAAATTATAAAACCGGTACATCGACCCTCCACTTATTATTTAACATCATACATAACATAACCAATCCACCAACATCAACTATGTTGATTGTTTCAATTGCTTGCATTGGGATCAATGATCATAAATCGTAAGAAATCTTAACGATACACGGTGTGTCCCATTGTCAGTTGTGTGGCCGGCAATGCAGTATGGCCGCGCCTTGGTGCCGCAAAATGGAATGCGGCAGATTTTTTATTGGCTATCTAGTTTATGTAATGGCGGTATAGAGATTAGGAGAATGTTTGCTGGAAGTCGAGTAATGGATTTGTTAGGTTTTGATTAAAATTTAAACTTTTGTACCTTCCATCTATTGATCTACAAGTTATTTATCATAACTTGTAGATCAATAGGAAGGTTTATCAAAATTGTTAATAAGAATAAGTGTGCTGGTAATCTTTCTATTACCATAATTATTTTCTCCGTTGAATATTCACGATTAATGGATTCGACTAATAAGAGAAATTGGTTAAAAAAGTAATTAAAAGTAGTGTTTATGCTGTAGCTCCGAGCTGTAATGTTTTATGCAACATACAGTGACGGTTATTTCTTTAATTTACTGTATTATGTCTTCATTTGAAATTCAAACCACAATACTCGTAATTTTTGTAATGCAAGTTTATAACGTTTTGTTTTCTGTTCTATTCCAGGTTACCTGACACCGGGCAGCCTCCAGTGCTCATATCGCTAGCAGACAACGCCAAATTGGAATTGAGGCATCCAGACGAACTACTGTTCGTCAACGACTCGGAGGAACACAATGACACAAAGATATTCTCCATCATCGACGGCGAGGCCGTTGAAGATGACGCAGATAAACCACAGGAAGACGTGGAGAAGGAAAGCACAGAACCGCGGCTCGTAGTCAAAGCCAAGCCCATGCACGAGACCAGGCAGGTAGAGGAAGCATTTCAGGCGCCCACAGTGGACATAGAAGCTGTTACAGAATCTCAAGTCGAAGAACCAAAAGAACAAGAAACAGAACACATTCCAGTCAAACCAGAAACTCCCCAGGAGGACATCCCCTCGTTCTCAGAGTGGGCACAAAAACAGCTGGCCGAAGCCGAGAAAAAAGACACAGTACTGAACCACTCGAGTCAACCTAGTCATAGTAATACGAACTTTAGTAGTAAAAGCACTAAATTACGATCGAAGAACTACGCTTCGCTCGCGTGCGGCGCAAAGATCGTCGCCGTCAACCCTGAGTCGGGCTCGGCCAGCTCCATCCTGTCGCCAAACAGGGACGAGTACATGCTCAACACGTGCACAAGCCGCATATGGTTCGTCGTCGAGCTCTGCGAGGCTGTGCAAGCGCAGAAAATTGAAATAGCAAATTTTGAGCTATTCTCATCAACCCCCAAAGATATCGCTGTTTATTTCAGCGACCGGTTCCCGACCAGGGACTGGGCCAGCGTCGGACAGTTCACGGCGCAAGACATAAGAGACGTGCAAAACTTTGATCTGTACCCGCATTTATTTGGAAAATTTATTAAAGTTGAGATGCTATCTCACCATGGGTCCGAGCACTACTGCCCGGTATCCCTTTTTAAAGTGTACGGCACGTCAGAATTCGAAGTCTTAGAAAAGGAGAACTCGCAGCATCCCGCTCATATTGACGAGGATGAGGATGATGAAATAATAGACGTGCCAGACATACCCGCGGCCGAGACCGAGCCTTCCAAGAACCTGTTCGGTTCCGCGAGAGACGCAGTGATGTCTATCATGAAAAAAGCGGCACAAGCGCTGGTGAAAACTGAAGTTCCTAAAAACGTATCCTCAGAACACAACGATACGTCGACAGACAAAACGTACAAACGGTGTTGTTCGCCCAGCCATATTATAGTGTGTGATAATTGCAGTGAGACGCTTTACAATGAAGTGTACGAACTAATTAGCTGTAGCTCGGACAAGTTAGTGAGTTTAGTGCGCCAGGTGTTCCTCCGCGAGACTTTAAAGTGTACCGGCATTTGCCAGCAGTACGGACTAGATTTTAAAAGTACAAAGACAATAGAATTTAGTGATGAACGCGTCGCTTATATGAATGCTTTGTTCCCTCAGAAATATTTAGCCGCCCTCTGTAATATCTTAGCTATTAAAGAAAAGAAAGTTGTTCTGAACACGAGTTTTGAAACAGAACTGAATGTTACCATGAATATAACTGTCGATGAGTCACCGCAAACTGTAAATAGTGAGACGAATTCAGAATTGGAAATAAAACTCGTTCCAGACAAAAATACAGCTTCTGATGACGAGAAAACGAATGAAACAGCTCAATCAGAAGAGAGAACAACGACGGAAATTGTCGCTGAAGGCACTACTGTTCCTGTTGAGTTCCCGAAAGTCCAACACGAGACAGTTGATGAAAAGACCGACGAACTGCCCTCTATTGAGGAGAAACCAGTGCAAGAAGTACTGGAAGTTATACCAGACATTGATAAGACTACTGAAATTGTAGTAGATGAAAATAAAGATGTTGTTCAGAAGACTGAACCCAAAAACGGTAAAATTGAAGTGAACACAGAGAAATTAAAAGAAATCAACATTGTTGAAGAGGTGACTGATCCGATAATCATAGACACTGAGAACTTTTTGACGGACTTTGACCAAATGGCGGTGGACCCGACCCCTGCCGGGGTGCCGTCGCAGAACCAAAACCAGGGCTCGACGACGCTCCAGAAAGAATCTGTGTTTCTGAGGCTTTCTAATAGAGTGAAGGTCAGTATCACAATATTCTAAAATATATTATGTAGTTAGTTGGTAGTTTACAACCTGTATAGACAGCAGAATAATTTGTAAACCAAGCTCATTGTTATGCAAACAGTCGATTATATAGATAAACAATGCCATACGGAGTAGCTAACATAGTGAAACAAAGTTACCGTTTACCTTCATGTAGTTTTTCAGCTCGTATCACAGGAGCTTCCCATAAAAAGAAAAACATATCTGTTCTGTAGAACCTTGGAAACGATCGCGTTTTGCGTTATATATTTCTTATTAATTGCGTATTTCCTACAGAACAAAAAAAAATGTTCAATCCTTACTTGCCTTTAATATAATTTTGCATATCAGACATTAAAATTGTTGAATTTTCAATTTCAGACGCTGGAGCGCAATATGTCTCTTTCGGGTCAATACCTGGAGGAGCTGAGCAGGCGTTACAAGAAGCAAGTAGAAGAAATGCAGAAGACCTTCGAGAAAACAGTGCAGCAGATGACGGAGGAGCGACGCAAGAGCAACGAGCGAGAGCACAAATACCTCGAGCAGATGACCAGCCTGCAAGAACAGCTCGGACAGATGGCCGCAGCCATGCATATCCTCATGGAGGAACGAGACAGCTGGTTCGGCAACATCAACTTCTTCAAATTCATTGTATTCCAGTTAGTCATTTTCGCCCTAGTTTTCTACTTCTTCTCTAGAAGACGGAAAGCCGAGCCAGTCATCATACCAATCATAAAAAAGACCAAAAAGAAACAAGACAAGTTCAGGAGAAAATCCGTCGAAGGCGTCAGTGGACACGAGACCCCTTTGGCGAAGAAGCGACGGCCCAGTGAGGAAGCGTTGCAAATAGCCAGGCAGTCCACTGAGGAAACGAGCAGAGAGGAAGACGACGGCGAGTGGCAGGTGGCGCGCAAGAATAGGAGAAGAAAGACGTCCATAGTGCACAGAACTGGCGAGACGGAGCCCAAAGAATGGAGCCGACCAGACAGTATTGGGAAACTTCAGGACAATCCCATACCATTGGACGAGGAGGAATACTTTGCTCCGGTGTCCGAACCGAAAGAGTTCCGCGAAATCGAGCCAACCATTCCGCTGAAGCAAGAATTACCAAAAACGAATGGCTCGTTCTTCAACAACCTGAAGACAAAAACGATGAAAACGAGGCGGCTGTCGTCACCAGCATTCCTGAGGACACTGAGCAGACAGAGTAGCAGGAGTACTCCTAGTCCTGTGGTCAGGACTGTAGAGCCAATATTCAACGGGAATATGAACAAGAAAGCTGCGTCAGAGTCGCCCACGGGAAGTCTGTGGTCGGAATCCACGGAAATATCACAAAACGGACAGCAGGAAAATGAAAACAGTGGTAACAAAAAGAAAAAAAGTCTTAAGAACATTCTCAAGAAAGTGTTTTGAGGGACATATTATAATTTAACAGTGTCGTGTATTCCGCTTAAAGTATTAGGCGTGTCGCTATTGTAATTTATTTCATTGCGAATATTAATTTTTAAATTATTGTATATTTGTTGTTAGTAGACCTCATAGGTGCCAATTGTGATAAATTAGGGAGCCTAATTGTTAGCGTGTTCTATTTTTATTTTATGCGATGATGTTTGCTTGTGGATGTATTGAATTGAATGGCGACAATAATGCGAAATTGGTAAGACGAGTGCTAGTCTCGAGTGGGGAGCGGATCGGTAAACAAAGAAACGGCATTAAATGCATTAATTTTATTCTGTGTTTAATTTTTACAAACATCGTTAAACCTATCGCAGGCAAATAGACTTCTTAATATTTTAACTTATTGTTATAGTAGTGATAGTATTCTCTTGGCGGTAACAACCGTAAGTTCCAATTACGCCAGATTACAACTTATTTATTTACAAACAATTCTTTTTTCAACTACCTGGTTCATCTCTGTTATAATTATACTACATTTCGATCATTGTAACACAATATCTAGACTCAAAACATTACCTTACTCTATACTATTTACAAACATTGAACACACTATCTTGTAAGGTCAATATTGACATGTTTTTATTAAACAAATATCAAGATGCAAGCTGATCAGAAGCAGATGTTATTCTTAGTAACAAAAATAATGTATCATCCTAAATGTATAAAAGGATTTACCTTTTAATTGGTCTATGATATTCATTTAGCAACATTTACAAAAAAAAAACGGAATTAATGGTTCATAAAATATTTTTAAACATTACATTTACAGGCAGATAGGCAGTTGTTCCAAGTAAAATACTGGTATTCCGCTGCATCTGGTAAGACTGGAAGCTATACCCAACATAAGTTGGCATAAGGCTGGCTAGTAAGATGATGATGTTACATTTACAGGCTCACAGTAAACATAAATAAAAAAAGTCTATACAATTGCGGGGTTTTCTGAAATGCCGTTCACCAGGTGGCACCATTGAGACGGTAGGTAAGGGCACCCGTCATAAGCGCCAATATTTTCTTTAGTCCTGACTGAATGATGACCGAATTAATGAAATTTTATATTCTTTGTCGACATGGAAGACCTGTTGTCAAAGTGGCGTCAAATGGTGGTGTGAATTTTCATGAAAACCCTCAGACAAAATATTAGTGTTTGAGCTAATCTGAGCAAATAAACATCGTGTAAAAAGGGGCGTTTTAACCATATTGAATTATAATTTCACTATGCATCAACCACGAAACGCATCCACTTCAATTTATGTAACTAACTAGCTTTTGCCCGCAGCTTCGCCGCAGCGTGGATGTCATTTACCTGGATAAAATGTATCCTATGTGTTAATCCAGGTTGTAAACTATCTGTCTACCAATTCTCATCCAAAACCATTCAACCGTTTTCGCGTGACAATCATCAAGTTCAAGTAACAATCATACAAACTATCACAATTATAAAATAGTATAAAGTCTAAACTAATATAAAAAGATAGTATATAAGTAAGATTACTAAACCTATAACAAACTTACGAAAGAATAGTAACAGATTGTAGGAAATCCTTCAAGTCTACACATTTAACGTCAACAAGCTTCTTCAGCCGCGCGGCCGCGTTCAATTCCTTGACCGCCTTGTCAAACTCATCAGTATTGTAAAGTTTGTTACTGTTGGTAGCAAATACTATCTCGTTAACTTCTTCGTACAGTTTGACAGTAGTTATATGCATGAAATGACGCTTTAGGGTGTCCATTATCGACTGCTGGAGTTCTACGTCGCGGCAGACTAAGTTTAGGATGAAGTGGCCTGAAAAAGAGGGGTTTTATATATTAACAAGTTAGGTAAGGCTGTCCACCGCCACGTCAACGGGATGTCAACGAGAACGAGATTTCTGCTATGGCTATAGATGGCCGCGTGGATTCGAATAATCTCGTTTCTCGTTGACGTGTAAGGGTAGATAGAATTAGACGTGATCGCACAAACCATTTCGTCAGTTTTGTTTAGTTATTGGGGGCGAGTCTGTTACCATTAACGGCAGAATCCTAGACTCGCCTGGTATTGAGAATTTCCTACTATAAAACCTCAACAAGATCTTGCCTAACCCGAGAATCGAACACAGGACCCCATTTAGCAGTCACGCTGCCGACTACTAGCCGCAACAAGGCCGTCCTTTGGAGTATTTCCTAATAGAATCCCCAATAATTCTGCCAGAGGATCGAACTCATGACGCTCAGCAGTCACGATTGAATTCACTAGACAAACGAAGGAATATTTTTCAGTGACTATAGCAAGATTCCTCACCATCTTCCGTAAGTATATTCTTGACGTCATCAAGCACTTTGTTATCCAGGAACTGTTTGGGTGGACACGACAGCCCCACCGTCCGGTCCTTGCTGTCCATGTCAAACATAACCGCCTCGTAGTGGTTGCCTGCAAGATGTTACAAATGAAGGAAGTAGGTAAATAAAAAGGTAACAAAGAAGATGAGATAAGGCGATGAGATGAGGTGAGGTGGGCTGGTTGGAATAACTGCTAACGGCCGCCGTGGCCCACGCATAATGGTCCACCTGAAGGACTAAGTGCGGAAACCAAAACCCCCCTAACATAGAACATAGATGAGATAAAGTACATGTATCGGTGCGGTTTAAGTCGATTTTTGGGTGTTTGGCGGGGGAGTGAGGTGCGGCGGGGGCAGCTGCCGGAATTTTATGCGTGAATTATGGAGGGTAGAGGTAAGGAGAACTATCTCATGTATAAAAAGTGTCCGATAAAATGAGCTACATAAGGTTGGCGCTACAGCAGCCACCGGGTAAATTTTAAAAGCAATAATTTTAGGTTATGTTTACAAAATAATGCTGGACAACGAAAATTGTTAAGGTATGGTATACTGGACTGTCACTAACTATTCTAGTCACTAAAAATATTAATAAATGTTCTAACTCGGCATACTTCAGTCCGTTAACAACTGCTACATTCATACCACATCATTTGCCTACGCTAGCGCCATTTTGGAGGGTTTTTGAACTATTATCTACTGTTTAGGCTGGACACTTTTTCACCTCTTTCACCCTATATGCCCCACCATTTTCACCGAGGCGAGCGCTTTTAAATCGCGCCGATACCTGTAACGAGACTAAAAAAGAGTCTGCTTCACTATCTCCGAAAGGACTATCTAATATCTAAATTAATAAAAAAAAAAGAAATCATCTGAAAGATAAGTTTAACCGGAAATTATCAGGAGATGGTGGAATTATCATGAGTAAAAAGAATACGTAACAAAGTAAGTTTAGTTAAATAGGTAGTAATAGTAGCATTTCACGAGCACAGATCACAGCTCGTGAAATGCATCATTTATGCTGTTGGCATAAGGTTTAAATTGTAATAAATCAGTTGCTCGTATGCGCCATAGTAGGAAAACACCCACCTTTCTTAACCTCATCCTTCAAGAAGTCCAGCCCATCTTTAATCTGGACCTCCAATCTCTCATCAGTTTGGAGCTCAAAATGGTTCTTAGCGACCTCCAACATCGCGGAGTCAAGGTCGACAGCTGTAACCTTGACATTGTCGTAGCATTTCCTGAGGAACATGCACAGGCTGCCTCCTCCAAGACCTAGGACGGCCACGTTGGTGGTAGGAGCCCTGGATATGTGGACTCCCACACACATGAAGGAATGGTAGAGAGATATGTGGCCGAAGTCTACAACCAGCTTAGTTTTGTTTTTTCTTTTTACTGAAAATAGAGGACAGGTAATGAGTAACGGGTGATCGAAGCATCGAATGCCGTAATACTGCCTTCAAAAACGAAGTAACATTGAAACAAAAGTTGCTAGGATTTTTTTTATTTATTCGTTTAATTAAACACTATTAAGCCGTGAAGAGTTTCTTCAGCTGCTTTTTTTTGTATGATATTTAAATAGCACTTAGTTAAGTTCATAAATAGCAAAATGATATTTCAGTTTGAAGTTTTGTGACACAAAATGAGTAGAATCTATATTTTATGAACTGTTTCAATACCAGCAGAGAAGTAACAGCGATAAATGCCAACACTTTCGCGTGGTGCCGCCTCCACTCCGCCAGTCGGTTGTCACCGCTCGCGCCCAGGCCCTGCAGTCTCGACATAGTTAGCAATCGTTTTCGGTTGCTAAGTCCTAACAATCCAGATGTAAATGTTGATGTAAATGTTTGGTAGTCTCGACACTCAAATTTATCGGTTGTTACCTACCGGTACCTACCTAAAATACCAGTAACAACCGATAAATTTGAGTGTGGAGACCACCAAATATCGTTACATCTGGATTGTTAGGACTTAGCAACCGAAAACGATTGCTAACTATGTCGAGACTGCAGGGCCAGGGCTCGCCGGCTCGCGCGTGCGTAATATTTTAAATAAGTTTCGAATAGTGAACAACAAGAATGGTTGCTCATTTGACGGATGTATGTCGAAACAAGGAGACGAGAGAGTGTAATTTTTTTCATTCAAAAGTATGATAAATCTTCGTTTTCGTGTGCAATAAGTCGGCAACGAACCAACCGACCAACCGGCAACCCCACCTACAAGTTAATTAGGTAACAAGTAGGTACAGTCTTAAAGAACCCTAGTTGTAACGTTTAATAAGATAGTTTTTAAAAGAATTGTTACAGCTAAGTACGCGTTTTTATATAATTACGAGCGCAACTTGAAAATTGTGATGTTACTGTTTGTTGATATATTTTAACGATTTTAGTGTCAAATGAAAGGTCTGGTTCCAAATGGTTCAACCGTTGTATCTGTTTGAATCATGTAAGTAGGTTAACACGTTTAGGAGATAATTAAGAATTAGTAGTGAAAACGTAAACAACCAGATTTTTTGATGTTTTTGTTCTACGAACTTTTTAATGCAAAATGTGAAAATATTATTATTGTAAATCAATGAGGAATGTTAAACAAATAGGTAGGTATCTAGATAGCCTAAAGATTAAAGGTTTGTTTTCATTTCTTCATTACAAATGACGGAATTTAATATTCATTGTCTATCTATCTAATTGACCGTGTAATCATACGCATCAAACATAAGATAGATTTCGTGGTCAAGTAGGTAGATAGTCGATGAATATTATAGCAGCTAGCGCGTCACTTCGTCCCAGACAGCGACAGAGTTACGCGTTAGAAGAGAGCGGCAACGTTTATGCGAGCTGAATTGCACTTTGTTGCTTAGTAGCAAGAATCGCTATTTCTATTAATAGTTGAGCGAAGTGCCTCTTCTGTACTTGTACTATTTATTATGTGGTATTGTAATCATCATAATCATACAACTAAAAAAACTAAGTACTCAATCTTCCTTACCAGTCTTCAACTTTGCCTCCGACTGCACCAGAAACTGGTTGTCTAAGAACACGAGCCTGCGATGAGTGGCGCCCTCTACATCCACGTCTTCCACAACAAAGTCACCGGAGAACTGCGAGGAACCTTCGAAGACCTTCACTCTTCGACCCACGTCACTGCCCAGGGAGAGGAATGGGATCTGGAACCATAACAATGATCTTGATAAATAAATAAATCCCGTTTTCAGAAAGAAATATCGCACGTTTACTTGATCCGTAAATGTTGTATTAAAATGTTATCTGTTGTGATTGTGACAACTAAAATAACACCAATCATATATTTTGATAACTTATTTAATTGTATGCTAACTACACAAAAAATATATATAGTCTGTGAGTCCGTCGTCCGTCTGTCTTTCTCAGACAAAATACAAATTGATTTCTTTCATCGATTTTTGGTAAACACGTACCTAGGTGGAACAGGGACAAAGATTTCATGCTGGAACTATTTTACTATATCTTTCGGCGTACTAATTACTTAAATTAATTATCATTATTAAGTACCTGTCCCGTCAATCCATAGGGTATAAGCATCTTGGCGGCGTGAGCTAGCTCTTCCTTCACGGCGTCCAAAGACTCGAACTTGTGTCCTCTATGCAACACTGCCACCACCAGTCTGCCGAAACGAGCTGAGTCCTGCAGCTGACGGCGACCGGCCGGCGTGCCGAATAACCACTCTGATTCTCTGAAAGAGAGAGTAGAGGCTTGAAGATATTTTGAAGTGAGTATTTTTTCTGATTGTTTCTAGGGATGCCTAAGGGTTACTGCTAAGGATAGATCTACTTTTTGATGTCTAAAGAGGCTATAATGGTATTACTAATGGTGCTTTCAACACGATGCCTGTACCTTGAGCATGTCGCTTGCTACACGGCAATAAAGGATACCTCTTTATTTCGCGAATTGCGGTTGCGCGTGAGCAGTTTGCTTTGACTTGCTCAGCTTACATGTTAAGATGCACTAACTGGTTAATTCCACAATATTGACCGGTGGGGTATACTTCTTTCACCCCCTTTTTTTATGTGAAACATCTATAGCCGCACGTAAAACCGATTGCTGTCGTGGCCATGCATGCCGTGGCGCCACGCTATACTTTAAATAGAGAACAATTTATTTCTTTAAAAAAAACTGAATATTTGGTTTTTGATTATGCCATATTTATTTTCTTTTATTAAACCATTCTTTCATACTTATTTACTAAACTATTTTTATAGTAAATAAGTATGAAAGAATGGTTTTCGATGTTTCACATCTGCCAGGCGTCCCGCGACGGCTCAATTTTTTTTTAGGATGGTAAAGCATCAAATGACTCTTACTGACTAAAACCCACCCGTATTCCTTCAGTTGCCTGTGCTAGGGGCCCATAAGGTAACCCTTTGGGACTTTCCCGCACCACTTCTTTCACCCCTGCAACCTTCTTTCTTATGTGCGTATTGAGGCACTAATTCTTACTGACTCACGCACCGTGTAACTAGCGCATACAGCAAGCGACATGCTGTAAACTAATTTACTGGACAAGTAAGAGATAACTAACTTGTCCAGTAACTTAGTTTACAGAACCCAGAACAAATATCTGTAGGCAATACAGATATTTTGTTTCGTGCGGAAATCGAACCCACGAACCACATCGGCAAAGGCAATCACACGGCCGAGTTGCTTATAAAATTGAGTTGTCATCTAGCGTAGGCAGGAAGGTGCCGCGAGTTATCTTTCATGAATGATTGCCAATAAAAACTGCGTAATTTAAATAAAAACATTCCCAACATTTGTTTACCAAAAACTATCTTTGACGTAAATACCTACTATCGTTTGGAGTTCATCGGCTCACGCGCCGAAGGTATTCTTGTTTATCAACACTTCTATTTTTATCAGACTGTGCACCAAACAATGTGGGTGTGGTCTTGCTGACGTTAATGTGCTATAATGTATGTTAGTAGGTGCAGGTCATTAGTAGGTGATTATGGAGTATTTATTCTTAAAGCAGTACCTACCTAACTAATTAAGTAAATTAAATGTTGATGCACGCACTGAACAAAGTATTTCGCTGCATCTGTTTGTACGTTGGGCTTGATCTCAGAGACTGCTGTTTTTATCACGTTGGATAAATTCCTAGATTTAGTGTTTCACCAACATTAATGCCAATTTCTGACATAGCAAAGGTTAAAGCCGGAAGTACAACACTGGAGCCGGATGAAACCATAAAATAAATTGATCACGCCAGGAATCAGAAGAAGGCAATTCTATCTATGGGCCTGTGTCGCCAGAAATAAATTAAATAAGTATGATTTAAGGTTCCTATAAACAGGCGCGACAAGCGACGCGAATTGCACGCGACAGCTAAACACCGCTCGTCGTGCGATAGGCGGTGCCTTTATGTCGCGTCGCGTGTCGCGCCTGTCTGAAGGAGCCTTAATACTGACTAGGCTATAACATTTAATTCCAGCTCGATTTAAACTTTGTGATGTCACTTCTCACTTTGGAAAACAGTACCTAAGCGTTCAGAGACAGTCATAGTTAATATTCGCTCCAGTATCTATTTCTGGACAACTATGATGTACGAGCGACTGCTGGCAGAGACACGGTCGGATTCACATATGATATAATGTAACCTTAGCGGCAGAGATTAGTGGACGTCACTTTGCATTATTTATTAGCACATATTTCTAAGTCAGGTTTGGAATATTGGTGAATGTAGGTCGTAGCGTGGGACGCCCCGCAGCTAGATGGATCGAGGACCTTAAGAAAGTGGCTGGGACAGACTGGATGCAAAAGGCGGAGGACAGGGTGTCGTGGCGCAGCCTGGGAGAGGCCTATATCCAGCAGTGGACTGCGATGGGCTGAGTTGATGGTAAGTCTGATTTCAAACTGGGCCCAGTCAACTATGTTGTTTGATAAATAGTGGTACCACTCATTAAAGCTGTCAAATTGTATGCAAGGTGGAACTTATCAAAGTAAGTAGGTAGTTAGTCCTTCAAAGACTGGGTTGACAATGAAGTTGCGGTAAACAGGGCATTAGCTAGACAAGGTATTCATCTTCATCATTCGCTTGCTCTCATCCCGATTTATTTGAGGCCGGCGGAACATGTCGTCTTCGTTCGTTAGTCTTCATCAGATAATGTATCCGTGCCAAACGGAATTGTGTGGAAAGGCCGCAGAGGAAGACTATGGCAAGATAACATAATTTGTACTTTATCAAGATTGGCAAAAAACAAGGATGAGGTACTTTATAACTTATGCTTTGCAATAAGTAAAATAAAATTTAGAGTTTAGATCAGACGTCCCCAAACTTTTTTGTCTCATAGACCACTTGCCAAGTTTTTCGGTTTTGGGTAGACTGCTTAGCTAATACTGCATTTTGGAAAATTCATCAACTTCAAATGTGTTTTGACTGATGTCTAACTGTAGTGAGATGTAGAAGAAAAAAACAACCTACGACTTACAGGTCGTCGTCGACCCCTATATAGACCACTTTGGATATCATTGGTTTAGATGATTGACGACGATAATGATCTGGTAATGTATTTCTGAGGATATCAGGATCGGTGGATGCGTAAACGGAGTTATTTATTTATTTATATATTCTTTATTGACAAAATAATAACAAAAAAAAACTTGCGGGGCAGTCTTTGGGGACTGCCGATAGAGGTGAAAACTAAGTAACGTGTGAGTTGTATCGTCGAGCTATTAGATTATTAGCGTGCGGTGACGATGACGCGAGTTCCATGATTTTTGTTCACCCAAAAAGTGCTCAACGCGCCTACACAAGTTTCCAGTTCAATAAATTGAACACTACAAAATATACAATGGGCGCCAAATTTCAAATGGAGTTATTATGGATAAGCAACATAAATAATTTTCCAGACGTTCTAGTTGGTAAAGCAATGTGTGGGAGACGCTGTCGTAAAACTGATATTTGTCAGAAATAACGCAGTCTAGAAATTAGTTTTATGTCCTGTGCTGTTACCTGATATAATGAGAGCGTTAGAACATTCTGGAGATGCAGGTTTTGAAGAAATACTCAAATTTTATATGTAGGTAAGTGTATCACATTATGTAGAATGTCTATGATTATTTCTTCAAAACCAAAAAATTTTTGTATTTTGTTAAAAATAAGCAGGTGTGTTAAATTATATTATGAAATCCTCTTGGAAGTAGGCCACCTTATCCTACATCATCAAAGACATATCTTGGGCATCAGTGACATCAAAATAGTTCATCAAGAAAATAAAACTTACCTAGCCACTTCAGGAAAATAACTTTAAAGAATTAGTAGTAATTCTGAAAACTGAGTTTTTAATGGCAATAATTCAATATCAGTTTTTCAACCCTCCGATTTTTTTTTTAAATTAGGCATTAAATAAATACTAACACATTATTAATACACAATACCCCATACCAAAATTAGTCAAAACTTTGAAAATTAACAAACTTCTTTAAACCAAAAATATTTTGTATAATTAAAAACAAATGCACTATAATTGCCTGTAGCACTGTGTCCGTTCGTCCAATAAGTTCGCAGAAAGTTTACAGCCGTGCGCCCGCGGCTCTCGCGTCTTTTATACGATCAGTATTATTCACAACACAAGGCACATACAGCGGATTTTCCTCTTACATATTTACTATAATATTTTTATTTCTGATTGTCTCCTCAACATTTTATTAGACACGCAACACTGTTATAAGCCTCTTGATAAAATATACAACAGAAATCAATCAACTAATATTATTTAGAAAAGGGGATATTTTATTTACGTATTGATATTTATTTATTTATTGAGCAACTAAGGGTCAATTGAATTGGAAGAAGGAGCCTCGTGGCTAAATAGTAACAGCCGCATAGGTCGGTCAAAGGTCGAAGGAAGGTCGCGTCGTGGATGGGTGACCATCCACTTCATATCGAGTCCCCTCCGTGTCTCGGAAAGCACGTTGAAGCGTCAGGTTGTCCGCGAAATTCAAATTTTCTTACGTTTTTTTTTGCAATTTGCAGGTCAGTGCAACATACAACCTGTGTATGTTGAACAAAATATGATTCGCGACCGTAACAAGTATGTATTTACAGAATTATATTTATTAAAATCATCAATACAACCCTCTAAGACTAAGCTCATTTAATCCTATTGATTGATATTTTTTGAAATTGTCGTTCTACAAAAATCCACTCAAGTTCATATTAAACGACAATTTCAAAAAATATGAACTTGAGTGGATTTTTGTAGTGGATCTTTGACAGTCGTTACGCATAGTCAGAAGCCCTGAAGTCTGACAACCAGCCTTACCAAGGGGTATCGTGTTACCCAGTTGCTGGGTTGTGGGGGTCAAATAGGCAGTCGCTCCATGTAAAATACTGGTATTCAGCTGCATCCGGTTAGACTGGAAGCCGACCCCAACATAAGTGGGAAAAGCCTAGGGACATTGATTGGACTAAGGATAAATTAAATAAAATTCCAGAAACGGGAGGATCTACCGAAAACCAGTGTTAAATTATAGGTTACTAGTTATTATTAGTAGTTTATAGTGTACTATAACATAAATGAGTTTCTCACAGAGAAAAATATAATGTCGATAAATTTTAATAATAATGATAATTATGTTATTAATTGAATGATAATTGTAATGAAAATGATAATTTATTAATTGAATGATAATTGTAATGAGAATGATAATTGTAATGAAAATGATAATTGTAATGAAAATGACAATTGTAATGAAAATGATAATTGTAATGAAAATGATAATTGTAATGAAAATGATAATTGTAATGAAAATGATAATTGTAATGAAAGTGACAATTGTAATGAAAATGATAATTTATTAATTGAATGATAATTGTAATAATAATATAATCGAAATGTAGGTGCATGTTTCATAAATAATTTAAATGTTTGCATGCCGAATGGTAAAATATGGCGTAGCTTTGATATGTCATAACAAGTATTGTGCATTTTTGCAAAATAAAATTATATGCTATTCTATTATAGAACACAAAAATTAAAGAGGAGTGAAACGCAAATTCCTTTGCAGCAAACATACCATAAGTATAGTTTTATTTTCCACATACACAAAACGATCCTCTTTCTCAATAAAACAGTCCGTGGGCGATGTTTACGCGTTGCTGCTATTTTTGACAGCCATTCAGCAGAGTACCTAACTAGCTATGTTGGTGTTGTTATCATACTGTTTCATATTCTCCGTTTTTCCTTACTGAAATAAACATACCTGGTAGGTGTTTACGTTTGCCTACCCAGTTCATTTATATTCTTAGAAGATTAAACAGTATTTCGATAATTATTGAGCAGTTTCTGAAAATCTCGAATGTTTACAAATACTGCTAAGTCACGTACACACCATATGTATAGGCGGCTGCCGTTGCTTTTCACACATTCTCAGTCGGCGGCCGACTATGCGATCGGTGTAAACGCGGCCTTAGAAAAGGTTTATGACAGTAGAATATGTTTTTTTTTAAGAGTTTGAGAAGTGTAGGCGCGATAACTGATTCGGCCTTAGAAACAAATTTCATACCAGTAGAATAATTATGTTTTAAGAGTTTGAGGAATTCTAGGCGCAAGAACCTTTTCGGAGGACGGGAATCGCTCGGCGAGCAAGACTCTGATTACTTTTTGCAGCGAGACATTTTTCCGCCCAATGTAGCAGCAATATCACGATTTATGCGCTTTGTGCTACCGAAATGTAGAGTCACACTGACAAAGTATTAAAAAGTCTGAGTTTGATGAGATACATTCTCATTGAACTCGACCTGCTGAGGACGCAGGTCTCCACTCTGAGAGAAAGAGTCTGAGCCCATAAACATAAGTACACTAAAGACCAGTTTGTCGAGTCCAAATTTTGTTGAGCCAAAACATGTGCATGTTCATTTTAAATCAATCACAATGTATGTGTTACCTGCCCTGTGGCACTATGAAGACTGCATATTTGTTGATAGCCTGCGATCGTTTCTGGTCTACCACGTACAGGGTGTATCGCGGGGAATCCACGCCGGGCTGCATTAGGTCCAGGGATACCTAAACAAAATGAAAATTATAAGAATTGATATCCTGATATTCCACTGCATTTATTGGTGATCAACTAGAAATATAACAGTCAACAGGCCATTGATTGAAGACCAATTTTATTAATTTATTTATACAGGTTTATTTGTAATACGTCGGCAATCCATTAAGGGGATGTAAGGGAGGTCATTTGCAACCAAATGATCCCTTATAACCCCTATGCAAATGTCAACCATTTTCCAGTAATTTGACATAAGTATTATATTTTTGGAAGAAATCTGGTAAGTAACTTATTGTATCTCGTTAGATAGCTAAGAAATTGTACAATTTTTTTAATATTCTGTTGATAAAGTACTATGTATAGTATGTTTTTTTGCAGAAATCAACCATTTTAGTCAAATAACCTGCTCAAAATATTAAATATTATGTATTGAAGTAGAAGTAGATAATAATATTTTTTTTAAATATCCTGTAATGTTTTTTTTTAAATAATTTTTTTAAGTTGTATAACGCCAAAAAAATATAAAATGTCACATTACTCGGAAATGGTTGACATTTGCATAGGGGTCATAACGGGTCATTTGGTTGCAAATGACGTCCCCTACATCCCCTTTAATGGATTGCCGACATATTACCAATCACCCTGTATTGTTATGGGAATTCGTCAAACAAAAGCGTTTGAAGCAATTCTTGTCTAATCAAGTTGTAACAGCATGAAATAAGCTCCCGGAAAATATTGTGATGGCTGAACAGAACACACAACACACTGATGCGGTGTGGGTGTAGTGTGGCGGTGTGTTATGGCACTGAACTGCTTCAAGAAGCTACTGGACAGATTAAATATCTCCAAGCTATAAGATACACAGACATCAGCTAATTAGCTGCTAGTGTTACTAACTAAATAATAATAATATACAGGGTGGCCGGGACATCAACGCGCAAACTGTAACCATGAATTCAGCACACGATTCTAGACCCCCTAGACTAGAATTACTTTGAAAAAAAAATGTTTCATAGAAAAGTGCAATAACTAAGTGGTCAAAATGTATGGAACAGCCAATTTCTTTTTTAATAAGCAACGAAAAATTACAACTCAGGGGGTTCGAAGCAGTGATGCTCGCGAGGGAGGAGGCAGAACGCGTCAGGGAGAGGCAAAATTCGCTCCCCCACGCCCCTAGTCGCTGCAGGAGACGCCCTGGGCTTCGGGTATCCCAGGCCGATTCCCGGCCACCGTAGGCGAACGGCGATCAATGGGTAGGTCGCCGTCCAATAAGGACCAGGCCCGGATCGATGGCGCGTTGTGTTCCACGCGCGCCTTAAAGAGATGACAGCAACAATGAAGGTGTCCGCTAGGGCCGATGCCTGCCAGGGTTGCGGGAAAGTCCGAAAGGGTTACCGTGGCCCCTGGCACAGGCAACTGAAGGAACACGGGTGGGTTTTAGTCAGTAAGAGTCTGACACGCCCTCCCGCTTCGCCCAGAGCGGCAGAAGTTAGTTGATGATTTCCCACCATCAAAAAATAAAAAGAAATAATAAAGGGGGTTCAGAATCATATAATGAATCCATGGTAAAAGATTGCATGTCGATGTCTCTGCCACCCTGTATATAATTATTATTTAGTGTGTATGTAAATTTTTAGGTCAAGATTTCATACTAAACTAAGCCTAAATAGCAATAGGGTAGGGACCAAAGTCCTCAGTTTGTAGCTTGTTTACTATTCCTGAATTTGAACTGGGACAGAGATGTTAAAAGTCCTCTGTTGAGCACAAATATTGCAAGCATCTTAGGAGTATCATAGTTTCCTAATATTCTTTCAGCTTGGACGAAGGATATGAGCCAATTGTCACTAATGAGACACAATTACTTTTTTATTGTTTTCAAACTTAATCAGTTCAATCAACAGATGAGAGGATATATAAATTTTTTAAGACTTTCTGAAGAAGAGATTATGTTGCAAAGATATTGATTATGTTTTTACTTCATTGTCTTCATCCAGGCTAGTTTTGGCAAGTCCATTTGTAACAAATGCAGTGTCCTGAGCTGTCTTCACATAAGTTTTCAACTCATCAGGTGTCTGCAGTCTCTGCATCTTGTCGCCAGCCATGCATACTTCTATTATCTGAAAAAGAAATTAATAAGGTAGATGTAGTGTTTTAAAAATGTCAAAGTCTAGGAAATATCTGCTAAAGCCTTGATTTAAATGATTATTTGTTATAATGCAAAATGTTATATTATTTTTTTAATGAAACCCAATTCTTTACCTGTAAAGGTAAATGAAAGGCTAGTAGTATTTAAACTTACCAATTGTGGCATTGCTTTAAACTTTGTAGCAACAACAACAAATACAGGTAATGTGGGACCATCAGTGTTCTCAGCGTTCCTCTCTTCAGCCTCATGGCATCTCACGACTCTGAACATCCAGGACTTATCACTAAACGATTCCAATAGCTTACTAAGAATGTGGCTTTGAAGTAAAGATATACACACAAACCGACCTCCAAGCTTCAAAACTCTTTTGATTTCAGAAAAGTATTTGTCTATGGTTTGTTGTGTTTCTTCCGCATCATCCGGCATCAAAGCATCTAGAGTTCCTTTATCTAAAACTACATTGAATTCTTCATCAGAGAAAGTTGTGTGCAAAGCGTCCATACAGAGGAATTTCATATGTGTTCTATGAGAATTTATGGAGTTCATCTGCTTGATGGCTACTTCTGAGACGTCTATATTTGTGATGTTCTCATAACCAACATCGTACAGGTCGGCACTGAGGCTTGAGTTACCACAGCCGGTTATTAGTATAGAATCCTTCTGTTTGATGTACTTATGTAACTGTCCACATAGTTCTAAGTATTCGCCGTACCTGGAATATGTTTATTGAATTATAAGTACTGTGTATTCAGTCATTAAAATATGATATTATCACAAGGTGGAACATAACATAACCTACCACTCAAATGCTTTATTCCCACGTTTCTTGAAGAATTTGTTCCAGTAGTCTTTTTCGCTGAATTCTTTGTGGCTTTTAGGCAGTAAGTTCATTTTAGGGTTTTAATAATATTTACACATTCATAGAGAAACAAATTGCTTACACATGGATTTACTTTACTTTACTGGGTTTGTTTTTCTGTCAGTGTCAGTGTCAAATTCAACTTGACATCACAAACCATCACAAACACATTCTACATTCCGAATTACGTCATAATCGCTCACAGCGCTCAATCACTTGTGTTCCGATTCAACAATTGGGGACGCTCGTGAACGCGCTCACAGTGCTCGCTCAACGTCAATTACCCCAAACCCTGCACAAGAAGAAGATATTTATTTTAAAATTGGAAATTCAACGCATTGGCACTTCTAGTATGTTACTTACAAAACTTACAAAAAAAAAAAAAAAAATTAACGATTTGTTTACGTCATAAAAAGTGTTAGGACTCATAGTCATAACATAACACTGTCTTTTCTATTCTAAGTTTTATTGCAACTATGAACCTCTGCGCTCAATATCGTTACTCATACCGCCCCTAATTCTGATCGTTCGTTTTTGTGAGTTTACATTAATAGTTCACTGGATAGCCCTTAATATACGGATGTTTTTCTAATATTGCAGTATTTTTTTTAAATAATCAACCATGGTTAGGGTTTGCTCTGACGAGCGACGCTCCAATTTTCCTACTTATCTTTTATTCATTACGTTCAAGTGTTTGGTATTTTAAAACTTCTGAATGTAGAGAAATCTTCACAAACGAGTCAGCTTCAAATTCAAATAGTGATTGAAGCTATTGGGTTCCTTGATTTAGGGATAAATGCGACATTATGGTCATATTTGGGGAATTTTCTGAATTTATGAAATTTTGTCATACTTGCCAAAAAGCTCCATCAATCCGTCAGATATTTATGTATATTTACTACCAGGACATGTAACACTATTGCACAGAATAACTTTCATTCGCCCTGAATACCCTATAAATAAAAGTCTCCGTCTCCGTTGCTTTGATAGATCGGGTTTATCTGCCAAATGGCTACTTGTGGATACTGGCGTGGAGAAATCTCTACATCAGCGTCTACCGATCGCACAGCGGTGACCAGGAGGCAACAGCGCTCTTTAATTTCCTCGTGGAGTCGACTGACGTAGCCCAGAAACAGTTCCCAACAGCGAAGCTCATTTTTCTGGGGGACTCAACGCCCATCATAAGGAGTGGTCGTTCCCGTACCAGAAGACTGACCATGCCGGTTTGGAGGCGCGTAAGTTTGCTTTTACGCTAGATCTAACCCAGATGGTGAATGTGGCAACGCGGGTACCGGATGTTGACCGCCATACACCCAATTGCTTGGAACTTCTGCTGGCAACTGATCCGGACAGTCATTCAGTTAAGGTCTCAGCCTCGCTGGGGCCTTTAATTCTGCCGCCAAGCTCTGCAAGCGGGTTTTACGTGGGGCACGTTTTGACCATGTCGGACGTATTGGGGCCAAACTAGCATCACACCCTCCGGGTGGTAAACAGTTCTGGTCCCTGTCTAAAGCAATTGAAACGAATTTCTGTCGTCCCACTTTACCTCCAATGACGAAACCTGATGGGTCGCTGGCTCACTCTGCAAGTGAGAAAGCAAATTTATTTGCTTCTCTGTTTGCAAGCAATTCACATCTGGACACTAGCTCCAAGCAACCACGGTACCTTAATGTGACCGAGGAGTCACATTAAGGTTATGCCGGAGATCGCAGTTCACATTAAAGAGGTCCGAAGAGTATTGTGCAGTCTAGACGTGAACAAGGCCAGCGGGCCTGACGGCATTCCAGCGACAGTGTTGAGGCAGTGTGTGCCTGAATTGTCTCCTGTGTTGACACGCTTATTCCACCTCTCTCTTAGATAGATAGATAGATAGATAGATAGATAGATAATACGGGCTGGTGTCCGCAACTCCACGACAATGCGCGTATTTTGCGTACGGGTGGGAAAATCGGTTATTCGATCCACCCCAGCTCCTCGAGAAAGGCCAGCAACGCCTTGGTGTTGCTGACAATCTCACGTAGGGTACCTGGGTTGCCGAAGTACTTTGCCCTGTATGTGGTGACCACCGGGCAGCTTAGAAGCACATGGGCTGCTGTCTCGTCCTCCTCCATGCAGGCCCTGCACAGCGGACTGTCCGTGACTCCTAATACAAAGAGGTGTTTATTAAATGATCCGTGACCAGTTACAGCTGCTGTGACTGTACGCAGCTGTTGCTTGGTTAGTCGGAGAACCTGTTTCGTGAAGCGGCCATCGATTGTGGGGAGTGCTTCCCTAGCCTGCCTGCACTCACGTTGGTCCACCCATAGTTTGTGATGTTGGTCCCTGGTGCGTTTCCTTACCAGAGTGCGTATGAACCCGAAGGGGAGTGGCACGATGGGTTCGGGACCCACTGGTACAGCGTTCGACCCCCTTCTGGCAAGTTCGTCGGCTGCATCGTTGCCTAGCGAGCCGCTGTGTCCTTTGATCCATTGAATGGTTATGTTATTGAGGTTGCCCACCTGGTTTAGGCGCTGGTGGCACTCGTATATTAGCCCAGAATCAACGGTGTGACTGTTCAGCGCTTGCAGAACGGCCATGCTGTCTGAGAGTATGCGGATCGAGTGTTCTTTAACTTCCCTGGCCATGATGGCTGAGGCGGCTAGAGAAATACCCATGCATTCGGCCTGGAACACTGTGTTATGGACCCCCAATGGTGTGGAGATGCGTATATTGAAGTCCTCCGAGAAGATTCCAGCACCTGTGCCACTACCTGTTTTGGATCCATCCGTGAAGATGCGCAGCTCTGCCGGGCGCAAGCCCTCGCATCGGCGATCCTCATGAAGTTGGATTTTGTATTTTTTATCAAATATAAATTGTTTGGGTACCCGGTCATTTATGGCTTTCGTAATGGGGAACTCCTTGCTGAGTCCCTCAAGCAGCGCGGTGTGTGGTAAATCTCTCTTACCCCAGAGATCTAGTGCATTTAGACGAACCGCCGCCATCGTCGCTTCCTGCTGTATGAACAGGTGGAGCGGTGGTAGTCCCAGCATGGCTTCGATAGCTGCAGTCGGAGTGGTCCTCATGCAGCCTGTGGTGGCCATGCAGGCTAGTCTTTGCAGGCGTTGTAGTTTGCTAGTAGCTGTACCCAACTCAGTACGGGGCCACCAGACCACGGCCCCGTAGGTGATCATAGGGCGTATCACTGTGGTGTACAGCCATAGTATAATTTTAGGGGATAGGCCCCACTTCTTACCTATCATTCTCCTGCACTGCCAGAAGGTTATGCAGGCCCTGTTTAGTTTGTTGTCCAAGTGACTACTCCAGTTTAACTTACTGTCCAGAATGACCCCGAGATACTTGACTTCGTTGGTCAACTGCAGTTCTGTATTGAAAAGTTTTGGTAGACGGAACGGGCCTAATGCTCGTTTCTGGGTAAACATAACCAGTTCAGTTTTAGTGGGGTTCACTGATAGGTCGAATTCCCTGCACCATCTCTCTACGATTCGTAGCGCTTGCTGAGTAAGGTTGCAGATCGTACCCGTCACCTTCCCCGATACAAGGATTGCGAGGTCATCTGCATACCCTATTGTGTAGTAACGATTGGCGTTGAGTTTGGTTATGAGATCGTTAATCACCATATTCCACAGAAGAGGGGACAGCACCCCACCCTGGGGGCAGCCTCTGGCTATCATGGCCAGCTGCTGCTCATCCTCAAGGCGAACTACTCGTTTGCTTAGCATGTTAGTAATCCAGTCCGCTAGTACCTGTTCGACGCCATGTCTATAGAGGGCGCCGCTGATGCTGGAGAAGTTTGTTTTGTCGAAGGCACCTTCGATGTCTATGAAAGTGCCCAGGCAGGTGCCTTTCTGATGAATCGCTTCCTCTATCTGGCTGACTACTAGATGAAGGGCAGATTCAGTCGACTTACCCGAGCTGTATGCGTGTTGATTACCGTGTAGCGGTATGGTTTTCAGAGCGCCGTCCCTCAGCTCCCTGTCACACAGCCTTTCCAGAGTCTTTAGTAGAAAGGAGGTGAGGCTTATGGGTCTATGGGATTTGGCGTTTGTGTAGTCTCCCTTACCTGGCTTGGGGATGAATATTACTTTCACTTCCCTCCAACCTTTAGGAACGTATCTAAGGGCCAGGCACGCCCTCATTAGGGGCACCAGTCTTATTGCGACAGCGGTTCCACCCCACTGTAGCAAGGCGGGGAACACTCCGTCAGGACCGGCTGCCTTGAAAGGATGGAAGCTACGGATGGCCCATTGGAGCTTCTCCAACGTGATCACCCTACTTGCATAAAGCCATTCATTTTCTGTTGGTGTTTGTAGTACATCTTGCCAGGCGATTACCTGCGCAAAGGTACAGCCAGGGAAGTGAGTTTCCATAAGGACGCGTCTCGTTTCTTCTGGCGAGGAAGTGAGTGTGTTGTCTGGTTTGCGGAGTGTAACGGGCCCAGGTGTGTACTGCTGTGACAGTACTTTCCTTACCCTGTTAGCCTGCTGACAGGACTCTATGCTACCACAGAATTTGCGCCATCCCGTGGTACTCCTGAACCTGATGCATTTTTTGTAGCTGGATTTGGCTGCGTAATAGTTGTCCCAGTCCTCATCCGCACATGTGTTCATGGCTCTGTTCAGAGCTTTCCTTACCTTACCGCGCTTGCGCTCCAGATCAGCCCCCCACCAGGGTTGCTTGCCCGGAGCGCTACGCGGGGTGGTCTCTGGGCAGGCAGTATGGTAGCTGTCTATTATTGATTTAGTAAGCTGGCTTACATGTACCTCAATCTGTGTCGTATCCGCAAATGTCGTCGGATTGTTTAGTGTCGTAAGCTTGGATACAAGGCTACGTGTATAGTTGGCTCGATCCGTGTTTCGCGGAATGCGCCGTGGTGGTGTTGGTGGAACACAGACCTGGATGTCGAAGCGGATCCACCTGTGATCAGAGCAGGAGGCCTCCTTGGAGACCCGCCACCCAGTGGTAAGTTCCGCCGCGCCCTCCGATACCAGCGTGAGATCTATGATCGTTCGGCTTCTCCTGGTTACGAATGTTGGTTCGGAGCCAGTGTTTAGTAGGGATAGGTTAGTCGAGAATAGGTAGTCAACCAATGCCTTACCCCTCTCGTTTTGCGTGTCCATACCCCACAGCTGGTGGTGAGCGTTGGCGTCGGCCCCGACGACGACCGCAAACCCACCTCTCTCGCAATAGCTCACGAGGCGGGCGAGGTCGTGCGGAGGCGGCGCTTCCGCCTCAGGCATGTAGGCCGAGGCGAAAACGATCACCCTTTCCGGGGCGTCGTCACGCTGTATACGCATACTTGCTGCAGAGACATCTCTGCAACAGAAGTCTGTTAAGATCTGTGTTTTGAGGTTACCTGTGACAAAGATGCACGATCTGGGGTGATCATGATCTGTGGTGACCAGGAGCTTACCGCCAAGATTTGAGAGTCCTTGTATGCGGCCCGCCCTAATCCACGGCTCCTGGATCAGGGCAATGGCCGTGTGCTGAACCTCCAGCCACTTGCGGAGCTGAGCCGTCGCGGTCTGACTGTGGTGGAGGTTAGCCTGGAGGACTTTACAGGTCGACGAAGGGAACGCCATCGTTGGTCGAACCCCCCTCGTCCCCTTCCAGTCTCAGCCCGGCAAACAGGTCGCCCTCGTCGAAACCGTCCCCTCCCCGACCCGAAGCCGGAGACAGGGTAATGTCGTCCAACTCCTCACCCGATGAAGGGACGGCTCCCACGATGGCGGCATCAAACACGGCCAACTCTGCTGTGGTAGCAGCGGCCGCGGATGCTTCCGGGTTGCATGATGCTGGGGGAGTGGACTCCCCTGCTGGTGTCTGCAGTACAGTTGGCGCGTCGCCAATGGTTTCCGTGGTGGGGTCCCATCCCTGAGGGACGTCGGTGAACCTGCCGTTCCGACCCTGGAACTTCACGTACACCGCCCCTAATCCTATTGAGAGACGGCGTCCGGCCTCCATCAGGGCCGGGATTTGGTCCTCAGGGATACCGACCACCACGAACCACGCAGCGGCCTGCTTGTCGGCATGCAAGAGCACCCACCTCTTGATGTCTACCCAGGGGTTTTGGTAACTGAGAGCACGCCCAATATTGGTCGGCTCACCAAATACCCCTTGCTCGTCTGGGATCACGATCCCACATCGAGCACGTTTCATGATCTCCGCCTGACTCTTGACGACCAACGAGATGCTAGTCGGGAGAGAAAGGTCGGAGACAGTCTTCTTTAGCCATCCTAAGGTGTGGTCGTTTCCGCACCACAGCTTCAGGACACCCCCGGCGAACAGCGGCTTGGCGTTGAAGGTCGGCCCTGGAGTGTCTGGTTTGGGGGAGCAGGCCTCGAGTATGATCTGCTTCTGGATAGCAGCGAGTACCTGGTCCGATACGTCCTTGCTGAGGATCCCCGTGCGGTCGCAGGTGATCGCGACGTCGAGGGTAGCACTTGCAGCTTGGGCGTAGCTTCGTTGATCAACCCTCTTGGATTGATCAAGCCGCGGCCGCTTATGCTCCCCTCGAGGTGACGAGGTCTCGTTGAGAGCTCGCTTGGCCACGGCCTGATCCTTCCAATCGGGTCGCTGTGTGTCATTGCTACCTTTAGCCGGTCTCTCCGGAAAACTGGTTGACGGTCGGCTGGGCGCTGGCCGGCTTGCGCCGGTCTCTGCCTGCGACCGCTTCCCGTCGGAGAAGTTCAGCTGGCCGCTTGCCGGTTTGACCGACCTAGCGGCAGTAGCCTGTTTACGGGAGCCCTTACCTGTCATCCAACGTGATTGGCGGCGCTCCTTCCTCGTCACTCTGTCCTCCTTCTTACCCTGTTCGGATGGAACTGAAGGTTCAGTGCAAGGGCAACGGGCTTGTTGAGTGCGTTTACCCTTGCCCTTGCGTTTCTGCACCTGCCAGGCGCGCGAAAAAGCGTCCTCAGCGCAGCCGGCCGTCTCCGTTTGACCGGTTACGGCCGCCTGTTGGGAGGAGGCTTGAGGAGCCACAGAAGGATGAGGGTGTTTGGCAGGAAGCCCGGTGCTGGTATTACCCAGCGCCGGAGTCTGTGTGGGGAGGGTCAGACCGGCACTGGTATTAGTCGTCGCCGTCTTCGCCTGAGTATTAGAAGGGTCGGTACTGGTCCCAATCAGCGCCGGCGTCCTTTGTTTGTTCCGGGACGTTTTGTTTTTGGTCTTAGCTGTGGTTCTCGCCACAGCCGGACCGGCACCCGCGCTGGTACCCACGGCGTTAACCGCATGGCCACCAGGGGCGAGGGAAGTGCAAGCACCTCCCTTGGGAGTCTCATTGGCTTTCGCCTCCACTCCCAGGTCTGTAGATTTAACTGGCCTTGAATTTTCCATGTTAAATGATTTTTTAAATTCGTCTCTCTGGCTCCCACCCTCCATGGAGCCCGCAACTGGGAACGTCTCACTAATAAGAAGCTCGAACGTTAGGATTACCAGAGAGATATAGGGGCGCAAGGCTGGCTTACAGTGCGACATCGGGTGCTCGATCGGGTTGGCGTAGGGGGTCCAAAAGGCCACCCCCAACGAACTGATCAACCCTCACTTACACCGTCAGCATGACCTTTACCTACCGCTTTGGCCGTCCGAGGACGACCTCAGCGGACCTCACGCACCTCGCCAGTGGCCCTCTGACGGGACACAGTGGCCATTTCCCCACCCTTGGCTAATGGGTAGGGCCACCGTTTCGCTTGAAATCCAGACCAAAGGGGGCGTGTTGCCTTACGGGCACATTACAACCAGAGCCGCTCGGCTCAACCCCCCAGGACTCCTTCATCCCCGCTCACGGCGCTCAACTGCGCAGGTCCTAGCGCAGGTGACTACTTACTCCTACTCGTCATCAGCTTATTTTAGTGATGGACGAGCCCGCACCCACCCAGTCACTGAGGGGTCGCGGTTAGGAGTGGGAATTGGAGAGATGGAGGTGGGAGGAATGAGGATGTGGGTAGGATGAAGGATGGGGAAGGGATGTGTTAAGATAAAAGGCGCCTGGAGGTTTTTGTTACGTCTATTTCTTAAGGAATTAGACCAAGAACGGGGTGGCAACCTCGGGAAGGTGCATCCGCCAGACTTGCCTTGAGGATCATCACGACTGTAGCGCTCTCCCTCAAGACCCCGCCACCCTACCACCTCTGAAGGAAGCGGCAGAGTAGGCCTGCATCTATACTACCAAGCAAAGCAAAGCAAAGCATGTCGTTGCGCAACCGCGAAAGCATACATACAGACCCCCCCCCACCTCTCTCTTGGTAAAAGAACGGTGCCAAAATCCTGGATGTTTGCAAATGTGTAACCAGTGCCCAAAAAGGGCGACCGTGCAGACCCTGCCCATTACCGTCCAATCGCCATTACCTCCATCCTATGTAAGGTTATGGAAAGGGTACTGAACAGTAAGTTGCTGACCCACCTCGAAGACAATGATCTCCTCAGTGACCGTCAATATGGCTTTCGCTGGGGACGGTCAACTGGCGATCTTCTTGTGTATGTCACGCACTGCTGGGGCGAGGCCATCGAGAAACATGGCGAAGCACTTGCTGTATTGCTTGATATCTCGAAGGCCTTCGACAGGGTCTGGCACGCTGGTATTCTCAGCAAGCTTCCTGCTTATGGCATCCCAGCAGATTTTTGTAGGAGGATATCAGACTTCCTTAGTGAACGGTCGATCAGAGTAGTCGTTGACGGTTGCTCCTCTGACCTTATGGCTATTGATGCCGGAGTTCCTCAGGGGTCTGTTCTCTCTGCAACTCTTTTCCTGCTGCACATCAATGACCTACTTCAGTCTGGCATTGTTGGATACGCAGATGACAGTACTGTTTCAGAGAGATACTTGTCCAGCGCAAAACCAGCGGGGCCGAGGTTCATTCCATGAGAGAGGCCATGGTAGAGCGTACTGATTTGACCTTAAGCCTTGTCTCCCAGTGGGGTGATGACAATCTGGTCTCTTTTAACGCCACCAAAACACAGGCGTGTCTTTTTACTGCTAAAAGGAGTCGTTTCGACGAAGCTCCTTTTCGGGGTACATCTGTTTCTGTAATTGATCGGCTCGAGCTCCTAGGCATGGAGTTGACATCAGGTCTCAACTTCGGTGCCACCATCGAGTACAAGCCCAAACAGCGGCCAAGGAACTGGGCATCCTAAGTAGAGCGAAGCGATACTTTACGCATGGACAGCTTTTGACCCTTTACAAAGCGCAAGTTCGATCCTGCATGGAGTATTGCAGCCACCTTTGGGATGGCTCAGCAAAGTACCAACTTGCCGCGCTTGACTCGGTGGAACGCAGAGCTAAGAGGCTCATTGGCGACGTAAAACTGGTGGATGCCAAGCTTCACAGTTTGGCTCATCGCTGCAAGGTCGACTGATTGTCGGTCTTCTACAGATTGTGCCCAAGAACTCCACGACCTCATACCACCGGCCCCTTCTTCCATCGGTCATCTAGACGCACTGCAGCAACTTATCATCCTTACTTAGATGCTATTCCACCAATTCGCACTACGCGTTTCCAAATGTCTTTTGTTATGCGCACAGCAAAAGAGTGGAACTCTCTACCTGCGTCTGTGTTTCCGAACGCTTACAACCCTAACCTTTTCAAAGTGAGAGTGAACAGGCTTCTTCTGGGTAAGGTCACTCCATCGTCGACTCTGTCTCTGTCACCACTGACCTAGACTAGAGTCAAGAGAAAACCTATCTATAATAAAAAAAAAGTCCAATTCTGTGTTTTCAAAGTCGTCAGATTTATAGAAAGCCCACAACTTCTCCGTCAGATTTACCTATATTAAGTAATTATGGGTTAGGCCGCACACGATATGAAAATCAATGGCTCTGAAAATCACATTAGTTTTGGTCCATTTTCGAAATCTGAAAGCGGATTCCTGACCACGAGGCTCTTATCTGCATCTTTTCAAATATATTTTCAATGTTCCCTCCGCATCGCATGCCGAACCAACTCAGCTATCAATAATAATTTCGCCTTGCATACGCTTGCTCAAAAACCCTCTAGGCTGCCCTTCATCAATTATATTATTTATCCCTCAGACAATCGGGACAATGATTCACTAATTTTATAAGGCAGGGCTGTACAGAGTCAATCTCGATCGCGATCGTAAACCTCTGATCACGATCATGGATTACGGGATTGCGCTACAACATTAGATATTCTATCTAGATTTCTTCAGTGCGTGTATCGTTACTGCCACGTTAACACTTGTCATGGATTGTCGACTGACCGGTTGGTGCAGTTGGTATCGACCCTGCCTTCTGAGCCGCTGGTCCCGGGTTAGATCCCCGGACAAGTCAAACATTTTTGAGCATGAACTTGTCAGTTTGACCTGTGTCTGGGTGTGTATATGTATACAAGTATGTATATCAGTCATCAGGTAACCGTAGTACAGGCTCTACCTTGTGTGGATGTTGTCTCATATAAAAAAAAAAGAAAAAAAAAACATAAATTTAGAAGGCTGTAGGTACTATCCCTTGTTCTGGCCGTAACTTTGAAGAAAAGGATTTGAAAAACTCGCTGGGATAGACAGTGTTTACACAAGAGAGAATTGTACATAAAGAAATTCTACTGACTGCCGAAGCTGACGATTATAAAAACTACTTCTGGATGGGGGGAAATGTTTGGATGAGTTAATACAAATGATAACTTCATAGGTATATTACCAAACAATATACTTGTATGAAAATATTAATTGTTTAATTACAAAATGTAAGTACCTAGGGGTCCTCGTATATCGTATAGGTAAGCCCTATGCAATAAAGTGACTTATAAACAAATAACTAACTTTGGCAAATATACTAGCAAATTAAAAGCTTGTGGTTTGTATTTGTTTGTGTAATATTATACGCTGGGCATTCTATAGCTCTGGTAAAGTTTCTAAAATAATGATCAAATCTTCTTCAAATTGAGGAAGCGAAGGTGAATTCGCCGGTTTAAATAGGCGGTGGCGGGGAGCGCGAGTCATCGGCGTCCATCTTGTCAGAGCGTGCAGAGTATATTAATCGCATAAACGTTCAATCTTGGATCGCAATCAGAGGATCATATTTTGAGATCGTAGGTAATCCAATCCGTCACTAACTTCATACACAGTCAATCTGGATCGCGATCATTGATTTTGATTTTGAACGCGGATCGCGATCTATTGGCTGTTTACGGTCCGCCTGCCGCCTTAACTACCTATCTAAAAAAAGTACTCTGTGGCCTTTAAGTTACGTTCGCGGCGGGATTTTATCGCACACTGGCTGGACTTTCAACGCTCGCTTAGCGCCGAGAGTTGGAAGTCCAACAGTATTTACCGACGCGCTGGGATGCACTCTTTTAGATTCTCAACTTTCAGTGCGCGATAAAATCCCGCCGCGATATTTATACATCTGTGCGATCACAGCGATCACATCGATATTTTGCGTTCCGTATTAGATTATCATGATTATGACAGCTAAGAACTGTCATCAATTCGGAACGCTCGTGAACGCGCTCACAGTGTGGTCGCTAAGTCGCTTAACGTCAACCTCAAACTTTGGACAAAAAAGACCGATTTGATATTCTTCTGCGAATGGAAGTTCCAAGCATTGGCTCTTATAGTTTGTTGGTTGACTCTATCGACTCTGATAACTCAGATTTTGAGTTTGAGAACCACGATTCGTCCAGGGATGAAACGGATGACGAAATGCTTATAAATAAGCCTATTTACATGCTCCCGGCAAAGATTTACCCCGAAGAAAAATACCATGTTCATATTCATTTATTTATTGTTTGTCACAGGTGAAAAGACAGTTCTTACACTTAGCATTATTGTATCACTGTAACATACCCATGGGTGTACTATATTTATAACTATGTATGTCAATATTATTGGCTATGTTAAATATAATTAATAAAAATACAATTAATCTTAATTGTTACCAAGAATTACAAATAACCTAGATGCAACAATAATTAAACATAATATGCATGAGTTTAAAACTCATTTCAGGTATTCTATTACGTCATGGTTTTTACAGCACAATTTCGATAATGCCGCTTTAGTTTAAAGATATGATGCGACTCGAAACAAAACGCTCAACTGTGATTTTTGACAGCGCTCACGGTGATATTAATTAAGGGCATGGTCGGCGTTATCGCAAGATGGCGCATGTCATGACGTCATATATGACGATTCACGGAACATCATTATCGCGCTCACGCTAATTCGGTACGGGTGTTAGCGCGTTCAAATCGATGACAGCGCAACTTGGAACGCTCCCTAATAATTTGGCAATGTCGAATGTCACTTGAATGACTGATATATCTTGTCAATCAAAATCTAGGGATGGACCTATTTTGTAAGGCAATGGACGTTTTGTTTGTGAGTCGATTCTCGGATCGATGTAATATAATCTCGCATTATTCCTATAAGTGTAAATGGAAATTTAAAAAAAACTGCCTTTTATAAAATTACGGTGAGATAATATCATATTCGTATAGATTTTTTTTGCCATTTGATAATTTATGAGATTATTTACATGCTAACAATGCCATGGGGATAAAAACTGACACTTGTACTCAGATGTCACCGCTATCCAAAGTCCAAGAATTTGCTAGCTGTCGCTATACATACATTTTTTGTAAACAAATGTCTTCTTTTACGCATACTTAATATTCCCCGTTGCACAGCTGTCGACTGCAAAAAAACCGGGGACCCACATATTTGCCAAAGATGTTAAAAGGCGAAAATTGAGGGAAAGCTTTCAGGAAAAAAAATTGGAAACCCTATATTTCGCCAAGACTATGTGCTAATCTTTTTAAACCTGAAGACTTCTAAGGCAGAAATTTGTATACAGGTGATGCTCCCAAGAGAACTAAGTCTGTTTTTGATTACCTACAAGGACTTGTGGTATGATATTACGTAAATTATTGTAAAGGGGTTTGTGTTTATATTATCACAATAGATCAGTACCTACTTACTACAATTATAAACATCTCTGAAGTTGTTCAGTCAGGAAGATCATCACCGTATTGCTTTTCAACTCCGATTAGGCTATTCCTGTCGTACCTTATTCTTCACCAAAAATGAACTTCAAGTGAACACAAGCTAACCTATAAATTACAAAACGTTTATATTTTATTGTCCTTACCACTAAAGTTGTGTTTTACCAGTAGTAGAAGCTTCCCTTTTTCTTAGCTCGTCTTTTAATAGTGCTACTCTCCAAGTCTCATAAAATATTCATCTAGTTTTTGTTTAATTTATTTTCGACACAAAAGTAAACTTTAACAAAACAATGTCGATTTGTAGACTTTGAACTGTGACGTTGACCCTATGACGAGCTTTCAGTTTTTTACCCCATTGTAGTCAAATTGATGGTTGAGATCTAGATGGTTCACACACGAAAATGTAATCAATTAAAACTGGTACAAACGATTAATTTCTGACTCGGTTGTCATTAAAATAAAATCATAACGACATGGCGACATGTTACATGCTCTGTGGGCGACATGACAGCCCTAGAACAGTCAGTTTTAATTTTAAGGACGAATAATTTGAGAGTGTGTGAAATTTGTTGTTGTGTTATTTTGTATTAGTTTACGTAAATATTAGCCATATATCTTATTTTGTATTAAAATCACAAATAAAAAATGGCTCTTAATTGATTAAAATGGGGTTCCCCGACTTTAATGAATTGAAGTCTTGGCTGCAACATTCCGGTCATTGAGCATCTTGGGTAAGGAAGAATAGGATTAACACCATGGAGAAACAAATGCAAGACAAGTGGAAGGCTTTGGCGACGATTAAATCCTTTGATTTAGGTGAGTTTTTATCCTAGAGCATTGTTAGTAAATTGTTAGAATAAGTATAATTCCTTCAGTAAAAAAATAAAGTATAGACTTGAATTTCACGTATCTACGTTAACTTAGATAGGTACTTGAAATTCAAGGCTGTACTTTACTTTACATGTACAAATTGCTGTTTAAAAATTGAATTCGACTTAATGACGTCACTGTATAAAGTTGTCTCTATCAAAATATTACCAAATATTTTTCCTCATTTAATCTGAAGATATACCTATTTTCGTATGCACCTAGTGTAATTATGAAATTTAGCAAATAGTTTACTTGTATGTTAACCTTGCTGACCAGGCGTATATACTGAAATATTGGTGTAGTAGCAATGAGCTAAAATTTTAGTGGTGATTGGGTCAATGTCCTGAGGAAAATGGTTTACTTGAAGAAAAAAACCTATATCAGGGCGATTCTCTGATAAGTACCTACAGGTTTTTTACAAAATTAACATTTATGCCTGCATTGTATGTATGTCCTTCTAAAAAGTCAGCTGTGTAGAACTTCTACTACTACTGCTACCTGCTTGCATGTACAGTTGTACAGTACATATCAGGTTATATGTAACTGTCAAACTTCTCCAAATGATTTTAAACCTTAAAATGTGGAAAGTTAAGTTCAAAATCTAATGAGAAAATTTGACAGTTTGTGGTAACTGACCTGCTGCTGTGTGTACATAAGACTACACGTTTTATGAATGTATATAAATTGAAGAAAATATTTATGTAACAAGGATTCTTGCACATTCTGTAGTTTTATCAAAGTTGTGACATGAATCGACAGACATATTTTTTTGCATCTATAGTGACCTTCTCCCACATTTTGTTGTGTATGGCTAGCCTTCCAAAGAAAACCATGGTGCTTCCACCCACCATTTGAGTTTCAGGTCCCAAACCATGCTCATTATGATCAGCTGGTAAAATCTACTTTAAAAAAATCAAAATCAAAAGTAACTTATCCAAAGTAGTCTGAGAATCAGCACTTTTTGAACGTCAAAATTACATAAGTTATTCCCCCAAAACGCCCCCCTTTCACCACTTCCTAGTGCTTTAGCTGGGAAGAAGTGGCGCAACAAACTCCCCAGCAGCACAGCTGTCTGTTCAGTTAGAAGAACCAAAAATCTATGAAAACAGTGTTTATACTCAAAAAACAGGTTGTTATGATATTAACAGACCTGATTGCTAACATTATCGTAAGTGGCTAGTACAAGTATTAAATAGATAAGAAAGACAACCTGATAAGTAATACACTGTTGACGGCACGGTTGGCGCAGTGGTAAGGTTGCATCATGGCTACTTACGCATGACTATGAACAAACCGAACTCCTTTTAAAATTGTATATACTCTAACATCACACACCACATACCTACGTTACACATTCACACACCACAAACACTACACACCATATTCATACACTATACCACTAACACTCTTTTAAATTACTCCACGTTGGGCAATGTTTCTCAAATTTATAATTTTCTCTATTTTCATATTTTACTTTAATTTTTGTACTTGTGTGTTTTTGATTAATTGTTATTGCATAAAACTCGTCTCATACTTATTGGGAGAAGACACTGGCTCCTGTAACACAGGTACTATACCTAGCGCAGGAGTCAGGGCCTCACTACTTTTGTTAAAAAATACTTATGTCAATAAAGAATTTATTATTATTATTATTAGTGGTTAAGCGATTGATTGCTGCTTACGTGTCGCGGGTTCGATCCCCGCACGGAACAAATATTTGTATGACCTCAAGTAGTTGTTCCGGGTCTGGCTGTTTGTGTGTGTGAGTTTAATGTTTGTAAACGCACCCACGACACAGGAGACATTCCTAGTGCGGGGCAACGTTAAAAAAACAAAATTGTTTACTTAATGTATTTTTAAAATTATTGGTTTCGTGTGGAGTTTGTGCAGTGCTAAGTATAATTTTGTGCAGAATTAGGTAAGGAATAAACTTTAGTTTTTCTGAGTATCTCCAGTGTTCTAATGTCGTCCTTTCAAGAAAGCCTACAGTCCAGTGCATTCTCAAGTAAATTACACAGTTCTCGTGCAGAAGCTGTTGTTGCAATTGTTCTTAGTGTGGATTGTAAAATTTTTTGTACACACAAGAGTGCGAAAAAAAACTATAATTATTCAATTTCTATCGAGATTTGTCTTTTTTTCTTGGGGTACATGGATGGACATGGCTAGAATAAAATTACATAGTTAATATTCTTTTTAAATTCATAATAATATGTGCTCTCCAACTTTATCTTGGACATTAGTGACATGTACTTAAAGTTAATAATAATAATAATAATCCTTTATTTCAGGCAACTAAGGCCCATAAAACACAATACATATTATAAGCATATAACAATAACTATAAACTAATACATATAAAAGTAAAGACTACTGCACACGAAGTGACGGCGTCGAGTTACACTGCGAGGTGTCGCGTAGCCGGCCGCGGAAACGCCGATACAGCACACCTTTCGGCCAAAACTCTTCCTTGAGGAAGGTCATCAAATTGTTAGTAGGAACGCGCACCACGAACGACTTGAAATTAGTGTCATGGCGCCCCTCCAACTTCTCCACCCTCAAGGTCCAGTTGGTCTTCACCCGTATGTACTCTACGATGTCCTGAGCCTTCGTAGAGTGGTGCAAACGGGACACGTATAGCAGCGTCGCCGGTACTGCAGGACGCAGCAATATGTTTGCTCCTGACAGCGCCGTCCCACACTGGTTGCGATAAGTAGGCTTCCTCTTCTTTCTCACCACCTTGAAGAAACCGTCTTAATCGCATGTGTTCTTCGGCGGAACCAGCTGCTTGTGGTTCATCACAGCACCTTCAGTTGCGTTCGGTGCCGAGCGACTATGCCTTCCCCCATTCGATTTATCTGCTGGTTGTTTCTTTTGCGACACAGCAGGTTTTGTCTTGGCGACAATCGCAGAATAGGCACGCTTGGGGGTCGATGTACCTATTACACGCGTCGCCTCCCCGGTAGGTACGATGCGATCAGCGGAACAATAAATCAGTTGCCTAGCGGCTCGCTAGGCAACGATGCAGCCGACGAACTTGCCAGAAGGGGGTCGAACGCTGTACCAGTGGGTCCCGAACCCATCGTGCCACTCCCCTTCGGGTTCATACGCACTCTGGTAAGGAAACGCACCAGGGACCAACATCACAAACTATGGGTGGACCAACGTGAGTGCAGGCAGGCTAGGGAAGCACTCCCCACAATCGATGGCCGCTTCACGAAACAGGTTCTCCGACTAACCAAGCAACAGCTGCGTACAGTCACAGCAGCTGTAACTGGTCACGGATCATTTAATAAACACCTCTTTGTATTAGGAGTCACGGACAGTCCGCTGTGCAGGGCCTGCATGGAGGAGGACGAGACAGCAGCCCATGTGCTTCTAAGCTGCCCGGTGGTCACCACATACAGGGCAAAGTACTTCGGCAACCCAGGTACCCTACGTGAGATTGTCAGCAACACCAAGGCGTTGCTGGCCTTTCTCGAGGAGCTGGGGTGGATCGAATAACCGATTTTCCCACCCGTACGCAAAATACGCGCATTGACGTGGAGTTGCGGATACCAGCCCGTATTATCTATCTAACTACTTATACTAATATTTTATAGAGGTAAAGTTTCTGAGTTAGTTTGTGTGTGAGGTGAATATTAGTATAGATTATAGTCGGAAAGAACGCTAAGCGACAAAAAATAATAATTTAAGTAGGTAAAAGGTGCAAGGTAGTATTTACGTGTAAAAGATTTTTTACCTACAATGAATTGGGGAAGTCACCAAGGGGGAGGCGGTATAAAAGTATCCTAAAAACCTCACGTGACTAAAGGATGGGCCCATAACACCTTTGCGTGTATGTTAAAAGTCGACTCGGTTGGCGATTGTCACAGTATTTAAGACAAGAGGGAAGCGCCATATTGCCCGCGAAAATCAAATTTTCTTACGATTTTTGCAATTTGCAGGTAGTGTCAGGTTGTATGTTGAATAAAATATGATTCGCGACCGTAACAAATAATAATAAATAAATAAATAAAAATGTTTATTGCAATTACATAAAATGCTTATTACACACATGAGTTGGAGATCGCCTTATAAGCAAGAGGATGCTTGTGTTAGGTGACTCCGCCCCTCCACTTAACATTATAACGGTTATGCAATAAATTGTAAAACAAAAACTAAGAAAGAAAAAAGAAAATCTAAGTAAGTATAAAATAAAGCGCTTGTGTGATGTGTGAGTGTGTGTGAGTGAGTGTGTGTGCATTGTGCGTATGAGATATTTTAAGTTGAATTTATATTATTAGTTTTAAGGTTTCGGTTTACGATTAGGTTTAGGTTAGCCCTGCGACAACGTCTTGGGATCGGAAGAAGCCAAGCACAGCTTCCTCCACTAACAACTTCGCTACCGCAGTCCTATTATTTATAGGATAGATTATGGAAGCGATGATACCAAAGCCTCCATCTCGTCGTAGGTTCTATTCTTAAGCCATTCAGTCACAGCTAGTGTACAGTCACGGAGTTTCAGGGGATAGATGTGTAGCTCTTTATTCAGCAGGTTGTATAGATGGGAAGATTGCCTATCATACTGTCTCTTAGCAAAAACAGATCTGACTGGGACAGCAGGAGCGACTAAGTAGCTTCTCCTGCTACTAATACTCGGATTTGTGGGATCATACGGAAGGGATTTGTGCTTCCTCAGGATAAGATGGAGTAGGTAAAGTTTCCTTACAGTAGCAAGTATTTATTTACAGAATTATATTTATTAAAATCATCAATTCAACCCACTAAGTTCATATAATGACTATTTAATTGCAATAAAGGTAAGACAATCCCGCGTGCCCCTGAACGAGTTCGTACAGCAAAGCTGCAACAATAAACAGGTTGATAATAACGAGCTACATTTAGATTTCAGAACCGTCTCGAACAGTTGGCAATGCGCCCACTAGATCCAAGGATATTTGAATTAACCCAATCGTTATACCGTCGCGTCGTATAGATTTTTACCATACTGGTTTAAAAGCAATTTTCGTGGGAAGACCGTAATGGCGTGTAATGGGAGTTGAACCTGATTTTTTTTTTTGGTTCTGGGAAATGCATTACGCATTCCCCGCTCGCGGGGGACGAGACGGGGTATATGGGACTCCTGTCGGAATCCGCCACCGACAGTATACCCACTAAAACTCAGCGGTGTTCCCACATCGCCGTGATGGGAGGGCCATGGGAAACCGGCTCAACCTTTACTTCCACAACCCTCCCGGCGCATGCCCGCCTAGCTGGCGGGCCCCGCATGCCCCCCATTTAACTGGGGGGTCCGACACTGGTGGAGGCCCGTGCAATACAGGCAAGAGCGCCCCCGCACCCGTTGCCTGCTGGCCTCCACCTGGGAGGAGTCGGAGATGACTGTCAAACTGACGTCTTCTTCGACCCCTCCTCCGTCTTCGGAGCGGCGCCGCGTGAAGATCGTCCTCCCGCGCGCCCTCCGCCGCCGCCTCTTGGGACACGACCGCCTAAACCGCAGCGGCGGCCCTTCCCAGTCTACGCCCACTCACCTCCCTCTGTAAGCAGACGACGAGTGGACGTATCTACCCTCCATCAAGCATGATCGGTGATTGGAACCATGACCATTTCCCGCTTGTTGAAGATTAGCCACCAGCCCCAATTGAAGACCGGAATTGGAGCAATTGGAGCCGACGTTGCCTAGGGTGCGCCACGAGGAGGGTCTTCAACATGCACCCCGAGTTGACCCTGACCTAGCCTAACATCACTTCTTGAGCTGGTGCCCATTATCATTGGGTACTTGTGTTGGCGAAGCTCAACACTTCAACAATACCAATTTCGTATTGTTGATGTATTGCGACATACAGAAAGTGTTTCACGTGATTTTTGTATTTATTGAATGATCTTCAACTTAGACATACATTGTTGAGGAAAGAAAATAAAAATACATGAACATTCCTTTTATACAGTTGATGTTATTGTTATCGCTTGCGGTGTTCCCCTGTCGAATGGTGAGCCAAGTAGGTAGCTAGCTTACGTACAAACCACGTGGTACGAGAATATTCCAGATTGTTTACACCGATGCTAAAATGAACCTTATGTCTTCGAGGTAAGGGCTATTTTCGTTCTACGTAAGGACTTGTTGGGTAGAAATTCAAACTACTTAGTTTTTTTTAATTTAAACCTTAATTCAATTGAACAAGGTACATTTTCAGTTTCTTTTCTAAAAATGTGTGTTACGCTAGGATTACGTCGACCCTTATATTGTTTGCTGCATAAAAGAAACGAAACAAAGGTTGTAATATTATATTAAACAGCAGAAAATACTTGGGTTCATATACTTGAATACATTGCAATGGTTTGGTAACAAGCTATCGGTTTTTGTAGGCACAAATATTGATTCCTTCTTCATGTTGAGGACATTTATGTGATCTTAGCTGGTTATTTCTGTCATTTATTACTTACTTTCATGAAGGGACGTACAAGTATTTCATAAGCACAACTTTATCTTCTTTTATGGCTTTACTTTACTCAAATCTCATTTACAAACAGTTGTCAACCTCATCCGCATCTTGAGCATGTATTCGGAAACCACAATACTAATTTCACCTTGTGGAACCAGGAACGCGTTTCATGTCGGTATCGTCTATGGTACAAACCTAAATGGATCGTAGGTTAGGCACTAATCAGCCATTATTCCCACTTGAAACTAAGACTTGACAATGTAGGTATTCCAGCATTTCTAGCTAAGCCCGCGATGTCACTGCGTGTACTTAAATGTTAACGAGGTTCTTTAACGCACCTTGCGATAGAAGTAGGATTTTAGTTTTTTTTTAAGAAACGAAAAAGCGTTATGTCCCCTCCATGTGACTTTTTATTATATATAATAGAATAAGACAGAGAGAGATCGTTTTTATGGTTACCAAGGGTGCTGAAGCCAATAGTGAGGTCAAAATGAAAACCCAAGATGGCGGCTGCGATTTTTTATATTTTTTTCCTCATGGGTGACGTTTTCATGGTTTTCGAGGGCGCTGAAATCGATAGTGAGGTCAAAATGAAAATCCAAGATGGCATTTGCGAACATTTTCAAAATTATTAGTGGTTTGGCTTGTGTGAAGTGGCTTGGTGATTAAGCGTGAGGAACTTCATTGCTGACGGGGGTCCCCCGACACCACACATTTTTTTTTAACTTTGCTGGTTGTATTTAGTATTTTTTACTTACCAGACTACATTGCTCATCTCTACTGTTTACATATCTATAAAAACATACAGAGCAGATCAAGGCACTCACTTTCGTATTTATTATTATGGTAGGTCATTCAAGAATTCAACAAAAGCTCGACCCAAAACTACCCTGATCAATATGAAAGTATTCGGCATCAATATTTCATGAGACCCTCTGACAACCGTTACGTTCAAGATGTTATCATACCGATTTCCATTAGTTATTCAGTATGCGTCAACAATAGATGTCAAATCTGAATGCATGATAAAACAGTCAACTGAGAACAATTGATTTGCATTCAACATTCAACATTCATAGGGGTTATAGAAAACGTGGAATATCGTCAGAAAATCGTTGGCTTCTCAACTTGAAAGTTCGATCAAGAGGGCGGGCAGATTCATTGAACTATATTGGAATTATCTATCATTTACTTAATTCTGTCATTTTTGCGAGATATGGAGATACCAAAACTTATAGACGAGAAACTTAAAAAGGACGAACGGAATGGTATAAACTGATATTTTTAGAACTGATATCTGCCACGTCTACTCCAAATCCAATTAAAGTATCTACTTCAGTTGCAATTAGCAGCTTGAATGAAATAATAAAAATGTGCAGTGAACTGACGTCATCCCCTTGCACAATGTTTTTACGTTCTACTTTCTAGCCACGAGATTATTAAAATGTACCTAAGCTTATTTTTATTACCACATGCATAGTTATAATGTTCTAACCATGTGTTTCCTCTAATTCCAGGGCTAACTCACACCAGCAACCACCAGCCGGTGCTTCACCAAAGCTTGGAACAGATCGACATCATCAGCTCCGCAGCAACCACCCCCATCAGCCTGCTAGTCCAATCGCTCGTCAAACAACTGTGTTCCCTCCTCGAAAAAGACACCATAAGAGCTAATCAACTGTACAACACAATATGCGAGAAGCTTCATAGCATGAACCTCATAGATGACTCCTACGCCATGGGAGAGTTCGAAGCAATGAGGAGTCAGTACCAACGAGCTCTTTACCAACTCGTCGCAGTCGCCAGCGGCTCCGAAATCCCAATAACCTTCCCAGTAACATGGCCGATAGTCCAACCGTCAGGCCTCGAGTGGTCGAGATACCACCGCGAATTCGAAGAGCTATACTTCATAGCTGGTGGCGGTTTCGGAAGCGTCTTCAAAGCCAAACATAGGCTGGATGGTGTGGAATACGCTGTCAAAAAGGTTTACATAAAATCTTCAGACGTCGACTCCATCATGACACATTTGGCGGAAGTGAAAACCATCGCGAGTCTCAACCATCCAAACATAGTGAACTACAAAGCAGCTTGGTTGGAACCCATGATAGAATCCACTGTCAAACAAAAGCGTAAATTCAAAATGGATATGGAAAGCGAAGACTTTACCATCGACTCCAAACTAATATCATCCGCCCAGCCTAACATTATAACGTCGTTCAAGACTCACAATTCCAAAGAGTTATTTACTCATAAAAGTCTATCCGATTTCGTTATCTCATTCAAAAATACGAACAGCTTCGCGAGTTCGAAAGAGGATTTCGACGAGTCAGAGTTTTTGTCTGACGAGGACAGTACCTCGCCGCATGACGAGAACGCTGTCTGCAATTTATTCTCCAGCAAAGAGTTCGAAAACTGTTCCAGAGTTAACTTGAAATGGGCGACATTGTATATCCAGATGACATACTGCCAGCAGACCTTGAAACAGTGGCTGGACGATAGGAACCTGCAAATGACTGCCACTAGAAAAGGCTCTGATGACTCGGGTCTCCACCACTGTGACTCTACAGACTCTTCGTGCCTTGAATCCCCGGATTTAACTTGTACTGTATCTTGGACACATATTGATGTCCTCATAGACATGTTCACACAATTGGTGAAGGGACTGCACTACATCCACTCGAGGGGGGTCATTCACCACGATATAAAGCCAAGTAATGTGTTCGTGGCGCAGACTGAAGGTGGAGTGACAGTCCAGTTGGGTGATTTTGGACTGGCGTGTCCGTTGCAGCAGTCCCATAGTGGATTAGCATTGGGGACGCATTTGTATGCTGCGCCTGAGCAATTGGAAGGGCAGTGTAATCCTAAGGTGAGTTACTTTAGATCACATTATCGTTTTTATGTTATTATCACTGAAGTGAAATTTCTACAAAGATGTTGGTAGTTATGTTTTAGTGTAAAAAGGTTAATTATATTTAATTATTATTAAAGTGTTATAGAATAGATGTATTTTTTTGTGATTTTATGTCTGAACTGGGTTCTGTATTTTTTTTTTCTGCAAGGAATCTCCTAAGCGGAGACATGGCACCAATTATGTTCGTTATGTGTGTGTGTGTTTGTTTGTTGTGTTATGTTGTCTTCGGGGAATACAGGCGTACCTAATAACGTTTAATTTACGTACATTTTGACCAGTTTTTGACATCAATTACACTTGAGATGAGATTGCGACTAGATTTTGAACGTGCTCATTGGTCTTCTGATATCTGTTCTCCGTGCAATATAATTATAATTTTAACCAATCTTAAAGCTGGCAACAGTTGGCACAAAAATTCAAAACTAATTTAAAGTTTCTCCCATTTCAGAGCGACATGTACAGCCTCGGAATCATCCTCCTAGAGATGGTGGAACCGTTCAGCACCGACATGGAACGAGTGAAGACCATAACAGACCTTCGCAAAGGTCAGATTCCTGCCCATTTAACTGCCAACTACCCTAAAATAGCCCACATCATAGGCAAGCTGGTACAAAGGCGACCAGCAAAGAGGTTAGATACAACCCAGCTTTTGGAAGAGTTGAAGAATCTGTCTGAAAATAAGGATGATACTATTAAGTCTTTGAGGGAAGAACTGGCTGCAAAGGATGATGAGATTGCCAAGTTAAAAATGATGTTGGCAAAATTCAACTATCAAGCTTAATGATAATATTAGTGCTACAAGGATCTTTTGGCGCTTCAATGACGTTGACGGGGGGCGGTGTTGGTAATCATTTTATGAAATCGTATTGAAAAAACAAGATGGCGGTGTTCATTCCGATTTTGGTTATGCGCCAAAAGATCCTTGTACATCTATTTATATGTACAAGTAGTTAGTGTGCATGAGAGGTAAACCTTTTTGTATCTTGACTTGCAAAGTAATGGTTTGCTAAAGTGATATATTTAATAATATAATATTACGGATTGATTTTTTGTTTTATTGTTAACGATATTTTTGTGAAATCATTTTTTGGAGAAGTTCTGGACTAATCAACAAAAAAAAAAAAAACACCAAATTAATTAAAAAAACTTTATTTACAGAATCGAACACGCATATATAAATTATTATCTTAATCTAACGTTATTTACAGTCTTAAAGTTATTTTATGTTAATGTGACGCTGTCATGCGTATCCTGAAGTGGTCGGGGGCCGACTGACGTGTGCTGAGCTTCATTGAAGCTAATTGGTGGGATGCGCAGGCGCACGCTACAGGACTGCATCCACCGCGTGGATCACACCATTCGTCGCGGGGATGTTATGCGTTATCACTTGTGCATTGTTCACTTTGATGCGACCTGGAAACCATGAAGTTTGGAATGAAAAATTGTGGTTTCATAAGAGTTGCTTGAAATCAATAGACTTACAATGTACACTGACATGATTATATTGCATTGGTATCTTGTCCGAGACCCTAAACAAAAGTTCAAGAATTTTTCCCTCCTAAAGAAAGGGAAGGGATATGAGTTTTAAGCCTTTCAGACATTGCTCGTTCAAGTAACAGTGCGATCCAAACTATTTATAGCTAACTTTTTGAAGAGATCTGAGTCTGTCTATTACTGTCTAATGCTAGGTAGATACACACGCAACAACTTCAGTCGGCTTCGACTTTCTGGCGATTTCAAAATCTCACATCCACACCCAGATTCTGCCACACAACAAAAATGCAAAAAAAAAACTTTAAAAGTCAACTTACCAGTATTCTTCTGCAACGTCAGCGGCTTAGCGTCCTCCATGGAGTTCCGTAGCTGGTAGTACCTCATACCAGCACTGTATAACGTGCCTGGGAGCACATGCCTGGCCACCAGAGCTCGGGCACCTGCCTTCTCGGCGTACCGTGCGAGCTCAGTCGGCGGGAGGCGCGCGAATGCTGCGTCCGTTGGCGCGAATACTGTGTAGGTTTTGCTTTCTGGAATAATATAAGGGGACAATGTGAGTAACGATAAATTATAAAGTCGGTTTCGCAATTTTTGTGAGGGTACAAAGAGTTTAACAAATTTAAAAAGCGTCACAGATTGTATTTATAAATTTTCGATATTTTTAAATTATTTCCTCATAATTTGTCCAATAGTGAAAACAATCATTCGTGTTTTTGATGAAACATCGAAATAAAATACCGACTCCATGTCAGATTTTCATTCCTTTTTAGTTTCCATTAATTTGGAACTGGACAAACGTTCACTTTATTTTGGCGTTGACTGTAAAACCGAAAAAATGGCATCCAAAGTGAATTCTAGTCTTTCTCCATAAGAAAGACTAGAACTTAATTATGTTATCTATTACTAACTCAATATCTTCAAATTCAACTGACCTGCAAGTGTCTCCGCGAAGCCACTGGCGTGTACAGCCTTGAGGAAGGTGGTAAACCGCCTGTCTCTGTCAGCCTGAAGTGTTTGTACCAGGTCACCCACTGGTAGCGGGAACATTACGCGGTCTACGGCGTGCGCTATCCCCTGGAGGGAAAAAAGGAGATAAGGTTAACACAAATTGTATGGGGCCTTCACAAGTAACGTAAATTAAACTCAAATGAAACCTTATACCCGCTTAAATAACCTTATATACGCTTTTTAGGGATTATTCATTTGATATTTCATTTTGGTGGTTGCTATTGTTTACTAGTAGATAACACTAGTGAAGTAACTATAGGAGGAAAAATTACTATCAGGTATCCAAAAGTAAAAAAAAAGTCGATGATTTACCCAAAGGAAAACTTGCTGTATGATTTTTAGCAGGCGCAATAACTGGTACTCCTGTTTGACTAAGTGAAAGTATGTCTTGCGCAGTTTCTTTGAGTAGGTGCAATTTGTGAGTTATTTGGGTATCCTAATATAGGTACTCAGAAGAAAATACCAACTAAACATAGAATTAAACAGTTATTTTACCTGTGGTATATGAATGTCCTTTTTGTCATCCAGCACCCTGGCTCCGTTGATGGTGGTCACTCTAACCTCATTCCACTCCACATCATGCATGTCATACTGGTTGACCCTCAACTGCGTGCCAGCGAGCGAGACACCCGTCATCTCGTCCTGCAGGGATCCGATATCGAAGGCACCAGGGATCACGTGGTGGAGAAGTAACTGGAAATGGTAATATTTGGGGTAAGTTTTGAAGTCAAAAGCGATAGTAAGACAAAAAAACAAACAAAACACAGAAGGTTTGATTTTGCATTTTTCTTTCTATTTACTGTGTTAGTAATTTGTCTAGAAGTGTCGAAAATTTAATTTAATTAGCAAGTAGGAAGCACAAACTAAGGTTCGGACGGAGTGATGATTTCAACCAACAAGCTGTGGTTTAGCAACTTTGCAAATAAAGGCTCTAAGAATCGTAGACTCCCAAATAGAAATTCATGCTGTGTAAGACTAAGCTTAATACTTACTCCACTAAGCAGTCTTGGGTTATCACGGAACTTTTCCTCAGCCTTATCGGGACCTCCGAGCTGTACGAGCAGAGTTCTAAACGCCTTGTCAGTTGGGACGAAGATAGTATACGGACCCGTCTCATTCAGGATCGTGTCCAACCCTGACTGGCGTAAGTACTTCGCCGTCGCAAACAGACCATTCTCTTTCAAAATGTCCACCAAACCCGGGTTCCCTGATGGCGACGCATACCTTGCTGTGTTCAACGGAAGTGGAGCCTCACTTGTAAACGTAGGAGCAATCGTACTGGAGCCAATCACAACCAAGTCTTTCTCAGAGGATCGGTATGGAGTAGTGTTAATGATCGTCGAATGGGTCGAACTGGGGAAAGTGATTCTTGGACTTTGGCTGATACTGTTCCTACTTGACGTGTACTCAAAGGCAGGGGTACTGGATTTCGTGTTGTATCGTTCTGTGCTTGACACGGTGACGGTGGACGGGAAGTGTGTCTGAGTTTGGGCTGTGCTCCTAGAAGACTGGACAGAAGGCTGGAAGTGTGGCGTCGGTGTTGTATGGGTAATGGGGACAGTGTGGCCAGTGGATCCGTGGTTAGAGGTACTGACGAAGGTCGAGTAACTCGGTGGATGGTGGGAAGATGCGGTGACGTAATCCGTTGTCTCCGTTATTGGGCTGGCAGTGGTTGAGCTGAAGATTGAATTAGAGATCTTCGTCTGTCCAGGCAGCTGGATCTCCCCGTTCTTTATTTTCTTCAGAATATTCTCGACTTCCGGACCTTCCTCAGTTTGTTGGCCATTAGCTTTGACACCCTTCACTTTGAAGGATCCATCATCTTGTTCCTCTAGAAATACGAATGTAACTTTCTTTTTGTTCTGCAGCTCGTTAGGTGCCTTGACTTCTTCGAGTTTGCCGTTATCTGCCTGTTTGATAAGCTCGAAGTTAGCACCAGGTGGTAAAATGCCCTTAGTCAGATCTTCTATCGAAACTCGGCTTTCCTTTTGAGATTCAATCTGGGCAGCTGCCATGATTTGTGCCAAGTTCGAATTGTCAGCGGTGATCGCACCTTTGGGAATCAGATTAGGATTCGTTGTCCTAATTACTTCGTATTTCTGTCCATTGAGAGAAATTTCGCGAGATGAGAAATTCTTTTCGGAGAAATCTGCAGGGTTTTCAGCGAGAGCTACTTTCAACTGTTTCAAAATATCTGGTTTCTTCAATAACTCAGCACTCTTCGCTCTCAGGCTGTCGTCGAATCCTTTAGTTTCGCTTTCTTCTAAGAGATTCTTGATATCGTTGTAGAGTTTTGCCTTATTTCGATCTTGTGGGGGGTTTCTAGCTTTTGGTTTAGGACGGGGTCTGTACCTAGGGGTCGGAGGGGGTGGTGGGGGTGGGGTGGTCGTGGTCGTTGTCGTAGTTGTGGTAGTGGTAGTTGTAGGATGGTCTCTCTCGTACAATTCGACAGCTTTTTTGAATAAATCTGTCTCATGCGGCAGAATAGGTCGTCGCCTTTCAGTATTCCTAAAATATTCTTCATAGTTTTCGGTCGTCGAAAAATTTGGTACTGATTTCGTTGCCTGCTTCTTCACAAATTCATCGTGCAATTTCTCCACTTTCTCTTGCTGCTTCTGCTGCTGCTTCTGCACAAACTCCTGGTGCTTCTGAATGATTCTCGCCCTTTCCTGTAACTCCTTTAGTTTTTCCAAGTTCTCCTTAGACTGTTGTTCTAGGATGTCTTGTATTTGGGATGCTTGTCCATTGGAGAATACGGGTTGCTGACCCAGAGTCGACTGGAACGGAAGTTGTGCACTGTTCTGAATGTTCTGGTTCTGGTTGTGGTTCTGATTGTAATTCTGAGGACCTAGGTTTGGTGCGGGCTGAATAGTAATCGGATTCGGCTGGCTGAAGATAGGTTGGTTGATAGGCTGGTTGTGTGACGTCGAGATAGTGGGGAGGAAGGCTTGCTGCGTAGGTCTCTGTTGGTTAATGTTAACCGTAGCGGGAATACTTGGCTGGAAGGTAGGATTCTGCTGCAAGTGTCCATTCTGGAAGGTTGGTAACGTAGGAATGGGCTGTTGCAGGATATTCTGGGTTTGTTGCGGGATCTGCCTTAGGTTTTGTTGCTGCTGATAGTTATTTTGTTGCTGCAACAATGGTGAATTGCTCGCCTGGGGATTAAATTGGAAGTTGTTGTTTTGTAGGGGTATGTTGTTGGGAATATTCGGGATGTGGTTATTGAACTGCGGCACATAGGATTGTTGCAGTTGCTGCTGTTGTTGCGGCTGTTGCTGTTGTTGTTGTTGAGGGAATATAGATTGTTGGAACTGGACGGTGGGTGAAGTGGGATTTGTGATTATTCCTTGCTGTGGTTGGAAACCTTGTAGGGGTGAATTCAGACCAAATCTTGTCTGATGCTCGGTGAACCCGGGGTGCGGTAGTGAGGCCTGTCTTCGTCTATCGAAGTCATTCTCTACCTGGAAATAAAGATAGGAAACCGTTAATGTTGTTACATTATAAATTTTTATAGAATGTTAAGCATGGAAGTATGTAACAGCAAATTAAAAACTGTTTCCTCAAACTAATTAACGATCTAACATTCTTTCCAAAAGAGAAGTCTTCAATAATTCCGGCAATTAAGACTCAAAAAATATTACAAGAAACAACATTATTTTAAAAACTACAATTAATTCGACTGTCTATTGTGACTGTCCAAAATAAAGTAAAATAAAAAAAACATAATTGGAAATATTACATAACTACCTTCATAGAAAACTTAAAGACGGAAGTGGCATTACGAAATTATCAATGTCATATTTATCTAACACGTTTTCAATTGAAATGTTTATTTTATTACCGAAGCCATTTAATGCTAATAACATGTCAAAAACACTAGGCTGTGACAAAAGATTTGCTCAGCTCTTAGTTGCAAAACTGGTGTGAATTGTTGCATAAATTATGTCATATTGTGCAGAATGCAAGTGGTTTCAAAATTGAATAGCTACGACAAACGGGTAGTCTCTAAATGGCTTAAGTCGTGAGAATTTCTTACGTAAAGACCTGTGAAATGGAAGATAAGTCTTTGGCCCGAGATGTTGGCAAAATATATCTAATTTATTGTTGAAAGCTGAAATTTTCTTACGGTGTCATTGCATCTACTGAGCTTACTTACCTATTCAGACAATTTTGAAATATCCACAACGTTAAATGGAAGTATTGGAAATACATAGATTAAAGAAAGATGCTAAATAAGTCCTACATTCTAATCTCACCTTTAACTTAGACAACCTGAGCCCGTTAAAGAGTATAGTAGTAGTAGTAGTAGTAATACAATATTTTTTAACGGTCAATACGAAAATGTTAGAAACTGAATACAACGCCAGAAAATACGCAAACTTGCACAAAACGATGGTTATTTTCGACTAATATTTCATACTAAATTTACAGTCTATTTTAATAATTTTAATCAAATTCTAAACAGACAGCCAGACGGTTACATCATAAAATAACACCTGCTTACAACAATTTACACTGTCTAACAAATAAATGGATATTAAACTAATATTTAGTAGAAGTTGGCTAAATGGCGCGATATCTCGCAAAAGCAGAGAGCGCAAGAATGCACTTTCTTGTGACTGATGCGTCACGGACAGACGGATCTAGTGCGAGATGCGACGCCGAGTATGATCTATGTTGTCTATTGCATTGTTTTGTAGTAAACTTTTGAGCGGGAAATGTGACATTCCTCATGACTGGCAATGCGGTATCAGACCTTTGCTACAAAAATGAGCGAGGAAACAGCATTTTGACTGATTTTGACACGGCCGTTCAAGCAAATATTTATATAAATCGGATGTGCTATTTTGAAACTGCTTCATATTAGGTACGTGTCACACCCTGACTATAGCTTCCACCCATTACATAATCCCCGGCTTATGGGTAAACTGTTTTCATAATATTATCAAATCACCATACAAATATGTCCAAAACACCATTATCATGAATATTAAAAAGCTTTTAAAGAAAGTAGCGAGTCCGCTTGAATGGTCGGCTCAGTAAACAATTCAGATGGCAGGAGAAAATGATTATACAACTGTGAATAATGCATGCTCACGATCTGCTATACAGTCGACAAACTTTGCTTGAGTGGCTTTTCTATGTCATTTTCGTAGACTGACAATTTAAACTTATAATGGCGAGAGGAAGGCAAGTGCAAATTACATAAAATACTTAAAGTTTAATAAAAAAAGAGACTCAATTGATTAATGAGGGAACTGGGATGTTTTATTTATTTAATTAATAGTTTAATTTTCGCATGTGAATTATTGTGTGTTCGGGGGCCTAAGGTTCCCCGTTCAAGAGCTGTCAGTGCAATTATTGTTATGATATTGATACTGAAAGCTCTTGAACGAGGTGTAGGTGTGCTGATCGCGTTAGAGTTTAATTCAATGATATTGTACCTAAGTGAAATGAGGTAGGTAGGTACATCAACATTCGATGTTCAAAAACGGCACAATGTCATACTACACGATAACACGTGAAACACAATGACACATCGAAGTAGGACGGCATGTCGTAATTATCGAGAGCGAAAAAGAGACAGACGGTACGTAATTAGCCAAGTTTGGACGTCCTACTTGCGGAGGGTGTATAACCTATCTACTTCTTTTTAACGGACTTCAAAAAAAGGAAGAGGTTCTCAATTCGGCTGTATTTTTAAATGTTTGTTACCTCTGAAGAACTCCGTCATTTATAAACCGATTAGAAAAATTCTTCTTTTGTTTGAAAGGATAGGTATACTTACTTCCAGATTGGTCCCTTAATCATTTGGTGAAGTTCTGATAAGTGGTTTTGGAGTCAGTTTCAATAATACGTATTTTTGCCACTTAGTGTTGTAATAACTTCATGTCACTGTTATTTACATTTCAAGTAGTGGTATACGACATTGTTTGGGGTAGATCATACCACAACTACAAAGTGAATAATAACTTTAATTTCGGAAGTCGGTGGCAAACAACGAAAATACAAAACCCCAAGATCGACATCCGATTATTTTTTTCACTTTCTGAATAGTGTTTTTTTTTGGAAATCAGTGGTTTTATTTTTTACTCATAATTTTATTGGCTTTAGTAGTGAAATTCGCCCTAAGTCCAGCAGTAGACGTCTTTCGACTGAGCTCAGAATGAAGATAAGATAATGTTGCTATTATCCGATTTTTTTAGCAATCTTTAAAATTCACTGTCATTTTAAATTCCCAAATAAATGAAAAATACAACCATTTTTCTAACATCCGGGAGAAACCGTAAAGTTTGAACAAACACATACTTTAATAACGACAATAGATGGTATGTTGTAATATTTCTCTAAGAAGAATTCAACAAAAACATGAATATTCATATATTAAGATAACAATAAAAAAAAATATTTATAAGTAGGTATTTGAGCATATTATGAATTTATGACACATGAACAGTGAGTGTGATATATAATTTATTTAAGTAAATAAAGAATAACTAGATCTTAACTTGTAGAAAAATTCTAACTAATGGTCTAGTAATCTCAAAATATAAAATAATTTGATTTCTGTAAATATATAACGTAACACACGTAACATCACGCCTGTAATCCGCGATGGGATAGGCACAGGTGTAATCCATTAGGTATGCAGGTTAAATCCATTATGGGACGAACCTATTGACAATAAATGAAGAGCCCAAGGAAAGAATGATCAAAGTCACTTTAGGTGATTTGCGAGATAAATGGTTTTTTAACTCTATGTGTAAACATGTATTTAATTGATAAAGGTGACACATAAAAATGTTATTTGACATAAATGACTTCTGATATTTTTGTGACATTGTAATAAAAAATAAAAACAGAATATTCACAATTTAATCTTTTCTTAATTACCACTCAAACATAAATTGAAATAATGATCAAAGATTAAACAATACTTATTTGATGATGTAAGTGCATAGCACATCTTAGAAAATAAAACATGAATAATGAAAGACATAAAGCTAGTAAATAAAGTGATCCAAAAAAGAAGAAGTACTAGAATGTAGATCACGCTAGGTACTCAGTCATCTCACCTAGATCATCGACCTGCGCAGACGCACGCAGGTGTGAACGAGACGCGACGTCGCGTCATTGCGGTGAAATTACAGCCGAGACGTACTCGTATTACATAGCATACGTAATTCGTTTATAATACTTCATTATTTTAAGTAGCAATTGCACTTAAGTGACTACAGTGTCACGGATTTGGGTCAAATGTGTGAGAAAGCAGTCAAGATTCGACATATTTTGTCATTTGTGACAAAATTATGTCACAAGAATGGTTGATAAAGATAGACTACCTATATTGTTTGTGCTAGAATGTTGCAAAAGGTTAAATAATAATGTACCTATATTATTTTTTATTTGGCTGTAACACTTTCTCCAGAAGAAAGATCCTCTGATTTAGATGCCAAATCAAACTTCAGATGCCAAATCAACTTTCAAAAAGTTGAAAGTTGTAACCCTTATTTTTTACTTTATTAATATCGCGATGTAGGTAGATAATACAGCGCTTCAAGGTTCATTTCCCGCGTGGCCAAAATCGGGTCTAATGCCGCCATATTGTTTTTCGAATACCTACATTTTCAGCGCCAAAAGATCCTTGTAGCCAGTATATCTAACTCATAGACTAATATATATAAACTGAGAATCTAACTGTTGTTGCAAGTTGCAAGTCTACCTACCCACTTATCGCACAGACTTCATTTCATACACTCTCCCGTCTTCGTTCAGTCTAGCTCTCCTTGGCAGGTGCTCCCCCAGGAAATCAGGATGGCAACCAACCGATTATCGCAAGAAGCTAGCCGTATCATCACAACGGTATTGTTTTCGCATTGTTTGTTTTATTTGTTTTTAGTATACCTACCTAATCGTGTATTTGTGTACCTACATTTATTTGTGCTTATATTTATATATAATTAAATATAGTCTTAATAAGTTTATGCGTATCTTTATATGTATTTAAAATTTATTCCAAAATTTTCATTATAAATTGCACAGACCTACCACGGTTTGTCTCTGCATCACCCAAAGGTTGACTAGTAAAAAATGCCTATGGCATTAAGTCTGCTTATATACATTTGTGTGCGTAAAGTATTAAATAAATAAATAAATATCTACCAAAGTAAAATCTACTTTCGTTGTTCAAATCAAATAAAATGTAAACATTAGATAACTTCATACAATTACCTACTAACACTATTTGGTCACGTTCTACTTACTGCCTTTCAAACAAAAAATATAAGTACCTAAGCCTCGATTCAAATACTTAGTAGTCCATTTGGGACAAACTTCAGCAATCTTCAAATATAAATGAATAGGCTTAGAAAGCTTATATGAACTAAATTAAGTATAGCAATCGGCATGTAAGATTTAAACTTGGGGTAGTATTTGATAGTTATGAGGGTGCATCAGAAAGTTGTCTACTTCGCAAATAGCTGTAAAAATTTGGCTGATTTGAACTTTTGATAATTAATTAGAAATAGCTTTTTCCCGCAACTTCCTCTGCGTGTATTTTGGATTTCCATATCTTTATATACAAATATCCCGGATTAAAAGTAAGCCTATATCCTGGCTATCTTTTTGTCGAACTTCTGATCAAAGGTAACATACATACATATACGTAGTAAAGAGACACTACGTCTATGTAGTCTGTGAGACAGACAGAGTTACGTACCTACACATCAAACATATTAAATATTAGCATGGATTTAAAAAAAAAACTTCGTGGAAGTCAGAATGCATTAATTTTTTTTGTAATTTACCCACACTAAACCTTGCATTATTCATAGGCTATCTAAATAGAAGTAGGTAAGTACCACATTATGTACCTACAGATGCTTTAAAAACTATAGGTACCATTTTATAAAATGTCTTCGTATCAGTTATTATGTGAATCTTAATAGTGCGAGTAGTGTTTAGTTAATATGGGCTTTAACCTGTCGCACAATAGTCTACCTGAAGGAATAAGTGCGGAACCGAAACCCTAAAGAAGAAAAAAAAGAAGAAGAAAAAAACAAACAAATACAAAAAAAAACAGAATAATAATAAATAATAAAAAATAAAAAAAATAGTAATAATATATTAATATATGTAAGTACATACAGAACTCATATTGAGGCATGTCAGTTCAGGCTTCTTAACCCAATATGGTTCTCATTTCAGTATTAACAACATCAAAATCTATTTTGGGGATAAGGGGGTAATGGGATGGGAGTCACTTAAACACTAATTGAAATAAACAACAGGTTTATGTCTAGAACTTTATTAAAATCAACTCTGGTACTTTAATTAACAAACTATCAGTCTCAAATAGGTTCATTATCTTTGGAATCACAGTTAAGGAACAATAATATTTAAAAAAAAACAGCTTTGACCACCATTGTCCGCATATGCGGGTAATTATGGTCACTAAGTGGATGTTGAGAGACAACACACGTAACCTCGTGGTGAATTGAATCCCACCCAGTGCACGCTTTGTGCGCCCAGGACCCACAAGAACGGTATCTGTAGCACAACACGTTGTTGCGGCCAAATATTCCATATAATTATCAGGCAGATATTCCCAGTATTATCGTCATCTTTGCCATCGTCACATAAGTATCTGATTTAGGCTGACATCTGACATCGAAGAAGTGTTTTTATATGGCGACTGCCTATCTGACCTCCACAACCCAGTTACTGGGTAACACGGTACCGCTTGGTGTGACTAGTTGTCAGACTTTTTGGGCTTCTCATTACCCGTAACGACTGTCAAAGATTTTTTGTAAACGTTGCCCCACACTAGGTATTTCTCCTGTATTGTGTGGGTGCGTTTACAAACATTTAAAGTCACATACACAAACAGCCAAACCCGGAACAACTACGTGTAGGTCATACAAATATTTGTTCCGTTCGGGAATCGAACCCGCGACACGCAGCGCAGCAGTCAATCGCTTAACCACTGTGCCAACCGTGCCGTTAAGATCTACGAATGACAGCCGAGGCTTAAAACGTGCTTTCCGCCGAGGTACGGCGTATGTAAAGATGGTCACCACACACCATACAAGTTTCAGAAAATAACCGCCTCTGTAGATTTGTGTGCTTAAAGTGTTAAATAAATAAATAAAATAATAAAAACAAATTATACTTTATCCTACCGCTACTTGAAAAATTTGAGGCTTCAGCACCTTCTGGCCGAATTACACTAATAGTGAATGGATCAAAATCATATTCCTTGCATAACCTGTGTCTGTCAATCGAACTGATTAAGTTCGGTAACAATAGAAAAGTAATTGTGTCTCATTAGCGACGGTTGAGCTCATAATATATCATTGTTCTGCTTGCGCGCACAATGTATAACTGTTCTGTTCGAAGATGTATGAGGTATGCCTTTCGAAGCACGTAGGAGTCTCGAGCATAGCAAGCATAGCTTATCCTTCGATCGACTGTTATTATTTAGCCGTTTTATTTGATAGAATATAGGTTAGGTACTTATTACAGGGTGCTGGGAATTAATTTAACGACGACGTTAAATAAACTCAAGTTCGTTCGTTTCGTTTGTTTCGTTTTTAATTCTAGTTTGCCGGTTATTGTATCTCCTGTCACATGTCATGTGCTCTATGTTACATGAAAAGTCATACGTGAGCGAAAATACTACTAGGCACGACAATAAACGACTTGTAAAACATCGCTCATCTATACTAGCGTGTAGTAATGCGACTACGATCTATATGGAGTTGATTACATAACTTTCGACCATACATTACGTCTTCTTTATGTCTACGCAGACACAATATATCTGTCATCTTTGTCTTGTTTACATTGAGTGTTGACAGTTCTGTCTTTACCGTAATAAATTGATCTACCTATTGAAATATGAACTTATTTAACAGTAGGCAATTATGAAACAGATATCCAGTCAATTTGGATGCCTTTTGGATTTAACTATAGTTTTCGTGAATATTTAAATGTATTGTTGTCGTTACCCAAGTAGGAATAATAAAACTTAAGATGCCGATGCATTCCAGTTTTTATGACAAGTCTTTTACAGTTCAAGCAGTAGGTACGGTTATGGAATGCCTTTACCATGTCGTTAGGGAGTGCTCAATCTTTGTCCACTTTTAAAATTCTGGTTAAAAAACACGTCCTCTCTCCTTAGACATTATAGAGGCACGAGGAACAGGGTGTAAAGTTCACTCATACCTCCATAGAAAAGGGAGGATCCTCCGACCAGACGGGTGTCGTGTCTGGTGGCAACTGCCCGACGATTGATTGTCTGTAAAAGATCGCTTTCAGCGATAAGACCGCCCATGTCACCCTATGTATGAGGCAAAATTTGCGCCCTCACGCCCCTAGCCGCCGCAGGAGACGCCCTGGGCGTCGAGAATCGCAGGCCGATTCCCGGCCACCGTAGGCGCGGGCTTGCGAACGGCGAGCAATGGGCAGCTCGCCGTTCGATAAGGACCAGGCCCGGGTCGACGGCGCGTCGTGTTCCACGCGCGCCTCAAAGAGATGTCAGCACCAATGACGGGGTTTGCTAGGACCGATGCCTGCTAGGGTTGCGGAAAAGTCCAAGAGGGTTACCGTGGCCCCTGGCACAGGCAACTGAAGGAACACGGGTGGGTTTTAGTCAGTAAGAGTCTGACACGCCCTCCTGCTCTGCCCAGAGCGGGAGAAGTTATTTGATGATTTCCCACCCACAAAAAAAAAAAAATGTCACCCTATGTATAATTTCTACATTTTGTATCTGTAATTTTTTTGGTGTACATAATAAAGAGTATTCTATTATATTCTACATTATGTTTTGTCTATGAACAAAACGCTCTGACTTTTAATTAAAAAAACGACGCAAATCTTTTTAGTACAATAGGCAATGAAATCGCATCATTCTGCCAAAACTGTATCTTATGTCAAATCGAAACGTGTTATATTTTCAAATTACACTTCCTTAAGAGCGTTTATACCTTATGAGTCGCAACGTCGCAATTTAGTGTCATATTATCTAATTAACTTTTTAGAATTACGTGAAAGTGTTTAAAAAGTAAGTAACCGTAATGCTTACAGTTATTTTACAATGAAAATAACGCCCGGCAAGTTTCCAATGTATTATTTGCATATAAATAGAACTGTAAACGCAACGATTTCTTACCTTTTACACAGTTTTCACATAATTCTAAAAAGTTAATTAAACAGATTTTTAAAATATAGCTCCGATTAAATGATAAAAATTGAAAACCACGAAGTATGACACTAAATTGCGACGTTGCCACTCAAGGTATAAACGCTCTTAATTGTTTCGAATTGGCACTAAAATACATTGTGTTTTAGTGCCAATTCGAAACAATTAAGTAGATAGTTCGCAAGCGAGTGAAGTGTTGCATTAGTAACAGGTTGACAGAAAGTCAGCTTTCATCCATTTTGTGGAAACTACGAACGCACTACCATTATTATTCACATGGTACACTGAAGTACACGACTTTGTCATCGTGAAAACGTAAAGTTTAATTATTAATGAAGTGAAAGTCGAAGTTTTGACAGGACTTATGTAATGAATGATTAATTGTAAGTATGTGATTTTTATCTGCGGTCCTATTTATGCTGGTAAGCGTAGGTAGGTAGGTAAGTCGTGAGTTTATTAATATGAAAATGGTTGAAAGTCGTGAAGAGGTTACTGTTTAAAATCTGCAGTAATTGCAGCACATTACCCAACCTAGCCAGCTAAAATAAGAACAGTCAAGTTTAATAGCCTTTTCTATAACAGAACTTAATTTGGTTTTAATTAGATTTGCATAACAACAACACTTTGCTAAGTTTTAAAATGACTATCTTTGCCAGGCTAGGCTTACTTTTTATAGCTTCCTACTCAGTAAAGTAGTTGATACTAATTATATTTAGAGTAGGTAGTTAAGGATAGTCTATTCATTATTCAACAACAAAACAACTCAACGCATCTATTGCTGTTATGTGCTTTTTAAATTAAAAATTCACTTGTGCCAGTTACACAATTCAACACCTTGTCCCAATTTCAGTAAGGCACACGACAAAAACCGTTCTTCCTATACCAACCGTTTAAAAAAACAGCCGCATCTTAATGATACACGCGACTACATAATTTATGTAATTACGCAGAATGTCGGCGACCTAACACAATAGTACGAAACAGAAAGCTCCGGGGAACTTGTTCGTAGTGAAAGTGACGACATTCATGAGATATTCGTGACTACTCTTACGAATATTTGCGAAACTAATCGAGAAGTGCTAAAAAAAGTAAGCAGTTGATTGGTTTTGTACACGAGACCGAGAAGATTTGATAAGACTTTTTTTTATTTGCATACAATTAAATAAATAAGGTAAGTAAGTACCTACATTGTCTAGGCTCAGAAATTAAGTTATGTTCAGCTAAGTAGGTAATAAAAAACGTCAAAAAATAAACGTAAGTAATAGCGCCAAAAGGTAAAAAATCAAAAGCTATTTTATTGAACCAATATATCACACGTGTACCTAACACTAATTACAACGTAAGCGGTATATTATTCTATAACACGATGATTAATTAGAAGCGCTGAGAATAAAGAAACAAGATTTATATTCAAGAAATCGAAAATCGGTGTGAATGTCCGAATGATTGATGTTACAGCACGTAGGTATGCACTTGAAAGGATATACCTACACATTTGTAATTGGAATACTAATTCGTATCATTCTGTTTATGGTAAATGCAATGCAAATGGTGCGAAGCGCAGGGCGATGCAACATCGAGTCTAAAATTGCGTAAATTGAGAGATCGCAGAAATTCGCAGATGGTATCAGAACACACCTGATTCCACTATATTACGTAAACGGTCGCAGTATCCCTGTCGTAACTCTTAAGACATTTCCTTTAGGCTCATTAATTTAATCAACGTCGGAGAAATTATTGCCTAGATTTCACATGTTGGAATGTTGGATGTTGCATTTGCATTAAGCACGCGCATGACGAAATTAGAATGTTCGGTAAATTTTAAGGAGTGTGATTAGGATGTCTGATTACCTACATAGGTAGGTACCTATTTATGATAATAATTATTTTCTAAACAGTGTGACTTTTCGATACTGAAAACCATTTAGATGTAATCAATAAAAAGCAAACACTGAAATCATAACCAAACAGGTAAGGAATCCGAACGAATCAATAAACTCCAAAAAAAGTTGAAATAATAATTGAGTTTTAAACAAGCTAGCTAGTTTGGGCATAGATAAATATTCAAATTGTAGAACACTGAATTTCATTATTTTCAATACGGCCGATGAATCATGGCGGTCTGAACTTTGCGCAAAAAGCTGCGCAATAAGATTTTTAGGAACCAAATGGTACCTAACAACATAGGCCGAATGTGAGTGAGAGAACATGCGTGAAAGGACCGAGAGCCTATTTTTCAGATTGCCATGGTTCATCGGCCATATTGTTGCTAAAATTAAATTGCAAAATATTCGCGTAAAATATACCCAGAGGCTGTTTACCCGTTTCCTTTGCCGCTATTACAAAAGTTGTGGTTTTAGATTTGTTGTCTGTTGAGTTGCAAAATGGCGGGCGCAGTTTTCGATCAGTTATTCGATAATGTTCTGTAATGGGTTTCTGTAATTGTGTTATTTCCAGCTTATGTAAGCTGCTGTACAATATTTTAATTAAAATTGATAATAGCTTTTGAATTTAACATTAAGAAAATACACACATCACAAGAGTGTCTAGGAATCAAGTACGTTTTTGCTCTCAGATCATATAAATTTTTGTTAAGTATGTCCTACTAAATATCAGGTTTTTATTATATTTTTTGTAACTCCTATGGATATTTTTTTAGTTAATTACGCCATTTGAAAATGAAATAGTTTTGAATTTCGGTCAAAAGATGAAAATCTTCTGTCAAGTCGTATTCCTATATAGTCCTGCAACGGGTTTGAGCCAAATTAGTAACGTTTCTACCATACTTATGAGTGGAATTAATACAAAGAACGATACCATGGAGAAAAGACGTCATTTGATTTGAGCCGAGAAGAAATTATCAGAGCCGTGGGAATGTTGGAAGCTGGTTCTCGGCAACGCGCTGTGGTAATCGCTCTGGGCGAGTGTTATAAGTCGACTTCGGACACGTTACCGCATCACTGGCAGCGTGGCAGAGTGACATGGAAGACGAGCTCGCATCACCACACGCAGACAAGATCATTACATACAAATTACTGCTCGACGAAGTCGTACAATGACCGCGATGATGTTGGTTATGAGGCTTCATAGCTTTTCAGGAAAGGTAATAAGCGATCAAACCATAAGAAATCGCTGGCATGAAGTCCCACTGCGTTCCCGAAGGCGACTACGTGTACCACCTATTGAGCTCCACAATCGCAGAGGCCGTTTACATTGGGCTCATGAACACAGAAATTAGGCAGAAGAAGAGTGGCGTTTTGTGTATTTTCTGATGCATCTCGCTTTGGTATGAGGTCAGATACTACCCGTACACGGTATAGGAGGACCCTGGACGCCAAAAACTTTGTAAATGATGCCAGGAAGTCCATACATACAGTGGTGGAAGAATAACATATGGACGGGTGTTTGGATCGGCGCGGCGGATGAATCGAACTGATTTGGATACGAGGCAATCTCAATGCCTAGATTTACCCTGAAACGATTGTATCAGATGTTGTCATTCTTTAGCGGACCCAATTTGGTGCATCATTTCTGCTTATGCATGATAATGCACGTCCACACACAGCCAGAGTCGTTGCAAACACACTTGCCGCGGCTAATGTCAACGTCCTGCCATGGCCTGCTCAATCGCCAGACTTGAATCCTATTGAGCAGGAAAAAAAGATGAGCTCTGCCAAATATGGATGCCGTACACACAACAGAAAATCTTTTTCACCTGTTACAACGGACGTGGGCGGCCATTCCGCAACGTGATTTGGATGAACTCATATTGAGTATGCCGAATCGCTGCGATTGTGTTATACGCGTTAACGGCGGAAACACAAACTACTAGATAATTGTTTCTTTTACGAAATAAAAACCTTTGTAACTTTTGTTTTTGTCTTTTTATCTCATGTTATGTTAGGATGATGATGGATTAACTAAGGTGAAAAATCCAACATAAGCAAAAATCGCGAAAAGTCTTTATTAATGCAAAAGCAGACAGTACTTCGTCGATCTACAAATACGAAAATATTTTATTAAGTAACTTAATCAATCCAAATATACTTTTTTATAATAATAAGAAAAAAAAATATGGCAATAAAATATATAAAAAAATTGCTTGTTTTATTTCTTTTTATTTTTTTATTAAAAACGTTGTCCCACTAGGAATTTCTCCTGTATCGTGGGTGCGTTTACAAACATTTAAACTCACATACACAAACAGCCAGACCCGGAACAACTACTTGCAGGTCATACAAATTATTTTTCCGTGCGGGGATCGGACCCGCGACCCGTGAGCGTGACGCAGCAGTCAATCGCTTCCACTGCGCCAACCGTGCCGTCAATGTAATGATTACTAGACACGTCTTGATGTGTGTAGATTGCGATCAGGGGACAAATACAACTTGAGAAGTGGAAATGGTGTGAATAGCCTTAACTGAATTGTAACTGTGAATTGTCGTTGCTGTTGGCGTTAATTGAAAACACCTTCACTATTTTAACATTTTAATGAAATAAATGGTTTATTCTAAATAGGTTATCAGAATCACTTTTACACAACAAATAAAAATAAAAAAATAAGCTAGATGGAGTCGACATTTCCTTTAGGACTACCTCTGAGAAGAAGTGGCGAAACAAACTCAGGAGTCAGTCACTCTTGGTCTGATCCAGAATGACCAATTGAAATGTGTTTTTTAATTATTTTGTAGCAAGTGTTTACACCTTTTCTTAGAGAAAAAAAACGAAGCATTTGAATAAAAACCTATGAAAAACATTTTCATATAGAATCCTTGGTTCGTGGTCCGTTATATAAAGTTGTTGCTACTTCATCTTAACCAGTCTGCAGTCTCACAATGTACTAAGTAACAAACTCGCATCATGCTGCGCCGGCGCAATCAGAGGTGAAAGTAGTCGCTTGACACACGCGAGATTCACGCTTGACTGTAATTAGGCTATTAATTACGTACCCTACCACATACGCAAAACTAATTAAACAATGTTTGTCAAGGAAAGCCGACGTTTGTGTTAGTTTCCGATTTGTTTCCTTATGACTTGATGACTATGGAAAGGCCATAAAATGCATTTGACATCGTTATTACTTTTAGCTCCATTTTTGTAGCAGCAAAAATGGAGCTTTTCTATCGTTCAATCACCAATTACCTACTAATGTAATCACAACTGGTTTTAATGCTGCTAAGCAATGTCCATCACATTTTATTCAAATTGTACCTAATACGAAATCATGAAAATCAGTTTTTTGTTTCGCAAATAAAAATGAGAATATTAAACTACACCGTGCGTAGCCAAATTGACCCTTCTTCTAAACAACAGTAATAAAAAGCCTCTAAACTACTCAAAAAGAGGACAATACCCAACATCTCTGTACGATAACGCATAATTTGGCTCATTTATAATCTGTATTGCCCATAAACAACGTAATTCTACTTTCTAAACTGTTGCATCAGTATTCATTGTTTAAGTTCAAGGCATCATCATCTTTATTCATAGAGCTTCACTACTTGCATGAATTACGCTGTTTATCTTGATTTAATTTGATTTAATGTAAGGTAATTTGTTTGTCTAATTATTTCCTAAAAATTTTAGTGATCTTGGCCTAACTGTTTTGAAAAGTTCGTGCGATGTATGTGGGTATATGTAGGTACTCGCATTGTCAACTCGTGGCAGCAGCAGGATCCGTAGGCCTTAAGAGCAGATCGGAGTCAAACGAAATCTTCCGTGCCTGCCAAAAACATGATCATTTCTCATTTATTATCCATGAGGATTTACTCACGAAAGAAAATATTTAGGTTCCGTTGAGTGGACTTTCCTCTTTCAAGACGTCACCCGCGCGCCGTGAAGTAGGTACTACCAAAATTAATTTAACTGAGAGGTTTAACATTCTTAATTCTTTGGAGGTATCACACCATTCAGAGACTTATCATTACCAATGTTTGGAAGATGGACATTTTGTCTGCTAAGAGACCGTGAAGTAACGCGTTACATTTTACTTTGAGCCGAACTGGCTGCTACATTATGCAACAACTTTGCGGATATTCCAAGTTTACATCGACTGTTCGTATATGGCAGCATCTTATTCACAAACAAATTTCACAAATGTCTAAATCACGATGAGTCGTTTCGCTAAAAATAAATATATTTACAAGGCGTGTCACTGTTACATCACCGGTTGCACAAACTCGGGCTTCGGTGAAAGAGAGAAAGGCGACGTATCCTCTTACAGAATATGTCCATACAGTTAATGTATTACGGAGCACGTATCAGGTGCTATCAGATCACGCCTTGTTCGTCTAGCTTTAGTGGCTAGCAGTTGGAAGTGGCTGTGTATCATGACGTCCTGAGAGTAACGAACCTCCGGTTTTTGAATGCCCTATCAAGTCTGATTAGTAAATTAATAGTCTCTTGATAGCTGTTCTGTGTTGTTGCAGTCTTGCTGAGGGGTATCGTATTACCCAGTAACTGGGTTGTGGAGGTCAGATAGGCAGTCGCTGCATGTAAAATAATGGTATTTAGCTGCATTTGGTTAGACTGGAAGCCGGCGACTGGAAGTCCCAATGTAGTGTGGAAAAAAATGGTATAACTTATGAGTGGCAACGTCGCAATTTAGTGTCATATTTCGTGGTTTTAAATTTTTATCATTTAATCGGAGCTATATTTTAAAAATCTGTTTAATTATCTTTTTAGAATTATGTGAAAACTGTGTAAAAGGTAAGAAATCGTTGCGTTTACAGTTCTATTTATATGCAAATAATACATCGGAAACTTGCAGGGCGTTACTTTCATTGTAAAATAACGGTAAGCATTACGGTTACTTACTTTTTAAACACTTTCACGTAATTCGAAAAAGTTAATTAAACAGATTTTTAAAATATAGCTCCGATTAAATGATAAAAATTGAAACCCACGAAATATGACACTAAATTGCGACGTTGCCACTCATAAGGTATAAACGCTCTTAAGCTGTTGTGCTAAACATTAATAAAAACCACAATTGTATCCCTGAACGAACAAGGAATTTAATAGCAAAAAGTCTTGTCTGGCTTTCAAAAACCGGGAGTTAGAACTTTACCTACAAAAAGTTAATCTCATTTATGTACAGCTCGATATGAAATGGAAAACAGACTCCGTTTGTCATTACGCATAGGTACCGATGGAAAAATTCGAAGTTTCCAAATTTTCGAGTTTGAACTGAAAGTCAGAAACTCGAAAATTTGGAAACCGTTAAGTCAAACTGATTAGATATTGTATTTTGTGAAAAGTTTTGATATTCAGCTGCGTCTAAATATGCAGAAGCTACCGATCTAGTTAATAAACTTCTTAAATTCGTAGTTGAATAAAGGGTAAAATAGTGATGATGACCCTGTGGTTATAATCAATAAATGATTATCTTCCACTGTCACAGTTTACTTCTTTAGAAGTTCTCACGAGATTATCTTAATACCCGTCATCAAGCATGACGACCAATAACCTATGTCATTACTACCTATTATACTACTTACTATAATGCGCAATTGACTAATGGATGTGTTTGTTATACAATCAAGTTCTGTCGGTAATACATTTGAATTTTAGAACAAAGGCAGTTCTGGATTAGCACAAATCATGCTTTGGAGAAAAGCCTCTTGTCCATTCTAATAAAGAGTGCTCCTAATGCATCAGGATCATAGTGACTGCTTATAGCAACTTGATCATCATCCGTCTACCAAGCCTTGTGTCTTTCTTAATAGACGAATGTTTATGGGTATTAAGGAATGATTAATGTCTTCAAATAGAACGAGGTCGGTAGAACAAATGAGACGTCCAGGTAGATTTTCAGAAAATATATAATAACTACACTTAAAGGCACTATGAGTTTGAATTTGGGAGAAACAGCATACCATCTCTTTAAATTGAGAGGCTGTAACTCGTGACAACGTCTGTTTATTAATTGATCAAGCATTGTAGCAACTTTTTAGAAAATAAAACTTCATTTCAGCATCAATCATGATAAATCTCTGAAACACTCATTTGTTTTTAAAAAGTGATCGTGTTTCATCTCAATTTCAAATATAATTTAAGACTATAAAGGACTGACACGCAAACGCAACGAAATGTTACGCATTAGATGCGTAACATTTAGTAGTAGTCGCGAGTTTAGTAATAAAACAATAAAGAATCGAGTTAGTTGTCGTGACTTGTCAGAAAAGTTATGAGTATGAATGAGGATGGGCTTTAAGAAGAGAGGAAGAGACCGAATAAACGATCGATGGATGAACATCGTCGTGAAAAATCAAAAGAATATACGTTAGCAAAGTAGGTGTAGACTGAGATGACGGGCTGGTATTATAAGTCTGCTATAAAAAGACACGCTGTGCCAATCCCAAACAAATTAGGATACGGACATGATAATGAGCTTGTTGGTAAAATTATGGAGTTTGACTCTTCAAATCTAAAGGTATAGGTAATGCCGCCCCATGTCGGTGTTGTCCCATTTGTTGTTCTATATTTCTATTCTATAATATTTCTTGATGAGTGTGTGTAACTGTTTCAATTCCCTTTTGATTGTATCCAATTGGGACTATTCTCATAAAAAATAAACCAACAAATTTGCTGTTGGTTTATTATTTATTCATGGGTGGTCGTATACTTAGGTATGGTTTTATTTCACGTGTTTTTTACAATGATGGAGTTATTTTTATACTTTGTATTGTTTTTAAAAATACACGTGTCAAGGTATCGTTACAGTTTTTATAACCTCCACTAATTAACTTTAATTAATTGTAACATACCTAATTATCTCATGCCTTACGCGTTTCCCTATACTTATCGACACGAAGTAAAGTTCAAAAACTTTGAAACTTGACCCAATTTTACTTGTTTGTACTACACAAGAGAAGCAATCTTTCCTTCTTCAATTCCCTTTTTCTATAATCATTTTGAAATTCCCGGTACAAAAATTATTTGAACCTACACAAGCACATAGTTATAATAGGTACCTCTCTGCCTCTCCCATAGTCATGATCATAATATGCCGAACCTTTTCTGAACTTTGTTGGGGTCGGCTTCTAGTTTAACGCGAATGCAGCTGAATACCAGTACTTTACATGGAGCGACCACCTATCTGACCTCCACAACCCAGTTACCTACTGGGTAACACGATACCCCTTGGTAAGACTGGTTGTCAGACTTTCGGGCTTCTGACGACCCGTATCGTTCCTCAAAGATCTATGAATGACAGCCGTGACCAAAACGTCTTAAAACGTGTTTTCCGCCGAGGCATGGAAGGGTCTTAGTATGTAAAGATGGTCACCCATCCACGGACCAACCGCGGCAAGCGTAGCTTAACCTGATCGAGCTTCCCGTTACTGGATAATACAATATCCCGTGGTAAGACTGGTGGTCAGACTTTCAGGCTTCCGATACCCGTAGCGGCTGTCAAAGATCAACGAATGACGACTGGGACCAACAGAGTACGTGTTCTCTGCCTCTACCATATAGCATAGTCACAAAATGCAAATAGACGGACAATCTCACTTTGCCGATCAATCTTCAAAGCAAGATTTTCATAAAAACAGTCAATCAAAAAGTTACATCGTCTGTCGAACAAAATCGCATCGTGCGTGCTTGAAAAACAAGAAAATCGTTCAAATATTTCTTCAGTTTCACGCAACCGCGCAGATTCTTTAGACGATATCATTGAACAATATAATGATGACAAATTGAGTATCATGTCATATCGTTTCCTTTTTCCGATGTTATTCTATTTGAACACGCAAATTAAACATTTGTAATAATTAAGGTTGACATCCGCATTTAACAATAAATGTTCCCGGTGACCTACTGAAAGATTTATTTAGTTCATTCTTTCATTAATGGAATTTTAATTTAAAAAGGGCCGATTTTACAATCTTCACATTTTTTTATCAGAATTAAAATTACCGTTTGACAACTTCTATAGAGAAAATAAATGTCAAACTGCCATATTTATTCTTAGAATAAAAGTTATCTTAAGATTTAAAAAAACGGTCTACAAAATATTTATTTAACTTTATTTCCGCAAGACCCAAAGATAAAATTTTTATTGCTTGCTTACTTGTGTTATACTTAGCGTGTTTTCTGGTATTTTTCACGCTTGTTCATGAGCCTCGCCTAGTCTTTTCCACAGCCTAACGGAGACTTCTCCCAAAAAATAGAAATGTATCAAATATGTTCCAATTTAATTCAAGATGAAAGAGACCTACGATGAGGGATCTAAGGGCTGCTTAAAACTGAGATAGTTGATTATTCCACTTAATTAAAACAGTCAAAAGTTCAAACAATTAAAAGTCAGCATCTAATCAGATTATAAGTCGGAATTAGATTCGATTTCCGATTATTCAAATGTATGATTCCTCGGCCAGATTTATGTTTGTATTGTAAAGTTGCGGTACCTATGATCAATAAATCATTATGTATCTGGGATAGTAAATAATCGATATAACGCACGCGAATTTCGATATCTACTTTCGACGCATTCAGTAATAATTATCGGCCGCTTTCTTCCGGACCGATGCATAAGATGCGAGAAACAGGTTTTTCATACCGGATATACGGATATTTTGGATTCGCGAAAAGGAAAATGTTTCCTTAAACTTAGGAATGTGTGAGATGCTTTTATCAAATACTTAAGTGAGCGGTCATTAATGAAGATTGTTAATCGCCAATTTACATCTTAGATTAAAATGAAATTTCGGGAAATAGGATAATTTATCTACTCACTCTCGGTCCGGTGATGGCGCAGACCGTGTGCGCCAACAACAAAAACTGACAAATGCTGCCCCTCATACTGCTCTCAAAAACCAGAGCGGCTGAGTACCATCACACAACACACCACTATCCTGTCAGAGCGTATGTCCTTTGCCACTGTCTGACAAAAAAAAAATCACTGCACGACACTATGTTCCGAAATCAAATTAAAACAAAAAGTTCAAAATTGGGCGGCAAACTGGCTAACGTCACAAGTTGACAGTCGGTCGTCGCTGATAGCGGATACACGCTGCGGCAGTCGGCACGGTAATAGCGCGAGCGGCGACCACCTGTCCGTTTTACCACCCCTACTCTTTATCCCTACTCGTTTCGAAAGGATTCATCAAAGATCAGAATTAAAACAGACGGCAGCGCGAGACGTTAATTGAATTAGACGTTGCATAAAATGTGTAGGTACCTAAAACTTTTGGGTCAGATGCGTTTTGCGACTGCAGATGAAAAAACATTTATTTTTTGATTAGCTTATCTAATTTGCCTGCCACCATGCTAAGTGGCTAAGTGGAGGGCAGTGATGGCCAAGTGGTAGGTAACGGCCCCGACTTACGAGTTATAGGTTGTGGGTTCGAACCCAGGCAAGCGATTTACTTTGTATTTAATAATTTCATCACCACTGCTCTCAAAATGGTGAAGGAAAACATCGTGAGGAAACCGGCATGGCCTACAACCAAAAATTCGAACACATGTGACATCTACCAACCCGCACTGGGCCCGCGTGGAAGTTTATAGCCCACTCCCTCTCGAAGAGAGAAGGTCTGTGTCCCAGCAATGAGAAAATTATAGGCTGATTATGCTTATGCTTGCTAAGTAACTCTATAGTGTTTTGAAACTCCTTATGGCTCACTTTACGTAACGATATTGCATCTCATATCATATCATCTTACCTAAATGGCAAGGCCACATATTGAATTTTAACTATTTTATGATTTTTGCCTGAACACATGGCAGTCATATCAGTTAACCTTTTCAAACATCCATTTTGCAACAATAATAATGAATCTGCCAAACTGTTAGCAACTCTAGTTAACATCGTAAATAGACGACGAAACTATGCGAAGAATCATGATTCTTAATAATTTTATGAACTGAAGAAACAGAGCGTGTAGGTAATTTCAAACACAAGTTGAAAGAGTTACAATGGTCAGTCGATCAAGACGGAAGGGTCGTAAAATGCGTAGGTAGATGATCCGGAAAATTAAAAAGATAAAAGTAAAGATATATTTATTGCATAATATTATCATTTGAGGAAGCTTGTACCTACTTGCATGATAATAGGTAGGTAGATTAAGGCCTACGTCAAGATTATCGTTTTGGATAAGAGAACATACGATTTCTAAACCAAAGAAAGCCTTGTCTATAAGGATAGTTTCTGTGACGCTTGCAAACTAGGCCTGCTTCCAACTTCCTATAATCAAGACAGTTGTCGTCCCTTAGGTCCAATAGCAGTCTAATGCTCCACTCCATTCGACTATTTACACAGCCCTTTTTGACGTATTCTACGTATTTTACGTGAATCAGTCCATTTCGGTAATTTCTTTTTTTTATGTACAGATTATCTCACGCATCCCGGTATGACACCGTCCTGTCTTACATCATAGTCATATGAAGACTTTTCTTCACCTCTAACAGCATGTGCTGCCAACCGTAAAAAAAACAATAACTGTCAAATTTAACACCACCACCGATCAAAATGCAAATTAGAGCCCGGTCACGGCTAAACCCCTTGCGAGATTCATCGCAAATCTTATGGTAAAATCATTAATCAGGCGAGATATCTGCTGATGGCGAAAGAACAGTAATGTTCCATGAACACAATGGCCCAAACCTCGTTGGGCCACAGCTTGTGCGAAAGAATGGAGCATATCTATACTAATTGGTGTTGAACGTTTTGCACCATTTAAGTTAAAGCTATTGTGTCGCAAGGCGCGCTTCGGACGCTTTGGGCCGTGTAAAAAAAAAGCAAGTAAGTCTATGGTCGAGATTATCACCTGTTTTTGTTAGACGTCGATTGATGGGGAGGAATTGATCAAACCATTTCATTCCATATCGATCGTCGGGCGTCCATCGATCGACCATCGAACCATATGGCCTATAGATTATGTTTCGAAGCGACGAATAACGACTGATCGACGTCGACTAACCGCAATCAAATTGCACCTTAAAAGATGTTTACGATCACATAATTGTTGTGCAATATCTTCATGTCCTTTGCCCTTTCTAAAAGAGTGATATCTGATTCATGATTTAGAGCTGTAGGTAGGTACGTATTTGTAGGTAAGCAAAGCATTGAGATCTTGGACAATATGTTTTCGCATTATTTGGCGCAATATCAACAATTCCTCTTTGTGAGGCTACAATGACTTGTTTGAAAAACAGTTACCCATACAAGATTTGTCTTTTGATAGCATAGCAGCACGTAGCACCTATACGCGTTGTAAAATTAACATCATCATTATCATCTTCATTATAAGTGTTAATAACAATGAATAAAGTATAAAACAATTCATACTTGGGTGCTATCATAGTGCCTTCACGAGTAGTTAATGATTCTTAACGTCTCATGCATCCCCTGCCTGCCTATGTAGGTGGTGCTGGTCTGCGCACACACTTGTGCACTATAATATCGATGGCTAGTCTTCACTGAGATTGGCCGCCATGGCCCAAATTCGGTCTGGAGGACTGTATTCTTTTTATGTAGGTGACTTCAGGGACCCCCTATCGGGCACTGCTTTACGAAAAATCATCTATCTAACACAATTTTAAATTGCGACATTGCGAATGTAATTTCATCATAAAATTGAGTTCAAAAAGTCGAAAACTTTGAGTTTTGAAATAATTTTCGACGTTTTGAAGTTTTCGCAATCCATTATGGCGGATTTGCAGATATTTTTATTTTCGTAATATATCATTGTTAGCATAACAATGGGTGCTGAAATGCTAAATGTTTAGATATAATCTAGACAGATGATGACTGACTGTGATATCGACAGTTCTTTCGACTTAGGCAATTGTTATGGCACCTAGAACCACATGAGTTACCTACAATATTATGTAGGTTCCTATTTCTTGTGTGTTAAGCTCATAAAACCCATACGTTGATCATATTTTATTTCTTACAAAGATTTGATGCACAATTCTGGTTCTTGTGTCTTATAATACCATTCCAATGGACCTTCCACTATTGCTACAAATAAATGGTGCCTTTTGATCGCTAACAAACTTGTTAATAATTTAGCATTTCACACCAAGCACCATGAAAACAACTTGTGAGATTATAATTTCGAGTCTGACCCCTCGCGGGCCAATGCATTTGTCGCACTATGTTTTGTTTAATTTTTATTAGATTTTCTACAAAAAAACAGAATAAATAAATATTAATAATGCAATAGCGTAAGCTATAACTAATTAATGTCAACATTTCAGAATTATTTTCTCAATTGCGAATAAAATATTTAGATATTTATAATTTAGTAACTTGTGTTTTTATGAAATCTTACAAATTAACGCACTATTTACGTCTCTGTCACCCTTAATGCAATGAGTTTAAGGTATGCAATCACTTGACTGGTTAAATGTGCAGTTCTGTTGTTCTTTTTACAAATGATCGCTTGGCGGGAAATCGATCAGCGGGCAAAGCGATTAGTATTGGTTTGATTTTAATGTTATTGACAAACAAAATGAATTTATTTTGCGACACCCAACACTAGGTGGTCGATTTTAGCAAATAATTTGTTAATCAGAGATCAATGCGTAACTAAATTATTAATGAATTAAAGAAAGTACATAGTTACCTAAGTCTGAAATTCCGGATTATTAGGTAGATCGGAGTGTGCGATGGCACACGTTAAATACTATTTTTGTTTATTTACGTTATTTTAAAAACTACAAATTTTAAATCACTTCTAGTCTATAGTAAATATCATATCATTACCTAGTCATAGTTTTTAAGTAAATGAAACAATAGAACAATCCACAAAAGTCACTATTCATGTGTTGAAGTTAAATAATAGGACAATACCTACTCAATGGATTAAAAGATAAACACTATCTTACTCTATGTCATTTATTTGTAGGAATAGGGGGAAAGCCTATCGTATTTATTAATTATAACTGGAGTTATCCTTGGTACTTAGTTACTAGATATACATGGTGCGTGTATGCATCCATTTAAGAGGGTGCATTTTGAAAGTCTGCAACGCCATTAAATAGCTGTCAAATATTTCGTTGTTTTAATAAATTTGGCAATAAAAAAAAGAAAAAATATTTATTGTGACCCATATCAGTACATACGTTGTTAGTGGTTAGTAACAGATTGTATTTAGTGTTATTAGTATTACGTAATTCAATTAAATATAACTTTTTTTTTTTTTTTTAATAAGTAGTTAATTTTTTTATCATTGTTCATTTCAATTAAAGCACCTGCCATCTAATCTCTTCACCACCCTTGGTTGACTGGTAGAGAATGCCTAAGGCATTAAGTTCGCCTTTGTACCTTTTGTGCGAAAAGATTAAATAAATAAACCTATACTTATTTTGACCCAGTGTCTTTGGATGGGGCAGTCCACTCTGCCAACAATCATTCTCAGGATGCTGTTCCGAGTGCTACGCAAGCGTTGCAGTAAGGAAGCCGCTTTCTTACGCATGATGGCGTGAAAGCCATCCGTATGAGCTGCAGCAAACATTCCCGATGCACTGCAACGTCGCGGCAACCGCAACAGCATCCTGAAAGCGTTGTTGTATTGTACGCGCAGGACATTGTAGGCTCGGCCCGTATATGACAACCACAGGCCGCTCGTGTAGAACGACTGACAAAATGCCTTAAATAAACTCAGTTTGACGTCTGCCGTGCACCGATCAAACCTACGGGCGAGCATATTGCTCCTCACTTCCAACGCCCTGCGCTTGCACTCTATGTCGCCATCATCACGTAGGTGACAACGTGACCAAGGTATTTAAAACTATCCACCGCATTGAGTACTACGCCGTTGAGATATACTGGAGGTACACGACGGGGCTGTTGTTTAGGTGCCGTAAAGACTAACACCTCACTCTTTTTTGAGTTGTATACCTCCGCGTACGTCTCGCATATCGTGAGTAGCTTCCTCAGTCCGCTCATCGATGGACTGAGCAACACCATGTCGTCCGCGTTACTTATGTTATTGACACATATACCGTCTATATGACAGCCGACATGTGTGCTGCTCAGCCGCTCGATAAGTGCATTCACATATAAATTAAACAACAAGAGGGAGCTTAACCCCCCCTGCCTCACTCCACATTCCATTTGATACTCATCCGACAGAGTACCGACCCACCTCACTCGATTTGTCTGGTGAGCATACCAGTATCGGTGAAGGGCTGTGTACTCCGCCGGCACACCCGTGCCCCTCAACTTGTCCCACAGCACATTATATGTGAAAATATCGAAAGCTTTCGACAAATCAAGGAAACACGCGTATACCGGCGTCCTCCTCGCGGTGCACCGCGAGGAGGACGCCGGTATACGCGTACCTTACGCGTACGGTACACCGCGGTGTAGTACTTGACGGTGTGCTTCAGGCTGAGTATTGCACTCTCAGTGGACGCGCAATATTACACTGAATAAAATTATCAAATATCGGTCTGTAGTGCACTTAAATAACTATTTCATTATAAAAAAAAATGGTGATTTGGTTTGGAAACAAAATTACTCCGAAGTGCTATCGGACGTTGCTACGTAAATAAACAAACAAGAAAAAAAACTATTTCGGATTCTTCTGTGACTATTCCGATTAGAACTAAAGGCTTTAATTGACAAATCAACAAACTAATTTAATCTGAAGAAAGAAAGAAAATCAACCAAGAATTACCTACAGCATCGATAGAATAATGAAATTTTCCTCATCTAAATAACTTTTTCACAACGCCATCGCCGCCCGGTGCGTCTATTAAGCAACAGACAGCCACAGGATTACGAATTCAAGATTTTTAAAAATAATTTTATATTATGTACATTGATAACATCCGTTTCTTGCATTTATTTCTCAGTTTGAAATTCGAATTTCGACTTTTGATATCTCGGCTCGTGTCGTGAGCACTATTGCGCAACCGACAGTTACCGAAGATAACCGATTGTCACCGAATCGCTACGATTACAAATGCGCACGCGGTACAAAATTGATCCGGATCAGCTATGGAACCAATTTGGAAGGTCAATCCGTGATTGATAACGATTTCGACGCAGATTTGGAAATTAAAAGGAAAGAAACGAAATAGGTTACTGATTAGAAAAATGGTTCGCGGTTGAAATCGATGAAGCCTATTTTAATCTGTTTTGGTTACTTAGAGTGCCATGCGTAAGTAATTTGAATTAAGTACCTAGTTGCTAATGATTTTAGTTGTTGACGAAGTTTACCTAGCTGAAACAGTAACGTATAGCATGTATTTAAATGTAATTAATTAAATGAAAAAACTAAATAACCTACTCATGTATAAACTCTTCCTGAATTTTCTTATTTTCCGGTGTCTCATTTGTAACTGTCTCTAAAGTTTCAGGATTAAACTGTTTCCAAGGCAACCATAAGGAAAATATCTAATTGTAGCTTTTGTTTGAGGCCTTACGATGGCCATTCCGTTCCTATTGCAGACTGGAGTTTTCGGGTCCAAAGTATTTAGAAGTCATGGGATCACCTTCAAAGTCTCTCAAACTAACTTATCATCTACCTGGCCTTTTACCGACAATGTTGGGGTTGGATTCCAGTTTCAAATCAAATCAAAATATTACATACATTTTATATAAACCTACATGGGCACTTATGAAACGTCAGAAACTAGGTCCACGGTTCCAATTGGTCTTAATTCCAATCGGTTTAATCAGAGGCAGCTGAATACCAGTATTTTACATGGAGCGACAGCCTGTCTGACCTCTAAAACCCAGTTACCCCTTGGTAAGATTGGTTGTCAGTTTTTTGGGCTTCTGACAACCCGTAACGACTGTCAAAGATCTACGAACGACAGCCGGGACCAACGGGTAACGTGTTTTCTGAGGCACGGAGGAGTCTCGATATATGACGGATGGTCACCCATCCTCAACCCGACCGTGGCAATCATACTTAGTTAAAATTTGGATCGACCCGAAAATCTCTCAAACTACCAGTCCAGCTTAAACCTCCACGACAAGAAGCACGTGTAACAACCTCACATCTCAAAGTTATGTTAATTTTATAGACACTTTCACCGATGACCTTGTTAGGGAAAGTTGAATAGCCGGTAAAATTGCATCTCCACTCATCTTTTCCCCTGAGTTGTAATCCGAGAGCGTTTTCATATTGCCGTGTTATAATATATGTTCGTTATGTCTTGTGTTATGTAAGTATTAGTAAGAGATCACTATGTTGCTCAAGGTAGCTGATAGGTGCACAGATTAGAGTTTGTGGGCTATTTGTTCGGTCATTAATCTTATTCAGAGGGAACGGAGATTTTCTTTTATTTGCTTTGGGTTAATAGAGTGGAATGATTAGACTGTTGTGGGGCTTATTGTTGCAGGCTGTAGTTAAAGATTGTTACATACTCACGATCTGACCAAGATTTTGTCTGGACTTTAAAAGAGACTGACCTCTGAGTTTGTTTCGGCATTTCTTCTCAGAGTAGTCAGATAGGAAAGGCCGACCTCATCTAGTTTTTAAAATATGATTGACGTGTAAAAGTGTTTGCGCAAACCTGCTTACAGAAATGAAATCATTTATCACGTCTTCATCCCATGGGCATGGGTGCAGGCAGGAACTACAGAACGCCACCTGATACGATCCTTACATACCTACTCATTTTACTCGTTTCGTTCATACGTCTAGTCATACACGCTCGCTGGTTGCGAGTAAGTACTACGCACTTCACCTTTCTGAAGAACATCACCAACAAGGTCACTTTATGTCCTCCTAGGGCGTAGGAGAATAATTATTGCGTTTTGGTATTGATGCTGGTGGTATTTTACAGTTTGATCTTGTTCTTGTCATAATTTGAGTAAGAATATAAGTCGGTCAGGCTCTGTAACAGACAGAGGTTAGGTATTATCTAAATAAAAGCTGCCAACTTACTACTTACTTAGGTGTATGCTTTTTCTAATATTCTTTTTTAAGGTTGCCTGCTTGTCGGTCTTCTATAGATTGTACTTCGGAGAGTGTGCCCAAAAGCTCCACGACCTTATTCCACCGGCCCCCTTCTTCCATCGGTCATCTAGACGCACTGCAAGTTACCATCCTTACCTAGTTGCTATTCCACCAATTCGCACTAAGCGTTTCCAAATGTCTTTTGTTGTGCGCACAGCAAAAGAGTGGAACTCTCTGCCTGCGTCTGTGTTTCCGAACGCATAAAACCCTAATCTCTTCAAAGTGAGAGTGAACAAGCTTCTTCTGGGTAAGCTCACTCCATCGTCGACTCTGTCTCTGTCACCACAGACCTAGACTAGAGTCAAGAGCAAACCCATCTCAAATAAAAAAAAACAAAATCAATTATATCTTCCCAAAGAGAGCCTCCAAACTTAGTTTAAAGTATTTATTCACAGCTCTAGCTTATAGAGTTATAAGTAAGTTTTACGAACGTTACGTGCGTAGCGATCAAACAAAATGGAGTAGGTTGCAGCATTTGACCCAATCTATGTGCAAAATAAAACAAATCGTGTAAAGTTAACAATAACATTTAAGCTGTTAAGTTGTATTGTATGCCGTTTCATAATAATTAGAACACCTTTAGTTACCAAGTATTTCACTTTTGTATCATTTCATAATATTTCAGGCACTTAGGAAATCTCAACAAAAATCTCTTTTAATTGTTAAACGAGATAATAATTATTGTAATACAAAGATTACGCAACTATACAATCTTGTGATAATATCAATTACTTTTTATTTTATTTTTGACAGTTACATTTTTTGCCCAGTTTCTACTTCCTCAAATGAGACAGTTGCATCATTGTTTGCAATAGTTATTTAAAAGTATGATTTTAATTAATTAACATAAAAACCACTTTTGTAGTCGCCTTACGCTGAGTTAGTGAATCAGATAGCTAAATTAAAGACTTTTCTTTATAATATTCTCGACATTGCAGGACTGAATAATTGCAGTATTTTGTTAAAAGACAACAATCCATTTGGCGTAATTAAATCCCCAGAACGAGGCGGTTCTATTGCGTATTTGCTACCCTTAAATACCTTATTCCTATTCAATTAAAAACCATAATTTTACGGTACTTATAAAACGCGGTTACTAATTTAGTGCGTAGGTAAGTCCAACCACAGTTCAAAGTCACTCTGTCAACATTTCTTTTTCATAATACTTCTGCAAAAAGTTAACAATTGGCATGGCATGTCTTTTTAGGTTTTTGTATACTTCTTTGTGCATTTTTATAATCATGTCGTTTACTGAGTTCCAATAACGGTGATTTCTTTTGATATTAAATTTGTAATCTAATTTAACTGGGTAAGTAATAACAATTTCTAAATCTTTTAGTTTTGGTCTGATAGTTACGTTTAGTTAATTTTATTATCATTGGGCAAGCTGCGTTTTTATTGAATATAGTTTTTTCAATTACCTATTATAATCGTAATTTGCTTTTAAATGACTTAACAAATAAAATCTTGTTAATTACCGACAGCACAAAGTGGAAGTTACAAAAGTTTAATTAAAAGTAGTTTTTTTTTCAGTTAATTTTTCTGTCGTTTTTTTGGGTGCTGCATTTTTAATTATTACAACTCAAAGTCAAAATCAAATCATTTATTTCAAGTACAAAAGGCACTTTTGAATGTCACAATGTACAAGAAAATAGAATTGATTCTAGGGGCCCCTTCCGAAAGGTAGTTTCGTAAGGAAAGGAATTGGCGAGAAACTCCAAAGTTAAAAAAACAAATGTTAAAATTTTTTACAATATTTTGTATTTATATTTTGTTTTGTTTTATTCATTATATTTTACGTGAAGACGATGTACCTAGAATAAAATTACTATACTCAAAAAGTAGGTACAAAATAGACACCAATCCACATAATCATTGAATCTTCTTTATAATTTGCCAGTTGGGGTAAACCTGGTCAATGGGTCGTCTTATGGGCGGAGTTGTAGGATTTCCTTTAATTCTTTGGTGAAACAGATTTTGACAGTTCAAAATAAAAAAAAGGTCATAATCTGTTTACTAGTACTTGGTCTGATTTTTGTGGAGTCATTCGTAAAAAGTCTTTTGAATGTCACCTCTATCTCGAGTCAAGCTGTAACTGACTAAATGCTTAGACAAATGAAGTAATATCAACTAGAAATAATATCTTCTGAAGGCCAGACTTATCATCAATAAACAAAATGGTGGAAAGTGATGACCTTCAGGCTTCACATAACAGTTTCGCAACCATCTTCATGATGAAATTGAATCATTTATTTAATGAATTGGGTACTTATGTTTGGATGAAGTTGATGAATCTTGATACAGATGATTGAAACGTAGAGCGTATACAATTGAAGCACATAATTGGAGTTTATTTAAGATCCTCACGTAACTGAAATAGACATTATTAAGACAGAGGGCCTCGTATTAGGCTGAGAGCAGACTATAGTCATGACAGTCTCAAGACAGACTATGGTATAATAAAAAGTACTAAACGCGCACATTTGAAACAAAACGTCTCATAGTCAAAGCTGTCCAATGCATACAACAACTGCACGGCGACAAGTCTGACTAACGACTGTCGGCTTCCCTTTGAAGTGTATGCGAGCGCGCACATCAACGACAAAACTGTCTAGCAATGTTAGCGATGTACCTTAGTCTGATCCGAGCGTGCAGAGAAAAATAATTTTAATATTTTTTTTTTTGTTTTTTGCGTCGTCGTACTGAAACTGTTTCGTCTTGGTATGCGCCGTGTGGTAGACACAACTGTTTCTCTTTAATCTTAAAACTGACTTGTCTATGTGAAACAAGATTGTCTAAAAACTGTCGTGTCTCTAGTGTGCGATGGCCCTTATACAGTAACTGAATTGTGGAGGTCAGATAGGCAATCACTCCATGTAAAATATTGGTATTCAGCTGCATCCGGTTAGACTGGAAGCCGACCCCAACCCCCATTGGGAAAAGACTAGGCAGATAGGTTTTTTGTAAGAGAGAGCAATTTATTAACGCATTTTATGTACAATAGATAAATAAATATAATATCGCATTTGTTTACTTGTGGTCAATTCAAATTGTGATACCTAGTACCATGATCCGTGATGAATGAAAAAGCTTCGTTTATACAGAGTTGATATGACAGAGGGGCATTAAATTACACTACGCATACTGTACGTGTTTAGTATTAACTCGATACGGTATAAAAATAAATAGAACCAAAAATGAGAATATTCTTTTTTCAAACAAATTAAATAGCTTACAAATCAGAGTAAAACGCAACCAGCCTTTGTAATGAAAGTGCAAGTGTGGGTGTATGCGTTGCCATCTTTTTAGCGAAAATATTTGACTTGTGACTTGCGTCAGAGCGGCAACAACGCATCGTAGGTTATACTCAGATTTATCGTTTTAAGGTGCATGACCTATGCGTATAGACATAATTAGCTGTTAGGTCAAACGCGGCAAAAACTTAAAAAATAATTTGCGATTAAACTACTGCTCCGATTTAATTGAGTTTTGGTACAGAGCTTGAAAATGGTACCTAGTATAGGCAGTTTAAAGGAAAGCCCCTCTGTCGTATCAACTCAAATGAGGTATGGAAAAGGAATTGACCTTAATTTTGTTGAACTCAATCGGCACTGTCGAGTCGACCGCTTATAATTTGGGTCATGCCTTTGCTAATAATTTGACTTCAGTTTAACCCCTAAACATCTTAACACTTTCAACGGCGGCGCTAGCAGTCCGAAAATTTTAAGTGATACGACACGATGACATAGCTTGAAGGAATTGGTATAAGCCGCAGCCGTTTATACACGTTTTTTTTTGATGACGTGATTAAACGTTGTGTCAAATAGCGTTTATCAAGTTTCACGTATTATAACGTTGGGACAACGTTATAATACGTAAAATTTGATAAACGCTCAAAGTGTTAAATGTATAAACAGGGTGTTTGGAAGCTGGGTACAAAGCTTTAAGGGGGTAATAGTTGATACTATTTAGAGAATTTTGAGCCATACATGTCTGAGTCATGTCTTGTGTACGTTTTTATTGTTTATTCTAACTGCTATTTTATGTTATTTTTTTAAAAATAAGTAACCCAATTTCTGGCTGTTAATTGCCAACAGTTAAAGTTGGTACTTATGTAATTTTTTTAAATATAAATTACAATAATTATAATTATTTTTGAATACTTACAAATTAAAAAAAAAACAATGTTTATGTCATTTAAAAAATTAAATGAAATAGCCTCAATCGTTCATAACCTAAAAAAACATGCTCAAAATGCTCCAAATGGTGTCAACTGCTGCGAGCAAAGCTTAAGGAGGGTACCCCTTAAGCTTTGCTCCTAGCTTCCAAGCACCCTGTATACGTCTTCATCCCTTTTGAGCCACCTAGGTGACAGGCAGGTTTATTATGTTGCAATCACTTGTCTTTAAAGTGTCTAATGCAATGCGACCTCTTTAAGATAATAATATTTATAATGTGTGATGCTGTTCCGCATATATAATAACTAATAAGATAATGATACTAAATTATCGTGTGTGGTAATAAATGAAAGCTTTTGAACACACTTTTGTGATTAAATATCTATTAAGTTATTTCAACTAGGTACAGGGTACTTACAGCTCTTTGACTGTTGTTTCCTAGATAATTGAAGTTGTTTTTTATTTTTATTATTATTGATGTATTTCATAATTATATAAGCTAACAGACTTAAAATAATATTAATAATCTAAAGATACATGTATATAAAAAAGAAGGAAAAAAATCATAGGGCATTAAAAAATTCGTTCGCATCGCTGTCAACAGGAAAAGTCCCCAAAAGGCTGTCAGCATTGCCATTGCCACGTTATATGGCAATGCTGATTCTTTGGCCAATTGAAAAATAAATATTGTATAGTGTACTTACATCGAAAAAAAGAAAAAAAGTTCAGTTTAGTATATAATATTTAAGTAAAAAGTTTTTATTCAAATAATTCCTCCCCCCTGTGTCAGCAGAAGGTTTAACACAGTATACTGAGCAAATCAAACATATATTACCTAAAATATCACCAAAATAGGTAAACGCATAAAAATCCTGACAAAGATACAATTTGTCACAACTAATGGTCTAGAACCTCATCGCACTAAAATCCTCTTTTATCTTTGTCTGCAAGCCCATGACATCCTTTTTCGGTGATCATCATTAATCACTAAATAAGTTAAAAAACTCGTGACAACCGAATCTTTCATCTCTGGTGACCGTTACCTTCAGTATGACCACATAGGACATCATACACAATATAGGTATATTTACTTCACAGATGATGAAATCGGCAAAACACAGAAATTTAAGATCAAGAAAGCTGCTAGGGAGACTTATAAAAAACCGGAAACGTATACTAGCGAGACCTCAGACGAAGACATTGATAAAAGCAACATTTAACGCACCAGAGCAATGATATATAAAAGAGCCGAGAAAGCGGTTCAACCCCGCCAAAAGATTCACCGGTGAAGCTCGACCTGGTGGCGACGTCGTTAAATGATGCCCATCTCTCCACTAGTGCATTGCAAACTCTAGGATGCATATCCGGTACGGCTCACAGTTGAGTCTGGTCAAACCACGCTGAGGTCGGTGCATTTCGTTTATTCATAATTAGTTACTTCACAGAGAAGCTTACTTTATAATTGTCAGTCAACGACTGAGTGGTGCAGACATAAATCACGATAGGCATCGTAAAACGAATTCAATATCTCTTGTATTGTGGCAAGCTCAATCCCTGGTAAAAATATTAGCCAGTCACCAAGGTGGTAGGTGGACTGGGAGGCTGATGATGTCAATAATACTTGAAACCACCCTGGTGATCACCACCAGAACATGGACGGGGGCAACGTGTCCTCTCTAAAGACTACTTTGAATCCCCCCTGTGTATTGCCAGTTAGAACACAACTCTATGTACTAAGTTTATCTTATTACCAATTATACTGCTATTTTAAATTACTTAGTGCCTGTGGAAAATTTTGAAATTCCGCAAAGCAATCGTAAAATACTTGTTTTAATTATTATGTTGATTGATTAGTTATAGCTTGTCATAATGTTACTACATACAATCTTCATGGTAAATAAATACCTGTTTAATTATTTATGACACAGATTACGATCCATCTTTAAAGGCTCCTACGAACAGGCGCGACACGCGACGCGAATAGCACGCGACGTAAAGACACCGCTCGTCGCGCAATAGACGGTGCCTTTGTGTCGCACCTGTTTGCCTTAAAGTGTGTTTCCTAATATTCATATCTTTATTTGCATTCCATAATGTTTAAGGGTGTTACAATGGCTTATAGTTGAGGTACAATTACGGACCCTGTAGGGCACAGCAAAACGGCGGAAAAAAAATCTTAAGGGGCTGACAACAGCTAAAGTGCGGTCACTGTCTGACTGCATAGAGAAAAGAAAGAGAAGCGCGATGACACAAAGCTGGTAATTTATTGCAAAATATAAAGCAATTCTCTATTTACAAAAAACCTATTGATTGGACTAAACAATGAAAACACTATCACGTTAATATGTTGCTTGAAGAACAACCTGAATAAAAATCAGAATGATTGTATGTATAAATTATTCTGGTTTTTAATCGTTAAAAGAATTTTTTAGAGGTATCTTCGTGACTTTTTTCTATCGTACCAAATTAGTTGTACCTACCTATTATGTTTTAAACTAACTATCTAAGTAGCATATATCCTGAAGAATATCATATATTTTTCTGATTTTGTTTAATGCAGTGGATCATATACTTTTAGGCATTATAAAACTTGCGTTTAGGTCAGGTAGTTCCCTTAAAATAAAAAATAAAATAAGGATTACAATTTTTTTTACAATTTTTTTTTAGAGAACGATAGTCAATTCATGAAATCATTGTTACTGTGTCATCGCACTCCTGAACAAAGGCCTCTCTCCATGTCTTCCAGTGCTTACGAACCAGTGCTAATGGACCACTGGTCGTTTGTTTTGTCCAGCTCGTCCCACCTGCTTCTACGGGCTCTGCCGCAACGGCTTCTAGCTGTATCAGAGCTACGTAGTGGTATTTATTTAATCATGAAATTAGTGAGGACTTTTCGTTATGTTCAGACATTAGCATCGCCTATTGTCTATTGTAATTATAATAGAACTGTTATCACTTTTAAGGCCCAAGACACAAGTATAGTTGATCTCCTTGATCTCGATATTGCTTGACCACTTTTGACAACAATTCCCAGTAAATTAAAACTAATACGGTTGAAATTATCTTACTGTCACATAGACAACTAGACCTGGTCGTTTTATGACGTGCGCCGTCGCCGGTGCTAGTGACTTTCAACCTTAGGGTGATAACGAGTTCGACTCGAGTTCTGTACTTTTTGGCACGTGTTTCTGTGACAAATAAATCTATTTTTCTTTCTTTCTTACTGTATCTAATGCTAGGTATATTGTAGCTCACTGATCTCTTTGGTCTAGGAGTTGCTAGTACAACTGCTGGGAGCGGGATCCAGGGTTCGACTCCAGGGAATTGTCAGCATTTTTTTACTCTAAAATATAAATAAAAAGTAATCTGCTCCCTACATTTTGTCGAGTTATGCGAATATAAATATACGGAGCAGTTCGTTTTTTCGCGATCACAGGGTTAACCTAACACACTATAATTTGTGTGTTATAGGTACACCTCTGCCTACCCCTTCGGAACATGTAATAGCCGCGTGGCGATACCTCATACGTTTATTCTAGGTGTACAAAACTAAACGCCTTTCGATCTTGCCTAGTCGGTAGCATATTTGATATGCTGCGTTTTCGCAACACATTTGCTGTCGGAGTAAACCTATCTAAAATCCATATCCATCCAAGTATAAAAAGGCGAAAAACATTCGAAACAGCCTACCATTCTCTCTGGCAATTAACTAAACAATCCTAAATCTATTTTAGAAAGCAACCATTCAAAATCTCGGTTTATAATAACAATTTCTTTAGGGTCTCACATTGAAAGGGAAACATAATTTTTATGACTTCTATAAAAACACGTAACTTTATATTTATGCAGAGACACGTAGGTATAATAAATAAATAAACATTTTATTTCTCTTTACGAAGATCATAACATCTGATAAATCCTTTGTGGGAGACTGGTATCTGCACTAGGATAACCTGTCACACAGATAAATAGACCCCCCCCACCCCAAAAAAAAAACAGTGTTTGAGTATTTTTTTGCCTTTGGTACCAGTAAAAAAAAATAAGGGAAGAAAAATATATAAAATTAAAGTTATCATTGACTGTCTGGTGTATTAAAACGCACCGTCCTTAAATGGGGTCAATGCGCTTTATGTATGGTATTTTTCGAAACATCCTTTTCGATGCACAATGTTTTGATGCATTTTTTACATTGCCAACGTGCTTTCATGTGGCATCGTAGCTGGCTTGGCAGTTTCTGGTGGAAGCATCCAACACCATCTAGACTCATACTTGGCAACACTGTAGAAGGTTTACGATACAGTTTCAGTGCCTAAACTACTCAAATAAAATCGTGCGATACTTCGGCGAAACTGGAGCTGGTCCAGTATCTCTTCAGCGGTCAGGACATGGAGACGCCAAGCATTAGCTTCAGCCAAATCCAGCATGTAGGTAAACAGAACCCACCACTATTTTTTGCCTTCGTATACCTAGCTGTTCTGTATACTGCGATTGACTGGTCAAATTGATCGACTTCACCTATGCCTTTGTTGTAGTTCTGGAAGACAACAGGGATGTCCACGTCTCCCTTTATTCCTTCCAGGGAAGTCCAAATCGTAATTTGTACTCATGGTACAAATACTGTGGTCAAGCCAACGCACGAACAAAATTTGATTGGCTGTATCTAATCGGTAGTCAAATTCTGCTCGGTTCTTCTTTTTCATGTCTTTGACAGATACAAGTGGGCATTTTTTCGTCGTATTTCCCTCACAGTGTCAGTTGCACGATAACCAGCTTCACGCAGATCTTGCAGCAATGCGTGACTGGTAAAAAATAGTTGTCGAAATACACGATATGCTCATGCGGAACGGCGTTTACTTTTTCCAACAGGCCCTATACCACTTTTTATCCCAAAGACTCATTACTGGGTCCCCCTGCTGATTTACCAGAGTATACATCGAAGGGATAACAATAACCATCAGCACTTGCAATCATCCAATTTTTGTACCCAAATCGTACGGGCTTGCAGGGTACACTCAGGTCTGGAGGAATGATGTCTATGACGTAACTAACTTATGGATCATCCTCTTCGTTCAAAATGTTTTCGATGGCTTCCTCGAGTCCTCGATAGTGATTTCCAATATTAAACGGTCGGTTAGTCATTGTTCATGCTGAAACTAAATCTGCGAATAAACAACAAAAACATAATAGCAATCAGTCCATTGAATTCGGGGAGATCATACTAAAATATCTCCCCTTACAGTAAAATCTTGGAAAATACTTGACATAATAATAATATAATAATATGAATACATAAATAAATGGCCCCAAAAGGAGACAGTGGGCGTAAATGGGTTAAAACAATTAGGAGGCTTTCAGTGCTATCGTAGTCAAGGTTCAGTAGATACGTGATAAGAAGTTGTTTGTACTTTACTCAGGGTTAAATTAAAGTAGCTAGCAAAACTCTACAGACGTGATGGGTATATCTAAAAATGATAAAATAAAAAATAAATGAATATGATGATTATTTGGCGGGGTCATCGACCGCAGTTGTCACAGACGTGATGGGAATCGATATCTAAAGACAATAAAATTAAAATAAAATATATTTGTGGTTTTTTTTTAGGGGTCAACGACCGCTGGTAGTTTTGTTACATGAAGTATAAGCTGAAAAAATACGTTTTATCGTGTTTAGATATCGATATTTCAAGTGGATGTATAAGCATGAATAGGTACTTTAAATACATTCACTTGAAAACACAGAAAAATATAAAAAATAAAGAAAAGAATCATAGGGCATTAAAAATTCGTCCGCATCGCTGTCAACAGGAAAAGTGCCCAAAAGGCTGGCAGCATTGCCACGTTGTGTGGCGATGCTGATTCTTTGGCCATATGAAATATAAATATGTAGGTATATATAGTGAAACACATCGATGATAAAATAATAAAAAAATGAAGTTCTGTTTAGTACATACTTAGGTAAAGATTTTTTATTCTCATAATTCCTCCGCCCTGGGTCAGCAGAAGGTATAACAATCCCCCCATGGGCTGCCCTACTACAGATGCACGGTTGGCGCAGTGGTTAAGCGATTGACTGCTGCGTCACGCTCACGGGTCGCGGGTTCGATCCCCGCACGGAACAAATATTTGTATGACCTGCAAATAGTTGTTCCGGATTTGGCTGTTTGTGTATGTGAGTTTAAATGTTTGTAAACGCACCCACGATACAGGAGAAATTCCTAGTGTGGGGAAACGTATAAAAAACCAAAAAAAAAACTAATAAATTCAACTTGTGTTTTTATTGTGCTGGCATATAATTTTCCAGGATGATTTGATATACTGCCGGCTGTCGCTAAAAACCAGCGCTGGGGCTCTGTCTTGCATAGGGTCGCAGCATAATGCTGAGCGATAGCCGTTTTGCGTGGATGTGACGCATGTTTCCCCCAACCTTTTCTTATTTTTTGTGTTTGTGTTATATTTTGCGTCATGTTTACCGCAAATAAACGCATTTTCTTTATTTCTTTCATATAACAGCTTTACGAGCGTGTGTCAAAAAATCTTCCTTCTTTCCTCACTTTCGTTGTATAAAGAACTCTGTTGCAGATTTTCATGCGTCTAAGCCCAGCGGTTTAGGATGTGCTCAATCTGTCCGCGAATGAATTTAACATTTGTATTGCATGAAAGAGATGAGATTTGGAGAGCAGTGGTGACCCAGTGGTAACGACCGAGACTTACGAGTAGGTCGTAGGTTCGAACCCAGACAGGCGCTTTACTTTGTGTAAGTTTTCATCACCACTGCTCTCAAAACAGTGAAGGAAAACATCGAGAGGAAACCGGCATGGCCTAGAACCAAAAATTCGAAAGACATTGTGACATCTACCAACCCGCACTGGGCCCGCGTGGTGGATTACGGCCCACTCCCTCTCACCGAGAGGAGGCCTGTGTCCCAGTAGCGGGAAAATTATAGGCTGATGATGATGATGATGATTGCATGAAAATCCTAATTTCGATTTCTTTCTGTTTAATCTCTTGTCTACTTTCAAGCATTATTCAGACATTGGTGAAAGGCTACTTGCTATGTTATAGCTAGCCACAACTGACACAACATATTTAATAACCCCTCTTTTACACAAGCATACATATTTAGGTCAGCAGTACCTCCGCTCTTTACACACGGTCTGCTTTCACACGGCTACCTTATCATCACGCCACCTACATATGGTACCAGCTAGTCATTGTGCTCCTATCACCGTGAACACCTATGCTTCCCTCGTTCCCATGCCTATCTAAGTACATATCTACCATAGACCCTTGCGATTTCTTTGTGGTTTTACGTGCGTTCTGATGTTAACTGATTATCTGGTAACGATTGTGATTTGCTTTTGTTTTAATTCTAGTTTTGCAAGTGTTATCCTAAAGTTAAGTAAGCAGGCTTGTCATAATCAGCCTATAATGTTCCCACTGCTGGGACACAGGCCTTCTCTCTGTGAGAGGGAGTGAGCCGTAATCTACCACGCGGGCCCAGTGCGGGTTGGTAGATGTCACATGTTTTTCAAATATTTGGTTCTAGGACACTCCGCGCAGGTTCGTCTTCACGATGTTTTCCTTCACCGTATTGAGAGCAGTGGTGATGGAAATAATTTACACAAAGTTAAGCGCCTGTCTGGACTAGAACCTACGACCTGCAACTCGTAAGTCGCGGCTGATACCACTGGGCCACCACTGTTCTCTGGGTCGCCACTGCAGGCTTGTAAATACTAGGAATTAAATATTTACTTATTATTTTGACTTATTATTAAAGCAGTATGTAAGGATCGAGGGAGGAGAGCAGTTGTGGCCCAGTGGAAACGGCTGCGACTTACGAGTTGTAGGTCGTAGGTTCGAACCCAGATAGGCACTTTACTTTGTGTAAAATATTTCATCACCACTGCTCTCAAAACGGTGAAGGAAAACATCGCGCGTGAGGAAACCGACATGACCTTGAAACGAAAATTCGAAGACATGTGACATCTGTCAACCCACACCGGGCCCGCGTGGTGGATTACGGCCCACTCCCTCTCACAGAGAGGAGGCCTGTGTCCCAGCAGTGGGAACATTATAGGCTGATTGATTATGCTTATTATGCTGTGTTAGGATCGTAGCAGGTGGCGTTCTGTAGCTTCTGCCTACCCCCATGAGAAGGTGTGACTTTATGTACGTGTATTTTGTATATACTTATTACGTTTGGTATATACTTATTACGTTAGTTAGTCCTTTTAGGAGTGAACGTTGGTGCATATTACTCTTTGTTATGCACCTCTTCGAAGCCGACCTCAAATAAGTTATGGAAAGGCCTAGGAGGTATAAGACTATAGGTACCTATTGTAAATAATGTGTTTTGCGTGTGGCTTCTAACAAAAATATTTAAATTATGAATAAACAAGTTATAGCCATGTTCAGCTTTGATTTGAATGTATTTTTTAACATAAGCATTAATTAATTTGATGTTGACATCTTAGAAATTGTATAAAATTTCTCTCACGATGGCTTTTCGCGATTAATTTACATAAAATTAATAAATAATACTTTCCATAGAACAGGCTGAGTATAATACAATTATTTATTAATTTCTTTTCTCTTGACTTAAACATAATTTATTGAGACGAGCGCGTAAAAATACAGATCGACATTTTCACTATGAGATATAATATATATATTATATCCCGAGATAACAAAAACCATTTATAGTTAGAATGTAATATATTTTACATCTCAATGTAAACGGTTCCATTTAAAAATACGGTGGAGATGCAATATAAATTGCATTATGTCGCATCGTCAAAAGCGAGCTTTAATCATAGGATTAGATAACATGTCCGGTTAAAACATTATTATAGTAAAGTACTTTTATTGTAGGTAGGTACATCGTTTTCACATATAATTGGAAAACATTTAAAAAGAGAAACTTTAGAGTGTTTTGCCCATTCTTCTCCAAACTAAACTGTTTTTTGGAAGGGGCACCTAGAATCAATCCTATTGTATTTTCCTGAAATTGTATACTATATTATATTTTAAGTGCCATTTTGCATTTTCTATTGAAATACATTATTTGACTTTGATTATTTATTTAATACATATGCATTTGTTTCTAAATTAATAATTAGTGCTTAGATTAAGAGATAGGACATACTCTGACCTACTGAGTAATTTAGTTGTGTATGTCCAGGTTTCCAAGTCAATCCCACAATAGATCAAAGTAACAATTAGTGTAAAGTTTCATTAATAGGTTATCTCATTGATAGGTCTAATAAATTTCGGAAAAAAGTGATTAAAATAAGCAAAATTCCGATTACTTTGTTCTTGAATGAAATAAAATGGGTAAACATAACAAAACTTGTATTTCATTTGCAAATTATACGTTTTATTTTTAGCCAAATTTCATGAAAGAATAAACAATCACAGTTTTAATAAGGGTTTCTTAGTAAAATTGAAAATTCGGTGGAAACGGAAGAAGTCCGACCAGCATGAGTAGCTGGCCACTATAGAAACGGAATACAAAATGACAGATTGTAGAAACATTTCAAGATTCAAGAAAATAATGACTTTTTGTTATGAAAATGATTTGTCTTCTCGTCGTAGAGTAGAGATAGAAGTGGTCATGCTACGCATGCTGGCGGGGATGGGCGCCAAAAGTCATACCTTCCATACTGTTTTTAACGTTTTGATAATACCAGATGAGGAGATATTCGAGTTTCTTCTCTTCCTAGCAACATGACACTTTTGCCAGTTTGCACTAACACTTAAACAATATCCTTTTGACCGCTTGGTTTTAAATCGATTGCCGTGCCCACAGCGCCCAGCTCATAAATCCACAAATGAATATCTATGACAAATGGGGTCGTGCAATGAAATAAATAACAAAAAACGAACATAGAATCTCAGCCGTATATATACGAGTGAGGCGACACGGGCACGAAAATATTTGTTGTATTAATCCGACCGCGGCTCATATGTTAATTGAGGTGTTAGCGGAAACGGGCATTAGCCGCACTTATACGCAAGCACAGTAAACCTACAATAGTAGATTGTTATACAAGGAGCTAAAATTACCCATTACACGAGGTAGTTTTACTCCCGAGCTTTAGCGAGGGAGTAAATAGAAACCGAGTTTTAATGGGTTTTTAGCGCCGTGTGTTACACTCTACTTTTCACTACGATTGCGAGAAAATAAAACAATCCAATACAATATGAAATATATTATGTAGTTTATTATGAAATATGTAGTGTATTTTATTAACATTATTTCTTTTCCTTTCTCTTCTATTTGCAAATTAGGGTCTCCATTCTCACTAGATGATGACATTTTCACTATTGTAAAATTAATTACGGTCCTACCAATTCAATTTGCAATTAGAGAAAAATTATAAAGATTTCGCGCCAATGTCTTTTTTTTGTTTTTTCTTCTGCAGCCGCAACGCATTGCATGCATTCTACCAAAGAGATCGCCGATTTTAGTTCCATTTTCAAAAATAAAATGAAGTTTTTTTTTTATGAAACAGTAATAAGTCGAGTCTACTATTCACTTAGAGCATTAAACCAACATTATTCATGATTATTCTACTTAACACTAAAGACTTTTTCGTTTTTGTAGGCTCATTGTCATTTGACACACAAAAATTTAAAAAAAAAACTTTTTCCCCTAGGGGAAGAATTGCTATTTTTTCTTCGCTCTGGTACGCCACAATGACGGTCTTTTTGAGCAAGAGGAGTGAAAAACCTAATCCCTTTCTCCCGTCTTACACAACGAACAACTTCTTCTTTTTATTCCCACAATATTAACAATAGCTGTTGAACAGAATTCCATTATAATTGTGCTAAAAACCGTGGGCTTCCGCTACGGAATCTGCTGGTGCGATTGTGTACAATAGCGTGATGATATCTAGCATTATTCAACAATGCGCGGACTGTTCACAGAGCTATGCGGTTATCGGCGCGAACAACGAAAAGTGTTAAGAAAATATTATAATTTATATTGTGGTAGATTTTCCAGCTTTTTCTTGGTATCTGACCTACTACTACCTATTGAAATGTAACTATAAAACTGAATGGTTTCACGAGGTATACAGTCCTATATCTGTATATCCATTCAACAGAGCTATTCACACTTTTACAAAGCATGTTTATTCGAAATAAGAAATAGTTATTTCACTCCTCTTGCTCAAAAAGACCGTCATTGTGGCGTACCAGAGCGAAGAAAAAATAGCAATTCTTCCTCTAGGGGAAAAAGTTTTTTATTTTTTATTTTTGAGTGTCAAATGACAATGAGCCTACAAAAACGAAAAAGTATTTAGTCATAAGTAGAATAATCATGAATATAGACTTGACTTATTACTGTTTCATAAAAAAAGAACTTCATTTTATTTTTGAAAATGGAACTAAAATCGGCGATCTCTTTGGTAGAATGCATGCAATGCGTTGCGGCTGCAGAAGAAAAAACAAAAAGAAAAGACATTGGCGCGAAATCTTTATAATGTTACTCTAATTGCAAATTGAATTGGTAGTGACCGTAATTAATTTTACAATAGTGAAAATGTCATCATCTAGTGAGAATGGAGACCCTAATTTGCAAATAGAAGAGAAAGGAAAAGAAATAATTTTTTTATAAAATAAAATACATTTTCATATTGTATTGGATTGTTTTATTTTCTCGCAATCGTAGTGAAAAGTAGAGTGTAACACACGGCGCTAAAAACCCATTAAAACTCGGTTTCTATTTACTCCCTCGCTAAAGCTCGGGAGTAAAACTACCTCGTATATAATGGGTCATTTTAGCTCCTTGTATAACAATCTACTATTTGTTATGCAAGGCTGCAAAGTTGTTTTTTGACACGAGTTCTTGTATTGAAATCTGACCGTGGCGAGGGCTTCAAAGGTACGAGACGCAAAATAACTTTTCACTTCACTACAGCGAGGAAAATGCACCTAGCATTTTCCTCGCTGTAGTGAAGTCAAGAAAAACAGCTTAAATAATATATTAAATTAGTGTTTATTTATTTAAAAAATTAAATGAAACATATTTTTTTCATGCAGTCGCCGTGCTGGCCAGTGCGATTATTCAAAAAATGAGGTTGGCGCCCTGACATGAAATAAGTATTAGGTACTTAATGCATTTCCAGTGGACTGGCGGTATAGAAAATTATTGAATAGAAAGGTTGGAATTAAAAAAAATACTTTTCACGCTTCTAGTTAGTTTTCTCTGTCTACGCTTCTAGTCTTGTTGTCACACTACTCAAGCTGGTCAACAATTAACAAGCTTGCATCGCAATCTAATTGCCAGCGCCACGTTACGTTGAGTTACGATATGTACCACGTAACCGGGACTGATGTATATGTTACGAATTGACACCACTTTACGTTACCAAATGGTGTACCAAAAGTTCCACTTCCGACAGCTTTGAACGAGCCCCAAAAACCATTGAACTCGGTTCATCCATTTGGGAGCTACAACACCACATGCAGACAAAGGCTTCAAACGATATGTGCCTTGCTGAATGTGTATATTGTAGCGTAAGGCTCGTATTCACTGGCGCGACGCGACATGGCGAAACAAAGGCGTCGCGATTCGCGCGACGCGCGCTCCTTTGAGCCGCGCGCGATTATCGTCGCGTGTTGCGCCTGTTTGTAGGAGCCTTTACGTTATCATCTCAATACAGCCGTAATATTTGAAAGGTATAATAAATTGAATAGGTATTCTATGATGTTCATCGGTCACTTTCGTGGTAACAAAGCGCAATTCTGAAGTATTTTTGGATATTGGACCCGAAACCCTTTACAATTTGCACCATCGCTTGGAACTACTTGACATTTCGAAGCGATATTCTATGGTACTTATGTGGATTTACTTCATATCGTAGATAGGCAGTCACTCCATGTAAAATACAGCTTCCAACATTCAGCTGAATCCGGTTTGACTCAAAATCAAAAGTCATTTATTCAAACTAGGCTGAGAATCAGCACTTTTAGAATGTGAAAATTACATAACACAGTCCCGCAATGACCCCCCATTCGTCACTTCCAAGTGCTCTAGCTGAGAAGAAGAAGTGGCGCAACAAACTCCCCAGCAGCACAACTGTCTGTTCAGTTAGTAGAACTGGATTCTATACAGTAGTAAGTAATAACATTATCTACGAAACACAAATCATTAAATTAATTTATTTGCCATGACTGGAACCTGAGACCCCAACATACTCGTAATTGCGAAAAGGTTAGGGAGTTGATATGGATTTACTTCATTCGTTGGCCTTCTGCTATCCCTACTTCGTAACACCAGTAAGTTCCACTCGGCTGCCTTAACTGAAGCTTATGGGGGATTCGTTTGCCTTTCACCGATACGAATCGGAATGTCGCAATTGTAACTAGAGGACAATCTCTAGTCTCCACGGGAGACTGGGTTTGTCGACCTGTTTGCTTTCGGAATCCTTAACCCGCTGGCCCGGTCGTTTTACATGAGAAATAGATCGTGTTAGGCAACGGTTTGGTAAGCCTACCGTTTGCTGAAAAGGCCAGACTCGTATCGTCTAAGTTGCAATTATTATGGAGCTGTTAAATTGCTTTAAGTTACGTCTCTTGCCACATAAATCGTTTAAAGGGCTATCTGTTCCGAATTGTTTGGAGAATGGTTTAGTTACTTCTGTTTGCATTAGGTCTCAACATTGTTAAATTCCATACAAACCATACAGTCACATTAAATCTATACCAGCCTGCGAGCCTTGGGGTAGCGTAACAATAGATGAATTACTTGTATCTTAATTCAGGGTTTGACACTTGACAGGTTAAGTTAACACTGCCATTCTTCACAATCGTTGTTAAGTTCACAGAGGCATTAAGGTGAATGCGCGCGCAGCTGAGCCCGCCAAATTCAGAATTTCTTTGGTTTTTTCAAATTCCAGCTGTGTTTTACGTCGTTTTGATCAACATACGATTTGCGACTGTATTAATGATATATTTACTGAGTAATAACCATCAAACGTCAAATTTTGGAAATTTGTGCCACCTGAGAATATCGTATGTTGATCAACATACGACGTAAAGCAGAGCTCCAATTTTCAAATAAACAAAAAAAAATGGATTTGGCGAGCTCAGCTGCGCATTCACTTTAAGGGCAGTTTCTCCCAATATTCTTTCTTCGTAAAATCCCCTGATAGACACTTCAACAAGCAACAACAAGCTTTTGCTTTATAAATATATATATACCTAATACTTTGAAAATAAAACGTCAAAATACTTGGAAGAACTTTAATCATGACGAATCAATTAGAACGAATATGTTTCACGAATAGATACATAACATATCTTATACATACATGTTACTGGTACATATACATAGGTATAACAACCATCATCTAGATTCTAACATCTTCTCAACATCACAAACACGTTGTTCCACTAACTTTGTTATGGCGAGTTCAGAGTTCGCGGCATATCGGTAACTGATAGTGGATCTATCAACAAATTTCGAGCAAGACATGTTTTAGTACTTTGCTGATTATTTGACAGTACACCATTAATAACAGCGGTTGAGGTTTAATCGTGTTTCATAAATGAAATTGCTCAGATGTTCTCGTGACTACTTAATTGCACGTGGCAACTGCATTTTGCAAACTACGTATGTCTGAACCCGCCATGGTCTAAATATTTAATGAATACTTAAGTCAATTCACAGTTTGGCTTGGCCTAATCCTATAACTATTATGATAAGAGTATAATAATATACACAATCTTAGACCATTTCCTAGGAGTGCCTAGGAGTAACAAATTATTAACTAGACTAGAAAGAACTATTTGTTGATTAAATTATGGTCTGAACATCATATAAGCAAAGTGAAAAGGAACATACCTCCATAGAGAAAATACAAGTAACTGAATAAAAGAAACGAAATCTTCAAACATGATGTGCACACACATTAAAACATGGTATCGGAAAAATATAGGAATGTAGACAACAACTTAAATTAGAACCCTAACTTCATTAACGTTTTATATACTTAACACAGTCAAGTCAAAAATTAAGAGTTGGGTCATTCTTCAAAGGGTGCCTTCTCATCTAGGTGGACGAAAGCGTTTGTTGAATGAATACGCAGCGTAGTCTCTACGCCAACGGGACGCTAACGCCCGCCGCCTCTACGTGATGCTAGCGTAGCGTATGCTTCTACGCAGCGCCTGCGCAGCGTCAACGTCTATCTGGCCACACGCTGTGTGAAGACACTCTTAGTAAAACTAAACGCATCTTAAAATAAAGATAAATTTATACATTCTATACCCTTCAAAACATAACAAATTCGATGTTTGATTACTACTTAAAAATCTAGTTACACAAGACAGACAGATACTACTATCAAAAAGCTACAGAACCAAAAGCATTTGGTCCGTTCATTTATTCTATGAAATAAATAAATATACACGATCGGAGACGTAACACTAATGTACTGTCATATTATGTGCCTTAGTTATGTGACAGTAAAATAATTTAGGCAAGACTTTTATGCGTTTAAATTATTGAAGCTTTTTCAATAATACATGCAAGCTTAGATTGAGAAAAAGTTTAATCTATCAATAAATATAAATAATTATCAATAAGTGAACAGGCTTTTCTATCGGCCTACCACATCACAATTATTATGTTACCCGCCCTAGGCAAGCTGAAAATGTAACTCAAAAAGCAACACAAAGCATTTAATACTTTCACATTTCCAATTCATTTAAGGCCAGACTAACTTAAATCAAAATAACTATTCAAACTATTATTTAAAAGTCAATTTTGTTCAGTAATTTTCTTAACACGTACAATATCACATTTTTTATTTAAACAATAAAGAATACCGAAGCAACGAACTAAGAAACTATATGATAATAAAATATTAATCAATAGTCAGCTACACGATAATTCAAAGAAAATCTACTTGTCTATCAACACTTTATTTAAAGCTTAGATATCTTACTAGTAATGAATTTACAAAAATCTACAACATCACAATTACTAGAACATTTATAGCTAATTACCCGATTTTGACTATTATCCTATACAATTAACTATTTGACTAGATGTCTCATTCGTATTATCATGAAGCAATAATAATTAAAGGAATTATTCGGCAACTCAATCCATCACTAACATAACAATGTAACTAAAATTATACCATCTTTTTATATATCATTTAATTTTGTTATTTTTTTAATTAAGAGTTTGTAGCGCATTCTTACTTCAAAATGGCGTATGTCTATTGCGATTGCTTACTGATAATACGACCAAACTAAAACAGATTCAAGGTATTGTAAGTTAGAACGCCTAAATAAAGCTTCCAACTTATAGGAATAATGATAAATGGAATTAGTCCGTAATGATTGTCGATTTCGTCACTTTAGGTACTATTGAATAATATAAATTTATATTAATCAGTAGTTCAATTCTAGTCTAATTCTCTAGGGGCCTCTAATTCCATTTACAATTACATATTCTGTAAACGCAGTCATTTCGTGCACAGAAATAAATTATTTTTATTTCTAAATTTCATTCTGTGATAGTCGATAGATATGAGAACGTATACCAACTTGTACTAAAGTTTCAGTCGACGATATTGGACAGTGGGGCTTCGAAGGAATTCAGTACACACAATGGAATTTCTAGAATTTCTACGTTTTCCAAAATATTGAAGAAAGAATGATATTTCACGATATGATTATTAGATATACGTACATTTTTCTAATTTTATACTCCTATATAGTGTGTGGACCTCGTTAAAGAAATGAGATTATTTACACGAACGAATAAACTGCAGTAAAATATTCAGCTTACATTGAAATGATATAGGGTATAGGATCAAAACTGGCTGTCTGGAATTTTCAAAAACGTGTTTTAAATGACAACTTTTTCATTTTTGGACTACGTTATAGGTACCTCAAAAAACCATTTAGCATCAAACATGGCTGTTGCTTGTTATTGTAAATAAAAAATATGTTTAGAATCATACTTGGTTTCGTCCCTTTGAATTGATTATCAAAGTTGGCTGCGTCCAAGTTAAACCAATAGGAGTGCTCCATTTGAAACAAAATAGTGATGGCCGCTCATACGATTTTTTGTTGGTTTTATCTTCTTTCTAAACTCCGTAGTTTTATCTAATTTTAAATAGGTAGGTACTTAGATATATTCAGTGCTTGGGAACAAAACTGATTACGACCATCAGTTATTACGTTTTTGGCTTATTTCTCTAGTATGCATGATTATTATGATATTGTTGCAATGGAGATGCTTTCCATTTATTTCAAATGAGTACTTCGTAGTAAAGGGTTGGGTACCTACAAAAACAATAGGTTTTTTTTTACATACTGTGTTTTTTTTTCCAAGGACTTTAACAAGGACCAGTTTTGGTTCTATACCCCTGTGATGGTCTTTGGCACTTCAAACAATACTGATATGTATTGTTAATTACATGACTAATTCAAGCAAAATTAATATTCAGACCAATTATGAAATTAAAACTAAAAATTATAGTTCAAAACCGTCACACGACATTTATTAAAATGTTTCGTCAGAGTTCAGCTGTTGCAAAAAATTAAATTAATGTTGTTTTGATGACATTAATATGGTCTACTTATATTATGTTATTCTAGAACAATGCCCAACTATGAATCTAGATTTAAAAGTTCACTCAAATTGAGTTTCATAGCCGGAAATCCATTCAGACGCAGATTAAGTTTACGAAACAATTATCCAAAACCTTTTACAACATGCAGGCTCCCACATAAACGAATTGACCAATTGTTGAATTTATCCAAACAAACCCGATCAAACGAGAATCGTGACGTCTTCTATCTATATCTGCAATCTGGCTACAATAATCATTTTTATATAATATGCAGTCTAAACCTTCGATTTAAAAAAAAACGGTGAACGATCACACAATAACGACTGTCCAAATACAGAGCGTTTTTTGACATCTTGATGTCAAATACTGGGGAAAATTACAGGTTTTCATGACGGTCATTATAACATGACGGAATCGCTTTACCAACGCTTTATTATCTAGCTGTGTCACCATCTGTCTAACTACCTAAGACTGTTGACTAATCCAAACTAAAATGATTTTTGTCACCTCAATTGCCATTTTTGAACGCTGCCCAAAAATATAAAACGTTGCCAATAATGTAAGAAAAGATATATAAGTATCCACTTGCCAATACAAGCGGATTATATGAAGTAACCCAGTTGAGCTAATCACCAGTACCTCATGGCTATCATACTGTAGTAATGGCAGTTTGACCCGTACGCCAACATGTATGTGGGTCATCTACTCTGCTTCGATACTTAAAATGTGTAGTTGCTTCACTGTTGCATGTGTTACTTACTTAGTAGCTTTAGCAAAGGTGGTGCATTTGTAGATTTGATCTCAGAAAGGTTAAGTATCTTTGAGTCGAGAGAAGTCGTGGGTATCTGAATTAATATTTTTATGGATGGACTACCGTTCAGTAGTAACTCATCAAGCTAAAATGTGGTAGAAATCATTCGTGATAGATAGACCATTGTTTTGTAGTAGCCAAGTAGCTTAGGTAGTTAACAGATTGAAATGGCCCCTAAATAAACGCTGATCTCTATAATTTTACGTGGCTAACAAAAGGTCGCGAGTAGGTACTCGTGAGGGATTATTTTAGCAGTAACAAAATTGTTGTTTTCTTTCCGAGTCAAAGTTTATGATATAAACATCTGTGATCTCTCCCTCTGTGCCCCAAGATGCAGCCATAGCAACCTCTGCGCTGCCACTGACGATGCCGTGTAAGTGGCGAAGTTTTGGGCCAGCATAACTGAATACACTGTCGTGCCATCGACACGATGAAGAGACTCAGGATACACCTATTTTTATTATTGACAGCTTTGCTCACGTGCATGTTCTATCAGTTTCGGATTGAAATTTATCCTTTCGTCATGAGCACCCGAAACTAATCGTGCAATCACGAAACAAACACGTAAGTAAGATCATAAAATTAAATGTGCCTCATCATGAAAGTCATTATTCTGTACCTACCAATTTCTTAGGAAATATCTATAAAATTAATTTGGCAATATTTGGACTATTAATATAAAAACCTGACAGCTTCAAGGCTGTTATTAATTGCAACGGTTAATTCGAAAAAACAGCGCTTATCAAATTAGTGATAGCGCAAAAAGTGGAGCCAATCAAACCGTTGCGTTTGCATATCTAACTCTTGGTCGACCGGCCATGGACATAATTATTGAACTAAATTAAATTTATAATACCTAATTATATTGCCACGAAGCAAATGTTACGATTTCGGCCGATTTTTCATCATTTTCACCGGTTGTGGTGGGCAAAATTGATCCTTCTGAGTAGTTGAATTTGACTGCGAATTAAGGATTGCAGTTGATATAGGCAGAGATTAGCATGCCGTTTTAATCGGTTGAAGGACCCTGAACGAGACACAATAGAAGTTTTATTGTTATTATGTCTATAGGCATTTAGTGTCCCTCGAAGTGTAAACCGGTGGGTCAACTACCAGAATAAAATAACTTATGTAACTTCGTTGTGATCACTTACAATCTGTATGGCGTGGGTTGAGAATGGTCCTTGTCAACATAAGTATTTAGAATTGAATACAGATTGTTTGCAGTGGTTGCGTCAGAGAGACCGAGGCGACACACTAGTGACTTACAGTAGTCTGTATCATTGAATAACATTTAAGTAGTGTTACAGAACAACTTCACTGCAACAGATGCACCAAATTCAACCGCAGCTGAAAACAGATTTACACTAAAGAAGTGACATCCCTAAAAACGTATCGAGGCCACATCGAAGTCCTACTCTTTGTACCTACAGAAACAAAACGAAGCTGTCTAAGGCAGGCCCCCGGAACCGAGCCTCGCTCAGAAGTCGCGTGGTCACGTACGGCCCAGCATGGCGGCCACGTCACCGGCTGACTGGGAGTGGAGCAGGGCCCCCCTGGTGGGTCGCGGAGGAGCCAGCCTGGGTAAGGCCAGGACACCGGTGGGGGCCGAGCCGAGAGCGCAGCCCGTGACGAATTCGTGGCGTGAAGCTTCCGTTGGGGTGATTCGCCGCTTTGGGTCCCATCTGGAAAAGAATGAAGTGGTTAGATGGTCCCTTTGGTGACCTATAAAAAAGATGTAGGTGATTTGAATGGTAAAATAGTAATGAAGGGAAGATCAACATCGGTATTAAATAACCATTACATAAGACAACCGAACTATAAAAGCGCAATCATCATGATTTGAGACCGCAAAACGTTTCAATAATGTGATACAAAAGTCGCCTGTTTGTGTGTTAACCAATAATCTGATTCAAAGAGTCAGCATCGCTACTCGTATTTTAATAAAGCCCTATAAACATTTGCCTCTATACATTATGTAACATTTCATCTACGAATCACGATATAAACGATCTAAATTATTACTCAAATTATATAACCAGACGATCCTTAACCATTCCGCAAAAATACCACGAAAATGTTCCATCACAGCCATAAATGGCCCATAAATATTTCTCAACAGCTCAGACTGGTCGCAAAAACCTCTGAATACTTCCTGTTGCTCAATCCTTCGGGCTTAAACGTTCACTTACAAGTGAGCCACGAATAAAATGAAGTTATTTTTTGTATAGCAACAGCTGCTGGCGAGTTTAATTTTAATCGCCGATATGTAGAGTTATTAGGTTGTGTGGTGACCATATATGGAGGTTGTAGCCTGTGTAATGAATGTAGTGGTAGACAGGACAGTTAGGTATTATTGTTACTAATACTATTATAAAGAGGTAAATTTGTTTGATTGTTAGTTTGTATGTAAGGAGTAATCTCTCGAGCTGCCGGCTGGATTTGAAAAAATAATTTTGTATTTGATAGCCCAATTCTTGAGGAAGTCTATATGATATTTAACATCACGCTAGGGCCCTTAGTAGCCGATCAAAACGTAAAAAAGTCAGAAAGAATGCTAAAACGAAGTAGCTGGCCCGTGCGGGCGAGGGAGTTTTATAAAAATGTGGCTGTTATTTTAGTATATTGTGTATCTTACGACTTCCACGCGAATTTAAGTCGTGGGCAGAAGCTATAGAACATAATTTTGAATCACTAGATAATTTTACTTCTCTATAAATTAAACACATCTTGATTTAACAGAAGCTGGAAAAAAAAATAAAAAAAAAACTTAGAAAGAGAAAGAAAGAAAGAATAACGTTTATTTGGACACAGTTCGTGAAACACAGAATACAAATAACAAAATAAAAAGTGAAAATAACGGTTTAACAACAATAGTGTGTGTCTCACTCACGGCTGCGCCAAAAAGGATCATTTCAGCATTAATGCCAGACACATGCTGTCTGACGCTGGTGTCGATTATTATTGAGATCATATCATATATAATTATATCAAGGCATTATTGTTACCATTTCTAACTAAAAATAGCAATTACCAAGATGCCAATTGTCTCATTCTATCTAGCATTAATAAATGCATTTGTATTTTTGATCATCCCATTTTCTCACTTGCATATTATGTCCCAAGAGTTACGGCCTCGAATAGGACCCTTATTCATTAGCCGCAATGTCATAAGTCAGACCCCGCACTGACATCGCAAAACTCGTCAAGCATAATCTACTTGTGGATCACGTCTTAATTTTCTACAAAAAAACAAAAATCTAATCTAAAATATAAATGATATAGAATATTTCTTAGTCCTTTCTGATCGTTTCCAAGCACTATGTCCTGCCTAACTGGCGTCCGTGTGCCTTCAGTAAATCTGGATCAAGGCGATAATACTGTCACTTTTGAACCGGCCAGGCCCAGAATAGTGGGCCATTAATAATTCAAGTATCTACTACCTACCTTATATGATATGATTTTGTAAGGAGTTTGTAGCTTAGAGAAATAAAATAAAGCATTTAAATACAACATTTTACAAATACAATCCCTAGTTGAAAAAAACTGTACTAGACGGACAGTGTGAATCGAACTGTGTAGTTCATTCCGTGGATCGGTGGACACCGACGGTCCCAGTTGTCAAACGTTTAACAAGTATCAACAGATCTATCTATCATCATCATCACCCTAAGCCCCACTTCACCCACTGCTGACCATAAGACTCTCATTTCTTGTGCCAATCCCTACGCTTCTGTACCAGCTTCATCCAGGTTCTACCCGCGATGGCAACAATCGCCTAATGATCTAGACTGAGGTCGACATGACTATGGTCAATCAATTTCCTCTTTACATTAGGGAACTATTCATAGCTTCTCATATTATTATGGAAATCATTTTCTCCTCTCAACTCTCAAATGCCCATAAGACGCGTTACACACTTCCTGCTTGTGATACAAATGCTAATGTAACAACTACCGCCTGTGTGGCCACCTTTACGCGCGCAACGCATACAGACGACTAAGTTAATCACTTGTCATAGGAAGACCTGCGTTGTATAAGTACGTTTGTCAAGTGGTTACAGCATTAATGGGAGTTAGACGGACTAGCTTTGGTTTGCGAAACTACTTGCTGATTCTTATTTATAATATATATATATATATTGCATGCCTCATAACGCGAAGCGGTAGAGGTAGTGCTTTACTTCTGATACGTCAAGGTCAAGCAATTTTGTGATCTTCAAATGCCTTTTTCACAACTACATTGCACTTATACAATGATATGAGTAATCGTATAAATAAGTACATCGAGAAAACACTTAAATTAAACCATCTTATACTTTCTAAAAATCATTTTATTAGCACTTAAAAAAAAAGATTGGATTTTTTTTACGTGGTCGTCCTGATGTCTCTACGCTGATTTTGTGTGTACCAATGATAGCTCCCGAAAAAAAATGATATATCGGCCAATGGCCTGAGGCCCGAAAGCCTTTTATTTTTTGTTTTTTCTTTTTTTGTTTCCGGGGTGGAAAATCCTCATGGATGTCCGCCGCCCTGGGGCGGGTGGCGGGGTCTGTCAGACTCTTACTGACTAAAAACCACCCCGGTGTTCCATCTCACACCTACGCCGGGGGTCGTGGGAACGTACGATCCATCCGCAACCCCCGACTGATGCTAATCTCTGTCTATATCAACTGCAATACTTAATTCGCAGTCAAATTCAACTACTCAGAAGGATCAATTTTGCCCACCACAACCGGTGAAAATTATGAAAAACCGGCCGAAATCGTAACGTTTGCTTCGTGGCAATATAATTAGTGTATTATAAATTTAATTTAGTTCGAAGACTTCTTTCAATAATTATTATTATCATGGATGTCCGCCGCCCTGGGGCGGGCGGCGGGGTCTGTCAGACTCTTACTGACTAAAAACCACCCCGGTGTTCCATAGGGGCGCGCGTGGAACACTACGCGCCGCCACCTCGGGTCCTGATGTGTGGGGGGCGACGAACGTCACCGAGTCCGTCGCGCCTGGACCCGTTTTGGGGGGCTGGAAGAGGGCGTTATCCGCCCTCCGCCGACGCCCGGTGCGCCTTCTGCGGGCCGAGTGAGTAGATGAGATATGCCCGAAAGCCTCGATCAACATCTCTCGAAGCTCTCGTTAGGCGGTTGGACCAAGGGCCTGATTCAGAAGGCAGTACTCCTCGATACGGCTCGTATCGTGAGAAGGTTCCTGTCTCTGGAGCCCTAACCACCGGTAGCTTGGACCCTGCTCCCGATACCGGCGGACAAAAATTTTTTATATTTTTAAATGTTCTTTTTTCACTGTTTTATAAAAATATTTAATAAATATGAAGAAAAAATATTTTTTGTAATAATATTGAATTTATTATATTATTACAAAAAATATTTTTTCTTCATATTTATTAAATATTTAATAATAATAAGTAATAGTAGCAAGCCTATATCCATTAACAAATCCAGACTCCAGGCTGTCACTGGGAAGTTCCTGATGGAACACCCAATAACAATGGATGAACGTGCTGGGAATCGAACCAAGGGCTGACCCAGGGCGACGCTATGCTCAACAGTCGCGGTCGCAGGACCACTAGAATAGAAAATAATACTCTTTCTTATATACACCACTAACCTCCGCCATCACCACCACCACCACCACTAGATCAACGGCAATGAGGCAGTCAAGCATAACATTTGTTAAGGCGCTGCCCAAACGGACATTGAAAACGCTCCTTTTTTGTCACACAGTTAGGCGTATTGGCACTATATTACAAGCCGCAAAAAAATGGGTTTTTTCAAAGGTTCAAAATGAAATAATATCATGATAAAAAAAACAGAGCTCAAATAATATATTTCGTCGCTTAATTCTCAAAATATTGAGGGTAATCTATCATATTTTATGTAATGATAATAAAGGGATTTCAATCAACTGAAATACCTAAAAATTATTCCACTGAGCCATGCATTAACTTTTTAATTTAATTAAAACTTCAAGATCAACAATCCTTGTTTGTTGCCCGCGATTCACTGTTGTCAATTACCAAAAAATTTGCTTCTTACCGTGCCTTAAATCGTAATACCTTTACCATAATTCTATTGAGTTCTTCAGACTCTAACGAAATATGGGTGGGGTACTTACTAGCTGATTATGAAAACCAGAACTCAAGTTTCGGACATTTCGATCGCCGTTAACGTATTAAACTAGCAATTTCTTAATCCCTTTCTAATAGTTCAGTGGCCTGGAATTTGAACGTGAGACCACCACTCAATGGCCGGTAAATGGTTTAGCTAGCTGTTTACTAAAGTATCCTTACATATATAACTTAGCCCACACATAATCTTGCGCCATGCAAAACAGTGACAAACTTTTACGGGTCACGATCGTAACAGTGCAGAATGTCACTTAGTAAAAAGAGGAATTATGATAAATGATGAATGCTAAATGATTTTATTTCTGTAAGTAGGTTAGTACAAACACTTACAAACCAATCGTATTTTAAAAGTTAGATAAGGCAGGCGTTTCCTATCGGACTACTCTGAGACTAAAGACTGAAACAAACTCAGAGGTCACAGTCTCTTTTAAAGTCCAGACATAATCTTGGTCACATCATGTGATGACCATGTAGATTATTGTCTGAAATGGTCTTTTGAGGAAAAAACACACAGGTTGAGTGGACCTGTCCAGTCAGTGCACGCATGTGTCAGTAATCGTGCAGCGCAACTCAGAACTTAAGTAGGGAGCTCAACGATTCGACGAACAATACCGAAGAAAGGATATTTGGGTAGGCCGCATAAATTACTCAAACTGCCTGATCATGATTAAACTAACAGAAAAAAAAAACATAAAAGCAATGACCCACATAATCCTCACATTCACAATAATTAGGGTAATATAATACTTTACAAAGTAAATACTCAAAAGTCAAAGTCAAAACGTTTATTGCGAACTAAGTGTAATATGTTGGTGTTATGTTATGTTAGTACTTATATCTTAGCAGCCTTTTACAAGCATTGCAATTATAATTCGCCTGCCCAGCATCCTAAATTAGCATGCATTAAACATTATTATTACTTCTTTATTTTTTACACTACAATTAAATTTAGAAATTATAGTTATGTCAAAATGTAATGTAGTACTCATGTCATTGTATATATAAAATTCATCAATGTCAATGTGTACATAAAAGTTCGGACATAATCTTTAAGGACCATGTATATGTCTGTATAGGTATAAAAACTATCAAATGTTAAAGAGAGTGTAAAAAGAAAATAAACAAATTCAGTATGCAAAAATTTAAACAACTCAATCCCAAGCCTTTTTGTCCCCAATGTAATCTTTAACAGTATAAAAGACTCTGGCACAACTTACGTTTAATGAATGATTTGAATTTATTATGGCTTAGATCTTGAAAGTGGCCTGGAAGTTTATTATAAATGCATATACCTACATTGACATCAGAATGAGCCACCTATTTTCTTGAGCCTTGTTGTAGGTACAGTCAGCGTCACGATGTGGGTACCCCCCCTTCAAAGTTAATTTTAATACAACTGGGGTACCCAATTTTGTGTTTGTTTCTAGTATTGATGTTATGGATATCACTGTATTTTATAACAGTTTTATCTCTGAGAATGTGTCTCGGACTTAATTTATACATTGATCGAACAGCTCTTTTTTGCAAAACAATGAAAGTTTGAATGTCGGCGGCATTTCCCCACAACAAAATACCGTACGACATTACACTATGGAAATAGCTAAAGTATACTAAACGGACTGTCTCTATGTCAGTTAAATTACGAATTTTTCTAACAGCGTTTGTCATTTTTTGGTCCAAATTTAGATTCATTTTCCAGAAATAAATAAAATTATAATACAGTAGAAAATGTCTAAAAATCTCAAATAAAATTGTGATGTCTAACCCCCAACTATCCACAAATATTTCGTTTATGAATACAAACTATGTATATCTACAAAGTGCAAAACGTTTCTCAGATTGTTGATCTGTTTTAATTAAAATGAAATCACTTGGTTCTCCTTCTTTAAACCGTTCGTCATGGGAAACAAGATGTAGGTACCTACGTAAGTTTATGTAATGTAACTCCTTTTTAATGAAAGGTAATTAACCTACTATTGATGTATTATCAGCTTACCAAATTGTTAATCATAGTTAACACAGTGTTACTTTCTGCGGGAACATCATTAAAATATGAAGAGTGGTTAAACTCTGTTTATTTTACGATGATCGAAACGATCCATGCCATGTCAAAAGCCAAAAAAAATAAGCTAATTGCCAGCAAAATGTGTTTTAGAGTTATGGCATACCATAAATCGAAAAGTTGGTTACTGGGGTATTGATTATTCTCAAGAACCAATAATTGTTGATGTCGGTTCAAATTTATAGTTACGCAACGTAAAAAAAGCTCAAAAGGTTAATCTTCTTATTTATTGTTGTTTTTACAGTTAACTGGGCATTCTATGTACAAAGGCGAGCTAAATTCATATTAATAATTTAGTTTTATAACAGCAAACCTAACAGCTATTTGACACTGAACATAAAATTGAGGTTATTTTTGCATCTGTCAAACCGTTCGTCACAAAATGAACACAGTATAGTATATAGTTACATGGGTGCATAGAGATGGTACGCACTACCGCCTCTGTGATGCAATCTCAAGTTTCGATTACCTTGTTTCTTGTTAACGTAATAAATGATGATAGATATAATAATACTTTGATGATGAATGTTTTGAATAATAATTATTGTTCTTTTTCTGTTGCGGTCAAAACTTACGTCAGTGAACTGAGCAGAGAGCGAATTAACTGCCCTGTAGTCAATGACCCTATTTAGTTTGTAAACAATTATAGGTTCCGTTGCATTTTTGATGGACTTTAGAGTTTCACAGAAGAGGCAGTTTTAAACAATACAATATGAGATGTAAAGGGACATACAGGAGACACTTTTCATATACCTAATGACGTATGTAGAGGCTAAAAATAAAGAAGGTCTTTGAACTTTTGTACTTAACGGTACCAGGAGGAAATGCTAACCTAACCTAATCACATACCATAGACAAAGAATCGTAAGAAGGCAACGTTTGAGTCACAGAGAAAATGTCAAGTGAAACGGTTTCTAATTACCATGATGTTACATGATTAGATTAGAGTTGGGTTCGTGGTTTACATAAACACACCATGCACGACTAGTCACTTTGACTTTTATAACCAGTGGACGATACAAACTGATGGTTGACAACAAATCTCGAATGTTTATCAAAGTTCAATAACACGTTGTTGTAGTGTGAAAGGGGGTGCGGCTTAGTTTTTTTTATGGAAATAGCGGTATAGAAACAAATTATCATATAGGACATAGTTAAATTATCTAGAGGACTAGAGGTACATATTCTAAATTAAATTCACTTTTCGTGTCTGTAACCGCATTATTGCATAGTTTTGAAAAACAACACGGTCGCACACCGTGTTGTTTTTCTATGCAATGGATTTTGCTGCGGTTTGCGCCATTATAAAATATTAATACGCTATTACATAAAATAAAGGAATCTCGCTGTTTTGTCAAGTCGTAAGAACAGTGCGTTGCGGTGGCGCTAGGTATAAGTAAAGAAAAACGATTCCGGATCATTAAGAGCACTAGAGAACACCGACACATCTAATGTTAATTAATATTTTTAAATAAAGAAAACGCCTTACTGATGATCATTTTAAGATAAGATAAGATAAGATAACATATTTTTATTTGCGTAAAACATAGTAGATAAGATTTTTTGAAACTTTTCGTCATTTGCAGCTATTTTCCAAATCGTTAAGAAACGTTTTGTTTCTATACTGGATACGTAAGTGCCTGTAACTTGCGAGGGACGTGGTCACGAATATAGTTTTAATACTTGACTTTGCTTAACCTGTAACTACATAAGTATGATTTTATGTATGTATGCAAAACTTACAATACGGATATTTACGAAAGATGCGCAACAAAAAAAAAATGACCACAATTAACCAAAAAATATTACGTACCTACCTATGTCATAATAGCTTTTCCTTGAGAGAAGAGGAAAGGTTGCGTAATGCTCTGCTTTAAGATTCCTGAGACACAAGTACAGCACATTTGTCAACCAACTGGTCATTACTCTCAGTTCAGTTCATATGGATGTTAGTAATTATTTCAGGTCTAGCCCTCTGATGACGTCATCGATACAACAAAGCTACTGTAGAATAATCTTCCCGTAGCAATTTAAATTATTATTTTTCTTCCCCAGGATGAACTTAAAAAAGCCTATCAGAATGTTCTCATCACACTCACGTTACTACAGTAAGAAAGGAAAAGTGTTTGTACTGTGATGCTCGTAAGTGATAACCAGGTGACTTGTCACTTCTTAGTGTCATCTTTGAACTGGTAGCTACTTCACATGACTATATCGCGTGGGTGATAGCGCTCTTCGTATTATTTACCATCATTTTACGTTTCAATTATAGTAATTTTTACAAAATTGTTATTAGCATCACCTTTTTTATTTACTATATCATAATGACCGCCATAGTTCAAGTTTTCCATACAGAGTTATCCACATCACAAATATAATCCACAACAATATAATTACCTTCTAATATGATAACTATTTGAAAGTATATAACTATTCAATTGAAATTACAACCATAGAGCACGTCTCGCATCTATCAAAAGCAAGCAATCATACCATCTCGCAGGGGGAGACATTCGAGAGATACAAACATTTTCGCAAAGCGACCTTTTGGCCGTGAGAGTGGAGAAAGCGCTAGGGCCGGCGTCATATGCCGCATTACGTATACTTGGATAACTTTATGTTAACGATATGGAAGCGAGTAAGCTTAGAAATGATGGAATAGTTGAATGTTAGAAGGTACTCGTAATGATTGAGCTGTTCAGTGACGTTGCGGATGAGTGTGAAAAATAGTGATGGTATGCGATCTGCCATGTCACGCGTGGGCTCGGAATGTATGGAACAAATGTTATAATGACCCAAGAAAACCGATGGCATGGTGGTAATATAAAGGATATTGTAATGAATATTGCAATTGTTGCAAATATTCATCATATACAGAATGAACGTGGTAGTTTAAAATTAATTAACGTCGGCTGCCAATTTTTTTTGAAAGTAGAAAGAAAGGCATTTATTAATATAAGGTCAAAAACATCGATAAACTTTTATATACAAGAAATGCAAATAAAATGTATTCAAAATAACTTGCAGTCCGAAAATTATTTATTTGAATGTAAAACTGAAGAACATACAGATCCGAAGATTACCATAATTACCCACAAAGTTCAAGATCGTATGCACCGGTTTTGAGAACTGGCTTGTTCGAAATCCGTGAAATGTGGGTAAGTAAGGGGTGAAAGTGCATCCTCGACCTCGGCACTGGTCTCACTTTCAACGTCGGCGCAAATATAATATGCATGTCCGATAAGTTGACGTCAGATGGCGAAGCTGCATGCAGAGGCCAAAGTCAAAATCAAAACATTTATATTATGACTGAATTTAGTAACCAAATTAGGGATTTAAGACTTCTTAATGCCAGAGAATAGATGGATGGATTGTGAAGGGAGTAAATGTTATCATGACGGTTGACAGGGGGAGAAGGAAGAAAAAAACGTGTTGCACCGACCACAAGTAACATGGGACGAGGGCAGGAAGATAATGATGATGATTAGGGACTTAAGACACTTGCGAAATTTGGTGCACGGTTCCAAAAGTTATGCCCTATGGAGAAGAAATGGCAAGGCACTTTATAGACGCTCTTCTATGTCTATACGTCGGTTGTCGTGTTAGTCTGAGTGACCGCGTTGTTTCTAAACTACGCAACGGATGTTGATGCGGTTTCACCATCATATAAAGAATTTATTCTGGAAGGTTTATGTGTATTCAATTAATATTAATATTTAACTGAATACCACAGAAATCTTGAGTTTGTAGCGGTATCTACATCGCCACATGCGAGCTGCGGGTCATACTGGCGTCACGCAATTCCTGCATCGTGCAAGCAGAAGTTACCGCGCGACTAGCATATATATATACATCTTCCCGACATCAATCATCGGGCAGTTGCCCACCAATAGACAAGACACAATACCCGTCTGGTCGGAGGATCCTTTCTTTTCTATGTAGGTATGAGTGGTGAACTTTACACCCTGTTCCTCGTACCTTTATATTGGTGACCCCGTCGTGATTTGAACACGCAACCTTCTGATATTTTTCCTATATTTTTTTTTAACATGTTGCCATTGTACCCGTGCGATGAAGGGGCGGGTCGCTAGTATTGAAAAAAGCATTATAATAATTTTAGGGCATGTATTTAATCGAACTTCTAATAATTCCCATTTTGCGTTCCTAAAAACATTATTTATTTATTTATTCATAAAGGTACACCAACAGCTTCTGTATACAAAATATCAAATAACAGTAGATAATAGTTGAGGACTTATACAGTTGCCAATAATAGGTGAACCAATTTGAGGGAAGAGGCGATCAGGCGTCAGTCGATGATGGCATCACCCTGCGACAAGGCCCTGAAACAATACTGCTTTCGAAAGCACTACAGCATAGTGCTTGAAGAGGAGCAGTACGTCCATTCAGGCCTAAACGAACTGAGAATTTACACCGATGGATCAAAAATAAACTGCGGAACTGGAGTCGGAGTTTTCTCACATGACCTCAACATAAAAATATCCAGACCCCTTGGAATGCTCAACACGGTCTATCAGGCGGAGTGTATGGGCATAATACAGGCGGCTTATGCCATAGCAGCCAGAAGAGTTGCGGACACCCGAATCTGCATACTCTCTGACAGCGCCTCAGTCCTCCAATCCCTCGGGAAAAAATGCATTACTTCGAATCTAATACTAGAATGTCACAATGCGCTTGAACGGGTAACCGTATTAAAACCGCAATACAGTGACGCTACAATGGATAAAAGGACACAGTGGATCGCTAGGTAACGACGCAGCCGATGAGCTGGCCAGGAGGGCATCCAGCACGTCGGTCTGTGGACCGGAACCTATCGTGCCCATCCCCTTCAACCAACTACGCAGGTGGCTACAGGAGTACACCCACACACAAGCAGAGAGCTGGTGGGCGTCGTCACCGGGCTGCAGGCTATCCAAAGAAGCCATGCCATCACTAGACGGCAAGCTAACCAGGCGGTTGCTACGCCTGGACAGGAAGGGCATGCGCCTGGTGACGGGGACCATCACGGGACACTGCTCGCTAAACAAACACTTTCACACAATAGGCATAACGGACAGTCCTCTATGCAGGGCTTGCATGGAGGCTGACGAAACTGTCGCGCATGTGCTCTTCGAGTGCACAGGCGTCGCCCAAATTAGGTCAAAAACCCTCGGGACACCCAGATCTTACACAGATGTTCTTAATAGACCAGGAGACCTAATCAGCTTCTGGAGGGAGGTGGGCTGGTTGGAATAACCACCGACGGCCGACATGGCTCACGCACAATGGTCCACTGAAGGACTAAGTGCGGAAACCAAACCCATAACATAGATAACATAGATAGGTGAACCAACATTCTCAAATACAGTGATAGCCTAAGATAAAATCGAAATGCATAAAAATTAAGTGGTAACAACTATATAAACAGAAATATAAAAAATACATAAGTTATATGATTGCAGAGGTTGCAAGAAATACCTACATATTATTACAATAAAATCAATCTTTAGGTTCTTTGAGTTGCGTGCTTAGGTACATCAAAATTTATTATTGAATACTGTAATATAATATAATAATTGGGCCTCGTTATGTGAGCCTCTAATGAGTCCTATTTTGGGGATCTAAAAATGCTAAATAGCCATAAAAAAGTGTCTATCATTAGAAGCCAGAAAAGTTTTTGAGGATTTGCTAAAATATTTCCTTAATTTTAATACCAATAATTAAGTACCAATTTTTACAGTCTCCCAAAAAAAACTAACCACTGGCCACTTAGCAGACGGTTCTCGTTTATGGGTAGATTACAAATATGCGAGTGGCGAGAACCGAAAGTGGGTCAATGAACTCTGCGAACGTGAACATGTTGTTTATACAGTTACTGTCCTTCTCCTTGACTGAAGAAACAACATTCTAGTGATTCACGATAAAGAATTCATGAAGCATGGTGAAACTTAGGTTATTATATTGAATATTCATATTTCACCATATGACCATCATGCGTTGTTGCCCGATAGAGATGCATGGGAGAAAAAGACGTACCTAGATATTGCGCCAAAACCATTCCGAGATGACAAACCATAGACTCCACCGATTTTTTTTTTGTATTTTTGTTTTGGCCACCGGCTTTCAAAATTAAACTTTTTTTCACTTTGTAGTGTTTTTTTGGAAGTCAGTGTGTTTTTTTGTGAACATGTTTTTATTTTTCACTTTTCAGTTGTGGTACCTAACCCAAACAAAGTCGTTTACAAATACTTGCAATCTAAATAACAGTGACAGAAGTTATTATAATGTCATCGAAATACACTAAGAGGAAAAAAAACGTAATATTCATATTAAACCTATCAAGCATTTCATATTTATTATTATTTTTATTAAATTAACTCAAAATCCACTCACCAGAACTTTACCAAATTTATATATGGGACCATGCTTTGAAATAAAATAAAAAAAGAATTTTCCAAATCGGTTAATAAATAACGGAGTACGGAATAAGGTAACAAACAAAAATAAAAAAAATACAACCGAATTGAGAACCTCCTCCTTTTTTAAAGTCGATTAAAAAGGCGTATAGCGCCGACTCCAAATGAATTGGGATAGGAAAGTAAAAAATAAAATAAAATAAAAATGTTATATTTCCGCCAGAGAACATTACAGCGTCCGGATGATGAACGAAAACATCGTGAGAAAACCTGGTCGAAATTGACCGCCCGCACAGCAAGCCTGGCCATCGTGATTATGGCTTAGTTCCTTTTCTGCTAAGCTGCGATTTGACGTTTCAATATAATGACCTTTCCCCATATTGTGACGTGTTGCAGCTGACAAACCAAGTTGAGATGCGTTAGGTAACGGTTATAAAACGTGCACACTCATCTATCTAAAGTTAGTCCGGTCCAGGTCATGGCCATATCTATTCTGATGCCTTTCTAGATTAGATTTTTACAGCATTATGACTAACATAACTATATTTTTTGGACCTTGCGACATGGCGACATTACGCTGCCCCTAAGCATACCTATTTACATTGCCCACTGCAGAGTGAAAACCTCTGTCTTTTCGCCATTTCTGTTCTGTGCTACGGGCCAATCCTTTCGCTAGGTAACCGGGAACCACGTCTCTCCATTTTTACTTTGGTCTGCGCCATGTTGTGTAGCGTTCGATGGGATCCACTCGGTGGTCCTAGCAACTAGGCCTATCGCAGTCCACTTGGTGGTTTTATGCGGAGGTACAGTTAATTCATTTTATTTACTTAATATAACTTTATGCACAAGTAAAAAAATACTGTACAAAGACGGACTTAATTTTCTACCAGTCAACCTTAGGGTGAAGCAGAGATAAAACATGGCAAGTGCAACATACGGGATTTTTCTTCTACTTCTTCATAATCATTAAAAGTTACCAACCTATTTACCACGACAGCATGCTTACTCACATTCCCCGGCATTCCGTCGCAAACTGCAAGTTCTTCGGTTGCGCTCACGCATTGAGCACGCAGTGAAAGGTTACCGCGTCTGTGACGTAACGCCGATCATCCGTCGCCGACCCGAGAGTAGCCGATGTGATGTGCATACCTTTGTGAGACTTTTTACTTTTCGTTTCGCGTATGAATGAGTACATTGAATACCTCATTGCGGCTATGCTTATTAAGGAAGTTTACTTCTTCAAAAAATATGTGCCGAGACTATAAAGTAGTTTCCGTAACATAGACTTTCTGAACGTCAATCACGTCCACATTTTGTCCATTTCTCTCTTAACGACACGAACTACATGTTATGTGATAATAGCTCATAATATACCAGTCTATTAGTGTCCCAGTCCAGGGCAAAGTCCTCTTCTCATTCAAAGAATATACGGTACAGCTCATAAATTTGTCAAAATATTACCGTCAGCAAGGCGGTTGTGGGGCTGACTGTACAGGACCTTTCATTTTACGTGAAGGTTTTTTTGATGGAGCAGTGGTGGCCCAGTAGTAACAGCGTCGACTTACGAGTCGTCGCCAGCCAGGTAGGCGCTTTACTTTGTGTATATTATTTCATCGCCACCGTTCTCAAAACGGTGATGGAAAACATCGTGGGTGAACCGGCTGGTCCGAGAACCAAAAATTCGAAGATATGTGAAATCTACCAACCAGCACTGGGCCCGCGTGATGGATTACAGCCCACTCCTTCTCACCGAGAGAAGGCCTGTGTCCCAGCAGTGGGAACGTTATAGGCTGATTATGCTTATGCTATTTTGATGCGATACACCCGACTGACGTAATACATCTGAATAATTACCATACAGGCTCTCACGCCATATAGAAGATGAAATAATCGCTTTGCCCTGGGCTAAATACCGGCTGCTACATTATTATCGGTATAAAGAACTGGCCCTACAGGTCATCGACCGCTTGCCCATATTAGCTACTAATCGCCTTTCATTTTCGAGAGACTGTCAATCTATGGGTATTTTTACCTTCACACCAAGACTGCCATGCAGTTGGTGCCATAAGTCAATGAAGATTGCGGAATTTTGAAATACAGTGTGTCCATTGTAGCTAATCAAATCAAGTCTTAAATATTTAAAATCCAATAAAATATTATAAATCCAATATTATTAATGAGCCATGTAAATGGCTCATTAATAATAATTTCTATAGCATTAAGGATTTTTTTAATATGAATTAATTGAAATATATTTCAATGTCATAACGTATCTTTAGTAAGTAAGTTTGCATGTTTTAGTATTAAGCAAAACATGTTCGATATTTTTTTTTTTATTATACCTTGTATATCTATTATTCTAAAAGTTAACAGATCCGTTCAAGGCAACGATAATGGATTGGCTCATCACTTCCTATTCCGCCTCTCGCACTTGACGCTGCAGCAAAGAGGTGTGAACTTGTAGAGAAAGTCATGTTTTTATTGCTGTCACCTTTACAACCTTCATTTCTCTTTCATTTCCCACCTTATGATCATTGTCTTTGAGTTCAGTTTTTATTTCCGGAACGGTATTGTTAAGTTTGTTACGCAAATGTGAGAACAAATTTACATACTTATGCGTTTGGCTAAATGAGTTGTGCGTTCACAAATGGCTAGATTTTCATTGTGCGTGAAATTATGGTTGGTGTTATGTCAATATTTTATAGTCTGTTTACAATAAACTTTACCAATCTTTACTATGATCATTTTGAGCAGTTTGTTCATGTCATTTTGATGCAAAGCCTATACATGCCAATAAACATAAAAAAGTTTTTTCGAGACCTACGTCATTTTATAGATACAGAAGAGATACAACAAAGTATTTACACTTGCAGTAAGTTTATTATATTCAACACCTGCAATTTCTTTACACAATGCTCACGAGAAATTATATGCAATATAAAAATATTAGATATAATCAGGGTGTGAAAGAAAACCTGCTATCTTTAGAAAATCATAATCATAATAGCACAAGAAATGAAAGGGAAAAAGCCTTAGGAAATATAACAGCAGTTTCAAGTTAAAATAAACGAATGAGGAAAGAAAAGCGAACATCAGATAGGAGTCTAACCGATCTAACCGGCTACAATAATCTAAAAGAAACAAGTTTTTCAATACTTTCTACACAAATTGATAATAACTTGTTATATAAATTAGAAACCGCGTATGGAATTGATGCCTCAGGAAACGGAATCAATGGCAGCGTTCAAATTCTGCATATATTATTATTGAATCTTGTGTAACGCTTGCTAAAAGTAAAGAAACCTTATTATGTTTGGTCCTGAACACTTGACAACAATAAGTGGAAGGAGAAAGGTCACGATTCTGATCAAGTGGCGTTGTAATTTCATAAACATATGATATTAATGCATCATCGTACTGCTAGGAATGTGATGGGGCTATGATGGGGTCAAAGGTTGGAATTACAATTTGTGATAAGCTGCTTTTGAGTGAAGATAATTAGCTTTTTGAACATTAGTATAATAAGTAGGTGAATAGATGACAACTAAGGACATGATAGATTAGAATGACTGATTGAAGAGGACCACACAGTTATTGATATTGCAACATCAGCAGTGCAGTGCAGTGACACGGAATTCCTGACTAACCTAGCCTGCAGATAAAATAGAATAAATATACTATCGAAATAAACAAAGACGTACTTTTTACTAAACAATATTATGATACGGTTGTGGCAGATGACGCTTCCCATTAAGCGGGCGTTGAGTGCACGTACGCGGCATTCGCACGATTGCGCAAGATACTCATCATTGCTTTCCCATCGCTACGACTAAACTACGTTCGCGATTTAGTTTCCAAACATGTAAATAAATAAGTATTTTTTGGAAAAACAACTATAATACCCACACATAAAGTTAAATTTGCGCTACACCTTCAGAAATGTTTGACTTTTTCGATAGTACTAGTCATTCTGAAATCAACTGAATTTAAACTAGCATAAAGTTGATATTCGTTTTAGTGTATATAACATCAACTGGAAACAAGGATTTGAATACACTTTAATATTAACGATCTGTTAGTCTTGTGTGGGAAATAATTTCATCCGTGAAACGATGAGAGTTTTATACGTAATATTTGGGCAGTTGGACGAGAATTTTTGATTGGTCGCGCTACATAATATGATTTGTTTCATTGTAAGGTTGAAATGGAAAAGTTGTTTGATTTTTAAGCCTGGCAGAGGGTACTACATGTCGGTTAGTTATACTCATAATTAAAATAAATAAACCAATAGTGAAGGAGTTGTCGAATGTAATTCTGACTGGTTACAGCCTGAGAAAACAATAGAAAAGCTTAGTCATTGTCAAAATATTAATGGTTAAAACGCTACTCAGAATTTCGTTCAATGCTATAATAGTTAATTAACAATAATTATTCTAGGTCAAAAATGCATAAACGTTTATGTATAAATGTCAATGTTGATCTAGATTATTCAAAAAAAAAGTTACACAAAAACAAAAATAAAAAATGGGCAGTCATGGGCACTGCCGACAGAAGTGAAGACCCCAAAATGTATACAATAGCGCTGCGCGTCGCCAGTCTGGCGCAACACGTCACACGGTGACGTCAGCATGTCGGTGACGCGAACCCATAAGTTTAGCCCCTACCAAAAATCGCTCAACACGGCTAAAAAGTTTTCACATCAAAAAACTAGTTAATTTTTTATGCCAGCTTGCTAATCGCGTAAGGCAACCCGCGACATGCTGTTGCTACTAATTTCAATCAACCATACTTGGGAAATCTGTAATTTTCCTATTTAGAATACGAGCATGGTTTTTATGTGGATAATTGGATGGCGTGCAACGGACGACGGTCGGTATTTACAAAATTTTTATTACTTGTAATTATAATTATCTTCAGATGTCGTAAGTACTGTGATATAACGTGCTGGTTGTGATGTTGCGTACTTGAAGGATGATACCATGCCATGGTGATTGGTAATGATGAAAAAGTAATAAGGTTTAGAAATGTTGATCGCAGACAAGTGTATGTAGCGTTATTGCATAACTGTTCTATTATACATTGAATTAAATAATTGCCATAATAAACGGTACATCAATTAAAAACATTATTCTCTAGTAGCTTGAGTTAATGAAAGAAACATCGCCCATCGTGTGTCAGACCAAATTATGGAAGGTTGCACCTCAAAAATAATCCTAGGTTCCTTTGTAGGAGGCCGATGCCTGCCAGGGTTGCGGGAAAGTCCGATAGGGTTACCGTGGCTCCTGGCACAGGCAACTGAAGGAATACGGGTGGGTTTTAGTCAGTAAGAGTCTGACACGCCCTCCCGCTCCGCCCAGAGCGGGAGAAGTTATTTGATGATTTCCCACCCTCAAAACTAAAAAAAAGAGGAGGTAGATAGAAGATACCTAATTCCTTGTGATAATTTTAGAGTTGCAAAGCACTTACTCGAGACATCTGTGCAAGAAGTGCAGGAAGGCGGGGTCGTCAGACCTCACGATGGTGGTGAGGGTGCGCGAGCCGGGGCGACGCTTGCGACCCTTGGAGTTCGTGATGCTGCGGGGAGAACCTTTGGAGTCTGGAGAACAAACATTACGTGTCAGCTTACTGATAGAATTTAAACAAACTGAGAATGATGTACCTAATTGCAATTTACTCAAATAAGCGGGTGTCACTGTAGGATATAGGTCCCACTTTCTGCTTCAAGGTACATCTCAGCCGAAAGTGTTATTTGAAACTAATTCAGATAGAAACTATGGAATATTCATAAATTATTTATACCCGTCATGTGAGGTTTCTCAACATAACAACTTAGGACCAATATTGACGTCATCAAAATTCTTCCTTTTCGGAAATTCAAGAGGAGAGCAAGACCTGTTGTTTGGTGTCCCTCAGTGATATAAAGTAAGACCTATACATATTAATCTCTTACCAAAGAACAGTCTCTTCCTTGTGGCATGTAGCAGCAGGTCTGGGGGAGGTGGTCCGAGCAGTTCTATGATGCAGGCTAGCTGTTCCGACTCGTTCTCGCCCGGGAACAGAGGGTAGCCCGTGTGGAGTTCCGCTAGGATGCATCCTGGGATCAAAACACGATTAGAGATTACTTAATTTTGATTATCATCCTCCTGCCTATTATATAGCAATTTATTTAGGGTCGGTGAATCATATATTATCTTTTACAGAGTGGCGATTAGGTTATCACATTTTTTTATTGTTTATTCGTCAAAAAAACAGTTTACATGCACTTTTTAACCTTTAAACATACCACACAAACCATCGCGAGTTTAACAGCGGTATGGCCAGACACGGCAACTCGGTGCCACTACATATTAATGATTAGTTAATGAATAATTGGGTAGGTTAGGTTAGTTAGACTTATTTTTTTTTCTGGATCGCACTTCAATCTAGAAAGTATCTTTTTAATACATTTGAGCAGTTCTTCGCATTTATTACATTGCCGATTTCCATAGGTACCTAAGTCTTTCTAAACCTTAAATTAAATAGAACAGCGGTTATTACCAGTTATTATCAGTCTGTTAAAATAATTGAATAAACAATTTTATTAAAATTAGAAAACAGAATTTTACAAAAAAAAAAAAAAAAATAGCTTAAAAATGGCACGAAATATACCACCCTTGATAGTAAGGAGCTCACGCGCGGGGCGATGGTATCAACAATTTACCACAAACTTTATGGTATTGTTACCAAATAATTACAAATTAAGTTTAATATTAATAAATACTACAAAGAAAAAAAAGGGTCCCACGGCTAGAATGTTAATTTGTATTAATTATTTTATTTGTGGATGTTTAAAATACATAATTAGGTAGCATACGTGGTTACAATTAATGTGATGACCTAATCGCCACACTGTATATATCTCTATCAGCCGCCTCAGAATTCGCCAACTTACATGGCCATATCATCTTTCATACTATTCATACTATTATATTTCTATCAACAGTGCTTGTGATACGAATAAATAAGTACTAACTAAGTTTGTTTAATCAGAGATTATTTTCTGCGTAACTTTGTACTCTGTCTTCTAATGGGCTACTTTTACTAGATACCTATTGTTTTCTAACAACAATTTCTACTTCATTAAGAGTGTTTCGTTTCACATGGATGATCTTTACTTAACGAGATGCAAGTTTTAATTTATTCATGGCATATTTACGATCATAAAATCACCGTAGAACATAAAATAGTGATAACTACATCTCTCGAGACTGTGGCAATTACTTATTTTCCTATTATTTCATCACGCTTGTGTTCCCAGAAGGGTAAGGCTGAGGTGTACCTATAGCATATACCATACATTTTTTATGGGGTACTGTGTAAAATGTTACAACATAAAAAACTTATTTACAAAAAATAACAACCGACTTCCAAAAAATAAAAAAACACTACAAAGTGAAAAATAACTTTCATTTCGGAAGTCGGTGTCTTTGTATCTGTATTTTAGCATTTCCCACTTCGAAATTAAAGAATTCCGATATTTTTTTTGGAAGTCGGTTGTTATTTTTTGTAAAAATGTTTTTTATTTATCACTTTTTAGTTACGGTACATAACCCCACACCCATTCGAAAATGATCGTCAAACACGTCCACCCACGTCCGTTCGAGGCAGGCGGTTTTTTATTTAAAAATAATTTATCGTTGATTTTTTTTAAACCGATCGACAAACTTCGATAAAATTTATATGGGACCACCTCTGAAGTATGACATACCGAACAAAAAAAGAATCATCAAAATCAATTCATAATTGGCGGAATGATCACGTAACTGCACCAAAAAAAAAACATACAGTCGAATTGAGAACCTCCTCCTTTTTTGAAGTCTGTTAAAAATACCTTGTCATGTATTGCAGTTAAATGAAAGAAAATTTAAAACTCATGTAAAAAGTTCACTTTGTAAACAAGCATATTACAAATTAGAGGATTATATCCTAGATAAGAATGCTTGGAAACATGCTGGTCCAGCTCCAAAGGACAATCTAGAGTACAAAATAGTAGAGAAAATCAAACTTGTTGCTACTTTAATTGTATAGTTTAATATTTTTATGGCATTGATTTACATTCTGTGATTACTCTCACACACTGATAAATAATTTGGAAAATCATATACTTTGACAATGTTTGTTAATAATTATGTGAGCACCATGTATCTATCACATAATTAACTTATTTGTCATTGCTACCTTATTTAATTATTTTTACCTATTGCGGTAGGGTAATTTTATTATAGGTGCATAAGTCTTCACATATAATTATAATTATATAATTAATGTATTAGATACAAAATATTCTAACACATTTTAAAAGAGTAACGGTGGAGTTTCTTGCCCATTCTTCTCCATACGTACAATAACTACCTTTTGGAAGGAGCGACTAGAATCAATTCTATTTTAATGTAAATTTTGACGTTCAAGAGTGCGTTTTATGTGCCTACTTGAAATAAATAGTAATAATACTAGATATGTTTAAGTCTCATTACATGTAACAAAAAATTCCAGATAGGATAACCCAATAACACTTTGCCCGACCCGGCAATCGAACCCAAGACGTCATGCTCAGTAGTAACACTAGTAACGCTTGCGACCACTATACCAACGAGGCAGTTCCTATTATTATTTTGTTACTTGATAATCAGTGTATATTTACGGGGGTCACACTGAAAGTTTTTAGAATAGGCCAGTAAGAAAAGCAGCCGATGAAAAATGTCTTTAAATTTCGATTAAGGAGCTCTTTGGGAATCTGTAGATGCGTAATGAATTCATAATAAAATTATGTCATATGCTTTTTAAAAATTGGCGGCAATATAAGAAGTGTATGTCGTGCGTCGAAATGGATTGGACTAGAGAAAAATTTCGTTCAATGATTTATTACGACTTTCGTTGCAGTCTTACCCAACAACAATGTTACGATAGACATCGATTAGCATTTCATGACGAAGCCCCATCCCGTGCCCCTGTTTACAACTGGTTTAATGAGCTTAAACGTGGTTGAGGCAAACTCACTGATGATTCGCTAGAAGAACGTCCTTCTACGGGGACTACTGAAGATTACGTGAGTGCTGTGCGGCTAATGATAGAAGCTGATAGAAGGGTGACATATCAACAGATTAGGGCAGCTTTAGGCATTGGTATGAGTCAAGTAGGTACAAAAAGTCTTACATGAACATTTAGGCGTCAGAAAGCTTTGTACTAGATGGATACCTCATAATTTGACGGAAGATCAAAAACGCCGTCGTTTGGATTGGTGCCGCTCAATGCCTGAAAAGTATGACGGAGGTGACTCGAATGCTGTATATGACATCGTCACAGGTGATGTAAGCTGGATATATTGTTACGAGCCCGAAACCAAAAGACAATCTGCGCAATGGATGATTCAATTCGACGATTTGCCGACAAAAGAAAAGAAGGGCAGAAGTCAAGAGAAAAAGATGATTGCCTCATTCTTTGGACGGACGGGTCATTTCGCAACGATTGTCCTAGAAGATAAAAATACTGTTATTGTAGATTGGTATGTCAGCTATTGTTTACCAGTTATCTTGGAAATGTTAGACAGCAGCGCCCAAGAAGCAGGATCCTCCTCCACCATGACTACGTTCCAGCTCACTCCGCCAGACGGACTATCGAATATTTGTGTATTGAAAGTGTGGAGTTAGTCATCCTCATGAGTTTTATTTATTTCCGAAAATAAAAGATAAACTAAGAGGAATTCGTTTTATGAACCTTTAAGATGACGTGGCTGCGTTTGAAAAAGGCGTGGAAGAAATCCGTAAAGAAGAGTGGGCCTATTGGTTCAGTCAATGGATCCGTCACTTGCGACGGTGCTTAGAAAGGAACGGAGACTAATTCGAAAAGCAATATAAATAATAAGCACATGATTCCGTTTTTTGTTTTCTTAAAATGTTCTGTGTGACCCACATATAACACCGGCATCGTACATAAATATGCTCACAAAAGACAAATGAAAGTAACCAACTTAAAATTTTTTTGTGCTTAGATACGCATCTTACAACCTGTTTCCAGATATAAAGATGCGTCTCTTGTTATAAAACGAGTCGTTAATGTAACGAGTACGACCGGTAGGCGGTAACATCCATCATCAGTTGCGTAAAGACTACATTCTTTGGTGTCGATATCTGCTGTGCGAATCGCGAGGTCACCTTTCTCACTCACTTTCTATAGCTAAGGATTATGGCATTCTTGCGATTGTCTGTCTGTAGAAAGCTTGCTTTGGATTTGTGATCGTGTTTTGTTAATATTTATGGTTATGATTACTTTAGGTCAAGTGGTGTTAGAATATCGGTTAGTTTGACTATATTAGAGCATTATCGGGAGTTGTAAGGTAATGTTTAATGTTGCTTTCTCTTAACTGTCGTGATTTCCATATCCTCCTTTTCAATTAGTTAAGCAAATTTCAGTTGTTGTTAGATTTTACGTGGTCTATATATTTTCTGATACCACTTTTCATCGTTTATGGGTACGACAATTTAGTAGCTTTCATTGTGTATGGTAAACCTAAGCTTACATAATCCAGATCATCAGCAGTAGTGTAACCTCTCAATCTCACTTCATCGCGTCTGTCTATTTCTCTCTGTTTTGGAGCATTAGAACGAGAAGCACGATCAAGATTACGCGGTTTCAAAATTTTATAGTAGTGCTTTGTTTGATAACGATCCGTTTAAATATTTCTAGAGTATTTATTTGTGACGTAATTTCCGCTTTGTGCTGTTCGTCCCAATTCTTTAGTTCTTCTCGAAGTAAGTATTTATTGAAAACGCTTATTAAAATATTACATAAGGCTTTTATAGAAATGGTGATAGACCTCAATGCCTCAATTGATCTTACGTATAGTAATTATATTTGACACACACTCACTGTTTAACAAAAAATGTTGTTCTTTATGTTGCAAAATTATAATAATAATGTCAATTTTACGGTGGAGACGTTCTTGACATTTAAGTTTTTATGTGGGTTTTAAACGTTACTATATCATTTTTTAATACAATCTAAACTTCAAGTGATTTTTTTTAAGTTATTGGGCTTCAAGTAGGCGTTCCTCTTGATGGTATGTTGTGTCTGCCTAAAGCCATCAGCAACGAGTTGTCATCTCAAAGCCAAAGCAATGACTAAAGACTAAGAGAGGACATGAACTAAAAGATCTATTTAAATTAAATACATTTTGGAAATATCATACGATTCTATACAGAAATAAAAAAATATACATGTTTCTTTCTAACTTATGCAATTCTGCAAGTGTCAAAAAGAGAAAACCGTATTTTGTCAGTTTTCTAAAATTGCAATTCAATTTCAATTGACGTCACGGAAGCCCTGCCCATCGGCCGGTTCGCCATTTTAGTTTCTGGTTTTGAGTACTTCTCAGAGTGTACATGAAGTGTCATTTGGCGTTATCGTGCGACTAAATATTAAGTTTTTTTCCATTTTGAGAACATTTTGAGTGCTGTAAATTTGACTGAGGCTGTCTGTGATAGAGGAAACCATGCCTAAGTGTTGTGTGAGGGGCTGTGGCTCGAATTACAGTAAAAAAGCGCCTCTGATATCCCTGCACAAGTAAGTCGAAAGAATTCATAGATTATTAAGTTTCCTATATAAATTTATACCAATTTCTAGTCTCAATTCATGTTTATTACTGTTCGGTCATAGATTATTGCCTATTCATAGTCTTTCGAACGATATATTTCCTTATTTTGGTTTTGTTTACTACGTATTTTTATTGACAAATATAGTGTTGTGATTGTGTAATTTGCACAACGAATCGATTTAGCATCGATAAAAACCAAATTTCGTTTGAATATTTAGCATGAAAAAATATACACATTTATGTTAGTTTGCGTGTTTTGTTTGTGTTTTTAGGTTACCAAAAAATGATAAACTTAAAAGTAAGTGGCTTGAATCATTGGGCCAAGAAAATATCGACTCCAGCCAGGAAAATGTTTGTTCACTACATTTTGAAGAGTCTTGTATTAATAGAAGTCTTGATATAGTGAGACTTCACGACAATGCAATACCGACAAGGCTCCCTAAGGTAAATTATCACATTTTCATTGTAAGCCTACATTTACCCATATATTCGAAAATAATGTTGGAGCTGATGAAGATTGTACAACCTATCTTTGCATTGTATAAATTCAATCTCTTAGTATTGTATAATTGCATAGCACATGTGTGAGCACTATGTACCCACTATAAAGGTTACTGGGTTCGTCTTTCATTGACTTGAATGTGCCCTGGCGGCTGAGAGTATGTCATGCTCACTCAAATGTGTCGCTGGTGGTGACGTGTGTATTGGATCATTGAGTTCCCTTCAAAATGGTTGAGCTGAATGGTGCTGATCCATACGTCATGTTCGTGAACGGGCGCCGTCAGTAGGCACTGGTCATTTCTTAGCTGCCACGGCTTATTTTAATTCCATAATTGTTTTTATCTTTTTATTACGGACGCTTTTAACGTGCACGTGTTTCTACATCGTTCTCACATGTATAATTACAACATGAATGATGTAACCACTTTTTTGTAACAATATTTTGATTTAAAAGAGTGTCCATGGAGTTTCTTGCCCGTTCTTCTCCATAGGTACCTACTACGCTTTGGAATGGGCAACTAGCTTCATCTTTCTGACTGACCGACCCCTTGACAATTCAAAAGTGCCTGTAATTGGTTTATTTGAAATAAATGCTTTGAGTTTGAGTCATAATACATTATTATTTCCCTGTACATTTATTGTAGACAGGCAGACTTTATTGTATTTCACATTATTGGTGTACTTAATACTAATTACAAACTGATATTATTGTATCTATTTGAAATAAAACGGTTCTCCCATTAAATGCATAATATCGATTTCTGTTGTTTTATTTTGTTAATAATCGGTATAGTTTTGAATTCCTTGTTGCAGTTTAATTTACTCTTCTTCTAGCTTGATTATCACGAGCAACTATTAATCATAGAGTAAATAATATCAAGTACAATTAATTTTAAATGAACCGCCAAATTGATGATTTTTGCAATTTTTCAGTCAGATTACGCAACAACAGGCTTTTTTGTACTTAATCCATAATGCGACGTCCTAGAATGAGAATCGAATAACAACCTACTTACCTACTATCTACTTAAAATCAAAAACCTTATTTTAATGTATGTGATTTCGATTAATCGATTTGTAATCAACACGATGAACAAAATCATTGCAAAGAATGAGCAGAGGACAACACTAGGTAATGGGCGGAGCCTACGCCATTTTACTTTCCACGCCGGCACGCGATACGATCTTTTAGTTCATGTCCTCTCTTATTCTTTAGTCATTGAGCCAAAGCAATGAAATGTCAAAATCAATTTGTCAATGTCAAAATCAATTTGTCAATGTCAAAATGACAAAGAAATGTCCAACATGATTGTGCACTGACACCTGACACCCTATACCTTTTAAACCGGACCACAGCAGCGCTGTTTGGTGCCAGAAACAGATATGGTCATACTTAGTAATTTATTTCCCGGACACTTCATAAGGAGTTCAACTTTATACTTTTCAAACTGTTCTAAGATATCAAAAATCTGTAATATCTTAGTTTATTTACAGCTCAGACCAAATCAAGACAGCGCTGCGAACAATACAGTGAAGCATGCAAAGCTACACCTTGCTCTGTGCACACACGCTCACACGCACACATTTACAACTCAATTATCAACCAAACTACACCTCACTAAGTATACGCACAACATGTGCGTATACTTAGTGAGGTGCTTACGAAACCGGCCTCACGTCATTGTTAGCAGCGTTATGTTTTGATTTTTTTATTTGGTCTGAGATTTACACATCACTCACCCATACTCCACATATCAATAGGGGTCCCGTACTGGAGCCCTAGTATAACCTCGGGGCTCCTGTAGAACCGCGACTGAATGTAGGTGTAGACTCGCGCATGCGTGTAGCACGAGCTTCCGAAGTCTATCACCTTGATGGAGGAACTACCTCTCGCTTTGAGGAGGATGTTTTCCTGTAAGATAAGAGATTTTGGCTAAATTATTTACTGTGAGAGAAAATAATTAGGGCTTATCTCTGGGAGCCGCAAACTACAAGATAAATAAAAGTAACAAATCTTGTGTGGAATTATATGCCAGAAAGTTATTGGAAGCTTATCAGGTCATGGTAGAATAGGCTATTAAGTAGATATATCCATAAATAGAAAGATATAATAGAATACTTCAAAACTGTGAAACAGCTATTGTAGAATGTATTAAAATTAGTCGAAGAAGACCAAAATAAAACCAGAAACTGAGGCAGAGATTGACAAACGTTACTCAGAACGTCTTTTGGATTAGATATGTTCCCCTCTCAATCTTGAACTTGTAGTTTGACAGTTCTGCGACAGTGACAGAGATACTGCTTAGCTAAAGCATGACGCTAAAGAAGTTGAGAAAGTTTACTCAAGCCAAGTCAGCAAGTCGATCTTCAAAAAGACAAAAAAAAATGGACATTTTTAACTTCACCATTCATGACTTGCTACCATGCATGACCTCCCAATAAAAAAGGTTAATTGAAGCAAATGATTCTTGGTCCCGAACCTAAAATAGTAGAAAAAGGTTGGACTCACCGGCTTCAGGTCACAATGTATGATGTTTTCTCCCTCTAGCAGCCTCAGACATCGTAGGAGCGAGCTCGTGAACCGCCTGATGAGACTGAGGCTAAAGCCTTGGTAGTTGTTCTTCTTTATCAGCTCGTATAAGTTGATACTGGAAAATTAACAATAAGATCTTCAGATTAAAGTCTAATTTACACAGTGCGATTAAATTGTCTGTGGCATACCATAAGTTGAAGCCATAATGTTAGACGACGCATGTCATTTGTTGCTTCAATTTTAATGTTTGCCACTTAAGCAAGACACTTGCATCGCGTAAACGGGGCTTAGAAGTTAGGTTTTTGAGACATTTTTTACTAAGAATATCTTGATGAGGGCTCATTAGCCAACCCTGTCACTTCTTTCTCAAGGATCATTACGGTAATGTCATTTACGACTCCATATACTCGTATGTACATATATTGAAGCCATATTTACGACGATACTGCGTCTATAGGCTGATATTTAACTTGAATTAGTTTATGTCTACAACATTGTATCTTTAGATATGTACGATGTCTGTACTACTCAGATGGTCTATTTATCTATATCTATAAGTAGTATAAGATACAGACGCTTTTCTGTCTGTGTATCCGCTTTGTTCTTGTAAGGTCCGCAATGGAATTTGTTGCAATTTCCACCATCATTTTGAGAATTTATTCCGGAAGATTTGAGTGTCAACAATCCCGATGCTTTTACGGTTTTTAGGGTTGGTCGCTAGGTTTTTTTTAAAGCGACTAACTCGCCTCAACTACCTACGTAAATAAAGCTGTATCTATCTCATAAAATTGGGTACTTGGCTTGTGTTAATTAGTTAATAGATTGAACAGTGCAACGATTGCAGATAGACCAATAAGTAAATGAATAATAATTTAGTCTCACCTCATAAGCTCGAAACTGATGCACAAATGGTTCCTAAAGTAGAAGTAATCCAGCATATGTATCACATTGTGCGCTTGATCCTTATCCTTCAACCTCAGATGATCGAGCACTCTGACTTCCACCAGCGCCTGATGGTGGAACCGCTTCTTGTTCCTGATGATCTTGATGGCCACTTGGCTCCCTGTGCGGTGGTCCTGCGCCCTGATCACCTGGCCGAAGGATCCCTTGCCGATGACTTCGAGAATCTCGTACCTGTAGGCTATGTGGTCGTGGATTTGCTGGAATTTGAAGATGAGGATAATGTTAGTTGAGTTTTAGTGAAAGGTTTTTGGTCATAAGGGATGAAACTCGTTGAGGAAGTCCTTCCTCCTTCCTCCTTTAGGGTTAGGACTTTCTTTTAGACAAACTTTAAGCGTGGGACTTGTATATTTATGTATTCTGTGGTGTGGGTACAACTCATCTGCTTTTAAGAAATATAACCATCTTGCTTGTTACGTAATTAGATAATATTATATCCCATATCCAAAAATGGTATCGTATCATTGCCAACTAATGGCCAAATGTTTGGCATCTCAATAGCAAGTTCTTACCGTATAAGAAATAAATAATTCTTCCCTCGTAAATTGCTTCTATTGGAAAGCAAATAGAAACCTTCGTTCGATGCAGGGACCTGTTGCTTTAGGAAATAGTCACGAATGTATTTAATTAGGAAATGCGGCCTTTTTTTTTGTGGGAAATCATCAAATAACTTCTCCCGCTCTGGACAGAGTGGGAGGGTGTGTTAGACATTTACTGACTAAAACCCACCCGTGTTCCTTCAGTTGCCTGTGCCAGGGGCCATGGTATCCCTCTCGGACTTCCCCGCAACCCTAGCAGGCATCGGCCCTAGCGGACCCCGTCATTGGTGCTTACATCTCCTTGAGGCGCGCGTGGAACACAACGCGCCATCGACCCGGGCCTGGTCCTTATCGAACGGCGAGCTGCCCATTGCTCGCCGTTCGCAAGCCCACGCCTACGGTGGCCGGGAATCGGCCTGCGATTCCCAACGCCCAGGGCGTCTCCTGCGGCGGCTAGGGGCGTGAGGGCGCAAATTTTGCCTCTCCCTCACGCGTTCCGCCTCCTCCTTCGCGAACATTACTGCTTCACAGAAGGAGGTGACGGCTTCCCAAGCCCTCTCGCTACGTACCATGGTCTGGACCAGGGCCGCACGCGAGAGATCGCCAAGGAAATGCGGCCTAAGGTGTATGCAGAGTGATCACAAATGATCACATGAAGGCTTTTGTCAATAGATATCGCGATCGTAGTGTCTATTGTCATATCATTAAGGCGCCTGCGCCACATTCGACGAGGATGCGACTAGCCTATCAACAATTTTCTCGCTCAAGAAACGTACAAAAGATTGTGGTACCTAAGGGGCCTCTGATCTCCTAGACCCTGATATGTGTCTCGTTCTAGCCCACTTTTTGGGACGAAGTTCTTTAACGCAGTTTGGGGTAGGAGTTAAATTTTTGAAATCGTCATGACGAAAAACCTTTTTTATTATATAATACAAGGTGGCCGGAACATTGACGTCCAAAATATAAATTGGTCCCTCGTATCGTGGGATATCCGAATCACCCCAATGTATGTTCCGCGACTTTGGATAGTTTTCGATTTATTATTTTTTTTCAGATTATTTGAGAAATTTGGACCTGACATACCTACTAAAAAAAAACAGTAGAAGATCGTTTCGAGTTTTTTTTGCAATTAAATCTTCTTGAGTTTTACTTTTACGTGTAAAATAATCAGCTTCATAACTTTGATGAAGGTTATGAACATGTTGGTCTAAAGTGAAAAAATTACGTTCGGTGAATTACGACTGAAATGAAACTTTATATTAAAAATCTAAACAGGCGACTTCATGGTTCTTCAGTATGCCTAAAAAATGCGCCATACTTTCCAGATTTCATAATCATTAAAAAAAAGTAATATTTGATGGGCTACTTTGGCTAAAATGGGCCTTCAAAGACAGCGAGGTGGAAAATTCTTAAAATTAGCCATCTGATTAAAAATTATTTTTGGCCATTTAATCATTCCTAAGATTAATTAATGACAGAGAAAGCTGCACACTAACGAACAAATAGCTTCAGAGGTTGGGTAAGAAAAGTTTTATGTAAGAAGTGGTTTTGTTAATAAAACACAGACGATAATGTGTTTTTATTTTATTTACAAAAGGTTTTCAAAGTGGCTACCTCCAGCAGCAATACACATTCTACACCTACGAAATTGTCTTTCAATAGTCTAAAAGCTTCTCTGTTCTCTCTCAGAACACTTTCGGCTTCTGCCTCAGCTCTTGTACTCGAACATTCTCGGGCGTATATTATTTCCCTGTAATAGCCCCAGATGAATAAATTGATGGGGTTGAGGTCAGGTGAGCGGGGAGGCCACCTAATTGGTCCGCTGCGTCCGATTCATCTGTTGGTTTGGGGTATGTTTAATTTTAATTTCGGACTTGCGTTGCGTAGTGACATGGGGCGCCGTCATTTAGCAACCCCATGATTCGACTAAATTCGAAACTCACATCTTCCAGCAACCAGCAACTATACGAGGGACCAACATTATTTCTTTTTGGACGTCTATGTTCCGCCCACACTTTATAATAGAAAGAGATAGAGAGAGAGAGAGGGATAGTTTCATGGTTTTCGAGGTTGCTAAAGCCGATATTGAGGTCAAAATGAAAATCCAAGCTGGCGGCTGTGAAAATGTGTGTGTAAATATTGTATAATTATAATAATCTAAATACATTTAATTTAATTAAGAATTATTATTGTTATAAATGCTATTTATTTGATTTAATTTTAATATTTAATTATTTTTATCCTTACTAATGTTGCTGTGCCCTTACAGGGTCCATAACTGTATCTTAGCTTTAAGCCTATTTGTAACAACTAAATTCACATTATGATATGCAAATAAATGAAATGAAAATTTTCAAATTTTTCGTCATGAGTTTTCATGGTTTTCGAGGATGGGTAAAGCCGATAGTGAGTTCAAAATGAAAATCCAAGATGTAGGCTGCGAAAATTTTAAAATTCTTCGTCGTTGGTGTCGTTTTCACGGTCAAAATGAACCAAACTTTTCTCGGTGAAGAAAAAGCGTAACTTTGTTTTATCTTATTTGGTTTATAGGTAACGGGATAACCCGCAATAATTATCTGAACTTAATCGTGTATTTGCCTTTCATATCTACATGTGTAGGTACAGGTTATAACGAAATTAATTAAACGCTTTTTAAACAAATAGACAAATGAATGGACTATACGCCCATTACTTAATCCATTCGTGATAAAGCTGTGTAGCAAAAGCAATGGCAAGTTTTAAAAATATCTTCTATTAGGATACCATAATATGATTATCACTCTATTCAAAAGATTTAAGCTTAGTAATGAATTCCTGAAAGCCGGTGGCTAGGGACAACATTTTCGAACGTTGTAAAACGAATTCCTTCGGATAATATTTCAATGCTGGGGTTTCGTTTTCGGACAATTAATTTCGTACAAAATCGCGTTTTCAATTGCCATTTCGGTATCCTATTTAAAATTCCATTTGAGTATTTTTTGCTGGAGTCAGATCCGTATTTTATTCAGAAGGCTTTTGTTTTAATTATTTGAATAAAAAGATTTGGGTTTTAATTAGTATTCGACTGGAACACCGATATTTGCAATAAAATTTTGGATAGTTAAATAACAGTGTTTTTTTTGTAATGGAACTGGAACATGTTTCATTATACGTAATACTGTATAGGGATTTTTCAGGTTAAGGCCTGATTTTTCAATATATTTTTGTCAGAGCAAAAATATTGCGGTTTGTTAGCTTTTGTATAGAAAACATGTCAAACTGTCACATTTATTCTTCAAATATAAGTTAACTGATTGTTTAAAAATCAAACCTAATAGTATCATAACTTTAAAAGTACTGGCCATATAAAAAAGATTTAAACGTCAATTTGTTCCTGGCACATTTCTCTTCTGTATTCTGAATTCAAATAAAAAAAAAATACAGACTCGGTAAGTTAAATTAACTTTATCACGATAGATTTTTGTATCTGTGTATAATAAATACTAAATTGTTTTTATTAGAAATTTTAATTTTCTAACAACTTTGATAATTAAATTCATACTGCTGGTTTTTCCTATAACACGGAACGCTGACATTTAATCAGAGAAGAGATGTTGAGAGCAATAGGTATGCTGAAAGCGGGTGCGACCCAGTGCAATTTTGCTGATGCCATTGGCAGTATTGGCACCAGTCAAATCGTCATATCAAAATTGTGGTCTCGCTACCAGGACACTGGCGAGGTGGCTGAGCGGCACCCTGGGAATATTCGGATTACAACCGCAAGACAAGACTGACTTTTACAAATATCGGCGAAATGACAACCTACCGCTACAGCTAGGCAATTGGTTTTGCAGTTAGTTAATTTGTAAGTTAAGTAATCAGGACCTTACAATGAACAATGTTAATATTTTGTATATATAATTATTTTCGGTAGTCCAAACCGAGTTCAATAATTATTTTAAGAAATATTCTATAAGTATTAGCCCTAAGTTTTTATTTAGTGACTGGGCACATAAAGGACTAAGGAAAAGTAGGAAAATACTTTTTGAGCTTTATGGCCTTGTCTTGTAAACGGAAACTTTAATTAAGTATGTTGCCACTTACTATAGATCTTTTAAGAACACTTGTAAGGCAGCTAAAGCCTTATACATTAAATCAGCAGTCAATAGAACCAAGACTGTTTGGAAAATTATCAATAATGAAACGAACAGGAACAAGAAACATAGTTCTGATTACACACTGGAGACGTCATGTGGTCTCATTTGCGATAACAAAGAAGTTGCTCAAGAATTTGTAAATTTCTTTACTAGTATACCATCCCAATGAAAACTACTGAAACCTTAAGTTTCTCGCCCTCGCCCGCTTTTGATTTAGTAAGGGCGAACGTTTCAGCCTGCCCTGAATTTAACTTTAAGCATATTATCCCCATTACATTACCTACTGAAAGCTTTTAAGAAAATCAAGATCAAATTGACCCAAGATCTTTAGGGTATGTTCACTAAAGTCTGTACATCCATAATTGAAACTATAGCGCTTTACTTGGCCTTAATATTTAATTTTGTGTGGATCAAGGAGAGTCTTCCCGGATATAATGAAATACATACAGTAAGATTTTTTCAAATCCGGGAACAGTAAAGACACCAATAATTATAGACCCGTATCTGTATTGCCAGTTTTCAGCAAGGTATTTGAAAAGGTAATGCTTAATCAAACGCTCAATCATTTGAACGTCAATAAAACCTTACACGATCAACAGCATGGTTTCACCAAGGGACGTTGTACGAGTGACGCCGGTATCACCTTATTAAAACACATAATTACAGCGTGGGAAGAGGCCCAAGACGCCATAAGAATCTATTGTGACCTCTCCAAGGCATTTGATTGCGTCGATAACGAAACATTGCACTTGAAACTTAAGCATTATGGAGTTGGAAAACTTATGTTCAGTTAAGTAAAATCTTATTTAAATGATAGACAACAGCAAGTTCAAATAAATGGTATCAATTTACTCGGTTTAAAAGTAAAAATGGGTGTTCCACAAGGCTCGTTCACAAAGCGACTAGAATCAGTTCTATTTTAATGTAAACGTTGACGTTCAAAAGTGGCTTTTATGTGCCTATTTGAAATAAATGCTTTGACTTTTTTTGACTTTCGAAATGGGTTCTTTCCTATTTTTGTGTATTTTAATGATCTACTCCGTTTATTAAAAAATCAACCACAAAAGTTGTGTTGTGAGATAGTATTGAATCAAAGAAACTAAAATTCGTGAATAAAATTGTTTTCCTGGGGATCACGCTCGACTCAAGGCTACAATGGGGTCCTCATTAAACATCCCTGGGATGAAATTATAACCAACAGAGAACTTACAACAGATTTAACAGCGGGTCCCAAACTAGGCATATCCTGTATCTTGGTGACCCAAACACTACACAAAGTTTGCAAATTAATGGGATCTGCTAGCGCAAGATTATTATTTGTTATTGATAATTTCATAATAAAATTCAAAGTAAAATAAAAATCCAAATAAAATAAAATTCAAAATAAAATCACAAAATTTGCAAATATATGAGTACTTAGTAGTGTATAAACTCAACTTCCTTTGTCAATTGTGGGTATTAAGTACTATCGAGCTACCATTTAGCGGTTGACAGATGTTATGCTCACTCCAATGTCTTGCTGACGGTGGCGCATCTGTCGGATCATTTAGCTCCCTTCAAATGGTTGAACAGAATGGTGCTGATCCATGCGTCGTGTTAGTGAACAGGCGCCGTCATTTGGGACTGGTCATCTCTTAGCTGCCACGGCTTATTTTATTTATGGATGATTTTTTAAAATTTATATTTGCTGTTCTCTGGACACTTTTAACGTGTACGTCTTATTTACATCGTTCTCACATTCAACTTTCTGATTAACTGACCGACTCTTTGACAACTCAAAATTGTCTATATTTGGTTAAATTTAAATAAATACTTTGAGTTTGAGTTGATATTGAGCGATACTTAAATCCGACCTGGATATTTCAGCTCGACTACGACTTTGTTGATGACTGGTTATTTTAACCGTGAAATTTGATATTCTTAACTACATAAGAAGAGCTTATGTCATGGTGATACGGGAGAAGAATTGCTCTACTTTTAAAGGCTAGCGCAGATTGGGCGGGCCGCGCCGCAACGCAACGCATTGCAATCCTTCATCACTTTCCTACATTTTCTACGAACCAATGCACACTACAGGCCGCACCGTACTTTTTATATGAAAATGCGTATGCTTGACTTTGTACTCCACTATCCAAAAATATATAACAAACTCCTTAAAATCCTCACCTTATTATAGCTACCGTTTTCCTCATCAAACCCGCAGTTGTTGGGCAGGTTGGCTCTGGCCTGCACCTTGTTGGACTCCAGCCCCAGAAACCACACCTCCGGGTACTTCCTCACCTCGTTCCTCTCCCATTCTGATAGTCTTTCGCCGTACAGCTTTAGTGCTTCTGGAAGGAAAGAGAGACCTGTGTTCAGTCAAGTTTACTGGCTTGATTCATACTAATATTATAAAGGGGTAAAGTTTGGATGTAGGAGGTAATTTCGGAAACTATTTATCCAATTGACGACATGGTTGGCGCAGTGGTTAAGCGATTGACTGCTACGTTACGTGTCGCGGGTTCGATCCCCGCACGGAACAAATATTTGTATGACCTACAAGTAGTTGTTCCGGGTCTGGCTGTTTGTGTATGTGAGTTTAAATGTTTGTAATCGCACCCACGATACAGGAGAAATTCCTAGTGTGGGGCAACGTTGTTTAAAAAAACAAAAAAATAAAATAAAAAATCGTTTCACTGATAGAAAACTACGCTATTGTGGGATGCCGTAAGACATTTTTTTATGTTAAAACACGAGGATAAAGTCGAGGGTAGAAGCTTGTATATTACCTATAAACCTGCAATGCAGGCGGCCTATGAAAACCTTGTGATATAAGTGGCGATGACTGAATTACGCGTCAATGAATCCTCCTGACCGATTTGGGTCACGGTGGCCAATCTCAACGGAGACTAGCCTTCAGCGCGGGAGATATTATAGTGCACAAGTGTGTGCGCAGACACAGGTGCACTCCCTGTTCTCACATTCTCATAGTCCGATGAGACGGCAATTCGACAGGGCCGGGGAGAGATTAGGCGTAGAACCAACAGCTTTACGTGCTTTCTGAGGAACAGGGTATCACACCACCAATTTCCAAACTCTGGGCTGCTACTGAGGAATTCCCAATGGGAAACCCCATATCACTTTCTTAAGTTCTGAGTTGAGCTGCACGATTGCTGACAATTCGATACCAGAAGTATCAATTAACGTAAGGTACAAAACACGGTTTTTCAGGAGAGCCAAAAAACGATTTTATTTTTTTAAATCTGTCTATAACTTTTTGCTGTCTGCTCCAATTTTAATTGTGTCTACAGCAAAGTTTCTTAGAATTTCCTATTCTTTCATGCTATAAACAAAAGATTTACGAATGCTCAGTGGTTTAGAATATAGCATGTCCCTTACATTAAAAAAATATGTTTAATTGTCCCTTACGTTACTGATATTTTATGTGTAAACCGTCGAAGATAGTGTAAGCAGCAAGAGAAATAGAAAATTATACATAATTCTATTGTAAAGGACTTTTACAGGGATGCAATTTGATGTAACTATAGATTATCTACTAAAATTGATGGTATTTTAACACCATGGAAATAAGTTTTATGCAAGAGTAATATTGGATTAATGTTGGTATGAACCAACATTAATTATTCAAAGCAAATCAATACGTTCGTTTCAGGTTTTACAGCTTAGCTATCACAGATTTAAATGAAATTTAGGGATAGATACAAAAATAAAACAATTGTTATTATTTCAACAGTTTTATTTATTAAGTACCTAATTGAATAAATGTACTGGAAATGAAAGACTGGATGAATAAATGGAATATGAATTGTGTGGAAGATGATTAGTATGATAGTAGTGAAAGTTGAAATGACGAATAGAAGGGCGAATGGATGTAAGGGAAGAAGATCGAATAAGAGGTGGATGAATTGTGTGAGAGATGAATGAATAATAAAAATGATAATTATGAATATTAATATAAGAAAAATAATTATTATTGTTGCGTCGATTACAATACTAATTAAAGCGATGCCACACTGCTCCGTTGCGTTGCGTTGCGTCGTCGCATTTCAATAACGCTTGCTCGGTTCTAAAAGACACGAGGATTTAATGTATTTTAGAATCGACCAAGCATCATTGTAATGCGACGACGCAATTTTATATTTGGTATTTTATCTAATCATACTCATTATCAGTAATCACGTCATCTTCATCGTCGTCAGTTTCGTTGAGGGTATCTTTAACGGGCACTTTATTTGAAAGTTTCAAATATTCACCATGATATCTTTTTGGTATTATACCGGTGTCGCGCAATTTTTTGAGGTCATTGTATTTTGGAATGGAAATTGGCAGCCTCTCTTTATATAGAGATGGCAAGTTGTCTGTGTTCCCTTGACTTATTTCATTGCTAGTACTTTCTTCAGCTGCAGATTGATTTGTGTTGTCTATATTTTTCGCCTTTTTACCTCTGACAGTACTTCTTTTCCCGACCCCTTTACCCTTTCCTCTTGCGTTGGTCTTTGGAGGTAATTCTTTGGAGAGTTCTATGTCGTAAGTATCACCAGTCTCCAACATTGTATATTTAACTTCAATTTTCGTCAAGGCATTTTTTTTAAAGGTTCACACTCTTATATTTTTCATACGTAGATCTTTATTCTTAAGAGTAGCTTGAGTGAATACAGAATCCGCCAGATTCTGGAAATTAATGAAATCGGTATGTTCTAAGACACTCACATTATATGGTTGAGGCCGTTTTCTAGCACTCTCTATGAAACTTGGCCATTGCGAAGGTGCCCAAACAATTAGTTTTCTTACTTCCCTCTCAATAACAGCATGCATGCTGTCTACTGGCATATATGTATGTCCAGCTAGAAGGTAATTGATTTGTATAACTTTTAGATTTTTAGATTGTTCCAAAAAATGTTTGAACATTGAAAGTATCACTTTATTTTTGTTTTGCCCCGTGCAGTTGTCACAGTATAATAATAATGTGTTCACTCCTCTGTTATCGACTTCTTTTAAGTACTGATACAAACATGATGCTATTTCACAAATCCCTCTTTTACCATCAGCCTCACCCCATATGTAACAGTATCCGTTTTGCGTTCCACTCTCATATACTGTAAAATTGAATACAGCATACTTTCTGGAATAGTACAATTGCATACTTTCACCATACGGTGTCGATAAAACTTTCTGTAGATCGAAACTAGATACAACAAACGTGCTATCGCGTTTTTGATTTTGATGAATATGAAAGCGTTTGTATGTAGCTTCTTTTTCCAATAAATGGGCTTGTAACTGTTCATTAGTCGTCATATCCGGATTATTTTCGTTTTTAGTACATAAGAGACATTTATCCTTTTTAGGAATGTGAAATGCATAGTTATACTCTTTAAACATACACGTAAATAGTTTATCACTCAAAGAGTTTTCGGTCCTCTCTTGACAATATTTAATGTACAAGTTTGATAAGTTCTTGAATTGCTCAGGCAGATATAATTTGGTAGATTTTTTCCTACTATAGTGAGAAGGTAACGCCGGTAATGCTTCTATGTATTTCTATGTATTTTGAGAGATAACTATTGAGAAAATCAAATTAATGTAAGTATTCGGTATTTTAGCAACAATCTTTTAAACAAATAAAGTAAAGCAAATACGAATTTGATTTCTACTTGTTACGTTATAGGCATATTACAGTAAGGAGCATATTATAATAAATATAGTTATGTGACATATTAATGTAAGGGAATAATTCTTATAAAACTCATATCATGAATTAAAGTAAGGAACATGTTAGTTAAATTGACTGATTTGAGGTTTAAGGTAAGGGTGCAAATTGTTTAAAACGATGACTTACTTTATTTTTCTGAGAATAAAAAATGTGAATGTCCGTTAAATCATTTTTTTTGTCATAAATCGTTTTACGCAGTCTAAAAATGTGTACTGTAAGGGACATTTTTTCAACAATAGACAAATTTTAATAATACCAATCGATAGAGCTGGAAAGTCTGAATCCAATGATATATACATATAACTAATTTTCGTCAAAATGTCCCTTACGTTAATTGATACTTCTGGTATCGAATTGCGTGCACTGACTGGACAGGTCCACTAAATCTGTGTGGTTCTTTCCTCAAAAGACCATTTCAGACACCGATCTACATAGCCTTCACATGATCTGACCAAGATTCTGTCTGGACTTTAAAAGAGACTGTGACCTCTGAGTTTGTTTCGGCCTTTCTTCTCAGAGTAGTCAGATAGGAAACGCCGACCTCATCTAGTTTAAAAAAAAATATGATTGACGTGTAAAAGTGTTTGTAATAACCTACTTACAGAAATAAAGTCATTTGTCATTTATCACTTCGCCCGACCTGCAAGCTGCTACCGAAGACTGCAAGCTCAGCAGAAAGCGCTTGCGACTACGAGACGAACGGCGCAATTAATACACAAGTGATAAAGACAGATTATTCGTGATGGCAAACGAGCCAACTGCCCCGCCCTGCTGTTTAGTGGCTATCGCTGGCGCCGCCTGTGGACATCTGCAATACCCGAGGCATGGCAGATGCCTTGCCATCTCGGAGTCAAAACTGAAATGTCTCACTTACTCATAACCCTTTAAATCATCGCCATCATCACCTAATTTATTTGAGGTCGGCGAAACATGCCTTTAAACCAAAATGAGTTTAGAATAAGATTCTATAATGAACTATCCTCAGGTAATGACTTATTTAAGAAATTACTTAGCAGCAAGTAATTGCTGCTAAATACGGGTGTCCCCTTGTCTATTTCCGATACGAAAAGATCTACAAATCAAAAGCCTTCTGGCTCTTTACGTAACCTCTTGAATTGGTTTCATGAAAGCAGTAACTGTGGTGGGCCAGTGGTAACGGCCGTGACTTACGAGTTGTAGATCGTAGGTTCGAACCCAGAAAGGCCCTTTACTTTTGTGTAAATTATTTCATCATCAGTGCTCTCAAAACGATGAACGAAAATTTGAAGACATGTGAACAACATATCTTTAAACCAAAATGAGTATTAGGTGGCAAAGTTCAAATTATCATCGTTTACGAACCACAAACAAACCACAAACCATATCATAACCAGGCTGGTCCATAATAACATAAAATTTTATAATTATAGCCATAACAGCGCATAAAGCATTAAAACTATCCTCGAAGCTATCCGTTACGTCATAGATAACTCGAGTAATAAATCTACTGACAATGACCTATATCGACATCTATCACAACAGACGGGATGCTGTGACGTCACCGAGTGTAATGACGCGAGGTGACACGTGTCACGAGTTCACGACATATACTATGAAACGTGAAGGTTATAATGTAAACTATCGACGTTGTTACAGGATGTAGCAGTATTTTCTCTGAAAAATCTGTAGAAGATAATACTGACAATGACCTATATTGACATTCGTCATAGTAGACGAGATGCTGTGACGTCATCGTGTGTTATAATACGAGGTGACACGTGTCACGACATATAGGTATCTATGTTATATGTTATATTCTACTGCTTGTTATTGTTTTGAACTTTAAACTGATTGTCTCTTTGTGATATTCTTGGTACCATGATTGATGTTCACACAAAATCATCTTTAAACCTTTTACTGTATCGTTTTGCTGTGGGGGGGGGGGGGGGGGGGCTGGTGACCTGTAACACAGGCTTCTTCAAAAACCTACTTCAGGCACCAGTCTCTTTCAATAGTGGAATATAACATTACTGCTGAACGGGTGCTGCTTGTGGTGACAGGTCAGCTTGCTGACTATGGTTTTGTTATTGTTATTAGAGATTAATGTTTCTTTATTTTACTTCGAAGGTCCTAGTTTATCATTTGTGGCTACTAGTTACAGCTATAAACATATAAACATAATGCAGCATTGCATATGTAAGCGGGCACGCCCTATAAGCCAGGAGGCTTTTTATTATGTATTAAGTTCTGTTTGCGTTTTTGTTTTTATTATTTATTTATGCTTGAGTATAGTTTTAAATATTGTCGTGTGCTAGCTGACATATGGCAAATAATTTTAATATTTTTGTGTTTCGTAATGTTAATTTATTTATTACTATATGTATAGAATCCAGTTCTTCTAACTGAACAGACAGCAGTGCTGCTGGGGAGTTTGTTCCGTCACTTCTTCTTCCCAGCTAAAGCACTAGGAAGTGGTGAAGGGTGGGCGTTTTGGGGGGACTGTCTTATGTGATTTTGACGTTCAAAAAGTGCTGATTCTCAGCCTAATTTGAATAAATGACTTTTGATTTGATTTGACTCAAAAACATTGTTAATTATTAAGGAAACCAATATTGCGAAGAGAGAATAAATAAATAATAAAATAATAATATGTTATATGTGCTGGTAATGGAAGGTTAAATGTTATTGCAGAATATACAGTAAGTACTCTACTATAATTTTAAACTCCATTAACCTCTTAAGCGGCCAAATCCTTCGGGAATGCACGCGTGATGTTATGTTCATATGGAAAATATAACGTTTGACTATAGACAGCGACTGGAGATAGACTAGAGATAGGATAGGGGTAGTCGTGTGTGAGTTCGAAGATTTAGGAGCGTCCTAGCTAGTTTTTTTTATTTTATTTTACAGAAAGCTTACAGACTAATAACAGGATTAGAAATCGTTCGTAGGTTAAAAAAAATTGCTAATTACAAGCTTCCACTTATATATGATAACATTATATATATATATATATACTTATATATGATATTGATAACATAACATCACGCCTCACTTCCCAGAAGGGTCGGGCAGAGGTGTACCTGTACCTGTGTGTACTTATAGTGCACCCACATTCCGCCAGAGAAAAATATGTTTAAAATACGCACAGAGCCGATTTTGTTTCTCCGTTTTTGTCAGGCGGGGGCTGCCCTCTTTGACACAAACAAAATGAAACAATATGAAGGGTAGATAGAAAAGAATCAACCCCTAGAATAGAATAATCATTTATTTGCATAGAAAGTTCGAAAAAAAAAATCTGATGTTTTATAATAAGAGATCCTTCCCAGATAAAGGGACTAAAGACTAAATCACCAGCTTTTATAGAAATCCGGGCCCTATTATGACACTCGTTAAGAATATGAAGAAGAATAATATAAGAATATAAACGCCGAAGGGGGACGCCCTAGAAAATACATATAGTGAGCTTAATGGTGATGTTCTTCAGCAAGGTAAGGTGCGATGTACTCGCAACCGGCGCGGCGTGCGTGTATGACCACAAGTATGTAATTCATTATTGTGAATGTGAGGACTATGTGGTCATTGTCCCAGTTTTAACCAAGTTCTGGCATGTTTATGTCGGACATTGCTTTTTTTGTATTTTTCTCAGTTTGTTTAATCATGATCTGACAGTTTAAGTAATTTTTACGCCCTTGCTCAAATATCCTTTCTTTGGCATTGTTCGTCGAATCATTGAGCTCCTCAAGTTCTGAGTTGAGCTGCACGATTGATGACAATTGCGTTCACTGACTGGACAGGTCCACTCAATCTGTGTGGTTCTTTCTTCAAAAGAATATCTCAGACACCGATCTACATAATCTTCACTTGATCTGACCAAGATTTTGTCTCGACTTTAAAAGAGACTGTGACCTCTGAGTTTGCTTCAGCCTTTCTTCTCGTCAGATAGGAAACGCCGGCCTCATCTAGTTTAAACAAATATGATTGAAGTGTAACAGTGTTTGTTCAAACCTACTTACAGAAATAAAATCATTTAAAATAATATAGAATAATAATAATAATAATATCGTGTTTATCGACGGTCTATAAACTTCTTACATCCATTCTGAGAGCGAAAATTAATACGCACATTGGCAGTAATATGATTATGTCTGCCTCTCAAAGTGGATGTAGAAACGGGTCCCGCGGTACTAAGGAGCTACTCCTCATCGACATGGCCATTAGCCAACAGGTTCGTCGATCCCGCAAGGACCTGTCGACATGTTGGATAGATTATAAGAAGGCCTACGACTCGGTGCCACATACGTGGCTCATGAGGGTGCTGGAGTTGTACAAGATTGATGCAACTCTACGCACTTTCCTAGAGTCGTGTATGGGGCAATGGAGGACGGGTCTTCGCTATCCAGGATGTCGACAGATCCAGGGGAATGATGAGCCTGTATGGATTAAACGGAAAATATTCCAGGGCGACAGTTTGAGTCCACTTTAGTTCTGCTTAGCCCTGAATCCTCTAAGTACACTACTGGAGGATTCAGGTCTAGGTTATCGGTTGAGGAGAGGTGGTCAGGTCATATCTCACCTCCTCTACATGGATGACTTGAAACTCTTTGCCCCCAACAAATTGCGACTGATGGAGCTACTGAAGGTAACTGAAACTTTCAGTAGCGCCATCAGGATGGAATTTGGTGTGGACAAATGTGCGGTCATGCATGTAAAGCGAGGGGAGATTGTTGAATCCGTGGGAACCCAACTCTCGGATTCCACAAACCTTAGAGCCCTCTCCGCATCCGAAACCTATAAGTATTTGGGTATGTCGGAAGCGTTAGGCATCAATGTTACTGACATGAAGCAATCGTTGAAGGAACGCTTCTTTGGCCGCCTGAAAAAAGTACTTAATAGTCTTCTTTCAGGCGGAAACAAGGTGCGTGCCTTCAACGGTTGGGTCATGCCGGTTTTGATGTACTCTTTCGGCATACTCAAATGGACTCAGACTGAACTCGACGCCCTGGATAGGAGGGTCTGTACACTACTGACCGCAAATCGGATGCCTCACCCACGTTCTTCGGTGATGAGACTGTACATCCCGCGGAAGTGCGGGGGTCGAGGCTTTTTAAATGCGAAGACCCTCCACAACAGCGAGGTCTGGAGTCTCAGGGAATATTTTTTAAAAGCTGAAATGGGTATGCACCGTGATGTGGTAGCAGTAGACAAGGGACTCACCCCGCTCTCCATGGCTAAAGAGAACTGGCACATGACGAGAACCTCGTCAAGCTGAGAAAGAGAAACAAATTAAATATCTCGACTTAGCACACGAGGTTGTTGACATGTGGAATGTGAGCTCGGCTGTCATTGTGCCGATTGTCGTATCGGCCAATGGCCTGATGGCCGAAAGCCTCGATCAACATCTTTCGAGGCTCTCGTTAGGCGGTTGGATCAAGGGCCTGATTCAGAAGGCAGTACTCCTTGATACGGCTCGTATCGTGAGAAGGTTCCCGTCTCTGGAGCCCTAACCACCGGTAGCTTGGACCCTGCTCCTGATACCGGCGGGCCACTATTTTTATATTTTTAAATGTTTTTTTATAAAAATATTTAAAAATGTATTTATATGTATGAAAACAAATAAACGGAATAATAATATAATATAATATGAGACAACATCCACACAAGGTCTTTGAGGTCCCGAACTAGGCAGAGCCTGTACTACGGTAACCTGATGACTGATATACATACTTATATACATATACACACCCAGACACAGGTCAAACAGAAGTAAAGTTCATTTTTGTCAAATATGAACAAAAACGAAGCAAAATTCGAACGTAACCGAAGCAAAAGGAGTATGTATGTGGAGAGGTGTATGTTCTGCCTACCCCCATGGGAAGAAGGCGTAAGTTTATGTATGTATGTATTTATGTTAATAATATCCTAGACGAAGCACGTGCCAAGTGAGAAAACTTTGCATAAGCAACATAACAAGTTCATTAAGCTTTGTGAAGCTTTGTACGATATTGACAATGACCCACAGACACGTGTCCATGTCAATCAGGACGTCCCACGTTGTTGTGACGTCATCACAGGCACGTGTACCTTTGATAATACCTTTGTACCTTGTTGTTCACGTGGACAAAATTAGTTGACCCTATTATGGAGATACATTAATTTGTCTATTTTGGTTCTGGCCTTTGAACATACTAATTAGAATTACATGTTTTCTTGTATGTACGTTGGCACTGGGGTATATAGAAACGGTAAGCTAATCTGTCCAATATGTTGTGTACATACAGGCTGTGGCATAAGTAGTGGTCCACCGTTCAGGATTCGATGAACCAGATAATTAACTACTTATAACAATAAAAAAAAATAACCATTTTTAATAGTAAGTTTTTTTTACAAAAATCGCTCTCGAACTTGACGGTGTGTTAAATATTAGAGAAGAACCAACTTTTTCTTCAAAAGAGCTGGATTTACATAAAAAATCATAATTTATCATGATAGCTCTAGTGTTCAGCAGTAATTAACAGAAATCAAAATGAAAAAATAATGGTTTTTAGTGAAACTACAAACATATTTGTAATAAAAGGTAGAAATTTCGTAAACAAAAGACAAAAAGGAAATATTTTCGGAACCCTTGGGTAAAAATGGATAATTTTTTAAATTATTATAGTTAATTATCTGGTTTATCGAATCCTGAACGGTGGACCACTACTTACGCCACAGCCTGTATATGTTAAAATTTTATATTCTAGTTTATTATTACTAAAACTATAACTACAACGTTGAGTTGTTAATTAAACCATTTCATTCACCCGCTGTTAATTAAATTGCATTGCTATTTTGTTATCTGAATTGAATGGAAATCGCATTCAAACACTCGTTTTATTTATATATTATATTTATTCATATTATTATAATAACACCCACAAAAAAAAACAACCAACGACCTATCGGTCGTCGTCGAACCCTTTTTTTTCGTTACAGAGAAAAAACTATTGTTACGCGACAATCCAATCACTGTTAGTTCCATAAATCCTATAAAATCAATCATGAATGACAACTACCGGCCACATAAATTCCGACCAAAAATCAGTCTAGCCATTTCCCAGCTATTTGGGGGTCAGCTTCCAGTCTAACCGGATGCAGCTGAATACCAGCATTTTACAAGGAGCGATTGCCTATCTGATATCCACAACCCAGTTACTGGGTAATACGATACCCCTTCGTAAGACTGGTTGTCAGACTTTCGGGCTTCTGACGACCCGTAACGACTGTCAAAATTACACGAATGACAGCCGGGACCAACGAATTAACGTGTTTTCCGAGGCACGGAGGATCTTGGTATGTAAAGATGGTCCCCCATCCACGGAACAACCATGGCAAATGTAGCTTAACCTGATCGATCGACCCGTGCGACTGTTATTCCTTAGCCACATGCCCATCCGACATAACTTCCGACACCATCGAAGCAAACTTCAAAGATCTTAGATGATCGCATTTAGTTTTTCTTTTCGACATTTTTTTTTACGCCTATAGTCCACTGCTGGGCAAAAGCTTCCCCTTTGACCTTTCAAACCTCCCTGTCTTGTGCAATCTCTGGCCATGTAAGTATAAATAAAAAAAAAACTCAGGAACGGAAAATCTGTAAAACCTCAAAGTATCAAAATATGTCAAGGTTAACCGTGATCTACAAAATGTAGGGTTGCTAGTGGCAAACAGTTTACAGGCTGAAAGTCTGAAATACACAATAGCAAGTCACATAGAAATGCCACTTGAAAATAGCTGGCAAGTTGAAAGAGTTTCAAAAAAGAGACTTACTCTGAAAGTTGCAGATTTAACTTGAAAAGCGATAAAACTTCTGAAAGCTCGGATGTACGTATACGGTCGCAAGTATACGGTCTATTTGATGGAAAGGAAAGATACGTGCATAGCTGACTTGCGATTTCATGAGTAAGCTAGGAGTCTCATATAAAAGTCCAAAAACTTATTTGCTAACTGTACAGTTACTAACTTATTTGGGAACTGTACAGTTCCCTAATAAGTTTGTACCTGTTCACATGCTCTGGTTGCTGACAAACTCTCTGGTGAAGGTTACTGGTAAATGAGTTAAGGTATGGGATCTTTTACAACCACTGCGTATCCGATACGAGCTAACTGCAGCTAGCAGCAGCAGCTGGGGCGTGAGTAAAGGGGCTGCCACAAAACTTACCATTTTTGAGTAACTAAACTAAATTCTACGGTTTTGATTAATGTGGGAACTGGGCATCGTGACGCCTTCACTGCAGATTGAAAATTAATGAAACAAGTCTTCCAAGCAATCGTTGCCACCCCTAACCGTGAGCTATTAGTTCTGTGGGGCGACTGGAAACGACTTTATCGCCAGCAGCGCGCGAGAGATTGCACTCACGTCCACCAATTTACTGCTGAAACCTGTTCAAATGTAGGTATGGTGTACTGGTAAATTCTGTTTGTATTTACGAGTATTTACGCTATTTCAGGACTGATTTGAGGCGATGATTTGAAAGTCGCTAATAGGTCATTACTTCGGGAACACCAAAATACTCGGAAATATTTTATTCCGAATTTGGATGTTCCGATCTTCAAAAGTCCGAATTTCATAATACCTAACAATTATAATGTCTATTATTAAAAATCACCAAATTTATTTTACCAAAAGTCGTAAATGCGATTTGTTTGTTTTCCGATTTTCATAAAGTCAAAGTCAAAGCATTTATTTCAAATAGGCACATAAAAGGCACTTTTGAACGTCAACATTTACATTTAAATAGAATTGATTCTAGTCGCCCCTTCCAAAAGGTAGTTTCGTATGGAGAAGAATGGGCAAGAAACTCCATCGTTACTCTTTTAAAATGTGTTACAATACTTTGTGTACATTAATAAAATTATATAATTATATGTGAAGACGATGCACCTATAATAAAAATTACCCTACCAAAATAGGTAAAAAGAATTTAATAAACGTAGCAATGATAAATAAGTTAATCAAGTGATAGATACATGGTGTTCACATATTTACAAACATTGTAAAAGTATACGATTTCCCAAATTAAGTAACCAATTAATATGTCAGTGTGTGAGTTAAAGTAGTCACAGAATGTAAATCAATGTCATAAAAATAACAAACCATACAATTAAAGTAGCAACAAGTTTTAATTTTGTCAAGACCCTAGATTGTCCTGTGGAGCTGGACCAGCATGTTTCCAAGCATTCTTATCTTGGATATAATCCTCTAATTTGTAATATGCTTGTTTACACAGTGAACTTTTTATATGAGTTTTAAATTTTCTTTCATTTAATTGCAATATATTACAAGGTATTTTGTTGTAGCATTTAACACAGTACCCCATAAAAGATGTATGTACTTTAGCTAATCTGAAAAATGGTTGATCTATTTTATCTTTATTTCTTGTATAAAAATTATGTCTATCACTTATTTTATTAAAAAGATGTAGATTTTTTCTTACGTACATAATATTTTCGCATATAGAGGTCGCAAAAGATTCCAATGGCATCTTGTGCTTCTTCCCAGGCGTTAATAATGTTCTTTATTAGGGTGACACCAGCGTCAGTGGTACAACGCCCTTTGGTGAAACCGTACTGTTGTTCATGAAAGATGGAATTTTTATTAAAGTGACGTAACATTTGATTGGGCATCAACTTTTCAAACACCTTACTGAGAACGGGCAGAATTGACACAGGCCTATAATTGTTGGGTTTTTTACTATCACCGGATTTGAACAAAGGAACTATTTTACTATGTTTCATGAGATCCGGAAAGACTTCTTGGTCTACACTGGTGTTAAATATGAATGCTAAATAGGGCGCTATGGTTTCAATGATAGGTCTACAGACTTTTACAGACATTCCCCAGAGATCTTCAGTGGATTTAATTTTTAGATCTTTAAAGGCTTTTATAACAGCCTGGGGGTTTGTATGCTGAAACCTAAACTCCAAAGGGCATGCCTTTACATTCGTTCTAAGTATGGCAGCAGAAAGCGCAGGCGAGGATTTTAAAGCTAAAAATAAGCTAAAATAAGTTCGAAGAATCAAATGCTCGATGGGTTCTCGGTCCGAAAAACGACATTCCAATTTTCAATACTTCGAATAAACTGCTATAATTAGGATTCTGATTCTGATTCAATTAGTATAATATTCAGTTACGCATATAAATTCAAAATCTATAAGTAACGTTTGTCTTAGTACTTTGTTATTAATATTTGTGTATAATTTTTTTTGTGTTTTCTTTTCTCTTTATATATATATACCTGCGTCGGGTACCATCTACTTTTATTAAATCCTTTGGGTTAGGTTAGAATAGTGGCTATTAACGCCAGATCCCTGTTTTTGGTGAATCGTTTGGTAACCCAAAATTAATGGTTACAATGGTTTTTTTACAAGCGCGACGGCGGCGGCGAGCGAGCGTAGCGAGCGTGTCCAGGTAGCGGCCGCCGAGCGCCAGATCTCCTCTATTGTTGGTGAATCGTTTGGGTTAGGTTAGAACTGTAACCATTAAAGTGCGACGGCGATCGAGCGTAGCGAGTGTGTCCAGGTAGCGGCCGCCGAGCGCCAGATCCCCTCTATTGTTGGTGAATCGTTTGGGTTAGGTTAGAACTGTAATAGAACTGTAACCATTAAAGTGCGACGGCGAGCGAGCGTAGCGAGTGTGTCCAGGTAGCGGCCGCCGAGCGCCAGATCCCCTCTATTGTTGGTGAATCGTTTGGGTTAGGTTAGAACTGTAACCATTAAAGTGCGACGGCGAGCGAGCGTAGCGAGTGTGTCCAGGTAGCGGCCGCCGAGCGCCAAATCCCCTCTATTGTTGGTGAATCGTTTGGGTTAGGTTAGAACTGTAACCATTAAAGTGCGACGGCGAGCGAGCGTAGCGAGTGTGTCCAGGTAGCGGCCGCCGAGCGCCAGATCCCCTCTATTGTTGGTGAATCGTTTGGGTTAGGTTAGAACTGTAACCATTAAAGTGCGACGGCGAGCGAGCGTAGCGAGTGTGTCCAGGTAGCGGCCGCCGAGCGCCAAATCCCCTCTATTGTTGGTGAATCGTTTGGGTTAGGTTAGAACTGTAACCATTAAAGTGCGACGGCGAGCGAGCGTAGCGAGTGTGTCGAGGTAGCGGCCGCCGAGCGCCAGATCCCCTCTATTGTTGGTGAATCTTTTGGGTTAGGTTAGGTTAGAACTGTGACCAGCGAAATAAAATATTTTTATTCGAAAGAAAAAAGTTTTAAATGAGAACCAATACACTGCAAAAAAATATATTTCATCGTTTAGTTTTTTTTTTTTTAATTATTTACTTATCTATTTTTCTTTCGCTTTAAACTTTCTTCGCTTCGGTTTTAATAATCGGAATTCGTATTTTTGATGTTTCGAATTATAATTATGTCGGACTTTTTGTTATTCGATCTATTGAAATTCGGTATTTTGAGAATAGTAGATAAAAACATTAGAAATATTGAAATTTTGGAATTATAAAATTAAGATGAATGATAAATCGGAGTTGTTATATTAGGAACATTGAACCATTCGGAATTATAAAAATGGGTATTTTGAAATTCGTATTTGTGACTGACGGAATAAAGTTTTTCGTATTTAAGTAGTGTACCCCATTACTTAATGTTGAACGAATCAGATCAAAACCAAAATACTTTATTTCACATAAACCTACACGCATTGCATGCATTTATGAAACGTCAGAAGCTAGGTGCACGGTTCCAATTGGTTGTTTCCTAAGGAGAAGAGCCGGCAGGAAAATCCACGGTTACTTTTTTTAAATAATTGGCATTTACCTACAATGTTTTCAAATTACAGTGTTAATAGGTATAGAAGGACAGTGTTAGCCTGTCAACAAGTAGGTACCAGGTAAGTAACAAAATAGAGAGTCTACAAGTTTATGTTATGATTCCAATCGTACATAATTTAATGACGAGTTACATTTCAATAACATCAATACTTTTTCAGAATAGAACTTTGTCCTGTAGTAGGACAAATACAAACCCATATTGATATTAATTTGTAGCACAAATAGCTTATTTATTTTCAACCCGTGTTGTAAAAAGGTTCTATATAAAACATTATATTTTAATCCCGTTATAAAGGGTTCACGAAACAGCAATCCGTTTCGAAACATTGAAAAAGCGTTATTAGCCATTCGTCCCACGCAAATTCAGATTTTAGCAAAAAAAAATATTGAACACTTTCAAATTGCTTGATTTTTATTTACAATTTGTTTTGGGTCGAATTTAATTCTCTCCAAAGGGTGAAGGGCTCACAAAGTGGTAACATCTAAATATTGATGACAACCTTTTTGTCTCGCAAAACAGCACATATATGCCATTCCGTATGTCGGCGCACGTCCTGGAGTCCATTTTATTGACTGCTAACATTTGCATGAGGAAAGACGTTTAACTGTTTCCGCCAGGCACATTTCTAGACAGTTTTATGGTGTACTATAAAGCCTTCAATCCCGGGAGAATTGGCTGACGATCTTCGGATATACATAGGTAGTGTATATTCGAGCTTGTACCATTAAATAACGTGCTTCTTATATTGGTAGATACTAGATAGCCGATAGCCTAGCCTTGTAACGGCAGTGAAAACTCTAAAGGTTTTGGTCTACAATTTTTTGAGTTGTCGAGATAATTGCACAGTTGCAAAATGGTAAAGATTGTGATTTGCCCCCTGTTTGTTATCATCATCTTCCTGCCCTCGTCCCACGTAACGTGAGGTCGGCGCAACATGTCTTCTTCTTGCGTCTCCCCTGTCAACTGTCACAATATCTTTCACTCCTCTCTCTATCATATCATTCCTCACACAATATTCATCTATCTTTTCTTTGGCATTCCTCTCCTCCTAAGTCCATCAACATTTATATTCATCACTCTTTTAGTCACTTGCGTTTCCCACCTCCTAACATATACAAGACAAACAATTTCCTTGATTTTTCTGCCACTGGCGCTACTTTCAAACTACCCCTTATACACTCATTTCTTTATCCATTTTCGTCACACAACGATCTGTCGGTCTGCAAACACTAACCACAACGCAACTGCAAGAAGTTGCAGTGACACTATTCACACGTAACCACTGCTTGCCCGCATTTTGTCTCTGCGGTGTGGTGTGGTTGTGATACGTGTGAACGGGCCCTTAATCTCAGGCCAACACGCTGCAGTATTTCGCACCACACCTCCAATCTACTCTGAACCTCTAGGCCACTCTCGACAACCAGCACAATGTCATCGGCGAACAGGGGTGTATGCACCAGGGAGCCTCTTACTGGATGTCCAACGTCAGTCCCCCACTCCTAGTCCACGCTCATTCTATTAATGTTCAGACAACAAACTTGGAACTGTATGTCCTCTATAATAAGAAGTATGGAAATTAAGCTTAAAAAAATTGCAATATCATTTTGAACGTGCCGTTTCTTAGCAAAACGTTTGCAGCAGTTTTACCACAAAGATAGGTGACTAAACTCGCAAATAGCAGATCGTAATGCTCATTCTTCACACTTTTCTAATTATTCAATGCGACGTTACATAAATCTGTGTTATTAACCCATTTAGCGGTACGCGGCCATATTAAGTATTCTTACAAATTTAAATGGCCTATAAGGAAGCGGTTACGTTAACCGTAGAAGAGCGGAGAAACAAGTCGCTTGGACTCACATCTATTTATACCGAATGATGAATTGATGATCTAAAATAAGTTATTCTTTTTATGTTATGTATGTTATACCTACATTGACTTTTAGGCCTTGACATAGATTCAAACATAGGATTGGAAATCACATATTCAAAAAGTAAGATCGAAATTATCCAAGTTTTCATACGCCCTCCGAGAAATCAAGAAAACAGTAGACCTCAAAACAGCACTAGTAACATATTACGCGTACGCATTTGCGTGGCTCAAGTACTTATGGAGTTGTCTTATGGGGAAATAGTACAGACGCGCCTACATTATTCGCTCTACAGAAAAAAAAATTATTACAATTTTAATAAATATCAAAGATACAGGCTCTTGTAAACCCCCACTTTAAAGACATACAGTTATTAATCCTGCCCTGCCTCTACATACTTGAAATTTGTTTTGTACGAAAATATCCGCAATTCTATACCAAAAGAGGAGATATCCATACTAAAATTTCACTTAGACGTGAAAGCAGATTAAACATTCCCAACTTCACGCATACAAATGCACTCTTCTAGTACCTACATTTTTTATGTCCATTAATAGTTATTTATGCAACTATTGTCTATTAGGGGATATTAAAACTCGAGCCGAGTGTGATAATAGTATCACATGAGTGTTTAATACCTAATTATGTACAGTTGCACACAATGCTTTATCTACACCCATGATAAATGAATCCTCTTTAAATGATTCTTCCCAATACCTACTAATATCGAACAAAAATGTTTTTCATTATTTTTTTATTAGTAGCTTTGTAGTAGTGAAACGCGCGTGCATGACAGTGTTCTTTTTTTGAAATTCATAAAGATACCACGAATTGAGTAGTGAGAATGTGGCTGTTTGATGAGTAAGGAAGGGATCGAGTTCGAGTTGCATAATGAAATTTAGTACAACATTATAACATTTGTTTGGATGATATTATGGTTACTATGACACTGGTTGTTTTAGTGTTAGCAATAAGCTAACTGTTTATGAAACTTTTATAGAGGATTTATAGCACGGGTGTTGATAAAATATACAATAGGTAAGTTACCGGAATGCATCAAAAATATAAATAACATTAATACCTTTATCAATAAATTGAAACAATTTCTAATAATCAAAATCTACTACACCATTGACGAATACATAAGCATAATACTAAACAGTGCACAATTAAAGCTAATAACATTCTACAAGACTCAATAAATCGTAAATATTTAGTTAATTATAATGTATAATGTTAATAATGTAAATCGTGCAATAACCTAACTTAAAACTAAATATATAATACTTATATAAAATATAAAAGCAAATGATAATATTTTAATTTAATATTATAGTTATTTATCCAACATGTGAGGAAAGTTCGTTTTTCCTGAGTGACTGATGGATGACTTTTGATTTTGAGTCTTGAGCGAACGAAGGATTGAAAAATAGAATCACGAGCGCAGCGAGTGATTATAAATTTCAATCCTGAGTAAGCGAAAGACTCAACAAAACGAATAGCAAATGAACTTGCTCAAATGTTGCATACAAAACTTTTCACCACTCCCAGCAAGAAAGTATTCAGTCGTCATAGGTAAATAAATTAAATAGTCACAAAGCAAATAATTAAAAATTAATCAATAAAATTATTTATTTTTTAAAATATCTTTAAAACTTAACATAACAAAATCAGGTAAGGTTAGTTTCTGAACGGGATCATTACTTTCCTCACTGTTCAAACAGTGAGGAAAAACCAACTTTCTTCACTGTTTTCGTAGAGGAAAGACACTTCTTTCGTGCGGGAGTGGTGAAAAATATTTTTCTTAACTAAAAGCGCCTTCATCCTCTCTCCTTTAAACATTAACTTTTCTGATCCGACCGGGTCCATAATTGATTCGATGTTTTAACATACCAACTATTTTAATGTACACATTATGGAATGCAATAAAGTAATGAGTATTGAGTATATAATGTCATAACATGATTTCCGCATTTTGTAACATCTGAGTTCTAAAAGTTTTCCACGAAACATTACTTTCACGTTCATAAAAAGTTACAGACCTCTTAAAACAGAGAGAAAACATACTGTAAATCCTTTTATTGTAATGTTTTATATGGAGAAAACTCTTCCTTTGTTCGTTCCACTTTTAATGGAAAACTAGACATAATGTCTAACATTCACGTTGTTTTACACGGTGATGATACTTCATTTGTTCCACGAAGTAATTAAGTACCTACTTTGTGATTCGTACAAATACTTTAGCAGATGGCGCCGCATTAAAAAGATTTCAGTGACTGACGATTACAGCAAATCGTTCGACTTTGAACAATATTGAATGACTTCTTTCTGGCTCTGGTTGAGGCCAACACTAGGCAGTTCAATTTATTTGGGTTCGGCACAGCACGACTTTTTCTTCCATGGGTACATCTCCATTAGGCAATCTCGTAACAACTACTCTCAAGACCTATAAGGAGGGATTCAATGACTCCAGATTTTTTGTATGTTCCACTCATGCTCCCTCCCGCTGACGCTACTTAATAAGACCACAGCCTTACTTACGATGATTGATATCGTTCGCGTGCTCACACGTGATGGTGTCATATCTTCATAGGATTGGAAATCTTAATACTTGAAAACAATTCAGTTCAGACATGGCTGACGGTTCAAGACTTCAAGTTGATATATCGTCTGTTTAACGTTAAATTGATAATTTATTTTTAAGCCAGTTTAATTTCCTGACGGCTCAGACCTGCATAAAAAAAATTATCAAGATATTTTTCATATGTGCGCATGGCGATTTTATTGTTTTTCCCACCAAAATTGATAATTACGTTTACGTATAGTACCTAGGTTTTAAGCTTTTTGTGGGATATTATAAAATGGTTGCTTTGCTGTGAACTTGCTTTGGTGACAATGGTCAAAGATAGGTAACAATTCAGATACAAGGAAAACCAAGCGAACGTTGTAGGCCTAACTTGTGACCTGTAGATTTGTAGACCATTTTCTATCTTGTTAAGTACCAGGTACCTATTGACAGGCCTACACTGTCCTCCCATACCTATAAACATTGTAATTTAAAAACATTGTAGAAGCCAATTCGTTTAAAAGAGTAACCGTGGACGTTCTTGCCGGCTCTTCTCCGTAAGACACGACTAATTGGAACCGTGCACATAACTTCTGACGTTTCATGTGCCCATGTAGGTTTATGTGAAATAAAATATTTTGATTTGAAGCACTTTACATGTATCTCTGAAAGGGTCAACCTTAGGAGGAGTTAGGTTTATTTATTTAACACTTTTTAATTAACAATCACATTAAAAAATCACATGTATTTAAGCACACAAATGTACAGAGGCGGACTTAATGCCATAGGCATTTTCTACCAGTCAACCTTTGGGTGATGCAGAGACAAACAGTGGAAGGTGCAATTTATAATGATAATTTAAGAATAAATATTTTAGGTTAGGCTTAGGTGCAAACCTTTTTTTTTTGTGAGGGTGGGAAACAAACAAAAAACTTCTCCCGCTCTGAGCGGGAGAGCGTGTCACACTCTTACTGACTAAAACCCACCCGTGTTCTTTCAGTTGCCTGTGCCAGGGGCCACGGTAACCCTCTCGGACTTTCCCGCAACCTTAGCAGGCATTGGCCCTAGCGGACCCCGTCATTGGTGCTGACATCTCGGCCGCATTGGTGCTGACCCGGGCCTGGTCCTTATCGAACGGCGAGCTGCCCATTGCTCGCCGTTCGCCGTTAGGTTCAAACCTAAGTTATTATTTACTATGACAGAGAATGACAGTATGCAAGTAACATAGTAGCTTTCCATCTAGTACGTGAACTGCTTCAAAATATGGTACCTAGTAATTATCAATGACCTTTGATGCTCGCAGTGCCTCAGTGAAACGTAAAGATATCGAAGTTAATCTTTGCCCGTAAACGAAGATAAGAACAATTTGAGCATAAGATGATATGCAGCTGGTAGATGTAATGCCTCATTTACTTCTCTTTTCAATCAATACCATAACACAGACTAGTTCAACAACCACTAATTAACTGTTTATTTACCAAATATGGTCGCTAAGCAAGGAATCCCGAGGGCATATTGATAACCAATAATCACGCTTGGGCGACTGTTGACCGCGGTTTGATTGGATGTAGTACATTATGTACCAATGGTACTCCCATTCGCGTTTGTATTAACGTGAAACCTCGTCTCCTAAGGGAATACGTCGGGCCAATAAATACGTGAAGGTTTATTCAAGTGTAATATTTTTTTTAAATATATTTTGGTTTAGCTACAATGAGTTCTTTTGCGATTACTTTAGCTACAATCTTAGCATACAATTCCCCGTGGAGATCTATCTGGGTCTACCTAACTTAGGGCAGATTTTTAACATTCAAATAAGTTTTATCTACAGAATAAATATGACATATTTTCTAAACACAATCTGTCATGAAAATTATCCGACCATTGAAAAATCAGCCCTTAGTTGAATACCAGTAGGTATCTTACATAGACATTGACCTCTACAGGGTAGGTAAAATTGTTGTTCCATACATTTTGAGCGCGTAGGAATTACACTTTTATATGAAATTGCAGTTTTTTTTTTTTATAACCTGCAATAAATTTTTACGCTACGTTCAGAATTATGTGCTGAATTCATGGTTACCGTTTGTGCGTCGAAGTCTGTGCCACCCTGTGTACATTGACATTAATAAACATCACATAGGACTTTATAACGCAAGCCGATTAATCATTGCTATGATTATTACAAACGGAACTGGTAAGTGCCAACCGATTATCCTTTAAAACTAAAGTTCGCGAGCACATTCGTAAGAAGCTAGCGGTATCATCACAGCGGTAATGTTTTCTCATTGTTTGTCCTATTTGTTTTTAACATACTCGTGTATTTATGTACATTTATTTGTGCTTATATTTATATATAATTAGTTATATGTATTTATAGACTAAATAAGTTTATACGTGTCTATATATTTAAAATTATTTAATCCTAAAATATCATTATAATTTGCACCTGCCACTGTTTGTCTCTGCATCACCCAAAGGTTGACTGGTAGAAAATGCCTATGGCATTAAGTCCGCCTCTGTACATTTGTGTGCTTAAAGTGTTAAATAAATAAGTACTTTAACATAACTGAGGTCTGAAAGTAAAACATGGTCACCCATCTTTCTTTCATCACTATTGCTCTCAAAACGGTGAAAGAAAACATCCTGATACTTAAATGCAGCATGCCCAAGAGCCAAGAGTTTAAAGAAAATGACGTCCACCAACCCGCACTGGGCCCGTGTGCTGTCACAAAGACGAGGCCTGTGTCTAACGGTCTCATCAGTTGAAACATTATGAGCGATTATTCTGCTCAAAAAACCGTAGTAGATCGTAATGATGCACTTTAGCAGAAGCGAAGCAGAAACTGTTAATTTCTGCAGTGGATTATATATTGCGTCAGCTGGTAGCTTCCCGCGCAAATTGAAACAGCTGACTGGCAGAAAATGGAGGACCGCGTTGCTTCTTAGTGACAGTCTTAACTCCCAGATGACGAATTACTCGCGTCTTGTAGGTAAGTATTTGGACACTTTTGTTGTAATTAATTCGTGCTTGATGAGAATTGGAGCAGTCGCTGCGCTGTATCCAATAAACATTTTTTAGCTCTGCTTATTCAAAGTCAAAACGCAAATTGCAAACTAATTCTACAAATGTTGGTCGTATATTATGTTGGTACTTATGGCTTAGCTTGGCTGCAATATATACAAAAAATCTTTGGAAAATGATTATTCTTTTTTCTTTTCGAGGGATGACAAATCTTTATGCATTGTCTTGATATACTGTAACTATAGTTCAACTGTATAGTTTTCATTTTGAATGCCTCTCTGTTCAGCTGAAACAAACACAAAAACATTGAGCTTACCACAATGTTGAGTTTGGCTACAATTTCGAAAGTTCACTAATGCTGTAAAAGCAGGTTAGGCTGTAATACTATTCCAAAGTCTGATTAATTCAAGAATCAGACAGTCAGCCTCAAAAAGATGTACTTATACATCTGTCAAGAATTCATTTGATTGTCTACAATTTCTACATAATACTGTATCTTTGTGTAGCTACACTTAAGTAGATAGGTAGGTACCCAATGTTTTGTGGCTACTGATTGTTACATTATTATGGAACAAATATTCTAACCAATTGGATGGGGAAGGTACTCACATAGATAAATTCTTCGACAGCTCGGTTGCTTGGTTTTTAATTTGTGAGTTCCCACACCAAGTCAATTTGTATTTAACCACCACACAACACCGGTATTCACTTATTTGCACACGTTTGATAGAGTTTGATGGGACCGCCTGGTCGACGTGTCCACTAGCGGTAGATCGGTTACGGAGAAGAGTTTGATTGAAGGCGAATGAATGAGTTATAGGAACAAGGAAAGATTGGCCTTCGAATTAGTGATTTTTGTTGAGTGTTGCAATGTGTTAAATGGGTTCATTGTTTTTTAAAAGATAATGCGTAGTTAATTAAATAGAAGAAATGGCGCAGACACCAATTAAATGAATTCTTGTCGATGAACACCTAAATCTTTTTGAGGCGAACTGTACTTTTAATATTTCTCTAGGAAATACTGAAACTAATAGCAACTGTACCTCCAACTCGTAACAGCCATTAAGCGTTAACTTATAAAACTATAATATGATGCGTTCGCCCCAACATGCCCCGTGAACTTGAACTAATTGAATAGTTTCAGTTTAGAAAGCACTTCATAACGTCTCTCTTCATTCCAGTGAGGACTGGTGGAGTAAAACTAATTGTGTTGTTGCTAAGTGTGGTCAAAATGGGCCAGGAGACTGAAACTTTTTATTGTCTGCCTCACATGCGATTCTGCGAAGCTTATGGTGAGGACCTCAGAACTTATAAGAGTTACGGGAGAAGGTCCACTTTATAACAACGATTCAAAACGCCTACGCATAGAATCAGAGCCAAGCGCACTCTTGCGAAAAGCTATTATCCAATTCCACATAAAACCGAGTTACATTCGACTTGTATATTCTAGGTTAGGAAAAAATACATGGTCCAAAAGAATAATTCGTTTCATAACAAAACCAAAGAATTTATTCAGAAAAGGTATCTCACGGATTTCTTTATTTCATGAAAGCAACGAGAACTTTATTGAAAGTTTTTAAAATATGTAAGTAGATAAGTATTTTCCAGATCTTATTATTTGCTTTTTGCTTATAATTTTTTATAAGAAATGTTCGTACGTAACTGCCCTCCAAAAAATCTTTATTGTTAGGCATTTAAGAAATTGAGGTGGAAACTTTAGGCCTTATTCGCTCTATTATTTTACCTCAAATCTCAATAATCTAGATACAATACTACACTTGTAACGTTTCCGGGTCCTATTTCCATCATAAGGGCCACATAATTCACACTACAAGCCAAAAGCAAAACCTATAAAGCCTATAAATCTGAAAATTTGGCAGCAAATTCTATATCCAACCGCTTGAAGCACCAAAAATAGGTAGCTACTAGGCAGAATGCGCCAAATCAGCGGCGGCTGAGGCGGCCATTGACACAGCCGCAATTCGCTTAAAATACGCCAGTCCGTAGAACATCCATTGTGTAAACCTTTAGTTTTATTAAATCGTTTTTTGTTAACTGAGCTTCGTTTCAGCGCGGCAGGTGCTTTTTGTTGTGTGCTATCGCGAATGTGCAAGTGATTTCGGTTGGCTGGATTTCGCTGTGTCGTGTGGATAAATTAATGTTCGTTTTGTAGATAAACTGTATTTATGTAAAGCTTTTAAATATTGTTTTAAGCTATGACATCATTTTCGAAACTAGTTATCGACATATTGACGATTTGCCAACTTAGAAAAAAATAAATTAAGTACGTTTATTTCCTGTAAAAATGCCGCAAGAAAAAAAACGCAATCACAAAAAAGAACAAGTTAGTAAGAAAAGAAAACGTGTGCTGACTGAGGAGCCCCGTCAGGAACGAGGTTCTTTAGTTACGCGATATCTCTAATACAAGAAAAAAAAATACCATAGCGCAAACTGAAACCATGAATTCAGCTTATGATTCTAGGGTGGAAATTGTACGCCGGTTATAAAAAAAAAATGCTGTTTTATACATGTTGACCGCGTAGGTATTGCACTTTTCTATGAAACAGCAGTTTTTTTTTTTGGTAACCGACTAAAAATTTCCATGTTAGAAGCAGATTTCATGGTTCACAGTTTGCGAACTGGTATTTTTTTTCCTATATAAATATAAAGAGACACAGAGAGACAGAGAGAAATTGTAAATTTAATACAGAGCCATCTAGTATAAGCTCTCATAACGTTGGCGCCATCTTGGATTTTCATTTTTACCTCGCTATCGGCTTTATTACCCTCAAAAACCATGAAAACAAACCTGACGAAAAATCTAAAGTTTTTGCATTCGCCATTTTGGATTTGCATTTTGACTTCACTATCGGCCTTACCTCCTTCGAAAACCATGTACGATAATCCATGATGAAAAATAAACAAATTAATCGCATCTGCCATCTTGGATTTTCATTATGACCTCACTATTGACTTCAGGACCTTTTCTTTTCCGTGGCGAAATCCTCATGGATACCGTCCGCCTGGGAAGAACGCAGGATTATGTCGAAAACCATGAAAACCATCTCTCTCTATCTGTCCCTACCATATAAATAATGGAAAGAGTCAAGAGAAAGAGAGAAAGTCGAGTGGAGGGGGCATAACGCCTTATCGTTACGTGACATTTTCTACCAGTTTACTCACGCAAAACGGCCATCGCTCAGCATAATGCTGTGACCCTATGCGCGACAGAGCCACAGCGCAGGTTTTCAGCGCTAGCCGGCGGTATTGACGTGATGACAAGATTAATGTTCTAGCATCAAACATTTTAAAGGTTGTCAACCAATTTCATGTTGTTAACTATGCTGAAATTATTACCACAATACAATGGTGTAATTAGCATCCATCTTGGGCCTCATACCTGAGGAACATGAGGATCTAATAACTGAGTCAGTAAACGGAGTTCCAAGTTGCTGAATTTTGGGCCAAACATAGTATTCGACTACCTACTGTATTTTTGCCATCGACTCTCTAAAAAGAAGACTAGCTACTAGGTACTTCTGCCTCTTGTCATAGAAAGATGAGTTAAAACAAAAGGTTCCACTTTCAAATATTCACAAGATCATTAGTCATTAGGATTGCGCCACGCGACACGGCGCTGTTTTTTTTCTCGGTCTAATTAAGTGCGACCGCGTTGACCTACATACAGGTCCGGAGTCCGAGAGCCTCTCCAGATAAATGGCGACCGAGACACGAGAAGGGTTGCCTATCAATATGTAGGTTTACACTTATATTGCTTTTGGGCACCAATACACAGTTTCCAAAACGTCTAAAGTTTAGATGTCATTTTGGCGTAAAATATTCTGAAAAGTCGAAAGAGGGAATAAACAGATTTCCAATAGTCTGCAACCTTGAGTAGTCTTTCTTTACTACCCTATGGTGGTATAACATTTGGGAAAGTCATGTTTAGCTATCTAAACATGGCTTTTGCCAAGTGTTACAACAACTAGTAGTCAAGGAGGACTTGCCATTCTGATCATGCGTGGTGCCTCGAGGACCGATGATCGCTGCTTTTAAGATGACAAGATAATATTGTTGCCTATTGTCTTGTCAAAATCTCTTTTTTTTCCACCCATATTAAGGTGAAAACCTTTTCTTCAAACTTAAGAATTTGTCAAGACAATCGGAAATAGGATTCAGAAAATTTTGAAAATAATCATGTGATTCAGATTATGAGGTCCACTGGATGAAACCCCTCTGTGCACCTTCACATGATCTGGCCAAGATTTTGTCTGGACTTTAAAATAAATTGTAATCTCTAAGTTTGTTTCGGCCTTTTTTCTCACAGTAGTCAGATATGAAACGCCGACACCGTTTAGTTTAAAAAAAATACGATTGACGTGTAAAAGTGTTTGTACAAACCTACTTACAGAAATAAAATCATTTATCATTTGAAAGCGCCAGAGGAATGTTGTGTTTTGTACTAATGATGTAAAAAAAAATATACCAAACAAAACAAATAAACAAAAAAATACTACCATTATTTATGTACAAAGAAACAGGCAGACTTTAATGTTTTCATAACGGTAATTGCACGTAATTATGTCAGCTCGTTCATCAAAGAGCTTTAATGGCCTTGATGGGATGACTGAATTCGAATGAATCCGAATTCCGCTTGAAATACTCAGCTCTACTTACCTTTGTTAATTTCAATAACATAGTATTTTCAACGGAGAAACGTGCATGTTTATTATTAAAAGCATTTTCCAAGTAGAATGAAATATTGCTTACACGTGCCGAAGGAAATCAATATTGCATAAAATAAAACTAGTTAAAGTTTGACCTTAGCTTTATACACGGCATAGTTTCCTTACGGTACGGTGTATAAAACCACGCCCTAGAAAAAACGTCTCTCAACAAGCTTCCATAGAGATCCTGGATACAACCCTGACGACCGTGCCTACACACGACAAATGAACTGTAGTTTTTCACGGCTAGAATAAACTGTGTGTACAAGGGGTCTTTACCTATTATGAGCAATTGTAATCCTCTGATGAGAAGAGGTATCCAACGACGTTTCTTGCGGATTGGCAAAAGATTAAATACTTTTCTATAGATACCTGAACGCTCTCATAAAAATTAAGAGCTATATTTGGACCAAAATGAGTCACAAGGCTATTGCTTTTACAGAGCCAAAAGGATAAGGTTACGAGGGTACTAACTGTTGTGAGGGCAACTTCTGGCACCATTTTTCTACCTAATCTACGTGTGTATCAACGCAAGTGGAGAGGTCGAGACTTATCATCGAATGGCCAGCTGGTACATTAATGACGTGACGACACTGTTGGCGCAGTGGTTAAGCGATTGACTGCTGCGTTACGTGTCGCGGGTTCGATCCCCGCACGGAACAAATATTTGTATGACCTGCAAGTAGTTGTTCCGGGTCTGGCCGTTTGTGTATGTGAGTTTAAATGTTTGTAAACGCACCCACGATACAAGAGAAATTCCTAGTGTGGGGCAACATAAAAAAAAATAGTTATATTAATTTACTGCCGTTACCACCAATTCCAAAATGTTTTTATTGTAAGCAATATCCTGCGTTCCTTAAAACAATTTAGGTTTTTTGGAAAACGAATTAACGTAGAATTTAAGTATAGTCATTCGTTTGCTTCTTGAGTCTGATTTATTAACAACTTAACACAAATGTGCTGACAAAACTCGGTAAAGAATTCTCGCACATTCGTATCAAATAAATCAACACAATTGGAGCTTGAAATAGCGAACGCGACGGCAGACTGCTAAATATTAAATTGTGCAAAGGGAGCCTAGCGATATAGGTCATAACATTACAACGTTACGACTACCTGTATCATCATCCATGTAATAAAATAACCATGAACCCTGTTTTACAGAGAAAGACATAGTATTGAGAGATCCAGTAGAATTTGAGATGAAGTAATAAGTCAAACTGTTATGTAAGTAATAATTTACATGTATAGTATGTATCTATTTATTATTATTGTAGGTATTCTATTTTCGAGTTATCTCTTATGTTGCACCTGCCTTGATTTGTCTTTGCATCACCCTGAGGTTGATTGATAGAAAATGCCTCAGGTATTAAGTTGTCCTTTGTACGGTAAGTGTACCTTCATAATTCTGTAGAAAACAGTAATAGCAAATTTGTTATTTCCTTATTTAGTATAACACACACACCAGAGCCACAGTGGCGTAACCATCTTAATGTGCCAGCAGCAAAATAGGATTTGTCAACTGTCCTCTGCAAGCAGCGTCACAGTGGAACGCAAAATGTTAGGGCCCAATCACCCGTACCATAACGAAAATAGATGAACGGGCGCTAATTTGTATGAAAATGAAAACTTTATTCACACGGACCACATTTGGCCGTCAAAACCAACCGTGTGGGCGATGATATCGACCACATCAAGGTCACGTCGCAGCAACAACGCAACCACCAGCGAGACCAGCGTCGCCAACACAACATTGCGTCCACGTCTTCCTCTACGAAAATCAATCAAAAGTTATTTATTCAAACTAGGCCGAGAATCAGCACTTTTTGAATGTCAAAATTAGTACCGTCCCCCAAAATGCCCACCCTTCACCACTTCCTAGTGCTTTAGCTGGGAAGAAGTGGCGCAACAAACTCCCCAGCAGCACAGCTGTCTGTTCAGTTAGAAGAACTGGATTCTATACAGCAGTAAGTAATTAATATTAGGTACGAAAAACAAAACATTAAATTAAATTATTTGCCATGTGTCAGCTAACACACGCCAATATACCAACAAAAACATTAAAAAATATATTCAAGCAGAAATAAATTATCAAAACGTAAACAGAACTTAATGTCTAAATAAAAGCCTCCAGGCATAAAGGCGTGCCCGCTTACATTTTCAATGCTGCATTATGTTTATATAGCTGTAACTAGAAGTCACAAATGATAAACTAGGACCTTCGAAGTAAAATAAAGAAACAGTTAATTACTAATAACAATAACAAAACCATAGTCAGCAAGACGACTTGTCACCACAAGCAGCACCGTTCACGAGCATAACGCAAAGATCAGCCGGTCAGTCGATCTGTCTGTCTGCAAACACGAGCTACAGCGTAACCACAGCGCAACTACTAGTGACAACGCAACATAGAATTTTTATAGTAACCAAAAACGCAAATGCAAGATGCTGCAGCGACACTAACCACGAGTAACCACTGTGTTAACGCCATAATTTATTTAGGTTTATGTCTCATGCCTAATTACTGGCAACTCTAATTAGTATCTGTGTAACAAAAAATTCCTTCCGCTTTCCGTCTCCCTTCCGCAATCCTTATAATGCCTGAGCGAGAGCAAGAAGGAAGATACGCAATGGCGAAAACGCTGCCGCCATTGGAAACTGACACTAGCTTCTCAACCGACATCGACGCCTGTGGGTTAAAATAACCCCAACGTCGAAAAGAACTCAAATTCCACCGCGAAGAACGAAGATTGTTATTAAACGGTACAAGTGCGTGTCTGTGTGTTGTGGAAAGTGCAGATTGTCGTCCGTACGGGACATCCTGGAAGCGCCGCCGCCACGTGGCTAAGGAAACCTATCGCACCGTGTCTCCGCCGTAGCTCACCAAGCAGGTACCATCATCATTTTCCCACACCACCAACACCAACTTGTATCACCGAACCGCCCCCCTCATTCAGTCCACTTAGAAAATTTAGTTGTGGTACGTGTGATCGGGCCCTAAGAATAATAATGTGAACTGAAACTCATCACAGTGAATCAGAGCCCCGCGTTCAGTTTGATTTACGGAAACCGGAAGCTGTTGACCAATGAAAACACTGATGCAGTTCAGAACGCAGGAATGTAACCAATGAGCGTGGGCTAATAGATTCATCATGACGGATATTCTGCTTCGAGTATTCATCCGCATTGCGTCGAATCTAATGTTCTCTATGTTACAGATTGAATGTAGAAAATAAATACAGAATGTACTTGTATAAAGTTATTTTTAGATTACTAGTTTTTACTCTACTCTCTGGGTTTGGTGGTTTTTTGAAATTTGACCTTTTCTCGACGACTGTGCAATTATTTCCTTTGCGAATTGGCTTCAAAACGAAGGGTCATTCTCACTAAGATGGTTTCTTTTAGCTAGATCAGTTGAGGTAACTGACCTTACTGTCGCGTCTCACATTTTCATTTTGTATACAAAAAACCTACATGTTTTACGTGCGGTTTTCAATTAGCTGTGGCGTCCCCTGAAAAGCAATTGCCGCGTGACGGTAAACCTACAAATCATCGAAGAGAAAACATCAATCAAAAGTGTAGGAAGTTCCTTTAGATTTTCTGACCTCGGATTTCCTTTACCAAACTAATGTGAACTTATCAAACCTCAGCTAATGAGACATAATTACCATCTTTTCGTGGCTCTCTGGGGAGCGATATAAGTACTGACGATATTGGCGTAAATACAATATTTGTAGTTTTGAAAAATTTTAATTATTATTTCTGTAAATTGGTTTGCTAAATGATTAATGATAAATAATATTTATTGCTGTAAGTAGGGTAATACAAACCGGTTTACATGTCAAACAAAAAAAAAAAAAACTACATAGATGACCGACCTCATTTAGTTTAAAAATATTTTTATTTTTTTGTGTTTCTTAACCCACTAAATAATTTAGTACTCTGAGACGAAACACCGAAAAAAACTCAGAGTTTTAACGAGTAACGTTTTGTAACAAAAAAGGGCATTATCTCTTGGCTTGACCTCCCCAGGGCTTTTCAGCCTATACGTCAATCAGCTGGTCGAGGAGCTCGGTAGCACTGGTGTCGGATGCTCTATTGATGGCAAGGTCATTAATAGTATAAGTTATGCTGATGACATGGTGCTGCTGAGTCCTTCGATTGATGCACTCAGACGTTTGCTTGGGGTGTGTGAACAATACGCCACGGCCCATGGACTCCTGTACTATGTCAGGAAGAGTGAGGTCCTGGTTTTTCGTGTTGGTTCCAGGAAACCTATGTTGGTTCCTCCAGTCTTTCTTTATGGGGAAGCACTTAAGAGAGTGTCTCAATTTAAATACCTTGGGCACGTTTTGAATGAGGATCTGAGTGATGATGATGATTTAGAGAGAGAAAGAAGAGCGTTGTCGGTTCGATGTAATATGTTGGCCCGCAGGTTTGCTAGGTGTACTACAGAAGTGAAACTTACACTGTTTAAGGCCTACTGCCAGACTTTTTACACCTGCAGCCTGTGGATCAATTATACGCAGAAGGCCTACAACGCTCTTCGTATTCAATATAATAATGCCTTCCGGGTGCTGCTGGGGCTTCCACGGTTCTGTAGCGCGTCGAGCGTGTTTGCTAAGGCAGGCACAGATAGTTTTGAGGCTATCATGCTCAAAAGGGCGGCCTCCTTGATGCGTAGGATACGTGGGAGTTCCAACAGCATCCTAAGCGTTATTGCTGAAAGACCAGACTGCCCTTTCCTGGCGCACTGGTCCCGTAGGCATGCCTGCAGGCCCGGTGCAGAGGGAACGTTTTTGAATTAAACTTTTGTGATTGTTGATTAATTTATTTGCTTAAGGTTACTAACATAGTTGTAAGTTTTTTTTCTGTTGCTAACTCATTATGGGCTTTTAATTATGTCCGAATTAAATGATTATTGTATTGTATTATCTAAAAAACAAATTCGTCCCTAAATAGCTTACTCCAATAACAAACAACAAAATAAAACCACGTAACTTTAAATAAACTGTAGACACCATAATCTTAACCATCCAGTCTGACTGGGAGTTCAGCCAGAATGTGCATATCATTAACATAACAATAGGTTTAAGCTCGAAGCTCGGGGCACTAAAGTTGGACGTAATCTGTGAGGCACTGGAACTGTTGAATATGACTTTTTAATGAGGATATGTGTTTTGGGGGGTCAGTAGAGTTAAGCTAGTCTAGTGCATTAACTAACTTGAGTATGAGATTTTTTCTAGTGGTATTCCTACTTGTTCGTAATACTTTCAGCAATATTTTGTAAGTACAAGCTATTGCCACGCTTCTAAAAGTAATCGGTGATCGCTACGGATTTCTATACAGTATACATGTTGGCAGGGACATCGTCTCGCAAACTGAAACGACAGGAAACGACCATGACCATGAATTCAACGCATGATTCTGAACTCCTAAGTTGTCATTTTACATCGGTTATATAAAAAACTGCATTTACATAGAACAGTGTAATACCTACGCCGCCTACGCGGTCAAAATGTATGGAACCGCGATTTTTATTTAAATTGTATTTATATTATTTTTTATGCAATCAAGGTAGATAAAAAAAAACATTTCTAGATAAGTGCTTCATTATGGGTGTACTATAGATACACCTCTGCCTTACCCTTCAGGGAATCCTTCGTGATGTTGTTATGTTAAAAAATTCTAATACATCATTATTTAATTTCACTTCTAGTTTACCTATCTAGGTGTTAAAGATTTTAAGACGACTCATGATTCCGGTTTTTTTTCTGTACCTACGTGTAACAAAAAAGACTGATAAACAATATAACATGGTTCATAGTGGTAGCTAAGTGTTCGTCAAAATAGACGCAGAAATGTATACACAAATGTAACTAACCTATGAACAGATATTACACAAAAATAAAAGAATCTTTATTAAGAAATAAACTGGCCCAAAATGTACTGTCCCTTGTAAATGGAAGCACTTAATTTTTTACGACGGAAAATGGAAGAATTGCCAACAAATGTAAATAATGTAGCATGGACAAATACTTAACGTTTACGATGCTGGAGCATGGTATATATTGACATGTGGCCATGTGGGTATATGTATGCAGGATCTTTGCCCAGATGTCACGCCGAAATCGCGGCATAGTAACAGACTTCTGTATGACTACGTACTGTAGTATTAGTAATACTACATGTTACTTATTTAACATGTATCCTTCTTTTTTGAAAACATGCAACCTCATTTTTTTGTCACTCTGCTTAACCAGAAATTTTATTTTTCAAATTTTTTCAAATAAGGATTTTTGTTTGACATCTTATGAGATTGACTCAAAAAAAAAAATTTTATGGAAGATTCGTGACTGCCAACGGGCGGAGAATAATTTTATTGCTTTTGGAATTAATACATTAAGGTATTCATGGTTTACATATGGTTTAATATTCCCCTACAAAATTGGCACAAGTTTTTCTGCTCCACAAACCATTTTGCTGGTGGAGGCTAATTACCTGACGGAGTCTTTCTAGCAGTAGAAAGTGATTTTTTCCTGAGGCGATTTACCAGATCTAAAGTCAGAGGGATCATCAGCTTGACACAGCGGCTACTCAAAGGGTCGTGAGAGAAACGAGCTACGTCACGGAGCTTCCGGGAGAAGATTTGGCGGAAAATGTTATGATTTTTTATTTTTTTTAAAAACCTTACTTTACATTTAGACTTAAACTTAGTTTGTATTTTAATAGATTACAGAAGGTATGATACCTTTTTTATTTAAAAAAATCTGCCTAATTTCAGTTATTGGTTGCAACCACAGTTATAAGCTCGTTGTTTTATCCAATTAATTCTAAATTTATTTTAAGGTACGAAATCCTTCAGTATTTTCATTCTTACTTGATAAACCTACTGAAGCCCGTTGGGTAGTGTGACGAATTTCTTATATTGTATTTTCTACTTTTTTATATACTTAAACATTTTTTTTGTTTATATTCGGTCTTTTAAAAAATCAAATTATACGTATTTAGTGGCAAAAGTAATAGTGTGTTTTCCTTTCTTTTACGCTACAGTACCTACGCCGCGACATATGTAGTTACGGTTTATACGTAATACTTGACTACATCATCATCAGCCTAGCCTTTTCCCAACTATGCTGGGTCAGCTTCCAGTCTAACCGGATGCAGTTAATGGCCAGTATTCTACATGAAGCGACTGCCTATCTGACTTCCACAACCCAGTTACACGGTAGTACGATACCCCTTGGTAACCCCGTGGCTTTTTTGCATGCAATTGATACATATTCTGTATAGCTAAACATGTGGACTTTATATTTAACTATGACTGTAACACCATTATACCATGTTTAAGGCAAATAAAGACTTATCTTATCTAAGACTTTACTATATATATACACACACACACACCCATTAATGAAGTATGGGCCTGATCACATGTACCACAACCATAACGACAACACGTGGTCGGGCGCTAATTTGTATGAAAATGAATAGTTTATTCACACGGACCACTTTTGACCGTCAAAATCAACCGTGTGGCCGATACCGACCACATCAAGACCACTTCGTAGCCACGACGCCACCACCACCGAGACTACGCACTAGCAGCCAGCCACATGACACACACAACGATATGACTGTCTGTAAACACTAGCCACAACGTAACCACAACGCAACCGCAAGAAGTTGCAGCGACACCATTCACACGTAATCACTGCTTGCCCGCATTTTGTCGCTGCGATGTGGTGTGGTTGGATGCGAGTGAATGGGCCCTAAAAACCCTAGTAGGAACCTACTATACTATAGAAAATGTCGTCACTCTGGCCGAAGAATCATTATCATCAAAACATACCCTTAGCCATCATTTTAAAATCAAGCACCTTTCCAATACTTTCCTTTTATACTCTTCCAAGCTGTCTACATCCACACTCCTTGTATCACCTTCAACAACTCAAGAACCTCGCTAACTATGACATATGAGAAGTTTCCTAACCGTATTTAAGTACTGAAGCGGGGACAAGTGGCTCCAATACTTGGGAGCCGTTCGGAAGCAATTTGCCAAGTTGACAGCAAGGCTTCGACTGGAAGTTTCGAGTACCGACTACCAAACATGTGTGGGTGACGAGAGGTATAATAAATATATCGGAGGTATCTGAGTTTTGGTGACCTCTCCAATCTATTTATTATGAAACTAACGACCCGCCCCTGTTTCGCTCAGGTGCAATGGCGGCACGTCAAAACGTTGCGATTGAAAAGATATTAATATTAATGTATTATAAACATAAAGCTTCCGGAATAAATAAATAAATAAATATCGTCTGACATTGCACACAGCACCATCTAGTTCCAAGTTAAGCACTTAACACTTAAGGCTTGTGTTATGGATACCAGATGGTTGATACACTACTTAAATACATTTTTTTTTTTCGTAAATACATACATATTATAAATATACATCCATGACTCGGGTACAAATGTCCATATTCATCATACAAACATTTGCCCCTACCGGGATTCGAACCCAGGACCATTTGGTTTCGCTGACTACACTTAGCCACTGTAGCCACTACACCAAACGTGTCGTCAAACGTCGGAATAACTGCTCAAAGTCTAAATCATGTGACAACCGCATCAAAATGCGGTGCGTGGTATAGAAGAACCACGCAGTCACACAGACAGACACGAAAAGCGACTTTAATTTATAATATAATATAGGTACAGATATAGATGTTCTGTCACTGTTGTGACAAAAAACTTAAAAAATAAAAACTTCTTCCAAATAAAAAACAATACAAAGTGAAAAATAACTTTGATTTCGGAAGTCGGTGTCTTTGGATCTGTATTTTAGTTTTTTCCACCGACTTCCGAAATTAAAGTTATTTTTCACTTTGTAGTGTTTTTTTTAGAAGTCGGTTTTTTTTTGTTAAATAAGTAAGTAGTTTTTTATTTTTCACTTTTTAGTTAGGGTTATCTACCCCACACTAATTCGAAAACGATCGTCTTACAAGTCCACGTCAGTTTGAAGGCAGTTTTTTTTTTATTTAAAATTAATTTATTGTTGATTTTTTTAAACCGCTTGACCGATTTCCACACGGGAAGACACAGCTTTCAAATAAAAAAAGAATCATTAAAATCGGTTCACCCAGTCGAAAGTTCTGAGGAACAACAAACACTTTTTTAAAAACAGTCGAATTGAGAACCTCCTCCTTTTTCAGTTAAAAACAAGCAGTAAGATGCTTAGATACTTTAGAAAAACGGTTATAGGATGAACACAAAAAGAACATGCTACGCGCTACGCCGCCCGTAGCACCCTCTACGCCAAAGACGACCGAGCAAAAGATCCCTTCTTCAATGAAACGAATAACAGCGTCTATTTTAGAATACCAAACTGACCTTTTATTTCTCCTGAAGTATTTGATTTTAAACGGATAATGGCAGAGCTGTCCATACAACAGACATTCTTCTAATTGGTGGGTGTCTGGAGCCACGCGTGTCTATGCCACAAGCAAAACTACATAAATGTATTATTGCACAAAATAATTAAAGTATTGTTCAACCATCGTTCATATACAACTAGTGTTTGCCCTTGACTTCGTTCACCTAAAATATTATTCTACTGCTTAGCGTGTTTTTGGACGCAGCGGTAGCCTACAAGTACAATAGGTACCATTTATGGCACAAAACGAGTTCTAACTTTGGTACAAGCTTAAATCTTTGAGCAAATTGTCGTATTTCGAAAGTTATTTCAACTTAATACATAATTGGCAACTTAGAATCGCGTTTATAATCATTTATTTGTATTTATAACCTTAAATTTGTCGAAATAAAGTTCGAAATAAGACTTGATAGTTTACCACAAAAAACAAGGTTTTTTTAAGACCCCCCCCCCCCCGGGTCTTAAAAAAACCTTGTTTTGTAATAAAGCCGAAAGTTTTAGAACAAGTTCGGCTTTATAAAGCGTCATATCTGCCTATGTGACAGTCTCCTTATAAAATATCTACAACTAGTTTATTAAAAATTCTTGTTCCCCCGACCCACCCCGTCGCATCACATCGCGTGCCCGCGCTACAACTTAATTTTCGCTTTGCGTTCTTTCTTGACTTTTTTTCTTTTAGCTTGGCTCCTAAGGGTTGTAGCGTGATGTTAGATATCTTACAACCTTCCTCAAGAATTGGGCTATCAACTGCAAAAATAAGTTTTCAAATCCAACTTATAGTTCGAGAGATTAGCGCGTTCAAACAAACAAACAAACCCTTCAGCTTTATTATTAGTAAGAAGAAGATAGATGAGCCATATTTACGTTCTGTACACCATAATCAATTTATCAATATCAATTATAAAGTAAGCCACTGAGATACCGAAGTAAGACGAGACAATTAATCACAACTCCGCAGTAACCCAGGTCTGCAAACAATGGAACTATCCGATCTTGATATAATACCGGCTCCACTCTATGGAACAGTTACTAATATTTCCCTCCTGTAGCCGGTTCAGACTTCACTTCCGTTGCTAGGTTGGATCTAGAGCTGTCTTCCACATTTACAAACCCTATTATCTCTCCGTCTGTCTTTTAGTGTGCTTATAAATAACTCGAGATCACGTCATCGTTTTTTAAACTTATATAATTATTGTCTACCTACGTTTTAGTACCTAGAGCCTTCGCACACCTCCGCCGCGAAAACAATGATTGGACAACAAAAAGCATGAAGTTCGCGTCATCGTCACCGCACGGTTCCCATGAGCTATATGTATACTGTGTATATATGTACATTGATATACCTCCGTGCGTTATTTGTATACATTATATATATACAAAGAGTATATCTCTCTACATATATATCCTTATATGTAGAACACGGCGCGGCATGCCTCATATACATATATATGTATAAAATGTATACTAATACGAGTAGTATACTGGCTACTGGCATCTGACTCTTTCTAGTTTGCAGGAATGGTGATGTTCAGAGTGACAAAGTGATAGTTTACAGCCGGTACATGGTACGAAATGGCTTGACACTTTTTTCGTCTAATATCACCCTGCAATAAAGATAAAAATGTAGGTATTGATTGCGTATCGTTGGTATCTGTTCTTATATTGAATATTTTTTTTTAGTTTCAACGGTCTCCCCATGTCGGGTATGTGCAATAGATGAATAGTATTAAAAGTCATTGCAGATAAATAAATCAATTTGCAGATTATGAAATACATTGTCTATTCACATGCTTCGGAGGCCCTCTTTACTTATATCACACTTATACCCAGTCTCAAGTATCATGGCCAGACGTCGGAGCTTAGCTCACGTGCACGCCCAGACATAAGACCCTGTATTGTTTGCCTACACATTTGGTTACGACAGCCGTCTCCACGTGCAAACCCCTGGGCGACGCGAGCGAAGTCTCACAATATATTTTTGTCTTGACTTAAAACATTTCACGAGGTCGGAAACGTTTCACGAATCTATCTTCCTGTGAGAGGAAAAGGGTCTTTTCAAAATGAGTCTGAACAAGACGTTCGAACACCTTCGATTCTTACCCGAATTCAAAGGCAATTAGTTGAGCTTGTTTTCCTCAAGGGTTCTGGCAGACGGCTACACGTGTGAAGCCAAATAATTTATAAAATAATTATTTTAAATTGAAGAAACATACAGAACCTTTTTTCTACGCGATTCAAGGTATTACCATAGCAACTTGGGAGTTGAAACCGCTTCCCGGATTTCCTGTACTATAAAAATCTGACAGTAATATGTGACACAATGACAATGCTCGGCTCAACGTTTGACGGTTATTTTCTCAGTCTGAAGTTAGAATTGTGCTTCATAATTTGAAATGGGAGTACGCTCAGCCTCTTTTGCATGGGATTTGTCAGGATTCAGGATTTGTAAGTAGGTATTATGGCGTACCAGAAATTGATCTATTGATTTTTCGGAATTTTTAGTACTACATTCGATTGTTTCCGTATTTTTATATGCTTAAAATATTCTGTAACTTAGTTAATGATAATGGCCCAGTAACATTCATAATATATAGAAATATATTTAAAAGCTAGTTTTATTATTTATCTTTCGGAGTTTTTACACCTACCCCCAGATAGTATTATATAGTTAGTAAATAAATGCTACAAGAAAAATCCTAGAGAAGGGCAAGAAACTTATCAAAGAAATCGTCACCTTATACAACAAGCTTAGTAAAAATGTCTTTCGGTATAATTTATGTACGCATTTCAGTGAAACATTAGATGAAGCACGTGAAAGCCTGAGTGACGACATCGCTATGAAGCCCCACAAACTATCAAAGAATTGTGTTAAATACCTGCTGACGCTAAATTTTGTATCGATCTTTGTGACATCTGTTGACCTATTTGGTAGATTATTGCTCTTTTTCTGGATTATCAGAACTGTGTACTGTCACAAAACGTCAGTTGGATCAAGCCTCGGTCACGACATATTAAATTGATAGAGCGCTTTTAGAGTAGTCTACTTAATGTACAAAGCCACGAAATTAGAGTTATCATACTTTTTTTTTTACATGGGTTTGCTCTTGACTCTAATCTAGGTCAGTGGTGACAGAGACAGAGTCGATGATGGAGCCAGAAGAACCTATTACATGGAACATTAATCTATGGGCTATCTTTCAATGTATATCAAGCTGCTTTAAAAAACCAGTAAAATAATCTATGTGGCATACAGTAGAAAGTACCTGTGTGGCCGAATGTTTGACTTGAAGACAAGAGCGCATAACTCTTTTGAGATTCACTTTTTTAAACCTGATAAGAAGTTTTCCAATACAAGCAGGTTCTCGTGTTTTCTTCCAATAAATACGAGCCATTATTGTAAATTGGTATCAACTCGTTTCAAAGAAAAATAAACTTGACGGCTCGCATCATGCTAATGTAACATATACGAGATAACTCGGCATCATCCCTTACTTGTGTTCCCTTCAGTTCTTTTCGAGTAAACATGGGGAAGAATATATTCTTCTAAAGAACTTTTCTGTTTGATGTTATTTCAAATAAAAGGAAAATAATGAATCTCTATTTATTTCGTGCCCTTTGAAATAAGTGGGGACATTACGAAAATCTACTTTTAATGGGTAACTTGACAAGTTATGTATTTGGGTCAAATTTTAAGAGGTCTGCCGTCAGTACAAGAAACAAATTGATAGCGTGATGGATTAACTGAGGCTCGTAGGCCATCCAAAATTAATGGTAGTTACGACAGACTAATAATAGATGAGTGATCCTGGGAGATTGCGTGAGTCGGAACTTTCCTTTAAAACCTTTTTGCTGACATTGAATGTTAGTCCTTCACTCTTTTTCTTTTTTCTTTCCTCTTGATTAAAGTTCAATGTGGAACAAAGACTTGTTGAGCAGGAAGGCGCTAGAGTATTTTATTTCCGACTCAATTCATCGATAGCACCGTCTCTTAGCTAGATTTTCGCAAGGATAAAATATATTTAAGGAAAACAAAGAAAGCGCTATTGATCCCGATTCGATTCCGATTCAATTTAAAGTTAATTCTGGGAAAATTGCTCGAGACGTTGGGAGCGAGAAGATTTTGTAGGTTGTTGGTTCGAACCCTAAAGATTTAAGCTATTAGGTTCCGTATCTATACTAAAGTGTGAGTTCTTTACAGGATATTTTAGATTTTATTGGTTATTTAAGCTATCCTCTGTTTTATTTTTATTTTTATGACATTGGTTTACATTCTGTAATTACTTTAACTCACCTAAGTATTGACTGAAATCGTATACTTATATAATGTTTGAAAATATGTGAGCACCATGTATCTATCACATAATTTACTTATTTGTCATTGCTACATTTTTAATTATTTTTACCTATTGCGATATAGTAATTTTATTCTAAGTGCATGGTCTTCACATATAATTATATAATTAATGTATATAAATATTAGGTCTTTACCTAAGAAATTACCGTTTAGTATACAGAAAGTTAAAGTCATTTTTATATTTTTTATTTCTATCAATCAAAATATGCACCCATGCTGTCGATGCATCTCTGCCAGCACAGTGGTAATTTTACAATAGCCTTCTTGAAGAAGTCAGGTGTACGGGATCCAACAAACCCTTCAAAGGGATTTTGTACTGCCTCTCGGGTATTGAATTTTTCTCTGCCAAGAAGTTGTCTAAATTTTAGAAAAAGTAGAAGTCTGTCGGCGCAAGGTCTGGTGACTATGGTGGATGACGCAAAACTTCCAACCCTAGCTCTTGAAGCTTAGAGACCGTCTGTTGTGCAGTATGAGGTCGTGTAGGAGCAGCGGGGACGACCGATTAACCAAGGTTGGCCGGAGATTTGCGAGCTTCTCCATCATTGTGTCCAGTTCCTCACAGACATCCTCAGTAATGCTGGTACCATTTGGTAAGAAGCTGTGATGAATTATACCGGCACTAGACCACCAAACAGTATCCATGCTTTTTTTAGGGTAATATTTCGTTTGGGGCATTGCCTAGGCGCTGAACCAGAGTCTGACCAACATGATGACCGCTTACGATTATCAAAAAGAATCCATTTTTCAGCAACGCAATCCTACTCAACGTGTTCGTCGTGCTGGCGATCGTTCAGTTCGTCCAACACCCACTTATCAAGTTTTTTTACCTTGCCAATTGGACGCAAATGGACCAATATTGTTTTGATGCTAACGTTGAAAGCCGCTGCTAACTCAGCCGTAGATTGAGTATCGTCAGCTACCACTATTGCCTTTAATTCGTCGTTGATGACTTTAGTTTTCGGGCGACCACGGGGTTCATTTTTTAGATTCAAATTTCCATGTCGGAAGCGTTCAAACCAATAACGAGTCGTGCGTTCGATTGTAGTGTTCACTACGTACAGGTAATTAAAGTTGCGAGCCGTTTGTGCGGCATTGCTACCGCGATGGAACTCGTATTCCATAATTACTCGTATTTTTATCGTGTCCATATTAATGAAAAAGATACAAATGTAATGAAAACAAAACACTAATCAATAAACAAATGACTGCATTTGAAAATAAAATACAATTGAAATTAGAATTTATTGCCAGCCATACATAAATTACGTTTCAAATGGCCAGTATTGTAAGACGGCAACTTCATAGGTAAATACCTAATATTGCAACACATTTAAAAAGAGTAACGGTGGAGTTTATTGCCCATTCTTCTCCATACGAAACTACCTTTTGGAAGGGGCGACTAGAATCAATTTTATTTTCATGTAAATGTTGACGCCCAAAGGTACCGTTTATGTGCCTATTTGAAATAAATGCTTTGACTTTGACTTTGACCCTAACATACTTGGGAAAAGGTTAGACAGATTGATTGAATACCACGTAGCCTTATTCCCCATGACATAACCTAAGCCACATTTCGGCGCAATGTCAATAAACACCCCACAACAAACACTTTACGATGATTGCCGTCGAATGTGCCGAAGTAGGTACATAGAGGCACTATTAAGTCGACCCGGCACTGGGTAAATATATCATCCTGCTGTAATATTATTATCGGTAAACGCCCATTGATACTGCGTAGCTTTTTGTTTCATTTTAGTTATGACGTAGTATGTGAAAGGTTGGTATTTTTCTACAAAAAGGGGACAAGTCTTAGGGCACGCACATACCTACGTACCAAATCCACACCAGAACGATAACACGTAGACGGGCGCATCTTTGTTTGAAAATTAATTGTTTATTCACAAGGAGCACATTTGGCCGTCGAAATCAACCTAAACGATACCGACCACATCAAGAGTACGACGCAGCCACAACGCAACCAACAGTGAGGCCGCGCGCTAGCTAATACCACCGCTAGTGCACGGCCGGCCTCATCGCAAACACATCGATCTGTCTGTCTGCAAACACTAGCCACAACGTAACCACATCGCAACTACTAGCGACAACGCAACCACATCAAAATTTTGTAGTTACCACAACGCACCTGCAAGATGCTACAGCGACACTATTCACACGTAACCACTGCTTGCCCACATTTTGTCGCTGCGATGTGGTGTGGTTTTGGTACGTTTGATTGGGCCCTTAACAAATCACAGATTAACTTTGTTAAAGAATCGTTCTCTTGTCAATCTTGTGTTATTGATTATATTACTAATTAGCAAATGTTTGACCTCAAGCAGTTATCCCCAGGCTCTTACTTCTCTTCGAGTCGATTGTACTTTTTAAATTAGTCGTGCGCAGTAGGTGGCGCTTTAATTAGATCCTCAACAGTGCAGGTGCATGGACACTTGGGACATTCCACCAAGTGGGTCATGTTCTGGAGATCACCGCGTTTACATTAGGTCTCATTAGGTGTCTTTAATCCCCATTTTGCCAAGTTGTGTTGTTGGTGTTGTATCCAGGTTGTATTCGGTTACTGTAAAACAAAAGCCTGTCACATTTCTGTACAATCTAAATAAACCCACAACGAACACTTTACGGTGCATGTGCCGAAGTAAGTAGGTACATACACGCACTTTTACCTCGACTCGTGAAAATACAGGGTCAAATTAAATTAGCTAGCGAAACTCCGCAGACTTGATGGGTATCGATATCTAAACATGATGAAACAAAAAAGAAATTAATCTGGTGGTTTTCGTGGGGTCATCGACCGCTTTTAGTGAAAAAAATCTGTTTTGTTTTGTAAACTCTGCAGACGCGATTAGTATCGATGTCTAAACACGATATAACATATTTTCTCAACTCATTCTTCAAGTAGAAACACCACCTGCGGTCTTCGACCCCTAAAAAAAACATAATTTTATTATTTATGTACACACAGTACAACAGATACAGATACGACATATTAGTATTGACTACAAAGTATATCGTATTCCTCGTGTAATATTATTATTATCGTGACATCCTCATTGATACCGCCTAGCTGTTTGTTTATTTTCGGATACAACGAGTAGGGCGAAAGGGTTTCATTCACAAATCATAACCACACGCCTGTAATCCCCGACGGGTGAGGCAAAGGTGTACCTATACTACACCCACACTGCGCTATTTATATTTCCGTAAGACCGATGGGGCGAGCCTATTGCTATAAACCGAGCACAAATGCAGACTCCACCACCAACGACTTCCTCTGGGGTTATCTGAACAGTCGGGTGTACACCCATCAACCATATCGGAATTGAAGGAAAACATTAGACAAGAAATCAACAACATTCCTACTCAATTTCTGAGGCGCGTTTTCATGAATGTTAGAGATCGCTTTGAAGAGCGCCAGAGCCGCGAAGGACGACATTTGAATAATGTTATTTTAATTTCTTTAGTTTCTTATTTTGTAATTTAACGTGTATACCTATCTATATATACACACATCAAAAGTGTCTAGGGATCAACATATATTTTTGCAATAACTTTTCTCCTGATTGATATTAATTAAAATTTTCTTTAAGGATTCATAAAATAAAGTGTTTTCGTTTGTCACAGTAACGATAAACCAAGTCACCTTTGCATTAATAAAGAAATTTGCCATTTTCCTAATAAAGGGATTTTTGACATTTGAACCACTAACACAAAAGTTCGAAAAAAAGACTGAAATAACAGTTTTCTTTAAAATTTTATTGGGTAACTTAAACAATTAATAATCCGTGTTTCTACCGCGAACACTAACAACACAAGAACATCGGTTTGGCATACTCAAAATGAGTTCATCCAAATCACGCTGTGGAATGGCCGCCCATGTTCGTTGCAACAACAAAAAAAGGTCTTCTTGCGACTGCATACCCTCCATATTCGGCAGAGCTCTTCTCTGTAGCATATCCCATGCATGCTCAATCGGGTTCAAGTCTGGCGACTGAGCAGGCCAGGGCAGGACATTGATGTTAGCTGCGGCGAGAGTCTGTCTTACAACTCTTGCGGTGTGCGGTCGTGCATTATCATGCATTAACTGAAATAAGGGACCGATTTGCACTTGTAGAGGAACGATGACGTCTGATACAATCGTCTCAGCATAAATTTGAGCGTTGAGGTTGCCTCTGATCCAAATCAACTCAGTTCTTCCGCCGATCCAAATACCCGCCCATACCATGATGGTTCCACCACTATAAGGATGGACTTCCTGGCAGGATTTTAATCGCTGTTGGCGTCCAGGGGTTCTCCAGTGTCGTATACGTCTTGTATCCGGTCTCATACCAAAACGAGACTCATCAGAAAAGCACACGAAACGCCATTGTTCTTCTGCCCAATTTCTGTGTTCAAGAGCCCATTGATATCGAATCCTACGATTGTGCATTGCTATAGGTGGTACCCGTAGCGGTCTTCGGGAATGAAGGTTCACTTCATGCAAGCGGTTTCTGACTGTTTGGTCGCTAATTAAGTTCCCTGAAGAGTGATGAAGCCTCACGGCTAACATCATGGCGGTTATTGTTGGAGCTCTTCGAGTTAAGATTTGAATGTATCGGTCTTGTCTCCGTGTGGTGCAGCGATACCGTCCTCCATGGCGCTCAGCCACGGTACCAGTGCTTCGGTAACGTGTCCAAAGTCGACTGATAACACTCTGACTTGTATTCAGAGCTAAAGCCACAGTACGTTGCCGGGAACCAGCTTCTATCATTCCCACGGCTCTGAGCATTTCTTCCCTGCTTAAATGACGTCGCCGCTCCATAATAACGTTGGTTTTAATCAGTAGTAGGGAAACAGTAGCACTAATAATGTCTTCAATGCGTTGTATGTTTTTATAGGGAAAATATTGACAGCTGATTTTCATCTTTTACTCGAATTTGATTCACAGTTCCTGATTCAAATTATGAAATGCACCAAAAAGGATCCATATAAATTTATAAAATCATAAATTTATTACAAAGCCACATCTTAATCTCAAGAAATCCGCATAAAAATGCTTGATCCCTAGACACTTTTGATGTGTGTATTTGTAATTTTTTTATGCATCTACAAAAGTTAGTTTTTTCTGAGACACTCTGTACTTATCATAATATCATGCCTGTTACCCTTGAAAAGTAAGACACAGGTGTATTTACAGTTGCGGGAAAGTCCGAAAGGGTTACCGTGGCTCCTAGCACAGGCAACTGAAGGAACATGGGTGGGGTTTAGTCAGTAAGAATCTGACACGCTCTCCCGCTCCGCCCAGAGCTGGAGAAGTTATTTGATGATTTGCCAGGCCAAAAAAATATAAAGTGTACCTACAGTACCCCCACATTTCGCCAGTTATGTCTAAGTCCCATGTAATAGGGGGCGAGCATGTTGCTCTCAACCGGGCACAAATCCTTAGACCGGGAATACTTAGAAATTACTGATGAAAAACCCAATAACACTCTGCCTGACCAGATAATCGAACCCAGGACCTCATGCTCAGCAGCATGTAAGGCTTGCGACCACAAGACCAACGCGACAGTTTCATTCATTTAGGGAAGATATTCTTGATCGAAGGAACGCATGGTAGAATTTCTTCTTTATGACGTTTTAAGAGCTTTCCTGTTCTCGATTGCCTATTTTCAAACTCTATAAAGTACAGGTAAACGACGGACGTGCAACAAAGTAAAAATATATGATATAGTTTACCTTTTTAGCTTCCTTTTCTTAAGTTTTTTTTTCCTGGAGTTCGTTATTACAGAGGAAAAAAAAACCGCGCGTGACTATTTTCAATCCAATAAATCTGAATAGGCTTTTTAGCCGTAAGAATAATTTCAATAAATTCAGTCTGTATTTATTTTATGGACAATATTCTACAAAACTCTCAATTTAATAAATTGAGTATTTTCGAAAATAAACGCGAATTTTCAACCAAACGTACCTACCTATTTCGGCAGCGCGCGGTACTCTGCGCGAGCGACGGGCGGCACCCGGCCGACGGCTTTTGCAAGGGGAACATGTACTTCTCTTTGCCGTACATACCGCGCCGCTGCTGTTAACAATTTTGATTGACGAAAGTTTTACCGAATTGTACAAACGCGCAAGGTCAGCGAAAACGGGAAAGCCTTATTAAACGATCGACCATATAAGCAGTTATAAAATCTTAGACAGAAAGAAAGATCACCACACGTGCTCTCTTCCGAATCCGCTCTTCCGCTCTTCGTATTTGTGAATGAGGAACATCCAGCCCAGAGTTCCTTGCGATTTATTTCTAGACAGAATCTCAAAGTACATAAGTACCGATTACACTGGAAAAGTAATATTGATATTTAAAGGTTTGGAAACCCTTATATCACAATCAGCCTATAATGTTCCCACTGCTGGGACGCAGGCCTCCCCTCTGTGGGAGAGGACGGGCCATAATCCACCACGCAGGCCCAGTGCGAGTTGGTGGAAACTAAGTAAGTGTTGCTTAATATTAGAGTAAGTACCAATTGCACTGGAAAGGTCACATTGCTGCATTGGTACTGTTGCCAGGTTTTGAGCCCGTAAAATGTTTTGATGGGTCCTTAAACCCCAAATTTGCCATTAAATCTCCGGTTATTCACAAAAAAAGCGGCTATTATTGCTTGCGGTATTATTGGTTATGTGTGTAACATAGCACAGAGCGAACCCATTCCATTGATTGCGGTCTAGATACGCGAAAAAAGGTTTTTCATTCAATTTATTACTGTCATTTGAACAATGTAAAAAATAATGCTCCAGTTTCATGAAAGAGCTAAAAATAAGGGTAATGAATATAACAGGGTATCATTTAAATACGTTAAAAGATTGTTTGTATTTGTTTCGCGATTTTGTGTAGTATGTGTTGTTTAATATTCCTTTTTACAAAATCTGACTATTATGTATTACGGGTAGAAAATAAATACAGTTCTTTAGATACGGAGATAGGACGCTATTTTTATGCCCAAGAGATGTACCACTAACTCACCTACTTACTTAATACTTAAAAACGTTGCGTCATGAAACATCCCTTTAATTTTCATAATTATTTAATGCAAGAGAGTGTGCTCAAGAAATCCACGACCTCATTCCACCGGCCCCCTTCTTCCATCGGTCATCTAGACGCACTGCAAGTTACCATCCTTACCTAGTTGCTATTCCACCAATTCGCACTAAACGTTTCCAAATGTCTTTTGTTATGCGCACAGCAAAAGAGTGGAACTCTCTACCTGCGTCTGTGTTTCCGAACGCATATAACCCTAATGTCTTCAAAGTGAGAGTGTACAGGCTTCTTTTGGGTATGCTCCCTCCATCGTCGACTCTGTCTCTGTCACCGCTGACGTAGACTAGAGTCAAGAGCAAACCTATATATATATAAATTAAATTAAATTAAAAAAAGAGCCACTTTAAACGAAACTGATTTTCTGATAGACTTCAAAGGGTTGATATAAACACGGCAGAGGAACTGAATACGAAAAAAAATAAAGTCCATATTTCTCAACTTATTGTACTCTATTTCTCAACTTCTATTCATAAATGTGTCTTTTCACGTTTCAACAAAATGAAAATTGATTGGTTCCCAATTCCGCAGAGCGAGTAACGAGTAAATATCTGTCGGTACCGGGACCGATGAACTGTCGTCATGTATAATTTATTTCTAATTTTAGAAACTGGGTTAATATGCCTTGATGAAACTGCGCAGAAATAAATGAATGGGGGAAGTTATTGACAACACGCTTTGGAAATAGAAACAATTTGTTAGGCTATAAATAGAACTGGCGCATCAAGGGGGTTTCTATTCTGTACCATTTTTGTATTTTGAGGGAGTAACAGCCGCAAGGAGCCAACGAAGATTCAACGGTCGGTTAGTGGATGGATCACCATCCATATTATATATATCGAGACCCCTCCGTGCCTCGGAAAGCACGTTAAGCCGTTGGTTGAGATTGTCATTTGTAGATATTTGACAGTTGTTACGGGAAGTCAGAAGCCCAAAAGTCTGCATGGTCAGTTAATCTGACTGGGCAGTTCAAGACTGGTTTTCTTACGAGGTAAGAGGTATCGTGTTACCCAGTAACTGGGCTTTGAAGGTCAGATATGCAGTCGCTCCATGTAAACTACTGGTATTCAGCTGTATCCGGTTAGACAGAAAGCTGACCCAGCATGTTTAGGAAAAAGCGAAAAGGCTTGGCAGATGACCTTTTTTTCTATCTTGTCGTGTCTTCTTTTGAAAATGCACACTTTAAAAAAAAGTATTTTTTAATTCGACACGTAGGTAGGGATGTATATTCGTCGATGTTCACGTTCATTAATAACTTTTTCGTCCAACCAAAGCCTAATAAGGACCATGTCTGTCATTTTTACACCAGATGTGATTGATCAATCGCAATTCAGACGCTATCCTGTATAAAGGTACCTAAATTGGGTATTTTATTTGTATACTCTTAAATTAAATCTTTCACGTCACTTACGAATAAGTGGCAAAGTTGACAAGCGCCAATGTTACAGATATCGCTGAACACAACCATATATTGCTATCCATGTTATCGGGGTCAAAAATGTTGCAAATTAGCTCTAATAACACCCATTTCAAGGATGCACCCAATTACTAATCACCCTGTATCATCCCAAATCCAAGAACAGAACAGCTTCAAACTCCCTCTAACCTTATGTCCTATCCTTACCTGCAGGTGTAAGCGGCCTGGCTCGAGGAGTGACCGGCGGCGGCATCTGTGCGTTGTGATTGTCATCCCGAGGGGGGCTGGCCACTGCACCCTCCGAGTTGTTGTTCACGGGAGGACCTGGACCCTCACCAGCTCCTGCCTCGATTTGCAGCTGGAAAACAAGGATGACTTTAGAAATATTATGAGAAACGCTATATTGGTGTTGTCTAGCTTGTGGACACCTTGGCTGGGTGTTTAATTGATGTACCTAACAATCCATACATGGTGCATGGAACATGTATAAAACCCTTAGTGCATATGGCCAAAAACTATGAGTGTTTACGCACGGGGCATTTGTCCAGCTAAGTATAAACGCATGTAGTGTGTGAAGACGATGCGTAGACGCAACACATACGCTGCGAAAACCATTGATGAACCCATCAAAAGAATACCTACGTTTGTGGCGGCATCTACATCGCCACGTGCGAACTACGCATCAAAATGACGTCACAAAGAATTCTACATTGCGCAATCAGAATTTGCCGCGCAACTAGCATATATCTAAACAACGTCCCTTTATTTTTGTTTTTTCGAGGTTGGGAAATCATCAAAAAACTTCTCCCGCTCTGGGCGGAGCGGGAGGGCGTGTCAGACTCTTACTGACTAAAACCTACCCCTGTTCCTTCAGTTGCCTGTGCCAGGGGCCACTTTCCCGCAACTCTGGCATCATCCGTCGGGCAGTAGCCCACCATAGATCCTCCCTCTTTTATGGAGGATGAGTAAACGCTACACCCTGTTCCTCATATCTCTATACGTTGTTTTAAGGCGAGGTTTTTCGGGCCTGTATGCCTTTGAAACGACACCTCCGCCTCCCCCAAATGCAGCGTGACGTATTTATTCACGATTCGCCTCCTACCATTTCGTGGAAAAGCCATGCCACAGTATAAAATATTGAATTAGTTTTTCTTGGGTTTAATTATTTTTCTTAGGTTAATTTTTTTTTCTTAGGTTTTCATTTTATTGTGCCTACGGTGTAGTGAACTAAAATTATTACTTAAATTGTCCTGTGTACCTATGGGCTATGGGCGTTTCACATTATCAGATAACGACACCAAGACGATACCTATATGTCGGCAGCAATACCCAGACCAATTCGATACCGATATAATTATTATCGGCCCGATGATATTGGTGAATATGAATGACCATTGCGACGCAACAAACGACCACAGTACTAAGCAGCATTGCCAGGCGATCCGAATTTGGCGGGATGTCTTGATTTTTAGCTCAAAATTAAATGTCCTGCTTGGGACAGGCTCAATCCCGCTTTTCGGTGCTTTTCTTTTTCGACGATGCGGCGCCGCGGAGTTAAGAATCTTAGCTATCTTAGAATCAGCGTAAATGACGGTCAACAACGTATGAAAACAATTCATACTATCGTAGTTTAACAGCCGATGATGCCATAATATCGCCGATATCACAATCAGAAGTGGAAACACCTGGACCCTGGAAGAAGCTGGTTATATTTCTTGCAGTTCGAGATCGCGATCTTTGAGCCGAGTGAGTACTTGTTATTGAGAGCTTATCATTTAGTTAACCATGAGAAATACAGCTCGATGCAAACTTTATGGCGGCTCGGAACATTAGGCGAGTCGCTGCGCAGTAACCAATTCCCGTGTCAGCGGGGGTGAGGAGTGAGGTACTGCGCAACGAGAAGCGCACTTCACAGCCGCCATAAAGTTTGAATCGGGCTATACTAAACTTTAATTTACATAGTCTGCATTTGACTCCGCAATACACAATTATAACCATTCTCCCAATTTGTACCTACTGTATTTCGTTAGCCATGAAATACTAGTTTGGCTTTCTTTTGGGTGTGATGATTGATTGATTTTCATTAAAATATATTTTCAATGGTTTATCTATCATCATTTTAAATTTAATTTGTTTTTATTGTGCCGCTTTCGACGAAAGAATCCCGCTTTTTACTGAAAAGGTTTCAAAATCCCACTTTGTTCGAAAAAGTAAAAGGAGCTTTTTCGTTGTAAATGGAACTCTTGCGCAATATGTCATGTTTCTAGACCCAGCCGATTAAACTGTGTGTTGTCTGTCAGTGAGTTTAAGAATTTTATCAAAAACAAACCGTATGCCCCACGGTATTTCCCATCAACAAAAATGGTAATTTTCCATACAAACTTGTATCTCTGTCAACTCCTTTAGTAGCTGAATTAAAAAAAATAAACTTTATTAAAGATTTTTATTAAAAAGGATGAGCTTAACCGATCAACACCCGTCATGTTGACAGATTTTTAAATTGTTTGGGTTATGTGCGTTGATTCTATTCCATTTGTTGGAGTCGCGATTGTATTTTTTTTGTATAATATTAAAAGTATGATTGGTTTCTGTCGTTTATTGTGACTTCTTAACTGTTGAAACAAACATTGTAGACATTGTAGTAAAATATAGATTTAATTATGACCAAGTGCATGTTATAAAATTAACGATGTGAGATTTTATTTTTGTTTTTTTAGCTTTCTTTGAGGTCGAGGTGTGAAGAATGGATATCAGTTATAGCACGTCAAAGATCCGAAGAATTCTTCAAGCATATTCTTTTAAACATCCCTACTGTTTCGCTTATACTGTAACCATATTCTTTTGTTTTGGATGTTTGCCACCGTTCATGAAGATCCGTAAATATTGACAGCTACATAAATGAAGCAACAATTGCCGTACTTTATTGTCAAGTGGCGTACCTACTGCTACAGTTATAATTTATTTTAGGACATCAAAATTAAATTAGTATACAGGGTGTTTAGTGCATCGTGTGCCAAATTGAAATGGTCGACTGAAGGAGTCATCCGCTAGCCTTTCAGACCCTTTAACACCCCTCATGCTCTGTGGATTTTTTTTATCGACTTTTTATTGTTTCCAAAAAAAAAGACCCATATTTTACATTCAAATACAGATTTAAAAAAAATATAAGGCGTAGACTCTGAATTTTAATTTTATTTCGATGTGTGTTGTTTAAGAATACTTTTAAATACAAAATTAGTGATATTAGTCACCTAGTTCTTTTTTAATTCACTCGCAAAGGTAAAACTTAAATTAAAGCTGTACATGTTACAGCTGTTTATAAGGCTACAAAAAAAAATCAAAAGCGACCGGGATCTTCCAACTCTTTCATTAATTCTCCAGTCTATCCTCTTTCTAATGATGTGCCACGTGCCATAAAAGTATTTTAACAACTTTGTGAATTCGCTAGAATTGTGAATCGAGTCACCTCAGGCTAATATTCAAAATTATGATTTAAAAAAAAATCTCTTAAATGATACCTGTCAAACCTATAAATCTGCTATCTCATTCTTATGGTTAGGTAAATTCGTGTCTCATATCTGTATCTTTCGTGGATTTACTTGAAATAAAAAAACAAAATTGCATTTTTAACATTTATTTAATCATTGTTACAAATCTTGCTCAAATTGTTGGCCTCTGTTGCGAATGCAGGCACAACACCTGTTTCGTAATTCAACAGTTGTTGTACGAAGTCGTATTTCCTCCTTAATAGTATTGAATGCCGCTTCTATGCGTTGGACTAATACCTCCCTAGTTGGAACCTCCGTGGCATATACCAACTCTTTGGCACGTCCCCAGACATAAAAGTCTAACGGAGTTAGATCTGGGGAACGTGGCGGCCATGGAATAGGGCCATCGCGTCCAATCCATGCATTGGGGAACACATTGTCGAGATATTCCCTCACAGTCAATCGCTAATGCGCGGGACAGCCGTCATTTTGAAATACAATGGGCACACGTTCATTAAATACGGGCACATGGGTCACTAATTCGGGCAGGTAATTTTGTAGGAATTCCAGGTAGTCTTCGCCATTGAGATTATCGGGCAGGTAATGCGGTCCAATCACATGATTCCCAATCACTCCTGCCCAAACGTTTACACTAAACCTTCTTTGAGAAGATTTCTGTCTTTTAACACGTGGGTTTTGCGTTTTCGTTGTCCAGTGGTGCAAATTGTGTAAATTGAGGATCCCATCCTTGGTAAATTTGGATTCATCCGTCCACAGTATTCTTAAAAAAATCAGGATCATCCACATCCGTGTGTAAAAGAAACCGACAAAAAGCCACTCGTCTCTCAAAGTCGCCACCCTCAAGACCTGCAACAAACAAAAAACTCTTTTAAATTTCTCTTGGGCAATAAGTAATTGCACAAGAAAGGACCCGGTGTTCGTGCTAATAGATTCACTACCTGGAAGTGACGCCATACCATACCCATTACCTGCTAAACAAAGGCAAGGTCAAACAAAGCTTGCACGGGTTTAAAGTTAGTTTAAAATTACGTACCTTGCACCGGAGTGTAGTGGAATGGATGCTTTTTGTTTTGACGAAGTACTTTCCACACTTTCCATATTGAAATATCAAGATGGGATGCCACATTTCTAATGCTTCTTGTAGGGTCTTCCTCAAAAAGTGCCAGTATTCTCTCGTCTACTTCAACATTATGTCGCACAATATGGCCCCTTGGTTCATTAAAAGTAACACTGCCAGTCTCGCGTATGCGTCGGTATGTGTCTTGGAAGACTCTGCGGCCAGGTAATCGTCTACCAGGAAAGCGTTCCTGGTAAAGTCGTTGCGCTGCACGAGCGACGCCATTAGCGGCTCCGTAAGCCATCATGATGTCCGCATATTCTTCGTTAGAGAATGTCGCCATTGCAATAACAAAAAACTCAAAGTTTAACAATAACAACAAAAATTAAACAAATGTAACAAGAACCAACAAAACTTAACGATAACAAAGTAATAAAAGAATCGCGGAGTATGGTGAACTAGCACACACGTTAGGTAGCAGAGGCAGTGATGTCTCGACTAAAAAAAATGGCGGGTCGGGCGGCGCGATTTGTTCAAACCGATTTAAGGTATGCAAGAAAGAGATAGAAGATAGATTTTACTGTGAAAGAGTAAGAAAACAAATTTACGTCTTTCTCAAGTAACAGTTCCGCAATAAATATTTTTTCATTAGAATTTGGAATGTAGTTTTATGTGACTTGATTCACAATTCTAGCGAATTCACAAACTTGTTAAAATACTTTTATGGCATGTGGCACATCATTAGAAAGAGGATAGACTGGAGAATTAATGAGGGAGTTGGAAGATCCCAGTCGCTTTTGGTTTTTTTTTTGTAGCCTTAAAATAGCTGTAACATGTACAGCTTTAATTTAAGTTTTACCTTTGCGAGTGAATTAAAAAAGAAACTAGGTGACTAATATCACTAATTTTGTATTTAAAAGTATTCTTAAACAATACACATCGAAATAAAATTAAAATTCAGAGTCTACGCCTTATATATTTTTTTAAATCTGTATTTGAATGTAAAATTTGGGTCTTTTTTTGGAAAACAATAAAAAGTCGATAAAAAAAAATCCACAGAGCATGAGCGGTGTTAAGGGGTCTGAAAGGCTAGCGGATGACCCCTTCAGTCGACCATTTTAATTTGGCACACGATGCACCAAACACCCTGTATTTTTAACCGTCCCCGGTCATTTCTGATTGCCATCCCACCGGACTATTTATATTTATTATATATTATTATTTCGTGTTTTTTTTATATTTACCAAAACAATAGATGCAAGTATTAATGTGTTAAAAGTTACAAACTAACAAATATACAATACGTTATCGACGAACTTGCTTTGGACCATGGGCACCGAGTTATACGGTTACCGTCTAAACAGGCCACGTTCACACGGCGCTATTTTTCAAGTACGTTTTGTATTGAAAACTGAAAGTTTTTCACACAGAGCCAATACGATAAAATCGCAGATTCGAGAAAAAAAACTTTTTATCGTGCTCCATACGGTCGTGTTAATAAAGCACATTTGTTTGGAACAGATATTTGTTTTTCTCATTTTCATTGTTCAGAAATCAGAAAGAAACCTAGAGCCACAGTTAAAGTGCCAGTAAACACTGGCACTTTAACTTTGGCTCAGAGGGAAAGTTGTTTATATTAATAGTATACAACTGAAGACCGGACACAAATTATATTATGTGTAATTAATGTAGGATAATGATAGTAGCGAAGATGGTTCGATGGAGAATGAATATACATAGTAATATGGATGAATCTAATTAAAAAAATCATAGAATAAATTGTTTTATTAAAACTTCTTCATACAGGACGACAAAAAATTAAATATATACGACTCGTACTTGACTATAATTTTATCCACATAATTTGTAATTTGTTTGTAACATGATTGTAAGATGACAAATAAAACGTCATTATACCGTATAGAAATAACCACATTTTTTAAAACAATTTTGTGAATCTAAGAGCGTTTATACCTTATGAGTTATAACCATTTAAGGTGGGGTTTCTGTGGCACGACTAATGTCCGAAATATTTAGAAAATCCTTTTTGTTCATACATTTTTGGCATTGTAAACAATAATAATTCAGAGAAGCTACCAGTATTTACCAAAATTTCCGTTTGTTTTCGTAAAAATACAGAAAATTATGCTATCTTCTTAAATTAAAGTCGTGTATAAGTAGTTGTTTATCTTTGCCAAAAAAAAGTTTGTTGTTGACATTTCTTGAAGTTTGAGAAAAAAACTTATCTGTCTGTCACCGTCTGAGCGAGAAAAAGTAGAGAGTAGAGAAAAAGTACTTACAGTTTGTTTAGAGTTTACCGTGTGTAAAAACGGTAAACTCTAAACAAACTGTAAGTACTTTTTCGTATAACTTGAGTTATGGATATGGACAGGGAGTCCAGTGGATTGTATCCACCGCACATCTACCTTTATCCCTTCTGTTAAAATTACTGCCACTTCCCGAGTCACCCGAAAGAGACGAACAAAATCTTCTTCTAGAAGTTCCAGAGGATTGTTCGTGTCTCTGAGACGCCGCCTCCGAATACGCATCACATTATGATGCTGCTGCCGTTCTTCCTCATCACCCAGCAATAAAGCCATGACTCCTAAATCCATTATTATGTAATGATCGATAAGCTTATCGGGCTTCTACAAGGTGTCGATAAATTACCGAGCTTGACAGCTTAAATTGGCGATCTCAACTGTCAAAATGTCGTTTCGTACTTGCATTTTCGATAAATTCGTTAAAATTTTAGAGTGTATCTACCGATCGGTAAAGTAGAGTTACGTACTTGCGACATCGATTCGATTCGATAAAAACTCATTTTATCGAGTTTATCTGTCAAATTTATCGAATCGAGTCCTACGTACTTGCACCACTGTTTCGGATTTTTTCTTATCGAGCAAATTACAATTTATCATGTTTTGAACCGTCAATTTCCTTACTATACGAATGTATCCATGACATATATTTTTTTCAGGACCAAAATACACTAATTTGACCATTTAAAATTGATTCTAAAACAGGCAAATTCGGATAACCCCCGTTAAGGTCATATAAATCTTCCAAAACAAAATAAAAGAAACCGGATAACTTGCTGAACAACGAAGGAAACCTTAAAATAACTTACCGTACTTATTTGTTTTCGGAGCTATATTTAGTAGAATGTCAGGCAAAGCTGCTCACGGTAATGACTTAAAAGAAAATGGAAGAGCAAACTAAACAAAATATACGCTGCTACAATGATATTTTAGCGCTCCAATGAAATTGACAGGAGGCGCATTTTCTTTTTTTTTTAATGTATTAAAAAAACAAGATGGCGGCGTTATTTCCGATTTTGGCCTCGCGCCAAAATTACGTTGAAGCGCTGTATGGTAGGTTTTTTCGAAGTCATGTTAATGTTCATGAAGATTTCATGTCATTAATCATTTTATCCTTCCTTAAGTTGGCCCACAGTACAACGACCTTCAACCGAAAGATAAAAAGGTAAAAGATGGAGGTTTCGTAAAATAGGATAGGTATAAAGAAGAGTGTTAATTTATTTATTTAATAAGTGGACCTACAGCATATACATATAACATTAGCTTGAAACAGTATTTAGATATTACTTCTAATGTATACTCAAAGTATAGGCGTGCATACATTATGAAAAGAGAAAAAAATTACTAATGCAAAAATTTGGCTATAATCCAAACTTATCTGCCTGTTCATTGTCTTTCAGTTAAATCAAATTAACATAGAAGAATAAAATACAGTTTCCTGTTCTTTTGTGACAGAAAAAAAACATTATTACAGTTGGAAACTTAAGACCATCAATTCAACCTTATTTGAACCTCTTATTAAAAACTCCAGGGAGGTTTTAAATATCAGTGTCCTTAATGAAACGGTCCTCCACTCCGTATTCAAGTATTTTTCTTTGCTGCAAGTTAATTACTTTCAGACTTAATTATAAATAAACTTAATTAAAACTTCAATGGTTTCGCAAGTTTACTTAGCACGCTTATAATTATTCTGCCCTGTAATTTTCTGTGTCTATACAACGGCTCTGAGTGATTGTGGGGGTATTCCGTTTACTGAATATTAAGCTACATTTCCCATCAAGTTACAGTTTAATAAAAACTGGCGAAAAAACAGGTTTTTACAATTTGTAAATATTATAATTTACAAGTACCTACTTACTGCATGAGGTGGTACAAAAATAAATATCTGTTATGATTGTGGTGTTTCTCTAATAATTTAGAGACTTCATTTTTTACTTAGCAAATTATGAGTTAAATATAAAATGAATGCGTTTTAAAACAGTAAAGTAAGTCGTCCATTCTATGTTACAATTCACAGGCCAATTATGGTGCAACGTTTTTGTCGATCACCCTAAATAAAAACTCCTCTATAATTCAATGCAATTTTTTTGGATATTTCAACCTCTGTGGTAAAAATTACTACCCCCTCCCCTATTTCCGGCAACATGCGACAACTACGGCACGCGATGTCTCTCTGCTTAAAATTATTACTGTACCACCAATTTATTCTACGGATATCCAACATCGTAATTATGCTACGAATTTAATTAGGGAAAATATCAATAAGATTTTTCATTGTAATTAATATGATCAAACTCAAAGCATTTATTTCAAATAAACCAATTACAGGCACTTTTGAATTCTCAAGGGGTCGGTCAGTCAGAAAGATGAAACTAGCTGCCCATTCCAAAGCGTAGTAGGTACCTATGGAGAAGAACGGGCAAGAAACTCCACGGACACTGTTGTTACAAAATATTGGCTACATCATTCATGTTGGAATTATAATTATGCATGTGAGAACGATGCAGAACGTTAAAAGCGTCCGTGATCAAATGAAAAAAAATATTCACATAATTAATTTAAAATAAGCCGTGGCAGCTAAGAGATGACCCGTTCCTTCTGACGGCGCCCGTTCACGAACATGATGCTCGTATAAAACCGTGCTGTTTGAAAATGAAAAGAGGTTTTTTCTAGCCGCAGGATGAAAAAAAATCTCTTTGGAGTAATCTTGCATTTGTTAATGATATATTATTGTGCAGTCAGGGAACTTGAATTTTGAGCAGATTGACTACGTCAACTCACCGACGACTGTTATTGTGATTTGATTTACGGAAAATAATAAAATTTAACTTTTTATTGACTGTACCGAATGTCGGTGTCGAGGAAACAGACATGTCCTCAAATATCTACTGCCTACAGCAATTATTAATAGCACTCCCTAGCGGATGTGAAGTAAATTGTCAATGGCAAAGAAAGCTCCAATAACCGCAGTAACCTTCCGGGTAAAGATCGGGCCAATGAACCGTGTAGGTACCTACCTACCTACCAACACCAACGTTTGTTGGTTCCGTTAACAGACACTGATCTTTGTGCGATTCCATCGGGGTTTGCCTAGCTAAGGCTAAGGGCCGGTTTTTTGATTCGTAGTTAACTCAACCATTAGTTAAAAATACAAAATTTGCCAATTGAGTTAATAGTTCAATCTTGTTGATCAAACCAACACATTTTGCCAAAATTTAACCATTAGTTACAATTTTATTTTTAAGTAATGGTTGAGTTAACTACTGATCAAAAAACCGGCCCTAAGTCAACAGCATTGATGAAAACTTGCTTAACTATAGCTCTCGTTTGTACGCCTGCAATGGTCACTATCAAACATGACTTACGTCGATATTGTAGATATCGCTATGATATCAGTTTTATTTTGTCAAATCCTAAATACTATATAACACAAAAATATATATATTATGTATAATTTAAAAGGAAAAAAAGATGAAGAGGTCATTGGGCATCAAAAAATATCGCTTGTGTGCCTGCGCATTTATAATTAATAATTTTATAATAACTAGGTACTACTATTGCAAGTACATTGTACATACATACATTATGGTACTTAGTAGGTAAGTAGCCTTCTTGTGAAGGCTCAGTGTTCTGCGTAATTTTTCACGTAATAGAAACTAGTAGGTATCTTTCTTTTTTCAGAACATTATTCTTCAGCATGCCAGCGCAATAACTAGTTTACTTCCGAAATCATATCAAAATTCAAAAACTATTGCCATGAAGAGTGGAAAAATCACTTTGATGAGAGGTCAAAATCTAAAGGTATTTGGTATAAAATCATACAAAAAGAACCTCCTCGTAACCCATGGTTTAGCAGCGGTGCGTTGACACGAAATGACATAGTCACAGCACACAGGGTTCGTTCCGGCCACATGCCGTTGAGAGGTTTTGCATTGTTTTCTAATGAAAAAAGTCAGTTCACCTAATTTCGAATTTTGTGATGGTAAAACAGAAGATGTGCAACTCGCCTTAGTGGAGTGTGGTAGGAATGAACCCGAAAGATGTAGATTATTAAGGAAATTAAAATTAAATAAACTAAATGTAGGCATATTCACCAACATATTGGCTCAACCTTCGTCACAGGAGGCAAAAAAATTTACACTTTAGTTAATAATAACAACAGTGGTAGGTACTTAGTATAATTTCTTTAGTATTATTATAGACATAATGATTACTTTGTATTAGTCATAGATTAAGTTATGATGGAACTGGCATGAACTGCGTTCAAAAGTTCCTAAATAAAATAAAGAATAAAAAAAATAAAAAAAAAACTAGTTTACAATATGCATGCAATATAAAGCGGAACCATTTTAAATAAGTAGTCGTATAAAAATCACTACCGTGTCGCTTATTCAGCATTGCGTGCAAACCTTGTAGGTTCAATGTTTTTGTTATCAAGTTTGTTACTAACGGCCCATCTATAAAACTTTTACACTGATACAGACAAAGGAAAACAGATTTATTGATTTTTAAAACGGGGCTAAATGACCCCGCGACCTTAAAATGGCGGCTGGGACCGCCAAGCGTAAAAAGGCGAACAACCGGGTTTAGTGGTGCAATTTGGAAGAGGTTCTGAACAGAACTGTGATAGGCTGAGTTGATTAATTGATATAGGTATTATTGGTTTAAATAACGTTCATTTAAAACGCCTGGTCTCTCATCATCATCTTCAGCCCTGGTCCCATGTTACTTGGGGTCGGTGCAACTCGTTATTTTCATCTCTTCTCTCCTGTCAACGGTCACTCTATCATTTACTCCTTTTTGTTCCATGTCATCACTCACACAATCAATCTTTCCAACTCATGGTCAGGTACTACCAACTTATTTAATTAAAATAAAGATATAAAGGCGATATGGGTACAAGCAACTTCAAATCATGTTACACACAGCAGCAGGTCAAGTTACCACAAACTGTCAAAGTTACTCATTCGATTTTGAACTTAACCTTTAAAATTTTAAGGTTTAAAATAATTTGGAGAAATTTGACAGTTTCGTATAACCTGATGTATTACACACAGCAGCAGGTCAAGTTACCACAAACTGTCAAAGTTACTCATTCGATTTTGAACTTAACCTTTAAAATTTTAAGGTTTAAAATAATTTGGAGAAATTTGACAGTTTCGTATAACCTGATGTACTGGCGCATGTACTATCCATAATCAGCCAGTTATAACTGTTATATCATGTTCCCACTGCTGAGACACAGGTCTCCTCTCTGTGAGAGGGAGTGCCCTGTAATCCACCACGCGGGCCCAGTGCGGGTTGGTGAATGTCACATGTCTTCGAATTTTTGGTTCTAGGACATGCCGGCTTCCTCACGATGCTTTCCTTCACCGTTTTGAGAGCAGTGTTGATGAAATAATTTACAAAAAGTAAAGCGCCTGACTGGGTTCGAACCTACGATCTACAACTCGTAGGTTGCGGCCGGTACCACTAGGGCCACCACTGCCCTTAACGGCGACTGTAGGTACTATATTCCAAGAAAAATAAGCAAATAGGTACAATTCCCTAACTAACATATAGAACACAAAGGAGGTTTCCATCTCACCGGGCAATAATTACTTTCTTAATCGGTTCACACGTCCCCGGAGCGATTAACCGTTTGTCCGTTATATAGCGACAATATTTCTGTATAATTTATTGTGCAAATGTGAGAAAAGGGTAGGTACGTGATATCATTATGGATGACAAGGATATTAATCGTTACCTACTGTCCTAAGATCTATAGCCACATAGGCTTTGTTATGAAAGAGGTGATGAAGGTTTTAATTTGGGGATGAGTTACTCATCTCATCAAACATTTATTTGTAGACTGGTAAACCATAGTAAGCACATACCTGTCTAAAAATAATCTCCTAAACCCCTTCCAAACTGGCTTCCGTACTGGTCATAGCACAACTACAGCGCTTCTGAACATTACGGATGATATAAGGTCTGCCATGGAAAACGGTAATCTAACGGTCTTAGCTTTGCTAGATTTCAGTAATGCTTTTAATACTGTTGATTTTGATGTTTTACTTGGCATTCTATGCTCTCTTAACATATCTCCATCGGTAATTGACTGGTTTCGTAGTTACCTGTTCGGTCGTCGGCAACGTATATGCATTGGAGAGACCTTGTCTTCCTGGAGCAATACTTCTGCCGGTGTACCTCAGGGTGGCGTTCTATCCCCTTTACTTTTTGCAGTTTTTATTAACTCAATTTCCGACGAGCTAATTTCTTTCTACCATCTTTATGCAGATGATTTGCAAATTTACTCGCAAGCTCCTCTTGGAAATCTATCTGAGGCTATCTTGACGATTAATCGTGATCTGGCCCGAATATGCGACTGGAGCAAGAGATATGGACTTATGGTGAACCCCATAAAGACGCAGGTTGTGGTGGTGGGCAGTTCTAGGACGGTCTCAAGGATCGACTGGACGACACTTCCCCAAGTTTCTTTTGACAACTCAGTTGCTCCATTTAGTGAGAAAGTTAAAAACTTGGGGATATTCATTGATAAGAACTTTTCTTGGACTGCCCAGCTACAGGAAGTTAGCCGCAAGCTTTTTGCATCCGCTGCATCTTTGCAAAGATTGCGTAATTTTTTACCGACTGCCACCAAGATTGCGCTTGCACAATCGCTTCTTCTACCCATCCTTGACTATGCTGATGTCAGCTATCTTGACCTTACCCAAGACCTACTCGATAAACTTGAGCGGCTTCAAAATTTATGTATAAGATTCATATTCGGTTTGCGCAAATATGACCATGTTTCCGAATTTCGTGTGAAGCTCAAGTGGTTACCAATTCGCCTTCGCCGGAACGCTCATATCCTTTCTCTTTTGTTTAATGTGCTCTTCTCCCCTTCCACCCCTCTTTATCTTAAGAAACGTTTCCAGTTTCTTTGCGACTCCCACACGAAATTTCTAAGGTCATCAGATAACTTGAAGCTTAAAATGCCTATGCATTCCACAACTTTCCTCGACAAATCCTTTACTGTCCAGGCCGCTCGTTTGTGGAATGCATTGCCAGTTGAAATTAAACGCGCGCCGTCATTGCTTGTGTTTAAAAGACTCGTGAAGGAACATTACTTGTCGTTGTGATCGTGTTCTCATAATTGTAATTATCTATAGTCTTCATTTATTTTCGTTGCTTATAAATTTAGTATGTACGTATTTATGTATATATTATTTAGGATATGTATATAAGTGTATCTATTATTTAGGATATGTATATATGTGTATCTATTTTAGTGTATTGTATACATACTTATTATTTGCACCAACAACAGCCCCATTTTATGTCCAGGAAAATCTCTGTCCATTCCAAGGTTGCCTGGAAGAGATCGCAGAAAGCGATAAGGCCGCCCATTGTATATTAAGTAGTGTTCAGTTTAATTTTTGTGGTGTACAATAAAGAATATATAAATAAATAAATAAATAAACCAAAACTCGAAACATTTATTTTACACATGACATTTTCTAACTGTGTAATGTATTGTGAAATTAAATATTTGCAGTTTATTTATTTGATCAGACATTTTGTAACGTTTATAGTGTTATCTGAAGGAATATTATTAAATTTTTAGTCATTTAATGTATTTTGAAATTAAATATTTGCACACCACATGTAATGGTAGAATGTAAATGGGCCACATTTATCATACTACTTTGTACACCAACATTTTGGCAAATAAAGTATCTTATCTTATCTTAACGGTCACTCTTTTAACTCAGAATATTGTTACAAAATACAATAAGATAATATGATAATCAACCAATATAATAACTTAATTTTTTCAATTAAGGTATTGAAAAAACTACTATGTTAAACTTTAATTGGACTAAAAAACAATGCTTCCCACATCATTTTATGAGTCAGTTAGCAGTCCTTTAGAATACCTCGTACGCAATACCCTTTATTCTAGCACATCACACATGGCCCGGCATTGCACCTTCCGCCAGAAGGGACGTTGAGAAGTCTCAGGTGCGCCGTTAATTTAACCGACCCACTGCTTAGCTGTAAAAGGTTCACGCGCGCCCTTAAAAGACTACCGGTAGAATATTGAGTTTCACAAATTCGCACACAAGAATACGAGTCAACCCCAAAAGAGCTATGAAACTTGCTGCAGCACTTGCAGCATAATAACGTTGCATAAATGCTGTTAAAACTTTGCTCACGCTGGCAAAAACCTTAATGCTCCAACTCCTGAACAATTGATTGCAAGTAACCCAAAAGCAAGTAAAGCGATTAATAACAATGAATGATCATGAAAGTTCAGTCTTCGTGCGGTGCCGAGTAAAGCGAGCTACACACTGAGGTCAAAATGAAATGCAGACAGCGCAATAGTTTAAGGACTGAGAGGAAAACACGGTAAAATAGGCGTAAATTTTGCAATGCAACTGGAGATTTAAAGCAAGGTGGGTGGAGGTAGTAGGAGTTAATAAAAGGTCTTGGTGAGAATGCCACGATTCGAACGCGAGAAGAGGAGCCATACGACGTTTGCCCACCGGCACCGTAAATGGGAAGGATATGACGGCGCCGAAGTAGCGAGTATTAATTTACTAGGGCCGCGTGTCCACCGCACGCCACTGACGACGTTACGTTCGATTTAAATAATCTCGTTCCTCGTTTACGTCGGCGGTGGCGGTGGACAAACAGTGTTTCCCCACCATCACGTGGATTCAGAAAGGACAACGGCAGTACATACCATCATATCACATCTGTCTTTATGTTCAGCCATAAATTCACTATCTCGATCAATCTATCAATTATGCCAATTCATGGCTGGCAATCAATCTCGCAAAACTATGCCACCTGTTTATATATACGCATTTCACTTCTCGTCCATTACCGAATGCAGCTGAAAAATCAGGTTGTCATTTTATCAGGCAGCGTGAATCTGTTATTCAACTCAGCCCGATGCAGGAACTCAACTTTCTGTCAATTATCTAATTACTTATTTTACGGATGATGTGCGTAATACAGATTTTTTGGTATTTATTTAAGGCACCGGACAGTTGCGTAACCGTATTACTTAGATATGAAGCTATAACAGACTCATAACGTCATGTCTACCTCGAGACTGGAAATTGTCTCAAATGCCTTGTAATTTCATTGTTGCTAACGTTTCCACCTACCTAGCTAGTTGTTTTTGCCGTGTACTGAGAATTTAGCTTTAGGCTATGCTTCGTTCAACTGTCAGCCCAACACGCTATGCAGATCCTGACGTAGCGTTTACTTCGACGTCAGGCCAACGTCAGCATAACTTTTGACTTCGTAAATATTTTTGTCTAGTAACGAATTTTATTGCCGCTTGGAGTTTCTTTTAAGCGAGGTTTTTGAAACCCGGCTGTCACGAATGCTCCATTACAAACAGTATGTTTCCTTGAACTTCCTTTCTGTGTTCCTTTTTGATGTTTTATGCAATTGCTTAATGTCATACTCACATTGCATAATGTACGTCCTTCTAGTTCAGAACGAGCGCACAATATGAAGATTTTTAAATCCAGAATTTATAAAATTGTTTCAATAATGTATGACCTAAGTTTGAAGAAGAAATTATTACTTGATTTCGCTTTTAAGCTGAAATAGACATTACGGGACTGTAAACCCCATATAGACTTCATGAATAAAAAATGTTGTACCTACATAGACGGAGGGCAATGATAAGTCTTGAATATTATACGCTCAGAGCCTCCATCTTAAATATGATCCTTGAGCTACCCGTTACTACGCCCAAGGGCAAAAAAGGGTAGCCATTACATAGCCGGAAAGTACACATTTCAATTCCATAAGGAAAATAACTCTGTCCATAATATACAGCCTATATTGCTCCTTAAGAAAATATTTATTTACTTGGCATTAGGTTAAAACCTGTAATGATAGTATTAGGAATTTTATAATATTATTAGGTACAGGTTTAACCTAATGCAATAGCCAAGTAAATATATATAAATATAAAGCATCCTACATAAACAAAAGCAATCCCTACAAAAGACGCAATGTCTTTCTGTCACTCCATTAATATCTATAGCTCGAGGACCACGTTATGATAATCTAGACACGCGGCAGCGCGTGTGAAGCCAAATTCAAAGAAATTGGAACTGGCGACGCAGCAGCCGTGTGTTATACACGGGCCTTCAAAACTTAGTACCACACTTTAAATAACGCAATTTTTTCAAATTTTTAACAAAATAATTCAGTCAAGTTATTTACACAAAGCATTTATTTATGTAAATATTTTGACTGTTCAAATTTAAAAAGTTATATTTTCAAATAGCAAACATTGTTGTAGCAGAAAAAAACAAGAAAATGTGTTTTAGATTTATTATGTTGTATGTTCTTACAAATAAATTTCTGGAATATGTATAGAACTTGGCACCCTGTTAGATCTCAATTCTTTTGACAACTACGCAACTTTAAATATTGTAGTTACATTTATGTTCTGATGGGATATCATCATTACTTTTTGTAAAGACATTATTATCATTCATCATTCAAATTAACCTCTGAAGTCTGAAGTATTACGAAATTATCGACATGGCAATATTGGTTTCAAACATGATTACATGACCTCAACCCTACTCTCGTCAGCATTTTTATTGTAAGACATAATCGCATATATTGTGCATGTAAATTTTGCGCATTTGACGCATATTTTCTTAATACAAAAAAAAAATATTTTGATGTTATGAATATAAAAACGTGACGTCACAAAAGCAATGCATCAAAAATACTCGATTCATGCCATGTTTTATGTTGAATCATGGTTGAATCAAATGAGAAATCAAAATGTATTAAGAGGTTAGGATTTTGAATTTCAATAAAACATGACTAAATATTATAAATTTTTTTTTTTTTAATTGAAAGATAATGGAAGGGTATTCCGTCATAATGTAAGTTTGACGTAACAGCAAACCCATGCGTTTTCAAGGAGCTCCGCGCGCCTTTTAAACGATTTACGAAGTGCGTTAGAATCGATTTGAAAGTAGTGTTTATGAACGTAGGTAGGTACCTACTAGAACATTGGTCTCGTTTTCTTACAGAGGGGGAAGTGTTGGTAAGGCTTCTCCGGTGTTATATTTTCTAAGTACTTATATGTATAAGATTAGATTTCATAAGGAATGCTTTTATTTTTTAACCTAGCCAGATACAAACAAGTCAATCTGTTAAAAACTGGTTGCTACCGACTTGCCAATGGATGTCATTGTGCCGATGCACTGTCAACATCAGACACAATAATTTAAAAATGTCACATGAGCCTGCAATTTGACCACAACATTAAAAAGCTGGCTGTAACAGTCCATTATTTATAGTTAACGTGCAAACTTTTACCGCTTACCGTATCGTTCATTGCGCCATCAAAACGCCCTAATTGGTTCGGGAATGCGGGAATAAAACGCGAATCGGGTACCTTCGGCGACCGTCGTAAAACATCGTTTATTATCGGACCACTATGTTCCGTTCTTTATTGCGCTTTCATATACTCTGGGTGTATAAGCGGTGTTTTTCATCTGCAGAGGAATTTGAAGGATTGAATGGGACACAAATGTGTATTAGGTAGGTATCTGTCAAACGCTGGTAAATACTGCCGTAAAGGCAGATTTACGTGTATAGTCACAAAACGGCTGAAAGAGTGTGTTGTGGCGGACGCAATCTAATGACAATTAAAAAACTTCGTTGGTCCAGAGTGTAGCCAATCTTCAAGCGTAAACGGTACCAAAACGCCGCGTCAACTTTACGTAATTTCGATACAATCATGTCTGTGTGATGCGAGCGCAGCACATATATTTACTCAGTGTCTACAGACACGACATTAGCACTAGACTACACCGAGTTCGAAGACTCTGAAATAGACCGTGTATTGCAGTAGTACCTACTCCAAATAGCTAGAGGTTAAACCAGCGCCGTCACCTGAAAATGTAGGTTAAGTACATAAAAAGAAATTATGTGGTTTGATGCGGCATTTCGCTGCACTGAAACAACCAATATATTCATTTTCTGAAACATGCTTGGAAATTTGAGCAATATTTTGACAACCTTCTTCGAGAGAAATCGAAATTGCTGTACTGGTTAAATTAATGCGAGTAGCGGCCGGCAAAAGTTGTATGAAAAATATGAAAATCCATAGATTAGCATTCTCTGTCTACGATAGATCCTGTCGTGGTTTAGCGGCCAAATAAATTACATAGTAAACTCATATCTATCGTGTAATTTAAAAATAGAACTATCTTTTACTCCGAAACATGGCAACCAAGGAGGTAACTTATCAAAGGTTTTGTTTAAATTTCGTACCTACTGGCTTTCAAATAGAAAGCTGTTTATTGAAACAAAAAACAAATGAACACTTTAACGCGGGAAAATTGTTGTTCGTCATTGATTTTGAAAAGTAATTGTATTTTAATTTCCGCGCTTTATTTGAGAAAAGTACTATACAAGCCTTGGCCACAACTAGGCATTGATGGACTTACGTTTGTGTGCCACGGCTTCGCCTCGGCCCACATATACACGTTCGTCCATCAATGCCTCTTTTGCTGGCCGCTGCAGTAATGTATTATATATAACTTATTCCTTTTAAAGTTTTACGGTAGGCGACACCAATCCGTTACTTTTACGGGAACGTTAAGTTAACAATCTTTTTTTATTTGATGTAGCTTTGAACGTTCCAGGAATCTACGATATTAACTGCAGTAAATAACGTTACTGGATCCAGACTCTTATATCACAGTTGATTACAGTCTAGAGTCTAGATAAATAAAACTATTTGATTTGTGTGGGCATTAGAAGCTGCGGGCGGTAAATCAAACTTTTTAAATCGTAGTGGACCAAGCCCTGGTTGTCAATATTATCTTTCGGTCTTAAGCTCAAACATAGTGTTCGTCCTGGTGCAGTTAGTTCTACTTGCTCCTGTGAGGGTTGGCAGTGACTACAACTTCACATGTCACGGAGCTACGATTTGACAAGCGACGTTGAATATTTCAAAGTTAGCTACTTAGTGTCAAATCGCATGCTGAAAAAGCATTTACAATTACGGGAAACCTTCTCTAACCACCGTTTTACAAGATAAGAAAGCTTTATGAAAATATACAAGGTGTTGTTTTGCATCTTCGTCAAATTCGAGGCTAAACGAAAACTATGCTAATGATTCTCGACACGAATCAATATAAAATAAGTAGGTATTTATTTTTATTTTTTGTATTTTTCGGAAATCGGCATGTGTAGGGCCCGTGTGATACCGCCCTGTAACTGCGCTGTAACTGTAACGCATGCACACAGCGACATAGTCGTACGACACTGCCTACCGCATACGCAACGGGGCGATTTTGTTCTTTGAAAGTGGAGTATTCTGAAATACTGTCAAACTTAAATACCTAAAAAAACAAGTATGTATTAATTATTGAGCAGGATCGTAATTTTATTTGATTATTTAGGTATGTCTTTCATAACAGCCTCCTGAAATTTGACGAGGATGCAAAACAACACGTTGTATTATGTATTTGTGTTATTAGAATTATGTATTTCAGCGGCCTATCTATTAGACAGAACCCTACATTTTATTGCAACGGGAGATTATTCTCTCCACTAGGTACTATCTTCTACTGCATGCAAATAAAACGGTTCTTTTCTTCATCCTTAGAGATCGTACGTCACTCAGTCCCACAACAATAGTTCCAGACATAACCCAATCTCTATACCTATGTTATCATGTGTATAAGCACCGAGCCACATAAGTGAATTGCAGATTTCCAGCCGAATACCGGAGGGAGAAAATATAAGTACTACATACACACATAAAGTAGTTGTGACAACGGGAAAGTAGTTTTACCAGATTCTGGATTATATTCGGGACCCGGTTGGAGGAACATGTTGTTGTTTAGGCGCGACAAAAGTTCATAAAAGACAGTATTGTTGAGGATTCTGTATCCTTTCACATATTCTCGTATTGAGTTCGAAATAAAGATGGAATCTCAACAGTGTCTTCTTCTATAATAATACCAGCCTATAATGTTCCCACTGCTGGGACACAGGCTCTCTTTTCGAGAGGGAGTGGGCTGTAATCTACCACGCAGATCCAGTGCGGGTTGGTAAATGTCACAAGTCTTCGAATTTTTGGTTCTAGGTCATGCCGGTTTCCTCACGACGTTTTCCTTCACCGTTTTTAAAGCAGTCGTGATGAAATGATTTACACAAAGTAAAGCACCTGCCTGAGGTCGAACCCACGACCTATAACTCTTAAGTTGCGGCCGTTACCACTGGGCCACCTCTGCTCCTCAGAACAGGCAGAGAAGGCATGAGCATTAATAATAATCTGGTTCCGCCGAAGAACACATGCGATGAGGACGGTTGCTTCAAGGTGGTGAGAAAGAAGAGGAAGCCTACTTATCCACCAGTGTGGGAAGGCGCTGTCAGGAGCAAACATATTGCTGCGTCCTGCAGTACTGGTGACGCTGCTATACGTGTCCCGTTTGCATCACTCTACGAAGGCTCAGGACATCGTAGAGTACATACGGGTGAAGACCAACTGGACCTTGAGGGTGGAGAAGTTGGAGGGGCGCCATGACACTAATTTCAAGTCGTTCGTGGTGCGCGTTCCTACTAACAATTTGATGACCTTCCTCAAGGAAGAGTTTTGGCCGAAAGGTGTGCTGTATCGGCGTTTCCGCGACCGGCTACGCGACACCTCGCAGTGTAACTCGACGCCGTCACTTCGTGTGCAGTAGTCTTTACTTTTAGATATGTATTAGTTTATAGTTATTGTTATATGCTTATATATGTATTGTATTTTATGGACCTTAGTTGCCTGAAATAAAGGATTATTATTAATCTCCACGCTTTCTCAAGACGGATTGGCGATTTTATTACTTATAACCCCAGGTTTCCTCACGATGTTTTCCTTCACCGTCGTCAGTAATGTCCAAGATAAAGTTAGAAAGTACAGTCGCCAGCACATCAGGTTATACGAAACTGTCAAATTTCTCCAAATTATTTTAAACCTTAAAATGTTGAAGGTTAAGTTCAAAATCGAATGAGAAAATTTTACAGTTTGTGGTAAGTTGACCCGCTGCTGTGTATACAAATGAATTGAAAAATTCACACTGGTACGCACGGCTACAGATCAAGCTATACATTTCCAGTCTACGATGATCTCGCATTGTATAGGATTTCCTTACAATGAGAGGTCAGTGTAAACTGGAAAAGTATAGCTTGATGTGTAGTCGTGTGTACTTGAAACCACAACATCGAGCATGAGTGGCGAGACCGTAACCACAGAGCAATAACGACGGTTAACCGTGTATTCTATTATATGTTTGAACAGAACCACCCTCTAAGACTGTTATTAGCATTTATCCTACATAACGTATATTTATTACCTACCTACGTTGATAAACGCCCAGCTTCGGAGAATATGTCTTGGAACTATAGGTACGAAGATCAGAGGGGCAATTCTCGTATTTTAAAGAACGTTCGCATTCTAATGTCAGTTTCAATCTGTCAAAAATACCTCTAATTTCACTATATATATTTTTGACAAGTTTTTGACACTGATTGTCGCTGAGATGAGGCTGTGACTAGATTTTGAAAAATTTATAATTACGGCAATTGGCCTCCAGATCCAAATGGAATAGGAACCCCACAGTACGTAGCACAGAAACACGAGTTTAATTGTATGGTAAACGAAGTAAGTATACGAAAAAAGAAGAAAGAAAGAAATTTATAAGCGATCTAAACATAAGATTCTTCAGGCTAGATTTTACAAAAACTACTTCTACAACCTCATGCAATGCGCGTAGAATTCGACCTGGATTAAAAATCCGTGATGTCTCGAGAATCCTCGTCGTTTGGCAACACTATCGAGTACTCTTGAGTACGCTGGCATGCCGGTAAAATGCCAAGCGCGCCACTTGACGCCTCGCCGAATAAAATTGATTTAAGAGTATGAAACTGTATTTTCGGGAGCGTTTCTCCTTAAGAAAACCAGAATAAATGGTACGAGATGTTTTATTATTAGAACGAGAATTGTCAATACGCATAGATTATTGACATTTGGAATGTTTGCTCTCAGACTCATGTCGAATTATTAGATGAAAATAGGCAATAGCGTTATGTCTTTGCTCCGTATGTTGATCTCAAATGACAATTTCTGTACTCCTAATTTCGGGTGACATGGCGTAGGTTCTAAATCCTTGCCCCATTAAAATTAAGCCCAATCAATTAGTTTATAATTACGTAATACGTGACGTACGTTTACGTAATTTGTGTAACACACCTATGTTACACAAATTACGTAAACGTACGTTTACAGAAATAAGTGAGCTATGTTTTGTCTTATTATTAAGACATACTTACTGTAAATTTATAAGTGACACATTAGGTGTCATTACATTAAGTGAATTAGGGCTGATTTTTCAATAGACAGAATAAATCTGACAGTTTGACATATTTCCTATACAAAAGCTGTCAAACCACAATATTTATTCCTCAGATAAAAGTTATCTGACCATTAAATAATCAGCCCTTAGAAAAAATAATATTTTAAATTAATTAAATAAATGAACAGGTATGAGAAAACAAAATAAAAACATCAAATACAATAAAATCAATAAATTGCCACAGTAAAGAAAATAAAGAAAGAAAAATAGGTTTATTTGTCACAGAAACACGTGCATATAAGAAAAGGTAATAAAAAATAAATAAATAAAGAGACCTCTAATCACGAGCACAAAACAGAAATAGTCGACATCTGCACGTCATGACTGTGACAAGAAGGCTTCCAGTTAGCATGATGATTACAGTTTTATTATTAAAGAGTAAAACTGCATTATTATAATAATTGGTCATTCAAAAATTCGTCTACAGTATAATAACATTTGTCAATTAATAATTTAGTAAGAGCTTTTTTAAACTTATACATTGTCATGTTTCTTGTGTCATCTCATCAGGCATCAAACAAGCATAATGGCCACTATTCGAAAGTTTTGTTAGCCTTTTTATTTGCCCTAGACACACGACTATACGTATACATAATATATATTAACATTAGACAAGGTCAAATTAAATTAGCTAACGAAACTCCGCAGTCGTGATGGGTATGGATATCTAAACGTGATACTAATTTAATGATTTTTTGTGGAATCATCGACCGCAGAAGATTCACTTGAAATATCAGTTTAAAAAAACAGTTTTTTTTTTTAACTTCTCAGACGTGATTGGTATTGTTTGAATGTGTTCTGGTGTGTTTGAAGTTACTGTTCAGCTACTACTTTTTGGGCTTTTCAATGGGTTTTGTGATAAATAAAATAACAAGTTATCGTTGCAATGGTCGTTAGCGAATGTAATGTTTTAATAAAAGTAAACAGCAATCGAGGGAAAAGGGACGGGAACAAACGGGCCAATCACAACAAGCTATCACGTCACTTAGCTGTGCTGTGATTGGCTTACGATGACGCGACCCAATGCCGTTTGGATATTCATCCCAAACAGGTATCGTTATCTAAACACGATAAAACTTTCTCATAAAATACTACAGTCACTTACATGAGAAGAAAACAATACAGCGCTTATTATTATTTTTTTTGTATATTCAGTTACTTCTATATTGCATCCAGAAATCCTCATGGATACCCTCCGCCTGGGAAGAACGGAGGGTAATGTCGGACTCCTAGCGACTAAAACCCCACTGTTCATTCTAGTACCATGAGTCGGGGGCCCGGGAGATAAAAAAACATCGAATCCTATAATTTTTATTTGATCGTGTTTAGATATTGATACCCACCACATCTGAGGAGTTTCGCTAGCTAATTTAATTTGTACCTGTGCATACAATGTAGGTATTATTCTACAACAGTTGAATGTTTTTTATTGTAAATGTAAATTCATAACAATAGAGTTACCTACATAGGTTTCGTACCCTGTATAGCGTCGACTTGTCCATGGTATAATAATATACTTCCCCAGGTATAGCATTCCGAGACACAGTGGTCACGTGGGACACACACGTCTACGTCATTACCGCTGTGTTAGCAGTAGTGTGTAATAACGACTCCCCAACCACCGCTATAGCCTGTGCGAATCCGATAAAACAATGAGGTTTTAATTCACATTACGTTGGTTGATGTTTACATCAATTGGTTTCGTTTGATTAGAAAAACGAAACGACAGTTTAAATCCTTTTTTTGTTTTAATAAAATGATGACTGATAATGTTCCATAGTTTCGTGTTTTGTTGCAATAAAGTGGCAATTAGATAGTGACGTAAGCATGTGTCACTCCCGGAATGCGAGACCTTGTGTTTTAGACCATGGACTTTTCCAATTGTTCAACATCATATCGTGTTAAATTTCCACTAAATAACGACAAAAATTTAAACAGCATTTTTATAGAAAATAAAAGGTCATCCAAAGGTACTCGCAACGCATTCCCCGGGCCGGGTCCTTAGGGACCGGCAGACGCACTTCAACGGTACCCTCCCTTTTGCAGGTCAATTTGAGGCCGTGAGCCCGTGACGTCAGCCGTGACGTCAGTGCCTTAGAGGGGACTGACGCTTCTCTTATTATTCTGTCAAGAGCGGAGTCTACTTTTGTCTTTAATAAAAATAAAACTTCTGTAATATTAGAAGTTTGAACAGTTACAAGTCACATGTGTGCTCACTGTAGTGTTGCTTTTACGGTAAATGGAGACATTGTGCAGAAATATTGACTTTAGTGAAAGAAAATATATACGGAAAGTTTTCTACTTTAAATTCTAATTCCAATGTCGGTTCGGGCTGTGAGTGCCTTGGCTCTGATCCTTTTTCAAGGACAGAAAAGGAGCTATGTTGATACCGAGCTATGTACTGAAGTAGACATACGAAATCCTTTGTCAAAGCTTAAAATGAGGTACCATAAAGCATTGGATAGACGATGTTAAATAAATATTCACAACAATTTAAGTTGAATTTTTAACAGTATAGGAGTCACCATAGCAGCTATTGCAACAGTTAAAAAAGATGAAATTAGGTATTATAGACAGCCAATATATCCACAACCAGTAGACAGCATATAATATATTGTACTGATATGTACTGATAATAAGCCTTTCGAAACCAACTGATAGTCAAGCAAGCTACCTATCGTGTAATTGTTTAGCTAACAATTTCCTCTCAACCACACATCGCGAAAATACCAGTAGCCGTTTCCCTCAAATACAGAAACTTTTAAACCCGTTCGTTTTTACGAGTGGAAAATTCTTAGTATCGCAGATCAATCACTAGAACGAACCGCACTTGTTGCATGGGTCAAAGCAATCCATCTGTGGTATTCAATCTGACGCAATACTCCAAATATAGGCGAAAAAAGTTATCGAGTGGATTTGTGCTCAGAAATTGTTGTATTGATTTTTCAGTTGGTTTTGGTGGAATTTTAAAAAGCGGTGATCGTTTGGGAGTGGAGAGGAAGTTTAATTTTGCCTGATTCTCAGATATCTGAGCCTTGAATTATGGGTAGTGGGGGTAGTATTAAAAGCCAACCAGAATATATAATAATAATAATATGAGACAACATCCACACAAGGTCTTCAGGTCCCGAACTTGGTCGAGCCTGTACTACGGTAACCTAATGACTGATATACATATACACACCCAGACACAGGTCAAACAGACATGTTCATGCACACAAATGTTTGAATTGTCCGGAGATCGAACCCGGGACCAGCGGCTCAGAAGGCAGGGTCGCTACGAACTGCACCAACCGGTCAGTCAATAATGTTAACATGTAACCTAGCTAGGACGCCAGATTCAATTCTGTTATTTTTTTACTCTCTAAGTTTTACGATTATCCCTAATTTGGAAGATTATATTTATTGTAACAGACTGTACCACACTTTATAACGGACTTCTTAAAAAGGAGGAGGTGATCAAAAAAAAAAAAAATCGTCTGTATATTTTATTTTTCGTATATATTTAATATATATGTTACGGATCGATCTTAAAAAATATTTTTTTAGTGGATAGTTAAAGCCTCAGAGGTGGTCCTATATAAATTTGATTAACTTTGCTTGGGTAGTTTATCAGTTAGCTTCAATAAGACGTATTTTTTCCACTTATTGTTTATTGATGATGTTATAATTATAATTACTTCTTGCCACTGTTATTTACATATAAAGTAGAGGTATACGAATTTGTGTGGGGTAGGTAACAACTAAAATGGAAAAAATAAAAACTTTATTTTTCATTTTGTAGTGTCTTTATGGCAGGCTGTTGTTTTTTTTTTGTAGAAACCCTTTTTTTTACAATTAAATATTCACTAGCTATTCTCTTCCAGCCGAGCTAGCTGACAAAATATGACATCGATTGCATTAGTAGCTCACCAAATTAAGCTGAAGCTAAAGCTGATAATCCGCGTGACATTGCCAGCATAAAGAGAGGGGAAATTCCCTTGTTGTCTTTACCTATCGGGAAGGCCATTTACTTCACCGAAACTACATTGCAAGTTTCAATAAAATAATGTAGGTATACTAAGGCCGAATTTTAACAAACTTTTAGTCTCATCCTGACAATAAATTCTGAATTTTTGTCAGTTTTTCCATACTAGAACTGTCAGACGTCAATTTATTCCACGGATAAAAGATATCTGACTTTGGTAAAATCAGCCTTAAAGTTAGTAACTATTAAAACCTTGGTCTAAGCTGAATTCCGAAAAAAAAACAATAGTATATTTGAGTCCTTAATCTATAAAGTTTCATTGTTACTCGATACTATTTCCATCAAAGAATTTTTAAACAGAAATAGCCGTAGCTCGCAAAAAAACGTGAGCTTTCGCCTAATAGTTAGGTAGAATTTACGACTACCTACATAAATACATACATTTTGTTTACATTATTCTAAATAGGTTTTTGCTAAGGTAGCGGCTGAGCTTTATTAACATGAATTAGTTGCTTCTTTCTTGTATTGTTTTAAATATTTTTTGTTCTGAAAAGCATAATATTACTTACACCAGAAAAAAATCCATCTATCTATATATATATTTATGGATAGATACGTCTGTTTTGTCTGAATCACAGAAAATGACGACAGCTAAGCTATTTCAAGTGACAATCAAAATCTCAAATAAGACGATATTATTACATTATGTTTTAAATTACCTGATTGATTTGATAGTCAGTGAATGAAATTGTTTAAATGGCCTTCTCGAATATAACGGGTGTTTAATGACGCTTTACGAAGCTGAGAGTCACTTGTACTCCCGTCATTGTCATCGTTTTTTTGTACTGGACCATACCTGGGAATCTTATGGTTACGTAGATATTGAAGGTCTAATTTCAACATTTACTGACGCTTTTTTACGGAAACAAGTTTCAATGTTATAACACAACTTGAAATACTCCAACTACCCCTGTACCGTTGCATGCACAATGATTTGCGTGCGTTAGGGTCAGCTCACACCGAGACGCGACGCGACGCGACGCTGCGCGCACATTTTAAAAGAGCGACTCAAAATACAACTTTATTTTCTACACGAAAAGATACACATTTCATTGTGAGAATTGCGCGGCGCAGCGCGGCGCAGCGCTACGCCGCGCTGCGCCGCGCTGCGCCTCGCGGCGTAGAGCGAGGCAGCCGGTGCGCGCGGCGTGCAGGAGCGGCGCTGCGCCTCGCGGCGCAGCGCTGCGCCGCGCTGCGCAGCGCGACGCCGCGAGGCGCAGCCGAGGTCACCGTGGCGAACTATTTTCGTCCAGACTTCGTGTAGAATTGATGCAGTTCGGTCGAGTGCTCGAGTGAAATTATAATGATAGACTAATATATGTCTCTAATGTCTCTAATGATACTCCATAATGCACCCGCCAAATATACGTCGTTCTCATGCGCTTGCAAATGGTAGAGTGCGGGTGGACGGGCGGGGCGGGTGATCGTGGCGAATGCAGCTACACGTTCCGCTGCGCCGCGCGGCGTCTCGCTGCGCAGCGAGACGCCGCGCGGCGCAGCGAGGCGTCGTGTTGCCAACGATTTCAAGATGCGCCTCGCGACGTTGCGCTGCGCCGCGCGGCGCAGCGCGAAATCACTGGTCACGTCGCGTCGCGTCGCGTCGCGTCGCGTCTCGGTGTGAGCTGACCCTTACGTTGCGCAATACCGGAAACAACGATTTTTCAGACCAAAATTAAAAGTCGTTTCCCAGCACTTGTATTTCTGCTCAATGTTTCTGTTTGATGTATAGAATGCGTAGTTGACGACTATATGACGGGTCCCTTTACACCCTGTATAATTAAAAATCGATTCACATACTGCTGAACTGTGACCGATAAGTATAACCTACAATACTGTCAAATCAATCAAGCTATTCTAAAACGCATGGACGTACACATAACATACAATCACGCGTGTATTCCCCAGTGGAGTATGTGTGCACAGGTACACAGTACACACATTTTGCCAGTTACAGCGCAAAATAATTGTGGGCGGCCCTACTGCAAATAACTTGACACAAAATCCAAAGGCATAAATACTAAAAATGCCTACAAAAATCAGTCTTCATAAAGTCAGTGTCGCGTTAAGAGATAATTCAGTATCAAGTTATACGCGTTAGTATACGGTGACGAGCGATAAGCGTCGAGTGGGTGAATTTAATAAGGCCTCACAAGCCGCGTAATCCCTGCGATGGCTGGCTGTATAAGGCTTAAGGCTCTTTGTACACACACGTTTTTGTTGCCGTGTAAAAGTACGGGTTATACGTCAGTGTTGTAAGGATGACTATGGAAGCTTGTTGACAGATACGTTTTTCTATGGCGCGGTTTATACGCCACACCGTAAAAAAACCGTGTCGTGTGTAAAGGGCCTAAAGAGACGTACAGTATCTGGGAGTGCTCATAAAAGCGAGCAGCACGCGTTAACGGCGAAGGCGATTGCAGCCGCCGTTGACGCATCGGCAGCTGCCGTCGACGTGCTGGCGGCTGCCGTTGCCTCTGCCGTTGACGCGTGCTGCTCGTGTTTAATCATCATCTGCCTGCCTTTTCCCAACTAAGTTGGGGTCGGCTTCCAGTCTAACCGGATGCAGCTGAATACCAGTACTTTACATGGAGTGACTGCCTATCTGACCTCCACAACCCAGTTACTGGGTAATACGATACCCCTTGTTAAGACTGGTTGTCAGACTTTCGGGCTTCTGACGACCCGTCTCGACTGTCAAAGATCCACGGAGGGGTCTTGGTATGTAAAGATGGTCACCCATCCACAGACCAACCGCGGCAAGCGTAGCTTAACCCGACTTGTGCGGCTGTTATTACTAAGCCACAAACCCCTCGAAAAGGGAAGCGTGGATAATTTAAGATCATAATATTGCATCTGAATTCTAAACTAAGTAACGGTGCCGACATAGCCCGACAAGAGGCAGTGGGAAGGGCGCATTGCATTTTTTTTTACACTACACGCGGTTTAAGTTGTGTGATGTAATCATTTTGAATTCAATGTTGGGCAAAAATCTAACATTTTATTTAAAATGGAGGTAGTTATATTTTAACTTTTAACTGTAATTTACAGAAGGGTTATTCATGGTTACTTCACGGAAAAAAAACTGACGAAAAGTTAATATTTGTAGTCACAGGACTTGAAAGATCATCACAGGGCGTCACTTTTTGAGATTTATTTTTGAATCCATAAAATTTGAAAAGTACGTGACCTAGATTTTTTAAAATATATTTCTAATAACTGTCACGACATGGCCTATTGCTCGTTTTCGGCTTGACGTTGATTTCTGGGACACGTTGTATATGCTAGTCGCGCGGTAAACTCTGCTTGCGCGATGCAGAGTTAGCGTGACGTCAGTATGACGCGCAGTTCGCATATGGCGATGTAGATACCGCTACACGTTCATTGAATCTGTTTACATTAATTATCACAGCTGTTACAGCTTTCCGTATTGTTTGTTATTTATACAGAGCTAATGAAAGGTCCGGTTATCAAAATATTGTGATTTAATTAAAATACGGAAAGGTTAATCCGCTTATATGTTATGGCTTTGTCTTTCATCAAATTATAATTTAAAGAACTGAATGTACTTGACTTCCACCAAGTACTTTTGACAAAAAGTCTTGCACTACTCATATCTATAGAGTTTCTGTAATCCGAATATATTGTTTAGACCAGAAGATCTATTCGGTAAAAATCTCACCGTGGAAACTTGGGTGAATCAAGCTTGAAGTGAGCTGTCAATAGTGTCAATTCCTAGCATCAGCATTGCGATTCTGTAACCATCTCACCGTGAAAACTTAGGTGAAGTGAGCGTGGAGTGAGCTGTCAGTGTCGTCTCACTGATGCTAGGGATTGATCAAGCATCACATTTACAATCATAATCGAGATTTTAATTATATTTTTAATGTTAGTTCTGTTGATCATTTTATATTATTTCAAAGCTGGTATATAAGTGTCAAAATACCTATTATTATTTAGAGTTTTATTTTTTAGAAAACAGCAACACAGAAATTCAGTCAGAAATTAGTTTAGGGAAAAAAATATATTTGAGTTTCTGACTGAATTTCTGTTTTGCTGTTTTATTTAAAAAAACCCATAAATAGTAATTTTTAGCCACTTAAATGCTAGCCTTGAAATAATATAAAATTATCACGAGAATTAGCATAAAAAATATAATTAAAATCCCGAGTGTGATTGTAAATGTAATGCTTGGTCAATACCTAGCATAAGTGGGATGACACTGACAGCTCACTCCACGCTCACTTCACCTAAGTGTTCACTTCACGGTGACATTTTTACAGAATCGACATATAGGTGGAATGACAGTTCACTTTAAGCTGACTTCACCTAGTATTAGCGGGAGATTTTTACAGAATAGTCCTAATACTATAGTAATTATCCTTATCTAATCAAATACTGCAGTGTCTAAAATACATAACAGAACATCATGCCTTTTTTCCTTGAAAAGTAAGGCACAGGTGTACCTACAGTACCCCCACATTTCGCCAGTTATGTGTCAGTCCCATGTAATAGGGGGCGAGCATGTTGCTCTCAACCGGGCACAAATCCAGACTCCAGGGACTGAGAAGAAAGACCGAAACCTACGAGGTCACAGTCTCTTTTAAAGTCCAGACATAATCATGGTCAAATCATGTGAAGACCATGTAGATTGTATTGGATTGGTTTTTGAGAAAAAACAATACAGATTGAGCGGACCTGTCCAGTCAGTGCACGCATTTATCGGTAATCATGCAGCTCAACTCAGAACTTAAGGAGCACAACGATTCGACGAACAATACCAAAGAAAGGACATTTGGGTAGGCCGCATAAATTACTCAAGCTGCCAGATCGTGAAACTAACTAAGAAATAAAATAAAAAAAGTAATAATCCACATAATCTTCACATTCACAATAATTTAAATAATATAATACTTTCCAAAGTAATTACTCATGTCATTGTATGTATAAAATTCATCAATGTCAATGTGTATATAAATATTCGAACATAACCTTTGAGGACCATGTAGATTAGTATCTGAAATGGTCTTCTGAGGAAAGAACCACGCAGATTAAGAGGACCTGTCCAGTCAGTGCACGCATTTGTCAGTAACCGTGCAGCTCAACTCAGAACTTTAGGAGCTCAAAGATTAAACCAAAGTATTATAGAGAGTTGATGCGACAGAGGGGCTTTCCTTTAAACTGCCTATACTAGGTACCATTTTCAAGCTCTGTACCAAAAATCAATTAAATAGGAGCAGTAGCTTAGTCGCAAATGATTTTATAAGTTTTTGCCCCGTTTGAACACGATGTATCTTTCCTAACAGCTGATTATGTCTATAGGCATAGGTCATGCACCTTAAAACGATAAATCTGAGTATAACCTACGATGCGTTGTTGCCGCTCTGACGCAAGTCACAAGTACAACCAAATATGTTCGCTAAAAAGATGGCAATGCAAACAAGGAAGCAATAAATACACACACACTTGCACTTTCATTACGAGAGTGATAATCATAGCAAAAGATCCCGCGCGTAAAAGAAATAGAAATAGGTCAGTGTGTTGCTAATGCATCCTAGATCTTTGCGATCGGTAAGTGGGGCCTCAGTGCGCCGACGCACGCTAGCCTTTCGGAACGGAGCTTTTGTTTTGTCGAACTCCGCGCTGACAATTGTGATTTTGTTTTGTTATTGTGATAGGACACTAAATAAGTTTAAGACCTCACTCCCATGGATTTCTTTTTGTGGGGGTACAAAGGGTGAAGTGTATGCCTCAGAGGTAAAATATAATTGTTGACTAAAAAATTGGATTATTTTAGCATTTCACAAATTAAAGTGCTTAGCAACGGACAATGATTTAATTAGAAAAATAAATAACAATATTCTCCGTCGGTATAATTTGTGCATTAATTTGAATGGAGATTTTTTTTTTTTGTGATTTTGATGCGATTGTTATTGCGCGCGTATTTCAAAACCTTACCTAACATAAAAGCCAGCGAGAGCGGAGGCCTAAGCCGCCGCCCGCACCCCCGCTGGCCGCCCGCTTTGACACGAGGTAACACTCGCCGCACTCCGGCGCGCTCGCGACGTTGCCGCTTTGTTACCTATGTATCTAAGGTCAGTTAAATTTATTTACAAAGGGTGGTTGCGTTTTACTCTGATTTGTAAGCTATTTAGTTTATTTTAAAAAAAATACTCATTTTTGGTGCTTTTTATTTTTATACCGTATCGAATTAATACTAAACACGTATGGCGCGCTCGCGACGTTGCCGCTTTGTTACCTATGTATCTAAGGTCAGTTAAATTTATTTACAAAGGGTGGTTGCGTTTTACTCTGATTTGTAAGCTATTTAGTTTATTTTAAAAAAAATACTCATTTTTGGTGCTTTTTATTTTTATACCGTATCGAATTAATACTAAACACGTATAGTATACGTATTGTAATTTAATGCCCCTCTGTCATATCAACTCTGTATAATGAAAGTGTAATTGACCCTAACTTTACATTCAAAACCAATTTACCAATTACCAAAGACGGCAACATAAAATTATTTGAAATGTCAAAAGCTTTTTAATTGACACAATGCCATAACCTTTCAGATACGATATGATACGATTGAAATGGATGATAAAATAGAGATAGTATAGCGTAAGCCGATAAACGACTACCCACACAACTGTAATAACTACCTACGTAGAAATATACGATTTAATAAAAAGGAAATTGAGTAATTTATTGTTAAAGGCCATAAGCAGATGAAAGCCCAATGAAAAGTGAAACTCATTTTGGAAATAGTGAAAGGTATTAAAATAACCAATTAAATCCATCAGTTACATAGATAGGAGGTCTGTGTCCAGAAGTCGCATTACCAAACCAGAACATGTAATAGGCTACTAATAACTAACTAATTGTAATATATTTAATATAATAACATTTTTTGGTAGACCGCGGCAATTGGCCGTGGGTTTGTACAACACTGCCTACCCAATTGAGAATAATAGGCGTAGACATCATTCTCATACCTCTGAATACACCACACTTCACCAAAGACTTTGAAACGGCTATAAATAGACCAAAGGTGTTTCAAAGAGATAAGTAGCAGTCACGGAGTTTAGAAAGAAGATGCTCCGTGGTAGCAATACACCTACGAAACTACGACAGCTACGAGCGCTACGTCGTAGTATGTCTACGCTAGCGACGCGTAGCTCAGGGACCTACGTGCTACGAATATGTTGCTAACTGACACTATTTTATGAGTTTGTGTTAATATAACTTATTTATTAAGTCTTTACCTTTTGATAAAAATACCTATATGTTGGGCTGCAAGTTTACGGGCATATATAATTAAAGTAAAAAAAAAAACATTTTTGAAAGCTACAAAAATACAACAAAAAGGATAATCATAACCAGCTCATTAAATATTCACAGTTCAATTAACTGAAACAGCGATAACGAACGACTAAAGCCGATACCACTGGCAGAGCACACCAACTGATTGCTCAATAATATATTTCAGTCCTTCATACCCCGAACATTGACATTTTCGACGCTTCAGTTGAAAATTCCATTTAGTAAAATGAAACGTCGATTGGCAATGTTTCGACTGTGTACGCTGTTACTGAAATACAGCTATTATCTCTAAATAAAAGCCTGATTGAACTTTGATTGAATGAAATGATTAATAGTTACAGTAAATGTTTGTGCGATTCCAAAGAGAACCGGTACCAGCCAGGGAAAGGGTATAAATGATAAATTATTTTATTTCTATAAGTAGGTTTGTACAAACGCTTTTACACGTCAAAGCTAGATAAGGTTGGCGTTTCCTATCGGACTACTCTGAGAATAAAGGCCGAAACAAACTCACAGGTCAGTCTCTTTTAAAGTCCAGACATTATCTTGGTCAGATCATATGAAGACCATGTAGATTATTGTCTGAAATGGTCTTTTGATGAAAACCCACACAGATTGAGTGGACCTGTCTAGTCAGTGCACGTATGTGTCAGTAATCGTGCAGCGCAACTCAGAACTTATTAACGAGCTCAAGGATTCGACCAACAATACCAATAAAAGAACATTTGGGTAGGCCGAATATATTTTACTCAAACTGCCAGATCACGATTAAAACTAACTGAGAAAAAAAAACTAAAAAGCAATGACCCACATAGTCCTCACATTCACAATAATTAGGATAATATAATACTTTACAAAGTAAATACTCATATTGTATAAATAAAATTCATCAATGCCAATGTGTATATAAAAGTTGGGACATAATATTTGAGGACCATGTAGATTAATGTCTGAAATGGTGTTCTAAGGAATGAACCACACAGATTAAGCGGACCTGTCCAGTCATTTGTCAGTAACCGTGCAGCTCAACTCAGAACTTAAGGAGCTCAACGATTCGACGAACAATACCTACCAAAGAAAGGACATTTGGGTAGGCCGCATAAACTACTTAAACTGCCAGACCATGATTAAAACTGAAACAAAGACCCACATATAGTCCTCTCATTCACATTAATTATGTTACGCTTCGCATTCGGCTACAAAACAACAAAAAGCCCCATTAAAGTTTAGCATCCAAAGCTAAGCCCAAGAATACTGTGCTATCATCAGGATTCAATTCTCTGCCCTTTATCAATATATTAGTCTGTTATCACCTGTCTAACGTGAGGTAGCGTAAACTTAGTGCATTTGTTTTTTTTTTATTAGGAAGTAAATTATTAACATTGAACCAGTGAACTACTTTTGAGATCGAGCTATTTACATCGTTAGTAACCAGCTGCTGACTTTTAAGTTGAAACAAAAGTGAAGAGTCATCCGCAAACATAACACTATAAACATGATTATCCTTTATTATGCAAGGCAAATCATTGATATAAATAATAAACAAGGACCAAGAATTGAGCCTTGTGGGACTTCCATTGTTACTATAGATCCAGTAGATCTTTGTTGAGTAACGTCAACGCTCTGAATCCTATTACTCAAGTATGAAGTAAGAAGATCCAGAGCGATGTTCCGGAACCCGTAGTGGCGGAGTTTCCTGATTAGCGTTTCATGAATAACGCAATCGAACGCCTTGAACAAATCACAAAAGATGCCAACACCATTAGTATAAGTCTATATATATATACTCATACTGATGGTGTTGAACTTTTAGGCCATATTTATAATACATGGGAAGATAATATAATTTTGTTAAGCAGTTCAACAGTTTTGTTTAAATGATAGCGCAACTCCGCAGACGTAATGCATATCGATATTTTCGACGGGTTTCGCTACCTAATTTAATTTTACCCTGTATATACTAATAACAAATCTGAAGAGTTTGTTTGTTCCTCTGGAACTACCAGTCGGATATAAAAATATTTTGCATTTGCTAGCCCAATTATTGAGGAAGGCTTTAAGGCTATTTGACATCACGGTGTGACCGTTAGGAACCGTGCAAAAGGAATAAAGTCTGAAAGAACGCTAAGCGAACCCGAAATGATAGCACGGGCAGGTGATGCGATGCGACGGGGTGGGTCGGGGATTGAAACATTATTTATACATCTTAAATTCACAAGATATACTCACGCTTCACCATAATAACATTACATCACGCCTGCAATGCCCAAAGGATTAGGCAGAGATCTACCGTAATGGGTAGAAACACATTTAAAATAACAACATATTTCCACGTAACATGAGATAAACATAAATGTTTTCATAATACGGTAACTACTCGTACCTGTGCTACCGAAACACCTCGAAATTTTAGCTCTAAAGCTTTTATAAACTGTGTGACAATCATAAATGCTCATAAATATAAATATGCTCATGTCATTTAAATATGAATGTAGCATTTTCAGCTAACCTAAGCTGAATATTTTTCCCCGACCTTATCAAAAAGCGCAAAATGATTTTATTTCTGTAAGTAGGTTTGCTTTTACACGTCAAATATATAAAACTATAATGGAAAATGATTTTATTTCTGTAAGTAGGTTTGCTTTTACACGTCAAATATATTTTAAAAACTAGATGAGGTCGGCGGCGTTTTGAATCCGACTATTCTTAGAAGAAAGGCCGACACAAACTCAGAGGTCACAGTCTCTCTTTTAAAGTCCAGACATAATATTGGTCAGATCTTGTAAAGACCATGTAGATTGGTGTCGGAAATGGTGTTTTAAGGAATGGATAACACAGATATGACAAATTAGTGCACTGACTGGACAGATCTACTGTCAAGTCAATGCACTAATTTGTCAGTAATCGTGCAGCTCAACTCAGTACATAAAGATATCAACGATTCGACGAACAATACCAAAGAAAACACATTTGGCAAACTGCTAGACCATCATTAAAACGAACTGAGACGGAAAAAAATCAATATCCCACATAGTCTTCACATTCAGAATAGTTAAAATAATCTAATACAAATTTCCTTTTAGTGGGAATTAATTAAACCCGAGCTGGCATTTACTCTGAATTCAAGGACGCTGTTAATGTTGTTGCTTGTCAATATTTTAATTGATGTATATTAGGATTCTTACGAATAGCTTTATGGATTCATAATATTGCAGTTCTATTTTGCTTGTGAATCTGTGAAATTTATAGAAATGTAGTCGTTAAAGCAGGATATTTTTATACTAGGTAATGTAATACTTAAAACATGAAATATAAGGATTCTTGTGGACTCGAAATTTTCGAAACTAAAAACACGATACCAAAAAAGTATATCAGAACAGTCAGCAACAACGAAAGGAGGCATATTTGTAAGCATCGTAACGCCAAAAATAACTCATTAATATTTGTACTAAGCCCTTCCAGCCTCGGTAATCCGGCAAGCTCCAATTTTGAAGGGATTAAGTACTGCCTATTGGTCACGCAACTCATGTATGATAGATAGGTAGATACAGCCTAAAAACGTCTGGTTTATGGAATAGTCAGTCAACGATCGACGACTGACGGACCAGCGGACAATTAAATGAATCTTGTGTGTTTCTTGAAACACAATAATCCACTCTGTTATGCAAAATTATTATTTTAATAAGAGGTTCCGACGACCTTAAAAGATAAGACGGAAAATGTAGAAAACCACTTTTTGTCTGTTTGTTACAGATGTATTTTACAAGTTAAGCTGTCGATTTGCTAGATTCAAGCTACACAACGAGCTCTCTACAGCCACAGGCAACTTTTATAACCAATCATATAAATATTTATCCTTTTGCCCCATATTAAATAGACTTAAACTTTACACTTTCCAAGGTCCAGTTTCGCGATACCATCAATAAACTGTGCTCCAGCAGCCAGAATAGTCAATCAAGCTGACATTGATCCTCGGGAAGGTCCCGAACCGCCTACGCAGATCTAACTTTAGCAGAAAACAGAGGAACGTGTGGGCGTAAGGTACCAGTCCCACCGACAAGAGAAAGCGACTAGCGATTGAGTGACTCGCACATTTATTATTTACTAGCTGCTCGACTGAAAATGCACTTTCAGTTTTCCCGAATTTTCCTATTAACCCAGCCACCTTAATTTTTCTTTTCAAAAAACCTGGTTCGGGCTATTATGAAAATTATAAAACATACATTTGGCAATAAGGTCCAGCCGTTCTCATCAGCATTTCATTTTTATTATAATACTAACTTCCGCTCGCGACTTTGTCCGCCTGAAATTTCTTGTGCCCCCGACCCACCCATCATATTGCATCTTCTTTTTTTTTTTTTTTTGAGGATGGGAAATCATCAAATGACCCCTCCCGCTCTGGGTGGAGCGGAAGGGAGTGTCAGACTCTTACTGACTAAAACCAACCCGTGTTCCTTCCTTGGCCCTTTATGTTCCGGGTCAGCGGTACCCCTTTTGGATGATCCCGCTTTCCCGGCAGGCTTGGGCCCAAGTGGGCCCCCTCTTCGATGCTGACATCTCTTTGAGGCGCGCGTGGAACACGTACGCGCCGTCCAGCACGGGCCTGGTCCTGTTCGGACGGTGAGCTACCCATTACTCACCGCCCGCAGGCCCGCGCATATTGCATCGCCTGCCCGCGCGCTATCACGTCATTTTCGCTAGACGTTCTTTCTGACTTTTTTCTTTTTACTCGGCTCCTAAGGGTCGTAGGTTGATGTTAAATAGCCTATAACCTAAGAATTGAGCTATCAAATGCACTAGGTCTGTGGTGTAGCTTGGGAGAGTATTATTTCAGCAGGGGACTGCGAAAGGCTTAGTTAATTGATTGCTCGTTGATACTCGCTGCTCGCTAATCGACGGCAATGGGACCAGTGCCTTAAGCAATAGTGAGAGTGTTGGAATTGACCGGAGGTAGATCAAAATGCGAGTAAATTGGTATCGAGACCTTTAAGTACCAAAACAATCTGACATTTACGGATCGCGTGGGAGGACAGCTGATGGGTATAGGTACCTACACTTTCAGTTAATACGTAAATAATCATTTATATCTGTGCTCTGCTCGTTTATTGACAGTAAATGTATTTGCACGCCATGTATGACAGAATATGTTGTAACCATGTAACTGTGACATTCATTATAGGTAAGTACCGTATTTTGGCAAACACATATTTTTTTTTGTGAATTACTTACAAATTGTACCGAGAGTGACATTTGGGCCCACGTAGGTACATTTTTTTCGCAGAATCCAAAGTCTAACTCAGTAAGTTTCTAGATATAAAGCTAGCTCTCAGACTAATTAAATTTAAGGTCTCATACGTAGGTAAAGGGTCCAATCAAAAGGTCAGATCATGTGAAGACCATGTAGATTGGTGTCTGAAACGGTCTTTTGAGGAAAAACCATACAGATTGAGCGGACCTGTCCAGTTAGTGCACGCATTTGTCAGTAATCTTGCCGCTCAACTGAGAACTTAAGGAGCACAACGATTCGACGAACAATACCAAAGAAAGGACATTTGGGTAGGCCGCATAAGTTACTCAAGCTGCCAGATCGTGAAACTAACTAAGAAATAAAATAAAAAAAGTAATAATCCACATAATCTTCACAATCACAATAATTTAAATAATATAATACTTTCCAAAGTAATTACTCATGTCATTGTATGTATAAAATTCATCAATGTCAATGTGTATATAAATATTCGAACATAATCTTTGAGGACCATGTAGATTAGTATCTGAAATGGTCTTCTGAGGAAAGAACCACGCAGATTAAGAGGACCTGTCCAGTCAGTGCACGCATTTGTCAGTAACCGTGCAGCTCAACTCAGAACTTTAGGAGCTCAAAGATTAAACCAAAGTATTATAGAGAGTTGATGCGACAGAGGGGCTTTCCTTTAAACTGCCTATACTAGGTACCATTTTCAAGCTCTGTACCAAAAATCAATTAAATAGGAGCAGTAGTTTAGTCGCAAATGATTTTTTAAGTTTTTGCCCCGTTTGAACACGATATATATTTCCTAACAGCTGATTATGTCTATACGCATAGGTCATGCACCTTAAAACGATAAATCTGAATATAACCTATGATGCTTTGTTGCCGCTCTGACGCAAGTCACAAGTACAACTAAATATTTTCACTAAAAAGATGGCAATGCAAACAAGGAAGCAATAAATACACACACACTTGCACTTTCATTACGAGAGTGATAATCATAGCAAAAGATCCCGCGCGTAAGAGAAATTGAAATAGGTCAGTGTGTTGCTAATGCATCCTAGATCCTTGCGATCGGTAAGTGGGGCCTCAGTGCGCCGACGCACGCTAGCTTTTCGGAACGGAGCTTTTGTTTTGTCGAACTCCGCGCTGACAATTGTGATTTTGTTTTGTTATTGTGATAGGACACTAAATAAGTTTAAGACCTCACTCCCATGGATTTATTTTTGTGGGGGTACATTAAGGGTGAAGTGTATGCCTCAGAGGTAAAATACAATTGTTGAACTAAAAAATTGGATTATTTTAGCATTTCACAAATTAAAGTGCTTAGCAACGGACAATGATTAAATTTGGAAAATAAATAACAATATTCTCCGTCGGTATAATGCCTCACAGGTAAAATACAATTGTTGAACTAAAAAATTGGATTATTTTAGCATTTCACAAATTAAAGTGCTTAGCAACGGACAATGATTTAATTAGAAAAATAAATAACAATATTCTCCGTCGGTATAATTTGTGCATTAATTTGAATGGAGAATTTTTTTTTTGTGATTTTGATCGATTGTTATTGCGCGCGTATTTCAAAACCTTACCTAACATAAAAGCCAGTGAGAGCGGAGGCCTAAGCCGCCGCCCGCACCCCCGCCGGCCGCCCGCTTTGACACGAGGTAACACTCGCCGCACTCCGGCGCGCTCGCGACGTTGCCGCTTTGTTACATAAGTATCTAAGGTCAGTTAAATTTATTTACAAAGGGTGGTTGCGTTTTACTCTGATTTGTAAGCTATTTAGTTTATTTAAAAAAAATACTCATTTTTGGTGCTTTTTATTTTTATACCGTATCGAATTAATACTAATTTAATGCCCCTCTGTCATATCAACTCTGTATAATGAAAGTGTAATTGACCCTAACTTTACATTCAAAACCAATTTACCAATTACCAAAGTCGGCATCATAAAATTTTTTGAAATGTCAAAAGCTTTTTAATTGACACAATGCTATAACCTTTCAGTTACGATATGATACGATTGAAATGGATGATAAAATAGAGATAGTATAGCGTAAGCCGATAAACGACTACCCACACAACAGTAATAACTACCTACGTAGAAATATACGATTTAATAAAAAGGAAATTGAGTAATTTATTGTTAAAGGCCATAAGCAGATGAAAGCCCAATGAAAAGTGAAACTCATTTTGGAAATAGTGAAAGGTATTAAAATAACTTATTTAGATCCATCAGTTACATAGATGGGAGGTCTGTGTCCAGAAGTGGCATTACCAAAACAGAACATGTAATATGCTACTAATAACTAACTAATTGTAATATATCTAATATAATTACATTTGTTTTAGACAGCGGTAATTGGCTGTGGGCTTTTTACAATACTGCCTACCCAATTGAGAATAATAGGCGTAGACATCATTCTCATACCTCTGAATACACCACACTTCACCAAAGACTTTGAAACGGCTATAAATAGACCAAAGGTGTTTCAAAGAGATAAGTAGCAGTCACGGAGTTTAGAAAGAAGATGCTCCGTGGTAGCAATACACCTACGAAACTACGACAGCTACGAGCGCTACGTCGTAGTATGTCTACGCTAGCGACGCGTAGCTCAGGGACCTACGTGCTACGAATATGTTGCTAACTGACACTATTTTATGAGTTTGTGTTAATATAACTTATTTATTAAGTCTTTACCTTTTGATAAAAATACCTATATGTTGGGCTGCAAGTTTACGGGCATATAATTAAAGTAAAAAAAAAAAACATTTTTGAAAGCTACAAAAATACAACAAAAAGGATAATCATAACCAGCTCATTAAATATTCACAGTTCAATTAACTGAAACAGCGATAACGAACGACTAAAGCCGATACCACTGGCAGAGCACACCAACTGATTGCTCAATAATATATTTCAGTCCTTCATACCCCGAACATTGACATTTTCGACGCTTCAGTTGAAAATTCCATTTAGTAAAATGAAACGTCGATTGGCAATGTTTCGACTGTGTACGCTGTTACTGAAATACAGCTATTATCTCTAAATAAAAGCCTGATTGAACTTTGATTGAATGAAATGATTAATAGTTACAGTAAATGTTTGTGCGATTCCAAAGAGAACCGGTACCAGCCAGGGAAAGGGTATAAATGATAAATTATTTTATTTCTATAAGTAGGTTTGTACAAACGCTTTTACACGTCAAAGCTAGATAAGGTTGGCGTTTCCTATCGGACTACTCTGAGAATAAAGGCCGAAACAAACTCACAGGTCAGTCTCTTTTAAAGTCCAGACATTATCTTGGTCAGATCATATGAAGACCATGTAGATTATTGTCTGAAATGGTCTTTTGATGAAAACCCACACAGATTGAGTGGACCTGTCTAGTCAGTGCACGTATGTGTCAGTAATCGTGCAGCGCAACTCAGAACTTATTAACGAGCTCAAGGATTCGACCAACAATACCAATAAAAGAACATTTGGGTAGGCCGAATATATTTTACTCAAACTGCCAGATCACGATTAAAACTAACTGAGAAAAAAAAACTAAAAAGCAATGACCCACATAGTCCTCACATTCACAATAATTAGGATAATATAATACTTTACAAAGTAAATACTCATATTGTATAAATAAAATTCATCAATGCCAATGTGTATATAAAAGTTGGGACATAATATTTGAGGACCATGTAGATTAATGTCTGAAATGGTGTTCTAAGGAATGAACCACACAGATTAAGCGGACCTGTCCAGTCATTTGTCAGTAACCGTGCAGCTCAACTCAGAACTTAAGGAGCTCAACGATTCGACGAACAATACCTACCAAAGAAAGGACATTTGGGTAGGCCGCATAAACTACTTAAACTGCCAGACCATGATTAAAACTGAAACAAAGACCCACATATAGTCCTCTCATTCACATTAATTATGTTACGCTTAGCATTCGGCTACAAAACAACAAAAAGCCCCATTAAAGTTTAGCATCCAAAGCTAAGCCCAAGAATACTGTGCTATCATCAGGATTCAATTCTCTGCCCTTTATCAATATATTAGTCTGTTATCACCTGTCTAACGTGAGGTAGCGTAAACTTAGTGCATTTGTTTTTTTTTTATTAGGAAGTAAATTATTAACATTGAACCAGTGAACTACTTTTGAGATCGAGCTATTTACATCGTTAGTAACCAGCTGCTGACTTTTAAGTTGAAACAAAAGTGAAGAGTCATCCGCAAACATAACACTATAAACATGATTATCCTTTATTATGCAAGGCAAATCATTGATATAAATAATAAACAAGGACCAAGAATTGAGCCTTGTGGGACTTCCATTGTTACTATAGATCCAGTAGATCTTTGTTGAGTAACGTCAACGCTCTGAATCCTATTACTCAAGTATGAAGTAAGAAGATCCAGAGCGATGTTCCGGAACCCGTAGTGGCGGAGTTTCCTGATTAGCGTTTCATGAATAACGCAATCGAACGCCTTGAACAAATCACAAAAGATGCCAACACCATTAGTATAAGTCTATATATATATACTCATACTGATGGTGTTGAACTTTTAGGCCATATTTATAATACATGGGAAGATAATATAATTTTGTTAAGCAGTTCAACAGTTTTGTTTAAATGATAGCGCAACTCCGCAGACGTAATGCATATCGATATTTTCGACGAGTTTCGCTACCTAATTTAATTTTACCCTGTATATACTAATAACAAATCTGAAGAGTTTGTTTGTTCCTCTGGAACTACCAGTCGGATATAAAAATATTTTGCATTTGCTAGCCCAATTATTGAGGAATAAGGCTATTTAACATCACGATGTGACCGTTAGGAACCGTGCAAAAAGAATAAAGTCAGAAAGAACGCTAAGCGAACCCGAAGTGATAGCACGGGCAGGTGATGCGATGCGACGGGGTGGGTCGGGGATTGAAACATTATTTATACATCTTAAATTCACAAGATATACTCACGCTTCACCATAATAACATTACATCACGCCTGCAATGCCCAAAGGATTAGGCAGAGATCTACCGTAATGGGTAGAAACACATTTAAAATAACAACATATTTCCACGTAACATGAGATAAACATAAATGTTTTCATAATACGGTAACTACTCGTACCTGTGCTACCGAAACACCTCGAAATTTTAGCTCTAAAGCTTTTATAAACTGTGTGACAATCATAAATGCTCATAAATATAAATATGCTCATGTCATTTAAATATGAATGTAGCATTTTCAGCTAACCTAAGCTGAATATTCTTTCCGACCTTATCAAAAAGCGCAAGAAAGCTGAAGAAAATGTGACTTAAAATCTGCTGAACTTTCTGAAGCAAGTTTTTATTTTCTTTTCCTTCAAACAAATACAGCTTGGAAATGTTAAAGACCTGATAATGAGAACATGAGCACGCTAAATGTGAACAAAACTATAATGAAAAATGATTTTATTTCTGTAAGTAGGTTTGCTTTTACACGTCAAATATATTTTAAAAACTAGATGAGGTCGGCGGCGTTTTGAATCCGACTATTCTTAGAAGAAAGGCCGACACAAACTCAGAGGTCACAGTCTCTCTTTTAAAGTCCAGACATAATATTGGTCAGATCTTGTAAAGACCATGTAGATTGGTGTCGGAAATGGTGTTTTAAGGAATGGACAACACAGATATGATAAATTAGTGCACTGACTGGACAGATCTACTGTCATGTCAGTGCACTAATTTGTCAGTAATCGTGCAGCTCAACTCAGTACTTAAAGATATCAACGATTCGACGAACAATACCAAAGAAAACACATTTTGCAAACTGCCAGACCATCATTAAAATGAACTGAGAAGGAAAAAAACAATATCCCACATAGTCTTCACATTCAGAATAGTTAAAACAATCTAATACAAATTTAAATTAATTAAACCCGAGCTGGCATTTACTCTGAATTCAAGGACGCTGTTAATGTTGTTGATTATCAATATTTTAATTGATGTAAATTAGGATTCTTACGAATAGCTTTATGGATTCATAATTTTGCAGTTCTATTTTGCTTGTGAATCTGTAAAGTTTATATAAATGTAGTCGTTAAAGCAGGATATTTTTATACTAGGTAATGTAATACTTAAAACATGAAACATTTATAAGGATTCTTGTGGACTCGAAATTTTCGAAACTAAAAACACGATACCAAAAAAGTATATCAGAACAGTCAGCAACAACGAAAGGAGGCATATTTGTAAGCATCGTAACGCCAAAAATAACTCATTAATATTTGTACTAAGCCCTTCCAGCCTCGGTAATCCGGCAAGCTCCAATTTTGAAGGGATTAAGTACTGCCTATTGGTCACGCAACTCATGTATGATAGATAGGTAGATACAGCCTAAAAACGTCTGGTTTATGGAATAGTCAGTCAACGATCGACGACTGACGGACCAGCGGACAATTAAATGAATCTTGTGTGTTTCTTGAAACACAATAATCCACTCTGTTATGCAAAATTATTATTTTAATAAGAGGTTCCGACGACCTTAAAAGATAAGACGGAAAATGTAGAAAATCACTTTTTGTCTGTTTGTTACAGATGTATTTTACAAGTTAAGCTGTCGATTTGCTAGATTCAAGCTACACAACGAGCTCTCTACAGCCACAGGCAACTTTGATAACCAATCATATAAATATTTATCCTTTTGCCCCATATTAAATAGACTTAAACTTTACAGTTTCCAAGGTCCAGTTTCGCGATACCATCAATAAACCGTGCTCCAGCAGCCAGAATAGTCAATCAAGCTGACATTGATCCTCGGGAAGGTCCCGAACCGCCTACGCAGATCTATCTTTAGCAGAAAACAGATGAACGCGTGGGCGTAAGGTACCAGTCCCACCGACAAGATAAAGCGACTAGCGATTGAGTGACTCGCCCATTTATTATTTACTAGCTGCTCGACTGAAAATGCACTTTCAGTTTTCCCGAATTTTCCTATTCGGGCTATTATGAAAATTATAAAACATACATTTGGCAATAAGGTCCAGCCGTTCTCATCAGCATTTCATTTTTATTATAATACTAACTTCCGCTCTCGGCTTTGTCCGTGTGAAATTTCTTGTACCCCCGACCCACCCATCATATTGCATCGCCTGCCCTATCACAGCATTGCCAGTTGAAATTAAACGCGCGCCGTCATTGCTTGTGTTTAAAAGACTCGTGAAGGAACATTACTTGTCGTTGTGATCGTGTTCTCATAATTGTAATTATCTATAGTCTTCATTTATTTTCGTTGCTTATAAATTTAGTATGTACGTATTTATGTATTATATTTAGGATATGTATATAAGTGTATCTATTATTTAGGATATGTATATATGTGTATCTATTTTAGTGTATTGTATACATACTTATTATTTGCACCAACAACGGCCCCATTTTATGTCCAGGAAAATCTCTGTCCATTCCAAGGTTGCCTGGAAGAGATCGCAGAAAGCGATAAGGCCGCCCATTGTATATTAAGTAGTGTTCAGTTTAATTTTTGTTGTTATGTTTTTTGTGGTGTACAATAAAGAATATATAAATATAAATAAAATAAATCATTTTCGCTAGACGTTTTTTCTGACTATTTTCTTTTTACTCGGCTCCTAAGGGTCGTAGCTTGATGTTAAATAGCCTATAACCTAAGAATTGAGCTATCAAATGCACTGGGTCTGTGGTGCAGCTTGGGAGAGTATTATTTCAGCAGGGGACTGCGAAAGGCGACACGACACGGTTGGCGCAGTGGTTAAGCGATTGACTGCTGCGTTACGTGTCGCGGGTTCGATCCCCGCACGGAAAAAATATTTGTATGACCTGCAAGTAGTTGTTCCGGGTCTGGCTGTTTGTGTATGTGAGTTTAAATGTTTGTAAACGCACCCACGATACAGGAGAAATTCCTAGTGTGGGACAACGTTTAAAAAAAAAAAAAGGCTTAGTTAATTGATTGCTCGTTGATACTCGCTGCTCGCTAATCGACGGCAATGGGACCAGTGCCTTAAGCAATAGTGAGAGTGTTGGAATTGACCGGAGGTAGATCAAAATGCGAGTAAATTGGTATCGAGACCTTTAAGTACCAAAACAATCTGACATTTACGGATCGCGTGGGAGGACAGCTGATGGGTATAGGTACCTACACTTTCAGTTAATACGTAAATAATCATTTATATCTGTGCTCTGCTCGTTTATTGACATTAAATGTATTTGCACGCCATGTATGACAGAATATGTTGTAACCATGTAACTGTGACATTCATTATAGGTAAGTACCGTATTTTGGCAAACACTTATTTTTTTTGTGAATTACTTACAAATTGTACCGAGAGTGACATTTGGGTCCACGTAGGTACATTTTTTTCGCAGAATCGCAAGTCTAACTGAGTCAGTTTCTAGATATAAAGCTAGCTCTCAGACTAATTAAATTTAAGGTCTCAAACGTAGGTAAAGGGTCCAAAGTACGGATGCTAAGTCCTTTTTTAGGTACAAAGCTAACTCTCGGACCAATTAAATGTTAGTTCTCAAACGTAGTTAATACACAGAAGGACAGAATAATACCCTTACTTTTGCATTTATTTGGTATGGTATTACAAGATTAATGTGCATCATTTTGCACTGACTCCAAATGTCATCTTTAGCATGTCTATTCATATTTGGCCTCAGCTAAAAAAAAATGCAAACTCTAAATACTTATAGTCATATTATTATGACAATATTGTTAATATTAATATCAATAGTAATAGCACAAAATAATTTAATTTATCTGCTATTTAGAGCTGCAAATTAATGTTGATGTAGCTTCCAATTTTACTTAAATCAATCTTCCTAGCCTTTTCCCACCTATATTGACGACCGCTTCCAGTCTATCCAGATGCAGCTGAATAAACACCCCCAGACTCCTAAATCGAGCATTTTTATGTTTAAAGGCCTAAAACATCAAAATAATGATAAGTCAGGAGAAAATGGTTTTATGCAGTGTAGAAGCTGACATACTGGCCATCATTACAGTATCACTACTGTTTATACCAAATTTGAATTCACGAATTTTAAAAAGAGAATAAAATCGGAGTTTTGTTGCTCTTAAAGAAGCAACAAGCTTTGATTAGAGCATCTATAAATCAATAGTTATTTGTTTTGTTTTGCATAAAAATAGTAACAAAATTGTTGTTCCTTATCTTTTTATCCATTCTGACGCTCCAATTATGGACACCTGGAATAGCCGCGCGCAAGTTGTGGCACAACTTCATGCAAGTCGGTCTACCGTTCCAATAATTTACCATCGATATCTGGAGACTGGCGGGTTCCTGCGCCGTCCAGGAGGACCACGAAACCAGGTCACTACAGCACGACAAGATTGGTTTATGTTTACGACCAGCCTGCGTAATCGTCACCTGACTTCAGTACAGGTCCAAGAACAGCTTCAAGATTTTCATGGACTGACTGTTTGCGCTGGAATTGTTAGAAGGAGACTCGAAGAACGTGCCCTGAAACCTCAAAAGCCAGCCAATGGTCCCAAACTGACACGAGCTCACAGAATGGCACGCCTACAGTTCACATGCGAACATTTGCATTGGACTCAACGTCAATGTAACCAGCATTATTTACGGATGAAACCAAGATTATGCTGTATGACAATGATGGACGTAGGAAAGTCTACCGAAGAGAGGGAGAACGTTTTCAGCAATGTTGCATTGAAGATAAGGTGAGTTATGGCGGCCGGTCATGGACAGTCTGGGGTGGAATTTCCACCGAAGGAAAAACTGGCCTTGAGGTTGTGACGGGACCGCAGTTACCGCCACTAAATAGCGACCGATAGATTCATCAATGCCTAGAGGCTCAAGAAATGCCATATGCTGAGTTTGTGGACCAGGAATTAATATTTAGGCATGATAATTCAATGGGGCTCACTGCAAGAATTGTTCGAGAATACCTGAATGACGCAGAAATGGAATTGCCAACTAGCCCTGATATAATACAATAGAGCACTTATAGGATGAGCTCCAGAAACTGAAACCAGGAGCAAAAACAGGAGGAATTTTGCTCCTGGGAAACGCGAAAAGACGACTTACTGCAATTAAATTTTTTTTTTTGTAGCATTTCGATTTTAAATTTGAAACAATGACAAACGAAAATTATAGTGAGTGACTGCCTTCAAAACTAGGTAATTTTTTTTTCATTGTACTACCATTATTTAGAAAGCTACGAGACCTTTAAACAAAAAAGGTGGCTCGATTCAAGTGTCCGGGAGTGTATATAGGAAAGATTCGATTGATATGAGGTCATAACTTTCATTTCAGATGAAATTGTGACATTTTCTTGGAAGCTAACAAGCCTGGAATTAGTTAAAGTACTCGTATTTTTCTTAGAATTCGCGACTGTAAACTCAAATGTGGGCTTCACTTTTATCCTTGCTTTTATTATGAACGTGTACAGCAATTTCTCTTCCAAGTATTCAGTTTAAATTCTGGGAAGAACATGACCTTGTGCCTTTCCTTTTTTTTAGCTTAGCTTGCGGCTTCACCCACGTGTATATGTGAATCCAAGTTATAAACTATCGTGATTTGTCAAGTTCTGATGAGTGGATTTTGAGTCAGCTTCAATATTACGTTTTTTTTTCCACTTAGTTTAGGTAGATGATGTTGTAATAACTTCCTATCACTGTTATTTACATTGCAATTAGTGGTATACGACTTTGTTTGGAGTAGGTAACATAAGTAAAAAGCGAAAAATAAAAATATATTAAAAAAAAACCACGGACTTCCAAAAAAAACACTACAAAGTAAAAACTTACTTTAGTTTCAGAAGTCGGTGGGAAAAAACGAAAATACAAAAACCAAAGACACCGACTTCCGAAATTAAAGTCATTTTTATTTGTATTTTTTTTTTAAAGTCGGTGGTTTTTTCTTTTTGTCATGGATTGTTAGGATCAAGGGGCATGTTATTGATGCATAGGTAGGTACACGTAATCCGGATATTAACGGGCTAGTAGACTTTTTGTTTTCTATTAAACTGATGGTATTAGTACCTTCAATAAAACAAAAGTACCTACTTAGAACTAGATCTAATACTATATTTCATACGTATCTAAGCTAATTGACAGACGGACATCATTGCGCGTTGCAGGTAACGCTTGGCCACCATTAGTGATTAGGTACGAGCAATGCAAACAGGAAAAAGTATCCTTTGGCGTATTTCAAATGACCGTAATTTCTTTCCTAAAGTCTGAGAGCTGGTGGGTGGTTATCAATCATAAGCTATGCATTATTTAACACAGATAAAGTGTATTAATTAACTTGAATTATTTAAATATATCTTTAACAAAAAATACACAGCTAACATGAAATTAAAGCTATAAAAGCCCTGTGTTACCAGACCAAAAAGCATTTTAAAATTCCATACCCTTGGAGATTCGAAATACGAAATAAACCATAAAATCCGCATTTGGTCGGCCGCCCCTCCGAATCACTAGAGGCAAAGTTATACTCACATTCGGCCTTTGCGGCAAACTATCCACGCCCATTTTGAAACACACTATCACTCATTCTATGTAACTAAAGTCTTTACAGAGGTTTTATTGTGTTTGTAGTTTTTATTTTAAACATTTAGCCGCAGCGCGGCTGGCTGTATGCGCCCATCACTGCTGGGGAGAAGACTGGGCGAACTAGGGATGGGCTGCGTCGGGACCCGGGAGAATCGAGAATTTGTTTTTGGATAGACAGATGAGATTTATGTAAGTAATTAAATATTTTCAATAACTCTATATCCGAATGTTTTGTTACGTTGTGTTCTTAAAATTGTTAATTCTTATTACGTAAAATTATATTATAATCATTGTCCCATTTCTGTTCAGAAAATTATTACCGTGCACAAACTTCCATCAAATCCAATTTATACAACATGGTCTGTAGAATGTAATAGATTAATTATTTAATTAAACATAAAATATGTCTTGCAGTACATTAACCTACATTACATTGACCATTATTTCAATTATCGACAAAACCTCTCCCCATCCCTAGCATACTTGATGCTGCGCGCGCCGTCCAACCCCGTAGCCGCCTCACATCTATCTCACAAAAATAATCAAAAGTACACCCTTTTCTATTGAACACAGAGTTTAAATTCGCTAGTTCTTCATCGTCTGTCGTTTTCGTTTCCAGTACAAGTTATGATTGTCAGCGATGTTCCTGCTATAATTTAAACTGCAGACGAAAGTGTCTTAATTTAGTTAACTTGAGCGATTTGGGTGTGATAAAGAATCTAACAATTACTTTAAATAGCAGCTGCTTATCTTAATGTCTGGGACAATCTGTGTGAAATTTGTTCCTAAGAAATCTGGGGAATGGTACAATGGTTCGTTAATTTTAACCCTGTGGGAGTCCTAATTTTAGACAATAGAAAAACAACAAAAGGAGACCGACGGCAGTATACCACTTTATCTTACTTTTACTTGTGCATGACTCTCCAAACCCTCTGATCATCTCAAAATGACAGTGGACATTAATTGTTAAGCAGATGACACTACGTCAGTTTGCCATATTTTAGACATTTCATACAACTGTCAAAGAATGACATTTGTGATTTAAATGCTGTACCTATATTCAAAACACGGCAGTCACTATCGACTACCAACTTAAATGACAATAATTTTAGTTGGTAGTTAATTACTTTATACTACACCTGCTTGGAAAGTACCTTGATACTTTATCAAATTTACGGTAGAAAGTACGTCATTGCATATCGAACAAATATGCGGGGAGAAAACGCATCTGAGCGGGAGAGAAAAGTGTATGAAAATCCATTTCTTACGTGGTTTTTCTTTTTTAATTTTGGGTAAGACTATGCGCCGGTAACCTAAATATCAAAAGCCAAAAAGTTTTTACAGTGAGTTTTTATCTCCAAGTTCGCAAAATGACACTGGCCACTAGCTGTGTGTTGGATGGTGTCGGGCTGGCAGTGCGACCCTGCGGCGGCAGGATAAACAATTTGAAAAAAGATCATGTGAAAATTGCAGACGCCATTGGCGCCATTTCAATTAGTAAAGATTTAGTTTTTTATTTTCCTCGTAGGTGTAGTATAAAGCACTATGTATCACTCGAGAGAAAGTGCGATTCCCGATCTCGGGTGTTTAAAAGCCCTCGCCTACGGCTCGGGCTTCAAACGACACCCTCGACGGTAATCGGTCACTTTCTCCTCTCGGTGAACAATGTACTATTACAATTAATTTCCCTCACTTTACCTGCTAACTTTGTGAAAAGAAGAAGTGGGTATGCAAGAAATGAATCTGACATTTGTTGTACCATTAGCCTAGCCAGGAGATCGACCCTAACTTACTTAGTAACGGCGTTGTGCCAGCAGTCGTCGAGGAAAATATGGAATAAGCGATTATTAATGAAAGAAAATATGGAATGAGCGATTAAAAATTAAAGAAAATATGGAATAAGCGATTATAAATTAAAGTCGCATTGCATGTCTGTCTGTGTGACCGCATTGCTCGTCTGAACTAAGCAAAGTATTTTGATGCAGTTTTCACAATAATTTAGAGAATTTATCTATTTAAGATTTATTTAATATTTTATTTAATTAAGGTTCATGTGTAATACACTAGCTTATAATAAATTAATCCTCATGAGTTGTCAAGATGTCTTCTTCATTGTATCGATGATTCCATTTATCTCTTTTAAATAAGCTTCGACCAGAATTCGGCCATTTCGACAGCGTTATCGGTAGCCTCGCAAAGGCCTTCCATATTGCATGTGTTTTTTGCACAGAGATTACGACAAGAGATGAGGCATCGGTCGTTATGTAGCTCCTCAGTGCCACTGTCACTCATCGTTAAGTGATTTCCAGGTATGCCTGGCAGTTGGTGGCCCGCTGGAAGCTTTTCTGTAGGAAAGTCGTACAGGGGCAGGTTGCTAGTACTGAATAAGCGACTTCCGTTAAAACCGCTCAGGTCACCTATATAATAAATTCGATACACATATGAGACTTGGTTGTCTAATGTTTGCCCGAAGATTATATGCCATAATCATCATTTTCCCGAATTTCATTTACCCGAATTTCATTTGCCCGAATGTTTCATTTGCCCTAAAAGACATATGACATACTTTTAATTGCCCGAATTTTAGATACCTTAAGATACGAATGCCATAAGTATTGTTTGCCTTATTTTTATGTGCCATAATAATTATTAGACATAATATTTAAATGGCATAATATTTAAATGGCATAACAAGTATTAGACAAATATTTAAGCCCCGTAATAATCATTACACATGATGACATTATACTTATTTAAGCGCCATAATAAATTGTTTTCGAATCTTTTTCCAAGCGACGCATTTACTTTCTAAGAAAGAAGAATATACAAAAGAATAATTTTTGCGTGCTTTAGCATCAAATTTGTATTTGCATTAAAAAAGAAATTGTACTACCTAATTATAATTATATATAGTTTGATTATTAAACTTGTTTTTAATTCTAATACTTACCTACTTATTAGCTTTCTGGCTGTCGATGTCGATGGGTGCGCAATGTTTGGTATAATAAGAATAAACTTATTTATTCTGTGCATGGTTGATGGTGGGCTAGGTCGACGGAGCCCCGCTTCGCGGGGCTCCTACTTCTGTGTGGTTTATAAAAAAATAACCACGAAGGGGATGGCGGGGTCTATTCGCTCGCTTCGCTCGCTCACACGACCCCGCCATCCCCTTCTAACCTAACCTGTCCGAGTCGGGGTGCCCTAAAGTCCCAATTGCATCCAATTTCTCTTGATATAAACAACCGTTACACACCCGATGTCGATGGCAAATTATGTTATGGCATATCATAATTATGGCATGTGATAATTAGGGCTTACAATGATTATGACAAATGATGTTATGGTAAGTGACTTTATGGGAAACAATGATTCTGGCACGTGACTAATATGGCAAATGAGAGTAGGGCAAATGAGTATTATGTCGTATGATATTATGGCTGTTGACTATTATGGCAAATGATATTAGGGCAAATAAAATTCGGGTAAACGGCGGTATACCATGAGACTTATTTAGATCCTTCTAAACCCAATATATAATAAACGTTGTTATCGTTCCTCCGCCTCGCTTAACACTTGTCATTGCATCAAAATCCATTGCCTAGTTGAGAAGATCAAACTGGTCACACAGACAGACACGAAAAGCGACGTTGTTCAAGAGGATGTATATATTCCGGGAACAATCCTACGGGAGTAATGCTACATGCGCACTGACATTTTTGTATGTATTGATTTGATCACACCATACGTGGTAGGTACTACTGGTACCTACAAAATGTTATATTAGGAACTAAAAAATGGTTTGCCATTGTAGCGGTATCTACATCGCCATCGCCACAAGCGAGCTGCGCGTCATACTCACGTCAGGCAAATCCTGCATCGCGCAAGCAGAGTTTACCGCGCGACTAGCATATATACAACTTCCGGACATCAATCATCGGGCAGTTGCCCATCAGACACGACACCCGTCTGGTCGGAGGATCCTCCCTTTTCTATGGAGGTATGAGTGAACTTTACAACCTGTTCCTCGAACCACTATACCATGAATAGAATTGTAAACTAAAATGTTCTGTAGTCAATCTACCTAACTAAGGTCTGTAAAATGTTTACGTAATCACTCTCTAAAGGGGACTACTCTCCGAAAGTTGAGGTTATAAAATTAACCTCAAATGTCAAATGAATAACATCTATACGGTGATTAAAAATTAGATATTTGGTTTGAAGTTTTCAAATGATCAAAACAAAGCACTTGATTAGTAAGCAGCACTACAAATTAGCATCCACAAGTATGTTTTCTGATCCAATTTTTTACATTTTCATCAAATACTTTTGGAGCAAACTATAGGTACTATTAGGTAACTACCGCAAGCAATGCGACCGTGGTCTATTAAACTGCACTAGGTACCCTAGCTCCGGCCCTAATCGCTTATATCTCTTAACTTGCACGATTAATCATGGTTCGCAGCATTCACTTGGACCCCATACACACTCAGACAGTCCAAATGTCAGGCTACTATTGATGAACGAGGACGCCAGAGGAATTATTATTCACACTATTTTAAGATAGCTTTGCGTTATTTTGCGTTACCTACGTGCAGTTGAAAGTTGTTGAGGTACGGATGTATGTTTTTTGTTACAAGTGGAGTTTATTGTTTGAGCCGATCAAATGCGTAGGTACCAGTTTAATAATCCATACTAAAAATACTATTGCTGGAAACAGCGATTAGCAGCATTTAGTGCTTTCTTTTTCGCAAATATGTTCGGGTAAAATTTTTGGCTAGACTAGAAGGTTATTCCAAAAACTAAAAAAGGTGTAAATACCTATTAGTTTTCTCCGCAATCAAGAGTATGGTTCCATTGACTACTTAACACTTTACTCTACTTTTCATAGTTGTGTATTTACCCTCAAAAAATCATTTATACTTAGATCTCACAAACGTAGGTCCCAATTCTTTAAAACAAATTGAACGCATAAAGACGTAACAACGGGCTGAAGAACACAGCTGTGTGCTAAATCTGCACCAAAATGAAGATTGAATAAATTAGCAAAGGCTATACATTATGCAATGAAGTCTCAGCTGTGAATTGTGGCCTAATCTATATTATTACAAATTGCGAATCATCTGTAGACGTAAACTAACTACTGTTATTGTTCGAGTTTATATTTGTGACTATTCTTTGCTTATTTTTAGCCAACTTAAAAAAGGCGTGGTTTTTTTACCGCAGAACTCCGTCATTTATAAACCGATTTGAAAAATTCTTCTTTTGTTTGAAAGGATATACTTCCAGATTGGTCCCATATAAATTTGGTCAAGTTCTGATGAGTCGTTTTTGAGTCAGCTTCAATAATACGTTTTTTTTTTCCACTTAGTGTATGTTGATGATTTTCTAATAATAACTTCCTAGTTCCTGACACTGTTATTTACATTACAAGTAGTGGTATACGACTTTGTAAGGGGTAGGTACCACAACTAATAAGTGAAAAATAAAAACAATTTCACAAAAAAAACCGCCGTCTTTAATTTCGGAAGTCGGTGTCTTTTGGTTTTTTCGTTGTTTGCCACCGACTTCTGAGATTAAAGTAATTTTTCAGTTCGTTGTGTTTTTTTTTTTGGAGGTCGGTGGTGTTTTATGTGAAAATGTCTTTATTTATTCTTTTTACACTACAGTAAGGGCTGATTTTACAATAGTCACTTTACTTTTATCTGAGGAATAAATATTACGGTTTGACAGCTTTTGTATAGAAAATATGTCAAACTGTCAGATTTATTATTCAGATAAAAGTTATCTGACTATTGAAAAATCGGCCCTAACTCGTGGATCTTTGACAGTCCTTACGGATCGTTAGAAACCCGAAAGTCTGACAACCAGTTTAACCAAGGGGTATCGTGTTACCCAATAATTGGATTGAGGAGGTCAGATACGCAGTCGCTGCATGTAAAATACTGGTATTCAGCTGCATTCGGTAAGACTGGAAGCCAACATCAAGATAATTAAGTAAACAAGATTCTACGAAAAACTTTCAACTGAAATGAGTACCTACTACGTTCAATTTCCCGCCTCCCAATGTCTCCACATTCCAAGTTCCCTCAAAGTAAGCTTCCACGAATCTGCATTGCATTCGGTTAGGATTCAATCCTAACAAAATTGTTGCGAAAGGAATCAAAGGACTTTGGATTTTTGGAAAAAGGTCTACTGAAACTAATGTTCAGTCAATCAATTTTGATGATTAAGTATAGGATTTTTAAATTAAATATTATAGCCTAAAACGTAAACGAAGCAAAAGGACTATGTAAGGCAGGTGGCTTTCTGTAGTTTCCTGCCTAACCCCATGGGAAGAAGGCGTGAGTGTATGTATAATAATAATATGTATTTATTATAACTTTATGCTCCTCTATCAATAGACAAATCTATAATTGTAATAGGAGTGCACAACAATAAAATCAAAAGCTTCGAGCTTCGAGCTTTCTTTCGCGAGAATTTGACACCAACTTTTCAAAAGTGTGGTTTTGTGATTTCCTATTGCGAGCCAATCGTTTATTTCGCAACCACCCACTGTTCCAGAGGACGCTCACGGCTACCAGTGACCTAACCAGTTGGAATCGATATAAAACATTGTAAAAACAAACAAGTCTGGTGATAAGCAGAGAATGACATGAATTTGAAAATTAAATGTCAACACAAAAGTGCATTGATGGCAAATAGTGTACTCTGTATGGCGCCAAGGGTATATAATCATCCACCCAAGCTGTTATTAGAAAACATGAGCATCAGTGTATGAAAGTATGTGGAAAAAGCCTATTAACGTGTAAAGGAATTTATAAGTGACATGCAATCTAATAATGAGAGATGACATATTGTGCTGTTGTATATTATTAACTTCTGGTTAAAGACATTTATTTCTCATAAAGAAATTTACATTTCACTTACATGAGAACAAATTTGAACAAAGACTAATCATAGTCCTTCAACACTCGGACACAATTAAGCTGACGTATTTTACTAATTTATAATAACAGCAAAACAAAATTATAGTAACATTAGTGTGAGCAGTATTACTAATTATTTAGGTTCGTGGGTACTCGCAAAAATTCAACACTGCCACTATGGGTAACTACCCTGCCTTGAGATAAAGAGTGCGGTCCCGCTGTCACAATGTAGATACATCAGTCAGTAATACAACTTTTGTTTACAGCTGCTATTTTCGTTTTTTTTTTATTTTTTGTTTTTAATTTTTTTATTTGTTTTATGCTAAGTTGGTAGCATTAATCGTTTATGGTTAAATAATACTGATATTTTGAAAAACATATTTTTTTAGTTTGGTTTTAAAAATGTTGATCGAAATCGCATCCTTTATCTCATCTGGTAATTTATTGTAAAGTTGCACTCCCTCGTAAACCAGTGATCTTGTACCTTGAGTGGTTCGTATTCGAGGAAGTATTATGTGATCTTTTCTACGACTGCTACGATTATGCAATTGATGTGTTTTGGTGAATGAAATTTGTGTATGTATGGTTTTATTAAGTATTTTTTGAATGAGTATGCAGTTGCAGTATACATGAAGTTGTTTGATGTTCAAGAGTTTCGTGTCTGTGTATATTTTAACTGTAGGTGTTAGGTAATCGTAATGAAAAAGCATTTTAATAATTTTGTTTTGTGCAATTTGTAAGTCTTTTAAGTTTGTTTTAGGTGCGTTGCCCCAGATTTCGATTAGGTACAGTACGTGTGGCTTTACCAAAGAGTTGTATCTTGTCTGGCGTACACTATATGGCAGACAGTGTACAATGTTTCGTAGTGAGCCTAATAAAGATGTAATCTTAGATCTGATGTAGTCAATTTGAACCTTCCAATTTAGATGGCAGTCTAGTCTTAAACCAAGGTATTTCTCGTGTTGTTTGAGTTCGAGTATTTGGTTTTCAATTGTAAGAGGTGGATGAGGTGGTATTTTCTTATTTTTGGCTTTAAATATGACGTAACTAGTCTTGGATGCATTGATTGTTAGAAGATTCTGTTGAAACCAGATGAACAATGAGTTTATGTCTTCTTGGGCTTGATTTATCATGTCACCTATGGAATTACCAAAATAAAAAAGGCAAAAAACTTGACTTACTTTAATGTTTCATTGTTGTTTGACTATATAATTATGCATTACTAATCGACTTGAACCACGATAACAAATCCTGACATTTTATTATTTTGTTGTATTTAATTAATTAACTTTATATAATTAGTAGTAGAAACAAATACACATATAAAATTGCATGCCTTCACGCAGATTATGGAGAGACCAATGTATACATTATTGTGTTATCTGAATTATGTACCCATTTTCGCAATAAATGAACTTGAACTTGAAGTATACAATGGCTACCAAGGATAAGTTTTTTTTTTTTTTTTTTTCTATATTTTTATTTAGGGGGTTTTTTCATAAAAGAATATGTCACCCCCATTATTGAAAACAAAAAAATCACTTAATATTTAACTTAAATAAACCTACAAAAACTAAGAAACAAGAAAACACTACTCTGACCTTAACTTTAAACCCACCATCACCATCCTAATCAGCATTTTAGCTGCATCAGACAATGGTGAAGCCAAAATACTATTAAAGAAACCTACATTGCAGTACCTATTATTAAACATAGATCGCCTTCGACGCTCAAGCCGACCACACTCCGCTAAAATGTGGTGCGCGTCCTCCAAAATTCCACACACTGTACAATTAGGTGATTCTACTTTGCGCATCATGTAAGCAAAACTATTGAGCGGAATATGACCAGATCGGAGCCTCAAAGCCGTCACCAGTTCTTGCCTGTGTATCCCACCCACATCGAACCACAAAGAACGACAAAGAGAGGGCTGAATAGTCCTGTACCAAATACCCTTTGTCAAGGACCTTTTATCGAAATATTCTGACCAGGACTCAAGACACGAATTTCTTACTATAGGAATTAGTTCGGTATGAAAAGGTAAACAGGAATATTCATAACCATCGGATGCTGCTTCGTTTGCAAGACGGTCGACTACCTCATTACCCTCCAGTCCAGTGTGCGAAGGGATCCACTGCAGTACAACAGTTCGATTTTTAGTTACATTCTCATAAATACATTTTAAAATAGTGTAAGCTATTGGGAGGCCCCTAACAGATAAGGTACATTTAATCAAGTGTAGAAGGGCACTTTTAGAGTCGGTGTAGATGACAAAACGATCCCCGGGTAAAGAATTAATATATGAGAGGGCCTCCGCGATGGCAATCAGTTCCAAATGCATTATAGAAATATTACAAGAAATTTTAAATTTCATAAAGGTACCTGCTTGTATATCTAAAAATGCGGCACCGGAATGATTATCTTTGTGTAAAGAACCGTCTGTATAAATAGAATAAAAGTCGTGATATTGTTCATTAAGTGATTTGCAACATAGGGATCTTAAATTTTGCTGGCAATAAAATTGTTTCGGTTTATCAATACTACTTAAGCTAGGTCTTACTATATAAGATGAGTCCACATTGCTGACCCAAGTGTCCATGGAGAACATGTCCAATTGATTATTGCAGTGAATAAGATGTTCTTTTAATAAATTATGGGTTAATATTAACAAAGGCTTTTTCTTGTGAATCCAATAAAGATTATTACAGAGTCCGTTTAAATTTTCAAGAATATTAATTATAGGGAAATTGTTAGACTTAGATTTCAAATAAAATTTACCAGCTAAATATCGACGTCGCACAGACAAAGGGGGCAGCATTAATTCGGATTCCATCACATGAATCGGGGTACTTTTGATGAATCCACCGATCACACGCAGACAAATATTTTGTAACCGATCAAGTTTAGATAAGTGAATGTCTGCACTGTTATCAAATAGGAAACTGGCAAAGTCCATTCGACTACGAACAAGGGCGATGTATAGCCGTCGTAGGTGTATCGGATGGACGCCCCACCCAGGGCCTACCAAGACTCTAAAAATGTTAATGAATTTAAATATTTTTTCACAAATCTCGTTAATATGCTTTTTCCAACGAAGACATCTGTCTAGCCACATTCCTAAATATCTAACATTGTCCACGAGTTCTAATGATAAACCGTTCAAGCGGACATCAATAGCAAACCTACGGTAACCTCTACTGAATAAGCATATTTTACTTTTAGACGGAGAGATGTCTAAACCAACATTTATTAACAAAGAATTGACTAAGTCCAGAGCTGACTGAATCTTGGACTGGCCCTCTAATATCGATGTACATTGTACATAAATTGCAAAGTCATCCGCATATTGGGAGATATTAACATATTTTTCCACACGTTTGCAAATTTCTAGGGTTATCACATTAAAAAGTAATGGTGATAATGGGTCACCCTGAGCTAAACCGCGACCTGAATATCTGCTAAGGTACCTATTACTTGTTTTAATTGTTAACACTCTTTTGTGAAGAAAGTTCCAAAGATATTTACAAATGTAGGATCCAACTTCTAGTTTATCTAAAATATGAATTAAAGTATTATTATCTAAATTATTATAAGCACTATTTATATCTAAAAAGCAACCTAATGTCGAAAAACCGTCGGAAAAACCTGTTTGTATAGTGGAGACAAGACCACTTAAACTATCTAGACAGGACCTACATCTGCGGAATCCTACTGTATTTACTGAGAATATATTTTTTTTTTCAAAATACCATTCAAGTCTGCGGTATAGGATAAAGTGAAATATTTTACAAATACAAGATAATAAAGATATAGGTCTAAGGGAGGAGACGTCACTGGGGTCACGTCCAGGTTTCGGGATGGGAATTATAGAAATATCGCGCCACTGCGAGGGTACAAAGCCATGAATTAAAAATAGATTATATAACGTTAACAAAGTATGTTTGCCTTCATCAGGTAAATGTTTGATCATAGAATATGATATGTCGTCGCATCCAGGAGATGTATCCTTGGATTTAATACATTTGTCGAGCTCCTGTATGGAGATCTCACATTCTAAGACAAGGTTTTCTTTGTGGATGGTTGGAGATGCTGGGGAAACATAATCTGGTGTAAGAGAATGCAACAAATCCTCAGCACTTTGGGAATCCACGTAACGTCTGGGTGAACGGTATCCTTTCTGCCATTTCATTTTACGCCACATATCACTGGACGTAGTGGACTCGTCAACTGAAGAACAATAATTATGAAAGTCTTCTCCTCTAGCCAGTCGGATCAGTCTCTGTGATGTGTTTATGCGGTCTTTTAGAACATCTAAGTTTTGAGGAGTTGGATTACGTCTAAAAGTAGCTAAAGCTAGCCTACGCCGGGCTACAGCTTGTGAAAGGCTAGTGGACCAGTAAGGTTTTGGAGAAAATGTTGAGGAAGGGTTTTGGTTAAATTTGTATAACGGAATGAATTTATCGGCAGCCTCGTTAAGAGTATCTAAAAATAAATCATAGGCTTCTTGAAGGTCACTTGGTAAACTAAATGTGTGAAATTTTTTATTTAAATATTTGGTATATGAAGCCCAATCAGCTTTGCGGAAATTTCTTTTTGTGACGGGGGGATGAGAATAATTAATCAATGTTGAAATTTTAATGATTAAATGGTCACTGCCTAAATTTTCGTTTAAAACAGCCCAGTTGCATTGAAGTGCGATATCCATGGATGCAAAAGAAATATCCGGGGAAGACTGTTGTAGAATTGAGTTAACTAAACGAATCCGTGTATGTGTCCCATCGTTCAATGAGAGAAAGTTGCTTTCCATGAGTGCATCGTAGATATAAGTACCTCTTTGATCAGTTTTATAGGACCAACTGATATGATGGGCATTAAAATCGCCTAAAATTAGGGTTCTGGATGGCCACAATGAAAAAATATAATCCCAGTCTTGCTGAGTTGTGGTTGTAGTAGAGGTACAATAGACGGACACAATGTTTTCTATTGGATGACAATTAAATAGTTGGACACATATTATCTCAATACCTTTGTTGTGGAGAGTTATTCGTCTCCGTTGAGCCTGAACAGATTTGTGAACTACCACAGCCACACCGCCGTAGGAGTCGTGACGGTCTGCCCGAAAAAGTTCGTAGCAACTAAGTTTGAATAAAGATTCTGTATCGAGCCATGTTTCACTAAGGGCAGCAATATGGACCTTTTCTTGGCGTAGTAATTCTAAAAAACAAGCGCTCTTAGGTCGAATACTCTGAGCATTCCATTGAAGTATATTTAGCTTATTGGAAGTTGTAGAAGTCATTGTGATTGGATTAAATTAAACAATGCTTTAATCCACGACCATTCTGAAATAAAGCCTACCACCACTGACGTAAACCATTCTAGGCACAATTTTATAACCGAGCAAATTTTTTCTGACATGCTGAATTGCCGGAGGAAGATAATTTCCTTTAAACGAGTCAGTAATTTGTTAAAAGGCGGACACTGATTTTCTTGTTCCTTACTATCCTGGGGTGTAAATTCTTCCTCGTCATTGGTGCTCAGAAATATCCAGTCATCTTGATCAGGGCGATTTTTGTTCTTTGGAGCCTTCGAAGGATTTTTCGCTGGATGCTGTTGAGTCTTTTCATTATGTATTGTAGCCTTTGTTTTAACGCTTTGTGCATATGACGGACGAATCGAGAGTTCAAAGGGGGGGGTTATAGAACTTGAAGCGTCATGGGGAAGCGAGGGAAATAAATCTCGATTATCGGTTATTATTTTCGGATCTTGTTGGGCAGTACAATCGGGGGGATTTGTAGATTCCGGGGGTACATAACACTCTAGGGCATTCCTGTACGTGCACCTAAACTCAGCCATAATTTCTCGCAGCTTTCTTTCCTTCTTATAGGTAGGGCAGGATTTACTCATAGATATGTGATCGCCACCACAGTTAACGCAAGTAAACGATTCGGTGTCACATCTTTCATGGGGTCCCCCACATCTGGGGCATTTCGTTTTTTTTTCCGGGCACATCTTCCGTGTATGCCCCAATTTCCAACATTGAGAGCATTGAGACACTTGGTGAATATATGGCAGAACCTTAACCTCTATGTCACACACATGTACAAACGCCGGTAGAAAGTTGCCATCAAAGCATAACCGAATAGTTTCACTCGGACACCAACCAGAAACTCCTTCATCCCTATTGCGACGGTTTAACCTTTTAAATGATAACAGCTTAGCAGGAGAGGGGCATGAAATATTATCCATGATTTCTTCATCATTGAGGTCTAGATCTACGTATTTTATAAGACCATAGCATGTTGAAATTTCCAGGGCTTTTTGAAACCTCCAACCTTTCGTTATGAGACTTTCACAATCAAATAGGGTTTTAGACGCTGCTTCATTTTCGAACTGCAGGCGTACTTTATATGGGCTTACATATTTTATTTGACAAATTTTACCAATCTTATTTTCTTTTAATATCCGGGCCATTGAAAATTGTTTAGGAAGTTGATCTTTGTAAGAAATGTAAACTTCAAATTTGTCCTCTTTTGTCTGACTATTACGACGCGACTTTTTTCCCTTAACTTCAGTCCACCTCTCTTCCTCACTACTGTCAGTTGGTTCTCGTAGTCGTTTCGATGTTCTTATCAAATCTTCCTCCTCCTCGCAAACCTCAATCGTATCCAGATCATTCAATAGATCATGCAAGTTATTTGAAATGGGTGAGTCACCGCGCGCCGGAGCGCTAATATCGTTAACTGCCATAGCGTAAATAATATCTAAGCACGCAGCCGAGAAGCCCCGGCGGCCGCGCGGCGCAAGCGCACGCGGTCACTCGTGGCGCGACGACCGACGGCGAAGTGGACGAGTGCGCGCGCGCAAGGGGGTCACGAGTGGTCGTTCTCCGACACAATAACGCGACTAGTCCGCTCGAGTGCCGAGGCGGGAGTGAAAGGATAAGTTATAATGCAGGAAATAAGCCACCGTCCATTCCACAACGAAAAGAAGGTGATTTGGATAGTCAAACGGAGGTCGATCCGTGTTAAATGCTAAAATATACAGCCGCATCTGAATGAAAGCGACTCCAATACAAAGTACCTAATATACACACTTGGCACATATGTAGGTGATTTCGGTACATATTGGTGCCGATTCCCTTGTCACAAACTAAACTAAATTTAAGTTGAATGCATCTTTTTCTTTCTATTTCATTATGAAAAGGACAGAAGACAAAATATATTAGTTTAGTCCTGTCAAATTAGTCAGCACCTGACGTAATTTGATGTAATTTTAGTAGTCAACTTTTTAATCACGTCTAAACTTGTATGGAGTAGTGTCAGGCGCTGATTAATTTGACAGGACTAAACTAAAATTTATCTTCTGTCCTTTTCTTAATGAAATAGAAAGAATAAGATGCACTGAACTTAAATTTGGTTTAGTTTGTGAACAAGGGAATCGGCACCAATGCCTGTTTTAACTAACACTAGTGACACCTATGGAAATGAATGAATCATGAGTTCTTCAACTCTAGGCTCAGCACCGAGAGTCCAAAATCCAACAATGCAACAATATTTAAGGCGGGGAAATATTTTAGTTAACTATCTAAAATCTTATTGACCTTCTAATAATGATATATCTACGCTTTTTTTTTATAAATAAATAAATAAAATAAATATCGTCTGACATTGCACACAGCACCATCTAGTTCCAAGTTAAACACTTAATTAAGGCTTGTGTTATGGATACCAGATGGTTGATACATTACTTAAATACATATTTTTTTTCGTAAATACATACATATTATAAATATACATCCATGACTCGGGTACAAATGTCCATATTCATCATACAAACATTTGCCCCTACCGGGATTCGAACCCAGGACCATTTGGTTTCGCTGACTACACTTAGCCACTGTAGCCTTTTGTCGTTTAGTGTTGTACGCTTTTTTAATAAATAAAAAAGATAGAGAGGAAGAGAAGGGGGAGGCCCCTTCTCTTCCTCTCTACCTTTTTTTTATACATAACTTTCTGACCTTTCCGGCCTGTCGCAGTAATTAGGCAGGGGGCCCCGACCAAATAACCATGCAACCAACCAACCAATGAACTGTGACCAACCACGACGCGCGAGCGCTACATCACAGCTAGTCGCAGTTACTTAGCAATAGGTAAGTACTTTATCCGCTTACGTGAATGAGCGCGCGGAAACAATTATGAGTGCCATGAAGGGACACCTAAATGGATAAAACCTAAATGGGAATTGTTAGAGGTTCACAAAACGGTCGACAAGACTAGGAAGGTCCCCCACAAGGTGGACCGACGACCTGGTAAAGGTCGTGGGAAACCCACTGGATGCGGGAAGTACAGCTAGATAGAACTGGTCGTTGTGGAGATGCTAGGGGAAAGCGGGGGTGCGGCGAATGTACAAGGATCTTTTGGGCCCCCGACTCATGGTAGCTGAAGGAACAGTGAGGTTTCAGTCGGTAGGATTCCGACATAACCCACCGTTCTCCACAGACGGAGTGTCTCCCTGAGGATTTCCCCACGGAAAAAGAAAGGGGCGAGCCTAAGTCCAGCAGTGAACGTCTTTCATTATCCTGTAGGTGCGTAGCATGTTACTGAACTGGGCCCATTTGGCGCAGCCGTGAGGCACACAGTGCTGTTTTTTGTGACAACGGAATACACTTTTTTTTTGCATAATACAGGTTGGCCGGGACATGGACGCGCAAACTGAAACAATGAATTCGGTACATGACCCTAGCGTAGAAGTCTTACGTCGTTTTTTATTCCATTGGTAGGACATAAAGCATTACTAAAATGTATACACAAGACCTTTATTGTAATACCTGTGTTCACAAATAAAGATTGATTAATAGATTGCTAAGTTATCAAAAAGAATCTGCTGTTTCATAGAAAAGTGCAACACCTACGCGGTCAAAATGTAGGGAAGGGCAATTTTTTTTTAAAATAACCGACGAGTCATTTCAGCGCAGGGGCGCCGGGCATTCAGAATCATGTACTGAATCCATATTACAGGTTGTGCGTCGATGTCCCTGCCACCCTGTACATTATGTGCTTTTTAATCTGTGCTAATTATGTTTTATTTTGAATAATGGTATAGGTACTGTGGTACACTAGCTATGTATTTAGAGTTTGCTCTATTGTCGAAAGAAAGTTAGCCCAAAACTATTTACGCTCAGGAGCATAAACTATATGCTACGTCAAACATAAAGATAATGTCATGGATTGGACACAAGATCCTTGTGCTTCGTTGTTGCAAAATATAGTTTACCGAAAATAAATATGTGGGTACCTATGCTTACCTTCATCTGCCTGAAAGAAAGCTATAGAGAACAGCTAAATATGTTTTACATTCATTTCTAAGTGAATAAATCGGTAATCAAGAATAATCTAATTTGTTGTGAGTACTTACATCGTATAAAATCATGTCGAGAGTCGTTGTTTCGGTCACCTGTTGCACTGTTCTTAACTTTATTGTTCCTTTTTATAAACACTTATTACTACTTTTATTGATAATGTTTACTAAAAATATTCTTATCGATTTTTGACGTTAATATTTTTAATACTTACTAAAAATGTTGGTAGGCTATGCTTTTTTAGAACCCGTACTCTTTTCTGAATACTTTTTTTAAATGGGCGGTACAGTCCAGCCACAAAATAAAAAATATTTTAAAATGTTAGTATCGCGAAATTAATGCACCCTTGATTGCGACATAGATAATTAGAAATTCAAAACACAAAACAAAATGGTAACACTGAGAAGTTCGATATTTGAGTCTTAGAGATCATACGTGAGATCATTTAATTTATGCAGTAGTTTTGTGAAGGAAAGCAATATTACCTATTCCTTTATTATTATTGATTTGGCGAAGACACAAGCGTACCTACTCGCTGAAAGCGCGGTGTACACTAAGGGCGGTCGGCCGCCCTGTTTCGTACTTGGGCGGGGCAGGCCGGCCGAAGCGTATATTTTAATTCACTTAGGCACGACTAGCACACGAGGCATTACTGAAACTTTACTTTCCAACTAGTTTTAAGTTTTTGTACTCTAATTATGCAACTTAGCGCTATAGTTTTAAGAACTTTGTATTCCAATTGTGTTATAAGTCTTTAATCCTCGTATAGATGGGCGAGAGAGCCCTCGTCTGAAAAGTTACGTTAATTTTGGACATTAACTATATCTCGTCTCTAAATATAAAATAAGCTAATTCTAAAAATAAATAAACTAGTTTTAAAATAAGAAGCGTAGGTAGGTACGTAGATAAATTTAACGCTATATGGTCGTCAGGAATAGTTAAATATTATAAGTAAAACTTTTAAGTCCCCTTCCTCAACTCAATTCTTCACCATAATGTGAAAAGAAAACAAGGTAAAATAATTTGCCACTTGCCATTCTGCGAATGGCGTAATATTCAATTGAGGAAAATGGCGATCATTTAGAAGCAGATTGTAGGGTAGCGCACACAATTTAGGAAATATAATATTAAACACGTTACGACTGAAATGTAGGAATAATGACAATATCGTAACCGTTTACTTTTTATAAGTACTTTTACTTTAATATAAAATAATCACACCATTATAGGGGTAGGTAGGTATATATGGTATAGTTATATATGGTGTATTGTAGTGGTATGGTTATATGTAGTGTATGGTGTAGTTTACTAACTATGGTGATTTGAAGTAGGTAAGTGGTAGTTGTTAAGAGAAGGAAAAACTAAAGTAAAATTAACGAGCAAACAGGAAAAGTGGTCAATACGAAATCGTTTCCGCTACTGTCCCTCACTATCTTAAAAATTTTGGTAGGTACTTACTTTTGTATTTTCAAATTAGGTACAGCCAGCCCCAAAAACATGCATACCTACCTACACTGATAGAAAATAATTTAATTAGGTACCTACAATTTTGGTAAAATAATGTACCTAGTATCAATGTGTTAGCTAAATAATGTAGCCGCACGGGTTGGTCACAGGTTAAGCTACGATTGCCGAGTTCAGTCTGTGGATAGGTGACCATCTATTACATATCGAGACCCCTCTGTACCTCGGAAACACGTAAAGTAGTTGGTCCCGGCTGTCATTTGGTGATCTTTGACAGTCGTTACGGGTAGTCAGAGGCCCAAAAGTCTGTCAACCAGTCTTACCAAAGGGTATCGTGTTACCCAGTAACTGGGTTGTGGAGGTTAGATAGACAGTCGCTCTATATAAAATACTAGTACTCAGCTGCATCCGATTAGACTGGAAGCTGACCCCAACAGAATCGCGAAAAGGCTAGGCAGCTGATGATGTGTAGCAACAAAACATATTACTCATTCTGTAGGAACTTAATTGTAGCCACAAATTGATACCTACATTATTATGAAACAAAGATTGTAGACATTAAATGAATCTTAGTCCGTCTACACATTGGGCACGCCACAATTGCGGCGATAAGTCCCCTCTTTAAGGAGTGGCTAGAGAAGCGCCACGGTGTCCTCACCTTCCGCCTGACGCAGGTCCTCACCGGACACGGTTGCTTCGGGAGATTCCTGTTCCGGATAAGACGGGAGGAAATAACCGGGTGTCACCATTGGGTGGATCGCCTGAAGGACATGGTGGAGCATACGGTGGAGGTCTGCCCGGCATGGGCCGAGCACCGCCGTGTCCTCGTGGAGGCGATTGGCGGTGGGGATCTGCCGTGCCTGGCCCTGTCCCAGGTCATGGTACGGAGCGAGAGGGCATGGGAAGCTGACATCTCCTTCTGCGAAGCAGTAATGCTCGCGAAGAAGGAGGCGGAACGCGTGAGGGAGAGGCAAAATTCGCGCCCTCACGCTCTTAGTCGCCGCAGGCGACGCGGCGACGCCCTGGGCGTCGGCAATCCCAGGCCGATTCCCGGCCACCGTAGGCGCGGGCTTGCGGACGGCGAGCAATGGGTAGCTCGCCGTCCACTGAGGACCAGGCCCGGAACGACGGCGCGTTGCGTTCCACGCTCGCCTCAAATAGATGTCAGCATCAACGACGGGGTCCGCTAGGGCCGATGCCTGCCAAGGTTGCGGAAAAGTCCGAAAGGGTTACCGTGACCCCTGGCACAAGCAAGTGAAGGAACACGGGTGGGTTTTAGTCAGTAAGAGTCTGACACGCTCTCCCCCTCCGCCCAGAGCGGGAGAAGTGATTTGATGATTTCCAACACTAAAAAACCGTCTATACATCTGTTTGAGGCTGACTGTGCCTACCTACTATACCTACTAGAACATATTTAACTAAGAGCTACACAAGTTGAGTTCTTGAAAAGCTTCATCGTCTGAAGTACAATTAACACGAAACGACAAACGTGAATAATTTAAGACAACACAATAAATTAAACTTTAATACGTTTTGATAAATTGTCGTCATAAGAATAAACTCTCCAAAATGTTTCAGCCACCTTGAAGTTTTCTTCAATACTGAAATTACAGAGATATCTATGTACCTGCATTAAAACTAAATTAAAGTATTCTGTCGAGGTATTTGGTATCGGTAATGGATATATTGAAATATAATATGTTTGGACATTCTTGCATAACAAACATCACGACTGTATGCCCTGAAGGATTAAGCAGATGTTTATAAGTACCTATAGTAGGCCCACAGGTGACCGTGTTGTGAGTAGAGCCAGATGTAGTACTGTCCGTTCACAATTATTTTACCTCATAATTTGAATCATTGTCAAAATCAAAGTGATCTTTATTCTTCATGCTTCTTTATTCACACATGGTCTTCAGGTCCCGAACTAGGCGAAACCTGTACTACGGTAACCTGATGACTGATATATACATATAAACACCCAGACACAGGTCAAACAGACATGTTCATGCACACAAATGTTTGACTTGTCCGGGGATGGAACCCGGGACCAGCGGCTCAGAAGGCAGGGTCGCTACCAACTGCACCAACCGGTCTATCACGGCCCCAGGCGGGTGCCAATGCCGGGACCCTACATCGTGGTGGCGGGGGTCCGAATTGCTGTCAAGTCTACCATGAATCATTAAACAAATAAATGAATTACCTGGGATTGGCGCTCGACTGCCGGTGGTACTTCGCCCCCCACTTTCAGAGGCTGGCGGCCAAGCTGATGGGCGCGGCGCACACAGGCGAAATATCGCAAAAAGTTGTCAATTAATCAAATTACTTACTTAAATTAATTACTTATAATTCGATAACGATTATATTAATAACAATAAATCATTCTTACCTTCCAAAACCAGCAGGAAGTTTAAAATACGGCTTTGATGAAGCCAAATTCAAACAGCCGTATACCACGCAATACCTACGCTCGTGGCATTTTTAATAAGATTGCGGAGAAAAAAAAGGTCGAGGCCACTCTCCCGACCCACAGCAGACGTGCCGGGCATCGACGGAAGGCTGACAACGCCCTCTGTCAGCCCCCATAAACAGGTCCAAGTGGACGGTGGACTTGGGAACGTCCGCTGCCCCCCATAAAACAGGACCCGAGTCGGCGGCGCGTAGTGTTCCACGTGCGGCCCTATTGGACGTTGCGGAGGACATCCGCGAGGATTTTCCAACTCGGAACAAAAACATAGAAAAAAAAAGGTTGTTGCCACTGACTAGTCTGTCAAAGTCAAAGTGATCTTTATAGATATTATAATAAGGTTGTAGTTGAGTTGCACCTGTCAAAAGTAAAATTACTGTGAACGGACTGTACCAACCTACATCATACCCATATTTCGCCAGCTATACCTACCAGTAGATACCTACTAAATTCCTTACTCCCCGCTGCTGAGCATTTCCCATGGAGTTACCTACATTTTGCCCGTCACGGAAATACAAACCAGAACCACATAGTCAGCCGTCTCGATTGCGATCACTATAAACCAGACCAGTCCAATAATAAGTAAGAAAATACCTACAATTAGCCTCCAAACCAAACACAAAAACAAAAAGTTTGTGAATCCTCAGCAAGCCCTCGAAAACTCCTACCTTATTGTAATTAACCAAATAAAAAAAAAACGACTCGCCGTAAAAACAATGCCAGAGCCTAGAGTTTTTTCAAGTGCGTTTTTAATCTGAACCCGTGCGAGGTTCCGTGCCGGTGAAGCCCGCGCCACGCGACCGACAATCCAATTAGATTTCGAAACGTGCGCGAATAGAACTAACGGATTACTCATATGCGCAGTTTGTCTTTCCGAGATTTTATAGCACGAGATGCGTGCGTGTAGCTGGAAGGGTTTTTTCATTTTTGTTTTGAAAAACTACTTCTTCATACTACAAACTTCCACCGCATCGTTTTGGATCAAACTTACACATTTTAGGAAACGAGGAGGATGAGCTTATAGCGCTGTCTATTTCAAGACTTTCGAAAAGTGCTATTTTGAATTAACAATAATCACCACTTTTGGAAACCAAATTGGTGATCACAGGTCCTGTGTGGTGATAAGCAGGAGGATGCTGTCATAAGTTAAAAAGTACCCGTGTCGACTGAACTCATGTTTAGATTAAATTGTCTGCGGTTGCAGATTTCTTTTATTTATTTTTTCCTATTCCAGAGTGTGTAAATCAGCTCCGCAGCCTTATTTCGTTCCCGTGTTTTGTTCAGCAGTTTAAGTACTGCCAAATTCACACTCCAGACGCAAACACTGTCTATAATAAAATGCTAGGTTTTTTTTTACAAATTAAAGTCTTGTAGGCATAATCATGTTCCTACTACTGGGACACAGGGCTGTGAGAGGGAGTGCCTCATGTCTTCGATTTTTTTGGTTCTAGGACATACTGGTTTCCTCACGATGTTTTCTTTCACCGTTTTCAGAGCAGTATTGAAATTAAATACACAAAGTAAAGTGCCTGCCTAGTTTTGAACTCACGAACTACAACTTATAAGTCGGGGTCGATACCACTGGGCCACCACTACCCAGTACCTATTGAAGCACTTAGTTTAATTCATTCTTAGCTGCTGTCATAAGGTTATAAGCGCTTGACATTGTCTGGACACAGTTATAAGACTTGAGCGTGACCTTGCTTCTCAATTACTTTTCAAGTTCAAGCTCACTATAACATCCAAGTTCAACATGGAGTACTGCCGCATATTTATATTGATCTCTTATTTGATTCTGATATTCAAACAGACAATAAACTCGTCAATAGAAAACACAATAATCAACCAATTATAATTGAGATAAAAATAGATAACTTCACTGGACCGTTTCCTCCAAAAATAATAACATGGCAACCTTGTATAAAGCTGTCATGTCAATTGAAATGTCAAATCTGTAAACAAGAAATTCGTGGATGTTTGTTTTTTAACGGAATCATATGTGAAATAATCAATAAATAACGTTTAATACTGAGTAAGAAGTTTATTGAAGTTATTTTAGATGACTCTTGGACGTAAATACCAGCAATCTTCCGGGTAAATGGTTCTCCTGCCCTTGTAGCGCTGTCCCTGTTTGGCGATGCATGAACGGTCTTTATCGTTTATAAATACGGCAAACATTGATTTTTCCCTATTTATAGGAATGCTGGGGAGGCTCGTAAGGTGTATTCTAACCAGTCGAAGGTCGGGACTCTATCTGGTTGCTCGTCTTCTGTAAGTTATCCCACTAATATAGTATTCATAAAATCATAACATTTTAACTATATGAATCACCCTTTCCCTATCCTTATTAGTAGTGTGTGCTTCGGATTGTTTACTAATTGATTGCTGGTACGTCGAGGCTACTGTTACTTCATACTAATATGCCAATCTATGAGGCAATACTTTAACAATGGTCTCAACTTATGTGGTTTCTTAATATAAGCTTAAACTACCACAAAATTAGCTATTATATTATTTTATTCTGCATGCAACAAGTGTTTTGTGTAAATAACTTTACAAAATATTTCTAGGTAATAATATTTTTTGTATCGGCCTGCAGTCTGGTATAACATTGTATAAATCATATCCAGTGTGTATTTAAATTTCCCCGTATGCAACTATATATTAGTGTTCATACCTAAACCTCAACAAATGTTACATGTCTTAAAATTAATTAATTATCATTCCTTGTTCACAGTCACAAATTATCCTTAGCTATAAGTACTTTAATGCCTTTCTTTAAAAACATTGCTGTCTTTTGAGGAGACAGAGAACTTGCACATTATACCAAAATAAATGGACAGAAACAATAATGTGCTCATGCTTTAGGTACAGCAAACACATACCCACACCTTTACTCAATACACTCACACATGCATATGTAGTGCTCTTACTACCATAACCATAATTTAAGTTTAATAGGAATGTATTTTAAGCATAAGCGTTCCGGAATAAATGCTCTAAGTGATGTTGAAAATAAAATCGCATAAAAATCTGTTGCATAGTTTCCGAGAACAATAGGGTCATAATATTGACTGACCGGTTGGTACAGTTGGTAGCGACCCTGCCTTCTGAGCCGCTGGTCCCGGGTTCGATCCCCGGACAAGTCAAACATTTGTGAGCATGAACATGTCTGTTTGACCTGTGTCTGGGTGTGTATATGTATATAAGTATGAATATTAGTCATTAAGTTACCGTAGTACAGGTTCTACCTAGTTCGGGACCTGAAGACCTTGTGTGGATGTTGTGTCATATTTATTATTATTTATTTATTAACATTATAGCCAGACACGAAAAGCGAGTTTAATAGTATTTCCTGTGAATGCTTTTTCTCTTTCGTGAATGTCTTAAAAATGTAGTACCGCTTAACATGGCACAAGCAATAATTGTTCTTATTTTATTGTTCAAAGTTTACAAGGAAAAGCTCCGCATGACTCTCTTGTCTTGAAAGGAGTAGCCAAGAAGAAAACAGAACAAGAATCCAACTGGTACAAACACTCTATGTCACCATCATTATCTGTCTAGTCTTTTCCCAACTGTGCTGGGGTCAGCTTCCAGTCTAACCAAAGCCAGCTGAGTACCAGTATTTTACACACCACAACTGCCTATCCCACCTCCACAACCCAGTTACTGGGTAACACAATGCCTTTTGGCAGGACTGGTTGTCAATCTTTCGGACTTCTGAACACCACTGCAAAAAATCAAAAAATGACAGCCGGAACCAACTGTTTAATGTGCTTTCTGAGGCATGGATGTATCATCCATCCACGATCCAGCCTCGGCAAGCGTTGCTTAGCATTAAAGATTGACCTGATAAATACTCTTGTATAGTAACTAATTATTTAGTCACTGCATCATTCTGTCTCTGTCATCTGTTGTGACGGTTTGAGAATGTAATTTAACTTCTGCATGCATTTTCATCTTTACTGTATTTTGTTTGAATATTATCCTACTTCATTTAATTCAATTTTATATCTTACAAACAAACCTAAACCCTGAAAATGCATTTGTAAACCAGAAACTGCAGTATATTATATACTTTTATAAGTATGTGTCAACTCTAGTGACAATATTCTCACAAATAAATGAACTAAGTATTACTATTTTAAATGTAAATGATGTATAAACAAAATGTATTTTTTTCGACTGCGTGTGTCTAAACTTCAAATAATAAAACATTTATTTCCGGCTACAATGGCCCGTAAACATACAGCTTAAAAGTATGTTAGTCGCAACTTCACTACCTTGTCCTTGTGCCGTGTTTAGTCAACCTCGTAATTGCTTTATCACTTGACAACAATTTCCAGTAACTTGAAACTTCACTAAGGTTTCATAGATAAATCGACCTTGTCGTTTTATGACGTGCATGTGACTTGTAACCCTAAGGTACTATTCGAATGACTAGGGCCACTATACAAATAAAGTATACAGACACACATAACATCACGGTTGTAATAGCCGATGGGTTAGGCTGAGGTGTATCTTTAGTAAATAAAGTCTAAAATACCCTTTACCTGTACTTAGATATCACTTTGCGACATGATCGAACCACCGGACTATGAGGAGGTTTGCGACCGCCTGATGGGGGAGCGGGACCCCCTCGCGTACCCCGCGATGGACATGGAACTGTGCAACGTGCCCCGTCGTATCCGGACCATTACCCATGTACTGCCCGATGAAGACCTGTGAGTATTCGTTATTTAAGGCATACCAATTAAATACATTCACAGCTTCAACCCACAATCTTTGTCATAATTATAGATCTCGCGTATCTGAATTTTAGGAAAGCACAGTGCTATTAATATTGTCGTACTTGTACTATCGAGGAAGTTCATATCTAAGCAGTTTTAGAACAAAATCCCGTGAACACGATGACCGCATCTGTTTTACGTTAGTTACTGTTAGCGCCCGAGCGCTACAGGGAAAAATAGTCCTAAAGGTGCATAGATATGAACTTCCTCGATAGTACATTATACAAAAGCATTTTTAAATGACTAGCAAAAAAGATCGAATAATAATTAAAATAATAATATCACACGAGGTTGTTGGCATGTGGAATGTGAGCTCGGCTGTCATTGTGCCGATTGTCGTATCGGCCAATGGCCTGATGGCCGAAAGCCTCGATCAACATCTTTCGAGGCTCTCGTTAGGCAGTGAATCAAGGGCCTGATTCAGAAGGCAGTACTCCTCGATACGGCTCGTATCGTGAGAAGGTTCCTGTCTCTGGAGCCCTAACCACCGGTAGCTTGGACCATGCTCCTGATACCGGCGGACCACTATTTTTATATTTTTAAATGTTTTTTTTTAATGTCTTATAAAAATATTTAAAAATGTATTTATATGTATGAAAATAAATAAACGGAAAAACAATAATATTTTTTTGATTAGGTACTATGTTATAGCATATGCTGTTTTTTTTAATGTAACATGTTACTCTAAAGCTTTTTTTTAAGGTTCCTAAATATACCTAATTTACCACGAAAACAAAAAGGTTGCAGCTGTGGAGTGTAGCAGGAGTTTTTATAAATAGGGTCCTACTTAGTTTGGTGGCAAGTTGACAAGTCACAGGTTTACTTATCATTCAGTTATCTTTCTACTAAAATTTTACCAACCGCTTGCCGTACAGATACCTAGTGTAGTATGTGTGTTTGTGTGAAATTATTTTTGAAGCGTAAAAGGCAAAATAGTAGCTATTAGCTCTTTCCTTTTATTATTGAATCAGAAAACCTTCCCTACAGTGTTTGCTATTATTTTTATTTATTTTTTATTAGCCATCTGTGTCCCAACACGGCAAAGGCCTCCTTCTACTTATCCCTGTCTGTGGTCAATATTTACGATACGAGTATTTAGCTTACTTTTTAATAATAGTTCTAACAAAAATAAAATTATTTTCATTCTCTCTTTTCCCGCCAGTGCAAAAGCCCCAATGTTCGTTCGGGACTGCATCCGCAGCTACACAACGGACTACACAGTCGTGGAGTACAAGTATAGGGCTCACTCGGGCTCCATGTGTGGACGAGAGCGGCTGGGGGAGCGCCTGGAGCGCTTGCACGCGGGGCCGCGCCACCAGTATGAGGTGGACGCCGAACCCAGCGCGAGTTCTGAGGAGCCCCAGGTACGTGCTACAGAACCTGGTAACCACTGAATACTACCAGGGAACATGGTCGACTTACCCTGAAGAAAAGCCATGTGACAAGATCTGACTGCACCTACCATCTTTACTTAATTATTAGTCCTGCCAATGTATTCCACAATCTCTCAACAATACTCTTAGGTATTTACGTCAAGCTAATCCAATATACAAAGTATTCACTCGTACTCTTGGCTCTTGCAATTTATTGATAAGAATGTTTTTTGTTCATTGATTCGCATTTAACAGCTGGACGGAAGTATCTCAATGTTACAAATTTTAATCTTCAATCCTCAGTCTGAATCTCTACCATCAAGCGGCCGTCAGTCCGTGGCGTCAATATCATCATCATCTTCCTGCAACGAGACCCTCACTCCGCGCGGCTCCTGGGCCAGCCTGGACCTTCGGAGCTCATCCTCGGATCCTTTGCTACCTGACCTCTTTGAGAGAAAACCACCAGAACAGCTGGATGCTGTCAATGAATCCAGGAGGTAAGTTAGTTCCGTTTTGACATTTTGAAATTCTGACAGTGTTGAAAGGTATTCAATAATACAATAATTCTGTGAAAATAAATGATTTTAGAAACAGCTGATCATCTTCTTGTCTCTTTCTTACCTATAGGTTAGAGAACCGCCAGGCTGATCTCCTAGGGTTGTATACTCCATACCTTGATGAGGAAGAGGCGGTGGAACGAAGGTTAGCTGCTGAAATGCCGTGCGAGATCATGGGCCACAGGATTATGGTGGTCTGCCATCAGTTGAAGTGAGTAAAACTTCATTTTTCTGTTATCTCTACAAGTAAATAAGAATAAAATACTTAAATTCAATGTTTACTTTAGAATTTAAACAAAACTAGAAAGCAAAGATTTTGTGTGTCTTATAAACAAATAATTTTAAATCCCAGAATAGACAGATGACAGATTGTTGACAGATTTCTAAAGAAATTTTCGAAACACATAATTTCACTCTTGCAACTCCGAAGGGGTAGGCAGAGATGTCAGTACATCATATTATTCATTATTCTCATGTCATATGTCCATTCCAGGCTAGAATTAGACGTGGAGCCACTCTTCGCAAGCATGGCCGTCTACGACGCGAAAGAAAGAAAAAAAGTGTCGGAAAACTTCTACTTCAACCTGAACTCGGAGTGCACTCGGCAGATGTTGTCCTCGCACGTCCCTCACGCAGACCTCTCGACCCTCAGCCGGAGTGCTGTCTTCGACCTTCTAAACCCTTCGCCAGATATGTTCCTAGTTGTTAGAGTTGAAAAAGTGCTTCAGGGTGATGTCCATGAGTGCGTTGAGCCGTATATTAAAGATGATAAGGTTGGTTTTAACAAATTGTATATTAGAAAAAATATCTGACATCTTGTTTAATAAATATAACATAAAGCAGCATATAATAATATGTACTATTCATACTGCACATCGTATTTTGATACGATATTTATATGATTTTTTATATAGTCATATATCAGACTATATAAAAAATCATATAAATAAAACTTTATGCACAAGTAAAAAAAACACTGTACAAAGGCGGACTTAATGCCTGATATAATAGTCCAAACGTGCACAAAGGGCAGGCACTGGTCAAACATTTAGAATAAAACGTCATTATACTACGCCTAGTGATTTATTTGGAAAAATTACATGTTTTTTATGCAATAATAAACTGTTTTAAACGAGGTGTTAGTACTGCAGCTTACTCTTTTTAAATTAAAAATAAAATCTTCATTCGAATTATAATTACCTATAATTCATGTTTTCTCCCTAGAACCGCGAGAAAGTCCGCGCAGGCGCGGCCGCGGCATGCTCTCGGCTCGGTAAATACCGCATGCCGCTCGCCTGGAGCGTGGTATCTCTGCTCAACATACTGAGCGGCTCCAACAGCTTGGAGCGAGACCAGGACAAGGACAGCTTGTCGGCTTGTCCTAACACTAATAGCTTGGGTAAGTAGACGGAGAGAGTTCACCTAGTTACAAATATTATCAATTTCAACAACAAACTTAAAAAAAATTAGGAGTTTTTTGTTACAAATAGACGCTCATAAATCAACTTAGAACACATGACACTAATGTAGATAAGTGGCGATGGAAAATAAATTATTTGAAATTATGAATTCAGGTATAGGTAGCTTTTTGAGATCACAAAGATACTCTCGCAACTAAGTAATAAAGAAAGAAACGTGAAAACTACTGATAAATATACATTTATATATTCATAATTGGCCTAAAAAATAATCCAAAATTGTATTCAATTTCAACGCTGACCTGGGAACTGTCGCAGAAGGTGCATCTGGTAATTGGCTTTAATCATAAATCTTACGACCGAAGTTTCAAACTTATTTTTAAGACGTTTTGCCAAATCTTTTGTCTCTACAATACTCCTTGAAAGAGACATCGACAGTTTGATATTTAATTAAGTTGCGTTTGAGAATTCGGCCTTTAGATTGTGTCAAAATTGCATCGTCATTTAGAATGGTCTGCCAAGATCAACGTGTGTTATCTTTGTGTTTGTGTAGAAATAGTTGTAGTTTACTAAACTTTCATCCATTATTCAAAATGTTCAAGCTTATTATTTTATATTATTGTCTAAATTCGCTCGAATCATTAAACGACATGTCATATCTAGGCTTTCTCAATTCCCGGATTTTTGAAGATCCCGGGACACAGGAACAAGACTTTTTAAGTTAAAATTACAAAAAATCAAATTAAAACCTTTGTAACTCGTATTTTTTTTTTACAAAAGAAGCCTTATACATATTAACCTTTTCGCCGCCAACGTACACAGAACGCGATGCCTCGCCAGCGCCAAGCTATAAATGTATAACGAAATATATAGTAAATAGTAGTGATGAGGGTATCGTCATATCGATGAATGAGATTTATACGTGTTAAGTTGAAGTCTTATTTATAATTTTACAAATATAAAAAAAAACTGATTAAATATTTCCATATTTGTTTTATTTCACAGTATCCCTAGTAAGAAAAACCAGTATAAATTATAATTATCAAAGAAATCTCTACTTGTTTCACGACGTCATTCTTTTGACTTCATTTCAAGTCCTTGGCGCTCAGAGCACGTTTTAAATTCAATTCTGATTAGGGATGTGGCATGTAGTCTTTCTTTCTTCTATTTTTGTCTACTGCCGTGTTTTTTTTAACTACTTCAGTCTCGTTCTTTACCGTAGGTAGGTATCTAAACGGCAGAATTTTTCACTGTATTTAAAGTGTTTTTCGCCGTGTTTTTCGAAATGGAAAGTAAGTAAACTGCATACTGTATGGTAACCATTACATGCTCCCCCGACCGCTCGCAGACCGCAAGGCGTCCACCAGCAGCCTGGAGCAGCTGCGGCGTCGCGCGGGCGAGGTGGGCGGCTCGCTCACGCGCAAGGGCTCCGTGGAGCGACGTGCGCCCGCGCAGCATGCCGACGACCTCGCCCACCAGCTCGACACCTTCAAGCCTATCGTTATTACTGTTACGAGCTTTTTTAAACAGGTTAGTTGTGTTAAATGGTAGACCTGTAGTACAGGCTTTTTCTAAACCTACATCAGGCACCAGCTCTCACACGGGGCACCGGTGTGGGCGCGTTCCTTGAGGCGGCGGCCAGCCCGCTGGTTGAACGCGCCCCAAAGGGTCATGGCCATCCGGCTGGTCCGGGGATACCGTACGGTCTCCGGTGAGGCGGCCAGCCTCCTTGCCGGATTACCGCCATGGGATCTGGAGGCAAAAGTCCTCTCGCACGTTTGGGAGTGGCGCGAGGAGGCGAAACGCCGGGGCGTAGCTCCGCTGCCGCGAGAAATCACGGTACAGCGGACAGAGCTCCGGCGGGATCTCAAGGCGGCATGGAGAGTGCGATTGTCGCAACCCAGCGCTGGGCACGCCACAATTGCGGCGATAAGTCCCCTCTTTGAGGAGTGGCTTGAGAGGCGCCACGGCGTCCTCACCTTCCGCCTGACGCAGGTCCTCACCGGACACGGTTGTTTCGGGAGGTTCCTGTTCCGGATAAGGCGGGAGGAAACGCCCGGGTGTCACCATTGTGTGGATCGCCCGGAGGACACGGTGGAGCATACGGTGGAGGTCTGCCCGGCTTGGGCTGAGCACCGCCGTGTCCTCGTGGAGGCGATTGGCGGCGGCGATCTCTCGCGTCCGGCCTTGGTCCAGGCCATGGTACGGAGCGAAAGGGGTTGGGAAGCCGTCACCTCCTTCTGCGAAGCAGTAATGTTCGCAAAGGAGGAGGCGGAACGCGTGAGGGAGAGGCAAAATTTGCGCCCTCACGCCCCTAGCCGCCGCAGGAGACGCCCTGGGCGTCGGGAATCGCAGGCCGATTCCCGGCCACCGTAGGCGCGGGCTTGCGAACGGCGAGCAATGGGCAGCTCGCTGTCCGATAAGGACCAGGCCCGGGTCGACGGCGCGTTGTGTTTCACGCGCGCCTCAAAGAGATGTCAGCACCAATGACGGGGTTTGCTAGGACCGATGCCTGCTAGGGTTGCGGAAAAGTCCAAGAGGGTTACCGTGGCCCCTGGCACAGGCAACTGAAGGAACACGGGTGGGTTTTAGTCAGTAAGAGTCTGACACGCCCTCCTGCTCTGCCCAGAGCGGGAGAAAAGTTATTTGATGATTTCCCACCCACAACAAAAAAAAAAAAAAAAAAAAAGCTCTCACAAAGTGAATTTATACAGGGTAGCAGGATATCGAGCCCAGCCTGTTGCCATGGATACAGTACACGATTCTGAACTACCCTGCGTTGAAATATTTCGTCAGTAATTTAAAAAAAAATTGCTCTTCCATACTTTTTGACCACGTAGGTGTTGAACTTTTATTTAAAACATCAGATTTTTTTGATAATTGAGACCGCTCTTCTTAAACATTGCCTCACGCTGGCGGCATTTACCGAGTTGTGCGGGCCCCCGCACTACACGGGTCAGCTATTGCACGGCTGCGCTTGCGCATTTTATTAACGTCTACACCTAATTATTTTGTTGTTTACATTTTAAATCGATCTTTTACCTTTGTTATTTCAATATTTCTTATTATACTTGTTATACAGTCCACTATTACTTTCATTTTACTTCACCACGACCTATCGTCGCGAGCAATAACTGACGCAAAATTTCTATTTCTATGCTAGGTGGTCTAGAATCATGTCCTGAATTCAGACATTCATTCAGTTTGCGCGTCGATATTTCTACCATCCTGTATAGTTTGGAACTGTTAAGTGCCACAAAATCATTGTGAGAGAGAATAAATGAACTAATTATTATTCTAACATGTGAAAGTCTGCTTTATCCTCGTATTCATGGTAAACAAAAGATGCGGTGTTTGCAGTAACATTTTTTTGTGTTGTTGACAAACTTGGCTTGAAACTTGTTGCCAGCATTTTGCTGTGCAAATATGACGCTTAATATAGCCCATTAGAAACGGTGGCAAATAGTTTAATAACGTGGAGTTCCGCACACCAGCGCGTATTACCTATTTTATTGGTTTCAAAACAAATAAACTTAACTTTATTTGAATGATAAATGATACTTCTTTTGTAAATAAATTGTATTATGCAAAAGCAGCGGATTTCTTTTTCTATAAAAACCCGTAGCTTCCCAAGTAAACTATTACGTTCGATTTAATTCTCACGCGTGAACTAATGATATCCGCTAGCAAAATAGTATTAATAGTTTTTCCAAAAGTGGTTTTAAAATTAATAAAAAGTTGCTAGAATGTCTCTATGGTTATTTATATTTACCAGGAAACCGACAAACTTCGCGACGAGGATCTATACAAATTCCTGGCTGAGATTAAGCGACCCAGTTCCGCTCCGAAGAAACTTAAATGCATTCCTGGAACTTTAAAGATTGAGGTCTCGCCATGTCCTGATGAAATGAAGAATGGACTCACTCCGGAACTTGCCAAATTGCACCCTTATGGAGGTGAGATATGGTTCAAATTGATTTATTTATCTACTGGCATCTACCATTAAAGGATAACCCAATGCGATGAAGCTAAGCTATCCTAACTTCATCGATACTAACATCTATAACTAATTATATATAAACAATGCATTCCTTGTGAATTCACTCAGAGAATAACACAGGAAGTCCGTCTCACTCTCTTTGATCTTGACCGTGCGAAGGAAATAGTCTAGTTTGAAAGCCAACATTCTCAATGACCCATCAAGCCTAATAAAATAATAATAAAAAATACTAACTATTCTGTAAAATTTTCGCAGATAGCAGTTAATCGTGCCATGGTATTGTAAACTCTATTGAAACATACAAGCCACACGCGTATTTAAAAACTAATATAAAGGTAATATGTCGGCCATAAATATGACATATCAGGCCATAAAATAGAACCACATAATCACACAGGTAGGAGCCCCAGAGTTAACGCTCTACAAATGCAACCGTTTTCTAGAACTCGATGTCATGTTCAAGTTTACTTTCAGGGGGTGCATTTTCCACTCCACGAAGCGAGCTCGATCGTTATTGCACTTTACCTGGGATACGTTAGTTTATCGTTTGTCCATTCATACAAGGGGGTAACTTTGTCGACTTATGCAGAATAGCTTAACAATTAAGAGAATGTAGGATGCAAGAGAGAGCAAAGTGAGCTCGATAATTTTTACATCTCGCCTCGAATGGGATAGGTTTTATTTGGTCCATGCATACAGAAAGAGCAGTAACCGTTTAGATTTATATAGAGCAGTTTAAGATAGAGTAGGATGGAAGAGCGAGAGATGCAAGCTCGATATTGTTAGCACTCCGCCTATGGTCGATTAGATTTTCGAAAATATGAGTTCGGTACTTTGTTGACTAATGCACAAAAGGTTTAAATTTGAGTGATTGCAGAATTCTAGAGCGAGCGAAGCGAGCTCGAAAGCGTTAGAATCTCGCCTCGAATATGTTGGGTTCTCTATTATTGTATTAGCCGTTATCGGATATTTTTTTTAATTCTGAATATTTTTACATCTATATTTAATTTGAAGCCAGCCAGCCAGCTCTTGCATGGCGCCCATGTCCATAATTATGACGGTTAACTGTACCTACATGCTTGCGTGTGCAATACGGATATCTAACTAAAATGTACTATCAGAACTCGTACATACATGATATTACCATACATGACATAATCATAAGCAAATATTGCATAGTGACACACTTGTATATAATGTTTTCCGTCTCCCATCTCAGATGACAACGTGCGTCCCTGTAAAGAGATCCTGCCGTTCCCGACACACCCGCCTGCCATGCCGCACTACCAGTACCGCAACCTGCTGTACTTGGCTGTCAAGGAGATCAACCTGAACGCGTACACCTCGCGCACTGGCTCCGCTAGGAACATTACTGTGAGTGTCTTATAAAGCCTTATTTACACTGTGTGTGATGTTTAAGCTATAGGAGCAGGAGTGTAACGAAATATACGCGGTAACGAAGACGTCCGGCTTTTGTACAACGCTACAAGGCTATTATGGCGCGTGGCCAAAATCGGTACGAACGTCGCCATCTTGTTTTGTCAATGTAATTTCTGTGACACAATGTCATGTTTACCAACAACGCCCTCTGTCAATGTCATTCAGGGGCCAAAGTATCCTTGTAGCACTCTAGATTCGAAAGACTGACCTGTAACCGAACCTTCTCAAATGATGAACCTGCAGATATTAATTCTGTCTCGCTGCTTGACAGAGTTTTACTACTCACAGATTTTTAATTTTCAATTATTTTTAGTTTTCTTTCGATGCAGTTCGCTAAACGCCAATCAAGTCGTCTAATTTCCCTAGCTTGGGAGTTGCCTCAATATTAAATCGTTCTTAACTCTTCAAACAGGTGAGAATACAACTGATGTCTGGCGAGAACGAAGAGTCAGCACTACCTGCTATATTCGGAAGGAGCTCTTGTCCAGAGTTCACCAACGAGGCTTACACCACCGTGCTGTACCATAACAAGTAAGATAGCTTTCATTCTAATGAGGTGACTAAGATTACAAGATCTACAAGGTGTCATTGATATAACTGAAAACCTAATAAACGGTCATTGTGTACTCATAATTATGAACAACTTTTACTATGGGACAATACCTGAAGAAATCAATAGTACTAGATTTTCGTTGAGCGCATCAAAAACAGCCGAAAAAATATAACCACTAATAATTTTATGGTCTTATTTTTTGACATTCATTCTTGTCTTTCATTTTTGACTTTTCCATCATCATTATCACTGATAGAGTGTCACTTTGTCTGGGCCCTCTGGCTTAAGTTTAATCACATCTCGTCTTATCTGAACTTATTATCGTTCCCAGGAACCCGTCCCTCTACGACGAGATAAAGCTGAAACTACCCGCCGACCTGGGCGATCAGCATCACTTATTGTTCACGTTCCTACACGTGTCGTGTCAGAGGAAGCCTGTGGCACCCGACCAGGAGAAGAACTTGGAGACTCCTGTGGGATACTCGGTAAGATATTGCTCCTACCACCAAAATGAGAAAGATAAAGGGTTTATAAATGATCACAATAGCTGGGTCCTCACCGGACAATCCAAATTTGGATCGGCGCTCCACGATCCATGATCATGGAGCGGCGATCGTTGATCGCATATTCTTTCACACGATCCGTTTTAGGAAACCCGCGACCCTGTCGCGTGCTCCAGTGCCGATCCACGTTTTAGCTAGATGAAGTTCAGTTGAACACGCTCGATATTGATCGCCCGATCCACACACAACCGTCCACACCAGCCGCGCATTTGGATCGCGCTCCTGTCGCGTCCGACCAGAGCGCATTGGATTGTCCGGTGTGGACCCAGCTATTGAATACAAGTCATAAAATATCTAAGTGTATTCTAAAAGAAGTTTCTAAGCGGCGGCGCGGATTTTCGAATCATAGTATGAATCAGCCTAGGAGCTGGCGAGTATAGGCAGTACTTTGGCATGCCTGTGTCTAAGAAAACATTTAAATTTATTAATTTTGGCAAGCCTTGGGAATGGTGGGATTAAAATGTATTTACATTAGGATTCTGATCATACACAGTCAAATGTCTAATTTCTTGTCCCCAGTGGCTCCCTCTGTGCCGCAACGGCAAGCTAACCTGCGGCGAGTTCAACCTGCCGGTCATGCAAGAGGAGCCCCCTGCCAACTACTCGTACATCTTCCCCGACGTGCTACTGCCGGGCACGCGGTGGATCGACAACCACAAGCCTATCTTCAGCATCACGCTTGATGCACATACCACTGTGCATCCACTAGTAAGAACATACCGAATATTCGGTCATATAAAATAACAAAACAATTTTTGGGATCTTTGTTTTAAAACACTAAATATGCTTCTTTTTTTTTGTTTATGTCTGTAAGTAGATCTTTTAAGACACTTACGCGTCAATGTTTTAAAACTAGATGGCACCGGCATTTCCTAGCTGACTGATCCCTGAGAAGAAATGCCGAAACGAGGTCATCGTCTCTTTTAAAGTCCAAACATTGTATTATTAGGATTTTATGTAAGTCTAACAACGCAAGGGCCATGTCTGGAATGGCCTTTTGAAGAAAGAGCCATTGCAGCTTTGAGTTGACCTGTCCTAACAGATGGCATGCATGCATCAGTCATCGTGTAGCTCAACCCTATTTTAGGGAGCTCAACGACCCGTCACACGACGCTACTAGATCTGCAGAACATTTGCGTAAGCCGTATATAAAATACTCAAAACTGCTAGACAGCTATTAATCATGTATTCTATCTAGCCTGCATGGTACTCACATTCACAGTCATTGTCTTTAACATAAAGCTTACTAGCACAACATTTTAGTATTGAAGTGCGGAGTTTTACCAACCATTTTATGTGTAGCTCACATTCAAATAGTATGCTCCGGAAGATAGATCTAAAACGGCCCAGAGACCAGACATATTCCAACCACTTCACGTCCCTGACAGAATACTGAGCCTGAAAGTCCTTCACAGTAATATGTATCGATACTAATTTTTGCTTCACCCTTCTATATAACAATACTATTTTGTCCTTTTGTTTACAGGATGGATACATCGAACGTTTCGCAATGGCGTGCGAGGCGGTGCAAGAAGGAAACATTCCGCCGCGCATCGGACTGTCTAATATGGAGTCTGAACTACGCGCTAGGTAAAAAACAATGACTGACTGACCGGTTGGCGCAGTTGGTAGCAACCCTGCCTTCTGAGCCGCTGGTCCCGGGTTCGATCCCCGGACAAGTCAAACATTTGTGTGCATGAACATGTCTGTTTGACCTGTGTCTGGGTGTGTATATGTATATAAGTATGTATATCAGTCATCAGGTTACCGTAGTACAGGCTCAGCCTAGTTCGAGACCTGAAGACCTTGTGTGGATGTTGTCACATATTATTATTAATGAATTTTGATAGGACTGAACTAGCCAAAACAATGAAATTATTTCGCGACTCTCTTTTTCACGTGCCTTTATGCATGTTCGGGTTTCTGTGTCAGGTTGTCGTCGTGTCAGAGTCGTTGGGTGTGATCAGACACAAAGACACAAGGCTCTTTATGATAACGTGTAATATCGTTTTTACAATGGTTTCAATGTGGCTTTCACAATATATAAAATGAGCGGTTACACTTTGCGTGAGATCGTTGGCGTGTCATCACAGACAATGAAAATCCGCTGCGCGTCGCTAGTGTCGCGCTGTTGTGCTGTGCTCCTTCCCCGCGCGCCTCCTTCGTCTTATTGATTTGTACCATTAATCGCTAGTAGATGGCGCTGTGGTCATCAACAAACAACATTAGGTTATTTGTTTCCCCTGTGTATGTTAATATTTGGCCAATTTCGCGAAAATATTTTAAGGTAGGTGTAAATCTGGGCGCTAAACATGCGTCTGAGACGTAGCCTAGGTCAGCGGTATACCGAAATTTTGCCGCTATTTCCGTTCAGATTGGTCTTGAATCTTTTATTTTTACAATTGTTTTGTTCCAGCATAACCGAGCTACCCACAGCCAACGTAGAGGTCCTAGCCCGGTACCTACCGGTAGTACTAGACAAGCTACTGCACCTACTAGTGGCACCGCCGTCGCTGGCCGGACAGACGCTGAACATCGCGCAGGACGTGTTCACCTGCCTCGCGCACCTCTTCACTGACATATCTGTGAGTACTGTGTGATAACTAGAAAATACTCACCATTCCCTTTGAAAAACTACTGTAGAGGTAAACAAAACCAACGCTTTTCTAACTTATGTCGTATCCAAACAGTATATTTAAGAGAAATACGCCTTAACCTTCAAACTGGTCAAATTTATATAAGAGAAGTACGCCCTAACCTCCAAAGTGGTCACATACTGCAGTTTCATTATATAATTATTATAAAAAAGGCTTGAGTTTTCCCGATATAAATCGCAGATTGCGATTGGATACAATGAGGGCCCATGATGCAGGGATATCGATATCGATTAAATAAAAATAAAAGATTAGATTTTTTTTTGGGTGGTATCAACCGCTGTTAGATGTTACTTGAAATATGAGTCGAGTAAATCTGTTTTCTTTTATTTAATCATGCTTAGACATTGGTAGTTATCACGTTTGTGAAGGTAACCCAAAAAAAAAACTGATTTTTAAACTGATATTTCAACTGCGGTCAATTGCATACTTGCGGTCGTTGACCCTTAAAAATAACACCGAATCTTTTTTATTTTTATTTTATAATGTTTAGATATCGATACCTATCACGTCTGCAGAGTTTCGCTAGCTAATTTAATTTGACTTCATATAACCCTATTTTCGTTAGTCCTTGATACTGTGTTTTAGTCTAATCTATGTTACACTTTCAGAACATGAACGAGGGTGCTACCTGCGACAACCATGGCCGCAGTGGCCTCATCACCACGTACATACAGTACCAGTGCACCATACCACGACCCTCGCTCACTGACGGGGATATAGGACTGCCGTTACCACCTGCAGGTATGTGGAACACTCACCACCTTTTAATTTTTTACCCGACTGCGGCGAAGCCCAAAAGGAGGGTAATGGGATAAAAAGAAATCTGTGACTTTTTTGTTACGGTTTGAGCCGCCATCATGGCTTGTCTATCATAAAAGACATTCCTTTCTTTATACATCATGTAATCTACAATTACAATCTGTGTATTTTTTAGTAATGACTGACGGCTCGTGTAAGATTCTACATGAAGAACTGGCGTTGCAATGGGTTGTGGCCAGCGGAGCTACCAGGGACCTTGCCATGCAGAACTCATGGTAAGTTGATAGAGTAAGCGTTTTTAAAAGTATAGTATTTTCCAAAAGTATCTGGTTATGATTAAAATGTAAACAATAGGATTATAAAATATACCTCTGGATGTCAATTTGTTGTGCCACTTACAAATTGAGCACTTTGATTTGATTATTTAAACTCGATATTTTTATTTTAAATCACAATAAAGAGGTTTTTCATTTGACTATTTTCATTTGATTTCCCTAGAAATATAAATTATTTCTAGGGAATTTCTAGTGTCCCTAGAAATAATTTCCAACCCTTATCACTTAGGGGTATGAAAAATAGATAGTAGCCGAATTTCAGACCTACTGAATATGCATATAAAATTTGATAAAAATCGGTCAAGCCGTTTTGGAGGAGTATGGTAACTAACATTGTGACACGAGAATTTTATATACAGGGTGTTTGGAAGGGAGCTGTACATACGCCTAGGGTAGAAACTAGGGATAGTCTGCTACCTACCCCCGCCCATTATATTGACCTTGGCCTCAAGGTTTTTTTTTTAATTTATTTTTATTTTTTATTTGACTTTTTTGTGATTTTTTGACTAAAACTACCTGTAGCTCAAAATCTATCCATGGGACCGGTCGGCTAATGGTCTTGTTTTAATCGTTAGAGTCTTAGGGTCCTGCAAAAAATTATTTTACACCAGAAAATTGTGGAGAAGAAAAGTTATGGGGCCTGAAGTACCGTAGTAAGGTAAAGAAATAATTTTAAGGTAAGGTAGTAAGGTAAAAAAAACCTTGAGGCCAAGGTCAATATAATGGGCGGGGGTAGGTAGCAGACTATCCCTAGTTTCTACCCTAGGCGTATGTACAGCTCCCTTCCAAACACCCTGTATAAGATTTTCGTCAATGATTTTTCAATTACAATTTAATAATGTTTTTGAAAGAAAAATTTAGAAGATCTTTATATTTATTGTGGCCTTAGGGTTGGTAAATAATATTCAAGTAATTGTAGATAGTAATTGTCTTTATTTCTAATTTTATCCTGCCTTACATAAAATTTTGACTCCTACAAATTGTTCCTATACTAAGACACCTAATATTTAATCAACCAATAGGAGAACAGAATACAAATATTAAAACTTAACTAACGTTCCATGATGAATGGGCACCCATCTCACTCTAGCACGCGTGCGGCGTAAAGCGTCGCCTACACGCACACTATAATGCAGCGCAGCTGCTCAGTACGCATTTGCTTCCGAGGCCGGTATGTCGTCTGTTAGGGGGCTAATGTCTTAGCGGGCACTGTCGTAACTATGTGGACGTGGGTCCCACATATTTTTAAAGTTGAAAACTGCGAAATACAAATGAATGAGTTACTAATTCCTTTTAGTGAGCGTAAAAATTTTACCGGAACAGGGTGTGTTTACACTGTCATCAGATACTTTCAGAACAAACTATACCTAATGATAAAAGATTTTATTTCTGTAAGTAGGTTTGAACAAACACTTTTACACGTCAATCATATTTTTTTTTAAACTAGATGAGGTCGGCGTTTCCTATCTGACTACTCTGAGAAGAACCTAACCTAACCTTGCAACTTACCTTTATTTCGTCCTGCATCGTGTACAATACATGCCGTAATGGTTGACAATATTTCAGGGGTACAAATACTCAAACGCACCCAGTTTGTAACCTTGCATTTTTTTTAAGGAATGGGTGCTTTTTTCTCCTTTCATATCTACTGAAAGAGAGTACTATTATTTCAAAATCGTTTTAATTCATATTTCCCCTCGCTCTTCAGGGCCCTCTTCGAGCTGATGGTGAAGTCCATGGTGGAGTACTTGTACTGGAGCGGAGCGCACGAGGCGAGGCGCAAGGCGCGCTTCCCCGACCAGTTCACAGACGACCTCACCACGCTGGTGAATAACGTCACCACCGAGATTATATCCAGGTAGGTTTGAAGTCCAACTATGGTCTGAAACATAATAGGACAAGTCAGTGCTATTAAAAAATAATAACTTTGTAAATATTGACACAATTAATGCGAAACCTTTTTTACGCATAAATTACTGAAATTTGTTATGAAATGCGATAAATAGGTAGCTTAAACTACTAAATAGGTAAGCTGGAGACATGGGCTACTTTTCATCCTGGATATTTGTTTAAAAAAATTGGAATACAAAATACGCAGAAATAATAAATAAATAATAACAAGCTATAAGATAGAAACTAGATACTGCAAATCCTTGATCCAAAAAATGCGTCCACAGGAAGTTATTTATAGTCAAGAGGATTGAGTAAAAATTACGTTAGAGACAAGTACATTACAAGAGGTTAAGTCATTTCGTTATTATTTTTTCCTCCAGATACGGCAAAGACAGCCGTCTGACCCAGAGCCTGAACAACAGCCTGGCGTTCTTCCTGTTCGAGCTGCTGAGCGTGATGGACCGCGGCTACGTGTTCAACCTCGTGCGCACCTACTACAAGCAGATGTGCGCCAAGATCGCCTCTCTGCCGGATGCTGTGCCGCTAGTGCACTATAAGGTAAAGCCACGGAGCAAAAACAAAGAGGAGGTGTTGTAAAGTCATTCTCCATACAAAAGTAGTGTCGCAGCCTCGCGGGGTGCGGGGGGAGCCCAAACAGCAGAAAGCCATCTAGTGGCTAGTAGCAAAATCAACTCATAGGCAAATTAGACAGATGTCGTAAGAGTTCTGCTATGTTTTATTAAGTGTCGCTTTTATTGTAAGGAGCCGGATTCAGGTTTAATAGTTTTATAATATACCGATATAGTTTTATTTCTATTATGTCCGACCGAAATACATTTTTTGACTGAAACCGAAACCGAATTTCGGCAGCTATTCAGATTCGGCCGAAAGCGAAACTTCCAGAATTTAACAAGTGTGAGGGAAAAATAAATAAAAAGTTTTTATAAATATTTTTTTTTTTTTTTTTTATCTTTAAATCCTCTCCTCTTCTAAATTTTTCTTCTGAACTTAGTTACCGAAACTAAACCGAATTCCGTTTTTTGCCGAAACTCGACATCTATTTGACTTCACTTTTCATATAGCATAATATTATTATGTAGGTATGTGCTTATCAAAAAAGTCTGAGTCCGGACCTGCAATTTGTCAGTACTTCCGCTACTTGCCGATAGGGGGCGGAAATTACCGAACATTCGAGAAGAAATAAATTACAAATTTAATTTTAATTTTACTTACGAGAGGAAAGATATCTTTATTCCGTTTGAATTTGATTGATCCGTATAACTTCAGCAAGATAAAACACAGCATTTCATGTTAATGCAATGAGTATGGGTCGGGAATATTTTTAATCGTTTAAAAGACTAAACAAATACATGACAACCTATCCGCTTCACAACGACAGTTGTACTGACGAAAGCGCCGCCTGGTCGCAAGTAGTGCAACTACCGTGTGACGTAACGACTACATTGGTGGCTGATGGGCTACTTTGATTGCAACACCTCCTCTTTGTTTCTGCTCCGTGGGTAAAGCTAATTAGAGTGCAAGTATAGATTTAGTTTTTTTAAGTCAAAAAACGTGTGTGTTCGACCAGAAAAGTGATTCAACTGAAACATTGGTGTACATTAATAGTAGATTATGCACCAAGGGGATAAAGCAGTGTCTCATGTCGCGGGCGCCGTATTGATTCCCGTAACGAACGATTCTAGTGTTAACTCCCGAGGGAGGGAAGTTTTGAGTTAACTACCGAGCCAAGCGAGCGTGTTTAGACAAGAATCCTGAGTGCAGCGAGGAATTCAAACTCTCCCAAGACGAAGGCACGTTTAGCCCCGAGGAGGATTCTCCTCAGTTTTCCTCCTTTCAAAGTAGACCGAATCTCGTCACAGTTTTTCTCCTTTCAAAGAAGACCGAATCTCCTCAGTTTTCCACCTTTCAAAGAAGACCGAATCTCCTCAGTTTTCCTCCTTTCAAAGTAGACCGAATCTCGTCAGTTTTTCTCCTTTCAAAGAAGACCTAATCTCCTCAGTTTTTCTCCTTTCAAAGAAGACCGAATCTCCTCAGGTTTCCTCCTTTCAAAGAAGACCGAATCTCCTCAGTTTTCCTCCTTTCAAAGAAGACCGAATCTCCTCAGTTTTTCTCCTTTCAAAGAAGACCGAATCTCCTCAGTTTTCCTCCTTTCAAAGTAGACCGAATCTCCTCAGTTTTTCTCCTTTCAAAGAAGACCGAATCTCCTCAGTTTTCCTCCTTTCAAAGAAGACCGAATCTCCTCAGTTTTCCTCCTTTCAAAGTAGACCGAATCTCCTCAGTTTTTCTCCTTTGAAAGAAGACCGAATCTCTTCATATTTATTTTTCTGTATTATCAAATTTGTATTGTTTTTTTATGGATCATGATGACTGTGGTCTTCAATAAAGTTTTTTATTTATTTATATGTTTGTTTTCATCGTGGTTCATGATGTAGTATTATAAGTATGTAGTAAGTATAATAGTTTGATGGAAGTGCTTTTGTTTTTGACGGTTCTGTACTTCAAAAGGAAAAATCGAAACCATTATAGAATCACTTCGTTGTCTATCTGTCTGTATCAAGTTGAAATTGATATCAAATACTTAGATCTACGGTCCTTTGGAGCTGTATAAAAATCGATCTTCTAAGACGTTGACTTAGAAGTTTGGCATAAATTGCCATTCATGTCGCTAATTTTGACACACGCAAATAAATTCAAACCCATAGGATACAACCCGTTGACCTAGAATTATGAAATTTGGCAAGTAGCATAGCAAGGTCTTACAGCATAAATATGTACAGGAAAATATCCGAAAATCATTCATTTGTAGTAATATTATACAGAGTTGATATGACAGTGGGGCATTAAATTACACTACGTATACTATACGTGTTTAGTATAAATAAAATTCGATACGGTATAAAAATAAAAAGCACCAGAGTTTTTTTTTCAAACAAACTAAATAGCTTACATGTCAGAGTAAAACGTAACCATCCTTTGTAAATAAATTTAACTGACCTTAGATACCTAGGTAACAAAGCTGCAATGTCGCGCGCGCGCGTCGGAGCGCGGTGAGTGTAGCAAACAACAACAAAGCGTAATAAAGCGGTAGCGGGTTTGTAGGTAACAAAGCGGGCGGCCGGCGGGAGCGCGGGCGGCGGCTTAGGCCTCCGCTCGCGCTGGCTTTTATGTTTATTTATTTATTTATTTAGGATCTCCAACAAAAGATGTACACAATACATGACACATAAATAAAGAGTTACATCAGGTAATAAGTAAGTGTACTCCTTCACTTATAGGAGACCACAACATGCACAAAGTTATACAACTAAGTTAACAAAGTTAAAATTTGGAAAAGTTATACACAAAAGGTAAACAAAAAAAAAAAAATTACAAGAAGATAAAACCTTTAGATATTGGTACTCAAACTCAATCTATTAAGAGTTTCTTATATTTAGACAGAGACTCGCAAATGTCTAAATTCGTAGTTTTAGATAACACGTTGTATTGCCTACAAAGTCTTGGCACAGCGGCGTAATGACCGAGGTTAGTTTTTGAGCCATGGATGTAAAATAAGTCAAAAGTGTTAGGCCTGGGAATTCGCGTCGGAATTTTAATATCTAATGAGCTCAAGAGTTCACTGCAATCTATGGTTCCACTTAATATTTTATGAAGGATGATGCAATCCAGTTTCTTCCTACGACTGGTTAGTGTCTCCATGTGATAGTGCTTCAACCTGTCAGCGTAGCTAGTGAGTTGTTTAGCCAAGTGATCTCCGTAGCTCAGATGGTAAAGGAACCGCTTTTGAACACTCTCTAGGCGCTTGGAGTAAACCTCATAATGCGGATTCCATTCCACAGAACTATATTCTAGGATTGCACGGACTAAAGTGTTGAAAAGCTTTATTTTTGTAGCGGGTCTTTTAAATTCCTTACTATTTCGCAAAACAAATCCCAGTACCCTAAAGGATCTTGAGACAATATTCAGGATATGCACATCGAACTTTAGCGCTTGATCAAGTTGAACTCCCAGGTCGCGAATTATGCACAGTTTTTTTACTTCAACTCCCTCTATGTAATATTTGTTCTCAAGAACTTTTTTGTTGCGAGTGAACTGGATGTAGTGACATTTACTGATATTCAAAAGCATTTTGTTTATTTTACACCAGTCTACAAGTCTGTTAATGTCGTCTTGAAGCATTTTGGAGTCTAAGTTACACAGAATTGGCTTCATTAACTTTAAGTCGTCGGCAAACAAATAAAAACGGGAGTGTATGAAGCACTCGGTTATGTCATAAATAAAAACATTAAAAAGAATCGGCCCCAAATGCGAACCTTGCGGGATTCCAGAGGTTGCTAGATATCTTTCAGAGGAATGACCGTTTGCCACCACTTTTGATTCTCTCTTTTCTAGGTAAAATTTAAACCACCCTATCAACGTTCCACCCACACCCAGTTGAGCCAATTTGTTAATAAGAATGCAATGATCCACTTTATCGAATGCCTTGCTAAAATCAGTATATATTGTGTCCACTGGAATACGATTGTCAAGGGCCTTAGACAAAGTCGACGTGAAACATAGTAAGTTAGTATTGGTTGATCTAGATGTAACGACACCATGTTGATATTCAGTAATGTGTTCTTTAAGGTACCACATCAGATGTTTGCTAACAAGTTTTTCGAATATTTTCCCAAATGTAACTAGTAACGATATTGGTCTATAATTAGCTACTAAATGCTTTTCCCCCGATTTAAATATGGTTATGACGAGAGCTTCTTTCCAGGGTTCTGGAAAGATACCATCGTGTAAAGATCTATTGAAGATTGTTTGTAAGGGCAATACTAAGGCCTTAGCACAGCGTTTAATAAATGCAGGAGGAATACCATCGCTACCCGCGCCCTTAGTTTCGTCTAAACCAATTAATTCACGATATAGTTCTTTGCTATCTAATTCCAAGTTACACAGTGCTGCAGACATGAGAGAATAACCAGTGTTCGTAGGATTTGGAGTATCTGTAGGGGCGTTAAAGGTACTAGCAAAATGTTCACCAAACATGTTACAGATGTCACTCCCACCTGATGCGATTTTGTTATTGAGACATTTGTGACGGATATGAACTGCTACCCTTTCTTTTACTTTTTATGAAGGACCAGAATGTTTTAGGGTTTTTAGTAATGTTGTTTTCAAAATTGGAGATATATTTCTTGTAGCATGTTGCACTTAGAACATTGCATTCATCTCGTAATCTCTCAAAGAGCTCACGGTCTAATGGGTTTTTGTACTTCTTGAAAGTACAAAAACCCATTAGACCGTGAGCTCTTTGAGAGATCGTATAATGTTAGTAAGGTTTTGAAGTACGCGCACAAAACAATCACAACAAAAACACTACATTTTTAAATTCTCGATGTGTCCTCCATTCACATTAATTCACAAATTATGCCGACGGAGAATATTGTTATTTATTTTTGTAATTAAATCACTGTCCGTTGCTAAACACTTTAATTTGTGAAATGCTAAAATAATCCAATTCTTTAGTTCAACAATTGTATTTACCTCTGAGGCATACACTTCACCCTTAATGTACCCCCACAAAAAGAAATCCATGGGAGTGAGGTCTTAAACTTATTTAGTGTCCTATCACAATAACATAATAAAATCACAATTGTCAGCGCGGAGTTCGACAAAACAAAAGCTCCGTTCCGAAAGGCTAGCGTCGGCGCACTGAGGCCCCACTTACCGATCGCAAAGTTCTAGGATGCAATAGCAACACACTGACCTAATTCTATTTCTTTTATGCGCGGGATGTTTTGCTATGATTATCACTCTCGTAATGAAAGTGCAAGTGTGTGTGTATTTATTGCTCCTTTGTTTGCATTGGCATCTTTTTAGCGAAAATATATGGTTGTACTTGTGACATGCGTCAGAGCGGCAACAACGCATCGTAGGTTATACTCAGATTTATCATTTTAAGGTGCATGACCTATGCGTATAGACATAATCAGCCGTTAGGAAAGATACATCGTGTTCAAACGGGGCAAAAACTTCAAAAATCATTTGCGACTAAACTACTGCTCCTATTTAATTGATTTTTGGTACAGAGCTTGAAAATGGTACCTAGTATATGCAGTTTAAAGGAAAGCCCCTCTGTCTTATCAACGTTAAGTTTGTCCTTCAATTTGTAATCGAAAATATAAAGGCCGTATCTTAAAGTAACATTTAGTCTTTATTTCATTCAAGTCGATCTACTTGCCAATCTAACATCCCGCCTGCATTATATGTAACAGATTCACAAACATACAATATTATTGAATAATATACCTACCTACTTGTACACAGCGATCATACTTAGGTACATTGAATAGAGCTGTTTCATCTGATTATTTTGCGTATACTTACTACAGAAAGTTCAAATTCAAATACCTAGATATACGCCGGGCGAAAAGTTACTGCTGGCGGGAAGGCATTATGTTTTGTTTTCGTCGTGTTTTTTGAGAGGGGTAGGCAAAGAAGCGCGGGTGAAAGGTCGCGCTTAAGCTTAACTTAGTTATTCAAAATCTGTCCTCTCCTCCCCACAGCTAGCCTTCCTGCGCATCGTGTGCTCGCACGAGCACTACGTGTCGCTGAACCTGCCGCTGGCGGGCGGCGCGGGCGGCGTGTCGCCGGCCGCGTCGTGGCAGTCGCTGGGCTCGCAGTCCAGCGCGCCGCCCCGCCACGCGCTGGGCCACGAGTTCAGGTCCAGGCATTATCTGACGGGCCTGCTGTTGACTGAGCTCACGAACGCGTTGGATTTGCAGTAAGTACACATAGAACAGTCACGTTCTGAGCCTTCGTGCTCTCTATGTAATAACCAGTAATCGGATTAGGTACTACAATTTAGGGTGGCCGCACATCTGAAGGAAGATGTCGCGTCTTTTTATACACTCGACGCACTAACGCATCATCGATTGACTGTGTAAGGTTGAATGTTTGACCGACGATACGCGACGCATCTTCCGTTAGATGTGCGACCACTCAACAACCCCAAACAATATCATTAGTATGGATAGGCCCACGGAAATCCCGGAATCTCGGGATTTTCTAAGAAGTATGAGGATTTTTTTCTTTATCTATACAAATAAATAAAATTGATGTCGGTCAAAATAACAGCTTTTTATAAATGCATATGAAAGTATATACGGTACTTATATATATTTCTGTTTTTGTCTTTCTTTCTGTCTGTCTCTTTTTACTTTTACTTTTTGTCCCGGTAGCATGCTCCTGTGGGTTGATTTCCGACATCCACGCGGGCGAAGTCGCGGTCACAGCTAGTGTATAAATAAAGTTTTTTACAAACTTTTATTGACGTGAATTAACCAATTAGCTATTATCGCTATCTGCCACTTCACAAAAGAACAATAGTCTAACACTTCCTATCTCTTTCTCACAGTTACCTCTTCTTAAGAGTGGTACTCTTATCAACTTCTGAGAAAACAATGCATTTCCATGCATCGTATAACTCCGTCTATGTAAGTCTCCGCCTTTATGGTATGATGTATATCCCTCTATAGATCATTTGAAATAAAAAATCATATAAAATAAACTAAAATTTGACTTACATATAAAATGGCGGTCAATTTTTTCAATTTTGAAAACTGATTCGTGTTTGAGATACGGGCGGTTACTTACTCAGGAATCGATTTTTTAAGCTATCGGACCAGAAACAAGTAAATACAAAATGGCGGCAACATTTGCTCAATTTTGAAAACAGATTCTAGTTTGGGATACGCGTTGATATTCATAAGTTGATATTGAAAATAAAATCAAACGTCATTTATTAACACTAAGCTGAGGAGAATCTGCAGTTTTTGAACGTCAAAATTATAAGAGACAATCCCCCGGCTTGCCCGCCCTTCACCACCCCCTATTGTGTAGCGAGCGGGGAGGGAGAAGTGACGCAACAAACTCCCCAGCAGCACAGCTGTCTGTTCAGTTAGAAGAACTGGATTCTATACAATAGTATGCAAAGTAATTAACATTACGAAACACACAACACAATAAATTAAATTCTTTGCATAATATGACAGCTAGCATACGCCAATGTACCACCAACAACAATATTGTAAACTGCACTCAAGCAAAAATAAAAAACAACTACGTACAAATATGTAAACAGAACTTAATACATAATTATAAGCCTCCAGGCATAAAGAAAGAAAGAAAGAATAACGTGAAAATTATATTTTAACAACAATAGTGTGTGTCTCACGACTGCGCCAAAAAGGATCATTTCAGCATTAATGCCAGACAAATGCTGTCTGACGCTGGTTTTCTAATGTACCTTTAGGGACAAGTGACGGCGAGTACAAACAGTTTCGACATAGGTAATAAATAATACATATGTTTTTACTTATAAATAAATAAATGAACTAGTAATCAAATATATACTTACAAAACGAAAACAACAAGAACCAACTCGGCAGAACCTGTTTTTAGCGATTGCCTTGCAAGATTGATCCATCCACGATGCACTCACAAAGCGCTACAGGCCGCCGAGCGCGGCGGACAATTCACCGACAGTTACTTAGTTTTATGACAAGTTTTTTTTTTAATGTGGGTTAATTGAATAACAAAATAAAAAATTGAATAGTTATAATAATAATAAAAATCTGAGATAATTTTTTTTTTTATAAGTAAGTTGTTAATTTAATACCTACCATTAAAGGGCGTGCCCTCTTACATATGCAATCCCTTCTGCCATCGATCAACAATACCAACTAGTTAACGGGTCACGTACAAAATCAAAGCTAAATACTGTCCGCGTAAAAAAAGAAGTTTAACCTAATTACAACTATGGCACCTAGTAATAAAGTCGTGTTTACATTGGCTGTGTTTCAAGCGAACTAAACAAAATAAGAGCTCACGTCTCAAGTGCGCTGTTATTTATCGAGACGTATTTCTTGCGCCAACCAGATATCGAGTCGGTATTGTTGATCGAAGCTTACTGCAACTAAAATGTTCCAAATGGCAGTAATGCGGGCGAAGCCGTGCCGAAAGTACTAGTGCATTTACTGTTAGCAACTCTGTGCAATAGGTAGTAGACTTTTCAGGTTTACAAAAAGTTTGGTTGACAAAACGCGTTCAATTGAAAAAAAAAGGCTTAGTGAGGTACTGGTCATCTTTAAATTGTGGTGCTGGCTAACTCGCTTAAAGAGGAGACAGGCATGACGCAACTTTTGTAGAACAATGTCCATGAAGTTTTTTAAATTGGTTGGACGCTGCGCGACTCGTCACATCACGCGCCCTGGGAAGCAAACTTTAGAATGAAACATAAATAAAGCTGTTTCTCTGCACTAACCAGGAGTCCAGTCCTCCAATGCGCGGCAGTAAACGGCGTCCTGTCCCTCCTCACGGCCCACGACGCCGACCCGCGTCTGGCCGCGCCCGACGTGAAGGCGCGCGTGGCAGCGCTGTACCTGCCGCTGTTGGGCATCGTCATGGACGCGCACGCGCAGCTCTACAGGGGGTTCACTACCAGCAAAGGTGGTTATCATCACTACAGACTGTTTACATTCAATAAGGAGTAAATCAGAGTTTTATGTCACCGGCGCTATATAGGGATGTTTTTTTGAGACGGGGCAGTAAGGCGAGATACCTTAACCGTTGTAGCTAAACGAAAACGGTCTTGGAAGTACGTCCTTAACTTTTTGATAAATTTTGATTTACATTCACAGATTTGAAGAAACAAAAATACCGTCAGCAAAAAAATGGTAAATTTTCTCTAAATCTTATTTTGATGCCATTCGATCCGATTTATTTCATATAAGGATCAAAAAGCTCTATTGGACGTACTGAGGTTTGAGGTGGTGTGAAAAATCTGCCCTGCCCTTATCCAAATTAATAATAAAACGGCGCAGCACGTCTATTAAAAATGACTTTTAAACGAACCTTTGAGCCGCCATGAAATCGCATTTATAAAGTATTTTCTTTGTCGGTATCGAAGTGCTTCAACGCTTTTAATTAAACTCATTGAATGTTATTTTGCAGAAGTACTTCAACTGGACAGTGAAATGGGACAATTTGGGAATTTGTACACCGCGTCTTCGCCCGAAGGCGACTTCAAGCAGGTATGACACATTTCCTCATATCCATGGTGTTTATGTTATGTCGACTTTTGAGTCATATTTTAATTACGATTATCTCAAAATTTAACACAAAACATCAACATTTAAAGCCACTTGTTCACTGTCTTTCTTTCAGCTCCTAATTTATTCAATGTTAACATAATTAACGCAAGACCTCATACACCCCAATTAGAGCATTGAGTTAAAAGCATAATACAATGACCAAAACTATTTTTTTAATAAAGCTAACTATTATTATTAAGAAAATCGTGTTGACCCTAGCATTACTTTATGCATTTAAAATGGAGTCTTATTGCCTTGAAATAAGATTTAATTTTCTTTGGTTCAATCGGCGGTCAGTATTGCAAAATAAATAATTTTTGAAAAAATACCTAGATTATTAGTTACTGAAATGGATTCAGTAGTCAATTATGAACAAGCTACTTTCAGGACTTGCGTTTGTTCTGTTTCATCTTGTATAATTTTGTCTCTTATTTCCAGAACGGCCGTCCACCCTTCAACAGTGAGACAAGCCGCAACTTACTAATGTGCCTCGTGTGGGTACTGAAGTGGGCCGAGCGAGGCGCGCTGGCGGCCTGCGTGGGCGAGCTGTCGCCGCACCGGCTGCACTCGCTGCTGGCTCTCATCGACCTCTGCTTCAAGTGTCAGGAGTACAAGGTACAGTACTGAAGTGTAGTTTTTTTTTTTAAACGTTGCCCCACACTAGGAATTTCTCCTGTATCGTGGGTGCGTTTACAAACATTTAAACTCACATACACAAACAGCCGGACCTAGAACAAAAAAAAAATATTGTTCCGTGCGGGAATCGAACCCGCGACACGCAGCGCAGCAGTCAATCGCTTAACGACTGCGCCAACAGTGCCTTCAAGAGTAGTGGAGATATAGAGAGTTCAAAATTGCCGCAGCTCACAGCTACATAGGTCACACAACACAGGTCTGTCTGAAAGAAAACAATACCGCATGACAAACGCTCGTATGCGTCAGGCGTACATTGTATACAGGTGAGAACCTATATCAGCCCGTACACGTCTTGTGATGAGCACTTTTTGCAAAGCAATTTTGCGACTGTACGACACCCATGGTTGAAGTCAAGAGGTACCCTATATTATCTGGTACCCAGTTGGAAGCCCACAAAACCTTATGACATGTATTTTTTAAGGTTGGAAAAGAAAAACGGAACCTTTTAATTTACCGTCATTTTTTAGTCCATCTGTCCCAGAGGTTTTTCTCGAGATGGATGCGGCGTAGGAATTTGAATTTTGGCATTATGCTTAGGTCTCGGTGACGCGCACACAGATCGCCAGTCAAATACTTATGTTTAGTTTTTTTTTTTTATAAACCATCATAATTTATCAACTCAAATATTTTTATTACAAATACGTTAATTTAAAAATTAACGTCCTACATTACTCCTCAGGGTCGCAAGGAGATAATGAAATGCACGCAACAAAACGTGCGCAAGACTACGGACATCAAGGCTAAGTTGGAAGACGTGATACTGGGGCAAGGCTCCGCCAGGAACGACTTCATCATGAGGAGGAAAGGTCAGTTGGTGATAGCTAAATGTAGTGCTACAGGGTTCTTGTGGCGCCTGAATTATATTGACAGGGGGGCGTTGTTGGTAAACGTTTGTGAAATTAATAATAATAATAATAACTGTCCTGATAGCCGTGGAATACCGCTCCACTCCTCAAGCACCTCGTCCAAAACCACGTCCAAAACGGTCGCTAGCACATAGTGACGTAGCAACAAGGAGGCAACACTTCCTGTGTTGCCTCCTTGTTGCTACGTCACTATGTGCTAGCGACCGTTTTTGGGGGCCCATTATTGAGTGTGCAAGTCACCCCCTGCCATTTTATCCGTGTATTACACAACATTGATCAGGCAGGGGACATAGTCCTTCCATAGTCCTAGGTAATCAATCCACTATAGCCACCCAAACCCACAGCCCAATATGTTTTGTTCCTATATTTTGCAATAGTCCTGCACCAACCGGGGGTTGTCCTTGGGTACACTTGCATAGTGCATACAGGGATAATCGTCGGTTAGTGCCTCAACCCTTAAAATTGTCTAAGGGGCCTCTGCAAGTTGGCTTCGGCCCCTCGTACGCCTTCCAAAGGTCCGGGACCCCAGGGTCCCAAAAAATGTCAAAAAAATAATAATAATAATATGTATATTCATAAAAAAAAATACAGATAGTTACAGAATCAATGGGTAGATGGTTACACATTTATTATGTTAGGTTTTGTTGTAAAATCTGTAGCAAAATCTTTAAAACCCTGCCTCTCAAACTAGGTTATAACCTGTATTTTGAGAAACAGAAAAATTGAAATTGAATTGATTTTTGAATTGTCTCAGAAATTGTATTAACAAAACCAGATGGCGGGGTTAGTACCGCTTTTGGCCAAGCGCCAAAAGAACCTCGTAGCGTTGTAGATAGTTTATGAGCTTATAGACGTAGGTACTAGTAATTTGTTCAGGCAGACCACTGAAACTGAATTGGATTTTGAAGTAAGATACATACTGGTTTGCAGTTGGTCTTTTTTACAACTTTTATAATTCTGCAGCACATTTGCTGTGGCCTTTTTTCAGAATGATACCAATGTGCGCTGTTATGCATACTTTAAAAGGTAGTCAAAACGCTCACGACCACGATTATATTTTTGAGTCTTATCAGTGCCCTACATTGATGAGGAGAGTGGCACCTAGGACCTACCTAATGATTTTTTTTTTATTATTATCTTTATTTAAATAAAACCGTTTAACTTAAAAAAAAACCTATTTTGTTTTCAAGTTTTTTGTTCGTATTTCGTTACTTAATATTTCTCTTTTTATTTCGTTCATTTGGTGTCTCATTATTACAATAAGGTTTCTTTCCTGTCAATTAGTTGACAGTCTAACTACTTAATACATAATCCTTCGAAAGACTTTACTCGACTAAGTACCACGTAAGCTTGTCCTTCCTTAAGCAATTTCGAGCCTAAATACCTGTGTAATAACTGTGTGGTCTACAGTGCTGCCTTGCAACATGTGGACAGTTGAAGCCTAATTATTTATTATAGACTGTCTAAAGTCCATGATCCGCCATGCACTGAGATTTTACTTGTAAAGCCTTTTCATTTGACAACCATATTAAGGGGATTGAAACAAATACGAAATCCGTCAGTTTATACTGGCGGCCATCTTAGATTTGGAATTTTTCATGGTGTACTATATTCTACTAGTTAAGCCCTTTCATTTGATATCCATCTTGAAGGGGTCTGAAAAAATATGTAATGGGCCATTTTGTTGGCGGCCATATTGGATTTGGATTTTTTTCATAGTGTACTGTATTCTACTATAGTCTTTTCGCCTTATGATGAGTTCCCTGACAGTTCTTGTCTGACAATTGTAGTGACGTGACCTAACGAAATATAATCGATAATTTTTTAATACCGATTCAGTTGGCAAAGAAAATGGAATCGGATTATCGGTTTTAGATTTTCAAAATATTTTTTTTAATAAACTTTATCCTACTTCCTACTAATATTATAAATGTGAAAGTTAGTTTGTGTGTGTGTGTGTGGATGTTTCTTACTCTTTTACGCATAAAGTACTGTACGGATTTTGATGAAACTTTACAGTAATATAGCTTATACATCAGAATAAGACATAGGCTACATAACATCACGGGAGCAGAGCAAAAACCTGACATAACGCGGGTGAAACCGCGGGGGACAGCTAGTAGTAAATGAAACGCAGTCTGTTTAAAATAATTATTTATTTATTATTCACTATCAGAACTTGATTCTTGATTTGAACTCATATCCACTCCGATTCATCTATTTTTTTGTCGATTAGTGTATTGAGTAGTGTCAATCTCTATTGGCCGACGTTCCGTTCAACGCATTTTTAAGATTTATACGTTTTTATTTTATTTACTTAATTTATTAACAGTTAATTATAACTACAATAATACTCTTAATTTTAGTAATTGTTCCAAGTTTAATGTGCATTTTAATTCATTTAAGCTTCCTTTTTCTTTATTAAATGTTTATTTTCGCTTAAATCTTTCTTTTTCTCGTAGTCATGGTCTATAGTATAGTATGCAACTCTTGAATTTATTTACGAAAGGCAATATTTTTTTTATCATTTCTTTTTAAATTTTTTTGCCAGTTTATTTTTTATTCGTCTAAAGTAGTATGCGTGCCACGGAAAAAAATTAACTGTCAGGGAACTCATCTTATGGCGAAAAGACTTTAGTAAAGCCATATAAGTTTGATACCCATATTGAGAGGTTGTGATAAAATATGTAATCCGCCATTTCGTGGCGGCGAACATCTTGGATTTACAATGATACTGAACATAGAACTAAAGTTGTGTACCAAATATCAGATCAATGTGTCAACAGGAAAGATAAAAACAAACAGGGCAAGCTAAATAAAACTGTTTAAAAATGTTGGTAAACTCTGTTCATGTTGGTACTTTCGACAGGGACTGAGAGTAGAATGCGAACGTTCTTATATGTATATATACGAGAATTGCCCCCTCTGATGTCAGACATCTCTGTAACAGCGACTACCTAATAGATGTCCCCGCAACCTGTCCAAGCATGAGGGTCTATAAACACTATAATCTGGGCGACATAACTACAAAATGTAAGATAGGTGGTGGGTCAAGCGTAGGTGCGTGTCGGCGCGAGCGCTGGCGCAAGGACATGTGGCGCGGAGCCGCGCGCGAGGCGGGCGTGTCGCCTGCGCCCGCGCCGCAGCTGGCGGCCGCGCTGGCGGCCGAGGTGGCGCTGACGTTGTTGCACGCCTTGGAGACTATTGTGCAGGTATATACAAGGACATGTGGCGCGAGGCGGGCGTGTCGCCTGCGCCCGCGCCGCAGCTGGCGGCCGCGCTGGCGGCCGAGGTGGCGCTGACGTTGTTGCACGCCTTGGAGACTATTGTGCAGGTATATACAAGGACATGTGGCGCGAGGCGGGCGTGTCGCCTGCGCCCGCGCCGCAGCTGGCGGCCGCGCTGGCGGCCGAGGTGGCGCTGACGTTGTTGCACGCCTTGGAGACTATTGTGCAGGTATATACAAGGACATGTGGCGCGAGGCGGGCGTGTCGCCTGCGCCCGCGCCGCAGCTGGCGGCCGCGCTGGCGGCCGAGGTGGCGCTGACGTTGTTGCACGCCTTGGAGACTATTGTGCAGGTATATACAAGGACATGTGGCGCGAGGCGGGCGTGTCGCCTGCGCCCGCGCCGCAGCTGGCGGCCGCGCTGGCGGCCGAGGTGGCGCTGACGTTGTTGCACGCCTTGGAGACTATTGTGCAGGTATATACAAGGACATGTGGCGCGAGGCGGGCGTGTCGCCTGCGCCCGCGCCGCAGCTGGCGGCCGCGCTGGCGGCCGAGGTGGCGCTGACGTTGTTGCACGCCTTGGAGACTATTGTGCAGGTATATACAAGGACATGTGGCGCGAGGCGGGCGTGTCGCCTGCGCCCGCGCCGCAGCTGGCGGCCGCGCTGGCGGCCGAGGTGGCGCTGACGTTGTTGCACGCCTTGGAGACTATTGTGCAGGTATATACAAGGACATGTGGCGCGAGGCGGGCGTGTCGCCTGCGCCCGCGCCGCAGCTGGCGGCCGCGCTGGCGGCCGAGGTGGCGCTGACGTTGTTGCACGCCTTGGAGACTATTGTGCAGGTATATACAAGGACATGTGGCGCGAGGCGGGCGTGTCGCCTGCGCCCGCGCCGCAGCTGGCGGCCGCGCTGGCGGCCGAGGTGGCGCTGACGTTGTTGCACGCCTTGGAGACTATTGTGCAGGTATATACAAGGACATGTGGCGCGAGGCGGGCGTGTCGCCTGCGCCCGCGCCGCAGCTGGCGGCCGCGCTGGCGGCCGAGGTGGCGCTGACGTTGTTGCACGCCTTGGAGACTATTGTGCAGGTATATACAAGGACATGTGGCGCGAGGCGGGCGTGTCGCCTGCGCCCGCGCCGCAGCTGGCGGCCGCGCTGGCGGCCGAGGTGGCGCTGACGTTGTTGCACGCCTTGGAGACTATTGTGCAGGTATATACAAGGACATGTGGCGCGAGGCGGGCGTGTCGCCTGCGCCCGCGCCGCAGCTGGCGGCCGCGCTGGCGGCCGAGGTGGCGCTGACGTTGTTGCACGCCTTGGAGACTATTGTGCAGGTATATACAAGGACATGTGGCGCGAGGCGGGCGTGTCGCCTGCGCCCGCGCCGCAGCTGGCGGCCGCGCTGGCGGCCGAGGTGGCGCTGACGTTGTTGCACGCCTTGGAGACTATTGTGCAGGTATATACAAGGACATGTGGCGCGAGGCGGGCGTGTCGCCTGCGCCCGCGCCGCAGCTGGCGGCCGCGCTGGCGGCCGAGGTGGCGCTGACGTTGTTGCACGCCTTGGAGACTATTGTGCAGGTATATACAAGGACATGTGGCGCGAGGCGGGCGTGTCGCCTGCGCCCGCGCCGCAGCTGGCGGCCGCGCTGGCGGCCGAGGTGGCGCTGACGTTGTTGCACGCCTTGGAGACTATTGTGCAGGTATATACAAGGACATGTGGCGCGAGGCGGGCGTGTCGCCTGCGCCCGCGCCGCAGCTGGCGGCCGCGCTGGCGGCCGAGGTGGCGCTGACGTTGTTGCACGCCTTGGAGACTATTGTGCAGGTATATACAAGGACATGTGGCGCGAGGCGGGCGTGTCGCCTGCGCCCGCGCCGCAGCTGGCGGCCGCGCTGGCGGCCGAGGTGGCGCTGACGTTGTTGCACGCCTTGGAGACTATTGTGCAGGTATATACAAGGACATGTGGCGCGAGGCGGGCGTGTCGCCTGCGCCCGCGCCGCAGCTGGCGGCCGCGCTGGCGGCCGAGGTGGCGCTGACGTTGTTGCACGCCTTGGAGACTATTGTGCAGGTATATACAAGGACATGTGGCGCGAGGCGGGCGTGTCGCCTGCGCCCGCGCCGCAGCTGGCGGCCGCGCTGGCGGCCGAGGTGGCGCTGACGTTGTTGCACGCCTTGGAGACTATTGTGCAGGTATATACAAGGACATGTGGCGCGAGGCGGGCGTGTCGCCTGCGCCCGCGCCGCAGCTGGCGGCCGCGCTGGCGGCCGAGGTGGCGCTGACGTTGTTGCACGCCTTGGAGACTATTGTGCAGGTATATACAAGGACATGTGGCGCGAGGCGGGCGTGTCGCCTGCGCCCGCGCCGCAGCTGGCGGCCGCGCTGGCGGCCGAGGTGGCGCTGACGTTGTTGCACGCCTTGGAGACTATTGTGCAGGTATATACAAGGACATGTGGCGCGAGGCGGGCGTGTCGCCTGCGCCCGCGCCGCAGCTGGCGGCCGCGCTGGCGGCCGAGGTGGCGCTGACGTTGTTGCACGCCTTGGAGACTATTGTGCAGGTATATACAAGGACATGTGGCGCGAGGCGGGCGTGTCGCCTGCGCCCGCGCCGCAGCTGGCGGCCGCGCTGGCGGCCGAGGTGGCGCTGACGTTGTTGCACGCCTTGGAGACTATTGTGCAGGTATATACAAGGACATGTGGCGCGAGGCGGGCGTGTCGCCTGCGCCCGCGCCGCAGCTGGCGGCCGCGCTGGCGGCCGAGGTGGCGCTGACGTTGTTGCACGCCTTGGAGACTATTGTGCAGGTATATACAAGGACATGTGGCGCGAGGCGGGCGTGTCGCCTGCGCCCGCGCCGCAGCTGGCGGCCGCGCTGGCGGCCGAGGTGGCGCTGACGTTGTTGCACGCCTTGGAGACTATTGTGCAGGTATATACAAGGACATGTGGCGCGAGGCGGGCGTGTCGCCTGCGCCCGCGCCGCAGCTGGCGGCCGCGCTGGCGGCCGAGGTGGCGCTGACGTTGTTGCACGCCTTGGAGACTATTGTGCAGGTATATACAAGGACATGTGGCGCGAGGCGGGCGTGTCGCCTGCGCCCGCGCCGCAGCTGGCGGCCGCGCTGGCGGCCGAGGTGGCGCTGACGTTGTTGCACGCCTTGGAGACTATTGTGCAGGTATATACAAGGACATGTGGCGCGAGGCGGGCGTGTCGCCTGCGCCCGCGCCGCAGCTGGCGGCCGCGCTGGCGGCCGAGGTGGCGCTGACGTTGTTGCACGCCTTGGAGACTATTGTGCAGGTATATACAAGGACATGTGGCGCGAGGCGGGCGTGTCGCCTGCGCCCGCGCCGCAGCTGGCGGCCGCGCTGGCGGCCGAGGTGGCGCTGACGTTGTTGCACGCCTTGGAGACTATTGTGCAGGTATATACAAGGACATGTGGCGCGAGGCGGGCGTGTCGCCTGCGCCCGCGCCGCAGCTGGCGGCCGCGCTGGCGGCCGAGGTGGCGCTGACGTTGTTGCACGCCTTGGAGACTATTGTGCAGGTATATACAAGGACATGTGGCGCGAGGCGGGCGTGTCGCCTGCGCCCGCGCCGCAGCTGGCGGCCGCGCTGGCGGCCGAGGTGGCGCTGACGTTGTTGCACGCCTTGGAGACTATTGTGCAGGTATATACAAGGACATGTGGCGCGAGGCGGGCGTGTCGCCTGCGCCCGCGCCGCAGCTGGCGGCCGCGCTGGCGGCCGAGGTGGCGCTGACGTTGTTGCACGCCTTGGAGACTATTGTGCAGGTATATACAAGGACATGTGGCGCGAGGCGGGCGTGTCGCCTGCGCCCGCGCCGCAGCTGGCGGCCGCGCTGGCGGCCGAGGTGGCGCTGACGTTGTTGCACGCCTTGGAGACTATTGTGCAGGTATATACAAGGACATGTGGCGCGAGGCGGGCGTGTCGCCTGCGCCCGCGCCGCAGCTGGCGGCCGCGCTGGCGGCCGAGGTGGCGCTGACGTTGTTGCACGCCTTGGAGACTATTGTGCAGGTATATACAAGGACATGTGGCGCGAGGCGGGCGTGTCGCCTGCGCCCGCGCCGCAGCTGGCGGCCGCGCTGGCGGCCGAGGTGGCGCTGACGTTGTTGCACGCCTTGGAGACTATTGTGCAGGTATATACAAGGACATGTGGCGCGAGGCGGGCGTGTCGCCTGCGCCCGCGCCGCAGCTGGCGGCCGCGCTGGCGGCCGAGGTGGCGCTGACGTTGTTGCACGCCTTGGAGACTATTGTGCAGGTATATACAAGGACATGTGGCGCGAGGCGGGCGTGTCGCCTGCGCCCGCGCCGCAGCTGGCGGCCGCGCTGGCGGCCGAGGTGGCGCTGACGTTGTTGCACGCCTTGGAGACTATTGTGCAGGTATATACAAGGACATGTGGCGCGAGGCGGGCGTGTCGCCTGCGCCCGCGCCGCAGCTGGCGGCCGCGCTGGCGGCCGAGGTGGCGCTGACGTTGTTGCACGCCTTGGAGACTATTGTGCAGGTATATACAAGGACATGTGGCGCGAGGCGGGCGTGTCGCCTGCGCCCGCGCCGCAGCTGGCGGCCGCGCTGGCGGCCGAGGTGGCGCTGACGTTGTTGCACGCCTTGGAGACTATTGTGCAGGTATATACAAGGACATGTGGCGCGAGGCGGGCGTGTCGCCTGCGCCCGCGCCGCAGCTGGCGGCCGCGCTGGCGGCCGAGGTGGCGCTGACGTTGTTGCACGCCTTGGAGACTATTGTGCAGGTATATACAAGGACATGTGGCGCGAGGCGGGCGTGTCGCCTGCGCCCGCGCCGCAGCTGGCGGCCGCGCTGGCGGCCGAGGTGGCGCTGACGTTGTTGCACGCCTTGGAGACTATTGTGCAGGTATATACAAGGACATGTGGCGCGAGGCGGGCGTGTCGCCTGCGCCCGCGCCGCAGCTGGCGGCCGCGCTGGCGGCCGAGGTGGCGCTGACGTTGTTGCACGCCTTGGAGACTATTGTGCAGGTATATACAAGGACATGTGGCGCGAGGCGGGCGTGTCGCCTGCGCCCGCGCCGCAGCTGGCGGCCGCGCTGGCGGCCGAGGTGGCGCTGACGTTGTTGCACGCCTTGGAGACTATTGTGCAGGTATATACAAGGACATGTGGCGCGAGGCGGGCGTGTCGCCTGCGCCCGCGCCGCAGCTGGCGGCCGCGCTGGCGGCCGAGGTGGCGCTGACGTTGTTGCACGCCTTGGAGACTATTGTGCAGGTATATACAAGGACATGTGGCGCGAGGCGGGCGTGTCGCCTGCGCCCGCGCCGCAGCTGGCGGCCGCGCTGGCGGCCGAGGTGGCGCTGACGTTGTTGCACGCCTTGGAGACTATTGTGCAGGTATATACAAGGACATGTGGCGCGAGGCGGGCGTGTCGCCTGCGCCCGCGCCGCAGCTGGCGGCCGCGCTGGCGGCCGAGGTGGCGCTGACGTTGTTGCACGCCTTGGAGACTATTGTGCAGGTATATACAAGGACATGTGGCGCGAGGCGGGCGTGTCGCCTGCGCCCGCGCCGCAGCTGGCGGCCGCGCTGGCGGCCGAGGTGGCGCTGACGTTGTTGCACGCCTTGGAGACTATTGTGCAGGTATATACAAGGACATGTGGCGCGAGGCGGGCGTGTCGCCTGCGCCCGCGCCGCAGCTGGCGGCCGCGCTGGCGGCCGAGGTGGCGCTGACGTTGTTGCACGCCTTGGAGACTATTGTGCAGGTATATACAAGGACATGTGGCGCGAGGCGGGCGTGTCGCCTGCGCCCGCGCCGCAGCTGGCGGCCGCGCTGGCGGCCGAGGTGGCGCTGACGTTGTTGCACGCCTTGGAGACTATTGTGCAGGTATATACAAGGACATGTGGCGCGAGGCGGGCGTGTCGCCTGCGCCCGCGCCGCAGCTGGCGGCCGCGCTGGCGGCCGAGGTGGCGCTGACGTTGTTGCACGCCTTGGAGACTATTGTGCAGGTATATACAAGGACATGTGGCGCGAGGCGGGCGTGTCGCCTGCGCCCGCGCCGCAGCTGGCGGCCGCGCTGGCGGCCGAGGTGGCGCTGACGTTGTTGCACGCCTTGGAGACTATTGTGCAGGTATATACAAGGACATGTGGCGCGAGGCGGGCGTGTCGCCTGCGCCCGCGCCGCAGCTGGCGGCCGCGCTGGCGGCCGAGGTGGCGCTGACGTTGTTGCACGCCTTGGAGACTATTGTGCAGGTATATACAAGGACATGTGGCGCGAGGCGGGCGTGTCGCCTGCGCCCGCGCCGCAGCTGGCGGCCGCGCTGGCGGCCGAGGTGGCGCTGACGTTGTTGCACGCCTTGGAGACTATTGTGCAGGTATATACAAGGACATGTGGCGCGAGGCGGGCGTGTCGCCTGCGCCCGCGCCGCAGCTGGCGGCCGCGCTGGCGGCCGAGGTGGCGCTGACGTTGTTGCACGCCTTGGAGACTATTGTGCAGGTATATACAAGGACATGTGGCGCGAGGCGGGCGTGTCGCCTGCGCCCGCGCCGCAGCTGGCGGCCGCGCTGGCGGCCGAGGTGGCGCTGACGTTGTTGCACGCCTTGGAGACTATTGTGCAGGTATATACAAGGACATGTGGCGCGAGGCGGGCGTGTCGCCTGCGCCCGCGCCGCAGCTGGCGGCCGCGCTGGCGGCCGAGGTGGCGCTGACGTTGTTGCACGCCTTGGAGACTATTGTGCAGGTATATACAAGGACATGTGGCGCGAGGCGGGCGTGTCGCCTGCGCCCGCGCCGCAGCTGGCGGCCGCGCTGGCGGCCGAGGTGGCGCTGACGTTGTTGCACGCCTTGGAGACTATTGTGCAGGTATATACAAGGACATGTGGCGCGAGGCGGGCGTGTCGCCTGCGCCCGCGCCGCAGCTGGCGGCCGCGCTGGCGGCCGAGGTGGCGCTGACGTTGTTGCACGCCTTGGAGACTATTGTGCAGGTATATACAAGGACATGTGGCGCGAGGCGGGCGTGTCGCCTGCGCCCGCGCCGCAGCTGGCGGCCGCGCTGGCGGCCGAGGTGGCGCTGACGTTGTTGCACGCCTTGGAGACTATTGTGCAGGTATATACAAGGACATGTGGCGCGAGGCGGGCGTGTCGCCTGCGCCCGCGCCGCAGCTGGCGGCCGCGCTGGCGGCCGAGGTGGCGCTGACGTTGTTGCACGCCTTGGAGACTATTGTGCAGGTATATACAAGGACATGTGGCGCGAGGCGGGCGTGTCGCCTGCGCCCGCGCCGCAGCTGGCGGCCGCGCTGGCGGCCGAGGTGGCGCTGACGTTGTTGCACGCCTTGGAGACTATTGTGCAGGTATATACAAGGACATGTGGCGCGAGGCGGGCGTGTCGCCTGCGCCCGCGCCGCAGCTGGCGGCCGCGCTGGCGGCCGAGGTGGCGCTGACGTTGTTGCACGCCTTGGAGACTATTGTGCAGGTATATACAAGGACATGTGGCGCGAGGCGGGCGTGTCGCCTGCGCCCGCGCCGCAGCTGGCGGCCGCGCTGGCGGCCGAGGTGGCGCTGACGTTGTTGCACGCCTTGGAGACTATTGTGCAGGTATATACAAGGACATGTGGCGCGAGGCGGGCGTGTCGCCTGCGCCCGCGCCGCAGCTGGCGGCCGCGCTGGCGGCCGAGGTGGCGGTGACGTTGTTGCACGCCTTGGAGACTATTGTGCAGGTATATACAAGGACATGTGGCGCGAGGCGGGCGTGTCGCCTGCGCCCGCGCCGCAGCTGGCGGCCGCGCTGGCGGCCGAGGTGGCGCTGACGTTGTTGCACGCCTTGGAGACTATTGTGCAGGTATATACAAGGACATGTGGCGCGAGGCGGGCGTGTCGCCTGCGCCCGCGCCGCAGCTGGCGGCCGCGCTGGCGGCCGAGGTGGCGCTGACGTTGTTGCACGCCTTGGAGACTATTGTGCAGGTATATACAAGGACATGTGGCGCGAGGCGGGCGTGTCGCCTGCGCCCGCGCCGCAGCTGGCGGCCGCGCTGGCGGCCGAGGTGGCGCTGACGTTGTTGCACGCCTTGGAGACTATTGTGCAGGTATATACAAGGACATGTGGCGCGAGGCGGGCGTGTCGCCTGCGCCCGCGCCGCAGCTGGCGGCCGCGCTGGCGGCCGAGGTGGCGCTGACGTTGTTGCACGCCTTGGAGACTATTGTGCAGGTATATACAAGGACATGTGGCGCGAGGCGGGCGTGTCGCCTGCGCCCGCGCCGCAGCTGGCGGCCGCGCTGGCGGCCGAGGTGGCGCTGACGTTGTTGCACGCCTTGGAGACTATTGTGCAGGTATATACAAGGACATGTGGCGCGAGGCGGGCGTGTCGCCTGCGCCCGCGCCGCAGCTGGCGGCCGCGCTGGCGGCCGAGGTGGCGCTGACGTTGTTGCACGCCTTGGAGACTATTGTGCAGGTATATACAAGGACATGTGGCGCGAGGCGGGCGTGTCGCCTGCGCCCGCGCCGCAGCTGGCGGCCGCGCTGGCGGCCGAGGTGGCGCTGACGTTGTTGCACGCCTTGGAGACTATTGTGCAGGCATGTAGAAGCTTTATTTTGTATTTTTTTATCAAAATATTGCTTTCTAAATCTCATTCTATCAATTGTTTTGACAAAAAATAATGCTAAATAAAAGTAACACAATTGTTATTTTAAAAAATTATAAGTAGGTAATAAAAATGTAATTTCTTTTATTTATAAGTATGTGAAAAAATATGTCACAATAAGGAGTACTGAGTACAGTTATTCGAACGTTACTGTTACCGATTATCCGATCACTGATAAAGTGATCGGATAATCGGGCGCTAATATACCTAAACTTCACTTTTATTCCCACGAAAGAATACTACTGACATGCCTTTCAGAATCCCGAATCCCGGAATCGTTTGAAATTTCTGAGATTGCTATAAATGTTACCTACATACAAAATGACGACACGGTTGGCGCAGTGGTTAAGCGATTGACTGCTGCGCAGCGTGTCGCGGGTTCGATTCCCGCACGGAACAAGTATTTGTATGACCTGCAAGTAGTTGTTCCGGCTGGCTGTTTGTGTATGTGAGTTTAATGTTTGTAAACGCACCCACGATACAGGAGAAATTCCTAGTGTGGGGGCAACGTTTTTGTTAGAACTCGTAGTGAAAAAAAAAATTTTTTTTTTTAGTCCTCTTTTTGTATAAAATACAATAAATTAGTCCATTCGATCACTAATCGTAATCTGTTACATAGATAAATCAATTTCCACCACATTTTGCACATAATTTTTTATATTTTTTTTATAGATATTCCATTTGTTTTGAATAAAATAAAGATACTAAATCAAAATAACCACTGCTATAATTTCATTAGGTACCTACTACGCTTTGGAATGGGCAACTAGCTTCATCTTTCTGACTGACCGACCCCTTGACAATTTAAAAGTGCCTGTAATTGGTTTATTTGAAATAAATACTTTGAGTTTGAGTTTCAATTAAGTTTGTTATAGTTGTTTTTACAAAATTATTCAATCCCGGGAACACGGGATTACTTATTTATTCAGAAAGGAAAGTCCATATTATTGTTTCGTGGAAAGAAGTTTAGGTATACAAGCGCCCGATTATCCGATCACTGGTTATTATTATCATAACATAACTTCACGCCTGTAATCCCCGAACGTGAAATGTGAGTGTAATATATGTATATAGCTGATAGGAGGGCCAAAATGCATCAAATTGAACCCCCATATGAGTGTCATGTCATGTCATGTTAAGCTCCAAAAATGTTTGTCTTGTTAACAAAAAAAAAGAATTTCGGCCATACATATGGGGTTGAATTTGATGCATTTTGGCCCCCTATCAGCTGCTGGCGGATATACGTCGAATTACAAGTAGCCCTGTATACACCCACATTTCCCCAGTTATGGTTTTGAGCCCCATGTAATACGGGGCGAGCCTATTGCCATCAACCGGACACTAATGCAGACTCCGAGCTGCTACTGATAATATTATGTGTTTTTGTTTGTCCAGTCATGTTGCAACCTGGAATGCGGTCAGAGCGTGTGCAGTGCGGCGTTACAAGTGGTGTTGCGAGCGTTACAGCGCAACCAGAGCGTCGTCGTGTTGCAGCACATGTTCGCCACTGTGCGAGCGCTCATCGTCAAGGTAATACAACCTGCAGTGTGTAAGAGCGTTGCAGCGCGGCGTTACAAGTGGTGTTGCGAAAGTTACAGCGCAACCAGAGCGTCGTCGTGTTGCAGCACATGTTCGCCACTGTGCGAGCGCTCACCGTCAAGGTAATACAACCTGCAGTGTGTCAGAGCGTTGCAGCGCGGCGTTACAAGTGGTGTTGCGAGCGTTACAGCGCAACCAGAGCGTCGTCGTGTTGCAGCACATGTTCGCCACTGTGCGAGCGCTCATCGTCAAGGTAATACAACCTGCAGTGTGACAGAGCGTTACAAGTGGTGTTGCGAGCGTTACAGCGCAACCAGAGCGTCGTCGTGTTGCAGCACATGTTGAACATGCGAACATGTGCTGCAACATGTCACTCATCGTCAAAGTAATACAAACTCGTCGTTCATGGTTTTTGTGACATACCACTAGAAGTGATAAAATAATGGTCCAGCAGAGCTACTAACAATCGTTCGATCCGCTATGGGATTCGATTGTGAGGTTCGTTAAGAGGGCGAACGCTTCATAATGGTAACTTTTTATGGTAAGAAAGGTCTAAGTGGTAAATTAATTATATTATTATTCGTAACCATAACACAAGTGCTACCGTGGAATATACAGTGTGTGATTAATTAAAAAGAAAACCAATGGTATTTAATAAAATAATACAATATCGTGTTATTCATATTTCGAATAATCCTCCTTTGTAAACGTCAGAGAAGTAAACTCAGTGTGAATTGATTAATTTCATCTAAATATTTTATATAAAAACAACATTGATTTATATCATTTGAAAGTTTGGGAAACCGCCTGAAACATATAAATATACTTGGATATATGCAGCGTCCCTATTTTAATCGACTCCAAAAAAAGGAGGAGGTACACAATTCGGTTGTATTTTTTAAAATATTTGTTTCCTCAGAACTCCCGTTATTTATAAACCAATTTGAAAAAATATATTTTTATTTGATAGGATATACTTTCAGTTTGGTCCCATATAAACTTGGTCAAGTTCTGATGAGTGGTTTTTGAGATTCAAAAATACGTGTTTTTTTTTTACTTAGTTTATGTTCATGTTATTATTATTTACTTAACAAGTGAAGGTATACGAATTTGTGAGAGGTAGGTACCAAAATTAAAAAGGGAAAATAAAACCTTTATTACAAAAAAACACTACAAAGTGGAAAATAACTTTAATTTCGGAAGTCGGCGGCAAAAAAACCAAAATGAAAGTTTTTTGGAAGCCGGCTGTTTTTTTTTTGTAACAATTTTTTTTACCATCGATAATTTTACCATGAAATGTATGTTAAACCATGATGAACCACGATTCCCTGCAGCTCGGCTGGTCGTGCTGCGGCGAGGAGTCGGGCACCTGCCGCGTGCTCCTGCGCCACTGCGCCGCGCTGGCCGCGCACACGCGCGCGCACGCGTCCGCCACGCTCTACGCGCTCATGCGGCAACACTACCAGCTCGGCAATGTGAGTATCCGCCGATCTATTCTGTCAGAACCTCACCGTGTAAACATAGGTGATGTGAACTGTCAATCCCTAGCATCAGGTGGAATGACGGCTCGAGCTCACTTTGTAGAATAGACCAGCAGACCTATTTCTAGCCCCACGATGTGAAGTAAACCTGCTCCAAAAGAACCCATAACGTTGCCTGATTGAATCGAAACTGTCGCCGTGTTGACGCGGCTTTAACACAACGTATAAGTTTGATGGTGAACGGTACATTATGTGCTAGGATCTCAATTCTCTAAAATATTCATGATTGAATCGAAACTGTCGCCGTGTTGACGCGGCTTTAACACAACGTATAAGTTTGATGGTGAACGGTACATTATGTGCTAGGATCTCAATTCTCTAAAATATTCATGATTGAATCGAAACTGTCGCCGTGTTGACGCGGCTTTAACACAACGTATAAGTTTGATGGTGAACGGTACATTATGTGCTAGGATCTCAATTCTCTAAAATATTCATGATTGAATCGAAACTGTCGCCGTGTTGACGCGGCTTTAACACAACGTATAAGTTTGATGGTGAACGGTACATTATGTGCTAGGATCTCAATTCTCTAAAATATTCATGATTGAATCGAAACTGTCGCCGTGTTGACGCGGCTTTAACACAACGTATAAGTTTGATGGTGAACGGTACATTATGTGCTAGGATCTCAATTCTCTAAAATATTCATGATTGAATCGAAACTGTCGCCGTGTTGACGCGGCTTTAACACAACGTATAAGTTTGATGGTGAACGGTACATTATGTGCTAGGATCTCAATTCTCTAAAATATTCATGATTGAATCGAAACTGTCGCCGTGTTGACGCGGCTTTAACACAACGTATAAGTTTGATGGTGAACGGTACATTATGTGCTAGGATCTCAATTCTCTAAAATATTCATGATTGAATCGAAACTGTCGCCGTGTTGACGCGGCTTTAACACAACGTATAAGTTTGATGGTGAACGGTACATTATGTGCTAGGATCTCAATTCTCTAAAATATTCATGATTGAATCGAAACTGTCGCCGTGTTGACGCGGCTTTAACACAACGTATAAGTTTGATGGTGAACGGTACATTATGTGCTAGGATCTCAATTCTCTAAAATATTCAGAAAATAAATTGCGTAAACTAATACCTTACCACTACATACATTCAATTTATTCCATGAATCTAAATATAATGGTTTTGGCGTAATTTGCTTGTACATTACGAACTGTGAATTCGATCACCGCGCGGTACAAATACATATTTAAAATGTCTACAGGTTTGTTGTTACACACGATACAGGATATATCTTTTATAATATTTCCTCAGAAGACCATTTCAGACACCAATCTACATGGTCTTCACATTCACGAAGATTATGTCTGGAGTTTGTTTCGGCCTTTATTCTGAGAGTCGTCTGATAGAAAACACCGGCCTCTTCTAGTTTTTATAATATGATTGACGTGTAAAAGTATTTGTACCTACTTACAGAAATAAAATCTATTATCATTTCTACCTAATTGACACTGTTATTTAAAAACATTGTAAAAGTGAATTAATAATAATAATAAATTTATTTCAGTAAATTTACAGGTTCTACAATTAATCTTACATAGGGGTCTCCTTTTAAGTATGAGAAATACCTGTGCTAGGAGGCCCCGCTCTTCTAAAACTATTACAATAGAATGTAGGATTGTGCTTACATGGAATTTTACAATATGGTAACTTATTATTATTAATTAACTAATAGAAGAAAAAAAAGGTAAAACTAACAAAAACCATTAACTTAAAAACATGTGCGTGTATGAGTGTGTGTGGGATGAGTGTGTGAGTGAGTGTGCGTTGTGTAAGGGTGTGTTTGTGTTTGTAAAGAGTGTGTCGGTGTATAAGGAAGTATATTTGTGTATGCGCCACTTTATCGCTCGCCAATTATTTTAAAAAAGAGTAAGCATGGAGTTTCTTGTCCGCTTTTCTCCATAGGGAACGACAAATTAGAACCATGCACCTAGCTTCTGATGTTTTATGAGTGCCCATGTAGGTTTATGTGAAATATTATTTTTAATTTGAGGAGAAACACATAGAGAGGTTAAATTTTTAAACGCAATGTTTTCATCCCCAGAACTTCAGCCGCGTCAAGATGCAGGTGACGATGTCACTATCCTCGTTGGTGGGCACCTCCACGACCTTCAGCGAAGATTCTCTGCGCCGTGCGCTCAAGACCATCCTAGTGTACGCTGAACATGACGCCGACCTTACTGATACCACCTTCCCTGAACAGGTAATTAATGGGGGCAATAAGAAATCACTGATAGATATGTTCATCGCCACATGCGAAATACGCATCACACTGACGTCACGCCTGACGTCAATCCTGTGTAGCGCGTAGGTGGTGTAGCCAAAGGAACCTCCAGTGATATTAAAGCAACAATGTATATTTAGAAACTCTCCCTTACACAAAAATATGTACAGAACTTATAGCTATAGGTTATATTACAAGTAGTGGTTTGACAATTAAGCATATCACAAAACTAATCGACCAATAGGAATCTTGTTAGGATTTCTATATAAAATGTAGTGCATAAAGAATCCGTGAGGTGGCTCGTCGATCGTCGTCGTCCACTCACTCGCTGGGCTCGCTATGAAATCGCCCACCCATAAATATTCGGTGCTGCCGCGCGGCACTTCAATGCAACGGCTGCCGCGGCACCGTACGGATATATTTCAATGTATTGCTGCTACACCTGCATCGCGCAAGCAGAGCTTACCGCGCGACTAGCATATACAACGTGTTGTTTTGCATCCTCGTCAAATTTCAGGAGGCTGTTATGAAAGACATAAATAATCAAATAAAATTACGATCCTGCTCAATAATTAATACATTCTTGTTTTTTTAGGTATTTAAGTTTGACAGTATTTCAGAATACTCCACTTTCAAAGAACAAAATCGCCCCGTTGCGTATGCGGTAGGCAGTGTCGTAAGACTATGTCGCTGTGTGCATGCGTTACAGTTACAGCGCAGTTACAGGGCGGTATCACACGGGCCCTACACATGCCGATTTCTGAAAAATACAAAAAATAAATACCTACTTATTTTATTATTGATTCGTGTCGAGAATCATTAGCATAGTTACCTCCTCGAATTTGACGAGGATGCAAAACAACACCTTGTATACAACGTCCCCCCGACATCAATCGTCGGGCAGTTGCCCACCAGACACGACATCCGTCTGGTCGGAGGACCTCCCTCTTTTATGGAGGATGAGTGAACCTAACAGCGTCTATAGACATATGAACATCTCTTACTTTGGGGACCGCTGCGGCCGGGCACAAATCGTCGCATTGCAGTGCATCCTCCCCCGAATCTCGTAAAGAAAAAAAAATGTTTTTCTTTTAATTTATTTATAGTGTAGTAAATCTCGTACTGCATACAGGATAGCAGGGACATCCGACGCACACCCTGTTACCACGGATTCAGTACATGATTCTGAAAAAAATAATTGCTGTTCAGTACGTTTTGACCGCGTAGGTATTGCACTTTTAAATGAAACACTTGTTTGTTTTTTTTTTTTTGATAACCGACTAAAAATTTCCATGGTAGGGTAGGAGTCTAGAATCATTTACTGGATTCATGGTTAAAGTTTTCGCGTCGAGGTCCCTGCCAGCCTGTATTGGAACAAACGTGTCCAGCTCTTAAGATGCTTCTAATGCCTTGTATTGATGATAATGAACCTTGGAGAACGTCAATGACGGCCATTTTTCAGACAGTTTTAATCACCGCCTGTAAAACAACGTTTATTGCAATTACGAGCTTTTCACTGCACGGCGACGAAATGCAGACTACGGCTTGCTACTGCGAAGCTCCTGGTGGAAAACTCCAATACCACTGCTCTACCTAGGAATTGAACGCGGGACTTCACGTTTAACAGTCGAGCTTGCGACCACTAAACCAACAAAGCATTCCTTATGTAGAAACTTTCTTCTAAGGATCCATTTCTGTCTAAAGTCTATTCAAATCCTTGTTTCCAATTGATGTTATTTACTTAAACGAGTGTCAACTTTACACAATAGTAAATTAAGTTGATTTCAGATTGACTAGTTATAAAAAATATAATTATATAAAATAAATAAAAGTTATAAAAATTATTGAAGTTGTAGGTAATGCAAATTAAAGTTTATGTATTTGAAGTTGTAGTGTAAATTAAACTTTATGTGTGGGTACTAAAGTATTATTTCCGAAAACACTTATTCGTCTGCATTTTGGAAAGATAACCACGAACGCTCAACGATGTCGCTGCCAAGGGGCCTACTCTCTTAAGTCCGTGAACGAAGAGTACGGGCACGTCGGAGTGAACCCTACTCCGAATTTATTAACTTTTTTGGACGGGTAAAAACACATTGGCAGTAAGGACAACTGTCAAATCGTGGTGTCAATCATTTTTGGTTCGGGCCCCAAACTAACCTTATGTCCGTACGTAGGGGCCTACTCCCTAAGCACGACGTCCGTCGTTTTGGCCGAAGTTACGGATGTTTCCTACATAAGATTAGTCCGGGGCCCGATCTAAGAATTAATGAGAAAAACGTTTAGACAGTTGTCCTTACTCCCGATGTGTTTTTACCCGTCGGCAAAAGTTATTTAATCGGGAGTAGGGTTCACTTTTAAGTACCGAACAATTTTCGGACGGGCCCGTATCCTCGTTGACGGACTTAAAGAGTAGACGCCGTGATACGGAGTTGGAATCGCCCGTAACTTCGGCTGGGAAAACGGATTTCATGCTTAGGAAGTTATACACCTCCTGATGAGAGACACATTGGGACTTCCTGACTGTCTTAATAATACCTACCAGCCTATTACTGTACCACTGCAGGACAAAGGCCGCTTCTCAGTCAAAGAAGGCACGAGCATTGACCACCACGCTTGCTCAACACGGGTTGGCGATGACGGACTTATATTAACTGTAAGTCTAGGTTCCCCCACGAAGTTTTCCTTCACCGATGTCTGTAATGTCCAAGATAAACACAGAAAGTACGTATGAATTGAAAAAGTCACATTGGTTCCCAGGTTCCCACGTTTGAACCCACTACCTCGTGCATGAGAGGCGAGGCCTTAACTACTATAGTAAGCGCGTTATCAACTGAGTCGTCGGGCCATAAATGTCTATCTCGCTTGTACTTAAGGGCCTTATGGAGCCGCTTAGTGAAGGGCGTAACAATAAAAGAAATATATTGATTAGTAACGTTTATTATTGTATCTTGTTCATACAAGCGTACAGATCATTAGTGACTCATCGACACCACGTGAGTACGAGGTGAGCACGAGGTAGCCGTTTACCGATAACGGTCACGTCGCACTGCACATTCCTATCTCTATTGTCATTTATGCCCTCACGACTCAGTTGATAACGCGCTGTCTATAGGCCATCATGACTTTAATGTAGAAATACTTTTAAAAAAACAATCCTTATAGGAAAGTAGCTAAGGATTAAGTTTTTTTAAAGGAGTCAAGTACATCCCGCCCTCTCCGTCTTTGTCCATCGCGATGTCCTGCCATATACACGGTGTAAGGGCCATCGCCTCGCACTGTTACCATGAATTCTGTAAATGATTCTAAATCCACCAGCACTGTAATTTAAATAAAAAATCTGCCGTTTCATATAAAAGTGCAATACCTACACGGTCAAAATTCTTGGAACAAAATATGATGTTTCATACAAAAGTGCAATACCTACACGGTCAAAATGTATGGTACAAAATCTCCTGTTTCATACAAAAGTGCAATATCTACACGGTCAAAATGTATAGAACTAAATCTGCTGTTTCATACAAAAGTGCAATACCTACACGGTCAAAATTTATGGAACAAAATCTCCTGTTTCATACAAAAGTGCAATATCTACACGGTCAAAATGTATAGAACTAAATCTGCTGTTTCATACAAAAGTGCAATACCTACACGGTCAAAATGTATAGAACAAAATCTGCCATTTCATACAAAAGTGCAATACCTACACGGTCAAAATGTATAGAACAAAATCTGCTGTTTCATACAAAAGTGCAATACCTACACGGTCAAAATGTATAGAACAAAATCTGCTGTTTCATACAAAAGTGCAATACCTACACGGTCAAAATGTATAGAACAAAATCTGCTGTTTCATACAAAAGTGCAATACCTACACGGTCAAAATGTATAGAACAAAATCTGCCATTTCATACAAAAGTGCAATACCTACACGGTCAAAATGTATAGAACAAAATCTGCTGTTTCATACAAAAGTGCAATACCTACACGGTCAAAATGTATAGAACAAAATCTGCTGTTTCATACAAAAGTGCAATACCTACACGGTCAAAATATATAGAACAAAATCTGCTGTTTCATACAAAAGTACAATACCTACACGGTCAAAATGTATAGAACAAAATCTGCTGTTTCATACAAAAGTGCAATACCTACACGGTCAAAATGTATAGAACAAAATCTGCTGTTTCATACAAAAGTGCAATACCTACACGGTCAAAATGTATAGAACAAAATCTGCTGTTTCATACAAAAGTGCAATACCTACACGGTCAAAATGTATAGAACAAAATCTGCTGTTTCATACAAAAGTGCAATACCTACACGGTCAAAATGTATGGAACAAAATCTGCTGTTTCATATAAAAGTGCAATACCTACACGGTCAAAATGTATGGAACAAAATCTGCTGTTTCATATAAAAGTGCAATACCTACACGGTCAAAATGTATGGCACAAAATCTGCTGTTTCATACAAAAGTTCAATCAATACCTACACGGTCAAAATGTATGGAACAGCAGATTGTTTTTTATTTATTCACTGGTGGGTCTAGAATCATGTACTGATTGCTTTGTAACAGTTTGCGCGTGGATGTCTCTTACACCGTGTATAAGTCGTAACTTAGGTCATCCCTCTTCTGATTGTTTTCTTTAATTTTCAGGTGAAAGACCTAGTGTTCAACTTACACATGATCCTGTCAGACACGGTGAAGATGAAGGAATTCCAGGAAGACCCTGAGATGCTACTGGACCTGATGCACCGCATCGCGCGAGGATACCAGCACAGCCCTGACCTCAGGCTCACCTGGTTGAATAATATGGCACAGAAGCACATGGAGGTAAGGTTCTAGATAGGCTGTCGATCTCAAGGTTGACCTTGAGATGATTAACAAAAAGTTAGATTTAGTTACTGTAGTATTTTCGATAAGTGGTCTTTTTTTGTCGAGTTAGCATAGCCGTACTGTGGCGAAACTGACAACTCTTTGTGGAGTTAGCAAAGCGGTACTTTGGCGAAACTGACAACTTTTGAAATATAAAATAAAAGTATAAATAAAAAATGTAAGCCCATTGTATGTTTTGTAGTGCTCAATGTATTATTATTCTTTTGTTATGTATTTTCTGGTGTTCAATTAAGTATAAATAAATAGGTATAAGTAAATAATGATAAGTATAAAGTTAAGTGATCGGAATGACTTCCAGCGTCTTCGAGTGTTTCAAATGACTAATACACGGTGTTGGGAAACTGTATTCTTCAATGAATATGGTTGAAATAATAGTAAATTAATAAAATGATGAAAACTCCCCACAATGGGTTCCTGAAGATGGACGGCCGGTTCAGAAAGAGATGGCGAGATTATCTGTTCTGGACGCGTACCGCGAGGGCTGGTTTGAGGAGGCGCGGGAAAACACTTCCTGGAAGGATTTAGAAGCTGACTTTGCCCAGCAGTGGGACAATACAATAATATTATTATTTCCTTTATTAATTTTTTCTACATATTCATCATATTTTTAAATATTGGAATAAAAAAAATATAAAAACATTTAAAAATATAAAAGATAGTATCCCACCGGTATCGGGAACAGGGTCCAAGCTACCAGTAGTCAGGGCTCCTGAGAGAGGAACCTCCTCACGATACGCGCCGTGTCTAGAAGAACCGCTTTCTGGATCAAGCCCTTGATCCAGCCATCTAACGAGAGCCTCCTAAGGTGTTTATCGAGGCTCTTGGCTATTATGCCGTTGGCCGTCACGACTATCGGCACAATGATTGCTGTATCCACATCCCACATGTCGACAACCTCGTGAGCCAGGTCAAGATACTTAATCTGCTTATCTTTTTCAGCTTTCACGAGGTTCTCGTCATGCGGGATCGTTATATCAACAATCATTGTGCGACGCTTTAATCGATCTATCAACACTATGTCTGGTTTATTGGCCAGAATAGTCCTGTCAGTGATGATAGATCGATCCCAATACAACGTGATATGGCCATTTTCGAGAACTGGGTCGGGCACATATCTATAGTACGGTACTTCCGATTCCACAAGACTGTATTTCAGAGCAAGTGGCTGGTGGATAATCCTGGCTACAAGGTTGTGCCTATGCAAGTAGTCTCCGTTAGCCAGACGAGAACAGCCAGAAATAATGTGACGGATTGATTCCCCCGGTCGGTGGCATGCCCGACAGATGTCAACCGTACCGCAAAGACAAAACCTTCGGTTGCTCCAAAGAGATCACCGAATCGCAACCAGGATACGGACGCTAAGAAGTCTACATCAGGCCCATGTAGGGCCCGGTAAAAGCGTCCGTGAAGCTCTTTGCTCTGCCATACCTCCTTGCGGTCATTAGTATCTAATACTTTAGGTTTGCGCCAGTTCTCGTTAGCTAAGGAGAGCGGGGTGAAGCCCTTGTCCACTGAGACCACATCTCGGTGCATTCCCACGTCGGCTTCTAGGAAGTATTCCCTGAGACTGCATACCTCACAGTTGTGCAGGGTCTTAGCATTTAAGAAGCCTCGACCTCCGCATTTCCGCGGGATATACAGTCTCATCACCGATGATCGTGGGTGATGCATCCGATTAGCGGTCAGCAGTGTGCGTACATTCCTATCTAGGGCGTCAAGTTCCGTCTGAGTCCATTTGAGTACGCCGAAAGAGTACATCAAAACCGGCATGACCCAACCGTTGAAGGCACGCACCTTGTTTCCGCCTGATAATAGACTATTAAGTACTTTATTCAGACGGCCAAAGAAGCGCTCCTTCAACGATTGTTTCATGTCAGTAGTGTTGATGCCTAACGCTTCCGACATACCCAAATACTTAAGTGTATGGAATCCGAGAGTTGGGTTCCCACGGATTCCACAATCTCCCCCCGCTTTACATGCATGACCGCACATTTGTCCACACCAAATTCCATCCTGATGGCGCTACTGAAAGTTTCAGTTACCTTCAGTAGCTTCATCAGTTGCAAATTGTTGGGGGCAAAAAGTTTCAAGTTTCAAGTGAGGAGAGATGGTCAGGTTATATATCACCTTCTTTACATGGGTAAAGAAGGTGAGATATAACCTGACCATCTCTCCTCAATCGATAGCCCAGACCTGAATCCTCCAGCAGTGTGCTTAGAGGGTTCAAGGCTAGGCAAAACCAAAGTGGACTCAGACTGTCGCCCTGAAATATACCTCGCTCGATCCTTATGGGTTCGCTATTCCTCTGTATATATCGACATCCTGGATAGCGAAGGACCGTCCTCCATTGCCCCATACACGACGTCAGGAATGTGCGCAGAGTTGCATTGACTTTATACAACTCCAGCACCCTCCTGAGCCATGTGTGTGGCACCGAGTCATAGGCCTTCTTATAATCTATCCAACATGTCGGCAGATCCTTTCGGGAACGACGAACCTGTTGGCTAACGGCCATATCGATGAGGAGCAGCTCTTTAGTACCGCGGGACCCATTCTTACATCCATTTTGAGAAAGACATGATGGAATTTGTTTCAATAGGTTTGTTAATTTTAGTTCTCAAAATGGATGTAAGAGCTTTATAGACCGTCCGTAGACAAGTGATAGGTCTATAATTTTTGGGCTCCGTAGTACTACCTGATTTGTAGAGCAGGTGGGTTATTCCTGTCGTTAGGAACTGGGGCAGTGATCCTGATTCTAAGGCTGATTGGAACTGGGATGCCAAGCAGGCGTGCGACCTTTGGAACCATTTTATCCAAAAGTTGTGCAGTCCATCCGGCCCTGGAGATTTCCAGTTAGGCAACGGATGGACTGCACGAGCTACATCTTGGGGGCTGATGCTAAGTGCCCCCATTTCTGGTATTTGATCGCACGCTAGCTCGACCTCCCTAGTCCAATCACCTTCGGTGTGACTGACAGGCACCGACCAGATGCTTCGCCAGAATGAGCACATGGCGTCATCATCCGGCAGGTGCACGTCAGTCACACCTTGGTCGGATCGCTCCCAAGCCCTATAGACCCACCTTTCATTGCTCTGGAATGTGTGATTCAGAGTGTACCGCTCCACTCTCCGTCTGTACCGACGAATACGGTTTGCCCATGCACAGATCTTCTGCTTCAGGAAGTCGATACGCTCTGTGACGTGGGTCAAATAATCTCGAGAATCAATATCCGTCCCTGAGAACGCCAACCTCACAGAGCGCATCACTCTAGGGCGAGTATTGCTCTGTCTGAAGCAGATTAGCTTGCCGATGAGTGCTCTAGCCTCACCGATACGACGCTCAATCCTGTACTGCCAAGCTGGTATAGCTGGTTTTGGTCGTGGAGCTCTGTCACTATTGGTAAATTTAACATGAGCTACACGACATGCTGCAACAGCTGCACAGTACAAGACCGAGTGGGTGTCGGCGAGGTCTTTGCAGCTGTCAAAATAATTTGACAGCTGCGAGTCTAGAGCACACATCAGCGCCCTGATTTTGTTGTGCATGGGCAAACGAGGTAAACGTGGTCTAAGTTCAGGCGGAGTGGAACGGTACTCCCGGAAAGCATCCTCCAGAGCACTCCTCAATCGTTCATTGCATTGAGAACTCACGGATATAGCCCCGTCATCACCTTCCTCACCAACGTGGTCGGGTCGCGGTGAAGTACTGTGTAAATTTTGTAATTGTACCGAGACCAGTGGCGAAGCAGGTGTAACATGGTTATTCCGTGATTCGAGACGTAGTCGATCAAGTACTACGTCATCCATCATATGATTACGCTGGATGACCCGCACCTCATCCGACAGTCGTTGGGCCGAGACGTTGACGGCAGGTTCAAGCACCTGAAACAGAGAGAGCATCCTTCCACGGCACGCTGTAAGGTTAATTCCTCCCTATGTAGCCCCATAATATGCGCGCATCACATTTTCATTAATGGACTGGGTCCATCGCATGCGCAACACATTTCCACCAGTAACGGGGACCCTGTTCGGGGCCGGTTGGCCTCGAATAGAAAATTATTGTAACTTAATTTCAAAAACAATTTGGAACACCACGAGCGATATATAATTAAATTCAGAACTGATCCTATTAGGACTACACCTGTGTACAGCTACATATTAAAAATAAAATGAATAATATTATATACTAAATCATAAGATACACAAGCCCAGTACAAACTATAATAAACCCAAGCTAAAGGTGACAAATGGCCGAAATGATCGCCGTTATATAATACTGTGATGGTGAAAATAATGAAGTTGTATCATCAACCAAACTATTCCCTATGTTTTGAGCATTCTACCAACTATATATTATTATTATTAATAATACCTATATGCAAAAAAAATAATGCCAGTCGGACACTAATAATTTTAAATACAACCATTACACAAGGATCTTTGATTACTAGTTCATTTATTTATTTATAAGTATAAAAAATATGTACTATTAGGTACCTATGTCGAAACTGTTTGTACTCCCCGTCACTTGTCCCTAAAGGTTAATTAGAAAACCAGCGTCAGACAACATCTGTTTCATCAGCATTTCAATGCATTGCAGCATTGCAATGAACCTTTTTGGCGCAGCCGTGAGGCACACACTATTGGTGTTAAAACATTATTTTCACTTTTTTATTTTGTTATCTGTATTTTGTGTTTCACGAACAGTGTCCAAATAAACGTTATTCTTTCTTTCATCTTTTGGCGTGTGACAATAAGTAACTGACGCCACAATCTTGTTTTTCTTTTTTTAAATACATTTTCACAAATGTCAATGACAAATATTTACTAACAACCCTGTCGATTTAAGCCCCAAATGGTCCTTGCAGGAAATTAATAATAAACGTGCATCTGTCGCGGTCGCGCCTTCGGTTGGCTTTACACAGGGTGGCAGGCACTTAGACACGCAACCTATAACAAGTTGTATTTACAATAGTTTGGCGGTTTAGAACTGAGTCGTCGGGCCATAAATCTTTTTGTCATCTGTCTCGCTCGCACTCGTTACGCTTACGGATTGCGCTAGTCATATGGGTAATAGCATCGATTGTTTTGTTTCTGACGTTTATGATCCGACGATTCAGTTGAAAACGGCTCAACTATAATACAGGGTGGCGGGACATCGACGCACAACCTGTTACCATACAGTCAGTACATTATTGTGAACCCCCATGCGCCGAAAATTTTCGCCGGTGATTAAATAAAATTGGCGTAACCATACATTTTAACCGCGTTTTGCACTTTTCTATGAAAAAGCTGTTTTTTTTTTTTTTGATAACTGATGAAAAATATCTTCGAATCGTGTGCTGAGTCCATGGTTTCAGTTTGCGCGTCGATGTGATTGCCATCCTGTAAATTTTACGGTTTTAATGATGGTTAAAGAAAACTTATAAAAATTGCGCATTCTATTATTTTTTTATCTCTTCCAGCGATCCAACCACACGGAAGCTGGCATGTGCCTGATCCACGGCGCGGCCTTAGTAGCCGAACAGATGTGTGCGGGCGGACGAGGAGCCGCCTTACTGCAGCGAGTCACTCACAACGCGCTCGATGAGAGCTGTGCTGATGCTCTGCATCATCACCTCACGCATCTTGAGCTGCAGGTGAGCTATTAGAATATCTTATCATCATACATCATCATCAGGCTTTATTCGTCCACTGCTGGACGCAGGCCTCTCCTACTGAACGTCACTGAGCCCAATCTTCGGCTCTCCTCATCCAGTCTCTGCCAGCCGCCTTTCGCACGTCGTCACTCCACCTGGCCGGCGGGCGTCCCACACTACTTTAGGCACTGTGGTATGTACGACGAGAAGACCTGACGATGTTTTCCAAATGCTGCCCATCCCAGTTGAATATCTTATGCCGGGGAAAAAAACAATCGGCTTTTTAAAATGAACGAAAAAATTTATTTACTGAAACTTTATCAAAAACTATATCAATTTAAAACCACTGAAATTATAAAGCTATAAAATAAATCTGAAATACTTTTTATTAATAACATCTGTATTTTTCGTATTTTTATTTTAAACTACGCAACTTTTAGCACAATACCAATGAATGTGTCCGTAACTAGTTTCTCTGCCCACCCCAGGCGCTACTAGAGCACGCGGCCAGTGAGCTGATGACTGCGGGCATGTACGAGACTGTGAACGAGGTGTACAAGGTGCTCATACCCATCGCGGAACAACACAGGGACTACAAGAAACTAGCTAACATACACAGGTATGTCTAAACATCATCATCATTCTCCTCCCTTATCCCAATTCCCCGTTCCTAACCATATCATCCTTCACACAGACCATCCATCGTTTCTTTGGTATTTCCCTGCTCTTATAGCCATCCACAAACTTTCCTCACGACATTTTCTTGATTCCTCCGCATCACTTTTCAGTCACCGGTGCCACTTTTAGACTTCCTCTTATATACTCATTTCTTATTCTATCCATTCGTGTACCACACATCACTCTTAGCATTCTCATCTCAGCTGCATGAAATTGCCTTTCATTCACCCCTTTAGTGGCCCAACATTCTGATCCATACAAGACAGCAGCTCTAATCATAGTTTTATATATCTCCCCCTTAATTTAAAGGGGAATGTGAGAGTCGCAGATTGTCCCCGTGACCTGCCGCCATTTCATCCATCCAGTGTTAATTCTGTGCTTGACCGTCCGATCTACTTCGCCATCGCTTTGCTCGAGTGAACCGAGATACCGAAAGTCGGAGCAGTCTGGGAGAAGCGCGCCATCAAGCGCAATGGCTCCAGAACTGGAGAGACCGCCGAAATCGCAGAACATATTATATTCAGTTTTGGTTCTGCTGATTTTCAAGCCAACATATTCCAGCTTCTGTTGCCATTTCTCCAATCTGCTCTGGATCTCAGATCCATCTCCACCGACAAGAACAATGTCATCAGCATGCACCAGGGTGCCTCCTCCAGTGTATCCGACGTCAGAGCGTCCATAATCGACAGGAAGAGGTAAGGACTTAAAGCTAAACCCTGGTGCAAGCCTGCAGCTATACTGAACTCGTCGGTATTGCCAGTAGCCGACCGGACGCACTCGATTGACTGTACATAGCACGTATTAACTCTATATATTCCCTGGCAAACCTTTCTCTTTCAAGGCCCACTACAACACATCCCGAGGTACCCTATCATACGCTTTCTCCAGATCAATGAACATCATGTGCAAGTTCTTGTGTGCACGTTTGTACTTCTCGCACAATTGGCGGAGCGCAAAAGTGGCGTCCATTGTTTCTCGACCTGGCATAAACCCAAATTGGTTCGGGGTAATCTTTTAGATATCAATATTAATATTATATATCTTAATCTTAATAAAATGAAAATTTTCTTTTATTTTTTATTTTTAAATGTATTTAATAAGTATAAAAATAAATAAACGACATAATAATAATAAGTTTATTGATCCAAACATACATAGACACAGGTTGTATACTAGTTACATGCTAAGACTTAATCAACTAACAATGGACACAAGGGGAGAAAAATAATTGGCTATATATTTTTTTTTTTATAAATTATAAGTGTCAACTTCATGATTAGTCAAACTCAAATCAATTAATTAAACCATTTACTTTTGGACTGTTCGGTCAGTTAGGCAGAAAGTTAACCTCATTCCAAAACGTAGATCTCTATGGAAAAGAACGGGCAAGAAAGTCCAAGTACACTTTTTTAAATCAATATATCGGGGGAAAATTTTTTTCGTATTTCAAAAGTATAAAGTTGTAGTATATTCTCTTTGGCTGTACCGTTTGTATCTGGCTGGATTTGATACCATTAAATAGATGACATTTAAAAAAATAAAAGGTAATTTAAAACGATTTCCCGCAATTTTTCAATTGTTTTTCTGGCCGCCAAAATGAGTGAATCGAAAAAGTAATTCGATACATTTTGAAGTTTTAAACGTTTTACAAAAAAGGGAAAAATGCGTCACAAGCGAAAAAAATATGTGGCGTTTTGTCTGTAAGTAGCACAAAGTTGGTTCGAGCTTTTTCATTCCGGGAATTATGATGCCAAAGATGCAGGTTGGTCTGGTCGCCCTGTTACGGATAAAGTTGATGTAATTTTTGAAAGTGAAGAAAGATTTTATTAGTTGTTACGATATAGCTGAAGAGTTTGGGGTTGACCACAAAACAGTTTTGACCCATTTGATAAAGTCTGAGTATCTATACAAGAAAGCTCGATATTTGGGTGCCACACGAGCTCTTAGTCTTGACCTATTTTATTAGGTATTTTCCTATGAAGTTGCCGTTTTACAATACTGGCCATTTGGAACGTAATTTATGTATGGCTGGCAATAAATTCTAAATTCAAATTAATTTTATTTAAAAATATGGAATTCTATTTTTAAATTCAGTCATTTGTTTATTGATTAGTGTTTTGTTTTCACTAAATTTGTATATTTTTCATCAATGTGGACACGATAAAAATATGACTGTTTTGCATTAAGACAAAACAGGTATTATATGTTGGAGAAAACACAGCAATGATATGAAGAAGCAGTCCTTATGATTCTGTGAAAATACGAGAATATTCCCCTAAATCGGTAGGAATATCGAGCATACCTTCTTATTTCTGGCACCTGAGGGCGCAGTTAATACTTTACCGCCATTTCTGCTGTCTAGCGTCATTGCAGTCTTCATCATCAGCAAGCCCCTTGTTTCATTGCTGTGTTTTCTCCAACATATAATACCTGTTTTGTCTTAATGCAAAACAGTCATATTATATGTATTCGAAAACACAGCAATGATATGAAGACCTGTTTGATATCTGCTGGTGACCAGAAAAAACAAAACACAAGAATGCAATGTGAATGCAAAATTGTTAAATAAACCACGTGTCCTAACTACGCTTTTTCTATATCTCCCCAGCAAATTGAACGAAGCCTTCACCCGCATAGAACAACTGCACGGCAAGCGCGTGTTCGGCACGTACTTCCGCGTGTCGTTCTACGGCGCGCGCTTCGGCGACCTGGACAGCGAGGAGTTCGTATACAAGGAGCATGCGCTCACCAAGCTGCCCGAGATCTTCAGCCGCCTGGAGGTCAGTAATGATAATAATACCCGCCAATTATTGTCCCAATGCAGGGCAAAGGCCTCTTCTCACACAGAGAAGGCACGAACATTGATCACCACATTCACCACGCTCGCTCAACACGGGTTGGTGATTTCAGACTTATATTAACTGTAAGTCTAGGTTCCCCCACGATGTTTTCCTTCACCGATGTCTGTAATGTCCAAGATAAACACAGAAAGTACGTATGAATTGAAAAAGTCACAATGGTACTTGCCCGGATTTGAACCCACTACCTCGTGCACAGGCAGCCATAATCCACCTCGCGGGCCCAGTGCGGGTTGGGGAATTCGACTTTTCGGTTCTAGAACATGCTGGTTTCCTCACGATGGTTTCCTTCACCGTTTTGAGAGCAGTGGTGGTGAAATGAATTGTAATAAGTAACATTCGTGCCCGCCTGGGTTCGAACCCACGACCTCGAATTTCCACTGCTTGTATTCCACTATCTAAAAACGGCTTCACAACATTAGATTATGTGCCATAATAAATTATTCATAGGTGTTGTACCAAATATAACTATTTCTTAAAATTGTGCTGGTATGGACTGTAATACTTTCTATAATATAAAAACTTTTTCACAAAAAATACCACCGACTTCCATAAAAATACACTACAAACTGAAACAAAAACTTTGACTTCGGAAGTCATTGTCTTTGTTTTCTCCTTGTTTGCCACCGACGTCAAAGGCTTTTTTCACTTGTAGTCTTTTTTTTTTTGGAAGTCTGTGGTATTTTTTTGTGAAAAACTTTTTATTTTCAAACTTTTTAGTTGTGGTAACTATCCCAAATAAAGTTGTATACCATCTACTTGCAATGTAAATAATAGTGACAGGAAGTTATTACAACAGCATTAGCATTACTGTATGTAAGTAAAAAAAATATATTATTGAAGCTGGCTCAAAAACCACTTATCAGAACTTGACGAAATTTTTAAGGGATCAGCTGGGCCTTTTGAAACTAAAAAAAAATCCAAATCGGTTCAGGCGTCGTTCGAGTAATCAGTGAAGATACATAAAAAAAAGATTCAGACGAATTGCGAACCTTCTCCTTTTTTGTAGTCGGTTAAAAATAAAAAAGTATTATTAATTCTTTATTTTTACTAAAAATCGCTACGTCACTTTTCAGGCCTTCTACGGCGCTCGCTTCGGCGTTGAGAACGTGGTGATCATAAAGGACTCTAACATCGTAGACGTTACAACGCTAGACCCCGACAAAGCGTACATACAGATCACATACGTGGAGCCTTACTTCGAACCGCACGAACTGCGCAAGCGAGCCACTCACTACGAGAAAAACTACAATATCAGTGAGTTAAAACTATCAACTACAACTAATAATAAACTACCAACGAGTGGATTCTACAGGGTCAAAATAAATTAAAACGTGTCCACTGTGTATTTCGCTAGCTAATTTCATTTTACCGTGTATATGTTGTATGGCGTAAATGATGTTAGTACTGTAAATTGGAGATAGGCATTTTTAAGTTTATTTTTGCGGTTGCAGACTATATTGTGAAAAAAGCTTTAAAATACAGGGTAATTGGAAGATGAGTGCAAAGCTTTAGGACAAAGATAGTACAGACAATTTAGAACTATTTAAGCCATGGTTGTCTTAGACGATGTCTTACCATTTATTTTTAACCTAATTTTTATGTTTTTTTTTCAAAATTCCCAAAATTTTAACTAAACTGCTTATTTATGGCCAAATTCAATGATAAATGAATTCATTTTTATTTTATTCAATTAAAGTAATGTGTTAGCAATCTAGCAAAGCAATGTACGTCCTAATTTCAATAATTTATTAGATATCCGCGTAAATGATACCTCAAAAGAAAGAGCGATTATCAAGCATGTTCTCAAAAAGGTTTCAACAAAAAAGCACCCTCCTTTTTTTGAATAAGGTTAATTTACAAAAAGTATTTATGGATTTTTAAAAATTGTATGCACTTTAAATGTCTGTAAAAACAATTTAACGACACAGACCTAAAACATGTTTTGCTAGATTGCTTACACATTACTTTAATAAAATAAAATAAAAAATAATTCATTTATCATTCAATTTGGCCATAAATAATCCCTTTAGTTAAAATGTTGGAAATTTTCGAAAAAAAACATAAAAATTTGGTTAAAGACAAATGGTAAGATTTCGTCTAAGACAACCATGGCTTAAATGGTTCGAAATTGTCTGTACTATCTTCGCCTTAAAGCTTTGCACCCATCTTCCAATCATCCTGTATATGTAAACCAAGGTACGGTATTTTGACGCGCGCTTTACTTGTGTTTACCAACTGTACAAACAAACACGCTGTGAATGTGTGTAAGCGCAGAAGCTTTCGGTACCTTCCGAGACACGGGACTGTCGGAAGTATGTGTGTATGTGAGGGTGTGTGCGCGCGTGTATGTTTATATTATGTAGCACATAATATAAACATAACACTACTCGCCTTCACGCAAACAATCACAGCCTGTTTGTAAACTTGGCTACCACAACTAAAGTGCGCGTCCCTTCGTGCGATAAAAATACTAGCAAGCTGGTTGCTGCAAAGATAAACGACTGGTTCCTCCTTTTTAGTGGTTTATATGTACTAATAGCATCTTTCTGATAATTCTTTTGGTTTGTGTAAGCAAACCTAACATAGAATAACGATATTTCTCGTAAATAACTAATGTGCTGGTTCGATAAGCTAGTAATTACCAAAAATGTGTTTTTCACCAGTGTGAACTGTGAATAACACATTGAATATTTACTATAGTTTGGCAGTATACAACTGAGTCGTCGGGCCATAATTCTTTTTGTCATCTGTCTCGCTAGCATCGATTGTTTTGTTATTGACGTTTATGATCCGACGATTCAGTTCAAAACGGCTCAACTATAATACAGGGTGGCGGGACATCGACCGGCAACCTGTTACCATAGATTCAGTACATGATTCTGAACCCCGCTGCGTTAAAAGGTTTTGGCGGTTATTTAAAAAACAATTGCTGTTCCATACATGTTGGCCGCGTAGGTATTGCACTCATTTTCATAACTGACGAAAAATGTCTACGCTAGAATAGAATAGAATAGGTCTTTATTTGCTTAGAATGTAGGTACACAAAAATAAGTTGTTAAATTATATAATAGGATCCATGTACATTCTGCCTTAATATAGCATGCAAATATAATATAAAGTAGAGGTTAATAAAGATATTACAAAAAATAGGGGGACCAGAATCGTGTACTGAAGTCATGATTACATTTTGCGCGTTGATGTCCCGCCACCTTTTTATTGTAACAGTCTGCGGTCCACTATAACGTTTAAACACATAGATGCCCCCCCCAGAGCGCTTCATGTACGCGACGCCGTTCACGCTGGGCGGGCGCGCGCACGGCGACATCGCGGAGCAGTGCAAGCGCAAGACCATCCTCACCGCCGCGCACCACTTCCCGTACGTCAAGACCAGGATACAGGTAGCTTTACTATTTATTTTGCGCTCTATGTTACTACACAGACAGAAAAAATGAAGGAAATACATTTATTTGCACTAAACATGACACATAAAGAAAAAACACAAAAAGGCGAAGAAATCCGGATAAGTGTAAATTATCTAACAGATCATTTCTTACAAACTCTGTAACACTCATTAGTCATTAATTTAGATCCTGTGCAAAATGCCTTTCCAGAGTTGGTGAAACATTCGTAAACAACAGGTTAATCCGTGTACTACGGCCATTACATGGATAAACATGGTTTCAGACCACTTTTTATGTTAGATAAAAAGCGTATGTCTTTTTATGTTTTTGTGTTTGTTTGTTATGTTTTATGTTGTTTGGTTATTTATCTACATATATTTCTGTTTCCAGGTTGTCCAGCGAACACAAATCATTTTGACACCGATTGAAGTCGCCATTGAGGATATTCAGAAGAAGGTACACGTCGTATATTTTGTTCATTTAAAAAGTGCCTCAGTTAGGTGTCTTGCCCCTTGAGTATCGAATGAAGGATTACTGCGCCACTATTGACTATTGAAATTACGTATTAAAAAGGGAAATTTAATACGACAAAAAAATTATGGCCATCTAAATATATAAAATTCTATGAAACAATGTTACTTCTTAAAATATTTGCATTATATAGCAAACTTTCGTCGGAAATGTTCGGTACGGATCGTAATTTTTCGTGTTAGCTTTAAAGAATAACTAGAAACAGACACTGGCTATTCATGCAGTTGTGTGCGTGATTTTTGTCATTGTGTGTCAGCAAAGCCCACGTAGCTATAGGAACGCACACACATAAAAATACGCATGACCACGACTTATCACTAAGCACACATACTTAACAAAACATTCAGAGACGAATAGTTTATGTCTTTGCCGTGGCAAAGGCGAGGTGGCGCTAGTGCAGCGGGAATCGATGATGCGAAATTAAACACCGGCACTCGATAGGTGGAGCTGATTTATGATTTTTATGTTGTTTTGTTCATTGATAAAATAAATGATAAATGATTTTATTTCTGTAAGTAGGTTTTTACAAACACTTTTACACGTCAATCATATTTTTTTTTTTAAACTAGATGAGGTCGGCGTTTCCTATCTGACTACTCTGAGAAGAAAGGCCGAAACAAACTCAGAGGTCACAGTCTCTTTTAAAGTCCAGACAGAATCTTGGTCAGAATAATATTAGATCTATTATCAGAACTAGGGTAGGCAGTGTCTTTCTGTCTTTATGAAACGCACGCCACTGGCGCCAATCATATACCTACAGAGGGGCATTAAATTGCACTACGTATACTATACGAGTTTAGTATTAATTCAATGCGGTATAAAAAGAAAAAGCACCCATTTTTTTTTTTTTTTTTATAAACCAACTAAATAGTTTACAAATCAGACTAAAACGCAACCACCCTTTGTAATGAAAGTGCAAGTGTGTGTGTATTTATTGCCCTCTTTTTAGCGAAAATAATTGGTTGTACTTGTGACTTGCGTCAGAGCGGCAACAACGCATCGTAGGTTATACTCAGATTTATCGTTTTAAGGTGCATGACCTATGCGTATGGACATAATCAGCTGTTAGGAAAGATACATCGTGTTCAAACGGGACAAAAAATTAAAAAATCATTCGCGACTAAACTACTGTTGCATGAAAATGGTACCTAGTATAGGCAGTTTAAAAGAAAGCCCCTCTGTCGTATCAACTCTGTATATATATATTTTTTAGTAAAACTTTTATAACCCGTAAAATGTATTTAATCATCAGATCAACGAGTTAGCAGCCGCAACTAGCCAAGAGCCGGCAGATCCAAAGATGCTGCAGATGGTGGTGCAAGGCTGCATCGGTACCACTGTGAACCAGGGACCTCTCGAATTGGCACAGGTACTTACGAACGGACACAAATCTTTGCAGTACAGTGAAAACCTCGTCAATAAAAATTGTTTTCTTTTTATTTATTTGTTGTGTAGAACATCTCTTCAAGCATATTTATAACAAACGTGCACAGCACTAAGCTGTTTCTAATGCCATGTATTGATGATAATAAATTTCAGAGAACGTCAATGACGACAATTTTTAATTTCATAAAAAAATGTATATCAGCAATCACGGGGTAAAAACTGCACAGCGACAAAATGTTGTGAACTTTGAAAAGTTGATAAGTAATTTGAAAAACGCGTTAAAATTGTAGCGTAATGACGTACATTTAAGCTCTACTGGTATTTGAGCAGAGAATTTAAAAGCTCTTGCTGAATGTTACAGGTATTTCTGGCTCCGGTGGCTGAAGGCACACAGCCTCCCACCCGGCTCACGAACAAACTACGACTCGCCTTCAAAGATTTCTCCAAGAAGTAAGTGATCTGATTGTAGTTATTTAATCCAACGATTCAAAACATATGAGTAATTGGTTGATGTGAAAGAGTCAGTAACGATAGATAAACATGCTTATTGAATGATAAACGATAATCTACTTAATAAAAATCTTAAATTTATTAAGTGACAAACAACACACAGCCTCAACCGCTGGCATTTTAAATTCATAAAATTTGAGAAACCCCAATTTTCATGTATTTATCAAAAATTCCCAGAATGCGTCACTAAATATAATTTTTCTCTACACTCTAACTTAATGGGCTTCATTGCTATTTTATTGGGTACCTAATACTTAAACACACCTTTCTATGTAACCAAATTTTCGAAAACAGTTCAAAGTTGAAGGAAGAAATATAACCATTTTTCAAAAATCGTCTACGTATATGAACTTTTACACCAGTTATCTTAACAAAGGAAGAATTTTGAAAACCCTTCCTCTAAATTGGTTAAAAGATTGTATGGAAGTTCTTCATGTTGGCCTATAGAAAGTGTCATCGCTTGTATTTACTGAGAAAAAAGGCCGGCTATTGTATATTATATATAGTGTTTAATTTATTTTTTGTTACGTATTTTGTGGTAAAAAAAATATATAAATAAAAATGAATAATGTGCCAAAAACTAATTACGATCATAACTTAGCCCAGAAACTGCGCAGGATGATCTTACAGTAAAAACATGATCTGTGCGCAAAAGTGGGGCAGGAAAACGCCTCAGCTGCACAGGATCCTCCCCCTCGTCCCCCTGCACACATAAACATCGCTCTAACCCACACCTATGTCGCTTCTCAGATCGCATCTTATCTTTAATTACCTTGCAGGTGTCACGACGCTCTTCGCAAGAACAAGAACCTGATCGGCAGCGACCAGCGCGAGTACCAGCGCGAGCTCGAGCGCAACTTCCAGCGCTTCACGGAGAGACTCGCGCCGCTCATACAGGCCACGCCCGGCCATGTCGCGCAGCTCAGGTAATGTTATCGTAGTATCTGTAATCTTCTCATCTCTATAAGGTTTCATTACTTTAGTAAAAGAATCTCTGCCTCGCGATGCTCCCCATTCATCTTTTATCGTGGGGATGAAATGTTGGAATTTTGTTTTGAAAGGGGAGTTTGTAGGATTTGTTTTTGTTATTTCAACTCAGTAAGCGGTTCTTTCCAAAGAATCACTTACTGTGCTGAAATAAATTGCATCTCTCGCCGGTATCTAATTATATGTGTCGGATATTGTCGGATTGTCTCCTGTCTGTTTTATTAAATAGGCCCCTGAAGTTAACGCAGACTTCTGGCAGTCGTGGTCATAAAACGTGCGAGCAGAATGATGAATACTAAATATTCATTCCGGGATTACACCCGTGTCTCGTGCTACCTGGGTCCCACGTTAAAATGTGGAAACTTGAAATCAACATATCCTATAAAGACCAGCTTGAAATAATGATTAATTGTACTCGTTACAGCAACGGACTGAGCAAGCACGACTACAAGTACCAAGCTTGAGGTTATCAAGCTCAAAACGAAGCGAAACACTACATTACCACCGTCGAAGTACCTAGTAATTATATTATCAGTATAATTTTACATATTTGTAATTATATCTCATTATTTAACTCTTATTTATATTGATAGTGATTTAAGGGATGTATCGCACTACCACTATCCATAACCATTCGACAGGCTCGCGTGTCGAAAATGACACGTTTTCGTTAACAGGAATTGCCTTGCCCTCGACAGCAAATACCTAGCTGTCGAAAGAATAGCGGTCGTCTATTTGATAAACGATCATAATTTTCGGGATTTGTGAACAGCGTTGGAGGACTCCTTCCATAACATTAATTGATGTTCGATTCGGCACGAAAGCGTATCGAATGGTTGTCAACATGCTGTACCTATTTGCGTTCGCGTGGACCAGTCCACAGCAGCCACAAAACACGCACGTCACTGTACCGATAGACAATCATACAAAGGAACTAAAACGAATTATCGGTTAGTCAACGCCTTAGGTTATAGTAATTTAAAGGGTAGTCAACGTACAGCTTAGTGGCGGTACGGGACGTGGTTTTACGGACGGGTATGCACGCACAACTCATAACCAGTTTTAAACATCATGTCATTCCAATATTTTGAAATCGCGTATTGATAAAAGCACTGCGCATACTCGGATCTCGGTGCAATAGGAGTACCAGTGCGATATTACCCTTAGAAAGTATATTAAGATCTTAGATAAACTTAAAAGGGGAAGATACGTTACTTGATCACAACGCGTCGCGACATAATAGAAATAAAACTATATCGGTATATTATAAAACTATTAAACCTGAATCCGGCTCCTTACAATAAAAGCGACACTTAATAAAACATAGCAGAACTCTTACGACATCTTAGGCCATCCGTCTAATTTGCCTATGAGTTGATTTTGCTACCAGCCACTAGATGGCTTTCTGCTGTTTGGGCTCCCCCCGCACCCCGCGAGGCTGCGACACTACTTTTGTATGGAGAATGACTTTACAACACCTCCTCTTTGTTTCTGCTCCGTGGTTTATACCATTCCCCCTATAAAAAGCTTATTTTATTCACTGAAAACAGTGAATACAAAGCACTTTTACTCAATGTTTTGATGTTTGAAAATGGAACACATCAATGTATTCGACCACAGATTTAGAGTACCTAGGCTAGATACGGCATGTTATTAGATAGTATGAAAACCGAACGTGTCATCTTTTTTATACCTACGATAGCTTCACCCCAGCCATTTAGTGATGTGCTCAAAGTAAACAGAATTGTTTCAATCGCTAAGCGTCACTGAGCTAACAGACTTTTTTTAGTACGAACAGTCGAACATGCAGGGCACGCTTGGTCGTCGCTTGCCGGATCTAGTGTAAGTGTAATCTTGGTATTCGACCTATATTGATGTGTTCTAAATTCAATTTAAGTTCTCAGTTGAGCGGCAAGATTACTGACAAATGCGTGCACTGACTGGACAGGTCCGCTCAATCTGTATGGTTTTTCCTCAAAAGACCGTTTCAGACACCAATCTACATGGTCTTCACATGATCTGACCAAGATTATGTCTGGACTTTAAAAGAGACTGTGACCTCTGAGTTTGTTTCGGCCTTTCTTCTCAGAGTAGTCAGTTATGAAACGCCGACCTCATCTAGTTTTAAAAATATGATTGACGTGTAAAAGTGTTTGTAACAAACCTACTTACAGAAATAAAATCATTTATCATTTCCAATTTTAATGTGCATTTTAATTAATTTAAGCTACCTATTTCATTATTAAATGTTTATTTTCGCTTAAATCTTTCTTTCACGAGCGTTAATCACGAGCGTAGCGAGTGATTCAATCATCATGAATCACTCCCTACGGTCGTGATTCAGTCGTTAGAATCCTTCACTAGCTCGTGATTCATCTATGGCCCTTGCTTTAAATCCGTCCTTTATTCACTAATTGCATAATATACTATTTTGCATATAAAACAGCCAAAGATGTTAATTTGTTGAAAATAAAAAAAATATTTATTGTTTGCTTCGCCGTTTTAGTGAGAGCGAGATAGATAATACCAAACAGGCGTGTCGCGCGATACGTACTATCAAAGTTCATTATCGTAAACATTCGGTGGCTAACGCGAACGACTGTGTCGGGTCCTATCTCTATCCTTGTCTATCGGCAACTGTAAGTATACGTGCGATGCGTTTCTTTGCATGTAGATGAGCACCAAGCCCAGGTTTAGTGATTGCTATGTTAGAGCGTAACGTATCTTCCCCATTTAAGTTTCTAAGATTCAGATTTTAAGTGTATTAACTTACTTAATTTTATTAAAGACTAGGAGATATTAATGACTTGGAATTTCGAAGTTATCAAAATCTAACGCACAAGTAGCAAGATGTCTTTATTGCTACATGTTTAACTGTAGTTTAAAATGGCGATATGGAACAGCTAGTAGTTTTCTTTATTTTTGTCATTAATTCAGGCATTATTGCCCGTTTTGGAAATTTTAACAAAACTGCTCTTGTCAATATCTACACAGGGTGGCAGAGACATCGACGCGCAAACTGTAACCATGAATTCAGCACATGATTCCAGACCCCTTTTTTTTACGGTCGGAAATCATCAAATAACTTCTCCCGTTCTGGACGGAGCGGGAGGGCGTGTCAGAATCTTACTAACCCACCCGTGTGTTCATGAACAGTACAGAATCCGATGCGCCTCAATGTCCCTGCCACCCTGTATATTGGCTATACAGTAAAAGATGTTGGAACAGAGCTTGTGAATTACTTTGGTTGAAAACTTCGATCAATAATTTTGATCGAAAGTAAAAATTTATACATATCCTCCTCGATCATAAAGCCGTAGTCCGCGTCCTAAACAAAAAAGATAGTCGCGCGAATACGCAATCGTCAAGTTCATAATTATGTCAGTTTTTGTTCGGTGAACCGGAACGCATGGTCGCGCCGATAGAAGCCACGCGGAAAGCTCGGGTAAATCGGAACACGAGAGCATGTAACTTCCAACCGGAAGGCTGGGGAGGCTTTCCGAACCAGAAGTGACTTATGAACGAGGCGATTGCTTTTATTTAGGACGCAGGGTTCTACATTGTGTTGGAACTCAGAAGTTCGAAGACTGGCATTTGAACACAAGCCCCGTAAAAGAACAAGAGCTACTGTGATAGCTAAGTATTTCGAATACAGCCCTCCCACTCTTTCCTCTTAACAGCCACGTTGGTCTAGTGGTCGCAAGCGCCACTTGTGAGCATAAGGTTCTGCGTTCGATTCCCAGGTCGGGCAGTGTTATTGGGTTTGTCTATCTGGAATTTCTCAGTAACAGCCCGTAATTCGTGCCCTATTACATGGCACTTAAACAGAACTGGCGAAATGTGGGGGGGGGGGGGGGGGTACTATAGGTGCACCTGTGCCCAACCCTTCGGGGAACAAGGCGTGATATTATGTATGAAATTACGCCCGTATTAAATTCAATTGACCATTAACCATACGTTTTGCGAGGTAAACATTTGGCATAACTTTACAACGGATTAATTAATCATTACCAATGACGATGATTACTTCTACTTCACTTTATTAAAACTTGATTTATTGTGAGCGATATCGCACCTTGTTTCTGTGAGAGCTTATCATTCTATGATCTTATTTACTTTTTTCAGTATTTCGAATGAAAAGTAGTATTTAAATTCATTCTGATTATTCATGTGTGATTTATGTCTGTATTAATTCCAAATATTGTATGTACTACAGAATAGAGTATTATGTATAGCTGATGTGTAATTTCAATTATCTGTGATTTGAGAAAAACTATTGAAATTAAAACCCGACGGTAATATGCATACTTTATAGTACATACACTACAACTGAAGATGGCTAGCGAATACCGAATAGTTTAGCGGTTAGACAAGATTCCATTGCTAAGTAAAAATATGACTGACCAGAATGATTGTTACCAAAGATTATGCACTTTTATAGAAAGGTTGGGTCAATTGCAATAGTTTTTCTATCAACATTGTCTAGAAGACTACGAATCCTATATTTATGAATCAATAAAACTAATATTTACTATTATTATAATGTATTTTATTTATATCCAATAATATATCTAATATCTAAGTTCACGTTACGCTACAGTTTCGAAACGTGTACCGTAAAACGGGGTGAATGGGTGAATCGGGGCGAAACTTTAAAATTGATTTTAACGTTGAAATAATATAGTTTGGTGCCAACAAGGACACTAAACTTAATCATTAAGTATAATACAGAAAATACATTAGTCTTTTTTGGCAACAAACTATATTACTTCAATGTTAACATCCCTTTTAAAGTTTCGTCCAGACTCACCCCTGCATCCCTATTCATCCCGTTTTAAGGGACAGGTTAGGGTGCAACCAGATCGCTGTCGATTGAAAACATTTGGACGCGGTCGAAGCCGCAATCAAAAGCTAGTTAGTATATCCACAAGGTTCAAACGGTCGTAGATTGACCTCGGTCTGGTAGCACCCTTAAACAAATTTACATCAACAAGATTCGGTAGAATAACCATATACACATACTTGTTCGTCTGATGACAACAAGTTGCATGTTGAACTAAATCACATTCCACTGTAGGTGTTTAAGTCAATACTTAGTATTAAATACATCTGCCCTCACGTAAGGAGATTATTTGAAACAAAGTAAGAAATGTACGTAAGGATTGAGGGACATAACCATTATTCCAAAAACCTATTCAAACATTTGTAAAATAAACTTAAAGTTATAGAAATTTAAAGTGTACCTACCTAAATCCTTACTCAAGCGCAAGGTTTGGGCCTAAAGATCGAGGGACACATAACATTTTAAACCATGAGGTTTTTCAATAATTTTTTCGGTTATAGATAATTAGAGTTTTACTAAATCTAGATGAAAAAATATAATTTGTAGACAGGCACTTGGCCAAAACGCAATGACCCTTGTGTAGTGTTTTATTGTAGAAACGGATAACATATTTTACAATTAGTTAAGATACAATACAAAATAATCTACAACTATAGTACTGTCAAATTATTGATTACTTATCTAATAAACAAGCTCATTTATCTATCGCAATTTATTGCAACGGCGTCTTCTCAGTTCGTCGGGCGCATCCACATCAGTCTTGTTGTCTAGGTAGGGCTGCTGCATCGTCGAAGCCGAATTACTTGGCTATTGGTTTAAATTTATGCCTTGTGCCGCGAATGCAAATGCTATACTGGCACGGATTATTGAAACGATGATTCTTGATCTTGGCCAATCCATCACTACGCTAAAAGACCTATTCCAGTGGTCAGGGATTACAGCTCCCCAGATGTATTAGGAAGGTAGGCATTCTGGGGGCGAAGACTCCCGTCAACATATTCATCAAGGGGGGTGAATGTCGCATTTCACAAGCGTTTGAATATTTCCTTATTTTTTCTTCGGCGGATTTCAGTAGAGGCGACGTCGTGAAATATAAGGAGAGTCATTGTCTACAACACGGATATCAAATAACCTCCCTATAAGCACCCCAAACGCCCCGACAGGAAAGGTCTCCACGTAGTCCGCAGTATCCTTCGGAGATGATGGGTTCTATGTTTCCTCATGCATGTTGACATAAGTCGCAGAATAGATCTCAAATGTAAACACAATGAGATCTCAGATGTACAACATAGAGCATGACCAACGTTAAATTCGTTGCAGCCACAGCTATCGCATGATTTTGGCATAGAGACTGGTATTCTGTGGTAACGTAAGTGCATCTCTGAACTATGGGGATAGATCGAAATGGTCCGTCTTAGTTGGTATGATAGATAGCGGATTTTGTCTTTCATTTGTCGAAATTGACTTGAAAATTATGAAAAAATTAACCTTTGAATTGCTTTATTGACTTTACTAAATCTTGATAACGTTAGTTTTTCGTTCATGGTGCCTCGATCCTTACGCTCATAAGTAAGAAACCTTTGTCGATAATGGTTTGTTTCACAATTATTAGTTAATAGCTTTATATAGTCCAAAAAATTATTTAATTCTTTCTTACTTGTTTTGATCACTTGAAATATTTTCACTTTACAATTCTAATTCGGGACAAGTATATAAAAATGTAATAATAAAGTAGAGCCTGTTATTGAGATTGAGACAGCTCGGCTTGTGATAATGTAGTAACTTTAACATAAATATCGAAAATCATTACACCATATTCACTGTGTGCGCGATAAAGACGCATGCGACATAAATTTTCACGAAAATAGTGAAACCATTTACAAAGAATTAATAACAAGCCAACCGCGACTTTAATATTGTTTTAAGTAGTCCCCCATTTCGGAAAATACTCGCGACATCATTAGAAGTTGTGATAAATATTTAAAGCGATTTACATTTAACAAGACTTGGCCCAAAAGATTTGCCATCACACCAAGCTTGGTAGCACCCAGCGAATATGGTTTAGTTTCCTTGGAATCAATTTCCACGGGTTCTAAGAAATAAACCAATTTGGCTTTCAACCTATCTAATCTTATAAAAATACTCAGACAGGTTTGTTTCTCTTAGTCCCAGACAAATATAATTAGCTAACTGCATGAAAGCTAATAATTTCGTCTGCGGAATCGAAGTTCAACATCGTCATATCACATAAAACCATTATTTGGTCAGAGAGGGCTATGCACTGCTCTCCAACTGCTATGATAGTCTCACAAATGTTAAGTAACATATTGGAAAGATCTTATTTCCAGTATGAAGCAGAGCTGCTTGACAACTGTCAATTTTATATAAATAATGGCATAATTATACAGAGATATTTGTGTATGAATGTCGCCAAATGACACCGCGAGACACTTTCAGAATCGCGGCGTTTGGCACCTAGCCTCTAATTGATCTTGAGCCTACTAGAATAACGAGCAAATTAAATAGAAATAAGCTCCAGACTGACCACAAGGAATAACGTCACTACACCTTCCAACAGTATAGCAGACAGCGTCTTGGTAAGATGGGTGCACTAATAATAATTGCCTGTATTGTGTACTATCTAGAAACGAATACACATACTAAGCTGACGTGTTCAAGAGTCGCATATTATGTAGAACACGCCAATCACTATGTCAAAAGATAATTAGTATGAGCTAAAGTGACGTCCTCTACTGCCACAAATGACTGCACTTAAAATCTACACATTCAAACATGAATACATCGATACATCGGACTAAGTCCGCGGATGCGCCTAAATCCACATAAAATTAAAACACTTTAAAAAGCTACCAAATTAGAAATTGCGAAGTACAGCAACACTATTTAGAAAGTCCATCGCTAACAACACTGCCTGGCGCGTCAGATGTGGCGCTGCCGCTCGTAGATCTCCATGGCGCGGACATAGAAATAGTCTCCGCCGTATCGAATACTCGGCATGCCACATGCGGCTCTATATCATTCCGACTCCGCCGGCGTATGCCAAGTAAGCCTCTCCTCGTAGAAAGCGATCACCTGGAGACAAGTCACAACTACCTTTTAGAATTTAGTCATAACTCATAATATAAAGCATAATATCTCTCTCACAATCAACACTATACTTTTCGAAAAAAAAATTGGACAAGCACAGCTCGGACGTTTTTTTAAGAGAGCCCCATTTAAGGATGTTGTTTATTTACAGTTTTCATTTACTGTTCAATTAACTTTGTGTTGGAATAGTTAAATTGTAGTCTAAAATAGTAAAAAGAAATTTAGGTCTTGACAGTTTAGTTTTATATTTCTAGTGAAAAGCAATTTTATGACACTATAAATACAGAGTTTTTATTAGGTGTACACTTAAACAGTATTTATTCTAAAACTCATTTGCAAGTTCGAAAGCGAAATCATTCATACCTGCTGTGGGCACTTAAGGTTGGCAACTTTAGCGGGCACAAGCTCTGCCTCATCAGAGTCCGCCCATTTGATTAAGAACATTAGTTCGCCGGTAGCGTCCGATGCACCTGTATAAAAAAAAACTGATTAGGAGTATTCTATAAGACAAGTGTTCTTGATACATCGCACAAACTGGATTATGTTAATTAAAAAACGTAAAATAGACGCAAACTGACTTTTTCATTAGGTTGTTTCCAAGTTTATCTTGGACATCACTGACATGAGTACATGAAAACATCGTGAGGAAACCTGGAGTTAGAATTAGTATAAGTCAGTCACAGTATAAGTCTGAAATTGTCAATCTGCCTTGAACAAGCGTGGTGATTAATGCCCGCCAACGACCACATACCCCATAGACGCCTAATAACAGGCGACCAATGTCTGTCAACACATCAGACTTATAGATCTTATATAGGTCGCCGCTCAACAATATCTATTCAGTTTCGACCACTACTGTGAGCCGCAAACACTTCCGTGTTAATCCATAGAAATTGGTGAAAATAAATATAATAATGGCCCCTTGCACTATACGTTGGTGTGGTAACAACAGCCAGACTTCGACTTCCGGAAAGATGCGATAACATTTCATCGGTAAGTTAATAGTTACAAATAACCATAATTAGATTTATTTTCTGATATTATTTATCGGAGTTCGTCTTATACTGGTCTTACTTGTAGGTGTAAAAAGGTGCAAGGAATCTCGTTGATGTCTTTTATGTTTGCGTACCTTTCGTCGTAAAGTATTTTTTTAGCTATCTCTTTTCCTCATTATTTGGCAAACATGACTAGTGGTGAACCAAATCATGACCAAAGTATTGATAAAGCAAAAACCTATCGGTACTATTTATATGAAATTTGAAGATCTTTTTTACCCACGATGAAAGTAACCCGATTTTGCCCGTAGCATTTCAAAAAGTATTCATATTTTTTTAAATACACCAAATCATAATGGTATTTATAATTATTGTGAAATAATTAGGTGTTTTTTCAAACCACACAGAAAATTTCCCTCTCACGGAGAGGAGGCGTCGTTCCCAGCAGTGGGAACATTATAGGCCATTATTGTATTGCAAAAATAATTATTTGACATTCAGAATTTAGTTTTGTGATATTAATTACATTTTTTTAACTAGGTATTACAATACATTATGAACCAGCCACCGAGAAAAGTATGTTTTCTTTTTAAATAAATACGGAAAGAATTTTGATATTTTATTTTTATTTTTTACATTTTAAGTATTTTAATTATATTATGTAAATGTTAAATAATATTAAGAAACAAGAAGTTTAATTTTATTAAGTACAATTATTTAAAAAAAAAAAACGATAAATTCGTGTTTTATTTAAACCTGTCACATCCCTAGTGATACGTAATGACCTTGGCAGGGCCAATCAGAACGCAGTACGTGGCAGTACCCCGCTTCCTCATACTTCAGCTAGTTTACAGTATAGTTTTGATGCGATAAATCAAGCATTAGGCGTCTAAAGGCCGCCTAGTGTCCGCCTTTGTACAGTATTATTTTTTTACTTGTGCATAAAGTTTTAATAAATAAATAAATAAAGGCTATATATGGTCGTTGATGCCCGCCCATGCCTCCTCGGTAGGAGAAGACGCCGTTGCCCTGCATTGGTACAATATAGGCTGGCATTATAAACGAAACTAACAATCTCCTTTAATTTAATTATAGCAGTTCATTTTTAGCTTCGTGTTATCTGACTGACTTAATAATGATAGGGCAGAGAAAGAAGTTTAAACCTGCCACCTGTAAGCTGAAGGCTTTTAGTAGTTTCAGTAAGAATGGAAATTAAGGATTACGACCGAATTCAATGGTTGAACAGTACATCTCTTATTTAAGTATTAGGGGTTAAAGTATGAAATTGCCGATTTGTATTGAAAAATTGAAATACGTTTTATTTTTATTTTTAGTTAACGTATTTATTTAATCAAAATAGTTACCATTATTATCTATACATTGCTCCCATCTAATAGGAAGGTCATTTATGCCTTTGCGATAGAACTCTCGTGATCTAGATTCGACAAACTGTGTGAAAGCATTTTGTACTGCCTCCTGAGAAGAAAACTTTTTATCACATAGAAAATTGTCCAAATCACGAAAAAAAATGGTAGTCCGTTGGAGCAAGGTCTGGCGAATACGGAGGGTGACGAATGGTTTCTAATTGCAGTTCCTGTAGAGTTAAAAAGGTTTCTCGTGCTGTACGAGGTCTCGCGTTATCATGGAGCAATAATGGTGAGGATCGATTCACGAGTCGGGGCTGTTTCACTGCTAGTTTTGTTATCATTGTTCGGAGTTCGGCACAGTAGACATCTGCCGTTATTGCTTGACCAGATCGGAGAAAGCTATAGTGAATAACACCATGCTGAGACCACCGAACAGTTGCCATTACCGTTTTATTGGTAAGCTTTGCTTTAAGACACTGTTGCGGCGTTTGACCTGGGGTCAGCCATTGCATTTTTCGCTTACGGTTATCGTAAAGAATCCACTTTTCATCACATTCGATCCAATATTCACCCATTTCTCATATTTTTTTATTTTATTGATTTGACGCAAATGAGTCAATATTGTTGGTTAGGTAACGTTAAACCATGCCGCTAATTCCTGGGTAGTTTGGCTCGGATCGGCTTCAACCATCTCTTTCAATTCATTGTTATTCACCTGTGTGGGCGGTCTTCCACGTGGTTCGTTCTTCAAATCAAAGTTTCCATCACGAAAGCGTTTAAGCCAAAAATCGCACGGTGCGTTCATTAGCAATCCCCTCTCCAAACGCAACATTGATATTGCGAGCTGTTTCTGCCGCGTTAGTTCCGCGTCGGAACTCGTATTCAAAAATAACTCGAATTTTCGAAGTATCCATCTTTTTTTTTTAAGTCTTCTTTCTTGTCTAAGCTGAATAAAAAAAAACCACTGAAAGTCGATAATCGAATGTTGCACATTATGTAGGTACCATGTGAAAAAAGTTTCACTCAAAAATCTCAAACCATGAAGGTTCTATGTCAATTCGAAGTACCTAATACAATAAAACGGCAATTTCATACTTTAACCCTTATTAATTACAATGCAAAGGTTCTTTTTGTAGAGGATCCTTTGCAGCATCTGATATAATAGTAGATTTTTATACAAGGAGCTAAAATGACCCATTATATACGAGGTAGTTTTACTCGCGAGCTTTAGCGAGGGAGTAAATAGAAACCGAGTTTTAATGGGTTTTTAGCGCCGTGTGTTACACTCTACTTTTCACTACGATTGCGAGAAAATAAAACAATCCAATACAATATGAAATAATATGTAGTTTATTTTATTAAAAATTAAATGTACAATTTGTACAATTCTGGATATTTAACGAGATGTTTTTTCCCGGTAACTTAATTTCAGTCCTCTGTGAAGATGAGTTTTGAGTGGTTCTTTTCCTTTCTCTTCTATTTGCAAATTAGGGTCTCCATTCTCACTAGATGATGACATTTTCACTATTGTAAAATTAATTACGGTCACTACCAATTCAATTTGCAATTAGAGAAAAATAATTATAAAGATTTCGCGCCAATGTTTTTTTTTTGTTTTTTCTTCTGCAGCCGCAACGCATTGCATGCATTCTACCAAAGAGATCGCCGATTTTAGTTCCATTTTCAAAAATAAAATGAAGTTCTTTTTTTATGAAACAGTAATAACAATAAGTCGAGTCTATATTCATGATTATTCTACTTATGACTAGACTTTTTCGTTTTTGTAGGCTCATTGTCATTTGACACACAAAAATTAAAAAAAAAAACTTTTTCCCCTAGAGGAAGAATTGCTATTTTTTCTTCGCTCTGGTACGCCACAATGACGGTCTTTTTGAACAAGAGTGAAAAAATACTTTAAAAAAAAGTGCATTAAAACTACACTAAAATTTTAAAACTAGAAGATTAAGGTGTTTGATAAGGAAACACCAAACATGTTTCCTATCTGACTACTTTGACAAGAAACACAAAACCAAACTCAGAGTTCAGTCTCTTTTAAAGTCCAGACATAATCCTGGTCAGATGAGGACCATGTAGTTGAAGTGTCTGAAATTATCTTTTGAAGAAAGAACCACAGAGATATGTAAGAGTGGACCTATCCACTCCCAAGAAGGCAGTCTGTGTCTAACACCAAGAGTAAATGGTATGTGTCTTACCTATAATTTTCTCAGCCTTCAGTCCCTTGTCGAAGCCCGACTTGGCCTTGTCTTCCTTGCGCTCACGCTTGGACTCCTTGTGGTCTTCAGCGGAGGACACGCTGGCTCCACGCCCCTTGCGACCAGATGTCGTGTCCTCGCTTGACTCACGCACACGCTTCTTGCCGCGGTCTTCTGGCTTCTTTGTTTTAGCCTGGTTGGGTAAGACATGTTATAAAGACGATTCCTTCAATGTTTTTCGCAAATTGCGACGCTTTTTTACATTGTATTAATATACGCGGCAATTATGACGAAAAAAAAACGAGTTGGGTTTAGAAACGAGTTGCCTCGCTGGAACGAATGTGAGACTATTTGGGGGTTCTAGAGCGTCTTCTGAACCCTCCACAACATTTTTTTTTGTCGGAGACGGGTATTTTTTTAAATAAAAAATAATAAGAAGTAGGTATTTTTTAGGTTAGAAACGTAAATATTTTTGAACTGCCGAACTATTTATACTTAGCTACCCATTCCAACATTTTTACTGGCCATTCATTTGTAACACTACTTGAGTATATGCAGTAAAATGAGTGAACAGGCAGTTACGTGTGATTAACAATAGCCGGTAAGAAATCTAACTTGGAAGTGGCGCTCGCCGGCAGCACCGCAGCAGCGCTCGTGCGCGGTTTTTCAGTTCTAACTTATACCCATACCATTACCCATTACTACTTTATCAACAAATTTAATTTTGACGTAAATATTTACGTTAAAAATTATTATAATAATTACAAGGCATAATTTTTACAATATGTGCACAAATTTTATCTACCTCCTTTTCCTTCCTATTATCTTCAAAGGTCTTGATCAGCTCTTCACAGTCAAGGTTCTCCACAGGCTCCCAGGTACTCTCCTCCTCTTTGTAGCCTTTCCATTTCAACAGGTATTGGATCTTCAAATAAACATATTATACAGTTATTATAGCTGTGATGTTTATTTTAATAATGTTACCCAGTTACAGGGTAGTGGAGGTCAGATAGACTCCATGTAAACTACTGGTATTCAGTTGCTTTCAGTTTAGACTGGAAGCTGATCATGAGAAAGTAGCCAGGCATGTGCCTGCCCATGTGGCCTTTGCTATGATTTAAAAAAATAATTTACCTACCGGAAAAGCATTTTATTAGGTAATAATAATAACTTTCGTGAGCAATACTCATGTTCAAATGCAAAACCTTACTCTTGTGCATAAATGGATATCATACAAGATGTGATTATAGGCAGATAAGGTCGTAACTAATCACGCAGTGATCGGATAATCGGGCGCTTAAATACCTAAACTTCTTCCCACGAAATAATAATTTATGGACATTCCTTTCTGAATAAATAAGTAATCCCCGGATTGAACAATTTTGTAAAAACAACTATAACTTAATGAAATTATAGCAGATTAATTAATAAATTAATTATGTTGATTTTTTATTTTATTTTATTCAAAACAAATAATGGAATATCAATAAAAAATGATGTGCACAATGTGGTCAAGTAGTGGAAATTGATTTATCTATACAGGGTGTTTGGTAGGGAGCTGTACATACGCCTAGGGTAGAAACTAGGGATAGTCTGCTACCTACCCCCGCCCATTATATTGACCTTGGCCTCAAGGTTTTTTTTTAATTTATTTTTATTTTTTATTTGACTTTTTTGTGATTTTTTGACTAAAACTACCTGTAGCTCAAAATCTATCCATGGGACCGGTCGGCTAATGGTCTTGTTTTAATCGTTAGAGTCTTAGGGTCCTGCAAAAAATTATTTTACACCAGAAAATTGTGGAGAAGAAAAGTTATGGGGCCTGAAGTACCGTAGTAAGGTAAAGAAATAATTTTAAGGTAAGGTAGTAAGGTAAAAAAAACCTTGAGGCCAAGGTCAATATAATGGGCGGGGGTAGGTAGCAGACTATCCCTAGTTTCTACCCTAGGCGTATGTACAGCTCCCTACCAAACACCCTGTATATTAGATCGAACATGTTTTGCTTAATACTAAAGCATGCAAACTTACTTACTAAAGATACGTTATGACATTGAAATATATTACATTGAATTCATATTCAAAAAATCATTAATGCTATAGAAAATATTATTTTTGAGCCATTTAAATAGGTACCTAATTGGATTTTAAATAATTTACAATTTAATGTTCTAAGCATTTTTGGTAATTTATTATAGAGACGTACACACATCGCCAGAGTTTTTATTATATTTCGCTGATCGAGGTAGCACATCTAGCACAAGTCTGTATTGGTCACATCGACTTCGAGAGGTTACCACCTCTGCTGTTTTAAATAGTTATTTGTGTTTTTGAACGAACATGCATGCTTCATATACATATTATGAAGGTAAAGGTAGAAAACCAAGCTCTTTAAATATTGGTTTACATGACTCGTCAGATGGGATCTCGTATAGAGCTCGTAAACATTTATTTTGGGCGACAAATGCTCTATAATATTGTGGTCAGTACTATTTCCCCACATCATTAGTCCATACCGTAGTGAGGACTCAACATAATATGCGCGATATGACATCACAGCCGTTTTTATATTTGTGACTTTTTTTATTTGTCTCAGAGCATTGACAATTTTATTTATTTTATTACATACAGCATCAACCTGTGCTTTCCAGTCTAAATGTTCGTCAATTACTACTCCTAAAAACTTAGCTCGTGCCACTTGGGTAATTTTCTGAATGTCCATTTTAAAATTAAATAAATTATTATAAGATTGATTAAATTGTATATGTATATATTGATTTGTTAAGATTAATAGATAAATTATTATTATATAACCAGTTAATTAGATAGTCTATTGTTTCATTTATGTCCGCTTCATGATCCGTAATTGATTTATATTTTTTATCGGTAGTCAAAATTATGGAAATGTCATCGGCAAAAAGAAAGCATTTATGATTGGTTACATTAACGATGTCGTTTATGTAGAGTAGAAATAAGATAGGGCCCAATATGCTACTCTGGGGGACGCCGCGTGTAATACTTATATAATCAGGCAAATATTCTGTCATGTCCCAACTTTCATTAAGTTTAGTGACAGTGACTCTCTGTTGTCTGTTACTTAAATAATAATAATAAGCAGTCCTCTATTACCGATAGTCTCTAGTTTTTGTGATAATATTTCATGTGAAACCAAATCAAATGCCTTTTTCAGATCAAAGAATAGCCCTGTCCTTAGCTGTTTGTTGTTAATATTGGTCAATACTTCTATCAAAAGTGAAAAGATGGCTAAGGATGTGGACTTATTTTTTTGAAAGCCAAATTGGTATTTTTTTTATAATATTAAAGGACATGTCCAAAAGTGGGTTTTTATTATTTAATAATTCTAACCAGAATAAGTTAAATACATTTGGATAGACATCCCAAAAACTAGTCCTTCTAACTATATCATATATTTTTAAGCCCCTCTAATTTTGAGAAAAATCGTTTTATAAGTTAGTGTGAATTTACTCGTAAAACGAACAAACCTTTCAAGTTTTGCGAGTTTATACGAAACGAATCAGATTATTTACCTCTGTACTGCTTTAAATAATTATACCTACTATTATTAAAGCTGAAAAGTCAGTTTGTTTAAACGCGCTAATCGCGAAAAAAAAATCTGCTGTTCCCTTCATTTTGACGAGTTATACGAACATAAATTGTAGGGAACAGCTGATATTTTTTTCGCGATTTCAGGTTTGGTCCCATAGTAAAAGTTGTTCATAGTGTTGAGTACAATGACCTCTTATGAGGTTTCTGGTGTTTTACAAATAACCCTGTATTTTCTGATCCGGTTAAAAGTCGGCTACAACTCATAGAAGTATTAGATAATTTAGTGTGCAACTTATTACGCTGCAAATGTTACATTTTCTATGGCATTTAATATATAGTCCGACTTTTAATTAGCTGCAGTAAAATGACACTTCATATTGTCATTTAGGTAAAAAATGTTACCACTTACTGTCATTTAGCTGCATTCTAAGTATGGTACTTTAATTGTAAAAAAACGAAATTAATGACTTTTAAAATGATAAAAAATCGATTAATCTGGTGTCCTTTTTATTTTCATGATTGGATTTATAGTGAAAATACAAAACTCAAAGAGCGAATTGAAAATAACGATTTTCTGAAAATCGATCTTTTATAACTCGATTTTGTAGTGATCGATTTATTAGATTTCAATTCGAATCGATCTTTTTCGATAAAAATTCCCATCCATATTTTGAGACATTGTCAAAGTGTGTGGGAGATTTAATTTGGGTTGCCATCATAGAAATCAATTATATGTACCAACATTCAATATTTTATAATTTTTCTCAGAAATGGAGGGGTCCAAAAATATAATTTCAGTGGTTCCAAGTTCCATATTTTTATAGCTTTTATTTAGGCTTAGTTTCGTTCTGCTTAGATTTTTCTCGGAATAAAAAACCAATGTCCATACAAAAAGCGGACATCTCCTTTCTCACAGTAGTTAACAATTTTTTTACACATAGATTTCTCATAGATTTTTGACATGGTGGGTATTGTCAGTGTTATGGGGCGATAATTATTCATGTCACATTTTTCACCCTTTTTGAATATCGGTTTGACAACAGATATTTTTAAAACGCTAGGAAACACTCCTTGTGAAAAGGACAGGTTAATGAGATAAGTCATCACCCCAACTATTTCATAACACATGCCTTAATAATTTTGGTGTTAAGTTCATCATAGCCTACGGAGTTGGTATTTTTTAACGACAACATCTGTTTCGTCACCTCATTTTCGGATATAGGTGTGAGGAACATAGAGTTGGCAGTCAGGGTATCACTGCGGGAACTATTTGTACAATTTTGAGTAGGAATATAATTTGTGAAATGGCTATTGAAGGCAGAGGCTATATCCGCTGGTTTGGTAAGTATGGTGTTGTCAATTTTAATGTGGTCAATGTTGTCTTTGGAGTCCGTGTTTATTTCACTTCTAATGACTGTCCATGTAGCATTGTAGATACACTTTTGTAATAGTTTTGAATATGAGGTATATATACTCTTGTTTATTATATTTTTAGTCTTGTAATATTTATATTGTAGGAAACGCTTCGTTTTAGAGCTCTGTTTTAGATACTTACTTATCCACATCCGCTTTATTTTATTATTCTTTATTATTTTTAACTTTGCTTAGGTAATTTTTTGAGTAAGCTTCAATATTTTTTTTTTTTTTTTTACATATTGAATCCACTTTGTGTAAGTTGAGGATTTTATTTAAGTTCCTGTCGCTGTTTTTACATAGCAGGTAGTGGTATGTATATGAATTAGTTTGGGGTAGGTCAGTACCACAACTAAAAACTGAAAAATAAATAACAACTAAATGTAGTGTGTAGTGAAAAAAACTAAAATACAAATGCCTAACTTCTAAAAGTTATTTTTCACCATCTAGTGTTTTGGAAGCCATTGCTTTTTTGGAAAAAAGTTTTATTATACTATTGAATGAGGAAGACTTAAAATTATCTATATCAATAAATGTTGCATCATCATTAATTATTCGCAAGAGTTACTAACAGCTAGTGTAATTTAAAAATTACAACATTAGAATAGTAAATAACCAACTTTACATTCATTCAAAGGTTGCACATAAAATTATTGATCAACCTGGATGTAAGTAATAGCTTAATTCAGCACTCTGAGAGCAATCCAATCTGATCCATAGAGCAGCATGCAATTAACTGTGCAACCCAAAAGTGCACCAAACCATTGACACTGGATTGGATGATCACATTTCAGTGTACAGAAAGAAGCTTTTAGTATGATTTAAGAAACCATCAAAAAATTTGTCATTAATACAGAAAGAAGACTGATAAGATGACCCTCCAACCAATATTCTTTTACAGCTATATACCTTATACCTATATATCTTAAATTATTATAATTATGAATATTGTTGTCATAAATTGATTTTTGAATGTTAAGCTACAATTTTTTTTAAAAGTGTAGACTTTCTTGAGACAACATTAAATTCATTGTAAAGACCCAGTTACACTGCAAGTTTCTGGAATGTTCAAGAATAATAATTGCATCATGCCACAAAGCACGCTCAATTATTGCAATTGAAGAATTCCCTGCAAGTTGTTTAGATGCGTGCAATTTCCATAAAATGGCATAGGCCAATATTGAATGCAAGTTTTTCCATTCAATAAAATTGCATGCAACTGACACCAAGGCAATAAAATTGCAAGGTGATTATTGAATTAAAGTTTTGCCTCGTCGAAACAGAGTTGCAACAGTCAACTATTGCCCGTATTTGCGCCGCCAAATATTTAATTAAATATTATTGAACGTCTTCTCAAGATTTGTTTTTAACTTGTTTCGTTTGTTCATGTTTTAATGAAAGTAAAATTTCATACCAGAATTGGATGCTATTTTATGTACGTGCGATTTTATTGTACGTGCTGTTAACACCTATCCGCTGGAGTTTTGAACGACAACTAACTTGCCCGTATCGTGCAACAATAATTGTATGTATGTGTTGTTTACTTTAGACGGTGCCAGTTAATTTGTTGTTTCAATTTTATGGTATGCCACAGGCATAAGCTTGCACAGTGTAAAAATGGAGCTTACTTAAAGCTTAGCTTAATTAAGAATGACAATAAGGGGGGAATCAATTTTGTTGTGGAGCTGTATCAACCAAAACAAAGTGTCAAGCTGTTACAAAGCATAACAACATCATGAAGATAACCTGGTTATATGATGGATTTCTTTAGATAAAGAAGGAGGTTGCCGCATATGGAAGGAGAGGTTACCGCTACGGCAATTTTTTTTAGACTTCTGGTAGTAAAACTCCACGCACAGGCAGGAAACTAATTTGACAAGTTGCAATTGCACTAAATAATATGATTAGCGTCTACTCTACTTAACAGCAATGGAATATCGATAATTACAAATAAAATGAGGAAAAAGTTGAAAATGTCTTACCTTGCCTTTGACCGTACGTTTGTCGAGAACTTTCTCAACAACATATTCTTCTTCACTGGATCCGTCGCTAGTATTTTCACCTTTTTTGTCTTTCTTGCCCATTTTGTAGCTTTTATTGGGAAACGGAATAAAGCGAACACCAAGGCTAACGTAGCGTAGCGTCACTCAAGAAAATTCTCAAAATGGCGTCTCCAAAATAAATATGGCGCATATGGCGGCTACCGGCGGCGCCCAGCAGTATCGACAGCCAATAGCAAGCCACGTAAAACCAAACCTTTGCCACTCAGAAAATCAATCTTCATAAAATTTACAATCAATATGAGCAATTATGCCTAACTTTATTGCAAAACAGCACAGCAATAACATTTTATATAAAAGCAGCTTTTAAATTCCATTTGCTATCATAAAACAACAAATTGCCTGTGAATCATAATATATAATATAATCACAGGAATCATCATTCTGTGTTACGTAATAAAAAAAAAATTAAATAAGATTTTATGATGGCAACATTAGAAACATATTTACCAACGTAACAAACAATAAAAAGTAGATTACTATCTTATTTTCTATCTTTGTCTATTGCGATCTGATGATTTCGATAAAAACATAGAATTCCGGTTGAATAAGTAACAGGTGACCAACCAAAATATGTAAGCATCTCTGTTGTACCGAGTAAATGTATCTTTTTATCAGCTGTATCACAAACATGATCTATAATAACAAGTAAATAATTGCCACAACATTGAAAAAGAGTGAGATAACGATATCGCTCTCGTGACAAACTTCACACTTGTTTCATTCATTTTTTCTTGGTATATCAATCAAAACACGGCAACAGCCGTGGATCGTGTCGCAAATCGCAATTCGTAACAGTTTTCATTTCAGTCACCCAGCCAGCCTGTTGCAATAAGTGTGTGTTGTTCTTAAGTTACCAAATCGCGTATTATTTTGTGCAATTCGAGTAGAAATACATTTTCAAGTGGTGTTAACCGTGTAGTTTGGACTGATTAAATGACGTGTTACATTAATTGAACTGAAAAGATAACGCTAGAAATCTTGTGTCCATTCGAGTGGTTTCAAATTGACTTTTGACGTCACGCGCGACAACCAATCGGTTGGCGCGAAAGAAAAAAAAACTAACCACTGCGTGTTTTTGTTTGCGTTCATGAAGTTTTAATGTTTGACTGTATCGGATGGATCATAATAGGTGAAAACTTGGATTGTTGAAAATATGCTTTTAAAATGTACCGCGGACGGGAGGCCGATCAAAGTGAACGGGGCGCCGGTCAGCCACGGGAATGGTGCGAGAGGTAAGGTCCGGCTATGATTTCTTTATACCTTCCCTTCAAGTACTCGACTACTACCCTACTAACTACCCTACCTCGAACATAATTATTGTATAGAACCCATTAATATGACCATTAGTAGGTACCATTTGTGTAAAACGAACCATGGGAACTTCTTAGCCATGATCGTGTCGTGTCTTCTCAAGTTCTGAGGTAATGAAAAAAAAAATACATTCGATTTGCGAACCTCCTCCTTTTTTGAAGTCGGTTAAATAGAGCATATCCGAAGTCGGCTGATAATTATCTAGGTATGTACGATTTGGTCTGAGGTACTCGCTTACTAATCGCCAGTCATAATCATTTAACTAATTAGGCTAACAAAGAAATCATATATCAAGGAGATTATTAAACATTCTTACCGCTGCTTATTATAAGTAAAAACGAGACTCCGTAGTAAGAACTGTCGCGACAGCACTTTCTTTGCTACTTGCAAGCTCCTGTCGGCCATTTCTCGCGGAAGTTTTCTTGCAGGTGGAAATTCGGCCTAACTGCGTACCTATCATAATTTGAGTAGGAATCTTGAAAACTACTTTGAATGTAGACATAAATTCACTGACAATCTTATAGGTACCTAAACTAGCTTTTGCCCGCAGCTTCGTCCGCGTGGATGTCGGAATATATCTGATCTCACGGAAACTTCCGTGATTAAAAGTACCCTATGTGCTAATCCAGTTTATAAACTATCTGTGTCCCAAATTTCATCCAAATCTGTTCAGCCGTTTTTGCGCCAATTCGTCCAGACAAACTTAACAAAAATTCTTCGTTATGTACTATTTTATTATATGTATAAATGATGATAGTTCTTATGTTTAATCCCCATCATAGCCTTGCTATGCTTCATTTGCTAAGCTGCCGACTGGCTTCCAGTGGCGTACTTGCCTTACTCGCCTCAAGTGAGCTTACTTGCCTTACTCCCCTCAAGTGAGCTTCAACGACAAACTATAAGCAGCAACAAGTGTCTGCCATCCACGACGACAAAAAAATTAAGTTTCATATTGTAGCTCTACATAGGTGGCTAAATCAAGCTATAAGAATAGAGGAAGACCAAAGAAACGATGGGTGGACTGTGTGAATGATAATATGGCTAGAAAGGAGTTGACTACCGAGATGACGACTAATAGAAAGTGTGGAAGTAAAAGACAGGTTGCGCCGAGCGCCGACCACAAATAAATTGGGGTATGGGGAGGAGAATGATGATGATAACATAGGTACCTAGCTTAGTTACTAACCAATCTTATCTTTAACATTATGACCCAAAATGCTGTTCAAAAGTGGTGCAATATGCTGCAATCCCCAGCCATCAACCAAAAATTTCCGTTTCCGACCATGAACCATTTCGCCAAGTTGTCGTTTCGCTCAATACACAACAGGGTTCGTTTTTTTCGCAATATGGCTTTGTAATGTTTGTTCCAACGCCCTTGCGGCCTTCGATTGTATGATTTCTACTTTCCCGAGTACAATGTCTGTAATACAATTCATATCAGCTTTAGGACTAGCCCGCTACTGCCCTACTACTACTGCCTAGCCCGACCACTGTGACTCCTGTAAGCCAAAATCTACAGTGGCGTCCAACCAGGATCGCGCCATGAACTTGGGCGAGTTTTTTATGTCAAGATCTAGGTTTTCTATAGGTACTCGCGACTAGTCACGTTTCGTTGTCGCTTAATGTTATTCACAGGGCCTAAACTAGGGGTTTCAAATTCGATTTTCCATAGGGCCACAAGACACTAAAAAACCCAAAATAGGGGTGTGGCCCGAAACTCTGAACATTTAACCTAACAAACGGACACAAAACGTGTCTAGGTAGATTGTTGGCGCAGCATACCTGGCTCTTTGGTATATACCAAAGAGCCAGGTATGCTGCGCCAACAATCTGCACAGCTCGTTTCCAGATGCACCACCAGGGAAAAACAATTAATTGGAAAAAGGAAAAACAATTAATTTCTTTCCCTGATTTTAACAAGGTACTTACCTAGGTACGTGGGTAAAACTAATTCTTAGTTCCGTTCAGTCTAAGTGGACTTTCTCTGACTAGCTCGCCCGTATTTTATTATCCTCAAGCTTCGCCGTTTTATTGATTTCGACAGCTTTAATTCGTTGCCAGATGTTACGAAGGTACGGACTTGAATACCTAGTTACCTAGGCTGCTCCAAAGTAAGCGACTCCTGCCCAATCTAGGGGGTCCAAACGCCTCCTGCCGGAGTCTCTATGCGGGGGTCGTGTGGTCCATGGCCCTTTACGGGGCACCGGTGTGGCCGCGTTCCTTGAGGCGGCGGCCAGTCCGCCGGCTGAACGCGTCCCAAAGGGTCATGGTCACCCGGCTGGTCCGGGGATACCGTACGATCTCCGGTGAGGCGGCGAGCCTCCTTGCCGGATTACCGCCAAGGGATCTGGAGGCAAAAGTCCTCGCGCACATATGGGAGTGGCACGAGGAGGCGAAACGCCGGTGCGTAACTCCGCTGCCGCGAGAAATCACGGCACAGCGGACAGAGCTCCGGCGGGATCTCAGGACGAAAAAAAAAAAAGCTGCTCCAAAGTAATGTTGACGATAAAATAATAATAGACATTTGTGTATTCAGGAAAAAATAATCTGAAATGGAGGTAGTTTATTAAGTAGCCATAAAAAAAAAATACTGTGTTTACCTAAAACTAAACCCCACTTGCGTTACACACTTTCAATCACAATCCAAAGGAATTTGTAAGAAATTCCTAATCCATTGCTTCAAATATTTGAAAAATTCGTCTGCTTGTCAACGTAAGTAACGCAATGAATGTTGTTGTGTTGTCAAAATGAAAGGCATTGCCATTGCAAGTTCGTAACGCAATTCTCGCTGTTCCTGTTAAATGAAAGAAATTGCAAAATCGGTCGTTGTCGACTACCTAGCTAGGTACGCGCTGGAGAGAGGTCTACCACGCTATTAAAAGTGCCACATCACCTGAACCACTACTTCGTGGAGTCCTCCTAAAGCTAAGGCTACATTGTCGCGATATCGCGAAATTTCGCTGTACAACAGAGAGCGCGCGAAGTGTAGTTCGCGTTATCGCGACAATGTAGCCAAGCATAATGAAAGTAATTACAATTTCGATTATTGTCAACTAAGCACTGGAGAAAGGTTTTAAACCCTCTTCCAATAGTGCCATATCACGGTCCTCTGCTACCTCGTGAAGTGTCCCTGGCTCCCGCCTCCAACATGTCCTCTGACGTCATAAATTCCTCGACGCTGAACATATTTTGCTTATTACTTAATAATTTTGTAATGTCGTTATCTAGGTAGGTAGGTATGACACCACAGATATCGTTAAATTTGCTCACTACTTTTACTACGTTCTAAGATATAGGTATTTTCGCTAAGGTATAAACAAATTGTCGTACAAGACTCGACGGTTTATTGAATTTTTCAGTACTTAAAAGCTACCTTAAGTTGAGCTGCACGATTACTGACAATTGCGTGCACTGACTGGACAGGTCCACTCAATCTGTGTGGTTCTTGCCTCAAAAGACCATTGCAGACACCAATCTACATAGCTTTCACATGATCTGACCAAGATTTTGTCTGGACTTTAAAAGAACTGTGACCTCTGAGTTTGTTTCGGCCTTTCTTCTCAGAGTAGTCAGATAGGAAACGTCGACCCCATCTAGTTTTAAAAAAAATATGATTGACGTGTAAAAGTGTTTGTTCAAACCTACTTACAGAAATAAAATCATTTATCATTTACCTACTTGAATTATTAAACGGTATACATAAAGGACCATCTATTACATATGATGAAGACCCCTCAAGTGCCTCTGAAAGTACGTTAAGCCGTTGGTCCCGGCTGTCATTCCGATATACATATTTGACAGTCGTTACGGGTAGTCAGAAGCCCAAAAGTCCGACAACCAGTCTCACCAAGGGGTATCGTGTTTCCCAGTAACTGGGTTGCCTATCTGGCAGTCGCTCTATGTAAAATACTGGTATTCAGCAGCATCCGGTTAGACTGGAAACCGACTACAGCGTAGTTAGGAAAGTCTAGGCATATTGATTGAAGTATTATCTTGCTTTCTTGACCAATTACAGTGCTCATTTGCATTTATTATAAAAATCAATAGGGCAGCTCCCTATTGATAACTTCACGATTCAACAATAGCTTTAGTTCGTAGGTATTTAATAAATAATAAATTAAATTACCTAAACAGTTCTTTTGTTTTTACTAAGGCTAACTTTTTTAAATGTCTGGTTCCCGAACGAGAAGGCATAATCTCGTTGATGATCGTCTAACCCAGAATTCTAAATTCTACATACCAGCATAATATTGACATGCCCATCTGGTTCGAAGAAAAAAGAGAATTCGAAGACAGATGACCATCACCGTCCTGGGCAGCGTAGAGGATTCAATGGCCTACTCCCTCTCACAGAGAGGAGTCCCTGAAGTCCCAGCCAAAATAATCTAGGCTGATTAGTTTATGTGGATGTCTGGTTCTGAGGGTTCTGAGCTTACTGACTTTGAACCTAATTGTTACCAAGAATGTGTACTCCTTGACCCAAAGGAAATGGCACTACACAAGTAATGTAACACCGCTGTTCCGTCCGCAGACCATACCCATAGCAACACATTTGTCTCAATTGACCTTAACACGTGGACAAACGGCTGAGCACCGTTTATCTTTCGTAATCAGAGTTTTAATTAAACGCTAAACCAATAACGCTCTAAAATTACTGTAGAATTGGTTGACAAGGTACAAATTCCTTGTTAATCCGTTGCGTAAGGCTGCTTTTCCACCAGAGATGTGCTATGCTACGTTGCTATGGATGCGCTTCATATCTACCAATCATATTCACTGGTCCACATAGCATAGCACTGGTGGAACTGGTTCAGCTAAGCTATGTTTTTATATGGAAGGATGCGTGCTATGGATACGCGAGTGGTGTAGCGAAAGTAGCTATGTGCACCGCTTCGCAGCCGCTCCCCGTGCCTTCCCTACTGTCGATGCATCGCATAGCTCGAGCTGCGCATCTTCCTCGCATAGCTACCTCGCGACGGCGCATCTTCATTGCACAACTTACTCGCTCCGCTACACAGCTTAGCATTAGTGGAAACGGTCATACAGTTTAGTAGCAAGTGCTACTAAAGCATATGAAAGGTAAGGCTTTCATATCCTCGCAGCACAGCTGCATAGCACATCTCTGGTGGAAAAGCAGCCTCATTATCGTCGACCTTTGTCTATGAATGGTAGATTAACTAGCTACAGAAACGTTAATAAAAAACGCAACGTGTTTACAAAACGTTGCGTAATATCCGTCGTGTCGCACGCATCTATGGGATCACATTCTTTCCTAGTGTCCTACTGGATGGACGTGATATGCATCTGCCTTGAGGATTGACGTATAGAACACGAAACACATGCATGATGGTTATTGATGATAAACCGGATATCTTGATAAATATTTACACATTAGCGTCTCGTTCACGTTGACTTTTTTGTTGTACATAGAACAAAAAACAACGTGACTATAAATATATTTATAATTGTTCGCCTCTGATGTAAGAGGTTAATATTCTCTTTCTGTTTTCGAGTCGAATAATCGATTGTTAAGAAGTTCGTCGTTTGTTTTTTTTAAATTATATTAGTCCTGAATGTCCACTCCTTGAGATGGCCTTCTTCCACGGTTTATTATACCTGATCTATAGATGCTACGCATTTGGTGCTCTTAAAAAAATAATACGTAAACTTTACCGTGAGCCACAATCGACTCTCTCTGCATATTATCAAAGTTTCTAACTGTTCAATTAACGAATAAAATAACATCGTAGACATTAAAGTCTAGTCTACAAAGTGCGTCACAAGAGAGCATAGTATTATATAACTTTCTATTCAGAATATTCAGTAAACCTGCCATGCCAGACATTTAACTAAGTATATTTAATAGAAATATTTTATTATAAACTGTGTATTCAATCCTTGTAGAACCAACTAAAAACAATATACTACAATAACGTACAGTAATTACCTACACTAGAAAAGTTAAAAGAATGAAATCTCTCATCAAACCAGTTATGATAAAAAAAATATTATGATCGTCCGCATCTAGCCCGCATTCAATGAGTAACAAACTATGAACCATTGACTAATACCGTGTGTCAAAACAAATGGGCTGCGAAATATATCTGCGATTTGCGTAGGTACACCCGGATCCGATATTACGCCTTCCAGATTTCAAACTCCATTGATCTAGGACTTCACTTCGATCCAGATTCATGAACAAACAAACAGTATAATTATAATCGATGGACGTAATAATTTTAATATATTTATTTGGCGGGCTTATATAACGATCAATATTATTGCTATAATTACAGCATCAAAGGACTGACTTCCAGAAACGTTTTCAGACCTGATTCCGGTTGAAAATTTGAGAAAAATCAACAAACAAAATTGTCGTCGGGTGAAGCTTTTCACCAAGGATGTAAAAATATTTGTGCTTAGAAAACGACAGTTGACGAATATTCTGTGAAACGGAGATCGATTTTTTACTTTTAAAGTACCTAGTTAGTATTAGTCATCATAAGCTTCGTTCCAATTAACCCAACTGTAATTGTTATGGCTGCTTTGGCAGGCTCTGATAGAAATTCATTAATTATATCAAATAAGACGCATGATATTAGTAAACCAGTTATTATAACGACCGATTTCAGCATTTAAATTAGTTGTTAAATTCTAACTAAACCTTCGTATTTTTACACAACCCCGAACTCTCACCGTGACTACAAGTAAAGAGGTTCGATTAGTTGCTATACCGAATTGTATCATGTAAGTATCGTCTACATTTTAATAATGATTATTCTGATTGTATTAAGTCGGGAAAAAGTTCTTTCATATTTTATATACAAATTCAAGACGTGTGGCACCCAAATGTCGAACCTTTTGTATACTCAGACTTTTTCAAATGGATCAAAATTGTTTTGTGGTCAACTCCTAACTGTTCAGCTATGTCGTAACAACTAATAAGCTGAACTTGCTCGACTTTTTCAGAAATGGCATCAACTTTATTCGTAACAGGGCGACCAGAGCGAGCGAGCATCTTTGAAATCCAATTCCCGGACTGAAAACGCTTGAACCGACTTTGTGCTACTTTTACCTGACACTGCGTTAAGTCCATAAACGTCACATAGATTTTTCGCGGCTCGTGTCGCATTTTCCCTTTTTTTGTACTAAAACTTCAAATTGTATCGAATTACTTCGTTAGTTAAACTCATTTTGGCGGACAGAAAAACAGTTGAAAAATGGCGGGAAATCGTTTTTACTTTTCATTTTTCTTTTCTAAAATGTCATCCATTTAATGGTATCAAGATCAGCCAGATACAAACAGTACAACCACAGAGATTTTACTACAATTTTATACCTATAAAATACGAAAAAGCTTTTTCCCCGACCATACTCGTATCTTGTTCAACCTGTGAACCTATTTAATTGATAGTTAGATTTATCCGAATTTCACATTTCATTGGTTCATTTAAAATGTTATGTAAACCTGTTTAGTAAAAAAGTTATGACTTAACAAGCATGTTTAGTGTGTCTCATGTCAATTTAAATAAGACGCGTTGTGTAGCGACCCTCGAGGCTCAACTTATCGCCGTGTTATCTCCGGGGACCACTATCAGGGGTCAGAATAGCGCCCGCGCATTCCGCCTTGTTATTTACACGCTCAATATATGCGCACGCGACTGTCATATGATGAGCTAACAAGTTTACACCGAATTGTTCACCTGACTCTGTTTTGGTTGGTCATTGACTTCGGTAATTATTTAAATTGCGTAATTATGAAACGCGAACATCTTTTTGTTTTAATGAAACTTTGTTTGTTTGTGAAGTGGGCAAGTTTGGACAGAACTTATGGTTGGAAAGATGACACTTGGTGTAAAGTTATGGATGTTTTGTTAATTAATTCGGTTTTTAAGTTGTTACTGACTTTCAGGCAGGCTTTAGGTGAACCTAGAACATCGCTTTTGAGGATCAAACTAAGCGAGATGTGCGGGTTTTACTTTAATGTGATTTGTATACATTTAATCTTTCACATCAATAAGTCCAAGGTAAGCTCTACTTATTTTAAGTGCTTGCCACTCAATATTTCGTGATTTGAGTGCTTAACTTTCAAGGACACAAAACTAAGCTAAGTTTTTTATTCATTCAGTTTCTTGACATTTATACAGGATGGCCGGGACATCTATGTGCAACTGGTTACCATGGATTCGTACATGATCCTGAACCCCGTGCGTTTGAAAATTTTCGTCGTTTATTAAAAAAAAATGCTATTCCATAAATGTTGATCGCTTAGGTATAGATATTGCACTTTTTTATGAAACAGCACTTTTTTTTGTAAAAAAACGTGCTGTTTCATAAAAAAAATAAAATCATAAATTCATAAATTTCTCGTCTGTTGTCAGACGAAAAATTTCTACTCTAGGGGACTGGAATCATCCATTCAAGGTTACAGTTTGCGTTAACCCACCCTTCATACCTGCCACCCTGTGTACCCATAATTTCGTTACCAATGGACTTCCGAAATCCCGAAAGTCTGACAACCAGTCTTACCAAGGTGTATCGTGTTACCTAATAACTGGGTTGTGGATATCAGATAGGCAGTCGCGCCATGTAAAATACTGGTATTCAGCTGCATCTGGTTATACTGGAAGCCGACCCCAACACAGTTGGGAAAAGGCAGGCAGATGGGACTTCTGCTTCTAACACAATTCTTGATTCCAACTCTGCTTTACTATGCCTTCTATTTGAAGGAACTTTGAATAGAAATAACCTGGCATCAACATGAATAACACGAGTAGCCACAATAATAAATATACAAAGTGCTATCTTGTATCACTTGTATCTAATTAAACACATAAAAGGGAAGCCAACGATAAGATAACCAATTTAGGTCCAACATGAATGAAATGTCGTTGACCGAAGAAATGGGTCGGACTGTGGGTAATGAAAAATATTGCCTGGTGGTTGAAACTGTAGGAAACAAAGCTTTTTTTTTATTTTTTATTATTTAATCACATCTAAAATTCTTTATTCTTTACAATTTTCCAACTCGCCAAACTTAACAGTTTGATGGCGAGAAATGCTCGTTTGACATACGTTGCTTAAAATTATAAACGCTAACTAAAAATTGCATACCTACTCTCAGACCATAGTTGACATAGCTTTAGAACCGACACCCTTTTTTTTTTTTGAGGGTGGGAAATCAAATAACTTCTCCGCTCTGGGCAGAGCGGGAGGGCGTGTCAGACTCTTGCTGACTAAAACCCACCCATGTTCCCTTCAGTTGCCTGTGCCAGGGGCCACGGTATCCCTCTCGGACTTTCCCGCAACCCTGGCAGGCATCGGCCCTAGCGGACCCCGTCATTGATGCTGACATCTCTTTGAGGCGCGCGTGGAACACAACGCGCCGTCGACCCGGGCTTGGTCCTTATCGAACGGCGAGCTACCCATTACTCGCCGTTCGCAAGCCCGCGCCTACGGTGGCCGGGAATCGGCCTGCGATTCCCAACGCCCAGGGCGGCTGCTGCGGCGGCTAGGGGCGTGAGGGCGCGAATTTTGCCTCTCCCTCACACGTTCCGCCTCCTCCTTCGCGAAAATTACTGCTTCGCAGAAGGAGGTGACGGCTTCCCAAGCCCTCTCGCTCCGTACCATGGCCTGGACCAGGGTCGGACTGTTTTTTTATTAATACCATTTAAAGCAGGAATTTGATTAACATTTAAGTCGTATTTCATTATATAATTTGTTTTTGTTTTTAATTGTTCATTCTTGACCTACATTCGAAGGCTACAGTGGCATAGGTTTTAACTTATTTAAATAATTAACATCGTTATTATTTTCTTACATATTCACGAAATTCAATTAAAAGCCCTGGGCAGACCAATTCTATCAAACAATTTAATATATTCTCTTCCTTTTGTCGCCTCTTGATTGATATCTTACTATCCTCACGATTACAGCATTTATCTTGAAAAGTTATTTTTGGGTCCGGTTTAATATTCTTCCTTGTGAAGCTTTTTCTACGCTTTCGGTGAGGTTCTTCTCCTAATCTCGCATCTGTTTTTTACTTCAAGATGATACCAACTCAAAGTTTATATCACATTCACGTTTACACCATCAGGTATTTAATTATAGACCAATTACTTATTTCCGTAATACCATACCATAAGTTAGTAACACATTCAATGCCCCATACTGTGTAACAATATGTAAGGCGGTTTGTACTTGACTTAAACATTTAACCATGGGGGGTCTAATTTGTAACGTGATTAGCACTGCGATTTCTATATTTATACGTGTTTAGTGATCTGGCACATAGACACACTTCCACTAAATTAGGTTTTAATAATAGTCCAAATCGAAATTGAGAGAATAGGACAGTGAAATTAGTGTTTAATTTTTGCCATGCAACAGGATTTGCTTGCTTGCATAATATTCAATATCCAGTGCTAATGTTCGTGACCGCGCAAAGCGGCTTTTACTGGTTTGAACATTAGGAAAGCAAAACTTTTTATTCGTGTTAGTACAAACTTACAAACTCAAATATCCGAAAACGTGCCACTACTTGCTAATTAACTCTATGTACTTTATTTAACACATACCATATATTATCATAAGTATATGTTTCACAAGACGTCTCAGAATGTAAATTCAACCGCGAATCACTTGTTGCACTAGTACTACGAAAATCACCCTTACTGCTACTATATGTATAAAGGCGCTGCCAATTTCAAATTGGTCCCACTAATGTGCGGTCTACTGTACAAGGAAAACATCATAAAAGAACAGGTATGTCAAAACTAAACAGCGCATCGCAAAAATCGTCAGAGATACGCTGGAAATAAATTATAGGAACTTATTTTAGAAAAGATAATGATAACGTGATGATACCATAATGCTACAATAAACAGTGAGAGTAGACAAAGCATAAAGACAAAACCAATAATTGTTCCAACGAATTAACGCTTCCTTCATGTTGCGTAACTTTTGCGCAAGCGTTTGTGGTAGTCATTTAATCTATATTAATACACTACTCCGTGTGGTGAATTACTTGCAGCGTCATTAGCTAAGAATACGCTGTTTTATTTGACATTCTGACACGACTGACATGTGGCCACTAGTTTACCTAAACGAATTTTACTGCGAAAATACTGCTCCAAGAATTGCAGAATTTAGATATAACTCGCATATATAAACCTGACAGGAACCTTGAGTGAACTTCTCGTCTGAAGGTGCTTCAAAAGAGCTTGAATGTAAATTAATCCAGTGTCTCAAAACGTCGCGTGAAAAACATCTTGGAAAGCGGACAGAAGGTCATGCAGAGAGTAAAGCAACTAGAACTGCGGTGGCCGCCACATAACAGCTGCAGTGACAGCTGACATGAAAATGGTGGCACTGGGTTTGACTTTACCCACTGTAAAGTCTAGCTAGTAGCTTTTAAGTTCATAAAAGAACTCGGAAACGTTAAAGATTTGAAGAGCTAGCGGTGAAAGATCTTAATGCTTAATCTTAAGATTCTTTCACCAAGCAAAATGGAGAAAAAGATTAAAACACTCTCGGAAATGTTAAGTAAAATACTTACCCACATGTGTGTTCGAACTCTAAACGCTGGACCTAGGTTAAGGTATGCTATGCATTAACTGTCAACATGATATACAATCTGAAGCAAGACATTTTATAAACGGAAACGTGACAGTGTGAAGTAGAGCCACCTAGTTATATGTTTTGATAACATGAGCCTCTGTTAGCATGTCTATAATAATAACCTTACCTATGTTATCTAGCAACTGATTATAAAGGTAGATAATCGGGTAAAACAAAACTTGTAAATGATATTAAACATAAAAATTTATTGGATATATTACTCGTACTTATGTTCAAAGGAACTCGAGCTAGATATATGTAGTTAAAATGAGAAGGTCATTTGGAGTAAGATACTAATTTAATCGGTTATTCTTTCTTATTACAATTCAGCATACAATATATACAGCAGTTTTCATTGCACAGTTGAAAAAAATCTGAAAAGGCTTTCGAATTCACTTCAATAATTATTTCGACAATATGTAACGTAATGTTTTATATAAATTGCTCTAAAATACCTACCTAAAAATAATCTGTACGAAATCATATCATAAAAAAATAGTTTTTACACTCTTTTCTCTAATATAATTATTCTCTATACCACCAAATGCCTCAAGGTACGGTCCTAGGCCCTCTTAATCTGTTAATATTGTAATCATTATATGAAATTATATATATATTATTTTTTTTATTCTATTTTTAATTAGGGACATTTACCGCAATGCGTATGACAGTCCCATCGTACCCTAAACACATAGGGGAGAAGGGGGGAATTGGAGCCTACTAAGGAAAAAGTTGAATAAAAGGCAAATTTATGGATACCTTAGGAACTTTTTATTAGAAACTAAAACCTTATTCATGTGACTATCATTTAATCACAGCGTTAACGTTAGATTATTAGGCATTTGGCCACAGATAAACTTTAAAGAAAAAAACAGAATCGCTCTCATTACCCGACTTTGCGGGAAATGAGAGCCTATAAATTCCCATATGTGTAATGGGAGCTACTTTATTGTTAAATCAGTCTCAAAAATTTCTATGTTAGTCTAAAATCTCAGTTAATCATATAAATTTTAATATAAACGTAATCGTATTACAATTAACTTTAAGGATCCAAGCAAAAAACGCAAATATAATCAACCGGGCTGTCAGAACCAGAACATTCTTTATGTGCCCATTTACCGCAACCTCTGCAACGGTAGGTACCACATTTCGTTATTTTTTCCTGTGTCACAGCAAATAGCACATAATGTCTCTTCTTCTGAATATTCTGACTCATCGTCGCAAAGATTCTCAATGTCTTCTTCTTCAGACGTGTCATCCTCAAAAAGTTTCTTTTATGTTGGTTACCTTCTTTCGTTGTTTTCCTTTTCCTGCGGTTTTAGTTTTACATATTAAAAAGCATATGGGGCAATTGGAGCTACAAAGGGTAATCAGAGCCTAATAAGCTCTGATTACCCGACTACCACCATTTTGAAATTAAATAAAATGATATACTGAATCTAGCTTGTAACGAAATTATACGCACAGATACTCAAATTTGATAACATTAGCTATAAAATAAAACAGGTTTGATTGTAATAAACGTATAACTTCACACATACCTGGCCGATGAAATTTCGTAGTTATTATAAGCGCGGACCAAAAAATCGACAAGCGTCCGTGGTCACACAACACGTGGCACTGGCGAGTCTAGCGCCGCAGGGAAACACGATCGCAGCGTGCCGAAGGCGCCCGAGTGGCAACCGAGTGAATTCGAACTGTAGTTTTGTCTCTAGTCGCACCGCTCTCATTACCCTCTGGCTCCCATTACCCTCTGTTCCCCTACTATTACGGATCACATTTGGGACATGAACCCGAACAGACTCCTCGCATCATCGCCATTTGGTTGAGACAGAATGTTATGAAATGTGCCCATATCAAGCTGGTTCAACTTCAAAACCCCAAACAGATCCCTTATTATTATTATATATATTTCATATTTTCTATTATGGTTAAGAAATAAACAAGTTTTATTTTAGAATTAATATGTTGATAAGAAACCAATTGCTTAGATTAGTATTTAGACAATTACCTAGTATTTCAGAAATGAGTTGTACGTAACCAAAGGTTTTGCTTTGTACCAAGTTCTAGGAACTTCCGTATACGATGCGACTCAATAAGGAAACAACAACAATACCGATAAAAAAATCTGTTAATTAATGATTTCTATAGTAAAACGTACAATAGCGAACTTCTTACTAGCGGTTTTTTTTTCACCTTGTAGATTTATGTATTGATTTTCCGAAGGATTGTCTTACAACCCAACAGTGTTTAAGTAGATATTACATCAGTGTCTGATAAAACAGATGCACGTGATTTTTGAATGTTTTTATTTGTATAATTGACATTAATATAAATAACAGATAACTTATCCTCCTTATTAGGATTGTCGTTATTTTAAACTCATTTTATTATCTGTTTGATAGCTATCGTACATTTTGCTTTACATAAAACATTCGTTATTTTAATTAACTCATAAATATACTTTATCTGAGTGTCGTCTGACCCACCAACTGATTTATCTTGATTTTAAAATGGTCTTAGAGAATCTCAACTTGCAGTACAAGACAGCTCGTTGGCCGAATGTTAAATTACCTCTTAATCATTCAATCTGGTGTGAGATGCGTCGCCAATAAAACTGGTCGCACAGTCTGTCACTTGTGTATGATTGCGCAAGCGCACGAGGCGGCACGGTATCATGGCGCACGTGGTCCGACGTAGGAACTAAAATGGTTAGAATGTGGCTCACTTGTACTACAAGTCTGTTATAATCTGAAAATTCATCTAGTTCTCTTTAGTCGCTCAGAATAAAAGCAAGACTGACAATATTGCTTCTCAAAGACTAATAAAATTTATCTCCTAAAAGGAAAGCGACTTTTAACAAGATGACAAAGTTAGTGTTTCCTGTTGTTACTACTTAGCAAAGTTACTCTAATCACCATTAGCAAATTCGCTCTTGTCACGAAATGATGTATCGTTGAAGAAAATTTAATTTAGTTAATGATTTATTTTCAGCCTCGGAATGCGGACGGCACTGAAGTTTAGTGATGGATCTGCTAGGTAGGCGGTTTGGTCTCGACTGTTTATTCTCTATCTCTCGCTAATTGATATTTTCGAGCGTACATGTGAAAGAGACGACAAGCTTATTCTTAGTGTGGATCGAAACATGCGCGAACGGCGCGTTCTAATCAACCATGACCTTGAAGTGAATCAAGCTATCGCACTCTTAAGTAATTTGCAATAATTGATACACATTAGACATATACATTTAGAAAACATGTTAGACAGGCCTATAACAATATTGCTGGCGTTGTTTGTATGTCTGACGAATTATTGTTTTCGTTGTTATTTTTAGCTACGACAACATCGTATACAGTTTTTATTGAACCTACAGGCTACTTTTCTTTAACAGTATTGACATCGTCAAACAATATGATCTCTTTGTGCACTAATGAAATCATTAACGTATTTTATTTCGAAGGCTCTACGGGTTTTTATTTACTATGTCAAAATTGTAGCAAAAATCTGATTAAAATTAATTCCTCTTTGCACAGTTGCTTTTGTTAGCTTAAATATAAATGTAAACTGATCAATTATTCCGCATAAAATATGAAGTATTTTAGTTGCACAAATGTTGAATCTAATCAAATGTCATTGTTATTAACTCATTATGATTACAATAGATAATTTAATTATTAGAGGTGAATTTCTGTTACGAAAATTATATTTATTTATCCAAATGATTTAAAAACTTAAAATGTTGCAGCTTAAGTTCAATATCGAAAGAGAAAATTTGACAGTTTGTGGTAAATTGACATGCTGCTGTGTGTGTGTACATTCCAAAACATTTTTTTTGTCAGAAATTCACTACTGTTCCAATAATATCTCAGTCTTTTAAATATTTGAAGTGATCAAGAATTTGAACAGCCGATTGAGAAAGATAATTTCATGGCTCAGGCGCTTGACAACAAATTTAAACGTTGTACACTTGCTCATAAATAAAGAGATTTTTTATTGTGTAGAACTCTGTTGTTTTTGATTCAACTATCAAACCTCGAGATGTATTAGCATTGCACAATGTTTACAGGAACTGTTCAAAATACTGAATTACATATGCATTATCAATGGCACGTGTTTCCCCATGTCATCCTTCGCTTACATGCTTATTTAAGCTTTCATTGAGTCCGTTTTGGGTCGTCCATGTTTTATTGTCAATTGTTACTTTTGAATTGATACCTAATAGACTTCGTTTATCTACAATTTATTTCTATTGTTTTGTATTATTTTGGGTATTGATGTTTAGTAGTATACTATGTGTGCATTGTTTTTTTTTTAATTGTGTCGCCATGCTGTACTACTTTTACAATATCAATTGGTTTGGTAAGGCTTAACAGTCAACTCCATAGTATGGTTCAAAAATCTTCAGCAAACGAGGTAATATCATTTACACGTTTGGGGTTAGCATCTTATATTCTTCTTCTTTTTGTCGAGTCGATGGTAAGTAAGTATATTATGCTAAATGAGTTGGGCCCAGTAGTATTAGTTCTACTATTAGAATAGTCAATCTTATTATAATAAAAAATCGTCATACAATTTATGTTAGTTTCTTTTCCTTGAACTACTTCACCAGTTTTAGTTCCGACAGAATACTAGTACTTACTTAGTTGAACTTCGATCAATTATTTCTCACCTTTTGTTACCGAGCAAGTCTGACAATTTCTTTCCGTACACTTTTGCCTTCGTGGGATCACAAGTACTTAGTCGATACAATACGAGTTTCCTTTCAAGTTTCATTCTTCGCCTGTTTTCAGTTTCATACATCTTCATATCTGTTTCTCCTCATATTATTAACTAAAGTTGCTTTTCGTGTCTGTCTGTGTGACCGCGTTGTTTTTCTGAACTACGTAACGGATTTTGATGCGGTCTCATCTCCATATAGAGAATTTATTCCGGAAGGTTGGCTTATGTGTATCTAACCTATATAATAATCAATATTGTAATATAATATGTATAAAGAGAAATGGTTTGATTTTTTGTATGTTTGTTTGTTACGCTTTCAGACGAAAACGGCTGAATGGATTTAGATGCAATTTGGCACATGGGTACAACATGACCTGGATTAGGAAATAGGATACTTTTTACCCCGATATTTTTTCGGGATCGAGGCTTATGCGGATGAAACCGCGGAGCGCAGCTAGTAATCTTTATATTTACTAATAAATAAAGCAGAAGAGTTTGTTTGTCTGAACACTCTAATCTCTGGAACCAACAGTCGGATTTGAAAAATTATCTTTGCATTTGAAAGCTCAATTCATGAGGAAGGCTACAAGCTACGTAACTTCATGCTAGGGGAACTAACTATTTTTGTATTTGCTCGGCTCTCAAGGTCCCCCCCTTGGGAGCCGAGCAAAAACTAAAATAGTTAGAAAGAACACTAAGCGTAAAAGAAGTAATAGAGCGGGGGGGGGGGGGGGGGGTACTCTAGCACGAAATCCGTATTCTCGGCCGAAGTTATGGATGTTTCCTACTCACGGACATAAGATTAGTTTGAGGCCCGAAACTAATAATGAAGGACAACACAATTTGACAGTTGTCCCTAATCCCGATGTGTATTTGCCCCGGTCCAAAAAAATTTATTTGGCACTGGTTTTGACGGGTCCACTACTTTCGAACGGGCCCGTATTTTCGTTGACGGACTTACAGAGTAGACCCCTTGATGCGGGCCGCTTGTTTATGTACAAAACAAATATTGATTTGGGGCTGTACAAGTTAGTCATTATTTTCACAGCGTTGTTTATTCTCAACAAGTCTTTCGATACCGTGTCACGCGTTTCTTTTGTAAACAAACAATTATTATCTTTACTACTCTTTAACCTTATATTGTGTCCCAGAATGTCTTGTTTATTTTGAACGCACGACGACATATCAAGCTACCCATTTCCAGTTGACTTCTCATTGTACAAAAAGCCTATACAATGCGAGGTCACCTAAAACTGGAAATATTTATGTATAGCTAGATATGTGGTCTATATATACTGTTATTAATTTATTGTGCCTAATAGATTAGCTAGATTTGTTATGAATTATGTATTTAGTTTTGGTATATACCTATATTATTTTGAAAACAATTCTACGCTTGGTCAGGTGGCGTTAAATCTTTCTAAATGATTAAAGAATGAAGATTATTATTGTCACCCAAACATGATCTATTCAATAAAATCTAGAACGACTGGTTGACACTTCCCGTGACCCAAGGGCTGGCTTTTACCTTGGCCAGAGGCTAATTGAAATTGCCATACAACCTGGCAATGCCGCCAGTCTCTTGGGTGTACATTACCAGGCGACAGCAATGCGGAAGAATTTTTTGACGCCATATTTTAGTTGGTTAACAAGTTAGGATTTATTATATTTTTATTTATTTAATTAATTAAATAAGTATTAGTTGTTATCTATGTACAGTTTAATTCTTAATAAATTGTTCACAAACATTGGTTAATATTTGAAATCCATGAAATAAACATATTCTGATGTTTAGATATTATCATTTTAATTCTGAACCATTTTTGTATAATAAGATACCTAAAGGGCTTTTCCTTGTTCTTGTCACATCATTTACTTGTAGATGGCCATTTATCGCTTTGTAATCTAATTCGAATTCAAAGTAACTTAAGCCACGGACACATTACTGTGTCGTGGCGCGGGATACACCAATCAAACTAATCTGTTCAGGACTACGTCAAATCACAACGAGTTTTGATTGGCTAACACTGCGTCAGAAGGCATCACGACACGACAACACAGTAATATGAATCCGGCTATCGAGATAGTAAACAGATCAAGTTTAATGATATGCTAGTAGTAACGGTAAGGTACTTCTTATCAAAAACGAGAATGTGTGAACCTCAGTTTCGGTGTATTTCTCTGAATTAAGAATGTGGTTAAGTATCTTATTCGAGGCCCAACGGTCATTATTTTAGAACGTTGAAGGAATATTTTATAGCGGAACGGTCAATACTTTTCTATCAGTAGGTAACTGTGTAAGATTGCTGGAAATGACTTAAATTACTATTTCAAATGCACACTACAATGTAGTCAGAAAAATGCGAATAAACAGATCTACTTGTTGACCCCAGGGAGGGTAACGCAAATATTGACCTCGATACTAAGTCTCGAGGTCATTCAAACATTACCCAACCTACCGTGTTGTAACAAAGGCCGTTAAGATCCCAAATGACTAGGTAAAGTCCGGCAAATTTATTATTAAGCAAATTGACAGTTTATTCAAATCACAACTGTCAGAGTGTCAGTGGTATAAAATGGCTATAACACGGCAAATTGACGAGGGGGGTCAATTTGCTTACCTTTGCCATTTCACATGACTTGCAAACTTTAAAAAACAAATACATTCAAAACAAACAATGTAAAACGATGATAGCTGCAATAGTTAAAACTGTGACGCAGCTACCAACGCCCGGCTCCTAGTGAGAGGGTAGGTGGTTCCAACTCCAAGACTAATAACTATATTATGTAATAATTTGACTGTAAGTCAAAAAGTCACCGGAACGTTGCGGTCGCTCTATCGGTTGAAAAACCTTCTCCCATCACACATAAAAGCAATGCTTGTACAGGCCCTAATATTTCCCATAATTGACTATGATGATGTGTGTTACTATGACCTGAATGCAGATCTCAATAAACTTGACCGTCTTAAATTCTCAATAACTGCATTCGATTCGTTTTCAATCTTCGTAAGTTTGACCATGTATCCGCGCACCAACTGCTATTAAGTTGGTTTCCCATTCGTCAGCGCAGAGAGTTGAGGGCTCTGTCTACGCTGTTCTCTATTCTGGACAAACCCACTACTCCTTACCTGACTTCCCAAATTCAATGTTTATGCACTGCCCATAGTAAAAATCTTCGTTCAACCAACAATCGTGTTCTACGATGTCCTTCTCACCGTTCTGGCTTCATTCATTCTTCAGGCAATAACTTAATCCTGACTGAGCATGTGCATAACATATGATAACATATAACATAACATCCCGACTGACCGGTTGGCGCAGTTGGTAGCGACCCTGCCTTCTGAGCCGCTGGTCCCGGGTTCGATTCCCGGACAAGTCAAACATTTGTGTGCATGAACATGTCTGTTTGACCTGTGTCTGGGTGTGTATATGTATATAAGTATGTATATCAGTCATCAGGTTACCGTAGTACAGGCTCTGCCTAGTTCGGGACCTGAAGACCTTGTGTGGATGTTGTCTCATATTATTATATTATTATTATTATTATTATATGTTTATTAAGGTCCTAAAAACCGCTGAACCTCTAAGTTTCTTAATAACATACGAAAGTTATCTCAGGCGTGCCACGACACTTCTCGACAGAGCCAATTTGCTGATGCCATTTAAGGTGACTGTCAACTACAACATCCAGATATTTAGTAGTCTGGGAGCCTTCTAGTTGAGGGCAGCCACAGTTTGAGTCAGGACTAGGGTTTATACAAGAGCCAGCGTGAAGGGCAATCGGTGTTAGGGGTTGATCTGACTTATTTACGGAAAAACAGATGAACTTGGTTTTATTGACATTCAAAGTAAGAAGATTTTTGGCTAACTATTTCATGACAATACTAAGGGTTAGTTAAGCGTTTTAAGAAGTTTCACTTCAATTGTGGCCATGAATTATTAGAGCAGTGTTGTCTGCGTAAGTTACTATTTTGCAGTTAGGGAGAGATAAGCGACAGCTCATTCACATACATTAGGAAGAGGCTTGGCCCAAGCACCCAGCAAGCTACCCTGTGGTACCCCAAAGGTAACCATCACCTTTCTGCATATATGATTATCAATTTTTACGTACTGCCCACGTGCTGTCATATAACTAATGAAGATATCCTGGGCAGTGCCTCGTATACCAGCTTCGAGAGTAGTATGGGGACAGTGTCGAAAGCTTCAGATAGACCTTCACCTTGGTACCTATTTTTCTGTTCTTTTCTTCTTGTCTGTTTATATACATATGTGTGTAAGTACATAAATGGTTAAATAAATAAAAATAAAATAGATCAAACTCAGCGTTTTTCTTTTATCATCCAGGTTATTAATAATAGTGTCTGTTAGTTCCAATAAAGCGTCATCAGTGGTTTTACCACTTCTGAAGCCAAACTGCTTTACTAGCTAGAATGTAAAATTTGGTAAGAAATGTTGTTAATGTAATGTTTTATAACATTTTCTAAGATTTTTGAGAGAGTCGTAAGTACCGATACTGGTCTATAATTAGTGACACTGTCTCTGTCACCAGATTTATAAATTGGGTGGCCAATCGCAGTTTTAAAGATGTCGTGCAGGAAAGATACCTGATGAAAGGTACAAATTATAAACGTGGAGGAGCACCGGGATTATACTAAGTCTGGTTGCTTTCATAACAGAGGTGGGGATAACGTCAACACCAACGGCGCATTTGTCCTTTAGACCAAGAATTATATTAAGCTGAAAGCTATCAACGTAGTAAAGAGCCATTGAATTTAGCGGAGTTGAGATTTCGAGTTATCGTAATCTAATTTACTGGATGTAGAACTGTTACGGGTTGAGATGGCTGAATTTTGCATGCCAATAGACTGCTTATCTGTCTATCTCAGATTTGCCTATGTTAGCAGTAGTAATTTACCATGTCAGCTAATTTAGTGGGATTGTCACAGCACTTAAGGAGACCTGAAGACGATCTTCTGTTTTGGTTTAAGTTTGCTATATCTGTTTAATAAGAGCCCATGTAGCTTTTGGGTTGGTTCAAGCCTTCTGAAACTCTACGCGTTCGAACTGGGGACTTTTTTTTGTAAGCTATTACAAAAAATTCGGTATCGATAGAGGACTAGCTTGTGTGTTTCGTTGTCTGGGTATATTTTAAATGTTCTGTATAATGTATCTCTATGCCGTATGCACCTTAAGAGGCCTGGGGTTATCTAAGGTTTAATAATGCGCAATAATGCTGAAATAGCTGAACACATTCTAGAAACAGGACACTCAGCAGCATAATCAGATCATTAGAGTTAAGTATTAATTATTACAGTACCTTCCTTTCCCAAAGCGACACACCCCCAGTCTTGTGTAATAATACAACAACTCGCTAGATTGCGTCACATACAAGTACGAATATTTAGATAACGATTATATATACGTAGGTAAGTACTATAGCTACACCTAGGCATCGACGGGCATATCAACACGGCTCACGGCTGAAATTCCACCTTTTCGTAGTTACGCAATGATTTTATAATTACCATGCTTATATTAATTCCAATTGCCACAGGATAGGGAATAATCAGTAATGGGCTGAACAAGCATTTATTCTAATTAAGTTACGTAAGATTTGGGTTTTGTAGTACTTACGATGCTCTAAAATACCTATCAAGGCAAGTGCTTCAGCAGTGGTTCAGTTCTGCCTGTTGAAGTTGATAATGTATTTGTGGCCAGTCTGAATCTTGGTCGTGTAGTACTTCAACCCAATCTAGGCTTTCGGAGCCTTTTGGCGTCGTACAGGACTTCCTGTTTTTTATATACTTTTGTTTTTTTTAATGTTTCTATGATTTAGTTAAATGTGATCTTCCTATGCCAATAAATACATTTTCTTTCTTCTCTTTCTTTCAATATTTTTAAATTGAAGGCTTCGTTCAAGAATAGGCCTGTTCTTACCTTAAGAGCCAGATCAGTTGTTATTTTCTGTATTTTGGCGACCATGAAGAAAATGTTACTACGTAGACAGACTATTTGAATCACAGAAATGTATTAGCCAAACAAGATTTTTGAAAAATGAAAACATTGCCCTAAACGACGTAGGCCAGCAGTAGTAACAAACTGAGTTGGAAATTATATAACAATAATAATAATACCAGCCCTATTTTTGTCCCACTATAGAGCAAAGGCCTCTTCTCATACATAGAAGGCACGAGCATTGATCACCACGCTTGCTCAAGACGAGTTGGCGTTTTCAGACATATAGTACGGCAAAATACCTTATAAGCCGTTCTGATCTTAATCAACAACATAAACAGTAGAAACAGAAACGAAAATTCCAAAACGTGCTAGTTAATAATAACAAGAGACAACAGAACATATTAGACCACTATAATTGTGCACATAACTGTTATCAAAGAGGTCTTGGATCTCGGCTACCTTTATCTAATCAGAATTTATCTCCAGGCCTTGACTGTCACGTCACGTTCCTAGCTTATGGCCAACTCTAAAGTGCGATAATTTTGGATTCACCACCGAAAATAGATATAACTGGGTGAATTGCTCGTGAATTTCACACCAGATGCCAAATTATTGTAGGTTGTTCGATATGTTTTCTTGTTTCTTGATACTTGTGGGTTCAGGTTTCTTAGATTTTTGTGGATATTTATTCTAATGCCCAATATATTAAGTAGTTCTTTAGTGTGCCCTATCTCCTGAATCAAATGTTGTTTTAGTCTATTCTTGAATGTTGAAGCAAGATGGCAAATAGTCTGTCTACCGATGGCGTTTTATCCAACAGAAAAATAAAGAATTATTTAATGTTTCATTTGATTTTAAATTAAATGTTGATGCCTTGATTAATAGTAACATGTTATTTTAATGGTTTATTTGTATTAACGTTTCCTTCAAATATTGCTACCGACCTTATTTTTAGAACTAAGGACTTGCGTATGACGTCAAACAAGCGGTTGTTTAACCCACATCAGTGCGAAATATCTGATATAATAACTTATTTATATACATTTTATTTATTAAATCTTCTAAACTATCTTTTAAAAAAACCATAGATCTGGAAATTACGCAGTGGAGTCAGAATCTCTCAATTCCCAAAATCTAGTGTTGGTAACAAGTGAATAAAGTTCAGGAAATCAAACGGGTACTTAACAAGATTACAAACAGGCCTGCGTTAACCGCAAGAAATCAATAACATTTTACATAATTAGTAAACTGATATTTATCGCAAGGTAAATCCAACCACAGATTGATCTGCAGGTTAGATGTTAAGCGCATATTCCTTGCGTTTAATTAACTCGAAACACGGATCTTACCCAAACCAGCCTCTTAGCCTTCTTTTATTAATACTTTAACCACTGCCAGTCTCGCAATTTAACTCAGCCTATCGCAGTACACTGTTGGACATAGGCCTCTCCAAGGCTGCGCTCCAACACCCCTTCCTCCGCCTTCCGCATCCAGTCTGCCCCAGCCACCTATAGGTCATCGATCCATCTAGCCTGGGGGGCGTCCCTCACTACGCTTGCCTACACGCGATTTCCACTGCAAGACTCGTCTGCTCCACCGGCTATCTGTCCTTCGAAAAACCTGGCCAGCCCACTGCCACTTCAGTTTGCAGTCTCGCCATTGCTTTTACAAAAACTAAAACACTTGACTTAAATTCAAAACAGACTCTTTGGTCTTCGGAGTCGCGTACACCTGACACTGTTTTTCTCTCCACGTCCGCTTTCGCCAATGTTATTATAAATGCTCTTGTAAATACAGCGTTAGGTGCTCAAAATATCCGCAGGTTGACACTTCATTCGGAGTATAACGACCAAACGCCCGATAAAAGGACACGTTTTGATTGCACAGACATTTATCACTCACGACGCTGGTGAAGTTTACATTGTGATATAATGCTGTGTTACATTTTGGAATTTCAGTTGCATTTTTAATGTTTCGTTGGAAGTTCTTAGGACCAATTTAAATGTAGGTAGTAGTTACAAGTGCGCTGGTAAATAACGAAAAATATGTCCCTATGTCCGCGCTTACTTTTTAACCGTTCAGCAAATATCGGTTTTAAAGTTTTCGTCCTGAGAGCAATTACTTGGGTTTGCATCATTGTTTTTATCTGTTTCTCTTGTTTGGTTATCAAGGCATTGTTGATAGCCAAAGCATGCTGTTTTCTTAGTGTAGAATTAGACCTTGTATTTACTTTTAGTTTAATTTATATCGGTTGAATCATCGACCAACATTACACTATTCAGCGTTATTTTTATTTCTACATATTCATTGTTATACATTAACCTTCTCTTAGAAGATAAAAAAGGTGCTTGGTTACGATGTCGGTCTTTTGATCCTTTCGATGAAGTGTTGATCTTCAGTAATTTTTTAGAACTTTGCACACTTCGACTACGACTCTGGTTCATTCTCTTATGGCTCAAAAATATAATATGGTTACAGTTTGCGCACTGGTTAAAAAAAAATCCTGTATGATAGGGGGTAATTCAATGTAAATCTATAAAATAAATAAATTCAGTGCTAGATCAATATGTAATAAATCCTTATTTGTCAACAGAGACCAAGGTTGGGATAAATAAGGAAATACGTATAAATGCATGGTTAGTCCGCTAGTCATTGCTATTCCAAACATCCGGACATGATATTTGTTATATTTGCAAATGTAATGTTTCAAAATTTGAGTGTAACGCCCACATGAACTCTACAAGGCGAGTAAATATAACTTGCATGGATTCTCGTGTATACTATCTTGTTGTCCTTGAAGTGGCAATGCGTATACGCATACGCATCGTGTTGTACAAAACAATTTATTTATTTAATACATTAAACACAAAAATGTACAGAGGCGGACTTAATGCCATAGGCATTTTCTACCAGTCAACCTTTCAACAACAACAATTCTTGGTTTTAGAAATAGTTTTCTTCTTCGTATATGTGAATTAGCTTCAACTTTCCCTTTTCGAATTAGTTGCTAAATAATGTGTAAACGGAAGCAAATTAAACTACACGAAGATAATGATAGACTAACTTATTTACATTATCAAGAATGTATCACTATTGTTGACAACTAATGAGGTCCATTTACCCGGAAAAGGAAGCAGTTCTATGACTTATAAATGACACCGAGATTATAATAGACGACAGAAGTATACAATATTATACTAATCTTGCCAAGAATCATCATAACACTGCTAACAAATATTTCTAGATTTTAGATTAATTTGCAAGTCCCCAAGCAGTATCCTAAACTAACGCACTATACGCTATATATATATTATTATTATTATATTATAGATCGTGCGGTATATATTACAATATTATAAAGAGTAAGATTTGTTTGTAAGTTTGTATGTAGGGGGTAATCTCTGGAACTACCGGTCGGATTTGAAAAAATATTTTGCATTTGATAGCCCAATTCTTGAGGAAGGCTATAGGCTATTTAACATCACGCTATGACCCTTGGGAGCCGAGCAAAAATAATAATAGTCAGAAAGAACGCTAAGCGAAAACGAACTGGTTCGGCGTCGGGGGATTATGAAATTTCACGCGGATGAAGTTGAGGGCAGAAGCTAGTAATGTATAATTTACTAGATTTATCATCATTGTTCATCATCTATTTGTATCAGTATTTGCGGTCAGTGCAGCATATATATATAGAAATAAAGAAAGAAAAATTGGTTTATTTGTCACATAAACACATAGTATATCTACACATACACAAATCATCATCCATACAAATGATCTCTACGAGTATTACCTGGTATCAGAGTATTCATGGTATCTAGCAATTTCATCGGTAGGCGGCAGTGGACGGCAGTCAATCCATCGACCATTTTTTTGGTCTTCTCCTTCCTTCTGATCCTACTAATGACCGTTGCTCGCGATCAAACTGAAAAATGGATAAATGAATATCTACTAAATTAACACACTTCCTTTATCTCTAACATGTGTAAATAAGAACCCGATTGTTCCAGCAATTCACAAATATATAACAATCATTGTAACAATTCAAACAATATCATACGACCTACGAGTGAGTGTATAAACTTGCATCTGAGCAACAGGGTTGGCAATAGCTGATGAAATAATAAAAATAATTCTTGCTGTTGTTTTATTATTTTGATGATCTAGAGATGGGACGAGAACCTGTAAAAAACAAACAATAGTTGTAATCGACATTGTGACAGAGAACCTCATGCTGTCGAATGTAACAATTTCAAATATCATGTACCTATTGTCGTTGTATTATTTCCCATGGCGTTTAACGGTAACTATTGAATGTACTAAAGTTGTCGAACCAGCGTAAAGGAATATATCTGAAAAGGTTTACATGCGCCTGAATTCAGAGTTGGTTTATTTTAACCTCCAAATAATTTATTAGCTCCGGAAGATCCAAGACAACCGTTGCTAGACGACCGAATTCACAGGTTACTTCAAACAGACTTGCTTCATTATACCCATTCCATTCATCAAACCCCTCGTTATTTTCATTCTTCTTCTACCTCTCCTGGTCCTATGTTACTTGGGGTCGTCGCAAATATTTTCCTCTTTCATTCCTTGTCAGCCATCGCGTAACCATTCACTCTCTTGTCAATCATATCATTCCCCCCATCTTTTCTTTGGTCTCCCCTCGTTACTTTTATTCATTTTAACATTATTATTACGCACACCTTAGATTCTCGTCAGCCCTACAATATTTACCGTCGCAAGCGCATCTGCGTTGTATTATGTAGTTGCATCACAGCTACACGTGGCGGCACTGGTTGTCATCAATTATCTGCTAGGATTCCTTGAAGGTTAGTGAGTACTACGTAGTACGAGGTCGCAAACCCGTAGTATTTAAATATATATTTCGTACAATAGCTCTTTTTCTTTTACCTATAATAGAGCTCCAATTGTTTATTTTGTGGTCCTTTTTGATACAATACTTACGTATCTAATGTTTTCATCAAAAATATGAAAATGTATAAAGACATTCCGCGAAAACCTTTTCAGGTTTTCTTTGTGGGAACTCCGTTCAATGAATTTTCTTTCCGATAAAAATGTATGAGGGGCTTTGTTGAGCTGATAAGGAGATTTTAATATACCGCGAAAACAGACAATTTAGTCAAAGCAGAAAATATAAAGAGACTCGGTAGGAGTATATACTTATAAACATTTTTCCTATAATGTAGTATTTTTAATGATCACGGGAAGAACGTATCATAGAAAGCGACTGCTCATTTTAACATCTATCAAAGTATGTAATCCCAATCGTATGCTTCATCGTCATGCAACCGTCGTCGTTATCACATTCGACATTCGAATTGAGTCGACCAGATCAAGGTCGGCAGGCAATTTCAGCTCGCATTCGATAGCTCTATGGATATTTAAGATAGGTGAGATTCTGGCCATCGTCCAACATCATAACTATAACAAGATTGTTAAATAATAAATTTTATTTTCGTTTCAGGTAATGGACGTTTCAAACTATTCAGCTCATCTAAGTTTTGTAAGTAGATTATGAGTGCGTATAATTGTATGTACTTATCAATGTATCATGTATTTCTAAGTTTTCATCCTTGGCTGTATATTTAACGTAGATGATAGTAGACATCGCGGGTGTGTTGGTACTGTAGGAAATAGTTTAATGTTTAAAAAAATTCATCGAGTAGAGAATAATCTTCGGATTGTGTATTATTAAACAAAAATCATACAAACAATAAAATAATCTCTGCGCGTATCAGACAAATACGAGGTTACGATTTGATAAGCCCTTTAAGTAGGCAATGATAGCTGCTCTAAACTGACTGAACATTTGTTTGTAATAATAATTAAGTATTTATACGATACAAATAGTTAAGATAGGTACCTACAGCTATACATAATATTCACAACATAAAATACCCCTGGGAAACCCTATAATGCCATTGACGCAAGCAAGTCCGGCTCGAAGGACCAAAAAGACCAAAAAGTGCTGATCTGTCAGTATGAAATATAAAGAAATAGGTAGTTTGAGGTAAATTTACTAACATTATAAAGATTAGAATAATGATCAATGCGACATAACGTGATCGTGAACCCTAGTCTCCATACTAGTAGGTACTTAATATAGAAAACTAAACGAAGTTTACACTGTTTCGATTGCCTCGTTGGTCTACTGGTCGCAAGCGCTACCGCTGAGCATAAGGTTCTGTGTTCGATTCCCGAGTCAGGCAAAGTGTTATTGGGTCTTTCCATCTGGAATTTCTTAGAAGCAAACCGGAGTCTGTATTTGTGCCCGATTGATGGCAATAGGCTCGCCGTTTTGAATACATCTGGCTAAAACATAACCGACGAAATGTGGGTGTAATATAGGAACACATCTGCCTGACCCTTCGGGGCTTATAGGCGTGATGTTATGTGTATCTCTTACTGACAGACAGCTCGAGAAAAAGATGCTGACAGATTAGAACTGAGTTAGACATGTCAGCCTTGCTTTTAGTCTATGCATTCTTATTTTTTAACTAAGTATACAGGGTTATTGGTAATATGTCGGCAATCCATTAAGGGGATGTAGGGAAGGTCATTTCCAACCAAATGACCCCTTATGACCCCTATGCAAATGTCAACAATACATGTATAGACAAGGGTCGACTTCAAACGTCCGTTTTTAAGTGGAATGAACTGATTAATGAGTTTCACTATTAATTGGTCGTTATTGTCTGTCTTTGTTGGTCTAATTACATCTGACTAATGGACTTGTTTCACATGTTAGAGGTGAATAAAAAATAAATTATATCACGAATATTTACATAATTTAAAAAGCTAACAGTCTTTAAATAATAATGTGTACAAGAATATATAAAAAAAAACAAAGGGCATCAAAAAATTCGTCTGCATCGCTGTCAACAGGAAAAGTGCCCAAAAGGCTGGCAGCATTGCCACGTTGTATGGCAAAGCTGATTCTTTGGCCAAAAAATAGGTAAGCCCCTCTGGTCACGTGAAGAGTCGACCAACCGCTTGCCGATGTCTAAAAAACTAAGTGGGCACTTGGACCCCATTTTAATTTTATACCATTTTTGCTTCATCAGATCCACATAAAAAACGAAGCCAAGTTCTGTTTCAAAAGGGGAATGCCCATCAGCCACACAAAAAAATGCTTGAAATTAACAACAATGAAATATACGCCAAATTGCACTACAAATCGTAGGGAACGCAATACAATTTCAATAATTATTAAAAAACTAGGTAGAAGCCAGTTCCAACCATTTTTCTAAAATATAGGTTAAGTCAAGGTCAAGTCATATAAATAGGCAAGAAAACTAGGGAATCTCAATATTTACAGTTTGTGGTGTTATCCATGACAACGTTCATCATTTTGCACTGTTCTGAGATTACGTCTCATCATTGCAAAATCAAGATAGCAATTAACACAGTGTACGTTCCTATCCATTTTTAAATGTACACGAAGCACAAGTTCAACACAATAGCAGCGTCGTATGTAAAACAGGTTCAGGTCCGTCGTCAAAAAGCCGAGTCGTCGTTTAGGCGGGTCCAAAAATCCGTGTTGAAAAATGGGTAACGTGGGCAGAAGTAAAATCCTTAAAAAATGGCCACAGTCGTTATATATCCTAAAAAGCAATCTGTATATAACTCAAGTCTATTTTATCTATGGCAATGGTAATAACTCAAGTCACAAACGCAAAACCATGAATCAAACGAAAAACTGAAACGCAGTAATGTCAAACTGTCAGTAAGGCAAAGGACATATGATTCATACAGCCTACGACACGTTTTCCATTTTGAAAATAATTTGATTAATTAATATTGACACGCTTAATTAGATTTACGGTATAAATAGGTCGAATTATATTAAATTCATGGTTACTGTGCAATAACTCTATAAAATAGTTCGTTAAGGATTATTTGACGATTCCTGTTTGGCTGAATGTCGATTACTCATGTCAAATAAACACTGACCTCCAACAAAAAAATAAGAATGGATTAGACGGATATCAAGTTAAATATTTTAGTGATCGTGATATTTTCACCCTAGGTTTACAAACATGAGAATTATTTAATTATTCATATTTTATTCTAAATAGAATTAAGGACTATTAGTAGTTTCTGTTTATTTGAAGCATTTTTAGGCGTTCCCCTTTATATGGAATTCTGCCTATAAGCATATTTCTCGTATCTTATATTCGTTAAGTATATTTTGTTGACCAATAAAATTAATCACCAAAGAGCAATGCCGTCTACGGCCCAGCTGAGACACACTTTGAAAGATAATCAAAAAATATAAGCTTTTATTAGTAATTATCCGTTGAAGGTCTAAGTATCTCTAACTACGACGCCGTGATGATAACAAATAAATAAGTAATTTAACTGATTATCAATGCGAATTTTACTTTCACGCGAAGTTTAGGGTCAATTTAATTTCGATTCATATATTTAATAAATCTAATCGATTACAGATTAATTAATAATTATAAAAATCAACCTGTGTGCTCAGTGGCGTGCAATCGAAGGAAGAGACTGATATCCAGCAGTGAATAGGTTAATGATGATGATGAACCAGTGTAGACTTCAGTCCTATACCATGTACACTTTACACTTTCTTCTTATTTAGCTTTCTTTCGCTGACAAAGTATATATAATAAAATATAATATTGCTATAAAATAAAAATATATTTCAAAACTTAAACCCAACTCCGAAAAAAAAATACCAGGTTGTCGGCTACTATTTAAATTAAAACTTGAACATTTATGCTCTTGACTTCGGGAAGCGCTTATATTATTGCTAAATACGTTAGACGGGTTTCAGTTTTTTAAACTGAATTTAGGTATCTCTATGGTTAGCGAAAAGTTTTTCTGATGTCACGGCCGTATTAGTTTGAACGAAACCTACTCGACCTTAAGACAAAACAATTATGTTCATAAACACCTCAGACCGGAGATCCTATAGTCCACATGTACATAAACACAGAACGGTGGAAAAGAAAGAGTGAAATACCTAATATATTTTTCTTTCTTTTTTATAAAGATTACTAGCAATGTGTAATTCTATATACTATGATTATTTTTTACCTCTGCAGCTAAGCTAAAGATACTTTTGTTAGGAGTGGGTCCAGGTCAATAGTGCAAACACCACCCGTTCGAACTCACGGTCTCTCGCTCGTCACTCTGACGCCATCAGCGTTTGGATATTGCCGCTTCAAGCTGATATTTATTATGTACTGACAGCAGTATAATTTCATTAGATAGCTTTTTATATTGATAGTGGTGGGGGTGTTCGGGACAAATGATAAGCATTCATAAATAAATAAAAAATATACAATAACTTTTTAAATATTTTGAGTTATCAATAAGATATCTGTACCTTCAAAAGGTTAAAATTAGTAAATAACTTTGAAATTAATAATTACTGTGTTAAAAAGTTCGTACTTATCATTCAATAGTTATTGTAAATGTAAAGAATAAATCAGCACTAATGAAAAAAAATACTAAATGGAGACTTATTTTTTAACTGATAAGTACTAGAAGGTGTTCATTACAACTTAAACTATAATTCCTTAAACTATATATCTGTGTTCACTGTAGGTCATGGTTGTTCCAATATGTGGACATTGTCCTTTGAGCAACGAATGTTAGTAGCTTTTACCATGAATTGTTGACTATTCAATACAGGGTACTACTGCATAGAGTACTAACTAGATCAAGAAATGAAGAGAACAATACAATTAAATGCTCCATTCATATGCAAACCGAGATGATGCGAGTAGTAGACATAAAGGTTATCGTGGACATGAATAGATATGGCTAGGATATAAATATTAGCATGTCCTAGTTGCAGGGCAGTGTCCACAGATGGAAAATTTTAGTAAAGTTTAATTCATTGTTTGAGGACTCGTTATTAAAATTGAGACAGGTTTCGAAATAGAAACAATCGGAGGTTACGTGGAACGAAAAATCATACGAAACATTAATATTTGGGGTACCGAAGGAATTTTTAATCGTTTACATAATATGATCTCTACTTGACGGTGCGCTTGTATTTATTTGGTTTAAGTTCAAGGAATTATCGTCAGAACTCTGTTAAAGAGTACCAGCGCTGATGATTGTACAAAATATAAATCGTGCTCTCATATGGCAAATTATCCTAATAATAGAAATCAGAAAAGATTTCATCTACTCAATCAAATTGTAAACTTTGGACTTTAATATCAAAATAGAATCGATTATTTGCTGAAGACGAAAATGTTAATCATGCTTTCGTCCGAGAAAAGTATATTCAAGAATAGAAAGTATTTAGTGTCTTAGACGAATTGAAGAAAAAGATAAGTTTAGCAATTCCCTCCTAAAAATCAGTATGCTGTTGCTGTTATGGTATCATCTCCCGCAGCAAATTTTAAGTAAGAGATCTGATAAAGATTCATAGAAAATCTAATCTTTTCACACAATTTAACTCCGGTTATCAACCTCCTTAATTACAATTTCCTTATTCTAGAACATTTTTATCCTCCACATTGAATCCAAAACGGCGAAGGAAAACATCGTGAGGAAACTGGCATGTCCTAGAATCAAAAATTCGAAGAACCTGCAGGGCCCGCCTGGTGGATTATGTCCCACTCCCTCTCACCGAGAGGAGGCCTGTGTCCCAGCAGTGGTAACATTATAGGCTGCTTATGCTATATTCAACGTATTACAGTAGTAAACAAGATATCATAATCGTCATTCCGTGTCCATCATCTTTCTGCCCTAGTCCCTTAATATTGGGGTCGGCGCAACACGTTGTTTTCTTCTATTCTCTCCCGCCGGCCATCACTCTATCATTAATTCCTTTCTGTTTAATATCAACCCTCATATTTTCTTTGGTATTCCTCTGCCTCTCCATCCATCAATATTTATATTCATCACTCTTTAACTTATATTCGTTCCTGGCTGAATATGCTGTGTATACTAGAGAAAATAGTATATGGTGGACACACCAAGAAATGACTATTCCCAAAGTCTTTTGATGCGAAGACGGTTCTCGGTGAGCCTACCTATCGATCGAACCTATTAAGGTGACCCAGCAGGAGCCCTTGTGGGGTCTATAGATTCCTTGTTAAATAATAAGTTAGGAAAACCCAATCACAATCTGCCCGTTAGTAGACTTGGTACTACTCGTGTTAGTCACAGTCTGACATTGTGTAGTAAACAAGTAGAACATTTTGTGCTAACTTTTTGTACGCTACTGCATACAATGCGTGCTCATGCTGCTGTCTTTAGATCGTTAGTTGATATTTACCGTTTCCTGATGGTGGTACTATTGAAAAATTGTTTTAAGCTTGTTTTTGTCAGCAACGTGTTCTGTAGTCATTTTGTAAACAACCTAATGCAGTATTGATTGTAAACAGGTGATGAACAGGATTTAAAACTAGGCTACCAGCTTAAGAATATCTACCATATGAAGCCTGAAGTGAGCCTAATGAATAAAAGCCTCATCAAATCCCAGAGTGATAAATAAATAATATTCATCATGCGTCCATTTGGATGTGTGAATAATAGCCAATAATTTTAGAAGTTTAAAACACAAAGTTGCGTATTTCCCTGATACGTCAGCCGCCATTAATTGACTTAATCACTTTACTGGATTATAGCCGACATCGCGTGCATACTGAGAACAAGCGAGAGATAAGAATAAATTAAGGACTACTTTTGCTTGTACACGTACAATGCGCGTAAACAGCTCTTTGATTTAGCCGATTAATATGTTAATCTTAACTGGCTTGATTGAAGCACGCTTGATTGTAGATTAACAAGTTTTTGCACCTGTAGCTTTATTGAATATTTCTGGAATGATCTAAAGTTTGGAATTCCCATTGACAGTTTCGGAAGCATAGAAAAGAATGAAAATACAAGGGGAGGTCCAAAAGTTCGTGGAATGGAAGGGATGGAGTGGGGATAGAGGCGCTCGCTTAGCGTCATACTAATTGGGTACTCATCATTAGTATATAATTTGAGTTTCAGCCCTATTGCGTCATCCCGTCCGACCAAGATGTTTGGCAAGCCGATCCCTTGAAAGAAGCATGCCAAATATCTGGGGGTGACTTTAGACAGACGTCTCTCCTTCTCAGAGCACGAGCCGCTTTTGCTCTGGGTGGACTAAATTCCGTTTTAAATGCACGCAGTAAATTGTCACTCAGATGCAAACTGCGCATTTATACGGCATGCATCCGACCTATCATGACATACGCCTGTGCTGTTTTCGCACAGGCACACCCCCGACACGTCCATAGGATGCAGACCCTACAGAACCGTTTTCTACGTAAAATAACGGGTTCCCCCTGGTGCGTTCGTAATAATAACTTACACTTAGATTTGAAAATCCCCACCATTCAGCAATTCATGAAACGCGCTTGCAAGCGTTTCTTTACCGCTACCGATACCGCTGGCAGCCATCGCAACCCTCTGGTTGTGAAGGCCGCCAGTTATGTCCCCTCTAGAATCAGTAGAATCCGCCGTCCAAGACATGCACTGACCGACCCTGACGACCCCATTACCCTCCTCCAGGAAAGCAGTAGGTCCACCAGTACAGTATACAGCAGACACAGAATTTTGTGTAATTTTATTTAAAACCCTTTCATTCCACGAACTTTAGGACCTCCCCTCGTATATTTGTTTAAATTTCTCAACTAAATGATTTGCAGAGTACTGGTAGTACATCTGTTTGATTAAGGCGCTGCCCGAACGTCGGATACCGTAAAACGCTCAATTTTTTGTCGCACTGTTAGGCGTATTGGTACATATTACATTAGTACACAACACAAACATTGCCGCAAACAACGGTTACAGCACGAAGCCATCGATTACTCAAGTCTGTACCAAAGCACGCTAGAAGCCGAATTCTTTAACTTTCATAACTTCTTCTCGGAACTAGAAAAGTTTATTATAAGTCAAATTAACAACAATAAGACAGCGAAAACAAAAATATTGAACCTCCCTAATGAAGACTGGATTAATAAGTCAATAATCAATGGAATACAGCAGCGCAACAACCTATGGAATCTACTGAAAACAGATAATAATAATGAAGATCTAAAGAATGAATTCATAATTGAAAGAAATAAAATAGGCGCTTTGATAAGACGTACAAAGGAAAGCTACTGTTGTAATGAATTAAAACAGTGCAAGCATCCTAAACAAACATGGAAATTAATAAACTCACTACCACTAGTAAGTAACAAAGTTAAAACCAATTGAGGTCCTCCTAAACTTGTTGTAGAATCAAATACGAGTTGATGCTTTTGAAATTTGTGAACATTTTAATATATTTTTCTCATCTGTGGGCCAAAAACTAGCTGATAAAATTCCTAAAGCCTATATTAATAATTCATACTATACTCTTACTTATAGTACTGACAAATTTAAAATTGAATTAAATGAAATGAAGCCATGTACCCTATTAGAAGTAACAAAAATTATAAACGGTTTAGATCCAAACACTAGTACTGGAATTGATCAAATTAGTACGAAATCTTTAAAATGTATAGCAGATATATAATATCTAGTAATTTAGTAGCATGCATAAATAAAAGCTTTTATACCGGTGTTTTCCCTGATAGCCTTACAGTAGCTAAAGTTACACCCTTTTTTAAATCTGGTAGTAAGACTGAACCGGGTAATTACCGACCAGGGGCCGTACCATGACGTGTTAACACCATCATGATTCCGTTGCGAAAAAGAGATAGTGCTATCGGTCATGTATAGCTCCGTCTCTCTTTCACGCTGGAACAATGATGGAATTAATACGTCATAGTCTGGCCCCTGTATCAGTTCTGCCTGTAATATCGAAAATTTACGAAAAAAAATATTTGCTTTAGAATGAATGAACAACTTAAAGAAATAAACTATTTTTTCGTACCACTTGCTCAAAAAAGTGACATTCTATGCCACAAAAAGCGAACATAACAATAGTCATTTTTAATCTGTTAAAAACAGGGAAAGAAAATTGTACTGAATTTCATTCATCCTCTAGGGGGAGAATGTGATTTAAATTTGGAATACTTACCGAAATTTATACTGAACTACATCTGTGTTTACACCATTGTATATAAAGCATTTTACATCTTTTTGAAAAAGAAATACGCATTTATTATGATTATTAAATAAAATTACGAAAACCGACGAGGCCGTATGAGCTTGATGCCTTTGCTTTTCCGACAAAAAATTATTAGTCTAGGAATTTGCCGCGTTTTTGTTTTCTTCAAATATATAAACGTTAAGTTTATTTTAATTTATTTTTATAAATAAGTTACTGTTCTAAAAATACGTTTATTTGTCATTATTTTTAATAAATGCTTATCTCATGTTATTATTGTGTCAATTTTTTCGCAAATGGTACGAAAAGTAGAGTATTTACCTCGGTGATAAAGCTGTCTTAGTCTTGGGTGAGCTTAAATCCCTCGCTACACTCAGGACTCGTCTTAAATCCCTCGCTTCGCTCGTGATTTAAGTTTATAACACCCTCGCTACGCTCGGGAGTAAACCTCGAGTCCTTAATTACGCTCGCGATTTAAATCGTCACCCGCGACAGAAGACACTGCTTTATCCCCTTGGTTAATAATCTACTAATATGAACATCAGTACGGTTTTAGGCCTAAATCAAATACGCTGTCAGCAACGATTGATCTTGTTACGAAAATTAAAAATAATATTAATGATAAGAATTTTGTTTTGGGTATTATAAGTATAATATTGATTTTAAAAAGGCTTTCGACACAGTTTGTCATGAAATACTCTTAAAGAAACTGGAAGATTGTGGTATTAAAGTTGTGGCACTAAAAATCATCAAATCATATCTGACAGATAGATATCAGGTCGTGAAAATAGGAAACCACCAAAGTAGTAGTAGCAAAGTGACATGTGGCATTCCGCAAGGCTCGGTACTTGGCTCGCTACTTTTTTTGATCTATGTCAATAACCTTAGTAAAATTAGGCCTTAAGGCACACATAACTTTATACGCCCATGATACTTGCCTATTTTACTTCGGACCAAATCTATCAGATTTAATAAATAGAGCACAAAACGATCTACTCAAATTTAGCATATGGTGCCAGAGCAACCTACTTACAGTTAATGCAGATAATACCTCATATATGGTATTTGCGGCAAAAAACAAAAAAATCCACAACACCCTTCACTCACCATAAATAATACAATCACTCATCGTTCGCACCAAGAAAAGCATTTAGGTCTACGATTAGATGATAAACTCTCTTGGAAGGCCCATATTACTATGTAAGGTCAAAACTGTCGTCACTCACCGGGATTCCAAAGAGAGCGGCAGGATGCATTCCACATAGAGTACGAATGGCTATATACAACTCTCTGGTGAAATCACATCTGGAGTATTTAATTGAAATATGGGGCAGTGCTGTGAAGTCGAATCTTAAGGATTTACAAATTTCAAAAAACAAATGGATAAAAGCATTATTTAAGTATAATCGGTTGACAGAGTCACGTACACTATACCGTAACACAATAGTAGATTGTTATACAAGAAGCTAAAATGACCCATTATATACGAGGTAGTTTTACTCCCGAGCTTTAGCGAGGGAGTAAATAGAAACCGAGTTTTAATGGGTTTTTAGCGCCGTGTGTTACACTCTACTTTTCACTACGATTGCGAGAAAATAAAACAATCCAATACAATATGAAATATGTAGTTTATTTTATTAAAAATTTAATGTACAATTTGTACAATTCTGGATATTTAACGAGTTGTTTTTTCCCGGTAACTCAATTTCAGTCCTGTGTGAAGATGAAAAGTTCTTTTTTTATGAAACAGTAATAAGTTGAGTTTATATTCATGATTATTCTACTTATGAATTTTTCGTTTTTGTAGGCTCAATGTCATTTGACACACAAAAAATAAAAAAATAAAAACTTTTTCCCCTAGAGGAAGAATTGCTATTTTTTCTTCGCTCTGGTACGCCACAATGACGGTCTTTTTGAGCAAGAGGAGTGAAAAGATATTTAATATCACACAAACATACACTTACACAATGTGCATACTAGTAAGAATAATAATGACATGTGAATTAAAATTTGATATAAAAGTTGTTAAAAAATTATATTACCATAACTTAAGAAACACTAACCAGATTAAATTGCGAAGAAATAAGACTAACTATGGTAAAAAGACTATCACAAATGAAGGAGCAATCAGCCAAATCTACAACAATCTGCCAAATAATATCAAGGATAGCAAATCGCTTGCAAAATTTAAAAAATACATATTTTGTGACAACATCTATTAGAATTGCTCGATCGCTGTATAATTACCTACATTACTTTATTTTTACTTAAGCTCATTATTAAGTGCACTGAATTGTTCTATACGAGTAAATAAAATTCGTTAACCTGACATATTACAAGCCAGTATTTTTTTTTGTATCGTCAAATATTCAAAGAAAAGACTTATTCAAAAATTTTTCGTTGCACAATTCTCAAAATTTTGAGCGTAAATCAGTCAATTAATAGTATTTATTTGTAAACATCTGTTAAAACTAAAGAAATACCTAAAAGTTATTCCGCTGAGCCGTGCATTATTTATTTAATTAAAACTGCAAAATTACTTTTATTTTGATGGTCATTCGATTCAACTAACATCAAACGCATCGCTGTTTTGAACTCCTTTAGTTGCCGCGATGCAGTATTGTTGATTACCTAATTTGCTTCTTACCGCGCCTTAAGTTTTTCCCCAGACCGGTATTACGAGGGGCGTTCAATGTATTCTCGGTATCGGCATGAAAAAAAAACGTAAATTCAATTTAAATAATTTTAATTTTTCAATGTTTTCCCCCATTACCGAAAACATGTATTATATCTCGAAATTAACTTCTCAATACCCTGTAAAAAATAACTTACCCCTTTCTCTAAAAAATGCGCATTTATTGCCACCTTGAGAGAGAGAGACTTGGTAAACAGCCACCATCTCTTCGTGAGTAGTGTTTCGACTTTTTCCTTGTTTGGTAAGGGATTTAATAACAGCACGGTACTCGATTTTCATCATCATTGTCACGTTAGCCATTCCAGTTGTCGTTGACTAAGGATAACTTGCAAACTAATGATCACAACTATATGGAATTTAACCTTTATTCCCTTAGATAATGTCATTAATTAATTAATTTGTCAAATTACCCACATCATTAGTAAATCACCCACGTACCGAAAATACATTGAACGCCCCTCGTACTTTACGTTATCGCAATTTAGATGAATGGCAAGGAGAGCCGTGCCCACCGCTCGCTTCTAGGAAAAACGTCGTATAATGCTTGATAATGGCATCCTCTACGTCACGCAGCTGCGGTTTTCGCGCAATTATCTCCAATTAAATTTATATAATGGTGTTTACCTCATTTTGACGTTGTGTTCAGTATACGTTTTGCCACCGATGCGACAACTTCGATGTGGCGTTTGTTTCTTGTTTATTGTTGTGAGAAGATTTGTTTCCGAACATTTGTTTTTACTGTGACTTCTTTCAATCAAAAACTGTTGGACTGACACGCAGTCAATTGTGTATTTCTGCTTTTGCTTCAACGGAATTGTTGTGAGTACTTTTATCATTTATGGATTCAACAATGTCCTCAATTTCTTGCGGCTCTGGCTGAGTTACGACTCTGGTACCCGTATTATGTTTGTGATTTAATACATTTTCAAAATATTTTCCTCGTAAGCTAATTAGATAAATTGTCATTTGTCAACATTCATGGTAACGATAAAAAAAAATATTTTCCAACGGTAATTTCGATTTTGTGGGGCGGAAATAATGAAAAGGTTTAGTATTTATGTCGCAGAATCTTCATTGGTCCTTTTTAAATTATAGCAATCTTTATTTTCTGAAATATGTTTAGTATTTTTAATTTTGCTTCCTGTAAAATTCGCCACCGCCAGTGAATTCGTATACAGTTAACTCTATACTCGCTGCTTAGATTCGCGATCTTAAAAAATATGTACTTATTTATTTATTTATCTGTTCTTAATTGTACACTACAAAATGTACAATGGGCGGCCTTATCGCTTTCTTACTACTGAATGTTACTTACTTACTTATACTTAATGATCACTGCAATATGATACATTATGATGTTTGCTTATAAAGAAGACATTGCATCTAAGTGGAGTTGACAAGTTCATTACACGTTATCTGAATGTAAACGTGCTAGATATTAATTGTTTTATACAAGGTTTTTTGTAATTGTCTGAGATGTTATTTTCAGTTACTCTGATTCGTTTTAATCATTACACATTTCGGTGAACAAAATATTTGTCGTAGGAACTTATTTTGTGTAAGCATTCCCTGAATTACACACTTATTACTTATTACAGACTTTTAAACACTTTTCATAAAATGACAGCTGTGCTGCTGGGGAGTTTGTTGCGCCACTTCCTCTTCCCAGCTAAAGCTAGGAAGTGGTGAAGAGCTGGCGGGTTGGGGGACTGTCTTAAGTAATTTAGACGTTCAAAAAGTGCTGATTCTCAGCCTAGTTTGAATAAATGACTTTAGATTTTGATTTTGAAAATTATTCTGTATGCCCGAAGAGTTCCTTCAAGCATCATTGGTCCTTTTCAACGCACTTCGAAGAAAAATGTCAATACCCTTGAGAGAAATAACTTCATAGCAAGCTGTCGCTTCCGCCGTTGTTGATAGTATTTGCCTCGTATTTTTATCAAATTAAACTAAACAAAACGACGTTAACGACACTCTTTACTTCAAGCTTTAGTCTTACTAATATTTACTATGCAGCTGCCATGTTTACAAACACGTGCCCACGTTTTTATTTTAGTTATATTTTGAGGTCCATTTAAAATGATCCAAAAAAGTTGAATCAGCCAAAAAATCTAGGTATAGGACATTGCTCGTAAACACAACCAGCGGAGCCTTGATACTAATGACGTCATACGAAGGATAACATGTTATTACTAATTTCGCAAGAATCAGTATCACGTCAGTACCCGTATTAGCATTATGTGCATTGTAAAATTGCTTTAATTACCATACGTTTTTATGTAACTTCACGTGTAAATCGCATAGCAAGGAAACCATGAATCATGGATCTGTGGTCACTGGGACTAATTTCGTATGGCCCCACGATAAGCGAGCAAACTCGGGTTTATACGCTTCATTATGATTTTCGTGGTACAATATTCAATTTCCTGAAATTGAGGTCAGTGCCGTGTGCAAAAAGCTGGATTAATTAGAGTTTTGCGTGATGGCTCATACATAATAATGATTGTCTTGCAAAAAGGTTTTGACGCATTGATTGCTTTTTGAGTGTTCCATGTCGTGAAACATCGCCATCTTCTTTGTTTTTAACAGCAACGTCAGTAATATCAGTGAAGCAGTATACTGATTGAATCTTAGATAATATAATTCGATATATTATATCGAATTAAATATTCATAATTTCAAATCCTACTAATGTATTCATGCTTCACGTTGATAGATGCAAATACATTTTCGTCATCTCTTCAGCATGATGGCTATATTACCTATTACAAGTAGCTCAGTCTGGAATCCCACATTTCGCCAGTTATATTAATTAAGTAACACCTCTGCCTAATTGTTCGATGAGTACAGGCGTGATTTATTTAAAGTTATGTACAAGTACCAAACTTCTAAAGATCCCACTACTCGACTAGATACTCATGCCACTTTCTTGACCAAAACAATTTGTGTTCAAATGACCACCAATAAACGGACATCTATTTATTTTCGTGGTTGTCGCCTTGCTATTAAAACACTGTCCCGCCCCTCGACCTTCGTTGCTATTCTTAGTCACGATAATCCTACATTTTTGATTCATCTACCTGTTTCGTGACATACAGGGTGGCCGGAACATTGACGTCCAAAAATAAAATTTCGGTCCCTCGTATCGTGGGGTATTCGAATCACCCCCATGTATGTTCCGCGACTTTTCATAGTTTTCGAGTTATGAATTTTTTTCTGAATGTTTGAAAATTTTCGACCTGACCAACCTAAAAAAATTCTAAAAAAAAAAGTAGAGGGTTTTATCGAGTTTCTTTTTTTGCAACTGAATTTTCATAAGTAGTACTTTTATGCATAAAATAATCAGCTTCGTAACTGTGATGAAAGTTATGAAAATGTTGATCTAAAGTGAAAAATTTACGTTCGGTAAATTATGACTTAAATTTTCAACTTTAAATTAAAAATCTTAACAGGTGACTTCATAATTCCTAAGTAGGCTTCAAGAATGCGCCAGACTCTCAGTTTTCATAATCATAAAAAAAATGAAGTACTTAATAGGGCTACTTTGTTTAAAATCGGCCTTCAAAGACAGCGAGGTGGAAAAATTCTTAAAATTACCCATCTGAGTAATTATTTTTTTTTGGCTATTTTCTCGTTCCTAAGGTTAATTAATGATAAGAATACTGAAAACTAACCAACAAATAGTTTCAGAGTTGGGTAAGAAAAGTTTTACGTAAAAAGTGGTTTTGAATAAAACACAGATGATAATGTGAAAAAGGTACTTAATTTATTTTTAACATTTAGAAAAGGTTTTCAAAGTGGCCACCACCAGCAGCAATACACATTCTACACCTACGTAAGAAATTGTCTGGCAATCGTCTAAAAGCGTCTCTGTTCTCTCTCACAACACGTTCAGCTTCTGCAATCAACTGCCTCAGCTCTTGTTCACTTGAACAGTCTCGGGCGTATGCTATTTCCTTGTAATAGCCCCAAATAAAGAAATCGATGGGGTTGAGATCAGGTGAGCGTGGAGGCCACCTAATTGGTCCGCTGCGTCCGATCCATCTGTTGGGGTATGTTTCATCTAAGTAATTTCGGACCTGGGTTGCATAGTGACACGGGGCGCCGTCATTTTGCAACACCATGGTTCGTCTGAGTTCGAGATTCACATCTGCCAGCAACAATGGAAGTTCATTTTCCAAAAAGTTTTTGTATGTTTCTCCATCAAGTCTGGACGGCAGTTCAAACGGACCAATTAGTTCGCCATTGAGAATACCAGACCACAAGTTAACGCTGAAGCGATGTTGAAATGTCGAAGCTCTCACTTCGAGTGGATTTTCATTCGCCCACGTGTGGTAATTATGAATATTGAATATTCCGGATCGCTCAAATCGTGACTCATCTGACCATAAAACTTTATTGAAAAATCCAGGATCCTCTTGCTCTTTTCGTAACATGGTTTGGCAAAAATCAACGCGCAATTGGTGATCTGTAGGCAGTAAAGCTTGGACTCGTCGGATGTGGAACGCGTGGTATTCTTCATCGTGAAGAATGTCTTGGATAGAAGTCCTTGGGATGTTCAGAGCACGAGCCATACTTCTCGTACTCGTAGACGGATTTCGCTGAACTTCTTCCAGCACCATTTCTCTGCGATCCGGGTTAGCTCTAGGGATTCCTTCATGACTGCCGCGTCGACCAGGAATGCGGCCTGCCATCAAAGTGTTGTGCGTGTTAATAAAAACACGATGGTCGGGATATCGCTCAGGTTGCGGCCCACCACGACGTTGAAGTTGTTCGCGATACAGTCGCGCTGCTTCATGGCCGTTTCCTTGTGCAACTCCATAAAAATAATGCATTTCTGCATATTCACTTAACGTGTAACTCATTTTTTACACTTCCACGTAAAAAAAGTCCAAATCAGAATGCAAAACACAGTCCAATAAACGAGCAAAGTAGTCAAACAAGTAGGCAGCGGAGTCCGTGGGCAAAGCGAGTGTGGTAAAGACAAAATGGCGACACGCGTATAGCAGTAAACACAATGTGAGTACGACTGAGGTACTTGTTTTGCGTTGGCTTCGGTTGCGCGCCTTGCGTGAGAGAGATAGCAATAATTCGGTCTCTTTTCCTCTCGGTCCATTGTTATTGCAGGTAAAAGAGTTGCACCCTCGTTTACAACCCATAGTCCACGAGAACGGATCGCGCAAAATTCATTAAACTAACATTTAAAAAAATCTCCGTGTTTAAATCTTAGCTTTCCTGCAGTAATTTTTGGTTAGCAAACTAAATAACCTTAGGAGCGAGAAAATGGAAAAAAAAAATTTATTAATCAGATAGCTAATTTTAAGAATTTTCCACTTCGCAGTCTTTGAAGGCCGATTAAGGCCAAAGTTAGCCCCATTAAGTCCTACGTTTTTTAATGATTATGAAAGCTGAGAGTCTGGCGCATTCTTGAAGCCTACTTGAGAACCATGAAGTCACCTGTTTAGATTTTTAATTTGAAGTTGAAAATTTAAGTCATAATTTACCGAACGTAAATTTTTCACTTTAGATCAACATTTTCATAACTTTCACCACAGTTACGAAGCTGATTATTTTATGCATAAAAGTACTACTTATGAAAATTCAGTTGCAAAAAAAGAAACTCGATAAAACCCTCTACTTTTTTTTTTGAATTTTTTTAGGTTGGTCAGGTCGAAAATTTTCAAACATTCAGAAAAAAATTCATAACTCGAAAACTATGAAAAGTCGCGGAACATACATGGGGGTGATTCGAATACCCCACGATACGAGGGACCGAAATTTTATTTTTGGACGTCAATGTTCCGGCCACCCTATATAAGCATGCTATTAATGACAAAGCATTGATTTGAAGATGAAATACCTAAACGGAGCGATATACTGAAATAGAAACTTATCGAACACTCTCATACCTCTAGCCTTATTGGATTTGAGGAACGGAGCATAAAATACCTATTATATGCTCTACTCAGCCTAGGTTGGAGGAAAATTCATAATAGTAAACATGCGCTTGAGCCGCCGTCACTGGCGCTCCACTCGCAGGAAATCGAGCTTGCTATCACTGTTATGTCATTTTATAGCTAACCGCAGCTTGTGGTCCACGACTCCACGGGTCCACCCATACATAGCAAACAATTCACTGACACGAACTTTAAACTTGTCAATAAGGATGACTGAAAATATTATTATTAATAATTAGATCAGGACTTTTTTTATGAGCACTATTGTGTTGGCAGTAACCTAGCAAAATCAGTAATTTGTGAATTTTTCTCTGGAAGAAACAATGTCTTCTATACTTTGGGAATTTATCTCTCCCAATAGCTTTCTCTCAGTTATAAAGTGTAAATTTTCACTGCTTTTCAGGATGTTTCTTTGTTTAATCTGCCCTTATTTCAAGCCTGTAACCTCGACGTAAATCTAAGGCTGAAATAACGTAACATAGTTATGTAATGACTATTTACCTACATTAGTAGGTAAATAGTGTGCATTGGCACTGCCATTCACTGAGAAAACCTATTCCCCTGAGTTGACTCATACGACTTAGCTACAAGACGTACATTTAGTTAGATAATTTTATGTATGCACATTCTTTGTTTATCTTAACACCTTTATGCACGACACTCATTACCCCATAAATTATAGTTTATATCTTTTAAATTTTTAGAAATAATTATAACATTAGTAGTAGTAGTATCATTGCTGTCACATCTGACGTATACTATATGTATGAATCAGAATCAAAATAATTTATACAAATAAGATGATCCTTATGTAAATTGTCCTGATTCATTTTACCTTTCGACATGCAAAACTTTGTATGGCCAGTAAAACATTGTATGGGAGTTTAACGGCTGTAATAATAGTAATATGGCTATTATCTGCATACCTGGCTAGACCAAGTGTTTTAAACAGCTGTGTAAAGAAGCCATTGTTGTAATATTCTGTGTGGATACACCTGTTTATAGTGTATACACTTTCTCTATTATTTTGGCAAAAGCCAAAAAGCAGCTAGAGTCAGGGTCAATTGATATTTAAATAAATAAGACGGCGACGTTAATGACGTATGTCAAACATAGCCACTAATACTAGTTGCAGTGCCTGAAACTTGACTGAACAAAAATTGGGTTCTGCCAAGACTTCTTCTGCTTGCCGTTGCCCCGTGTTACGTGTTGGCATCGTTGTTGTCTCTTCCATTCTCCGCTGTCACGTTATCATTCACTTCCTTTTCATTCGTATCATCGCTCACAAAATCCATCGCATCTTTTCTTTGGTCTCCCTCTTCATTCATCAGCTTTCATTCTCTTAGTTATTTTTTCAATTACGCAGGAAATAACAGTAGTCAGTTACAGAAAACTTGCAAAGCTCATAATAGTGCCTATAAAGTCATGAAGTTGTCAGTGTAGTAAGTTTAGAAAAAACTAATCACATTACATTATTATTGACAAACCTAGTCATGAATGAACAATTATCCAAGTTAAATACCATTACAATACAACCACCGCCTTGCCCCAAATATTATAAGATAAATAGAGCATCCGTGACGTGAAGGAATGTACTTATAGTCAGTCATACATAGTCTTGTAGTTATCTGTATCAGATCGTGTTGCAGTGGAATCTTTGTCTGTTGCACTGCAAAAGTAAAAATAGTACGAGGAAAACTCCTAGAGATGCAACATGCGTGAAATAAATGTCTTGTTACGCATGTGCGAAGGAATAGATCTGACACGTTTGAGAAATCTAGAGTTACATTCAAGAAAATAAAGGCTTATAAAGACGGTGTATTTGTTGATTTAAGTTTGTGGTTCAATACCAATTGTATATCAGTCTCATGAAGTTCAAAGCATTTATAGGGCAAAACTTAGATGTCCAGTCCAAAAAAATGGAAGTTGGGACATCAATATTAATACGTTTGCTTTCTTTACACACGCTGGTTGTTTTTTACGCAACTTTTATTTATATAGATGAACCTGTTTTGAATATGCGGCCCTCAACCTGCTCTGACGCAGTTAATCTCTAAACAAGTATTGCTACGGTTTAGCGGAACCCGACCTCTTAGATTCTTTTACCCGTCGCTTTCGAAGTCCATGTTGGACGTCTTCCACAGCGTAACATTAATTTATTAAGTCAAGCGTGTAACACGTAACTCAATTTATAACTGACCCAGACAACTGTTTTAAACGCCAATCCAACGCGTCCAATCAAGAATGTATCCGCAAGTGTTAATTAACAGATGTATTTTTGTTACAACTCTAATATGTTTGTAACAATTGACATGTCTACTACTATGCTAGTGTGTAGTTACTTCTATTCAATCAAATCGGCCTATCGCAGTTCTCTGCTGGACAAAATCCTGTCCTTTCTGTCTTTTTTACCTTTGTTATCTAGTTTATTGTGTGTCTTCTATTCAAAAAAGTCGGCCTTTCGCAGTCCTCTGCTTGGCAAAATCTCTTCTTTCACTCGTTTTCTGCCTTTATCGTCTAGTTAGTCTCTATCACCTTCATTTAGTTTAAAGCGTCCCATGCCACATTTGATGATTCATGATCTCTACCTAAGCATTCGTCTGTTCTTGTTACTGCATCTAACCCACGCTGCATTTGATGATTCACGGTACCTACTCGAAATTTTGTCTACCCTGGTTGTAGCTTCTTTGCCAAACGTGACCAGCCCTGTACCATCTCTAGTTAAGTAATGCTGATCAGCAAGGTATATCTGGTTCTTTCCTGGCTGTTTAACCAGAAAACATTACTAATGAATATAAAATAATTTTGTGCGTAAATAATGCGTCATCTTTAAACTGATTATATTGATTGTATATTAAATTTATTTATCGTGTGTAGGTAGGTCATTTGAACCCGCGTTGGGTTTTTATGTTCTGTTACAAATTGGTTATTTTATCTGTTTTAAACTTAAATGGTTTACTTATGTAATATGATGAATTATTTATTTAAGATATGAATCGCTCTGAATTCTAATGGACTTCGTTTCGCTTTTTGCCTTTACATTTATTTCCTCGTGTCTATTCAATATCGTAGATGATTTTTTATAATTAAACTACTGGAGCGACTTATTGTCTTGCCTTAGCTTGGTAAACATAACCCGGTTTAGCCGTCTACCTAATAATTTTAATTACTAGCTCTGTTTAGGACAGACTTTCATAAATCCATTATTCAGTTTAATGTTGAACGTAAATAACGGGGTGTTTATTTTAAATACATTATTTTTTAGTAGCCTTATCGAAATCCAATTTCAACAGTTAAATCGCAGTCAAATCTGCTTAAAACAATAATTAAGAACAATCTCGAGACTACAAAAAGCTTACACAGTCATCGAGCTACCATTACTATATCGTTCACATAATTGACGCAGGAATTCATTAACGACACGTTATCATTGTAAATTACACCGTAGTTCATTTACGTTAAAGTTTATAATCGTGGTGTGTGGTAGTGGGTTTTCCTCGAGAACCGAAGGTGAGCGAGGGTTGGCGGCGACGTGTGCGTCACAGATGAAGTGAACATTGACCAACCCTTCGATTCGTTGAAATAAAGCAAGTGTGCCACCAACCTTGGATTCATTAATGCTTTTATGTTTAGTGTTTATTGTGTAAGTTCTTATTAATGTATGAGTGAGTGTGACGGTTAGTATGGTGTTCTGCCAAGACTTCATTTTATTAGAAATTAGATAGAGTTTATAATTTTATCTAAGAAATAAAATTTTAGTTTATGATGTGATTTTCCTGGGTATGTACCTAAGTAGCCAGTATTTGGCTCAGAAGACCAGAGAATATTAATGGTATGTATTGATTTATATAGAATAGAATTTTCTTTATTAGAGTAACCAAGACTCAACAAGATTGTTCGTAAAACTGACGACTATGTTAATAAAATCCCTTAAATAAAAATTTGATCACTGCAATTATCAGTCAAATATAAGTAACAAAAATATTATGGAAATTATTTCAGCAATTATTCGTTTTAATAGGTTACAATGCATTTTGAAAAGTAGGAAATAACACTTTGTACATAAAAGTGTAAAACTTCTTTTTAATATTACTCATCAAAATGTAAAAGAGGTCATTCGTTTATTTGACAAAATTAGAAATGAAATCATTCTTAGATTTTTGGAGATAATGATGTGTTCTTTACAAATACTGCACGTGACTAACCGCTAAATTACCACCAAATAACCTGACTCTTCGTTACCTACTAAATAAATAAAAAACACTTTTATTTTTATAAAAACCAGTCTGCACTAGTTTCAAACTATAATTAATTGTCGTACATCTATAAAAACCAGATAAGTAGGTACATAGATGGCAGAATCCCAATTAATTTGATCTAGTATTAGTTTAAGAATGTAAGGCTTTTCTTGCATGTACCTAAATTTGTTTATTTTAATAGTCACAGACTACCTCCTGCTTCGTAATAAAAAAAATCTTTTTGGTCCTAGAATTTGAAATAATCAATTCCCATAATCCGCGCTTATTGTTGCCATATCCGGATTATGTAATGAAAGAGACCTTTTTTTTCTTGAGGATGGGAATCATCAAATAACTTCTCCCGCTCTGGGCGGAGCGGGAGGGCGTGTCAGACTCTTACTGACTAAAACCCACCCGTGTACCTTCAGTTGCCTGTGCCAGGGGTCACGGTAACCCTTCCGGACTTTCCCGCGACCCTGGCAGGCATGGGCCGTAGCGGACCCCGTCATTGGTGTTGACATCGCTTTGAGGCGCGCGTGGAACACAAAATGAAAGAGACCTGCCGATCTATTCCATAAAAAGGTCACCGTAAAGACTTATGTAGCTGAAGTGAGCTGTCAGTTATCCTCCCAGTCCTAGTTTATAATTTGTGACTTCAAGTTACAGCTACATTATATAAACATAGTGCAGCATTGCAAATGTAAGCGGACACGCCCTTTATGTCTTGAGGCTTTTATTATGTATTTAGTTCTGTTTACGTTTTTGTTTTTATTTTTTATTATTTATTTCTGCTGGAGTTATAGTTTTCAGTATTGGCGTGTGCTAGCTGACATATAATTTGATTTAATATTTTGTGTTTCGTAATGTTAATTACTTATTACTGTATAGAATCCAGTTCTTCTACAGACAGCAGTGCTGCTGGGGAGTTTTTTGCGCCACTTCTTCTTCCCAGCTAAAGCACTAGGAAGTGGTGAAAGGGGGGCGTTTTGGGGGACTGTCTTATGTAATTTTGACGTTCAAAAAGTGCTGATTCTGAACCTAGTTTGAATAAATGACTTTTGATTTTGATTTAGTTAGGGATTGACACCATCGTCAGCTCACTTCACCTTAGTTTTCACACTGAGATTTTGACAGAATAGACCGGCTGATATTATATTGCAATATTTCCCTTCATTAAGATGCTAAATCTATACTAATATTATATAGATGTAAATTTCGTTTGTAAGTTTGTATGTAGGGGGTAATCTGTGGAACTACCAGTCGGATTTTATAAATCTTTTTGCATTTGATAGCCCAAATAGTTTATCTAACAATACGCTAGGTCCCTTAGCAGCTGAGCAAAAAAAAAAACAGAAAGAACGCTAGGCGAAAATGAAGTTAATGCGCGGGCAGGCGATGCGAAGAGGAACCAGAAATTTCACGCGGACGAAGTCACGGGCAGAACCTAGTTAATAATAAATTGCTTGTTAGTAGTTAAGAACAATATAATATAAATAATTTGCTTATTAATACGTAGAAATTAACAGATTGTACGGGAAGGACTACTGCAACAGGTTACTTCATAACGAAGTAATGGTAATGATATTATACATAATATATTAATATTTTCTGCAATGGCAACCTATCAACAATTTATTACGTCTCGTTAGGGCGCTGACGCTTCACTAGTTTCATTCAAGCAGTGCCAACACGCGCTTATGTATGCTAATATTTGCTTTATATTTATGTGACAATTTATTTGTGTTTTCATTTTTGATATCTTGTTATTTTAATGTCAATGTAATGTTATCTAATGTTTTTGCACGCCCGTAAGGTAGAATGTAGCGGAAACATTATATTCTGTACCATCTCGAAACCTGTACCTACATTATTAGCAAATAAATATTTCTGATTCTGATGGATTAAACAGATGGACGAATATAATATGAATCTTCTACTGATAGTCCTAAATGAAGCTCCATAAAATCTAGATCTTTTGGTCTCATAAGTTTTATAATCAAAAGAGACTTGAACTCGCGCTTATAGGTATACAGGGTCAAATAGAATTAGCTAGCGGAACTCCGCAGACATGATCAAACAAAATGGAAACAGATTTTCTCAACTCATACTTCATGTAACAAAATCAAAAGGAGCCGACCCCAAAAAGTCATCTTTTTTTTTTAATTGTTTTTAGACATCGATACACATCACGCCTGCGGAGTTTCGCTAGCAAATTTAATTTAACCCTGTATACTGAACTTTGCTTTATATCCAGGATTTAAAAAACATGTAGGATTGCAATAATATGAGTTCTCTGCTGATAACTCTTAAGGAAGTTACATAAAATCTAGATCTTTTGGTCTCAGAAGTTTGAAAATCAAAAGAGAGACTGAAAATGTAGTGACTTATCTCTATCACATGTAAGAGAAAAAGAGAGATCAAATCTCTTGTTTTCTCTTATATAGATAGGGATATCTAAAACCCATGTTGAATAAATGAAAAAATATGACACCGAAAAACCTGTTCTACACAGTCTGTAACCAGAAACCCTCGCAAGGCGAAAAAAGTATGGCCAAAAACAACATTGATGTAGTCTCAAAAACGTATACTTTTATTTATGCCGCTTCTCTATTTTCGTACTACCACGTTGCTTCTAATCTTGGCTCGTCAACAAACGCCAACACGTTACGAAGTTAAAAAGTTAAAACAAACACCTCAATTTTTTTTTTATAAACTTTATCTGAGAGCAAATATGAGCTGTTTTTGAATGATTTTCTCTTTTTCGATGGCACAACCTGTAATCACGCGAGATTCGAGAGTCGAATATTTTTAGAATTAGAATGCAAAAAATAAATGTTCTTGTAGCAAAACACGGTAGCGGAACGGGGTTAATACGAATTTAACTCTGAAGACTCGGTTTTAAGGTTTATTTTAGTCTTTTGAGAATGTTTCGGAAATTGGACAAAACAAATTCAATCCTTTTTCCAACTACGTTTGGGTCGGCTTCCTGTCTAACCGGATACAGCTGAAAAAACAAATTATAACCTGAAAATTATAGTTTATTCACAAGAAAACCATAATAGCCAAGTTTGTATATATTGTGTGTTTGCATTTCATTGATAAGATACCAATTGTGTTGTCAATCGTGTGTCGAGTGTCGATTGCTTGTAATTATTATCCTTATCTACTTCTTGCATTTTTTTTAGAAAACATAAAATATTGTTAATACGTATAGGCGCGACTAGTAGAACAATTTATATGTAAACTTCTTGGAAATAATTGTTCTACTAGAGTCGCGTCGCGCCTGTGTGTGTGAGCCTTATATCCTTAGGTACCTATAAAAAGAACAATTTTATACTAATTTAAAATCTAAACTAGTTTATGAATGCGGTACTTGGGGAAAATGGAATTGAATGATCTCCCATTCTAGTTATAAATAAGCGAAGGCAAGTTTCTTTTCGACCTATCGAGTTCTCGTAAAACGCTTATTAATGCAGGTTAAGCAAGCTTGTTGTTAAAAATAGTATTAATTATTATAAGAAGCGGGGAATTCGCATGACGTGGAGAGTGGCGATCGCAGTCCGTCGAACGTCATTAGGTTCAACGCACTCTCTTGATATGTCGTCGCAATCGATTAAATAAACAAGCGCGTCTGAATCGAATCGAATCGAATGTTGCCTGGCCTGGCAATATTATTGCTTTGCTGGCTAGTGTTCTTTTTGTATCAACATTGTCGGCTGAGACTTCAGAGCTTTCCGTTGGTGAAATGTCAGCGTCTCTTACGTATTTTTTATGTTTCCTCCGAAGCTATCCTATCGATAGTGACCATGGGATTTTTGATCTATGATCTAACATTACTGGTCGTCGATAAAATAGAAAAGCACGAAGAGCTCTTTGGTCATTCATCATGCACGAAGCCTTCCACGTAATTAAATAACAACAAAGATAAGGCAAAAAGAGTAGCAATAGCTATCCAAAGAATTGCTCACGGTCACTAGGCTAATGAAGCTATTGAACGTGCAAGCACGTCCTATTGTAAGCGTACAATTTGTAGTATTCACTGCAGACTGCACATGTTGATGGAGGGAGACATAGAGAGAGACCTAAGAAACGTTGGATAGATTGTGTGAGATATCTCTCACACAATCTATCCAAACAAACATCTATCTATACAAAGAAGAAAAAGGGAGTGAATGATAAGGTGACAGGAGAGAATTAGAGACCCCAAAGACCAGGACAAGCTAAAGGAGTGCTGAACCGGTAAAAAAGTACAAACTGCAGTTACAGTAGACTTGCCTATGCAAGTTCGTGATTAGGTTAACACGCGCATAAATAATGACTGAATAACAATGTTAACTCGTAATTACTTACGCACAATTGCAAATGATACATACGATAATTATTTAGTAAAGTTGATTAGCTATTGTCGATAGTTTGATACGTAGCACGAGTCGTAGTTGGTGCTACTGCTGTATTGTCATCATCATTAGTATTCTAAACTTCACTTTCATACTCCGCTTTTGCTTAAACAGTTTAGTCATACAAAGGAAGACTTGTGTTTAACGTCTATATATAAAATGTATTATAAATCTGTAAACATTAACTTTGCAACATGTTGTTAAGATCCTTTCTTTCTTTTTTTTGAAGGATATCCTATTTTATTTAGATCATCCTTTTCAATGGTTATTAAACTGCGCTGATATTTTGGGTTCTTTATATTTACTAACAATATGTTCAATCATTATTCGTGTACTGGCATTCCCAAACTGACATTTTGTGAAAATATTTTTTATCACCATGGTGATTTAAAACTTAAACGTCTCATTTTATCTGCATTGAAAGTTAGTGTGTGTTAGTTTTTGTGGACCTAACCTTCGAGTATATATCAATCTGTGGTGCATTGGCCGCCGTTATATTATAATACCCATTTCAATGCTTACAGAAGTTACAAAAGGAATCTTTCAAATACGGCTAATGTAGATCATTCCTCACACTAAATAAATGAAGTTTGCACACTATTAGAAAGAGTTTAACACAAACGATCATTCATATGCACTTGCTTGAAAATCCCATTTCCCTCGCTTGACCTACAGCTTGTGGAAGTCAAACATTACGCTATACTGATACTGCTTGAGCGAAAACGCGTAAGCGATACCACTTCAAGTGAACTGCAACAGAATCCAATTACAAACCCTCGACATACCCATACGCGTGAACCATATTATTTAAAAAATAGAAATCTTTAAAGTGTTCATATAATTATGCTAGACATAATGGCTGGAAAGTAAAATTTGATCCCAAATATTGCCTAATAAATATCATAGGAAACGTTAGAAGCGAGGTGAGAGGACATATTCCAAGTTCGAAATCTACCTACATGAGCTCGTCGGCATGCGGCTTTGGCCTCTAAAAGTTCCGGTAACAGTAAGCATTGCTCTCAACCGGATCGAATCGGAAAAATCAATTAAAGTTACCGGTTCAATTTGGTTATGGACACTGCAGTATTTAGGATATAAGCCGTAATCTAGGCTCATAAAAGTCGGGGCCTAAGACGGTCCAGAAAATTATAGGTCAATTAAAATGAATGTTGTCGTAAACGCTCTTTGAGACAAGTTATTAAATTGGGCAATGTTCTTAAAAAGACGACGCCACCATTTTCGGCCACTACCACTTAAAAGTCCATCGAATACTTAAGTAATCAAAAAAAGTGCTTACAATGACCCTTCGTCCCATGTTAAGTAGAAACTTTTATAGGACATGATACTTCATGAATAATTCATGAAGAACCGAGATCAAAAGTAGGTTAAAATGAGATTTGACGCAAAAGGTCGTACCTACATTGTCTCCTCGACTGTAGGTACATATAATAATATTTTCGCCAATCCAAACAATAATAGAACATTTTTCCTCACATCCGACGCTGTTCTATCTCAGTTACTGTTATGAAACAGTCCATCGTAATCCCAATTAAGGCAAACGGGGCTCATGGGACGATCGATGTTTACAAACAGGCAATAATTACTGTTTCTAAAAATAAGGGCGACATTATCTGGCTCGAGCCACCCGGCACCCGGCAACAGGTTGCCGGGGGCGAGCAAACACTCGTGGGACCTTGTGGCTTCTAGGTAGTGGTGCCACGTGAAAGAACACTGAAGGGTCTTGTGCTATATAAAGAACAAGACATTTTTGAGTGTTGAAAGCGCGAGGGTCTGGTTGATATAGCGACCGTGTTTGTATTTATTTTGATTCGTTTATTGTTGCGAAAATAGAAGCCTTCAGTGTGTATGGTTATAACCGTCACGTATCTTATGCGATAGACAGTAAGTTCATTTCTTGGCTACCATTAGTTTCGATACGCCTAGTATACCCAAAAACTCTGTCTCACCCAGGACCTTCTCCTCCTCCTCACTTCATATACATTTTTTCAAATTTTCTTACCCATGGTAACCCTGCGTGCATTTTCCCCCTACTCCTCAAGTAATAGACCTCCCACTCGATCCCCGTTGCTGGGCGACGACGCCTCCTGAAGGTCCTATTAACGTGGCGTATCAATAACTGGCCCTCGTTTTGTCTGGATTGGATTCTAAAAGATTGGAGGTAAATGGCGGCGGTTTGAAGGTTAGAGCGTTCCTGAAATGTCGCGTGGAATCGTTCAGCTGTTTATTCTGTTTAGATTCGGTATCGAGAATCGATTTATCAACCCTTTCTGCTAGTTAAAGACAAAGTAGGCCCTTAAAAAAGTAGTTTCGTATAAGAATGGCCTTGAAACTACAGACATAGTTACTCTTTTAAAATGTTTCACAATATATTGTATACTTTTAAAATGTTATGTGAAGACGATGGGACGCATGGGATTGGGATATAGGCTGGTTTAAAACTTCTATACCAGTTTCATTATGTCCCATATTTTCTACAGATATTTTCCCAGAATTTCGTGTCATTAAATTTCATTTCATCATAGTTTTTCGTAAAATTAATATGTTTAAATTGCAAAATGCAACTGTTGAAGATACTTAAATTACCACTTGGTTGAAATCTTAAGTTTAGTATTGACTGTATCTAGTGTATGTTCATTTAACACAATAATTTACTCTTGATATGCACAGTTAAATGCAAATGAGACATTTGAAGTCGAGTTTGGTAACAAGTCCTATAACTTGAGCATTAAATGTGTTGTAAATTAACAATATTATGTGACAGATTGGATTTTAACTTGCAGATTATTGAATGAAATGTCAGTAGTCCAATATAATAACCATTTCAGCTTCCGTAATGCTGTCATCATTCTAATTTTCTTTGCATCTTAGCACGTGGACTCTTGAAAGAGTTGCGATTTTAGATTGTGAAAGATTTTAAACAAATACAGTACAGACTTTGTCACATATTCAACAGTGAACAGTATTTTTGCGGTAAACCGCGGAATCGCATTTATGAATACGATAATATTATATTATTTATAACTGAGACTATACCAAAAGTTGTCTCCGTGATAACCAACGATGGTCAGGTCAGTAATAGAAGACATATAGAAACACTGGCTACACCAAGAGTACCTATGTATTGACAAACGGGTGCTTATGAATTTCGCCCAAATACTCACGTTTCACAAATCAGTATAAAGCTTACTAAATATAAGATGTCCATCTGCATAGATTCTTATCTCATGACTTGTCAATGGAATCAATAAAATCCAATGATGCAGATAAATCGTCAATAATAGGAAACTGTTCGTATAAGATCATCAGTGTACCAAGACTAGCTTGCAGTTATTCTGTATGTCCTTATCCTATCTCAGAAATCCTTTACGACCACCATCAGCACATCAATGCTGGTAAAAGACCTATGGTGTATACTTATATTTAAAGACTTCTCAGATAAAATTATACATGCCCTTTTCTTTGGCACCTCCTTAACGAAACCTTTTCCAAATTACTATTTATAGCATTAACATTTGTTACTTTCCGAAGCAAAGTGACACAATCTTATTTTCTTCCAGAATGTTTATTTGTCAAATAAGGCCCACTCACTAAAATTAAATTTTTATTCTCGTCGTAATTGCACTAGTATACGTCTTATAATTTTTACTCCCGCCTAAATTCCTGTTCTCTTGAGAATTTTCCAATTTGGATAGTTTTCTCTGACAAGACCTTTGTAGTCCATCTTGAATGTTTATGTGTTCACAATCGGTCCCCTCTCTTCATTTGCACGTGTCACTCTTGTTTTACGATCTGACCTAGTATTGTTGGACTTGTTTTACTTCTGTTGTTACATTTTCGAGGACTAACTGTGAACAATTTGTTACGTAATTTTTAATTTAGTGACCTAATAGTTATTATATATCCAATGACTTGTCAATATCAGTATCATTCCTTCGACAGCCCCACCGCAAAAATCTAAGGTATCAAAATCATTATTTTCCCGTTACTAAAGCTTTCATTAGATAACACAAAAGACACGGAATTAAAAACAGAAACCCTTTCTTTACAAATGATTCTGACAATCTTGTGGTTTACAAGTAATTTTATAATCACGAGTTTCCCGCTCAACACACGTTTATAAATCGCAAAGTAAACTGCTCTTAGAAACAATAATTAGATTAATTGGTTTGCTGGTAATGTCTGCATTAACGTTGATGTATGGCAATGTTTGCCTCCACACAGGTCACCCTGTCTGTACGACATAGCTATTACTAGTGCTATAGACTGTGTTACGTTCTACGTTGCTACACGGCGTACATAGAGGATCACTTATGTGAGGAACTTGACTGTCATTTCCTGATTTAATTAATTGGTTCGTACTTAATCTTGCCTTGACAACGGTGGGTTGAAGAGTGGACTTGAATACTTTTGAGCAGGAGACAATATTGAAAAAATCGAAAAAAAAAACTGTCCTCTAGAGGTCAATAAATATTCTGACACTAACACAGTGGTAATGTGACTTTTCTTTAATAATTCGATTACTGCATTTTAATTTTATTTAACCACATTAATTAATATAATTTTAAAAATATAATATATTAATAAAATATAATTTTCCGTTCGTTTTGTTATAAATTATTTTGTATGACTGTATCAAATTCGGCTTAGTTGATCTGGGAATTTCGAAGGTATGGGAAAATACAGTCCAGAGTCCACATTAGAGTCAGGCTAGGGTAGGCGGCCCCATTAACCATAAGATGGCAGATGACTACATTTCCTAGAAACCCAATACCCGTTGACCTGACTGACCTATAAATATTATAATTTAATACGGAAAACCCAATATATTTATTGTTTTAAAATAAACTTCGGTCTGCGAAAATTATAGTATATTATTTAATATAAAAAATCTTGTGGTTACTACAGGTTTGTTATTTCTTGGTAGGTAAGTACTGTTTTGGTCAATCTAATGAGTTCCGAGAATAATTCGTCATTGGCTCTAAATAATAGTAAATTATAATAAATATCCGATGTTTCCGCAATGCTCTGATTATGAGAACGCAAATGTAGTATTTATTTAAATTGATAGACTATTCAAGGAAATTAAAAATATGTTAATGTACTTTAATCTTAAAAGATGTGCCATGAAACTGTTTCAAATTCTTAACTTGTAATTACTTTATTAGTTTACTTGAAAATCACGATGTTGTACTTTTAAAAACTACTGAAAAACACAGATAATGACTTATATATATATATGACATAATAATGATAATACATGCAGGCTAGTTAGAAAATTTCTTCAGTGTGAGTCGGACAACTTGCACCAATGCTCCCACTCAAATAAAGTTTCGTCTACCATACAGGCTACTTATAATATTACTCCCACACTTAACCCCACTGCTTGACACTTGGCTTAGGCCCGTGCCATCAGTTCTATCCGGCTATGCCGAGGAAAACAATTCCATAAACATATTAATAATTATTTCGGCATCTTCAGTCTACAAGTAAAGCGTTATTCGTTAGGCTACACGTGCTTCAATAATGTTGTTTATCTCACATAGTATGTCAAATCACACATTTCACATGCATATTGGTCAGTCAGTGCGTCAAGAAGAGGAAATTCTCCTTTCACCGCCACTCGGCCAGTTCCAACGCGGTCAGCGCACGCGTATCTACAAACAATTTTATACTTTAAACCTTTGAACTATGGTAAGATATTAATTGCCACGGTCCAAGCTTGGCTTTAGCTCGTGCTATGGTCACTGGAGAGCATGTTTAGATATGCGAGTTAATTAACCAAATTAAACAGTTTGGAACTGAATGTGCAACGCTGACTTAACTTTTATATTCCTCGGAATGTATAATATGGAAATCTCATGGAATTAAAATGGGAGTTTCCATTGATTCTGCAGAATTGTCCGTCAAACGCTTCCTGATTCAAGTATTTTCTGTGGCTGAGATGTGTAAAGGCAAAATCCTGCAAAAAAACAAATTCAAACAAGTATTTACCCAAAATCTATCTAATCTTCAGTTACCAACTTCATAACCCTTAGAAACAATTGCACAGAATGAGAAAACTAGTGTACCTACCATAGAGATTAAAGAAAAAGATACAGAAAAAAAATGTTTTAAAAGTATGAAGTAAAAGGTACAGTATAGGTACCTAACTTAATTTTCTGAGCATAGCACAAGCCACGCCCACGGCTTAGTAGAGAGAGTCGGCCGATTGCGATAGTGTAGGAAAATCTTAGAAATCTAAGAATTAAGGCGCTGCACAAACATTTGACACCGTAAAACGCTCAGTTTTTGTCGCACAGTTAGGCGTATTGGTAGGTACATCATTATTACAAGCCAGAAAAAAATTAAGTGGAATTCAATCAACTAAAGAAATACGTAAAAGATATACGTATAAATAAATGCACGGCTCAGTGGAGAGCCGTGCATTTATTTATTAATTTAATGAAAACTGCAAAAATACTTTAATCTTGTTGGTCATTAGATTCAACTAACATCAAACGCATCGCCTGTTTTGAACCTTATTTGTTGCCGCGATGCGCTATTGTCAAATACCAAAAAATTTACTTCTTACCGCGCCTTGAGCCTTAAGTTTGAATGAAGCAATGGTATGGCGCAACTTGGGAGAGAGGCATATACTCGAACGAAGCCATAGTGGTAATTATTAGCGCTGTTGAGAAGTGCATTGAAAGGCTTAGTTGATTGATTGAGATCTTCTATGCTAAAATATAGGCCGAAATTCAAAAGGTAATATCTGAAACTATGAACGCTTATATTCCCTGAAAGATTGCCAAAGAAATCATAATTAAGGCGAAAGCGTCAGGGTAGCCCGCGAAATTTAAATTTTCTTTTTTTTTCTTCGCTCTTGTTAGCGCCGAAAGTTGAAAATCCAACAGACTTTCGGAAGACTGGAATCCAACAGGTTTTTTCGACGCGCTGGGATGCGCTCTCTTAGATTCTCAATGCTCGGTTCCAAATCTGTTGAAAATCAAATGCGCGATAAAATCCCGCCGCGATATTTTTACGTCCGTGCGAACGTCGACCTAAACTTTACTTACACCTTTCTGCTAAAACTTAACCTAATGTATCGAGTGCATAGAGCCAGTGGAGGGGGGGGGGGGGGGGGCACTTGCGTCACGAGACGGACGAACTGGGGCGACGGCAATTTGCCGCGTGCGATTGTTGAACTCCGACTGTATGTACTATAAACTCTTAGAGCCATATAGCAGCTATACCGCCCTAGCCGATAGTATGCACCGCACCCTCGCACATTTGATTGCTTGCTTGTTTTTGTGGTGTTGTTGTGTCTAGGTTTTGTCGTTTGGTCGTGGGTGTTTAGAAATTGGGATTCTGCTCTCAATTTAAACGTCGAATGACGTCCTGTTTCTCTCGTCTGTTCGTGCAGTCTGAAAAATATCTCTTTTCATGTTTAGTCCTTAATTAAATGTTTGCGAAAAAACCTTATCAGATAGATTACAGTACTTTATTTTGAAAAATCTGAAAATAACCCAACATTAACATAATGTAGGTACGTACATAACCATTTTCCGACAATTTTTTCCCGAACAATAAGTACAAAATCATGTCTTAGGTTTTTTGGGTATTGTGAATTCTGCCACTTAAAACAGCAAAAGCAATAGAAACGAGATTCCAAATAAGTACACGATTTATGCAGAACCACTTTTTTACAATAACAACGACCGGGTTATCTAGCATGTAAATAAGTCATTACAGATAACACAAAATCGGTAAAATCCTATAGGTACCTACAATCAAAACTGCTTATAAAATGACGACATTGAAGGGACCTTCCAAACCTATGGCTGGAGGCTTTAAGTTAGCTCAAAGGCACCACAGGAAAGACCGGTTAAGTAGTGACGGCCTCTCAAGGCAAACTTCGAGATGCTATTAAGAAAAAAAAAAAAGGACCGTCCGGATGCTGACTTTAGAGCCAATAGTCCTTATAAACATACATATGTGTACATTCCGTCGTCATATCTGGTACTTCGTTTTAAGTGAAGTCTTGTAGGTTGTAGGTGTATCAAAATACATGTTGCTCATTGTGGGACAAAGTGATACCAAATCGCGAATCGCGCTAACTAAAAAATACAGTCATGCAAGTTCTGTGATTAATTGATTATTTCCTGGGTCATGTTCTTCTGGAATCTGTTACTTTTAGCAGTTTTCAATTTAACCCACCACACCAATTTAATTTACATCCTCATCAACTATTATTATTTACTAATTTGCTAAGTATAAAGATAACTAGAATACCTACTCTGTATTTCCGAAACATTACAGTACATATAAATGGTTCAATGTGTAATTGCTATTGACTTGCCTTCAGTAACGTTGTTTTCGCGTATTTGTTAATGTTACTCACATTAATCGTTAGTGGAAGCTTGTAATTGGCCATCGTTCACACATTGTACTAGATGTTAAAATGTATTAGCTGTAAGTTTTCCTAAAATTAATAAAATACAATAAATAAATAAATAATCAATATGTAATAGTACACCCACTTTTTCCTTTTACCCACAACACTGTAAAAATTGTGTGCCTACTAATTAAATAATGCGGCCGTGTTTTCGAATTAGAATTCAAAAATACATAGCATTATTTATGGCCAAAACAACAAAGCATGTACCGTTTCCTTTGTCCGCACTGTTTGTTCTGGCAATCAGCTGTTAAATATATAGGTGCCCTTATCTCACTCATGTTTTTACACTGTAATATTTGTTTCGTATTATACTTATAGTAAATAATAGTAGGTTACCGATTAACTTGTAACAATATTATCTAAAAGATTGTCCATGGAGTTTCTTGGCCGTGAACCTATTTAGCTTTGGTACGGGCAACTAGCTTCATCTTTCTGACTGACCGACAGCTTTGACGATTCCTAACTGCCTATAAATGGTTTAATTGAAATAAATTGTTTGAGTTTGAATATAGTTGAAAGTTCCTTTCAGAGAATCCTTTAGCCGCTGGTCCATTTCGCATTTGTCGTGAATCAGGGATCAGGAAAATTGCGATATTTCATTGAGATTCATTTCTGCAACCATTGTCATCGGTGGGTACTTCGGTTTTATTTCAATAGTTTAACTGCTGTGATGTGCATTTATGGAGTAGTTAGTACTTACCTACCATCAATGCACATCAAGGACTGATTGTGACATCTTGAGACAAGAAACGATACCATACGCTGCGTCATACCAATCTCTCGACTGTGATTGTTTTTCTTTTTTTTTTAAACGTTGCCCCCACACTAGGAGTTTCGCCTGTATCGTGGGTGCGTTTACAAACATTTAAACTCACATACACAAACAGTCAGACCCGGAACAACTACTTGCAGGTCATAAAAATATTTGTTTCGTGCGGGAATCGAACCCGCGACACGAAGCGCAGCAGTCAATCGCTTAACCACTGCGCCAACCGTGCCGAAGATTGTTCCCACACACCAAGATGGCGAATACCTAAATTTGCTCAAACTAACGCATCGTTTTTCATTGTAAAAATACTCGACATAATCTAAACTCACCAAACCTCACCGCTCACAATAACTATTTGTAGTAATAACATATCACGCTTTTATGCTCACATGTCGTCAGTTAAAATCTAAGCCCTATGTAAACAGTACAGAAATCCTAGTCAAATTGTCAGACAATGCTCAATGTTCAGAATACTGTTAGCAACTGGTAGTACCCACACAACACACAAAAGTCTAATTTTATCCGAATAACTCCCCTTTTGTTAGACAACTTGGCTCTCAGTCAAATCCTTTTGGTTATGTCATGATGTTCCTACTAGTTCCCTTGTCATTTCTGTAGCGGTTTGATAAATTGTAAACTGCTCTAAATGTCTTGAAAAATATTTATGATTACACCTTCTCTTCTTCTAGGTCAGTGTTAACGTGTTTTACATTTTTTTCAACGAGTTTAAAAATAAAACCGCCTTAAAATAGAATTAAAAGGCACGTTTCCCCACAACGAATTAAACACTTTTAATTAAGTTTCCGTATAAATGTTTCATTTTTAAACTCATAAAGGTTGATATGGATGATGCAGTGACAATAAAAGTACTGTTTATATTATTTGAGAAAAAAGTATACTTAAGTGTTGTGAATCGACACAATAATTTTGCTTGCTACATTTCATCATTATCTTTTTCCGCTCTTATGCCATCCCTTATTTATTTGGGGTTGGCTCAGCATGGCTTCTTCGTCCATTACATAACTATCAACCCTGCTCACCTCATTAACAAAATGAAAAGGTAGCCATTTTGATTTCACACCGCTCTAATTCTTTTATGAACTCACTTCTACTGTCGTACCAATGAATTATGAATTGACTTATCTTATCACACCATAGCAATAACATTGGCACTGTAAATAGTAAAAAAGCTGTAAGCTCAGTTTACGACGTTTTTACTGCGTTTTGTCACTACGTCCGGCCATAAAAAGTGCTCAACATATAGTATCTAGAGCAGTATTTTGAACGAAAATTACGCGACATTGCGTTTGAATTGAAAGTGAACACAGACTTGCTTCTCTCTCTCTCATTCGATTGGTCAAGTAAATTGAGGCTGAAGTTACCTTGAATAAAATAGTGTTGTTTAGTTACTAATACCTATGTAGTAGGTATACATATTTGACGTTAAAGAATACAAAAGTTATAAAACGAAGAAAATCAAACTCAAACGCAAAGCATATTTCAATTAAACCATTTATTTACAAGCACTTTTTAATTTTTCAAGGAGTTGGTTCATGGGCATTATTTTAAAGGGTCATTGTACTCATCATTATGAACAACTTTTACTATGGGACCAAACCTAAAATAATAAATATAAAAAAAATCTGCTGTTCCCTACATTTATTTTTGCATAACCCTCCAAAATGTAGGGAAAAGCTGATTTTTTTTCTGTGATTTGAGGTTTGTAGTTACTGCAAGAAAGCGTCAACTTCCTAACTAATAGGTATTATAAATACGAAAGTGGGTTTGTTTGTTTGTTCACGCTAAAATGGCTTAACGGATTTGGATGCAATTTGGCACGCAGATAGATCGTGACTTTTCATCCTGGATCGCAGACGAAGTCGCAAGCAACAGCTAGTTCTGGAAAGATTAGAATTTAGATAGAACATTTTGGTTAATTGTAACCTCCGCCGCAAGACCTCCGGGCCAGCACGTGACTTCTCATTGCCGCCGCGTTTCATTGACTACAGACGTTTTCCGCCTTTTTTTGTCTAAACTACGAGTAAATTACTTTTTCATACTCAAAGGTAACACTCGTTTTAGGATTGGAGCAGGAGAAACATGAAAAAATTCACTCTAAAGTCTATTCAACTCCTTTTGTTCCCAAATGATGTTATTTCCACTAGAACAAATATCAACTTTATGCTAGCATAAATTAAGATGGTTTTAGATCTACTTTGGTACTATTGAAAATGTCTTTTTTTGTTGTAATAGTAGCGCAAAATTAACTTTATGGGTGGGTATTAAAGTTGTTTTTACAAAATCTCATATTTGTTTACATGTTTAATCCTTCGGGATTGTTCAACTATCACTCTTTCTCTCTCTACTGGTTAACTGGTCCTTAGGGGTTTCTCGTGTTTTCTCTAGTTTGTATAGAAAATAAGTTTATTCTATATCAAATGCTTTCATGTCATGTATGGCGAGAAAGTTGATTGAGGCAGGTTATGTATGTTGAGGGTTGGACTTATAGATAAGCAACATAGTCGTCAACATAAAGTAAGTACCTACTGATTAGTTACCAAGTTGGTCTGCTCGACAAAGAGAATATTATAGTCTTTGAGGCTCGCCACTTATTACTTGGGACTTTAAACAGAACTGGCGAAATGTGTGTGTAATAAATATCCTCTGTCTATCCCTGAGAATACAGGCGTGCTTGTTATTAATGCTAACCCTGTTTATAACAAGTGTTTTGTTAATGAAAGTCGTAGCATTAAGGCTCCTTCAAACAGGTGCGGCGCAACCAGCGGTGCCTTGGTGTCGCGCCTGTTAAAGGAGCCTGTGTGTCTGAGTGGCAACAAACGTCGTCTATAAATATTTTACAGACGCTTAGGCTGAATTCTAATTTATTATGATTCTAAAGATCAGAGCAGCGGTGGCCCAGTGGTAACGGCCCCGGTTCGTATGTCGTGAACCCAAGCAGGCGCTTTACTTTGTGTAAGTAATTAATTTCATCACTACTGCTCTCAAAAACGATGCTGGAAAACAACGTGAGGAAATCGGTATGTCCTTGAACCAACAATTCGAAGACTTGTGACATCTACCAACCCTCACTGGGCCCGCGTGGTGGATTACGGCCCATTCTCTCTCACAAGGGAGGCCTGTGTCCCAGCAGTGGCAACGTTGTAGGCTGATTATGCTAAAGATGTCTTCGAAATGCGCAGAAAATTGGTTCTTAATTTGTCACGTGTTGCGTCTTCTTCAGTCCAATGAACCCTGTTTTATAACAATGACAATAACAATATGAACATTCTTGTTTCCGAATTTAAAGTAAATATTATGTCCTAATACTAGATATTTATTTCGAAATCATAGTGTCCTGCCATAAATCCAATGATTACTAACATTACCACTATCAAACGCAAAACTAGGTCGGTCCTCGCTACGTACAGTCTGCAACATAATAAATTAATATTTAAAAATGGCTCGATCCGCGCGCGCATTGTTTATAAAAACCTTGAGTATTTAGGCGCTATCGTTCAGCGTTGACGATAAATTAATACTGTTTTAATAGTTACACCGTTATCGCGGTGGTAATGCCCGTGTAACGAGCAAGTAATCGTTTCATAATCACCTAGGGTTAACGATACACCTGCCCTAGGCCCCCGGTCACGATAAAATGGCGCACCAAACGTAAACTATGAAGAATCCGGAAGTTAAACAATTGAATAACGCTGAATATCTGTTCTTAAAAGAAATACAGAATGACGTCTATGAAACGCTAGAACAGCAAAGTGCAAGTCGGGGGCCAATTGTGAAAGAAGTGTGTCATACCCAGGTGGATGTGTCCTTGCGATCAAAATAGTCGTGATATTTTATAAAAACTAGAATGAGTGCAAATGTGTGTGCAAACTCTTGTGGACAAAGTTGATGTGTCTGGCCATTCCAAATTAAATAACAGTGCCAATGCCCGCTTGTTTACCAACTTTAAATTCTATTTAATATGCCGAATCTTATCACAAGAAACTGTTGAATACATCTCTTTAATCCGGATGACGAATCGTAATATATTTATCTATAAATATTTAATTATTATAAATTAAAGTCACTTTTCGTGTCTGTCTGTGTGACCGTGTTGTTCTTTAGAAGAACTAATCAAAGGATTTTGATGCATCATTTAGAGAATATATTCTGGAAGGTTTAAACTTATTTATAATAGATGAATCTCTATGTTTTGTAAAGTCTTAAAAAGCGTGCGTAGCAGGGACGGGTTACTAGTTGTCTGCATCAAGCAGCATTTTAAAAGGCCCGACCGCCAAGCCACGTGGCGAGCGCGTGTTTGAATCAATTTGATTAGAAACTATACGCAATAGCTACTGTTTGTGAACTGTGAACCGGTATAGGCGACCAAGAAACAATGCATTCTGCTGGAATTCAAATAATTGCAGTTTCGATGACGTATATACAGACAACAAAGAAAAAAAAACAAAAAAAAGAATATGCAACATTTTTGCTCGTTGTCGAAAGCACATATCAACGTACCTAGTGGATGGACATTTTATAAAATTCTATCCATATAATTAAAAATACCCTCAAAAAGAGATTATAGCTTTAATTTCTCCTCAATACAAGTATTCTTCTCAATAGCGGCAGCACAAAAAATAGATCCGGTAAACTCCATATTATTCGTTTTTGCTCTCGTGTTTACAACTTTGTGTTTTTGTTCTGTCTATTTTTGTCTTAATTGGGATTTAAGTTCTACGTAGCTACAAAATTACAAACCTGTATAATTCTTATATTCTACGTAGCCTCGTAGCTCGTAGACCGCGTAGACCCATCTCGTAGATCACCCTACTACATCACATCAAACAATCTTGGGGTGTCTTGTACGCTAATCCAGCGGAGTAGTATTATAACCAAGATAACATTATCATAAATAATTTCGTTGAAATGCCCTAGGTATAGATATTCACGATAAGAAGCTCACAATAAAATGTTGCGGTAGATCAATAAAAAATAGTCAAGAGTACAAACAACATCGTTTGATTAGCTGGTGATAATTTTTTGTGGATATTCCTATTGTAGATGTGGTTGATGCGACATGAACGTAGTACATGAAAACTAATCCATACCAAACTTTAAGCTTTGTAATTTATTATGGTGCACAATAAAGAGTATTCTATCTATCTCTCCAATAGCCAATTGTAACCAATCATCATAACCAGTTTCCAATATATTATTCCAGGCTATCTAACAAGACGCAGCTGAATATTATCAGCAAACAGCGAATGCCACCTGACCTCAACAACCCAACTACAGATATCCTCACAAATCAACAAATTACTTACTTACACCTATATTCGGCCACCCGGTAACAGTTGCTCTTACTCTTATAGATGTATGAGGAACACTAAAATCTCGATCAGAATCGATGTTGCAACAAGCCAGGACCTTGCTCTCTCCGTGACCTAGATACGGGCCTATTGTGTTTACATATTTGTATACATACGGTCGACAAATCGGTTGTTTGTTTCTTATTATCTACAGCCATAAGGGTGAACCCGTGGATTGTTACGTTTATTGTTTTCGTATGCTTTCATGTGATGTGTTTTGTTTTTATTTCAAGATTGATTGCTTTTTTGACATTTTTGTTTATCTTCGTCTTGTCTCGATGTGACTGAGTTTGGAATTGGTTGTACTTTTATTACAAGGATACCATTTTTTCATCTATAACTCCAATTTTAAGATAATGACGCCTTAGTAACACCAGTTTTATCTTAGTTGGTAGAGTACAAGAGCTACTTGCACGTATATCACACACAGTGATCACTACACCTTTCTCTACAAAATGATAACCGCCCGGTAGGACCTGAACACAATAATGGCACTGGCGTAGTATTTTTTAGCTCGTTTCAGTTACGTGAATCCACAATGGCTCCTATACCTATTGCTTGACCCCAGCACACTGCAGTTCAATATAAGAAGCAAATTTATCAACGTCCAACTCCCGTGCATTAACATTATTGATATTTCTTACAACGTTCGTTACAACATCATTACAAAACACTAGCCTATCGCTAATTTCGTTACCGGTGCACGGTGGTTTCCTATTTCAATTCGTTGGGGCAGTCATACGTCGCAGTATTCATGTATTTATCTTACTTAGCCCACGGTCAGTAACCTGGCTGCTTAATAAATTATGCTGATAAGTATTGTGGTCGACGCGCGGTCTGTACTCAGATTGACCGATGGTTCTGCGCATTGACCATGCGTTTGTTTACGTTCCTTGTTCAAAATGAAATGTAGCGGAGGGTTCTCATCCATATTATATATATTACTAAATTCAGTTCATTTCATCATACGTAGTTATCTGAGGCAAGGAGGAAAATCTCAAGATTTCAAGATTGAAATGTCAAGATTTTCAAACAAAATATTATCAATGCAAATAAATTAATTGATTATTAACATATACATTGTATCGACACGACTAGCTCTTATTTAAATAATGAAACCACACCAAACCACCTTCATACTTTGATTGAGGACTTTATAGATAAAACCTTGATTATTTCAGTTGAATTAAACAAATATGATAAAGACAATGAATAAAATGAATATAAAACAAACCTCGGAAATCAACGTAAGTATTCGTTTATTAACAATGCCAGTAACAATAGCAAAAATATAAGTCCTCTAAGACAGTTCTTCTAGTTTAATATTTAACTTTCACGTTACGACCTCATGGAAATTAGCCATGTATTATGTATTTCGGAGACTTATATTACAGAGTAGAGAAACTTCTAGAAAGTTATTATATTATTCAAATAAACTTTTAAACGTTAATATTATCTTAAACTTATCAAATTTTCTGAGAAAATGTTATGAAAATTCCAAGATCTTAATTACTGAATTAATCAAAAGCACACAGGCGCGGCAAGATCTATAGGACACAAATAAGATGGCTGATATTGTGGACAAATAAATGGCTTCAGTTGTTTTCATATTAAGGAGTTTGTACCTAGCAAGTCGTAAGGAAAATAAAACGAATAAGGAAGCTAGAAAGTCTAATAAAACTCCGCATGAAGCCATTACACAGCTATTAAATAGAACTGACCATCAGATAGACCTTGAGTAAGACGTAGACAACCTCGAGGCCTCTGACCTATGAAACTTAACAGCTCCATAATGATCTAAGTAGTCTAACAAATGATAAAACAATTGTTTCTTCAAGTTTCGTATCTAAAATTCATTTTAAACTAATGCCTAGGCTTCGGTGTTGATTCGACTTCGAACCCAAATGTAACAAATATTATGCAACATTTTATGAATATGATAAAAACGCGAATAGGAAAACGCGAATCTTTACCAATTACCATCGTGTAGCCTTGCCATAACAGTCGCATGGCAACAATTGATGTCTGTTGAGGCAGTCCCTGAAACGGATGGAAAAAAGGTAATTAATAGGGTACATTGAAAAAACCAGAGTTAGACCCCACGGACCCTACCTCCCGGGAGAAGTCTTGTTCCTCATCTCTGGCTTGCCTTTATTGGCTGGCTGGAGTGAACAATGACGAGGAACAGAGCTCCCACTTCTTTCTTGCCTTCATTGGCCGGCTTGAGAAGAAATTCGCAAGAGCAAACGTGTTCGGAGGAAGGAAGTATTCCAGTAACTGCTGGTAGGGATCTTGACCATCTTCCGGGCTCTGGGATTGTCCTGATAGTCGTGTAATACCTTTCCACGCCTCAAGCACCTCAGGGTATGTTGCCCCCTTGTCACTACGTCACTAAGTGCTAGCGACAGTTTCCGGGAGCCCATTATTGAGTGTGCAAGTCAACCCCTGCCATTTATTCCGTGTGTAATAAAACATTGATCAGGCAGGGGCCATAGTCCTTCCATAGTTCTAGATAACCAATACACTATAGTTACCCAAACCCATAGCCCAATATATTTTGTTATCATGTTCTGCAATAGTCCTGCACCAACCGGGGATGGTCCTTGGGTGCACTAGCATAGAGCATACAGGGATAATCGTCGGTTGGGTGCCTCATTCCATTTAAAATTGTCTAAGAGGCCTCTGCAAGCTGGCTGCGGCCCCTCGTACGCCTTCCAAAGGACCGGGACTCCATGGTCTCGAGACACCTAAAGATAGACATTATATGATATGTTTAATACCTATTATATGATAAACCATACAGTAAAAGCTTTAAAGATGATGTTCACACAAAATCATCTTTAAACCTTTTACTGTATCGTTTTGCTGTGGGGGGCCCTTTTTTTTTTTTTTTTTTTTTGTTTTCGGGGGGAAACCTTCAAAAGGCACCCGACCTCCGGGGAGGGAGGTCGGGGAGTGTGGGATTTTTACCTCACTAAAACCACCCCGGTGATCACCATCAGCACATAGGGGCGGTCCCGGTTCCTCTTAAAAGACCAATTCCGGAACCACCCCTGTGCAATGCCTGTAAGGCACATCCCTGGGGAGACTGTAAAGGGGCCTCCCCTGAGCCTCGCTATGTTCGGCAGCACGTGACCACTGTGCCACCGTCCTCCCTGGGGTCACTTGGTGGGCGGACAGAGTCCCCTCTCTGTGCACCCGCGACCCCAAAGGTCCACTTACCTTGATTGGTAAGCAGATCTCGGCGTATCAGGCGCCAAGGCGGTTGCCTCCCCGACGCCTCCTTCTCCGAGCAGGATCAGCCCTCTCCCGATCCCGCTCGGCGGCCTCCTTCTGGACCATCACGGTCTCACAGAAGAAAGCTACTGCTGCCCAATTCTCTGTCTCTGCCAGCATAGCCCTCACTACTGCCGGCAAAGACAGGTTCCGCCCGATCTTGGCAACCAGGACCCGCCGCTCGGAGGCCCACGCAGGGCACTCCTCGAGCGTGTGTTGTGCGGAATCCAGGCTGCCTCCGCAATGGTGGCAATTTGCCGTGGCCTCTCGCCCAATTCTGTTCAGGTACTCACCGAAGCAACCATGTCCGGTGAGCACCTGGGTGAGCCTGAAGGAGATGCGCTCCTCTCTTTTCAGCCAGGCTTCGAAGTGCGGCAGGACGGCTTCGACAACGCGCTTGCACGAGTATTGCGGCTGCTGTAGCCGCTCGCGCCACCGCTCGAGCGCGTGTCGCCGTTCCCACCGCCTCAGCCTTACGAATGCGCTTCCTGGCACACTATTCCCGCTTTGGCGGATATCGCGAATCTGGTCGTAAACCTTCGCGTCCATATCCGCCAGGATGTCCAGCGGCGGAAAGCGCGCCAGGAGAGTTGCCGCCTCAAAGGATATCGTTCGGTATCCTCGCGCGATACGAATGGCCATTTTCCGCTGCAGTCTATTGACTTTAGTCCTGCAGCGTCGGACGCCTGATAGTCTACCTGACCAAGCTGTGGGGGGCCCTGGTGACCTGTAACACAGGCTTCTTCAAAAACCTACTTCAGGCACCAGTATCTTTCAATAGTGGAATATAACATTAATCAAAAACATTAAGGAAACCAATATTGTGAAGAGAGAATAAATAAAAAATATGATAGATAGAGATTATTAATAACCTACATTTATGATAATGATAAAAATAACATTGGCTAAAAATTAGAAATTGTTTATGATTGGATAAAAGCTAACTAGTTTTGCCATTATTATGGAGTTTGTAAGGCTATACAGGCTCGTAATATGTTGTGTTAGGTAACAGATTATCGCCGTGCCCTCATCTCAGAAGTAGGCAGTGACTTGTCGCTGCCGGCCGTAGTCGAGTCGATGGTCGGCAGCGACGAGTCCTGGGACGCGGTGGTTTCCTTCTGTGAGACAGTCGTCTCGCAGAAGGAGGCTGCGGAAAGGGAGAGGGAGATCTCGTCCTCTCACCCGGCCCGCAGAAGGCGCACCGGGCGTCGGCGGAGGGCGGACAACGCCCTCTTCCAGCCCCCCTAAATGGGTCCAGGGGCGACGGACTCGGGGACGTCCGTCGCCCCCCACACACCAGGACCCGAGGTGGCGGCGCGTAGTGTTCCACGCGCGCCCCTTTTAGACGTCGCGGGGGGAGTCAAACACCTCACTCCCCCCCCAGACCCGAAGAGGCCCGCAGTGGCGGGCCGGCACCAGTCGGGGGTTGTGGAAGGATCGTATGTTCCCGCGACCCCCGGCGTAGGTGTGAGATGGAACACCGGGGTGGTTTTTAGTCAGTAAGAGTCTGACAGACCCCGTCGCCCGCCCCAGGGCGGCGGACATCCATGAGGTTTTTCCACCCCGGAAACAAAAAAAAAAAAAAAAAAAAGGTAACAGATTATGCCAAAAAAAATCAGTCAACACTCCCAAGTAGATTAACAATACCTTCCTTAAATGTAAGTAAATGAAAAGGGAACGGTTAACTAAGTGGCAGAACAATTTGATATAAACGAATATGTCCTTTCAATGGACCTTTATTCAAATATCAGCGATAGGCTCCAACGCAACTTGTACAGTTACAACTTAAAATCAATAGAATTCATTTCACTTAATATACCAAAACATTATACGTGGGCAGGCACGTACCGGCCACATTTAAAATTATATCAAGATCACGTGGATCGCCACGACACAAATCGAAATGTTCGGTGAGTGAATATGTATCGAGTATCGACACTATTCAAAGTTTGACCTATTCCTATCGGTATCTCTTACGTAATATTTACACAAAGTGTTAGGCGTGAAACGATAAATGTTTCATACATGTCACTGTAACGGAAGCCATGATATCAACAAACCTATTGTTTCTCACTCGCTCGCGGTTTTCTTTGCAGATAAAATTGTGCTTCCGTATTTATTCTTTATATTTGTACAAGATAAATCATGAACTGCATTGTTTGAATATTTAATTATTAATTTAGAACCGGTTGAAAGCATGACTAAAAATCAGTCAATATCTTAATCTACGAGTAAAGTAGACTCAGATGAGTCTACTTTACTCGTAGATTAAATATGAAGGAAAGCTTAATAGTGATTGGTTTATATTATTATATTGACACTTTCGAAACAATAGAATGAAACGAAAAGAAGTGATTATTTATTGATTTGAGTAAAATTTTCATATTTTGGGCTGGGCTGGAAAAAATACTATCTTTTTTAACACCTATAACCATTTTTACTTGATAATATTATATTATATCAATTGACACCGTATGTTGCTCTAACTTACGTAAGTATCTCTTTGAACTTTGGACAGGAAAAAAACACTCACATACCCTTAATCAGCGTTCAACGGGGATCACAAGTCTGACCAATACTAACAAAGTTAATCCTTGCTTTCCTGTTTTCTTCTGGGCGTGTATATGGCCAGTCAGGTGTGGTCCCGTGTGGTGGACTTTCACCAGGGGACGATGACGACCGATAACCGTCGATAGCTGGGGTCGCGTCTCGGCGTCTCACAGGGTAACGAACTCGCTCCTATTCTATCTTATACACATTTACACATGCACTCAATTGCGCGCCTTAATGGCCTGTCATTTGTATCGATTCACGTCGTTCTGTTGTTAAAGGGCCGATACTTATCTGTAATAGTGCTACTAGTTAAGTAGTCGAGTGTTCGATGTTAAAGGTTTTATGAAGAATGTGTTTGTTAACGTTCGCATTGTATATTTAACGACTTGTTGCGTTGAGGTCTTTTGATTGAATAGACTATAGAATTTAGAATAGAAAGCGATCTTTCTACTGAAATAACTCATTCTCAACTTAAGTATAAAATCTTGCTGCCCAGTTTCAAATTCATATTGATTGATTTAGATGCATCCATATAGTTAATGCAAATACTAAAAGGATTAAAACACGACCAATCTTTTGTACTATTTACATCACGTGATAGATAAGATATTGTATAAACTAAATGGTCTCGTTCCAACCAGGTATTACTGGTTTAACAGTCAGGTGATATCATTTCAATTGTCACGCTTACACATAATTGTATTTGTGATTAAAATTCAATGAGACTCTGTCCAAAGGAGCCGGTCTGGTTATTAATTCGAAATGCGTAAGCCATAATTCTCAATGTTGCGTCGCTTGTAATTTACTATTATTTGAGACAGCCCTAATGAGCCTTTATCAACAATATATTTGTATTAATATAGCGTATTACTATTTATTTGATTTTAAATAATCGAATCTACGCTCACCGATTTTAAGATTGTTCTCGTAGATATTTAATCTTTTGGACCTGTAGATAAAGGTATTCAGTTCCTTAAATTGCTTGGTAAAATTAAAGTACACATTCAAGGGCTCTACATGAAGTTCAGGGCCATCATGCAGTAGATCATTATGATTTACCTGTATTTCCTCTTACCGACCGATCTTTCACAAGGCCTACTAAATCAAAAGAGGCTACACTACTATCTGAGCCGTCATCAAGGAACTCCACACCAGGTAATAAAATTGTGAATAAAGATTGAGGACTGAGGGTGAGGATAACTAACTAGTGGCCCTACATAAAGGTTAATAGTACAGTGAAGGTTACTTATCAGTCCAGCTGTTGTTCTGTAGCAGTTTGAAGTAACGCGCTCAATTACTATTTAAATTATCCATTGTTAATAGTGGCTGTAGGGTTTTTAGTTTTTAGTTTACTAGCGTCTATTTTGTTTGAACTTATTCTTACGAGTTAAAGTTGCCTTGCATGATTTTAACATGTTATTCTCTAGGTGAGAATTATTTAACGTGTGTGTTTTTTCTTTCATTTTCTTTTCCAGTAGACTGTAGAGTATGTCTGTCCCTACGTAGTAAATGTTTATAAAATAATGTTGTTGTTATGTTACCTACTTTGTGTAGCGGTCGCAGTGTTTTGACTATATTATGATAGTCCTCAATACATGTGGCCAGTACGTAGAGTTCCTCTCATCGAATGTATTCCATAAAGTCTTCGTCTATTTACATCCTCTCTCGCATCAAATCAACCAAAAGCAAAACTGGTAACGGTAACAAGTAGCAACCAACGATAGTGTCCATTGTGCGGTCTCCGTTATCAGTTCACGATTGGACGTCAAAAGGCGGAGAGAATGTGATAAAAAATCGCAAGGACGCGGCTATTTTTAACGTTTCGCTGTGCTCGAGTGAACGTCTCGGTGCGAGGTGCGTCGACAATCGTTGCGTGAGGTACGAATCGATACGTCTTGGTAACAGCGTTGGAAGAGAATAATTTCGTTTAAGGGATTTTCTGGATAGTTGTTTTATTTGTTTAGGGACTGGATTTGAGATCGTTCTAATAACTAACGTCTGGTGGTTGCATATCTAACTTTCAGATTAGGACAGGTTGTGGTATTTCAAGCTTAAATTTTATTGGATTGAGTCATCGAGTGTCAGTTCAGCCTCTCATTAACAATTTGAAGTCAGTTTATTTTATTTACTTGAATCTCTAAAAAATAAATACGTGGGTCACACTGAAACTTTTTAGAAAATAAAAAACGGAATGATGTAGAAGCCTGTTAATATTTTTATTGCTTTTCGAAGTAGTCTCCGTTCCTTTCTAAGCACCGTCGCACGCGATGTAACCATTGACTGAAGCAGTGGGCCCACTCTTCTTTAGGGATTTCTTTCACGCCTTTTTCGAACGCAGCTTCGGCATCTTCAGGGTTCATAAACGAATTCATCTAAACTTATATTTTTTTCGGAAATAAATAAAAGTCACAAAGGGCCAGGTCCGGACTGTAAGGAGGATGACGTACTAACTGCACACTTTCGATAGTCCGTCTGGCGGTGTGAGCTGGAGCGTTGTCGTGGTGGAGGAGGAACCTACTTCTAGAAATCAAATCGACAAGGGTTTTAACAAAAGTTTAAAGCTTTCTTATTGTTAGTTTTATTACGACTATAATAATTCTGGAAACCATAAATGATCAGAATAAATTATGTAACAAGCACTTTACTTATTAAATAATATTCTTTAGACACTTAGTTTATATTCGCAATAAACAGACACAATTACAGCAGAACCTAATAAAAATCTACCATTTAACTATCCATCATCCTCTTTGCCAACTATTTAGGGGTCGGCTTCCAGTCTAACCGGATGCAGCTGCTTACCAGTTTTTTACATGGAGCAACTGCCTATCTGACCTCCACAACCCAGCTACTGGATACCCCTTAGTGAGACTGGTTGTCAGTTCATTTTACGAACGTTTATTACCCAAAAAATACGCCACAATTTGCATAGACCAATAAATACCCATGACCCTACAACGAATTCAAAATGAATACTAAGTGGCTCCACTTCGCCAGATGTACTCAAGTACTCACACAAGGTCAAGTTTTACCGTCCAAATTTATTATTTCCTGTGAACCGCGAAAGAATTTTATATTACAGTATAAGAGCCATTGTGAACGTAAATCATATCTGCATTGTGCATAGAATGATCGCGAGAAACGTGGTGCGATGCGAAGGAGATCAATAATTCATAGTAATATTATTAATGCGAAAGTAACTCGTGTCTGATACTCCGTCAAACCACTGGACCCATCGTTATGATTGAGAGATAGGTATAGTGGGACCTGGAGATAGATACGGGTACTTTTCATCCTGGATATTATAAATAATTAAATACAAAATACACGTAGACGAAAGTTGCGGGCATTAACTAGGAAGAACGTAGGGGTCCCGCAATTACTCTTTGGATCATAGATACGCTTTCGAAACTGTAGATGACTTTAGTGGACTTGATTGCAAAACTGTAACTGAAGAGCTTAACTTATTTTAATTACAAAGCGATTGTTCGGAAGCGTCTGATCTTTAGAAACTTATGTATGGCATTGTATATGGTTTCGTGAATCTATAAATAAACGTGAAAATCATTAAGGTTTATTGTATGAAAAGCTTCATAGAAAGTACTATGAAGTTTTAAGGTCAACAGGTTATCTAAACTAATATATTATAATAAACAGAAAAGATTTTGATTTTTTGTATGTTTGATTGTTATCTGAGTTTGTTACGCTTTAACGCTAAATCATCTGAACGAATTAAGATGCAATTTCGGACATGAGAAGACCATGACCTGGATTAGGACATTTTTTATCCCGATATTCCCAAGGGGTCGGGTACGCGGGGCGCAACTAGTAATAAATAAATTGCCAATGACCGCGCTGAATGATTGGTATTCGAAGTATCCGACAAATTAGCTTCACACGTCCAACATACATTTTCGTGTTCTTAAAGGTTCTGATTTTCTCACGATATTCACTTTTAGCTTCACTGTTTGTGGTCAAGTTAATAAGGGCTTTGTGCATCTTGGGAAATTATGTGATAACCACATTAGATACTGGTCTAGCTATTATGGCAAACTGCTTGGTCTTTATTTTAGAGAAGGGTCATTATCGCGAGCCTTTAAATATCAATCAGGCTTTTATGATGACGAGTCACCATCCACGACCCTTAATGTAAGGAGTAAGGACGTCTGTATAACATAGACGATTAATACGCCCATAACTAAAAGTGACGATAATATCAGTGCTAAAATAACAAAGTTACAGCGTAGAGCGGCGGCATAGTGTGATCAATCCGAGCGTATTTACTACTTCGTATAAATTAGTTTTATGTATTTTGGCAGTAATATGCTAACTACTAACGATAACGACCTTAGTTTACTTTGAGACGAATAGAACAATAATTTTGCGACGTCACTACTCAAATATTTTTATTTTAACAATTTCATTTACAAGGCAAACAGGGACATCTTCATAAACTCCATTGTCTTTTCTCATATGGATATTAACCCTAATAAACGCGACGAGTATATCAAATTAATGTATAATTTTCAAATCCAATATTAGTATTTTAAATAAAGATAAAACACAGGACATAGACGTAATCTATACGACCACAAACACCGCAGACCGGAAACAGAAACCCGTGCGTAATAAACTACTTAGAACTGCATTGTATCATTTAATAGTCGCCATTGAAGAAGTCACTGATTGTATAGTACCTACAAATAATAAATTATTCTGCAGTACCTACGAAGGAGTTACAAGACAAATATGTAGATTAGTGTCGTCTAATAGGCGGTTGACTTTGTGTCAATTTAAAATTGAGTAACGACAGTGCTCTATTAAGTCGCATATATATGCGCATATGCTCGTATTTTTTTAATAGTTCTGAAGTGCGAGTAGCATAGAGTAACTTCTGGGTTATTTTTTTTGATACAGAGGTGATGACGATTTTATTGTCTGATTGGGATCCTTAAATTGGGCTTCTACTTGTCCTTAGTTTTGATACCTTGCTGCTTGGAGTCTTGCACTATTGACCTTTTGCCGGTTCTTGAAGGTCTAAAAGATATAATGTAAACATAATTTTAATCGACAGCACAGTGTGCAAACTCTCCTACACCGTTTTATGTATTCACCTAGGAGCGTCCATTTTACGATTGAACGTGTTATGGCATTTGGTCCATAAAATTTAGATTTCGATCTCTAAATATTGTCTCGTGACGTATGGCCTTAAGACTCGGGAATTACAATTAACAACCGTTTCCGTGATGCTCGGTTATGTAATAAAATTTCAAGGAATTGCGATTAAATACAAGTACCTAAATTAATTATTTCTGGATTTGCTTGTGCCGATTTATGGTGTACGCCTGACTTCCAATAGGAAAGCAAATCAAATATGTATTAAAAGTTTTGGATGTTTTCATTGACATTTCGTACACAGTACATTTTGGATGGGTTTGTAGTACTTATTATTCTATGTTAATGTATACTGAAGCGTCGAATAAGTCGGTCTGGATGAACTTGTGAAACATCGGGTCGTCTTGTCGTTTTAAAGCGTGATCCATAATAACTAAAAGTTTTATTTAAAAAAACCGCCTTCTCTTCACATAGTTAATAAAAATTCATTCATTTTTATTTTCTGTTTGTCGACAGGCATGAAAATGACTATGTCTACGGCCCCGACGATGAGCGCACGGGTACACAGGAAAGTGATGCGGGCGCCGCATAAGCGGGCCCACCCGGGTAAGACACAGCACCCGGGCAAAATGGTGCACGCCGGAAAAATTGCCCACCACCCGGGCAAACTAACACATTTAGGCAAATTCGGAAAACTCGCGCACTACGCTCACAGTCACGCACTGAGGCCGCCCGAGCCCTGTGAGAACAGTAACGACAGTGGCCTAGGACCCGATGCCGTCAACAGGTAAGATCTATGTGGTAATTAATACACTAGCTTTCTAATGCAATGTTAATAACTATGGTGGCCACTTGCACGTTCTTATGGTGTCTAACTTGGAGAAAATAACCTTAATGCCACTCCAATTATTTTGTTCTTTCACACTGACACACGCTGTTTTAAATGTTTCTTATTTATCTGCTTAAAAATAATGGATAAAAATTCAATTTCAATGCATTTTCTAAGAAGACTGAAAGTTTCGTGACACATTTGTCACTCGGGTGACTAAAATAAACCTCTGCATCGTGCATGGCGTGTTTATCATTTGCGTAATTTATTAGAATCGATATACCGACTGGTAAAATTAGATCAGCAATCGATAGTACGTTAATATAAAATAGACGCCCACTACAATTTTAAACATCAACATCTTCAATGGTCTCATTATTTTTAGTGAGTTTAATTACAATAACATAATAAGTTACGGTTCTTTCTTCTTGTTCTTCAGCGCTTTCTCATCTTTTTTGCTAATCAGAGCATCGGTTCAATCGTCGTTCCAGTAGTTATCATATCTTGCCCAAAAAGTTATCCGTAACATTCAGAAACACTTTGAACTCTGTTTTTCAAATGCTAAGAGCCCCCGCAGACGACAGACTTTCTATCGGCCGATAGTTTAGTCGGTATAAGGCTACAAGCGCGCACACTGCTGCACTGGGACAACTAAACAGTCGGGTCGGTGGTGAGTGCGCATACCAGAAACCAGTCGACCGACCACTCGAACGATTTGATAGATAGTAAAGGGCTTTTGAAGAGAGCAGTGGCATAATTAATTTTAATGCATTCCAAAATATTAGACTACTCGGAAAAAAAAAAACGCCTTTTTGCTATCCTCCCATAGTTTTTTCTTCTGATTCACATCAGAGTAGGTACTATTTTATGTTTTTTTTTTATAAATCGTGGGATTTTTTGAACTTCACCTGTCAAAAGGATCGACGTTTCGACAAGCAGCGATGCAGTTGAATTGGACAGCGCCATCGTGAAAAATACATATGAAACCATCCGGCGCCGAAGCTCGGAGCAAACTGAACTATCGGCCGGGTCGGCCGACCAATTCGCCAGCAGTTCAGTTTGAAGACATTCATGTAGCCCATCAAACTTATTTATCGCCTGATACCGAATCTTTATAGTGTGCGCACTTTCATAGGTCTTCATACTGATTAAGAAACCGACCAAACTATCGGCTGATAGAATGTCTGTAGTCTGCGGGGGCTCTAACTGAAAGAGGATCAAAATGATGTAGACAAGAAAAACTAAAGTCTAACACGCATTTATGGCATTGTCTTCTTGTCTAAACCGACAATAAGATGTTAGTTACCGCTTAGTGGTAGTCACTCAATTTGTACAGCCTCATCATCGGATAGCTTCAGGTCTATACAAATTCTTAGATTCTTACCCATACGACCTTCAGTTTTAGATATCGGTACGTACTCACGTATGCGCGTGAGCCGCGCGTGCGAACACGTCTTTATCGATCGGTAACTACACGATTTTATCGCTATCGATCTCTTAACTGTTGATGTTATCACTAAATAGATTTTTATCGGGTTGTCTATTTTAAGCAGTTGTAAGGATATTGGAGGCTCGTAGTTTGCGTTTGAGGCATTTTTAATAACGTACTATACATAATTTAAAAAATGTTTTTTCGTGAATGTAGTTCTAGTTACCTTCAGAGCTGATTTCCAATGAATTTGTATAGAGCTTTTCGATAAAACTCTCACCAAAGCTTCGATACGCATTACTTTTTGTTTCGTGCTTAAAATTTATGATTCCTATTATGTGATGATTGATAATGCAAAAAGAAACCCCTGAAATTTCAATATGTGTAATAACGGTACAGCTTTAAATGATAAAATGATAAATGATTTTATTTCTGTAAGTAGGATTTTACAAACACTTTTAAACGTCAATCATATTTTTTTTTTAAACTAGATGAGGTCGGCGTTTCCTATCTGACTACTCTGAGAAGAAAGGCCGAAACATACTCAGAGGTCACAGTCTCTTTTAAAGTCCAGACAGAATCTTGGTCAGATCATATGAAGGCTATGTAGATCGGTGTCTGAAATGGTCTTTTGAGGAAAGTCTAAAAAAGAGAAAAGTCTTTTGCACGCAATTGTCAGCAATCGTGCAGCTCAACTCAGAACTTAAGGAGCTCAACGATTTGACGCACAATACCAAAGAAAGGACATTTGAGTAGGCCGCACAAGTTACTCAAACTGCCAGAGATCATGATTACACTAAGAGTAAAAATACAAAAAAAAAAGCAATGACCAACATAGTCCTCATATTCACAATAGTTAAAATAATAGCATAATACTTTACAAAGTAAATACTCTTGTCATAGTATATGTATATAAAATTCATTAATGTCAATGTGTATATAAAAATCCGGACATAATCATTGAGGACCATGCAGATTGGTGTCTGAAATGGACTTTTGAGAAAAGAACCACACAGATTGAGTGGACCTGTCTAGGCAGTGCACGCATTTGTCAGTAACCGTGCAGCTCGACTCAGAACTTAAGGAGCTCAACGATTTTTCACACACCTTCAAATCAAATTTCTCGTAAACAATACAATCAACAACCTTAAACAAGTAAATTATTTACCAACAAATAGTTTGACAAACAATATTTATCCACTCATGATATAATACACGAGTAGAGTACATAACTAATAAGAATTACATAAGGTCGTCACACGCAACTAACAGTTTACGTAATCACAATTTATTGCGAAAACCGTACGAAATATTGAATGTAGTTTCAATGGCCGTTTTATGAGTTTGATCGTTTATCTCCTGCAGTGCTTTTCTGAAAATAACACCGTGAAAACCTAGGTGAAGTGAGCCGTCAATAGTGTCAACCCCTGGCATAATAATGGTGGAATGATAGCTCACTTCACCTAAGTTAACTTTTTACAGAAAATACTGGCTGGCCCTTACGTTTTTGAGATGTCTTCATATTCGCAAAATAGTTTTTAAGCTATAGTATCCAACTCCAATCTGATGTATTGGGAGTCCATGACATCGTAGAGTGCTTTTCAGTCACCATTAACAGCTATGTTTTTTGTTGAATACTCATACTCGTTTCTCCTTCCAATGCTGCGCCTACTTCATTACTTTCCATTCCTCCTAACATTTAAAACTTTCTCACGTCGTGATTCTCACCATCGGCGTCTTAGCCGCGTGTGTTTTGATCATCTTTAAGTTTAACCAAAATAGGCTGAATACCAGCATGTAACGTGGATGCTATTATTTATCTATTCGGTACCTGGCCTAATCTAATACCAAAATTGGCAGCTATCTATTTACAAGTGCAAAGTATAATACTGCCTCCGCTATTCGGCCTGCCAATCGTAATTATTACAGCTAACAAACCAAGACCCGTCCTGTGTCGCAGACACAGGGGAACCCAATGTTTATTAGTAGATATGTACTGACTGCTATGATTGATGATACGCTAGGATATCACACGATATACAAATGATACACATTAGCTACTAACATAAACTGAAACTGAAATAAGTACCTGTAGGAAGGTTGGTCAAGGTTAAAACACTCGGCTAGACTGCTTTTCTGTCAGAAATACTAATTCCTTATGTACTTGTACCTATTCCTTTCTCGATCAAATCTTATCGAAACAAATACGGATACAATGCGCCCCTTTCCAATCAGAAGATGCAATGGCTTGTTCCACAGTTGCGATCTTGATGTTTTCGGTAGTAAAATATATATATGTATTTAAGAAAAATATATTTATTAATTTATTAAGTATTATTAATAAAATAAAACCAGCATTTGTAAGCTATAACGTAGTACTCCATTTTTTAAATTGTTTTTATTATTATTTGAAGTATATGTTCGAGTAGGTACCTACGTTAATTGATAGTGATATTTTTTTAATGATTACTTGATAATTCCTTTAACTTAGATACACGCGCGATCTATATTATGACAAAGACTTTGGGTTAATTTAATGTTGTGTATGTGTTGAGTTGGTAAGCCTTTATATAAATAAACTTTACGAGGTGAAACTGCCCTTGAGAGTTGAAGCCTAAAGTATATCTGTTAGACGTAATATATGTCAACACAGGACTGGGCAAAGTGCCATATAATAACGAGAAGGTATAAACATTCAACATCGGCTGTACATGACAACTGACGACATGATCAATAGTAATCGATGTCTTATACACCATCACTATGATTTTCAAATTAACGCCTGCCGCTTTCCTTAACATTTCAACACGGAGTGAAAATTATTTGTTGACCAATCATCTCTCGCTTTCTCTTGCGCATGTGATAACGTAACATTTTAATTGTTTTCCAAGTAAACCACTTTCCGTTGTACGCTCATCTTAACCCTAGAAATCATTTTCATATTAATTTAATTAACTAATTTTGCATTATGTTAAGGCTAGCTTAGTCATTACATTAGTTCACATGGAGAGGTGCAGTGTTTGTATGTTTATAAAGACATAATGTTGAATTTCAAATTGCCCTCAAAACAGAAAATTTGTCTTTCTTCAAATCACTTTTTCTATGTTTTGCAAGGTCTCTTTACTGTGTTTTTTCTCTCTTTAGATATCTCTAAAGGATTTAAATACCTCCAAATGTGCCAGTAGAGCAACCTACTAAAGTGCACAAATTCATGCCACAGAATGTCAACAGTGCAAACAGTCCAAATCATATCTTCTAGAGCACTGCATCACTTGTTCAGTGATCATTGTCGCCAATCCGCAACCAATTTTACACTTAACATTGTACTCTAGATTAAATTAGTCTACTAGTTCAGTCAGACCTCATCGCAAACGCACCTTACGCTAATATATTTTTAGCACGTTTCGCCGCACGTGCGCGTGAGTTGCCTGTCACGCTGTTACTTCATCGTCAGGCCAATAATAACATAATAATAGTTAATGAATTTATAATTTATATGTTGGCTTGTCAAGTTTTAGGAGGCTGGCCTGCTTTCTGTTTACAGCCCAAGATATTAAGTTTAGCGATATAGGAACATGTGTCGTACGATGATTTGTAAAAATACCAGCGTCCTAATCTCGTTACGACAAGTGCTCAATATTTGAAAACATTACTATCTTCTTTGCTTGAAATTAAATACACCATAGCATGACTCGTTAAAAATCACAACATCATTAGCGTAGTGAATGTAACCTCGCAAAGGCCTGTTTGAAAGATGCCAAAAGGCCGATGATGGGAATAACTTCAAATTTAACTAAAGCCGTTAATGGCGTGTGCAGATTATCGGACACTTTGGAGGAGTGGGAACACCCGGAGTTGAAAAGACGACGTGGGGACCCTGAAGCGGCTGTTAAGCTAGAATGCGACGACGCCAACGACGCGTACGCATACCGCGCGCCGGGCGCGGCTGAGCCCGCATCCGCGCCCGCGCCGCCCGACGCCCCTGCCTCTACGCTTGCGCCTGCCCTACCCGCTCCCGCGTACGTTGACATTTTTCTTATAGAACATTGTGTTCTTGAAGGTAACATTGGATCACATTCAAAATTCATTCACAACCTGGTGTTTATGTCCCTAACCTGTCATTGGATTATCAAGAAAAAGCAAGGATCTGGGATACGGGTAGATCCGGAGTCTCCAGAGTGTCCTATTGAAGATTTAATTACAATTGACGCGTTTATACCGTCTTTGTTGACATGAAAAATGGTCTTAATAATTGCTTGCTTGAAAAGTGTTAGTTTGTGCATTGTCACGAGCATATCCATAAATCCGCATGATCACTGCATGTAATTGTTGCATCGTCCGTGTGTTCGTGTACTGGTGACGCACAGTGAGCTGAAAATTGGGTTTCATAGACAGGCTTTTTTTTTAGAATTCATACTTTTTTTTTAATTGGAATTGGTTAATATAATTTTGTTCTTGATACACACTTGATACGACATCATAGAACACAGTGGAAGATAAACTCGTATGGTGATGATCATAAAATAATGAATATCTCGGCTATCGATTGCGTGCGCAAAGATTTGCTTTCACACAGTTATTCGCCTATTTTTTTTGTCAATTATTGATGTATTTCACTTCGATGGAGCATGAGCGATATCAGACAAAAATATGTTTTCATTATTAATTTTATTTCTTCTTATTAAGACGGTTATACATTGGATGAATTACTCATTTGAGAAATCACAGCACAATAGGCTAGGCCATCACAAGCGGTTTTTATTTTTTCTAATCAATTTCAAAACTAGCAGCATAAAATTAAATAATGTTTTTTCCGCAGTAGTAGGTTTCAGCACCTTTTTATTTCTTCCGTCATACTTTTCAAATGCTCACTGACAACAAGATTGCTCTCTTTCATGAAGCAAAATTTTCAGCATAAAGGTTTGTGTAAACTTTCGGCAATATTCTTTTAATGTTAGCCTATCTTCATCGGAGAGATTTAAGTTCAAACAAGAAACCACAGCATGCAATAATGCAAGACTGTCGCTGTACTTCCCCGATGTTTTCAAAATCATGAACAAATCTAGGTAAGCAACAAAACAATCCATTTTTTGCATGATTGTACGATTTCACTGTTAACGCAAGAAAGAATCAATGTGAACTAAATAATTGTTTCCAAAACCATTTCTGTAGTGAACTATGAAGATAAACCCAAATGATAATAACTCGTTAGGCACCTGCATAATGACCCTATAGGTTCTTATTCTAGAGAATGATTAGCGACCAGCCTAACGACCCTTATTATAATAATAAGTTAATTATACATTAAAATTATCTATAATTGTTATAGGCTAAAAGGGTCAGTCGCTGATAAAATGACGTATCTGTTGTCAACAAATTAAGGAAATATTATACCTTTTTAGCTGATTTGCCTGCTAGTTTTGAAATTGATTATTATTTTTTTACGTAATATGACTTCATTTGCCTGTAAGAAAGTTCTTGTAGAATATTTAAAACAACTTAACTATGATAAAACGGAGAAACTATTGAAAAACTTGACTTAAACAAACACATCCACACTCGCGAACAAACAACACACGACACCTTACAATCATCGAAACCCTATATTCAAAATATCACGCTCCCCTCATATCACTTGCTTAAACAGTAACTTATGATTAAAATCTAAAATTAAACTTATTATCTTATAGTATAAAAAATCTAACGATTGTCTGTAAACTTTGCAAATACTAAAATTATTTTAACGCTACCTGCATTGTGATCACTTCTGTTCGTAGACAAGTAATGAAAAATGTTCTGATGCCTACTTGCTTATATTGGAACATAATATCATAGATACTAAATTATTGTACTGTGAAATAATATTGGTATACTATTTGTACTTAGAACTGGTTAATTGAGTAAGAGGAAGACTGTCCTACCGTGATACAGTTTCGACTAGTAGGTACGGAGGACAGTGTGAATCGAATGCTACAACCTAAATAACAATATCAGTGTAATTAATTGTTTCTGAGTGATTAGTGCTTAAATACGTGCTGAATGATTATCGTGTGACGTAAGTACCTAACAACATCTTTAAGACGTTAGAAATGTGAGAAATATAATATCACATTAAACACTTGACTGTTATTTGAAGCTTACTAGATTGAGAGTGGCACTACTGGTTTCCGCTATATTTCCCTCTCTTTTGCTCTTTCCTTTGTTTGTTTCTATCAGTCTCTTTCGCACAACCAGCTTCCTCACCAGGTGTCACCAAATGTAGGCGCCGTGGCAGTAAATCGCCGATCATTGCCGTCTTTTTCCGCGTGAAAAGGGGTTGTCAAAACAAATTAAAAAGGTTGTCCTTTTTAATTTGTTTTTCAAAAAGTGATTATTTTATGTGCATCGGACAAAATTGTAAGTAAAAATAAACTTTCATAAAAGTATTTCAGTGATGAGATGCATGATCACTGTGATCACTATCTTTATGGGCAAAAAACGGTGTTACCGTTCGGCCTTGCCCTTATCCAGCATTGCATTATAGCTAGTATTCGAGTATAATATTCGCAATGCAAAAAAAATTATTGATTTTTTTTCTCAAAACTCCCCATTGCTCTAAAGATTGTGGGAACAATATTTTTAAGTTATATTAATTTGATATTGATTATTAATCATATGTTAGCGTGTTTATGACCCTAAATCGTTAATATTACAATTGATTCGTGATTATTTATTTCGGGTATATGGTTTTAATCCTACTCGTTGGTACGAAGAGATAGGAATCAGAAACAAATCGAAGATTTTCGTTTTAATCAGGCTGGAGGGCGCAAGTAATCCTATTGCAATGGAAGATCCGGGGCCATCAGGGTTACCAACCAAGGGGTCTACATTGCGTCGAGAACGTCGGACAAGCCAGTCGTCTTCTAGCTCCTCGTCCCGTATCTCTAGCTGTTCCACAACGTCGTCAGCGAAGCCCAATAAAAAGAAACGTCGCCGTCACTATAAAAAAAGAAGGGGGGCCGCCATTCTCGTAAAGCAAATTTATTGCAACAATTAACTCAAGTAAGCGAATTACGAGAAAAAGTGTTTTTTTATAGCGATCGAAACTCTGCATGTTCTCCCCGGCGTTCAGCAGAAATGCAAGCAGACGACAATAATGACGAAATTTCTTTATTAGTTATTAATCACTATAGGTCTTTGGAGGATTATGATGTAGTAGATGAAAAATCAAACGAATCACATCAATTCAAATTTGAAATTAAAGGAACCACCTGTTCCTAAGGCTCCTGAAAATTATCTTAAATCTTTAAATGTCATTCAGCATTTTAGTAAAAATGAATGTTGCGAGGTTAGGTATTCGGAAGTGCAGAAATTATATAATCACAGGTTTTACTGAACTGGAGATCAGTGAAGAAATAAAACTATATGATTCTTTACGACATTTAGCTTTGGCTGACAAAGCCTATGGTGCTCTAACCTTTGGTGCACTGAAACAGTGAGAGGTATTGCAAACAAGCATGACCGATCTTTTATCCTGGGCACGTGTCAAAGGCAGTATAACACCCGATCAGTTGCATATCAAAATCTCTGAATTATTATCGAATGGTGAATATTGTAAAGTATCCTCAGATATGATTTAACTTATTTGCGGTCTTCGCGGAGAGATAATTCAAATGCGTAGAGACGGAATAATAAATTATGTTCTCGATCCTCTCGTTAAGTCTTGCTTGCGCATAATTCCGCCGTCCAATCAGCTGGTTTTTAATCCTGAGCTACTGTCATAAACGTTGGAAAAGAACGGAGGCGTTAAGAAGACCTTTCTACCTCCGAATAAAACCGGTGGCTTCTAACCTACTTCGCAAGCAGGATTTAAGAAGACCACTCGCTACCCCTCGCAGGGGTCAGCTTATTATAGGGCACCCTGGTAGGCTGCCCGTCAAGCGTGCTGCAACATGCCATGCTTACAGGCCTCGCAGGGCTGTGGACACAATCATCGGGTCATTGCTATCCCACGCAGGAAAGCGGCAACAACAATAAAGCAACACGTGGGCCTAGCCACAACTATCATGGGCCTTTTCGTTCACGAGGGAGTCACCCACAGCCTAATAAACAAGCGACGAGTAGTAATAAGAAAGCGGACTTCAGCCACCGAATATCCCCCAGGAGGAAAGAGAATCAGGTTCTGACAGACAGTACTTCAGAGTGGGCCAGTTAACGTTCTATGCCGATCGATGGAAGAAACTCGGAGCACCAAAAACCCTTCTTCGCGTAATAAAAGGTTATCGCATACTTATCATCAAAAAACCTCCTCTAGTGATACCCAACGCACAAAGCCTAATTCAAACAAAGGTATTCGAGGCAATGTCAACTGTCAGTTCTCAAATGATAACGCAAAGGCTGCTAGAAGAAGTTTCACATACTCCCGAGTTTCCTGTCCTCAATGTTTCTGGTCCAAAAAGCTGATGGCACCAACCGGCCCATTTTCAACCTAAAGAATCTGAACGGTTATGTTTACGCGGAGCCATTCAGGCTCATAAATGTGTTTCGTGCCCCAGACTTCCTGAGACAGGGCGACTTTGCACAGCCAGTCGTTGGCTGTGCAAAGTCGACCTGTCTCAGGCCTACTTCAATTTGCCAATACAGCAGTCACACAGACGATTCCTACGACTAAGTTACAGAGGAAGATTGCTAGAAATTACCTGCCTTCCCTTTGGCCTCAGCACAGCGCCCAAAAGTCTTCGCGACTGTAACAAACTGGGTAGCACAGACACTAAGAGAGGAGAGTATTCGACTACTCGTATATTTAGACGTTTTTTTCGTGGTTCACCAGGACTATCAGGTAATGCAAGTGCACCTCCGAATAGTACCTATTAGATCGCCTAAACTACTTAAGGTGGCAGACGAATTTTCAAAAATCTTTTTCAACTCCCTGCAAAAGCCTCGTATTTCTCGGTGTTCTATGGAACCCATGGCTAAACGAAAGATCATTGCCACACGAATAGATCTCAAAAATAGGAGAAAAGGTACTGGATCTGTTACACAAGCACATTACGACGTTGAAAGCGCTACACAGCCTGGTATGACTTCTAAACTTCGCCAGTTTCGTGGTACCAAAGGGCAGACTTCACTTTCGGGACACTAATGTTTCTAAACAAGAAACTAAAAGAAGGCTGTGTCAGTGTAGTTTTGCCTATAGAAGGAAAGGAGGACCTAAATTGGTGGTTACTAAATTGTCATCGGGCCTCTCGAATACACAACCCACCACCATCACATTTCCTGACCACAGACGCGTCGGATGTAGCTTGGGGAGCTCAGCTCGATGGATATGCACTATCCGGACCGTGGACTGATCAAGAGCAACAGCTCCATTGCAATCAAAAAGAGATGCTTGCAATACTAAAGGCCATAGAAGAGTGAGGTCCATTCATCTCCAAATCAACCGTTCTAGCTCAGTGCGACAACAGGACTATTTTAGTATTTTTAAGAAAAGAAGGGGGGACCAGGTCTCCTTCATTACTGAAACTCACGAGAGAGATTTATCAAATCCTAGACCGATACCAAATCAACTTGAAAATCCAGCATATTCCGGGAAAATACAACTGCCACGCAGACCATCTTGCTCGTCATCGTCTCCCTCAGGAGTGGCATCTCTTACCCCAGTGTACAGATAAAATATTCAAAAAGTTCGGAGTTCCAGTGGTAGATCTATTTGCGTCAGAACGGACAACATTCGTGATGAATTATGTATCACTGGATCTGAACGACATTCAAGCAATGTAACACGATGCCTTCTGCCAATACTGGACTTACCCACTAGCTTGGGTGTTTCCTCCGCCTTACCTAGTGCCCAGGGTACATGCTCACCTCAACTCAGCGTCGGGGGTCTTCCTAATAGTAGTCCCGAGGTGGGAGAGTCTTTTAGAGAGCAGACCTAAAAGCCCGCGCGTTAGCACCTCCATTCACAATCCGGAAACTGCATTCACAGCTGATAGACGCGAGATGACGTTAGAAGTATAGAAATGTGGGGATGGTCCCAGACCTTAGCTGAATGGAATGAAGCTCAGTTACAGCTCTTAAAATCCTCCTGGCGGCCATCAACTAAGAAGACTTATCAAGTGGCATGGAATAGCTGGCTCACATGGACAAAAAAGCTTTAATTAAACCCCTTCCAACCAACATGTCAAGTTTTAGCTCGGTTTCTTGCAGATTTGAGTCTTATAGAGGGGTTAGCTTATAACATTATTAAATTGCATAAATTTGTGGTCGGCACGTTAGGCAACTCTGACGAATCTGCCAAATTAAGTTCCCACGTTTTAGTTACTCATATAATAAACTCTATTGCTTTAAAAAACCCAGTAGCTCAAAAATCTGTAGTTCGGAATGTCGAAAAACTAGCAGAATTTATGCGAAGCTTTTCTGTAGACGTGAATAATGTATTTGCTACTTGTAGACATACGGCCACTCTGTTACTCCTTTGTTCCGGCAGAAGAGTTCATGATATAACACTATTAGCTGTTGACTCAAAACACCTGTCAAAAAATAATGGTTGTCTGACCCTTTGGCCAATATTTGGATCCAAAACAGATACTGCCGATTATAGGCAGTCTGGAGACTATCTCCTAAACCTACTAACGAGAATTTAGACGAGATATTTTTACTCTGGGTGAAACGAACTATTGCTATACTAAAAGACAAACGCCAGTCAGGATGTCTTAATAATCGGTTTCTTAATTTGAGAGGGCAATCAAGGGTTGCTTCTCGTACAGTCATCGCGGGGTGGGTTAAGGGTTGGACCTCATCTGGCAGCACGGAATCGCCTTTTTCCGTCGCCCTTTCTCTTTCTGTCGCTTAGAACTGCCATTTGCTAGACCGAGACAGAAAGCATAATGCGATAGCACGCGGCGGAATCCTCGAGGCGATCGGCATTACGGACAAAATGCAATGGTCGGCAGGGAGACTCCGGAACGCTGAAGCGCGCGATAGCATGCTAACGCATCCTTTCACCGCCGATCACTTGCTATCGCATGCTGTCTCACTCTATCGTACAATGGCGCACGCGGCCGCTCGTCAGCTCAGTGCAGCCTGTTCATCAGGGGGAGGACAGTTGCCTACAGTCGCATTTTCAAAAGAAAGTGGCGCCGCCTATGTTTCATTTCCGTCAAAGTTTGATAAAAGTGTCGATAGATGGCACTCAAATAGCATTTTATTATAAAAATTAAACTGAAAAGTCATGGATTACTTAATTATTAATCATAAAATTATCGTAATATTGTAGAGTTGAGTAGATAAAAAGTTATATCAATTTAAGAACAAACTTTTTTTTTTTGTACATGTAATAATGAAATCTACCCTCCCTAAAATAGGGGGGCCATTTTGAATTTTTGATTTGACATTTTACAAAGTGTTGACTACTTGATGCGTGTGCGTGCGTAAATATCAATAATGTGCTATTATTTTGTTCCTTTTAATACTATTTCTTTGTATATTTGTATAATTCTTGCCCTTAAACAGTTCGAATCATGTAGACAGGAACAGAAAAATAGTACATTATCGATATTTGTAACTTTTCCAATGAATACACAAATCAACTCAAAACACTTATCTACCTATATATAGCTATAGTATACAGGCCGTTTATGGAACTGTTTTCCAGATGCCGCTAGTGGCGCAAAATGGCGTCAATTGTATTAACAAAAAAAGTCACAAGAGGGCACTCTTCTCCTGTATAGGTATATTATTCTACTCTGTGCTGTTCATTCATGCCGTACGGATGGAAATAACAATGATACACGTACACAATGTACAAAATACACGCTAGAATCACTGCTCTCTCTTCCGTGGTCCTATCCATCTCGCGCTTGAAACTAAACTGATCATGAAAGAACGCGGCAGTATGCCACCCATGCTGCAGCATGCTGACGCGTGCGATCGCCTTTTTTGTCTGCGGAATGAGACAGCGCGCGTTCGCATGCGGCAGCATACTGCAGCACGTGGTAGCACAGGCGGAACAAATGCGATTCCGTGCTGCCAGATGAGGTCCAACCCTAAATCTCTGTTGTTAGATGCAGGAGTGAGTGCTTCGCCTGGCAGTCTTAGGTCTGCGGTAGCCTCTAGGAACTGGGCTAACAATTACCCCTTAGATGAAATAAGGTCTAGGGTAATTGGCGATCGCAAAATACCTTCACCCGTTATTACTGCAGAGAAGTGATGCCCTCCCTGTATGTCAACCAGTTCTAGTTGTAATGTATCTAGAATGTTCAATCCTATTAATTAAGTTACATAGAGGTGTCATAGTCCTGAGTATGTAATTGTTTTTAAGAAGTGTTTAGAAATGTTTATATTGGCATAATGTTCTAGGTACAAATTAAATTATCATTATTCCGTCTATCATATTATAATGTGATTATTAAATAGTCCTTTCTTTTGGACAGCGTTAATGATGATTATAAGTTATCAACAATGCGGGTATAATGTCGAAACTTGTATTTGTTCATATTATTCCAAGGAAAGAATAGTTCTTTGTTAATAATTTAATATTTTTTAATATTAAAGTGTATTTCTCTTTGTTCGCATCTAGTTTTATTAGTAGCTCATATCCTTCGCTTATATCCATGTTCACATTGGCGTCATTTCCCACCGTGTGATAACAAACACGTCTCAATCTAGTAAGCTTCAAATAACGGTCAAGTGTTTAATAGCAGCGTTTTACATAAAAATAAAACATATTAAATACATACCTTATTTGAAGCTTACATTTAATTCCTACCTGGTGAAGATTTTCGACACAATGATCGGCGATTGCCACGGCTAAGCCTACATTTGCCAGCGCCACCTGGTGAGGAAACTGGTTGTGCGAAAGAGACTGATAGATACAAACAAAGGAAAGAGCAAAAGAGAGGGAAATATAGCGGAAACCAGTAGTGCCACTCTCAATCTAGTAAGCTTCAAATAAGGTATGTATTTAGTATGTGTTTTATTTTGAGGTAAAACACTGCTATTATTGGCTAGTATTTAAGTGCAGGAACCTATTTAACTGCATTTGTAGTGTCTACCTACCAAATGTTAAAAAAAAGCCGCATGTGATAGCCTAGGCTATTGTGCTGTGATTTCTCGTGTTATATTATTCAAATTAGTAATTAAACCCAAGTATAACCGTCTTAATAAGAAGATGTGAAATTAATAATGACATAGTATATTATGCAATTAGTGAATAAAGGACGGATTTAAAGCGAGGGCCATAGATGAATCACGAGCTAGTGAAGGATTCTAACGACTGAATCACGACCGTAGGGAGTGATTCATGATGATTGAATCACGAGCGTAGCGAGTGATTCAAGTATTAGAATCCTGAGCGACGCGAGTGATTCATGGCCCTCGATATAAATCCGTTTTATTCAAGAGTTGCATACTATACCTACTTTATACCATGACTACGAGAAAAAGAAAGATTTAAGCGAAAATAAACATTTAATAAAGAAAAAGGAAGCTTAAATTAATTAAAATGCACATTAAAATTGGAACAATTACTAAAATTAAGAGTAATTTTCTTGTTATTATTATTAGGATGGTCAACTTGTGTAGCGATATAACAGTGAGTAAAAGTGCTTTTTATTCACTGTTTTCATCGAACAAAATAAGCTTTTTAGAGGAGGAATGGTATAAAACATTTTTTTCTCTGATATCATGCTGCATTGAAGTGAAATAGTGCATCAAAAATTGACAAAAAAATAGGAGATTAACTGTTAGAAAACAAATCTTTGCGCACAAAATCGATAGTCGAGATATTCATTATTTTATGATCATCTCCATACAAGTTTAAAAAAACACAAAGTTTATCTTCCACTATGTTCTATGATGTCATAACAAGTGTGTATCAAGATCAAGGTTATCTTAAGCGAATCCAATTTAAAAAATATATGAATTAGAAAAAGAAATCCTATCTCTATGAAACTCAATTTTCAGCCCACTGTGTGACGCTCTGATGATTTATACTTAAAAATGTTCCACTAATTGTTTATTGACTTGCCCACGATCATGAATACACATACATTTGTGTTATTTTGACACGACGAATTGCGAAATAAGATGCCATTAAAAGTGACTAATAAAAGTTGTATTTGCAAAGATGTAAAAAACTAAAGTAGCATTGTACTGTTTTTTTTTCATGATAATCCATAACAATGTCGATTTTTTTTACAGGGTGAGAGCGGGTTGCAGTATATCTAGTCCAAACATAGCCGAAACTGCCGGCAAGAGGTTCCAGGACCCGTACAGATCGTGCGGGAAACTGGGCAGCGGGGGTAAACTGGCCAGCAAGTACCCTGGAGGGGGAAAATTAGTTGGCGCCGGTGGGAAATTAGGGGGCAAACTGGGGGGGAAGTACGGAGGTAAATTGGCACAGGCTATGGCGCGAAGAAGAGCGCTAGCAGCCATGACGCAGGGTGGCCGGCCAGGGTTGGCGGCGCCAGTGTCGAACAGGTCGAGAGATGGCACGGTGGAGCTACAGATACTGTGCCAGCCTGAGACACAACACAGAGCGAGGTAACTATCGTATTACCTTTTAGTGCGGAGGATGGTCGGTAGCGCAGAGTCGTGGGACGCGGTGGTTTCCTTCTGCGAGGACGTGATGTCGCAGAAGGAAACTGCGGAACGGGAGAGGGAGATCTCGACTCCCTTCCCCGGCCGCAGAAGGCGCACCGGGCGCAGGAGAAGGGCGGACAACGCCCTTTTCCGGCCCCCATGAATGGGTCCAGGGGCGTGGGACTTGGGGAAGTCCTCGCCCCCTATTTGATGGACCCGAGGCGAAGGCGCGCGCGGGTGTCGGCGCGCGCCTCTGAGGCGATGCACGGGGTAGTTAAACACCTCACTACCCCGTGCAGGAGACGAGGCCCGGACAGACCGGGCCAGCACTAGTGTGGGGCTGCGGAAGAATTTAGATTCCCGCGGCCCCGCGCGCACGTGCGAGGAGACACCGGGGTGGTTTTAGCCGGTAAGAGTCCGGCACGCCCCTCCGCCTTTTCCCCAGGCGGAGGTAGTCCATGAGGATTTCCCCCCGTAAAAAAAAAAAAAAAAAAAAGGGTGGCCGGCCAGGGTTGGCGGCGCCAGTGTCGAACAGGTCGAGAGATGGCACGGTGGAGCTACAGATACTGTGCCAGCCTGAGACACAACACAGAGCGAGGTAACTATCGTATTACCTTTTCTGAATTTTTTTTTAGATCCTTCTGAAGCTTACATAATGAGTCTGGGATAACCAGACGCCATCTTAAAAGAGTACTTATCATTTTCATAGGACCCTAAATGACCATATTCTCAGATGCTGGTGCTTTATTAAAATCTGCAACCCGCTAAAATCTGCTATTCTGTTCTAGATATCAGACTGAAGGAAGCAGAGGTGCTGTCAAAGACAATTCAGGGAATGGTTTCCCGACAGTCAAATTAGTTGGTTACGACAAACCAGCTGTACTGCAGGTAAGATGGTCGCAAATCTTTCGCCCCTTAAATATTGAAACTATGATCTAATGAATATCTTTGAAACCCTTAGGACTTTACTCTGTGTCCAAGAGCACATCATTGTCCACTGCTAAACTTTTACCAAAAAAGTCAATATATTTATTTATTTATTTAACACTTTAAGCACACAAATGTACAGAGGCGGACAATAAAAATAAAAATATATATACACAAATATACACGGTACAAAACACGTTATCAGTGTGTTGTACCCTTTGATGATTGCAGTTGTAACTCATGATCAGCGATCGGATAATCGGGCGCTTATATACCTAAACTTCATCCCACGAAAGAATAATATGGTCATTCCTTTCAATAAATAAGTAATCCCGGGTTCCCGAGACTGAACAATTTTGTAAAAACAAATATAAAAATACTTACCTAATGAAATTATAGCAGTGGTTATTTTGATTTAGTAAGTATCTTTATTTTATTCAAAACAAATGGATTCAAAAATGATGTGCACAATGTGGTCAAATTGTGATAGTAAACAGATTACGGTTAGTGATCGCATCGATTAATTTATTGTATTTTATATAAGTAAACAGACTATTTTTTTTTCACAATAATGTTAAACTATATTTTGTATGCAGGTATCATTTTTAGCAATCTCAGGAATTTCAACCGATTCCGGGATCCGGGATTCTGAAAGGCATGTCCAAATTATTCTTTCGTGGGAATAAAAGTGAAGTTAAGGTATATTAGCGCCCGATTATCCGATCAATGCTCATGATCATAATCCCTGGCTACTTTCATTTGTCGTATCAAAATTATATTAAATAAGATTAGCTAAGGTGGTAAGGAATATTAGCCTGATGGTAAGGAGGTGTCGGGGCAACTGACTGCTCAGGGTGCTCCGGATGTACATTTAGGTATCGCCCACGGAGTAAATTTGCTCCGTGGTATCGCCACTTGTGGAGGTTATTTTAAAGCGCTGCGCAAACGTAGGAAACCGAAAATGCGTTTTTTGTCGCACAGTTAGGCGTATTGATACATATTACAAGCCAAAAAAAAAAAAAAAAAATGTTTCATAAAAATAAAATAGTAGGACAAAAGTAAAACAGAGCTAAAAAAAATTTTTTTCGTCATAATTATAGTTCAAAATGTTGAGCGTAAAGTATAATAAATGTAACGATATTAAAGGGAATTCAATCAACTAAAGAAACACCTAAAAATGGGTTATTCCCGCTCGGTAACACCCTTTCGTCAACACTGTTGACGATCGGGAAAAAAAAGTTTCGTTCGTTCACAGTGTTGACGAACGCTACTTATTATTTCGGGTAATTCCCGTTCGGTAACACCTTTCGTTCCTGTCGTCAACACTGTTGACGATCGGGAAAAAAAATGTTTCGTTCGTTCGCAGTGTCCATGAATGCTGGTTTTTATTTTTAAAATACTTATGGAAATAAAAATAAAACCTGTCATGGATTTTTAAAATGATTTAATGGATTATGTTAGATCTTTTAAATCACAATTAACTAGAAAATAAAAAATGGCCTTATCATGTGCATAATAACCATTTTACACTTTGATAAGTAATAAAATTGTGACACTGATTTAACATAATCAAATATAGTTGAGAAAGTGACTAATGAAAACTAAGTACACTATTATGTATCACAGATAATCATCTAATTTACACTAATTAAATAACGAAACTATAACCATAAACCTTAATATTTTTATATTAAGTACCTACCTAAAATTAAAATAAACCTAATTAAGAACAGTAAAAATAAAATATTTCAGATAATCAAGTACTTAAATAAAGAATTTTGTATCACAGATAATCAACTATTTTACAATAATAATTAAAGCGTTGTAAATACTTAAGTTTTAATTAAAATAAATATATAATAATATAATTATTATTATATAGGTATTTATTTTAATTAAAGCGTTGTAAATACCTAAGCATTTATATGACAGATAATCACATGTTTTCAATAATTTACATAATAATTTGTTGTCCTATAAAAGTAAATTTCAGATTCTCAGAGACACAACTCGTTACACATAGATACTCAATTATATCACATAGGTACTCAAAGTTATGACTTCTATTCAATGATATTGTAAACAATATCATTGCTTCTATGACTTAGCCTACGTATAACATAGACAGCCCTATATAATTCACCTCAAGAGTTATAATCAGCAGCATAGTTTTTTTTTAAAATTAACTTCGCAACATTTCAAGGAAATGTCCAAACGTTTTGCATATTTCAAACAGCATAATTAAAAAAAAGAGTGGGTAGGTAGGTATGTCAAAATATGTTGATATTTTTGGTTATCGTATTTAAAACAATGCCAAGCCAAGAAATGCCACACCAGGCTAGGTAGGTATATAAATCATTCATAACATCATACAAATCATTGTGAAAAAAAGCGATAATAGGACTTTTATAAAGCTAAAGTGAGTTTAGACGTTTACGTAAAATGCTATGGTAATTCACTTACCTTAATTCTCAAAACTCCACTGCACTTTAATTTACGTTGAGAGCAACTCCAAATAACTAAACCACTTTTATGCGCCCTTCTTGTGTAATATTGGCGACCGCCATGTAGTAAAACAGTCCCATGTTTTCTTTTTATACGCACTAACACGGATTTTCCACTAGAACTACCTGCTAAATCTTGTTCCGACATGTCCGAATTTAGAACTAATATTGTACTGTATGTACGATGCATAAATCAGGATTAGCTACCCAAAATGAACGATACTTATTATTGCAGAGCTCTGATTGGCTAATTCAAGGTCATGGTGGATAACGTACTAGAATAGGCCGGTCGGGGGTAGTGTGCGAATCTATTGTTTATTTTATCTACTGTTACCGGCTACGGGCGCGGCATCGCTATACCTGCCTGCTGCAAAGGGAAGTTTGCAATCTACTCTAACTTAAATTCTACAAATGGAACAACATCCAACATTTTTTATCAATTAAACTAGACTTTCGTCGTAATTAAACATTTGAAAATCCATGACATGTTTTATTTTTATTTCCATATTTTAAAAATAAAAACCAGCATTCATGGACACTGCGAACGAACGAAACTTTTTTTTCCCGATCGTCAACAGTGTTGACGACAGGAACGAAAGGTGTTACCGAACGGGAATTACCCGAATTAATAAGTAGCGTTCGTCAACACTGTGAACGAACGAAACTTTTTTTTCCCGATCGTCAACAGTGTTGACGAAAGGGTGTTACCGAGCGGGAATAACCCCTAAAAATTATTCCACTGAGCCGTGCATTTATTTTTTAATTTAATTAAAACGGCAAAATTTCTTTATTTCGGTGGTCATTTGATTCAACTAACATCAAACACATCGGTGTTTTGAACCTTATTTGTTGCCGAGATGCGCTAAATTATCAATTGCCTAACAATTTTTTCTTACCGCGCCTTAATACTAAAGTGTACTAATATCTGAGGCAAGAGTAAAGATGGCCCAATCTTCAAGTAGCTTCAGTACATATATTATCCTTTATATTCCTTGAAAGTCGAAGGTCAACATATGCACGGCTATAAATCAAGGGATAAGGATCTAGTCGTGAGTGGAAAGTCAATCTCGATGAACTATTGTTGTTGGATTTACCATCGATTTAATTGAGAAGGGTTAACAATATGGAAATTTTAATAGTGATTCATGTAGGTGTTCGTATCTTTTATTAAACCTCACTATTAATTACGTTAGATCATACGTTATGGATGTTGTAGCCGTAGGTACATCAAAAGAGAATTAGCAAATGGAAATCCTTGTATTGTTCAATGCACCCTGAACAATCCACCCCGTTTACAACGCTGTTTAGCTAAGAATGTTGCTTTACCTCAAAATAATTTTTTATCATCTATGACTTTTTTGTGGTTGCTAGTATCCTGCAAACTTTTTATTGAAACTAAGCAGAATCATCCTGGCTCAGTGACAAATCCGGATACTATGTGTTGAAGACAAGACTACGTGTCCCAATTTATTTGGGGACGGCACAACACGGCCTTTATCTTGCATACGTCATAGTTAGCCGTCATTTCAGAGTTAAAATTTTTCCAATCCTAGCTATATCATATTTCAACACAACATATCCACCTGCTGGCCCAATGACTAATTCTCTTTGTGCTGGCCCTACGGCCCGGCTGCCTAAATCAGTACGACATTTTACTGTATAATTTTGGGAGTACCTCGATGTTTCATACGGCATTTATATTTCTATGGTACGAACAGTGGTGTTGACATGTGATGATGTGATCCCAACGTTTTACTGTAAAATCGTACAGAATAGCGCCCTGTGAACTACTCAACGCTTTCTCTTATAAAAAGCAATCCACATAAATACAATCTTCCATTTCCCCAGGTATACATAGGCACAGACACAGGTAGAGTAGCACCGCACATGTTCTACCAAGCATGCCGGGTGTCCGGCAAGAACTCCACGCCTTGCAAGGAGAGGAAGGATGACGGCACGGTCATCATCGATATCGACCTGGAGCCGGCCAAGAACTGGCAAGTCACTTGCGACTGTGTTGGGATACTCAAGGTTAGTTCATACACTTGCAGAATATTGTATTTCTTTGTTTTTACAGCGTAGAAGATCCCTTGAAGGTAGCTCTTTGGTCCAGCAAAGGTTAGCACCACGGCTTCTGAAAGTTAACCTCAACGTTTGATTTATTTATTAATAAAGGTATACTATAAGGTATAAGGTAAGGTAGGTAAGGTATAAGGTAGCTTCTGTATACAAAATATCAAATAACAGTAGATAATAGTTGAGGACTTACATAGTTGCCAATAAGAGGTGAACCAACATTCTCAAATACAGTGATATCCTAAGGTAAAAACGAAATGCATAAAAATTAAGTGGTAACAACTACTTAGATCAATTTATTATAATAATTGATTACGGGCTTTTTGGAAGAGTCGCCATAATTTTGCTAATGCTTTAATGTAGATAGAGCATGTCTGTTGTCAAATGTTGTAGTACTTAACCCTTACTATGATCAGTTGATTACTTTTCTGGTTAGCAACTTACAATAGCTGACAGTAGCGTTATTCATCAGAATCTTTCAAAATCTAACGGTAATTCTATGTATGTGGAAAATTAAATTTAACTTCCTTAGTGTTCCGACTCCTGAATATTTATTTAGGATTCAGATCAGCTCCAATGATAGCATTCTTTGAATGTTATCACTCTTCTCATAAAAGTATTCTCTTTCCTACATCCACATAGTCTCTATTGCTCTTCTAATCTACAAAAATGTTCACCCACCTTCCAGGAGCGCAACGTAGACGTAGAGCACAGATTCGGCGAGTCGCTCGGGGGCGCGACGGGCGCGGGGGGCGCGGGCGCGGGGGGCGCGGGCGCGGGCGCGGGGCACCTGTCGCGCGGCAAGAAGAAGTCCACGCGCTGCCGCATGGTGTTCCGCACCGACATCGTCAGCGCGGCCGGCCACGTGGAGACGCTGCAAGTGTGCTCCACGCAGATTATATGCAGTGAGTCGCGTTTTATTTGTTAAATATATTAGGTATATCATAAATATAAACAGAACAAAAGAACAGCAAAATACGTACAGAGGTGATGCTTATTTCTAAAGAAGACTGTTCCAGCACAACTGCCTTTAGGTTAAAGAAACTTCGAAAATTGTCAGCTCCTTTTAGCCTGTTTTTCTAATAATTAATCTACAGTTTCACGCGCATCTAGGTACCTAGGTAGGTCCTTAGATACCAGATAAACCGGTATTAATAGTAGCCTTTGTTTTAATCCGTTTGAAATTCTCCATTCCATTCTCTTTTTCCATTTTTCATCTGTGACTAAGGTCGAATTTCACCAATGAAACTGAACGCAATTAACATCTGAACCGCGTTCAGTGTCATTGGTGAAATTCGTTTTGTGAGTAACAAAGATCCAAACTTATGATAAGAACACAATATGCAGAAATGCCAGGGTACTACTCCACGGAGCAGAAACAAAGAGGAGGTGTTGTAAAGTCATTCTTCATACAAAAGTAGTGTCGCAGCCTCGCGGGGTGCGGGGGGCGCCCAAACAGCAGAAAGCCATCTAGTGGCTAGTAGCAAAATCAACTCATAGGCAAATTAGACAGATGTTGTAAGAGTTCTGCTATGTTTCATTAAGTGTCGCTTTTATTGTAAGGAGCCGGATTCAGGTTTAATAATTTTATAATATACCGATATAGTTTTATTTCTATTATGTCCGACCGAAATACATTTTTTATCTGAAACCGAAACCGAATTTCGGCAGCGGTTTCAGATTCGGCCGAAACCGAAACTTCCAGAAATTAACAAGTGTGAGGGAAAAATAAAGAAAACGTTTTTATAATCATAATTTTATTCTTTTTATCTTTAAATCCTCTCTTCTAAATTTTTCTTCTGAACTTATTTACCGAAACTAAACCGAATTCCGTTTTTTGCCGAAACTCGACATCTATTAGACTTCACTTTTCATATAGCATATAATGTAGGTATGTGGTTATCAAAAAAGTCTGAGTCCGGACCTGCAATTTGTCAGTACTTCCACTACTTGCCGATAGGGGGCGGCAATTACCGAACATTCGAGAAGAAATAAATTACAATTTTAATTTTACTTACGAGTGGAAAGATATCTTTATTCCGTTTGAATTTGATTGATCCGTATAACTTCAGCAAGATAAAACACAGCACTTCATGTCAATGCAATGAGTATGGGTCGGGAATACTTTTAATCGTTTAAAAGACTAAACAAATACATGACAACCTATCCGCTTCACAACGACAGTTGTACTGACGAAAGCGCCGCCTGGTCGCAAGTAGTGTAACTACCGTGTGACGTAACGACTACATTGGTGGCTGATGGACTACTTTGATTGCAACTCCTCCTCTTTGTTTCTGCTCCGTGGTACTACTCGTATTTATGTGCAAGTAAAAATGAAATCCACTCTATAATGGGTGAGTTTAGAGAAACAATACCCAAAAACTCCAATAAAAAAATCGGTCACTTTCATAGCAACTGTTATGTAAATTCATTTCAAATCAATTCTAAATAAATGTTGAATAAACTTTTTTATTTAAATGATAAACATAATATAAATAAAAAACAAAGACATGAATAATTACACTAATCAGACTACATTTCAAGGTAACGCAACAATTGTGTGTATACTGTATAATTTTATGAATATTAAATACTGTTTCTTAATGACGATTAGCGATTAGGTTTTGGCATATGGACTCATATTCATATCGTTTATTTGCGTCTCAACACAACCGGGATTCTAAGTAATCAGCAAGCATCCGGAATTAAATGGTACTTGTGTGCCGACTACGCTCAACGTCTACCTGATCTCTTGGATAACACATCAGTACCCAAATACTTATACCAGCTATGTCCCGCAGCTTTACTTGCATCCCGAATAAACAGCATCCAATGTTTTAAACCTGTCTGCTAAGTTGCATCCAAATCCGTTCAGCCGTTAAAACGTGTTTTATACAAACTGGCAATTTTTGTAGGAATTTTATTATGCACCATTATTTCTTTACACAATAACTATTTAATATAATATATAAATATGTACTGATTTATTATATATTTACAGCACAACCGCCAGGCGTCCCCGAAGTGTGTCGCAAGTCGCTAGTATCCTGCCCTGCCTCCGGGGGCCTGGAGCTGTACCTCCTCGGCAAGAACTTCCTCAAGGAGACGCGCGTGGTGTTCTGCCAGCGACAGGACGGCGCGCACTGGGAGGAGGAGGTGGCTCCGGACAAGGAGTTCTTACAGCAGGTACACCAACTTATTATATTACTATTATATTACCCTCCCCAGCTTATTACGACTTGACAAAACATCGATATTTCTTTATTTTAACCAAGCTGAAAGCTTCCAGAATAAATTCTCTAAATAATGCATCAAATCCGTTGCTCAGTTTAATTAGAAGAACAACGCGGTCACACAGGCTGACACGAAAAGCGACTTTAATTTATAATTATGTATAGATGTGGTATGGATAGATATCAAGTCCCTAGCGTCCTGCCCCGCCACCACCGGAGGCCTGAGACAACAGAAAAATGTAGAATTTGACTAGATCATTTACACGAAAGCCTCGAACAAGCAATAATATTATCGAAAGGAGACAATAAGTTGAATCGCGTAAGGCCTTTTCTTTGAAAATAGGAAGCAAAAATCATTTTATTTTTTTGCTTTCCTAACAGTTTAGGAGAGGTGTGTAGCTATAGTACATCCACATTTCGTCAGAAATGTTTTTGTCTCATGTAATAGGGCTTTTAAAACTCAGTTCGAGAAAATTGTTTACTTCTGGTATGACATGATCGTAGGCCAAGTTTTATTTCTCCTCCGTGACACGTGAGTGCGATAATCGCCTGGCAAGTTAGTCTCGTAGCACTCCTCCTCCGCGGAAATAATGATGTGAACCCGCTCAACGAATTCCGCTAAGAAACATTAGGTACTACATTATGTCGCGATGCGAGTAGCGGAACATCATTAAAGTCAGTTGAATTGTAGCAATCTGAGCAAAATGTCGTCGCGTTCGACGTAGTAAATACAGTATAGGTCTACTTCGGACCTCTTAAATTAATAATATCCGTAAAATCAACATCCATTTTACAAAAATAAATAAGTTTATCTTTATAAACTTGTCGACTGCCACCGATACGTGTGAAACAAACACGGCACCGCAACAAAATAGCGGACTGAGCGCGGAGGTGTAACTGGCTTCCGAGCAGACCGGCGAAATCACGCGGAAAAGAGATAGAGTGATAATCAAATCTGTGCGTTAGAACAGGCAGTTCCGCTAGTGGTACAACAGACAAGTCATGGCGGAACTACTGCAAATTCGCTGCTATAAGCGCAAAAATGTCCTCATGTAAACAAGCCTTTAGTTGCATTTCAAAACTGCTTTTTTATAATGGCTTGCTTTAAGATGAGGATCACTTTCGATAAATTCCAGTCTTCAGGGTAACATGGTTTAGTTTAAATGTGAGTTTGAATGACTCTTACGTTTGAGTGGATACTTCTGAAACTGATAAAATCTAATCAGTCACGTTTCAAGATCTACTGAGAATGATCCGATATGAGCCACGAAGGATAAGTTGTCCACGCCTTATAGAATGTCATCCCTACACAAGTTAATTTGTAAAATATGTGTAAATTCTATGTTCTAGACACTCGGTTTAAGTGATCTAAAAACTACTCTCACGGTTATAGTTTTGGCAATTTTTGGGGTTTTTTATGGTTCCGTACCTCAAAAGGAAAAAACGGAACCCTTATATGAGCACTTCATTGTCCGTCCATCTGTCCGTCAGTCCGTCTGTCAAGACTCTTTTTCTCAGGAACGCGTGGAGGTATCAAGATGAATTTAATATCAAATACGTAAGTCTACAGTCCCTTGGAGCTCAAAAAAGACAACGCAATAAAAATAATCGGCATTTATGCGACATATTTTGATACTCACAAATAAATCAAAACCTATAGGGTACTTCCATCATAAAATTTTGCAATACGCAAAGTCTCACAGCACAAGTAAATAAATAAGTAGCTACGGGCGTACATACAAGACTTACGTCGAGGACATTTACAGGTTACAGTTATGCATTTTAAAATCGATTGTACCCACAAGAATAAAAAATTAACTCCAAATTAATGACACGGATTTATTTAAGCACTGCTAAATTGTAAATGTCTTTGACAAGGTACCTTTACGTGTTATAAGTGAGAAATACCATAATTTAAGTAATATTCGTAAATACGTAAGACTAAAAGTCGTTGCGTTGTTTGAACTACCTACCCACATTTATCGAACCTAAATCTAATACCTAATGCTTATGGAGCGCGGACGTGGGAATGCATGCTGCCATCGTATATTAATGATTTACTGGAAATCTGCAATGTAATAAATGCGAAGAACTGCTCAAAGGTATTAAAAAGATACTTTCTAAATTGACGTGAGATATAGAAAAAAACAATTGTGTACCTAATAATTAAGATTTAGTGGCACCGAGTTGCCGAGTCAGGCCATACCGCTGTTAAACCCGCGACGGTTTGTGTGGTATGTTTAATGGTTAAAAAAATGCATGTAAACTGTTTTTTGGTTATAAACAAATAAAACGAAAATAGTTTTATCACATGAAAAAAATGCGGTTTCAAACATACATTAGCAGTTTGAGAGCTTGCCGTACCTACCTACTCGTTTATCGATGTATCGGAGATCATGTTTTTAAGTTTGTTTTTGGAATAAAGTCATCCCAACTACGGAACCATAGCAGGACACTGCAACTGTGAGAATAAAACTTTCCAAACTCACAACACCCAGTTTTCCGCTTTCCAAATCCACCGTTGGTTTTATAGAAAACAACGACCCGCCCCTGCTTTGCACGGATGCAATGTACTACTGATGTGGTAACATGTCCAAACATTAAGATTTCTTTGCCATAACTAAGTTTAATATTATTGTATTGTACACATTAAGCCTTCCGGAATAAATTCCATTATATTAGAAGAAAACACGAAAAGCGACTTTGTTTTATACTATGTATATATTTCACAAATGGATTGTCGAATCCGCTGTTTTACATAACCACTAGCCGTTTTCCAAAACAGCTCCGTTATGTAAATCACTTGAATGACGTGTTGCGATTTTCCATAATTACTGGAAGCGAACACGCAGAATTGCATAAACGTTTTCATTGATCAATGCAGCGGGTCAACGATTAGAGGATATATAAAACAGCGTAAAATGAAACGTCAGATTGTAGAATTTCGTTCTAAATTCTGACGCTCGTGGCTGTGTGTCACAGTGGCAAAGGGTGAAATATTGAGAGAGGTAAGCCGATTCCAGTTTGAGTTAAATACCTAAAAATTACAGTCAATTGCTCCCTATGACTGACATCGGGAGTTTCGTCAATCATTACAGATATAAATTGAGCTTTATTTATCTCAAGTCTAATGTGTTCGCGTAAAACAGATGCCACACAATGTATTAAATCATTTTGAATGTCACTAGAGAGACCAAAACACGGGGTTCTGAACTGAAGAACATAATTCTAAATGTGAATCAATTACTGTATCGTACTTGCTCAGATATAGCAAAGTTTCGATATAGTTACCGCGGTTATCGGAATTTGGGCCTTCATCACGGCCGCGAAAAGCTAGTTCTTGTTTACCTAACAAAATGACGGTGTCAATAAACCGTTTCATTAAATTTCTATTGCGATTGACTTTCCTGTTATGGGCGTCATGCGAATAATCGAAAAATTATTCAATCCTACTAGTTCCAAACTCATGTAACGCTAAGCAACTACGTATATGCTTTTCGGTCTGAGAATGTTTCCTAGATGAATTTGTTAGATTATTAATATCGGTATAACCCCCTTTATTCCATAAACTACTACCATCTGAGAAAAGTAAACATGGCCAACAATACATTTTATTTAATTTACAACTGCCAGTTAACCATTGATTATCATAAAGGGAAACATTAAAATTGTTTGAAAAAACCATCGCGTCTTTTATAATTTATTGTCATATCTGGCCCAGCACGTCCTAACTGTATTACGTGTTTTTTATTTTCAAAACTTAACCTTGAAAAGCATGTTTCCTCACAAAGCAAATAATCTGTCAAGCAGCAATCTAAAGCTATTAGGGCTCCCACACATAACTGCGAATTCGCAACGCATCGCAAATATCTGCGACCTCGCTAACCTACTGATCAAGCGCCAAGCTCACAGATTTTTACGATGCGACGTCGCATCTTAGTTTTGTGTTTTGGCCCTTAGACCCGCCATCCTACTGACCTGCTACTTTGTAAATCTACTTCCTCTAAATTAGTAATTTCAACTTATTACACTATCTACTTACCACAAATACCTAATTTCAACGTACGTCTATGTAACTGCTTTCACTACACACAACAACAACATAAATAAACACAGTTCAACTAAAAAAATACACAAATCACTATTTTATACCAAGCAATAAATTCTAAAATAGCTAACTATTAAATTCAAATATAAATTCAATCAACAACGCATGCAAGCTATGGTCGTTTTAATGTAATGTAATTACGTCAAATTGTCTGTCAACATAAAATGTCATCAAACATTCGTCCGATTCGATACGAAATTCAACGACGGATAACGACCCATCCCGCTCGCGCGCACATATTTCCTATATACATCTCGCTCGATTATCCGAGTAAGACGCTCAGAGTCGGCTTACTTTAGTTCTAATATGGCGGGCTGGGTGACCTTCAAGTGACGTCATGACGTTCTTTTGCTAAGAGATTTTATCGGCGAATAAGCCGATCGCTCCTGCGGTTTACTCTATAGCAATATGTTGTAAAAGAGCAAATTGTGTTGATTTAATGTCCATCAGTGTAGGCGTTTTGTAATTTTTCTCTACTTTTAAAAGTACTGATTGTGCCATTGAGAGAGTGGTTGTGTTCCAAACTTCTGAAGGGAAGCCGGTGGGAATGGGCTTATAAGGAGGCTGCGGCGCTGGTGTGTCATAACAATAATGGCATCTGAAACAGAAATGAATAAAACGAGTAATATGAGTGAAAATGACTCAAACTCAAGTGAAAACAGTTATTTTAAGAACAATTTGAATAAAGCTTTCAGAGTTTTAGGCTATTTAGTATTTTTAGGACCAAATAGCCAAGTAACTGCGACCAACTAGGAAGTAGCGCTCGTTCGGCGCGCGCGCAGTTGATCACAGTAACCTAACCTAAATCAATTGGTTAGGGTACCGTAGCTTAGTTACTGCGACCGATTCGGCATTAAAAGCCACATCAAATGCTTATTGTGACTGCAGATAAGCCATTCTGCATTACGTCAAACGTGGGTAGCTGTTTAGTAAAACGGCTAGCGGTTATGTACAACAGCGGATTGGACAAGACACCTGCGACCTATAGATTAATACGTTTTCGTTCTCTTCCAGACTCACTTAGTATGCTGCGTGCCGCCCTACCTGCACCACGACATCGCGGAGCCGGTGACCGTGCAGCTGTTCGTGCGCTCCGGCGGCAAGGCGTCCGAGCCGCACTCCTTCTACTACACGCCGCCGGCACACGACACCGGCCCGCTGCACGCTTCTAGGCACCACACTCAAGGTAATACTAGCACCAGTAACACGGTACATGATACGCTTGTTTGCTTGGATACAGGGCTTTTAATGTCAATAGCGTGATGAAAAAAAATTACAAAAAATATAAATATATTTATACAGGTCAAAAATTAAAATTAAAATGGTTTAGTAATATTGTCCAAAATAATGAAAAATACTGCTTTCTAATAAAAGTTTATTGAAAAACAGCAGCAAAAACGATATTGTAGAAAAATATGAGAGCAGAAAACGAAATAAAAAATGCATTCAGATTTTTTTAAAATGTGTTCCTGTAATTTACCTTCACGCATTGACATTAACAAACGTGTTTTCGCATTTCGTATATTTATAAGTTAGAGGCGTCACGTCTAGCGAATGCAATCTCGAACCGAGATCGCAAGTTCGAAATCTGGCGAGACTAGAAATTTTGATCTCGCGAGATATCGGCATTTTCAAGATCTCGGGAACTTTTTGATAAAATTCTATTGGATTTATTTGAAAACTGCTTCTGTTATGTGTTATGTGATTAAGGGGCTTACAACAGCTAAAGCGCGGTCACTGTCGGACTGCATAGAAAAGAAAGAGACGCGCGATGACACAAACCTGGTAATTTATTGCAAAATATGAATCAATTCTCTGTTTACAAAAAATCTATTTATTGGACAAAAAAATTTAAACACTATCACGTTAATATGTTGCTTAAAGAACAATCTGAAAAAAGAATTAGTATGGCTTTTAATCGTTAAAAGAAATTTTAAGAGGTCTCTTCGTGACTTTTTTCTATCGTACCAAATTAGTTGTATTATGTTTTCAACACACTATCTAACTAGCATATATCCTGAAGAATATCATATATTTTTCTGATTTTGTTTAATGCAGTGGATCATATACTTTTAGGCATTATAAAACTTGCGTTTAGGTCATGTAGTCCCCTTAAGTAAGACATAACATTAATTATAAAATAATGTTAATACGGTATAATCAGTGATCGGATAATAGGGCGTTAATATACCTAAATTTCACTTTTATTCCCACGAAAGAATAATACGGACATGCCTTTCAGAATCCGGGATCCCGGAATCGTTTTGACATTCCTGAGACTGTTAAAAATGTTACCTGCATACAAAATATAGTTAGAAATCGTTGTGAAAAAAATATATAAATATTTTTTAGTCTTCTGTTCGTATAAAATACAATAAATTTGTCGATTCGATCACTAATCGTAATCTGTTAGATAGATAAATCAATTTCCACTACTTGACCACATTTCATTTTTATTGATATTGCATTTGTTTTGAATAAAATAAAGATACTAAATCAAAATAACCACTGCTATAATTTCATTAAGTTTGTTATAGTGGTTTTTACAAAATTGTTCAATCCCGGGAACCCGGGATTAGTTCTTTATTCAGAAATGAATGTCCATATTATTTTTTCGTGGAAAGAATTTTAGGTATATAAGCGCCCGGTTATCCGATCACTGTTTATAATCTATCATTTATAGGTAAGTCTAAAAGTGATTTTGGAAATAGCTCCATAAAAATAAAGAGTACTGATGGTGCTGTCCGATAAACGGCCTCTTGTCTCAGTTGCTAGGTACACAGCAGCTCTCAGACTCAACACTGGTTGGCACCGGTCAACCTGGTCGGTAGACGTAGAACCACGCAAAAAAAGAACGTTTACATGCACTTTGAGCCTCTTCTAATTTCTCTTAAACACTCGTGTTGGCTTTTGCAGCAGCTGCACGTAAATTTCATTCAAATGCAATTCGCGCCGAATCCACGCGGAATGCGTAGCTGACTGCTGCCGCGAAATCTCGCCCAATTTATGGTTCGGGATTGATCTCGTAAAATAGCTCGAGATATCGTGAGATCAAGATCCCGCGAGATCGGGATTGCATTCCCTAGTCACGTCCTATACGATGTCTAGATGTCCTCCATGTATGCACGAATATATTAATATGAATACGCTTCTACATCTGTGTGCAATACAAAATTGCTGTCAAATTGTGCAAGGCTTTTGTAAACTTGTGTTATTTCATTACTCACATTTGTGTGTGTTTTAAAATGTAAAACGGGGGTAATTTAAAATCCAGCGGTATTAAAAAAAAGATAATAAGAAAATTCCAACAGCATAGGGCCAAACAAGCAATAAGCAATTAAGCAATTAAGGCCTCTAAATTTATTTACAGCATTTTTTGCGTTTTAAATTAGCCCCAATGTATGGTCGGTCAAAATAAAAGTAATATTTTGAAAAAAAAACTGCAATGTCTGAAACATAAATTTGTCAGAATTACAATACGAACACTAATATGTATTACGTTGTTACTGTTTTCTTCTTCATATAATTCTATCATTCTTTCGATTTATTTCTTAAGTTCTTGTATAATAGTATCTCTTCTTGTATAATAAGTTAAGATTTTTAATTCGTAGAATAATACACAAACACATTTCTCGAAACTTTAACGTGGGCAAAACTATTTTAAAATCCACCCAGCAGTTTCCGAGTTTAGTTGTAAGAAACGAACCGACAGACCTGGTCATTAATATTTATATATTTATCAACTGTTTTAACCGTTATTTGTATTGCAGAGACTTGGTCCCTGCATGTTTCATTGGTGGTCATAAATGGTGCTTGTAAAGCTATTTTTTTGCTTTTTATCTAATATTGCTTCTTATCATCGGAGACTAACATATACTGTAATATAAACAGAAATTAATTTCACATTATAATCTGGAATCTGAAAATGCATTGCATTAAAACTGAATTTGCTTTAGAAATTTTCAGTATCATTTAACTTTTTGTACGTATCGCTTACCTTTTTATGACTTATGCGATGATGCTTGAAACGTTTATATTATAAATTAGCTTAACGTCAAAAAATGTAGTTTAAGATAAAAAATCAGAGCAATATCTTCGGTATTGATTCTTGAATATACAAAGCGGAGATTTGATCAAAAGGAAGTTGCTTCTAAACAACTAATCTCTTTGTAAACCATAAGAATAAAAGCGTAAGCGACACAATGAAAGTAAAACATACAAACATTTGATTGTCTTATTGCATATAATGTAACAACATGTTGCTTGAATCTAACCACGCTTATTTACTGAAGCATGTATATAATACTGCGGTATGTAGTTATATGATTGTAATACTGAAAGTTAAGACATATATTTATAGAGATATTTGGAAGAAACGACTGATGCGCGAATTGCGTACTCTTTCTTTTTTCCCTTCTGTTCAAGCTAGGTCTGTCTAGGTAGCGAGCACTGCCGACGCCCGCCGCTGCCCGCTGACCGCGCCAGCACGGTACTGACACACAACACACACAGACACACACTCATACATACACACAGACACACAACACACCTTACAGAAAAAAAACACACTGATACAAATTTTTTTGAACATACTTTTACGCACTGTCGATGTTGTTTTGTTTATTTTTACACCGTTTTTCAGCTTTTTTTGCCCTGTAAAGACGTCATCACTCTTGTGTTAAATTGTTAAATGTTGTAATTAGTCATTAAAAAAATGGAAAGAACAGCTGATATTAAACTTTGCTTACTATCAAGTAGAATAATATCAAATATGCCCTTTAAGTTAATATATTATCAGTCAAAATTGGAGCAGTGTTGTGGTGGCCCAGTGGTAACGGCCCCGACTTACGACTTGTAGGTCGTGGGTTCGAACCCATGCTTGTGTCCCAGCAGTAGGAACATTATAGGCCGATTATGCAGTCAAAATTCGTTTCAAACCAATTTTTTTTTAGTATATGACACATTGACATGCCATCGACAGTGCACTATATTCACACAAGCAAGCAAGACTCAACACAGAAAAACACACAATCGAAAAAAAAAACCAAAGACCAGAAGAAAAATGAACTTTATATACTTTCATACAGAGCTCACTTGCCAGTAACACTGACTTTCGCGTAGGACAGACTGCACATCCCCCCACACTTTAGATAGTACTTATATTGCGTGCCGACCCTATGTTGTATATTATTGTTTGTATTACTTCGACATAACTGGTTTCTAATTATATTGAAAGTGTGCTTGATAAAATAATATGTGAAATGTATAAGATTACAGTGAAATTTTGACCGTTTTCCATGTGCTGCCTGGTGACTTTATTTTAATAAGACTATCGATATAATATCTACGTCAGATCACATTAACTTATCAAAATGTAGCTCAGTTCAAAACAATCACACTGATTGTGTTGCAAGTGTAAAATTCAAAAGAAAAGAGATCGATTGTTACTTGATGAAAGAAGTGTTTGATTTTTTATCATTATTTAATAAAAAGTTTTCTAATATTAAATTGGTTTTACTACTAATATTGCTCGATAAAGATATGCAAGTATATAAAATAGCCGCTCTACTGTTACCAAAACGATTACTTTTAAGGAGAGGCCTACGCAGGTCTGGCTGTGGTCTGCTCTGACTCAAGAACCATAATAATATATCTTAGTGAAACGTTGGAGAACCAGCAAGCTTTGCTCGACACATTGATTCGTCGATCAACATTTCGATGTGTCATTCGATGCTTCAGTAGCGTTACCTAATTACAATAATCTGGTTTACTTGTGTGATAAGCAGTGATCGGAATAGCTAGAGCTAATATACATAAAGTTTAAAGAACAGAGACAAAAAAGTGGAGACTATAATAAATATATGATTACTTTTGATGTTGTGATAAGAATATTAACGCCCATTGACTCATCCGATTTGCTCTTTTATTTATTTTGATTTTATAATCGATACCTATTTTAATATTTTTCAAATATCCATTAAAATAAATATCTAGAAAAACAGGTTATGAAAAATAGTTAACATAATTTTGACATTTACATAACTTATGCATATAAAAAATTGGAAGTAGAGGCTAAATTATAAATTGGATACAAGCATTAGCATTTTTAGTAACATTTTTTTTTTCACTGAATCATATATAGGCATACATTTCAAAATTAACAGCATTTACTGTGGAAAACACGCCTTAAGTGACCACTACTGAGAGTGCCAATACGACACACGTAACGGGACATGCGACACATGTCGCGAGACGTGACACGTGTTTGATAACACGTTAGACGCGTCCATAGACTGGTTACGTGTGTCTAATACAACTTTAAATATCCTATCGTTGAAATTCGTTCCTTAAGCTAGGTTCGCACAAGTCACAGGCGTATCTTCCGTAGGCAATGTCCCCAAACCAGTTATATCGGAGCGTGTGTAGGGCGGGGTCGGCGCGTGTGGCCTCGTCCCTCCGGACCCCACTAACGTGCGCGTGTCGGCAGGTGGCGAGGAGGCGCGGCCCGTGCTGCTGTGGGGGGGGGGCCTGATGCCGCCGCCCTCGCTGCCCGTGCGCAGGCCTTCCATCATTGTGCCAGACCCGCACTCCCCGCAAGGACTAAAGAGCGAGGTATGTAGCTATTCTAAGTCTAAAAAACAAACAAACATCATTCCAAAGCAGACCCCAGCCCCTAAAAAGCTAAATCAATTGACTCGTCAAATGTATTTTCTGGGGGTTTAATGGAACACAATTGAAAAGGCATTTTGGAGGTCCTCTATGTTAGAAGAACGAAAATCTGATTGTCCGTTCCAAAGAGAAAAGAAGGATAAGCAGAAGAATCATAAAGGTAACTCAAAAATAAAGTCTGCGTAGGTTTAAAATTGTATCCGTGTTGGCAATCCATAGCGAGGAAAAACTTCCCTATGGAGGTCAATTGGCTTGTATCTGACAGAAACCCTTCGAAAAGAGAAAATGAACTCTTTTTAAGGACTTCCATTTGGCTGCAACTTGAAAAACATGTTTATTTAATTTAAACAGAAGTGAAAAAAAATTGACACCTCATTTGACCATCTCCTTGAAATCATCAGCCATTAATGTCATACCTACACTTCGCCAGCTCAAAATAACATTTGTGTGAGGCCCTTTGTACCCACACGTTTTTCTTGTCGTGAAAAACTGCGGTTTCTTGGCCGTGTGTAGGCACGGTCGTCAGTGTTGTATGGGTCACTATGGAAGTTTGTTGACGACACGGCGGCACTACGGCAAGGCGTCGTCGCCGTATATCATAGAATCGTGTCATATACAAGGTCACACGATTTTTCTTTGGCGCGGTTAGCATGCCATACCGTAAAGAAACCGTGCCGTGTACAAAACATATAGTAGAAAAGTTTGGAAATACCAAAAGTGCACGCCTCATAACGCTCACTTATTTTATTTAACTATTAAATCGTATAATTAATTTGTAATATAAAAAACAATATGCAAGATAAGTTCTTATATTTTAGTTCGGTGGGCTGCATCAATTGGTTACCCCAGTTGTATTAAAATTTACTTTGAAGGGTGGTACCCGCATCGTGACGCTGACTGTACGTGTGTATTAAGGAGAACTTTAATAAAAAAAATAAAAAATAAAAGTAATTACTAAACTAGGCTACTGATATGAAATACGGGGCCAGTTCACCGAATTCTGGAACTTATAAAAAAAGCCCAGTCTCGATATATAATTTTTTTCTGGAGTTATTGTTGGTACATAATCAGCGTACAGACATCAGTGCGTCCACGTAAAACTTTCGCGTTTCTACCTCAACCGCTTCGCGTTGTGGCGTGCAATTGTGAAAATCAAACTACCATCATTTCATCCCTCCTAAACTTTGGGTATAGAAAAAGAAATAACTATAAACGAAACTGAGCGTATTATGACATTCCAACATGAGTATCCAACTGTCCATGAAGTTTCTGGCCCGTTCTTCTTCACAGACACCTACTAGAGTGCGCTCAAGATAAGCTGTGCGCGAAGTTTGACCTTCAAGATTATATCCCTGCCAGCACTTTGAATCACTTTCGGCATAATGATGGAGATTAGTTACTTTTGAAAACACGGAACACAGCACACTCTTGACTCCTGATATAAACGTCGAGATGACGGCAAACGATTATTGCGGCCGCGCGCAGACTTATTTTGCGCGCACTCTACGCTTTGTATTGGGCAAAAAGCTTCTTGTTTCTGACTGATCAACTCTTTTGACAATACAAAAGTGCCTCTAAATGGTTAAATAGAAATTAAAGCTTTGAGTTTGAGCTTGCCAACACATATGAGGAAGTTACAGGCCAACCGCTTAACTGAGACGGTGCCTGAGGTAGCTGCGCCGTGCGGAAGGGGTGAAATTGTCACAAGTTGACGAATCACTGAGCTCTCGCATCAAACTCAAACTCAAAAGCATTTATTTCAAATAAACCAATTACAGCCACTTTTGAATTGTCAAGGGTTCAGTCAGTCAGAAAGATGAAGCTGGTTGTCAATTCCAAAGCGTAGTAGGTACCTATGGAGAAGAACGGGCAAGAAACTCCATGGACACTTTTAAATCAAAATATTGTTACAAAACTGTGGTTACATCATTCGTGTTGAGATTATACATGTGAGAACAATGTAGAAAGACGTGCACGTTAAAAGCGTCCGTAATAAAAAAGATAAAACAATACAGGAATTAAAATAAGCCGTGGCAGCTAAGAAATGACCAGTGCCTATTGACGGCGCCCGTTCACGAACATGACGTATGGATCAGCACCATTCAGCTCAACCATTTTGAGGGGATTTTGAGGTTGCAATATACACGCCACCACTTTCTTCGCCATCAAACTGTTAAGTTTGGCGAGTTGGAAATTTGTAAAAAATAAAGAATTTTGGATGTGATTAAATAATTTAAAAAAAATAAAAAAAAAAACTAGCGACATATTTGAGTGAGCATGACATACTCTCAGCCGCCAGGGCACATTCAAGTCCATGAAAGACGAACCCTGTAAGCTTTATAGTACGTACATAGTGCTCACACATGTGCTATGCAATTATACAATACTAAGAGATTGAATTTATACAATGAAAAGATAGTTTTTACAGTCTTCACCAGCTCCAACAATATTTTCGAATGCTAATCAATTAGTTTATGCGTCTTTGTGGAGCAGGACCAGCGCTGAGCCAAGCATTTTTGTCAGTGATGTAATCTCCCAACTTATAATCTGCTTGGCTGTATAGTGTGCGTTTTATATAAGATTTGATGACGTGATGTTTTCATGATATATTGACAAGGTACGGTCATGATTTTAAGGTCTTTAAACAGTTCCCTTAGAGAATAGCGCCTGCGGAGGCTGTATATTGCCCTGATGGCTCTTTTCTGCAGAATAAAAATTTAGTCAATATCGGCAGCCCGTCCCCATAATAAAATACCGTAAGACATGATAGTATGAAAATAACTGAAATAGACTAGCCTCGCGGTATCTACATTAGTAAATTGACGGATTTTTCTTACAGCATATATTATGCTGCTGACCATAACCGTACTGGAAGAGATGTTAAATGAGGGCCCCATGGCAACCTTGAGTCGAACGTTATCCCCAGGAAAACAGTTTTATCGACGAATTCTAGTTTCTTTTTATTCAATACTATGCCACAATCACTACTTCTTTTAACACTTCTACTACTTTTAACATTAGGTAAAGCAAATCTTATGCATTTAGTTTTTTCCCATTTACTAAATTGACTAAATTATTAGCAGTGAACCAATTGTGTACCTACAGTAGGGCATTATTTACGTCGTCAAGATTTGATGCACGTCTAATTATCTTAAAAATAAGGAAGTATCGTCAGCAAATAACACCATTTGTAGTTGGTTTTTTAATAAGCGGGGTAGATAATTAATATACTCGTATACTAAAAAAACTTAATATCGAGCCTTGTGGAACACCCATTTTTAATTTTTAATCAAGTGAATTGACACCATTTATTTGGACTTTTTGCTGTCTATCATTTAAATAAGATTTTACTAAACTGAGCGCGAGTTTGTCTGGTCCGTAATGCTCAAGTTTTAAGAGCAAGGTTTCGTGATCAACGCAGTCAAATGCCTTGGAGAGGTCACAAAAGATCCCTATGGCATGTTGGGCCTGCTTCCACGCTGTAAATATGTGTTTTAATAAAGTGACACCGGCGTCACTCGTACAACGTCCTTTGGTGAAATCATATTGCTGTTCGTCAAGACTTTGTTGGTGTTAAAATGATTAAGCATTACCTTTTCGAACACCTTGCTGAATACCGGCAACACGGATACTGGTCTATAATTTTTGGTGTCTTTGCTGTCCCCAGGTTTAAAAATTGGTATAACCTTACTGTATTTTATAAAATCCGGGAAGACTCCTTGATCTACACAACTTGATCAGATTGAGACTAACAGTATCTTCGCTAATTTTCGTTTTCTACGATGTAAACAATGCAATTTGGGCCCAATGCAGAGTGCTAAATCAGCGAACTATTTATGCTAAGACTTAACTAGGATGTGTAACAGAGTTACAGTGACGGTTGTGTGATATTATAAAGTAAAAGTAAACAAATACTCCCCGTTTAAATCCGCGGTTCGAACGTCAGCTGTTGGTTTTAGGTTACCGGTGTGTAACCAAAAAACTGTGATTTACTTTATATATTTACAGGAAAACAATAATCCTGAGTATTACACATTAATTTGACATAATTACTCCTTTAAATTAATTTTAAAATACGGACCAAAATTTTGATCGGGTAGTGTTGCCACTACTTTTTGCTAATGTCACGTCACCAGACCCCTCCCGCACCGCGCAGCTACCTCAGGAACCGTCTCAGTTAAGCGGTTGGCCTATAGACGTGTATATTTCGGCAGTTACGTTCAAGTACCATGTTAATACGCTGGTCGTATCATACGCCCCAAAGCTGCAATAGTTATACAGATTGAAGACGTAACATGAAATGTAACACACGTTGAAACAAATTCGCCTTGCTGTTGTGTTGCATAATTTCATGTAGCGTTAGGAGGAGGAGGTTAGGAGCAAGATTATACGAAGAATTATTTCATTTTAAATGCCTATAGAAGATAAAGATTTTATAAAAACTTTTTTCTCTATCAGGTACCAGACGAATCCAGCCAGCACTCGTTGGCAGACGGCGGTGAATTGCCGTGTGGTGCGGACGGAGCTGATCTTCCTATGAACATGTCCGATGAACTGAATATTGTGGACCTCAGGCTCAAGTCTGAGATGTCCCGGGACTCGCAGAGCCAGGTATGTAGTTTTTTTCTTTACTGCAAATAACTTTAGAATTTATGAAACAAAAAAATGGAATTCATATTGTCTACAATTTCTTTTTTCCACATCATTCACAGAATATGACAGAAAAAATCTTAGAAATACGTACATAAACTTTGCCTTTTTCCCACGGGGAGTAGGTAGAAACTACAAAATTAAGTTCCATTTAATTTCAAAGGAGGAAGATTGTATATCCAGAAACACGACTCTACTTCTACTAGTAGGTACTAAAATAAAATAGCGTGTTTAACTATATTATCTGTCAATCAGGTCAGCTACGTAAGCATGAAACTCTCTCCGAGTACTCCTGCGCAGAGCGAGGCTCCCTCCCCCCTCGCGTCATTCACGCAACAGCTGCAGGCCATACAGAACCAGGTGCAGACTGACAAGGTGGTAGAAACCGTCACCGCCGCCATCTTCAACAACGAGAACAACGCGCCGCAGATCTACCCCACCATCATGCAGCCAATTGACCCCATGAGGCAGCTCATCTCATCGAAGAGTGGGGATCCCTTGGAGACAGACATGAAACTGAGCCCTGAACTCATGATCACTAATACAACCATGGGGGAAAACGAGCAAAAATTGATAGCGTACACTCATATGCAGGGCAGACAGGAGGAGAGCTTTAACCCTTTCGGAGCCATCACTAAGCTGGAAATGGGGACCAGTCAGATGGAGGAACGTCTGGCGCAGCAGTCTGCGCACATGGAGGCGCTAGTCGAGGACGCCATGAAGGCCACGGCCGCCATACTGCCCGACAACACCAAGCTCGACGAGCTGGTCAACGCGCGAGTGGACGACCACCTGGCGGGCGCGACCCCGGCGACGGCCGCCGACGGGCTGCGGGTCCAGGCGGCCGCGCGGGCCCGCGCCCGCCTGGACCCGCAGCTGTCGCCCGGCATGCCGGGCCCGTCGCAGGACGAGCTCATGCTGATGCAGGACCAGGTGCAGATGACGTCGGTGAAGACTCCGCCCGCGGCCGTCAAGTCCATGATACTCAACGCGGCGGCCGAAATTCTCACTTCGGACACGACTATGAACGCTTTAGTGACGTCGGCGATTAACACCGCTAATATTTTGACTACCGAGAGTGCCGCCGGATCGGGCGGCATGCAGACGACCGACTCTGCCCAACCGCCCGCGGAACCCGCCGGTGAAACTCCTCTAGTGGCCATGTCTCAGGCTGTATCTCAAGCTGTGACCCAAGCCGTATCTCAAGCTGTATCTCAAGCCGTCTCCCAGGCCGTGACCCAGGAGATGACGGCTCCAGTACAAGGTCTCACGGACATGAGCGACCAAGACCTACTGTCGTACATTAACCCCAGCACCTTCGATCAAGGTGAGTACATGGACGTATATTACAACTAGTCAGACAGCCGCGGTAATCCGAACTACAACGACCTTATCACGTTCGGATTTAGTTTAGAATATGAACACAAATTAATGTAAATATACTGTAAATAGTAAGTTAGTACGTATTTTAGTTTATTGTTGTAAGTGAAGGTTCATTGAACGCTACGTTTCGGGTTCGGATTCACGAGGCTTTCTTGCATTATCATTTGTTAAACATTCATATAATAACTGCAGTAGTTTTAGTTTAAATAATAATTTATTAATTCAGAATAGGTTCTACTTTTTAAATTAATAAATTATTTCGTGGCAACTTTATGTTGCTTTTAATTTATATCAATTTTTGTTTGGTATGTTTGAACTTGAGTTGTGAATCGAAATTTCGTCGTAAAGGCTAATTGATTTCCTGTACAAATACTACTTGCTTATGTACCGCTCCAATAAATAAAAGATAATAGTTGTTTTTAACAAATTACCAATTTTATTTATTGCAGTATAAAGAGGTCCGCGTCGCCGATACCGGACGCACCCGCGGGACACTTTGCCCAGTGAATGCATTTGTTGTATCGAGGGCTCAAAAGCAGTTTTTATGTGAATTTTTAATGGATGTCCAACGTATATATTATAAAGTATTTAGAATAGAAAATATAATCTCCGGTTGTATGGATGTTTGCGTTATTATGATTCTCAAATAATTGTCTTTGGTTCACTCGTAAAGTGTTTGGACGTCAATTAATTCATTATGTGCGTCAGTATTACAGGGCAAATCTATTGTTTGAACACTTTTGACTCGTTGTGGATCACCTACAATACGTGTAGAGACATATGTATTTATTATATAGGGATATACCAGACGTTTGTTATATGAGTGTACTATCTATAAGTATAAACCTACACCGACTATTTTATTAACAAATCCTATATTTATTATGCCAATATACTCTAGAAGTGTGAATTTTAGATCTTATACATAAATGCCATCGATTCGTGCAATGGTTTCAAACAAATCGAAATCAATTGTACTTATGTATAATGTAATTGAGAAACATATGTTGTCTAGTGCGGATGTATCTGTATGTATGCACGAATATTGAATTATTGTAAATAGTGTCATGTTTGAGTATTTATATAATATTTGTGGCGCCGAGCGGTCCCCGTTTAGATTATCCCCTGTCTGTATTAGAAATGATAATTTACGATTTCTAATTTTGTCTCAGATTACGTGAATTTAGTGAAACTTCAGAATTGGACAGCCTTCTACAGCAACAACTGCGTCGGTAATACCTGTTGATTGGTGAATCGATCAGTTCTCTTCGGTATGGCAGCCACCACCGTTCAGAATTCAGCTTCAGCTATCATTGAGACTTGCGCCCACTCTGGGGCTCAACCATCTCGTACACGATACACCAGTTCTGTCTCCATCAATCACTGCTGGTGGGACCAGCCGTGATCTGATACTAGCCTAAGTAACCACTATAATGGGTCTACCTAAGTCTTCAATAAGTTAGGATCCAATCAATCACTTACAGGCATATTTATGGACATTTGCATGCCCTATAAAGGCTAGATTTCTTCTAGAATCCTAAAAAGTCTTGAAAATTTTTCTATTTTACTAAAATTATCATTTCTTTTACGGGTTTTTCAAGCTATTATTTCTATATAGAATCCACTGGGCTAGGATTTAGGCATAGTTACTGAGATTTGAGCATTACAGACATGCAAATATCTGTTAGAAAAGAGTTGCTTTTTCATCTCGGTCACATTTCTTAAATCCTAATCACTAGACTGCAGCCAGATATGACTAATGCTAGCAACCACTTGTGACGAAAACTGTGTAAGTTGTTATCAATGCAGTCGATAATTTTGAGTGTGGATAATATTTATAACGCTCAACGTTGCTATCCGAGTCATGTCTGCCTACAGCCTCATTTAAATAAAATTTAAGTACTTGGTTATTAAGTAAAGGCGAATAGTCAGTGTATAAATTTACCGAGGGATGCAAAGAATGGATTTATACATTACAAATTATACCTACAGGCTGTGTTAATTTCCCATTTCCTGTAGTTTGTTTTAGTATAAATTCATGATATACCTTGACTACCCGTCTACCGCCGGGCCATCTTTTGTTCGTCGGAATAAAATTCTTTACAAAACCGTGAAGTGCTTCCTGTACAAAGAACACAAAACTAAATTATATACTTACAAGCTTTAACAATATACATGTTTCCGAGAAAATGCAACGAAAGTAACCCCTCTCAATATTATACACAAGAGACCACTTCACATAAAGTAAAGTATATTTTTGTATGTTGTATATGATTGTGATATGTAACTGAACATATTAATCGACGTAGTAGTTATTTTTTTTATAAGGTGTAAGGAAATTGTACTGATGTGATGTTAGAGCAAAGAGTATATTAAAAATTATGTTATAAACATTTATTATTAATTAAAAAAAGAGTTTTTTATAGAGTCGAATGGTAAATTTTTGTGCCATCTAAATAAATGTTAACGTAGGTATATGTTAGTGTATGAAGCATATCGATAGAGTTCTATCAATTATTGGATTTGGCCGACATGATGATGTAAGCGTGCCTTTAGGACATTACACATAACTTTACGACATAATTGTTGCCATAAGTCAAAAAAAAATATTTTATCAAACCTTTCAAATGGCTATTTTTCGACATGCAACACTAACTTATAGCGGTCATTATGTCTAGTTTATTAGAAGAAAATATACATTATACAGTATTTAAATCAGGGACCATGATGCAGATATACATACATTATACAAAATAGACATTACGTATACAAAATCTACAAACATTTTATACTGATATATTAGATGCTGTATATGAAACGATCTATATACAATGATGTCTATACATTTTTATGTACTGTTATGAAGTCTTAGGCAAAAATGTAAGTTAAAAAAATATACTATTAAAAGTGATGCAATTATACATCATTGTGCTTGCAAAATGTCAACATTAACTTATTATAAATTCAAATACTTATATTTATTGTCAACTTAAGTCGTATGTAAACAAAAAAAATATATAATATACATTTTATACAACATTCTGCAAGCATGATGAAAAATTTTCACGATATATTTGATATATAAAACTCCCGGGAATCTCCAGTCTTCCTCTCAAGTGTTTCTGAATGTGTTTCGCATTGTACCCAAGGGACATCACATTTTTATTGTATTTTATACTAAGTTAGTCTTCCAATTTGTCAAACATTCGCAAACCTTTGATAAAGTAAATTGACATATTATTTGAAAAGGAGAAGATAGTTAAATATATTTTGGTGATAAGTAGGAAAATTGTGTGTTATAAGCACTTGTTTGTTGAGAAGTTTTAAGTTATGCGTTAAAGTAATTATAATTGGTGAAAGTGTATCCAAGCTAGTTTGCTGGTAGATAATATAAGTTGCTTGCATTATAATATTTGGCCTCATCAGAGTAAGACAAACTCTTTAATTATTGTATAATTGTATACCGCAAAAAATATTATACAAAAATTTTGCTCATTCCTCGATTTGTATATTTTGAAGAGCGTTTTTTTTTTATAAAATAGTTTTAGAATCGTCAACTATCTTCTTCGTTTGAAAGTTTCCGGTATAAAATATAACGTATAATATTACGTACACTGATAGATCTCTAGTCGGTCTAAATCGATGAGTGCTACAGCCGAGCGGGCGTTCAGCAAGTATGTTATTTGTTTTGATGTAATTAATAAATGTTATGAAAAATATTCTGTGATTTTTATTTTTTACTTCCAATTTCATTAGACTAATATTGATATGATACACCTCGTTCGCATTTTCCTTTCCGTGTTCAGTTTGGTTCAAGGGGCCTACTCTCTACGTCCGTCAACGAGGATACGGGCCCATCCGAAAGTAGTTCGGTACTTAAAAGTGAACCCTACTCCCGATTAATTAACTTTTCCGGACGGGCAAATACACATCGGGAGTAAGGACAACTGACTAAACATTTTATTATTAATTTTTAGTTCGGGCCCCGGACTAAGCTTATGCCCGTAAGTGATACGGAGTCCGTAACTTCGGCCGAAATGACGGATTTCGTGCTTAGGGAGTGGGCCCCCAGTTACCTAAACACTGTTTAGTAATCGAATAACTGTCATGAGAAATTCAAAATGTTATGACACCCTCTGGAAAGTTGTCTCCGTGTTTAATTCGGGACACCAGTTGCGTGAGAACGCTTTTGTGCATGAGCTTTGTGGACTAGGTACAATGATCTGGCGCTCGGCGGCCGCTGCTGCGGCTCGCTCACTTCGCTCGGTCACCTAACCTAACCCAAATTATTCACCAAGTAATTTTCTCAGTGGTCTCAAACTCAAACTCAAAGCATTTATTTCAAATAAACCAAATTGCAGGCACTTTTGACTAGTTGCCCATTCCAATATAGTTTAGTTTAGTTAGGTATAGTTTTAGACCCACCGTACCACCAGGAGTACAGCCAGTGGTATGGTGGGTCAGAGGTATTGAATGTTATACAAGATAGATACATTTTGTACTCAGAAAATCTATATTTAATTATAAATTATTCTTGGTAAGAAATAAACTGTCACCAGTTGATGGATTGCTCTGTAACGATGTCAGTCACCTACCCCGGTTTAAACTTTGATCTTAGATAACTGTATCATGTTAAATGTTATCTACTTCCAATATTAGTAACTAATTAAAAACTCTTCCAATCGGGAAATTAAAATCGATATGTATATGCACTTCTCATTGACTCATTGAAGTAGGTACCTACAAACCAAACGTGGTGAATCGGGACGAAACATTAAAAGGGATTTTAACATTAAAACAATATAGTTTGTTGCGAATCAGGGTTAATTATAATACAGTAACACTTTAAAGAGTTATTTTTGGCAACAAACTATGTTATTTAAATGTTGAAATCCCTTTTAAATTTTTGTCCCGATTCACCCCGTTTGGCGGTACACATTGATTGGCGCGGTGGCAATATGCTCGCCCCCTGTTACATGAGACTTAAAATAACCTGCGAAATAGGGTGTATACTATAAGTACACCTCTGCCAAACTATACGGAGAACAAGCGTGATGTTATGTTCTCATTGAAGACTGTTCCTTTTTCACCTTCTTGTCGTTCAGTTTCTTGATTCAACTCGAGTTGACTACCGCCATAGTGATCGCTGCTTATAGTAACTCGCCCTGCATACTTAGTTAGGTCTCAAACGTGGCTTAACGGTTTGCTGTGCATGTAGTAGAGGATTCGATTAGAAACGACCTTCACCCATGGATGAAAAGTATTTTATATCAAATTTTGTAGGTATATTAAAAAATAATATCGTGAGTGGGTTGAAAAAATTTTGGCCAAATTAATTAAAAATTCAAAAATGGCTAAAACATCGCTCTGAAATTAATACCAATCGAAAGTATGAATCCTACAGAATATACAAGCGTTGGGTTGTCTGGTGGCAGGTAAATCGATACTATAATAGTAATTTACACCCATTGCGGAAGTTATTTAATGCCTTCTAATAAAATAAAATAAAGGTAGCTTAGGTAGCTCACTTCTATGTAGAAATTGAAATAAAAAACTAACAGTATTGCAACATTGCACCTCATTTAATTCAATTACATAATCCTATTTATACATACGTAATATATATATGAGCGTAATATTCATAATTGCCTATTACAATAAAATTACACTAGCATAACCCCGAATTACTTACACAAGAAATAGTTTCATTTACTTTACGTTTCTAATAAATATGTATATATCGTTAAATGCCCATGTATGAACATACTGTGAAGGTACAGAATAGTACGAATATGATAAGTAGGATGGCAACCCAGGCAGGTACAGTACCTGTGAACAAAAAAAATAAAAATAGTGCCTTGTTTTAACAGTAAAGTATTTTCTTTAGTAAGATGCGGCACTAGGATAGCTGTATTCTGGTGCTCCCTGTAAGCATAAGCAATCAACGTTCCCACTGCTGGGACACAGGCCTCCTCCCTGTGAGAGGGAGTGGGCCGTAATCCACCACGCGGGCCCGGTGCGGGTTGGCCGATGTCACATGTCATACTCCCTTTATCAATCATAATTAATTCGGTCTTAACTAGAAATCTATCGTGCAAATCTAGAATATATTGGGTAGGAAATCTGATTTGCAATGATTTTACAAATTCGATACTCGTTTCAAAAGTTGAATAACTTAAAATAGACACGTAATAGAGGCGTAAAACGGAATGTGGATTATGATAGCACAATTCTTGGCTATAAAAACAATATAAAAATAACGTTATTGAGTGTCTCGTCATAAGAAAATTGTGTATGTAATAACAACAACAATAACCGTGTCAATCAACTGGTAATAAACCATTTTACTTCTAAAGATAGGGGACTATGTTTTCCTACTATTTTTAGTGCAGCGGACTGAAATAGGCTGTTTTCATACTAACTTCTATAAGGCTTCTGACCAGCTTGTGATGTGGTGATTATGAACATTTACTTCTATTAGTCAGTGAGTGCACGCAGAGACGTTTGTCCCCCGAGATGTACAATAATGCAGTTTCTGATATGGACTGGTTATGCTACTTCTGACCGGGTGGTGATTATGAACACTTACTCCTGTTAAGCAACGAGTGCACACAGAGACAGTTATCCACCAAGGTGGACAATAATGCTACTTCTGATCGGCTGGTGTTTATGAACACTTACTTCTGTTAGGCAGCGAGTGCACGCAGAGACAGTTGTCCACCGAGATGGACAATAATGCAGCTTCTGATCGACTGGTGATGCGACTTTTGACCGGCTGTAGATTATGAACACTTACTTCTGTTAGGCAGCGAGTGCACGCAGAGACAGTTGTCCACCGAGATGGACAACAATGCAGCTTCTGATCGACCGGTGATGCGACTTTTGACCGGCTGTAGATTATGAACACTTACTTCTGTTAGGCAGCGAGTGCACGCAGAGACAGTTGTCCACCGAGATGGACAACAATGCAGCTTCTGATCGACCGGTGATGCGACTTTTGACCGGCTGTAGATTATGAACACTTACTTCTGTTAGGCAGCGAGTGCACGCAGAGACAGTTGTCCACCGAGATGGACAACAATGCAGCTTCTGATCGACCGGTGATGCGACTTTTGACCGGCTGTAGATTATGAACACTTACTTCTGTTAGGCAGCGAGTGCACGCAGAGACAGTTGTCCACCGAGATAGACAACAATGCAGCTTCTGATCGACCGGTGATGCGACTTTTGACCGGCTGTAGATTATGAACACTTACTTCTGTTAGGCAGCGAGTGCACGCAGAGACAGTTGTCCACCGAGATGGACAACAATGCAGCTTCTGATCGACTGGTGATGGCTGGTCCGTAGCCGCGTACCGGTAGAAACTCTAGCCCAGTCACGAACATCATATGTGCGTTTTTCACGTGGAGAACTCGCTAGAAAGCAAGCGGGATATTAGAATATTAACGATATTAAACGCTTATTTTTTTAATACGAAGCCTCATCAAGTGTCTGGTGTCAAATTTCATGTTAGGTGCTGTAATTGGTTTACTAAACCAAGTCCCGAGTCGTGATATTAGATTCAAAAACAAAAGTTAGATAGGGTTGCAGAACCCGTGGTTAATTTTGACTCCCATTGTAGGTGATATGGCATAAGTTTATACTTTTAGTTGGAAGGTTAAACAAAATATATTATATATTTTTTTAATAATAATAAATATGAAGCTGAGACTGAACCATATTAGTTATTACCACGATTACCCTTTTCACCATTTTAATTTATTATTCTATTTATAAAATAAAATATGTTCCAAACATACCTGCAAGCTGAAAGCAATATAAATATCAACGGATCCGCTAAACATGGTGCCAACTCCGACAAATCTTCCGTCGTCTCTTACGGCGAGGGCCGAAAGTGACTCGCTGGCGAGGGCGGAGCGCCTTAGGGCTCCGGTGCGCGGCTCCCACGACTGCAGCAAGCCGCGCTGTCGCCCCGACCGGGTCAGCGGATTGGCTATTGTGAACATCCTGTATTCGTTCTTTTGATCTTCTATTAGACCGAATCTGTAATTTAAAAATTAATTATTTGAAGATGGGCATGGGCATGAATAGTCTAGTCAAACTACAGATTTTTCTAAACACAGTTGAACAAACTAAACGAGAAATTATTCGGCTAATTATTTAATACAATTAGGGATTGAATGCAAAGTTTTTACGTTATTATTCTTATGTGAACATAAATCGTTTTATATAATCGCATTCCAAAACGTCGGTCGCGTCCTGGACAGGTAGCACTGGATAACGTAGACTTTAACCCTTTCACTACGAAGGTAGAGCGTACCATAGAATCCAAAATAAAAGGCGATTGAATTAGTTATATTTGTTACGACAGTGGGTACAATCACGTCATCAGCTGGTCGAACATAATGGCCGTAAAGTGTAAGTACACTGCTAAAAGGATCTTTAGGCGCTCGAATGACTATGACACACATTTGCGCAATTGTTTTTTGAAATGTCATTTAGAAAGTTATGATTGACGTGTAAAAGTGTTTGTACCTACTAACCTACTCACAAACACAAATCATTCAAACTCAAACTCAAAGCATGTATTTCAATGAAACCATTTACAGGCACTTTTGAATTGTCAAAGGGTCGGTCAGTCAGAAATATCAAGCATTTATAATTTATGTATTTAAAAAAAGAAGAAGGCGACGTTAGTTCCTATTTTGGCCACGCGCCGAAATAACCCTGTAGTGCTATAGTACATTTACCTGCATCGCCTAAACAGGTACTTGTTCCCGTTGGGAGGCTGGCACGTGATCTGCAGCGTAGGCGCTCGCTTCCTGTCCGTGGCCCACAACAGAGCTAGCCCGTCCTTAGCGATGCTCACCAGGGAACTGTCGCACGGACTGAAGTCAAGGTCGTCGATCTACAACGAATTATGTGCGACAAATGAGTAACATAAAATAAGAGGATATTCATGTCATTCAATGGTTTATTCCACTCCGATACTACTTTATCAAGATTTGTATTGACAGTTACCAAATGTTGATTTTAGAACTATGGCTGAACATAATAATATTATGTTCGATTCTATTGCAGATCAAACTATTATCGATGTAACGGTTTAAGATAAGTAAGTTATGAAAGTGTAATAGTACATTGTTACCCCAGGGGTGAAAGTAACTGGCTAGCCTGGAACTAAAGTGCTCTATGTAACATCATAATGTTTATCATCAATATAACCATTCATAAGTACACAGGGACTTCAAACGCGTTTCGTTTGTTAGCCCAAAATGTTTATTTTGTATCATAGGCCGCTTTAGTGCCAGGCTAGCCAACTCGTTTAGTCCAGCGAGGGAGCCAATAGTTCGAGGGACTAAATAAGTTTTTAACCCGATGTAAAAACTGTGCTTTTCATTACGAATTCAAGGAAATAAAAAATAAAAACATGAATGAGCTAAAGAAAAAATGAGCCTGTTCTCTTATGAAATCAGGCGTTAAATCCACATCTGAATCAGATGAACTCTGTGTTAATACGTATCTATACGGAAGTAAAACAAAACTGTACAACTCGAAAAAACAAATGAAGACCGGATTGCCGCTTTCCCGCCTATTTTTTTTTTTTCTGTGGCCGGCTGTTATCTACTATTCAGTCATTATTTTTTATTTCCATCATTGAAAAAAGAGTAAATATTTTGCCCAAATCTATGTTACTTTAAAGAAATAGTTGAAAGTAAATTATAATAAAGTAATTTAAAAATAAATATTCTTTAATTAATACTTTATGTTATTTCAATTTTACATCGCGCTGTAGTTGAGTGGCTGTATAGGAAGTTGGAACATGGTTCAAATGTGAAAATAGAACTAGTTTTTTTTTTTAATAATTTGTCAAGTGTCAGTTGAAAACGATTCTCCCTAGGGCTGAAAAGTACTACTTTCAACCCGCTCAAACTCAAACTCAAAGCATTTATTTCAAATAAACCAATTACAGGCACTTTTGAATTGTCAAGGGGTCGGTCAGTCAGAAAGATGAAGCTAGTTGCCCATTCCAAAGCGTAGTAGGTACCTATGGAGAAGAACGGGCAAGAAACTCCATGGACACTCTTTTAAATCAAAATATTGTTACAATAGAGTGGTTACATCATTCATGTTGTAATTATACATGTGAGAACGATGTAGAAAGACGTGCACGTTAAAAGCGTCCGTAATAAAAAGATAAAAACAATTATGGAATTAAAATAAGCCGTGGCAGCTAAGAAATGACCAGTGCCTACTGACGGCGCCCGTTCACGAACATGACGTATGGATCAGCACCATTCAGCTCAACCATTTTGAAGGGAACTCAATGATCCAATACACACGCCACCACCAGCGACACATTTGAGTGAGCATGACATACTCTCAGCCGCCAGGGCACATTCAAGTCAATGAAAGACGAACCCAGTAAGCTTTATAGTGGGTACATAGTGCTCACACATGTGCTATGCAATTATACAATACTATGAGATTGAATTTATACAATGCAAAGATAGGTTGTACAATCTTCATCAGCTCCAACACTATTTTCGAATGCTAATTAATTAGTTTACGCGCCCTTGTGGAGCAGGACCAGCCCTGAGCCAAGCATTTTTGTCAGCGATATAATCCCCCAACTTATAATAATTATGCTTGGCTGTATAGTGTGCGTTTTATACAGGATTTAAATTTCGTTTCATTCAGTTGGAGTATGTGGGGAGGTATTTTATTGTAACATTTTAAACAGTACCCCATGAAGGATGAGTCTACTTTAGCCAGTCTGAAACCTGGTTGAACTAATTGGTCCCTATTTCTAGTCCTATAATTGTGTCTTTCACCTCTTTTACTGAAAAGATTTAGATTTTTCCTTACGTACATGATGTTTTCATAAATATATTGACAAGGTACCGTCATGATGTTAATGTCTTTAAACAGTTCCCTTAGAGAATCGCGCCTGCGGAGGCTGTATATTGCTCTGATAGCTCTTTTCTGCAGAATAAAAATAGACTCAATATCGGCAGCCCGTCCCCATAATAAAATACCGTAAGACATGATACTATGAAAATAGCTGAAATAGACTAGCCTCGCGGTATCTACATTAGTAAATTGACGGATTTTTCTTACAGTATATGCTGCTGAACTTAGCCGTCCTGCAAGAGATGTTAAATGAGGACCCCATTGCAGCCTTGAGTCTAGCGTTATTCCCAGGAAAACAGTTTCATCGACAAATTCTAGTTTCTCGTTATTCAATACTATGTCACAATCACTACTTTTAACATTCGGTAAAGCAAATCTTATGCATTTAGTTTTTTTCCCATTTAATACTAAATTATTAGCAGTGAACCAATTATGTACCTGCAGTAGGGCATTATTTACGTCGTCAAGATTTGATGCACGTCTACGCTCCTCAGGCAACTTCAGACCTACTTTCCGAGTACGAGTAATGAAATAGTAGATTGTTATACAAGGAGCTAAAATGACCCATTACATACGAGGTAGTTTTACTCCCGAGCTTTAGCGAGGGAGTAAATAGAAACCTAGTTTTAATGGGTTTTTAGCGCCGTGTGTTACACTCTACTTTTCACTACGATTGCGAGAAAATAAAACAATCCAATACAATATGAAATATGTAGTTTATTTTACTAAAAAATAAATGTACAATTAGTACATTGCATGCATTCTACCAAAGAGATCGCCGATTTTAGTCCCATTTTCAAAAATAAAATGAAGTTCTTTTTTATGAAACAGTAATAAGTCGAGTCTATATTCATGATTATTCTACTTATGACTAAAGACTTTTTCGTTTTTGTAGGCTCATTGTCATTTGACACACAAAAATTAAAAAAAAAAAACTTTTTCCCTTAGAGGAAGAATTGCTATTTTTTCTTCGCTCTGGTACGCCACAATGACGGTCTATTTGAGCAAGAGGAGTGAAAAGTACTTTTTTTTAACTAGTCATGCAAATCTCCACAAAAATAAATAGAGTAGGTACCTACCTACAACATGCTGCAATATCAAAATCGACAATCAATACATTTGAGTTTAAGTAATTGTAGCAATCAAAGGTAAATTATGCACATCGCATGTCTTCGAATTTCTGGTTCTAGGACATGTCGGTTTTCTCACGATATTTTTTCTCGCCGTTTTTAGAGCAGTGATGTAAGTAAAGTTCACTTGCCTGGATTCGGCCCTCGACCGAGATCTTTAATGTGTTTACAGAATGGATTCTCTCTCACCTCCTTAGTATGTCCTTCTAGCTCGTACAGTAGTTCCATCTTCGGGAAACTCCACACGCGCACTTTGCCGTCGATGCCGCCCGTCGCCATCTGCTTGCCATTGTGGTTGATCCGGACCACCCGCTGGAGAGGGTCGTTGCTGAAAATATTTAAAGAACAAATTATAGTATAGTTAAAATCTCGCTGCAGACTTGGTCATAAATCATAATCGGAGTAGGGATGTGCGCTAGTTGCGCGCGCTCAAGGCCATTATCGATAACAGAATCATTAAGGTTATCACGTAAACATACTGTTTTAGTTTTATATTATACGTTCTTTTGTTTATATATTTAATATGCTTTGTAGTAAATTTGGTAATAAAATAAAAAAAAAATTGTATGTATTTCTATCACCCATTTATAAATATATAAAACTATCGACTCATCGACTGCAGTAATACACAGGACTACGTGTGGGCGTGGCCTGCCCATAAGGCCCGTGAGTGGGAAAGAGAGCGAAACACTCGAATGATTTATGACCGAGTCTGCAGCGAGATTTTAACTATACTATAGTTTTAACCCTTTCACTAGTCGTGCTCTTGTATCGATACGAATCAAACAAGAAAGCTCAGATCATGGTTTATAAAATGTAAATTAAAAAAAAATACCAACACATACAAAAGCTCTAAAAACGGCTGAACAGATTTTCTTCTTAATTTTTTTTTTGCTATTAACTCTCGATCAAGTCACCTATCAAACAAAACAAAAAAAAACAAAATCGGTTAAGCCGTTTAGGAGCTATGATGCCGCACACAGACACACACGTTAAACTTATAAAACCCCTATTTTTCCGTCGGGGGTTTAAAGTTAAAATCCTGGCAAATTTGCCTGTTCGTTTTCTCCTGAAGAAAGAATAAAAAGGTCATGATAACAAATATAAGGCCAGTCCGAAAAGTAGCAACCAAGAGTTGCTATGCGTGGAGGTTACATTAAGTGTCCGTACTTATAGTAAAAGTAAGTTAAGTCATTAATGAACACTGAAAACCATTTTAATCTTGGTTACATATCTAGCGAATTGTGCTTGCATTTGGTGTCTAGAGTGAGCATACTGGGAACGAAAGGAAGCTGCGTCCCACGTGTGGGATTCACTTCAGTGTGATCCAACTTCCAACTTTCTTTGCCTACAGATTTATTTAAGCTTCCACGAAAACTCCTCGCAAAATATCGTGATTTTATCATCGGCGTTTTATTTACGCGTATTATTATTTACGCATTCTGCTCGACAGCAAAAAATTATAAACAATCGAATACTTGAGCAGTTAATTACATAATTCAGTATTGAGCCACTGATACTTGCTGAATTGAGATAAACAAATAGTAGTACACTTCATAAGTTAATAGATGCGTGGTAAGATTAAAATATCAATACCATAAAATTATGCAATGTAATGTTCTGATATTAAAAACCTATATTAATTCAGCAAATCTACTGGACATAGATTTCCCCGAGCTTGCACCTAGTTTATTGAGCGGAACTACCAAAGCTGGTCAATGTCACTAGTTTCCCATGAGAATTCAAGCAACTGCTTTAAAGTTAGTAGGTACGGCTCGACTCGCGTCTGCACTATTTCGTTAGTCTGTTTATAAAAAAGTTAAAAACTAAAACCCAAATACGACAAAAATGACAACTAAAAGGTATAGGTATAAAGTCGATCGATGAGCCGGAGTCACACGTCATTACTAAGTTACGTAATTAAGGCCCATAGGTAAGTAACAGCAGCCGCACGGGACGATCGATTGGGTGATGGAAAGTCAGTCCACAGGATCCTGTCCATGCTACTATCTTCTTACTTAACCGATTCATACACCATTAAGCTACGTTTACCGCGGTCGGTCTGTGGATAGGTGACCATCTTTACAGAGACCCCTCAGTGCCTCGAAAAGCACGTTAAGCCGTTTGGACAGTCGTTACGGGTCGTCAGAAGCCCGAAAGTCGGACAACCAGTCTTACCAGGGGGGAGGGGGGGGGGGGGGGGGGGGTGTCAATACTCAGTAACTGGGTTGTGGAGGTCAGATATGCAGTCGCTCCATGTAAAATACTGGTATTCAGCTGCATCCGGTTAAACTGGAAGCCGACCACAGCGTAGTTGGGAAAAGGGTAGGCACGTGTGACTCCGGATATACGTAAATCGATGTCAATGTCTTGTTTATACTTTTTTAGTTCCTCCTTTAGCTTTTCCGTAGCCCGACTACGAAAAAGCTAAAAACATAAGATAACCAAAAATGTTCAGTCAGATCGCAGTATGGAAACCCCACGCGAATTCGCGTAAATAATTATTAAGCGTTCCTTTGAAGACATATAGGGAAATCCCTTGTTTTTTGTGCTGTCTTATCACAGTTTACTGTTTATTTAATTTTATTCGGGAAACTTACAGCATAATATACAGTGTACTTAAACAATATGCCACTGAAGGCCATTTACAAGTTTCCACAGATAAAATTACTGTTATTCCCTATGACGTCAAGGGCAGAGTAAATTATGAATGAGAAACAATTGGAAAGATCAACATCCCCTTGGAAATTCTAACAACATGCATGTAATTCCCTGAAGAGCTGATGCACATTTTGAAGCCCATATAACCCTTGGAAACCTTTAGCCGATTCTAAAAAGATTGAATTCCTTATACATAATTCAAAACTTCCATATAAAGATAAAATACAAAGAGGAAAATATTGCATAAAATTAAAACGATGATAAGGTTAATTGCAAAAAAAGTATTATTACAGTCCACCAACCCGCACTGGGCCCGCGTGGTGGATTACGGCCCACTCCCTCTCACAGAGAGGAGGCCTGTGTGACCTGTGTCCCAGCAGTGGGAACATTATAGGCTGGTTATTTATTATTACAGTAACTTTTTATGTAATTCACCTTGTCTTCATATAATTTTTTGTTTGTTATACTTAAAACTGTATATTCAATAGTCAAATTAAAAATCTTTTATCTCAAAATATTCGATCTGTAATCTAAAATCATAATTTGAGTAAAGAATGTATGAAGACATATTTTTATCTCTAGCCTTCTTTATAAGATAAAATGATCTGTTATCTTTTAACTTGAATGAGGTTACTAACATTTTTATTAGTAGTTTTATAAGGCATAACAATTTCAAAGCTTCCTACTTTACTAAATATGGTTTGAAGGTAACTGAGATGTAATTTTATGGCGAAGAAAACTTTGAATACAGAACACTTTGTATAGCTACGTGGATTTTATTCATGAACAAAGACTATTGTGATTGTGATATGAATGCATAGAATAGAAAATAAACTTTTAAAATATGTTATGGGGATTACATTGTTATTAGTGTATTTACAACAATTTTTTTTTTCTGTTTCACAGCAATCTGTCGTAAACGACAATAAGCTGCTTCTTTGTCCGAAATTTATGGATTTTATTAGGTAATAGAGATTGGTGAGAACTTCGTAGTTAAGTTTCTCATTCCAATTAGATAAATCTGTCCAGGAGAGTTGGATCGCTATGTCTTTTCAATCAACAATTGAAGTGTATTCCTATCGTGATTTAAATGTAATTGATATTACATCACCACTATTATAGAGATTTCATAGTTTCTACAGCACAAGAAACTATTTAATTTCTGAAATTTAGTTTAAAAACTGAAATTATAAGAAGAAGAAATTGTTAAAAGAAAGACTAGTTTTAGCATTATATAAAGTGTCTAATCAGAGGTCCTTTATTTTAATAAGACTAAAAAAGATATTCAGGGCTATGCCATAATTAATTAATTTACCTGAAATCAGTCTGCACACTATCACTGGGCCTTATTTCAAATGATATTCTTTTCTCCGTTGTGTTACTATTGCTGTCCTTCTTAGATATATTGTCGTTCTCCGAAACAGTGCGCCTTCTTTTCCTGACTAGCCCATTCTCTGCTCTGAAGCTACCTCTGCGCATCTCAGCAGCGTCCACCATGCGTATATTGACTTTATACAGTTGACAATGGCTCTCTTGTCCTGCCGTTAAATAAGTCTTGTTCTGCTGATTACTTCTCACAGAACAATTCATCACTACATTCGGCCCAGTCTCATGGCGCATCACCTCTTCGGCAACAAATCTCGTTCCATTGTGTGAGAGCTCAAATATTTCCTAAAAATAAATGTTAATTCCATGTCATACATTTTTGCCATATACTTTATGTATAAAACTACTTTCTGAGTAAGTTTCAAGTCATCCCAACATATTATATACTACATTTCTCAGAATCAGCGATCGAAACGAAATGCCTCATTACTATGACATGTCGGTAATCATTGGACCAACACTGATACATTTGCTAGTAGAAATTATAGTCGCGTTTAACTTTCTATGTGATAAAATTTGCTTAGGAATGCGAGAACCAGTTATTTGAACCGAAACTAGTGAAATTGTATTTATTAGTCGTGTGGGTAAGCAGCTGACACGTACACCAATGAGACTAAACAGAGTCATTTAACTATGGGTTTGTTAAAGTTTGTACTTACAAATCCATTAGCAACGCCTGTCGCCGCGGCTCCGCCACCACCCGCGACTATTACGTGTCGATTCGTAAGAGTTTGAAGCGTGTAGAGCGGAAAATCAACCCTCGCCAGTAAACCATCACATCTATTAGGAGACATGGTGGCTTATAACATAAATTTAACCAGTCCAATGAGCCTGTATCTATCAAATAACACTATCCTAATGTCAAAGCAAGCCACTTAAGTTCATTTTGATTAACTAAACATCTTATATTTGCCGTAATATGGTTAAATCTAAGCGAATCATGAGCAAAACTTTAGCAAAGAATTCGCCACTTCCAACATGACAAAAGTCATATTTGACAACTGGGTGTTTACGAACGTAGTTAACTAGTTTACACTTTTATTTGGAATGGATAGTTTAACTATTCATTTTATAACTTTGAAAAGTTAAAGATAATCAATTACTTTACACTTATTAATTTATTATAATAGCCCAATCATTGAAGTGACTCTTTAGTATGTGTGTTCAACAATGCATCCTCTAAGCATGCTTTGTAAACGCAATCTAAAGTTGGCTGTTCACAGCTGTCACCGTAAACCTAAACAAAATCCTCTTATTCTTTAGTCATTGACAAAATCCGATTCATTCAATCAAGTAGCGAGAACTCGTGATTTTTCAATTTAATTTTAATGAAAGCGGTTTGGTTATCCACCTTGGGCTACGCATAATAAATGATAATGTAACAGTGCTAAATTCATAATAATAAACTGCCCCAAAGGTTCAGTTAGTACTTAACCGATTGAACAGTAGGTCGCTAGTTTGATTCTGTCTAAATTTTACAGTTTTTTTGGACATGAGTAATTTCATCCAGTTTGAAAAAGCAGCTGCTTTTAATCATTTTATTATGATTGGCCTTCACTGACACGTACTAGCTACGGTCTGATAAATAATAACAGATGTCCCTGTTTGGAAAGTTAAGAGACTTTTTTTTTCTTTTTTTTTTGTTTCCGGTGTGGAAAATCCTCATGGATGTCCGCCGCCCTGGGGCGGGCGGCGGGGTCTGTCAGACTCTTACTGACTAAAAACCACCCCGGTGTTCCATCTCACACCTACGCCGGGGGTCGCGGGAACGTACGATCCTTCCGCAACCCCCGAAAAGTTAAGAGACTAGGCCAACATAAATAAAATAAACTAGAAAATGGTATCAAAAATATTTTAATAAATAATCTGAACAAGAATTACAAGCTAAGTTATGAAAAGGTTAACCACAATTACACAATACTACTGATTATTAAAAAAAAATTAGTAAAAAGAACATTTGTGTCCCACTCAAAATAGGATCGAGAGAAAAATGCACGACAAAACAGCAATAAAGAATAAATTATATAATAAAGATATAATAAAATATTGTACATGTTATAACCATGAATCACACATAACAAAACATTACGCCTCTTATTCCCTGAAGAGTAGGGCATAGGTATATCTTCAGTACACCAACATGCCATCAGTGATATTTAAATCCCACGTAGTACGAGGCGAGCCTGTTGCCATCAACCAGGCTCAAACCCAGGCTTCTACTGAGAAATTCCAGATGGAAAACACTTTGAAAACACACCTGGGAATCGAACCCAGAACCACATCCTCAGCTGTAGCGCTTGCAACCACTAGACTAGACCAACGAGGCAGTCAATCATGAATTCAGTTTGCAATATATCAAGTAAGTAGATGAAACTCGAATAACCACTGAACAATTGGAATTATTTGCTACTGCATTCAGTTATACTCTCTAAACAGCAACATTAGTATTATCTTATTAAAACACTCAAATTGAAATTATGAGGTGGTTCTATACAAATATTCATAAATAACTTTATGAATACAACAATGCATGGAACTTCGCCAGAATCGTAATGAACGTCAATACAATTTCTGTGACAATTTCACAAAATAATAACATCGCCCCCTGTCACTGTCATTCAGGCCCCATAATATTATTGTAGCATTGTACAAATATTCATGAAGCTTCAGTTTATGTATTTTAATTAAATTCAGAGCAGATTTTTTATATCGTAATCGGATTTATAATACTATTCACGTTAAGCAGTTATAGGCACTAGAAGTTTAGGTATAATAAAATGATAACATGAAATTCTTATTGTTACTCTCACTATACAAAACTGTCATCGCAGGCAAGAAATATGAAAAGTTATAATGTAAATAAATTGAACTTAATAAATAAACACAAATTTTAAATGTAAGTATTATAACTTTGGTCATTTGTACACATTATACAACATGGTTCAGAAATTATTTATGGTTTAATTTAAGGATGTGGTACATACCATCAAAATGAACTTGAAAGAAGCTTACCCATACCCAACCTGTCCCATACAATCAAAGAGTATAGTAATATAGATGCATACAATACATCAATACATACTCGACCCAAATGACGGCACGGTTGGCGCAGTGGTTAAGCGATTGACTGCTGCGCTGCGTGTCGCGGGTTCTATTCCCGCACGGAACAAATATTTTTATGACCTACAAGTATTTGGTCGGTTAGTTTAAAAAAAAATATCGGATTTCTGATTATTATTTCGCGATTACGGTGCTGTCCCATTGAGAAAGTTGCTCAGTTTGACGGTCTGTACCACACACCCTCAAATTTGACCGCACCTTCTGATACATGTAAACAGAAAAATGATTCAACATGGTGATTGGAGTTTTACACTTTAAATAGAACAGATCCTCTATTTTCTATAACACATAATTATTGTATTTACAACTTACTGCTTCCTAAGATTCTATTAAATTGTAATTATTTGAGAGAAACATATCACTGTGTGTCCTGTTCATTAAAATATTATGGGTATCAGTTTTCTTGGAAGCCTCACCCTTGTTCACTTCGACCAGCAAAGTCTTATAATACTATAAACCAGGCGTAAGTATGGGACCTCGAGCTTTTAGTTGCGGTTTCCTACAAGAACGGTGGCCGCTACATAACGGCTGTCAAGACAATGATGGCATGACTTAACAGTAAAACACTCTCTAGGAAACCACCAACTTACTTTAATAAATAACGTTTCAGTGACGAAACTCGATGTGCCATTTTTAGGTCCGGAATCTGTCATAAATTCATAATACACATTACTATTTTCAGCCAATAAAACTACACGCCTGCCGATGGGAGAATGCGTTCTGACACCTGTCAGTTGTCCTGTCAAGACACATATTACGGTGTGGTACAGACCATCAAACTGAACCACTTTTCCCACGGGACCAACATCGTAATCGCGAAAAAATAATCAGCTGTAGCATACAAAACTATTCGACCCAAAGTATTTCACATTTCTTATAACAGTATTTGTCTCTCACAAAGCGACGCGCGCTTTACTTGTGGTTTAAGTGTAAAAACACGCGTGAATGTGTGTGTAAGCGCAGGACTTCTCGGTACCGTCCGAGACACGGGCGAAGTCGGAAGTATGTGTGTATTACGTGCTGACGCTGTCTTCACGCACACATTCCCAGCGTGTTTGTACACTTGGTTACCATAAGTAAAGCGCGCGTCAGTTCGTGAGATAAAAATACTGTACACGCTGTATAGTCCTTTCACAGTTATTCTACATCTAACAGGAACATTATAGTCACGACAATAGATCACTGTGATGCCCAAGCCAGAAGTTAATAACTGCGAAAGGACTGCAAACGCTGAGTACAAAAGTGTTTTACGAATTTGAACTTTACTAGTTTCTAATCATGTCCTATTGACAGGTGTCGGGAACGCATTCTGTCGGGGGCCGGAAAATATGTACCTACCTACATATTACTTTTTATTTTCAGCCACAATCTTTTCTCGTTTTTACAAAACGATATAAAGATCGGGTGACATTGTTTGCTAGTAGGTAAAGATAATGGATCGTATGAGGCCGTCTCGGACCGAGTCGGAACTCTGACCGATGCCGAAGTTAAAGAACACTGACTCTGCGGCGACTTGCTGTGCGCAAGTGCCCATGGGGTACCAGCCAACCTTGTTGAATACTATGCCCACTTTGTATACCTGTGGAGTTGAAAAGCAAGTGTAAATAATAATAAAAACAAGTTGTGCGGTCAGGAACTCGTTCCTTACGCGATACTCGCACGCGCACACACACTCTTATAATAGATCCGCCGGTGCGTACCCATACTGCTCGATATGCTCCCACAACCCAAGCGATCAATCTGCTGAACGCCCTGATTGCTCAGGAGCTCGATGTCGACATAATTATGTATACCAGTAAATCTGTGTTTAATGATTGTATGATATTGAATATTGTGTTGTTGGCTTGTTGCGCGTTTTGGTGTTTACTGTAAGTGCAGCAAGTAATTATTATATAAATAAATAGAAAGAGACAGAGAGAGAGAGAGAGAGAGAGAGAGAGAGAGAGAGAAAAAGTCGCTTGGTGGGGGTATCACGCTTTTTCCTTACGTGTCGATTTCTACCAGTCAACTCCTGCCGCAAGCCGCGGAAAGGATCTTCGTTCGAAAAATGGGGCATTAAGTGGTGCCTTCATGAGAGGCAATACTCAAATGTACCCTGAGCATACGAGGTACCACTTTGCTGACAAGCAAATGGTTAATACCACAGGCTAAGTGAAAATATTGTATGGGAAACAGAGTGGAAAGTTTGTCATCCTATGGGTGATGTGTCTGTATTGTGCAATGGTTGTTGTCAGGCTGTTGTATATAGAATGCAGCAATATATAGAATGTTACACAGAGTTGATGTGACAGAGGGGCATTAAATTACACTACGTATACTATACATGTTTAGTATTAATTCGATACAGTATAAAATTAAAAAGCACCAAAAATTAGATTTTTTTTCTTTCAAACAAATTAAATAGCTTACAAATCAGAAAACGCAACCACCCTTTGTAATGAAAGTGCAAGTGTGTGTATGCATTGCCATCTTTTTAGCGAAAATATTTGGTTGTACTTGTGACTTGCGTCAGAGCGGCAACAACGCATCGTAGTTTATACTCAGATTTATCGTTTTAAGGTACATGACCTATGCGTATAGACATAATCAGCTGTTAGGAAAGATACATCGTGTTCAAAAGGGACAAAAAATTAAAAAAAAATCATTTGTGACTAAACTACTGCTCCAATTTAATTGATTTTTGGTACAGAGCTTGAAAATGGTATCTAGTATAGGCAGTTTAAAGGAAAGCCCCTCTGTAGGCGCATTAAATTACACTACGTATACTATAAGTGCTTAGTATTAATTCGATACGATATAAAAATAAAAATCACCAAAAATGAGTTTATTTTTTCAAACAAACTAAATAGCTTACAAATCAGAGTAATACGCAACCAGCCTTTGTAATGAAAGTGCAAGTGTGTGTGTATTTATTGCTTCCTTGTTTGCATTGCCATCTTTGTAGCGAACATACCTGATTGTACTTGTGACTTGCGTCAGACATAATCAGCTGTTAGGAAAGATACATCGTGTTCAAACAAGGCAAAAACTTAAAAAAATCATTTGCGACTAAACTACTGCTCGTATTTAATTGATTTTTGGTACAGAGTTTGAAAATGGTACCTAGTATAGGCAGTTTAAAGGAAAGCCCCTCTGTCGTATCAACTCTGTATAGAATGCACATAGTCGAATGCAGATTTTGCGGTAAAGCGGTAAATATTATTTGGGCGATGTAGTATTTGTATATTATTATTATTATATTACGTCATCTCTTTCACTTTCGGCATATTTGCCCCTAAAATGAAGTACAGGGTGTCCCGTAAATAATGGATCAAACGTAATGGGTAGGTAGCTTACCTCATTTCAAACAACTAATTTGAACAGTTAAAAAAAATCGGTAAGGTAACCAAGATATTATTTTTTTTCGAATTTTACCTTTTCTCTAACAGCATTCAGTGTTTTTAATGCTGTCGCTGCAACTAATAACATTTTTAGGTATATGATTTTTGTCAAAAACTTCTGAATAGCTTATTGTTAATATTTTCTTTTTCAAATATAATTTTATTTGCCTTAGAAAAAAAATGTTCAATTGATTTTTTTTTCAAATTTTTTTTTCAAAAAATTTTTTTTTCAAAATTAGTTGTTGGAAATGAGGTAAGCTACCTACCCGTTACGTTTGATCCATTATTTACGGGACACCCTGTATAATGAAAGCTCACCTTATTCCTCTGTATGTACACCGGCCTGTTGAACATGATGTCCAGCAGGTGCCGGAAGGGCACCCTGTTGGTGTAGTGCGTGTAGGTGAGGCGCGCCCCGTCCGCGTCCAGCAGGTGCGCGTACAGCAGCTCGCAGTACGAGCCCGCCCCGCCCGCCCCGCCCACGCCGCCCGCCCCGCCCGCGCCCGCGCCACTCAGCGCGCACGACACGCCGGACTCCTCACTCGGGGCTTGGGTTGGCACCTGGGGAGATAAAAAAGAAAATACGTTTATGACACCCCTGCTTGCCACGTTTTTTACGACTTGACAAAACATCTAGGTTTCTTTATTATTTTTAGGTGCAAGTCTCTAATTGATGGCCAAAACCGCATCAAAATCCGTTGCGGATAGACAGACAGCCACGATAACCTACTTTTTGCTGTGCCCGACAGGGTTCATAACGATCTCAGTACATATTGTGGAATGTCATAAAAGATTGAGTAATGAGTATTTATAAAAGTATAGATTCGAAGCATGACACAAAAGGGAGGTGGCCTATACTCAGCAGTCTGTGAAACAAGGCTGTCAATGATGGTAACGATAACGGAGCTCGGAAGTTTCGATATCCCGTGCCTAGTCAAAGTCAAAATCAAAGTATCTTTATTGTGGGCATATGTAAGGTACAGGTCTTAACAATATATTGAAGTATCTATATGTCCTGCCTAATAGGCATACAATAATTGTGTAGGTATTGGCATTCAAGAATTATTATGCATGGTAAATTTAGTTATTATAAATGTAAAATACAGTGAAAGTAACACATGGTCAATGCTAATGCATGTCAAATACTGTGAAATTAATACATGGTCAATACCACAGACATATAATACTAATACATGTCAGAATACAGTGAAACTAATAAATGGTCAATAATTCAAGAAATCTTGGATCGTGTAGTATGTTTTATCAATTAAAAATGTTCGTAATTTATTTTTAAATACTGGAAGTTCCTTAGTGTCTAGAATGCCAATAGGTATTTTGTTGTATATTTTTGATGCAATGCCAAAGAAGCTTTTGTTAAATGGAGCCTTTTTATGTAGTACATTAGCAATTTTTAACACATGTCTTTTTGTTTTGAGTTTTCCAAATATATTTTCATTTGTTTTTATAAATACAGCTACTTCATAAATGTAAATTGCAGGGAAGGTCAATATTTTTAATTCTTTGAAATATGGTTTACATGAATCTGGAACACGGATACCAACCATCGCACGTACACATCTTTTTTGCGCTCTGAACACTAAATCCCTGTTAGTTGCATTGCCCCAATAAATGACTGCATATCTCAGTGTCGCCGAAATATAAGCATGGTATGCGGTCAAAAGAACTGATTGATCAACTATTTTGGATAATTTATATAAAGCATATGAGTACTGATTGAGTTTATTGCATATTGTGTCAATGTGTGCTTGCCAAGACAAATCCTTATCAATCCAAAGCCCTAGAAATTTAACGCAGTTGACTTGTTCAATTTTCGTCCCATTATGATGAATATTGATGTTGTTATTTGTAATATTACGCCCGAAATTGACTAGTTTAGTTTTATCTAAATTGATAATTAAATTATTATTCGTCAGCCAGTTAATTATATTGCAAAGAGTGGAATTTATCTCATTTTCCAAAGTATCAATAGCCTAAGAGCCTAAGAAAACACGTGGATATTGTTAATGCATAAGATAAGGCATCCAGCTGAGATGAGAATACTAAGAGGGATGTGTGGTGTTAGACGAATGGATAGATTAAGAAATGAGTATACAGGGTTATTGGTAAAACACCATCAACATCTTAAGGGGTCATTGTACTCATCATTATGAACAACTTTTACTATGGGACCAAATATGAAATCGCGAAAAAAAAATCAGCTGGTCCCTACATTTTGACGAGTTCTGCAAACATAAATGTAGGGAACAGCAGACTTTTTTTTTCGCGATTTCATGTTTGGTCGTTCATAATGATGAGTACAGTAACCTTAAGAGGTTGATGGTGTTTTACCAATAACCCTGTATAAGAGTATATTTTAAAGTGCCCGTTGACTGAAAAGTTTTGTGGAAATCGGTTGTCATGGTTTGGGCATGTGATGCGGAGGAATCAAGAAAATGTCGTGAGGAAAGTTGGTGGATGGCTATAAGAGTAGGGAAAGACAAAAGAAACGATGGATGGCCTGTGTGAAAGATGATATGGTTAGGAAGGGACAGACTACCGAGATGAGAACTATTCTAGAAGTATGGAAGAAAAAGACGCTTGATGTTGCGCCGACCACCATGTTGAATTTCATTGGATTTTGTTCAGTCTGACTTATTTATCTAACTATACACGGTCAATTTTAGGTCGTTCTGGAACCGAAAGCCATATACTCGATCATCGAACTCGAAACGATTGGGACTATTATTTTCAATAAGTTAAAATAAAACAAAATCACGAAAAATCTAATTTATTGTTTTTTTTTGTGTAATAGTGAGAACTCGTAGTAACGCTTCCTTGCGATCAATGCATATGTGTGTAAAACGTATCGACGAACTGCAATACTTGCGAACGGAACCCATTGAAAAATTCATTCATCGATCAGACAGCATGATCCGTAAGCCACGCCCCCGGCCCCTTACAGTCTAGCCGACCGCCCCCGCTTTTTATTTATTTATTTAACCATTTATGTACACACTTATATAAACAGACAAGAAGAAAATAACAGAAAAATAGGTACAAAGGTGATGCTTATTTCTAATGAAATCTCTTCCAGCATACCTAATTTATTATTCCTTTCTAGTATTGTCTCGCGTTTCGTTGTATTAGGTCACGCTCGCGCAACCTAATTACGCGCCAAAAATTGGAGTTTTGGGCTATGGTGGATTTTTATGTGACATGGCGAACCATAACTTGGAAGAGGCCAGACGTTTGTATGCTCAGCCGGAACACCTGAACTCACTGCGCGCACGTGGAATCACTGACCCTCAAGTTCCCTTCACCTCTACCATCCTGGCTGTAACCCAGCGCCTCCTGGATCATGGACAGTTTCGAGCGCCCACACACGCGCAGGGCCGCGGTAGACTACCATAGTCGGCGGAATTGGAGGAAGACATACAGGAATACTTCGAACGCGACCCACGCTGCCACGTCGTAGTACCACAATGGCGGCCAGGCGATTCAATGTTAGCCAATATTATGTATCTCTCTGGCACATTAACGCGGTCTGTTCTATCAGCATGATGGATGCCCTGCTCATTATGCTACTTCAGTGCGTGCGTATTTAAACAGTGTGTTTGGTGAGCAGTGGATAGGTCGTGGTGGCCCTGTGGCTTGGCCCGCAAGGAGCCCTGACTTAACACCACTGGATTTTTATTTGTGGTTCGAGATAAAAAGACTATTTTCTTCCGATTAGCGTACTACTCGAGATGACTTAAGAAGTGCGACAGTGGACGCTTTTAATATTGTGAAAAGTGAAGTGAATAAAAGAGCACCTACAAGTAAGTAAGTACTTACCTACTTAGATACGTAACATGTACTTACTTATTACTGACGCGACGGTCCTAAGCCCGTTGAAATTATGAAGGAAAAATTAGAGTTATTTAACTGATAGGTATGTAGATAAACGCAATTTAAATCAAACAATGGTTATGAATGCGGAATCAAACGATTTATTATTGTCGCGGGTACTTAGGTATCTACAGCAACAAAGTGCAAGTAGGTACTGATGACCGCGACTGGTGACTGAACACCACAGTGAAAGGTGGACTTCTTGTTCACTGTGTACCTACCTACATCAAAACAATATTTTTTGACCGTGGGACTGTGGGAAGACAAGGAGGTTCCTCAATAATATCCTTGCTAGCAAATTTCTAGTATTAATGTACCTACCGAAAAAAAAAAACTTTTTATTACATTAAAATTCCTGCTTGCCATTTGGACGTACCGCCACTATTTAAGTGGATTTAAACTTATTTATACTCTAAACATATGGCTGTAGTACTATGTCTATTTTATCTATGCGTAGGTACCTAGTTCACAGAGGTCGCCGATCGTGGTACCTTTGCCTACGCGCCGACTTCTTTAAACATAAATAAAAATACAAACGCAATAGATAAATAGGTACACAAATAAAAATACGAAAAGCGAATTCAGACTTTATTTCTTAACCGTAAACGGTAACAAATAAAAATTTCACCAAACTAGGTACAAGTACAAGGTTATGTAGGTACGCAAGAAAGAAAGAAAGAAATTTTAAAGTTTACTAAAATTATTCTATTATTATAATTTTCGCAGTTTACTAAAATTATTCTGAGAAGCCACAGAATTGATGCACAACCGAATTCAGCGGTTAACTTTATAAAAATAAGGTCTTAATTCGGTACAATATTTTCATAGAAAAGGCACCACCAACTTAATGAACTCTATTTGACAGATAAAACGATTCATTTTTCTGTTTGAATTGCCTGCCTTTGTAGAAGCCGCCGCATCGCGGCCGCAAGCAACATTGTAAAAATTGTTTTAGGCAGTATTATTTTTATTCGTCATAATTTTATTATGGTAGGTATGCTTATTAAGTAGGTACCTATTAGCTCGATTGGTCGACACTCGATTCAATGCCTTAAATACAACTCACAAGCGTACTCGTCATGTCTAGTTGAGGTAATAGACCGTACGATTACTAGTGATTTCGTGATGTGAGCGTAGGGAATGAAATTTCAATAAATTCTCTCGTTTACGAGGAGATGTGATAGTGGTAAACACCGTGCCGTGCGTCCAATTAGGTTCCAATACAAACGAGAGATAACGGAGGTAAATGAACTTACACCAACCTAAATCGTACCTACCTGAAATAAAATACCTACTTGCAGCAACGTCCGTTGACCCACCACGAGCGCGCTATAGCACAGCTGTTCCGCGCTACGTCATCACCGAGTGGATCGCGTAGAATCTTGCGTTTATGAATGAAATAGTGGAAGGGCTACTAAGATTTAACTCGAATGACAGAATAAAAGTGATAAATTTCTAACTTCTATAATAGATGTCTTAAAAAAAATATAACAATGCCAATAGTAACTATAAATCGTCTGGAGTAACTGTGTTTCGGCTCCAGAACGATGTAGAATTATTCGTGTATATATATATATTTTTTTATTAATTATAATAATCTATGAAATTTATCTTCTGTTAATTAGTTTATTGTTATTATTTTGAATTTTAAGCTGTCAGCCATTTTGTTTCTTTTACTTGTCGACATCTTGATGAAATATGACCTTATGATTTTTAAATTGTTGTTTGAATCTATAAAATTCAAATGTCATTTTTCTTATTTTTTTATTTTAGTGCCTACTGTAATTGTGTTTTTGCGTTTAAATTCAGATACAAAATTATTAGTTTATGACTAAATGACTATGACTATGACACTAATAAATTGGGATATGAGAGGAGAATGATGAAGTGTCTCACCTGCACCCCCAGCAGACAGATGTTCTTATCCACCATGAAGGTGACGGAGCAGTCCAGTACGGAGGTGTTGAGGCAGTCCGTGTGCTGTATGATGGGTCGCTGGCAGTATATCTTATTGTAGTCGTTGCTGTGTCGGTCCATGTGATCCACACCTAAGGCCGAGTGGCTCGCGTTGTGAACGATTGAGGAGTGGCGGACGCCGACTGAGGAGCAAGATACACAATATGTAAAATACATGAATGAGTCATAATTGGTCCCTGATTATATGTAGACTACCGAAATAAAAAGTATCCTATGTCCTAATCCAATTATTAAATTTGATTAAATTATTATTATTATACGGGCAGATTTTTCAATAGTCAGATATCTTATGATTCAAGTAACCACCAAAATATGATCAGATGGGACATGCGCACCAAAGAACAAATTAATGCATACCAAAAACATTGATGTGATAAATTAAGTGATGATTTTAATTTTTTTAAGTGTGATTGTGAAAACAATATAAATTGCGAACATTATGACAAATATTGTGAATCAATTAACTTGTATTATACTTATATTATTGATTCATTACATACGATTGATACATTTTATCGGCAGTTGGGAATATGAAGCGTGGGAAGTCACCAGGACACGATGGTCTCAGTGTGGAGCACCTTGTCCACGGAAGTGCCAATTTGTTTCAACTTTTATTGGTGTTTTTTAACTTATGTGTCAAACACGCCTACTTGCCGGAACATTTAATGAGAACTGTGGTGGTTCCAGTCGTCAAAAATAGGACAGGTAATTTGAGTGCAGCTAGTAACTACCGACCAATTTCGCTCGGTACGGTTATAGGCAAGGTGCTGGAGCGTCTCTTACATCCTGAGCTGCAGAAGAACATAAAAATTGATGATGCGCAGTTTGGTTTCCGACCTGGACTGATAAATGATAAATGATAAATGATTTTATTTCTGTAAGTAGGTTTGTTACAAACACTTTTACACGTCAATCATATTTTTAAAACTAGATGAGGTCGGCGTTTCATAACTGACTACTCTGAGAAGAAAGGCCGAAACAAACTCAGAGGTCACAGTCTCTTTTAAAGTCCAGACATAATCTTGGTCAGATCATGTGAAGACCATGTAGATTTGTGTCTGAAACGGTCTTTTGAGGAAAAACCATACAGATTGAGCGGACCTGTCCAGTCAGTGCACGCATTTGTCAGTAATCTTGCCGCTCAACTGAGAACTTAAGGAGCACAACGATTCGACGAACAATACCAAAGAAAGGACATTTGGGTAGGCCGCATAAATTACTCAAGCTGCCAGATCGTGTGAAACTAACTAAGCAATAAAATAAAAAAAAGTAATAATCCACATAATCTTCACATTCACAATAATTTAAATAATATAATACTTTACAAAGTAATTACTCATGTCATTGTATGTATAAAATTCATGAATGTCAATGTGTATATAAATATTCGAACATAATCTTTGAGGACCATGTAGATTAGTATCTGAAATGGTCTTCTGAGGAAAGAACCACGCAGATTAAGAGGACCTGTCCAGTCAGTGCACGCATTTGTCAGTAACCGTGCAGCTCAACTCAGAACTTTAGGAGCTCAACGATTCGACGAACAATACCAAAGAAAGGACATTTGGGTAGGCCGCATGAACTACTTAAACTGCCAGATCATGATTAAAACTGAAACAATGACCCACATAGTCCTCAAATTGACAATATTATTAAAACAATAAATTGTACTTCTCAAGGTAAGTATTCAAGTCGTTCTGTTATAATAATTATCAATTTATCAGTGTATGTAACAGAAATAAAAGAAAACATTCAGTATGCAGAAAATTGGAACAACTCAATCCCAAGCCTTTTTGTCCTCAATATAATCCTTAACGGTATAAAAGCCTTTCTGGCACAACTTACGTTTAATGAATGATTTGAATTTATTAAGGCTTAGATCTTGAACGTGGCTTGGAAGTTTATTATAAAAGCGTAAACATTGACATCTGAACGAGCCACCTATTTTCTTGAGCCTTGTTGTAGGTACAACGAAGCTGTGTTTGTTCCTAGTATTTATATTATGGATATCACTGTATTTTTTAAACAAGTTTATATTTTTATGGGCATATAAAAGATTTTCAAAAATATACTGTGAAGGCACAGTCATTACATTAATTTCCTTAAATTTCTCTCTGAGAGTGTGTCTCGGGCTTAACTTATAAATTGATCGAACAGCTCTTTTCTGCAAAACAAAGATAGTCTGAATGTCGGCGGCATTTCCCCACAACAGAATACCATACGACATTACACTATGAAAATAGCTAAAGTACACTAAACGGGCTGTCTCTATGTCAGTTAAATTACGAATTTTTCTAACAGCGTATGCTGCGGAGCTAAGCTTTTTTGATAATTTATCTATGTGTGGGCCCCACTGAAGCTTAGCATCCAAAGTTAAGCCCAAGAATACTGTGCTATCTTCAGGATTCAATTCTCTGCCCTTTATCAATACATTAGTTAACACCTGTCTAACGTGAGGCAGCGTAAACTTAATGCATTTGGTTTTTTTTTCATTAAGTAGTAAATTATTAACATTGAACCAGTGAACTACTTTTGAGATCGCGCTATTTACATCGTCAGTAACCAGCTGCTGACGTTTAAGTTTAAACAAAAGTGAAGTATCGTCCGCAAACAACACTATATCATGATTATCCTTTATGAGGTAAGGCAAGTCATTAATATAAATAAGAAACAAAAAAGGACCGAGAATTGAGCCCTGTGGGACTCCCATTGTTACTATAGATCCGGGAGATCTTTTACCATTAACGTCAACGCTCTGAACCCTATTATTCAAGTATGAAGTAAGAAGATCCAGAGCGGTGTTCCGGATCCCGTAGTGGCGGAGTTTCCTGATTAGCGTTTCATGAAGAACGCAATCGAACGCCTTGGACAAATCACAAAAAATGCCCAAGGCATCGCATTTATCTTCCCATGCATTATAAATATGTCCTAAAAGTTCAACACCGGCATCAGTAGTTGAACGACCCCTTGTAAAACCGAACTGTTTACTATGTAATAATTTATGTTTATTAAAAAATCTTTGCAATTGGGCTAAAATTAATTTCTCAAAAATTTTACTAAAGGTAGGTAGTACTGAAATAGGTCTATAATTTGTGGGGTCTGTAGTACTACCTGATTTAAACAAAGGTATTATTTTACTATTTTTCATGAGGTCAGGAAACTCTCCACAGTCGATACAATTGTTAAAAATAAGAGCTAAAGTAGGTGCTACAATGTCAATAATAGACTTAGCAACTTCTACAGAATTACCCCACAGATCTGCAGTCTTTTTTACGTTTAAAGTGTGAGAGGTTTTAATTATATCTCGACAAGTAATATGTTCAAAATGAAAATCCGAATCGCAAACATTAACATTTTCTTTAAGCAAATACTCAGCAACAGAAGGTGATGAGTTTAGTGATTTAGTAGTTGAAACGGGAATATCTGAAAAGAAATTTTCAAAGGCCGCGGCGACTTGTGAGTCAGATTTTATTATGTTGTCTTTAATGGACAGGCTGTAGTCAGTATTTCGGTTACTAGACCTTCCCGTTTCACTATTAACAATATTCCAAGTGGTTTTCATTACATTACTACTGTTTTTAATCTTCGAACTCAAATAACGGGACTTGGCCATACAACAAACTTTTTTAAATAATTTTGAATAATTTCTAACATATAAATTAAATTCAGCAGTGTTTAAAACGGTCCTTTCATTGTACAGTTCATAAAGCCGTGTTCTACTTTTATGAATACCAATGGTAGCCCAATCACTGAAAGATGCGTTGCTATTAACCGAGATAGTCTTGGGAACAAAGGTGGAATTAAATTGTTTACAGTATATATTAAAAAAATCATCATATAGATGATTAGGATCAAAATTAATAGATAAAACTGGTAATTTATTAATGAGTTTAACTTTAAAAGCTTCCAAGCGACTTGCAGTTTTGGGGTTGACAGTGATATCCTTTTTAGCCACTTTCTTGATTAGGTGACTCTCTGGTTGACTCTCAACAGACTCTGCGATTATTAGCCTTAAGAGTACGATAGCCTACTACACCCACCAGAGAACCTCAGTGTATGCTTGTTTCTTAGATTTCAGAAAAGCTTTTGACCTGGATTATGAAATCCTCTGGGGCAAGCTAAAAAAGCCACAAGTACCTCACCAAATTGTAGATCTGTTGAGGGTTTGGTACGGGGGCCAAACCAATCAAGTGAAATGGGGTGACACTCTATCTAGTAGTTACAGGTTAGATTGTGGTGTTCGCCAGGGAGGGTTGACTTCTCCGGACCTATTTGTGCACGACACCATAAGGTATACTCGCTCTGAAGTACCAACAGTAAATAATTATCTCCTTATGTATTAGGGTAACGACCATAACTTCAGTCATTCATTATGTATTTAAATAACAGTGTTTCATGTCTAACTATATTAATTAAGTTGTCTTTCGTTGCGATATTTCTCTCATAAGATAGTCGATAATATGTTGTACATTCCAGCCGCTAGAGGTTCCACTTGTACCATGTTCAAATATTTAAGCTTAAGTACTAAGGAACTTTACCTCAACGAAGACCATTTCTGTATTTTAATTATTTTAAGGTGTTAATTAAGGTTTTCGAGGCTGATTCTTATGTAAATAATAAAGACAAACTATATCTAGGGTTAGACACTTAAGAAAATATTGTAAGGGGTGTCCTACCACGGAAAACACGCTAATTAAGTTCCCCATACGAAAGTCACCTGCGCCCTGATTGGTCAAGGGGCGGGGCATCAAAACGAACTAAAGGGGTCTGATTAGTCAGGCACTACAGAATTCAACTATAAAAAGGGTGCATTTTCCGTGGTCAGGCACTCCAAATCCAGCAGTACTACGAAGAACAAGAAAAATTAAAGAGATTATTTATTGATTTTTTATTTATTGCTGGAAGAGATTTCATTAGAAATAAGCATCACCTTTGTACCTATTTTTCTGTTTTTTTTCTTCTTGTCTGTTTATATAAGTGTGTACATAAATGGTTAAATAAATAAATAAATAAATAAAAATAAATACGAAGAAAGAAATAGTCAAAAGTGTTTTTTATTATCAAGAGCATGCAAGAAAACCAGGGCATCCATTCCCGCAAAATAAGTCCGTTCCAGTCCATCGGTGTACAGTCTCAGCCCCAGTAAAAACTTCCTCGCCGCCCGCTTTTAACCCCCGTCAAAAACTTCGTGTTAATAAACCAGCTACTGAGCGGTCCCGAACACTATTTAACCTGTATATCAACGATCTGATTGCGGAACTTAGAAGAACCAAAGTTGGCTGTCACCTAGGTAATGACTGCGTGAACAGCTTGAGCTATGCTGATGACATGGTTCTTTTGAGTCCCTCGATCAAAGGCTTGAGAAAACTTTTGTCTGTATGTGAGCATTATGCAAATGCTCATGGACTGAAATATAATGTTCTCAAAACCGAATCTATGGTATTCAGGTCTGGAGTTGGTCTGGGGAATATACCCATTCTATATTTGAATGGTGCGACCATAAAGGTCGTAAAGCAGTTTAAATACTTGGGCACATTTTGACTGACAGGCTTCAGGACGACTGCGACATAGAAAGAGAGCGTAGGGCCCTCTCAGTGAGGAGTAACATGCTCGCGCGCAAATTTGTGAAGTGCACCAAAGACGTGAAGAACGTCAGGCCTGTTCAGTGCTTATTGCTTGTCAATGTACACCTGCCAACTTTGGTGCAACTTCACAAAAAAGATGTACAGCTCATTAAGAGTCCAGTACAATGATGCTTACCGAACCCTTATGAAACTGCCAAGATATTGCAGTGCCTCGAGCATGTTTGCTGAAGCGAGAGTCCCGGACTTTTATGCCATCATGAGGTCGAGGGTCGCGTCTTTTTGGCAAACTTTGAGACGCTCCAGTAACAGCATTTTGAGGGTTGTCGCGTGCAACCTATCAAGCCCCATATTTGTGCACTGGATTTCTGTTCACCTGAACGGGAATAAAAAATGACGAAAGACTATGTTGTTTTTAAGACTATGGGTACTATATATACCTCCATGTTGTAATTTTTTATGTTTTTTCTTTATTTATTTTTTGTATATGGGTATCTGGCCTGCAATAAAACACTATTTATTTATTTTATTTATTTATGCCTTAGGAATAAATATTGTGGTTTGACAGCTTTTGTATGGAAAATATGTGAAACTGTCAGATTTATTCTTCAGATAAAAGTTATCTGACTATTGAAAAGTCAGCCCTAAGTCTGTGTTGCCCCACTCAAACTCAAACAGGAATAAATTTTACTACCAAAAAGAAAAGATAATCAATAATATCTATTGAAGTATTCAACAAATAAAACTTGATTAAATAAAAAATAAACATCAAGTTCGTAATGCCAGAAAAATAAAAAAATATAAAAAGAGAAGAGCATCTCTTCCAAACATTAATGTTTTAACTAGTGAGCTAGATTTAACTCAATAGCCAAACATTTTTATCTACGATATAATTATCCAACTTATAACTCACTGCAGAGCAATGGTCTACCTTCCATAGTAAAACATTATTTTAACATTTAAAACTGTCAGTGCGACAATTCTAGTAACTAATAAAGATCAATTTCGCAAAACACGTATTCGTTTGTATGAAACTGACAGATGTCGTATTGACAAAATAATATTTAGTGGAGGCTGAAACCTCTTTTGGGTGTTTACCTACCATCATGGCGCGTGGGTCTGGGGTAGGGCTGGTAGGCAGAGGGCGCGCCGAACACTTGCTCCAGCATCACCGGGCTCGGAGTGTCTACCGTCAGTGTCGCCATCTGACCAGAATAATGGACAACCATTATACAAAAAAAAATACAAAATTGTTTATTGTGGCAAATAGAAAATTACATAACATTTAAACGTGGCGTGGCGTAGCGTGGTGGTGGTGTAACTGGCGACATTTGTTATAAGCCGAAGCAATAACAGCCGGTCAATAGTCTCTCTCTCTCTGTCAAAATACCGTACCGTGCTTGAAGTGAGCTGTCAACAGTGCAAATCACGAATCCCAAGCATCAGGTGGAATGACAGTTTACTTCACTTAAGTTTTGAGGGTGAGATTTTTACAGAATAGACCAACAGTTGTGGGTTGTCAATATTTCAAAAGATTTTGGTGATTTTAGTAAGCGAACTTACTCTGAAAGTCACGGTCTCGATGACTTTATTTTTTTGTACCAATTCATTTCTTTAACTTAAACAATTTAGGTAAAGATTCTGAAATCAAATGAAAAAAATCTTAACTGGAGTTATATAACTCCAGTTAAGACTGCTTTTTCCAACAAATTCGTTCAAACTTAATCTAGGTTTTAAGAGCTTCAATAGTAATAATGATTATCTTTAGTACAAGTCAAAAGATGTACTCACATTAGAAGACGCCCCATCGCCAATCAGCTGTTTCCTAGGCACCCTGCAGGTTGAGAAGCCACTAGGCATGGCCACGTCTGAAGAACTGGACAGTATGTTCATGAGGACGGCAAAGGCCTCAGATTCCGTGAGGAGTGAGGACCTGGCTGGCCCTTCTGCGAACTGCTGCGGCGTCAGCGTCAGAAAACGAATCTTTTCGATAGCGGACCGAATTGTTGGCTTCGGGTCTGTAGAAGATGGAGTAATATAATAGTACATTACTGCAGCGGCCAGCAAAAATGGCATTGATGGACGAACATGTAAATGTGGGCGAGGCGAAGCCGAGACACGCATACGTAAGTCCATCAATGCCCAGTTGTGGCGAAGGCTTGTATAGTACTTTTCTCAAATAATGCACGGAAATTAAAATACAATTACTTTTCAAAATCAATGACGAATAACGGACAACAATAATTTTTCCCGCGTTAAAGTGTTCATTTGGTTTTTTTTTTTCATTTGCAAGCCAGTTCGAAATTTAAATAAAGCCTTTGATAAGTTACCTCCTTGGTTGCCATGCTTCGGAGTAAATGATCGTTCCATTTTTAAATTACACAATAGGTATGAGTTTACTATGTAATTTATTTGGCCGCTAAACAACGACAGACATGGATTTTCATACAGCTTTGCCGGCCGCTGCTCGCTATTGGCCAGTACAGCAATTTCGATTTATCTCGAAGAAGGTTGTCAAAATAATGCTCAAAACAAGCATGTTTGAGAAAAAAATATTTGCTGTTCCATACACTGACCGCGTAGGTGTTGTACTTTTATATGAAACAGCAGATTTTTTTTTGATAACCTTATAAAAAGTTCTATGCTAGAGCGTCTAAGAATCATGTGCCGAATTCAATGTCCCTGCCATCCTGTATTTGTATCTGTGTACATAATAAAGAGTATTATATTCTACTTAAACAGATTTGTTTTAAATTCATCCCCTAATGGGATTAAATAGGGGATGAAAGTTCGCCATTTTTGCCAATGGCGCCATGCCAAGAGCGCGTTGGGATTTCCCCAACGCGCACTGCTTGTAGAGTAATAAATTACTATAAATGTAATTTTGTAATAGCTCACAGGGCGACGCGCGCTTTAGTTGTGGTAGCCAAGTGTACAAACACGCTGTGAATGCGTGCGTGAAGACAAGTAGCGTCAGCACTTAACACACACAGGCACTGCCGACTTCACTCACAAGTAAAGCGCTCGTAGCTTCGTGAGACAAAAATATTGTATCTTATGCTTAAAAAAAAGTTCTGAGGCAATTGTGTTATAAAAAGTTTGATGTTTATTTTAGATCAAACAAAAACTCGATGCTCATTATTTCTAGTTAAGTACTATTTGCTTAGCCTTTTTCCAACTATATTGCGGACGGCTTCCAGTCTAACCGGATGCAGCTGAATACCAGTATTTTACATGGAGCGACTGCCTATTTGACCTCCACAACCCAGTTACTGGGTAGTACGATACCCCTAAGCAATACAGGTTGTCAGACTTTTGGGGTTCCGACTACCCGTAACTACTGTCAAAGATATACATATGACAGCCGGGCTTAAAAAAAAATAAGATCCTTTATTGAAATTAAATGAAATTGTTTATTCTGTAAATAGGATATCGAAATCACTTTGCCACGTCTTATTATAAAAAAATAAACTTGGTGGAGTCGACATTTCCTATCCGCCTACCGTTCATTGACCTATAGAGGTACGAGGAACAGGGTGTAAAGTTCACTCATACCTCCATAGAAAAGGGAGGATCCTCCGACCAGACTGGTGTCGTGTCTGGTGGGCAACTGCCCAAGGATTGATGTCGGGAAGTTGTATATATATTATGCTAATCGCACGGTAAACTCTGCTTGCTCGATGCAGGATTTGCGTGACGTCAGTATGACGCGAAGCTCGCATATGGCGATGTAGATACCGCTACAGACATAACAGACACATACGACTATACAATACAAGTAAAATGTGAGATGAGTGAATTGAACTAAATAAAAAGAAGTTACGTGACTTATAGCTCACCAGGTTTCTTCTTGCCTTCATCTGAGGGTCCGGGTAAGGGCTGGTCGGAGCTATCAGTTGCCTTTTGTGTGTCCATCACAGCCTCAGGGCTGTTCTCTGCACTGCTTTCAACATTCACCACCTGAAAACATAATCATAACAAATCTGTAATCTAGACAGGATATTATTTAAGATTTGTTACAGTTGGTTTAAATAGGCTTTAATTTTTTTATTATTTATAGAGATTATTTTATATTATGTGAGAATGTTGTAGGCCTAACTTCTAGACTGTAGATTTGTAGACCATTATCTATTTTGTTAAATACTTGCTGGTACTTTTTGACAGGCCTACAAATACATAAACTGTAATTTGAAAACATAGAAAATGCGAATTATTTTTAAAAGAGTAACCGCAGAGTTTCTTGCCGGCTCTTCTCCATATGAAACAACCAATTAGAGCCGTGCACTTATAGTAAGCGCGTTATCAACTGAGTCGGGCCATAAATCATTTCCCTATGTCTACCTCGCTTGCACTTACGGGCCTTATGGAGCCGCTTAGTGGGGCGTAACAATAAAAGAAATATATTGATTAGTAACGTTTATTATTGTATCCTGTTCATACCAGCGTACAGATTATTAGTGACTGATCGACACCACGTGAGTAGGTAGCCGTTTACCGATAACGGTCCCGGCGCGCTGCACATTCCCATCTCTATTGACATTTATGGCCTCACGACTCAGTTGATAACGCGCTGACTATAGCTTCTGACGTTTCATAATTGCCCATGTAGGTTTATGTGAAATAAAGTATTTTGATTTTGAATCCTCGGAGGGTTAGGCTGAGGTACACCCACATTTCACCAGTTATAATTATTTAAGTCCAATTTAATAGGGAGCGAGCATATTGCCATCAACTGGCACAAACCCAAACTCTGGCTGCTACTGAGAAATTCCTAGTGGAAAAACCCAATAACACTTTGTCTGACCTGGGGATCAAACCCTGGACCTTATGTTCAGCAGTACATAGTGCTTGCGACCACCAGAAATACAATCATAATCCATATTTAATATTATAAATGCGAAAGTAACTCTTGTCTGTCTGTCACTAAATTTGGCACACATGTAGACCATGACCTGGGTTAGAACATAGAATAATTTTTATCCCGTGGGATAATTTGTAATCTAAAACTATAATTTATCAGAAACAAATTTAAAAAACTGTTGCGTAATAATGTATATTGCAACATCAAATGTTGATTTTATAACATAAATTGATTGAATACTTGCAATTCTATTATTATTAGTGGGTAGCAGACCATTATTTGCTGTAATTTGCTCCTCATTGTAGTAATTTATAAGTGTTACTAAACAAAAACACTTAAAAAATACTACAAATAATCTCTAGATATTTACCCAGTGTTCAAATCTGATGGCTATAGAACATTTTGTAATGGTAGTTGAAAGTTTTGGCTCAATGTTTACTTTTTGTAAGTTTGTATGTAGGAGGTAACCTTTGGAACTACTCATCCCATTCCGAATATTCTATCACTAATGCTACAGTACAGAAGCTACAGTATTGCAGAATGTCACAGGATATAATATGTTAAAACAAGAAATTAGATGCGAACTAAGTCTCAAGCAAAAGCTAGTTTACTTTATAAAAAACATTGCTTGAACTGATTGAAAGATGAGCAACTGTTTAACCATAGATTTTTGAAGATTTTTGTTTTAATGTCTCTTAACTTAAAGCAATGTTTATAAATAAAGGGGTACCATGATTACTATATCTATAGTTTAATTAACATACTTTATCTTTAGAAGTGGAAGGTCCAGGACTCTTAGACCTCTTCTCATTTGGGGGTCCATTCTCTGATGGTGGACTGACGCTCCTTTCGGAAGTCCTCTTATCCTGGGCCTTGGCATAGGTTACGGCGGCCTCAAATAAGTCCAGTTCACTATCTACATTCAAATGGTCCAGAGAGAAGACAGTTATGACTGTGTTCAGTTCCACATCCTCAAAACTGCTGTCAGTTAAAACCTCTTTCGTATTTGTGCTGATTATCTGAAATTACATGAGGAAAGTGTCATGAGGAATGTTTAGAGTATGAATGTGGATGGCTATTAGAGTGGGGGAAGACCAAAGAAATGATGGATAAAATGTGTGAAAGATGGTATGGCTAGAAAGGGGATGACTACCGAGATGACAACTAATAAATTGTTATAAAGGCAAGAGCATGATGATCAGATGATGATTTGCAGAGTTCTGAAATAAAATAGATAGAATGTGCTCTATTGTATTCTAAAACTTGTAGCAGCTTATTAAACTTTCAAATGTTATTGAACATTATACAAGTGTTTTAAAAAGGATACAGGCCATTCTCAAAGGCCTAACATTTAATTTTGAAAATAAATGATTGCAAATAAATTATAAATGTGTTCAGATATAATTATACCAGCAGGTCCATAAAACAGTTAAAATAAATAATTTACCTGTATACACTAATCCATAAAACAGTTAAAATAAATAATTTACCTGTATACACTAATCCATAAAACAGTTAAAATAAATAATTTACCTGTTTATACTAATCCATAAAACAGTTAAAATAAATAATTTACCTGTATACACTTATCCATAAGCACATTCTCCTCAAAAAGCCTCGCAAACTCATAAGCACGGCAGGCATTCCTTGGATACAGATCTGACCAGAGATACCGAGTGCATTCCTTTACCAGATGAGGCAGCATGTACTTCTTGGCTCCATAGCACAGCTCACAGGCCTTGTCAAATGAGCTGATGTTTATATTGTCTGTGTATATGTATCTGTAACATTAAATATGCAATTGGAGTAAAGATTTATTACAATCCTGGTTCTTTTTTGTACTTACTCTATATTGGGTAGTAGAAGTTGGGGCTTCAAGTATACAGGTCAAATATCTCCTAATCTGTTTATTACTCAAATTAAAAAATGAAATATAAATAATACATAAAATCATGATTAAAATGATGAAGTATAAATATGATTGCTTAATATAATAATATTACTGTTTGATTGTATAATACTAATGACCTATTGCTCGAATATTTGACTAATCTAGTCCCAAACTGTTGGAAATTTAGAATAACGATAGGCATTTATAAAACTCATTCAATGTTACATACTCACTCTAACAGAGCCCTGAAAGCTTCAGGCTGTACATCCAATATGGGTATGGGATCATTCCTCTCTGCCATACCACCATAGAACATAGCCTCGAAAACTGGTGACGCCATAGCCAGGACCAGCTTGTGGCCAGCAATAACCACTTGGTCGGGCTCGGAACCCACCAAGAAAGTGCAATCAGACCATTGTCCTGTCTTCAGAAGGTATTCTCCCCTTTGCTTCACCTCAACGCATCCTAATTGCCAGTCACTAGGCACTCCCGCCATATTCTTAAGCTTTTAATTTACCTACCAGATTATGAAATTTAACGGCTATTAGGCTAGGATTACTCAATCGAGGCCAAGAAATATGAATAACCACGAATAAAAACAAAACAAACTATATTACCAAAATAATCACCTCACTCACTTGATTAATGGAAGTGAGCATTTGTCAATATCGTTACGGTTATTGGTTGTTTATCATTCGACAGTTTTTAATTATAATGTTAATAATAAAGTTAATGGGGGGAAATGACTAATTTAATATTGATGAGATTATTTGATTACAAAATGGAAAATTTTATTCACACTCAAGCATTAGAAACTGTATTTTAAAACTGATTGTTTATTTACACTACAGTACAGACCATTGATATCGGAATTCTACATCTATGGTACAGACACTTACAGGCTGCATTCCGAATTAGACCATGATCGCTCACAGCTCAGACTACAATATAGGCAGCGTTCCGAGTTGGGCTGTCATCGATTTGAGCGCGCTAACACCCGTACCGAATTAGCGTGAGCGCGATAACGTTGTCCCGTGAATCGTCATAGATGACGTCATGACATGCGCCATCTTGCGATAACGCCGAACATGCCCTAAATTAGGCTGCATTCCGAATTAGACCGTGAGCGCTCACAGCGATCACATCGATATTTTGCGTTCCGTATTAGATATCATGATTATGACAGTTTAGAACTGTCATCAATTCGGAACGCTTGTGAACGCGCTCACAGTGGTCGCTCAATGTCAACCTTTAGCCTTGCACAAAAAAGACCGATTAGATATTCTTCGGTAAATGGAAGTTCAACGCATTGGCACTTCTATTTTGTTGGATTAAGTACTCTATCGACTCAGATAACTCAGATTTTGAGTTTGAGAACGACAATTCGTCCAGGGATGAAATGGACATCGAAATACTTATATTATAGTATTTACATGCTCCCGGCAAAGATTTACCCCGAAGTAAAATACCATGTTCATATTCATTTATTTATTGTTTGTCACAGATGAATCGCGCTCACGCTAATTCAGTACGAGTGTTAGCGCGCTCAAATCGATGACAGCGCAACTCGGAACGCTGCCTTTGTAATTTGCTGTTTGCTGAACGAAAATGTTCAATGTGTCCAACTGTCACTGTCAAAACTATTTTGCTAAGCTGTCAATGTAGTTATAGAATTTATAATTTGCAAGAACTTCGAATAATATCGATGTAATGTGAAAAGTGGAACGAAATAAGCTCATGAAACACCATGAATCACGACGAGATAAAATCTGTGGTACAGGAAAAATTCCTGTCAAGCGAACGGGTCACAGCATTCCTCTGTGACGCCAAAGTATTGCATCCCGAATGGGTAAAAAAGGATCGGTTATTAGCAATTGTTGAGTTTGGTGATGAAAAGGCAGTATTCTGCTTGTTTACGTCATGCTACCCGCCAAAGTCCTTCACGGATTTATCCATAGAAATAGTGTTGCCGATAGATAACAGTTTTAAATGTGAAATTGACAACAAACCTTCCGACCCCGAGGCCATACTGTACCTGAATCTACAATCTCGTAGTAATAAGTATAAGTTTGAAATACAGATGACTCCGCGCGTCGACAACTTTGTCGACGACCTGTTCAGAGGCATAGAAGCTGTAAACAAAGTGCCAACACAGCCTGACTTTGTGTGGCTCAAGAAGTACAGTGGTAAGATTGATAACGATATACTGACTCACACTATGGCGATACCAGGAGGAGTCCCGCACACACAGACCACAGCACCTGTAGCCATTAGGGAGAGCCTCATCAAACACAAAATGTCTGACAAGGAATATGAGTATACCTTTACAAAGAAATTCTCAATATTTTGTGGAACATGGAATGTGAATGATAAATCTCCAGTGATTCCTCTCAAAGGGTGGCTGAGTGTTGACAGGGAACCCCCTGACATTTATGCTATTGGATTCCAAGAGTTGGACCTGTCTAAGGAGACATTTCTGTTTGATCAAACCTTCAGAGAAGATGAGTGGTTTACTGCTGTCCTTAATTTTGTTGACAAGAGAGCTAAATATGTGAAAGTGGAGAAAGTCAGACTAGTTGGCATGATGCTGATAATTCTTATTAAAGCCAAACACTTCTCTCATGTAAATAATGTGGTGTGTGATACAGTGGGCACCGGGATCATGGGGAAGATGGGCAATAAAGGTGGAGTCTCCATCAGATTTGATCTCCACAACACCTCAATGTGCTTTGTTAACTCACACTTGGCAGCTCATGTGGAGGAGTTTGAGAGAAGAAACCAAGATTTCAGAGATATCTGTAGCAGGACCAGATTTGTGCAACCAAACCAGCTGCCTAAAGCTATCAAAGACCATGACCAAGTGTACTGGCTAGGAGACTTGAATTATCGCATCACAGAATTAGACCCTACTACATGTAAAAAGTTATGTAATGATAACAATTTTGCACCAGTACTAGAGAAGGACCAATTGATGCAGCAACATAAGCTAAACAATGTGTTTGCTGGATACATAGAAGGAGAAATCAATTTCAAACCTACATACAAGTATGACCCTGGAACGGACAACTGGGATTCCAGTGAGAAGAACAGAGCTCCGGCATGGTGTGACAGGATATTCTGGAGAGGACAGAATATCACACAGTTGGGTTACAGAAGCCATCCATCACTGAACATTAGTGACCACAAACCTGTATCAGCAATATTCAACTCGTCAATTAAAATAATAGATGAAGAGAAATACAGAAAGGTATACGAAGAAGTCATCAAGCAATTGGATAAAATGGAAAATGAATTGATTCCTCAAGTCAAGGTTGATAGAACTGAAATTGATTTTGAAACGGTACGGTACTTAGAACTACAAGTTCGAACTATAACTATAAAGAATATTGGTAAGCTGCCTGTAGAGTTTGAGTTCATAAGGAAATTAGACGAAACAAGCTTCTGCAAGGAATGGCTGATAGTCGAACCTTACAAGAAATGTATATGTGCTGAAGAAACATGTGAAATTCAACTCAAGGTACTTATAAATAAGACATCTGCTTGCAAGATGAATGCTGGAACAGACAAATTGTACGACATTCTTGTACTCCATTTGTATGGAGGCAAAGATATCTTCATAACAATAAATGGAACATACCAAAGAAGTTGTTTTGGGTGCTCAATAGAGGTTTTAGTGAACCTCAACATGCCAATCAAAGAGGTACCTGTAGGGAAACTAATTGAGCTTGAAAATAAGAGGGATACCTGTGTATCTAACCAGTCCACTTACTCTATACCTAAAGAGATTTGGTTCTTAGTTGACCATATTTATCTGCATGGCTTAAAGGAACCTAACTTGTTTGAGCAGCCAGGATTCCATTCAGAGATACTCCAGATCAGAGACTGGTTAGACAGTGGCTCCATAGACCCAATCCCTGGAAGTATCCATTCTGTGGCAGAAGCATTATTACTGCTTCTAGAAAGTACTGCAGATCCCATCATTCCTTACAATCTTCAGTCAGTGTGCTTAAGAGCATCGGCCAATTACTTACAATGCAAGCAAATTATAATGGAGCTGCCAGAATTCAGAAAGAATGTTTTCCTATACCTATGCGAGTTCTTACAAGAGGCATTGCAGCACAGTGCTGAGAATGGACTCGACTCGAAAACACTGTCGACCTTGTTCGGCGCTATTTTCCTTAGGGATAATCCGAACCAAACACAGGAACCCCAGTCAAGGATAAATAAACAAGTCATAGATAAGAAAAAGTCCCAGTTCGTTTACCACTTTTTTGTAAATGACCATAGTGATTTAATATTTTCTAGATAAATATATAAATTATTGTAACATTGTAAAACCTGGCTGGGAAAATGGAACACTGCCTATATGTGCAAAAAAAATATCCTTGCAGTTAGCCCCATTGAGATTTCCATTTTCCTATCAAGTTCTTGTTTAGTACTCCTTTGTACATATTGTTTTTGATTTATTAGAATAATACTCAACAATTTCCATTAGTAACCCTAGGGAATATTTTTATTTTTATAATCACTAGAGATTGTACTGTACCTATTTGAAGAAGTCTCACAATATTGTTTCTGCCTAATACCTATCAAGATTCGCATTTATCAATGTAATGTTTCGGCTCATTGTTTTGTACTAATTTATTAGTTATTGAATGTTCTTCCTTAAATGACATAATAATTCAAATTATTTATGTAGGTGTTTGACAAAAGTGTCTCGTATATTTTATGTTTTGTACCATTGTTAAATGTTTCCAGATTTTACTTGTTTTGCTAAAAGAGATGTCGCCCACTCAAAGTTCTGACAGCTGATCAGAGGCAATTTTAGAATTCTTTTGAAGACACTCAACGAATACACCCTTTTCACTAAGCCACTTGGCACCCGATAATCCAATGAGGCCTCCACAACCCTCAGAAGTCAGAGGAAACAAGAAAAATGTCTCCTTGCTGCAACTTGTGCCACAATACAACATCATGCGTTTGAGTGGGCAACATCGCTCAGCTCAAATACAGTATACTGACACCAACATAATAAAGTTAATGTTAGCTCTCTCAGGCCACAGCTTTTTCAAGATTTTTTGGAGTCCTAATTCAAGGATCTTTGGAGATTTGTGAAAGTTTTAATTAATTTATTATTCTTAAAATTACATGATAAAACAGTGTTGTTAAATCTGCCAAAATATTTTATCCTTTAAGTATATAACAATAATTAGGTACATTACTAAGTTTTTATTTTTAAAACTTATGATGTCATACATTCTGTAATACATAAAAATATATTTTAAATAAATGCAATAATGGTAGTTCTCAGAAAAAATGGATACGCATTCTTGCATAAGCTTCTATCAACACCCGTTTTTGTAGACTCAAAACGGTCCTCTGGTGATGTTCAGGTTTCCTAATCTTATGATGTTTTTATACTGCAAAACGGGGTTAATAGAGGTGCAGGGGTAAATCGGGACGAAACTTTAAAATGGATTTTAACATTGAAATAATATAGTTTGTTGCCAACAAGGGCACTTAATCGTTAATTATAATACAGTAAACACATTATAGTCCTTTTTGACAGCAAACGATATTATTTCAACATTAAAATCCGGTTTAAAGTTTCGTCCTGATTTACCCCTGCATCCCTATTAACCCCGTTTTACCGGTACCTACTTATCTATAATAACGCTTATTCTATTTTTTCTGTAGAACATAAAGAAAGTATTTTTAGTCACTAGTTCAACGAATCAATGTGGCCAAGTCCATTAATTTTAGTTTCTAATAAAATTTTCTCTATAATTGTTATTAATGACAAAACTTTAATGTACTACAATATGACTTTTTAAGAAGTTCTTTTAAATCACAGGCTTTTGAAATTACACAAAAAAATTACAGGATTTACTATATGAATAGTTAAATGTATCGTAGTTAAAATACAAAAAAAAAGGTCCGCTTACTATTTGATTAGAGAGAATGATTGTGGAAGTGTATGTAAATTGTGTACTTGCGTACTGAAAGTGTTTGCACGTAAACACTTTCAGTGCCAATTACCCGGCTCCCAGGTACAGTAATTTTAACTTACATGACTTCTGAAATCAAACCTTTATAAAAATAGCTATGTGTCCATGCATATTATGAAATATGTATTTTACATAATTATTATACTTAAACAAATATTTTATTATTGTATTTATTCGTTCATGTAATGGTGAATATAGTGAACTGTTAATTTATTAAATTATATAAGAATTCCACATTGTAAAGTTATTTTTTTTTCCCCTGTCAACAATATTTAACACTAAATTCCAACAAATGTGACCAAAAATGCCGACACATAATTAAATTCGATTACATTAAATAATTTAGCTTCTGCAAGCATAAACGGCATGACTGGCAGTTCTGCTTACCCCTGTAATACCTATCTAATAAAAGTACTCTGTGGCCCAGTACTATCAACAAGATGGAAGACCTAACAGAATTCGATGTCATCAAGTTTAAATAGATGGCGCTGTGTCTAACTGTGTCCAATATTTTATAAAAAATAACAATAGATGTCGCTGAGTATAAGTAAAATGTAATTAGTTTCCACGGGTTATCAATTGGCTTTATTTAATTTTCATCTAGAAAGTATGTCATTTGAATATTTATCAATATTTCAGCCTAATAAATGAGATAGGCCAAAGCAATGTTAAGGATTATTTATTTTGACTAGCAACATCATGTTTCTTGAGATGCAGCTTCCTAGATCATTGGTCGATGAATCGAACGTAATAGCGCCAGATTTGAATTCAGCCAATCAGGTAGTTGCATCGAACGGTTTGTCAAACAATCTACAAGAACTTCATTCATTTACGAAAGAAAACGTCTGCCATTAGCTCATATCCTGTTTTCTTTGGTTCAAATTTAATTCAAAATAACTGTTTCAACGGAGTTAAAAAGATTTTGTGTCGAACATATCCTGAATTAAAACTTGTTCGTCCTTTGTGTACAGCGGACGTGTGAATTTTTTGTATACCAACGTCTACCACCAGTTCAAACAAAGACAACCATGGAAGTTGAAGCCGCTAGCGCTAAACGTAAGTCGATTTTATTATTATTGAGTGCTTTTTATTTTTAATAAGAATCCGCGGAATAGTAATGCGCACTACTGCAAAGATAATTTCAAAGTCGTTTACTGTATCTTCTTGTTGCCTCTCATGAGTTGCTCTTTTTGTACCTACCTAATTTGTGTTCCTGTCCTGTTCCACCAGGACCTAAATATTTTCGTAAGTTGTTTCTATTACTCAGTAGTTTCACTGTGGTTTAAAGTTTAATCTATGGTATGGAGTAGAATACCAGTTTTTTTTTTAAACCACCAACCCGACTGCGATTTTCATAAAATACGTTTTATTCTACAGTTACTTCCGTTTATAACCCTTTCTAGCAGTAGCATTTATCTTTGAAAATTGACATGATGAAATAAGTAGGTACCTACTGAGGTAAAATACCAGTAGGTAAGGATTTTCTTGTCCTACGTAATTAGTAAGTAAGTAGGCGCCGCCGAAAGATTAGACGACCTACCTCAATGTTTATGTTAGTTTACCAAGTGCCTAGGTAATTTTTGTTCGTTCTCAAGCCTTCGAAAATGAAGTAGGCACGTATAAGTTCTATACTCGTTATTCGGGTGGGTGTCATCAATTCAGAGGAGTCGGAGGGACCTCTCAGGTAATCCTAAAGTCTTGACGTAATCGTCAGACAGGACAGGCCTTTACAACACCGGTTATACCTACTCTGCTTCCGTAGATAATCTTCATTCGTACTTGCATTATCGAGCCAGCTTTATGACTAATTAAAATAGCTTCACTGATCCACATTGAAAAGCCTCGAGCCTGTAGCTAGGTACGTACCTATGCCTGTTTTAAAAATATGGTCCAGGTATGTAGGTATCTACGTATCTTCAATAAACGTATTAGTAAATCGTGAGTTTCCAGAATCCTTAATACCGCCTTCAAACAACAATTCTATGCAGGAGGCAATTCTTTTACATTGTTAGTCTACCCATTATTTCACATGACGAATTCAGTTTGTTTTCGTTAGGTTTTGATTTCGATCAAAAATATCGTTCTCATGTTTTTGACCGAAATCGGTAGGTAGGTAGGTATGTTGATATAAATGTCATCAGATGTTAACATAAATAACTTACCTGAATAGCCTTTTCGCCATCCCGTCGAACACGCTCGAAAGAATATCAATTCAATACGTTTTTGATACCTTAATAATTATGTATTCCATTATTCCCTGGCCTAACGTTCTATTTTGTTTTTTTCTATCTTAAACAAAGATCCGACCGATTGATTATTTACTTATTCCGAGAGGTTATATTATTATAATAGAATAGTCATTTTCGTCATCGCACACTCTAGTTCTGTTTATTACCTATCATCAATTTCGTCATACACTTCATGGACTTAATAAAAATATAGGTAAGTATACAAAAAACGTTAACGAAAATCTGTCTAGGCAAATCCCCACAAGATTATGAGCAGATTAGTTATGAGAGCAGTGTGTAGATATTGCTCTTTCTCATCTTCTAGAAGAAGTCTACCATGTGCAGAAGACCCCTGCACGTGGTAGTCTTTCTTTGCCTTTCTTGATTAGGTACAAATAGACAGTTAACGGTCAGAAGTGGCAGTTTGCTGCAAGCTGCAACTGCAAGGCGCAAGTAATGGAGCCAATAAAACCTGTTTTTGAAAGCAGCTGTTCATTCGCCTCGTCATAATCCCTTTGGATTTTAGAATAATAATAATAATTCTAAGTCCCGAGAGATGTAGGCTGACATTTTTCTAATCAGAAAGAAACAAGAGTGAGCTTACAAAGAAACTAGGTGCCTGCCATTGTTTTCTTCCGCGGAGACCATTTCACTGGTAACAGAGAAATAACCATATTCCATACAAAAAAAAATGGAGCCTTTTCCCAACTTTGTTGGGGTCGGCTGTAAATCTAACCGGATGCAGTTCAAAATCAGTATTTTACATGGAGCGACTGCCTATCTGACCTCCACAACCCAGTAACTGGGTATTACGATACCCCTAGGTAAGACTGTTTGTCAGACTTTCGGGCTTCTTACGACCGTACTTCCATACTAATATTATACATTCGAAAGTCTGTATGTTACCTTTTCACGCCTAAACCACTGAACGGATACCGATAAAATTTGGCAAGGAGAGAGATTGCATCCTGAGGAAGGACATGGGCTACTTTTTGTCCCAAAAATAATCCTGAAGGGGGTGGGTGATATAGGATATGAAACATTCTAAGTATGGGAAACCCAGCATTTCATGGATATTCAAATATATATGTTTTTGGTAAGAAATATAAAGAGTTACGTGTTTTAGCGTTTTTGTAAAATCGGATACGGATAGGTCATGACCTGGATTAGTAGGTATATAGGATACTCTTTTATCCCGTTAGTAAATTCTCGTGGGATAATTTCCGGCAATTGCAATTGCAATTGACCGTTGGCAAAAGCTAGTATTACCCAATATGTCGAAATTATATTACTTCTACATGATAACCTATTTGACTTGAAAATAAAAAGACTGCACGTATCGTTTCTCTAATTAGAATATTAACATTTCATAATAAATCATTCCTTTATTATTTGTGTCTGGAAACGGCTATGAATCACACACAGTATGTATTTACAATATAGAAGTTCAACGCTCGCCGTCAACTAATTAATTTTAAGTCGGTTAATATCTTAATAACCTTCAGCAATTTGTGCTGGACAAAATTCGCAATTTGTCATGATTGCGGCCGTTAGACAAGTTTCAATTTACCGGCGACGGAAGAAAGTTATTTTTTCGTGGGTGTGTGTCATCCTCTGATCAAACTGACGACGACGACGGTTGGTTGGCAAGGACACTGCAACCGTTGCGATGACTCACGCGCAGCTCTTCATCACTTCCTACATAACGAGTTTATGCCATATTTTGATCTTTGAAAAGCCTGTCCTTTTAGGGGACGCTAAAGACGGCTGCACGTAAACGACCGGCGTCGTATGTAAATCGTTTCGTTGTCGACATGTAAAGAAACTTGTTCTGAGTTCCGGCGTTTGTACGAAGGATACGTACGCCTTTGTTTACATAGCAAGACTTTTGTTTTAGTTTGTTTAATTGTCCATAATGAAGTTAAAACGGCTAAAAAGGGAGCGTTTTACGATTTTATAAACCCCACTAAAAGCAGTGTAGTGACCACACCGTTCTCTGGTACCACACGCTCCATTGTTCCACTTAATCGTCCATGAAAATGTAATATTTTCTTTTCTCTATTGTTCTGACTGCATTAGACACGGCGAATGGCTGGTGTAAACAAACCAGAGCTTAATTAAACTGCTGAAAAAATCCTTCCAACAAAAGGCTTTATTAAATTAACTGCCGCCGATGTTACTGTAAAAAGCTGTTGCAAAATATACTGGCTTCGATGTTTAAATTTGCCGCTCAATTTAAAATGTTATTAAATAGACACTAAGAGGTCCCAAATCTCGGAGGGTGGCGTTGATTAAAAGCGCAGGTAGCGGGTACAGAAGAGCAATAGCCCCAGAGAGGCGGAGGTAAATTCCAATACGATACAAAAGCGGTGTAATTTTTCGAAGCAAGCCGCTTAATGGGCCGTTACGGGGCGGAACTTTGTTCATTTGTGAAAGAAGTGGTGCGGATTCGACGCAGCCCCCTATTTGGTTGATATTCGGCACATTAACATGACAATGAAAGGAATCGTCGGCCCACAACGCCGCACCTAAAGCAAACATTGCCCATTGTCCATGACGGAACGTAATCAACTACATTATTACAGTCAACGTACGGATATCAAAAGATAAGAAAAATGATAATGTTCTACCTGCTTGTACCTTTTATGTCTAGGACAAAAATGACCTTAAGATAGTCTGCTGCGTAGCTCATTATGGCATCTTACGATAAAACAAAGCTCATAAGGCAAATGCTTATAAAGAAGAGCAAAATCGAGATTTTACTAACAGGTTCGATATTGAAAAGAGGAAGTGAAAAAACCGGAAAGCGACTGAAAAGGAAGGAAAATTGAACACATTTCCAGTTGGCAAACTTCGTTGCAGTTACGGTACTTTTCCTGATTTGATTTAAACAAGGGGAGTTAGATCCTGCGCTAGGTCAATCTAATTTGACCGGTTGCGGCTCAAATAGTTTTTCCTCAGGATTTTATTGTCGATCAATAACGCTTTTAGCGAAATGCTCCTTTCAATGGCTTTTTCTAAGTAACAAGTCCATGGATCACTTGGATTAGTAAGACAAAACTTTCTTCGAGTTGTATCAATCAATCATTATAATTATTAGTAACATTAGATTTTGCAATGTGCTAAATTGTATGCAATCAAGGTAGCAGAACATGTCTTTGTCCACCTACACTGCTTTCTATACGTACATATAGGTTCCCAATGCGCTGTACGACCGGCTTGTTTTTGTGGTCTCTTTGCAGCATGCAATGAAAGCTTGTTCGAGCGTACGTTGCCCAGAAAAGGCAAGACGTGGGCGATACTTGTCGGCCCACGCCTTCCACACTTACCCAGTACTCCGAAATTCCATTTTGCCATTCATTATTCATCGGGGGAGATCTATTGTGGCAGTTTGCTTCGGCATGACTAATAGATACAATGCAGTCGGGTCATCAAACTTGGTGCGTTTTGTTAGCGCTTCACTTAACGGTTAGCAGAATTGCGACTAACACACATGTTTGCTATAATTACAACAAACGGCCGATAGCCTTGCTCGAGACTAAAGACTAATAATACTATGTTGGAAACGTGAAACTTCTGGATCCAATGTTTGTTTCCAGTCTTAACTTGATTACACCATTCCCGGTGCGAAGACAAAGTAAATTAAATCAAGTCATTTCATATTTTTGATAAACAATTATTTCGAAACGTTCCTCTAAAGAAAGAAGAAAAGTTTTCATTTTAGATTGTCATAAATTATTGTTTATTCTATTTTGCACATTACAAATATTAGATTCGCCTGGGGCACGGTTAACATTACCTTGCCTGGAGCTTCATTTACTGTCTCGTATGACATTAAAACATATATTTAGATGAACGGTAATAAAATAACATCGTATATTTTTTAGCTTCACCGCGCTTCTCCCAATCATAATTTTATACTTATTCCTAACTTCGGCTATTTGCATGAAAATCGAATTAGCCTCGAAACCCCCTAATTTGTTTGTTATACCCTAAGCCCTAGGCGTTGGTAGGTAGGCACACCAAGTTATTGCTTATAGCCTACCAGCTGTACCTACGGATCTTAAAGGACATTTCATAGCCCCCTATCACTATAGTACATCGGAGTATATCATTAATTTGAACTTTATTGATGTCATAAATCTGGCCTAGTAGCGGTTTTAGTAGTAATTTTATTGTTTTCATGAGGGACTAGCAGTCTGCCCTCGTATAAGGTCATTTAACTACGCACTGTTATTGCAGAATTCTTTTTACCATTTTTTTCAAGAATTGTGCTCTTTCTCAAGATGAAATCGCTGTGGATACGGTTCGTCTACCTCGGTTTCTCTCACGGTATAACAAAGACGTGTAGACCTCTCGGGGCTGCGTTGTCCTTGAATTTATTAAGATGGACTCTTTTAGACGCCACAGAAAAAAATCTTCGCACAAAGGAAAAATGGGAAGAATTTTTGTTCATCAGACGAATTTTCAATTCGTTTGGAGTATTAGTGAGTCGGAAAATTTGGATGTTGCCCAAATCAGATTCATTGCGCATGACCTAAGCGACTGGTGCCGGGGTGAATAATCTATAGTATGCAGAGCCTACATTGCGATTGCCTAGCGGTGCTGCACACAACGGTACATCGTACACAGATGAATGAAATATCACTGAACTCCTAAGCTGCAAAAAATGTGCAAATTCAGGCCAAATTATTTGGTAAAACAGTGTTTCGTAAAGATCGATTGTTGTCTGAAGCAAGGAAGATTATTATCTTGTGTACTGTACTTTAATGCAGCCATCTCATTGGTCTATATAGTGATAGTGGATACAAGTACAGATTTTAAATTAAGTCTTCGGCAATGTTTTTGGTAGCCTCCGTATTGAAAACCTATTCAACTTAAAATGTTGTGGAATCTTTTGGCGGGTAATTTCATTGGCTGTTGTGATTGCTGAACTGCCCCACCTCTCAAATTACAGGGAGAAGGAAGACTTGAGGCACCAGAAGAAGTTGTTATGTTGTCAATAATCAATAAACACTACAAGACATTTGACAGTAGGTTTACGAATCAGAGACTTCATCATTGCAGGAACTCATGCCTTCAACAGCGTATTCCTGAATGACCGTAGAAATGTGGCTAATGTCATGTACACGTAGACTTAAATACACTCTACCCTCGCAAATGGTGGATGTTTCGTGCACAGGATATGCATATCAAAATAGATACGGCTTATGGTGTTATGCTAAACAGGCCCTAAAGAACTTTTGTGCTTTAGTGCCGTACCGAGACTACATGCCACATGTTCCTTATCTAGCCTGCTAAATATACTTGTAAGTATAAGGGCTCCATTGTTTTACCCATCGATTTTTGAGATGGAACATTTTTTATTTCGGCTTTCATTTTCGGGTACCTACCTACCTACATACATACATGGAACTGTTCTGATCCAAGGAGTGATGTTAATAAGAAGCCGGAAAGGTTTGTGCTTCCCAGGTAAACGTTAATTTGTCTGAGGAGTACTTCATATTCAATTTTTAATTAAGGGAGGTTCTAAATCTGCTTTAAGTAAAGTAATCTATTGAGCTTTTGGGCTTTGATCATTAGAGGCTGAAAAAAAAAAGGTAGTGTTAGAAATTTAGACAGGATTTCTGTGCGTTAAAAACGATCAAAGGACGGGCGGAATTATTCAAATCCTTTATTTCAATGCCATAAAAACGCAATTTTGAACGTCAACATTTACAAGAAAATAGAATTGCTACCAAAAGGAAGTTTCGTATGGAGAAGAATGGCCAAGTAACTCCATAGATACTCTTTGTTTTAAAATTTTGTAATAATGTAAAAGAAACAAAATCCATGAAAGATAGGTACTTTATTAATTTAGCCCATCGTCGTTCACACCATAACTTTGTGAGACTGGTGCCTTTTTTTTATGGTGGGATGTCGTCAAATAACTCCCCCGCTCTGGGTGGAGCGGGAGGGCGCGTCAGACTCTTACTGACTAAAACCCACCCGTGTTCCTTCAGTTGCCTGTGCCAGGGGCCACGGTAACCCCTTCGGAATTTTCCGCAACCCTGGCAGGCATCAGCCCTAGCGGACCACGTCATAGTTGCTCGTGGAACACAACGCACCGTCGACCCGGGCCTGTTTCTTATCGGATGGCGAGCTACCCATTGCTCGCCGTCAGCAAGCCCGCGCCTACGGTGGCCGGGAACCGGCCTGGGATTCCCGACGCCCTGGGCGTCTCCTGCGGCAACTAGGGGCGTGAGGGCGTGAAGGCGTGAATTTAGCCTCTCCCTCACGCGTTCCGCCTCCGCCTCCTTCGCAAGCATTACTGCTTCGCAGGAGATGACGGCTTCCCATGCCCTCTCGCTCCGTACCATGGCCTAGACCTGACGACGGATCTGCGTCAGGCGGAAGGTAAGGACGCCGTGGCGCCTCTCTAGCCACTCCTCAAAGAGGGGACTTATCGCCGCAATTGTGGCGTGCACAGCGCTGGGTTGCGGCATTCGCACTGTCCATGCAGCCATGAGATCCCGCCGGAGCTCTGTCCGCTGTGCCTTGATTTCTCGCGGCAGCAGAGTTACGCCCCGGTGTTTCGCCTCCCCGCGCCACTCCCATATGTGCGCGAGGACATTTGCCTCCACATCCCATGGCGGTAATCCGGCAAGGAAGCTCGCCGCCTCACCGGAGACCGTACGGTATCCCCGGACCAGCCGGGTGGCCATGACCCTTTGGGACGCGTTCAACCGGCGCGGGCTGGCCGCCGCGTCAAGGAACGCGCCCACACCGGTGCCCCGTAAAGGGCCATGGACCGCACGACCCCCGCGTAGTGCCTCCGCTAGGAGGCGTTTGGACCCCCTAGATTGGGCAGGAGCCGCTCCTAGGCAGCCCCGGCCCTTCCAGTTTGGGAGCCAAACGTCGGAAATGCTCCCCGAAGTTCTACCGGCTGTCGAGGACGAGTCCCAGGTACTTCATCGTCGACTCGACGCCTGATGTGATCCTCCTACCATTATTTGGGAGCCCGACGGTGGCGCGTTCCGAGGACCATGAAAACACATGGCCCCCAATTGTCGGATCCTCTTGACGATTGTCGCAACCCCGCGTGTCGCTAATTCGGCCACCGCCTGGTGCGATCTCCCCTGCGCCAGGACCAGCGTGTCGTCAGCGTAGCAAACCCCGCTGAGGCCGCTAGGGAAGTCGGCGCGCAGCACCCAGTCGTAGCTGATGTCCCACAGATTCGGCCCCAAGACCGATCCCTGTGGGGCACCGCACGACATCTCTTGCCGGTTCCATTCCCCCTCGTGACCGGGGTAGATGACGGCCCTGTCCGTCAAATAGACTTCGACCACACAGAGGTAATTCGGCATCCGGTGATACCGGAGTGCCTCCCTGATGCAAGTCCAGGGCAGGGTATTAAAGGCTTTGGCGATGTCTAGAGACACCGCCAAGACGACCCCACTCTGGCCCACAGCATTCCCCGTCGTTAGGGGTCGCACGCGCATGATGGCGTCCACCGTAGAGCGCCCCCTGCGGATACCAAACTGGCTCTCCGCCAAAACCGGCACCACCCGCACCAGCCGCCTGACGAGGCGGTGATGGCAGGCACTGGTGCCGGAAGTAGGTTTATATTAAAACAGGTATTACACGGGTCACCAGTACTCTGTACCAGTACACTGAACATCTTACTGCATCAGATTTCTTTGGTATTGTTCGTCGAATCGTTGAGCTCCTTAAGTTTTGAGTTTAGCTGAACGATTGCTGACCCTCCTTCCTCAAAAGATCATTTCGGACACCGATCTACATAGCCTTCACATGATCCGATCAAGATTATGTATGGACTTTAAAAGAGACCTCTGAGTTTATATCGGCCTTTCTTCTCAGAGTAGTAAAAGTGTTTGTACAAACCTACTTACAGAAATAAAATCATTTATCAACTACCAATTTTACTAAGCAACTATATTAACTGTTCCACGAAATTGAAATTAAAAAAAAATATTTAAATTTTCGGGTCAAGTAATACGGAGGTGCCTGGAGGACCTGCAGGTGAAGGTCCTATAACTGTCAGTTGTAAAGTTTTTGGGTTCCGTACCCACAGGCTGCCAACGGGACCCTATTACTAAGGCTGATTCCGCTGTCCGTCAGTCCGTCTGCTACAGGCCTGTATCTTTTGAGCCGTAATAAGTAGGTAGACTGTGCACTACTGTGGCCGCTATACCAAACAACAAATAATAAAAATAAAGTTACAAATTTAAGGGGGAAACAAAAAACGAGATTTTTCGCTCAATTTTGTAATTGTACGGTGGAGCGGAACAATTCTTGTGTGTGACCGACTCGAAATTGGCCGCTTTTTTAAAATACGTATAGTATTGGCAAAGGTCAAGTCTCGTGTGTTATCGGTCAGCGAGTTATTTTCTTTATATTTCCTTGTTGGAGGCCTTAATAAAAGTATAACGCAACTGTTATGCATAAAATGTAAAAATATGTCCCTATTATTCTGCTACTAAAGATCAAAGTCGAACTTATGCTTGTCAGCCCTAATTTATTTTGGGTTTATCCAAATCCGAGCAGTATTACCTAGGATTTTCAAGTTCCCCAAAAATCTTATACCGTAGGTTTTCAGAGAATAATACTGTCCTGATCTTCTAGTCCTTTCACGTTTTTGGTGAAAATGAGAAATACATTAATGTAGATATTGATTGTTGATTGTGTATTATCTCATCTTGGTCTGTAATTCACCGAATACATTTTTTCTAGAAGGCAATTTTTCTTATTATCTCTGTCTTAATAATCTAAACCAAATTAAATCAATCTAGAACAGTTATTCATATTTCTCCTTCCTTAACGCATTAATTTAGACTTATAGACAATGTTTATTAAAATTGTCATGCACCCACAAATCTATAAACATACAAAAAAACTACAGACAGCTAAAATAAAGCACAATAAAATTATTATTGCCAGTATACAAAATGTATGTCGAAGCCCAAGAGCCCAAGGCTATCAGACCTTCGTTATTTTATAAAATCTGAAAGTTTCACTGTGTATGTATGTACCCAATATAGGTAAGAATGATCCACGACTATGGTGTTTGGATTTGGATTATGGTGGCTTTGGCAGGAAACAGGTAGCTAAGGTGAATAAAATTGCATCTTAAAAAGTATAAAGCTCGGTTTTCATATTTTTTATTTGGAATAAATTAGAAATCACGTCCATTGTCAGACACTTGGTACGGTTGCAATTGTTGCAACCCCCTGTCAGACACCCTTAAAATATATTAAATTGAATTTTATATATTTATGTTACTTGGGGAACTGTCAAAAGATGTTTCCTCAGTAGTCACGACAGTTTCGATAGTTCTTGCATCTTGTCAGACACATTGAAAGTCTGCCGTAGGTGCGAGCGCTACTTTATAGCATTCCCGGTGATGACCACTGTCTGTATATTCATCAGGCAAAATAATATCTTTATGCTTGAAGTTATCTTTTTCTGGCTTTCAAAACAGTTTGAAATGTTTTTAATGTCTAATATTATTGTGCCATCACTTTTTTACAAACAACATATAAATTAATACGTCTCCCATGACAGCACTTTATTAAAACTGGATCACATTTATTTCATAAACTGCACAAATGAATAATAATACATATACTGTACATATGTACACCACAAAAAAAAGCTTCCCAAAGAGACTTGTTATTAATCCTAACTATATTATCCTATCTAATATTATAAATACGAAAGTAAGTTTGTTTGTTTGTTACCTTCACGCCTAAACCACTGAACCGTTCATTCTGAAATTTTGCATATACGTTGTCAGGGGTTGGGAGGCTGTAAATAGTTCACCACACAATACAGAATAAACGACAGATGATGGCAGTGAAAGATCGCAATAGACCGAACGCACTATTTCACACGCATGATAATTATATTCCTCGCGCTCGCACCTACGGCAGCCTTTCAATGTGTCTGACAAGATGTAAGAACTATCGAAACTGTCTGACTACTGAGGAGACATCTTTTGACAGCTCCCCGAGTAACATATGTATATAAAATTCTATGTATTATAAATTAAGGGTGTCTGACAGGGGCTTGCAACCGTACTAAGGGTCTGAAAATGAACGACGTGATTTCTAACATGATTCCGAATAAAATATATAAAACTGAGCTTAATACTCTAAAGAATTTGAGATGTAATTAATTGTATACACCTTTGCTACCTGTTTCCTGCCGAAGTCACCATGATCCAAACTTCACAGTCGGGAATCGTTCTTACCTGTATTGGGGACCTACACAAAGAAACTTTCAGTTTTTATAAAATCTCTTGCTCTATATGTAAATCTATGTGCAGCTAAAATTATTCTGAGAATTTTGAGTCACCCTTGTTCACAGGAAATCATTCTCATTTACTTAAGTTACTTGTTTTTTCTGTTTTTAATATTGCATGATGTAGCTGTTTGTTGTTGATTTAATAATATAATATTTAAAAAAAAAAACAAAACTACTTATTTCTAACGCAGCCAATTTACTTAAACAGTCAACGATTGATTGATAAAACGTAACTGGTTATGGTGGCTAATAATTGGGTATAAAGGGGTAGTTAGTTATTGATGTTGCAATTTTAAGCTACCTTCAAAACAGCTGCTGTTAGTGTAAATGCCCTCTGAAAAAATATCGTTAATGTTAATGAGGGGGTTTAAGTCTTTATGAGCTTTTCATATAGCTATAAAATCTTGATGAACTTAACGAACAAATATGTTTAATTAAACTCGGATCATATATAAAGACCAGAGTGTTACAATCAATGATCTCTCGTCGTCTGATTTTACTTACACGTAAAATAAACAGTTGAGCATAGAATAGGTAAGCCCTAGACAGGGCGAAACTTGTATAACACGGAGTACTGGCAGACGTGGTACAGTAAAATCAATACCAACTGATATTTATTGGCTTTGCTCACGGGCACCGAATGCACGGATGTCGGGACATCCGCGCCCGATATTGCGAACATCTGTCGGTGTTTGATGCGAAATTGTGGCTGTACATATTAATACAGGGATGCCATAAGTCCTGGAGATAGTGGTCTTGTGATCCTTAAGCATTTCACCTTGGGGGGGAGATTATTGTTAACCTGTATCATTCCACTGCTGGGCTAAGGCCTCTCGCTATGACTTCCAGTTTTTGCGATCCAATGCTATGAAATGACGACAACAGCTAAGTTGTTAAAAACTGATGACCAAAGGTATTTCAAATAGCTAAGTTACGGAATAAGTAATTTCAGTTTATTGGATACGAGTTAAATGTTTCGGCTTACTATCTCAGGCTTCAAAGAAGCGTTTTCGTGTCAATCTACTCTAGATAGAGTTTTACATTATACATTGCTTTGATATGTCCTCAGCATTTCCTGACGATATGTTCCCGACGTTTCCCTGTAACATGCTGAAGTTTGGGTTTTTCCGACTTGTCATCGAAAAATTGCGATAATATAGCTGACTCATATGATTGAACTCTAACGATATGACATTCCTTTTGGAGAATATTTTCTGGTGGTGGTTAAAAAACTATTTGATATTTATGCAGTTTGATTCCACTTATTGCTTTGGTGAAAGGTTTAAATGGGTACGTACATTGCTTACACAAAATAAATACATACTTACCTTTAACTATTATTTATCTATTTCGTGACAACACTCAGATGCTAGACTTGACAAAGCTTTCACAGCTCTTCAATATTTACTTCATACTGCATTTTTGAGGAGTCAAATGGCATTCGCTTCAAACTTAAAATATTTTATTTTACTTAAACCAGTCAGTCTAGTCTAGCCCACCAAGGGGTATCGTGTAACCCAGTAACTAGGTGGTGAAGGTCAGATAGGCAGTCGACCCTTGTAAAATACTATTAGAAGCCACCCGAACATATTTGGGAAAACACAGGCATAATGTTGATGACTTACTCCTTCATGGGTAATTGGGCACGTTAAATTAGTTATAGATGCACGGTTCCAATTAATTTTAACCGGCCAGTGCTTCTCGGTTCCTCTTTCGCTCCCAAAGCTCCCTAATTTCAATATGCCACACAGTTTCACCCCGATCAGATTTCGCGTTTTCAAATTTGGTTCAATTACTGCTGAGCTGAAGTTGGCTGCGTTTTAGACCATACGGGTCACTGATCAGCGATCATTAACACGCTCTGACTGCACTCGTGATTCTCATAAGTAAACCTTAATTTTGCAGGCAAATTAAGTTTTGCATGTTTCGCGTCTAATAGGAAGATTGGGTTTTTGGCCTTTAATTGGATTCAGGTCAAGAAAGCTAAGGGCTCTGATTTATCATCATGAATCAGAGCCATTGGTAATATTAATGTCCCTGTCATGTAGTTCGGACTGCCCAAAATATATTGCCGCATTTTTATTATGCAACCAAAGATAAGAAGTGGTAAGGTGGAGTCTTGTAATTGCAACTATCTGGTTATTGTAACTAACATAAATAACTCCCTCTAGGTTCGTTCTGAATAATGACAGGCGTGATATTGTTCTTCTACTAAGTCTTAATAAAAAAAAATTGATGGCATTGATAAGTCAAGAACTATTTAAATGACAGTTCTTTTTGTCAAACCGCCATTTTGTCGTAGTGACGACGCCGGGTACATGCGGAGCGTAATTTAATGTAAAATTCTGTTTTTTGTGGTTTTTCGAAGATGAATGAATGAGAGTGATTATCAACCACGGTAAGTTGCTTTTTACGTATTTGTTTCATTATACGATAAATCTACTCCGGGTTATGGATGTAGTTACATTTACCAGACTAAAAATCAAAAGTCTGGTTATTGCAACATTTTTAAATTTTTAGGTTAGTTATACAATTATCTGACCGTTTTTGTATGAAGTATGAAAATGCCAGTGATGTGACAGTGAAAATGACTATGTCGATAAAGAATATTTAATTGAAAGGGTACTACTATCCACAATTTCATACTATGTAGGATTGTAGGGTGCTCTCTAATGTCTGTCATCTGAATTTATTCATAAATTCAAGTACAGTAAATAATAATGTCGTATTTTTAGGCTATCGCAGTAGTTGATAAATGTAATCTAGGGCTCTTAAGTCATCCATCATCATCATGTGTTCAGGGTACTACAGTACTACTAAACAGCTTTGGCAAAAAATATTGTTTGACCTTTATGACCTGTTTTCTAGATTATTAAGTATATTTTATTTTGTAAATGCCAAAATACAAACGCAAAAAGGAGACCAAATATTAATTAACTGATCTAATAGGAGCAGTCGATAATGTACGGTAAAGATGAATAGCTACGAAGCCTCCGTAAAATACAAAATCCCGAGGTCAACTATTATTCACCGTCCACATGGAACGCGCGGTGCCAAACAGCCAGCGCCTGGCAGACCACCTGAACTTTCGAAAGAATGGGAAACCTAAAGTCGCTTCCGATCTCACTGAGATATTATATTACACTTAAGTAGTGAGTATTTTAAGTAAAGAGTAATAATTTCTTGATTTAAATAATGAAAGAAGTTTTGCTGTGATTACGCGTAATAAAAATGTATAAAACTATATCCCTGTTTTTTCATTTTGTTACCATGCCAGTCGATAAAATCACGATAGGGTTCCCAACACTATTTGTTGGTAAATAGTTGCAATTACCCGTATCACGGCTAAAAGTTATTTTGTGCAAATTTGAGCTTTGTTTTATAGGCATAGCTATTAAAATCGTATAAACTATTATTTAAGGCATGTTTTTGAATATTTATAGAAGCAGCACCCATATAATAAAAAGTAAAACAAGCACTAAGTTGCAATTACCCGCCAGAACGGGTAATTGCAACTATTGTGGCCAGTGTCATAAGTTCATGAAATAGGTTTTTATTCTTTACAGCTTTCCTTTATGTATGGCGGTTATATAAAAGTACATTAAATTTGCTTATTAATGAATCATTCAAAAAATACATTGTGCGTATAAATATAGAATTATCAAGCCATGACGTAAGGACTCCAATATTTTTAGTTGCATTACAAGACTACCTTATTATACATTATTCTTCTTATCGCGTCGATGGCATCTAGATAGTCTGCCCGGAATAAGGCTTCGAGTCTGAGGACACCAGCGCTGGAATACATTTTTATCATCTTTCTGACCTTCAGTAGTCTTAGACTGTCTCAGTCCACAGCACTAAGACCCAAAATTGTACGAGCTTAATATACTTACGAAATATGACTTCGTCTTACTTCGAACCTTGTACGAACGTGTAATATTTCTCGAATCTGCTTTATAATTTCAAATTCATGGTCTAAGTTTTATTACTCCGAGTACCTCGAGCCCCCTTACCACGGACTCGCTGAGTCGTAAAATATACGTCTACTCGTCTACAAGCGGATTAAAAGTACATACGTTTGTCATATCAAAGCTCACTATGTTATTATTTTTATGTTAACTATCCTCTTATTTACGCCATCTTTTCTGACCTGAACCAGATGATTAAACAAAGCATCCATCCTTCAGAGTCAATTGTCTCATCAGCACATGTGTACTGACTTTCAGTAGGAGCCTATTAAGTTCAGCACTAGTCTAAATTATAAGCACCAGTGAACCGTTACACTATTGGAAAAAAACTTGTATATGAAGCTACGGTTAATTTAAAAGGTTCATAGTATGTAACTAAATAACGGATTGTGTCAAGGTGCAAGTTCACTTATCGTCACTTATCTTCAATTACTAAAGTAACAATATCCTTTGGCATCAGTAAACTAATTACTTGCATGATAAGCAGCTGGCACTTACTAATTAATTTGTCTTTTTTGTTCTCAGAACATTGCTATTGAAAGAGAGACATGTAGAAAGTGATATCAATAATATTCTTATTATAGAAAGATAATAACACAGTAACGCAATACAGTTTGAAACAGATGTATGTTGTTAATATAAACAAAGAGAATAAAACTTTGTATGTAACGAGGGCAGAAAAACATGATAATACGAACAAAGAAACCGTTATCCTGATTCGTCATACACTAGTGATTAATGTGAGCAATCTAGTTCAGAACATCGACGAATAAAAACGTTTTAATTTTATGAAGAATCGGTTGAGGAGATTTTTGAATACTTTCGAGTATCTGCGTAGCATTATCTTGAATTTTACAACTTATTATTTCAGGACACTCGATTGATTTGTACCATTTTATTACTTATATCCTCATAAATGATGCAATTTGCTAGATTACAATTGGGGATAAGTAGTAGCGTCTACATATGGGGAACGGGACATCTAATCCGTTCATGGTCATATCGTGATGATTCGTTTGATTGTTGGGTTGCCTCCCAAAATCATTCTTTTTGTTTCATTGGAGGTCAATGTTTCGTACTGATTTAATCATTGAATTTTTAAATAGCTTCTCTATACCTATATTCACGCTGCAACGACCGTTCATCAACCAATTAATGCGTTGGACCTTGACAATTAACCGCGGCAGGAGTATTCATGGCTTGAGTTCTAACGTTACATCCTCTGACCGAAGACATTGCGGTTTTTGGCTTCACATTAACCGCTGTGTTCTAATTTAATCCAGCCTCGATCAATCTTTATTTCGCATCATTGAGATCCTTTATTCGTTCTGTACTTATTGATTTTCTGCGTATCCTTGAGCCTTCGAGGTGCTTCAGCCGTAGGTATAGTTCTCACCTTGAAATTAGCACAGAACACGAAGTTCGCAAAGCTTCTACAAGTCGAGACTACTTAAGATTGTACAAAGAAAGGCTCAGCTTCAAATAATAAAGGAAACGCACATGTACAAAAAAGTCTTAATCGTACAAAGCGTCTGGCCTTGATCGATCCATGTGCGTGTGTCATTCTCTTTACAGCTTTTGTCGGCGTCGGTCGTGCCTTGAACCTCTTTTATAGCATTAAGGGAAGTCCGTTTGTGTAGAGTTACGACTACCTGTAATCCACCGCACCGTGCGGTGGATTACTGTTGGACTAGGGATAATCTCGTCCTTACTTTGTACGCTTGTTCACAAAATGATATAGAAAGTAATTTAGTTTATTTTCTCAAGATAGTGAAAAGTAAATATGTAACGCATAGGAGCAACAAAATAAATAAAGTAGAACGGAGGGGCGAAAGGAATAATAAAGATGTTGTCATACATGAAGGGTCATTATCATATGAACCCTCGATTTGGTCCCTCTTAGTATTGAATGTCGTATATAATTGATGTTCCTCCCACGGATGTCTGCCTGTCTGATCTCTCTACGGATGATCTACATTACGGTTTTATGGATTACTTTTTAATGTCTGTGACATTAGCGATCGGTCCATCTCTATCTGAATGTTACGCCGGCCGAGCACACTTTTTGTACAAGTGGTTAGGTAACGCTCAATTTGTAATAAGTAGAAAATAAATGCTATGAATAATACGGACGACTTGCCGCGTCTTACGAACGTGTACATTTGTTTGAAATATGAAGATTACTTAAGATAATAGACAAACTGCGCAGTTCCATCATATTATTACTAAGACTTAGTAAATTAATTAAATTTCAAGGTCGGTAAGGTTAACATTATACAACTCCTTTTTAACCCCCAAAGGAAACAGGAGTGATAGAAGTTTAACGGTGTCTCTGTGTGTATGTCATCGTAGCTCCCAAACGGCTGAATCTATTTTGTTTTTTTTTAAATGTGACTCAATCGAGAGTGTTCTTAGCCATGATTCAAGAAAGTCTGTTCAGCCGTTTAAATATGTCAGCTCTTTTCTAGTTGATTAAGGGATGTGAGCATCATCCACAGGTCTGTTCGAGTCGAAATTGGTATTCTGTTACTTCAATGATATTAGAAGATCTTTTAACTGATGCTGCAGCATCACCTGGAATTTTCTGGACACCTACCTACCTCACCAACATACAGCAGAAGTATCGTGTTTCGGCTCATTGGAATGGTCTCAATGAAGAGATTATAGATAGATGGTGATCAGGGTCTGATGATGGAGTAGCAAAGAGAAATGAATTAGTTACTAGCTTCACCGTGGGAAAAATTCGTACAGCTGCGCAGATTTAAGCGAGAAACGTGTCAATCGTATCGTGTCTACTATTAGTAGTATATATTAAGCAGGAACGGCTAATGAAAACGTCAAACATAGGTACGAGGCCCAGCAGTAATGAATGTATGCTATTGTAGAAAGGATAGCTGCTGTTAGCTTCCTATTTTCACGAGCCGTCCTCCTACGCGATGACGCTTGGCGCTCAAAATATTACCTTTAACTTATATTAAACAAAAAGGGCAAGTAAAATATTTTTTTTTTTTACTTTTTAGAGGATTTTGTGTCGGGGGTTTTTAAATTTTAAATTTACCTGCCTTTTTTTTAAACTAATTTTAAAGTTTGTAATCGTATAATATATGGTGAAGAATAGAGAGGGAGACGAAGACCACAGAAAAGATGGATGGATCGTGTGACGAATTATGTTAAAGAAAAGAAGTTCATGTTAGCGTTAGCGTGACGGTTGACTGGGAAGAATGGAACTCAAAAACGTGTCGCGCGATCCCAAGCAACATGGGGCAAGGGCCGGAAGATAATGATTAATAGTGTAACATCTTATTTAGGCTGGTCCTTTCTCTTGTTTCTTCTAAAATGTTTCAGTATAACATGAGCTTCGCGATAATTTCACCTAAACATAAAATACACTATAATACACTCGAGAGCAATGAATCCGGGTCACTTAAAGAATCCTAAAAATCTCGGAAACTGAAAATGCTAGGTTAATGCAATAAATTGTATTTAATAGACAATGTAATACTCCTTAAATGAAGGTATTAAAACTTCTTAGTTATTGTAAAGTTATATCATAAAAAAATCAAATTTGAAAAAGGGCCACTTTCGAAGATGGAACTACGAAATTACAGCATTTGGTTTTGCTTTTGTTTGTAATCTGTCATTTATGTGGGTACATAAACCATGTTGATAGTGCTCTATATTCATTATTCAAGCTGAAATTATGTCGCTTACGCCTGAAGAATGCACCAGAATACTTACAATGCTGGAAACCGGCCGGAGTCAGCGCGATACAGCCAGGACTGTCGGTGTGTCGCTGTCAACAGTACAAAGAGTTCTCCGACGTTACGAAGAAACTGGTTCTAACCTACGCAGACCAGGAACGGGCAGAACCAGGTGTACCACAGCACGAGAAGACCGATACTTGGTGAACACCATGCTTCGAAATCGCTTTCTCACAGGAACTGAACTCACCAATCAGTTTCGACGCCTCGGAGGAAGTAACCCAAGTGCATGGACAGTAAGACGTCGGCTTGCTGAATCTAACTTAAAACCCCTTAGCAAACGCAAACGGCCCTAAACTGGAGCGTGGGCATCGTATTTCAAGACTAAGATATGCCCAGAGCCACGTAAATTGGAGTATTGAAGATTGGTCAAAAGTTATGTTCTCCGACGAATCAAAATTTATGCTCTACAAGCACGATGGAAGACACAGAGTGTATCGAAGACCAGGGGAAAGATTCAAGCAAGCATGCATCGAAGAAAAAGTAGCCTACGGTGGTGGGTCTGTACTTGTGTGGGCCGGAATTTCTTCTGAAAGTCGCACAGAGCTGGTGATCATAGAAAACGGCTCTTTAACTAGCGTAAGATATGTGGAAGAAATCCTCAATGATCACGTTGGTCCATTTATGGTCAATTTAGGTGAGGATGCTATATTTATGCATGACAATGCCCGACCTCATACAGGTAGGATTGTGAATGACTACCTTCAAGAGATGAACATTACTCGTATGGAGTGGCCAGCGCGCAGCCCGGATATCAACCCGATCGAGCATGCTTGGGACGAGCTAGGCAGATGCGTAAAACAACGAAACCCTCCCCCAATCACGCTTCGTGAGCTCAAAATTGCTCTCACAGAGGAATGGGAGAATATTCCCCAAAATCGTATAAGGAACTTGGTGTACAGCATGCCAAACCGCGTAAACGCAGTAATGGAAGCACGAGGAGGCAATACGAAGTATTAAAATTCAAGAAAATCGTAATAAAGTTCAAAAATTTCATGTTTCCTATTTTTGTTTTAAGGAGAGATCAGCAGTTTTTTTCTTTATGTAATTTTGTGTTAATAAAATGTATTTTTTTTTACTTTCATTTAAGGAGTATTACATTGTCTATTAAATACAATTTATTGCATTAACCTATCATTTTTAGTTTCCGAGATTTTTAACATTCTTTAAGTGACCCGGATTCATTGCTCTCGAGTGTATAAGACCAAAGTATTAATATATTTCGAAAGCGAACATCTTCAATAATTCTGCGAACAAATTTTCCTTTTCGAACTCTCCGAAAGTTTGCACGGTCCAGATGGCTTGGAATCCGACATTGCTAGTCTAGTAAGTGATAGCCATATGGCGTTCCAATCTCTTCGCAAATATTTAACCTCGACACTAAATCATAGCTAAACCCTCCTCTTACATACATAAGTACCTCTTTAATATTTTTTGTCAAAGCCTGACTGAAGAGAACATTTAAAACTAAAATTGTACTAAGTCTGTTTTAGATGAAGGAATAGTAGTTAACGTTATGTGAAAAAGTGTCACTATGTTAAATATATTTAAGTTATGTAAAAAAGGAGCTACGTCTGCCAACAAACTGCTTTGTAGTTTGGCAGAGGTAATAGTGTATTGTAAAAAATATTTCTGTGAATAAATTTATACGTTTTTTTTTTTTTTTTTTACAACCAAAACGCCATATCGTCCTTGTATATTCTCATTTTATGTTCTACTGAAGAGTTGTAAAATGCGGTTCAAAACTTTACAATAACTTTGGCTCCCCCTAACATGTCGAAAATTATCGCGTTGATAACATCTATTTTAATATTTCGTACACATTATTATGATTACCTGCACAGAAATGTCTAGTGGTACGAATAAGAAATACAACCGCGTTGTCTGAATAATTTATAAATCCTAGTCAATATTAATGACGCAACTTTTCAACTCTGATTACTTATCTCCGAACGTGGTATCCATAATTAATATCTAATCGAGAGACCCCCTTAATTATCATTATTTTGTTTGCGGACTCTTTACTGCTGTCAACGGCGGCACCCCTTTAATTGGATTTAATGTATTCCGCACCCATTAATATGACTTTGTTATAATTTATTGCACCCAACGCGTTCACTATACTGCCGGCTCTATTAACACGTAATCTCTTTACATTTCTTACAGTATCTCGATCCGCAGTACACAATATGTTACCATTCCAAGTTATTTAACTCACGTATGTCGGCCTCTTCTACTCCTACCTACTAAGTTACTCCGGATGTCTGGATGGACGTAAACGGGTGAAACTCTTCAAGGATAACGCCAAAAACATCCAGCGGGATAATGTTGATTTAGAGTTAGTGTTAGGCTATGTCTGCGTCAAAATACCGGGTCGGCGGTGTCTACGCATTGCTTGAAACAAGGCAAAATCGATACTGTTACCGTCGCAGGCGGACGCGCGCCGCTGGCTCCAAATTATATTCTCAGCCAAATCCAGCCGGCACGTGACCCAACTTGTTGCCGCTCCGGAGAGAGACAAAGCTACATTATTATAGGTGGCATTACGCTGGTGGTGAGATCGTGGCCACCGATGGCAGATTATTGACCATTATCTTAAATGTCTAATTTTAATTGTTTGAAGCACTATTGACACCATTATGGTCGCGGTTTCACTTTACAATGATCATTTTTATGTATGGTGGAATGGTGGGAAGTATGACAGCTTAAAAAGAGAATAATTCCTATAAGGATGAGTCAGTCGGAATGATTAAAATCTCATACTATGTGCGAATTAAAATCTATCATTTGCAATTATTGAATGAAACTGCCTGACAATAATTATATGGTTAAATAATATAATATCAAAAAGAATAAAAAAAATACTTTATTATTATCGCTATCGCATCGCTTGTGAATGTGACTGCTGTCGTGCGCTGCACGTATAATAAGCGCCTAAGCAAGAATTATTAATCTTGTTGCCCCGCGTTGGGCGCCATCCTGTCGTCTTTATTAAAACGCTTTTTCTATACTTAGCCACTTAAATGAATTTGGCATTCGGGGAATATTGTTTTTGTAAAAAATCCTGACAAGGAAACAATCTACCCAAACTAATTTTGCTTATGAAAAAGTTGGAAAATAATAATGTCTGACTCATGTCTAAAAGTTTTCTGTAAATAAAAGCCTCAGAAAAGTTTACTAGTCACCTCTCTGCGTTGAGTCGACGACGAACTTTTATTGAGGAAACTAATTTATCACAGCGGTGATATGATCTATGGAACGCAGTCGTCGAGGGTAGACAGACTACCGGTATTATCTTGAAGTTCATGTTCTTTTGATGGAATGTTCGCAAATTGTCGGGGATTTTATGTCGTCCTCTAGCGTAATTCATTTCGTAAATTTGCATTTTTATACAGTGCCTAAGGCTGCTCTTACTGTAAGCTTGTTGTAATGTAATGTTTGAGGATTACACTGCTTGTTTAAACCAGAACATGAATTTTAGTGTAAGTTTGGGTCTCAGTTGGTCTGTAAAACGCAAGTGGTTGTCATTAGGCACGGTTTCTAGTGACGTCAGCCAGGCGGACGCCAGCCTCGGCGGTATTTCCACGGCTGTGTCGGCTTGTGTCCGTATGCACCGGCCAAGCGATGCTCGCTCCTGGTATTCCCAGTTATTACCGCAGGGGGACGCGGACGCGGTCTATAGGGGTTGTTGGCCGGAATCGATCCGCCGCACCACGGCCGGTGTTACCGGTGCACGGGGTTACGATACCATCAGCACTGCACTCTTCCTATTTAATTTTTCTCTTGCACTGGACTAGGTAAGCCGTTTCGCTAGCTGTTTCGGGACTCAATACTTAACCTCACTTTGCCAATGTCCTACGGTGTTTTCGCCAGTGTTGAACATCTGAGAGGTGTCGGGAAAGTCATTCAGTGATAGATTTTGAGAACAGGAAATCAATCTGAAGCAATTCGAGTGGCGAAACAAATTCAGCGTGGCGTTGCCGGCTGTTAATTGGCTGCGGGTGGTGGCGCCGAGACGGCGGCGGAACCTCCGCAGGGAGGCTCCCTCGCGTGCCCTCCCTAAGCTCGCGCCCGCCGCCCCCCCGACAGCTCGGCGTTTTTATGAGCGTGAAGTCCGTCGAGACCCGCACGAGTCTGGGCTGCTCTTAAATTAGTTTCTTTCCCAACCCTAGACCTCATAGTTGCTAGGTGCGGTTTTGGACTCCTACGCGTCATGTTCTTGGTCAATCTTGTCAAGTCTCACTTGAGCAGCTCCTGCTTCTTTGGATATTAGATGTCACTCATATTTTTGCGTTTCCTCTAACGGAGATTGATATCTTTCTCTTCCACAAAGGAAATTAAACTTTAGTTTGAAATCTCATAGCCTCACATGCAGGGACTTGACGCGACGTAATACATGTCGTGGATGACATTATTTTTCCAATTGGTAGGCTTATTTTCTTGTGCGGGTTATCAAGTTAGGGACGGTAGCGCGCAAGGGGTGGCTGCGGGGTGGGTCTGCAGGGCGGGGGTTGCGGGGCGCGGGGTGAAGCTATCGACCGGCTGCCCTCCCCCCGGCGTGGCTCAGTTTCCGGGCGAGAGTCGCGCAGTCCGCCAGCGCCGCGACGCGACTCCGTCACACGTTAGATAGTCAATTTTGATCATAACCATGCTGATAGGACTTGTTCGGGACTCGGTGATGCAGTGCTTCTGCCACTCATGCCGCGCGCCTGTTTTGCCTGCAGGTTGGGAACACCGCTGCTATGGACAAATTCTTCGTAATCATCACATTTTCGACCGGCGACGCTGTTGCTACTCTCGCTTCGGAGACAAACGCCCTACACTGTTATCTGGCTTGAAATGGTTAACGAATTCCAAATCTTATATCAAAATCTCAACACACTGTTACAGGGAACGCAAAAACAGAAGGTAACCTCTTTTAACTGTCAGCTGCAGCTTCTCCAATTGGTTTAAGACTGTCAAATTGAAGGTAACTAACATTAATCGCTGATGCTTTGTGCTTTCTTGATCAGTTAAGAAATTTTCAAATTTTCTTAGATGGACAGGTGCATGTTATTGAGTCGTCATGGCCGCCGGCCGGCGGGGGGAGGGGCACCGGCCGGCGCCTAGATTTAAATTGCATCTGACGTAAATCACGTGATCCATCGATTACGAGCAAGAGGCGGTGTGGTTGATGACAGTCGATGTCTCCCAACGTGATAATAACAATGTAAATCAAACGTCAACGCCTCCTTTACATTTTTGCGTCTCAAAGATGGGGAGCAAATTGTTGGCAGTTATGTAAGGTTCTATTGCGATGATTGACAAATTACCTCGACTACAAGGAAAAAACGCAAAATATTCTTAATTTGCTGTCTCTCTGGATATGGAAGAACCTTGTTGTATTACGTTATTTACGACGTAGGTTCGTTTTTGTCCGGATTTTCAGGGTTTTCAACGTTGAATCATGTTCGAGCTTTTCCAGTTTTACGGATACCTGTCAGTCCGTGCCGGCCTCACTACAACTATTGATTAAACATTACTGCATAATGTCCACCATTTTGTACCGGCTACGAATCGCGATAGGTACTGTGACACGCGTCCACCATTCTGCGCATAGTACTAACCTAGTACTTCTGCCTGAAAGACCAGCAATCTATAATTAGAAAACCCTTTCGAGAAAATGATGTCTTACATCTTGCTGGTTTCAGATTCTGTAACTTTAGAGCAGTTCAAACATACTTGTCTGGGCAATTCGAAAAATAGTTGTTTTCACATAATATCGTAGGTTTGATTAAATGATGTCACGCAATCGCAACATAATCACTTTAGTGGGCCCTTCGTAATGTTTTGGTATTTTATGCGCCACTACGCACGCATTTGAGAACCTCGTGTCGCTTTATTATTGCGGGCTTGTTAATTAACGACATTTTTCATACAATTCGGCGTTTACGCTAGCCATTAGTCAAATTGCGAAAAAGATAAAAAAAGCGCTGATTGCGCAGTATTTTCGAAATTTGATTTTTTTCTCTTTTGTCAAGTTATAGCCCTAACTTCTGCTTCATAAAATCATACTTCATTCTTTATTGGAGTCGACGGCGACGATTATAACCAAGAATAGATTCATCTACTTTTGTCACATAAAAATGGTAAAATACATGGAACCGCAAAGTAGGTTTGAAATTGACGCAGACGAATTATGTCTTCTGAATTATTAATGTTCGAAACATTAAACGATTTACGGATCGATCTCCACTGGGTAGGTATAACCAAGCACAGTCCTTGGTATTCAACTTTATGGTTTCAAAGACCATAAAACATGGACTTTACGGACTATACCGATAGCCTTAGAAATGCGAATTTCTAAGGTAGGTACTACAAAACCGCTGTAATTGTTCTTTACACGGCCATGAACATTCTATAGCGCATTTTACGGCTGGAATCATTCGTGACGTGAAATAACTTCGTAATTAACGCTCTTACGGTTACCTAATTAATTATCATCGCATAATTCGCTTTGTAACGTCATTTAATGCCCGTCACTACATTTCGAGTGTGTTTGAATTAGCAGACACGCTATTGTGAAGTGACAACAGGGGACTCGAGACTCGAGATCACATAATTGTTTAGGGGACGATTATAACACTGGGTTTAATTGGCTTAACAAGTCCTGCACCCTTTGTTGAGGGTGCGGCAGGGGTTACAGATTTTGATCATCTTTATTACCATGTCGTGGTGCCTAATAAAAACATTACTTTGACATTGTCATGAGCGCGTCAAATGGATTACTGTCGTTGAGGTTTCTTAATACAGGTAGAGTAGAAGTTTACGCCTTTTTTATTCGGAGTTGAGACGACACACGTTATTGATCCCGTATGAGGGTTCAACAATGCTATAAAAACACGTTTCATCTCATGCATGGTATCTAACGTGTATTACTTCCATAATAGAAACCGAAACATCGTGCGACTCAACCCAAGGTTTATTCCGATTTCTAGATTTGGAGCCACACGTCTCCACAATGATGCATTGCAGGTGCTTACAAAGTTCGCGTGTTGCAAACCATTCCGACCACCAGCTGTCTCGGCCAACTTGAGAATTTGCAACTGAGCTGCTTTACGACTAGCAGTAACTTAAATAATTTCCACCTCAACTCTGTACTTAGTCGTGAATGGTTTTTTTTTTGCGAGGAACGCCTTTAAAATTTGTGTGCAACCGGCACACAAATTCACACCCATTTTCCTAATGAGCGTAACTTGTAAAGAGGACGTCGGTGCCGTCTCCGCTATTCTGGAATGTTCTCAACGCTGTTTAGAATATATCTCTTGTTTCTGCATCGCCTAGCCCGCATTTGCGTTGTGTTTAAAACACTCGTACGTGCCAACGCTCGTATTCCCAGCGGTAGTAAATTTACTTTCAGCTCTCCCCTCAAGGGTTTTAAAGCCAGCCTTTAAATATTTTATCAGGTTTTCCATGTTGTATCGTGCGGCGCCGGAGGGGGATGCCCGTCGACCTTTCAGTTGTAACTGCCCCGTTTGTATTCGATTACCATACTTTTTCTGCTTTATTGTTTTTATCCACGTTATTATATTGCTGTTTTATACGATGATATACAGCTGCAACTCAATTGACTATGGATGAAAAAATATTGATTAGAATTCTGAAGCACCAGTGAAACCGGCTCGGGTTCACATGCTGTGACTTCATGCGATACTTTTGGCTATTCGTTTACCAAATCTTTATGTAATCTGCATTTATAATCTTGACTGAATCAAGACTACAAAATGTGTATAGGCATCTCTTCAAAAGGTCTCCTAAGACTTCTTTGAATCCTATAGCGCGTATACCCTCAATATCAAACCTTTAGTTGGTCGTGGTCTAGATTTTTCATTCGCATCAGCGACTGCGGTTACGTAAAACAGCTGGGATTGAAGCGGCTTATCGCAATGATTTCTCTTACTTGGTAGTTTGTGAAAATCGTGATAATGGGTGACTCAATTACACAGAATTAAGGAGACATCTCATGACGATTGTTTTGACGTGACTTATGGCGAAAGCTAATTAACTTTTGATAAATAGCCCACCCGAGGCGGTCGTGCAGTCACAAATGTAGTTTTCATTACGATTGTTTGGTTTTAGCAAACTTGGATTTTAGGAAGCAAATTTCTCTGTGGAGCTCAGGGGCTTTTCGTTTTACGTGGGGGTTTGTAAATTTGTAATGAATACTAATTAACGTTAATTTATCATTCCGTTTTCCGGGGTATCGTATCACCCAGTAATTGGGTTGTGGACGTCGCTTTATGTAAAATATTGGTATTTACCTATAATACTGGAAGTCGACTCCAACATATTTGGGAAAAAGCTAGGCTAGGCAAATGAATATTATTTCGTGTTCCTGACATATTTGTGGCATCAATGTTCTGTCGAATTTCCGACTTTTGGGAGCTCGCATTCGCATTGCTTCGAAAAGAAAATCTCCCCGCACACCCATAATTAACACAGTCGTACCTTGTTTAAACTTTGTCCATAAATTGGCCGAGAATTAAAGTTTTAAGTCGACTTAACACTTTGTATAACATGGTCTCCGCATCGCCTGCTGTGTAAACTGGGACTTAGCGCTGCCGTGAGGGATTATCTGTATTTGCGGCGAATTTCGCCGGCTCTCCGGCACTCCGGCATTCCCCTCACGTAGCGGCTTCATCTCCCGACGTCGTGTCGACGTTATTACCTCGATACTATTACCGAGACGTCCCCAACAACATGAGTTGGGGCCCAAATATCTAATAAATGACTGTTCATTTGCGACCTCGACTTTTAGAAGGCTTGGAAGTTTGACGTCATCTTGGCCAGAATGGTTTTGGGGATATCTAGAGAACGCTGATAATAGCCGTGCAGTAGAAGGACTTTATTTAGACTTCTCAGTATTAGCAACATCTTTTACTTCAAATTACGCAACATTGGCAGTAATTAGCTTCATCATTTCACCTTGAAAATTCACCTTTTGTGTCAACATCAGGTAATTTGATGGAAGTAATCCTTTTTCATTACACAAATCGACTGAAAAGGTTATTCATGTATCTTGTAAAGCCATAAAAAGAAATTTCAGGAAACGTGGATCATAAAATTACTTTTATTTATTACTATGATGCATGTCATGTAGGTATCTACTTATTAGCTCGAAGCTCTATCTACTCTATGTCAGCCATTAGCTAGGTACATGCTATGTGGACTGCGACATTTTCTATCGATTGTTTGTTCACGATGCTTTTGCCAGTCACGCGAGCATCGAATCTCGATTCATTAAAGCGTGGGTCCGAATGTTCTTCAACTAAACATTACTTGGGTCGATTCGGTCGACGTAATCGTTTTTCGATTGTCCGTTAGTGTTGTTTGGGGGACTGTTGACTTTGTAATGGAGGCTCGACATTTGGTGGTATTTCCAACCGTTGTTTCGAGGTCTTGGAGTTAGGCCCCGAACTAGGCAGAGCCTGTACTACGGTAACCTATTGACTGATATACATACTTATATACATATACACACCCAGACACACGTCAAACAGACATTTTCATGCACACAATTGTTTGACTTGTCCGGGGATCGAACCCGGGACCAGCGGCTCAGAAGGCAGGGTCGCTACCAACTACGCCAACCGGTCAGTCAATCTGTTTGAGTTTTAGAGCAGAGCTGATTAATTTACCATGTTTTGCTTTCTGGGACACTGTACCTTGCATATATAAAGATCTTTTTTGTTGGCAACATTTTTGGAAACCTTCCTAGGGTAAATTATTATTTTTTTGTCTGTTTCGTACTGTACTTATACACAAGCCAGAGGGTCAGTTTGTCTCCGCGGGAGTCATCAGCGTCGTGGGCTCTCGGGCTCCGCTGACGGCCTCTTTCTGTCCCTAGCTCACCGACGGTCGGCGCCCGTCAAGAAACCAGTCGGCAAACCGAGGACCAAGCAACCGAAGAAGGTCAAATTCATAAGTAAGTGGTGCTTCACAGGAAAACAAGCATTATACATTCTCTACTAAGAATCATGACAGTTAGTGGAGGTAATGAGTAAATCGATTTGATACCGATTACGGCTTGGCCCCTATACATATATTACCCCACTTAGCTGTAAGATAATAGGTTTCGTTTTTATCATAAGTAAGATAAGGATTCAAAATAAATAAACGTTAAATCAGAAGTTAGAACTAAAATGCTTAATTTCTAAAGATTTATTAGACATTAACTTGTAACAGACTGCCATTTGGAAATGTTTCCATTTGGCTGCCATAAAAGTTGGCTTGTTTTAACTAAGTGCAGTGACGAACTGGAGATGCCATTCAGTGTGACTGCCAAAGGATTTAAAGCTTCGCCCATAACCAGCGCAAAGCGGGTGAACAATTCTCTTAGATTGTCCCAGAGTAGAAAGTAACTGGAGTGTTTGTTCTTCACCCACATATTTTTTTACCAAACCGACTCATGTAATGTATATCGTGCGCACTGTGGAAAAAACTTTTCACATCGAAGACTGCAAACTTCGGTCGTGTCTTTTTCTCATTGGTGCGTAGATAGAAACGCAAGTGTTTTTCACGCCATTTGACATACATTATCACTCCATTTACCTACAACTCTGTGCTGGTCATATACAGGGAGAGATCTCTCCAAGATAGTACACAGCCCCGGGGATGTGATCCCCCTTTCTGTGTGGCGGCCTGGCGGGTCAAGAGTCTTCACCCCTTTTAAGTGAATTATTGTTAGTTTTGTATTGTACGCGTGTTTTTTTTAAGCACGTGGGAAAGTGAAATTCTGACACTTATTTAAGACCCTTGACGCTGTGTTTTCCCCCTCTACGTTGTTATATATTATTCAGGAAACGTTTGTCGGAAATGTTGAAAAATCGTTTTCTGCGCGAGCTTTTCCAAGTAGGATTGATCAAATATTAATGCGTGTAATAGAAAGTCACCCCATCCCCTGTTTCACAGGGCTGAGTCAACTGTTTTCATACAGACAATGTTTTCAGACACAGTCATACCCCGAAACACGATTGCAATGCAATTGGCGTGTCTCGTAAGGGGGTAGTAGGGAGCAGCAGTAGGGAGTCCCGAGTCTCCCCCTACCCTCGCAATAATTAAACAATACCGCATTCCTTACCCGAGAAGTTTACCCCGACCTTGAATATTACCGTAATTTACCCTTTACCCCGTTGCGTTTTAAGAATTCCACCCCTAAACGTTGAAGGCGGTAATTTAATGAGTTTAGCGAGTGTATCCAGATGGGCCATGGGGTACGTTAATTAACGCCTTTAAAATTACGGTTAATTTGTGAAATATTGTAAAGGAAATTAGTGGGACGGTTTGTGAGATGAAATTGATAATTTAGGGGATAATGGGAGTTTGATAGCGTCAACAGCTTTCTTTTTGTTGTCGTTTATTTGTAAAAACTCAATTATCTTTTCGCAATATAATGTAGAGATATTGAAGATCTATTTAGTGATTACGACCCAATAGACTACCGCAAAGCAATAGGAGTGTTATGATTTTAATAAAACAGGAGGGCTATATATTTTTCTTATAGAACAGAGCCATTCCGTGGAATTACCGAGCTTAGGTACAATTTGGGAAATATTTTCATAACCCCGTTTCAGCATTCCTTCAAATTATTTTTAAAATATTTTGAACCGAAACAGCACGGGCCTTCTGTATTTAGGGTGAGCTGGCGGTTGATTTATAGGACTTGTATTTACATAGATACGGTTCAGGGTAGGCTGCTTCACTGCTTGCAGTCTTGTCTATTGGTAGGATAATGTTATTAATTGGACTTTTTGGGGTTGGTTAAATGCACAGCATAATTATATATTTTAGGCTTGTAATGTAATAGATAACATTCATTAGAGAACTCGTCTACCGAGGGACCAAATGATGTAAAAGAGAATATGGTCGAAATTCGAGTGACGAAAAGAGTTTGTGTGAATCCAAATTGACGCTGTGCTAGGTACCTTAAGTATTACAGTCTACAGAAGACATCCATTACCAAGTCAGTACCCATAAGCATAATATTTAGCTCGGTTTAAGGTGTTAACAAGAATATAAGTTGTATACACTCTCTATTTACAAAATATCGCCACTATCTTCACAATTTCCTTTGTGTCACTTTATCTACAGTCTTTTGTATGGTTTTGGTATGAAGTATTGATACCAGATAGTGTATTTAAAGTAATGTATGAAATCACTACTGTAGCTTATCTTAAAATGTCAATAAATACTTACCTGAGATTTATAATAGCCATTAAAACAGTACACTATTGCATAAAACTGCCATTATTATAAACTGTATTGCCAGACAGCTGATTTCTGTAGCTGATTCAGGCAATAGTCTTAATTATAGCCTATTCAAAGGAGGTTGGAACAGTCTCCATATACCATGGCTACTACTATAATTATTCGCACACCGATTTGAGGCTGACGGTCATCAAGAGCTTTTAAATGGCATACAATAGCGTCTGTTCGTTATTAGTCTACGAAGATAGGTTACATATTTTTGCCACATTTTCGCCGATAACAATACCAAATTTGACCTTCCATTGTTTTGTTGCAGCTACCGAGATCCGCTGCCAAGAGATGTCGAAGGGTGGTCTGGCGTACGAGGTGATCCTCGCCGAACCCGTAGGAGTGCCGGTGCCCCGTCGTGCCGACTCCCCCGAGAAGACGCCCTCCGTTGAGGAGATCCAGGAAAAGCTGAAGGCGGCTGAGGAGCGGAGACGTGTAAGTTGAGGGGAAAAGCTTATTCATGGTGTAATGCCGAAGGGTCGGCCACCAGACTTTTAGGAGGCCGCTCGGGATAGTGCGTCAATGTTTTATTAACTTGCCTATGCCTTCTTCGTGCTGCACACGAGCCTCTTCAGAGGCACAACAGAAAAAAAGGAAATCAAGAAAAATAAATAAGTAATTTACTTTCGTAAGCGCATTCATGTAGCTTAGCTGTGATAGATCTACCTAACTACATAACAAGCTAGATTATATTGTCATAATTGGTCACACGTTCTATTTTATTGTAGGTAGGTACTTTATATTTCAGTCTATTCAGTCTTACATCAAACTACGATACAGTAGGTAGCTTTTAAAACACTACTACTATAAAAAAAACCCTCAACCCCCAACAGAGTCTGGAAGCCAGCAAGATGGCCGCCATCGCCACAAAGATGCAAAAGATAGAGGATGCGTCCCGCATACGCAGCGAACAGACCAACAACTTCATCGTCAACACCAAGGAGGCTCTTGACGCTAAGATGGAAACGCATGAGGAGAAGCGTGAGGCGTACATCAACGAGCTGCGCTCGCGTCTGAAGGACCACCTCGAGGGAGTTGAGAAGACCAGGTACTATCACAGAATCCTCCTAACACAATCAATGCGAAAGTGTGTATGTTGGTTTGTCCTTCTTTCACGCCGAAGCGGATCGACATTATTTTTTGCATAGATGTAGTTAGGAGTAGGTGTAGGAGCCAGCGAGTGACATAAGCTATTTTTTTCTCCGAAGCCGCAGGTAAAAGCAGGAGTTACGCGTCTGAAGGCTCACCTCGAGAGAGTTGAGACCAGGTTAAGACATGATGGATCACTATCAAATCGGTTTATGGTAGTTACCTATTAATTTAAAATAGTATCTTCCATTAAGGTTGAAAATATCTTAATTAAGGGCGTACTGCTCATTTGGACTGGCTGTGATACTACCCACTTATATTAGCGTTGTTTTCCCATCGCTGGTCAGGAACATAGATCAAACCAAAACCCCGTGTTATGTAGACCGGCCGCTCGTTTGGCAACTCAGCAGGTTAAGTAGCAGCTAGGTAACTTACAGAAAAGCTACGCAAGGGAACAAAATGTGTTGCTCTATTCTCTCAACTAATAATAATATTCTACAGTACATCGTCGTACTTCCTCCAAGAGTTACAGTTTCACTAACATGTATTCCCCGTACCCTCAAGATTGACTCTCGAGCAGCAGACGATGGAGGTGTACAAGGCCATAGAGGAGAAAATGAACACGGCCGCCGACAAGCGTGACGAGAACATCAAGAAGATGCTTGAGCGTCTGCGCGAGCATGTGAGTAACACTTCTTTTCACAATTTGCTGCTGGATAATGTTCTGCTGAAGAAGTGACACAGATATTGTATTCTAATATGTAAGCCAAACCAAACCAAGCCAAGCCTTCCTGATGTATAACTAATGTTAGAAGTGGAAGTCTGTTATCTTTACCACACCACACCTTTACGCCCTGGTTGTACACTCTAACAAAACTCTGGTCGTTGTTATTAAAAGATCAAATCCGAATATCTTTTGTTCGCCAATTTGTTGATAGCATAACCTAGCCTAGTTGCTACTTTCATGCGCAATGGCCCATGGAGTTCGCTCCATGGTGCATGGTGCTTATTTAAAATACTCTTCTCCAATACGCGTCCACCAGGGACAATTATAAAGTGTACAACCTGCGGACTCGGGGCAGTCAGCCCTGTTACCGACTGGCAACACAAACGTTAAGAAGAATTTCATGGTAGCTCCAATCCTAGGCCCTAAAATAAATCTAACGTAAATCTCCTTTCGTTCAGGAGGAGCAAGTAAAGAAGGTGCGCGCGGGCAACAGCGAGCGCTTCCAGCAGCTGGAGAGCGCCATCCAAGAGAAGCTCCAGCAAGCTGCCGACCGGCGTCTGCTCATTGAGGCAGAGCAGAAGGAGAAGCTGCGTAACCATGTGAGTGGGGGGTGGAAACTGGATGTAATGGTGGACCAGGTGCTTTTGTGGTCGGTCAGGTTAAGCGGGTGTTTAATACTGTAGCTATGTTTTATCAAAAGTATAGTTTACCTACAACTCCTTATGAGGTCGCATTCTCAAAAAAACTCAATTGAAAAATGCAAATGTACCTCACTCACATTGAGGTTCCCTGTGGGTGTCCTTTGAGAATTCGGAAGACGACTGTCATTGTGAGCATTTTAGTGGGGAATATGTCTTCTGGAAGAAAGAAGTTGACAATAAAATATTGTGTCTTTTTGTAACATGGTCGTGTTCAAATGTCCAAAAGAAGTCAAATAAAAAGCGATAAACAATTTTAGGGAGTAGCTAATTAGTTCAAACCGTGGTAAGATGCTAAGCGACTTTTGTTATCTTCAAAACGTCGAATCGTCGGAAAAACGCTAAACCTGACTGACAATAAGACCGATGGTAAGCCTGGAATATGTGTAGGTACCTCGTTGTGACCTTAGGTCTTAGGTGTTTTGTTTGTGTGCCGGCGGCGGCGGTTCGAACTGGTTTCAAGCGGATCGTGAGGTAAACAAAATTGTACTCGACACTTTACGCTGGGGGGCTTCCGAACTTATTTTTCTCGTTCTGGCAATGCAAAGCAAATTGCATATTGGTGTGCCTAGTTAAAAATTGCAATAGATCGGCTTTTGAGTTATTGGTGCTTTAAAATTGAACTAGTTGGGGGTCAAATTGGCTTACACGCGAGCTAGAACAAAAACCAAATCAAACCGTTTCAGCCATTACATTAAAAATCATTTATATTTCATCCATCTCTCATTCACATAGCATGACTGTGTTGCATGAATGTTTTTATGTTTTTTTTTCTTCTTTTTTTTATGCGTAAACGCAGAGTCTTAAGCTAGCCGAGGCGCGTTCGGCCGCTACCGCCAAGGTCGAGGGGATTACTAAAGACATCGAGAATAAACTGACCACTGCCGAACTGAACAGAGAGAAGGAGATACAGAAAAAACTGGACTTCGTCAAAAAGGAGGTTTGTTGTCGTATTGATTAGCGTGAAGGAAGCTGTACTTCCTACTCGTGAAAAAACGAGGGTCTTTCTTTATTACGTCGCTATTTATTGCATTACCGTCTACAATTCTAATTAAGCAAGCCAAACATTTTGTCTAAATATTGAATGAACGGAATTTGGCAAATCATCGTCACCTCAGCCGATTTTAACTACTGCTGAAAATAGACTTCTCTCAAGGATCGCCACAATGACTGGTCCTGTACTTCCGCATCTAGCAGAATCCTGCGACCTTCACCAGTCGTCTGTCTTCCACCGACGAACTTGAATTTTTCAATGGCAAAAATTTAATAATTTTATTGTATCGCGCTTGCATGACTTGCGTGATTTTTCAGGAATGTAATAGCAAATCAGTTTAGCGTATAGCGTCCTTCGATTTGTTGCTTTCAATCATTATGTTAAAATATGGTTTTTTCTATTCAGTAGCTCATAGTTATTGAACAAGACTGCTTCAAAATTTATATAATGGGCTGCAGAATCGTAATTTGTAAGGGCTCTAATATGTTATTAGAATTTGGTGCGTAGCATGTTGATGTGTATCATTACGTTATGCAAAATTCTCTTTTTGTTTGTGATCCATCTACAAACTTCGTTTAAAAAGTTTAAGACCCCCGTCTTGTCAATTGTTGACTTTGACTTAACATTCAATCAAGCAATTAATTTATGGTGTATTCATGTGTCCGTTTGTATGTCTCGCAGGAGCGACGCGCAGAGATGGTGCGACAGAACAAAAGCGCGCGCGTGGAGAGCTCGGGCGCCGCCACGTCCGGCTAGACCCCCACACCGCACCGCGCACGCCACGCACACACCACGGCCACATGACGACATGACCACATGACGAGCCAAAAGACTCATATCCACAACTCACCAAAAAACAACATGTCAATGTCAAATATCAATGACAGTTCGTTAGTGTTGCCATGTGTTAACATACTTTTAGGGTTGTCGGTAATCGCACGTCGTTTAGACGGTCGCTTAGCCAGCGTTTGTGCGCTCTATTCACATTTATGTAGTGTACATCTCTGTTCTTGTTCAGTTACAAAGGTTTTGGAAGGTTTGTGGCGACGGAAAACCAGTGAAGGAATCAAACTTCACTGGTTTTTTGCGGCACAATGGATGATTGAAAAGACTTCATAAATTGCCATACATTTCCAAAAGACTTGTTGGCTTCGTTGGAACATCTTATTGGTATTTGTGATTGCAGTGCTAACACGTCTTTTGATGACAATGTTTGTAATTCATGATGATAGATTTAAGGTCTTTTGGCTGGTCCAGTAGTGAAATTTGTACTTCGGTGTAAAACGTGGAAGCGCCATTTAGAAGGCCGATACTGCGTCGGTGTTGTAACATGTAAAAATATTGTGATAAAAATGATTTAAAAAAATATTTCTCTAATATTGCACACCTTACAGCATCCTCACAATATTTGTGTTACACCCCCTGACGCGCTTACTTTGTGACACCAAATATGTCCCTTGTGATCATGCTTACGACATCTTCGATTCTAAATTGTAATTAAGTTATGAATTATTTTCACCAATATTGTGGCAACATTGCTATACACTTTAAATAACAATAATTATGGCCTATTTCAAATGATGTACTTAATTGAATATGTCTTAGACGTGATCCTACTAAGAACCAACTTTTAGTATTCCAATTGAACATTTTATCTCTTTTACTTCAATAATTTCACTTCATCTGTCTTTTGGTATACTAAAACTTGGGCATTCACATTCAGGGTTCTGTACGTAAAAAGCCGCGTATTTGCCTATTATTTTTATATGATTAAATTTTAATTTTCTAGACTACCGAGTTTCGCAGAGGCTACCTATTTATTTTGAGTACGGAACCCTCGGCAAATTAAACGAACGATGAGATTTGTAAGCAAGCTGGCGGGACGAAGCTCGATGGTGGAACGAGAAGTATCCCTAATCGTTAGTTATAGACTTATATCATTATTTTTAATGTTTATCATACGCAACAGTATTTTTAGGGAGGTATAATATAAATTTAAGTTTTATCATGTTCTTATCATTGTATCGCCGTAACGCTAATAACTAACTGCCCATTAATAATAATAATTTTAATTTGTATTGTGTTGTTGATGAGTTAGGAAGACTGTCGTGTCGCGGGTTGTTTGTGGCTGCGTTTGTTTCGTCAGGCCGGTCGTAGCTTGTGCTCGGAGCAGCCGATGCGACGCGGACTAGCCGTCTACCGAGTCGGTCAGTCCACGCGACGCCACATCTAGTCTACAAGTTTACATTTAAGGCGTATCTCACTTCCTTTTATGATCTCAATCGGTACAATAAACAAGAAATAGAAGGATTGTTAGTTCATTAGTTAACCAGCGGAAGTGCCTCAGTATATCCGGTAATTGGCTCTTGGATAATATCAATAAAGTGTATCGTATATAACTGCCTTCATAGCGTTTTATATTTTTTTAATTGTAGATGGTGAGCGCGCCGGGCCGCGGACGTAATGGTGTGTTGGACACAAACCGCTTCTGTGATGTTTTTGCTCTAGTGATATTATGTATCGTATCGTTCGGTTAGGCACAAAATTATATCGACACGGACGCTCCGTCCTGCGCGTTAGCTCAGGGCGGGAGATACTACGCGGGTTTGTCGCTCGACTGTTTAGTGAGAGTATTCCTGTATTTTATAGTATATATATTTGCCATTCATTTAGCGTCGGTCTGTTTTAACGTCAAAGATATGATAATAATTGTATATAATATTAAGAGATGATGTATCGTTGCTTGGCGCGAGGAGCGCGGCGGCGGCGGGGCGAGTTGCTTGCCTGCTTCGACTCTATGTTACTAACGTTGATATGAGTAAGGGAAGTAGTTGTAAGTTACTAGCTTGTTTCTCGGTAAAGAAGTGTAAACCTCTGACCAATTTGCCTTGGGTATTGTGTAGCCTTTTAGATTCTCACGATCGAGAAGAATCATGTATAGCGAGCGCAACATATATATATATAGCTTTCAGATAATTATATTTTTGTTTTTCGTAATTTTTGCGTAATGTTAGTCACTCTCCTATCTTATTATGGTGTTATTATCGTTAATTTTATATTTTATGTGATTACAATTATATTAATGTGCTTCAGTTTGTGAGGTATATGAAAATTGCTGTTTGAAGTGCAGGCAACTTTTGTAGTTTCATTGTCGTATTAAATAAAGTCATAAATACTAATAAATAAGTACCTTTTATTACTCTTCTTTCTCCTATACTTTAACCTCCTCCTTACTAATAAACGTCGTATAGTGTCTGTATAGTCACAGAGCATGTAGTTACACACCGATTTCTCTCTTTCAGTCATCAGTAATTTGACTTTCGAAAGAAGAAGACAAAGAGTTGTGTTACTATACAGACACTATACGACGTTTATTAAAGGGTATTACTAATAAACGTCGTATAGTGTATTAGTAAGGAGGTATGGGTTAGTATAGAATATCTGTTGTAAATGCATGAAAGGATGTACCTAATTAACACCGCCCTACCCTGTTTGGGCTGTTATCAAAAAGATGCACTATGCAGTAATCAGACCGAATCAGACTTATACCTACATGGAAATATTTAGACTACCACAATATGTATATAATATATAATACAATATAATATCGCACCCTTAAAACATAAGTGGCACTATACAAAAAATGACATTTTTAGTTAAGTATACAGTCAAAATGCATAGGACGAAACGCGCCTAATGCAAAGACCCCGGTAGTTCTAATGCGCCAAACTTTCGCTAGATGTTGCTAGTGTCACTTATGAATTTGTCACAATTTGTCCGGTCGGTAATTGATAAACCGGCACTACGCCAGATCGCGTCAAGTCACCGGAGGGAATCCTTGTCGAGGTGAGTTAAAAACTGGCACTTTGTGTAAAGGGCCACTTATTTAATACATTTGCTTTCGAATATTTACAGTGAGTAAATGCATAAGTGGCAGTTTGATTATAATGCCAGTTATTTAATAACTTTAGTGTGGACTTTGTTTTTATATGAATTCAATAACGGGCATTTTCTGTAAAGCGCCATTTAATCAATAAATTTGCTTTCAAATATTAGCTGTGCGTAATTGCATAAGTGGCAGTTTGAGTTTAGTGTCAGTTATTTTTTAAATTTAATTAGGTTTTTGTTCTTATACGAATTTAATAACGGGCATTTTCGGTAAAGAGCCATTTAATCCATAAATTTGCTTTCAAATATTCGCTGTGCGCAATTGCATAAGTGGCCGTTTGAGTTTAGTGTCAGTTATTTTTTAACTTTAATTAGGATTTTGTTTTTATACGAATTTAATAAGGCAAGGCTTTTTGTTTAAGGCATTAAACTATCATGGATCCGAAGAGAAGTAGATGTAGAAGAATCATAGAATTATCAACTCAGAACAACGATGACGATGATGAATCTCAAAATACTAAGCCTGCCTCTAAAAGAAATTCCGATATTGTTGAACCCCTTTCAACAATGAGTGCGTCCGATTTGAACATCATGAGAAGTTCACCACCCTTACCTAGCACTTATCACAACGAAACGAACAGTGACGATGGTGACTTTTCTCCCGCCTCAGACGATGATAGAACATACTTTCCATTAAAGAAAAAATGCCGGAGATCGAACTCAAGCTCGTCGTCATCGTCTTCATCTTCCAGCTCGTCGTCATCTTCTTCCTCAAGCACATCATCCAGTTCAGCTTCAGCTTTCTCTGTACAAAGTCCAAACACCCAACAAATGACTCAAAGTACCAAAGAGACACGTAATAATTTCGACCCTACTAATCCGGATGACGAAACAGAGTACGCAAATAGTAACATAAATGGCCAAATGGCAAACGCTTTAAAAATTTATGACATTTCCTTCACTCAGATTGCTGAAGTTTCTAATAATCATCAAAGAAGTGATCATCTTTCTGCTGATTCGAATCTTCAAGATGGTCTTGCTCCGAATGATGGTGATCATGTTGCCTCTTCCAGCTTTGCCGATAACGTCGAAATTATACATTCTGATACAAATGACACAGGAACGATGAACGATGCTGCAAAAGAAGCTCCAACTCAGCCAGTTGATCTAATTACAAGAAAACGAAAGAAGAAAAATATGATCGTTACTACAAATATTGTGAAGATTCTAAGAAATGCAGGCAAAAAATATGTTTCAAACTCAAAAAAGAAAACCGCTTTTCCAGCTAAAACGATTAAGGAACCTTGTGGAAGTACATGTCGGCTGAAATGCTCAGATAGAATTTCTGAAGAGTCAAGAAAACTTATTTTTAATGATTATTGGGCCATGGCCTCATTGATGCGACAGCGAGAATACATAGCTCGTAACATAACAGAGATAAAGCCTAGATATCAATATAAAAAGATTAATTCCAATAGAAAGCCAAAAATGTCTTTCAATTTCGATGTTAAAGGCTCCAAAGAAAGGGTTTGCAAAACCTTTTTCAAAAATTCGCTGGATATTACTGACAGGTGCATAAGAACTGTAGTAGAGAAGAAAAATGCATCAACAGGTGTTCTAGAAGGAGAAAAGAGAGGCATGCATGGAAACCACAGAAAGGTACCCGCTGAAATTATAGAAGAAGTGAAAAAACACATTAACAGCATTCCTCGCATCGAAAGCCACTACTTGCGCAAGCAAACTACCAGAGAATTCATAGATGGTGGAAAAACATTAACTGATATTTATTCAGACTACAAACAAGATTGCATAAAACAAGGATTGCCCTACGTACAGCTACATACCTACCGAAAAGTTTTCAATAACGACTTTAACATTGGCTTCTTTGTGCCCAAGAAGGACCAATGCGAACAATGCACAATATACATGCTCGCCGAAGGTCCTCAAAAAGAAGTTCTGAAGGAAGACTACGAACGACATCTAGCAGAGAAGGAGAAAAGTCGCGAAGAAAAAGCTAACGATAAAATGAAGGTTTCAAGCAACTTTATCGTCGCATGCTACGACCTACAAGCGGTAATGACGATACCTAATGGAGAAGTATCAACTTTCTTCTATAAGTCAAAGATAAATTGCTTGAACTTTACTATCTCTGAACTTGCAAGAGATAATACTGAATGCTTTTTTTGGGACGAATCGCAAGGTAACCGTGGAGCAAATGAAATAGCCAGCTGTGTCTTGAAATACTTGCAAAAGAAATCTTCTTTAGCTGACGAAGACTTAAATGTAGTTTTCTATTCAGATAACTGCTGCGGCCAGCAGAAAAATCAGTTCATCATCGGTATGTACATCTACGCAGTACTTAACTTGAAAGTAACATCTATAACACACACATTTTTAATCCGTGGACACACACAGAACGAAGGAGATGCAGCACATTCAACTATTGAGAAACAAATAAAAAGAATGCTTAAATCTGGACCCATTTATGTGCCTTCCCAGTACGTATCCGCTATCAGAAGTGCAAAAAAACATGGCAAACCATTCATAGTAAACGAAATGGCTTATAACGACTTCAAGGACATCAAACAACTGCCCGTTCCTAGATTGAACAAGAGTGTTGAAAGTGAAGTTGTAAAGCTATCTGATATAAAAGTCATCAAAGTGGTGAAAATTGAAGATGATAAGGTAAAAATTTATTACAAAAAATCCTACTTTGATGATTTCAAAGAACTTGACCTGGGAACTAAAAGAGTCAGTACAAGGAACCAGCGGACTCACGAATTGCAACAGCTGTATAACCAAAAGTTGGATTTATCTGAAAGAAAGAAGAATGACGTGAAAAGCCTTCTAGATGCTGGTTTGATACCCAATTTTTACAATTCCTACTTTGACAGAGTTTTGAATTAGGTAGGTAGAGTAGTTGAACGTCTTTAAAAAACAGTTGATTTATATTTTGTAAGAAGAAGTTTTCGATAAGTTTTTTTAGTGATTTATGTGCGAAAATGTTTTTAAGTTACTGTTTGCTAAAAAGCTTTGCTGTTTTTTACGTAATTCAGTGTTTACAAGATGTTATAGTATGTACAAGATTTGGATACAATATTTTTTCTAATTACTTACGGTTTTTAATGAAAAACTATATTTTTAAGTTACTGCAAGATTTTTGCTGACTCTTATGATAATTAAATCTTTAATAGGCTGATTTGTACGTAACTTTTACAGTTCCTATTTTGAAAGACTTTTAACCTTAGCAGTTAAGTTGGAATACCTCTAATAATTGTATTGATTAGTAAGTAGTAAGAAGAAGATTTTAATATTATGTTATTTATGATAGAATGACGAATTTTATGCAAACACAAATTCAAAGTTTCTGTTATTTTGATAATACTTTTATCTAGATTTAAACAAATTTGTTAATTATGAATATGTGTGGTAATTTTGACCGAAAACTGTGAGCGTGTACCAAATAAATATAATTCTTTATTATTTTAGTACTTATATTGTTTTATTTCTCTCTTTTTTATCATTACAATGTAGGTAAAATGACAATTTAGAGGTCATTAAGCAAAAAGTTTTGAATAACTACAAAACTATAACCGACACAATGCTAAACTTTTTTTTAAAATGCTTCTCCATTGATAAATAATCAATATTTTTATAGCATGCCACTGGATACTGAAACAGCGTTAGTTAAACTGTTATTTTGAGCCGATCACAAAGCTTAATTTATATATTTTTAGTTCCATATCACCCATACAATACTTAAAAAATCTTAAAACGGCCATACTGTAAAATTAACATTTTCGTTTAGTGCCATTTATGTTTTAAGGGTGCGATATATAAACACACGGGAATGTGATCCAGGGGTTCATAACTTTTTTTAGTGTATCATCTATGAAGTGTTCCAATCACGTTTTTGCGAGGGCGGCCTTGTCCTGCAGTGAATGAGAACGAGGCGTTCCAAGAAATAAAATCAACAGACAAATTAGTCGGTGAGCAGTGAAACCTAATTATTTTACCTCGGACATAAACCAAAATAACTAAATATCTCGGTAACTAAAATTACAGGTCACTGTGATGCAAAATCAACGGTAAAATAACTGAAAGGACAGTCATTGTTGGTAAGGTAACTGTATTAGTTTGGTATTGTATGCCTTCGAATCAAACTTGGGGAGGCTTATATTCAGCAGCAGACTGCGAGTTATTTGTAGGCTATGTTGATTGTAAGGTGGCGAACGGGCCGCTTTTGAGTCAATACCCAATATCCACCTTAGACGCCCAATGTAAATGTTCTATGAATAGGTACCCAAAAATCAAATTCTCGGGAACTCATCTCGTTATTTTATTAGTATTTAATGCCTCTCATGCCAAACTTCAACAAAATTAGGTAAATCAATTATGCCAGAATGGAATAAAGAGAAGCGTATTGGGAGTAAGGAGAAGAGACCTATTATTACCTACAGATAAAAAGGAAAGACTAATTTCGAACAAATCCAAGCAGTAGGTATCCAGAAAATTTATATGGCGCTGGACATAATATTGAGAGAAAAAAAAGAGAAATCGATAAAATCAAAAATAATAAATGAATGGTAATCTTAAGGACAAAGCAAATGAAAAAGGCGACCTAAACGTGACATTGGCTAATGCACAAACCGGGCGAAGCCAAAACAAAAAAAAAAAAGTAATAGGCGACGGGAAGATGATTTTAATTACCTAGAGGCCAGCGAAGGAAGAAACAAGTAGAAAGCCTTAGAGCGGGGGCACACGATGCGTTGCGGCGGCGGCGCGGCGCCGGAGCGGTGTCGCTGCGTCGTCTTACATAGAAATATCTGTGGCATGTCACACGATGCGCTCCGGCGCCGCACCGGACTTGCAACCACCAAGACGAGGCGGGGAGGGGTGGATGCGTTGCGACGTCGGAGCGGCACCGCTCAGTTGTTTTGCGTCACAAGGAAGGACACACGCTCGCTCGTTTCGATTTTTTTCTAAGTATTTTTGTTTATTGTGTTTGAGGTTTTAAAAAATGAGTGCCAACCTAGATGTTATTGATATAGACTACCTAAGTACCTAATTACATTAGTCCAAGAACGGGAAAACCTTTGGGATAAGTCCAATGAAGACTTTAAAAATAAAACAATGAAAATAAAAGCATGGGAGCAAATTGCCAAAATTTTATTTCCAGACTATGATAATTATGCTCCTGATATAAAGAACCAGATAGGTAAGTAATTATTTAATGTTTTTATGATGATCAAATCTTCTGTAACTGCCATTGTAAAGACCCTCTGTTGCTCATAAAATAGCTTGCAAATTCATCTCTAATGACATTTGCTGCTGTCATCTCTTCATCTTGAGGTTGTAATGAGTGAAATTCATCATCAGTTATTGCCAATTTATCCTTTTGCCGAAAACCATCCCGATCTGCGACAAAATTGTGTAAGACACAACATGCCTTCACAATGTCAGTAGCAAAATTATAGGACACGTCTATCGGTCTGTGAAAAATGCGCCATTTATTCGCCATAATCCCAAAAGCGCATTCGACATATCTTCTGGCTCTGCTGAGACGATAATTGTAAATCTTTTGTTTAACATTGAGATTGTTACCTCCATATGGACGCATAATGTGGTTGCTCAATCCAAAAGCTTCGTCACCCACAAATACATACGGGGTTCGTCTATTGGAACCACCCAGTGGTTGGGGATCAGGCAATGGTAGGTCATTGTTAATGAGTTTCTCATATAGTTTTGAATTTTGAAAAACAGTTGAATCGCATTCTTTACCGTATGCGCCAATGTCGATAAAAATAAATTTGTAGTTAGAGTCCACAACAGCTAAAAGGACTATAGAGAAAAAGGCTTTGTAATTAAAAAAAAGCGAGCCACTATTAGCAGGATTACGCATGCGAATATGCTTCCCATCGAGGGCACCGATGCAGTGAGGAAAATTCGCCCTTAAATCGAAACTAGATGCAATATTTTTGAGTCTTTCTGTTGTTAGTTCGGGAATGTTGTCTTGAAGAAGATTTTTCCATATAGCACGACAAACTCTCCTAATCATATATCTAATCGTAGATTTTCCCCGTTTGAATTTGTACTCCAAATCTTGTATTGAATTTCCACTTCCTAGATACCTGTAACAAAAACGTTTATTTATAAAATCTCATGTAATCTTAATGTTAATATTTTATTTTTAGGTAATGACATAGTGAAGAAATGGAGAAGTGTCAAAGATAACTTCTATAAATATTTAAAAAAGTTAAAAGAAGCTTCTAAATCTGGCTCAGCCGCTAAAAAATTGAAAAAATATCATTTTTACAATCAACTTTTATTTTTAACAAAAGTGGCACAAAATGAGACAGACAGTAGCTTAGACGTAGCTGGAGAAACCAACACCGATTCTACAAGTGATATTGCACCGGAGTCTTCACGTTATGTTCCTATCACCCGCAAAAGAACAATGCAAGCTGATGATTTCGAAAAGGAAGCATTAAAAGCCCTTAAGGAGCCCGAAGATCGCCACTTGTCATTTTTTAAGGGTATTTTGCCATCAATTCAAGATTTCACAGACCTTCAAACTCTCACCTTCCAAAGCAAGGTGTTACAAATTATCACTGAAATGCGGTATGGCTCAATGTCCCAACAATCATCATCATTTAGGTTTGAACAAACGTCTCAACAGCCTTCATCACACGGGTATCATACAAGAAGTTACAGAAGTACATACACTCCAACCGACTTGAGCTCAGATTATAATTTATTGACATCTCCAGGTGAAACATCTCAAGACAGCGTAGAGTACGATTTTGCAAATTTGTAATTAAGATTTCTCAAGATTACTATTAAGAAGATTAATAAGATTGATTATGATTATTAACATTTCCTTTTTTGATCGTTTTGAAAATTAAAAAGTATTATTATTCAAAAAAAATAATTTTCATTACTTACCTCAAAGTGATGCCCAGCATTTCTATTGGCTCCACTGGATTCCTCATGTTAGTGTACTGTTTCCGTATATGTGGTTCTAAAGATTTCAATAAACATTCGAAACTTAACACACTCATTCGAAAGAAATTGTAAAACTTCTTTTCGTCTAACAGCAACTCTTTATATTCTTGGAGAAAAAACTGTCCATCACTGTTCCTTAGTGCAATAAAAGGACAGATCCAGTATCGTCGTACGCTTCTACGTCGATTTCGGCGGTGGCGTAATAGTAGGGCCAACAATAGACGTCTTTTACGATCCATTTTCATTAACAGACTGTCCAACGGTGCTACGGCGCCGCTGCGACATAACAACGTTACGGCGCCGCACCGCTCGTGTGCCCACTGACACGGTGAAATCTTTGCGGTGCGGCGCCGCAACGCATCGTGTGCCCCCGCTCTTAGAGGAGGCTTTTGTTGAAAGACTAAATAGCTGTTACTTATGAGGCGAGACTAACCAAATGCCGAGAATATTGTTAATAGTTTTCTGGCCTCTTTATTGAACTATTATATAATTATTTTATCAACTAAGTTATAAACTAACAATATTTTATTTTATTAATTTTTTCTCTAAAAAAGCCTAGTCATCATCATCATTCACCCAAAAGACGTCCACAGTTGGACATCGGCCTCCGCATAGTATATAGCATGTATATAGTAGTATAATAGATTGGGGTCTCCCCAAGCGTTGCCACATCGACCGGCACAGTACTTCTCGCATTCAGCGGATTCATGTGCCTAAAAGCCTATTACTCCAACTTAAAAGAAGTGTTATCAATCAACGACGAAACGACACCTTCGAAAAATCGAAAATGTCAAAATAAAAATGGCTGCGCATCGTGTGTTCATTCCGCGCAATTGTTGATTCAAGATTTTACAAATTATTACCTTTAATTGTTGGCATTTTTGTATTTAATTATATTTATTGGACACTATAGTTGATTAGTTTTGTGTTTCAAGTAGTGTATTCATACATAATGGACCCAAGCAAAGATGGTAAACGCAAGAAAGATAGAAACAGCGATGATGAAGATAGACGTAAGGAAAAGAAATTAAAAAAGGCACGTTCGAAGTCCAGATCACCACCTGAGAACCGCGAGAAGGATTCCAGACGCAAACGAAGACACTCCAGGTCGCGGTCACCCGAAGGGGCCGTAAAACAAGAAAAACGACCTGACGTAGCAAAAGAGCCTGAAGTAAAAAAAGTAGTGCCACAGCGACGTGCCAAGGAAACAGACATGTTGAACACTAGAACAGGTGGCGCCTACATACCTCCTGCACGTCTCAGAATGATGCAGGCCCAAATTACAGACAAATCTTCAATGGCATATCAGAGACTGGCTTGGGAGGCTTTGAAGAAGTCGATACATGGCCACATCAATAAAATCAATGTTGGTAACATTGGTATCATTATCAAGGAATTGTTGAAAGAAAACATAGTTCGTGGTAGAGGTTTGTTGTGTCGTTCTGTGATACAGGCACAGGCTGCTTCACCTACATTCACTAACGTTTATGCTGCCCTAGTTGCCGCCGTTAACTCTCGCTTTCCGAACATTGGAGAGTTGCTTCTGAAGAGGTTGATGATCCAATTCAAAAGAGGTTTCAAACGGAATGACAAACCTATTTGTATATCATCAGCATCATTCATAGCTCATTTGGTAAATCAAAGAGTAGCACATGAGATTCTAGCATTAGAACTGCTCACACTTCTTGTTGAGACACCCACTGATGACTCTGTTGAAGTAGCCATAGCTTTCCTAAAGGAATGTGGACAGAAACTGACTGAAGTATCTTCCAAGGGTGTTAATGCTATATTTGAGATGCTGAGAAACATTCTGCATGAAGGACAGTTGGACAAGAGGGTGCAGTACATGATTGAAGTTATGTTCCAAGTGTGGAAGGATGGTTTCAAGGATCATCCAGCTTTGATTGAGGAGTTGGAACTGGTGCCTGAGGAGGAGCAGTTCACTCATCTCATGATGCTGGATGAAGCTACAGATCCACAGGATATTCTGAGTAAGTTTTTCGGCTTTAGACTTAGTTAATTTAGTATTGAGAAGTTGTTAGAATAGAATGATAAAATAATAAAAAAAATATTCAAGTATAAAGTACAGCAAAAATATGATTTACATTAATTACAATCGAGGAAAGTTAAATTCTAACTGTAATGTAGACCTGCCTGATCTAGGTTTATGAAAAACCTGTGTTTCAGGCCATCAATTTACATCCAACATTTAAAGAGAAGACAACAATAAATGTATTAGAAGCTAAATTGAAAAAGAAAGTATAATATTTTCAAAGTTTTTTTTTTTTTTTTTTGTCAAGATTTTTAAGATATATTATGTATAAATAAATTAACGAATAATATTAATTAAATTAGATAAAGTGGAGACTATTATTAATTAGGTAAAGGAAGAGACTTTTAGTAGAGCAGGTAGATAGCTTTTATTTTAAAATTTCTAGTAGTTTTTCCGTGTCTGCATAATTAAGTTTTGCCAAATATTCCTGTACTAGTAAATTACACCTATTATAACTTAAACTATAAATCTTTAGCACTCTGTTAAACTGGTTATATAAGTAGGGTCCTAAAAATAAATAATATTGATTAGTAAAAGCATGTTTAGTCTGAGAGTTAGCACAAACCAAATCTTTTCTTCTCCTATCTGAAGGTACTGGGTTAAAATAAAAAGTTCAGTGTGTTGGAATAAAACTACATTCAGAATTAATAATTGACGTACTGTTAGCACCTTACATGCCATATACAGCTGGTGTGTAGGAAATATAAATGGATGAAAAGTAGCAACCTTTAAAACTGCTCTTTGGGCGCAAATAGGTATATATATATATATAAATTCTAGGTGCAGTAAAATTGATTTAGCGGCTTTATGATCATAAAATTAAGGAAAAATAATGTAGGAAAACAGCAAACAATATTTCTAATATAGACATTTAGAGGCTATCTATTAAAAGGAATGGACAGCTGCATTAGTATTTGCTTTAATGATTGTTATTTATCTGTAATGCTTTCGCCCAGCTGTGGGATAATACAAAAATCTTTGGAAGCTCTAGTTGCTAGAGTTATAACTAGAAAACAGATATTTGGATGCATATTCACCTAAAGTTGAGATGTTGGCAAATATGGAATGTGCTTTCATATAAAAAAAAACCCTCAGTTCCGGGATCAACAAATTTAATTTTCTGCTTATAGAATTGTATGTATGTATTTACTTCTAATTATGGCTTATATGGAATGCATTTTTGTATCAATCACAAGGCCTGCAATTCCGGAATCAACAAATTTTGGGTTTTTCTGACTATAGAATCAGATGCATATCTACGTAATATTGTAAAGTAGGTAGGTAGGTAGTTCATTCACTCATTAATTCATGAAACAAATGGTAAAAATATATTGAGCTTAGTGAAATTTTAAATAAATATGCATCTGAATAGTTATGCAATCCAAGAATCCCTGATTTTTTTTTAAATATTTTATTTTTAGTTCCAGGCATCCTGGTATTTGTTTTCTTTTCATACTTTCACAGCAAAAAATTACTTGTGGTAAATATGCATCCGAATATCCGATCTCTGGTTATAACACAATGGACATTGTTTTCCAGATGTCTTCAAATTTGATGAAAAATATGAGGAGAATGAACAAAAATATAAAACACTCAGCAAAGAGATCCTTGGCTCCGATGCGGAATCTGGTGACGAAGACGGTTCTGGAGAGAGTGGCAGCGATGAATCTGATGAAGATGACGAAGAAGAGGCTCAAAAAGAAGTCACCATCATTGACAACACAGAAACAAATCTTGTAGCTCTACGTAGAACAATATACTTGACTATTAACTCCAGTTTGGACTTTGAGGAGTGTGCTCATAAACTTATGAAAATGCAATTAAAACCAGGACAGGAGGTAGAACTATGTCACATGTTCTTGGACTGCTGTGCCGAGCAGCGGACATATGAAAAGTTCTATGGGCTGCTAGCACAACGTTTCTGTAACATAAACCGAATATACATAGGTCCATTTGAGGATATATTCAAAGATTCTTATGGTACTGCTCACAGATTGGATACTAACAGACTGAGAAATGTTAGCAAGTTCTTCGCTCATTTATTGTTCACGGATTCCATCAGTTGGGAAGTACTGGAGTGTGTGAAGCTGAATGAGGAAGATACCACAAGTTCCAGTCGTATTTACATCAAGATATTGTTCCAAGAGCTGGCAGAATACATGGGGCTGAAAAAACTGAATGATCGCCTCAAGGACTTGTGAGTTAATATTATCTATATTCCAAATATTTATTTCATAAAACATACTAAAAAGGATGCTGGTAAGAAATCTGCTTAAAAGCTTTTAAACTATTTTTCAAATTGATAACAGGCTACTGAATACTACTTCCACACTATATTGGAAGTAGCGTTGTAAGGCGCCACTGGGCGGCTTAGCTGAGGACACAAAATGTTCTTGCCCATACATTTTATTTGGTTTAGCCTGCCCAAGAACAGCATTAGTCTATGAACTTCATAGAGATCTTACTACTCAGTTTTAACCAAACTCTAATCTGTGGATTCAGATATTAAGCGCCCGATTTAATGAACTCCATTTCTTCTATTTCAGGACCCTGCAGAGCGCGTTCTCTGGCATCTTTCCTCGTGACAACCCTAAGAACACGAGGTTTTCCATCAATTTCTTCACTTCCATTGGTCTTGGAGGTCTGACGGACGAGTTGAGAGAGCATTTGAAGCAGATGCCCAAGGTCTGTACTCTTAGATTTTAGTAGGCAAAATAAACGACCGGCACTCTAATTGAGTGATACGCAAAAAAATACATTATCCATTGCTCCGTAGCATGTTTGAATGACGACACTGCATTAATCCAATCTGAATTTGCGTATTTAATCAGTTCCTTGACATACACTCACCGGCAGTAAAGATGTCCCAAGCCCTAAACGCGAATTCGTGTCGGTCGGCACTGCCTGCACCAAAAATCGACATAACGTTAGTTAATGATTATATTCATGTTTTGTTTCAGAATGTGCCAGCACCAATATCAGAGATCAAACTAAACAGTGACTCCAGCTCAGAATCCAGTTCCGACTCGTCCAGTTCCAGTAGCTCTGACTCCTCGTCCTCCAACGACAGTTCTAGTGGTTAGTTTATTCTTATTCGCTCATAAATGTATGAATGTTTAGACAAATATTTAGTTTACCACTTTATAGAGAAAAGTAGTAGTTGTAGTCCGCGACTTCGTTTGCGGTCCAGGATGAAACAGCCTGTGTTCTTCTCCAGGTCCGGTTTAGGTGTACAAGGGTAACAGATTGAGTTACTTTCGCATTTATAATATAAGTATGGATAGTTTGGATGGATGGAAATGTGACTGAGCTGTAAAATAAAACGCTAATTTAAAAATCATAATGTAACTTTAATTATTTTTCTACTTTCAGATGATGAGACTGAGAAGACTGATAAAAAGAAGAAGGAAAAGAAATCTAAAAAGAACAAAAACAAGGAAAAGGTTCCACAAACACCTACTGAGGAAGCGCCAGAAAAACCTGTTGAAAGATGGGGCCATGATGGCTTCTACGATACGTACGGCAAAGGCGCAAGAAGGATGGAAAATGGGCCTGATATGCGTCAAGATAGGGATAACTTCGCCAGACCACGGGACGTAAGAGGAAAGGACGATAAAATGGATCAGAAAAATGGCGATGATCGGAGAAGGAGATTTGACGAAAATGAACAGAATGGCGATTATAGGCGCCGCGACAATAATAGGGGACGGCAGAATGAAGATAGAAGTAGAGCAGATGATGACAGAGGACGGAGAGGCGATGACAGGGGAAGACCATATGATGACAGGTTTCGAAAAGACGATGAAAGAACACAAGATGAAGGCAGAGGTCGCAGAGATGAGGAGAGAGGCAACCAAAACGAGGAAAGAGGTCGTAGAAATGATGAAAGACCTCAAAGAGATGACCGAGGCCGTAGAGATGACGATAGGCAACAAAGAGACGACGGTAAAGGTCGGAGAGATGATGACAAAGGAAACCAAAATGAAGGAAGAAACCGAAGGGATGATGACAGACCACAAAGAGATGACGGTAGAGGTCGAAGAGATGATGACAGAACGAGGCTAAATGAGGACAGAAACCGCAGAGATGACGAAAGGCCACAAAGGGAAGACGTAAGAGTGCGCAGAGATGATGACAGGCCACAAAGAGATGAAAATAGAGGCCGCAAAGATGACGACAGAGCACGCCAAAATGATGACAGGGGACGTAGAGATGAAAGATTACAACGAGATGACGAAAGAACCTCGAGGGATGAAAATAGAGAACGTAGGAATGATGACAAACCACAAAGAGACGAAAATAGGAGCCATAGAGAAGACGATAGGCCACAAAGAGGCGAAGATAGAGTTCGTAGAGATGAAGATAGAGTTCGCAGAGATGAAGATCCAAAAAAACAAAATGAAGATAAAGTCCGTAGGGATGAACGACCACAAAGAGACGAAATTAGAAATCGTAGAGATGATGATGAAGGAAGAAACCGCAGGGAAGACGATAGGGAAACGAGAGGACGTAAGGAAGACGATGGGGAAACGAGAGGACGTAAGGAAGATGACAGAGCACGTCAAGATGACAGAGATGACAGAGGCCGCAAAGGTGACAGAGAACAAAGAAACGATAATAGAGTTCGTCGAGATCAAAAGGATGAAGAAAGGGGACGCAAAGATGATGAAAGAGAACCCAGGGGTGACGATAGAAGATATCAGGATGATGACAGGCGTAAAGAGAATGATAGAAGCCGTAAGGATGATGATAGAACACGTAAAGAAGGTCGAGGTGACGACGACAGATTGCGCAGAAATGACGACAGAGGGCGCGATGACGAACCCGAACCTTCTAGAAGGAACAAGAAAACTACAGAAGAGAGAAGTGGAAGAGACAATGAAGAACTAAGAAGAAATAAAGAGTTGGAAGAAAGAACCGATCGTGACAGTTCTAAAGACAGTCGAAGGAAAGATAAAAACAACGACAGACAAAAAGATATTCGTGATGTAGACGAGTCTAGACCTAAAAGAAAAGATAATGACGGCAAAAGATACCAAAATGTAGACGAACAAAATAACGATAAACGCAGCAGAAACAAAGTCGAATCTGAAGATCCAAGATCCAAAAAGAAGGACACGAAAGTCAAACGACAAAAGGAAAGTAAAAAGAAAGATAAAACTAGCAAAAAAGGTAAAAAGAAACGTAAAGACAGTAGTAGTGAAGATGAAAAACCAAGTAGAAAGAGTGAAAAGAAACGTACGAAAGATAAAAAGGTAGAAGTTAGTGACAGTGATGATTCGTCTTCCAGTTCTTCGTCATCATCATCATCTTCGTCATCGTCTTCTGATGATAAAGATGGGAAGGTTCCGAGTAGATATTGGGATACTTTAGATATTAAGAGTAGAGAAGAAGCAAAGGAAGTTGTACGTGGAAAAAAGGAACGGCCCTAGTATTCTGCTAGCCCTTTTGTACATAAGGGGATGAATATATCCAATTTTCGGCGAGTCAAGTCTCTTGGTAAATACTGCTGTACATTTGATATCTGACGGACGCGATTTCTTGTGGTTTGAATAAAAATTATACAGACAATATTCGGTACCGGCCATGCGGAATTAAAAAAAAATATTGTGATTTGATATCATTTCGTCGCCTTTGATACAAGGGGCTTTATTATCCCTGCACTGATGAATACCCATAATATAATTGGTTAAATATCTTAGTAAATAATTTAAAATGTACTTTACGTATTTTATTTCGCTGATGTTTCGCGTCGTCGCCGACTTTTCCTCGTGTCAACTTCAACTTGTGGAAGACATAACCCAATTTTTCCAATATCTTTGATAGACCTTCAGACGCTGGCTGGAGATTGATATGTGAATTTTATTTAAAGCGTTCATGTAAAAACTCATTTAAACCTGTGTGTAGGTACTCTTCGAAAGATACTTTCAACTACGTCACAGAGTACTATACTCAGAAACGTAGACAGCTCTGTCTACGCTCAGAACAAGTAACTAAAGCATAGAAGGAAGCTAAATTTAACTAATATAGTCGTCTCTGTTTTCTTATACACTCATAACAGCATTAGAAAGAGACAGATGTAGGTTGCTCAAAATGCAAAGTGTCACAAAGCAAACGTCAATTTGGCTACCTTGGCTACTTAGATGATACTAAGTTTAAAAGCTACTTAACGTCTCAGGTTTTTGTCTATGACTTTGTTCATCGCATTTTTGTTAGGAGGGCGCAGGCGCATGGGAGTTGAAGTGCTTCGTTGATTTTACGTGTTTTTGTAAAAATACACACATCAAAAGTGTCTAGGGATCAACATATATTTTTGCAATAACTTTTCTCCTGATTGATATTAATTAAAATTTTCTTTAAGGATTCATAAAATAAAGTGTTTTCGTTTGTCACAGTAACGATAAACCAAGTCACCTTTGCATTAATAAAGAAATTTGCCATTTTCCTAATAAAGGGATTTTTGACATTTGAACCACTAACACAAAAGTTCGAAAAAAAGACTGAAATAACAGTTTTCTTTAAAATTTTATTGGGTAACTTAAACAATTAATAATCCGTGTTTCTACCGCGAACACTAACAACACAAGAACATCGGTTTGGCATACTCAAAATGAGTTCATCCAAATCACGCTGTGGAATGGCCGCCCATGTTCGTTGCAACAACAAAAAAAGGTCTTCTTGCGACTGGATACCCTCCATATTCGGCAGAGCTCTTCTCTGTAGCATATCCCATGCATGCTCAATCGGGTTGAGCAGGCCAGGGCAGGACATTGATGTTAGCTGCGGCGAGAGTCTGTCTTACAACTCTTGCGGTGTGCGGTCGTGCATTATCATGCATTAACTGAAATAAGGGACCGATTTGCACTTGTAGAGGAACGATGACGTCTGATACAATCGTCTCAGCATAAATTTGAGCGTTGAGGTTGCCTCTGATCCAAATCAACTCAGTTCTTCCGCCGATCCAAATACCCGCCCATACCATGATGGTTCCACCACTATAAGGATGGACTTCCTGGCAGGATTTTAATCGCTGTTGGCGTCCAGGGGTTCTCCAGTGTCGTATACGTCTTGTATCCGGTCTCATACCAAAACGAGACTCATCAGAAAAGCACACGAAACGCCATTGTTCTTCTGCCCAATTTCTGTGTTCAAGAGCACATTGATATCGAATCCTACGATTGTGCATTGCTATAGGTGGTACCCGTAGCGGTCTTCGGGAATGAAGGTTCACTTCATGCAAGCGGTTTCTGACTGTTTGGTCGCTAATTAAGTTCCCTGAAGAGTGATGAAGCCTCACGGCTAACATCATGGCGGTTATTGTTGGAGCTCTTCGAGTTAAGATTTGAATGTATCGGTCTTGTCTCCGTGTGGTGCAGCGATACCGTCCTCCATGGCGCTCAGCCACGGTACCAGTGCTTCGGTAACGTGTCCAAAGTCGACTGATAACACTCTGACTTGTATTCAGAGCTAAAGCCACAGTACGTTGCCGGGAACCAGCTTCTATCATTCCCACGGCTCTGAGCATTTCTTCCCTGCTTAAATGACGTCGCCGCTCCATAATAACGTTGGTTTTAATCAGTAGTAGGGAAACAGTAGCACTAATAATGTCTTCAATGCGTTGTATGTTTTTATAGGGAAAATATTGACAGCTGATTTTCATCTTTTACTCGAATTTGATTCACAGTTCCTGATTCAAATTATGAAATGCACCAAAAAGGATCCATATAAATTTATAAAATCATAAATTTATTACAAAGCCACATCTTAATCTCAAGAAATCCGCATAAAAATGCTTGATCCCTAGACACTTTTGATGTGTGTAGTACAAAATTAATAGTCATCCCGCAAAGAAAATGATGCGGAAATCATAAGCTTCCATCGGTAAGTAATCAAATATGGTCATTTTATCGGTTTTGTATTCTCACTGTAGGTTATTTTGGCATTTTTTCAAATTAATTGAGTTTAGTGTACACGGTAGTGTTTGGAAATCAATATTTTATGTAATTAAATAATTCGATTCTAGGGAAAATAGAAATTTTTAATCGGCATATAAATTTTTGCAATTGTGCTTGCAAAAATAAACTATCGATAGAACTAGCGTCATCTAAATTATTACATTATTTTTCTTTACACGTAGTTTTGGGAAGGATTAAATATTTAAGAGTGAAATAAATACCTAAATACCTACGGTCTTGCCAGCAAATCATACGTATGAGTAATGAAATGGTCAAAAATCCGTGTGGCTCATTACATGAGCCAATAATTTAAACTCATGTGTAGCTATGATTTTTTTTTTTTCAGATTTCCCTCTGATATTGATATGAGGCAAAAATGGATCAACGCTATTGTACGTAACTACTGGGAATGGAAAAAAACAACATCGTATTTGTTCCAAACATTTCAGCGATGAATGCTTTATTAAAATATTGCTACCAACGTCAATTTTTGATGATTAACTCGAACATTCATTCGATAATGATGTATTGGATGAACATAGTAATTTGTTGATTAAATTGATAAGCAAAGAATATTTAACATTTAGAATTCATTATATCGCGAAAGAATTATCTTCTCCTGTAGAAAAAGTAAGGACATTTCTAACAAAAACTATAATTTTAAAGGACAGTGGTTTAAATTTTTGTTACGTGTTCCGGGGCCAATCGCTCTTTAAAAAATATTTAAGCGTTTTCTTGGTAATTTCAATTAGTTAATTTATCATTTTTCCTGTGTTTATAAATAAATAAGTTAATCAGACAGAAGTGAGTTCTTTATTTCACCTTAGCATATTTTAGATTTAATGCCAAGGAGCGATACCATAAACTATGAAGTCGATATTGGTATTTATTTTATGCATAGTCACATCACTAGCTAATACTCTTTTGTCTATGACAGCGTACACTTCAAATGTCCTAAAGCGCCTTCTATGCTTTAGTTATTGTTCTGAGGCACTATCAATGACTAAAGATTAGTCATTGGGCACTATACGACTATTAAGTTTCAAACCAACATTGACATAATTGACAGCACAAAGTTGTCAAAAAGGGCATTAAAAGGCAGAATCTAAGCATTCCTGCATATTGAGCACAGACACAGAGCATGTAACTAGAGAGCACAGAGTACTTTTTTTAGATAGGAGTGATAGTGTTCTCTGGTATTGTTTCCTTCATCGTAAATTTCATTAGAGGACCATCATGGAGCAAGAGAGAGAGTTTCCTTGTATGGAGACAATCCTGGACTCGGAAACTAGTCCAGGATCTATACCCTCAGCTGATCAGTCCTCAAAAATAAAAGCGGCATCAGCCCCTGCTATACCCGCTACCCTTTCGGAAGAGGGGCTGGTAAAGCCACAGATATCTGCACCATCATATCTAAATTCTCTGCGGGAGAACGATGACCCTCCGTTTAGGAAGCCAGATAAAGAACCCAGGCCTTGTATAATAAGTGGTAGTATCATGAACGAAGCAGAAGCTGTAGCAATGATTGCAGCTGGTGAAGCCGACAAGGAGAACGGACTGAGAAAGTTCTTAGGTAAACTAGGTGTCTCGTACTATAGTAATAGTAACAAACAAAAAGTCACCCCTGTATCCGGAAGGGTTAGGCAGAGTATCCCTATAGTAGGTACACCAACATTTCGCCAGTTATGTTGAAGCACAGACTACAATATTAGTGTTGAAGTCCCATGTAATAGGGGGCGAGCCTATTGCCATCAACCGGGCACAAATCCAGACTCCAAACTCCTGCTAAGAAATTCCATTTCATAAAAATTAATTTGTTCATTGTTTTTCTGAGGATTTTCATACTATAATATCACTTTGTACCCCGAAGGCACAGAGCACCTTAGGCACCAGAGCTCCCGAAGGGGTAGGCATGGGTCTACAGAACAAACACATTTCGCCAGAATTGTTTTCTTTGTCTCATGTAGTGGGGGCTAGGCTATTGCCATTGACCCGGCGTTATTCGAATGCATTTATTTATTTTAGGCGACTTCCTAGTTCAAAAGAACATAATAGCTAATTACTTCTTGTCCGAGAAGAAGTTTCTCATCAGTCTGTTGACGGAGACGATCGAGTACGCAGCTCAGCGGGAGTTTGACGCGTTCAAGCTGTCCGTCCTTATCACGATATACCTAGCAACGCATATGTACTTCAAGTGGTATTATTGGCAGTCACCGACCGCCGTGTGGAACTACTTCAAGGATGTCATGTTACGCCATACCATTGATGTACGTAGTCACAGAATTTTCATTTAATTTGCCCTCCAAAACTGACTTTCAGGCGCAGCTCCATTACTGACCACGTGCACTTAAGCTTCGTTTCGTATAAAAATGTAAGAGGGATCGTTCACTGCGAATTGGGATCCACGGCCACGCTACGTGCGGATGCGTAGGTTGCCATACGAATGGCGTAGTCTCTCCGTGCACATTTTACGTAGCAATGGTGCTCCTTTAGACTTTTTAAATGCCGTTATGGATAGAACAAACTAACACCTAACGAAGCTAAATAAATACATAGAATCAGTTCAAATAGGAAAGCTCTAAATAGTTTTACCTACCTACTTACCTATTTTATTTTTAGGATACTCCCGAGGGTGAAGAAGTCTTTGAAGCGGTCGATTGCTACGACATAGTGTCGCACTTCCACACGGTTTACCTGAGCAACTTGCCGCTCGTACACATCGTTACCTTCGGGACCCATAGAATTAAGATGCTGTGGCCCTTCAAAGTGAAAGTATAGAACTGTTATAAATGCTTTACTTACTTTTACGTTCGTCGATTTTGAATCTTGATAATAAAGTTGAAAAGTCAAACTTAGCCTCCCGAGTCGTGGTATTGCAGATCGGGATTAGCTCAAGTAATATAGGCTTTTCTTCAAAGTTAACCGTTTGTGTCAGTTTGTGTTGACATATTGTATGGATTTAAAAATATGCTTGACTGCGGTACTTATAGTTTTCATATTTAGCTTTGTCAGCTTCTAATAAAGCTCTTAATTACTAATATTCCGTTTTATTCATAAATAATTCGTTTACTACTGAGTCAGAGAAACTTTTATGTGGCAAGTTATTGTCTTGCCACATAAAATTGTTAGATTATAAATACAATAATCGATCTTCCTACATACTTTATCCAGGCTTAGGACTGGCGGCTAGTCCTTAATTTAAGGCCAGCTGGCGTAATTAAAAATCGATTCTATTTAGTGATTTGTTGATTCAATTATAAACAATCTGCCGCGTGCCGCATCAAAGTAAAAAACTCTGGTAAAACAATAACTTGTTAGTGCAAATGCAAAAAACTACCGTATTACAATATTTTATACGTAAGCGCCTTAGTGGTAATTTTTACGTGCATGTGGATAACGACAACGGATAAACGAAAATCTGTGATTGTATGACTGATACGCATCTCATTTGGTATCTCTTTCTGACTTGTATAGTTTGTAATTATGTCGCCCACTCACTCGCGACTCGCGAGTCATAAAACTCAGTACCTATCTCAGTCTGCCTCTCTCGCTCGCTCACTGCTCAGACGCCTCGCGAGCGGTCGCGCGGAATCAGCCAGAGTAAAGTAATGTTTCAGATCCAAATGATGTGTTTGAAAAATGTTGTTACTGAACCAATCTTTTGAATCATTTCAATGATCCCGATCAGTGAGTCGGTTCCGGTTCCGAGTTACACACGACTAGCAGACTAACAGAAAATAAAACATACATTTCATCACATAAACTTTAATTAGCCATTCACAACAGCAGTCTTTAATTGCTCTTTGAATTGTTGAGGCGATTTGTTTTTCTTCCTTTTCCTCACTTTTCCTTCAGCCACACTCTCTACCTTATTATTATTATTATGAGTGGGTTTTTTCTTCTTTTTCTTTTTACATGACAAAGGATTAGGATTGTGTTGTTTCTTCTTTTTTATGGGAATTTTTGGCTCTTCTACTTTTCCTTCAACACCTAGAACTTTTTTCATAGTTTGAAGTGCCTCATTTTGTGTTTCAGTAATAAACATGTGTGGGTTACCATCTAAGTTCTGGCCGGCTTTAGCATTGCTGGCTGTAGATGGCTTTTCTAAAGTAGGAGATTTGTTATGAAGGTACAGGAGTGGTACACCAGCCTTTTCCCTAAGCTTATCTTGTAAATCCCTATCCTGTGTTGCAAGGATGTAATGTTTGTCATTTTTCCTACCAATCATAGACAAAATGCAGTTGGATCCACCTATAGGCTCTTTATGATTGCATTCATGTATTCCAAATTGCTTCAATATAGTTAAGGCTCCATGAGTCTTCTTTGCTATTTTCTCTGTTTCAATAATAATGCATCTTGTAGTCAGTAATTTTGCTTGTGAGTTCAAATATTTTGGAACTTGTTCTCTAATATTGATTTGTTCCTGAAAAAAATATTATCAGTGAACAACAACAGTATTATGGTTTGATTATAAGGGGGCATCCATTAATTACGTGAGGTGATTTTGGCAATTTTTCGACTCCCCCTCACCCCCTGGTGAGATGTCGTGAGATTTCGCTCGACCCCCTCACCCCTCCCCTAATCTCACGTGAGATTTTTCAAAATGCATACTTTTAATCTCAATAAGTTAATCTGAGTTTAACTGCATTGGGTTTATTAAAAAAAACATTTACGTATGTATAACACGTGAATTTCCCGGAATAGTATCATTCATTTTAAGAGAGTAATTATTTTAGTGGAGAAACATTTTTATTTAATTTAACCCAGTTTTCTCGTAATTTTATGCTGTTTCTTTTGGAAAAAAAAATACGTCATATCTGCCGAGGCCCCCCTCTCCCTTATGTGAGATTGGGTGAGATTCGGCTCGACCCCCCTCCCCCCTCTATACGCCTAACGTAATTAATGGACGCCCCCTAAGGTGAACTGGTCATGAAGATGCCACATTCTAGGCCCTAAATTCAGCATGGAAATAGTAGTAAAAAGTATCATAGTCTTAAAAATATTGATAATGTAGGTTGAGTTGATTAGAAGAAGTTGATTTGAGATTTTGATTTGAGAGTTGGATTGAGTAGAAGAATTACTGAAGTAAATAAGAATACCTAGTTTTAATTACTGCATGCTGGCTCAGGGAAATTCTCCTGCCAGCGCATGCTCTGTTCTTTGAGAGTGAGATGAGAGTCTGCACTATCAGCCTCAGGGTCGGGTAGCTCTTCCAATGGGACCTGGATATCCTCATGGGGTAATTGCTCAGCTCGCCAATCCTCATCCACTATGTCTATCAGACGACCATTGCGGCGGTACTTGCTGTCCATTCTGTGTACATTTTATTGTTTTGTATAAAATACATTATTTTTCTGCAAGCAGTAATTAAAACTAAGTCTTCTTCTATAGTTGTGTTATGTTATTGTTCTTATATTCATTCTCTTATAGTGGTTTAGTTTGAAATGGATAAGAAGAAGACTTACTTTAAATGCAGCAAAACAAAATGTGCCGTCGAGTAAGACTTGGTATGGCTGGTGGAAACCATAGTTGTTGTAGTAGAACTTAAGATATTTCTGAACCTTTTTGTATCTAGTGATCTTCATGTTATGAAACTATTGTACAAACCTGTTAAGTATGAATAAAATAACAGTTTCTATAAGTAAATTCACACTAGTAAATAACCACAAAATGCGACGAATAGTAACCGAATTCGAAATGTCAGACTGATTGACACTGATCACTGACAAGACAAAATGTCAAATTTTGCGATAGATTAGTAAGATATTTGCGTTTCAACTTCCATGTTTACTCTATGGAGGGTAGAGACAAGGAAAACTATCTCTGTGTATGAAAATTGTCCGTCAAAATGTGCTACATAAGGGTGGCGCTACAGTAGCCACCGGGTAAGGTTTTAGGCTCAGAACATTTAGGTTTTTGTTTTTTTTTACAAAACAATGTTGGACTACGTAAATATTTGAGGTATGGTATACTGGACTGTCACTAACTATTGTAGTCACTAAAAGTATTAAATTTTCTGACTCGGCATACTTCAATCCGTTAATTTTCTAACTCGGCATACTTCAGTCCGATACCAACTGCTACATTCATACCACACAATTTGTCTACGCTAGCGCCATATTGGAGGGTTTTTGAACTATTGGACACTTTTTCAACTTTCTCCAGAGATAGTTCTTCTTGTCTCTACCCTCCATAGTTTACTCATATAGAGAAAATGCATAGAAAGCTCACGAACCACCACCGAAAGAAACAACTATCATAATTTCGTAGTGAAAGAACAAGAATGCAACATTGTAGGCCTAGGATTTTTATGCAAAGATCTGCTGTCATGTTAAAATGCGTAGCTTTGTCAAAAGCTGCACTAAGTAAATTGTTAAATGAATTTTAACTAAACTTAAAGCAATAATTATGTAAGTGCAGTGTAGAAATAAAAACCATTGGGCTTTATTGATTCAGTCTGAAGGAAACGTACTTTTATGCGAACGCAAAGTGAAACAAACACGATTCGAACTATTATTTTGTCTATATATTTTTATGTTGTATATGTTTAATTACAACAGTATTTAGTGTATTTATTATTATTTATTTATTTCAAATGTACATATTTCATTTTTGTGATTTATGTTTTTTGTGCTATCATAAACAATCGGCAGATTTTTCTTAAAAATGACGTATACTTAACCATAGACAATTTTCTGTGAAATGAAACGTCTCGCTCGCTCTCTCGCTTCCATGTTTGTTCGTGGTCATTTTGCATTTCTGTGCTAGATTTTCCAGTTTAGCATTTAAAATTAATGATTATATTCATTTAAGTGTGTAATTAATGATATTTTCGGCGATACGGCGACCTCTTGAGGATCTGTCGCCCAAGGAAAAGTGCAAAACAGCGGTATAATAACAGGGAGGGTAAGTCTTTCTAGTCCTATAATTCAAGTAAATGCGTCATTTTATCGAATATTGTTGAATGTTCATGAAATGAGAAGATTAGGTGTATTGTTCTTCACAGCAGTCATCAGGACAAAGTGATCAAACACGTAGATGACTACGTCGAGCGCTTTTATGACATACAGCTGATTCCGATGAGGGCGTCTGTAGGTAATTTTTAATAGTCTGAGTCGAAGGAAACGCTGTGATACAAGCTGTGGCACAAGCGGTTAGTCATCATCATAACAGACACGTTTTTGGTGCGCGACAGATAAATTGATCGAGAAATTATATTATGTATGTAGGTCCGGCGAACTGCGCCGAATAGTGGCTGATAAAGTGTCATTGTTAATACCTTTTGTTTCTTTGTGATTCCGCGACGATACGGACGTGGAGATAACAATTTCTTGTTTACCGTTTTAAGGCAGTCTTTATTACAGTCGCTCTCGTAGTTCTCAAGCCTCAAGGCTTAATAAAAAACAACAAATTGGATTCTTTTTAATGTGCATGGGTGATTGGACATTAGTTATAGTAGATAATACAAGCATTGTCAATGGTGTCCAACTGTGTTTTTGTAGGACTTTTAACTGGTAAGTACTCTGTTCAAAATATAAACAAAAACCTCCATGCATTAGGTAACTGCTTTCAATGTAACCAAGAAACATAAAGCTGCTGAACTTTGGCATTGCCTTTTCCAGAACTTTTTCCCCAAAAGTGAAAACAACAACATTCTAAATGGAAATAATGATTTGTCATAGTTCTTATAAGTTTTTGTGATCATAGTATTTGTAACTTGTAATGAAGTGATTCATAGGTACATGGTAAAAAGTACATAAGCTGTCATCCTTGAGTAAATAATTATTTAATTTCACATACTCATTATCTGCGGAATATTTTAGAGTAATTATAGTTTTATCATTAATTAGGTATGTAAGTGATACAAAATAGATAAGAATTTTCATTATTTTCTGATGTAACATTTAGATTTCATCATATTATTAACCTATTAGATACAACATTCCAAAATATGCTAAGATTATATAATATATTTGAATAACAAATGGCTGATATCTAATTACAGCACTCAAAATAGTTTTCAACTTGGTGTGGGTTGTGGAGGTGAGATAGGCAGCCGCTCCATGTAAAATACTGGTATTCAGGTGCATCTAGGTAGACTGGAAGCTGACCCCAACATGGTTGGAACAAGGCTAGGCAGAGTGATTGATGGTCTGACGGACTAACTCATTATGCTTTGTAGGTTACCATATAAGACAACACAATTTTTTATTCCACTTGAATCTTTTTTACAAAGAAAGTACATAAAATTTAAAGTTATAACATCTTGAACTTGTTTACATAACACAAATGTATAGAGACATAACATTATGCAATGTTATAAACATAATTATTTCTACTGATTAAGGCACACTTGATTTCATTTAAGCTAAACTAAGATAGTATCTGTACTTAGTTAATGTGTTTAGTATGTTTTTCCTGGTTTCATTGATGGCAACAACATAAATCATAATGCATTTATTAATTAGAATGGCATTCTATTATAAATGGTTTAGTTTATGCAAAAGTATTCCTTAAGTTCTTGTTTGTAAAGTTAAATTTCATTTGCAAATAGTTCTTCTGTACATTTGTAGATGTAACAGTTATAAAATGTAGGTAGATGTTTATCCTACTCTAAAGGTATATGATAGACAGTGGATGGACACTATACTACTTAGTGGAACTGACTTTGTATCAGACTATTTAAAATATTAACATTTAGATATAGATGGAGAGCAGTGGTGACCTAGTGGTAACAGCCGTAACTTACGAGTTGTAGGTCGTAGGTTCGAACCCAGACAGGCGCTTTACTTTGTATAAATTATTTCATCAACACTGTTCTCAAAATGGTGAAGGGAAACATCGAGAGGAAACCGGCATGTTGTAGAACCAAAAATTCGAAAGACATGTGACATTTACAAACCCGCACTGGGATCGCGTGGTGGATTACGGCCCACTCCCTCTCACCGAAAGGAGGCCTGTATCCCAGCAGTGGGAACATTATAGGCTGATGATGATGAGATTAGAGCCCCTCTCGTGTATAAGAGACTAACTGTTGACCACAACTTCATATGCACGTAATTTACGTTTCATAATTTTTTTATATTAATATCCAGGACGAAAAGTAGTCTTATGTATTTTACAGTTCTTCTGTCCCAAGCTACATAACTGTAAAAAAAATTAACAATAGTTTTAGTGATTGCTGCATGAAAGGTAACAGACAGACAGAGTTACTTTCACATTCATAATATTTGTATGGATCTTAGTATGGAGGCTATAAATATATATACTTAGGCTAGACCATGTAGTTTTTGCGACTTATGTTTAGTTGGTTATTAATATGTCTAGTCTGTATTGTCCGAAAAGGTCTATTTTGATGTCTTAAACTTATTTGAAATTTTTAAGGAAAAACCAATGCCCTCAATTTATTTCAAAATGAAAAAGTAAGGGCAGTATGGTTACTTTACTTAAAAGTATTTATTTTCGTAAAATTTGTGTCAGTAGGACATAATTTGATAAATATTCTCACTATCACACAACTGGCATATTGTTGTTGTTTTCATGAGAAAGAGGGCAGTCATTAAGAGTCATTGACTGTGGCATTTCCTTTCTTCTTCCACCTTTGTTTGTGGTTTATCTTTGTGTCCATAAACTTTTCTTTCTTTTTATCTTATGTTTGGTAAGGTAAACAGCTAGTAAATCAAAGACATTTTAGACCACTCTATAAAACAATTTTAATGTGTTTTAAACTATCTGTTTATGTACATTACAAAGCCCATTAAATGTTGATCTTTTTTTTTTCACCTCACTACCTTTTTTTGTCAGAAACTGGTATCCCCCAAGTTACTGAATATGATTAAAAGTCCAAATACTGTATTCAAAACTAATGAGATCTTTTCTATGTTTCACGATTAATAAAGAATATAATAATTATCCTATTATCCTTTATTAAAGTCCACTATAAATCAAACGCTTTTATTTATTAGCACTGAGCTTAAGGTTGTTGACCAGAATAATTAGCAATCATTTGCATTTCCTGAGCAGACTTTTGTTGTCCTTCGTGTTTTTCATATTCATTGTATTTTTACTATTATTATACAAGGTGTAACAGAATAAACGCAAGTCCTGAAAGTAGTTTGCTCATAATCATAATTGACTACAGAATCCATTTCCGTAACTATTAATATAGGTATTAAAAAAAAAAAAATGTATTTTGCAATACTGGCCGCCGATTGAGCCAAAGAAAATTAAATGTTATTGCAAGGCAATAAGACTCAATTTTAAATGCATAAAGTAATGCTAGGGTCAAAACGATTTTCTTAATAATAATAGTTAGCTTTAAAAAAATGTTTTTGTTGATTGTTTTAACTCCATACTCTAATTGGGGTGTATGAGGTCTTGCATTAATTATGTTACACATTGTATATTTGCCAACATTATAACAGCTATTTTTAGCATAGAAATGTTTTATATTTGGTTACGGTTTATAGTTATAGTTTTTCTTGATTTATTGGTTCTTTATAATATTTCCTGTTATATGCATGAGTATCCTCGTGAATCATAATTATCTGTGTAGCCTTTTCACAGCTGTGTTGGGCTCGACTTCCAGTCTCACCAGACATAGCTGAATACCAGTATTTTACATGGAGTGACTGCCTATATGACCTCCACAACCCAATAACTGGGTTGCTAAGACTTGGTTGGATACTCATGAGTATCCATCCTCTTAACTATTATCAGGTGTTTGTGTGCCACTGCAAGGCAAAGGGCTCTCTACCCTCCTCCTATATGTCCTCTTATTTCTACATATTAAAAGTATACTATTTCCTTGATATCATTTTACAACTAATATTGGTTTCCTCTAAAGACGAAGCTTGAATTCGACTAAGTTTTCCTTTCTATATTTATTTTAGTTTGACTAAGTAATAAATAAAATTATCACCCTATATCTTAATTCTAAGTTATTTTTGGAAAAAATAAAGAGATTTCCAATGCCAATATATGTATGGAATATAAATATATAAGTATTATTAGCAATGGTCAAAGAGATAGCCTCGTAGTTGACGCCCATAAAATAGTATTGTTATCTCCTATCCTAATATGAAAACTGATTTAACAATTGAAACACGTGTTTTTGGGCTGTCTGTTACAGATGTGATACAATATACAGTAAGAGGCGAATGAGACATTCAAAGATAGACGGATAAGGGAAGGGTTATTATTTTTATTGAAGGTTTATTCACATACTCAAACCATGCTTAAAGTGGTGGAAACTTGCTTTCTAATCAGATGTTGAAGGTTAATAGCAGTCTGATCAGTGCTCTCATTCGTTTATTAGAATGCGCATACGCATCTTTCAAGGCTTTCGAGAGGTATATCCTTACGCTTTAGTCTACATTTCACTTGGTTTTGCAAGCTAGTTTATTTTAGTGTTTTTATTGAGATTCTAATAAGACCCATTTCTTCACAAATGTAACATAGAGATTATGTTATAGAGGACTGACTAGCTTTTGCGAATCTCTTAAATTATCTCACAGGTACTTCTGGGATACAAAAGTGACCCAGGTCATGGTCTACCTGTGTGCCAAATTTCATCGAAATCCGTTCAGCCGTTAAGGTATGAAAAAGTAACATAGACAGAGTTACTTTCGCAATTATAATATTAGGCTATAAGCGTAGGGGAAGACCCAAAGAAACATTGGATGGACTGTGTGAAAGATGGTGCCTACCGAGATGGGGACTATTAGAGAAATATAGAAAAAATGTTGCGCCAACCCCAAATAAATTGGGAATAAATATGAGGCAACATCCACACAAGGTCTTCAGGTCCCAAACTAGGTAGAACCTGTACTACGGTAACCTGATGACTGATATACATACTTATATACATATACACACTCAGACACAGGTCAAACAGACATGTTCATGCACACAAATGTGTGACTTGTCTGGGAATCGAACCCGGGACCAAAGGCTCAGAAGGCAGGGTCGCTACCAACTGCACCAACCGGTCAGTCAAATGAATGAGAGCAAGAGAATTACAAGTATTAGTATGCATGAGCAGTAGTGTCCTTTTGTGTGTCTCATAGTTCGTGTTCCCTGAACAGGGGCAATAAACCTTTTGGTACATGTTAAACAGTCTGATATGATGATAATTAATAATATTTACTTAGCGCACTAATCTCAATAACAACTGTAAGTCAAAAGTGTTTTCATCACACTCTTTGTGCACTAAGATAGAATTTTTAAATAAATAAATAACAAAAATTTTCATTTTTGAAATATATGCTTTGACTTTTCACCAAATTAAGTCGTAGTTTTCATGCAAACTACTGAAGGTTACTTGCTATATAATGTGAGCTGTTCTGTTCTGGTCAAGGACAAAGTTATTTAAATATTTTATTTAAGGTTATGAAAAAAGTAGCTTTGTTTTGTGAAGTTATTGTTGGAGGGTGTAATTAGAATAGAATAATTATTAATTAAACAACTTTTAAAGACAAAGTTGGAGGTTTAGTTGTTATTCTATTTTGGTCACCAATGAAGACTTAAATTTTTCAGAAGGAACAGTTTTCCTAATCTGAATTAAGTAACAACTGAACCTTGCTTAAAAATGTTCTCTTGGCAATATTTTCTTAGAAGGATTTTACAGACTACAGAAAGCAACGCTAAGTCCACTCACGAAGTCGTTAAAATGTTTTAATGTTAGCAAATGGACACATAAACAGCCTGTTGGTATGACCGCGATAGCTCTATAGTCGCGCTTTCAACCACCAGACTATGCGTACGACGCAGTCACGACATAACCGTCAAAATGTGGTTGAACTATTATTCACCTCTCATCATCATCTGCCTGCCTTTTGCCAACTACGCTGGGGTCGGCTTCCAGTCTACCCGTATGCAGCTGAATACCAGTTTTACTTGAAGCAATTGCCTATTCGACTACCTCCTCCCTCCCTCTCTCTGTACTTTACATGCCTAACCTTTCGCGGAATTCAGGCGTTAAGTCATAACTGCCTCGTTGGTCTAGGGGCCGCAAGCGCAACTGCTTAGAATGGGGTCCTGGGTTCAGTCGGGCAAAGTTATGGGGTTTTTCCGTAGCAGACCGGAGTCTGAATGTTTTTTTTTTTAAATTTTGCCCCACACAGGTTTCTCCTGTATCGTTTGTACATTTACAAACATTTAAACTCACATACACAAACAGCCAGACGCGGAACAATTACTTGCAGGTTATACAAATATTTGTTCCGTGCGGGAATAGAACCCGCGACACGTAGCGCAGCAGTCAATCGCTTAACCACTGCGCCAACCGTGCCGTTAAAGTGAAAGCGCCCAGTTGATCGCAATAGGCTTTTGTATGGGACTTTAATATTACTGGCGAAGTGTGGGGGTACTGTAGATACACCTCTGCCTATCCTTTTGGGGAATGCGTGTTATGTTATGCTAACTTCTTAAATTTTGCAGGCGATGGCGACAAACAGGAGCGGTGCTGCTCAACGGCCGAACGGCGCTCCACAAACGAAAGTATGCCAGTTCAAGCTGGTGCTCCTCGGAGAGTCAGCAGTGGGCAAGTCTTCTCTGGTGCTCCGCTTCGTGAAGGGGCAGTTCCACGAGTACCAGGAGAGCACGATCGGCGCCGCCTTTCTCACGCAGACCGTCTGTCTCGATGACACTACCGTCAAGTTTGAAATTTGGGATACGGCGGGGCAGGAAAGGTTGGTGTTTTAAGATTTATTTTTCCTGTATGAGTAGGTACTTACTCATATAAAATATAAGACTAAAAAAAATGTGGTCCGCCGGTGTCAGGAGCAAATTCAGATGTCGGCGCATACCGGAGCAAACAATCTGTATCAGAGTTTTTATCTAGCCGGCATTGAGCCAATTTCTAGAAATTTGTGATTTCTGTTGTTGTTTATACTAGATTTACGCCCCTGGCCACTATTCTTGAAAAAATATTGGAGCGTCTAATGTCATGGCTCATTGCAATGATGTTATGTAATTGAGCCTTCAATATTATGTTGCCACCATATTTAGACATGTTATATTTGAATTGTCACTGACAGAATATTAGGTGGATCATAAGAGGCAGCTACAATTATTCGCTACCTTATTTTCCTTCGTACCCAGTAGAAAATTAATTTTGCTTATTTTTTCGACTCCCATGTAATTGAATGCGGCAATTACCTTCCACAATCAGTATTTTACTGATAAACAGCAATAGATAATAGTAAACACTGCAGTAAACAAAAGCAACTTTCCAAAACTGCAACCTCTTGAGGAAAATTCCGAGACAAATGGAATCAATTGGCCTTGAGTTATAACTAGCTAAATACGTCTTATAGACGGGTAATACAAAGAAAAGTTGTTGTTGAAGGTCACTTCTTAATAATTAACTAATAAATCCATATCCATATTATAGCGGTTAATAGATGTTTAAATGGTAAACCCTCCATATTGGTGCCCAAGATACAGGCTTGCCTAGTTTGGGGCCAATGTAAATTCTCTGTAAATTAATCTTTTTAGCAATAAGTAAAGTTTTTATTTATTTTTAATATAAATGCGAAAGTAACCTTTGTCTGTAAATCTGTCTGTCTATTACTTTTCACGCCTAAACCAAGTACCAGCCCAGGACATTAGAATAGGACACGTTAAATTCTGGCTATTTGTATTTAAAATACACGTGAAATTCATCCTGCTGATTGTTTAAAGGCACTTCCCCATACCTACATTCATATTAGAACAAATCTTGATACATAAACGATTTTTGCAGAATGAAAGCAAGTATATTATATTAGTCTTTATGATTTATTATTGACGCATACCGTCAAAAACTTACTGTATTTGTAGAATATCCAGAACTGACAAAAAACTAAAAATATTTGGTTGTATTAGTGAGCAGTCACGCCCTCTACCGGATATATAACGAAGTAGCAAGACGGTACTGCTACTAGTTATCGTTTCGGTATCAGTTGATCGTCAGATGCCGTAGGAATAGTTGACCTTTTGAAGCGGTTTTGGTCGCGACGCGCAGTGGTCTGAAAATCGAGCTCTAGTATAGTCATAGAAACTTAGTCAGGATTTAAAACAAAATATTAATGTCTGGTATGCCTCCCTTTACGTGATATTAACGTATGGATGGTATTAATAGCTCTACACGTGAGAAAAAAAGTTTAGTTTCTTCTGTAGGTATGGGAGAAAATAAAAGTACTATTTTTAAATTTTAAAGAACTGAAGGGCTGGTGCTCACACGAGTAATTATTGTACCATACACTGCGATCAAGTTGACAACATCTCCCGCTCTGGGCGGAGCGAGAGGGCGTGTCAGACTCTTACTGACTAAAACCCACCCGTGTTCCTTCAGTTGCCTGTGCCAGGTGTCACGGTAACCCTCTCGGACTTTCCCGCAACCCTGGCAGGCATCGGCCCTAGCGGACTCTGTCATTGATGCTGACATCTCTTTGAGGAACACAACGCGCCGTCGACCCGAGCCTGGTCCTTATCGTCCGCAAGCCCGCGCCTACGGTGGCCGGGAATTGGCTTGCGATTCCCGACGTCCAGGGCGTCGCCTGCGGCGGCTAGGGGCGTGAGGGCGCGAATTTTGCCTCTCCCTCACGCGTTCCGCCTCCTCTTTCGCGAGCATTACTGCTTCGCAGGAGGTGACGGCTTCCCAAGCCCTCTCGCTCCGTACCATGGCCTGGACCAGCCGATCTATTCTGTAAAAATCTCACAGTGCAATCTTAGGTGAAGTGAGTTTGACGTGAGCTTTAATTCCTCGTGATACTAGGGATTGACACTGTTGACAGCTCATACCACGCAGATAATATGGTGTGATCTTATTTCACAGTGGAATACAAATACAACATGAAACAAAAGACAACATCATAATTTAAAAAACGAAGCAAAATTGTCCTCTTCAATTAATAAAGTCCTTCGTTTGCATTTAACAGCAGATATACTCAATGTTCTCCTTGATTTCGCCAATTTATTAAATATGGTCGGAGCCATGTAAAAAATGCTCACATGAGTGAATGGGCACAAGAGTTGTTTTAGCGCCGTGAACACAGGGTTTGGAATGATCACGTCTATTCCTTGGGACAACATCAGACAAACGCTCAAATAAATTAGGGTGAGTTTTAAGGCTCGTACACACTGGTGCGACGCGACAGCGCGACAGAAAGGCACCGCGTTTCACGCGACGAGCGGGGTGCCTTTAATGAAGATTATTGTTTCCATGTTTGTATATGTGTGTGTAAATAATAAATTGAAGACTGCTAAATGTTTAGTGGAACAAATCTTTGTAAGAGAAGAGTTAACAAACAAAGTGAATATAAAATAAAAGAAGATAATGCGTTAGCTGACGCATTTAATACAGTCGCCTCTCAAACATTCCTAAGTTAGGCGTTAATATTGAAAATGTTTCGAATGTGCTACTATGCCACGATCTAGCGAAAAAGTGCCTGGGATATCATCGAAGGATCCGCCTTAAGTTGGTTAAGTAATTACGAGTGTAACTGTAGGTACATCAAACCAAGAGCCTCAACGATTCCAATCATAGCTTACCAAAGGACCTCTTCTAACGTTTATTTATCTTCCACAGGTATCACAGCTTAGCGCCTATGTACTACAGAGGTGCGCAGGCGGCGATCGTCGTATATGATATTACTAATCAGGTAAATTCTAGCTTACTTACATACACATAAGTACGATTCTTGGTAGGCAGTGACGTATAGAATGATGTAGACTTATCAAACTCCAAGCGGAAATTAATCATTTTAATCCATTTATCTCAAAGCGCACGTTGCTTTAGGAACAAAGTGTGCTAAAGAATGTTTTGTTAACGAATCTAGTATTCCAGACTTTATGATGGATAAACACCTGGTTACTAGAAAGTGCCAAAATTAAACGGATTTCGAGTGATCCGATTGGCTGGTGATATTTTTTATTGTTGCCCCACACTAGGAATTTCTCCTGTATCGTGGGTGCGTTTACAAACATTTAAAGTCACATACACAAACAGCCAGACCCGGAACAACTACTTGCAGGTCATACAAATATTTGTTCCGTGCGGGAATCGAACCCGCGACACGCAGCGCAGCAATCAATCGCTTAACCACAGCGCCAACCGTACCGTCAAACAATTACTGCAGCTGATATGCGTTTGACAATTTTTGTGTTGACTTTCGTTCCAGAGACCGATCTCTGGAGGTATTGGACTATTAGTGATTTCACTCTTTAAGGCCCTATTGTAGTGCGTCTCGGCGGCCACTGGCCGGCCCGGTGCGAGCGCTTGAACTGGTAGATTGTGTATAATTATATATTTTAAAAATAACTAATTTATTAAATGTGTTCTCAACATGCCCTAAACAATAAGCCTTATCTTTTGATATTACTTTTCCATGGTTTCATGATGGAATCTCTTTAAAAGGTAGGTAGGTACACGATTCAAATAGCGATTTAGTTGTCATCTTTGTTTTTTTTTTTATCGAGTCAATTATTATAATTCAAGTTTCTGTATTCACACAGCGCTTGACCGCATAATGAATTTTCCTAAAATATTTTTGTTTTTTGCGCAACATTTTCATTTAGCTAGATTTACAGAGGTTTAAGAAAGTTAAACAAGTACCGCAACCTTGCCTTACTTAGACCCGATTTCACCAACGTTGAATTTACACGAGAGTAGCTATCCTAGTATAACTTTACTCCAACGATTTACTCGATGGATAACTTCAATTTCGTTTCACCACACTAATCTATGGATATCTTACTCTCGCATAGTTACTCTGTGATGGTGAACGAATGAAAAGAATGAAAACATTAAGCACCCAAGAGGATAGGTAGTTTGTCGCATGCTTGAGCACTACTGTACTACTGTATTTGTTCGGGTAATACGTTAGCTTGACGTTTTGGTTCTCCTCGCTGCCTCAACATATTGTGCAACACTGCAGTAGCTACAATAATAGTCGGAGATTTGTTAAGTTCAGTTCGCAGCCCAAAAGCTAATGCAGGAAAACGTCTCTTCCATACTCCATAGGACCTTTCAATAGGGTTACGTGTCCGTATTTGTGACTCATTATAGAGTTGTTCCACTGGGGTCCTCGGATTCTCTAAAGGAGTCATTGTGTATGACGTGGAAGCATAACCGCCATCTACTAACAGCAATGCATTTCCATATTGACCAGACTCAAATTTAGCCTTTATGGAACTATTATTGAATATAGTGCTATCGTGAGATGAACCTGGCCACCTGGCCACTATGTCAGTGATCTCTAGGTTGGTATTGCATATTGTTTGCACATTGATAGAAAAGTAACCCTTTCTGTTGCGAAATAGCTCTGCATGATCTCCACCTGGCGAGGTTATACGAATGTGGGTACAATCCATAGCACCAATGACAAGTGGAAAACTTGCTATTTGAAAGAATGCGTCCTGTGCCTTTCGTATTTCCTGGTTTGTGGTAGGAAATCTTATATATTCTTTGTGCAACGATGCTATCGCTGCACTGACTCGGTGAATAATTCGGTGTGTTGTTGGTGTACTCATTCCGCCAAAGTCACCAATAGATACTCATTTGGGTGTTATTTGTTGCATAAAATCTTAACGTAGCTAATAATTGGTTAACAGGCGATATTGACTTATTTCTGAAACATAACAAACAGTGCCGGAATCAGCTTATCAATGATAACAAGGAATACTAACAAAATTATTATCTAGGACACTCACCTATCTGTTGGGTACTCTAAACGATGCTCGATTTTTGCCAATAAGCTTAATGCTGCCTCCTTAGATAAACGAAATCTTAAAACGAAATCGTGGTCGTCATAATTTTCGAAGTATTGGCTCCTCTCCTTATACCACCGTGGGCGAGGAAATTCATAATCGTCATCATCACTATCGGTTTCATTTATTAACATACTTAAACGACGCGCCATTTTTGGTTTGATTCACAGCTTTATTACCTTCGTATATTTGTTTGTATAATCTTACGATCAATGTTACAGCTTATAACGGTTGCAATGCAATCGACTTGACAGTTACAGACACAAGCTGTCAACTTAATCTACGAATAACAGTTTACTCGACCGAAATCGGTGGTATAAGAATTTACTCTAGTATAGCGATTTTATCCTTAGGTTAAATGTTGGTGAAATGTAAAATGGGCTTACTCGCGAGTAATTAACGATTTATTCTTGGAATAAGACTTATGCTGCGTTGGTGAAATCGACTCTTAATGTAGGTACATGTTTTGCACCTTGCATTCTACACCACTCTTTTTGGCCCTGCATATCAACCTGCAGTGTGTAGGTACTACCTGTGGTCGGTACTACGGTAGGTCTCCGTGCATGTTGATGATGACCTAGACTAGACAGGAATAGAATTCTCTGATTCGTTAAAATTATCTTAACGGTCAAGTAAATCAACTGTATTCTTTAAGACGTTTTTGAATCAGAGATGGTGCGTCCGGTTCGAAAGTGATTATTTTGCATTTTTCTTGACTGTACGTACGCACAGCAGCAGGTCAAGTTAACACAAACTATAAATTTTCTCATTCGATTTTGTTCTTAACCTTGAACATTTTAAGGTTTAAATCATTTGGAGAAATTTGACAGTTGTTGTCATCTTTGCACATTTTAATAATTTGCATTTTGCCTATTTTTGATTTTTTCAAAGATTTTGTTTTTAAAGTAAGACGTTTTGAATAAGTACTGAAAACTCGCACAACATTATTACAAAGCAGGTGCTTAGTGCCGGATTCTACCTCATTATTTCTCTTGTTGACCATACACTATATGACTAGTGTAGTTCCAAGAGGCTCAAGGCGTGATTTGGACAAAGCCTACCCCACACTATCCGATGAGCTAAAAGATAAAGATCTTACAGCCTTGTAGTCTGTACATCCCGAACCGAACGACCGTGAACAAATCTAGTTCAAGTTTAACAACGATTCGACTCGGTTCAATCGTTGCGGCGTCCATTCATCGCAGTTTTATTTTTGAATCGGTAGCATATTTAATTGTAAAAATATCTAGTATTGTTTAAAAACCGTTGCTGGCTATGGGCTTCCAGAGATTGACAACAGCGAGATAAAAATGAAGTAACACACAATGGCCATGCCTTTTATTTTGACAATTCAACAACATTCATTGCGTGATTTACATTGTCGAGCAGAGGACTTTTTCAAACTAATGGAGCAATGGATTAGCAATTTCCTTCAAAATCCGTGTGACTTTGATTGTAAGTGTTTTACGCAATTGGATTGCAATATTGTCTTTATCTGAAATAAACTGATCTCTCTTGATTACTTTACTAATCACGTATGACACTGATGAACCTACTCTCTCTAGGGAATGAAAGTTTTTTTTTTAATAGTGTCAGTTAACCAATATTATTAATTTCTAAGACGGCAGCGACGTAATATAATATACCTTCACAATCTTAAAACTAAGTAATGACAGTGAAAATCAAAACCAAAAGACCTCTCATCCACTTACGGTGATGATTTCAACGCAAAAAGTATGTCAAAATTCGCACGACAATAGCCGAATCGCCGCGAATGAAGTAACATTCTTCCTTGAATGACCATACACGATTCGTGTCTCACATGGTCAGTGTGATGGTCAGTAGGCAAAGGTCGCCCATGTTTGCTCTCCATTTAGTGACCTATGTAATGTAACTGTTTTTTGAATAAAAGTTAAAGGTGCTCGTTCACTGGAGTGAAGTGAGACTGAAAATACAGATTTAATTTTTTTAAGTTTCGGAAGAGGAAGAAAATGTTAGTTTTGAAAGTCGGTGCAAAGAAAATGTAATCAAACCAAATCAAGACTTATATTCAAAATTAGTTTATTGCTTTTTTTTTAAGGCGGTTTAACTTTTTGATTATTTTATGCATTAGGCACCAATTCAAAACCGCTAAAAGTTTTTTTTACATCTAGCATAATCTGTGAGACAGATTTTTTAAAGTATTTTCACGGTCTTATTCCGTTGATAGGTCAGTGGAGTTCAGTCAATTGTTCGTCATTGTCACGGTTGGAAGTATTTAGATTAGCCCGGAAATGTCATTTAAATGTGACCAATAAGACACAGCGGGAGGCTGGGAGGGACAAGATATTGTGTTCATTTAGGAGTGGTGAAGGGCGGGCGTTTTGGGGACTGTCTCATGTAATTTTGACGTTCTTTCTCAGCCTAGTTTGTATTTAAAACGTTTTTTAATTTTGATATTTGAGTGGGACAATCAAAAGTGGATCAAAAATAATAATTGATAGGTATATCGTTGTCGTTTCGAGTATGAATGTGGATGGCTACTTGGCTCTCTTAAGAGTAGAGACCAAAGAAACGATGGATAAATTCTATGTAAGATGGTATGACCAGATAGGAGTTGATACCAAGACGACGGCTGATAGTATGGAAGAATAAAACACGATGCTCCGACCCCGAATAAATTGGGATATGCTCAGGAGGATGACGCTAATGATGCATTGGCCTATTGTCATCATATGCATCGGCAACAAGAAAATACGTAGAGAATAGATGTTTGTTATAATTATGTATTTCATTAATTACAACAATTTCATAAAATATCAATTAATACGATTATATGAACTTACGGGGGTTGTATTGATGATTTTAATGATTATAATTCTGTAAATACATACTTGTTACGGTCGCGAATCATATTTTGTTCAACATACAACCTGACACTGACCTAAAAATTGCAAAAAAAATAATAAAATTTGAATTTCCAGTAAATTAAATTAGGGTCAATTTTCCGTAGATGCTCACAAACAAGCGCGTCACGGATAATTAGACGAGCGACTAAAAGTAATGTCTTCACGTGACTAGGTTTTTGTGTCTGACTACGTTTAGAATAAATTATTTGTGAATGCCAAGCGCCTAATGACTGGGAATTAAAATCTTGCCTCATGCTGGTTATATTAAGTTTGACCGCAAACAATCTTTACTGCATTATTGAGAAAGAGTGTTATGTACATGGCTCCCCTTATTTATAACCATGTACCAAAAATTATTAAAAAGCAACCTTTAAGGAGATTTAAAAAGTACCTTAAAAAATGACTAATTCCAAAATGGATTTTTTTAATGATAAGACTATTTTAATGTCCAATGTTCATATATTAAATAATTAAATAGCTTTAAGTAAATCGAATAATTTGTAGAACAAGTTAATAAAAATAAAATAAATTCATGCCATGAGGCAGAATGTTTATGGATTCAAAAATATTGTAACACCTATTAATTACCTACATTCTATGCAAAGTCAAAGCATTTATTTCAAATAGGCACATAAAAGGCACTTTTGAACGACAACATTTACATTAAAAATAAAATTGATTCTAGTCGCCCCTTCCAAAAGGTAGTTTCGTATGGAGAAGAATGGGCAAGAAACTCCACCGTTACTCTTTTAAAACGTGTTACTATATTTTGTATACATTAATTATATAATTATATGTGAAGACCTATGCATTTAATACAATTACCGTACCACAATATGTAAAAATAATTAAAAAATGTAGCAATGACAAATAAATTAATTTTGTGATGAGATAGGTGGCCACATATTAACATACACTGTAAAAGTATACGATTTTCCAAATTATTTAAACAAGTAATATGTCAGTGTGTGAGTTTAAGAAATCACAGAATGTAAATCAAATAAATAAATCTATCTATTGACGAACGAACAATATTTTGTGATCAGTTTACCTAACATGTAATTGACGTGGAACTATTTGTTTTATATTGTCTGGCTCAGTATTCACAAGAGCTACTTCTGGGCATTAGGTCCTGGGTTCGACTCAGGTAAAGTGTTATTGGTTTTTTCCATCCGGAATTTCTCAGAAACAGTCTGGAGACCGGTTTCGTGCCCGGTTGATGGCAATAGGCTCGCCTCCTAATACATGGGACTTAAAACACAACTGGCGAGATGAGGGTGCTCTGCCTAAACCTTCAGAACACAGGCGTCATGTGTTGTTATTTCTTTTATTAATATTGTATTGCAATATACGGTTTTATATTTTATTTGTTGGTATTTTGATAAGAGATTATCGTGGTAGACATTTATGACGAGAGCTAATCGTCTTATCTAGGAAGAAGAATAAAATATAGGTACGCGTTACAATGCTTATATCTCGCACATGGTTGTATTATAATATGATAAAGGGATATTATGGGTTTGGCATGTGAGTCATATAGTTTTAATATTCAGTGAAACAAAGAAAAGAACGAATGAAAAATGTTTTATTTAGGACACGCACAGGCAATTCAAACATAAAAATATATAATATTGGAGCATTTAAAACTAAACAAAATAAACACCTATTTTTCTTTAATTTTCTTCTAGTCGGTTTATATAAGTGTGTACATAAATGGTTACTTACATAAATAAATAAAACATTAAAAACAGCAATAAACAAGAAAACATAAAGACCTGTACGAGACCAAAAGGGCTCTATCTCAGCATAATGTTGCAATATTAAAAAAATATATAAACGCAGCTTTGGTATTCTGATAGTGAAAGAACGAGCGTCTCTTGTAACTTTAGGTTAAGAAAGCTATTTTTTAAATTATAATGTTTACGGCTAACGTGACATGGGACCATCATTAATCATAGGTATTACTATACGTATTACATATTTTCATGATACACAACTTAGATCTTATTAATACTCACACGCCAGTGGGCGTAGTCCTTTAGCGGCATTGGTGCCAGTAACACGGCTATTATGCCAATTGGATTATTTCACGTTTTTGCGCATAGTGCTCTATTAACACTGTGTTTCTAGACACGACATCTTCTCTTATTAAATTAATATTCTCTTTTAGTAGACACTGCAGCCTGTTGCTTCCCTTGCTCACATTAACACACGACTTAACATCACGGATAATTCTGAAGGGTTCGGCAAATGTGTACCTTAATATTATACTCACATTTCGTCAGTGTTTAAGACCCATGTAATAGGGACGAACCTATTGCCATCAATTGGGCACAAATCCAGACTCCGGGCTGATAATAATAATAATAAATAAATATCGTCTGACATTGCACACAGCACCATCTAGTTCCAAGTTAACCACTTAAGGCTTGTGTTGTGGATACCAGATGGTTGATACACTACGTAAATACATTTTTTTTTCGTAAATACATGCATATTATAAATGTACATCCATGACTCGGGTACAAATGTCCATATTCATCATACAAACATTTGCCCCTACCGGGATTCGAACCCAGGACCATTTGGTTTCGCTGACTACACTTAGCCACTGTAGCCACTACACCAAACGTGTCGTCAAATGATACTGAGAAATTCTTGACGGAAAAATCGAATGACACTTTGCTCGACCTGGGAATTGAATCCAGGACCTCATGCCCAGTTGGAGCGTTTTTTAATACGATTTTGAATGTCTCTTGCAGTTGAATAAAATTAGCTTGCAAAAATCTATCACATAGTAAGAACTGAAACGTTTTTATTTTATTTATTTATAGTTATTTAAAACGGTACAACACCAATTGCACTAAGTAACATAGAGACAATTTACAATTACAATTACGTTGACACTAACAGAAAACCAGACATATACCCATAATTTTAATCCATTCAACATAATATGAGATAGTTAAAACAATAAATTAAAAAAAACTAGTTTATAGAATATAAATAATATATTATTTGACAAAACGCTACATAACAACTCGTACTTTTCCTTTTGGCTAACTAACCGTAGATACTTACTGCTCTATTGAAATTGAATCCACTGGTAACCTAGTTAGCCCCCGTGGCTTCGTCCATGTGATGTGGGGGATGTGACTACTTTTGTTTATAACTACTTATATTTCTCTCATATCGGTACGAGCTATGCGATAATAGCTCAGTCTGTGATAAGAACATTTGTAGGGCTGCCCAGGGTGCCTCCACCAGTAACAATACTTGTATGTATAGTCTGTTCCAAAAGTGTCGGATGAAAGTGTAAACAATCCTTGTTCAGATTACATTGTCACGCTATCACTCAATAAAAGGAATTAGTAATACATTCATCTGTATTAAGAAGATTTGTTTCTTACACTTTATGTCTCTCTAGTTTGTTCAACAATTGTAATCGAATAATTATAGATGAAAATCAATGTTATAAAATTAACCTGATTAACATCTGTCAAATGAAAAACGTCTAAGGTGATTTAAGATTAGAATTTCGAGTTTAATTATTCAAATAATCAAATCACATCACTCAAATTGGCACCTACGGGTACGTTTTCTGATGCATTTATTTACATTATCATTGAGAAGTCATCGTCCTTCTACCACCTGGATAATCAGCCTATAATGTTCCTACTGCTGGGACACAGACCTGCTCTCTGCGTGAGCGAACTACCACCGTGCTGTCTTAATATTTCTATATTCATACGAGAATAGGAGATTTTACAACGCAAGTGTTTCTTGGTTTGTCGCGGTTTCCACGCCATCGTTGTTATTTGTTGTCATAGAGCGATAGTGTCTGATTCAAGATAGTCTTGGCTAGGTCTGCGGTTCGCAGGGCCTTAAATCAATCTGCCTCGTGTAGAAATCTATGGTATCGCTTGAAAAGTAAACAAAATTATATCAATAGAGCAAAGTGGTAGCTCAGTCAAAGAAATGCAACACAATCATGCTGATACGCAGACGGTTATCAAGTTATCAGATAACGAGTCAATTAAACGGCACGATCCCTCGCCGAGCCCCGCAAACTTATTGTACATTTATCTCCCATGTTTCATAGCTTTGTTCTTGGGAGGTAAATTGTCCAGCTGGTTGACTGTCTCTATTCGTCGACAAAATAATCATCTCATATGTTTGATTGGAGCCTAGAATTTGGTTTTTAGATAACTCTGTTTTTTAGCATTCTGTTTTAATTGCAACATTAATCTTCCATTTTATTGATGCTTGATATTTGTAGCAAAATATTTGGTATTAAACGAACATACCTGGTCAAATGTAGGTGTATTATACGTGCACCTCTGTCTAACCTCCGGGGCATCAGGCGTGATGTTGTGCTATATGTTATTTGGTATTTAATCATATATAGTTTTTACGATTGTACTAAATCAATATCTTATCCTGATTCTCGGAATTTTATCTTTTGGGTTGCATTGGTGACTCAAAAATCTAAATCAAAAGTCGTTAATTCAAACTAGGCTGAGAATCAGCACTTTTTGAACGTCAAATTTACATAAGACAGTCCCCCAAAACGCCCGCCCTTCACCACTTGTGTATTAGCATATTATCGCAGTCTGCTGTCTGTTTGACATGCTTCGAATTGGTACAGTTAATGTAACTTTCTGTCTCTCCTTTGTTTGACAATCTAAAAACAATCTGCGGGGTGATTGCGTGAGACACAGTTTACAATGACAATGCCTTTCATTTTGACAGTTCAAAAACATTCATTGCGTTATTTGCGTTGTTGAGCAGACGAATGTTTCAAACATGAAGCAATGGATTAACAATTTACTTCACAATCTTTCGAATTGTGATTGAAAGTGCGTTACGCATTAAGAGTGCTGACGAACAAAACAAACCGAGGGGCAATGGACGACATAAATGTAATAAATAGTCCAATGAGACCGCGAAGATTCCAACATGTTATCTCTAATCGCAAAAATGATACAATTTCGAAATGTAGTATAATACCTATTTTTGTTCAGAAATAATTTGTCATGGTAATAATCACTGACTTCTTGATTTAACGTCTGAAACATTGGCATTCATTATTACTTGAAGAAAAGCATACAATTTAAAATATTTATACTTATATTTCAATTTTGCGCAGGTATTCCCCTGTCAGAGGTAAGATTCCTAATCAATCTTCTCCTAACACAAGCAATTCCTTGGTTTCCAATAATAATGTATCGTAATGACCTTTGAAATTAAAATAAACATTTTAATTTTTTTTTTTCATTCAATTGTAAAATACTCAAATAAGCTTTTAAAAGCTGCTTAAAATAAGGATAATGTTCAGTATTCAAAAACAAACGTTCAATACAGCGATAACAAGACCAATAAACTATTAACGTAGAATCTCATGACCATAAATGTATTACATTATCCAAAACATATATTATGTGTTATCTACTAGCTGACCCGACAGACAATGTCCTGTTCAAACAATAGTTTATACTTTTACGAAGTCTATAGGAAAAAGGTCTTTCAGTTTTCCAATCCCAATTTTCCGGGAAACTTTTTCAATTTATCATTCCCTAAACACCTTATTCCGTCTATTACGAAAAAAATTGCCAAATCTTTCCAGCCGTTCTGAAGTAATGCGCTTATAGAGGTACGAGGAACAGGGTGTAAAGTTCACTCATACCTCCATAGAAAAAGGAGGATCCTCCGACAAGACGGGGGTCGTGTCTGGTGGGCAACTGCCCAACGATTGATGTCGGGATGTTGTATATACGCTAGTCGCGCGGTAAACTCTGCTTGCGTCAGTATGACGCGCTGCTCGCATGTGGCGATGTAGATACCGCTACATTACTCCCCTCCGGAGACCGGAGGTCGATAGTGGGTCAAGTTGTTGTTGTTGTTGTTGTTTTTGTTGGTTGATTGATGATGTTGTTCATCACGTCGGGGTCACCAATATAGAGGTACGAGGAACAGGGTGTAAAGTTCACTCATACCTCCGTAGAAAAGGGAGGATCCTCCGACCAGACGGGTGTCGTGTCTGGAGTCTGGTGGGCAACTGCCCCAACGATTAATGTCGGGACGTTGTATATATGCTAGTTGCGCGGTAAACTCTGCTTGCGCGATGCAGGATTTGCGTGACGTCAGTATAACGCGCAGCTCGCATGTGGCGTTGTAGATACCGCTACACGCTCACTAAGGAACAGCATTTCATTTTTATTTATATAGATTTTTCCTACTGTGTTCGTAGGACTGACCGACACTGACAATACACATTTTAATACGGTTCAGTTATTTCCGTAGTGAACTAGTGATAATCAACAGGCAAACAGATGATAAAAATATCTAATTCGTTATCAATGTTTTAGTTGGTATTCATGATAATGAATCGTGGGATTACCCGTAGTTATGGGAAATCACTGCGTCACCACTAATGGCTAGTGCGATAAAATCGGGGTCCTGAACTCCTCAGGAGTTGAGATCGATACCTGGGAGTTAACATAATAGAAACTAGATTTTGTGTGCCTTGTTTTTTATTTTGATGTTTCTTGATTTTATGTCCATGGTTTTGGTCAACTCTGTTCTGGATACTAGTTTGTCTCTGCACTACATCGTCTGGTAATTGTAGCATAATATTAGGTATTCTAGAAGTCGTGGTGATCAGTTCTCGTGCTTTCTCTGTATGAGGTGAGGCCATTGACCTGCTGTGGGACAAGAATGGGCTGGTATTATAATAGGAGTTCTATGGTTAACTATAAATTAATTTGCGGACTGAGTGTTCAAATTACAAAAAGCCTGCCCTATGACCCTCACCATCAGGAAAGAAGACAAAAATACAGCGTTGCACCAGTAAATTTCGTTAAAACTGCATTTTATGCCAAAAGACAATTCAATACAAATTCCGCTGCCCTGTATAATAAAATAAATAAAAGATGTTATCTTTTTGCAGTCTTTAGTAGTCATAGGATAGATAACCTATGACTACTAAAGACTGCATAAAAGCAATCGTTCAATGGCTAAAACTGAAGACCTATGATGACATTGAATTATTGCTGCAAGCATCATCAATATGAGTTGAAATGATACACACACGCACAAACATACACACAATCACATGCACACACAGACTCACACACACTATTTTAGGATATATCTTTGAGATTTTACTTGTAATTTTTTGTTTAATTTCTGTTTTCTTTTGTACACCACTTTTACCATTTCATAATTTGACATTGAAGAGCGGGATCTCCTAGCACAGGTATATATTTTACTTAAAAGGAGGTCCCTATGTAAGATTTACTGTAAAAATTGTACAAGTTTCTGCAATAAACCTTTTTTTTTTACAACATCCACACAAAGTCTTCAGGTCCCGAACTAGGTAGAACCTGTACTGCGCTAACCTGATGACTGGTATACATACTTAAATACATATACACACCCAGGCACAGGTCAAACAGACATGTTCATGCACAAATGCACAAATGTTTGACTTGTCCGGGGATCGAACCCGGGACCAGCGGCTCAGAAGGCAGGGCCGCTACCAACTGCACCAACCGGTCAGTTTCACAGACTAATGACGAGAGAATTTTACAATAAATTCTACTACGATTTAGCAATCCTTTGGGAGTTGCAGGTGTATTTCTGGTGATAACACACATCAGAGTTAGAGTTAAACACCAAAAAAAAACAAAAATAAATAAATCACCAAGTTATTATACTTTCTATTACACACCTCAATAGGCATTCAACTAATCATTTTGGTTGCGGTCAATACAATGCTGTACAAATGGTATTAACAAGTAAGTCTTCGCGAGTTCAAGGGCGACAGACAGACCGACAAAGATAAGGAACGTACATAACTGTCATACGTATGTGCTATAAATATTTACTGCACACAAGTGAATGTCCTATGCACAGCAGCGTACTGGTTTAATGGTATACAAGTGTAACGGCCGGAGTCTTAAGAAAAACAAGTTTGTATTGGGATTAATTAATTAAATATAATGTTTAATCACGTATCTTTTTAATTCGATGTTTGTTACTCAGTTGTTGCCTTGTCTCTCATAGGAAATATTAGCCAGATAGCCACTGCCCGGTGGCAGCGGTCGCGGTGGTGCGCTACACGTCAGGCTCTGCGCAAACGGGCCACCGACCACAGCTACCGGTGGCTGTCGCGCGCAAACGAAGGTGGTCAGTGGCTGCCACGAGTGCTCGATGGCCGCTACAATTTGTAACACTCTCCTGCTGTACAGTCTCGCGATGGATTCTGTCGGCGTTTTTAAGTAGCGAGTGGCCGCCACCAGTGACATGTCGCGGACACTGAGCCACAAGTGGCCGCTGCAAGTGGCCGCTACAAGTGGCCGCCACTGGTAGCGTGTCGCGGATACTGACTCGCGAGTGGACGCCACTCGCTACACGTGTGCGGCGATTCCATACAAAACGTGTTAAAATAAACAGCTTGTTGCCAGCCACTGACACCAGTGGCTGTGGTCGGTGGCACATTTGCGCGGAGGCTTACATTCGGGTTTTGTCACTGGTGTAGGTTATTTCACTTAGTCAATGCAGTTTACTTTTTAAAGGGTTAAGTTGAGATAGGTACTCTACGTCCCCTGCTACATGGGTCTGGCGAAATGTGAGTGTACTATAGATACACCTCTGCCTACCCTTCCAGGATTACAGGCGTGATGTTATGTTATTTGTTCTTGTTGCTCACTGCCGACGGCTAATTAAAACATAGGTAGAAGGTCCCATCTACCTTCAGCCATCCGCCTTAGATGAGTCTGTGAAGGTGGAAGGAAGGATAAATAATTAACAATCTGTTGCCGTCCAATACCTGTGTTGCTATTTCTGATCATAATAAAAAATAAAATCTAGCGTCTATTAGTATCGCCTTTACTTAGTATGGATGAGTATCGTACGATGCTTAGCGGTGGTTATACATAGATTCCTACGTTGATGTCGATATGTATGATGATGATGATGATGATGATGGGGACTCCCTTTTCCGCACTTAGACTCTCATTTGGTCCGTTGTGCGTGGGGATACTGGCTAACACAGCCAGCCTAGCTCCGCCCAAAAGCACAGAAGCCTCCTGGGGGCTTCACAGGCTTCGCGGAGCGACCTCACTGTTCCGAGGATTTCTTCCCGTTGAGAAGCCACAGCCTCGCACTCCAGGATAACGTGGGCGGCTGATTCCTCGGCGTCAAGGCAGCCCCTGCAAAGGGGGCTATCTGTGGCGCCTATGTTAAAAAGATGCTTGTTAAGGGGGTTATGGCCCGTAATTGTTCCTATAATTATTCTGAGGTTATTTCTACTCAGGTTGAGAAGTTTTTTGGTTAACCGCGGGTCTACAATTGGTAAAGTCAATTTGGACTGTCTACAGTCTGTTGCCCGTGACCATCTGTTGTTATGGAGTTCGGTCGATCTTTGGCGAATCCACGCACGAAATTGTGAGAAAGGCAGAGGGAGAAGTGGGTACGGGCCTAGCACTTCCATATCAGAGCCTCTCTTCGCAAGTTCATCAGCGGCATCATTGCCTAAGGATCCACTATGCCCTTTGATCCATTGGAGGGTAATGCGATTAAACGTCGATATCCTCTCCAGAGCTAAATGGCACTCAAAAATTAGTTTATTGTTAGTTTGTTTGTTTTCTAAAGCTTTGAGCACAGATAGGCTATCGGATAGGAATTTAATGCCGTAGTTCCGGATGCCTAAGCGCTTTACTGCTGTTGCGGCTAGTGTTAAGGCAACACATTCACATTGAAATATCGAACTGTGTGTGCCTAGTGGTATGTGAAGGTTAATGTTGAGGTCAAGGGAGTGTACGCCAGCACCTGAACCGTTTTGTGTTTTTGAGCCGTCTGTGTAGATGCGCACTTCATGGGCTCCTGACTGATCCCTTTCCTCCTGAACTGTTTGTATAATATAGTTTTTGTTGAACATGGGTTTGTTTGGTGTTCTATCACACGGGGCAGCGATGAGCGGTTGGTACTCAATCGCCCGGTCCAGGATGTTAGCGTGTGGGCTGGTATGGTTTTTGCCCCATATGCCCAGATGCATCAGCCTGATGGCAGCTAGCGCCGCCTCCTGCTGTATGTACAGGTCAAGGGGAGTTAGTGTAAGGGCTATCTCCATGGCTGCAGTTGGGGTGGTTCTCATGCAGCCAGTGGTAGCCGTACAGGCCAGTCGTTGGAAGCGTTGTAGTCTGGTAATGGTGGTCGAGAGTTCAGTCCTCGTCCACCAAACCAGAGCGCCATAAGCCAACATTGGCCTGATTACCGCTTTGTATAACCACAGAGTTATCTTCGGAGAAAGCCCCCATGTTTTCCCTAACATTCTTTTGCATTGGTAGAGTGCAATTGTGCTTTTATTAAGTTTGTAGTCAAGGTGCTTGTTCCAGAGAAGTTTGCTATCAAGGATCACCCCCAAGTACTTGACTTCGTCTTTAAGTGTTAGTTCAGTGTTGAAGAGTTTTGGAAGCCTATGGGGTCCAAAAGTTCTCTTGTTGGTAAACATTATTAGTTCTGTCTTCGAGGGGTTAACCGATAGTTCGTGCCTCGTGCACCAGCTCTCGATTATTTTGAAAGCCCTTCTCATGAGATCACATGAGATGCCTTCAAATTTCCCCGAGATCAGAATTGCTATATCGTCCGCGTATCCCACCGAGTACAGACTGCTGGCGTTGAGCTCTGCAATGAGCTCATTTACGACTAAATTCCACAGCAGTGGTGACAGCACCCCACCCTGTGGGCAGCCTCTACTCACGATACCTCGCGTGGTGGTGTTCACGGTAAACTGAATGGCACGGTATTTTAACATGTTATTGATCCATTCTATGAGTGTTCGCGCAACACCGTGCCTGGCAAGTGCCTGCTCGATGCTGACGAAGTTTGTTTTGTCGAAAGCACCTTCTATATCAATGAAGGCGCCTAGGGTTGGGTTTTTGGCTTTAAGAGCATTTCCAATGCGTGAGACTACGCTGTGGAGTGCTGATTCAGTTGATTTGCCTGCACAGTAGGCGTGTTGATTCGGATGTAGAGGTCTCTGTACCGAAATTTGGGTTCTGATCCTCCTATCCCCCAGCCTCTCCAGTGTCTTCAAGAAGAACGAGGAGAGGCTTATAGGTCTAAAGGATTTGGGCTGGGTGTAGTCGCCCCTACCTGGTTTCGGTATAAAGATTATTTTTACTTCCCGCCATTTCAAGGGGATATAGCGGTGGGCCAGGCTGGCACGAAAAACCTTAACCAGGTAGTCAGCCAGTACATCTTGGCTCCACCTGAGCAGAGCCGGGAAAATACCGTCCAGTCCTGCTGCCTTGAAAGGTAGGAAGGTGTTGATTGCCCACGTTATTTTGTCTTTGTCGATTACTTCCAACGCCATTTCCCAATCTAGGCTGCTCGTGGCCCTCTCCGTATGTGGTTCCCAGCTTTGCTGGGTGGCAATCTGGCATCCTGGGAAGTGGGTGGTTAGGAGTAATTCGCTTGTCTCAGCGTCGTTTGTTGTGTAGGTGTTATCCGTTTTTTTCAGGCATCCTATTGAGTGGTCTGTCTCTTGAGCTAGACAAGTTTTGACCCTCGTTGCCTGATTGTTACTTTCGATGTTAGTGCAGAAACGCCTCCAGCTATTCTTTCCTCTGAGGCGTATCAGTTTTTTATAGGTTTTACGAGCTGTTGTATAGCGGTCCCAATCTACTGGCGACCGTGTGTTCCTAGCTCTGTTGAACAGTCTTCTCAACCTGTGTCGGTGTCTTTCCAGTTCTGGACTCCACCAGGAATGGCGAGCTCCCTGTCTGGGTACCGTGAGGGGACACGACTGTTCATAGCTAGATAGAAGGATGGATGTGATGTGGTTTACATGTTCGTCTATGTTGGTTATTGGTATCTCAGCCGGAAGGGCGTGTAATCTGCTTAGTTCAGCCCTAACCAGTTTAGTAAACTTGGCTCGGTCTGTGTTGCGCGGAACCCTTCTTGGCTTTGGTTTAGTTAGGTTGAAGTTAATGGTATAGCGGATCCATCTGTGGTCTGAGCATGATATCTCAGTAGACACATGCCAGTCCTGTATGGAGTTGGATATACCTATGGTTGCTACAGTTAAGTCTATTATTGTTTGCGATCTCGCGTTTATGAAGGTAGGCTCGGAGCCCTTATTTAGTAAAACAAGGTTATTACTAAGAATAAAATCAAGCATTACCTCACCTCGGTTGTTGGTTTTGACATTACCCCAGAGCGTGTGATGCGCATTGGAGTCTGTCGCGATGATTAGTTCCAGTTTCTCCTTTTCACAGTACTCAACCAGTGAGGCGAGCTCTGGCAGAGGCACCTCCTCGTCGCCTGGCAGGTATGCCGAGGCTAGTACAATGTCCGGGAGTTCCTGTTCGGTTCTGAAAAGCCTGACTGCTGTCAAGTCCCTCGAACAGAATTCGTTGATTAAAAGGTTAGGTACATGTTTTGGGACAAAAATGCAGGTACGCGGGTTACTTGCGGAGGTGTCTAGTAGCAACTTGCCCCCGATGTTGCCAAGACCGCATATTCTGCCACCCCTGATCCACGGCTCTTGGATGAGGGCGATGGTTCTCTCTTGTTGGTTCTCCAGCTCTCTGCGCAAGGTAGCCGACGCAGATTGGCTGTGCTGGAGGTTAGTCTGTAGGATCCTAATCCCGCAGAGGAGAGGAGCAGAGGCTGCTGTCCTCGCCCTCACTACTCTCCCCCGGCGGAAAGCAATCCTCATCCGAAGTCAGACCGGACGAGGGTGGATCCCTTGTTGACCCTGCTGTTGAAACAACCTCCATTGCTGCCATAGAAGTCGCCAGATCCACCGCCTCCCCAACAGTCCCCACCGCGGGAGGCGACGGGGAGCGTTCAGGAAGCGGCGGAACAGACTCCCCCTGGGGCGCAACCGAGGCTGTACGTGATGTTGGCGCGGCAGCATCCTCCCTGGCACCGCCCTCGTCCAGGAAGCGGATGTATATACTACCCATGAGGTAGTATACTCGCCGTTGCTGATCCTTAATGGTTTTGACCATGGGCTCCGGCACACGAAAGAAGAGACAGGTACCCGGGGGCTCCTGTCTAGCCCTTTCATGTGTCAGAGTCCAGGTGTTAATTTTTAGGTTCTGGTTCTGCCTCGCCAGCATCCTGAGCAGCTCCGTTGTGTTCTCGCTGTTCTCGGGAACAAACAACATACACATTGCCTTCTTCGGTATGTCGGCTTGAGGTCGAACGGTTAGCTCGGTCCCCGGTAACGGGGACGATAAGTTGTGTATGACCCTTTTCAGCCAGGCCAGTGTGAAGTCGTCCTCACACCATGTCTTAAGGACTCCTTCAGCGAAGTGGGCCCGACCTCTAAAATGGATCGCGGTGCTGTCGTTGGTATCAGTTGTGTCGGTTGGTTCAGGAGCCTTTAGTAGAGCCCGGAGCTGGTTCTCGATCGTCTGACGGATCCCCTCCGCTTGCTCCTGCGTCATTTCCAAGAAAGGCTCGGTCATGACGGCAACGCATAGCTCATTGCTCCTGAAAGACGCGGCCGCTTCGGCGTAGCTCACCAAAGTTCCGTCCACCATACGGGAGCGAGCAGGCTTGCTCTTCTTGCCTACCCCAGTTGGTGTGACGGTATCTTCGGGACGCGAACGCTTCTGCGCCCTGGCCGGTGGTTCTGTGTTTGGTTTTGTTGGGTTTTTGCGTCCTCTTGGCCTCGCGCTGCGCTTGCGCTTAGCGCCGGCGGCAGCCTCGTCTTTTGGCATCTCTGCCGTTGTCGACACCGCTTTGAGGGACGTGTTTTTCTTGGACACTGTGTGCCCTTTTTTGGCGTTCGATGCTCCTGCCAGTGGGGCTTTAGTCAGACTCGTCAGGTCCCTCTCAGGGTCCGCAGCCGTTGACGCAGCCCGTGTTTTGGGCGCATCCACATTTGCAGTACTCCTCGAGTCGCCATGAGCGAGTGCTGTCCTTGGCCTTTCGGTCAGGTTCGTGTTAGAAGGCGCATCCATGGACGCAGACGAGGTTGGGGTGCTCGGGACGCAGCCTGTTGTGGCGCATCCCTTACGGGTGCCTTCCTCGTCGCATCCTTGGACGCAGCCGGGCGTTTTTTTGTTTTGTAGGGTGCATCTGTAGATGCACTCTTGGGCAGTTGCTGCTTAGGTGCATCTTGAGACGCAACCCTTGTTTTGGATGTGGAAGGCGCATCTGAAGACGCGGCCCTTGGTGCGTTTGTTTGTGTAAGCGCATCCGACGAGCGGGACGCAGCTTGTGGTTCGTTTGTTTCGTGATTTGTCTCTATCCATAGGTTTGGACGTTTATGCTTCACCGTTGGAGCTCTCCACCCGCCACGGAGCCCTCAGTCGGGGACGTCGCCCGTTCAACGAGCGTACGCCAGAGCTACTCCTTCGGTATAGGATCAACCTAGTAGGAAGTTGACGAGCCCGCACGCGACGTAAGATCACGGAACTGTATACGACACGAGACTATGCCGCAACTCATCCCGAGACCCCACGCCACGCCGGCTGCCCCCCCCCCACTAAGCCGACCCTCGCTTGACATCCCGCTTATGGGATGTCTCAGCCGATTGGTCGTGGGTAGCTACCCCACGATCTCCCGTGTAAGAGGAAATCCGAGTCGATGTCGATATGTCGATTATTTCAGACTGATAGTGTACAGGTTATCTTCAGAAATCGTCTACCACATCGATAAACTAGTGGGAAACCATCTAAGAGATAGCAATATACAATTATTGCTCCATAGAAAAAAAAAACCATTACCGCTTGTAAAAATCTAAGTCAGTGTTTGTTCATTCAGGCGATTTTTAAATACCTATGTAACTGAAAAATATAATTTCTAGTTTATTAAAGCCTCTCAAAAGCGGCAGCTTATTTCGACGATCTAGGTGATAGGGATATATCCGAACTTATTAAATGTATATTATTATCTGCGGGCTTCCCAAGTTCCTTCCTGTCGTCACTTGTTCTTCGCCCGTCATGACGTCTGAATACACTTTTGTCAAGAGTCTGGTCGTCTTATTCACACCATTTATAAACCCGTCCACGTATCATGAAACTTTGGTCGGGTAAAGTATTACTTTTTTACTTGGTGAATGACGAGCTAATTGCCTACGTGCCTCTACTTATGAAACGTCATAAGCTAGGTGCATGGTTCCAATTGGTAGTTTCCTATGGAGAAGAGCTGGCAAGAAACTCCATGGTTACTCTTAAAAATAATTGGCTTTTACAATGTTTTCAAATTACAGTGTTAATAGGTATAAGAAGGACAGTGTAGGCATGTCAACAAGATGGACTACAAATCTACAGTCCACAAGACCTACATCGTTCTCCCATTCACAAAATATAAAAGATTAATAAAATAATAAAAATAAAAACATATTTAACCCAAATGACGTGATTGCCTTTACTACTGTAACAAATCTACAAAAGCCATTAAGTAGTACTTAGCTGAAATTAGAACTGAGGTATATAATGCCAAATAATGAGTAAAAATAATAAGAGTAATAATGAAAAAAAAGTTTGCAGCAAGTTAGCAGTTGAGCAGTTAAGAGCGTTTATACCTTATGAGTGGCAACGTCGCAATTTAGTGTCATATTTCGTGGTTTTCAATTTTTATCATTTAATCGGAGCTATATTTTAAAAATCTGTTTAATTAACTTTTTAGAATTATGTGAAAACTATGTAAAAGGTAAGAAATCGTTGCGTTTACAGTTCTATTTATTTGCAAATAATACATTGGAAACTTGCAGGGCGTTATTTTCATTGTAAAATAACTGTAAGCATTACGGTTACTTACTTTTTAAACACTTTCACGTAATTCTAAAAAGTTAATTAAACAGATTTTTAAAATATAGCTCCGATTAAATGATAAAATTTGAAAACCACGAAATATGACACTAAATTGCGATGTTGCCACTCATAAGGTATAAACGCTCTTAATATACTTTTACATAGTTATGCCATGACTGAGGAGGCCGCATGTGTGTTACGAATTATTGCCAAACTGCCTTATCTTCAACTAAATACATTTCAATTTACTGGGAATAACCATAAAGGAATTCTGAATAGTAGCGTGGAGACTGACTTAAAATAACCCAGGATATGCTATACTAAACATCCCTGGCTCTGCCCGCTCCGGGAATACAGACATAATGTTATGTAATAAAAATGTATAGGTACATATAGATTATAGCGTTACAAGATTTTTTGGCGCGTGGCCAAAATCTTAACCAACGCCGCCATCTTGTTTTTTCCATACATTGCACAAATGTTTACCAACTGCGCCCCCCTATCAACGTCATTCGTGCGCCAAAAGATCCTTATAGCGGTGAACTTTCTCATCAACTTAAGATTGACTTGAGATTGTTTGAAATACATCTTCTAATCGAACTTTATATTTTTCAGGACACATTCGGGCGCGCCAAAAACTGGGTAAAAGAGCTCCAGCGGCAAGCATCACCTTCCATAGTCATAGCCCTGGCCGGAAACAAGAGTGACCTGGCGGCCAAGCGCATGGTGGAGTTCGAGGAGGCGCAGGCCTACGCCGACGAGAATGGCTTGCTCTTCATGGAGACCAGCGCCAAGACCGCCATGAACGTTAACGACATATTCTTAGCTATCGGTGAGTGGAAGCAAAAGTGAAGTATTAGTCAAAGTGCCTATGGTTTTTAAGTCTTAGAACATTTGCATAATTTAGTCTCTGTCAGAACTTCTGGTGGGTATCATGCGCTCAATATTTGCCAGAAAGTGAAGTGCCATGCGAGTGACAAGTGATTTTGAACTATGTTTGGAGCAATATAATTGTCAATTTGACTCGTTTGACTTGAGGTTCTTATAGGTTTGCTCGATTTTTAAATATCAATAAGATCTTGTCTGATCTTAGTGCTTACACATTTAATCAATTTGGTTTGAACATGTGTCGATCAGTCGATAGTCAAAAATCGAGCAAATCTGTAGGCACCTGTTACCCGCCTGCTGATGAATATGATACGGGCCGTTTTGTAAATTGAGTAACAATGTATAATGTCTGTCCTCCAGCGAACAAGTTACCAAAGAGCGAGAGTGGCGGCGCGGCGGCGGCGGGCGGAGCGCGACGTCTGGGCGACGCCGAGCAGGCGCGCCAGGGCTCCTGCTGCAAGTGATAGCGCGTCTGGTCAGTAGCCTAGCTCACCCACTCCTAATCACTAACATTTAGGATACTATGAGGAGGCTAGAGGCTAACAAAAGAAATGTACAAAAAAAGATCTTATGTCTCAGTGACGCCATCTACACACACACAATAGACAAATTTGACACGGAACACTTACCGCCAGCAACCTTTGATTACCAACCGACAGATTGCTTGGGACACCACTGGTCAGCATGCCGACATGCCAACCCCTTACCCTATAAACACTTTCAGTGCTAATTATTAACATTGTAAAATCCAATTATTTATAAAAGAGTAACCATGTAGTTCCTTGCGGGCTCTTCTCCATAGAAAACTACCAATGGGAACAGAGCTTCTGACATTTTGTAAGTGCCCATGTAGGGTTATGTGAGATAAAATATTTCCAATTTGACAACCACTGCTAGCGGTGCACGGTTATTTGTACGGTTTTACAGAGTAATCTTATTTCTCGTTGCTATCAGAGGTAAAACAACTATGAAAATCTTTCGAGAAAGACCGTCCGCATCATAATTCAGCCGAAAGACGTCCACTGGATATAGGCCTCCACTCATAAACATCCGATAAGGGCCAGTCCTGTGCGTCACGCGTCCAGCGGCTTCAGGTAACCTTCACCGGGTCGACGGTACTATATTTATCGCCGACACCGGCGACAGCGACCCAGACTACTTTTCTTTTCTTTCGTGAGCTCTCTGATGACTAGCAACTCCAAATTTGGGTTTTAAATCCGGTCACCATGTACAGAAGAGCTGATTGGCATCGCTGTATGTGTAGGCATATGAAAGCTTTGGGCGTATTTTGTGTTCAGTACTCAATACTTCTATTGCATTCCACATGTAGGTAAACTTATAATTAGATCATGTGGACCCTGTCGGGCACGGCAAAATAACTGAGTTAGGAGACAGGAAGCATTTGTTAATTAAATAATGATATAGATATAACATTACTTAGCAGCATTTTTTAGGCGCTTCTTGTCTAAGTCTCAAGACGATTTGTTTCGAAGCATTTAGTCGCTCTATGGATTGAAGTCTTCAACCTTGTTATTGAGGACATGCCCACGCGGCGCCTGCCGCTGTTGCTGCTACAGGACTTCGGCTTCATCAGCCCTACGTTCTGCGAGAAAACTTAAGTTTCAGGGCTTACATGCCACTGCAGTTGATAAATTCCTCAGGCTAGGTCTGTAACCATGGTTACAGCATTTATTTATTTATTTAACACTTTAAGCACACAAGTGTACAGAGGCGGACTTAATAACATAGGCATTTTCTACCAGTCAACCTTTGGGTGATGCAGAGACAAACAGTGGCAGGTGCAGTTTATAATGATATTTTAGGATTAAATAATTTTAAATATATATACACGAATAAACTTATTTAGTCTATAAATACATATACCTAATTATATATAAATATAAGCAAAAATAAATGTACATAAATACACGAATATGCTAAAAACAAATACGACAAACAATGAGAAAACATTACCGCTGTGATGATACTGCCAGCTTCTTGCGAATGTGCTCGCGAACTTTACTTTTAAAGGATAATCGGTTGGTTGCCAACCTGCAGCATTCAGCATTCATTTTGTCAGCATTTCGAAATGCTCGTTCCATAGGAAGCAAGACCAATAATGCCGAAGCGCCAATATGCGCGAATAGATGACTTTCATAACATCATGCGCAAACGGTGACCATCAATGTTGCGGCGATTCAGGGGTAGCCTTAACAGTATTTTAGCTACACTGGCGGACAAGGTTGATGGACCATTTATCAAGCTCTGGGCTGGCAGACATGTGCGTGCACATGTTCATGTAGCCAACTAATGTATAATTATTGTATTTTAAGTTAATGAGTCTACTAACATAGGCTATGTTCATACTAACACTATATGGATATGGATCCCTTGGTCTGAAATATTTTTCTTACCTCGCTTATCTTTATAAATGAAATAATACATAATATTATGTTATTACAACAGCATAATCAGTATAATATAATGGTCCCACTGCTGGGACCCAAGCCTTCTCTCTTCGAGGGGGAGTGGGCTGTAATCTACCACGCGGGCCCAGTGCGGGTTGGTGGATGTCATGTCTTCAAATTTTTTGGTTCTAGGACATGACAGTTTCCGCATTTTTTTTTCTTCACCGCTTTGAGAGCAGTGGTGATGAAATTATTTACACAAAGTAAAGCGGCCGCCTGGGTTCGAAACTACTACCTACATCTCGTAAGTCGGGGCCGTTACCACCACTGCTCCCTACCTACCTACCTGTATCTAAACATAACTTTCCCAATATTCCAGACAAAACCGCCGATTGGTGAGGGCGTGCGCGCGGGTTGAGGTATGTAGTAGGTAACGACACGACCGCAGACGCAGTACCACCCCGGCCTGCTAGTACCCACGGCCGCGCCGGGCGGACGGACACACCACCAGCTCATGTCACACGAGGCAGCTGTCAAACTGTTGTATGGAACGAGGCACAGTCGTGTCTTGTCTCGCTGTGTATAACAATTTGGTTTTGAACCAGGCGAGTGTAATAAATATATACTGGAGGCAGTGACATTCATTATGTGGTTGAACTTTTTTTAGTATATGGTTATTATACATCAAGTTGTTTCGCTGTTTTCCATCGTTTCGTAAACGCCTCGTGTACCTATTATACATAATTTCGGTTTCCGCAACAAATTAGCGAATTGTTATCGAGATAAGTCTCGCGGGGTTGTCTACAGCTGTATACGTATATATATATATGTATATACATGTCTCCTTATTTCTTGCAATATGTATCTTTAATACTGACTTGCCTCGCTGGCCTGGCTCGTCTCATATATATTTATATAAAGTGTGTTTGTACGTCCACGCGGGCCGCATTAAAACATTATATAATATTAATTAAAAACAAGCTAATTATAAAAAAATGATAACTAGTTTTAAAACTTATTTGTAACTGTAATGAAAATGTAATAAAAATGATTATATTTACTTTCGTTTGTATCAAGTTAGCAGTGCACTGTGCCGTATGGTTACTTAACGAGATTCCTTCGTTTTAGCAGTCATTGAGCTTGTGTTATACAATAATAAAACATTATTCAATATACTTCAGTTGGGGCACTGTGTACGCGAAAAGATACACTTTAGATTCAGCTAGAATTTAGAAAAAAAACTACTTTCACACAAAAAAAATTGTTTCACAAAACCGATTACTTTGATTTTATTTGTGTTACTATTTCTCCAGCTAAAGTATATTGCGTTTGAAATAGAAGCGTTTAATGTCAAAATTTATTGGTGAAGGTGCATTTACATTCGTGTATCGTTACATATACATCTAATATTATTTTAATCATCTGTTCAGTCTAGTGTGGCAACTAACAAAAATGCTGTTTTCAAAAGCTATCTCAGTGGCGTAAATGAAATGATAAAATACATATTTTTATTTGAAAATCAATGCGTTGTTGTGTGCCACAAAAGCTTGCGTCTCAAAGTTCTTTTACTTATAAATGTTATTATTTGTGTCTGTACTGCACTGTTTAGTAAAATATTTAAAAATTATATTTTTTGTTTAAGTTTGAGAGATCGAAAATGGTTTAGATGTTAGGATGACAAGTATGTGTCTACAATACGAAAACCGGTGCGCTTCGTGAAATATTGTAATTTTATATAAATATAGAGTAACATTTATAAGTAAGGAATTTACTTCCTTAGGTAGTCATGGTCGTACGATGACGGTTCCTTGTCATCCGACGCCCTCTCCCGCTCCATGTAAGCTTCGCTCGCTACTCTTCATCTCCACATGTCGTAGTAGGCTAGTGTCTGACACCTGTTCACTAAATGGTTGTCCCTGGATGTTTCACTACAATTCCGAGCGAAGTATTCCCTCATGAGTGTGTCAATCGGGACATTCCCGTTGAAGTGTATCGGTTGGGAATAAAAAGTCGTGAATAATCGGGAATCCCATAGTACCAATATTAAAATCAATTCAATTCTCGTTGAAATGTTTAGGTACATAAATCCATACATTATTTTAGTTCAAAATAATATAATATCGCATAGTTATTTAAAGAAATAGATGTACACTTCTCAGTTAGGAAGTTATAGTTATTTTTAAAACACTAATTATTCGATGGATAAATTGTTCTATACATATTATTAATTATTATGTATATTGTCTTGTATAATTTATATTTTATAAGTAAAATGTTAACGGTGGGGTCATTAATGTCGTATCCTTTTTTTTATAATCGCATTCCATACAGGGAGGACTCACTTGGGCCTGCGGAACCCGAAAGTTGATAATGTTGATAGTAGGGATGTGACAGTATACATAAAAAAATCGATTATTAATTAATCGATTGTTTTGCCTAGTAATAAATTCGATTAAAAAAAACGTTTTTTTACTAATCGATTTTTTGTAATATGTAAATCGATTTTTATTGAATAAAAAATCGATATTCAATCGATTTTTTCTTTAATCGATAATTTTTTCACATCCCTAGTTGATAGTTCACACCTCTATTTGTCGATATATTGCAAGTACTTGTAGCGTTCGCCAGTTTGCCTATCGTTCTTAAATCCAGTTTTAACACCTTTTACTGATTTGGAATGTCCACATGATTATATATTGGCAATATAATATATATTGCTGTGTGAACGCAGTCTGTTTTCGCTTGACATAAGAAATCACGTTAATTTCCTTTGAAGGCTTGCATCACTCCTTACTTAGCAATTTTATTATTTATCTATAAGAAGGATAGGTACCGTGTAACACCTGCGAGAATGGAATAAGTCCTGACGCGTCAGTTTCGTAACTATGAGATTTTATAACAACCTAAGTCCGTCGTGTTGATGGGAATTAAATTGTCTATAAAATTATTGGTACGTAAGTGTCCACTATTGTATATTAATCAAAGCTTATAGATGAATTTGAGGTCCGTTCCGTGGTATGCCGTCGTTCAGTTTCTATGATTTGAAAATATTTTCATTTTCGTGTGTGGTTACAGTCATGGCGTACCATGGAATGGCAGTGTTATGGGCAGCGTTGATCGCGCCGCTTACTTACTATGATAACACTTCTAGTATCTAAATACTTGTATCACCTTGCAACAAGTTCAGTAGTACTCGATCTAAGCAGTTCTTTGTTTAACAAGCTACTTGTTTTAATCAATCTATTGACGTGTAGACTTACGCGACATAGGAAGCGGCGGTCAATATTGAACTTTAAACCAACGCAATAGAGTAGTTGTTGCAAGCAGTTCCCCGAAATTGGTTAGTAATAGTAGCACTGGTCGCCTCTGCTGGCCACGGACGCCGATCATGGTCGTATTGTATGTTTTTTGTATTGTGTAAATATTTTGGATTTATTAAGAATATTATTATATTGATTAAAAAAACATTGTAAATGGACGTGTTTTGGGGGTTTTATTTTCCCTTCTCCTTTTTCAATCAATACCATATCCAAGCAAACTACAACCGACAGAATGTCAAGCAGCAAAGGACAAGTCCGACTGCATGGTATAAAACTAAGGTACTAAAGTAACTACTATGCTACTGGTTAGATCGACTACCTAATGCTGGTCGACGACGACTCTGTGTATTAAGTATGCAATATGTGGTTAGCTAGCGACCTCTACAATAAATTGATCATATTATTCTTTTGAGCAACCGGCAGCAAGTTCGTCATGTTCCCTTAGATGTCACTGCTTGCGGTAGCGTCGGGCTTCGGGTTGCTTCCTTCCCTCAAATGTAGCGAGGGGGGTAATGGCTGATCTGCGTTATGCTCGTGAACGGGTGCTGCTTGTGGTGACAGGTCATATTGCTGACTATGGTTTTGTTATTGTTATTAGTAATTACCTGTTTCTTTATTTTACTTCGAAGGTCTCAGTTTATCATTAGTAACTTCAAGTTACAGCTTTATAAACATAATGCAGCAATGCAGTAAGCGGGCACGCCCTTTATACCTGGAGGCTTTTATTATGTATTAAGTAACGTTTTTATTTTTGCTCGAGTATAGTTGTCAATATTTTTGTTGGTATGTATAATGGCGTGCGCTAGCTAACATATTATGGCAAATAATTTAATTTAATGTTTTGTGTTTCGTAATGTACTGTATAGAATCCAGTTCCTCTAACTGAACAGACTGCTGTGCTGCTGGGAATTTGTTGCGCCACTTCTTCCCAGCTAAAGCACTATATAGGAAGTGGTGAAGGGCGGGCGGTTTATGTGCGTGTGAACTGAGGGACCACGACGGCAATTTGCAAAATAAAAATCCCAGGATTTAGTAGTAGACTTAAAACTATTGTAGAACGAATCTGGGAATCTGTAAACAAATACATATTTAAAAGCTACAGCTTAAAAAGTGGGGCCCTCAGTCCTCACAGACCATCAGCCAGATCTCGCAAAGTATTAAAATAATGAAGGTTTATTGACTAAATATCAGACCACAAAGCATTAAAGATTTAAAAAAATAATAACTAAACTGTGGTCCCTCAGTCCACACATGACACAACGAAGATAAATATTTTTGTGAATATTACCGAATTAAAATAAATAAAATCATTTTATTCTTTATGAAATTTTAGTACAAGTCTTAGCACGTTTTTTAAAAAGAAATGGAGCAGAAAATATCGACACAATTTGAAGATAGCGATTGTTAATACTGGTCCGTAGACAGAGAAAGTCTACGCTCAATCCTCACCTCCACTGACGTATACTGTGCGTGTGCTAGCTGCTTTACGAAAGGAATATCAAAAAGTCTAGTGTACTTAACTTTTAGTAAAAAGTTTCTACTAAATAATGGAAACCTAAAATTGCGTATTGACTACCTCTTAGCCAAGATAATATTATTTTAGTAATCATAATATGAAAACATATAGAGTAATGTCACCACACACCCAAACAAAATGTAGACTACGCGAACGAACCGAGCATGAGTGGAGCACAGGCGGAGCACGAATTCACATGGCGAGACGTACTCGTTCGAGACTCCTTAGTCCGTCGACGCTACGCGAATTCGTGCTCCGTTCATACTCGGTTTGCGTAGCGTAGACGCAGCTTTAGGTTCTCACCGCTCCGCTCAACACCGAGAGTTGAAATTCCATTGCGCGATAAAATCCCGTCGCGATATTTTTCCATCCGTGCGAACGTGGGCTAATACCCGTTTTACTAACACTGTACGGTGTGACGTATGTACAAATGCGCGGCGAGCTGTTCAGGGGTTAGAATAAAACAGTACCTAGTGTCAACGGAGCTACATTAAAACTCAGTACTTACAATAAATTACAGTTTATTTCATACAGTTGAACATTTACACGCACTAAGACACAGTTGGTCGCAGTAAGTACGAAACATCAACACTTATGGCACTTGTCTAGTGTTCTAAGATTATACAGGGTGGCAGGACAGCGCCGCAATTCCTGTTACCATAGATTCAGTAAATGATACCGAAACCCCTACGATGAAATTATTCGTCGATTATTAATTAATAAATTAGCTGTTCAGTACATTTTGGCCGTGTAGGTATTGCACTTTTCTATAAAAAAGCAGGTTTTTTTTTGATAACCGACGAAACATTACGCTACATCTAGAACCATGTGCTGAATTCTTGGTTACAGTTTGCTAATCGATGACCAGCCACCCTGTATTACAGTTAAATAGTGAAAGGAGATTGGGCAGATTTGCCCAAGTATTGTAGCACTTTGAGTAATATATCATTACAAAGATATAACTTAGACAAACAATTTGTTGTATGACAGCGATGCTGAAATCTACATCAGTAAAAAGTTACAGGAGCTTAAAGTTCCTTTACATCACATTAAATTGTTTACATCTGTTTAACGTATTTGTCAGCAATTCTACAACAAGTTGACATATCATACCGAGATACGTAAGGGTGTTACTACACCTATCGATCGATCGTCGATTGACGGCATCGATCGATGGTAACATCGATTAGTCGACGTCCATCGATAGTTTCTTCCAGACCGATCGATCAATGGTAGAATGAATTAGTCGACGTCGATCGATGGTAGAACAGATTAGTCGATGTCGAGCGATCTGCAAGAGCCGCGCCGCGCGCCGTCCGCTCCCCGTTATCACCCGCCTGCAGCCCACGCGCTGAAGGGCCGGCCACACTGCCAGCTAGCGAGCGAGCGAGCAAGCTGGCGGGCGAAGTGAGGCGAGGGAAACTATATAAAATAAGCGAAGCTTTGTTTGTTGATGTGGGTTCACGTCAAAAACTACGGATGGACGGCGAGCGGGCGGTCGGAAGAGCGAGGGGAGCTAGGGGTGGGGGAGCGACGGGGTGGGAGAGCGAGGGGGAGGGTGGAGGAGTGCAGGGGAGGGTTAGCGAGCGGGCGGGAGAGCGAGGGGAGGGAGGGGAGCGGGGAGAGGAGCCGATGAGAGTATTGTCAAAACGAAAACGGGCGAGCCGAGCGAGCATCATTTCACCTCTTTTTCATACTTTGGTTCACACCGCGAACTACAGAGCTAAGCTACGCTAACGAGGTGAACGAATAGCAACTGATGGATTATAGCCGGGGTTAATCGATCAACGTCGACCGATGCCATCGACCGGCAATCGATCTAGGTTATTCTAACGGTATCCATCGATCAGACAAAGCCACACCAATCGATCAATGTCGAATCGATCGATGTCCGATTTGTGTAGTAACACCCTTAAACTACCACGTGTAATAATACAAATCAAAATGGCGTCACTACAAGCGCTCTCACCAAGTGCGCGTGAGTGAGTCACACAACGAGTGAGGGAGCGAGAAAGGTAGCTACTGTTGTTAAGGCTTGCTTTCGCTCTCGCTAATACTAAGTGCGAGTGAGCGAGATAGTATGCAAACCTAAAACAAAAGGAACAACAAACAGACAAACTATTCATCCCCATGTCGCCATTCATTCGTGAATACTGTTCTGGTGCTAACGTGCGTTCAGAGTGATTTGATTCCTGTACTTACTAACGACTCGGCTGTGTTTGGACATTTTTATGGTTTGATTTCTTTACTGACGACTCGGCTGTGTTTGGACATTGTTTCTGTTATTACCTACGATTCGGTTATTCTAAACGGACTTTGATTACTCCAAGTTACCGGATTTTGGTGAAAATGGAACCACATAGAGAACAATGTGTGACTTGTGGTCGGAGTGTGCGACTAGACAGGTCGCGACATATTTTAACTCGAGGCGAGCTTGAAGAAAGACCTGGATTTGCTGAATATGTTCTACAAAATAATATCAACATACATCAGGTAATTCACTTCACAGGTGCAATGTTGATATAATGCAAACAAACAATACAAACTAACTAAAGATTAAGACTATTATCATTGGAAATAAAGAAACAATATTTTTGTCCGTATTTTTACACAAGAAGCAAGTACTTACCGGTATTCCACGACCTTAGTATCCCGACGACTATCGCAGTATATTTGTATGGGGTTTCGTACACAAGCACACGTCGCCGACGCATAACAAAATGGCGGCAACGCGTCCCTGTGTACGAGGCCCCATACGAAAACGAATGTAATATGTACAGTAATATTCGCTAATATACTGATGTCTCGGAGTATTGGACTACCTAGTATCCGTTATATTTACTTATATGTATATTATTATATTATTAATATTCCACGAAAGTGGCGGATACGACTAATAACAATATAAAAGTTGAGTTTTTTTCGTTGTTGTAGGCGATTGCAAATGACCGAATGATGATATGCTATCGCTGTTTGGTGGCTGCAAGGCGTCATGAAGACCGAATGAATCGGCAGAGTGAGCAGGCTGTAGCAGATCAACCAGATGACCAAGCAAATGCTATAAATGTGAACGTACAAGATCAGTCCGTGGTTTTATCCGGCTATAAAAGATTGTCGAATACGTCAAATCGCTGTATGTTTAGGAATTGTTTTGAGGTAGAACGAATGACGATTCCTAAGAACATAATTATATATTTATTAATGCATTTAAAAATATACACTCCAGGCAGTGCACGCGTATGTCAACGTCATTTGCGATCCAATATATGGGCCGATTTAGACAATGATGACTTATTAAGAACTGTTGAGTCTTTTTCTGTGAGCCAATTAACAGATGTGCTGGAAACTCAACGCAAAGCATATTTGGAAAAAAAAATATTCGATTTTGACACTGTTGAAAATATAGACGCAGATGAATTATATTTTTGCACTGGCTTAACGCTTGTGCAGTTCAACAATTTACTGTTGGAAATACCTTCTTTGACAGACTGTTGTAATCGTCCAAAAACCGCACTGGGCATTTATTTGATGAAGCTTCGCACGGGAGAATCTAACGAAAGACTCGCGAGTCGCTTGTCAATGAGCAGACGAGCACTTGAGCGATACATGAATGTTGCCCGCGACTGCCTTTCATCTCAGTTTGTACCGCGACACCTTGGCTTAGATCATATGACCCGAGATGAAATCATATCACACAGCCTGCAAATCCCAAATGCCATATACGGAAGTAGTGAAAATAATCCGCTAAAGGCAATATTAATCTTGGATGGCACTTATATATATATTCAGAAGAGTAGTAACTTTTTATTTCAAAAGGTTTCATATAGCTTGCACAAGTTCCGAAATCTATTAAAGCCATTTGTTGTAGTTTGTCCAGACGGCTATATTTTAGAAGTGTTTGGCCCATACTCAGCCAGGACTTCTGATGCAACTATAATGTCCCGTATTTGCAATGAGGAAGATGCACCTTTACATTACCTTCTTCATGAAGGAGATACGTTCGTGCTTGACCGTGGATTTAGGGATGCAATACCTGTTCTTGAAAGCTTCGGCTATGAATGGCATATGCCACCGTCAAAAGACCGTAACGCTACGCAACTTACCACTCACCAAGCAAATGAATCCCGGCTTGTAACAATAGTCCGTTGGGTAGTAGACGTTATTAATGGGCGCATCAAACGAGACTTTAAGTTATTCCGTCAGGACTATTTTAATAGAGCCATGACCCATATGTTTACTGACATACGAATAGCCGCTGCTCTTCTTAACGCATTTAGAGCGCCTTTAGAAAATAATGCCCACGCTAGCGAGATTATTAATATTATTAATGAGAGAATAGATGTACCAAATCGTCTTGGTAATTTCGTAACAGAAAATAATATAAACAGGCGAAGGGCGCAATTTATCCAAATAAATAGTGACACACTGAATATTCCTTTTCCTATTTTAAGCGAAGAAGATTTGATATTGATTGCTCTTGGAACTTATCAAATAAAACTGGCCAAATCGTATGTCGGTGAACATTTAAGGGGTGGTATATATACTATAGAAGTGTGCCACGAAATAAGTCCAAACCTAACGGATTATGAAATAGATGCAAGTAACTGTGCGTTATTACGAGGACAGATTCATTCACGACATACGTTGAGAAAAACCTATTACTCGTATATTTTAGTTAAGACCAATATGACAGGTAGAGAGGCTTTACCACACCTTTATTGTTCGTGCTTAACCGGAAGTCGTACTATCGGAACTTGTGCCCACATTATGAGTATAGTTTGGTACTTGGGATTTGCAAGACATCAAAATGATTTTCAAATCCCGGCAAGTTTTCTAGATCATATTATTTTAAATGATGAGAATGATTAATAATAACGGAAAATATAAATATATATATTTTATATATATATAATATATTTCTATTGTACATGATAAAAGTGTAAGTCTTAATCTTATACTTAGTTGTTTTTTTCTGATATATTGTTGTTTCAAATAAAAATAGCGATCAATGCACTTTTATTTTTATTTTTTATCCCCTTTTGAACTTCACTCGCCACTTTCAAATAAAATAGCATGCAGCAGTAGGCTACATACATACACCATACATATATATAATATTATGATAGTGAATATAAAATATCCGTAAAAATTAAAATATCAGACAATAACACACTAAACAAACAAGTAGGTTATTTGCTAAGGATGCAATTTTTTAAATATTCAAAAAAAATACTTTGACGTCGCTGAAAGTAAAAAAAAATACATTTATGTGATGAGGGCAAGTAGTACAAGATATAACCATATAGCCTTTATTGCTACAATGGTTGGGCAAACCGTCATACAAATATGCCCAATCTCCTTTCATTGTATAGATAGAGCGGACCAACGCGTGTTGGTTCGTTAGTTGGATCCAACATGATCTAGCTAGCAAAACTCATTTTTGGCAGCAACATTTTATATTTTGTAAATAAACGTGGCATGTTTTTTTTAAATCAAATTCAGAGATTCCTTTTCAAGACAAATAAATGATTGAATTTGTACACATTGTCCAGGCATTCCATGACATAGATTTAATTGCTTGTTAATTAATATTAGTCAAACAGAATTATAAGTTCTAATACGGACAGCTAACTTTTTAAACAATGTTTATCCACCTGAATACATATCTTAAAATATATTAATATTTTATGACTAGTCTATTTATTGAATTACATAATGCATGTTATGTGCAGAATAATATAAACGTTATTAATCTTTTCGATATTATTGAATATCTTTGTACAATATTAGAGAAGGTAAATTTACATTTTATACAATGTTTGGTCGCATGGCAACACTGAAGTCGGTACTTAAGTAGTTCTGTTAGTTTCCGCCAGTGGAAAGATAGCGCTAGTTGTAGTTTTTTAATACAATTTAATTACTATACTAGACTTATATTAATAATTTATACTTCATTCAAGTAGAGAGAGAATACTTTACGAGCACCAAAAAGCAGCATTAAAGTTAGGCCGGTATTGTACAATTAAAATAGCAATTAATTAATAATTTAGATCTAGTTCGTACACGACACGTTTCACGGAACGAATAATCACGAAATAGCTCATTAACATATGTATTTTATTAGTCTAAAACACGAAACATTCGATACAGAAAAGAATTTAAAACCGGTATTATTTCTAAATAAAACTCAGGGTCACAATCAGACTATAAATAGTTTTTAGTTTATCAAGATATACCAGCAATTAGCAGTAAATAAACAGTGTTGCTAGGCATTTATGTCTCGGAGGTAAAAAAACTTTCTGTAATTGGGCACCGACGATGTGAAGTGACGACCATTCGGTAGAGATTTACGCAAACTTTCACTACGATTTAGTGAACTGTTTACAAAGATAATATACTATCGACTGTGACATTTAGACAACTGAATGTCATACCGGCCTAACCGATCCCGCGATGGCATTAAATGTTAGGTGTTATGACCGCTAAAGCAGGTATTAGTCACTTCACTCAAGTGAAGGTTATTTTTTTTTAAATTCTACATTCACACGACACCGAAAAAATTATATACGAACTAGCTACTGCGCGCGACTTCGTCCGCATGAAAGTTCATGTTCCCCCGACCTACCCGGCCCTGCCTCCCTGCCCGCGCATTTACTTCGTTTTCGTCTAGCGTTCTTTCTGACTTTTTTTTTTCTCGGCTCCTAAGTTTTCTAGTTAAGTGTGATGTAGCGAGCGTTAAATTGATAGAATTGGGCTATCAATTGCAAAAAGAATTTATCAAATCTGACCGGTGGTAGTTCCAGAGATTGCCCCCTACATATAAACTTACAAACAAACAAATGTTACCTCTTTATAATATTATTATAGATGAACGTTCATCTGTTCCTTTAATTTAATTTTTCGATCGTTGGGTACGCGAGTGAAAGATGCCGAGTGACGAAATCCAACATCGTTGGATCGGTTCACTAATGAATTTATTTTGAGTTCAGACGTTTCAGTTCTAGTAAAAGATGCTGAATGAGAGACAAAAATCAATAAAAACTGAAGCGTCTGATATCGGCTTGTCGATCACCTAATTAACTTGGTCGGCTAGTAAGTACTATTGCACATGGTGTGTATTAAAGTACATTTTTTCCATTCCCTCTAGAATGACGGAAATCTTATTGCTTATTAAGTATATTGTGCGTATACTCTGCAACTATCCACCTAACTTTTCTAAACCTCGAGACCCAGGCGTTACAACCGTCTGATCAAAAGTGTCCTTTAGATACTTGAGCCATCAAACAGTACGGATAATAGAAATATGATCGAACAGAGCCAACATTTCACTATAAAAAGCCTTCACTTCGTAACGTAGAACAGAACAAGTATTTCTCCCGTTTGCTAAGAGACGAGTCCAAGTTATTCTCAAATCTTACGGATTACAGTAAGTACTTGATCAGTTGATTTCGAGAATGCATAAAATGCCTTTACTGTCTATGATAAAATAAGCTCCGTGAATTGACTGACCACGTTATACCTAGATGATAATTACATAACCAGTCTTGGCAGTCGGGTAAAAAGAAATACGTTCCGGCGGCCTTACGTAGAGGAGGCCGGAGTCCTAGCAGTGTGAACATTATAGGCTGATTGTATGTATATCTAAGTAGTCTGGCCCAATTATTTTTCTATTACCCCCGTGACGTCGTTACATTGAAATAAGTAACACAGGCCTACCGTCTAACACGTCTGAGACGGTACTTCAGGCACCGCCTCGGGAAGATAGATACGATAAGGTGGCCCGCGAAATTAAAAGTTTCTTGTGATTTTTGCAGTTTGCAGGTCAGAATCAGGTTGTATGTTGATTAAAATAAGATTCGCTACCGTGACAAATATTCATTTTCAGAACAACACTCAACTCTCTCAGTTAGAATTGGCTTAGATATCATGATTTTATTAGATTGTCATTTAATACATTCATTTGAATTTAACTATTATTGACTATCATTCGACAAATACATATTTGTTACGGTACGGTTTCACACACATTAACACACAACCTAATACTGACCTGCAAATTACAAAAAAATAACAAATTTCGCGGGCTACAGCGCTTTCGCCTTAAACGGTAGGCTAGTCGATATATTCTGAAAAATCTCACCTTGAAAACTTAGGAGAAGTGAGTTGTCAATAGTGTCAATCCCTTGCTGGTCATGACAGCTCACCTCACCTAAGTACGCACTGTGAATTTTTTTTACAGAATAGAATCGCTGTATTTCTAACCAATGTTTCAACGTACAGTGATGCCGAAGTAAAGGAACAACAAGCCGAGTTTTCAGAGCTCGTCATCGAAGTGGTCGCCCATGAGGTCGCTGCCGTAGTCCGTGGCCTCGCTGCCGACGAACACGTCGTGATGTAGCAGGATCTCCGCGAACGTCAGCAGGTCATCGTGGTCGTCATCTGCTGACACGAACAGGTGGTCTACTTCTTCGTCTGCTATTTCGCTGGAAAGACAAGGTGAGTTTCGTGAGTAAGACGCGAAAGACAGAAATATAAAACATATAATATACTAGACAGGCAACAATTTTCCGGGGTCAAATTATATTAGTTAGTGAGACTTCGCAAACCTGATGGGAATGATGGAGCAACTGTTGAAGTAAATGTTTTCTTTTTATTATATTGTGTAAATTGTGTTTAATAACACAAAAAAACATTTTTTGTAACACACATAACTTCACGCCTTTAATAGCCGAAGGTTTAGACTGAGCTGTACCTATAGTACACCCACATTTCACCTGACACGCATGTGTGTCTGAAGTCACAGATCGATCGATTGGCGTGTGTGTACACACACGCCACACCATCACATCATGACATTGCACGCATTTCGTTTTTAAACTGATATTTTAAGAAACTACCTACGTTCTTTGACCCAAAAAAACAACAAATATTATTTTTTAGTTTCATCATGTTTAGACATCGATACCCTTGATAGAGTTTCGCTAGCTAATTTAATTTTACTTGGTAAATTATCTTCGCTCATAAAATATGATTAAACGCTGAACATACATTGACGGTGGTTCGGATAGCCCTTGGAGATAAAAAGTGATTTTCTTGTACCCAATGGTTAGATCATATACATATGAGTTGCTGTCTAAATAATATATTTCAACCTGTTTTTTATTTTTATATAAATGGCATCTCGCAGGTCGGCTGCTTTTTTTTTTGCGGTTGGGTGGAGCGGAAGGGAGTGTCAGACTCTTACTGACTAAAACCCACCCGTGTTCCTTCCTTGGCCCTTTATGTTCCGGGTCAGCGGTACCCCTTTCGGATGATCCCGCTTTCCCGGCAGGCTTGGGCCCTAGTGGGCCCCCTCTTCGATGCTGACATCTCTTTGAGGCGCGCGTGGAACACGTACGCGCCGTCCAGCACGGGCCTGTTCCTGATCGGACGGTGAGCTACCCATTACTCACCGCCCGCAGGCCCGCGCCTACGGTGGCCGGGAGTCGTCACGCGGCTCCCGACGCGACGCCTGGAGCGTCCACCGCGGCGGCTTGGACGGGAGACTCTCTCCCTCTCCCGTCCCGCCACCTCCTTCGCTAGCATGACTGCTTCGCAGAAGGAGGCGACTGCCTCCCACTCCCCCTCGCCCCGGACCATGGCTTGAACCAAGGCCGGGCGTGAGAGGTCGCCGCCGCTGCCGATCGCCTCTACGAGGACACGGCGGTGCTCCGCCCATGCAGGGCAGGCCCCCACCGTATGCTCCACCGTGTCCTCGGGGCGATCATCGCAGTGGTGACACCCGGGCGTCAGGTCGGCTGCTTAAACGGGCAATAAATGAAGGCCTCCAGCAAGGGCTTAAAAATTAAGCGACTACACGCTAAGGGCACCTCCTTTGGAGTACGCACCTCGGCTTAGGGTGTCACTGGGGAGGGCAGGCTGGATCTGTATTCACGAGCCACCCTGTATAGTTTCAGTAAATTGCCAAATCACTAGTCCTCAATTGAGTGAAAACGCACTCCAGCATAGTGATTTAATACTAGTATGGTAATCCTGAGCACAAAATCAATTGGACACGGTTAGTGATGTTTAATGGCTACAACAACGCTTAACTTATCCGAAAGTCAGGCTGATAAGAATGTTATAGAGATTTTCTATAATGATTTAATAAAACATAACGTGCGCAATGTTATGTGTTATGTCATTAAATGAAAACTGCGCTTTTAAGATTAATAAGAGTATCATAAAATCCTTTTGTTCTTCGCACTTTGATGTTGTAAAGGCCACATTTAGCTTTGTGGCGGCATCTACAACGCCACATACTAACTGCACTTGATGTCAGGCAAATCCTACATCGCGCAAGCAGAGTTATCCGCGTGATTAACAACACATAATCCTGATAACAACCATCAGACAGTAGCCCACCAGATACAGCACCCGTCTGGTCGGTGGATCCTCCCTTTTGTATGGAGGATGAGGAACTTTTCACCCTGTTTCTCATACCTTTATATCTCTACTGAATTAATAAAAAAGGAAATATATGAGAAACTGATAATCATCAAAAATAGACTGCGGCGCACCCTCGGCCGAAAGAGGCTTACGCCCTATCAGTTGATGTTTGGAAGAGAAGTGAGAACCCATTTACATGTCATGTTCTCAAATGACCATGTACACACCTTACTCAGGGAAACCAGAAACTCCAATTAAAACATTAAGAAATTTCGCTATTGGAAACAGAATGCAAGCTATAAATTACTCAGATCCACATAAGAAATAGACATTTGGCAAAAATTTACGACGGATCGGTCTCCTCCACTACGATGTACAAACTGATGACGGTAATGGTATGGAGGGGATACCTTGACCAGATCCTGCCGGCTTCCCGAGTACCGGAACTACGAATGGGGGCGGAGGACTGATATTATAATATCCAGCCTTCTTGTTGTACCCACTAACGCCTTGGAGACTTGTTGATTAAAAGGAGACAAAAAAACGTCGTTATAACATTCATTGTTAAACAATAAATTAATGAATATAAAGCAAATGTATTCACTTAACAAAATATATTTTAGTTATTTGCTCATAAAGTTTGTGATATTGTTACCGATTGATTTATCGATATGAGGTAAAGTGTTACGTACAGACAGACAATACTTATATATTTATTACATAGAGTATTACAAAAGAAAATATTTATATATTTTAGTTAGATGCTCAAAAAAGTTTGCGTTATTATTAACTATCGATAGAAGGTAAAGTGCTTCGTACCTTTGTCAGAAATAATTTTAACAACACTCATATTGAACGTATTACAAACAACAAACACTTTGCTGTATTACGGCGTGAAATAATAAATTAACTGTGTACTACACGTACACTTTAAATAGGTTACTTACTACTAGCGAACCAAATACAATTGGCCATACAATACCCTAATAGCACACTACATAGCACACACACACTTTCAATCACAATCTGAATCTTTATGAAGAATATTCCTAAAACATTGCTACATATGCTCAAAAAAAATTGGTCTGCTCAACAAAGATTTTTTATTTAAGATAGGTTTGCCCTTGACTCTAGTCTAGGTCAGTGGTGACAGAGACAGAGTCGACGATGGAGTGAGCTTACCCAGAAGAACCCAGTTCACACTCACTTTGAAGAGATTGGGGTTGTATGCATTCGGAAACACAGCGCAGGTAGAGAGTTCCACTCTTTTGCTATGCGCATGACAAAAGACATTTTGAAACGCTTAGTGCGAATTGGTGGAATAGCAACTAGGTAAGGATGGTCACTTGCAGTGCGTCTAGATGACCGATGGAATGAGGTCGTGAAATAAGGCATTGAATGTGTAGAACTGACAAAATGAAAGTCATTGGTTTAGTGTGTTACGCAATACCCCGCTGTAGTAGAAACACATATTTTGTGAATGGACCTAAGCCATCCTTAACACTTTGAGGGATACTAAACGCCCCTCGACATATGTACATTATGTAATAACAATAGAACTTCTATTGTGTCTCGCTTAGTGTCCTTCAATGGGTTAAGGTGAATCCTCAGCTGCAGGCTGCCAACTTCAAATTTTCTTTGGTTTTTTGCAAATAGCCAGCAGTGTTACAAAAAAAAAAAAATCTTAGGTGGAACAAATTTCCAGTTTGACGATTGATATTAAATTGATGATTATTATTATTATTCAGTAAATTTCCTCTTAATCGCGAATCGCATTTTGATCAACATACGACGTAAAACAGAGATGCAATTTGTAAAAAACAAAACAAAAAAGATTTTTGCGGGTACAGCTGAGGATTCACTATAAGACATCCATATAACGGTGCGCTATTTTACCTGTACCTGTGTATAACAAACCAAGAAAAAAAAATGGTTGGCGATTTCAGGCTTAGATATATTAATATAAGTCTACTTATGGATTAATCTATAAGTCTAGGTTTCCTCACGATGTTTTTCTTCACCGGTGTCCAAGATAACTCATAAAATACATTAGCCACATTGCTATTTGCCCGGTTTTGAAACCACAACCTCAAGCATTAGAGGCGAGGCCTTAACCACTAGCCCATCACGACTATCCGATTTGATTATTTGCACCCAAAGAAAGCCTATTCCATTTACTCCGATTTCAGGGGCAATACTCAATAATAGTTCGATTCGAAGTAGTAATGATACACTTACTCATTGTCAGGTATGATCCAGGTGTGAATTTCTGAGAGGTCGATGACCCCGTCCTTGTTGAGATCCAGGTCGTTGTCGAACTTGTCCTTCTCCGATATCAGCCAGCTTTTGTCCTGCTGGTTACCTGTTGGGATAAGAGATTTACCAAGTTAATTTACTGTCATGCTCGACGAATGGTTGTCATTCTTATCATTACACACCCATACACACACACACACACACACATTGGCAGGAACATCGACGCGCAACTATTACCAGGGATTCGGTACATGATTCTGAACCAAAAGAAATTTGGTCGGTTTCTATTTAAAAAAAAAAATTGCTGTATTACGCGGTGTCCTGCGTGAGCGACGAATACGACACGACGCGACGCAACACGACGCGACGTAATGCGACGCGATGCTACACGCCACAAATGTCCTACGTGATTTTGGTCATTATTTCTCGAATCATGGAGAAGTACAGTACAATTTTGCTTGAAAGTTCATATTTAAAGTACAGACTTTTAATAAAATATCGTAAAAAGCACAGAAAGAAAACAAATATAATATTTTTACAAAGAAACACATTTGGCGAGTTCCATCATTTATATCCAAAATTAAGAAACGATTCTAAAATGTTTAAACAATATTGTGGAGTGTTACCGTCTACTTTCGATTACATTATTGCTAATATTAAGGCTGAATTTCATTAAAAAACAACAAACTCAAACTCAAACTCAAAGCATTTATTTCAAATAAACCAATTACAGGCACTTTTGAATTGTCAAGGGGTCGGTCAGTCAGAAAGATGAAGCTAGTTGCCCATTCCAAAGCGTAGTAGGTACCTATGGAGAAGAACGGGCAAGAAACTCCATGGACACTCTTTTAAATTTTCAAAAACCTATTTCTATTGAAGAAAGATTACTCTTGACATTGCGGTGAGTAGGTACATAGAAATGAAACTACATAATGTAATATTGTAATTATTGAAAATATTTTAATTATTATGAAATTATCACTGAGATGAATCACCAGAAGTGAAGTAACCCATCATTGAAGATTCTGTGTTTGATGGGGTATTCAGTTTTGATATTTCGTTGATGAGCATCTCCTGAACCTGAGTCTTCTACTGCTTCGGCAACAATGCCAATAATCGGCTATAATGTTTATGTTTTTTGTCCCACAACAATCTTTGCTAACGCACTGCGGCGATCAACGCTTCTGAATCAACCATTACGTAGTTCGTGGTGTCGCATCTGGTCGCCCTCAAAACAAGTCCGCATTACGTCGCTTCTCGCCGCAGACTGTCATATAGGCCGCAAGTAGGGTATGCCGTTGAGTTGATCGCGTTCGTCGCGTTCGCAGCGTCGCGTCGCGTCGTGTTCGTCGCTCACGCAGGACACCGCGTTATACATTTTGATCGAGTAGGCATTGCACATTTCTATGAAACTGCTGTTTCATAGAAATGTGCAATGTCTTTCCTCTCGCTTTCTAGCAATCTGTGGGAGTGATTTCGTGAAATGCGACGGAAATGTGTAACAGGAAGCCGAGGAAGCGCGCGCTATTTGATTTGACCAATGAGCGCGCGCGGTGGTAGTGTTGGCGGTCAGATGGTACACCAACCCATTTTCCGAGAGGTTGGTACTGTCTGCCAATAGTGCGTGTGTGTGACGGGAAAAGGAAGTAGAGAAGGTGAACGCTTCAGCTTGCGCTTAACATCAAATAAACATTTCAAATAATACCAGAATATTTTTTTTTGGCTAAAATGTTAATGTTTTGCTTATTACCAAGGTGAGGTGTCAGATGTTACATATCATATGAGACTACTGTAAGACTCGTTTTTTTTTTTAAATGAATAATATCTACACTAGGTGTCTAGAATGTGCTGAGCCCATGGTTTCGGTTTGCGTCTCGATGTGATGCAGCCATGTATAATGCGTAAGAGAAGAATAAGTATTTAAACTCAAACCATTTATTTCAATTAAACCATTTGCAGGTACTTTTAAGTTGTCCAGGAGTCGGTCAGTCAGAAAGGAGAAGCTAGTTAGTTACCTATTCCAAAGCGTAGCAGGTTCCAATGCAGAAAAAAACTTATTCTTTTAAATTTCTCAATTCTTTGGAGTCCATATTCAAAAACATTTACATCAATCAATGCAAGTACAAAATGCGTGCCACCAAAAGTGTGTCAACTGCTAAACGAGATAGGACCGTATAATTGACCTAATCGTTATTAATTCATTCGCCAGTGTTCTGTTACACTCGGATTGGAATAATAATAAATTATAATGGAGGCGACTCACATGTGTCGCCGATTGAATAATGGAATTGCATTGTATTTAAAAGTAGCTGACCCAGCAGACCCTGTCCTGTCCAAATTTCAATAATTCATACATAAATCCAATAGAAAAAAAGGAGGTTCAGTTTTCACGAGTTTGAAACTTTTCTCTCCATAAAAACCTAAGAACATTTTCAAACAAAAAATAACTAATTCGGTCCAGCCGTTCTCAATTGGCGCTTACCAACGCAAAGTATTTTTATTTATATACAGGGTAGCAGTGACGTCGCGCAAACTGTAACCATAGATTCTGAGCCCCCCAGACAGTATTCCAGAATACTAGTATTTCAGTATTCATAGAACAGAATCGCCCCGTTACGTATGCGGTAGGCAGTGTAGCACGACTATGTCACTGTGTGCGTGCGTTACACTTACAGGGCGGTATCACACGGGCCCTACAAAATGCCGATTTCCGAAAATTATTAAAAAAGAAACTATTTATTTTATTATTGATTCGTGTTGAGAATCATTAGCAAAGTTACCTCCTCTAATTTGACGAGGATGCAAAACGACACTTTGTATAAGTATTAGTAGGTATACCCACTCTGTTTTACGGAGGTATAGCTACCGGAGAGGCTAGATCTTTACTAATGAACTACTCTTCAAGTACCAAACCGTTAGAAATGTGTGCTGTGGATATGTGATCGCAGTTTCATGCCGTCTTATTACCAGACTTGAACCATTGAGCCAGTTTTTACATTTCGAACCTTATTTTGACCATTTCGACTGGGTACCCCGAAGGGTGAGGCAGACCACCGCGTCTCAAGTCAGTTTTGATATTAGAAATTTTACTGTCGTTGTAATAAAGTTCAAAAAACAGGCGCGAAGTTTTGAGTTTAGACTAAAGTTAGGACTCCTTTTGTAAGTTTCTTGACTGCCCATAATTTCTCACGATGACGGTCCTATTGGTAATGTTCGACAAGCGAACCTCCTCACAATAGTTGCTAGGAGCTACCGAGCAAGTGACGTAATGAAACAGAAACACCTGTGTTTACACAATACACGCGCATGCGTCTCTGTATGTTTTGCTTATTCGTATGTTTAAAAACAAAGAAAACTTGTTATTTATTTACAACGAATGTACACACAAACAAAGGAAACAAATGTAATGAAAATATTAAGAACAAAGAATATAATAGTTACCTTAGTTCTTAATATTATCTAGTAAAAAATAAAAATTGCATACTCCGCATGCCGAAGAAGGGTAAAATATGGTGATACCAAGACTGTGATATACTATAGTTACATGAATGTAACACATATCTACATAATTTTCAAATAAATGATTAAAAAAAAAAAAAACGAAATTAATTTTGCCAGCAGACCTGCGACAGCTTAAGTTAATGAAGGCGTGCGACTTTTACACAACGAACGACAATAATATACTCATCCAGTTTTTCGTGTCCTGTGTGACCACTTAGTTCTCGTAAGCTTTTTTTATTTTTATTTAATGGGTTTGCTCTTGACTCTAGTCTAGGTCAGTGGTGATAGAGACAGATTCGACGATGGAGTGAGCTTACCCAGAAGAAGCCTGTTCACTCTCACTTTAAAGAGATTAGGGTTGTATGCGTTCGGAAACACAGACGCAGGTAGCGAGTACCACTATTTTGCTGTGCGCATAACAAAGGATATTTGGAAACGTTTAGTGCGAATTGGTGGAATAGCAACTAGGTAAGGATGGTAACTTTCAGTGCGTCTAGATGACCGATGGAAGAAGGGGGCCGGTGGAATGAGGTCGTGGAGTTCTTGGGCACACTCTCCGAAGTACAATCTGTAGAAGACCGACAAGCAGGCGTCCTTGCGGCGATGAGCCAAGCTGCGAAGCTTGACATCCACCAGTTTTTCGTCGCCAATGAGCCTGTTAGCTCCGCGTTCCACCGAGTCAAGCTACACAATGGATTTTGAGCGCATTTACATTACAAGCTCACAGCTAATTCGCTATGCAATACACTTCGGGAATGTTCTCATGACAATATTGTGGACCAGACTATGGGACAAATTCATTACGTTTACAGATTAGCGGTCGCGGCATAGGTACCTAATTAAAATTAATACTTGCAATTTCTGTCTGATGTTAATCGCAACAAACTAATTAAAGCATATCTTCTAAACTAATATAATAAAGAGAAAAGATTTGAGTTTTTGTATGTTTGTTTGTTACGCTTTCACGCTAAAACGGCTGAACGGATTTAGACGCAATTTGCCACATGTGTAGATCTCGACCTGGATTAGGGCATATGATACCTTTTATCTCGATATTCCTATGGAATCGAGACTAATGCAGGTGAAACCGCGGGGCACAGCTAGTATACAGGGTTATTGGTAAAACACCATCAACCTCATAAGGGGTCATTGTACTCATCATTATGAACAACTTTTACTATGGGACCAAATATGAATCCCGAAAAAACAATCAGCTGTTCCCTACATTTATGTTTGCAGAATTCGTCAAAATGTAGGAACCAGGTGATTTTTTTTCGCGATTTCATATTTGGTCCCATAGTAAAATTTGTTCATAATGATGAGTACAATGACTCCTTAAGAGGTTGCTGGTGTTTTACCAATAACCCTGTATGGAAACCAAATCTATGCAATAAATTAAACCATATACTTGTTATCGCCTTTTCTGACGATATACAATAAAATAACGAAATCAGTCCAATAATTTCGTCAAAAAGTATTGAACATTAAAAAGCGTCGTTGCCACGCTGTTACGTATTCTACTTTTTGGCCTAAAATTTCATATCGGTTCACCTAGAGGACTAGGTACGAAGGTACTTTGTCTAAACAGAGTGTTTACTATTACTTACTGAATTTATTTTGTTTGAAAATTCAATTTTTTATTTACGGTTTTTAATTGAATATTTAATTTTGCTATACTTCTGTGGACTAGTAATACTTGTGGTTTCATTTATTGCATATATGTGATTTTCATGCTGTATAAAAGTCAATGTTTGTTTGCTCGTATTTTATGCGCTGCCTTACCGTTAATCTGATTGCGATAAAGCTTTCTCAACTTATTGCTTGCACTTGCGAGAATGTTAGAGGCATAGTACAATAATTTCACGCGAACGAAGTCAGTATGAATAAATAACAGATAATTATATTATAACCATCGTTATAAATATGAACAGTTTGTAATACAACGACATTTAATCCGCGAGGTGGGCGTTCCCTTATCATTTGCAAGAAATGTGTTTTCTTTTGTAGAAAACGCAACATAATATGCTTGACCTTAAAGCTGAAATTAAATAATATTCTACTGACATGTAGTTTTATTTCGTTAGGGTAAATAGAGTTGAATTTCGATTGCTTTCGAATCAGTTGGTTCGATGCTACGTCACATTTCGATGGTGTGAGCTGAGCCTTAAATTGATATATCGATACCTCTGGGCTCAAAGGTCGTAAAGGACATTTGGGCGAAAATGACTTTTTGATACTGTTTTACTCAGTTTTTAATTCTCTATCGATCTGTATATTCCGTTTTACGAAATGCGCAAAAAAAATGCCTTTACGACCCACATAATTTGAGACGTTAAACATAGTTTGCCTTGAAAATATGGATGTAAAGAACACTTAGTTACCAGAGTGAGCTCATTTTGGTAGTAAAGCAAAGTATAAAACAACTTTTGGGTGTAAAATACATAAAAAATATCAATTGTCTTATACCACCTTAGGTGGTTAATATAATTCACCTCAAAAATTTGGATGTAAAGGACATCGTCTTTGCAAATTTTCCTGTACACCCTTACAATTTAAAATAAAAAAAACAAGTGTCCTTTACGACCTACTTAGTTTCATTTTATTTGCTTCCACTAAGGGCGTATATAAACGTAAATGAGGAATTGTCCCATAAATACTAGAATATTTATAAAACAACGAATTTAATCTAAACTTTCTACATAACTTAATAAAAATTAAATCATTTACACGAAACTATTCCTACTCACAATTTTGTGAAATGTATTTATAACGATTAGGTATCGATTATTACAAGATGTTCAAGTTTAGGTATCCACTTCACTATCGTAGAATTTGATTTCTGTACACAAATTTTCAAGCCCTACCTTATTAAAACGACATGGACAAAGAGCTGCTGAACTCTCATCTCAAAGAGAAGATATTTACTTATAAGAGATTTAAGATTCATTAAACCCTTAATTCACCCAACAATGAAACTATCACCTGCAGCTTTGACCTACAAAAAGTCCTGAATACGCCACATACGACAGAGTTACTATTCTAGATAATATTCAGTGTTTAATTTCACCATTTATGAAAGTCGCACACAGGATGTTAATTGTTATACATGGGGGGAATGTGATGGCAAAAGAGGGAGTAACGAAATTGCAACTTGCTTAGTGAAATATCTTGAGGAAAAGGATAAAACGGGCGTAAAACATCTACTGATGTACTGTGATTCGTGTTGTGCTCAAAATAAAAATAAAATCGTATTAGCTGCCATGAACCATTTCCTAAAATCAGCAATTAATTTGGAGGTCATTCAAATTAACTATTTACTCCCGGGCCATACATACATGCCTGTCGATACAGTTCATGCAGTTATCGAAAGGGAAGTGCGTAAAATTATTGTATGGAGTCCCTCACAGTGGTCTACATATTTCGAGTCGGCCCGCAAAAGACCAAGACCTTACAAAGTGAATGTCATGGAATGTACTGACTTTTTATTTGATCAATTAGCTTTAAAAACATTCACGGCAAAGACCTTAAAAATATTAAGTTCAAAAACATCAGAGTCGCGACATTAAAATAAAAAGCATAACGACCAAATGTTTGTCAAATACTCCATGAAAGACAAAGCAGAGACTCATTCTGTAACATTATGCGAGCAAACCCCAGAGAAAGGAAAAACAAAGGGAAAGGGGAAGGGAAAGTCCAAAGGAAAAAAAGCCAGATTAACAATAAACCAGTGATTGGTATGGATGCAGTGAAGCAGCTATACTACAATAGTAGATTACCGATAGCCACATAATAATTTATAATATTTATAATAATATTGATTTGATTAAATTGCTATGCAGCCCTCTTCCTCTCTCCTAAATTTTTGCGTGCCCGACAGGGTCCATATTAGTCATTGGTCCATATTGTATCTTTAATTTGTTATTACCATCTCTGTAACATATGGAATGCAATAAAAAATTGAGTATTGAGTATTGAACCTGTGTAAAAATGGAACAATACTTAAAAGATTTCATAAAGAATAGGTACAGGGAGTTTCCATGCAAGTCTGAGCTACGTGAGACTTTGAACGAAACAGACGAAGAGGACGATGAAAAAAGTGAGAAAGAAGATGAATAAATAAATTATCAGCTGATGATGATTTATTTACTCATCATCTCATCAAACAGAATAAAGTATAATAGAAGAAAGATAGTTTAAGAGAATAAAGTTGATTAAAGAAGTGAAACTAATTAAAAGAGTACAGAAGAGAGTAGAGAAAAGGCAAGCAAAGAAAAACTATGTTAATTACCAAAATATTATTTTTTATTTTTAAAGATTAGAGCTCTGTGTTCAATTAAGTAAGTACAAATAAACGATCTCAATTTGATTACACAAATGTACGTTTTATTTGTTTAATTATGTTATTTCATGAATATTCGTGAAGAAAATACAGTAGTATACACATAAATACATACAAAATTACATAATCCATTTAATACTTAAGTTTAATTATTAATTTATCCTTCTTCTTAGCGTGTGAGAAGAATTGAGAAGAATTTATCCTTTCAGAATACCTTAGCGGGTTATCCTTAAGAACCTAAAAAATATTACACTTGTCGATTATTTCCTTATTTTGTTTAGTTTTGTGCAGTAAAGTGGATTTACGCCCATAAGTTATATCATAGGGTGAAAATTTGAAGGTTGTAAAGGACTTCTATTTTTAAATTTATGGTCGTAAAGGAAATCTATCTCGGTAAATATAGCACTAGGGTAATTTTTTAACACTGCACTAGATAATACTAGAAATTCTAAATACTTTTTTCCTAGGTTCCATTTAAATAGCTCAAGAAACAAAAAAGTTACAGTAATTTTTGTTTTTTTTTTTTTAGTTTTTTGCTTCTCCTGAAAAGTCGCATTTTGTCCTTTACGACCTTTGAGCCCAGAGGTATCGATATTATTGAATATTTATATTATCTAAAATTAAGTACGCTAAAATTAATACTTTAATAATTTTAGATTAGTCAGAGAATCAAAGTGGAAAATTGGAAATCGATTAGATCGCTGCAACTATTCAAAACACACAGAACCTAGCGCATGGAGAGTTAGATCCCAACACCGTTCTTCTCTGTGGAGGACGAAGTGGAGTTATAGGTTTACGTGGAATTCTTGAAGGAGCACGGAAGTTTATAAGTGCGAGCAGCGGCGGGGAGTCAATATTCCCTTTCAAGATTTTACAGGCAAACATTGCGTCGTTTAAATAAACGTCTACGCTCTTATAAGGTGTGCATGTTGAAAATTTTTAATCTGTCTTTGTAAGAAGGGGTTTTTTTTAGCTTTACCGACAGAAAAAGCAAATCAATTAGCAGCAATTTATAATGTTATGACACTTGATATTGTTTTCAGTATTATTTATCTATACTTAATAAAGTCTGTCTGTTACCTTTTCACGTCTTAACGGCTGAACGGATTTCGATGAAATTTGGCACATAGGTAGACCACGACCTGGGTTAGGACATGGAATACTTTTTATCTTGGTAGTACATTCCCGTGGGATAATTACCGACCTCCAGGCGGGCGATGCCAGGGCATAAGGTAGTGATTTATAAAAAAAATACTTTATACCTAATGGAATAATAATGCTGATTGTACTTCGGTATGGCGTGCGTTTGACTGTACTCATAATCATCTGCATAGCCGGCTCCCAACTATTTTGTGATCGGTTTCCAGTCTAACCCTAAAGGATCGGCAGTAGGCTCCATAGGTTTTACACAGTGTAGGTACAATTGTTAATAGGCTAGGGGCCTGTGTGATACATCACGCATGAATTCTTTGAATTTTTTGTTTGTTACATGTTAAGAATATTGTTTATCTTTTTTTCTTTTCTTCTTATAACTTATTTTTCATTAAGTTAGCCCTGATAAAGTTAACGTTTGCTAGCAGCTTGTTTATTATTATAATATAATATAGTAATCTGTGGAAAATGTTGTGGGTAGTATATTTGTTAAGTTTAATTTTAAGACAACACTGTTTATGCTTAATGTGCTACTGTTTGTGTTCCCAAATGTAATAAATAAATAACCCGAAGCAGCTGAATACCAATATTTTACATGGAGCGAGCGTACTCACCCCTCTCGCCAATATACTCGTTGAAGTCGATCCGTCCGTCCTTGTTGGTGTCCTTCTCCCTCAGGGTCTGGTTGATGAGGAACTGGTGCATGTCTGCATGTTCCTCGGGGTTGGTGAACACCTGGAGATAGGGAGTTGGTCAGAGAGGGGATAACGTCAGGTGGTAATGAGAGTAACGTTTTACAGGGCCTGTTTTAATTAATTAGCGACACTTCATAGACATGATGCGTATCAGTGTCTGTAAAGTGCGTGTCTATTTTTCCGTTTCTGCGTACATTAAGGAGGTACCGTGCCTTCAGACAGGCCTTTTCCCAAGTATGTTGGGGTCGGATTCCTGTCTAACCAAATGCAGCTGAATGCCATTATTTTACATTGAGCGACTGCCTATGTGACCTCCACAACCCAGCTACTGGGTAATTCGGTACCCTTGGGTACTTTCGGTGGTGACTTTCGGGATTCTGACGTGGCGTAACTAATAATAATAACAATAATATGAGACAACATCCACACAAAGTCTTCAGGTCCCTAACTAGGTAGAGCCTGTACTACGGTAACCTGATGACTGATATACATACTTATATACATATACACACCCAGACACAGGTCAAACAAACATGTTCATGCACACAAATGTATGACTTGTCCGGGGATCGAACCCGGGACCAGCGGCTCAGATGGCAGGGTCGCTACGAACGGTCGCACGAATGACAGCCGGGATTAACGGCTTAACGTGCTTTCCGAGGCACGGAGGGGTTTCGGTTTGTAAAGGTGGTCACCCATCCATGGACCAACTGCGTGAAGCATAGCTTAACCTGATCGATCGACTCGTGCGGCTGTTATTACTTAGCCACTAGTCCCTCGACAACGTCGCAAACAGCTGTCAAATATTTCGCTGTTTTGCTGTTCTAAATGAGATTATAAAATATCGCTCTGTAGTGTACTGATATATTGATTATGAAAATCGTACCACTAAATATTTAGTTTTATGTGTAAAAAAGGCATTTAGAAAGTTTCCAAATGCTTTTTTTATAAATAAATCATGCACCCTCGTCATTCGTAGAGTGCGTAAGAGATGGGAGGTACATACGAGAAATAATAGCTGACTAAGTTAATAAGTCAACTGAGCTGACGTGTGTGAAGTCAGCTACAAATAATTTGGTTCCGAATACGATACGATACTGAGAGGAACGCCTGCTTTCCTCTCAGTATCGTAGATGGTAAGAGGGCGAAAGACCGTACTCCGTCATTAGTATAATATGATCATAATCTACAGGTCATCTAATATGAATTCCTTATTTTATTGTTAAATTTTAATTTTAAAACCTAGATTAAAAAAATAAAAAGTTATTGTTTTATTTTGTACTCTGTTCCTTTTTACCCAGTCCCTCAGGATCCAGGATACCTAGCTTTAGGCTTTTTGTAACATCTTTTATACATTATGGAACTCAATAAACAAAAATAAAGATTAGTATGGACTCAAATATTTTGAGCAGCGTGAGAACTGACCTGAAACTCCTCCAGTTCCAACATTCCGTCGCTGTTGGCGTCGGCCACTGCCCACATCGCCTTCTCCTCTTGCAGTAGCTATAAGATAATTAATCACAGTCTGTACACATCCATAATAACAATGAACAAAGATTTATAGTCCCAATTAACTTTCAATTGATCTGTTGAAGACCCAGTTCTCATGATAATGACAAAAGATCTAACAGTGGCACTGCATATTTCACTAATCCTGTTTATTAAATAAACCAAATTTTCTTTCTTTCTTCTTTTCATGTTTCTGTGACAAATAAACTTTATTTGTCACAGAAACACGTGCATACAAAAAGATAATCAACTCGAGTAAGTAATCAGAAAAATAAAATAGATCTACATATAGATAATCACGAGCATAAAACAGAAATAGTCGGCAGCTGCACATCGTGACTGTGCCAAAAGGGCTTCCACTCGGCATGATGCTTTGCAATGGGGGACCTACAGCACAGAGCTGATTTTCAGTGGTCACCCGAAAACAACGTACGGAAACCAAGTCAGACTTAATGATTAATAAGTACACAAATAGGTAACCAAATAAAATAAACGGTATATAAATAAATATGATTAAATGGCATACACATTCATTCGCAGGAATCACCTGCATGCATAAATAATGCACCCACACAAAACGTATTATTGCGGTAGAACATCCAGTGTTTTGTTTTGTCTCGCTCCCACCCTCAGCTAGTTATCACACACACCCCACGTAGTCATCATGATCATTTTCTTGCTTTTATACAAATTTATTTGGGGTCGGCGCAACATTATTTATTCTTTTATTTTATTTCTTTCTAGCCAGAATCCACATCTTTCACGATTATTTGTTTAGTAATAGTTGTTATTCTTTGTCCTTTGATTAAGAACTGATGGGCTTTTTTGGACGCAGTCACAAAAGCTATCTATCCTGCTAGTCCCACTAACAGTAGCCAGGGTATACCTACCAGGCCTGAGTCCCCAGCATCATCGGGCCCCACATCTTCCTCCGAATCCACTCCGAAGGCGTCGTGCAGGTACTCGTGCCACGTCACGGCGCCGTCGCGATCTTCGTCGGCTTCCATCAAACGCTCCTGTGCCTCTTCGCGGGACAGGTTACTGATGAAGGGAAAGACAGCTTGGCAATGGATTTTAGGAGAAATAGGGTGTTGATTTAGTAATCAAGAGAAGTCCAGTCAACTGTCTACTATGGTGTACATTGCGGTCAATGCACTTAGGAGCTGCTTACACTCAATATACCATACTATACTATAAGGAAGTTAATTATGTTCTAACAGAAAATAAACTATAACCAGCGTAGTTAAACTAAATCACAATTACAAACTTAGTAAGGATTTTGTTGATTCTTAATCATTTTAACTATATGAATTAAGATAATTATGCCTCGACTTTTACAGAGATTTTAACCTTTGAATTTTGTTTTGTGCTTGTTCACATCACAAAAATCATAAAATGTTATGAGTAATAATAAGTGAAAGAGCCACATCGTATAACCAACCAAGTAATGTACGTACATTCATTACAATAATGAATAAACCAAACGTAACTTACTTGGTAAATAGTAGTTTATTTGAGTCACCTTCAAGTGTTATTTTTAATTAGGATTAAACAATAAATACGAGAGCAAAAAAAGCTGAATAAATAAAAAATGTTTTCAGTGCCACAGTTTAAGACAAGTAATTAAGTTAATATTTATTGTCACCCATCCATCTCTTAGCCTTTTCCCAAATATGTTGGGATCGGCTTCCAGTCTTTTACATGGAGCCACTGCCTATCTGATCTCCACAACCCAGTTACTGGGTAATTCGACGCCCCTTGGTAAGACTGGCTGTCAGACTTTCAGGCTTCTGACGACCCATAACGACTATCAAAGATCGACAATGACAGCCGGGACCAACGGCTTAGCGTGCTTTCCGAGGCACGGAGGGTTCTTGGTATGTAAAGATGGTCACCCATCCACAGACCAACCTCGGCAAGCGTAGCTTAGCCTGATCGATCGACCCGTGTGGCTGTAATTACTTAGCCACAAGCCCTTCTATTGATTGTCACCCACTAATTGAAGATAATCTGCAGATAGTATAAAACAAAGTCACTTTTATGTCTGTCTGTGTGACCGCATTGTGCTATTTAAATTTGCAACAGATTTTGGTGCAGTTTACACCATAATTTAGAGAATTTACTCCGGAAGATTTATGTGTACAAGACATGAATATTGCACTTACATTATAATAAAGAAATCGATGTTTTGTCAAGTTTTAAAAAACCGTGTGAAGCAGAAGCAGTTTGCTAGTCTGTATAAATAAAAATCAATTGCCAAAAATGTTTGTCCGCACATCACTTCAAAGCGGTTGTACCTATTTGGCTAATTCTTTTTTTTTGTGTTTGTAATTGTCAGGACAAGGTTTGTATGAAAGAAAATATTTGATAAATCCTATGGAAAACTGAAAATTTGTTTGGAAGTTCATCATTTTTGCAGATGGTAATTCCCACCGGGCGCACGGCTTGTATTTTATAAAAACATTTATCTTGTAAACTAATTTTAAAATGTCATGACCAGTAAAATGATACTATGGTGAGAATTGTAACTAAAATCACTATTCATAATTTTTTTTCAATCATATCTACCTGCAAGTTGAATGTAATTATATTTTGAATAAATAATATTAATAATTAATGGTTTCAACCCAAGTAGCAAAATATGGCCCTGTAAGTATCCTAGGAGCACGTATTTTTAAGTCCTATAGAAATCTTACAAACGTTTATAGAACCGCATTTGGGCGCAGTTTATAGGACTATAACGCCTTATAGTCGTTTTTTTACAGTCCGGTAAAGTGCAATTCGATTTTATAATTATCTTATTAGTTGCTTTTACAAGATATAATAGTCCTATAAAGATCCGGTAAACGCACTGAGCAAGCGCGATTAGTCGTCTAAAGATCTGGCGCGTGCAGCTACTAGTGTAATTGATCCAACAGTTGTCATTGTGATGCCATTACTAGAGCATTCGTTGCTCATTAGTTTTGTAACGGTGACGTGCTGGTGTCTTAAGAAAAAATTTAATAATTTCAAAGGGTAAGTGATCCACATTAAAATATCTAAGTATTATAGCTTAACATAGGTAACTTTTGTCTTTTGTTTAAATAATGCCTACTAAACTTGCGAAATTAATTTTATTGATAAAGTGTTCGATGATAATAAACATATCTTCATGCCCCTTCAAAACTAAACATATTTATTATTTGTTTACTCGATAATAATTAACAAATACTTAAGCCGCCATTGGATTCAGATCACGTGCCATAATATTGCATTATCAAAACCTTTTTAAAACAATTTAGTCAAAGTTCAGACTACTACAGGATATACCTACTTGGCCACCATATTTAAGTTTTAGGGTTCTTTTAGAGAAATACAACAGAAAGAACCCCGCATGCCAATACATGTAGGATAATGTTTTAATCAGAACTAATATTTTCAGAATAGTGTCGACATAAATCAAGACGGACAGTGTAGGGATGCAAAACGGTAATATATTATATTATGTCATTATCAGTAACTTTCAAGTTATTTTTTCGGTAAAAACTTTTTTTTTTTGCATTTTGATAAGATTATTACGAGAATAGGATCAAACACGTGATGACTTTTTTTTTTACATTGCACGACCCCACCGCTCTCTGAGCCGGATATTCTCTTCTCAAATCGTCATGCGTCAGTCTCGCTCTCTGTGATCTCTCATCTCTCATCGATATCTGTGATGACCTTGCTAATCTACCCACGAACACCCTTTCTACTAGATTTTAACTCATCTTCACTTTACCTTACGAATATTAATTTCTAAAACTTTTAAAATTTAAACTTTATTTTCCTGTAGAACAGTTTAGCATCATGTTGAATGAAGGTACATGCACCTACTTAATTACTTACCTTGTTTTTTAGATTCGCTGTAACTAGGAAATTATGCCATACAAAGTAGTTCAAACTATAGAGCGAGGGAAATCTCTGCTAGTAGCAGTCCCACAGCAATGGGAACAAGATGGGGTCTTATATTGGCCCAGAAAAAAATCCGACAAATTACAAAGAAATGAAAATTGTGAACCAGAAGAAAGTTGGTCAACCAAAAATTGTATTTTAAAAAGAAAAAACATAGTAAGTCTTCAAAAGGCAGAGTCAATAATTGACGCGATGTGTCAAAACTCGGACACTGAAACAGAGCCCGACATAGGCCATCGTACAAGGCAACTTCAATACACGAGCAAATTAAAGAATAGCATACAAAGCAATTTCAATGATATGGCCGCAGAATGTTCTAAGGTTGGTCGAAAACTCACAGTGCGCTCTCCTCTATACAAACTCTAAAAACACGATAAAAATTCGAGGCCTGATTCAGTATCTTTAATATAGTAGTTTGATAAAGATATTGACTCAATCGTTTATTTACACTCCTGTACTACATCTCAACTTGATGAGCCTTGACTACTAATTGTTTGTTTATTTGGTTCGAATGTTACGTACAAACTGTCTAGTCAGTGAATATCTCCTACTTTGTTGCGATTGTTAGGGTATTCATATAATAATTTGTTTATTGTAAATTTGTAAAATATGCCTTTGTTTCAGAATTATAATAAAAATATTTTAAATTCTGATGATATAATAGAACAGTCTACGCCATATGAATATTTTGACAATCAAGAACTGGTTGTTACTGCTGAAAAAACCATACCAAACGTTGTAACTATACCTGTTTCGGAAGAACCACAAAGAAAAAAAAAACTCTTAACTCGTCTTAAGAAAAAATTTCTTAAGAAATAAGCAGTACCTTTGTACTCAATTTATAATTATGTCTTATCTCATGTATTTTATTGTGTGTACATAAATAATAAAATAAATAAATAAAGTCCTATTATACACGATCAATTTTACATCGTTCTGGAGCCGAAACACAGTAACTCCAGACGATTAATAGTTACTATTGGCATTGTTATAATTTTTTTAAGACATCTAATATAGAAGTTAGAAATTTATCACTTTTATTCTGTCATTCGAGTTAAATCTTAGTAGCCCTTCCACTATTTCATTCTTAACGCAACATTGTATGCGGTCCACTCGGTGATGACGTACGCGGGACAGCTGTCGTTGGTTGAATAACCTGCTGCAAGTAGGTATTTTATTTCAGGTAGGTACGATTTAGGTTGGTGTAAGTTCATTTACCTCCGTTATCTCTCGTTTGTATTGGAACCTAATTGGACGCACGGCACGGTGTTTATCACTATCACATCTCCTCGTAAACGAGAGAAATTAATTGAAATTTCATTCACTACTCTCGCATCACGAAATCACTAGTAATCGTACGGTCTATTACCTCAACTAGACATGACGAGTACGCTTGTGAGTTTTATTTAAGGCCTTGAATCGAGTGTCTACCAATCGAGCTAATAGGTACTTAAAAAGCATACAGCTACCTACCATAATAAAATTATGATGAATAAAAATAATACTGCCTAAACGAAGTTTTACAATGTAACTTGCAGCTGCGGGACGACGGCTTCTACAAAGGCAGGCAATTCAAACAGAAAAATGAATCGTTTTGTCTGTCAAATAGAGTTCATTATAAGTTGGTGGTGCCCTTTTCTATGAAATAGTGTACCGAATTAAGACCTTATTTTTATAAAGTTAACCGCTGAATTCGGTTGTGCATCAATTCTGTGGCTTCTCAGAATCATTTTAGTAAACTGCGTACCTACGTTACTTGTACCTAGTTTGGTGAATATTATTAGATAACTTATAAAAAGGGTGTAAGTAGAAGTATCAGTATAACTTTATGGGGGATGGCTTAGCCCATCATACTCAACAACTTTTATCAAGAAACCTATATTGAATTCGCGATTAGCTGTTCTTAGAACAGAATGGAGAGGCCAATATTTTTTGCGAATTTGATATCGGCCCTTTGGTAAAAGTTTATGAGTATGATGTGTGAGTCATCCCATAAAGTTATACCGATAGTTTTATTTGCACCTCATATTTTGTAATTGTTAAGAATACCTACTGATTGTTAAGATATTAGATTGAATCGTTAAGAACAATAATGATTGTGCGTTCATTTTCTAATAATATACATTAAAAAGTAACATGTTCCTTAACTATTAAAACATTATGTCATTTGTGACTTCCAATAATTGTCATAGTATAAGTATGTTGATTATTATAATTAAAGAAAGGTTAATCTAAATACTGTTGTTTATTTTCTTTGCTCCTATTTAAAATTACGTTACATACTTATATATTCTACATCACAGAGTATGTAACAATTATTTTATGTAACAATTTATTTTCTTGATTATAGTAACTATCAGAAAAATTATCTTCGCAGTCTTCTACGTTTATTTCGATTTCACGTTGTACGGAACCATCACTAACTTCCCCAGACTCACTTTTATTCAAGAAGAGGATCGACCGGTACTCCGATCCCGATTTCATTTCTAAGTACTTTTTCGAAACTCTTCTTCGATAACTACCACTACGCTTAAATCGTTTCCATTTGTTTAAATCCATTTTTATTTTTTCTTGCTTTCTCTAACAAATCGCAAAATGAAAACAAAATGGCTGATTGCTCTAGTAATAGCAAATGTAGGACACTTAAGAGTAGAATCTTACCTATAAAAATCGAGGGGCATGCTAGTTTGGTGCTAACTATCTATTAGAAGTCACGACTAAGACAAATCAATCCTTTAATATCCTTGACCTATAGCAGCTTTAACTAAGACGTTTTTAGAAGTGCATGTCTTATAGTAGAATGAAACAAGACGTTAACAAGATCAAATAATCATATTAAATGCGTTTATAGGAACAAAATCAGCACTTTGCTAATTAGTTTTATAACTTGCGCTTATTAGACTGCAAGTTCTAGTAAGAATCGTATAAAGTAATCCTGTAAACGTTTATAAAACTAGTTATAGAATCGTATGTACTTGTAGCGCAAATCATCTTGTAAGATGCTGTTGTAAGATCACTGATCTTGGTCAAAGCGTCTATTAGATTCCTATAAGACGTTTAGTCTTATAAGTCGATTACTATAGGAGAATTTTGCTACTTGGGAACTTTATCATTATATTATGTCTAATCTCATTATCTATAGGTAGATTTGCATCATGGTGTTAACTTAAGCACTGGAGGATCTTTATAAGTTGACATAATGACATAACATACTATTAAATTAAAGATTTCTTAGTACCTATTTAAAAACTTTTAATTTATCTTAAGGCATGAAAAGTGTCCCTCAATTATTTTCTTTATTAGCAAAGTAAGTGAAGTTCTCGTATGTAGAGTTATATTTGTGTATAATGAACTGTATTGCATAAAATCATATTCAAAATTTAAAATCTACTAAGCACTTACTGGCTCCAGTTCCTACAGTGGACCAAAACAATGTAACATTGAAAATAATTATTACTATTTGCAAGAGGCTACCACTACACTATTATTTTGTTGGTTTCTGCTACACAACTACTAGAAAAAAGTCACGAAGACTAATAAAAATTTAATTCATAACAACTTACATGAACGATTTCAAAATCCAATGTTTGAGTTCAATTCTGTCTATTTCCTGGTCGCCGTTCAAGTCCATCTGGGGCAGCAGCAGCGCCAGGCGCCGCTTGGCTTCCTCCGAGCTCAGCTTGTCATACTCCTCGGCCTCCCGCACGCTCCCTGGAGAGAAGTAATAAGTGAAAACTAACACTACAGGCACCAAAATAAACAACGCTTTCATAAGCGACATCTCGACGCGCGTCGACCGCTATCGCATTTCTTATCAACTGAGCGAGCTGTTGCAGAATCTTGCGAGCCAGCCGCCGGTCGACGTCATAACATAAAAGCAGTAGTAAGAAAAACACTCAGTTGTACCTAAAATGGCCTCGTGGTCGAACTCGGAGTTGTGTCCGGAGTCGCCGTAGTGCTCGTAGTCCTTCGCGCGGAAGCTCCCGTCGCTATCCCGCTCCAGGGTGTCCACGCTGTGCCCGTGCACCGCCGCCGAGGCACAGTACAACAACATGTTGTAAGTCAAAAGAACACTCAAGAAATACTTCAAAGCCATTTTATTGCACTCCGTTACAAATTTAATTATATTATAACCTTGCTTTATAACTTTATTATTCAAATTTCATTATAAATTGTTTATTTTTCCTAAAGAATGACGGAGAAAAAGAGATCATGCAATTTTGATTGATTGATGACACTTGATTTAGTGGTGTTGCCATTAGAATGTTAGATATTTTAATTTACCTTTTTGAAACGTAAGGTTTTTGCGTAGGGTTTTGGGTTTTGTCATTAAAAAACCCTTTTTTTCATAGTTAAACGTAGTGGTTATATACTCTTTGTTTCATAGTATGTATTCGGTAGTAATTTCAACAAGGCATCAAATATGCTTCTCTAAAATAAATAAATAACTATCACGAATCTTTTACCATAACAGGCCGGGCCTCATAGCTGGCAGACACTAAACTTACAACAGTGGTCTCGAACGTCATAGAGCAAGATCGGTAGAGTTGCCAGCTAAAATCGGTATATTTGTACCCAAAATCGGTATTTGACAAAAAACAAACAGTATTCAATCAAATTCGTTTATTTATTGAAAACCACTTGAAAACAAAAACTTACAGACTAATTTATATACAATCACTTACAGACTAATTTATATAATCATTTTTTATACCAATATTCTTTGGCCATAGCCGCGGTCATCTTCGAGTTGATTTCAAAGTCATAACAGTTAGCTGTATTAAAGAGTCGTTTTGCGTGTAATAGACCAGTGATTGATTCAGTAGACAGCCTATTTCGCTGTTTTGTTTTCAAAAGATTAATATGTGAAAATATGCGTTCAACGTTAGCGGATGAATGGGGAAGTGATAAAATATTAAAGATGAAATTAGATAACAAAGGAAACATTTGAGTTTCATCGCCACGCTTTAGTAAACTTACTTCATCCCAAAATAGTTCTACATCATCAGGAAGTGTTTTGATTTGTTCACAATTTCTTAAAATGCGCCACTCTGTATCAATTTCCTGGAAATCATTGCTCTGAACAATATTGGGAAAAAGCCTACTCATAGGAACTATCGAAGAGGTATTGCCAATTTTAAAATTTTTTGGGTCAATTATGTCTAAACCCTTTATTGGATTATTTTTCAATGGACTAGACTGGTTACAGGTAAATTCCCTAGCGGGAAGCACCTTATAACATCGAGTTGTAAGACAACAAGTTGTAGGAACAAGGGTATTCCCCAAAATATATGGAACATTCTGCACTAGGCCCATACTTACTATTGAGGGCTTCCCCGTCCGTAACATTAAATTAAACATAAATGAAATCGGTAGAGAAATCGGGAGAATTTCCATGTATATCCAGAAATCGTAGAAAATTCGTTATATTTCGGTATTTCGGTAGCACAGAGCCCATATCGGTATAAATACCGATAAATCGGTAGGTTCGAGAACACTGACTTACAATGGGGTCGAGGATTCGGGAAATGACGGATGAGCGGATGCAGCGTATTCTACCCACTGATTGGGCAGATCTCACGTTTGTTAATTATAATCTGACAAACTTATGATTAATCACGATTCGACTAGACGTTCGAATCTCGTTCTTGTGCAGAAAGAACAGAGCACATTTGGTATTAAATAGATGGTCATAGCAGTTTAATAGCATCGATGAGGTACACAGTGTAATTTATAGGTTAGAACGATGTAAGATTATATGACTATAGAAATATTTAACAAAAACCCCTTTTGAAAATGTTTATTTCAACAAATTACTAGCTGCCATCACGATCAAAGTGATCCTGCGTCCTGTTACATGGTTGGGGTAGGCCACCAGGAACTTGGACAGGTGCTTGCGAACCTCGCCGACCACCAGCGGGAGATGCCCACGAGTGTCCTGATTCGCGACGTCCAGGTTTATTATAGATTCTTCTAAGTATCTGTAAGTAAAATATACGATGGGCCAGTAAGCATATGCTCGCGTTTTCGATTTTCCTATAGAAGGATCGAGATTCTGAAGTTTAGCATTTGATTGTCAAATGCTAAAGTTCAGTAAGACACCTACCGTCTTATTACAAAACACGATCTAACTTTAGCCCCAACCTACACATTCGATTTAGTTTTTGTATTTGGAACTTTATGCCGACTTTAGTAAAGTTCTTAATACAAAATTGACAATCTAAGACCGGACTAAGTTGACAGTTTTGTAAAAGGAACTGTATTTCGATTTCAGTTATGTTCTTATTTCAAAAACAGGCTCGATGGTTTAAACCATGTCAAAAGAAAAACCTTGTTTTGTAATAAGGCCGCTAAAGTTTTACTAGAATGTGCATCTAGTCAAATATTAGCTATATAAGTATAAACATTGGGTAAGCTCGCGTGGTTTCAAATATTACACTAAAACTTAACCAGAGAACATTTCTATCTAAAAAACGCGAAAGTTTTCGAGTTATATGAGGACTAACGGACAGACAGACATTAGATAACTCCATTTTGAAGTAACAGAAACAAAACACAAATAAAAGTTTAACCTGCACTTGAGCTGCGTTTCATGCAGCATGTCCGTAGCGAGCTGCTGTACGAGTGACAGTAGCACATGCTGCTGCAAGCTGCAGGGCGCTGCGAACACAAGGTCAGGGTCTACGGCGCGACAGGCAACCATCACGAGGGAGAGGTCACCAGCCGTCAGCGCGCGCTCGAACGAGCCGTTCACGTCGCCTTCCGCAATCTGCTTGTTGATCAGCGCTATTTGCATCTAGGAAAAGAGACCTTAACATACCTAACATCAAGCTTTCATGCGGCGAAGGAGTAAGCAAAGGTGTACGGTGCTCTTACTTTGCCAGTTTTATGATTCGCAATGTGGCGACGACGGCTAGCCCAAAACGGTGCACAAAACGGTGCACAAAACCCTTCGATCAATAACAATTCATTATCATTTTTCATTATTATTTTTTATTCTCGGCTATACGTACGTACCCACGGCTAAGTTAATACTGCGAAGTTTTGGAACAACATCAACAAAAGGTTCATGATTGTGGAAGAAGTTAAAGCACTTTGCCCAACTCTGTTATCGAACCGAAGCTAAGTCAAAAAGGTCTTGGTTTTTGGAGAACTGTGCAAATTTTTTTTTTTTTTTTTACAAATAAATAATGTAGGTAGGTACATTAACATTACATAACATCACGCCGGTAATCCCCAAGGGCTAGGCATAAGTGTACCTATAGTACACCCACATTTCGCCTGTTATATTTTAGTACTATGTAATAGGGGGCGAGCCTATTGATTGCCATCAACAGGGCACTAATCCAGACTCCGGGCCGTTCATTCTCAGCAGAAGCGCTTTTGCGACCTAAGTCCAACGAAGCTGAAATATAGTAGTTGAATTAATAAAATTAAGATTATTTTTCTAAGTAAGTAGATTTTTTTAAACACTTAAGTTTTTAGGTGCTTTTTTTTAAACTAGATGTCGTCGCCCTCTTTGATAAAATACTCACTAGCTGATCGATGACAGACACCGCAGGACCCGCTGGTTGCGGTGGAGTCTCCGGTCCGTAGTCGAGCGGAGGCACGGGGGTCTCGACTACAGCCAGGGGCATCGGGTGGGACCCGGTCGACAACAAGTCTGCCACTTTGTTGCGCCATTCGTTTAGCTCTTTGTGAAGCAACCTGTTTGTTTAAATACACATAACATCACGCGTGTAATGACGCCGACACGATCGGGCAAAGGATAGTGTTTACCTTGTGAAGTCAGAAAAAAATTGACTACTTACCAACTTACATTGTCTTGTCTGTATATTCAAATCACAACTGTCTTTCTTTGACAGTTGTATGAAATGGGAAATGGCTAATAAACGGTAAATTAGATGTAGGGTGTCAATTGCTAAGCAATTATCCCCGACTGTATACAGGGCTACCTACTTGTAATTCGACTTATATCCGTCAGGAGCTGATGGCCCCCCTATCAGCTCCTGACGGATATAAGTCGAATTACAAGTAACCCTGTCTATCATCACGCCTGTACTTACGCCGAAGGGTTCAGCCGGTTGATTCTATAACCATCTCACCGTGATAACTTAGGTGAAGTGAGCTATCATTCCACAGGGATTGACCATAATAATTATTGACAACTCACTTCACCTAAGTTTTCACGGTGAGATTGTTACAGATTAGCTCGGCAGGCATAGGATAGGACGTGTTTACCTTTGTACCTGCACCAAATCAACATTTTTGCAGTTGTGTTAAAGCGCTGCCAGCTTATTTATATCGAAGCCTTTTTCAGTTAAAATAAAATAATATGCCGTTAAAAAGTGTATGAAGTTGGAAACGGTTGAAAATAGACTTTTGGGACTATAAGACCTAGGTAACTTCTCCAATTGAAACCAAATTTTTTATTCAGTTACTTTGTTTGGGTAACAGTTTGGATACCTACTAGGCTACTATAAATATTATGTTGATCTACCTATAATATTAAGAATGTTCAGTTAATCTATAAACAGTAAACAAAAACATTTTGTTAATCGTCTCGTTTTGATCTTAAAGCATGAATGAGCGTGGTTTGTTTTGTTTTTGTTTGTTTTATTAAGAGAATTAATTCCTCAATCCTCAGTCATATTAACTCAATAGAACATCTGGATGAGAGACCCTGCATTGGCTGGCTCTGAGCTGAAGTGATGATGATAATAAACAAGTTAAAAACTATAAGTCAACTACGACAAAAACGCCAACTATAAAAAGAGCAATCATGTAGATTTAAAAAATAACCGATCACGTTTGACCGATAGATACTGTTATTTTTAATTTTATTTATAAAAAATACTTTATTAATTGTCCAAATTTAGCGAGTACCTAGTTTAGAGAGTTATGAGAGAACAGATGAACAACATAGCCTGTTAAAATCATAATCTTCCGTTGCTTTTGCCACAGTCGGATAATAAATTGGTCTTATTCTTACGTACTCTTCAACAGTGCACTGCAGCGTATTGACCAGGTTCTTGCCAGGGTCAGCTGAGGCCTCCAGCAAGCACTGGTGGCGCTCCAACGCACGCCGCATGGCTCCGGACGTCTGGTATACAGACTTGAATAAGGATGACGACTTGTCTTCCACTGTCGTTGAAAAGAAAAAAGTTAAAACAACACACTGAGGCCGGAGAATAACCGCCCGGCCGGAGGTTTTATCTCGTAAAGAAGCGGGAAAAGCGTAATAAAACATCTGTGTAGGCGTCGTCGTGCCGCTTCACAGCGGCCCATGAGCTACGCACGTGTAGGTACTTACAGTACTTTCAAAGTTTTTTTATTTTAAGAAAAACGTTGCCCCACACTAGAAATTTCTCGTAAATAAATAATAGTACATTGTTACCCCAGGGGTGAAAGTAAGTTATTTAGTCCCGTCCCGAGACGGGGTTTGACGCCCGAGCGTAGCGAGGGAGCCAATAGTTCGAGGGACTAAATAAGTGTTTAACACGAGTTAAACACTGTGCTTTTCATTACGAATACAAGGAAAGTAAAAGTAAAAACATGAATTAGCTAAAGAAAAAAATGAGCCTCTTCTCTTATGAAATCAGGCGTTAAATCCATAGGTATCTGAATCAGATGAACTTATTCAAATCTCTGCTATACGGAAGTCTACACAAAACTGTACGACTCGAAAAAACAAAAGATCGGATTGCCGCTTTTACGTAATTTTTTTTTCTGTGGGCGGCTTCTAGCTACAATTCAGCCATTATTTTTCATTTCCATCATTGAATAAATGGTAAATATTTTGCCCAAATCTATGTTATTTTATGAAATATATAAGTACTTACCTAATAAAGTCATAAAAAAAATATATTAATTAATTAGTAGATACTTAACTTTATATTATTTCAATTTTACATCGCGCTGTAGTTGAGTGGCTGTACCTATAGGAAGTTGGAACATGGTTCAATAGAAAAGTGAAAATAGAACTACCTAGTATTTTTTTTAAATACAATTTGACTTAAAGACTACTGTAGTATACTGCTGTCAGTCGAAAACGAACCTTCTAGGGCTGAAAAGAATTATTTTCAACCCGCTCCTCAGGCAACTTCAGACCTACTTTCCGAGTATGAGTAATGAAAAATGTATATCGCTCTTAAAGTAGGTCCTGTACGTACAACAAAAACTTTTTTAATTTAATAAGGTATTTTATGGTTGTACAGCAGCACATACTGTGAAAGGAGTAGCTTCGCTTCGTATGAAAATGTAGCCGGGATCGTCCACTTCGATTGACTGCGACACTCGGCCATCATCCGCACGAATCAAATGCTGGAAAACAAATGAAACGTGGCAAACCTCTCCGTGCACATCCTACGTAGTGGGCGGTCAGTGGGCGGGGGGTCAACTTACTGTATCTACTTACTTACCTTTTTTTAAAGGATTCCTTTACCCAGGCGTTCCCTATTCGGTGTTGCGTGCTGCTAATCAGTAATCACTGAACATTTCGTACTAGCAAAACTCGATAACACTGATCAAACAGAGAAACGGACAAAAAATCTATAAAACTACATTTTCAGTATCAGAGTCGTTACCACACCTCGTAGCAATTACTTAAAAAATAAAAAGCAATGTACAGTTTTGACTTCGTCACTATTTCTACAGATTGATGTGCCCCGTTGGTCTTGTGGTCGCAAGCGCTACAGCTGAGCACGAGGTCCTGGGTTCGATTCCCAGGTCGGGAAAAGTGTTATTGGGTTTTCCTATCTGGAATTTCTCAGAAGCAGCCCGGAGTCTAGATTTGTGTCCGGTTGATGGCAAGAGGCTCGCCCCCTATTACATGGGTCTTAAACATAACTGGAGAAATGTGGGTGTTCTATAGGTACACCTCTGCCCAACCTTTCGCGGGAACAAGGCGTGATGTTATGTTATGTTTTTATTTAAAACTAGCTGCGCGGTTTCACCCGCACAATCATGTGGGGATATCGAAAGAAGTATCGTAAGAATATCCTAACCTAGGTCATGGTCTCCATCTCCCAAATTTCATCTAAATCCGTTCAGCCGTTTTAGCGTGAAAGCGTAACAAACAAACAAATTCTTTATAATATTAGTTAGGATTAGGATTGCAAAATACATAATTATGTGAGGTGACAAGACGAGGTCACACAAATATAACCACCTGTGACAAGGACGGAGGCTCTAAAAATCATTAAGTTTTTACGACGTAATTTAATTATGGATCTTAGAGGCAATCCAGCGCAACATCACCACCGAAGTGCTTGGTAGAGGTATCTAGTACACCAGCATTTCGCCAGTTAGGTACGTTCAACAGCCATTACACTTTATAGTTACTAACGTTCGTAAAAAGCCTGCTCTATGATCTTGTGTATGTGTGCGATGAGGCGCCGGTGCGAGCGCTGCAGGACCGGCAGGTAGAGCTTCGACATGTCGCGACTAAAACACCCGCCGATCAGGCCACGCACCGAGTCTGCTGTTGCGCGGACCATCTGGTCCTTTAACTCCTGTGTATTTTACTAAATTAATTAAACTTCAATTCAATGACCTGTGAAATCTAGTGATGAACACGGCAAGCATTATGACGCGGTTACGTGGCAAAAATAGGCACATTTTATTCGGTCCCTTATTATTTAATTTATTTTTCTTTTAATCCTCGTCCTTGAATTGCCCCTGTTTCAACACTCATTTTACATACGCATACACATACTCAACACAGTCAACACTGTCTGTAGGCCGGACAAAAAATGTTTCGCTCGGGAATCAAACCGCGAAACGTAGCGCAGCGGCCAATCACTTATCCACTGCACCAACAGAGCCGTCAATATTGCATTATAGGTATGGTGACAAAAAAATTAGTACAAAATATGAGTAGTAGTATAAATAGGTACCTAATTATAAGCATACCTCGCTCTGCAGGAAGCTAATGAGACTGTTTCGGATCTCGCTGTCGAGTGATACCTCCTGCCTCGCCTCGATGGCGTTCAGCAGACTCCTGGCGCGGCTGTTCACAGCCTCATTCTCTTCTCCACTGGATTCTACTGCGCCCAGTCCTATCATTCTAAAGAGCATTATATTGATTAAAACTCCTTCAAAAGGGCGCGAAACGTGACGTGAATCGCGTGCGACACAAAGGCACCGCTCGTCGCGCGACTCGCGATGCCTTTGTACGATACGAGTTGCGTGTCGCGCCTTTTTGTAGGAGCCTTTAAGCGAGCATAGCGCAGTTCCATTGCTACTTAGTTTCGCTTTACAATGTAGGATAATAACGGCGGAATCACGACCACGTAGATATGTACCAATGAGCGGCAAACTTATAAAACGTGCGTTATGTAGGTACCTACCTCTCAGTGCACATCCTACGCAGCGTACTGCTGTGTAGGATGTGCACTCCTTTAATATCCTGAAGCTCTTAAAAATATTCATGGTATGATGATAAATGATACCTATCTAAGCAATAAATTATTCGTTTTCGGTTAAAATTTGATACTTGGTATGCCTACTGGAGACAATAAAATGTACCTACGTAGGTAGGTATATTTTAAAATAGAGTTAAGTACCTACTTAAGAGCGTTGATACCTTATGAGTGGCAACGTCGCAATTTAGTGTCATATTTCGTGGTTTTCAATTTTTATCATTTAATCGGAGCTATATTTTAAAAATCTGTTTAATTAACTTTTTAGAATTATGTGAAAACTGTGTAAAAGGTAAGAAATCGTTGCGTTTACAGTTCTATTTATATGCAAATAATACATTGGAAACTTGCAGGGCGTTATTTTCATTGTAAAATAACTGTAAGCATTACCTACGGTTAGTTACTTTTTAAACACTTTCACGTAATTCTAAAAAGTTAATTAAACAGATTTTTAAAATATAGCTCCGATTAAATGATAAAAATTGAAAACCACGAAATATGGCACTAAATTACGACGCTGCCACTCATAAGGTATAAACGCTCTTAAAAAGTTACGAATAGTAGTTAGTAAACCTTTGAGCAATAGCCTTCTTGAGCATATCGACGAGCATCTGATTGTGCGCGAGCTCGGTCTTCTCCAGTATCAACTTAGAGCTTCGCAGCTCTTCCTTCATGGTCGTCAGCAGCTTGCACTGTTCCAGGAACATATCTGTCAGTTGGAGAACCGTTTCATGTTCATTTTCTTTTTCTAAAGCATCGTCAGTACCCAGGCGATACTTTACAATCTAGCCTATGAGCTAATAAGTTATTTAAATATAACCTAAACTGCTAAGTAACTATAACATTAAGAAATCAAACAATGGATGACCTAGGTACCTATTTTTTTCATGGGTAGCACAAATTAGTCAGTCTGTAGTTCCTACTCGTACTTAGTCGAAGAACAAACTAACACACAAGCAGATAGGTACAAAGTTTACTTGCAATTTTAACTAAATTGGAGACGGATCTTGGTAGTTAGGTATATGGTAAAACGCAACAACTTGTTTTTACTAACGCTTTTGTGCTGCAATAATCACCCATTAGCCGCCCCGGTCGGATTAATACGACAAGTGTTTTCGTGCCCGTGCCGCCTCAGTCGTATAGACTATACGACTGAGATGTTCGTTTCTTGTTATTTATTTCATTGCACGACCCTATTCGTCAAAAGTATTAATTTGTCGATTTATGAGCTGGGGGCACGGCAATTGATATAAAAGAAACAAGACAAAAAATTAAAAAAAAAAGATATATTGATACCAAGCGTTCAAAAGGTTAAGTATTCCAGTTTCATCGCCAAATAGGTAGGTCTACTTCCCTAACAAGTTACCTACGTACAATGGTACAGATTCTATACCAAAAAATGCACTTAGGTAGGTACAACTTATTCGGTACTCACCGCTCAACCGATCAATCTTCTGCTCCATTACAACGAGCATATCACTATCTATCATTTTATCACAGATTCCGCTGTCCATGGGCCGCTCGTCGCCATCCGAGTGCATGCACAGCTCGGCAGAAGAGTCGCTGAACGTGCTGTGAACAGGCCCGTGCTTATTAACCGTCATGCCGATCGGATGCTCTTCGCTGTGCAAAGAGTTTAACGATTGGCATCTCCGATATTCGGTATTTGCTACTTGAGCCCGCTTTGGATCCATGATACAAAAGATTTGGTAACGCTAATATGTTTTGCGCTTTGATAATTTCGATGTGAAGGTAGACTTGTCTCACTGTTTGGAATTTTGACACATTTTTCGGTCTACCCTCATACTAATGCATTGCCGCGCGTAGTGTTTTTTTTGGGAATTTAATAGCCTGACTACTGAGGTCTTTAAGTCAAGTCTTTTTTTTTAAGATTGATAAATAGTTATATAGACGCAGTTTGTCGTGTTCATACTTCCTGGCATTCTGTTCGCGTGCTCGACCGTAAAAAAGGCGCCTAAAAGCCCGCGAACGAGGCGTGTCCTTTCAAACTCTAACTCAAAGTATATAATTCAAATAAACCAATTGCAGGTGCTTTGGAATTGTCAAGGGTTCAGTCAGTCCAGACAGATGAAGCTAGTTGCCCATTCCAAAGCGTAGTAGGTACCTATGGAGAAGAACGGGCAAGAAACTACGCAAACACTTTAAAATCAAAATTTTCTTTGGTTCCCCATTTCCTTACTTTATTTTAGTACTAAAATTAATGCCTGATTAAATAAAGTTACATATTTTGAATGCGAGTGGTAAACTCTACTTGATTCTGTAGGTAGTGTGAGGGAAGAAATATTGCTAAAAATAAATAAAAAAACATTAATTACAAATCAAATACGCATTTATTTTATTGATATAATGTATTTCTTAGAGTAATACTATCAATGTCAGGAGTACCTAAAGCGTCGACAAAAATAATAAAATAATCTTAAAAAAAAATAACTTGGACCCCCCACTCGATGTTATTTATAGTTAAAGTAGAAACGAATGAAAAATTTACTTGTATTCATTTACACGCTATCGGCAAGCGGAACCATGCTTTAATTCAAACAATCAAATACCAATCCACGATTGAGGGCTGTTTCAGCGCGATCAGCACATTTAAACCGCGTTCAAGATCTGTCAGTGTCAATATTGCGTAACAATTATGACACTGATAGCTTTTGAACTCGGTTAGGATGTGCTGATCGCGTTGTTTTATTGGTGAAACTTGGCCTCAGTGTTAACTCAATTAATATCACAAATCACACAGGTTGTTTAAGTAGTAACTGTCAGTCTGTGTCAATATATGATTGACGATAATTATTAGCAATTGACAATATAATATTATTTACTACCTTAACCTAGAGACTAATTATTAATAATCGGGAAATTATGGAATCGTGGTTTGTTCATCAAGATTTAATCCGCGTTTTTGGTGTAGCTTGGCACGAACGTTTTCCAGTTGAACGCTCAGAAATTATAGCACTTAGGTGCAAAATGGTCCGTCAAAGTAAACGCGTTCAATGGTGGCACTTGGGCATTTAAACAATAGAAAATGCGCTACATCTATTGAGATACAGTTAATTTAATGCACCAACTTATGATCGTATCAAAAGGGGCTCGTAGCTAAATAATAACAACCGCACGCGTCGATCTTCAAATTTAAGCAACACTTGCTGAGGTCTGTCCGTGGATGGGTGACCATAAATTACATATCGAGACCCCTCCGTGTCCCGGAAAGCACGTTATGTCATTCGTAGATTATTGACAGTCGTTACGGGTAGTCGGAAGCCCGACAGTCTGACAACCAGTCTTACCGGGGGGTATTGTGTTAGCCAGTAACCGAGTTGTTGAGGTCAGGTAGTTATATATTGTATAGTTGGGTTAAGGCTGGGCAGATTGATTTTGTTATGAAAAAATCGGCGCAAAGAGCCCTAAAGCACGTCAAGGTATACGAAACTGTCAAATTACTCCAAATGATTTTAAACCTTAAAATGTTGAAAGTTAACTTCAAAATCGAATAAGAAAGTGTGACAAGTTTGTGGGAACCTGACCTGCTGCTGTGTGTGCATTGTAAATGTCCCGATAAACACTTATGTTCATACGGTGCTGAATGAATATAAAACTGCAACAGAAAAACATGTTACAATACTGTGATATCTTTTATCCCTTACAAACGTTAAACGTTGTGAGGGACAGAGTGAGGAGCCCTAAAGATACAGCGCATTCTATCGAACACTAAGAAAGTTAAATAGTATCAACAATAAGCGAGTAGGCTGCCATGATGCTATAGATTTAGACATTTCCAAACGAACCAAAGGTAATTTTTGAGCAAGATAAGCACCTCACGCAAGCAATCCTGCCAAATATTTTATTTTAAGGAATGTCAAAACTTTTTTGCTTTGGTACAAACTATACTAATACCCTTTCAGATTATTTAAGTTGTTGTATACTAGGTCTAAATCTATGGCTGTTTTAAACATACGGCTTCGTACATCATTCAAAAAGTAATTCATTAATGATTGCCGTCCCTACGAGTTATTTATTAACTTCAATTCAGGCACAGTACCACAATTTTGTTGGTATTACTGACGTCGATCATCGCAAGGATGGAATTAATTAATACAAATAGGTATTATTTTATTTCGCATCAAACTAGCTACAAAAAAAAAAGATACAAAGCTATTTTAGAAAAATTACTGTGTTTTTTCAAATATGTATCTCAATTTATTGTAACGTAAATAAATTTGGTGATTCAAAATGGCGTACGAAGCCTAACGTTCAGGGGCTACTAACAACGTAGCCTGCTCACTATTTAATAATAATAATATAATATTATGATCTAAACAATTTGTGAGGTTCTCGCATTTGTACACGTACGCATGTATGAGCAATAGGCTTCGATGTCATATTATTGTAACGCTTAACAATAGATTTACAAAGTGCAATTGAAATAATTGAAAACCTGAAAAGGGTTCATTGACATTTCTTCTTGTAGCTGACCCGAAAGAAGTCGTGCTGTCCAAATTTCAATCATTTATACAAAAATCCCAAAGATTACAGCACATTCAGATTAACCCGAATTTGAACAATTTCAGGGAAACTTTTCCAATTTTTCTTTTTGTAAAAACTAATAATGAGTTCAAAGCACTCCAGTTCTGGTTGTTAGTTATTTCAGCACACCTTGTATTGAACACGTTATATCAATTATTTTAGAATTATTATTAGTTTTACAGATTAACGGTTCTCCACATATATTATGTATGTTCACGCCAACATATTAGAGTGCGATACAGGATAACTTGCGAAATATGGATGTATTATACACCTGTAGGCCAATTCTCGTACTTAAAAAACGTTCAAATTCAAGTCGCAATCTCATCTCAGCGACAATCAATGTCAAAAACCTGTCAAAAATGTATGTAAATTGATTGTAATTTTGACAGATTGAGACTGAGATTAGAATGCGAACGGTCTTAAAAATACGGGAATTGCCCCTCTGATGCTTACTTCTGAGAAAACTCCCCAAAAGGGTATAGGCAGAGTTGTATACTACATCTACAAGGAGAGACAATAAACAGGCACAAAATTTAAACTTCAGGCTGGTGACCTAATGACACTGGCCTACCTGGGGATCTAACCCAGAACACTACGCTCAGCAGTCACAATAGCGGCCATTAAACCCACAAAACCCTTATCTGTAAAACTAATATAATTCTCAAACAAGCGCGAATAAAGGGGAAGCGCCAGGTTGCCGGCGAAATTAAAATTTCCTAAGTTTTTTTGCAATTTGCAGGTCAGTGTCAAGTTGTATGTTGAACAAAATATGATTCGCAGCCGTAACAAGTATGTATTTACAGAATTATAATCATTAAATCCATCGACACAGCCCTCTAAGTTCATATAATCCTATTGATGAATTTTCAAGAACTAATAATCATTCTTTATTCATTAATAAAATACAATACAAAATAATCTATAGCATCATCTCAATAACCCGTGCCACTAGCATGTGCATTCGCGGCACAAAGCATACATTTAAACCAATAGCAAAGTTATTCGGCTTCGACGATGGAGCAGTCCTACCTCGACAAGACGGATGTGGATGCGCCCGACGAACTGACATGACGTCGCGCGTCGATTGCAATACATAGCAATGGATAAATGAGCTTATTTTATTAGTAAATTGATCAATAATTTGACAGTACTATAGTTATAGATTATTTTGTATTGTATTTAATTAATGAATAAAGACTGATTATTAGTTCTTGAAAATTCATTTATAGGATTATTTGAATTTAGAGGGTTGTGTCGATGTTTTTAATGATTATAATTTTGTAAATACATACTTGTTACGGTCGCGAATCATGTTTTGTTCAACATACAACTTGACACAGACCTGCAAATTGCAAAAAACTTAAGACAATTTGAATACCGCGGGCAACCTGGCACTTCCCCCTTAAACCTCAATCAACCAACTTTTAAACATCTGACATATAATAAACGCATATAACATTTATGTATAAAGCGCTCTATACTACCTAACAATATATAAAGTTTTGTATACTTTCTCAGTGGGCCGACCGCAGTAAGGTCACTTAAGTCAAACAGTAGATAAAATGGCTATGATTTATACAGGGGCAGTCTATATCCTATGGCCTGTGGGGAACAAAGAAAAATAAAACTACTATTTAAATTGTAAGAAGTCCAAAATAGGCGTAAACGAACCTGTTTCGAGGAGGATTTCTAAACAAAAATAATTCCACTTGCTTTCAGATTTAGGGCGTTTTTTTTAACGAAAAACATCGCAAAATGAATATGACAAATTGTCGAGCACGTATAAACTGCTGCGATTGGCTGTTGATCATTCCTTCAACCAACCGCAGCAGTTTACGCACGCTTGACAATTTGTCACATTAATTATGCGATAATGTTCGTGCGAGCAACTGGCCCTTAACATTGAGTTGTGTAAAGAGTTCGACTGCGAACGCTTTACATGGAATATTTTTGCTGCAGATGATGTTCTTTAGAAGTATTCAGTTTTTGGACTTCGACCTCCAGACACGCCTCTCAAGCCCATGAAGTCTAAGTAACTTTGCCGATACGTTCGATCCTGCTTTAACAAGTAAGCTAGGCAGACACAAACAGGATTGTGTATTTCTCCTCAGAAGTTATAGTCGTAGAAAAGACCGACTTTAAGCACACATGAGCACCTTATTAGTTAAGTAGTTCGTGCGTAGTTTCTGTAGTTATAAGTACTTCTTACTGATTACACAGCCCTAAAAGCCTTGTAAGTTTTCATATAAGATGCATCTGTGCATATAATCTCGTGTGAGGCTCTGCAGACCGAACGTATTGTACTAGCACGTCATTTCTATACAATATTGAAAGTGGCACAGAAACTTATTTCACTATAATTACTTCGAAGTAACGGTCAAGATTTACGTTTCAGCTCGATTCGCACCTACCAACACGTTATGTAGCAGATACAGACTACAGCTTCCGAAAAAGTTATCATATAGGTACAGCCAGGGAATCCAAAAGTTGAGCAAATTGACCCTCTACGAAAAATTGCCGTGTCATTTCATCAACGGTCAAAGAATGACAGTTGTAATTTGAATATACGGACCATTTAAGTTGGTAGTCAATATGCTTAACAATTCATTTCCCCGACTTATTCATACATAGGGACAACTCGCACCATTAAAGAAACGAATTGAAAATGGCGATTTAACGAATGATGGTAGTATTCCCGTTTTGGATGTGCACGAGTGAGAGTGCACGATGAGCGCCGCCATTTTAAAATTAGTTACTTTAATGAAACGGTAGCAGTCCTTCCACAATTACTTTACCTTTGACAGCAGCAACCAAAAAGCAACTTTATTGTAACAACAAATAAAGATCACTGTGATTTTGACTGGCTCGACAGTGGAAGCAACCCAACAGCAACCTTATTATAACGAGAATAAAGATCAGTGTGAATTTAACGGCGATGCAAAATCTGAGGTAATATAATTAATTACTGTGAAAGGACTGCAAGAATCTTTTGACGTCGATGCAGTCACGTATCTGCTCCTGCCACTAGATATGAATCCAGCTTCATATCTTGTAAATACCTTGTCTTTCAGATATACTTGTCGGAAAGTACCTCAGTCACTATTCTATTGTTTTCTTCATAAAGTCCTGCACTCAGTCAAGTCAACACACATTGGACTAGAATGTATTGGTGTTTCGTTATTTTATATGAGCTTACAAATAAACTGACGACAGTCTTTATTATAATATTCTCTGAGAAGCGCGATGTTTTGTGAAATATTTTTATAAATTAAATACTAATGACGCGACGTAAGTATGATTGGCATTTCAAAATGCAACAGCTCTAATATAAAATGGTCAATTCAACTCGCGTTTTTTGAGTAAACTCTCTTTAATTTCCTTGATTTTATGTAAAGAGCTATGCCATATGTGAGCGCGGTCTTCATCACTGAGGGAACGACGGACAAGAAGGAGTTATTTATACCAAACCACGCCCATTGACTATTTTATTCTAGAACCAACAACCCCTTCATTAATTTCTACAAAACAAAGTGTTAGCAATCAATAACATAAGCTCGTAGGAGATTACGCTCCTAAATAAAAAAAGAACACTTTTTACAAGAATCATCAAACTTAAAACAATGGTACGTCTTCTTTTCGGAACGAATGTCAACAATTTATACTAAACACGTAGTCCTTATAATATCACATTGTAGCAACCGTCTGTGCCGAACTATACTTAAGTGTACACCGGCGGAGAAAACTACTGAAGGGCGTTATTTATATAACCTTAGTATTTATTTAACCTGGACGTGGAAAGGGTTCATTGTACTCATAATTATGAACAACTTTTACTAAGTGACTAAACCTGAAATGGCAAAAGAATAGGCTGCTCCATACATTTGTGTTCATCAACAAAATGTATAGAGCAGCAGATTCTTTTTATTGTTGATGTATCAGTTATTCATAATGATGACTACAATTACTGCTTTTCAGGTTTTGGGGTAAATAAAACCCAAGTTTTAATTAAAGATACGTCGGGAGGCGCGGTGATATTTCGCAAGTAATATAATTGTTAATCATCACACTGTATGACCCTTTTGACACGCTCTGGCGCCAGCTATCCGGCTGCCGAAGCCTGTCCAAAAGAGGTTGAACAAGTATTTGACTAGCGGAAGCATATGAATGAATTCGTACAAAAATACCAGTAAAATGGTAACAAGATAAGAGAGGTCATTGAAAAAGTCTTGTCATTATTTTCGGAGCCCGATGTATCTTCTATTGAAATATCGCCAAACGCAAATACAATATATTAGATTACAAACACAATGTCACAACACACCACTCACTGCAAATTACAAGATGTCACTTTTATATCGTGTCGATCGCTACGTAGGAACTCCGTATTTAATGTGTGGCGAGAAATATAAATCACTTAGAAAAAAATATTTGAGACAAATATACGAGTCTACAGTCATTGGTGCCGATTCTGTTGTACACCGAACTAAACTAACTAAACTATCACTAAAATTCCTTACTTTTGGCTATGAGAATCTTAACGCTATTCTGCAAAATAAAATCTCTAAATTTAAAAATAATTTTGACACATCTAAAATCAAATTTGACAATTATTGCGACTCCACGTGGTACTTGTTTGCCGTACCACGTGATGTTTTTTTAGAGCCGTAGGCGCGCATTATGTGCGGCCTCGACTTGTTTTGTATGGAATTTTTTACTTTTTGTATGGAAAATATAAAAAAATATTACCAACACGTTGAGTTTTATAGGTTTGCGGGTTGCAAAGGGGGTCGAAATTTTCATTATTTTTGCGATAGGACACACCGTTTTCGAGATATAAGCAAAAGAAAAGAAAAAAGATACAGTACTGTTTTTGCATCTGAAGTCGAGGTGTTGGTGTGAATTTTAGTTCATGACAACTAATTTTATTCCACACCTTTTTAATCGCGATTAAAAATAGTCAGATTTAGTTAAGACAATCAAAAATATTGGTGAAAAACGTAAAATTCAGAATAGCAAAATTGCCATTTTCACTAAATTATAATCTCAGTGCCATCTTAGTGCTGTCAAACTAAAATTTAGATAAGTTGTGTCACTTTAGTCAATTTCAGAATGGGAAATCGTCGTTTGACAGGAATAAACTAAATTTTGGTGATTTTTAGTCTAGTTTAGAGAATTTTGTGACAAGAGAATCGGCACCATTGTCAAAGTAGTCATTGGAATATTTATTTTAGAATCAATAATCATTTTTAAATAAAGCTGAAATGTTTTTTAGCGTAACAATTATTTGCTTATCAATTTTATAATAATCTTTTTTTATTAGACGTAAAAAAAAATTAACTCGTATATTTAAACCAAAGATCAATACAAATGGAGTGTTAATGTGCGGAAGAATCAAAATTACTATCGACGACACATATCGATATTTACTTTAAAAAAGTCAAACTGCGAAAACGCTGCAGTAAAAATAAAAATAAATCATTATATACCAATGAAATTACTTTTTAGGGAGAACTTATGGGTACTTGCAATAAAGTAGCGGGTTTTCCGGTACAGATCGCTGCAGGAAAGATACGATTACAATGTGTCAACTGCCTCTTTATGTGCGAGTCAATACAGGGCTGTTGTACCCGCACCGATCGGCACCGAGTTGTCTTTATCGGGAACCCTCGTCTTTATAATATTATAAGACGACACAGTCGCAGCCTCGCTTAATTAAATCACTACACAAAACACCCCATTTCCCTAGACGCACTCATAGTGTCAGTCCTGCACGCGGCGCGGGCCGGCCGGGCGTCACACGGCCGCCTTGACGAGCGCCTCCGTGGCCATGAGCAGCATGCGCAGCTGGCGCGCCAGCGCGTGCGCAGGGTGCGCCGACAGGAACGACATCAGCTGCTTCTGTAGCTCGCGGACCACGGCGGGCAGGTGCTCTCGGGTGACGGGGTTCGAGGTGTCCAAGTTCATTACTGCTTCTTCTAGGTATCTGTAATTCAAAGGTTTCGTTTAGTTTTTTAAAACTGCAGATTTCTTTGGTACTTCACAGAACTTTTGAAATATTTTTACAGTGCTCTAGTGGTCGCATGAGCTACTGCTGAGCGTGAGGGTCCTGAGTTCGATTCCCGGGTCGGGCAAAGTGAAGTGGGTGTGTGTTATTGAGTTTTTCCATCTGGAATTTCTCAGCCCGGAGTTTGCATTTGCGCCCGGTTAATAATAATAATATGAGACAACATCCACACAAGGTCTTCAGGTCCAGAACTAGGCAGAGCCTGTACTACGGTAACCTGATGACTGATATACATATACACACCCAGACACAGGTCCAACAGACATGTTCATGCACACAAATGTTTGACTTGTCTGGGGATCGAACCCGGGACCAGCGGCTCGGAAGGCAGGGTCGCTACCATCTGCAGCAACCAGTCAGTCAATAGCAATAGGCTCGCATTATTTGGAGGCTAGCTGTTACATAAGTGACAACAAAACATGCTGCTTACGTCTGATCAGAATCGGAAAAGATTTTTTTTATAATATTATAACTAAAGGCAAGTACAACGCTACAAGGTTATTTTGGTCCTTGGTCAAAATCGGAACTAACGTCGCTATCCTGTTTTGTCCATACAATTTCTGTGACACAATTTCACAACTGTTTACCAACAACGCCCCTCTGCCAACGTCATTCGAGCGCCAAAAGATGGTCGTGGTAATGTAGTTCGATGGCTAGAAGAGCTCTACATGTCAGGGTCTCGTCACGCCTCACCGATGCTTGAGCGGCGTGTCGCGCTGCATGTCGGCGGCCAGCTGCTGCACCAGCGACAGCAGCACGTGCTGCTTGAGCTGGCAGGGCGGCCCGAACACCAGCGCGGGGTCGGCGGCGCGGCAGGCGCACATGACCAGCGCCAGGTCGGACGCCGACAGCGCCTGTTGGAAGGCGCCGTTCACGTCGCCGCTAGCTATGAGTGACTGGATTTGGGCGACTTGCATCTAGAAGGGGACGAGGTTTTAGTTTGTGGTCGTGTTGGTGTATCATGTTTGGGTGGTAATAGGGAATATGCATGTTATTTAAATTTGGTATATTGGCCCGACATTTGAACCAACTCATTATTTTAGTAATTAATATATTTTTAATTACTTTAAATTAATAAATAAAAGTGCAAATTAAGCGAGGGAAATTCAAATTTGTAAAATGCAACACCATTGATTAAAACAAAACGTGACGTCAAAATACTATGTCAACAAGTTCATATTGCTTACATTTGTATGGCATTGCAGGCTTTTGATTAGAAAATATAGTAATAACGTGTGTGTTGTGAATTCATTTATTGTTTAAGTGTAATTTTTGTATACTAGTGAGATTAGAAATCATTTAAGGCAATGACTTAAAGTGGTTTTGTAAAAGTACAACCGGATAATCTGCCGAGAATAGATTTATTCATGATGTGGTCTTATTTTCTTTCAAATTCAAATTTTATATACGCTGTCAGTAAAAGGAGTGAAAGCTGCAAGGTAATTATTATTCTATAATAACCAGTGATCGGAATAGGTAGAGCTAATATACATAAGTTCAAAGAACAGAGACATAAAAGTGAAGACTTCGTTACAATAATTTTTTTCGGAATATTTGTTCCGAGTTTCGGGACATTTAATATTAATGTTATTAATACAGTAAACTAATTGCATTCATTTTCCTTTTTAACCGACTTCAAAAACAAGGACATTGTTCTCAAAAATCCAGTAGATACGCTTTCTATTGTTATTAATTCAGATAACGAACTGGGTCCGCCTCATGTTTTCGTTTCCCAGTATAGCCAAAACTTGCTGTTTTAAGTCTGTCTTTTAGTTATACTTAAAGAATGTTCCGAAACCCGGACATTAGTCCCGAAAAAATATTGTGTAGTAAGGCGTCTCCACTTTGTCTCTGTTATTTTTCAAACTCTTTATTATTGATCGATGGTTATTGCAGATACTTCATCTCTTTGGATAACCGTACACCATTCCTTACGTAATTTTGCACCTATCGGGACTGGAAAAACACTTTATCAGGTGCACTTCTGATAGGTAGCAATGCAATACTTATAAATAAATGAGCTTTTGAGCTTTTTACACGATGAAATAAGTTAAGAACGAGAACACCTGTAGTAAACAATGGACTGGACGGTCACTGGACTTAGTATTTGACGTCATCAACAGAGCGCGCGAAAATGGCGGCGTTTAAACAGCTCGAAATTATTCTCTATTTTAAATATTTTTTTAAACCTAATTACAGCATTTTTAAACAGAAATTAAATTTTTATAATGAATTAAAAATATAAAATAAAAACATGCAAATACCCTATTACTGAAGACCAATTCTCGTACTTAAAAAAACTTTCAAATTCAAGTCATTGTAGTGGGAATAGTATGAAGAATATGGAAGAAAAGGGAGTTAATGATATCGTGACGGTTGACAGGAGAGAATGGAAGTAAACGTGTTGCGACGACCTCAAGTAACGTAGGACGAGGGCAGGAAGATGATGATGTATTTTTGGCGGATTGAGACTGAGATTAGAATGCGAACGTTCTTGAATTGCCCCCTAGCGTAATGATTTGTACAGTAAAACGTACAGTTTTAAACGCCGAAATAGTTCTTCTTTTGACCGATTTCTTAAAAACGGAGGATGTTCTCAATTCATCTATACCTATATATATTTTTTTCAAACATATTTTCATCGATATTTTCGTCAATTGTGGACCGATTTTGGCAATTCTTTTTTCATTTGGTAGAGACTAGCGCGCTAGTCCCGTATACATTTATATTAACTTTGCTTCGGTAGTTTTTGAGTTGGCTTCAATAATACGTATTTTACGTATGTTATATGTGTATACGAATTCGTGTGGGGTAGGTAACACTAGTAAGTGTTTTTTTTTTACAAAAGAACACTATAAAGTGATAAATAACTTTAATTTCGCAAGTCTGTGGCAAAAAATTAAAATACGCAACCAAACACACCAACTTCCGAAATTGAAGTTATTTTTCACTTTGTAAGTAGTGTTTTTTCTGTGAAGTCGGTTGTTCTTTTTGTAAAATAGTTTTAATTTCAGTTATGATTTTAGGAAACTAGTATTAGCCAATATTTATTGCTGACCGTAGGGAAAATTAAACGTACTTATCAGACTAACTAATAAGTTTTACAAATGAAACACTTACAGAAGCCATTTCAAATTCTAATATGGTTTCATTGAAAATAAATGAATGAAAGTACGTTAAAGTAGTTATTACTGATAATATACAGGTTTACCAGAAAGGTGTAGTCGAAATTGAGTGTGTGGTACAGACCATCAAACTGAACAACTTTCACTATGGGACGAATATAGTAATCACGAAAAATGTATCAACTGTCCCATACCAAACTTCAATACCACTCGACCCATATGGCTGATTATTTTTTCGTGATTACGATGTTGGCCCCATGAAGAAAGTTGTTCAGTCTGATAAATTTGACATTAAATTTGACCACACCTTTCTGGTACACCCTGTATACGGGGTATTTATGAAAACGACTGCTACTTATGATTTTAGTAATAAACACTTTAGTGAAAACAAAATATAGCAAGTAACAGAATATTATACTTGTAGGAGAAAAGGTAACGATTCTTGGACGCAATTCCTTGGAACATTACGATGTGGTCTCTGGAAGAATTACGAAAACATAAGTTTTTAGGTAAATACCCACTAAATACATATCATAAATTCATTCACGGATACACAACGCAGAGTATTAAAACAGATGGGTCAAGAAGCATGGAATTTTACACAAGGAAGGTTCTTGATGTGTAATATCTTTCCGCTCGCTTTTCTGCAATCTGTGGGAGTGATTTCGTGAAACGCGACGGAAGTGTGTAACAGAAAGCCGGGGAAGCGCGCGCTATTTGTTTTGACCAATGAGCGCTCGCTATTTGTTTTGACCAATGAGCGCGAGCTATTGATTTGACCAATGAGCGCGCGCGGTGGTAGAGTTAAATAAATGTTATAAAATCATTTCTTTAGTTTTTGAATAAACTTAGTGCTTCTAAACTTCTGGATGGAGGATTATGTTTTCCATCATTACTCCTAGCCTTTAGAATTAGAGTGCGGTGTTTCAAATTACGGTCAAGCAGCAAAAATATGGAGTAAGTTTTAAACAAATTTCTTTCTCACATAGCGGGCGCATGTCACCTTTTTGATTTGACATTTTCTTTCATAATGATAGCAATACGTAGTAAAAAAAAATATAAGGTATTAATTAGTAAAAACAATATTAGTTCAGCCGTTTGGGAGCTACGATACCGCAGACAGACAAACAGATACACAAGTTAAACTTATAACACCCCTCTTTTTCCGTCGGGGGTTAAAAAGTGACTGAAACTGGAGACTGGGCGAATTTTACAAAGGTGCATCAAATCTGACCTGGCAATTTTAAGAAAAATATACGTTTAGAATTTACAGGATATATATATGTATACATTTTCCTGTACCTACAACGGTTAAGATACCTTGTAGTATCTTAACCGTTGTAGGTACAGGAAAATGTTCTTAGAACATTAACTTTTGAGTAATTGCTAACTGCATTAAAAGAAAAAAAAACTGGTACAATCCTCAAAAAAAATAATTTACCGTTCTTACGTTTTATTTTAATGGTGCCCAATCGATGCGATTTCTTATAAGGATTAAAATACTATTTTAGACCAACTGAGGTTACAGAACTAGAAAAGTCACAAATAAAAAAATCATTCCTCATACATTTCGTAAGAAATTAACGTGGCAAGAGATTCAAAATGTAATTTGTATAAACAATTTTTATAGTTTAAAGACTGCAAAGACGCAGTCACATTTGATATTTTATTAATTACCTCAAAAAAAAAAAAAAAAAAAAAAAACAGTAAAACCACTGTTTATTGCTTGAAAAATCACAATACTTATAATAAGATAACTTTCTTTTATCATATCTAATAACATAGGTACGTTATAAACAGTGATCGGAGTAGGTAGATTGATTTTTGGTACTTGTATCATAAATGCACACAGAAAGAATAACATGGATAAGCCATTTTCCCGGAAAGTAATTCCGGTATTTCCGGATTCAATTAAATATTGTTAATGTTGGTAGTGATATTATTCCTACTCAATTCAAAATTTAAAGGAAGGTATCAAAACTAAATTAATTCATTATTTATCTGTTGAATAATAAAAACAATCGAATTCCGATCGAAGCTTTAATTTTTATTTTTTTATTTTTAGCCTTTTAATGGCTAGAACTTTTATAGATAGACATAAATTGTTGCACTTAATTTAAATATTTTCATAGTGGTCATGGTAATTTGCATTAAGGGTAGAATAAATGACGGGGCCCCATAGAGGGCCAATGCCTGCTGGGGTCGTGAGACTGTTCTAAGGATGCACCACAACTCTGAAACGTAAAGGGCATACGAAGGAACAGGTTGATTTTAGTCAGATTTTAGGACCAAAAAAAAAGGGGTAGAATATAGAAAAAAGATAAAAATCAACATTGTTTATTGTTAAATATGTACATTTTACATTTATTCGCATTTTTAATCAGTAAGTACTACTACTACACTAACAGTAACACAGTAACACTAACTACTACAGTAACAGACAAAGATGCGCACTCTACGAACCGAAGTAAACGAGTGAGCTACCTGGCATGTCGTCGGCGGGCGTACGCATTGTTCTGATAACCGGTTATTGTACCACCCATGATCCTTTGTTCTGATTGGTCGTTGGGTTTTGTCAAATCGTGACTGTGTGCCGTTAAAAAAAATATGATGAATAATAAAGAATAATATTGCTCATTTTATTACAATTCCTACCTTTTTTTTGAGGATGGCAAATCATCAAATGACTCCTTCCACTCTGGCAGAATAAAATTCCTACATAAGTTCCGGTTTTTTTTAATAATCCACCAATTCCGGAGGAATGTCCATATTAATATATACGTTTCGGATCAATGACCCCATTTCAATCTACCTACTCCGATCACTAGTTATAAAAGATCGTGGATAAGAATTTCTTTTCGCAATTTTTTGCTTTCTGGTAAGTACTCAAAAATCGGTTGGGGTAGTATATTGATGTCGCCACATGCGAACTACGCATCACACTGACGCGGACGTCACGAAATTTCTGCATCGCGCAAGCAGAGTTTACCACGCAACTAGCATAGATACAACGTCCCGACATCAATCGTCGAGCAGTTGCCCACCAGACACGACACCGTCTGGTCGGAGGATCCTCCCTTTTCTATCGAGGTATAAGTGAACTTTACACCCTGTTCCTCGTACCTCTATACTTATAAGAAACAGGATCGATTACCATCAATCAACAATTCTTGCTGACTATATTGTATACATTGTTTTCAAAATCTATTAATGCAGGATCTATTACTGTATATTATAAGTGTATTATTCCCAAAATTGCGGGCGGTTCAGATTGTGATGCCCCGCCGATAAATATCAAAACCGCATAGCTATTGGTTCATCGACCACTTTTACCCAGTCTCCATCACATGAAGATGAGTAAAATAAAATAAAAATAAATTATTATAATTTAATAGTGTTTTTGTGTGCACTAAATAAAGGATTTGTCTACTTATCTATCTATCTAATTCCTTGACGATACATAGTATCCAGAATCAGACATTTGCAATACGTTTCGTAACTGCTTCATCAAAACCATTAAAAGCTTGTAAATAATGTGATTAATTTATTTACTAGACAAATAATGATGTAATTGATTGTATGTTTTTTAATTTTACTCCTTTTGGTGAAAACTATGTAGTTTAGTTAAAGTTAGTTTATAAGATCTAGGCCCAATTGCCCCACAAAAAACTACATGCTTTTAATTTTACACACATTTAAAGCATAATTTTGTCTGTCTCTGTCATCTTCAAACGATCGTTAGAAATGTAATGATGTTATAAATTAAATTCGTTTTTTGTGTTGAAGTGGGATTTAATGTGTAAATGTTTTTTTTATGGTCGCCTGCGGAGTCCCACTCCTTCCACAGTTCGCGAACCCGCGCGTCCTCCTTCCAGTTTTGGCGGATCTGTCGAATTTATCCCGCCATCTCCTACGTGGCCTCCATAGACCCCGCCACACTGTGTCATGGGACCAGTTCTATGCTATTTGGGCTCATAGCTTGCCTGGCATGTGGCAGACATATCCTACCAGTTCTATTTAAATTGAGCAGTCTTTTGAGCCTCGTCAGCCATCTTTGTTTTGGAGCGCAGTAGTGTTTGTTAGTCCTAAAAAAAGTCCACATGAAGTTACCTGTCGGTCGTGCGCGTGAAGCGAGTGCGGCGTGGAGGGCGAGTGCGCACGCGACGCTAGCGCGGCCGAGCGCGCCTGCTCGCGCCACCAACTCAGCTCTTTTTCTAGTACACTGTGAGAAATACATGTGATCAGTTCATTTGTTTAAAAAAGTGATAAATAATTTCCTCAATAAGGGGCGCTAAGATGATGTAAATAGGCTAATTTGATGAGAGATCGCTATTATACGTAGCCGGCTGGCCGCGGCCGCAGCAATGACGTCCGCGACGTGCTGCGTGTTGTGCTGCGCGTTGTGCAGCGCCTCGGCGTGCCGGTCCAGCGCCACGCGCAGGGCGGCCGCGGCCGCAGCAAGTGTTACTGTTACCTGTGCGCAGTGTCCCGGATGACGTCCGCGACGTGCTGCGTGTTGTGCTGCGCGTTGTGCAGCGCCTCGGCGTGCCGGTCCAGCGCCACGCGCAGGGCGGCCGCGGCCGCAGCAAGTGTTACTGTTACCTGTGCGCAGTGTCCCGGATGACGTCCGCGACGTGCTGCGTGTTGTGCTGCGCGTTGTGCAGCGCCTCGGCGTGCCGGTCCAGCGCCACGCGCAGGGCGGCCGCGGCCGCAGCAAGTGTTACTGTTACCTGTGCGCAGTGTCCCGGATGACGTCCGCGACGTGCTGCGTGTTGTGCTGCGCGTTGTGCAGCGCCTCGGCGTGCCGGTCCAGCGCCACGCGCAGGGCGGCCGCGGCCGCAGCAAGTGTTACTGTTACCTGTGCGCAGTGTCCCGGATGACGTCCGCGACGTGCTGCGTGTTGTGCTGCGCGTTGTGCAGCGCCTCGGCGTGCCGGTCCAGCGCCACGCGCAGGGCGGCCGCGGCCGCAGCAAGTGTTACTGTTACCTGTGCGCAGTGTCCCGGATGACGTCCGCGACGTGCTGCGTGTTGTGCTGCGCGTTGTGCAGCGCCTCGGCGTGCCGGTCCAGCGCCACGCGCAGGGCGGCCGCGGCCGCAGCAAGTGTTACTGTTACCTGTGCGCAGTGTCCCGGATGACGTCCGCGACGTGCTGCGTGTTGTGCTGCGCGTTGTGCAGCGCCTCGGCGTGCCGGTCCAGCGCCACGCGCAGGGCGGCCGCGGCCGCAGCAAGTGTTACTGTTACCTGTGCGCAGTGTCCCGGATGACGTCCGCGACGTGCTGCGTGTTGTGCTGCGCGTTGTGCAGCGCCTCGGCGTGCCGGTCCAGCGCCACGCGCAGGGCGGCCGCGGCCGCAGCAAGTGTTACTGTTACCTGTGCGCAGTGTCCCGGATGACGTCCGCGACGTGCTGCGTGTTGTGCTGCGCGTTGTGCAGCGCCTCGGCGTGCCGGTCCAGCGCCACGCGCAGGGCGGCCGCGGCCGCAGCAAGTGTTACTGTTACCTGTGCGCAGTGTCCCGGATGACGTCCGCGACGTGCTGCGTGTTGTGCTGCGCGTTGTGCAGCGCCTCGGCGTGCCGGTCCAGCGCCACGCGCAGGGCGGCCGCGGCCGCAGCAAGTGTTACTGTTACCTGTGCGCAGTGTCCCGGATGACGTCCGCGACGTGCTGCGTGTTGTGCTGCGCGTTGTGCAGCGCCTCGGCGTGCCGGTCCAGCGCCACGCGCAGGGCGGCCGCGGCCGCAGCAAGTGTTACTGTTACCTGTGCGCAGTGTCCCGGATGACGTCCGCGACGTGCTGCGTGTTGTGCTGCGCGTTGTGCAGCGCCTCGGCGTGCCGGTCCAGCGCCACGCGCAGGGCGGCCGCGGCCGCAGCAAGTGTTACTGTTACCTGTGCGCAGTGTCCCGGATGACGTCCGCGACGTGCTGCGTGTTGTGCTGCGCGTTGTGCAGCGCCTCGGCGTGCCGGTCCAGCGCCACGCGCAGGGCGGCCGCGGCCGCAGCAAGTGTTACTGTTACCTGTGCGCAGTGTCCCGGATGACGTCCGCGACGTGCTGCGTGTTGTGCTGCGCGTTGTGCAGCGCCTCGGCGTGCCGGTCCAGCGCCACGCGCAGGGCGGCCGCGGCCGCAGCAAGTGTTACTGTTACCTGTGCGCAGTGTCCCGGATGACGTCCGCGACGTGCTGCGTGTTGTGCTGCGCGTTGTGCAGCGCCTCGGCGTGCCGGTCCAGCGCCACGCGCAGGGCGGCCGCGGCCGCAGCAAGTGTTACTGTTACCTGTGCGCAGTGTCCCGGATGACGTCCGCGACGTGCTGCGTGTTGTGCTGCGCGTTGTGCAGCGCCTCGGCGTGCCGGTCCAGCGCCACGCGCAGGGCGGCCGCGGCCGCAGCAAGTGTTACTGTTACCTGTGCGCAGTGTCCCGGATGACGTCCGCGACGTGCTGCGTGTTGTGCTGCGCGTTGTGCAGCGCCTCGGCGTGCCGGTCCAGCGCCACGCGCAGGGCGGCCGCGGCCGCAGCAAGTGTTACTGTTACCTGTGCGCAGTGTCCCGGATGACGTCCGCGACGTGCTGCGTGTTGTGCTGCGCGTTGTGCAGCGCCTCGGCGTGCCGGTCCAGCGCCACGCGCAGGGCGGCCGCGGCCGCAGCAAGTGTTACTGTTACCTGTGCGCAGTGTCCCGGATGACGTCCGCGACGTGCTGCGTGTTGTGCTGCGCGTTGTGCAGCGCCTCGGCGTGCCGGTCCAGCGCCACGCGCAGGGCGGCCGCGGCCGCAGCAAGTGTTACTGTTACCTGTGCGCAGTGTCCCGGATGACGTCCGCGACGTGCTGCGTGTTGTGCTGCGCGTTGTGCAGCGCCTCGGCGTGCCGGTCCAGCGCCACGCGCAGGGCGGCCACGGCCGCCGCCCCGCCACGCTCCGCCGCTGCACGCGCTGCCGCCTCCGTGTTGGATGCGACTGCACGTACATAGAACAGAAAGGAAGCAAAAACATTTATATGGCACAACACAAAGAAAAAAACAAATAAAACGACGAACAATGATTAATTCTTAACGTCCAGATTGTGTATAATTTCCATAACTTTCAGGAATGCTGATGACGTAAATGATGTCGAAATTAAAATCTAAGATGGCAGCCACCAAATATTTCCAATTTTTTTGTCATTATGTCTTGTGCTGACTAAAGAACACGTGAATTAAGAAGTGTCTTCCCCTTAATATAGGTGAATAAGAAAGACGTTATTGGACGATTTCTTAATGTTATAGTGATTTAGCAGTTTAAGTTATATTTAAATTACTTATCAGCGAATAGGCTACAACATTGTAATGTGAATAAAGTTTCCCTAACTGTGACACTTATAAATTAAAAAAAATTGGTCTTGTGTCTTGTGGTTCGTCCTATGTGTGCAAGAAAGATTACATCTATAGCCTGTTTCACAACAACTGAATCAGAAAACGTACTAATTGTGGTGCTACTTTGTAGTGCCTGATATTTTTTTATTTAAAATGGGTTTGCTCTTGACTCTAGTCTAGGTCAGTGGTAACAGAGACAGAGTCAACGATGGAGTGAGCTTACCCAGGAGAAGCCTTTTCCTCCAGCACCTCGCCCCTAGCATCGGTCACAGGAGATCCCCACGCCGCAGACTTAGCCTTGAGATCCCCCAGCAACAGCACAGGGCGAGGGTGGAGTCGGCCCACGAGGGCACCCAACTCGACAAGGAACCTATCGAAGTCGGCGACACTCTTGTTGAGCGACATATAGGACCCAACCGTACCAATGCCGTCCACGAAGGCGGCTACCCAGCCGTGACCTCGGGACGGGTTGACAAGAGCCCCGCCAATGATGGCCACCAAACCGTCCAGGTCTCCCACCCAGTTATCCCTGGGGGGGACAAAATACGGTTCGGCGACCACAGCCACGTGAATCGACTACTCTGCCATGCTCTGGCACAGTGGTTGATATTGCCTTGGAGGAAATGGTAGAGCGCAATTATGTGCAATCCATTCCCTCCGCACCATTTTCCTAGGCCGGAAATTGGCCGAAGGGCAGTCATTCTGAGGGGGGGGCATCGCTGTACAGAGGCTGCAGTTTGGCGCCGCGGAGCACTGGACCGCAGCTCAGCGGTCTTCGCGTAGGCCTGAATACCCGAACGTCCTCCGGGTTGAGGACCTCCCTCAGCTTGGCGGCCATAATGTCCGCCTTTTCGCCGCTAGAGGCACCCGATACCTCAAGGAGTCGCGCCCCCGTAATCGCCGGCCTCACCCTGAGGCCGGACGGTATGCCAAGGTCGGGGAACGCGACTTTGGCCCTCGCCTCCGTTAGGACCGCCTTATAGGAGACGCCCCTTTCGACAGCTCCGGGCTGCAGCGTAATCACTACAGCCGCGGAGCGTGGAGCTCTGATCCTAGGCGGCCCCTGAGCCTTCTTGGGTGCCGGTGCTCTAGCGGGTACCGCGGGTACGGGTTCCGCTTGCAGCGGTCTCTCTTGACGGCCGTTGTCCAGGTCTCGTTGGTGGACCCGGGCGCGGTCGCCAAGGGTGCGGTGGGCGGGGGAGACGCACACTGCCTTAACACTCTCGCTGGAATGCCGCCAGGGCCACTGGCCTTGTTCACGTCTAGACTGCACAATACTCTTCGGACCTCTTTTATGTGAACTGCGATCTCCGGCATCGAGGACTCACAATGAGGTACTAGGTGGTTGCTCGGAGCCAGCGTCCAGACGTGAATTGTCTGCGAAGAGAGACGCAAATAAATTTGCTTTCTCACTTGCAGAATGAGCCAGCGACCCATCAGGTTTCATCATTGGAGGTAAAGTGGGACGACTAAATTCGTTTCAGCCGCATTAGACAGGGACCAGAACTGTATACTATCAGGAGGGTGTGATGCTAGTTTGGCCCCAATACGTCCTTCATGGTCAAAACGTGCCCCACGCTAAAACCCGCTTGCAGAGCTTGCGGCAGAATTAAAGGCTCTTTTCTTCGCGCGAACCCTATGTGCTCTAACTTTACGGTGGCGGGCCTTGAGCCAGGCTTGGTATGCTGGGGGTGCATGTTGAAGAGCCTCCTCGTGGCGCACCCTGGGCAACGTCTGCTCCAATTGCGGTCTTGGTGGATAATTGGGGCTGGCGGCTAATCTTCAACAAGCGGGGAAAGGTCATGGTTCCAATCACCGATTCTGCTTGATGGTCGGTGAAGGGAACCGGGCTACAGAGGGTAGATACGTCAACTCCTCCTCTGCTTACAGAGGGAGGTGAGTGAGCGTAGACTGAGAAGGGCCGCCGCTGCGGTTTAGGCGGTCGTGTCCCAGGAGGCGGCGGAGCGCGCGCGGGAGGACGATCCTCACGCGGCGCCGCTCAGAAGACGGAGGAGGGGTCGAAGAAGACGTCAGTTTGACAGTCATCTCCGACTCCTCCCAGGTGGAGGCCAGCAGGCAACGGGTGCAGGGGCGCCCTTGCCTGTATTGCACGGGCCTCCACCAGTGTCGGACGGGAGTGGCCGGGTGTTCCCGGCCATTCTCGTAGCCCCCCAGTCAAACGGGGGGTATGCGGGGCCCGCCAGCTAGGCGGGCATGCGCCGGGAGGGTTGTGGAAGTAAAGGCTGAGCCGGTTTTCCATGGCCCTCCCAAACTCAAACTCAAACTCAAAGCATTTATTTCAATTAAACCATTTACAGGCACTTTTGAATTGTCAAGTGGTCGGTCAGTCAGAAATATGAAGCTAGTTGCCCATTCCAAAGCGTAGTAGGTACCTATGGAGAAGAACGGGCAAGAAACTCCATGGACACTCTTTTAAATTATATTGTTACATAAATATTAGTTACATCATTAATCTTGTATATAGGTATAATTATATGTGAGAACGATGTAAATAAGACGTACACATTGAGTGTCCAGTGTACAGCAAATATAAATTCAAACAAAACAATCCATAATAAAATAATTAAAAATAAGCCGTGGTGGCTAAGAGATGACCAGTCCCAACTGACAGCGCCCGTTCACGAACATGACGCATGGATCAGCACCATTCAGCTCAACCATTTTGAAGGGAGCTAAATGATCCAACACACGCGCCACCGTCAGCGAGACATTTGAGTGAGCATGACATCTATCAGCCGCCAGGACACATTCAAGTCAATGAAAGACATTACCCGGTAAATGGTAGCTCGATAGTACATAGTACTCACACTTGTCCTATGCAATTATATAATACAAAGGAGATTGAGTTTATACAAAGCAAAGGTAGTCTTACAATCTTCAGCAGCTCCAACAGTATTTTCAAATGTTAATCAATTAGTTGTGGTTGTGGAGCAGGACCAGCATTGAGCCAGGCATTTTTATCAGCGATATAATCCCCCAACTTATAATATGCCTGGCTGCATAGTGTGCGTTTTATACAAACTATGAATTTCGTTCGAAACTATGAAATTCAGTTGAAGTATGTGGGGAGGTATTTTATTGTAACATTTTAAACAGTACCCCATGAAAGATGAGTCCACTTTAGCCAGTCTGAAACCTGGTTGAACTAATAGGTCCCTATTTCTGGTACCATAATTATGTCTATCACCTCTTTTAGTAAAAAGATGTACATTTTTTCTTACGTACATGATGTTTTCATATATATATTGACAAGGTACCGTCAAGATCTTAATAACCATAAACAGTTCCCTTAGAGAATCGCGCCTGCGGAGATTATATATGGCTCTGATGGCTCTTTTCTGCAGAATAAAAATAGAATCGACGTCTGCAGCCCGTCCCCAAAGTAAAATACCGTAAGACATGATACTATGAAAGTAACTAAAATAGACTAACCTCGCGGTATCTACATCGGTAAATTGACGGATTTTTCTGACAGCATATGCTGCTGAACTTAGCCGTCCCGCCAGAGATGTTAAATGAGAACCCCATTGAAGCCTCGAGTCGAGCGTGATCCCCAGGAAAACAGTTTTCTCGACGAATTCTAGTTTCTTTTGATTCAATACTATCTCACAATCACTACTTTTGACATTAGGTAAAGAAAATCGTATACACTTAGTTTTTTTCCCATTTAATACTAAATTATTAGCAGTGAACCAATTATGGACCTGCATTAGGGCGTTATTAACGTCGTCAAAATTTGTAGCACTTCTTTCTATCTTAAAAATTAAAGAAGTATCGTCAGCAAATAACACCATTTGTGGTTGATTTTTTAATAAATGGAGTAGATCATTAATATACACTAAAAAGAGGAAAGGACCCAATATCGAGCCTTGTGGAACTCCCATTTCTACTTTTAAACTAAGTGAATTGACACCATTTATTTGAACTTGCTGCTGCCTATCCTTTAAATAAGATTTTACTAGACTGAGCGCAAGTATTCCAAGTCCATAATGCTCAAGTTTCAAGAGCAAGGTTTCGTGATCGACACAATCAAATGCCTTGGAGAGGTCACAAAAGATTCCTATGGCGTCTTGGGCCTCTTCCCACGCCGTAAATATGTGTTTTAATAAGGTGACCCCGGCGTCAGTCGTACAACGTCCCTTGGTGAAACCATACTGTTGATTGTGTAAGATTTTATTTGTCCCATCACGGCGATGTGGGAACACCGCTGAGTTTTAGTGGGTATACTGTCGGTGGCGGATTCCGACAGGAGTCCCACCTACCCCGTCTCTCGCGAGCGGGAATGCGTAATGCATTTTTCAGCGACAAAAAAAAAAGGCTTGGTAAGCAGACTCTTTTCGGGCCTCAGCGTGGGCGCATTCTGCGTTATACCAAGGCCGGGATTTGTGACCGAGCGGGATATCGGAGAATGGAATAAAATACTCCATCCCCTGCCGAATCACGTCCGCGTCTCGTGCTGTGCTGCCGCGTCCGCGGCAGCACAGCACGAGGGGTCACCCGAGGAGAAGCACACCTGCCGCTAAGGATAAGACGCAAAAAAGTGCCGCATCTCATCCCAGTCTGCTGACTCTTAACGCCATACTCGCCTCGTGCCTCTGGGACTCACATCTGGAGGAGAGCAGGTTCATATGGATTTCACCAGACAGTGGTCAGACAATCCCAGCGGGACTGAGACCGAAACCGAATGACTGTCCGGATCAGTTGCCAGCAGAAGGTCCAAGCAATTGGGTGTATGGCCGTCAACATCCGGTACCCGCATTGCCACATTCACCATCTGGGTTAGATCTAGCGTTAAAGCAAACTTGCGCGCCTCCAACCCGGCATGGTCAGTCTTCTGGTACGGGAACAACCACTCTTTATGATGGGCGTTGAAGTCCCCCAGAAAAATGAGCTTCGCTGTTGGGTACCGTTGCGACGCTACGTCAGTCGACTCCACGAGGAAATTAAAGAGCGCTGTTGCCTCCAGGTCACCGCTGTGCGATCGGTAGACGCCGATGTAGAGAGATTTCTCCACGCCAGTATCCACAAGTAGCCATATGGCAGAAAAACCCGATCTCTCAAAGCAACGGAAACGACGACAACAAATGTCATCGCGAACGTACACAGACCCCAGCTTGCTTCTTGAACTTGTCTTCAAGAGAGTAACCCGAGTAGTTGAAGTACGCCACGTCCGACAGGGTTGCTATCTTCGTCTCCGTTAAGAAAAACAGGTGCGGCTTCTCGGTCTTAAGGTGGTGATGGACCGGATCGAGATTGGAGTGTAACCGTCTGATGTTGGTAAGGTGCACTTTTAGTGGGAGGAAGTGCAGGCGTTGTTTAATCCTATTTTTCTTCGCTTTGGTCATCATTTTGAGTAGTGTTGTTGGGGATAAAGTCGAATTGTCGAGGCGCTGCTCAGTGAACCGAGTGGAACACTAGAGCTAACCAAACCTATGGGGAACTAATTTGGAGACTATGGCGACGCCCGAACCCCCGCGGATATGGCCACCGGGTCCTCCCATCCAGTCGCCGGCCGGCACGGTGGAGCATACCGGTATTTTTCGTGAGTTAGCGGGGCAGCCTTTGGCACGTAGCTAGCGTGCTACTTGGGCCCCCTACTGACTGCGGTCGGCCAAAGGCTGGCACCGTGCTTCGGATCCCGCTACCCTCCAAGGAGTTACCCGGCAATTTAAGCGCAGAGACCAAGACCGGTTCTGAACAGCGCAAAGGCACTGGCACTTCCACACCGACTAAATACGACAAGCTGCTTGGCGCGGGACTCCGGTGGGATGGTGGTCGCGAGCCAGGCGGCCCCTTGCGGAACCTACCACCGCAAAGTGGGAACGTTCAGCCGCACCACAAGCAAGCCTGTGGTGCCGTTGCCCAGGGAGTACCACAGGGAGACCACTAGGAGGTAGATCCCAACCCACCCCATTGGACTATTGAGATTAATTTGATAACCTCAATTTTCGTCGTCAATTTTTAATTCAATTTAATAATATTATTCAAACAATAATTGATGGAAAAAGCGCATTCAAACCTTAAATACAAATGAATGTGTTATTAACTCCCTCTAGCGAGTGACTTCATAAGAATTTAACCTGAACAAGGTTTGTATACTCTCTCATCAGATACTTTTAGCACAGACTATATCTAAAGGCCGCATATAGCAGGTATGGTATACTCACACTCCTTGGTCCCGTTCTGGAAGGCCTGGTTGATCTGTTTGAAGATCTGCCCGTGCGTCTTCTCCATGACTGGCACGACACTGTCGAACAACGCCTCGCGAAACGACTCGCGCACCATGTCTGATAGAGACTTGGCTATGGAAGTGCTGAGGCGCTCCATTACCATCTGTAGGAGAATAGGAAGGTGTCAATGTTAGAAGGGTACTAGGAGCCGGCTCCTTCTCCACACGGTTATTACAACTTGACAAAAAATCGAGATGTCTTTCATTATATGTAAGTAAGTTTAATATAAATGATACACATAAAACTTCCGGAATACATTCTCCAAATGATGTTGAAAACGACATAAAAATCCGTTGCGTAGTTTAGAAAAACAACGTGGTCACACGGACAGTCACAAAAAACGACTTCTTTTTTATAATTTTATGTTAAAAAATGCGTTTTTTTTTTCGATTTCATCATGCTATCAGTATTTTAGACTATGAGCAGATTAGATGGTTCTGTTGGCATGTGAGGCGTTACTCCCAGTGGAGTTTACCCTATCGTTTAGAAGTCATTGTTCGGACTGACTGTTCTGGCCGAACATCTCCTGCCGCTTTTTTAATAGGCGGATGCTTTCTGGGATATTAAGCTACCCCGCAAGCTTATTCAGATGCTTTAGCAGTCGGGATTTGTAGTTGTCATCATGTGTACTTATCTCCTCGTTGACCATCGGAATAATGAGGATATCATTGATCGCTGTTGTCTTGATAAACCATAAACCGCGTTGGGTCTTGGGTTATTAGGCTTAAATACACTGCTGAGATGGTTCGTAAATGCATCAGCTTTGTCCTATTCTGTTCTAATCGACGTTCCGAAGCGGTGGTTTGTGGTGCAAGGGTCGATCCAGGTTTTTACAGGCTCTCTATAGTGTATAGTCAGTCGTTTGTGTAGCTGTGAGACCTTCCAAATACGTATCTAGAGCGACACCATCTGCTTTAAGAGGCCGTATACGAAATTTTGTCGATTTCGCCGTTTTACGTGATTTTACAGACGTGATTTTACAGTTAAAATACTGTATTTCTGTGAATTTTAATGCACAATATGAAAGATCATTTCAAATATGATCTAATGTATGGGCTACTTTTTTGTTTTTATTATTTAGTTTTGATTAATCGACTTTAAACCGGCGACTGTTTTGTGAATTTTTGCTGTAAGAGGTTTAGAATATCACATATTTAGGAATCGTTTTGACGTCTTAAGGGTATGAAAAAATTACAATGTATTGTTGTGAAAGTCTTCTATACAATGTATGGATCACTTTTTACCACTTTCATATAAAATGTTTGATTAAAAAAATATTTAACCTAGTAAAATTTTGGAGAAAATGCGCAACGAATTGCTTTTGATTTCGGCTACATAGAACGCTCGTTCATAAAATTAAAACAACAGAAATAAACTTCAGTTCCTTAACTATCCATTTCCTGAAAAAAAAATACTAAAAATTAAAAACAAATGGCAATAAAAAATCTTTTAAAACAACCTAAATCGCGCTTTATAATACTCGACGCAAGCCTCGAGTCAGCAGTCCGCGCCGAGCGCTTCTAGAGAGTGGACGTATCGCTTTGCGCTCCGAAAATCGCAGCGCGTCTACACGCAACCCACAACGTGCCGCTCCACTGGCTACAGACAAATATAGCGCGACGTGAGTTTTTAATACTTTGGTAAGTTATTATTTTAAAATGCTTTTTCTAAACATAAACAACAAGTAATAGTGTAGACTGTAGCTATGTGTTGTTATCATTATAATAATAATTTTAAGTAGGTATCTCATTTCGTTTCATGTATTTTAATAAGTAAGTACCTACAAAACGTACATACATACGTACTGTTAATAATAGTAATATTTTATATGCGACAGTAATTGGAACGAAGTTCCTTATCGGATGGTACGAACTTGGCGAAGGAAATAATAATAATGACATGGGTGTCATGTCATTTCCATGGGTTTTGAGTCCAAGATGGCGGATACAAAAATTTTAAAATTTTTCGTCATGGGTGTCATATTCGTGATTTTTGAGGTCGCTGAAACTGATAATGAGGTCAAAATGAAAATCCAAGATGGCGGCTTCGAAAATTTTCAAATTTTCCGTCATGGGTGTCATTTTCATGGTTTTTGAGGTCGCTGAAAATGATAATGAGGTCAAAATGAAAATCCAAGATGGCGGCTTCGAAAATTTTCAAATTTTCCGTCATGGGTGTCATTTTCATAGAATTTGAGGTCGCTGAAAACGATAACGTGGTCAAAATGAAAATCCATGATGGCGGCTGCGAAATTTTTAAAATTTTTCGTCATGGGTGTCGTTTCCGTGGTTTTCGAGGGCGCTGAAAATGATAATGACGTCAAAATTAAAATCCAAGATGGCGGCTTCGAAAATTTTCAAATTTTCTGACATGGATGTCATGTCATGTTCCGTTTTCGTCATGGGTGTCGTTCCATGGCAGCAAATATGACATAATTATGCATATAGCATATTTGCTGGAAATCGAACTTAGCTCCCTAGGAAACCATGGAAACGACACCTTATTATTATTTTTCATCATATTATTAATAGGAACTTCGTTCCAAACGAGTGTTACACCACACAAACATTTTTCTGTTCGTTTATTAGCTTTCCACGCTTATCATTATTATTATTAAATGTTATCATTCATTAATAATTATGTTTTGTAACATTTTATATGAATGTCTGAAATGAAGAATTTCATATTTACAGATTCAATTATGGTCGGAAAGAGCAAGAACTTTAAATATGGTACTGCAAAGCGCAAAAAAAGATTCAATGGCTCCATGTGCGGAAGTAAATTTCAGCTAAATACCAGTGAACATGATAACAAGTTTGATGTCAATCACGCTGCTGTTGCTGGTATAATAATGATTGGATGCGGACTCACAAATTTTAATGAACTGGCTGCTGCAATAGATTTGCCTACATTGACTGGTCCTCAATATAAAACGTGTCATGACGATTTGCACGAATGGTGGAAGGAAACTGCAGAAGTTACTATGAAGGATGCAGCAGACGAAGAAGCGGAAATGGCGACAGAGAAAAGTTCCACAGGAAAACCAATGATACCTGTAACGGCAGACGACAAACTACTTAACTGATTTTTATGAAACTTACACAGCTGAAGTAAATGTAAGCCAATACAAACAAAAAACCGGTCAAGAGCGAGTTGGACTCGCGCACCGAGGGTTCCGTTCCGATTTCTGAAAAAGTGTGCTATTTAGAAACATCGTTTTATTTTTCCTGTAATCTTTACATACTTCTATCACAAAGAATAATTTCAGATTTTTCTCTTTGCAAACTTCGGAGATAAGGGGAGGGAACGGTATTTTTTTTTACATTTTTCTTCAAAGGTCAAAAACTATGCGGCCTAAAAAAAATAATGTTTGAGAATGTGCAAACAACGCTCTTTGATATGATACCCCACATGCCCTAGTCGTTCCACTTTGAATTTTTAAGACCCCCTTTCAGTCCCTGTTGCAACAAAAATATAAATATTTTTAATTCTTTCTTATTTGCAAAATAGTTGGGTAAACGTCATTTAAAACTGTTCTAAATTTCAAGTTGATAGCATTAGTAGTTCTTGAGATATCCAGCTGTGACAGACAGACAGACAGACAGGCAGGCAGACAGACAGACAGACAGAGTGACACCATAAGGGTTCCTTTTTTACCATTTTGGTACGGAACCCTAAATAGTCACGATCCAATTAAGTTTCGGAGAAATGCGTGGACAAACATATGTATGTTTGTCCACGCATTTCTCCATTCATTCATTCATTCATTTCATTTCGCATTTTTTTTCGGTGTATGTAGGTAGGTATGTACCTACCTACATACACCTATACAATTTTGTACATTTGTCAGGAAGACCTAATAGATAATCTTATAAGATTAGATTGCAGTTCCAATAGTATTACATACATAAGTGTCGAGTTGGTAACCTCTTTTTTTAAAGTCGGTTAATTAATAAATGCTTAGTTTATACCACCAGACTTTTATTTCAATTGACAAAAACCACGAGAGTAAAAGACACCACCATATCAAAGGATCAAAACCATTTAATCGCCGTACTGGCCATCGACGACTCCGGACTCACGCACACACGCGTTCGATGCTCCCGCATGTGTGTGTGTGCGCGTCTAATACCTAATTCGGCCCGTTTTGATTTCGTGTACGGCCTCTTAATTATAAGGGATTTAAGTTCTTTAGTAGCTTTGTTTAGTTCCGCTTTGTCATTAGGATGCCTACTTGTGCCATACACGTCATAGTCTTCTTTTTTCGTATTCCGAGTATACTTTATTTTGATGTGAACGTTCTTTGACTTTTGGTGTTGACTTCCAACAACTTTCTTTGACTACCGGGGTGATATTTTACGTCGATGTCCAACTCAGTTTTTAATGGTATTTTGAGATTGATTCCATCTTCGACCAATTCGCGAAAAAAGTACCAATCTGTGAGCTTGTTATATAATTTGGGGTTTCTTTCAGTGTTTAGGACCGTGGTGCCAATAGTCAGTATTACCGGAACATGATTAGAGTTGGCGACTAGGCTTGTCTCTACATGGTGAAAAGGCCTGGATATAGTCCCTTTATCATGTTTTTTTTAATGCTTGTGCTTTATATTACCTTGCCATGTTGTAATCTAGTCCTATTTGAACAATCAATCTTTATTAATATTATTAAAAACTATGACATCCGGGAGTTTGTTTGGGTCTGTGGGGCAGTTGGTTGGATCTGTTGTTGGGATTGTACTGAGATGGTTTTTGTCTATATTATTTTTGAGCCTACTACCCCTTGTATTGTTATTTTATGAGAATGTTTTTAATTAATAATACTCTTTTTTTACATTTGCACGTCACATCAAGTGGCAAACATGTCTGTACGTAAAAATTGTTAATGTTACCACCATGCATGCATGTTTATTGTATGTATGTCACATGTTTACGCAAATAAATATTATCTTATCTTATCTTATTAGTAAGTCTGGAGGCCCAGTGAACATTTTTGGCGTTCCAGTCACCTCCCTATAAAGCGGATGCTTAGGGTGTTAAAATACTCATTATATTGTTCCTCTTTCAGCGAATGTTTGGGGCAAGAAATAGCAGATACATTAAATGTTCCATTTCGATCTCAGTATCATGATCATCATATAGATCCTATGTACTCAGTTTTGAAATGTGGTTGTTTTAAGTGTTTGAAATTAGACCTTACTAGCTACTACTATGGCCGATACGGCGTGTGCAGTGCCGTCTGGGTGATCAGTGCAGTACATGTCGTAATTCTGTTTTTTAACAATGCTGTTTGCGGTTGTATGAGTACCAGTATGTCTATGTTGTAGGTGTGTAATGTGATAATACAATAAGTCACAATAGATTGAATCAAGGGATAGTAAACCATGATCAGTATCTTCCTATCTGCTACGTGCCTGTGTTGTCTAAAAATATAAGTAAGTTTACACACTTTTTGAGCAATGTTATGAATGTGTTCCCCAAACGAAAGCCTACTGTCAATAGTTACACCCAAATAACGTATGGATTTCGTTGATTTGATAAGTGGACAAATACCACACTGTGATACAGGAGGGAAAGAACGTTGGTGAGCAAATATTTGGGATACGCATTGTGCATTCACTGGTGGGTCTCGAATAGAGAACTGCATGAGTTTGGTATTGTCCGCATTTAATGTCAGCGAATTAGCAGCAAGCCAGTGACATACAGTGTTAACCCTGCCTGAGCTTTACCAGAAACCTCTTCACGAATGTCAATGTGGTATCATCCGCATATTAGATAATTCTACAGTCTTGGATTTGAAGCTGACAGAGCTCATTTATGTAACATAAGAACAATGTAGGTCCAATAATACTCCCTTGATCATCATCACCCATGTGCACATCGATACTTACACACTGAGATCTACCTATTAAGTAATCTGCGAAAAGGTGGCGTTGTTTGCCCGGAATACCCATGCAATTTAACTTATTTAAAAGGTTGGAGATACAGACCGTGTGAAACGACGAAAGAAAAGATGTAAGTATACTTTAGCTTATCTGAAAAATGGTTGATGTATTTTATCTTTATTTCCAGTATTAATATTATGTCTATCACGTATGTTATTAAAATTACATAGATTTTTTCTTACATACGCAATATTTTCATAAATGAATTGGCAAGGTACCGTCATAATATTTATCTTTTTAAATAGTTGCCTGAGAGATTCGCGTTGACGTAGATTATAAATGGCTCTGACAGCTCTCTTTTGCAAAATAAAGATGGATTCAATGTCAGCAGTCCGACCTCACAATAAAATGCCATACGTCATAAAGCTGTGGAAGTAGTTAAAATAGACCAAACGCGCGGTTCCTGCAGTGCGTACATAGTGGCCATACTACGCATGCTGGTCTACCGGGAGTCCACTGAATGTTAGTAATGATTATACTATCGGGAGATGGTGAAGATGCATTCTTCCTTTTGGCATTTGTTAAGACCGGTGCTCTCTGCCAGGTAGGAGGACTGGCGTCGTTCATGCCCTACCTTGCTGTTGGCCAGCTTGTCGATGTTCTCCCGCAGCAGCGTGTCGGTGGCGGTGATCTTGTGCGCCAGCTCGTGCTGCAGCGCGGCCGCCAGCGGCTCCAGCGCGCGCGCCGCGCCCACGCCCGCCGCGGCCGCCGCGCGCGCGCTCGCCGCCTCGCCCACGCGCGAGATGCGCTCCCAGCTGCGGGCAAACCGACTCGACACTGCAGACCCACTACGTTACGGGTGTACAAAGGTCCATAACGAAGCCGTCATCAAACTAAGTAACATTGCACAAAAATAAATAAATAAATATGAGACAACATCCACACAAGGTCTTCAAACCCCGAACTAGGTAGAGCCTGTACTACTGTAACCTGATGACTGATATACATATACACACCCAGACATGTTCATGCACACAAATGTTTGACTTGTCCGGAGATCGAACCCGGGACCAGTCAATTACTGAAATACGACTTTTATTTTTTGTGTAAATTCGCTGTATCCAGTAGCGCGCAATGTAACGTAAGCAAACCATTGTGCTTATGGGGGTTACGTGCAAAACGGTACAGGGACCGTGGGAGTATTGAAGTTAAATTATAAAATGTTAAACAGGTTTTCGTAAAAAACAAGGTGAAACTTTGTGCTTCAATATCTCCGTAACCAGAAGGTTCGTAGGTATGGACCGGGAAGAAAAGTGTTTAGCGGCATCGTTAAGTGTCATTCATGTTCTACCAATTAAGACATACAAAATTATAAGCATTTCTTAATGACCATTAAAAATATTCAGGCTATAAATATATATATAATAAATATTTATAGCCTATAATAATAAATAAATAATAGTTTATATGTCAAAAATTTATTTGGTCTAAATTAACAAAATACAATTCAAAATAAATTAGGAGAAAGCATTCACCTCAATTAATTTGTTAAATGTCTGCTATTCATATGAAGGGTAGCATCGACGCGCAACATGTTACAATGGACTACAGTACATGACTAAGAACACGCAGCAGTACGTACCCGTCGGCCAGGGCGCTCTCGACAGCCTGCGCGGTGCGCTGCGCATGCGCCCGCAGCGCCTCGTCCTCACACACAGACACACCGCGCCGCGCTCTCTGCACTAACAACACGCAGCAGTACGTACCCGTCGGCCAGGGCGCTCTCGACAGCCTGCGCGGTGCGCTGCGCATGCGCCCGCAGCGCCTCGTCCACCATCTCGCGCGGAGACGACACCGCGCCGCGCAGGCCGCGCAGCTCGCGCGTCTGCGTACTCATCATCTCTGAAACCGGAACATAGAGGTTACGCGTGCATTCTGATAGCAGGGCAATATTTGACATTAAATCTAAAGTCGGCCAAGGTCGAGACGAGCTCACACCATATAGGTTCGGAACCAAAATACATTAAGCAGTTAGTGGAACGATCGTTGACCTGTCGTTATTACTGTACTGCGCGTAATTAATAAACCTGCACATACTTTTGTAGCAAACGGCTATTATTTTCATGTCAAATAGGGATAATAAAATAACTCAATTAAATGGAGATAAGGGGGGTAGCCGATACCTAACACCAATACTAGTAATGAAGTTCTTTTTCTTAATCATACATATTTAAAAAAATTTTTTGGTGTTTGAATAGCGACCTATGTGCGCGTCATGGAGCTCTATCTAACACTATGCCAAACTTGAAATTCTTACGTTGCATAGATCACGCGTAAACCCTCTGTAACAGACAGAAAATTATCTTATAAAGGATCGGTTTTGCTATAAGGTCGAAACCCTAAAGTTGTCAAACAGTAGTTTCATGTGAAATTATTTATAAGATTAAGCGATTTTAAACTATGTTAAGTGGAACTAATATTGTCACTGACCTGCCCTGCAAACTGATAAGATACGGACCGTTTGGTATTATTCTGTATCTAGAATTTAAGGCGCGGACCGACTACGATTTTAATCGCTATAAGCGCACTCACACAACCGCATCTGCGCGTTTTACGGTAATTATGCACACACTCGCAAACGCTAACACGGGCGTTTGTGTGCTCAAGGAAAGTTGCATAGTATACGTAAGGAAATCAGATGTTTTCTGTTGAATATACTTACTTATGACGTGCGTTCTAAAATTCGATGTAATTACAGTGTCGGTTCATAATATGATACAATAAATAATTACACATAACAATTAAAAAAAAAAACATCACTACTGTTTATTTTTATTACAGTACATGATAAACAGGTCAAATATAAACATTCCGAATTTTACCCGACTGCTCTAGAAGGGGAATTATGGTTTTCGGGTGTAAGTCAGTATCAGGGATGGAAGGGTTAATTAAATGGGTAGTTATGCCATTTCAAACTAATGTTTGTGTTTTAGATAGGTACTTAGTGGGTGCGGTAAAAAAATAGAAAGCAAAACCAACATAAAGGCCCTCGGACCACTTAAAAATCACATAAACTCTAAATAAATGCAATAATATCACAGCTCCAAAGTGACAAATGCCATAATGTTTCTAAGAAAATGCGGAGCCGGGACGGAAGCTAGAATTCTGAAAAATTTAGACGATAGAGGGATCATCCACGGGAATGGAAGCTGCTGTTGGCTGAATATTAGTTGGTATTTGCTAAAATTGGTAAAACAGTGCGTGAATTGAACTAAAGTTCTGTGGCGGACTACTAAAGCTACTCACTGCCTAATATTGAAGTGAAAATTCAGTCTCAGTGGAAATATGGGCAATAAAAATAAAATGTTGCGAAAGAGTTTTACAAGAAAAAGACGAAAAACTCGAAAAAATGATGGAATGTTTGGGTAAGTAGGATGATTACGGTATTGTATCATAACATTTGAAATTTGTATTTAGTTTAGTTTACTTACGAAACTGTATAAATCTATAGAAACGGCATTGACAATTTCTACAAACATTTTGCTAAATCCAAAAACAAATAGGTGCACTCTATTTTGATGTCTATAGAATGCATATTTGAATGCGCCTAGTGCAAACGTCTCTGGTCGAAGCAACCATCGAGGCGATAGCCATATTGCAATAGTAGGTATAAGTAACAAAAACAAACTTGCAGATAAATCAGAGTGCGTTCGTAATTATTATAATAATATAAATACTGCACACTAGTTATATATAAAGCATTTTGATTCTTTTGTAAGATTATTTTTATAATATTTATTGAGTCATTAGACCAGTGAGTGCCGATAATTTTTGAAAACGAAAAAAGTCACAGTAGGCTGAAACCCATTGGAAAAGAAAGAGAATATAACAAAAATGAAAGGAAAAATAATTTACGGGCGATCCGAGGTCGGGAAGTGGGGGTTTAAGGGTAAAAAGCGGTTTATCTCGATTTCCGGCAAAACTACAAGTGTTATGGAAAAAAGTGTAATAGCAAAGTTGTAGGTAATAAAAAGATCTACAACTTTTGTATTCACACTTTTTTCAAGTAACCTCAAAATTTATGTGAAAAATTCAAATAACCAAGTTCTTGGTTTTTTATTTTTATCTTTTACACAGCAATTATTTTTTTTACCGAGTTTTTAAAAAAGCAGATATTTTCACGTGAGAATTTTCGATTGAAAATTAGGGTGCTTTTTCGATATTAGGTCAAAATAAGGTGAAAAAAACAAATATTTTAAATCAATAAAAATACAGTGTGCTGGAAACATAAAAAGGTAAGTATTCGGCAAATTTCGCGAAAAAAAAAATGCTGTGTAAAAGATAAAAATATAAAACCAAAAACTTGGTTATTTGAATTTTTCACATAAATTTTGAGGTTACTTGAAAAAAGTGTGAATACAAAAGTTGTAGATCTTTTTATTACCTACAACTTTGCTATTACACTTTTTTCCATAACACTTGTAGTTTTGCCGGAAATCGAGATAACCCCCACTTCCCGACCTCGAATCGCCCGTAAATTATTTTTCCTTTCATTTTTGTTATATTCTCTTTATTTTCCAATGGGTTTCATCCTACTGTGACTTTTTTCGTTTTCAAAAATTATCGGCACTGGTCTAATGACTCAATAAATATTATAAAAATAATCTTACAAAAGAATCAAAATGCTTTTTATATAACTAGTGCAATATTTATATTATTATAATAATTACGAACGCACTCTGATTTATCTGCAAGTTTGTTTTTGTTACTTATACCTACTATTGCAATATGGCTATCGCCTCGATGGTTGCTTCGACCAGAGACGTTTGCACTAGGCGCATTCAAATATGCATTCTATAGACATCAAAATAGAGTGCACCTATTTGTTTTTGGATTTAGCAAAATGTTTGTAGAAATTGTCAATACCGTTTCTATAGATTTATACAGTTTCGTAAGTATACTAAACTAAATACAAATTTCAAATGTTATTATGATACAATACCGTAATCATCCTACTTACCCAAACATTCCATCATTTTTTCGAGTTTTTCGTCTTTTTCTTGTAAAACTCTTTCGCATCATTTTATTTTTATTGCCCATATTTCCACTGAGACTGAATTTTCACTTCAATATTAGGCAGTGAGTAGCCTTAGTAGTCCGCCACAGAACTTTAGTTCAATTCACACACTGTTTTCAGTCATAAATTACTTGAAAACTACAATCGAATTATGCACAGAGCGTCCGGTGCCAACCATCCAAGTCGAGCGCTGCCCGACGACTAAAGTATGACCGCGTAAACTATTGTCACCACTATGGAGCGTCAATAAGATTGAAAATTGAAAATGATATTTGTGTTGAAATGTGACGTAAGCTGCGAATGGGCATTTATTTTACTGCTTTTCTTTAGATTATTTAAAATATAGACATAAAATTAAATAATGGTTTGGTTAAAGTTTTAAAAAAACGGAAAACCTACTAAATTCTTAAAAAAAAAACTGTTGTTATCGCTGGAAATACAGAGATCTTCGACGTCAAAGTTTATTTTTGTGCTACAACTTCCCAATTTTTTATTGGGAATATCAAACTATTATTTATTATTCTGTTCGGTTTAAATTCTTCTTTATACCCTTCTCTGTTCACTGTATTTTTCGCGTTACTTATTTTTATTACATTACGTCATACTCGACGTTCTAAGAAACCAATTTTTGGGAATATTGAGATAACACCCCGCCTTAAGTAAACTGCCATCACACAATGGTGCCGCGATTCTCTTGTCACAAAATTCCCTAAACTAGACTAAAAATCACCAAAATTTAGTTTATTCCTGTCAAACGACGATTTCCCATTCTGAAATTGACTAAATTGACACAACTTAACTATATTTTAGTTTGACAGCACTAAGATGCCACTGAGATAATAATTTAGTGAAAATGGCAATTTTGCTATTCTGAATTTTGTGTTTTTCACCTAAAATTTTGATTGTCTTAACTAAATCTGACTATTTTTAATCGCGATTAAAAAGGTGTGGAATAAAATTAGTTGTCATGAACTAAAATTCACACCAACACCTCGTCTTCAGATGCAAAAACAATACTGTATCTTTTTTTCTTTTCTTTTGGTTATATCTCGAAAACGGTGTGTCTTATCGCAAAAATAATGAAAAATTCGACCCCCTTTATAGAGCCCTGAAACCTATAAAACTCAACGTGTTGGTAATATTTTTTTATATTTTCCATACAAAAAGTAAAAAATTCCATACAAAACAAGTCGAGGCCGAAAATAAACGCGCGCCTACTACGGCTCTAAAAAAAAATCACGTGGTACGGCAAACAAGTACCACGTGGAGTCGCAATTGCCAAATTTGATTTTAGATGGGTCAAAATTATTTTTAAATTTAAAGATTTTATTTTGCAGAATAGCGTTAAGATTCTCATTGCCAAAAGTAAGGAGTTTTAGTGATAGTTTCTTCGACGGCACGGTTGGCGCAGTGGTTAAGCGATTGACTGCTGCGTTACGTGTCGCGGGTTCGATCCCCGCACGGAACAAATATTTGTATGACCTGCTAGTAGTTGTTCCGGGTCTGGCTGTTTGTGTATGTGAGTTTAAATGTTTGTAAACGCACCCACGATACAGGAGAAATTCCTAGTGTGGGGCAACGTTTTTATAAAAAAAAAAAAAAAAAAAAAAAAAAAAAAAAAAAAAAAAAAAAAAAAAAAGTTTAGTTTTGTGTTGTAATGTTTGTATTTTTTTACTTACGTTTTGGCTATTTTAATTAGATCTTATATTATACGTTCTCTCCAATTATCTGCATGGCCATTGTCTGTAGTTTAACCATTCCTAGGCCTCTATATTTTAAGTTATTAGATTTTCTCATGCTCTCCCAATGTTTATTTACCTTTTGTAATGTCAGATAATGACAAGCCTAGGTTTTATATTTAATATATTGCTAGAGCTGCCAGTAGGTTAGGTTGTATAGGTATCAGACCTTATTATAAACTATTATTCTTCTTTTATGTTCTAGAATCATTGTTAATTTTTTTTAATGTCAACCGATCCGAAAAGGAAGGGAGCCGGGACCGTCAGACGAGATTACTCTTGGTGCTCGCCTTGGCAGGAGGTCCTGAAGTTATATAGCGCTCGGTGGGAGGGCTGTGTCCTCTGATAGTGTGGGCTGTGCTCACTGACCTCTATAAAATACGCTGGACTGGCTATCCCATACAAAATGACAGCTATTTGCTGTGCCGATTCAAAGCGCCCCCAGTGACAGACGTGAGAGTTCTGAGGACTAATAAGATTGCAAATGGCCGTTGTTTGTTGATTTTACGCTAAGTGTCTCTGCGGAATAAAAAGTTTTCTAAAGTGTTTACTGTGATTGTGATATAAATTAAAGTGTTATAATAGTGACAGTGATTGTATCATAGCTTGTATTGTTCGTCCAACATGAAATCGTGCGTATATTGTAAAACACGATAGGAAAAGGGCAGTGGTGTCAGTTTTCACAAGTAAGTGAATCTAAAACATAAATACTTATTAGAAAACCGCTTAAAACAGTGTATTCTTACAATAATAAACGTAAACTATTCGAGTTATCGGGATTTTACGAACATTTTTATAACCAATAACTTTTGTTAGGGATGTCAAAATTCATATCGATACTTTCCTAATAATATGATGTAAAACAAAAGTCATGCTCATCATTGTTAAAATAATGATACGCACATATTATAATGATCTCTAATAATAGCAAAACACTTCAAGGTTTATTATTATTAAAGTCAATAACAAATAATTTAACACTTATGATTCATAATTCTCATTAAGTGTTCTCTAAAATTATAGATATATATGTAATTAATTTATAATTTTTTACCCATACCTACTACAATGTTTCCTTCAATTACAGGTTCCCCACCGATTACACTCTCAAACTTTGGTTAAAAAATATGAAGGTTGTCAACTGGACTCCGACAATGTATCATTATCAGTGTTCTAAACACTTCATGGAAGCCTGTTTCTTAAAACATCAGTCACGGACTACATTGAAAAAATGGCTCGACAGTAATTTTTAATTTAATAAATTATGTGATTTGAGAATGCCTTTTTTTATTTCCCACGTCCCCCTCCCCTGCGGTAATTAAGTTGTTACAAGTTAATTACCCTAATTACAGACATAGTAGAAAGTTATTGTGTCTCTTAGCACATGGCAACATGCGGTATCTGACTAGTAATAATATCTTATTGTGCACTCTTTATAGGAAGGGATTATCTTATAATTACTATTTCTATCTTAGTAATTTACTATTTTACAGAATTTTATTATTTATTGATTCTATAGTGAACTGTTATCCGATTAAGGAGAACAAGGAAGGAAGGGGTCAACCGGATGTAGGGACACATCGTATGACAGGAAATATGATCGCGTGACGTATGTATGTATGTAAGTAACTATGAGTATGCATGGATAGCGACGGCTGCGCTCCGTCGAATAAGTTTCCACAGTCGTAAATATACGGTCTTGCTACACTTACGCCTCTTTCATTTAATCGCTCACTCAGTACATTCTCTCTCATACAAATAACCTATAAACCCTAAAGTGGTGACCCCGTTGAACATATAAAATTAAAATAAGTGTGCGCGTTAACAACATATTTTGGACATTTACAAATGATGAATCCGCAAATTGTATACCCACCAAGTGCGAGTCCGCAGGCGAAACGCGAGGCCGCGACCGAACCACGTGCGAGTGACGACACGTTGACCAGCATCACAGTGTCTTCTCGGATACCAGAATTTTGGGCGGACCAACCACGACTGTGGTTCGTCCAATTTGAGGCTGCAGTGACGGGCCAGAAGCTAGGCGACGCAGCAAAACAAAACTTGGTGGTCACCAAGCTCACCAAAACCGCCATACAACAGGTTAGTGACCTATTATTGTCACCACCGGAGAGTCGGAAATATGACTCACTCAAAGACCGGTTGCTACAGGTTTTTGAAGAGTCAGAGACGAGGCAGTTCCAAAAGCTCTTGGGGGAAATGGAATTAGGCAGTCAAAAACCTTCCCAATTGTTACGTCGGATGAGAGATCTCGCAAGGGGAAAAATCCCTGACTCCACGCTCCAAATCATGTGGAATAGCCATCTTCCATCACCAGTGCAGGCTGTTCTAGCGGTGACGGAGGTAAAGGACCTTGAAAACCTGGCCATAGTGGCCGACAAGGTTATGGAGGCATCGAGACCCGCAGAGGTAGCAGGAATTGCTGCACCCGCGACCACTAGCACGGATTCTAGCACTCAGCAACTAAGGGAAATGATTCAGAAGCTGAGCGTCGAGGTAGCTGAACTGCGCCGTTCTCGACGACCACGGAGAGAGGGAGACAGAGGAAGGCGATTCAATCGGTCAAGGTCAAGGGACATAAGTAGGAATCGAAAGCATCCAGAATGGTTATGTTTTTATCATCACCGGTACGGTGTGAAAGCTACGAAATGTGTTGAGCCATGCAATTGGAAGGGAAAGGAAGGATCGCAGGCGGGAAACTAGCGGCGATACAACCTGGAGCGGTGGATTGTGTCGGTGTGCCTAATTACCGCTTATGTGTGACGGACAGGAAAACCGGACTTCGATTCCTGATCGATACGGGTGCGGATATATCAGTGATACCAGTGTCGTGTGTCGCGAAAAAGTGCTTTTCGAAAAATATCGCGAGTGATACCTATAGGGTTTACGCGGCAAACGGTACGGAGATAAGAACATACGGCACACGTACGTTAGTTTTAGACTTAAATTTAAGGAGAGCGTTTAGATGGACGTTTATAGTAGCAGCCGTGAAGCAACCAATAATTGGTGCCGACTTTTTAGGTCATTATCGGTTGCTAGTAGATGTAGGCTCGCGGAAATTAAAAGACGAAATTACGCATCTAAACGTTCTCACATCAATAGTTAGTACGAGAGTATATGACTCATCAGTTAAGACACTAGACTGTAATAACAATTGGCACGACTTATTACTCAGGTATCCGGAGATCACCAAACCAGTATCTTACCGGGACACACCTAAACATTCAGTATATCATGTTATTGAGACTACCGGACCACCGGTATACGCTAAAGCTAGGCCTTTACCGCCGGATAAGTACGCAAAGGTGAAAGAAGAATTTCGGTTAATGACAGAAATGGGTATCTGTCGACCGTCTAAGAGCGCCTGGGCCAGTCCTTTACACGTAGTACCTAAAAAGAACGGCGATCTTCGTCCCTGTGGCGACTATAGACGGTTGAACGCGATGACCAAGCCTGATCGTTATCCGATTCCTCGAATACACGATTTTAAGTACTTATTAGCGGGAAAGAAAAATATTTTTAGCAAATTAGACTTAAATAGATCATATCATTTTATTCCAGTGGCCCCGGAAGACATAGAGAAAACAGCAATTATAACACCCTTTGGGTTGTTCGAGTTTCCGCGAATGACATTCGGATTGCGTAACGCAGCGCAATCGTTTCAGAGATTTATGGATACGGTGGTACTGCGCGACTTAGATTTTCTATTCAATTACATCGATGACGTCATAATCGTGAGCGAAACTCCTGAACAACACAGAGAACATTTAAATGCTGTTTTCGAACGGTTTGATAAATATGGTATTACGATAAATATCTCGAAATGTGTATTTGGCCAATCTAAGATTGAGTTTTTAGGTTTCGAAGTGACGACAGACGGCGTTCGTCCACTCAACGACAAAGTGCAAGCTGTCAAAAATTTTCCGAGACCGGACACCATCGCGCAATTACGTCGATTCCTTGGTATGATTAATTTTTATAGATTGCATATACCTAGGGCTGTAGAATTTCAATCAGTACTTAATCAATATTTGCATAATTCAAAGAAAAATGACAAAACTCCTATAGATTGGACTGATAAGGCCGACGAGGCATTTAAGAAATGTAAGGAGAGCTTACAAAGCGCCGCTACATTATCTTACCCATTGCCTAATACTAAGTTAGCGCTGATGACAGACGCTTCGAATACCAACATAGGTGCAGTCTTACAGCAATATAACAACAATACCTGGCAGCCACTCGGGTATTTTTCAAAAAGTTTATCGCAAACAGAAGTCAAATATTCCACTTATGACAGGGAATTGTTAGCAATATATGTAGCCATCAAATATTTCAAAAATTTAATAGAGGGTCGATCACTGACCATATATACAGATCACAAACCTCTCATTTATTCTTTTACAAAGTCGAGTAATGATAAAGAAAGTCCGAGAAGAATAAGGCAACTTTCCTATATTAGCGAATTTACCACGGATATACAATATATCAGCGGTAAGCAAAATGTTGTCGCCGACGCGTTGTCACGTGTCGAGACAATTCAGTGTCCCACGATGCTAGATTACGTGGAAGTAGCGAAACAACAAGCGGACGACGCTTATCTTCAACAGACATTACAAACACCGGATACGAATAGCAGATTGCAGTTTAAGCAGATTTGTCTGCCCGACTGCAATACATTTATATATTGCGAAACTTCAACTAAAGATATACGACCTTATTTACCGGAAAATTTTAGGAAATTAGCATTCGACTCTGTCCACAGCCTTAGTCATCCGGGTATTAAAGTTAGTAAAAGGTTAGTTAAGCAAAAATTCTTTTGGCCAGACATGGACAGAAACGTAGCACATTGGGCGAGATCCTGCGTTCAATGTCAAAGAGTTAAAATCACAAGACATACGGTATCGGGCTCAGGAGAATATGAGAGGGCAGATAAATTTTCACACATAAATATTGATATAATTGGCCCGCTCAGCACCACTGTTGATGGTTACAGATATTGTGTGACAATGATAGACAGGTTTAGTGGGTGGCCAGAGATTTTTCCAGTACAAAATATAACCGCCGAGACTGTAGCTAGGGTGATATTCGAAGGTTGGATATCCCGTTTTGGATGTCCTGTTAAACTTACGAGCGACCAGGGCAGACAATTCGAAAGTGATGTTTTCCAGCAGCTGATGAAGTATCTAGGTATTCAAAAGATGCGAACGACACCTTATCATCCAGAAAGTAATGGCTGCATTGAACGCTGGCACAGAGCACTAAAAGTGGCTCTGATGGCACGTCTCAACAGCAACAATTCATGGATAGACGAACTTCCATCGGTTTTGTTAGGATTACGCGCCGCTACTAGAAGCGACAGCGGTGTGAGCGCAGCTGAATTAACTTACGGTCAAACGATAAGGTTACCAGGCGATTTTTATGACAATGTTAGGTTTTGTGTGCCGGACTCGGAATATTTACAAAAACTTAGAGATAGCATAAAGAATTTAAAACCTAGACCATCAAGTCACAGTAATTCACGTCCAATATTTGTACCTAGTGAGCTGACTACTTGCAAAAGTGTTTTCGTAAGAAACGATACCATGCGTAAATCTCTACAACCTCCTTATGATGGCCCTTATAGCGTCATAAGCAGGAGAGGAAAAACATTCGTAATAAAAATTGGTGATAAAGAAACGACTATTTCGGTAGATAGACTTAAACCGGCCTATTTAATCGATGGACAGTCATCATCAACAGATCAAAATTATCCTGACGAAAACAATGAAATATTACCATCAAATAACGCAGACACTTCTTGCAAAGTTCTACATCCGAGAACGTCGCGAAGTGGCCGCGTTATCAAGCGCCCGGTACGGTTTGCAACGTAAACATTTTTGCAGGTGGCCCACGAGTTCAGTAACTATGTGTAAATTATACGCGTCATTATTTTATTGTGCATTTGTATTTAATGTAAAAAGAATATGAACCTAAATGTAACTCGTAATAAGCAAATTTACCAATAACAATAATGTAATACGAATGATATTTCATCGTTTTATTTTGACGAATAGCAAAAATATGTATTTAAGTGTGCCAAGTAAAGAAATGTATTGCAAAATGTAATGTACTTAATTATGCACTAGATTAACCATGTTAAACAGCATTTAGTTTGCAATTAAACATCAGTAAGGTAATACACGCGAACGATATAGTCAGCATCATGGGCGGAATACAAAGCAAAGATCCAGTTGTTGCCCAAACAACAGTGAACAATTCTATGATCACAGAGAGGCTGGACACGATGCATTGGTTCATCATCTCATTGATTGTCATCATCAGTCTCGCTGCAAGCTTCCTAGCGTGGCGCCACTGCAAAGGATCTGCGAAGAGTTGGGTGCGCAGGCAGGTGTTCAAGAGTGACGCGCCGCTGACTAGCGTGCAGACAATCCCTCGCCCGCAGCCGATGACACCGCAGTACGCTCCTTGAACAACGTCGGCACGACACCGCTACTCAACTACGCTACTTAATCTAGTGTTGCGTTTTTAGACATAAGATTAGTGAATAGTGTAATAATGGGGAATATTTTTTTGTAAAAGGGGGGAATACTGTAGGGACACATCGTATGACAGGAAATATGATCGCGTGACGTATGTATGTATGTAAGTAACTATGAGTATGCATGGATAGCGACGGCTGCGCTCCGTCGAATAAGTTTCCACAGTCGTAAATATACGGTCTTGCTACACTTACGCCTCTTTCATTTAATCGCTCACTCAGTACATTCTCTCTCATACAAATAACCTATAAACCCTAAACCGGACATGTGATACTTATTATTACAGTCCATAAACAGTACTAGATACTGCTATTTCAAGTTATGTTTTCTACGTAAAATATCTGCTTATTACGACTATCTATTTCATTACTTTAGTTTGGTACTCAACTAGTGCAGACATGTCTTTTTATCTGTGTTTTAATAACATTTAACAAAATATATGCCTATATTGTTTTAAATCAATTATCTACAATTTTAGTAAATCTTAACATAATATTATAAGACGTATTTCACGTTTTTAAAAACATATTACGTATAAAAGACAACACGAATGTTACATGTTAATAATTACCTAAACCAATTTAATTTATAGGAAATCTGTAAAAATAGCGTTGGTAATATTTCTATCATTGTGGTCGATATCAGAAAAGTTTTTATCGATAACAAACCTTTTGTTATACATCACTAGTATTAGTTCCTTTCCCCCACACTGCTGCCGTCAGCGCCAAAATGGCGATTTTCAAATAGGCACATGAAATTGATAGCGATAGCCAGTCCAGCGTATTTTAATAGAGGTCAGTGGCTGTGCTTGAACAAACAAATCTACGCGTCCTTCTACACCGGACTATGTTGGAAAGTCGCTAGACCGGCGATGGCTACCCTTGGCGTCAGTTCTGGATACTGACGCAAGAAGATTACGTCGTGGTCTACAATAAACTAGTGACGCCGACGGCTGGTAGATCTCAGCCCTCTGCCTGCCTCCTCTACCACGGCCTGCCCTCCGAGGTCGGTGACGTGGTCTGACTCAAGGACCCTCCTTTTACAACCTGCGAGCCTTCTATTCTACATCAATTATATTATTTTACCATTTCTTCTTTTACTTTTTCTTTTAAGCCGGGACTCCTCCAGTTCTGGTGATAGTTTCCTCCTTGACCTTACATTTTCCCCCTCCCGGGAAAATGTAACGTTACAGTGTACAACAGAATCGGCACCAATATCAAGTTGTTCAATAATCTAAATTGGTCTGTATACATTTATGTCAGTCTTGGCGGGCCTCGTGACCCATAACACAGATATCTTATGCCTTTTCCAGGCACTGGTCTCTCACAAATGAAACAAAATGTTTATTTCTGTAAGTAGATCTTTTAAGACACTTTTACACGTCCATAAATGTTAAGCTTGTTCCTTAGATTAAGTAACTCCTGTCCACAGCAACATTTACGATGAGAAAATAAATAAATAATAATTATTATGTATACCTGTCAGTTTGTCCAGCTTGTGCTCGAGCGCCTCCAGCCTGCTCTTGTCCGCGGGCGACAAGCCGGTACAGCGCGAGTCGTCGCTGGGCGTTCGCTCCACACAAGACACGCTCAGCATGGTGTTTAATGACTGGCTGCTCGACTTGTCGCTTGAAGCCTTGCGTTGGGCTGCTTCCGTTATTTGAGGGATCGAGATCTGGGGCCAGGTTTCGCTGTCTGTAAAAGGAAAGTGAGATTTAATACAAAGTTATAGTACTCTGTCGAGAAAACTTCAAGTTTGACAGAACGGGTCGAGTATTTTGTATGACAGCGCTGTCAGAAAACGAGGAAAGTGACAGACATCGGAGGGGATCTGGATTTATGCTTTCACGGTTGCACAACAACATTACATGCTTTGCTTTGCTTGGTAGTATAGATGCAAGCCTACCCTGCCACCTCCTTCAGAGGTAGTAGGGTGGTGGAGTCTTGAAGGAGAGTGCTACAGTTGTGTAGATCCTCAATACAAGTCTGGCGGATGCACCTTCCCGAGGTTGCCACCCGTTCTTGGTCAAATTCCATAAAAAATAGACATAACAACATCACATCCCTTCCCCAATTTCTCTTAACCCCATTCTTTCCCGTCTTATGCCCCTGCTGTCCCAATTATCACAATCCCTCCCCGAGGACGAAGAGACAGCAACTTATGTGCTTCTAAACTGCCCAGTGGTTGCTACGTACAGGGCAAGGTACTTCGGTAACCCAGGTACCCTACGTGAGATTGTCAGCAACCCCAAGGAGTTCCTGGCCTTCCTCGAGCCGCTGGGGTGGATCCTATTACCCAACTGACAGAAATAGACATATCTCTTCGACGCGAGAGTGAGTAATTGTCGCGTGTGTTATATAAGCCCTGTTGTTGGACACTAAACTAGACAGTGACGTGTTCACGGACGAATGGAAGACAATCATGTTAGTATGTCTTGAGTTCTGATAGATGAGAGTATGAGTTTTGTCTAACTTACTTTAACTAATGTAATTCAATAATAATCTTAAATTAATTAACTCATTCAAGGACCGACAACGCACAGCCTGACAGTTCCATAAACAGCATGTATCAGAAAGTTGTGGTCGAACAACCTGTGGACTGGTCTGTACCACGACCTTAAATTTGACCAAATCTTAGTGATACTCGCTGTATAACTAAATGTTAAGTTATTATCGTTTATTTTTTATAAACTGCTGTTTGTTTGCCCATATGAAATAAAATAAAATAACAAAAGTAAGCATGTTTGTAAATTCATCCCCTAGAGGGGTTAAATAGGGTATGAAAGTTTGTAGGTATGGAAGTTCGTCACTTTTGCCGATGGAAAATTCCTTTGGGGACATAGCTTGTAAATAAATTAATGGTGATACTTACTAGTATGCGCGAGCTTGTGCGGGTGCGGCGGGAGCGGCGCAAGCGGCGGGAGCGGTGCGAGCGGCGGGAGCGGCGCGTGTGGCGGGAGCGGAGTGAGCGGCGCGGGCACGTCGGGCGGCACGAACACGTCGGTCGGCACGAACACGTCGGTCGGCACGAACACGTCGGTCGGCACGAACACGTCGTCTGCGACGTACAGCGGCGACGACTCGAACAGCGGCGACGAACCATTCGCGACTACCACGGCATCCACTACGGGCGTTGGGTCTGTTTCTTCTTCCTGTAATAAAAAATACTGTTAATACTTTCTTTGACGAGGATTTCTTTGTATCAAACATGGTATAAAGGAATTACAGTCAGTTGAATATGATAATAACCCTACCGCCATATCGCTACGTTGAGTACGTGGTGGGAATGTCTGCGCCGATAGAGTTTACTTTGCCGAAACCGATGTAGGGTGGGAAGCCAGACTAAGAGGGATATATAAACCCGCAGGACAGCATATCAGCATATGGCTAGCTCTTGGGCAGTAGCGACCCCACGGACCCAATCTCCCGGGAAACTACACATACTATACACTAGGGATAAATAAATAAATAAAATAAGTTTATTTCATATCATTTTGGCTTACATTGCATGTCGAGGAGTCTCCATTTAGGCATAGCAATGCCTGTAGTTGAAGGCTCCAAGGTATTTTTTTAATAATATTTTACTGCTCTATTGAAATTAAATTAAATTTATATTTAGATGATTGCTTAAATAAAATGTTTTCTTATGTGTAGATCGACGAAATACTCTCTGCTTTTGCACGAATAATTTATTTTCCCGATTTTTGCTTAATTTTCGAATTTGCGAAAAAATTTCGATACAGAAATGCTGAAATATTGGATCGAATTGTAACATGTGACGAAAATTGGATTCTATACGATAACCGTAAGCGAAAAATGCAATGGCTGACCCCAGGTCAAACGCCGCAACAGTGTCCTAAAGCAAAGCTTACCAATAAAAAGGTAATGGTAAATGTTTGGTGGTCTCAGCATGGTGTTATTCACTATAGCTTTCTCCGATCTGGTCAAGCAATAACGGCAGATGTCTACTGTGCCGAACTCCGAACAATGATAGCAAAACTAGCAGTGAAACAGCCCCGACTCATGAATCGATCTTCACCATTATTGCTCCATGATAACGCGAGACCTCGTACAGCACGAGAAACCGTTTTAACTCTACAGGAACTGCAATTAGAAACCATTCGTCACCCTCCGTATTCGCCAGACCTTGCTCCAACGGACTACCATTTTTTTCGTGATTTGGACAATTTTCTACGTGATAAAAGTTTTCTTCTCAGGAGGTAGTACAAAATGCTTTCACACAGATTGTCGAATCTAGATCACGAGAGTTCTATCGCAAAGGCATAAATGACCTTCCTATTAGATGGCAGCAATGTATAGATAATAATGGTAATTATTTTGATTAAATAAACATGTAAAATGTAAAAAAAAAAAACGAATATCAATTTTTCAGTACAAATCGGCAATTACATACTTTAATTTAGCCAAGCCCTAATATTAGGTGTTAGTCCTCCATGTACTAAAATAAATAAAGAGGATTTTTTGGTGGTGTTGGAAAGTTATTAATTTAGTTTTAGCACAATTTATTTCCAGATTAATATGTTCATTCATCCAGATGACTGTTTTGGTGAATATATTATTAAGGGTATTATTTAAATGTACGTTATCATGACAGGGAGTAAGAACAGAAATATGGTCCGCAAATAAAACGCAAGGTCCTGATTCCTTTATGGTTTTTGGCAGATCGTTGATGTAAATGAGAAAAAGAAGACATCGTCTTAATGGATTGCCAACGTATTACAAATAACGAGTACGAGTGTGTGTGCGTGCTAATATCCGCTTACACCTGTAGCGACCCTTTTTTTTGTGGGTTGGAAATCATCGAATAACTTCTCCCGTTCTGGGCGGAGGGGGAGGCCGTGTCGGACTCTTACTGAAAAAAACCCACCCGTGTTCCTTCAGTTGCCTGTGCCAGGGGCCACGGTAACCCTTTCGGACTTTCCCGCAACCCTGGCAGGCATCGGCCTTAGCGGACCCCGTCATTGGTGCTGACATCTCTTTGAGGCGCGCGTGGAACACAACGCGCCGTCGACCCGGGCCTGGTCCTTATCGGACAGCGAGCTGCCCATTGCTCGCCGTCCGCAAGCACGCGCCTACGGTGGCCGGGAATCGGCTTGTGATTCCCGACGCCCTGGGCGTCTCCTGCGGCAGCTAGGGGCGTGAGGGCGCGAATTTTGCCTCTCCCTCACGCGTTCCGCCTCCTCCTTCGCGAACATTACTGCTTCGCAGAAGGAGCTGACGGCTTCCCAAGCTCTCTCGCTCCGTACCATGGCCTGGACCAGGGCCAGACGCGAGAGATCGCCACCGCCAATCGCCTCCACGAGGACACGGCGGTGCTCCAACTTTCCAAGTTCCAACTTTATTTTTGACGTTTTTATACGAAAACCAGTTTTAAACGTTATGACTAACTTCAAATATCCTCTAGGACCCCCAGCTGCGTACCGTTGCATGCACCCTTAAGCATAATATTTTGCGTTCGATACCTACATTGAGCGCTGCCGTAAACAGCGCCATTTCCCAGCAATTATTTTTGGGCAATGTTACACAGTTTTGAATGTAACGTAGTTGGCGGCTGTGATGGGTCTTGTTACACCCTGTATTTACGCTGCTTGCGCGGTAAACTATGCTTGCGCGATGTAGTATTTGTGTGACGTCAAATTTCACGCGTAGTTTGTTTGTGGCGGTATAGATGTCACCATAGCATGGTGTGCGGTCGTGCGTACCTTGAAGAAGGGATGGTCGTTGTGCGACATGATCTGCTGCACTTCGCGACTGGGGCTGGAACCGGCCGACGCGAGCTTACTGGCAGCTTCCGCTATCGACTCCTCCACACAAGGACCTACAAGTAAAGCATTATTTTGATACCACGATAATGTCAAATTATATGTCATGCAAAACTAACCTAAATAGAGTCATTATAGCCCTGGGGTCTAGCCAGGCAACAATATTGTACTGAATTTCGTTATAAGCCACTGGTAATAATGTGATTTTTTTATTTGGAACTTTAACAAAATATTCGTTTGAATTGCTTTTTATTACCTCACACGTGCGAAAAGTATAGTATTCTCATTAGGGATAAAGGTGTCTACGTCTTAGGATGCTGGAGCACTAAAGATTTTAGTCAACTATACAAGCAAACTAGCGCCCGTGACATAAGACACTGCTTTATCCCCTTAGTGAATAATCTACTAAATGCGGAGTCAATAGCACGTTTCATATTAAGAAAGTAAAATGCAGACATGAACCTCTTGCATCTTTCACGCGACTGACGCGAGTTTTGTAAGCTTCTCTTATCGCGTGACAATAAGGTTACGCTTCTTTTGAAAGCATGCAACGGCGGTGCATAAAAAATAGCGTGTATTTATTTATTGAGTGGCAATAAAGCAGGCGGCCCACCTGTTGGTAAGTGGTCAACACCGCCAGTGGGACCGGCCCCCCTGCAATACCAGTGGCATCGTAGGTTCGTTGTCCACCCTAGAGACAAAGTGTAAATGTCTCATGTGCCTGAATTTCACACGGGCACTAATAAACTTCAAACCGATACAGCAATACTTAGCCTAAAAACACATCTAAGGAAAATACGCGACGGAAAGTTCTGCATGCTTGAGCATGCAACGCTTTTGCCTATAGTATGGCAGGTTCTAAAAGTATCTGATGAAAATGTAAACAAATGGATCAGAAAATGTAACTGTAGATGCCAATTTGTAGTGCTACTTACAAATTGAGTGTTTTCATTTGATTTTTTGAATAAATAAACCCGAAATTCTAATTTTAATTCACCATCAAAATTTCTTTAATTTGACAATTAAGGTTAATTTTATAACCTCAATTTTCTTTGATGATATTTCAATTACAATTTAAATAATGCTATTCAAACAGTAATTATTTGGTAAGACATACATTTAAAACCCACAAAAACCCCTTTCCCTAGTGATTGTGTAAGAATACAACCTGAACGGGGTTTGTTTACACTTTCATCAGATAGTTTTGGAACGACGTATAATGCCGAAATGACGTCGTTCGACGATAGCAAGCTAGAGTTTCCATCGCTTAATTTCGGCTAGTGTGCTTTCCTTGGCGACAGAATCAGCACCCTAATTGCGTAACACTTTCAGTCACAATCTGAAGATTTTGAAGGAAATTCTTAAACCATTGCTTCGTAGGTTTGAAAAATTCGTGTGTTCAACAACGTAAATAACGCAATGAACGTGGCGGAACTGTCAAAATAAAAGGCATTGCGATCAATTGTAATTTTTTGTATGTTACGCAATAATCTCGCAGTTGTGGTTGTATTTAGCATGGTCGTGTGTTGTGTCGCATTGTGTAGTTACCTCCGGTGGAGTTGCGCGGCTTGCTGCTGACGTCGGGCGTCGCCGACAGCGGAGGGTCGTCCTCCTCGCGCTTACCTGGGGAGCTGGATACAAATCCACGTTTGAGATTTATGAAGATAGTGAAATTCTGTTGGAAAATAGTTAGAACAAAAACAGCTTTGTATAATATAGATAGTAAGTGTTTGTCAGAAACATACACTCGGCGTCACAAAAATCGCACCTCTTTAAGAATTCCCTTCAAAGTCATTTTAACCCTATTAATCAATGGTAGACATATGACTATAAGGTATCATTGGAAAGGCAATTTATTTAAATTTCAGAATAAATTAATGGATTTGGTTTTTTGTTTACGAGGGAATAAAAAAAAGCAAGCTAATGCAAATGATTAAAAAGTTAAATTTTATTTTATCAGCAAACAATTACAACAAAGTCCTTAAAAACAACTTAAAACCTAGTGTTACCCCCCCCCCCCCCCTAGCCCTGATGACTGCTTCCATGCGTTCTCTCATGGACCTAATTAATGTGACAACAGCCTCTTGAGGAATGTTGTCCCATTCTGCAACGACGGCATCTTGGAGGTCTTGGAGAGTGGTAGTGGTAGTGGAGGGGCAGGCCGTGGTAGAGAAGGCAGGCAGAGGGCTGAGATCTACCAGCCGTCGGTGTCAACTAGTTTACTGCAGACAAATCTTCTTGCGTCAGTATCCAGAACTGACGCCAAGGGTAGCCATCGCCGGTCTAGCGACTTTCGAACATAGTCAGGTGTAGAAGGACGCGTAGATTTGTTTGTTCAAGCACAGCCCACACTATCCGAGGACACAGCGCTCCCATCGAGCGCTATATAATTTCAGGACCACTTGCCAAGGCGAGCACCAAGAGTAATCTGGTCTGACGGCCCCGGCTCCCTTCCTTTTCAGATCGGTTGACATTTAAAATTTTTAACAATGATTTTAGAACATAAAAGAAGAACAATAGTTTATAACAAGGTCTAATACCTATACAACCTAACCTACTGGCAGCTATAGCAATAAATTAAAAATAAAACCTAGGCTTGTCATTATCTGACATTACAAAAGGTAAACAAACATTGGGAGAGCACTAGAAAATCTAAATAGCTTGAAATATAGAGGCCTAGGAATGCTTAAACTACAGACAATGGCCATGCAGATAATTGGAGAGGACGTATAATAAAAGATCTAATTAAAATAGCCAAAACGTAAGTAAAAAAATACGAACATTTTTTTATTTTTATTTTTAATGAGAGGAACAGCAAACAGTTACATCATGAAAACTTAAAACTAGTATAACAATATTTCATTTTGTTAATAATGTAACCCACAACACTGTCCACGGGTTATCATAATAATATTTAAAAAAAAAACAATAAACAATAATCGCTAGGGGTGAAGAAAAAAAAATATAAAAAGTATAAAATTAAAAAATAAGAAAAATGATGACAAATAAAAAGTATACAATCAGGACGGATTTGAAACAATAATTTTGATAACATCTTTATAATGTAATAAGCATTAATTCTCAAGAGTTTTGAAGATAAGGTTTTTGAATATTCCTAATGGGCTATTGAAGATGTCAATATCTACAAAAGTTTTGTTGTACAAGTCAACCATGCGGCGGACAGGTGAACGCAGGCCGGAGTTGGTTCGGCAGGAGGATATTGCAAACAGTGTACCTGCGCGCACCTGACGCCTGTGGAAGGTCCTAGGTATTGCGTAGCAGATCATGTTGTTAAGGTTTATGCAGTTGAATTTATTTCTAACAATTTTGTATAGCGTGATAGCTTCAAGATATTTTCTACGACAGTTTAATGATAAGATTTTGTACTTGCTGAGCAACTGGGAATAAGGTAGATAAGATCTGTGGCACCTGTAGTGCATAGCGCGTAGAAATTTGTATTGTACATTTTCTATTATTTCCGTGTATTTTTTATAAAAGGGGTTCCATATCGAAACAGCATACTCCAACTGAGATCGAACTAGGGCTTTATACAGGCATAAGTAAGATGTGGTTCTTTTAAAGTTAAGGGTGGACCGCATAATAAAACCGTACATCTGGTAAGCTTTGTTTACAATTTTATCAATATGCAGGTCTAAGCAGAGTTTCGAGTCAAATATAACACCCAGATCTCGAATAGAGTTCAATTTAGCGAGTGGTGTGTGACATAGGGTGTATGTAAAATTTATAACGTTCTTCTTTTTGGTAAAAGTGATGTAATTACACTTAGGCAAACTTAACTTGAGCTTATTACTGGCACAGTAGTCGGACAGTCGGTCCAGGTCTCGTTGGAAAAGAGCACAATCATCAGCAGTTTTCACTGATTTGTACACCTTCAGATCGTCTGCATACAAAAGGAACTGAGTATGTTGAAAACATTTACCTATATCATTGACGAATATATCAAATAATAAAGGCCCAAGGATAGAACCCTGTGGAACACCAGATGATAGCTTGGTGATGTCCGACCTGTATCCGCTGATTACGACACTCTGGCAGCGGTTAGTGATATACGATGCGAACCAACGCAATAAGTTTCCTCTGATTCCATTGAAGGCGATTTTATTGAGTAATAATTCGTGATCCACCCTGTCAAAGGCCTTGCAAAAATCTGTGTACACAGTGTCCACTTGCTCATTAGCGTCTATGCTATCAAACAAGAAACTAGAGAAAGATAGAAGGTTTGTGGTAGTAGATCTATGTTTGACAAAGCCATGTTGTTCCTGTATAATGACATGGTGCAACAATGGATATACTTCGTTATGAACAAGTTTCTCAAAAACCTTTGACAAGGTGGAGAGGATAGAGATTGGACGGTAATTTTCAACGTTATTTTTGGAACCGCTCTTGTGTACAGGTGTGTACTACACTACTATACTATACTACACTTATTGTAAATTATACATAACGGCTTATAAATGCAAGGTGCAGTGTTCCGAAGAAAAAGCGCTGGTATTCCATCGGGTCCAGGTCCTTTGGAAGGATCCAATGACTTGAGTTCTTTCAAAACCTTTTCCTCGCTAAAGTGTAAGTCAGTGGTAATGTCACAAGTTAAAGAAGTTTCTGTTGTCGGTTGCCATTGTGATAGTAGTGGAGAAGCAGGTTCATACACCGAGTAAAAAAAATCAGAGAACATATTACAAATTACCTCTGGTTTATTGGATTCTGTATTATTATAATGAACTTTTGCTGGGATCATAGGTTTGTCCTTTCGGTTTGATACATATGTCCAGAAGTGTTTAACATTAGTGCGTAAACTGTCTTCAACCGACTTTATATACGTAGTGAAGCATTTGTCACACAAATCTTTAAAGTTTGTTCTGTGTAGGGCGAATGCTTCATAGTCTGATATATTATTGTACTTTTTCCACTTGACCCAATTTTTTTGTTTTTTTTTTAAACAAACTTATTAATGGACGCGAGAACCAAACTGGGAATGCGGAAGATTTATAATTAGTCAGAGGCGTGTGAGGCTTAATGATCTCATCTAGCTTGTCATAAAATACAGATAAAGCGTCTTCAGAATTTTCATGAGCTAGGAGGTGAGGCCAATCCGTACCCTGTATCATTTTGTTAATTAAATCATAGTTAGCCTTGTGAAAATTGTATTTTTGTGTATATTGTTTTTTCAGGGGAGGGATTTTTACATTTATATTTGTATCACACACGAACGGAGGGTGGTATACGTCTACGGGTAGTAAAGAAGAGGACTCGAACTTTACGTTACAGGAACTATTAGATATTATAAGGTCAAGTGTTTTGCCTTTAACGTTAAGCAAGTTGTTGTATTGCGAGGCGTTTAGGAGTGATATAAAGTTGTTTAGGTGGTTACAAGTCATGTTGGAACCCGAGCACAGAGAAGCACTTGGTGGTGAGTCCGGGGAAGATGACATGTCCCACGCCGTATCGGGAATATTATAATCCCCAGGTATATAAAAGTATTCGACACTAGGATTGGCTAAAACGTCGTAGAGTAGTTCAAAGTGCTTCGCGTATACGTGCTCAGCGGTTGTGGGTGGTATGTATGTAGAAATGATAACACGACGCTTCTGATTTTGACCACTCGGTATTTCAATGGCAAGTTGCTCGATGTGGTTACGCCACGGAGTAACATTAAGGTATGTATTCAGGTCAATCTCAGTGGGTCTGAGAGCCTTTAGTATCGCCACTAGAACACCACCGCCATCTAGCTTTTTCGTAGCCGTGCGATCACGATCACACCTGTACACAACGTAACGCTGGTCGATGAACTCGCTATTATTAATTTCTGGTGTCAGCCATGTTTCGGTTAGTACGATAACGTCGTACGTTCGCGAAAGGATGTTCATGTTTAAAGTATGCAGCTTCGTACGCATGCCCCTACAGTTTTGATAATAAATAGATAAGTTGTTACGAGTCACGGGCATTGGTAGAGTGTTTAATTATGTTAGATAAATGTTTTATCAGCGCCATGGTGCTAGGCAAGTACGAGTTATGCGTGTCACGTGGAGAAACTATGTAAAATATCAGTTTAATTCCAGTTATCCAGCAAAACAAACAATTAAATAGGAATACCAGTTCCATCTTATACTGAGCACATATTTTTTTTGAAATAATTTTACACGGCACTTTGATGTAAGCCTTTACAGTGAGATACATATGCTGATACCCTAAGTGTGACCTTAATAAGAAGTTTAAAATTATATGACATACCAGTATGATTAGCCCAGTTGTTATACCAACTTTTAACGATGTGCATAAGTTGGCTGATTCAAGCAATAACAATACGATTGACACCAGACAAGTAGAAAATTCAATTCTGCTAGTACAATTAACAGAAGTAGCAGTATAATGTGACGTTGGACAAATTATAAATGTTTCGGTAAAACAAAAGATATTGGTCCTTATTTTACAACCACTACACAACAACATTACAACCCACTGCCAACAAAACCCGCATAAGGGACAACCTGCTCCTCTAAGATCTCTGTTATGTACCGAGCAGCAGTCAGCGACTCTTGCCCGCGAGCACTTCCAGTCCGAGAAACACACACAAGGTTCGTTTTACCGTCGATTGACATGCCGCCCCAGAACATGCACGAGCCACCCCCGTATTCCACGTCTCTTGAATACAGGCTTGTGCGAATCGTTCCCCTTGCCTCCTATACACTCTTCGACGCCTGTCGTTGCAGAAAAGACACACCCTCGTCTCATCCGAGAAGAGCACAGCCCTCCATTGGTCTATTGTCCAATCCACATGGTCACGGGCAAATTGCAACCGGTCTCTCCTATGCGGTGCAGTAAATTTTGGCCCTGTAGCAGCCCTATGAGCTGCAATTTTCTTCTCCCGCATTCTTCTTCTAATCGTGGAGACGCTTACAGAAGTTCTGCGAGCTGATCGCAGTTGTTGTTGCAGCTCAACAGCATTGGAGAACCGATTACGTAAAGACGTCGAAACAATGAAGCCATCGTCTCTTTCGGATGTGCACCGTTGTCTTCCAGATCCACGTCTTCGGATATCACAGGAACACTCGTCGAACGGCAAGACGACTCAAGTTCAGTTGCCGAGCAACATCACATTGCCGCATCCCTGATTGCAGTAGTGCAATGACTTGAGCGGCTTCATCTGTAGTGGTATCCATCTTCTGGGGTATTTTTCTTGCTGTAGCTGTTCACGTGTATTCACTTCAAAGGTTGAATAGTGAATGACCTACATTTAACCCGGGTCGCCCGTTTTATACCCTTGTAGGGAGGTGCAATTAGTGGCCGCTGCAATGCGTATTTTGACAACATTTTTTTTAACGTTACGTGCTATTGAGATCTGTTGTGTTTAGGAATTCTAACTGTTGTTAATTTAAAGGTCGTTAAACATACTTTCAATTGATACCAATATTAATTGGGTTTAATGTATTCGTTACTGGCACCTCTTCGAAAATAAGTTTAAAACATGTCCCATGTTTTAAACTTATTTTCGAAGAGGTGCGATTTTTGTGACGCCGAGTGTAGTTCAGTCGTCCATAAACGTCAAGTCTTTCCTCTCTCTTGTTTGACATTCATAATCAACATGTGCTTTTGTATATTTTATAATTAATAAATAGTTTATCTTATTCAGACACTACTATGAGTCCATTATTTCATCAAATTCTTAGCCAAATTCTAAAGATAGATTCTGAAATTTCTGAAGAAATCTTAGATATTCTAGAGATAACACGAGAATATTTTTTTAAAGGTAAATATGTCTAGGTTTAATTTTCAAAAACACTAGGCGTCATCTAAATGTGTCACTCAACTCTCCGCGTTGAGCCGACCGATGAAATTCAACTGCAGTTTTATTTAAGTAGCGCCTAGTGTTAATGAAAACAGGCATTAATATCGTGTGAATCTAGATTTTAGGTTATGAAAAAACAAAAACGCCGAATTTGTGTACGGAAAATTAGGCGACGCAAGTTCAGCGTGCTTAACTGCTAAGTCTCCAAAGCTTTCTAAATGACAAACATACACATTCTACATTAACGCAAGCCTTCTCATCGCGACCAGCGGAAACTACAGAACGTCATCTGCTACGATCCTTAGATACTCCTTTTTTTAACTTACGTTCATACATCTGGTCATACACGCACGGCGTTTGCGAGCACCTGACCTTTCACCTTTCACCTAAGGTCACTATTTATGTCTTTCTAAACTATCTGTAACACTTCAGGCTGAGATAATGTCGCGTAACTCACACTGAAGATTTAAGCACGCTGAAATTTCTTCGCGTGTTTTCGACCAAGTGCTGCTAGACTAAAGCCCCATTTACACGATGCCAGTTTCTTACAATAAAATTGAAGCAATAAATGACTTGCAACTGTTATTGTTGTTTCAACTTATGGTACGCCATAGCTAATTAAATCACCCGTGTAAATCAGGCTTTAGTTGATTTTTAGCTTCGATAATTAGCTGTGAGTACCTAGATATAGCTCGGGGTAATGGGGGTGGAGTAAGGCAGTCACCGAGTGGCGTCCAAGAACAGGAAGACAAAGTGTCGGGCGAGGTGTGCGGACATCATTGTTACCATCGCGGGTAGAACCTGGATGAGGCTGGTACAGGAGCGTGGGGATTGGCACAAGAAATTAATGCCCAGGAGTGAGTGAAGTGGGGCTGAGGGTGATGAAGATGGTGTGTTTATTAATGAAAGGTTACCTGAAGGCGTCAGGCGTCATGAGGTTCAGTTGCGGCGCGATGGTCGGTGACTCAGGCCGGGTACCAATCAAGCTGCCTGGCTGCGTCTATGACAACATATTCAACTTTTTCATATAAAACAGAAAAATCGGAGACAGGTTTAAATAAGAAATAATAGAATAAGAAACAAAAAAAAGTCCAATTAAAGCTCCCTTCCTCCCTCCTACTTCCTTTGCTGTGCGCGACACGATCCACAATGATCATTTCTTTGTAAAACCTGCCACCTAAGTACAAATACAACATGTCCTGGAATGATGTTTTTTTTTTTTTTTTTTTTGTGGGTGGGAAATCATCAAATAACTTCTCCCGCTCTGGGCAGAGCAGGAGGGCGTGTCAGACTCTTACTGACTAAAACCCACCCGTGTTCCTTCAGTTGCCTGTGCCAGGGGCCACGGTAACCCTCTTGGACTTTTCCGCAACCCTAGCAGGCATCGGTCCTAGCAAACCCCGTCATTGGTGCTGACATCTCTTTGAGGCGCGCGTGGAACACAACGCGCCGTCGACCCGGGCCTGGTCCTTATCGAACGGCGAGCTGCCCATTGCTCGCCGTTCGCAAGCCCGCGCCTACGGTGGCCGGGAATCGGCCTGCGATTCCCGACGCCCAGGGCGTCTCCTGCGGCGGCTAGGGGCGTGAGGGCGCAAATTTTGCCTCTCCCTCACGCGTTCCGCCTCCTCCTTCGCGAACATTAGACAAGTGTAATACCTACGCGGTCAAAATGTATGGAACAGCGATTTAAAAAAAAAAAAAAAACCGACGGGATATTTCAAGTACTGAATCCAAGGTAGCAGGTTGCATGTCCATGTCCCTGCCCCCCCGTATAAGTTGGAAGCTCTGAGCTGTACATTAACAGTGGTCCTTCGAGCCGGATGAAGTTAGTTGATTGTTCCTTCCATTATCCTGACATTCACTGTAATTCAAACCTTATGTCAAAGCATTAACAACTCGTTATTTGACTAGTCGAGAGGGACTGTATCGCAATAAATAAACGACGAACATAATGATAGGTGTTCGTCATTTGCCTTTACGAGAGCGAGAGGAAGCGCGTGCGAGCATTACTTATGTCAAGTATGGTCTACTAATAATAAATCCTTGTTTCCAATTTATGTTATTTCGACTTAAACAAATGTCAACTGAATACTACTGTAAATTAAATGATTGAATTGAATGAATTCAGAATTTTTTAAAGTCATTCAGGGTTTTGAAGTTATAGCGCAAATTGAACTTTATTTATGCGTAAAGTTATTGTTCAAAAAACACATACAATATGTTTACAACCAGACCCATCACATAGCTGTTATCTACCCATTCTGAACATCACATTATGTAACATTGAGCAAAAATGAATGCTGGGAAACGACTTTTATTTTTGGTGTGACACACGATCTTTACGGCAGCACGAAATGTAACACACGCAAAACATTGTGCTCATGGATGACTGCAACAGTACGAGAGTTATACGGGGGTTATATAAGTTATGTTATTATTACACATAAAACTTGATCTCGTAAAAAAAAAAAGAATTTGATCTTCAATATCTCCGAAACCAGAAGGTACCCCCAGGTACATGTTTTGGCAATGGACCATATTGCCAAAACATGTTCACAATGACGGGGGTGTACGGCTGACGGCTTCTTACAACGGCGTCTTTTTACAACCGTTTCATGCTAACACGTTTGGAATCTAAATAGCGAATGTTGTGCAATTACCTGCGACCGCATAAGCAAGTTCTTGAGCTGCTGGCTCTGCTGCTGCAGGATGCTGGATGCGATGGTCGCGGGCGCAGACTCCGGTGAGCTGTCCTCGAGCGCCAGCTCCGACAGACCTGGGGGAACGAGGAGTTACAGCTTCTTAGGGTGCTTGCATGAAGAACCGGGTTTCCGGTAAATGATAAATTATATTTATTTCTGTAAATTGGTTCAAAACACTGGCTGAGAACCAACACTTGGTGAAAGTACTAATTCTAAGCCTAATTTGAATAAATGACTTTTATTAGTCTATAATGTTCTGCTGGCTCGGACACAGGCCTCCTCTCTGTGAGAGGGGGTGGGCCGTGATCCACCACGCGTGCCCGGTGCGGGTTGGCAGATGTCACGTCTTCGAATGTTTGGTTCTAGGACATATCGGTTTCGTCACGATGTTTTCCTCCACCGTTTTGAGAGCAGTGGTGATGAACTAATTTACACAGTGTACAGCGCCTGTCTGGGTTCAAACCTACGACCTACAACAGGTAAGTCGTGGCCGTGTCCACTGGGCCACCACCGCTCTCTTTAATGTGCCAAGAATGAATTATATAAAGGCATTACCAAAGCTTTCAGTGATGACTTCTGACCGTGTGGTATCACGCTGCGTACCGTGCATGAGGTCCTGCGGCGCGGGCGCGCGCGGCAGCGAGTACTCCAGGCGGCCCTCCTGCAGGCCCTTCGGCTGCACGATGTACAGGCGCACGCACACGCGCCGCCACTCCTCGCTGCACTCGCCGCCTGAACCTTCGTCCTGGGAGGGGAGGAGCAAAACTTACAAAGAAAGCAGTGGATTTTTAATTTTTAATAAATAAACTAGCCATGTTTTCAATGGGATTTCCCATCGGCCTAAACGACCAAGGGCCCGTTGCACCGCCGATCACTGAACACGTTTAGCGCTAAACGAGTTTTAAACATGATTCTGTCTCTTCCAAATTTTCACTGAAACAGAATTATGTTTTAAACTCGTTTAGCGCTAAGCGTGTTTAGTCATTGGCAGTGCAAGTGGGTCTTAGTTCCATACAAACTTTCATCTCCCGTATTTAACCCCTGTATGGATGAATTTTCGAAAATCCGTTCTCTCGTTACATAAGAACATCTTTAAAAAAAAAACTTGCTTCTAGTCCCAGCGGTTTAGGCCTCCGTTGCCTGTCAGTAAATTAATGAATTTGATATTTTTATTAACTAGTAAGCTATGTTACGTAAATCAAGAGTTTTCACTTCAATCACATACCATATCTCATGATCATGTCATGGGGACTTAAAAAACTTAATGATTCGAATGAACCACTTAAAAACATAAATTTTCTCAAAATCCGGCTGAAATAATTCATTTTTTATGGATCAGATAGATTCTTGACTTATTTTTTCCCGTTTCTGACGACTTTTTGCTATAGTATCTTTCATGAAACAGTCTTATTTATTTTGCCGCCCTCGCTTGGACCTTCCTTCACTGAATAAAATAAGTTGTTAGGCATGCAACACACTTCACGACACGACATGATTCGGCACATATGAGTGGCAAATTATATGTGTATAGTTGATTTAGCCGTTCGACCTGTGTCGAATCCCCCGAACAAAATTAAATGTTTTTTTTTTGTATTATTTACTGAAAATAGGATATCGAAATCACTTATAAACGCTATATAGAAAAAGTAAATAATAAGCTAGATGGAGGCGACATTTCCTATTTACCCCTGAGAAAAAATGGCGACACAAACACAGTGGTCAGTCTCTTATAAAGTCCAGGGATACATATCAAAAATGTTGTGTAAAAAAATGCAGGGTAGCATCCGGACTGGCCTTTTGAGGAAAGTACCAGAAACTGTTTGAGTAAACCTGTCCCAAGATGGCACGCATGCATCAGCCACCGTGAGCTCCACCAACATAAGAATAGCACCCCTAATGACCCTAACATTCACTCACATCATGATGCAGTTCGTAATGTATCGGCGACTCGGCGTCGCCGTTCGATCCGTTGCGATATAGCGGCTCGTCACAGCTCGGCTCACTTTTTGTTAGTTGTTCCTCTGCGGAATACAAATAATGAAAGAATTTGAAAACTGACGAATATATAAAAGAATCAAGTTTTTAATATCTTCGTCAATTTTCAATTTTTTTCTTACTTTAATGAATATTGTAATAAAACATTTTCTTAGTTCTTACTCACTCTTCTCTATACGAAACTACCTTTGAGAAGGCCCCAACTAGAATCAATTCTAGTTTCCTGTAAATTTTGACGTTAAAAAGTGCCTTCTAAGTACCTAATTGAAATCAATGAGTTAAGATTGATTTACAAAGGCCAGTAACGGGCAGAATTAGAGACTGTTTTTTTATGTAAGGATAAGGATACGAGACTTACCAGCATCAACAATACAGAAGCTCAACACTGGATAAGGCAGCAGGAACTCCGAGATGCTCTTACAATACGCAATACTATCATCAGGGTCCCGCGCCATGTTCAGAACATACAGACTCCTGGACTTGAAGTCTGACAACAGCAGGTAGCTGGCACTCGTATCCAGCATGGCCTTGAGGCCCAAGGTGACGTCCGTGCCAACGCTTGGGGTAAACGTGATGGTTTGCAGACAGGTCCAAGACTTGCATGACCAAATCTTGATGGTTGTGTTGTTTTCAGCACCGGTTACAGCGAACTTCCAGAATTGGACGCTGTAACAATTAGGTTGAATATTTATTATGAACTAGCATTTCGCCCGCGACTTCCTCCGCGCGGATTTCGTACTTTCCCCAACACACCCTGTAAAGCGAAGTTTTGGAAAAATTATCGTGCCAAGTTTCATATTACTAAATCAAAGGAATGTCATTTTTAATACATACTGTTTTCCCACTTTATATTTTATTTTTTTATTTAAGTTGGCTTTGCTCTTGACTCTAGTCTAGGTCAGTAGTGACAGGTCAGTAGATTAGAATAAAAGTGTTTGGTTATCGATTAAGTTTTACAATTGTACATTATTATACGTAACGCAAGTAAATTCGTAAAAATTAAAAACGATTTACTTATTTCAAAAACCGAACAAGCGCAAGTAAGACTCGTTCGTGCCACCAACTCTTAGTTCACTTTCCTTTTATTATTCCAAATTATAGAGGCGTCTGTGAAACTTTAAAGTGGCTATTTGTTAAGACTAGCGCAGAATGAGGCGGACGGCGCCGCAACGCAACGCAGTTCAACAATCCTCCTTCATCACTTTCGTACATTTTCTAAGAACCAACGCACAATACATGCGGGCCGTACCGCACTATTTTGTATGAAAATGCTTTGCGCTGCGGCCCGTTGTGCCTGTAACGAGCGCATGGCTTTATGGTTTATCCCATTGAAGGACACTGAACTAGACACAATAGAAGTTTTATAGCCGTTACGTCTGGGGAGTTTAGTGTCCCGTAAAGTTTCAAAAGAAACAGCCCTGTGAGTCTGTTATACAGAGTCAAATAAAAACAACCTTTTTACCAAAAAAAGAACAAAATGCAAACTGCAAAATGAAAAATAACTTTAGTTTTGGAAATCGGTGGTCAAAAATGTTTTTTTTTTTTCGAAATTAAAATTATAGTGTTTTTAAGTCGGGTGCGTGTTTTCCACGGAGCAGAAACAAAGAGGAGGTGTTGCAATCAAAGTAGTCCATCAGCCACCAATGTAGTCGTTACGTCACACGGTAGTTGCACTACTTGCGACCAGGCGGCGCTTTCGTCAGTACAACTGTCGTTGTGAAGCGGATAGGTTGTCATGTATTTGTTTAGTCTTTTAAACGATTAAAAAGTATTCCCGACCCATACTCATTGCATTAACATGAAATGCTGTTTTATCTTGCAGAAGTTATACGGATCAATCAAATTCAAACGCATTAAAGATATCTTTCCACTCGTAAGTCAAATTAAAATTAAATTTGTAATTTATTTCTTCTCGAATGTTCGGTAATTGCCGCCCCCTATCGGCAAGTAGCGGAAGTACTGACAAATTGCAGGTCCGGACTCAGACTTTTTTGATAAGCACATACCTACCCTACATATATGCTATATGAAAAGTGAAGTCAAATAGATGTCGAGTTTCGGCAAAAAACGGAATTCGGTTTAGTTTCGGTAACTAAGTTCAGAAGAAAAATTTAGAAGAGGAGAAGATTTAAAGATAAAAAAATAAAACTATGACTATAAAAACGTTTTCTTTATTTTTCCCTCACACTCGTTAATTTCTGGAAGTTTCGGTTTCGGCCGAATCTGAAACCGCTGCCGAAATTCGGTTTCGGTTTCAGTCAATAAATGTATTTCGGTCGGACATAATAGAAATAAAACTATATCGGTATATTATAAAACTATTAAACCTGAATCCGGCTCCTTACAATAAAAGTGACACTTAATGAAACATAGCAGAACTCTTACGACAATCTGTCTAATTTGCCTATGAGTTGATTTTGCTACTAGCCACTAGATGGCTTTCTGCTGTTTGGGCTCCCCCCGCACCCCGCGAGGCTGCGACACTACTTTTGTATGGAGAATGACTTTACAACACCTCCTCTTTGTTTCTGCTCCGTGGTGTTTTCTATTGTAATTATAACCAGCTGCTGATATTGTATTTATACTTGTCGTGTGCTTTTGGTTCTCCAACTAACAATTTGTGCGTAAAATTTGTCTTCATCCCAATAGGGCGTTGTTCCAAAGCTCTCGGGGCCTCGATCAATAATAGTACTAGATTCCCGATGACCGCTCCAAAAACGGCCCGAAAAATAAAGAGCACAAATACTTTGTGGTCTTATTTCAAATTAGTCAGGTCGAATCATAGCCAAAGTTAAGACGTGAAAATGGCGCAGTACGCGTTCCAAAATTGTGTAAATAACCACCGTAAAACCAAGATTTTGAAAGGAATGTCTATTTCTCGTTAAGTTTATATCAATTAGTATTTTTCATAAATTAAAAACAATTAAATAGTAAATATGAATCAATTAGCAAATATTATGATTGTTTGACCAATGTTTGCGACAGCGCGCCAGCTATTGTAACAAACATCGACTATTCTGGAACAGGGAATGCATGGAGTAGTATTGTTATTTTGTATGTTATTTTTGTTTGTAGATTTCCTAGCGACACATTTCGGTGTGCAGAATAGGTATCTATTGTCGCGAAAGAAAGAGAAGAAATAAACCAGCCTTATAAAAATTCGACGATTTATTATGATATATTGGACATAACTGGAAACACGCAAAAGCGTAGATGACTAAAAACAGCGGTTCCCAAATTGCAGGTTTATTGCAATTATCATAAAGTATTTAAATACATAGTTGGAGTAAGATAACGTTTTGATAAAATATTAAGTGGATTATGTTTTTTTTTTAAGATTCTCCGACCATTAAAAGTGTAATCAGCTATAATATGTTCAAAATTAACGAATGATTTATCAAATCTGGTATTTTTTTTAAACCTTTTAAGAAGTAAACTATTCCTGTGGTAATTTTCATGAAATACTGAGCATTAACATGTAATACCAAGAACTACGTCTAGTTCCAAAATAGAGTAAGCACGAAATGGTCAACATAATGTTTTTAAGCTTATTGCTTAGATTTTAAGATTTTAATTTAGAATAAATATTTTTGTACTAACATAAAAATTACTTTTTATATTCAAGCGTCATTTTAAATTTATTGCTTTTAACCTTTCTCCGATGACAGAAGGAATTATATTAAGACTAAAACAAAAAAAAATATTTAACAGTTCGACTCCACTCAGTTCTTGTCCAAGCGGCGAACCACAGTCGTAAAATTTAATTGATTTTTTTGGCACTTTGTAATTCTGACTTTAAGTCATGCATGTAAGGTTGAATTTGTTTTGATGTATGTTGACCAGCAAATTTCGGTCGTAAAAATGTATAGCTTTGTGAATACTACTTTAAGCTTTGCATTTAAGGTTGAATTTACATTAATACATATTTATTTCAACTAGACCTACGTAAACACAATTGGTGACAGTTTTAAAGTGAAATTATGTATGGGATTGTGTATCTAGTACTATTATTGATCGAAGTCTTGCGGAGACAAATTAAATCTACTAGCTACGTATGCTTTTTTAATCCCAACACGTGAGCTGTTGAGGCGAAGAAGGAAATGCGTTGTGTTTCTACGTAAACGTGTTTACAATTGCTTTTTCTTACCAAAACTTGCACGAGTGTTGTGCTAAAGAAGTTTTCGGGGAGACAAATTTTAAATACCGAGGTACCTGTGTCAACCCGGAGCTACCTCGGCAAACGAAGCTTAACTTTCGATCGACCCGCGCGGCTGTTATTGCTTAGCCACGAGCCCCCGTTTCATAAATATGGTGTATGTAATGTATGTACTTACTCGGTATTATAGTTCTTGTGGTTGTCTAAGAAGAAAAGACAGCTGAGCGGTTTTCCGCCGTGCGGCTGCCATTTGTGCAGGCAGCGGGGACTGCTGTCTGTGTGCATGTACACCTGCAACGTAGGACTATGTTAAGCCACAGAGTATCGATGTCTAAATGGCTTTAGCCCAATTTAAACGATTAAAGTTTGTAATAAAAACCGATTTTCTTAATTGTACAATATTTCCAGATAACAAGGGTGCTATTGGTGCTACAGGATTCAGTTTTTACTTGAATAAAACCTAAATAACTACTTTACAACTTCCTCTGTCACGACTGTCCTCTTAGAATGAGTGCTTTATCCTGTATATCCTGCTCGGAAGATGGCTATAAATACAATTTTCAAGTTAATACTCGATACCCAATATATTTCTTGCTTCCACATGTGAACTTAGGAGGTAGGTTTTACAACAATATGACCTTTATGGCCCCTTCGGGCACAGCAAAAGTAGGAGAGGGAACCTTTGTGGAATAATGGCCAATGTTTGAAGTTTTGTATCTTGGGTTCTATAGGACCTAGAGAGCTGCTGCGCTAAAATTGTAGCAATTTTGTATACTTACTTTAAAAATGTTTTAGGTGACATTTACTATTTTTTTTTCGAAAATTTCGAGGTTTTTGCGCACTTAGGAGGTAGCACAGGTCTTTCGAAATTGCAAACTTGGTTTACACTATTGGTATCTATCGTAGAAAATCGCAAAAAAATCAGTACAGTGATATTTTTTTTAGACTTATCGTGATTTCTGTGTCTACGGTGACTGACGTAGTACTGATTGTAACAATTTCCCACTTTCATTTCTGACTGGATACTGAGGGACCGATGATAAAATAAACTCATAACCCTCCTTTTGGCTTTGCCGTAGTCGGGGAAATATTACCTATATTATACTGTGCTTACAACTAAATATGATTAGGTTACACTAGCGCCCCGCCCTCCTTGCTACACTCGGTTTTTACGAATTAATAAAACATCGCGTTCAAACAAAAAAAAACAAACTCTTAGGTTTATTATTATTAGGATAGATTTAGATAAATAAGTATTCGGACCAATTTTTAAGTTAATAGGCCAGTAGAATAAGATTGTCCAAACAAAGTGTCCTCCGTTTTCACAATGACAGGACTTGTTTAAAAAAAAGCGTTTGGTTCGTTTCCATTGTATGATTTAACATGATTAATACCCATTTTCCCATTATTTATACCCATGTTAAAACCCAACTTTATTACCCTTTTCCATTTCGTTGATTGTTGATAAACCCTGAATTATGTACTTTATATTTTTCTGGTCTTAAAGTATAAGTACTGAGTTTCGTGTTAATCGGACTGCACGTTAAAAATGTTCAAACTATAACAGACCAATTCTCCTTTAGGCGGTACTTTATAAAAATAAAAATGAAAATCTTTATAATTAACATAGATAATATGTATTAGTGCCAAGATTAAGTTTATTAACTCAAGGAATAAGATTTATCATAGATATTATTTTTATTTGCTCAAAACATGGTATATAAAGTTGTAAAAGGAAACCGCCGCTTCGTTTTATAATGTAGCGGAGCAATGAAAAAAAAATTCTCGTTCCTGCTCCCAGTTGTTTCGGCAGTGCGTCACTACACATTTTGAACCCCCGTTACATCCCTATTAGGGCTGAATATTATTAAAAATCCGAGCTTTTAGGATGCCTACGTCAAAATAACTATCTGTTCGGTTACCTTTTATAAATATAGTTACCTGGAAGAACATGACGTATCCGTCGGCGGAGGCGGTGGCGAGGGCCGAGCCGTCGGGCGAGAAGGCGGCGTCGAGGATGGCGGCGGCGTGCTCGGCCGCGCACAGTGCGCCCGCGCCGCCCACGCGCGCGCCCGCCGACACGCTGCCCGCCAGCCCGCGCGTGTCCCACATGCGCGCTAGGGGGGGGAGGTCATTACCACAGTACACATAACGGGTGTAAAAAAATTCTTAACGAGACTCATTGTGATAATTTTTTGTACTGGACCATACCTGGGAACCTTCTGGTTACAGAGATGTACTAGCTGAAAGTACCCACTTTTCTAGCATTGTTTTCGTAAAAAAAGTGGGAACGTTTTAAATGTTATAACTCTCTATCTAATACTCTCACGATCCCTGTACCGTTGCGTGCAGCCCATAAGCACAATGTATGGTGTGCCCAGCCATTACTTTTACACAATTCACAGATATATATGAATCTTTGCTGTTCACCATGAAGACGTATTTCGTCTGAATGATGTTGATGATTATACGAACTCCTACTATCGTGATTCATTCCAAAGGTCAACTATTAGAGGTTGCTAATAAGTAGTCAGTTATCAATGTAAGTTAGGATAAAGAAGACTTTGAAGTTACAAATGGAAGAAAACCATACAAATTTTATTTCGCCTGTCTATCTTTAATAGATTTCGCCAGGCCCAGTACCAAGACTATCCAGCTTGCTTTTGGCCATTACGAGACCTCAGATTTTAACAAAAATTCACAATCTATCTTTTTGAATACACTATCAGAGCTCTAATCAAAGAATCTACTGTTAAATAAAAATTACAAATACTAACTACAAACAGTTTGTTTTTTTTTTTAATTTATCCGTGAGTATATACTCTCTCACCAATATTATCGTGGGTGGTCAGCAGTAGCCGTGCCACGTCATCATCAGTCGCCTCGTCCTCATCGTCGGGTATGTACGGGCACCACACCACTCGGTGTGACGCACCCACCGCGCCCGTGTCTTCGCGGACCTCCGCCAATAGGGTGCATCTGATGGAAAACAGTTTCATGATGTAACAAGCCGATGGGCTTTCCCAACGGCAACAATGACGAACGTCCATACAAACTTTCATCACCTATTTAACCCCTTTAGGGGATCAATTTTCAAAAAATCCTTCCTAAGTGCTAACTTCTATTACAAAAACCACTCTTGCGCAAAATTTCTTGCTTTCAGACCTAGCGGTTTAGGCTGAAAGGCGCCCTAAGCTATTTCATTGTCAATATAACAGACCAATGACCATTTGACTAATAAAATGAGTAAGGATTCTTTGACTTGCTTTAATTATGATGACTACCATTTTTCTATCCCTGGCATTTTATTTATTTATTTTAGTACATGGAGCACTTACAGCTAATAAAAACAGACAAAAAAAAGGGGCACAATAGTCACCAGCAAGCCAATTACAAATCCTCACGTATAGAGTTATAATAATAATTTATGGTGTGCGCACGAAAACAAAAAACACATCGCCTTAATAAACAATATAAATTCTTGGTTTACAATAATAAGACTGAAACAATAGAGAAAATAATAAAAACTAAAACAAATAATAAAACCTACCGCTACTTGAAAAAATTGAGGCTTAAGCACCTTCTGGCCGAATTCACACTAATAGTGAATGGATCAAAATTATATTCCTTGCATAAATCATTGAAATTTCTGCTTGCGCGCACAATGTAACTGTTCTGCCTATAATTCGAAGATGTATGAGGTACACGTATGGGTGAATTAAAACGAAGTGTCTTAATTAGTACATTAAAATAAAATTTTGACAATAACTCAGAATTATCAATATTGTTATTGAGGATTTTCAATAAGAATAAACAGTCTTTATTTATTTACTTACTTTGCCAACAAATGGTAGGTACATGACAAATACGATATGTAAATACTAACACAGCATGCACATTAAATTATAGGCAAGTACAGTTTACTTACGTCACAGGAAGAATATTGTTCAATGAACAAGTTTGTTGTGTAAATCGAAAACATACCTCAGGCCGCTGTCGGTGACTTCGATCTCATGCACATAGAAGTTGCCCTGTTCGTCAATACATGCTAGCACCACCTGGGTCTGAATGTGAGCAAACGCCAAGTCTTGGACCTGCAAACATGACAAACAGGAAGTATTAGTGATATTGCTATCAGCGATAAGGAAGCCATTGTACCCATAGGTATATGTAGCGCTACAACCTTCTTCTGACGCGTGGCCAAAATCGGAAGTAACGCCGCCATCTTGTTTTTTCAATACTTACATTTTCAAACTTCGAGCAACAATACAGACTAGATATCGTGTCAGCGCCAGAAATACTTCTCGATAAATAACAGCGCACTTCGAGATGTGAGCTCTTATTCTGTTTAGTTTGCTTGAAACACAGCAAATGTAAACACAACATTACGACTAATTGCCATGGTTGTAATTAGGTTAAACTTTTTTCACGAGGACCGCATTTAGCTTTGATTTTGTACATGACCCGTTATCTAGTTGGTATTGTTGATCGAAATTATCAATAAAGTAAGTATTGCATTGTTTTTTTTTGTTTGTTTGATATTTATTTAATTAGGGACTTTTATGACTCCAGATCGTATGACAGTCACGTCGTACCCTAAATACAAACTGCAACGGATTACATTTGGGCCATGAATCTGAACAGACTCGTGTCATCATCACCATTTGGTTGAGACATAATTGTATGAAATGTGCCCCTATCAAGTCGGTTCGAAACAGATAATTTCTTTGAGATTCATATCGAACACAGTCCATCAATAAGTGATGTAAGTCTCCCACAACTCCACGCAATTAAGTGAGTAAGGTTTTTCATCATGAACGGCCTGTTACCTGTGCACTTATGACTGCGTCAGTGAGTGCAGTTCGCGTAGCTGCATTTTGGGCCAAAGTTGTTAAGTAGGTATATGTTTTTTTTTGCCATCATTACACTAAGAAAAAGAAGAATAAATGTTTACCGACCCCTGCCTGTATACGTCATTCGAGCGCAAAATATCCTTGTAGCAGTGTATTTTGTTTTGTGACATCGCCGAAGACGAGGGTCCTTTTTAAAAGGCCATGCAAGCCTCTGTCTTGCTCAGTAGTTCCCAATCTTTTAACATATGCGCCCCCAAACTAACATTCCACTAAAATCACGCCCCTTGCCTGTTAAGGTAATACATTCTACAAGGAGCCGATCACATGTACTCAATGTGCACATTAATAACGACAAGTAACTTGAATAATTGGTTGCATACAGGTCACTGTTACCTCAGGATTGTTGGCATCAAGACTTTTATTAAAAAATTCTAATACTAAGAACATGCTTTTTTATAAATATACAGCTTATTTTCGGAGCCGCTACGCCCCCCTTTGGTCACTCTAGACCTTTACTCGAGCCTGGTTGGGAACTCATGGCTAGCTCATTGTGACAGCTGACTGAGTTGTTCTAGTTATTACCTCCCCCTTCATTCCCTTGATGAGCGCGCGCCGGTCGGTGCCAGGTTCAGGGTTGTACACCACGCGGACCATGCCGCTCCAAGTGCCAGGGTTCACCGCATTAGGAGCTGCAGGCAAAACCAAACAATCATTTAATGAATGACATTTTAGCCCAGGTACGCACGGGCGTTTTTTTTATTATAAGCAGTGCGTTAAAAATCCAGTGCGTAATTAAAAATCTGAGCAGAGGTTGGTGAGGGCTTATTCAATCTTGTAGGTAGTTCACAAATTGTAACCACACAAACCCCAATAATATATCTGTTCCAAAGTTATTTGATGAAAGTGTACCTAAATAAACCTTTTTCGGATTCAATACGAATTGGGGTTATACATTCAACCTGAATTGTCATATTAAAAATATCTTTCAGGTGATTTAAATTGAGAATTTCGGTTTTAAGTATTCAAATAATCAAATTAGAGAGCTGAATTTATAAGGGGCACTACAAAGGGCATCCACAAGTACGTTTTCTAATCCATTTGTTTAAATTTTTATCAAATACTTTTGGAACAGAGTATAGTTTCCTAAGACCCTATTCATCAAATGTCAAGTCAAGTGAATCAATTGGCTGTTGTTCCTTTTGTCAAAGTAGAATAGAATAGAATAGAATATTTATTTGCGTAAAACACGGTATACAAGGGTTTCACGGGTTTTTCGTATCACCATAGTTAGTCATAGATTAAGTTGACAGCATGATGTGTTGATCAGTCTTTCAGAAATTGGGTGTTACAGAGACATTGCATCCTCTAGTTCATAGAAATCTTCAATTACACTTACTACTAACTGTGTATACTTGTCTTTTTTTTATATATTTTTTTTATTTGTAGTGTGCGTTTTGTTTGTGCAGAATAAACATTTTTTCTTTCTTTCTTTTCTTTCAATTAACTTTCTGACAGATCCCACACAGCCTAATCCGCAGGGTATAGAACCATATTATATTGCACAAAAGTTCCTGAAACGAAAGTGAGCACTAGGGAAGGATTTTTGAAATTGTATGTCCTCAAGGGGTGAAAGTTTGTATGTCATATTTTTGCATTCCGTTGCTTTATAATAAGTTAGGATTACTTCATACTATAAAGTAATCCTAACTTATTATAAGCTTATTAACCTAACTTATTATAACCTATTATAATAACCCTGTATATCTATGAAGTTCATAGATATACAGGGTTATTGGTAAAACACCATCAACCTTTTAAGGGGTCATTGTACTCGTCAGTATGAATAACTTTTACTATGGGAGCAAATATGAAATCGCGAAAAAAAATCTGCTGTTCCCTATTTATGTTTGCAGAACTCGTCAAAATGTATGGACCAGCAGATTTTTTTTTCGCGATTTCATATTTGGTCCCACAGTAAAAGTTGTTCATAATGATGAGTACAATGACCCCTTAAGAGGTTGATTGTGTTTTACCAATAACCCTGTATTTTACAAATATGTTAGTTCTAAATTCATTTTTCACTTTTATTTATCCTGTCACTGTTGTTAATAATAACAACTTTTATAAACATTGCCCAGTTACTGATAACCATTCAGCAAAGCTTTGTGATTACTTTGCTGTAGTGTACTAATCTATGCTGTTATTGCAAAATGGACTGTTTTGAACACCATATCAGTCTCCTTTGGAAGTAGTTCAAGTTACAATTATTATCACATCCTGCTTTATTTAGCAGGTATAGCAGTGTAGATCTTTTCCGACCATACATGAGTGATCAGGGGTTTTAAAGCCCTTACAAAGATAATGCTGGGTACAGATTATTCAAACATATAACATAATATGGAACACATAATATGTAAAAAAGTGTTCTAGTTGTCATTACATCTCATGTTGCAAAGCATACATTTAGCCAACTAATTTGTGTTACATTTTACAAACCCACCACACTGACACCACACACGGACTCCTTCAAAAAAAAATTGAAGAAAGCATCGCGAGTTAGGAAGACGCCTTAGTCTCAGCTCAGATCTTGTTTAGATTGAGTTATTTCTTCTTCTATTTTGTTTGCATGTGTGCCTGTAACCTACTCTGTATTAAGACTCTTTGAGTGATAAATAGCCTTAGATTTAAATAAGTATTATTGTCAACTAGTTGACCAACAGATGATGTTGTGTCCAAATTTCAATAATTCACACAAAATTTCTGTAAATGCACTTTCAGTTTTCCTGAACTTTTTCAATCCGCCCAACTACTTTTCAAATTTATCTTTATGTAAAACCCTGATTCGGATTATTACGAACATTTGGTCTAGCTGTTCTCAAGTAATACACTTACCAACAAACAGCATTTAATTTTATTATGTATAGACCATGCAGAGTTCTAATGTTTTTAATTAAATAAATAATTTTATGTGTTTAAGCCTTATTTATTGAAACATTTTTAATTAGTGCACAAAATGATTTTAATAAAAAGTAATTCGTTTTTTTATGTTGTTGTTTGCAGACCAAAATGGTAGAATTTACAAGGATTCATAGGCGCTGTCTTCATCTTATTACACAAACAAACATTCTAGATAAATAAATATTCTATTCTTATCAATGTCATACCTTTGATAGAGTATGCCAGGTACTTCCCACTGGTGTGAATAGCCAGCAGTTGCCCGGCATAGAACTTGGGCTCCCAGTTGTAATCCACCAGGTTTTTAAGCTTCACTTTGGAGCTGCCATGGTCATGGTTTCCGGCGTTGGTGTTCACCATGACATCGGTGGAGTACACCTCCGCACTACACACTCCGTCTCCATCAGAGAACGATCTAGAATAGAGCAGACAATATTGGCACAGAAAGATAGTTTCGGGGCAGCAAAAATGGTCTAGCAGTGCAGGGCTTTGGGTGAAATGAAACCCCTTGCCAATCAGTGTTATTTTAAGACATGTTCTAACGCAAATAATCGTGTAAACAAATGATTACTGGGTAAATTAGTTCATCTTAGTTGTTTACTCCTAGAATAGGTCCTGATTTGGATTGGACAACAAATGCACATTGAAGTTTTCATTTTTATATTTACACAGCAACAACCCCATTTGAAAACTAGACATAGATAGTAATTGAGAAAAAAAAATGCTATGTAATGTGGGGTGGAATTGGGAGAAAAATAAATTATCATCTAATACATTGGTATTACTACTACAGGAATTCGTAAGAAAATTTAAACATTTATCCCCGATGCAACAAAAATATGTCATAGGGTTAGTGTCCGACCGAAGGTGCAATTCTGGCCGAAGCCGAAGCCGAAGCCGATTAATCGGTATTCACCAAAACCTTCGGCCGAAGCCGAAGCCGAAGCCGAAGGTATCATTGACCTTGAGAAATACGATAGTTACTTTGATCTCAGAATATACTAGATACATATTGTGAGAGCTTTAGAGATTTAGCCCAATAACGAGCCGAGTGACCAACATATACAAGTAGGTAATAAAATATTGTCTAAAATAAAAGTTTCAAATATACAATGTTAAACAATGTAAAACAAATATGAAATATTTCAAAACAAAACACTTATTAGAATTTTAAGACGCGCTCTCAAACTTGTTTTGACTCGTTTAGTTTACTAACTGCGATTCGTTTGGTCCGGTGCGGCGGCGCGGCGAAACTCTGCTGCTCTGCACACTCTCCGTCTCGCTCTAGCATCGTTCAGTAAATTTCAAATTTTAACAACTAGCAAACCTTCGGCTTCGGCCAAACCTTCGGCAAATTTTTGGCCGAAGCCGAAGATTTGGCCGAAGGTGCTTTTTTGGCCGAAGGTGGCCGAAGCCGAAGCCGAAGCCGAAGCTTCGGTCGGACACTACATAGGGTGTAAGTACAAACTTTCACCATGAAGTATCGGAAAACCCCAGTAAGGGTTTATTGTCTACGTGATGTTCGGGCATGTTACGCGGATGTTTAGGCAACAGGTTACAACAGTTTTAGCAGAAAGAATACAAAAATAAACAAGGACATCACTTAATAGAGCCTTTACTAGACGGGATACACTAAAAAGATAGTATTTATTTGCGTGTAAGCATTAGATCAAAAACGAAATTCAGTTTCCGATTAATGTCACTTACATAGTTTGAGTGGCATCCGATAGCTTTGGAAGCATTGTTGTTGGTGCCATTATTGAGCTAATCTTCCACTTTCCACATGAATTCCAGAAACTTTAGCGCAAATCCAGAATAGAATCGTAATTGCAAAAAATCATGCAAATATTACAACAGCAAACCGCTGATGCCGACCGACAATGACCGACATGAGAATACGTTTTGTTATTACATTTCGCGTAATAAGCTCTTCAACTTCGATTTAAATACTATTATTTGATTTATTCAGACATAAAAAAATATATAATTCAAAAATCACTTTGATTTTATTTATATAAATCAACTCCCAGGAATGCCAATAATTCATGATAAATTAGTTATAAAAATGTAAAATTAATGGTAGGTATAACGAAACGTACAATGGGGGGACCAGAACGAACACCGAAGACTGTTTTCAATTACATGAAATAAGAAATTTGTGAGCAATATTACGAAACCGTAAAAATATTTGCATTTTCTGAAATAATTCTAATTCCAATTTTGTTCTGATGAAAAAATGTGTTTAATAATGTTGTAATTCCAAATTTCTAGCGCGTTAGGCTACAGACAGACTCATTGCGTACTATGAAAAGTAAATGGATAGACTGGGCAAAGACAGAGAGAGAGAACAAGCCATTTTTTAGTTGACTTGACAGGTGACAGGGCAGTGAATTGATTTTTGCGAAGATGGTAAGATTTAATCGTAAATATTAAATAATTTGCTTTGATATCGTTAGGGAAACCTGATAATTATGTTAACAATTGTTTCAGTCGTTAACAGACAAACTTACCATGCTTATGGCCCGGCCGGGCGGCGACAATGCCCAGAAAGATGACGTGCCTTGGTGGATGCGCTACGCTGGTCGGGGACTTGGAACAGTTGGCGGCTTCAGTTCGTATTATTTTCCTATAAATTATATATGATAGACATGCCACTTTGAAGTGACGAGTAGAATATTTTGTGTGCGCTAACATTAAAGTAGAGTTGACCAATATATCAACAGTATTATCTTATCTTTAGAACACAAATTTACGGTACCACCCTCGATTTTAGACAATGAGCCTGAAATAACAAACAGTGCAGAGCTGTAATGTATTGCGCCTTAATTTCTCTAACAAAGGGATAATTGCTTGTACACATTTATTTAGAAAGTCTTCCTCAAGAGAATTGGCATATATAATTTACACAATTACTTATATAAAATATGAATGAGTACATTAATATGATTACATACTTAAACTCGTAAGTCTAGAAGATTAAACTTATGCGTTTTTGATAAACTTTACATTTTTGTAATGAAAACCACTTACTAAATATTACTATAACTTGTGTAACTGGTATGTTCAAGAATATTATCCAATCGGAAAGAAAAAGTAATCTACATAACTATATTGCATGAGCTACTGTCAGACCCAATATTTATTGATTTCAATGCAATTGAAAACAAATACAACACCTATTAGGTCACCAGTTCAGTCAACTACCTTATAATTGACCTTCCCATGTAATTAATAACAACTGTCCTTCTACTACAATCTATAAGGCATTTAATTGCTTATATGCAGTGAGATCAAGGCCTACATAGTCTTGTTATATAATATAATGTAAATTACTATGTGCGAGTACATTGTAAATGCATATTATCATATATGTATAACAATATCTATAGGTTCAGCTAGCTAACTGGTTTTAATAACTGTAACAAAAAGTACTTGAAATACAGTTTTTTACTATTAATTTGAATCAAAATTAGATAAAATTAACCAAGCTTTAACGAGGGTATTGACCAATAGCAATAACACTGGGGTCACCACTCTTTGCTAAGTATAGTGGTTTTATATGTAGATAATTTATTTATTGGTTTATGTACACACATATAAACAGACAAGATGAAAGGAACAGAAAAAACTGTACAATGGTGATTCTAATAAAAGATCCAAGCATTTATTTCAAATAGGCACAAATAAAGGCACTTTTGAACAACAACATATACATTAAAATAGAATTGATTCAAGTCACCCCTTCCAAAATGTTTCATATGGAGAAGAATGGACTAGAAACCCTGCCATATTTCTAAAGAAATCTCTTCCAGCATGATTTGTTATGTTTTTCAGTCAAATTTTGGCTGATAATCACCAGTTTCTGAAGGTTCAAGTTAAAAATAATCCTACATAATGTCCTCCCATCACCACTTCCTAGTACTAAGAATCAATGCAAACATTTTAGTGAACATCTTCAAATCACATTAATAGTTCTTATTGAAATAAAATTATTCAAAAGAATTTATTCAGTCATAAAGGTGTATAATAAATATTTATAAACCTGAATCAAACAGGATTTTTAAATAAAAATTGATAATTACATCACATTAATTTGTGACGAAAATGGTAGAACCCGTTCTCTCAACAGTGTTTAACTGATAAAATCAAATGCCCAACATAATCAGATAGTCAATATTATCACACTTAGTGTATTTGCTTGTAATGAAAATAAAGCTAATGTAGTACTAAAAGCATTGATGGTAGTCATTAAAAAAAAACAATTTTAGTTTATGTGCCCATAAAATGGTTAGTTATTTAAACTGCAATTAGGTTTAAAATAATTGCATTTTTCTAGTACCGAAGGCAAAACTAAAAGCATGATGCAGGTTTTACTATCAAAACAATAACATGCTAACAAAAAAAAAAAAAAAAGATTGATAAATACTTAGAAACATAGTTCACACAATAATGCTTATCATCAGTGTCATATGCATATCAGATTCAGTGATACCTTAAAGAATTTACCACTCATACTGTCAGTATTTCGTTTGCATTAAATTTCAACTTATTAAACATTAAACATGGGTTCCAGACCACCCAAAATCAATCTTACAAAAATGAGTTTTGACAGCCTGTCACTTCCACCATCAAAATAAACAATATGTCACTTAAATTTGTATGACAGAGATAACAACAGAGGGGCAATTCCCGTATTTTTAAGATGTTCGCATTCTAATCTCAGTCTCAATCTGTCAAAATTACAATCAATTTACATACATTTTTGACAGGTTTTTGACATTGATTGTCGCTGAGATGAGATTGCGACTAGAATTTGAACGTTTTTTAAGTACGAGAATTTGCCTACTGATAACATCTAGCTAAGTGAAGTTTTTATGTTCATTCATATTAAAATGTAGACCATTATTATTGATATTCAAAAGATCTTGGCATTGTTTTTTGCAGCCAGATGTCATGGTGGCTGGTTCACAGATTAATTTACAATAGGAGAGGTCAACTGAGCCCTAAACATTTTATAAGCTCTATGGTCGACTATATCGTGGCTCCTGGCTAAATGATAACGGTTATTGGGTCGATCGAAGGTTAGCTATGCTTGCCGCGGTCAGTCCGTAAATGGTCTTAGACAGTCGTTACGGCTAGTCAGAAGCCCGCTATGTAGGAAAGTAATTTGTTTGAAAATTGCTTAATTAATTTCGATTAGCATACATAGTGAATTGTTTTGCTTTGTAATCGTCACATACACGAAAGACAATAATCCCATTGTTTTTATAAGCCATTTACGATTTAATTCATATAAATGGGATTGTAGCGGGCCTCGTGGCTAAATGATAACAGTCGGTTGATCGAAGGTTAAGCTACACTTACCGCGGTCGGTTCGTGGATGGGTGACTATCCATTACATACACCCCTCCGTACCTCGGAAAGCACATTACACCGTTGGGTCCGGCTCTCGGTTCCTACTCCCTAAGCACGAAGTCCGTCGTTTCGGCCGAAGTTACGGACGTTTCCTACTCCGTATCACTTACGGATATAAGATTATACGGGGCCCCAAACTAAAAAATATTGACAAATCGTTTAGACAGTTGTCCTTACTCCCGATGTCTTTTAGCCCGTCCGAAAAATTGGAGTAGGGTTCACTTTTAAGTATCGAACTACTTTCCCCGGCCCGTATCCTCATTTACGGACTAAGAGAGTAAGCCCCCGGATCTGTACCTATGTCTTTGCCAGTCGTTACAGGTAGTAAGAAGAAGCCCAAGTCTGACAATCAATCTGGTCAACGTCTACCGGGTTACCCAGTAATTGGGGAGTCGCTTCGTGTAAAATACTGGTATTCAGCTGCATCCGGTTAGACTGGATGCCGACCCCAATATAGTCCGGAAAAGGCTGGGCTGAACTTGTAGCGCAGTAAAATGGTTACGACCTTGATGATTCTTCATTGTATGGCAAATTGGGCATGTGTGGTTAGCTGGTCTCTCTCTACGATTCGGGCATTGTGGCCAATTGTCGCGTGTGTAGGAAGGTCGTTAACCAAAACTGTAACGGGTTATTTTTAGAAATTACTTATGTTGGTGTAAAACGGCTTAGATTCTACCAATGAAACTCGCGAAATCATTGCTCTTAAAATGATTAGATTAATTTTAATCATAACGAAGACAGTGGTGCCGATTCCCTTGTTTACAAACTAAACCAAATTTAAGTTCAGTGCATCTTTTTCTTTCTATTTCATTAAGAAAAGGACAGAAGATAAATTTTAGTTTAGTCCTGTCAAATTCATCAGCGCCTGACACTACTCCATACAAGTTTAGACGTGATTAAAAAGTTGACTACTAAAATTACATCAAATTAAGTACGTCAGGTGCTGACTAATTTGACAGGACTAAACTAATATTTATCTTCTGTCCTTTTCATAATGAAATATAAAGAAAAAGAAGCACTCAACTTAAATTTAGTTTAGTTTGTGAACAAGGGAATCGGCACCAATGTCTATTTTTGGTCTCTCATGTTATTGTCTGTCGATAGATACGGAAAACATAGAATTATGCAATTAAAGTAATCAAAATAAAAGGCTGTCGTGTGTAAAAGTCCGTGGTCTTGTGTTTTGGTTGCGTCATAGAAACTTGTCAGTTGGCGTGGCTGACACACTTTAAAATATAACTCAATATCGCTCTTCTGAATTAGCGTGCCCACTTGCTAAAGTAAACGCTACTTTATAATTGGTGCCTCGGTGTATGTCGTAAAAAGCTATTAAGGGATGGATGACGTCAGAGGACGGCAGGCGACTAAACTATTACATCAGAGGTTAGCACAAAGCCATCCTGTCTGACTCCTTATAATATCGACAAAATGCGCTACGTCAGTCAATATGTCTACCGCTTTTTACGGCAACTTTCTCTTTGACCATCATCATAGCAATCAAAGTCAATGTTAAGCAATGGATGAATTGAGCTGGTGGAAAATACAAAGATGTAGAGAATGCACGTTCAGAAAATAATGCTTTAAAAAAAATTGACGCGGCAGGCTGACTTTCACAAAATGTTGAGTCTCAAAGATCTACCTAACCATACGGGCTTAAGCTTGATGCAGATAAAATAATGTTCATTTGTCAGTATCGTTCCTCCGTTGCGTAATCGCGTCGCGATCCAAGAACACCCTTCGGAATGATACAGCAGCGTTACGGTGCCTCAGAACGCATCGAGGACCGCCGCAATCCCTCGCGTCCAAACTAGCGCTCTTGGATCGCGACGCGGATACGGAACGGAGGAACGGTACGAACAAATGAACATATCAAGCTTTAGGTATATCCGTATATTCACAATACATAATCAGCCTAGGTATAGTGTTCTCACTGGGACTCAGCCTAGAACCAATAGTTCGAAGATATGTGACGAACTTTTGGCTCTAGGACATTCCCTCACCTCTTGTATACTTGCATGTAATTGTGTAGCCTCTGTTGGAGATCCAATAAATAAGTAAAACTTTCTTTTTTTCTAGTCGCCATAGTCCTGGGCCTGATCAACTGCATCAGCATCGTGGTCTTGAACGTGGCCTGCCTGATCGCCGGCATCTGGCAGATGCTGGCCGGCTTCATAGTGATAGTGTGTGAAGCTCCGTGCTGTTGCTTCTTCATAGACTATGTCCAGACCCTCAGCGATAAGGTGGAGACCAGACCCTACTGGAATAAGGCTGCTTTGTATATTGGGTGAGTAAATACTGTAAATTTTTTCATATAGAGGCCTACCGTTTAATTGAGACGGTGCCTGAGGTAGCTGCGCAGTGTGGGAGGGGTGTTGACGCCCGTCAGCGCACCGCACCGCGCAGCTACATCAGGCGCGGGCCACACAGATGAAGGACGGGACGCAGACGCGGCGTCCCTTTCACGTGTCTTCATTATTCTTCACACAAAATGTATTAACGCGATCTGGCGCAAAACGTACAGAGAGGACAAGACGCAACCGCGTCGCTTTTCCTTCTGCGTCCTATTGTTAAAAGGACATCGTCAAAAATGGCCCTAGGACCAACAAACATCTGACATACATAATAATTATAAATATATTTTAATATACTAATCGCGCCTCAGGCACCGTCTCGTAATCGTAATTCATCCTGTTGTGTATTTTCGGATACAAATGAATGGTAATGAAAAAAAAAATACAACTAAGTAACTTAAAAAAAACCACAAAGTGAAAAATAACTTTTTCGGTATTTGCAACGACCTGAATTGTTATTTTTTGAAAAATCGCAGACTTACAAACAAAGATACATACGTACGGGTCGAATACGAAACCTCCTATTTTTTGAAGTCGGTTAATAAATGACTGACTGTTTATTTGTCAGTTAAAGGATTAGGCATTGTACTGACGAAATGTCCTACGGCATTCTGCTGTGTGCCGAGCTGTTCGAGCAATTTACCAGCTAGGTGCTAGAGTTACTCTGAGAGTTTTTTTTAAGATATTGGTATTCTCACGGAGTCATGACAATTCATCTTCGCCAACATCTTATATATTAGACAAAATATACACTTATCCAAAAAAAAACAGTGATATTCATAATATTAACACTAGAAACAAGGACAAACTACGTGCTCCCTTTCACCGGCTTCATAACTCATTTGTTGGGCTTGGTATAAACTTTTATAACAAGCTTCCTTCTTCTTTGTTAGATTTGCCTTTTAATGCGTGTAAAGCTAAAGTAAAATCCAACCTTTGTTCAAAGGCATACTATTCTATCAACGATTAGTTAAACGATAAAAATAGTTGGTTGCTGTGATTAACTCAAGACAATGTTTATGTTGTTTCTCCAGAATTGGCTTCCCTACTGACGTTATATGAGTTTATATAATTGTTTATTTTATTTGACTATATGTATTAGCCAATTTACTTTAATGTTAGCTAGCGACCTCGACAATTGATCATATTATTCTTTTGAGCAATCTTCAGCAAATTCGTCATGCTCCCTTAGATGTCACTGCTTGCGGTAGCGTCGGGGGTCGGGTTGCCTCCTTCCCTCAAATATGGCGAGGGGTGTAATGGCTGATCTTTGCATTATGATCGTGAACGGGTGCTGCTTGTGGTGACAGGTCATCTTGCTGACTATGGTTTTGTTAACTGTTTCTTTATTTTCCTTCGAAGGTCCTAGTTTATCATTTGTGACTTCAAGTTACAGCTATATAAACATAATGCAGCATTGTAAATGTATGCGGGCACGCCCATTATGCCTGGAGGCTTTTATTATGTATTAAGTTCTGTTTACGTTTTTATTATTTATTTCTGCTTGAGTATAGTTTTCAATGTTTTTGTTGGTAGGTATATTGGCGTGTGCTAGCTGACTTAAGGCGGGGTGTTATCTCAATATTCCCAAAAATTGGTTTCTTAGAACGTCGAGTATGACGTAATGTAATAAAAATAAGTAACGCGAAAAATACAGTGAACAGAGAAGGGTATAAAGAAGAATTTAAACCGAACAGAATAATAAATAATAGTTTGATATTCCCAATAAAAAATTGGGAAGTTGTAGCACAAAAATAAACTTTGACGTCGAAGATCTCTGTATTTCCAGCGATAACAACAGTTTTTTTTTTAAGAATTTAGTAGGTTTTCCATTTTATTAAAACTTTAACCAAACCATTATTTAATTTTATGTCTATATTTTAAATAATCTAAAGAAAAGCAGTAAAATAAATGCCCATTCGCAGCTTACGTCACATTTCAACACAAATATCATTTTCAATTTTCAATCTTATTGACGCTCCATAGTGGTGACAATCGTTTACGCGGTCATACTTTAGTCGTCGGGCAGCGCTCGACTTGGATGGTTGGCACCGGACGCTCTGTGCATAATTCGATTGCAGTTTTCAAGTAATTTATGACTGAAAACAGTGTGTGAATTGAACTAAAGTTCTGTGGCGGACTACTAAGGCTACTCACTGCCTAATATTGAAGTGAAAATTCAGTCTCAGTGGAAATATGGGCAATAAAAATAAAATGTTGCGAAAGAGTTTTACAAGAAAAAGACGAAAAACTCGAAAAAATGATGGAATGTTTGGGTAAGTAGGATGATTACGGTATTGTATCATAATAACATTTGAAATTTGTATTTAGTTTAGTATACTTACGAAACTGTATAAATCTATAGAAACGGTATTGACAATTTCTACAAACATTTTGCTAAATCCAAAAACAAATAGGTGCACTCTATTTTGATGTCTATAGAATGCATATTTGAATGCGCCTAGTGCAAACGTCTCTGGTCGAAGCAACCATCGAGGCGATAGCCATATTGCAATAGTAGGTATAAGTAACAAAAACAAACTTGCAGATAAATCAGAGTGCGTTCGTAATTATTATAATAATATAAATATTGCACTAGTTATATAAAAAGCATTTTGATTCTTTTGTAAGATTATTTTTATAATATTTATTGAGTCATTAGACCAGTGCCGATAATTTTTGAAAACGAAAAAAGTCACAGTAGGATTAAACCCATTGGAAAAGAAAGAGAATATAACAAAAATGAAAGGAAAAATAATTTACGGGCGATCCGAGGTCGGGAAGTGGGGGTTATCTCGATTTCCGGCAAAACTACAAGTCTTATGGAAAAAAGTGTAATAGCAAAGTTGTAGGTAATAAAAAGATCTACAACTTTTGTATTCACACTTTTTTCAAGTAACCTCAAAATTTATGTGAAAAATTCAAATAACCAAGTTTTTGGTTTTATATTTTTATCTTTTACACAGCATTTTTTTTTTCGCGAAATTTGCCGAATACTTACCTTTTTATGTTTCAAGCACACTGTATTTTTATTGATTTAAAATATTTGTTTTTTTCACCTTATTTTGACCTAATATCGAAAAAGCACCCTAATTTTCAATCGAAAATTCTCACGTGAAAATATCTGCTTTTTTAAAACTCGGTAAAAAATAATTGCTGTGTAAAAGATAAAAATAAAAAACCAAGAACTTGGTTATTTGAATTTTTCACATAAATTTTGAGGTTACTTGAAAAAAGTGTGAATACAAAAGTTGTAGATCTTTTTATTACCTACAACTTTGCTATTACACTTTTTTCCATAAGACTTGTAGTTTTGCCGGAAATCGAGATAACCCCCACTTCCCGACCTCGGATCGCCCGTAAATTATTTTTCCTTTCATTTTTGTTATATTCTCTTTCTTTTCCAATGGGTTTCAGCCTACTGTGACTTTTTTCGTTTTCAAAAATTATCGGCACTGGTCTAATGACTCAATAAATATTATAAAAATAATCTTACAAAAGAATCAAAATGCTTTATATATAACTAGTGTGCAGTATTTATATTATTATAATAATTACGAACGCACTCTGATTTATCTGCAAGTTTGTTTTTGTTACTTATACCTACTATTGCAATATGGCTATCGCCTCGATGGTTGCTTCGACCAGAGACGTTTGCACTAGGCGCATTCAAATATGCATTCTATAGACATCAAAATAGAGTGCACCTATTTGTTTTTGGATTTAGCAAAATGTTTGTAGAAATTGTCAATGCCGTTTCTATAGATTTATACAGTTTCGTAAGTAAACTAAACTAAATACAAATTTCAAATGTTATGATACAATACCGTAATCATCCTACTTACCCAAACATTCCATCATTTTTTCGAGTTTTTCGTCTTTTTCTTGTAAAACTCTTTCGCAACATTTTATTTTTATTGCCCATATTTCCACTGAGACTGAATTTTCACTTCAATATTAGGCAGTGAGTAGCCTTAGTAGTCCGCCACAGAACTTTAGTTCAATTCACGCACTGTTTTACCAATTTTAGCAAATACCAACTAATATTCAGCCAGCAGCAGCTTCCATTCCCGTGGATGATCCCTCTATCGTCTAAATTTTTCAGAATTCTAGCTTCCGTCCCGGCTCCGCATTTTCTTAGAAACATTATGGCATTTGTCACTTTGGAGCTGTGATATTATTGCATTTATTTAGAGTTTATGTGATTTTTAAGTGGTCCGAGGGCCTTTATGTTGGTTTTGTTTTCTATTTTTTTACCGCACCCACAAGTACCTATCTAAAACACAAACATTAGTTTGAAATGGCATAACTACCCATTTAATTAACCCTTCCATCCCTGATACTGACTTACACCCGAAAAGCATAATTCCCCTTCTAGAGCAGTCGGGTAAAATTCGGAATGTTTATATTTGACCTGTTTATCATGTACTGTAATAAAAATAAACAGTAGTGATGTTTTTTTTTTAATTGTTATGTGTAATTATTTATTGTATCATATTATGAACCGACACTGTAATTACATCGAATTTTAGAACGCACGTCATAAGTAAGTATATTCAACAGAAAACATCTGATTTCCTTACGTATACTATGCAACTTTCCTTGAGCACACAAACGCCCGTGTTAGCGTTTGCGAGTGTGTGCATAATTACCGTAAAACGCGCAGATGCGGTTGTGTGAGTGCGGTAATAGCGATTAAAATCGTAGTTGGTCCGCGTCTTAAGAGCGTTTATACCCTATGAGTGGCAACGTCGCAATTTAGTGTCATATTCGTGGTTTTCAATTTGTATCATTTAATCGGAGCTATATTTTAAAAATCTGTTTAATTAATTAACTTTTTAGAATTACGTGAAAGTGTTTAAAAAGTAAGTAACCTTAATGTTTACGGTTATTTTACAATGAAAATAACGTCCTGCAAGTTTCCAATGTATTATTTGCATATAAATAGAACTGTAAACGCAACGATTTCTTACCTTTTACACAGTTTTCACGTAATTCTAAAAAGTTAATTAAGTAAACAGATTTTTTAAATATAGCTCCGATTAAATGATAAAAATTAAAAACCACGAAATATGACACTAAATTGCGACGTTGCCACTCATAAGGTATACACGCTCTTAGGGCAAATAATTTAATTTAATGTTTTGTGTTTCGGAATGTTAATTACTTACTACTGTATAGAATCCAGTTCTTCTAACTGAACAGACAGCTGTGCTTCTGGAGAGTTTGTTGCGCCACTCCTTTTTCCCAGCTAAAGCACTAGGAAATGGTGAAGTGCGGGCGTTTTGGGGGACTGTCTTATGTAATTTCAACGTTCAAAAAGTGCTGATTCTCAGCCCAGTCTGAAAGCTTGGAAGGGCTGGTGGCTAAGTAATAACAGGCGAATGCACAGGTCCATCGATCAGGTTAAGCTACGCTTCCCGCGGGTGGTCCTTGGTGACCATCTTAACATACCAAGACCCCTTCGTGCCTCGGAAAGCACACTTGCCATTGGTCCCGGCTATCATTCGTGGATCTTTGACAGTCTTACGTTCAGCTGCATCCGGTTAGACTGGATGCCAACCCCAACATATTTGGGAAAACGCTAGGCAGACGATGACTTATCTATCACGCATTCAAATCATCCCTACGCATATGCAATTACTGTTATTTGATACAAATCAAAATTAAATTAATTAACGCGGTGTGACGAAGAGGATAATAAGTTATTTGGCTTTCTGATTACTTTGACGGCTGTTGTTAAATACTACCTACTTAATATTTGTCCCTAACCATATTACAATAACTATTATACGAATTATGGAGTTGTTTTGTTAAGCTAAGTTTTGACTACCACAGAAATTGCGACATAAATGTCAGAAATACATTTCTTTACTGTTCACACTTTCAGATTTTTTGTGTCTGGATAGTGTCTGTGTATAAATGTACGGAACTTGTGTCCGAGCTATTCAGCCTTAAAGTGCTCGGTCGCCATGAATAAGCATTGTGCGGCTGCTATTGCTGCTTATATAGAGACGTAAGCTTAAAGAAGTAGGTACGTGCCAAAAGAAATTAGATATTCAAAAATTATACAATTTATTCTTCATTACAAGTATCGATCTTTTCGAAGTATTCACCTGAGCACGGATACACTTTTCCATACGTCTGAACTAATTGTAAAATACCTCTGACCACTCATCTTTAGACAACTCGGAAATCTCGAAATTATAGGCAGCCAGAGCTTCATGCTTTCAAACCTTTCCCCTTTAGTGCTTCTTTGATTTTTGGAAACAGGTAAAAATCACAAGGCGCGAGGTCAGGGGAATATGACGGGTGAGAGATGATAGACACGTTTTTTGAGTTAAAAAGTTGAGTGTTCTGGCAGACGTGTACAACGCCGCGCCGCATTGCCGTGGTGCCAGAGAAGAAGCCGGATTCCTGAATGCGGTCGCTTGTCAGACCACGCTGATATTACTGTTGGGGTACAAACTGTCGCATACAATTCGGAGTTCACCGTTCTTTGATCCTCTAGCACTACAGTAGCAATAATGACCCCTTTTGCAGAAAAACGAGGCGGCCATTTGTTTCAGTGTGCTTTGTGCACGGCGACATTTCGTTGGAGTTGGCTCAACTTCAAAGCACCATACAGTCGACTGTCACTTTGTTTTGGGATCATAGTTATATAGACACGTTTTGTCACCAGTCAATATTATCATACACGTCTTTTTTTCTCGCCGGCGTGGCGCGGCGTCGTATTTATCTATCACATGAATAGGCACCAATCACAGATATAGTCTATACCTGTGGCACCAATCCACCCGACTGCGACGGTCTTTCTGCTCATCGGTAAGAGATGGGATATGGGTTGTGAAAGATGGGAGAGAAAGGTGGTCGTGACTTATGGTTTGCATTGCTGCTGATCCAATTTTCAGTTCTCGCTCCAGCTCTACATATTATTATGTAATACGTCGGTTTTTGCGAATAAGATTTTCGACTGCACGAATGTTCTCTTGTGTGACCGCGGTTGTTAAATTCAGCAAACCAATTTAATACTGCTGCTCGTGAACAAACAGGCTCACCAAAAGTAGCAGCCAAACGTTCAAAACATTCTTGCGGCTTAGTTTAGATTTAGTTTATTAATAGGCCATTTTGTATTGTATATGATATTTACTACTGTTTGGCTAAATGTACACTTTTTGTAAACGTTTTTATTTTTTATTAAATACCTAAATAATTTTTATTATATTAATACAATTTCCAATATGTACCAATATGCCCTCAGATCATAGGAAAACTGAGCGTTTTACGGTGTCTACGTTTGGACAGCGCCCTAATCTTACGAAATTTCTGTCGAATGAAATATGAGGACTTCGAATATTTATTGAACAAGTTACCACTATAATCAAAATTAAAAATAATACGCGTATGAGATTGTCGATTACTCCAGATGAAGCTCCAACTTTGGTAGTCCTACAAACACTAAAAAGCTTTTAGCATTCTCCTGACGTTCAAAAGTGCCTTTTAATGGCCTACTTGAAATAAATATTGAGTTGACTTTAACTTTCCGTACTCAACGCGAAACTCGTTTTTTAGGGCTATCTTCTAGAAGTGTGTGCTTAAAATATGTTGAACTTGTTTGAATACTCATCCACCACAAGAGACATTTCACACAGCCGCTGATTCCACACTAATTATGTATTGTGTCACAGTTAGAGACACCCGTGCGCACACATAGACACTCGGTGTATCATACACTGAGTGTAAGGTGTATGGTGTCGTAATCTAAGCTAGGTTACCAATAAAAAATCAGTCCAACCGTTTGTAGATAGCTCAAATATACATTAAAACTAGTAATAAATACAGTGATTATTGGGAATGTCCAAACCGAAAACTATTACCGTGCTTAGGTGCTCACTGCTCAGAATGTCTGTGAATCATCTGAAAACAATATCATATGACACAGTCATATAAACAAGACATTACTTTTTAAGGAACCCTTATCACTATTTTACTCTGTGTCACTCAGCCTGTTAATTTAACGTGCGCAGACAGTTTTGACGTCGGGAACAAATCACATGTAAAATACATTATTTTCCGTAAATATTGGGTAATTCAAAAGTACCTAAGGATTAAATAAAATAATTCATGTTGCATCCAGGATTTCCGGTTTAATTAACGATAAAAGCATTAACATTATTGTAACGATTATCATTCATGTGAATTCAGCACTAAATGTGTAGATACAGTTCGACACAATTTAGAGGTAACATTGATGTACTAACCTGCACCCCAATTCAAATATTTCAACTACTGTATTTTAATGGAACAAAAAAAATGATAAACAAAATTTTATTTTTTAGTGTTTGTTAACAGCTACTTTAGTTATAAAACTGTGTTGCAGTCATTAGCTCCCACCTCCGAGAGGGGAGACGTGGGCTTTCCAACTAAATTCCAACATTTAAAATACTAAAGCAATTTTTTTTTTTATTTTTTTTTAATACGTTGCCATACTAGGAATTTCTCCGGTATTGTGGGTGCGTTTACAAACATTTAAACTCACATACACAAACAGCCAGACCCGGAACAACTACTTGTAGGTCATACAAATATTTGTTCCGTGCGGAAAAAAAAAGAAAAAGCAAAAGAAAATTTTAGATTAAATTAATAATTAATACAATGTTACCTTAAATTTTACTTAAAATAATTTAGTTTGCATGTGATAAGTCCTCTTCCTTCATCTTTTGCTGTGCCCGACAGGGTGCACAATTGTTACAACAAATGTTTACTTACCACCTAAGCATATACTTTGTGGAATGCAATAAATGATGGAGTAAAGTAATCGCGTTTGACGAAATTACCCGGTGGAACTTCTATGTCGTGTCTCACTGTAACGAACATAGGATTGTGTTGTGATTGTAACACTCACTGGTGTAAATCGACACCATCTATGACGTAGTTTATCAGTTCTACCAGTACCTACGTCACAACGCGTAATTTGACTCATCGTTTTTATCAAAGCCACACAATGACACAAGGCAGGTTTGCTATGAAAGAGACAAAACAGTCTGCTATCGATTGTTTCATTTTCACCTATTTGTTTGGCGTTTGATTAAGGTAATTTATTGCCTTATTTATTAGTAATTATGTTTTATTGTTAGGTACTGTTAGTTTTCATCAACATCATCATCTGGCTGCCTTTCCCCAACTATATTGAGGTCGGCTTCCATTCTAATCGGATGCAGCTGAATACCAGTATTTACATGGAACGACAGCCTATGATTCCTAGACATGTGACATCTAGCAATCCGCACTGGGCCTGCGTGGTGGAGTCCAGCCCTCCCCCTGCCTTCCAGCTCCCTCTCACGGCGAGGAGGCCTGTATTCCAGCAGTGGGAACGTTTTATGCTGATGATGCTATGTATAAAAATATTTTATTTTAAGCCACACTTATTGGTAGGATATAATATTGTTTAAAGCTATTTATGTTTTGTTATATAGAATCTATGTAAGTGAATTTGTAATTCTTTTGAGAAATTAATATCTTTATTAACCGTATAACTTTCTAATACTAATACCTAAATATAAACGGTATCTAATCTCTCCCATGATAATCAACCAATACAATTTTATAGCATGCGTTGCAAATTGTTTGCGACGTCGCGTCTGCGTCGCTCGCGCCGTTGTATGCTATGCAAGGCATTGTATAGGCGAGACGCTGTTATATAATAGCAGTATCCTACTCTGAAAAACATGTGACTCAATGTTTTGTTCTTGTTATTATTCAGCCAATAAACTGAACCAGCTAGTTTTGAAGTCCATTGGAACGAAGTTCCTCATCGCTAGTTATAAAAAAAAAGAAGTTAAAAGTTGCGTCGGTGGTTCGACGAGTACGGGGGAGCCTGAATAGCGTCCTGAAGATGATTGGCGAGAGAACCGATACTGTTCTGCTCAGTAGGTTCACTGAACTCCATGTGTTGCGAGACCGATGAGCTTACTGTGCAGGGGTAGACGGTGTCTAGTTTCTTCTTCCTTTGATATTACTAACATTAGTTATAAGCAAAATTCTTGTTACTAACCCGTGTCTATGGACTTTTCTGTCTGAATAATTTTTTAATTTTTTTTTTTTTTATGCTCTGCACACTTGAAAAAGCTATATTGAAAACGGCGTAACATTTTGACCGTCATGACACTTTTGTTACGTAACAAAAGTGGTCGAGGTTCGAACCCAGGCAGGCGCTTTTCTTTGTGTCTTCGATCAACAATATCACTAGATTAAGGATTAGGGACAAAACACATCGCCTCAAGTGGACGCGATTGCGTATAACTTGATTATAAACCTTAACACTCAAACATAAAGTTTATTATGGTTTGCAATGTATTTACTAAGTACTTCGATTGAAATTAAACGTATTTTTATCATCATGGCTTCTACCAGCCACCCCTCAACCTCGTCTACCCCAACGGTCATCGGTTCTAAGGAAAATAATATTTATGGAAAAATAACACATAATTTCTAAGTAATAAGGTTGAAAATACTATGTTTCAAAATAAGACCACAACATTATTAATTTGTGGTCTTATTTTTACGGCCGTTTGTGATGCGCTCATTGGAAATCTAGTACTATTGTTGATCGAAGCTTTGTGTAAATTATTTCATCACCACTGCTCTCAAAACGGTGAAGGAAAACATCGTGAGGAAACCGGCATGTCCTAGAACCTAAAATTAAAAGACATGTGACATCCACCAACCCGCACTGAACCCGCCGGGTGAATTAGGGCCCACTCACTGTGAGCAGGTCTGTGTCCCAGCAGTGGGAAAATTATAGGCTGGTTATGCTATATTTATTTATTTATTTATTTAACACTTTAAGCACACAAATGTACAGAGGCGGACTTAATGCCATAGGCATTTTCTACCAGTCAACCTTTGGGTGATGCAGAGACAAACAGTGGTAGGTGCAATTTATAATGATAATTTAGGATTAAATAATTTTAAATATATAGACACGTATATACTTGTTTAGTCTATAAATACATATAATATATATACCTAATTATATATAAATATAAGCACAAATAAATGTACATAAATACACGAGTATGTTAAAAACAAATAGGACACACAATGAGAAAACATTACCGCTGTGATGATACTGCCAGCTTCTTACGAATGTGCTCGCGAACTTTAGTTTTAAAGGATAATCGGTTGGTTGCCATCCTGATTTCCTGGGGGAGTGCATTCCACAGAGAGATAGATTGAACAAAGAAGGAAGAGTGAATGAAGTCTGTGCGGTGAGTGGGACATTGAAGAAGACGATTGTGTGAAGAACGTAGATTTCTATTGTGGTTGGCGCAAATGTACTGAAAGTGGGGGGCTAGATAACCAGGGGAAGAGGGAGAATCAAGAAATGAAAACAAGGTAGTCAGCGCCCTTTGCTCTCTGCGCTGACGTATGGGCAACCACTTTAGAAGCGACCGATGGGCAGAGACGTGATCATATTTACGCAGATTGAAAACGAATCGAATGCAGTTATTCAGAAGACGGTCAAGTTTGTCGAGGAGATCTGCATTCAGGTCATAGTAGCACACATCACCATAATCGATGATAGGGAAGATTAAGGATTGCACAAGCATTGTCTTCGTACTTGATGGTAATAAATTTTTCAGTCTGTACAGAGCCCGCAGCGTGCCGGTAACCTTCTGGCTTACCCTAGCGACTTGAGTACGCCAGTTCAGGGTACTATCAATGTGCAAGCCTAGGTTCTTTACGTCAGTGCTAAAAGGAACGATCGTACCATTGAAGAGGACCGGTGGCAAGGTTGTACCATCCACCTTGCTAATACTACGAGAACTACCAATGATGATCGCCTGACACTTCGTAGGATTTACAGCTACACCAAATCTGTCAGCCCAGGTTTTTATGGCCATCAAGTTCCTATTTAATCTGCTGATAACGTCAGGTAATTCATCAACCCTCCCTTGACAGTACAACTGCAAGTCATCTGCATACAGATGATACGCACACTGAAGTTCGGAAGTTATAAGATTAATAAAAATAGAAAATAGAAGAGGAGAAAGTATACCGCCTTGAGGAACGCCAGCTTCCAAGTCACACCAGCAAGAAGAAGAATCCCCAACATGAACGGACTGCTGACGTCCCTGAAGGTAAGAGGAGAACCATTGCAGTGCTTCGGGAGAGACCATAACATATGACAGAATGGCTAACAGGATGTCGTGACTGACGGTATTAAAGGCATTCGAGAAATCAACCAACACTACAGCAGTAACTTTGGTGTCTTCCAGTGCTGCCCTCATATCGCCAGTCACTTTAAGGAGCGCGGAGACAGTGCTGTGCCCAGGCCTAAACCCAGATTGAAGAGGACTAATGATTGAGTTACGATGAACAAAGCTGGAGAACTGTTTGTGGACACAGGCCTCAAGCACTTTGGATAGGAAGGGAAGTATAGAAATTGGACGGAAGTCAGTAGGAAGAGAGGGATTAGAAACCTTAGGTAGTGGACGAACATAGGCTTTGCGCCATAGGGAAGGGAATACTCCGGTGTACAAGGAAAAATTTATAATGTGGGTAATCGCGGGTAGGAGTTGATCCAGAATAGTTATGATCATACCACGGGTGATATTGTCACATCCCACCGCTTTTGATTTGATGGAGAGAATGATCTTTCTGATCTCTCCCGGTTCAACCTTAAATAAACCTTAATAATAGTATAACCTTAAATAAAATTACATCTAAAAATAGTACCTACCTACATGTTTTCATTCAAAAAAGCATGTTCGAAATTTGTTATATTCTAAACAGACCTAAATACCAAATATTGCACCATATACGGTCAGAAAGATGCCTGGCGTCAAGATATTAAATTAAATAAAACTTTATAATTCAGACTAAGGTCCATAATTTTGGAAATATTTAGCTATTAGTAACAATTGTGCTTGGGCTTAGGTTAGTATTGTTAGTTTTTACAAATTTGTTGTTTATTTAGTACTATGACTGTCGCCACCCAGTGTCCCTGACAGAGACAGTCCGCTCTGGCAGCGATCATTTTCAGAATGCCGTTGTCACTCTCACTACCCTGCAGGCGCGGTCGTATGGAGGCCGCTTTCTTTCGCATGATGGCATGGAGACCACCTGTGCGAGCCTCCGCGAACATTCCCGAAGCGCTACAACGCCATGGCAGTCCCAACAGCATCCTAAAAGCATTATTAAATTGAACACGCAAGTCGTTGTAGGCTCGGTGCGTGTATGACACCCACAGGGCACTCGTGTAAAACGATTGACAGAACGCCTTAAAAAAGGGTAACTTTGATGTCTGTAGTACAACGAGGCAACCTGCATCATTTCTTAGGTCGCTCGTGACAATGTGGCCATGGTGCCTAAAACTATCGACAACCTTTAGTGCAATGCCGTTAAGACTTATGGGCGAAACCCTGCGCGGCTGCTGATTACGAGCTATAAATAAAAGAAGCTCACTCTTCTTCGAGACTTCGAGTTGTATACCGCATAGGCCGCGCAGGTCAATAACAACAAAACTTGACGTCAGTCATACACACATGCCATAAACATATTCCTTTTTACTATGTAGTGAGGCTCTATTTAAATATTTTACGTAAATTATAAGCGTTTGCGTGACATAGTCGCACGTCTTCCGGTTTTTACCGACTCCGAATTTAATAAGTAGGTAAGAATAAAGTATATTCGTACTCTGGATAGAAAAATCATGAAATAGTATTTTTGTTTTTGAGACTTGTATATTTTGAAATGTTGTCTTTTACAGGTGGTACAGGGGACATCCATAGACGTGTCGGTGACCTACCTCTCCTCACTAATTACTATGAAATGTTTTAATCTGTATTTTTTTTCTTCTAACTCCAGGCTATCAGTACCGCCATTCTTCATGTGCTTCTTAAGCATGAGCACGTGGTTCGGCAGCGGGCTGATCTTCGCCACCGGCATCGTCTACGGCATGATGGCGCTCGGCAAAAAGTCAGTATACTTAATATACATTAAACGTGTTGCTAACTTCACTGACAAACTCAAGTAATTTGGCAGAATGATGGATGCTATGGAATCGTGAATGAATACTTGTGAAACGTAGATGCGTAGGCAATCTAAAAGTAAAGTCGGGGATATTAATTGTTTAGCTAATTGACACATCACATCTGTCACATCACAACTGTCATTCTTTGGCAGTGGTATGAACTGGCTGTAAATTTGATAAACAATTCATTTCGCTGACTGTATTATATTTTAAAATAATTTGACTACAGTCTACGGCCATTGTTAAATTTACCACCAATTGGCACTTTTCTGTATCATACATACTTCATGAAAGATTCCTTGAAAAAAAGGGAACATTTTTACCAAATTAGGACGTAGTTACTTACCAGCTTTTTCCATTTTGGTATTGTTGAAATGAAAGAGATTTGGTAAAATAATCCATTACTTTTGAAAATATTCACCATGTAACTAACTTACTGTTGTTGGGTGTGGGTTTATTTTTCTAACATGTCGTCGATATCTTGCTTGCTGTGCGGCCGCTGCGTTCCTGACGTCTGTCAGTTTCATACAAATGAATACATGTTTTGCGAATTTGATCTTTATTAGTTACTAGAGTTGTCGCACTGACAGGTGACTGGGACGCATTCTCTCGACGGCCGGACTGTATAGTCGCCATCTTTAGTCTGTGAGCATCTAATGTCTGTCTGACTATATTTTTCTTTGTAATTACATTTTTTGTCAGCGAAACTGTGAATGTTGGCTTAAAATTAAGTGTTTTTGTACTATTGTCTTGAATTTCCAGTGTCTACTTCGTGTTATTTACCTGCTGGGTTTCCAGTCTGTTAAGTTGGTAAAATAATTCAAACTCAAATTCTAAGAATTTCTTCACTTCTTAAGAAAACTGTAACTTTACTGTTAGTTCTACTTAATAATAATATTTTTGCTAAATGTCATACCAAAAAAATTAATGAATGGATGACCAAGGTGCAAATCAGAGAGAGAAAACAAATATCAGTTCGTCCGGGGAACTAGTATCACTATATTTATTTCTGCCGCCAAGAAGTGTAGTTGGGTACCACCACAGATCAAAGAATACAAGTAGTACCTACTTTTGGCTGAAGTGTATGGTTTCGGGTACAAGCACATGAGGCATTTCCGTTTCGTCTCTGGGATGTCAACGCCCCTGCGGTATCTCTGGTATTGTTAACGTCCACAACCGACGTGGACTACTTACGTACTGGCCCGCTTGATTGATTTCCAAAATCATAAAAATATCAAAGCCAAGCTTGATGTTGTGTCATCAATTGGGTCGAAGGCGTGTAGTGTGCAACTAATCCGATGAAATGAAATAAAATAAGATGACATTTAATTTCATGTCTCTAGAATGCCAACGCCCCTGCTGTATCTCTGGTATTACAGATATCCGGAGGCGACGTTGCGTACTTACAGGGTTGACTGATTCCAGAAATCATAAAAATTTGCATAGCCAAGCTTGATGTTGTATTGTGTCATTAACTGGGTCGAAGGCGTGTGTGAACTAATCCGGTGTGTGTTGTGTGTGCGTGTGGGGCGCAGGGGGTCCCGCGACGACATGGCGGCGATGGCGGCGGGCGGGACTACGCCCCCGGGCGCTCCGATGACGGGCTCGCACGACCACAACGTCACCCTCATGGAGGACCCGGACGTGTGGCGCCCCAACTAAACGAGGCACGCATCTGTAGCGCTACAAGGTTCTTTTGGCGCGTGGCCAAAGTCGGAACTAACGCCGCCATCTTGTTTTTTCAATACATTTCACAGAACAAATGTTTACCCAGTGGTTAGCGCTAATGCTGAGCAATAGGTCCTGGGTCCGATTCCTAGGTCGGGCAAAGTATCGCGAGACTGGATTTGTGCCCGGCTGATAGCAATAGCCTCGCCCCCTATTACACGGGACTTTAAGATAACTAGAGAAATGTGGGCATCTCTGCCTAATCGGGCATACAGGCAGGATGTTATGTTCCACAAAACAATAATTGCACAAATGTTTGCCAACAGTGCCCCTGTCTCAACATCATTCGGGCGCCAAAAGATCCTTGTAGCAGTGTATCTAACACGTTTAGTGTCCCGTCATGCTTGTTGTTTGCGCTCGGAATTGCATGGTGGTGGAAGGTCATGGTCAATTTTAATTTAAAAAATCCGCCTAAGTCTGGTAAAACAATACCGGTGTAGTTACATATTGTCTATTAAAACTTTCAAAAATGAAGTTTTACCGAAGTTGGATTCTATTAAAATTAACTATGACTTAATTATTATTATTGTTGCATGTTCCTGCTTCTAATAATTTCCTCTTTATTTGTCTTTGTAAGTATTTTTTTCTGCACAGTTTCTGTTTTCAGCATTCGGGAGCACAGTTTTGTTTTATTCTTAGAACCACATTTTTCAATATTTTATTTTATAAACTATATAAAGTATTTTTTGTTTACTTTCTTTAGTTTTGCCAACCCATTATAATTTGAAAATCTTGATTCCGCTAGATGAAGAAATCAAGTGGAGTTTTCTCATTTGCACAAATTCATTAAAAAAAATATAAAATATAATATTTTCAAAAATATTTATAATATTTGCCTACGACTCCGTGATCACAATAAAAAACAATAATAATAATAATAATCTAAATGTTCCCCACAGAGGATCTATAGATGATATGAGGACGTCGGCGGCTAACTTAGAGGCAGGCGCGGGCCAGCCAACGAGCGCTCCTCGAGCGAACCTCGTCACAAACGAGCAGCCAATCAGCTTCACCGGCGTTCCCGGGCGTATGTGATCGCGCCAATCAGCTTCACCGGCGACCCCGCACGCCGACTACGCAAGTCTCCGACACGATATGCGCTCCTGGTACTGTAGCGAACACGGAGGCTTATCATATACTCTAATAATCTAATTATTACGCATTTTAAGAAGGCGGTGTAAACTGAACTGCGTTTTCGCAACATAAAGGTGAAATCAAAACACGACAGATTACCATTTCTCTGTATACTCTTTCGGACGCTAAATTAAAGTTCATCCGCACGTAAAAGCGCTTTCGATGCGAATGAGTGGCGTTGCCCCCGAGTGGACTTCTCCCTCTAGCGAATAGCGCCTGTAAATAACAGAAAGAGATAGAGATACAAAAAATTTGTAGACCCGTGCGTGTAAGCATGATTTCACACTGAATGTGTTTGAATAAGGGACACAGTTCACACTGTTGGAACAAAATACATTAACGTAATTTAAGTGAATTTTTAGAGTTCATGATCAGCTTCCACTATGTGAATTAGTCGATTTCTGAATGGTGACTGTAAAATGTTATTCATAGCTTGTATCTTAACCAATATTTTTATCATATTGTTGTTAACTGGCGGGAGTTTTTTGAAATACCAATTTTTGTATATCAATATTTTGGCATAATATAATTATTAAAATGACTGCTGTCTGTCTACTAGGATAATTTTTGTTCGTTTTCTGGTACTACGGAGCGCATAGAAATCACTACAAAGACTTTTAAGGCGACGTTCAGCAATAGTCACTGTTAAACTCCTTAGTTTAGTGTTGCCAATAAAAACCAGTGTCCTCCATACAAAATAATAGAATTGCCAACATTTTTTATTTGAGTCTGCTTGTAGATAGTTAATATTCTTGTCTATGATAATGATAATATTCAGCATGTATTATAATATTCAATTATTTGTTATATCTATAGAGGTTTATAAACTAAGCACATAATATACTAGACATATTGTACCATATCGCTTGGCCCTTAAGAGGATGGCTCATAAAATAGATATTATCTTGTTTGCAATAGAGGCTGTTTTGCAATAAGTGGTCTTTTTAATAATAACATGTTCATAATAAAGGACCAATGCATTTTAAATCTATTAAAGTGAACCTCAAACAGAAGTAATTTTGTAGGAGAATGTTTTTTTTAAATTATTGTCTTGATAGCCAATCACAAAACGTGTAAAGTGGCTTCAAAATAAAGTTTATAAAAAATACCTAATGTTACAGACGATTTGTCTCGTCATAATTAATTATTATACAATCCATGTTAATCGCTATGTCAATTTTGAAGTCACGGCGTTATATTATACAGGGTGTGACGCGCAAACTATTACCATTAATTCTGTACATGATTACTAGACACACCAGCGTTGAAACTTTTCGCCGGTTATTAAAAATAATTTGCTCTTCCATACATTTTGACCGTGTCCGTATCGCAGTTTAGTATGAAACAACAATTGTTTTTTAAACCAACAAAATAAATTGTCCCTGAGGGTCTAGAAACTTGCTGAATTGATGGTTTGTGCGTCGATGTCCCTTAAATCGTGTATTATAATAATATAAAAGTTAGGAAAAAATCTAGTACCTTGAGCTAAGTTGTATCCTTTCACGGTAACTCCATATTTATTCGATTGTTAGGTAGCGAGTTGTAATCGTAACGTAGTCGAGGGCTGTTAATAGTATAATTAATTGTTTAATGTTAATTTATTAGACGAACGATGCCCGATGTTTAGGTTTTTTGACGTTTTATTGTTTTCTGTGAGGATAGGAATGTGATCGGGATTTATTACATCTTAGTCTACTGTAGCGCCCTTACGGTCGATTGACATGGCCAACTGATTTTCGCTCTCACAGAAGATATAAAACCTCTATATTTTATACATATCTTCACAGGAACCTGGCTGGCATAGATTTACTATAAACTCTTGTTTTCATTAGTAAATTGTTATAATCTTGTGGTCACACAAATATTAAATGAATTATAATATTGCTCATATTTTATCTTATTTTCGTCCATTTTCGTTATAGGCACTTATTTAATTTAAATTGAACGGATGAGATTGTGCGGCCATACGTCGTGTTTCAAACGTGTTTGATCCAAATTAATGATACTTAGCATAGTAGTTAGCGAAATTTTCTTGACATTGATGTAAAGTGTTTATTACTATAGAATATATTATTGTATAGCTACGCCTTCCTACGGGCTAGACTAACTGATATTTCATCATATCGTGTTTCTTATGAACTTGTGATTTGTTTCGGGAACATTTTTTTAAGATGTGTTTGATAAAGACATTAGGAAAGGATTCTTTTGCATTGTAATGATGATTTAATTCATGTAAATCTTAGCTTTTAATTGTTTTATTTTAAAAGTAGATTCATACATCTGAATTCAGAGGGCGCCACTTACGCTTGAGTCGTAAAGTCACCGCCTGTTATGACAAGGCAATGGAATCCTAATATCTAACGTAAGCATTCCGAAATCGTACTGAATTGATGGGTCTTTCCTTTCCAGTCCTTATTTTCTAAATATACCTGTATCTTGCATGCCTCAAGTAACAATAGTTTGACCGCTGTACCGCGCCTTTGCAGGCCGCTCCGCTCTGCCAGTCCGCCGACAATGTGAGCGGCGTACCGCGTCCCTCTTGGCCGCGCATTCCTAAGGCGCGGTGCAGCGGTCGACGTCAAACTATAGTACGTAGTTCCTGATCTTGGTGAACTAAAACATTGTTACAACAATATCAATTTGTTAGATGTTGTACTCGTTTAGATAATGTAATATGTAGTGGGTCGCACTAGAGATACTACACGGAGTAATCCCTAGCCAGAAATATGTGAGGTTGGAGATTGTAACATTATTTACTACAAATCTTTAAATACATGTTTTTGGTCATTATTGTTGTAATAGTATATTTATCAACAGTTGAACAAGCGGTTCCATAATGTTGTGCTGAGAAAATGATTTTTCGTAAGAACTCTCTTCAAGTTACATAGTCAATAAGCTAACATTAAACGGATTGGTGGAATCAACTTATAATGGACACATATTTGAAAATATTTAACCCATAGACATTATAAAATTGTTCTGCAACAATATTGAATAGATTAAATTATCACTGTTACTGTATTGCAAGATATTTTTGTAAAATAACAATTTAAAACGCCACATTGACTGCGTAAGTATTATTGTGTATAAGAAAGACCCTAGTCTTAGGTAATATTTTGCTAGATTTAACATTTTTGCTCACACACAGCCAATATTTTAGTGAAAGATTTTTTGTTTGAATTTGTATGAAGTGTTGCTAGTTTCTTAAACAGGAATAGTTTAAATTAAGCTATGGATTGGCAACACTGATTGTAATGATTGATTGCTATGTGGCATGTGCTTCCTTATTTACATTGTTTTTTTTTAAATTAGATACATCATGATTTTACAAGCATCGATTTATTTATATAATATTAAGCGAATTATTTGTTATAATAAGAATAAACGTTGAGATTGTATATAGTATATACTATGATTAAATTGATAAGTTGGTATACGTTCTTGCTTAGCTTATACACTTGCAACTTCGTTAGTTAAATGTTCAGTTAGAAAGTTATGTGAGATCGTTAATTACTATGTTGCATGTATACTTAGGTTTAGTGCAGAGATAAAAGTAGAACTATTTAAGATTTCACAGTGTAAACAAGTAAACCTATTTGGATAGTTGTTTTTACAACAATTATTGCTGAAAGAACAGCAATGCAGCTGTTGTGTGCTGGATTAAAGCAATTAAATGTGTTGTTTATTTGTGTGAGATATTTAACACTGCTGGAAAATAATACTAATAAGAATTAAATATAATATCTCGACACCTCTATACCATATGCTTAATTAAAGACAGAATGACAATCATAGCTGTGGCCAAAAACTATTTTGCCTTAGCTGGCATGGTAAATGGCAGTGCTGTCTGACTGTCCAAAACCAAGAGTATCACGAATAGGCATAAAATCGCGCTGTTGTATTTTCAACCTTCGGCTCAGTGGACTGAAACTGGAAAACCCAATAGCGCGATTTTAATTTAGGCATTCATTAGATGTCGCCTTGTATTAGTGAAAACAGCGAGTAGTCTGCATCCCTGCACTGAAACCAAGTAATAAATAGTAAAAATTGTTTGTAACACTTTCGTAAGAGTATGCATAGTTGTATAGTGTAAGCGGTTGCAGTTGTTTCCCGTCAAGTTAATGTTATAATTAGGAAAGCATATCTGTAATAAATGTGTGTATATTGAGTCAATGTTTTATTTTGTACCTTTGTGTTTTGAAGAAAATTTATAGGAATATGTTTCTAAAAGGAGGTGGTCACAAGCACTAATACTGAGAATGAGGTCCTGGGTCTGATACCCGTGTCCGGCAGTGTTATTGGGTTTTTGCATCAGTAGCAGCCCAGAGTCTACATTGGTGCCTGGTTGAAGACAATAGGCTCGCCCCCAATTACATGGGACTTGGCAAAATGTGGGTGTACTGTATTTATAGGTACACCTCTGCCTATCTCTTCATAGAAGCTGGTGTGATGTTATTTCCGAAAGGCTCTATAAAGGGTTTGATGATCACGCATTTGCAAGACTACTAGATTGGGTAGGTACTGAAAACAAGCATGAAAATTTATTAGGTACATTATCCTTTATTTACAAAAATTACACTAGTTACATTATTATTAGGTACATTAAATTGTATTTAATATAATAATAAAAGACTGGTGAGTAATCTTCCTCACAATCAGTGATTTTTAGTATTCCAAGGACTATTTCCATGCAGTCTTTCTAGAAGCAAACCAGTAATTGTTGCCTTTTAAAATCTGAAAAAGAAAAACAACCGTTTTATGACACAATAATGATGACAAGTAATTGCGCCGAAGTTACTTTCAATTCCAGATAAGTATCAAAACTGGCTTATCACATTTGAGTTAAATAAACACAGCTATTACACAGCTCCCGGCCAGACGGCTCGGCAATATGACAAATGTAGTTGGACAGATTATTTTAATGCTTTTGCTTGTATCGGCTAGTCTCCTCTTGAAATTAACATGCAAGAAACTATCGTCAGACGAAGTGATATGTATATGGGGGGTAAGTAATATAAGATATAATTTCAAAATCTCTGATATTTACAAATATAATAAATAATTGATATAATTTTATAATGACAAATTTTTTTATGCATAGCATACATCCATACATTGAATATAAAATCATTAGATATACCACTCAAAAGACATAAAACCCATTTAGTCTAATATTGCTAATCATAGTTAGTAACCTGAGTAGATATACCTAGTAATTGATTACCACCTGCCAAGGTAGCACCAACAATAGAGGGGATCTGGCACTTGGCGGTCGCTCTCTCACCTCACATTAATGGTCACTGTTCTAACCTATCCTAACCCAATTGATTCACCAACAATAGAGGGGATCTGACTACTAACCTAACCTATCCGAGTAGGATTGATCTGAAGTGGGGTGATACCCATAATGATGGTATCAATATATTTTAAACAATAGACCTAATGATTTTCGATTAAATAAACATTTTAGAGTATATAAATGTTATATGTAAAGAAATTATATCAACAGTTGGTATATCTCACGTTTATTACATCTAGTGAATGTTATTGAAATGAAAATATACCAAATAACTTTATATTATGATATGAGATGCACCCTGTACATGGATGTGGTTTATCTGCAATTAGGAGAATACCTTGTGAGGAGGAGGTTCAGATGATCAGGTAGTTACTGCATATAGTAATACCTAGAGTTGCTACTTGTAATATAACACAACAAACTTACTATGACCTCTGCTTAATTATCGCTCCAGTGATCGTCCCGTGTCTTTGAATCAAACACTGCTTCTTCTCCGTCTCCAGGCAGACAGTGGGCGGCTTCAGATTAGGCTGTATCTTGCACGCCTGCTCCGATATTGCGACTACAATACCCGCTGAGTCAACGTGCGCTGTTCCCTTCGAAGCTAAACATAGACCTTGGTGGTCGGCTACCAGGCAACCACTCACGTTGGGCGTCGACATTATCTCCTCAACTACTTTGTCTAATTCCTTCTCCATGATAAATGTGTTTTATGAGTCGATACGCACCAAATTGTATATTTTTGTTTACGTTTTTCTTATATATCTTCTTGTACTGTAGTGTCATGTCATTCTCTTTCTGTCAACTCGTATCACGTATCCAATTCCAAAATACAGGTACATATTTCAAGCATGCAAAATATTTGGTCTTCTTTCTAAGGATGGTTAGAGAGGACATAAAAACCCTTTCATAAAAGTAATTTTGTGGAATCACAATCATAAAATCTTTATTTATCTCAACATCATATTACAGGTACTGGTTGATAGTCATGAAACTGGGGAAAATTCGTAGACAGAGAATGCTATACGGGAAAATTGCAAATGATATTGACTGACATAATTATTCTATTTTGACTGATACAGAATGATTAATTGACTACACTGGGTATATGGAACGCACGCACAATGTCAATGTCAAAATACATGCGTTCATATTTGTAGGAAACTCACTGACCTATAGAATAGGTACCGTTCGCTCTGCGAAAAGTTGGTATTTTTCATAGGTATAATAATATAATAAGTATACAGCTATATCACTAGTGACTAGACTAAGATAAGACTAAATGAGCTAAATCATGGATTAGGTCAGCCATATCTTTAATCGTAGTTACATCATAGTATGTAATTGCGGAAATGGATCCAGTACCTCTAAGCAAGGTCGTAGAGGCCGGCTGCCGAGTCCCATTATTACACATAAAAACCACAACCTTAAGTTAATCGGTTTATGCGATTGACATTGGCACACACTTCGGCTAATACATCCTACGTACCTATTATTATACATATAAGCTTTACCAACTCGGTGTGCCAGACCGTCTCGTACTCATCCTACGAGACTTTTTGGCTAACCGAACCTTTCGCTATCGTATCGAAGGGGCGCTGTCCTCCCCCCACTCTATCCGTGCAGGCGTCCCTCAGGGCTATGTGCTAGCCCCACTCATGTTCACCCTATTCACCAGTGATATCCCCAAATGTAAAAATGCGCAGTTGACTCTGTTCGCAGACGATACGGCCATTTATTACTTTAGGCTCCTCCCCGACTCGATATCTCATACTCTCCAAACCGCAGTCAACAAGCTTGGCGCATGGTTTAGAAAGTGGAAAGAATCGAAGTCAACCCCGACAAGAGTCAAGCGGTTCTCTTCTTGAAACCGCGACACAAACACAGACCTGACGACCCCCGCCCGATCAAGATGTTTGGCAAGCCGATCCCTTGGGCGAAGCATGCCAAATATCTGGGTGTGACTTTGTACAGACGTCTCTCCTTCTCAGAGCACATAAAGGTGGTTCGTTCGCGAGCCGCCTTTGCTCTGGGTAGACTACATATGGACGCAGTAAGTTGTCACTCAGGTGCAAACTGCGCATTTATACGGCATGCATCTGACCTATCATGACATACGCCTGTGCTGTTTTCGCACAGGCACAACCCCGGCACGTCCATATGATGCAGACCCTACAGAACCGATTTCTACGTAAACTAACGGGCTCTCCCTGGTTCGTTCGTAATAATAACTTACACTTAGACTTGAAAATCCCCACCATTCAGCAATTCATGAAACGCGCTTGCATCGTTTCTTTGATACCGTTGGCAGCCCTCGCAACCCTCTGGTTGTGAAGGCCGCCAGTTATGTTCCCTCTAGAATCAGTACAATCCGCCGACCAAGGCATACACTGACAGACCCTGACGACCCCATTACCCTCCTCCAGGAAAGCAGTAGGGCCACCAGTACAGTATACAGCAGACACAGACACAAATCGAAATTCCGATCTCGCCGCCGAGGTCTTTCGCGTCCGCGTTTCTCCTCGATAAATTCCCCTCCCTGTCCCTTGATCGGATCCGCAGAGCCAGCTGGTGGCGTAGCTGAGCCAGTAGTTTTAAACCCCCCTAATAAAAATAATGAATCCATTTTGATCCAGCCTGTCCCCAACTTGCTGTCCTCCCCCAGCGACGCCCTAAGCCGAGGTTCGTACCCCACAGGGGGTGCCCTTAGGTGATGGTCGCTTAGTTTATAATTAATATTATGCCCCTGGCTGGAGGCTTTGAGTTAGCTCAAAGGCACCACAGGATTGACCGGTTAAGCAGTCACGGCCTCTCAGCCAACTGCGAGATGACATACACCAAAAAAAATAGTTTTAGTAAGTACTTCTTGTAAGTATTTCTGTTAGGAATTATCATTGAACTATATTCACCATACTATGTAAAACTACATAAGATTTGGGCCAACCAACCTATATCTGGTAACAAGGCATGAAGATAATTAATAATAATAATAATATTATGATAGTATTTCTAAGCAAATAGCCTTTAAAAGATACTTACGGGTGAGTTGATAATTTTAATTAGTTACCGATTAAAATTAGTTTTAATTAGAAATAATAATGAAGACAAAAATTACGGTGGTTTGACCCTGCACAGGATGTTATTATATAAGTACCTACTTACATAACCGTTACCATTGAATTCAATCCGTATGCATAAAACTGCACAGTTAAAAATTGTGTAGGTAAAACCACTAATATTTCAAGTTCAAGTTGACGTATTTTTGGTCTTGAAAAACCAGTATCTTACCATACCTTCTGTTTTTAGTTGTATTATTATCGCCGACGGAGCTGCTCGTGCCGTGGATTTTACCGCAGTTGCCATGTTACAACTAATTGTGTACAGTTTACTTATATTCTTAACTTTTCTAGCAGTATTCGATATTATAAGACTTTGTACGCATGACAATGAGACGTCTAAAAGGAGGCTTAAAGTGTGGTCTGGTATGTAACTCCAATATTATTGTCTTAGTGAAGTACTTAGTTAAGTATAATATGTTTTATAGTTTAAGTAGGTATTTATTGTAATATGTAAATGGTACACCACAGACTACCTTTAGTATTGTCTCTCCTTTTCCTTAAATCCATCCAAAGGTTGTTTTAAAAAAATCACTTTTCCTGTTATTACCGCCCAATAAGTAATATTTATAGATACATCAGTAATTTTATGTTGTACATAATAAAGAGTATTCTATCTACCTATGTATCTAGTTATAGTAATATATTTACAGAACAAGTGTAGATTTTCCTTGTAAATAAGATTTGTCGAACGACTACATACTTAAGATTAGGCAGTTGTTGCATAATATAAGCACCACGAAGGTACAAATAGATGAGTCCACCATTCTTCAAAAGTGCCTTATATGTGCCTATTTGAAATAAATCCTTTGAATTTGACTTCGGGCACTACTTGCCTACTTGTACATAATAGAAATAGGGACATACTAATTAATATTTGTTCATAATAATAATTTACTATATTTACCTCGTCATATTACCGTAAGGGTTATGAAAACGATTTCGTTTGGCTCCTAATGGGAAAGGACACCGATGCAGAGGATGTTCTCTACCCAACCAGGCCATGGGAATAAGAGACAGGACTCCCAACGGGGCAGTTAGAGGACGTGGCATTGATAGTTAAAAGGATGCATCTATATAAATATATACTCGGGTACAAATGTCCATATTCATCAAATGTTTGTATGATGAATATGGACATTTGTACCCGAGTCATGGATGTATATTTATAATATGTATGTATTTACGAAAAAAAAAAATGTATTTAAGTAGTGTATCAACCATCTGGTATCCATAACACAAGCCTTAATTAAGTGCTTAACTTGGAACTAGATGGTGCTGTGTGCAATGTCAGACGATATTTATTTATTTATTATTTATTTATTTATTTATATAAGGAAACAAAATAGAGAAAGACTAGATAAAGACATGTCTAGCCACTTTTAATGCAACAACAACCAGTTTGGATGCGTTTGTCTTGCATACAAATTTGTAAGCTATCAAATAACGTGGCATTTTTATTTATTTATTACAAAATTGTTTCAAGTTTTCTTGACGTGAGTTCTATAGGAACTCTTTACTCCGCGTATTCATGCTCCTGTCTTTACATACATAATCAGCCTATAATGTTCCCACTGGTGGGACACAAGCCTCCTCTATAAAAGAGGGAGTGGGCCATAATCTACCACGCAAGCCCAGTGCGGGTTGGTGGATGTCACATGTCTTCGAATTTTTTATTGTTAGACATGCCGATTTCCTCACGATGTTTTCCTTCTGTCTTTGCAGTTCTTTTATCATCCCTTGCTTTTATTTTACCACCGATAGGTATCTCCCATGCTTCTTAATTTTCTTCTCATTGGTGTTGAGAAATCAGAATAGGGTCAGTTGAAACAACCGTAACATTAACTACTTACTTATTATTTGTTTGATACGCTTTAACGCTAAAACGGCTAAACGGATTTGGATGAAATTTGGAATATGGATAGTCAATGACCTGGATTAGGACATATGATACTTTTTATCCCGATATTCCCACGGGATCGCGACATATGCGGGTGAAACCGCGGGGCACAGCTATATAATAATATTACCATACAAGGTCAAATTAAATTACCTAGCGAAACTCCACTGACATGATGAGTATCGATATCTAAAGTGACACATTGACATAACCGTGTTTAGTTATCGAATGAAAATGGTAGAAAACCAATTGTTGGTTATGAAACGAGCAATAAAAGTTTATGTTTACGATCTCGCACAGCTATTGAGTAACTATTGGGACATTGTTATTGTAATTTAATTGTTCTCAGCGATTACATGTTACATGCTTCTCGTTGAGATGTTTATAGTTTCTTTACACCATTATGTTAGAAATACGTAGATTTTTATTATCCTATATGCAGATGTTTGAATGTAAAAGATGCTTGCTCGGTGTTCAAAGTAATAAAAAATTTAATATTGGTGTTAAATTTTGTACGTAAGAATGGTTCCAGATAACTAAGTAAATGTTAATGTGTGCAATGTAAGGACACAAGGATTTACTTTGTTTGTTTATAAAATTCTCCTTGACTATTCCTTAGCTTTAATAACCAACATTAGGTCACCTAATAAAAATGGTAGTTGAATAAGTCGATCAATATTTTTTTATGATCCTTGTCGTCCCTTAAACCAGCACATCTTTCTACACTGGCCTTCAAAGGCATACTGCAGAGGAGGTCACTCAGGCGATGTTGGGGAATATTCTCCCATTCTTCTATCAGGGCCTGTTTTAGGGCCTTGATGGTTAGGTTGAGGATAGGAGGTGGTCTGCGGCTTCTGACCACCCTCCCGAGCTCATCCCAGACGAGCTCGATCGGGTTGAGATCAGGACTTCTTCGACTTGGCCATCAAGTTATTACCAACCTCTTGAATGTACTCTTGTACGACACGAGCGGTGTGTGGCCGGGCGTTGTCCTGCATCAGTATCGATCCATCATCCATATTTACTAAATATGACCCTGCATACACATCAAGGATCTCTTGAGCATATCTTTCCGTAGTCAGGGTGCCATTTTCTATGGCCACTAGCTTTGTACGACCTTCTGAAAAGATGCTAGCCCATACGTGTACAAAGCCTCCACCGTATTGGACTCTTTCTGTGAAGCAGGGTTGAATGTATCGCTCACTAGATCGCCTGTACAGTCTTCGCCTTCCATCGGAAGTGAATAGTGAGAAACGAGACCCATCAGTGAACAAGACTCTTCTCCCATTCTTCATCACTCCACTGTTTGTGTTCACGGGCGTAGCGCAGTCTGCTACTCGAGGCGCTCTCTCGAGTTTGGGGCTACTTGCTGGCCTTTGGGTCTTCAGATTTGCGTCAGCAATTCTTCTTCTGACTGTACTGTCTCTAATGTAGTCTCTTCGAATCTGAAGTAGCTGTTGCTGGACTTCAACAGCATTGAAGTGGCGATTTCTCAACACAGTGGAGAAAATATAGAGGTCTTCTCGGGTACTACTTATAGTGCACCTGGGTCTGCCATTACAAGGTCTCGTCAGATGGTTTCGCTTCACCTGACGGACCGTTTTTAATGTTACACCTCTGTTACACCCACCATTCTTGCAGTACGACGCATACATCAGCCTAGTTCCAGACCATGATGCATGCACATTGTTCAGACGCAAGAGGCATAATAAAGTAAAGTTTACGTGCTGTAGACACCTTGGCTTTTGAATCTAAATTCATCGATTACTATCGAAGATCGATTAAGAAATAAATGTGAAAACAAAAACGGAAACAAAAAAGTCAAAATTAAGACAGCAATTTGAAAAGGAGTGTTTTTGTTTTTATAGTTTTTTCAGCCATTCCTTAAAGATAAGAAGGTAATCGACTGTAAAGTTTTTATATTAATTTTTGTAAGTAGATAATCCTTTTTATGACGAAAATATATGTTGTGCACTTTAAATGTTATTACAATTTTAAAAGTGTGATACTTACTAAGTTTTGAAGGCCAGTGTACATTGGCACTAGACGCTAGGTACCCCAAGCGTGTAATCACTGCATTAGAAATCACTACATCACTACATTATTATAAAACAAAGTCCCTCCGCCGCGTCTGTCTGTCTGTTTGCAATAAAGGCGATAGATACACTCAAAAACTTCCGAACAGATTTTCATACGATTTTAACCAACGGACGGACTGATTTATGAGGAAGGTTTAGGTGAATAATTCATTAGAGTTTTGTGTAAATTGCCATGATTGTTGAAGATGTCGGAAAAAATCATGCTGACTGCGAGTTCTGGCGCACGCCGCGTAAACCAATAGAGTTTTTGAACACCCCGGTAGACCGGATAGTACCTACGGTTCCGTGGGATATTTTTCGACATCCACGCAAGCAAAGCAGCAGGCAAAAGCTAGTAGAAATATAAACAAGTACTTGCAATAGCTGCAATAGGTACTACAAGGCGACTAAAATACCGGCTATACATAGATACACTAGCCATTACCCGCGACTTCGTCCGCGGGAAATTTATTGGACCTCCGCTCCAAGCCGCGCCGTCGCATCGCGTCGCCCGCCTCGCGTTCTTTCTGGCTCTTTTTCTTTCTGCTCGGCTCCTAAGGGTCGGAGCGTGATGTTTAAAGACCTATAATCTTCCTCAAGAATTAGGCTATCAAATGCAAAAAGAGTTTTTGTAATCAGCTAGCCTATTCTACTAATTTAAAACGTTCAAAATCTAGTCGCAGTCTCATCTCAGCGACAAACAAAATGTCTAATACTTGTCAAAATTTATGGGAAATTAGATATACTTTTGACAGATTGAGACTGAGATCAGACTGTGAACGTTCTTAAAATGAGTAGAATTGCCCCTCTGACCGGTAGTTCCAGAGATTACCCCTTACATCCTCACAAACTTTACCTCTTTAAAATATTAGTAGATAGGTATATAACAGTTTATTAATTATGCTAGAGAGAACCTTGAAGAGTCAGTCGAATTTCGTTACAGCGGACTGGAGCTAGCGGTATGAGGGTCATTGCGAAAGCCTCTTTTGGTGCCTGATATTTATCGTGATGCAATTCAATGTGAACACATTCTCAAAGTTCGGAGACTATGTAGATTCGTGGATTTTGTAACGAAATTGTTCAATATTGCAAAAGTATCTCTATTAAGTATGTTAAGCGTGAAAGTGTTAATTGGTTTTCTATCGAAATTTCTCAGTAGGTAAGTACCTACCTAGCAGCCCGGAGTCTAGATTTGTGCTCGGTTGATGGCAATTGGCTCACCCCCTGTTATATGGGACTTCAATTAAATATAAGTAACTGGTGGAATGTGGGTGTAAAAGAAAGAAAGAAAGTTTTTTTTTTATTTGGCACACGCACAAGAAATACAAACAATAAAAAAAAGAACACTAAATCTAACAAAATCATGAAAACAATAAAGAAGAATAAAATACAACACTAAGAAGAACATTCATGCTTTTAAGTTTATCTTAGATTATAAGTAACAAAATAGTGAAATCAACAGAAATAAAGAGAATACCTGTGCGAGGCCAAAGAGGCCTGTTCCTATCTCAGCATAATGCTGCGATATTTGAAAAACAAACAAATATCGCAGCGCTGGTATTCTGATAGTGGCCGTTGTGATGCCATGGACACACCTACGGACATAAAATAAGTAAATCCCACAAGAGGACATAATGGTCAGGGTCTAGGTATTCGATGCCTACACCTCTGCCCTCAAGGATTACATGCGTCATTTTATCTCTATGAAATTGTAAAAATATGCGCGCACTTCACGCTCGCATTGAGCTTTGATCAAGTTATTTACCTACTATTTAAAATACCCGATTGGTTTATAAATAAACATGCTATAAATAAATCTCAAAGAAACCTTACCAATGGATTACGTACTTAGTTAATCACAAACTTTTGCGTGCGGCTTCGCTCGCGTAAAGGTCGGAAAGTGCTCCGAGCAAAACGCAGAACGGAATAAAATTTACCTATCATAGTCCTTATCTACGTGTTGCGCCGACCCCCACTAACATGGCACAAGGGCAGGAAGATGATGAATCCATCTAGGACATGGTCTGCCTGTGTGCCGAATTTTATCGAAATCCGTTCAGCAGTTAACACAATTTTTCTTGTAAAATAATTGATATTTATTTAGAACACTCCCGAGAGAAATAATCAAACTATGCCCGAAAAAGTATGATTATTTCTCTCGGGAGTGTTCTAAATAAATATAAATTTTTTTCTTGTATTTGAGTGTGTGACTCTTCAAACGCTCAAATACAAGAAACATTGTGATAGCCCTCAGACAGATAGGCAGCGTTACTTTCGCATATAAATACTAATACATTTTAGTATTAGAGTATGGATACAAAGTATGGTTATTACTCGTATTACCTATTAAAAATATCATGGCGGGATTTTATCGCACACTGAATTTTCAACTCTCTGCTTAGCGCCAAGAGTTGACAATCCAACAGTGTGTGTTTTCGACGTGCTGAGATGCACTCTGTTAGATTCTCAACGCTCGGCTCAACACCGAGAGTTGAAAATCTAGTGCGCGACAAGACCCCGCCGCGATATTTTTTATACGTGAGCTAAAATCGAATTGTCGCATACTATGAGATCTTGCTTTAAAATTCAACAAATAATAAATTTAATTTAAATGTTTACTCATAAGCAGAGGTCGGAATTAGGTAGAGTTATTTATGTACTTACACTGATTTCATACAGCAAAAGAATAAAGTGGATATGCCTAAAATCCCGCGATTTATTAAATAAAAAAGTTATACAGTAACGTCGGAAGCGAACACTTCAAATCTTAGTGGTACTTTGAATGAATCGGACAAGGAAAATGTTTCTGATGGGCCGTTTGAATAAGCAAACCCTCACGATTCAAGGCTAGAAGCAAAAGTATTTTATTATTTATAAAAAAGGCGAGGTCTATGTACCTATGAGAATTTGCTTAAGACTAATTAATCATTTATATTGTGAATTAATGTAAATACTAATAAAAATTGTATGTTAAATATCTTTGTTTTATTTGTCTGTCTATCTCTGAGGTTTTTAGTATTATTTATTTGTAATATTGTTGGTCATACGGGATTGAAAGAAAGATTCGAAGAATATCAACATTTCGATGCAAGTACATAAATAACTCTACCTAATTCCGACCTCTGCTCATAAGTACCTATCGTTTTAGAGAAACGGATATACCTACTCGTAGGTACCTACGTTCCTGTAGTCCTAGGCAATAATGCACTTTGTAGAAAGATCAGCACTGTCTTTCTGCATAGTTAATATTTGATTGATTTTCTCATAATTATTTACACCAAATTCACTAATTACAAATTAAGTTTAATCGATTTGGTAACAATCAGGGTAGGGGCTGTATTTGTGACTTCAAGTTACAGCTCTACGAACATAATGCAGCATTGCATAATTATGTAAGCGGGCACGCCCTTTATGCCTGGAGGCTTTTATTTAGGTAATTAAGTTCTTATTTAATGTTTTGTGTTTTGTAATATTAATTAACTACTTACTACTGTACAGAATCCAGTTCTTCTAACTGAACAGACAGCTGTGCTGCTGGGGAGTTTGTTACGTTACTTCTTCTCCTCAGCTAAAGCACTAGGAGGTGGTGAAGGGCGGGCGTTTTGGGGGACTGTCTTATGTAATTTTGACGTTCAAAAAGTGCTGATTCTCAGCCTAGTTTGATTGACTTTTCATTTTGTATAAATAGTAATTAGGTGACATATTAGAATAGTCTCCTGGATTTCCACGATTCGCGATAGGTACCTACCTACCTAATATCCAGCGCACCCTGGGCAGTAAGCCTCTCTCCCATCTTGTCAACTTGCATCCTTTTTCACGGTACGTGCTACTAGCTATGTAAGTATAGTTACATAGGTATACTTAGGTAGTTCTTAACAATACCTACGGGACAAGAAGAATCGTTTGGCTGACGTTGTAATTTGGTTATTTTTGGGCCCTATAACTTCCTTCAGAAGATACCAATGTGTCCATTTTATTTAAGTACCACAAGGTCCACAGAATCTGGTAAACTAATTAATCGCTTCTCGAATTTTGTTATCCTTTTACAAGTTCGAATAGCGACCATATTGGCGCTAAAACATCAGTTTTTTTCAAGGAAGTAAATTTAGATGAGCTCATAATTTATATTTTTAGCATCATTAAGTATTTAATATCAAATACTATTTATGCGGAGTAGTTTGCTTATAGTCTAGCACATATAGCTGGTCATTCCACCTGATGCTACTGTTTGCTAGGGATTGACGGCTCACTTCACCTAAGTTTTCATGGTGTGATTTTTAAGAATAGGTCGGCTGTAGATACAATATGTGACAAGACTGACAAGTCAGTCAACGTAGGTATTCTTTCATGCCTATTTTTGAAAAAGATTACCAATTTGAGAGCCGTTAAATCTTTTGGTAATGGATGAAAGCGTGGAGACGTACTTATAGTAAATAGATTTTCTAGTGTTTTGTTTTACCGTCACACGTTTAATTCGTATTCAAATCGGAAAAATGCCGCTAGCAGGGTTGCGAAAAATTCATGTGACGACAATTTTGTTTCAGCTCCGTACGATTTGGTGAAGAATACACTCAAAGGCATGAAGACCCTGAAAGAGGAGGTGCCTCCAGCAGGCCCTGACTCCAAACCATACAGCATATCAGAGACAGTCTGATTAACAGAAAGACGGGTCAGAATACTTTTCGTCATGAATAATAATAATTATTAATATATGATTAAGTAGATTTTAAGGTTGATCAATTTTACTTTATAAAGACAGATGTACCTACTTAGATTAGACTTCTCTAGATTGCTGTAACGAATGTTTTCCTGGTTTCGCATAATATGATATTGATGCTCGATGGTGGATTTTGGTAATTTTATTTTTTATACACAATGGCGATTCCCTACAAAATGGTTAAGCTGGATGGTGCCGATCCACGCGGCATGTTCGTGAACGGGCGCCGCGCGCCGCGGCCGTCGCGTCGGTTGAGTCTGGTCATCTAATAACTGCCACGGCTTATTTTTTTTTAAACATTGTTCTCACTTAGAGAAGCATCAAGAATAATGTACCCCGTATTTTGTAATAGGTATCTCTATAAGTATATACATATATATCTTTACTAGCTGACCCCGCTAATTTCGTACCGCCTAACATTTTTTTTTAAATTTTTATCTCCGTATGAACCCTCCTCGTACTTCAAGGAATATTCTAAAAAAAGAATTAGCAAAATCGGTCCATCCGTTCTTGAGTTATAAAATTACAAAGAAAAGTGGCATTGATTTTTATAGATAACGTAAATGATAAATGATTTATTTCTGTAAGTAGGTTTGTACAAACACTTTTACACGTCAATCATATTTAAAAAAAAGATGAGGTCGGCGTTTCCTATCTGACTACTCTGAGAAGAAAGGCCGAAACAAACTCAGAGGTCACAGTCTCTTTTAAAGTCCAGACATAATCTTGGTCAGATCATGTGAAGACCATGTAGATTGGTGTCTGAAACGGTATATTGATTTTGTATTATCTTTTGTAATTTATGATTTAAAAGAGTGTCCTTGGAGGTTCTTGCCCGTTCTTCTACATAGAGATCTACGTTTTGGAATGGACAATTAGCTTCAACTTTTTGTTTAACTGATCGACCCTTTGACAATTCAAAAGTGCCTGTAAATAGTTTTATTGAAATAAATGCATTCGGTCTTATTACAAAACAAGGTTTTTCTTTAGACATGGTTTAAATCATCGAGCCTGTTTTTGAAATAAGAACCCAACAGAAATCGAAATACGGTTCCTTTCACAAAACTGACAACTTAGTCAACTTAGTCGGTTGCCAATTTTGTGTAAGTCGGCATAAAGTTCGAAATACAAAAACTGGAACGAACGTTTAGGCTCGGGGTAAAGTTAGATCGTGTTTTGTAATAAGACTCGAATTATTGACATACTCACGTTTGATCACTATCGCACGTGAGCGATGATGTGATCGACGACGGAGCACGCCTAGCCTAGAAGTTACCAAGTCATATTGCCCAGACTATCGCCCATCAGTGATACAATTTGAAGTTGATAGCGCCTTTATACCGTAGAGTTAGGGGCGATTTTCTCATAGCAAGTTTTACCAGTGATGTTGCGGTACGTATGTCATGTACATTTACAGTTCCGAGATTTTTTTAATTTAATTTGTTAAATTATAATTTAATAACCTAAACTAACTAAAACTATTAACAAATCAAAATATGGCGTCAAAAATGCCTCCGCATCGCTGTCGACTGGTACCTAATGTACCCAAGAGACTGGCGGCATTGCCACGTTATATGGCAATGCTAAGCCTCTGGCCAAGGTAAAGGCCAGCCCTTGGGTCACGGGAAGTGTCAACAAGCCGTTAGGAGATTTCGAAAAACAAACCGTGAGCACTCAGACCCCACGGCCCGAGGGTTTCAACCCCAAACGGCTCGAAAATATATTTACCGATAAGGTTATTAAACTTTCGCCGCTTGAGGTTTTAGTTACTTTAGGTTATTATATTTTAATTTGAATAGTTTGATAGTTTATATAACATAAGAAGTTTTTGTGAATATTAATAAATAGTCATTTATTTCATTGAATTTGTTTATATTTCGTATTACCATTACAAAAGTCAAAATGCTGTGCAGTTAGTGGTAAGTGCTGTGACTCTAAAATAAATCTGCATAGCCTTTTCATTTGTCCAGTGGGGACTGGGGTCCAGGGCTTCCAGTCTAACCGGTTGTTGCTGAATACCAGTATTTCACATGGAGCGACTGCCTATCTGACCTCCACAACCCAGTTATTGAGTAACACGATACCTCTTGGTAAGACTGGTTGTCGGACTTTCGGGCTTCTGACTACCAGTAACGACTGTCAAAGATCTACAAATGGCAGCCGGGCCCAACGGCTTAACGTGCTTTCCGTGGCACGGATGTGCTTGTGACCTGATGACTGGTCAATGAGGCCTATGCTAGTTTACCCACTAGATAGGTATTTGTTAACAACTTGTACTATGTTGTTTACAACAATTATATTGTAACTATGATTAAATATAATACATTTAATATGATTGTGGCAGTTTAATTTGACAGTTTCCATCACCGTTCAGTCACGAGCATAATATAACCTTACACTAAGGTAAGCAAAATTTAAAAGCATTTTTCTCCTGAAATGAAAATTTAAACTTTCTTCAAATTGATCTCCAACAAAGGATCATCATCATCAACCTACAGCAGTCCACTGCTGGACATAGGCCTCTCCAATTGTACGCCATTCAGCTCGAAACTCGGCAACTCTCTTCCAGCTGCTACCAGCCACCCTGCGAAGATCGTCGCTCCACCTAGCCTGAGGGCGTCCTACCTTACGTTTGCCGATTCGCGGTCTCCATTCAAGAACACATCTACCAACGCCAACGGTCTAGTCGGCCGGTTCCACGGCTAATATGGCCGGCTCATTGCTACAACAAAGGATACACAGATACAATAGAAGTCACAATAATAATACGTAACTGAGACTGGTCATCACGGCTTATTTTAATTATTTTATTATGGATTGTTTTGTTTAAATTTATATTTGCTGTACACTGGACACTCAACGTGTACGTCTTATTTACATCGTTCTCACATATAATTATACCTACCTATATTCAACATTAATGATGTAACTAATATTTATGTAACAATATAAGTAATTTAAAAGAGTGTCCATGGAGTTTCTTGCCCGTTCTTCTCCATAGGTACCTACTACGCTTTGGAATGGGCAACTAGCTTCATATTTCTGACTGACCGACTACTTGACAATTCAAAAGTGCCTGTACCTAAATCGTAGACAGAGAATGCTATTCTCTGTCTACGCTGTAAATGGTTTAATTGAAATAAATGCTTTGAGTTTGAGTTTGAGAATACATAAATATTGATAGTTTCATAGTTTTTTTTTGCTTCTTTTCGATTCAAAGTTTTCAACATCGCCTTGATAATGCCGCGGTCCCACGGGCCGTTAACTGATCGCCGCCGCCGCCAGCCGTTGCTAGGTACGCCTGTCGAGGTCTGTCGCGGCCCGTGCCGAGCATTCCCACCGCTGTAGTTTTATTCGGTGATCAACATTTGATAAACAAATAAATAATAAAGAACTGCGCCTGTACAGGCCGTGCAGGCCGCGACAGGCGGCCTCGCGCCGCTCCACGCCGCGCCTTTGGACTTACCGACTCTCGACGGATCGGACCGGTGACGACAGGCCACCGCAGGCTTCATTGAATGCGATTGTTCCCACGGCTTGTCGGCGTGGTTTGGCGCGGTGTAGCCTGTAAGAAAGCGGGCTATTGGAACGCAGCATAACGCTTCAGCACACTCCGTCAGACGGGCAGTTGATTTATTGAGTACGGTTTTTATTTATTCTCAAAAATTAAAGTGTCATTTCATCGCATTGACATTAGAAACCCTTGAAAACGCAATGACTGCATTCGAAAGGGCTGTGGCAGAAAACCCCAGGTAGCGCTTCGCACCTGGAGCGGTACCTACACCTTCTCTAAGAGACACATTATTGTTTTCCGACATGCACGTGAACGAAGTCGCGGGCACAGCTAGTTTAAACGAAATGCACAACATCTATGGCCTGCTGAACTATTCATACCAAACTTTATTTTGAAAATGTTGCGTGCATCAATATTTCAGGCGTCAGAATTTAAAAATACCTACTACCTAAATCTAGATATTTATTTATGATCTCAGATGACAATAGTAGATAGATAAAATCGATTTGGTAAATCTTACCTCAAATATTATGGTGATAAGCAGTGACATAAGAGTGGTTTATAGGTCAATCGCTGTAACGTAACTTGAGTGTGGGCAACACCCGCAACAATCGCTTCGCTCCGTCAGTGTGGTCTGCACCGTCATGTTGGCGCGTCGTGCGCTGTCCCAACAAAAATAAGACTTCCATTTTCGAAAAAAACGCGCGGATGTTTCGACGTCCACCACAAATTAACTGAATCAGTGCATTTATAATAGAAACAATGTTTTTATTACTAGTTTTAGCGTTAGTCGGGTCTATTGCCCTGTGTTTCATGCTAATAGATTCCCTATGGAGTGTTTTGGAGCTCATATCTTCGTATTTGATGCCTTACTTCCTGCCTTCTGAGGTGCACACGCTGTCCAAGAGGTTCGGACCCTGGGCTGGTGAGTAGAATGTTTTTTTTCTAAATTTTATAGCATATCTTTTGATGTTGTTTACATTGACTTAGGTCAGCGCTTGCGCCCTACATCCTCCGTATCTAAAAAGCAGGTTTTATGCCGATATTGAAAAAGGGAAATACTTCACGACCTTCATCGATTATTCTGTTATAATTTTTATGTTTAAGCTCAGTTGCGATGATAAAAAAGGTTATCAATTAATTAATTGATTGTAAAGTAACATTTTGATTTAGAAAAATGTTCCGTACCCGACTTATCTTGTAAATATTTTTATCGAGTAGTTCGGTATTCAATAGTAGGTAATTTATTTAATGTGGGTACCTATATGCACGTGTAATTAACCTTCTAATTTTAATTGCTGACTGATAAGTGATGTGATGACATTTTCCGAAGCAGTTTTAATTAAATGGATTCTAGAACCGATAAAGATCTTTCTGATTGGATTAATTATTATTTTTAAAGGAGCTAGGAAGGTACTCTACATTTTATAATTATATTTTGGTACCATTTGAAAAGGTGTAGGCACCTAGGTACAGTCAGATACAAACAGATGTAGGAATACATCGACAAGAATTCTTTTGATTGTCTACAATTTGTTTTTCATAATTTATTTATTTTAGTACATGGAGAACTAACAGCTAATAAAAACAGACACAAAAAGAGGCACCACAGTCACCAGCAAGCCAATTAGAATTCCTCAATAATAATAATAGATCAATGTATTAGCTACTTTTGTATATGTAACTACCCAACGTGTAATATGTTCTGTGGGTACACATTGATACAATATTATGGAACGAATATTGTAGGCAGTTAAATTTTTTTTTGTCGATAACATCTTATTGAGGCTGACTTCCGCATTTTCCTGTAAGAAAATTTTCAGCGCTATCTCAAAGTTCGTCGAACTTTATAGACAGGTAGGTAGGTACCTGCTCTGGAACCACAAATTGCCTGAGTAGGTACCTACTCTGGAAGTTCTGGAACCACAAATTCTCTGAGTAGGTACCTATTCTGGAACCACAAATTCTCTGAGTAGGTAGGTACCTGCTCTGGAACCACAATTTTTTTGAGTACCTACTACCTTTTTTGGGTACCTACCTAGGTACCTACTCTGGAACCACAAATTCTCTGGGTAGGTCGGTACCTACTCTGGAACCACAAAATCTCTGAGGAAGTATGAGTAGGTACCTACTCTGGGACCAAAAATTGTCTGGGTTTGGGAGAAGCCTCTGTCACAGTCATAATCATCTGCCTAGTGGTCAGCTTCCAGTCTAACCGGATGCAGCTAAATATAGGCACGGAGGGGTCTTGGTATGTAAAGATGGTCAACTCATCCACGGACCAACCCATTTATTATCTATGGACCAACCGTGGCAAGCGTAGCTTAACCTGATCGAAGGACCTGTTTATGAGCCTGTTATTACTTAGCCACCAGCCCCTCCAAGTTTCCAGGCCGCTGTCACGCTACTACAACAATACCGTGCCTCTGACCAGCAGTGGACTGTGTTCAGGGTCTAAAGTGGTTGACTGAACTGTGGGTAAGAAGTGTAAGAACTAAGAAAACCGCCTTGAAAATACATTTATGTATATCTACAGGGTTATTGATAAAACACCATCAACCTTTTAAGGGGTCATTGTACTCATCATTATGAACAACTTTTACTATGGGACCAAATACGGGCGACACGGTTGGCGCAGTGGTTAAGGGATTTACTGCTGCGCAGCGTGTCGCGGGTTCGATTCCCGCACGGAACAAGTATTTGTATGACCTGCAAGTAGTTGTTCCGGGTCTGGCTGTTTGTGTATGTGAGTTTAAATGTTTGTAAACGCACCCACGATACAGGAGAAATTCCTAGTGTGGGGCAACGTTTTTCAAAAAAAAAAAAAAAAAAAAAAATATGAAATCGCGAAAAAAAAATTTGTTGGTCCCTACATTTTGACGAGTTCTGCAAACATAAATGTAGGGAACAGCAGATTTTTTTTTCGCGGTTTCATATTTGGTCCCATAGTAAAAGTTGTTCATAATGATGAGTACAATGACCCCTTAAGAGGTTGATGGTGTTTTACCAATAACCCTGTATACAGCCAACTATATTGGCATTCCAGATAATATTATAGGTAAATGCGAAAGTAAAGGCTCAGACAGGCGCGACGCGACGCGACACGACGCGCGACGTTGCGACGAAATTCTTGTGGAACAATTTTCATGAAGTATTCATAGAAATTGTTCTAATAGAGTCGCGCCGCAACTGTCTACGGAAGCCTTTACTCTGTTAGTATGTCTATCACCTTCTCACGCCTAAACGACTGAAAGGATTTCGATGAAATTTAGCACGACCACGACCTGGGTTAGGACATAGGATACTTATTCATTATTATCCCGGTAATTCGTTCCCGTGGGATCATTTCCGACCTCTGCGGACGACGAAGCCGCGAGGAAAAGCTAGTTTTAAATAAAGCTATTTTTGGCTGAATTTTGGCCCCAGAACTTTTCAAAAAACGGTGATGAGAGAATGTTGAAAATATTTTTGGATTATATGAAATTATTTAGTGTAATCTACTAATCTAATCACACATCGATTCTGTTCATGTGCTCAAAGCCATTTACGCCAAGTCAATAAAAAAAACTTTAAACACAATTTGAGTTTTCCTACCTGTTAAGTAAACGTGTTATCAGCTTATCTAAATAGGTATCTACTCCATTAAACAAAACTAAACCAAAATCACTGCACCACCCCTAAATGACGTGGTGCTGGAAATTATGTTTTTTTTTTCTAATGTTGCCCCACACAAAGAATTTCTCCTGTATCGTGGGTGCGGTTACAAACACAAACATACACAAACAGCCAGACCCGGAACAACTACTTGCAGGTCATACAAATATTTGTTCCGTGCGGGGATCGAACCGTGACACGTAACGCGTAATAGATTGAAAACACCCATGTATATTCCGCGATTTTTGATAGTTTAGGAGATATGAATATTTTGAATTTATGAAGAAATTCTTCGGGGACATCTATAAAAATTTATAGCTTTTTTTCGACAAGTTCTTTTTATGTTTTCTTTTTTTTGCGATGGGACTATCATGAAACACCCTTTGATGTATAAAAAAAAAAACTATCTTCCTAACATTAGTGCGAGATACAATTTTTTTTTATCGAAAGTGAGTAAGTACCTAATTTACTTTCTTACGATTAAACGTTGATTTTCTTTTTCAATTGTAAAAAAATACTTGCAGAACCTGAAACATTTGTTAACATTTATATACTTAGATACATAAACTCACGCGCTATCCTCCCATGGGGTAGGCAGAAACTACAGAGCTTGTCTGCTTATATAATTACTAGCTCTTACCCGCGGCTTCACCCGCGTGTGTGTCCACAATATCCCACGGGAACCATTGTTTCCATATAACTCTATTGGTTTAAGCGGCGCACGCCAGTAAATCTCCCAGTCGGCATGATTTTTTCCGACATCTACAGCGATCATCGAAATTTAATCCTGTTACATAATTCAATCGTCGTTTCAGCCAATTTACATCAAACCTTAATGAATTATACACCTAAACCTTCCTCATGAATCACTCCGTCCCTTCTCGTCACTCGTCATGAAAATCTATTCGGTAGTTTTTGAGCTTATCGCGTTCAGACAGACAGACGTGGCGGGGGGGACTTTGTTTTATTAATGTAGTGATTAATTATTGTAGGATTGGACTATAGATTCATTGTAATTCTAGTAACATAAACGATAAATGAATCCAACCTCATAGACCTCTTATTAAGTAGTAAGATAGCTACTTGTTAGGTGGTAACATCATAAACATAATCATCATCAGATCTGCCCAGCTGCTTCCCAAATTTTTTGGGGTCAGCTTCCAGTCTAACCGGATGCAGCTGAGTACCAGTATTTTACATGGAGCGACTGCCTATCTGACCTTCACAACCCAGTTACTAGGTAATACGATACCCTTTGGTAAGACTGGATGTCAGATTTTCGGGCTTCTGACGACCCCTAACGACTGACAAAGATCCACAAATGATAGCCGGGACCAACCCGCACGGAGGGGTCTCGGTATGTTAAGATGGTCACCCATCCACGGAACGACCGCGACAAGCGTAGCTTAACCTGATCGATCGACCCGTGCGGCTGCTATTACTTAGCCACGAGCCCCTCGTAACATAAATATAATATCACGCCTTGATTACCTGAAGGTTTCGCAGAGTTCTAAACCTAGACCTCTGCGAAACCCTTCTTGCGTAGTCTTGCGCACCCACATTAATTCACCAGTTATTTTTAAGCCGCATGTAGTAGGAGGCTAACCTATTGCCATCTCATCATTGCATCATTGCAGTTCTGCGAAAACCTTACCTGTCATGGTTCCCATAGCTATGTTTGTAACAACCTTACGTTAGCGAAAACACCTGTTAAATGTTGCCAAGACGACCACATAAGGTTTGCCCTGTGAAAAATATATCAGATCTCATGTAGAGCCAAGCTTCTGAATCTACACGGCCTAACTCTACCGACCCTAACTTCACAAATTCTACATATTATCAGTAAAAATGTATGGCTTCGCCGTTTCGCTACCGTCGTGGAGGTGATGCGAAAATTTAGTTTCTGAAGTAAGTAACGAAACAGCCAAGCCATACATTTTTACTAGAATTTTTGTAGAATTAGCGTCATCATGAAAATATCTGTTATATTTTCATGATGACGCTAATTCTACAATAATTCCCAAAAATATTTACAACAATTGACATCAAGCACCCCACGCTTTTTTACAACAAAATATTTTTTTTTGTTAATTTCTATTCTTATTTTAAACTTATTGAGAATTATTTTCTACTTTTTAGTTCGGTTTTGAATAAAATACCTCCCTCTGAATTTGAGGGGTATGATTGTGAATGGATTGTAATAACCGAACAGGTGTGTTCTGTAGTGTTTTGTTTATTTATTGGTAATCCGTAATTTACAAAGGATAATAAATGAAAAATTGCTAAAGATCAATGCCAAAACAGCGTGTTCGCAATTCAAATGTTTCGAATCTAAATTATTGGTTTTTTAATTAATTATTGGTTCACCGCTTCTTTTTATGAACCTTTTAAATGATTACGATAATTATTCTAAAATTACTGTTTTGAATAGGTATTGCATAATCGGCCTATAATGTTCCCACTTCTGGGACACAGGCCTCCTCTCTGTGAGTGGGCTGTAATCCACCACGCGGGCCCAGTGCCGGTTGGTAGATGTCACACGTCTTCGTATTTTAGGTTCTAGGACATGCCGGTTTCCTCACGATATTTTCCTTCACCGTTTTGAGAGTAGTGGTGATGTAATAATTTACACAAAGTAAAGCTCCTGTCTGGGTTCGAACCTACAACTCGTAAGTCGCGGCCGTTACCACTGGGCCACCATTGCTGAGTAGGTATAATCTACTAATATTATTACATACATGACTCATTCCTTCTCCCCATGGGGATAGGCAGAAACAACAGTACGCCACCTACTACGATCTGTAAGGATCGATAAGTAGTACTCCGTTCCTAGATTATATTATTCGCATTAAGTAGTCATTCTAGATCTTCAGCTTTTAAAGGATGTACCTACATCGTTGGCCTTCGACAAAACGTTTATGTTAAGGATATGTGGTACGATTACCAATAGAAATTGAATGGTTATAAATACTGATTACTTGTTTTAATAAAGGAAATGTAGTAACACGTGTTTATTTTACGAGTATGTCGAGTTTACAGAAAATAGCACATACGTAAGCCAAAGTAATGTTCCGTTTAGCGATGTAATCATAGATATCCATGTCATATTGGTATCTACTCGAAATCCTAATGGCGTTAATTTTGACAATTCTGCAGTATTCATTGCTTTATTTACGTTGCCGACGAATTTTTCCAACTCAAGAAGTATTGGATCATAAAACATTATTATTACTAGATAAACTTGAGCGACTTCAATACTTTTGCATAAGATTTATAAATCTTATTGCAAAAGTTTTAAATATTCAATATTTGTTCTGCGCTAATATGATCACATTTCTGAATTTCGTACAAAGCTGAAGTTGCTTCCTATACGTCTTCGCCGGAATTCTCATACTTGTTTCAGCTCTACAGTATTCTGATCTCTTATCTTAGAGAACGTTTCAAGTTCCTTCATGACACATATAATAGATATCTGAGGTCATCGCAAAACTTAAGACTAGAGATGCATTCCACCAGTTTTTATGACAAGTCTTTTGTAGTTCAAGCAGTACGGTAATGGAAAGCCTTGCCCGTGTCGTCAAGACTTGCTCAATCTTTGTCGACTTTTAAAATTCTAGTTAAAAAACACTTCCTCTCTCCTTAAACATTATTATTATTATTATCATCATTACTTATGGTTTCCTTGCTCTTGTTTCATGTTTATTAGTATAGTAGATATTGTATATATGTAGATAAGTATATGTTTTATGTAGATATATATGTGTTTATTGTATCTGTAATTGATACACCACGGACTACCTGCAGTATTGTCTCTCCTTCTCCCTTTAATCCATACAAAGGCTGTCTGTAAAATATCACTTTTAGCGATGAGACCGCCCGATGTGTCACCCTATGTAAAATTTCTACATTTATATCTGAAATTTTATGGTGTAGGTAGGTACCTACATAATAGAGAGTATTCTATTCTATTCTGTTCTATAAATATCCGCCAAAATCCTTCGGATGGTGTGACAGAAAGTGCGTTTCACAATTGGGCTGCAGATTGGTGGTCCCCACAAGTGAAGGGGGAGAAAAAAAAGGGTAGGTTTATACCTACGTAACAAAAAACAAATCAAAATCGGTCTACGATTGAGGAAAAAACATAAGTACATAAAAAAAAAAACAGACAAACATGGAATTTGACGGCACGGTTGGCACAGTGGTTAAGTGATTGACTGCTGCGCTGCGAGTCGCGGGTTTGATTCCCGCACGGAACAAATATTTGTATGACCTACAAGTAGTTGTTCCGGGTCTGGCTGTTTGTGTATGTGATTTTAAATGTCTGTAAACGCACCCACAATACAGGAGAAATACCTAGTGTGAGGCAAAGTTAAAAAAAAAAAAAACTCCTTTTTTGAAGTCAGTAAAAAATACAAAGGTAAGGCTATTATGATCGACTATCACACTGCACCAAGCTGCGTCGCATAGCGCGGTCCGCGCGCAGATTGTTTCATGCAAACATGAAACTATAGGTACTAATATTATATCAGCCGCCCCGCGCTGCGCGACGGAGTGCGGCGCAGTGGCTGATGAATCGTCTAAACTTCTTGTTTTACTAGGCCAGCATGGTTGACATTTTTAAAGCTATCTTGCATCTCTATGGTGTAATGCAAGGTCTTTCATAGGTCCCCCCTCTAATAATACTAGATGTCCTATTAGTTATTATCATGGAAAATCTAAAATGTTATGCTTATTTAAAATGCAGGAGCCATAGCAACATCATAACACGAGATACTTTCTTCATATCTGATTTTTGATCAGTTAAAGTGAAGTAGTGCATTTAGCGAAGGGCACCTCGATTTATGTCATTGGTAGTTTCTGAAAGTGTTTATATGAAGAATAAATGGAAATTTTACAATAGGTACCTACCTACATTTATAACATAATAAGTGTTATTTTGTCTGGAAGTGGTTTAGCTTCTCGAATCTATGCAATATTCTCTTCTAGAAGTAACTTATAGACATAATTAGCCTGTGACGTTTCCACTGCTAGGAATCCACCACGCGGGCCCAGTGCGGGTTGGTAGATGTCACATGTCTTCGAATTTTCGTTCTAGGACATGCCGGTTTCGGCTCGATGTTTTCCTACACCGTTTTGAGAGCAGTGGTGATGTAATAATTTACACAAAGTAAAGCGCCTCTCTGGGATCGATCCCGCGACCTATATGTCGACTTATACAGGGTGGCCGGGGAGTTGACGTTCAAACGTAAAATTTAGATACTTTATGATGAGGAGTATCCGAATCACCCTCATGTATGTTCTACGATTTTTCGTAGTTTTCGAGATATAATTTTTTTAATGATTTTTTTCGTAATTTTCACCTAACATGAGTTTTCGATTTTTTTCTCGTTCTGTTGAACCTTTCTGGTTCAGTTTTTTTGTGATAACTAATTAGCATAGTCTAATCTAACACCCTTAAAAATTATGGTTTATCTAGGAATTGCAGAATCTCTATCTTGGAATTTATTCGAAAGTTCAAAATTAAGATTTGTTTGAACCCAAAATCTCCCCATTTTTTTTGATACATTGAAAATTTGTCAGTACTGAGCTCAAATCTTAATTTCAACTTTCGAATAAATTCTAAGTAAGTTCTGCAATTCCTAGATAAACCATAATTTTTAAGGGTGTTAGGTTAGACTATGCTAATTAGTTATCACAAAAAAACTGAACCAGAAATGTTCAACAGAACGAGAAAAAAATCGAAAACTCATGTTAGGTGAAAATTACGAAAAAATCATTAAAAAAATTCTATCAATCAATCAATCAATCAATCAAATATTTATTTGCTAGAATATGGTACATAAGGTGTTACAGTAAGTTTGTTTCAGCATATCCTGCCATAACATGACGTGCAAATGTCAAACAATCAGCGATTTTAATTATTAATCTAACTTACAAATCACACTCTATTAACTTGTCTTCTAAATAGTCCTTAACGGTATAATATCTTTTAAATAATAATAGTTTGAAAAGTGTTTTTTTAAACATTGTCAGCGGTAGGTCTTGAAGAATATTTGGTAAATGATTGAAAATAATAATAGACATGCAGTATACATTTTTCTTAAATAATTTTAGTTTTATTGGTGGCAGCCGAAGCCTGTCTTTATGGCGTGTTCGGCTATTTAGCCTGTCAGTGTTAGTATCAAAAACATTATAATTTCTCTTAACAAAAATACATATTTCAAAAATATATAAACATGGCAAAGGTAGAATATTAAGTTTTTGAAATAGTGGCTTACAGCTGTCTAAAAAGTGAGCTCCACAAATTGCTCGGATACATTTTTTTTGAGCTTTGAAAACCCTGTCAAAATCTACTGAGTTACCCCATATTACAATGCCGTATCTAAGTACGGATGCTACATAACCATGGTAAGCCAGCATTGCCGTATCACAGTTTACTGTTTGTCTAATTCTTTTCAAGACATAAATAAAACGATCTATTTTTCCAACAATTCTATCTATGTGTGTTTTCCAATTGCAATTTTTATCTACCGTTATACCCAAGAATACACAACTATCAACCGTGGTCAAGTGAGAATTTTTATAGTGAATGTCTAGCTTATTTATGTTTGAATTGTATGTCTGAAATTGTATTATGTTTGTTTTAGTCATATTTATTTTTAAGTTATTTTTTTCTAGCCAATCGATTGCATTATCCAGAGCTTGGACGATGTCCTTCTCTAAATTTTTGTTATTGTCACTCTTAATCATTAGTGTAGTGTCATCAGCGAATAGTATGCAATCTTTGCCTATCGCTTCTGGAATATCGTTGATGTAAACCAGAAAAAGCAGTGGGGATACGGTACCTCCCTGTGGCGTGCCATAATTATTTTGTTTATATTCCGACCTATAGGTTTTTTTTTCATTTTGACAAGTTTTTATTATTTCCACGCATTGTAGTCTTTCAGAAAGATAACTTTTGATCCAGTCGTTGGCCTTACCCCGGATTCCATAATGCTCAAGCTTTGAAAGCAGTGTTTTATGGCAAACAAAATCAAAGGCTTTTGTCATATCTAGAAATAAGCAACTAATCTTAGATTTTTGATTCAAACTTTCAGTTATGTATTTTATTAGTGAAAAACATGCTAAAGCAGTGGAACTGCCCTTCCTAAAACCAAATTGTTCTTTTTTAAGAATATTACATGCTGTTAAAAAGTTCTCTATTTTAATACACACCACTTTCTCAAAGATTTTGGATAGGATTGGGATTAAAGTTATTGGGCGATAATTGCTCATGTCAGTTTTTTCACCTTTCTTATAAAGAGGTTTAATAATTGACTTTTTCAGACGTGTTGGGAATACACCTTCTGTTAGAGACAGGTTTATAATATAAGTTAAGGGAGACACTAAACTCATTGCACATATTTTTAAAACTTTAGTGCTCAGGTCGTCATATCCAGTCGAGTTAGTGTTTTTTAGACTGCGAATTATTTTATAAAGGTCCGATTCATCTACTGGTGTAAGGAAAATGCTTTTTGAATTTTGAGGAGCGGTTATTTTTATGTCAAATTGCATGTTTTTATGACCATTATTGGTCGTCTTTGTTTGGGATATATAATAGTCATTAAACAAGTCACAAATTTGGTTTGGATTGTCATAAACTTTACTATTAGCAATAACTGCGTCAACTTCAGAGTTACTTGTTATATTATTTGTGTTTGTTTTAATCATGTCCCAGGCCGCTTTACTTGTATTTTTGGACTTATAAATGTAGTCTAAGCTGTTAATCTGCTGAGCCTTGTGTATGCATTTTTTCAGTATTTGGGTGTAGTCGTCATATTTTTTTTTGTTTTGTTTTTTGTTATGTTTGTAGAGATGGTATTTTAAATATAATGTTCGTTTTTTAATACAGCATCTTTTTATACCCCTGGTTAGTCCTCTATTTTTCACTTGTTTACAAGTATTTTTGACTTTCACTATAGGAAAGCATAGATTGTAGAAAAGTGTAATTATATCATGTAGTCTATCAAAGGCGTCATTTGTTGTTTGGGCTTCGTATACTTCGGAAAAGGATAGACTTGAGATGCAGTTATTAAATTTAATTATATTTTCGTCACTGAGGTCTCTTACATTTTTAAACCAAAAACTATGTATGTCTTTAACTTGAAGATCAGTTTCTAAGCTAACCGTTATTGATTGCGCTGACTCGTGGTCTGAAAGCGCTAGGTAGTGAATTGCAGATTTAGCGTCGCGTATGTTACTTACTATTAAATCCAGGCATGCGTTTTTTCTCGTTGGCAGTTTTATGTGGTTTACTAGATTATTATTGATAAGTATAGAACTTAAGTCCTTGGATGTTTTATTTGTTTTTAGTGTATCAATATTCCAATCGCCACAGATGATAATTTTTTTGTTAAGTTTTTTACACAATTTATTGGTAAGAAGTTCCAAATTATTCAAAAATATGGTGGCATCACTTGTAGGTGTTCTATATATACACACTATAATTAAATTAAATTTAATTATTTCGATAGAACAGCATTCGTATTGAAGGGGAATGGGGAAAGGCAGATTTTTTATTTCCTTAAATTGTAGGTTATTTTTTAATAATATACACGAGCCTCCCCGTCTTTGGTTAGTTCGAGAGAAGAAAGATACCAGTTTATAGTTATTTAGTCTAAGGTTTGGTTCACTACCACTTTTAAGGAAAGTTTCCGTTAAACATATAATATCTACGGAACCCAGTTCCTTTTGTAAATTTGAAATGGCCACCTCTAATAATTCCTGTTTGTTCAGTACCCCAGCAATATTTTGGTGAATTATCGTGATTGTAGTGTATTTAGTTTTGTTTACGAAAAAAACCAGTTTTCGAGTCACCACCGACTTGTTTTATCTTCTCAAAGAAGCCAGTAATTTTTGTTTGTGTGGTTTTTCGTGGTGTGGTATGTGTGTTTGTTCGGTTCTGACTAATGTGCTTATTTTTAAATCGATTAAGAAACTCAGTCTGGTATTTTTTGTAGTCAATTCTTGTGTTCAACTTCAAACATAAATGTGATAGGTAGTGCTGGTGGTAACTTTTCTTAGACATGTCATTGATGCTATTTTTATATTCTGAATTGTGTATTTTTACGTATTTACAGTTTTTATAATTTTGTATTATTAATTCTAGGTTGTAGTTAATTGTATTTTCATTTAAATGTGGATTATATTGTACGTTAGTAATTAATACAGTATTGTTTCGTAGTTTATAAAGGACGTTACACAACTCAGTTATCAAAGAGTAAGGGTTTTTGTCATTAGATCCTACCACTAAAACTATAATATCGTTACTTGTCAATGTGTTCACGAAGTCGTCACTACAGCTGTTAAGAATCTGAGCACTTGTTGCATTGGGCTTGATGAAAGACGTAATTTTGTAGTTGTCATTCCATTTGTCTAACCTGGTATTAGTCATAGTTTTATTGAGACCGCGGGCCTGCTGGTCTCCGAAAATTACTATTCTATTATGTATGTCCGTTACCCTGATTGGAGCAATTTCTTTCATGCACTTATGGTGGGATTGTTGCTGATCAATGAAATCCGTTGCCGTATCATCATCCAAGTTCTTCTGGTGGAATTGTTGTTCGTTCTTTATCGTAATTGTGTATCTCGAAAACTACGAAAAATCGTAGAACATACATGGGGGTGATTCGGATACTCCTCATCATAAAGTATCTACATTTTACGTTTGAACGTCAACTGCCCGGCCACCCTGTATATTGCGTGATTTTTTGGTCTTCAAATGATCTGACGTGTCATAATTCGAAGTGCACCATGCATGCAGGTGCATGTATCTCATTTCGTCAAAATCGATCGCACAAGTCATCATGAGGTATGTGTACCTACCTACCTATTTTAATTTTGTCACGCCGTACGTTAGTGGTAACTACGAAACTCGCCGTTATTACTACGCCATAAAGGCGCTATCAATGTCAAATAGTTACCACTGATGTGTTATACGATAGGAATGTACGGTTTGACCAATGAAGACATTGCTTTGAAACAGTACACCATGGTTGCACAACACCATAACATGTCATCTCCATGGAGAGGCAAACTTTCGAGATGTGGCAACACCACACAACTTATAAAGTTATGACATATGTCAACACTGCACATTAGTGGCCAGTTGTGTAACGTTAGGTTCGGCTGGACAATGATGACCATCCTTATTTTAGTGTGGCTATATGCCACTTACGCTATGGTTTCCTAACAAAGCGATGAATGGTCAACGGACACAATAATGGCTGGCCAAATACAAAGCGTTTTTCGACACCTTAATGTCAAATACGGTTGAAAATAACAGATTAACATGACGGCCGTTACAAATGTTATAACACGACGGAACTGCTTTCCTAGGACACCCTATCTTTGTGCGTAAAGATTGGGTGTCCTAGGAAAGCACTTACCAAGCGTTTGAAATGTAATTTCGCTAAAAACTAGCTGTTTACGAAAATGTGGATTATAATACGTTGGTTTAGTTCGGAGTTTACTTAAACAACTTAAATACTAATATAACACCTATCCAAGAACTATCACCGATGAATCACAAACCTTTTACAGAAAACCGTACTTATATAATTCGGTCAAACCGTTTCGGGAAAAAAAATGGGACCATTCGATTCTTGTACACACAACCTCTCAACCTAAAGGCATAAACCTTCTCCGTTTTTAAAAATAACATAACGAAACGAACAAGGAAATTACTAGCAAAATATTATTGTTTTTGAAATAGATATTTTACGAAAACGTGGCGCTTACGATGCCAATTTTACATACACTAACACCTATACCCGGAAAAACTGTGTAGTTCAATACAAATATTGGTTTGGCTTCGTCCAAACAACCGAACCATCGAACACAAAAATTGAACTCTAACGCCCTTATCTCACTGGCAATTTGGCAGCGTGTTAGCAGCGATGGTGCGTGTTTGTAGCGAGCACGCCACCGTTTGCGAAACGAAGGCGTGAGTGTACAAGAGAGACAGCGAGACAAGCGAGTGCACAGTGTTGTGAAAACGCGGAGAACACGCTTACGCTCACTTAGGCACCTGTCACACCGCCGCCGCCGCCGCCGCGCCGCGCCGGCGAGAAGAGCTAGCAACTAATAACGAATTGGCGACAAACGAACAGCGAGTCCCCGCGTACCCTCTTTGATAGCTCTTGTCGCTGTGACTAAGGAGTACGAGCGGCGGGCGGTGTGAACTTTCAGCGATCAACTATTAGTATATGTAGGTATCACTTTTACTTGGTAGCTCGCCGTCCGGTATGGACCCGGCCCGTGTCGACGGCGCGTTGTGTTCCACGCGCGCCTGAAAGCGATGACAGCGCCAATGACGGGGTCCGCTAGGGCTGATGCCTGCCAGGGTTGCGGGAAAGTCCGAAAGGGTTAACGTGGCCCCTGGCACAGGCAACTGAGGGAACACGGGTGGGTTTTAGTTAGTAAGAGTCTGACACGCCGTCCCGCTCCGCCCAAAGCGGGAGAGTTATATGATAATTCCCCAGCATATAAAAAAAAAACACTTTTACTTACACGGGACTCGTTCATAACAAGTCGCTACCTCGTCGGCGGTACCCTAATTCGCTTCGCCCTCGTGCAGAGCACGTTCACAAATTGTCTCGCTGGAAACCCGATGGAACCCGTGGAATGTTTCCTTCGAGTAGTTTAAGTGCAGACGGACAGTGTAACCTAATTAATTAAACGTAATATCTACAAAACGAATTATCAGATTACTATAATAATTACCCGTTGGTCTAGTCGTCGCAAGCGCTACTGCTCAGCATGAGGTCCTGGGTTCGATTCCCAGGTAGGCCAACGTGTTATTGGGTTTTCGGCCCGCACGTCGAAACTAGAATTGTAGCACTGAACAATTACCGATTGAGCTGCCATAAGTGCCATATTTTCATGGGGAAACCAACAACGAAGTCCAAGTAATGTTTGTCAGATTTGTTGAGCTGAAAGCACGAAATCTATTGCATATAGCATTGATGAGTTTCTGACAGAAGAAGATAAATGCGTTGGTTTTGGATTTCACGATTGTTGGACGATGTACCAAAAGACGGTAGGGTAGGTACAAACAATCCTACACAAAAAAATACACCACAGCTTTCTTCTTTCTTTGCTTGTCCCACAAACTGAAACTGGTACCTAATCAATGACCTCAACACTCTTCCTGAAATTTGAAACACCATGGGAATCATTCAAAATTCAATCATTTCCAGCTCTGCGAAACCAGGTGAAGTTAACACAAAACTATCTATCGAGTTTTTAAGGCAAAATTTCCCTATTATAATTATTGGAAGCCTTAAAAAACTTATCACGTAAAGGAAATACTGCAACTTGACAAAATGCCTTTCATTCCCTCCTCGGCTGCGTGGTGAATTTCGTTTATTCTTGGCATTATTTCGATAGCCAAGTACTCGGCTTTGATGGAACCGCTTACAAACGTGCTTCAATCCATTGCTTTGGACGTGGTCAAGGCCTCGCAAAACTTTAAACTCATTTTGCTTATGCTTAAGAGCCATCTTGACAATCCTCAAAGTTGATGATGACATTTTAGAGGATACTACTGTTGTTGCTGAGAGAGTAGGACTGGAGGAAGACGTCACATCAATGACGCGTGTTGTTGAGAAACAACGTGTTCGAAGCAACCACCCAGCAGAACATCCTTCAGAATTCTGGAAGAGGTCATTAATAAATACCATACTTGAACTTCATTATTGAATATCTTGAAGTACATTTTGCTGAAGAAAACACTCTATCATTCGCATTATCTAGATTATACCCGGCGCAAATGCAAACGATGTCAGTCGAAAATCTGACAGAAACTTGCAAAAATATCGCCCAATTTTGTGATCATATCGGTAGATCATAAAAAATTAAATCGATCTTTGCCAGCAATTGTGGTATGATAAACCCAGCCCCACAAATCTTTGTGTTCCACGCGCGCCTCAAAGAGATGTCAGCACCAATGACGGGGTCCGCTAGGGCCGATGCCTGCTAGGGTTGCGGGGAAGTCCGAGAGGGATACCGTGGCCCCTGGCACTGGCAACTGAAGGAACACGGGTGGGTTTTAGTCAGTAAGAGTCTGACACGCTCTCTCATTCTGCCCAGAGCGGGTGAAGTTATTTGATGATTTCCCACCCTCAAAAAAAAAACAAAAAAGCCCCACAAATCTAACCGTTGTTGAAGTCCTAAAAGAGGTCCAGTCGGTTGTCTTCTAAAGTAAAGGCACGTCAAGATATACGTAAGATGTTGGCAGAAACATCCCAGCGCTGATTTGCTGGATACGTTTTCTCCTCTATTGATCGTTATTTTTCTTGTACCGATCGTTATTTCTCGTGACAAAGTTTATTCTGTTTATTCTATGTATTTATACTTGTATTTTATAGTTATTGTCGTGTTAACTATCTGTTATGTTGCACCTACCTTGTTTTGTCTCTGCATCAACCTAAGGTTGACTGGTAGAAAATGCCTCGGGCAATAAGTCCGCCTTTGTACGGTTTTTTTTTTTAACTTGTACATATAGTTTTATTAAATAAATGAATAAAAGAGGCCACAACCTTCTTTCCCAAATCTGGCAAAACGTTGAAAATTTTAAAGTTTTATTTATTGTAGGTAGAGGCTCGTAGAGCTTCACACATTGGACTTTGTACCGTCGTTATTACACCCCCCCCCCCCTGCTCCTGGTCTGGCGAAGCCCTCCGCCCTCTGCCTAACCATTCTGCGAATGATGTTATCCACAAAATGAATGATCTAATTAGTCTAACTAGGTTTTATAATTATGAATAAACAGTATTCTTTACTTATTGTATTATCTATTTGTATTCTTCGTAGAAATCAGGAAGACTACAGTTACATTAATAAAGTGATTCGTATGCGAGTCATTCTTTATCCGTAATGCGAAAACATCAGCTGTGCTCGCACAATGCGCGCGTGTTTGTGTGCGTGTTAATCTACTAAACTGCTAAGAATATTGGTGCGTATTTCATTTTGTGTAATGGCTGCTACAATCTGAACCTGATCTTTGAAATTGTATTTTATCGATGTGAGCCTATTTACAAATGTGGTGTAACGCATTACTTAGAAATGCACTTTATTATCTCCGTGTAGATGGCTAGTCTCCGCTGACCTGAGATTCGGTCTGGGGACTATTGTTATTAGTCTATAAATCTCTTGACAGGTTATCCACAGATGAAAAGTCGTGATCTAAATGACATTTTCGGGCAACTGTTTGTCAAATAACTTTTGGCACTTACATACGTTTGGGTAAAGTATAAAAATTACGTACTCCACTCGTCGTATCAGTAAATAGTACATTATTAACCTAGGGGTGAAAGTAACTTTAGTCCCTCGAACTATTATCTCGGGACTAAATAGGTAAGTCTTTTTCCCGAGGTAAACACTGTGCTTTTCATTACGAATACCAGGAAAGTAAAAATAAATACTTACAAGAATTAGCCAAAGAAAAAATGAGCCTCTTTTCTTATGAAATCAGGCGTTAAATCCTATCTCAATCAGATGAACTCTGTGTTAATACAAATCTCTGCTATACGGAAGTAAAACAAAACTTTACAAGTCGAAAAAACAAATGAAGATTGGATTGTCGCTTTCCCGCCTATTTTTTTTTCTGTGGCCGGCTACTAGCTACTATTCAGCTATTATTTTTCATTTCCATCATTGAAAAAATTATGAATATTTTGCCCAAATCTATGTTATTTTAAAGAAATAGGTAGGTAAATAATACTAAAGTAATTAAAAAAAATATATTCTTTAATAATTATTATTTAACTTGTGTAAAATGTTATTAAAATTTTACATCGCGCTGTAGTTGAGTGGCTGTATAAGAAGTTGGAACATGGTTCAATAGAAATGTGAAAATAAAACTGGGCGGGAAAGCGGCAATCCGATCTTCATTTGTTTTTCCGAGTTGTAGTTTTGTTTAAACTTCCGTATTGCAGAGATGTATTTTTTTTATATCTCACTATTTTTTCCTCCAATTATTGTTTTAATAACGTTATTAAGTTGTAATGGAAAAGTCGTCGATAAAATTAGCCTCAATTGACTATAAGGTAATTTAAACTGATAATTTCGGATTAAAGTATTCAAATCAAATCAGTCAAAATGCAAGTGGCACTACAAATGTTTACATTTTCACCTGATACTTATAGAATAGACTATAAGTACGCTAGGCCTGCAGATCAAAGACATTACCACTGACGTGTGGTCTCCTGTAGGTACGGTGGGCTGCATCAATTGGGTACCCCAGTTGTATTAAAATTAACATTGAAGGGGGGTACTCACTGGGCGCGTTCACTGCGGCGGAGAGCCGCCTACTATCTGAACGCGCCCCAAAAGGTGGTAGCCGTAAGGCTGATCCGGGGCTACCGCACGATCTCGGGCGAGGCGGCAAGCCTCCTTGCCGGACTGCCACCGTGGGATCTGGAGGCGATAGTCCTCGCGCGCCTGTATGAGTGGCGCGCGGAGGCACTACGCCGGGGGGAAACCCCGCTTCCGCGGCAAATCGCGGCGGAGCGGACGGACCTCCGGCGCGATCTCATGGCGGCATGGAAAGAGCGACTGTCGCAACCCAGCGCAGGGCACGCCACGATAGCGGCGGTAAGACCCCTCTTTGAGGAGTGGCTAGAGAGGCGTCACGGCGTCCTCACCTACCGCCTAACGCAGGTCCTCACCGGACACGGAAGCTTCGGGAGGTTCCTGCACATCATCAGGCGGGAGGAAACGCCCGGGTGTCACCACTGCGATGATCGCCCCGAGGACACGGTGGAGCATACGGTGGGGGCCTGCCCTGCATGGGCGGAGCACCGCCGTGTCCTCGTAGAGGCGATCGGCAGCGGCGGCGACCTCTCACGCCCGGCCTCGGTTCAAGCCATGGTCCGGGGCGAGGGGGAGTGGGAGGCAGTCGCCTCCTTCTGCGAAGCAGTCATGCTAGCAAAGAAGGTGGCGGGACGGGAGAGGGAGAGAGTCTCCCGTCCAAGCCGCCGCGGTGGACGCTCCGGGCGTCGGGAGCCGCGTGACGACTCCCGGCCACCGTAGGCGCGGGCCTGCGGGCGGTGAGTAATGGGTAGCTCACCGTCCGATCAGGATCAGGCTCGTGCCGGACGGCGCGTAAGTATTCCACGCGCGCCTCAAAGAGATGTCAGCATTGAAGAGGGGGCCCACTAGGGCCCAAGCCTGCCGGGAAAGCGGGATCATCCATAAGGGGTACCGCTGACCCGGAACATAAAGGGCCAAGGAAGGAACACGGATGGGTTTTAGTCAGTAAGAGTCTGACACTCCTTTCCGCTCCACCCAGAGCGGGAGGGGTCATTTGATGATTTCCCATCCTCAAAAAAAAAAGGGGGGTACTCACATCGAGACGCTGACTGTACAATGAACAGCCTCATTTAGCTAAATACCTACTTAGCTTTACGTTAATCGTGCCGATGCTAAAGATGTGAACATTGTGACTTGTGTGTGTTGTGTGTGTTGCTCAAGCATTTTGCTCAATTGTGAGAGAAGTCATTAGTTGTCGCTTTGTGCTCGTAATGAAGCATTCTACTTAAGTATTGTCCCATACTTACTGTGGTTTTAAGGGTAATATCCATGAAAAAACTAAGTCGGTGATAATATATTACTTACCTACAGATCTACATACTTAATTTCTGAAAGGACAACAAAATATTCCAGTGGCACTAACAAATAAATGTGAAAATCGAATACTAATTAGGGCATAGAGGACTAAGTACTTATTTATATATATATATATATATATATATGTATATATATATTAATAGGAACAAACTTTGATGTAGTAAAATACATTATAACGTAATCCATAAATATAGTACTGTCAAATTTATTGATTAATTAATTAATAAAATAAGCTCATATAACGATCGCCATTTAATGCAATCGACGTCTTCTCAGTTCGTCGGGCGCATCCACATCAGCCTTGTTTAGGTAGGGCTGCTCCATCGTCGAAGCCGAATGACTTAGCTATTGGTTAAAAATGCCCTGTGCCACGAATGCACATGCTAGTGGCACGGATTATTGAGATGATGATTCTTGAGCTTAACCAACCCATCACTACGATAAAGGACCTATTCCAGCGGTCAGCGATTGCAGCTCCAAGATGTTTTACGAAGGTAGACATTTGTGGAGCGTAGACTCCGTCAACGGATGTAACAAAAGGGGGTGAATGTAGTCACACGTATGTTGCATTTCACAAGCGTTTCAATATTTCCTTATTTTTTCTTCTTCGGTGGATTTTATTACAGAGGCGACAGGGCGTGAAATATAAGAAGGATCGTCATTGTCTACGACACGTATATCAAATAACACCTCCCTCTGAGCATCCCAAACGCCCCGGCAAGAAAGTTCTCCGCGTAGCCCGCAGTCTCCTTTGGAGATGATGAGTTCTTTGATAAAGTTTCCTCATGCATGTTGACATAAGTCGCAGAATAGATCTCTAATGTCATTATGACGACGTGTTATTAGACCACCCTTTTTACAACTTAGAGCATGATCAACGTTGAATTCATTGCAGCCACAGCCATCACATGATTTTGGCAAAGAGACTGGTAATCTGTGCCTGTGGTAACGTAATGCAGGTAACGTAAATGCTCTGAACTCTAATGGGGAACTGGGGATAGATCGAAATGGTCTTTCTCAGTAGTGTGAAAGATAGCCAGTTGGATTTTGTTTTCATTTTTGTCGAAATTGATCGTTCAATCTCTCTTCTCTTGATAAGGGGAGAGTTTGGCTAAGATGATATCCAAGAGTTCGTCATCGAGAGTGTCTTTATCTTTGCGGCTTCCTTTCCGTGTATTTTTAAGGGATTTATGATATTGAGAGAGGTCCATATGTGTATATTCTGGGTCTACCCGTTATAGCAGAACTTTTTATGTCATAATATTATTTTGCATAACAGCGAATAGCATAAACTTCATTTCGCAGAAAATCGTTTGGCACACACTCATACAGCATGCATTCAAAACTCTAATTTTGTAAGTCAGATGCAGCATCTTTAGGCATACATTTCATATCCACAATATTTAAAAAGTAGAACCATCATATCGCAGAAAGTTCACAATCAGAATCGTCTTTTGGCATACATTTTATATTGATAGTCTTTAAAAGAGTCTTCATATCCATAATAATTGAAAGACTCATCTATCACATTACAGAAAATTCATAATTAGAATCATTTTGTATTTCTTACCTTATTAACTTAATAACCATAATTAATTTTTAAGATAATATTTTAATTTTAATTGGGTTAAAAATTTATGCCTGCGGCATATTTTATAGAAATGGCACTAAGCCTAATAAATTTATTCCAAATGAAATTCTGCCGTCTTCACAGTATGCCAAGAGAAACTGTACCAAATAATCGTCGCTCTAAATAAAAGTTATGCTAAACGAAATTATGCGGAATGTTAACTTTGCCAAAGTTTATGCCAAATAAAATTCTGCCATCTAAAAGTATGCCATTGTGAATTCGGACATATAAACATTCGCCCAAACAATAATTAAATAAAATAATTTTTATGCCTTAAAAATATTCGTTTAGAGAAGATTATGCCAAAGTGTGTTATGCCAAATAAATTTCGGAGCGTATTTTCTATCAATGCACTTGAGAAGACTGCGGAACCTTTTTTTGAACATACTTATGTAGTTTATATTTGTTAGTATTTTTTGCTGCATCTCTTTTTAGTATTCGTTTAGACAAGAAATTAAAATTTAGTAAAAATAAAATTCCTCTGCTTTTCCCGACATATTTTCTTCTCCCAAAATGACAAGTATGACAAGCTGGTGACTGGAACCCCATTCTTCTTCAAGGTGACTTGTTAGCAAAAGGCCATTTTTGTACCTAGCAATTTGAACTGAAGACCACAAAATTACAGCTTGCGGATTAGGGTTGCCAACCCTACTATATAATAATAATAGTATCCCCAAAAAATACCAAAAATGTCCAAAATAATTCACTTATTTAAAATACAAAATACAGTAGGCGAAACTGCAATATTTTGGATGATTGAAATAACATTATTATTTTATTAAAATAATTATTGTAAATCAGTTTAACATTCTGGCTATTGCTCAGTATTTATGTAGGTATATTGCTCTCCTATATTTTAGCAGGCAATGGCTTGGAAAATATTATATTTGATATAAAACAGTTGGCAACCCTATTGCGGATAGTAACATTAGTAGTACCCAACCACCTACCTATTCGTGATCTATGCGCAACAAGTCAACAGCTGTCCGATTATAACCTGTCGCAAGATGCGGTTTATGACCCTGCAATCAATACTTTGTCAGTAGTATTTCGTATTTATTAACGAGAGGGCCATATTTATGCCGTCCATGCTTTGCAAATATCTTCACGTAAGTGCTTAGCTACAAAGCTCTAATAAGTCTGAAAACCCTAAGGTCGTACCATAGCTCGTTACGCGAATCGCACGTGACACCGCCTGTCGAAAAAAAGAAAGCATTTACCTTCTATTTCTTTGAATCGTTTGGAGATGGCAGATACGGAATGATATTTAAAAATATATAAAGCGCTAAACGCATTAACAGGTAATGCTCTTATGTAAATTGTCACCGTGAAAACTTAGGTGAAGTGAGCTATCGTTCCACCTAAATGACAGCTCACTTCACCTGATGCTACTGCAGTGCTATTCTGTAACCATCTCACCTTGAAAACTTAGGTGAAGTGAGCGTGAAGTGAGCAGTCAACAGTGTCAATCCCTAGTATCACGTATAATGAAAGCTCACGTCACCTAAGTTTTCACGGTGAAATTGTTACAGAATAGATTGGCTGTTCGCTAGGGATTGACAGCTCACATCACTTAAGTTTTTACGGTGACATTTTTACAGAATAGACCGGCTGGCGGACAAACAGAAAGTCCAGAAACCTGGAGCACTTAGGTAATAAGGTTATTGTCAACACAAAAGGTTCATAACATGAATCTGTAAATTCACAGGCATTCAGCATCCAGTAACAGCAATATTTCTTGATGACAGAAATATGTCCGTCTATTATGAGAGCATTTTCAGACAAACTTGTTTACAAAGAGCTCTATTAGGTACGTACTTCGATCAACAATAGTACCGTAAACTGCTGCAACTTTGCCGTAGTTTTATAGAAACATTGACATATTTCGAAAAATTACAATCAATTTTCACCCTTGTCAGGTTGGGGATAAAGCTTATATTAATGGTCATTGGCAGTGTACTTAGAACTATGATTACTCTGTTTCATTTTCGAAATATAACAGTCTTAATCACTAGGCAAAGTTGGGCCACAAAACTGTAACATTGCCTGCTTCAATTTTGACACTCTAAACAACTTAAGTACATCATTCCTGCACTTGAAGTTAACCCTTATTAATGGGACATAGGGATAAGAATTGCAAAACAGTCACTTTTTGCTTATACCACTAGAGACAATGCTAGGCAATGTTGTGTTCGACTTTGCTGTTAGTTTCATACTTTATTTGATATTGCTTAGGGTTGTCGCATACACTATGGAGTAAAACGACCTAAAATGTGTTTAATACTGTTTATTATATAAAACTGTATTTTAAAATGAAATTGTATTCTCATCAATTATAAAGAAAGAAATTAAATTGTATAACATCCAGTATTTGTTTTGTTTTTTCCGGAAAAAACTACCCTATCTCACTCGAGATGATGTTTAACGATATCACAAAATCTAAATCAATTCAGCCTTTTATAAGTTATGGTAATTAAAAAAGCCACAAACATACATATAACCACATCCACATATGAACGCTGAAAGCATTACTCTCCTTTTTTGAGCAGTTGTGTAATCAACGGTGCTAGCGACAGCCCTAGCTCAGGCAAAGTTGGGTATACAAGATCGAAATGATTGTGACAACTTTGCCGAAATATTTATAACTTTTTTATTTGTCACAATAAACGTTCAAAATTAATTCAGAATTATAGGATAACTTACAAGTAACATATACATATCGAAACTTTGTCGAAATTGTAAATATTTATGGACTTACCGAAAAAGTTTGTCGCGTAGCTTCGAAGCCGGCTATCACTCGTTGCGTTTGACAACTCGCTGTCATGTGGTTTTAAAGGAAACAAACATGGCGGCGGGTTTTTCGTGTTGCCAGGTAATGATTTAAATAACTACCAACAATTTGAAGTTGCTACAACCAATATTTAAAAAGATATTGGTAAATTCATATAATTGGCAAAGTTGGGTATGCGAGGCAATGTTACAGCGTTTTACGGTACTAGGTTTCTGATAAGCACATCAAAAACGGCCAGAAAAATAAGACCACATATTTTGCAACATAGTATTTTCAACATTATTGCTATAAGTTCTATTTTTCCATAAATATTACAGTTCTTATTAAAAAAAAATACGTTTACTTTAAATCAAAGTAGTAAATAAATTGCAAACGATAATAAACTTTATGTTTGTTTTCTCTATTGTTGATCGAAGCTTATATAAGTAGGTACTGATTGCTTATAAAGGCTTTCTGATAACCTTCTACTAATATTTACATAGCTGTTTATCCAACATTGAAAATGTCACATCCATACTAATATTATAAATTCGAAAGTAACTCTGTCTGTATGTCACCTTTTCACGCCTAAACCACTGAACAGATTTCGATAAAATTCGGCAAGGAGATAGATTGCATGTTCCCGTGGGATAATTTCCGACATCCACGCTGGCGAAGCTAGTTATTTATAGCTTCTAGTTTAGCAACTTTGAACCAATCGCCGAAATCTCAAGTATCGTGGATGTTGCGACAGACCAATTACACAAGAGTTCCCCTGTGTGAACTGTGAAGAGACTTGTGATGTAATACTTAATGTTTCTTGCTGCTTGCACTAGAGAAATGGATGAAAAAGTACAGTTAAACCAGAAAAGGTATGCGCTTCGTTAATCTTTGTGTTTCTGAATTAGGCAAAGCTTCAAAGGTTTGTACTACCGCGCTTTTTTGTTAGTGTACCTATCATTGCGCGTTTGTATGAAGTTTTCTCTACCCTATTCCGGTCGCAGCTTTTGGAATTGCATAGATTGGTTAATCTATATCACTTTGTAATTATGGTATTGATACAAAGTTTATAAGTACTTCCATAGTTCATAATCAGCCTATACCTACTTACTGTTCCCACTGCTGGGACTCTCTCTCTGGAGCTCTTCGAGAGTGAGTGGGCTGTCATCTAACATGTGGGCTCAGTGCGAGTGTTAGATGTCACATGTCATCGAATTTTTGGTTTTTAGGACATGCCGGTTTCCTCACGATGTTTTTCTTCACCGTTTTGAGAGTAAAGTAAAGAACATGGGTTCGAACCCACGACCTAGAACTCGTAAGTCGGGCCGTTACCACTGGGTCACCACTGCTTACCACACTTCCATGGTTGTAACAGCTCCATAGCACATCATGGCGCATACTTTTCTAGGGATATCTGCAGTATGTAGGTATATATATACATATATATGTAGGTTAGATAGGTACGATGTTCCGGAGTTCACTATAGATTTTGTCTCGTATCGGCAGTCGGCGCGAACTTCATAAATATAGGTGAGGATTGGGATCGATCGATCCTCTGTGATTGTGATGAGAATAGCCTAACCAAAGCTGTGAAGAAAATATTAGCCGGTTAGCAAGGAGGCCTGCAAATTCAGCTATTTACAACCAACTACAACACAACCCGTGCGTCATTGCCGACGGAACGGAATGTTGCCATTTTAAATAATATATTCACCTATATAAACATTGAGAATTAAGTATCGTGTATTTTATTCTTATTTACATCTCGTTGTGTGCTGCACCGGTCGACGTCATCACGTCAAGCGGCGGTCGCTGAAAACCAGCGCTGCGGCTCCGCCTCGCATAGAGTCGTAGCATTATGCTGAGCGATGGCCGTTTTGCGGGGATGTGACGCATATGTTCCCCCAACTGTTTCTTTTTGTGTTTGTGTTCTTTGCGTAATGTTTACCGCAATTAAACGTGGTCTTCTTTCTTCTCATTCGGCAGGCTTTCGTGTCCAAAATGCACTTATTCCTTTACCTAATTTGCCTTGCCCCCGACAGCAAATAGCTGTCGGAGGAATAGCCGCCGTCTATTTGATTTAAACGGGCAAAGTTTGCAGGTTTTGGATTTGAGAGTTTAGACGACTTCTTCGATTCATTGATGGATGTTCGATTCGGCACGGAAGCGTATCTTATGGTTCTGATTGTGAACAAATATGCTCACTAGATTTACCTAAGTTAAGCAAATCGTGCCTCGATGCTCTTTTATGCGCCACCATTAATCACATTGGTAAAATCAAACAATAAACGGACCCATACATTAAATAAAGGCATAAGACGTCGCCATTTCGTTTTCTTATCGCAAACAGTTGAAAATCGAAACGCTTCTTTTTTTATTTCACTTTCATGACCACCGAAAGATGCTCTTGATTTTTTTTTTGAGTGTGGGAAATCGTCAAATAACTTCTCCCGCTCTGGGCAGAGCGGGAGGGCGTGTCAGACTCTTACTGACTAAAACCCACCCGTGTTCAAAATCAAAAGTCATTTATTCAAATTAGGCTGAGAATCAGCACTTTTTGAACGTCAAATCACATAAGACAGTCCCCCCAAAACGCCCACCCTTCACCACTTCCTAGTGCTTTAGCTGGGAAGAAGAAGTGGCGGAACAAACTCCCCAGCAGCACTGCTGTCTGTTCAGTTAGAAGAACTGGATTCTATACATATAGTAGGTAATAAGTAATTAACATTACGAAACACACAAATATTAAAATTATTTGCCATATGTCAGCTAGCACACGCCAATATTTAAAACTATACTCAAGCAGAAATAAATAATAAAAACAAAAACGCAAACAGAACTTAATACATAATAAAAAGCCTCCTGGCATAAAGGGCGTGCCCGCTTACATATGCAATGCTGCATTATGTTTATATGTATATAGCTGTAACTTGTAGCCACAAATGATAAACTAGGACCTTCGAAGTAAAATAAAGAAACATTAATTTCTAATAACAATAACAAAACCATAGTCAGCAAGCTGACCGTTCACCACAAGCAGCACCCGTTCACGAGCATAACGCAAAGATCAGCCATTACCCCCCTCGCCATATTTGAGGGAAGGAGACAACCCGCCCCCTGACGCTACCGCAAGCATTGACATCTAAGGGAGCATGACAAACTTGCTGCCGGTTGCTCAAAAGAATAATATGATGAACTGTCGAGGTCGCTAGCTAACCATATATGGCAATACAACTCATTAAAAAACATTGAAATGAGTAGATTATGTCAATAATAAATAAAAATTCAATTAAACTAAAATGACTAATATAGGTAGTCAAATAAAATAAACAATTATATGAACTCGTATAACTTGTCAGTAGGTAAGCTAATTTTGGAGAAAGAACATAAACATTGTCTTGAGGTAATCACAGCGACCAACTATTTTTATCGTTTAAGTACCTAATCGTTGATTGAATAGTAGAAGAGGGAAGCTTGTTATAAAAGTTTATACCAAGCCCAACAAATGAGTTATGAAGCCGGTGAAAGGGAGCACGTAGTTTCTCCTTGTTTCTAGTGTTAATATTATGAATATCACTGTTTTTTGGTATAAGTGTATATTTTGCCTTATATATACCTAAGATGTTGGCGAAGATGAATTGTGAGGCCACCGTGAGAATACCAATCTCTTTAAAAAAATCTCTCAGAGTAACTCTAGCACCTAGCTGGTAAATTGCTCGTACAGCTCGTTTTTGAAGAACAAATATATTTTGAATATCAGCGGCTTTGCCCCACAGCAGAATGCCGTAGGACATGACGCTATGAAAATAACTGAAATAGACTAGCCGAGCTGTATCAACGTCAGTGTATTGTCTTACTTTCCTGACGGCATAGGCGGCCGAACTGAGCCTTCCCGCTAGGCATGATATATGTGATCCCCACTGAAGCTTGGCATCAACTGTTATGCCCAGAAATACTGCCGAGTCTACAGTTTCAAGTACCTCTTTATCTAAGACGATGTTGGGTCCTAGATTTCTAACATTCGGTAAGGCGAACTTTACACATTTCGTTTTCTTGGCATTTAGAACTAGGTTATTGGTGGTAAACCAATCTGTAACCATTGATAGTGCACTGTTTACGTCGTCAAAATTGCCCGTTCCTTCAGTTGCCTGTGCCAGGGGCCACGGTATCCCTCTCGAACTTTCCCGCAACCCTAGCAAGCATCGGCCCTAGCGGACCCCGTCATTGGTGCTGACTTGTCTTTGAGGCGCGCGTGGAACACAACGCGCCATCGACCCGGGAACGATAAATGGTTAATTGTTTCCTAGAATAAGAACAAATAAATAGGTACACTTTCTTTTTATCACGTAAACTGTCGTTTTTCCGTCAGTAAGTGGGGCGTGAAAGTCAATTAAGAAAATGAAACCACAGTTACTATTCTATGGATTGTACTACGTTTACGAGACATTTATCATCTACGTCACCGCGAATCTCTCAGGGAAACATTTAAAAAGATTAATATTATGACGGTACCTTGCCAATTAATTTATGAACAAACTACCTATGTACATATGTAAGAAAAAATCTACATCTTTTTAATGGTAGACATAATTTTAAAACTAGAAATAAAAATAAGATATATACAAACATCTTTTTCATCCCACCATCTCGGAAAGAGTATTTTTAATCTTCAATATCTGAGTGGAAAAGCCGTTTTTATTCTCTAGAGGATAAAGTAAATTGAATTTAGAACATCGTGTGCACTAAGTTTGTGAATTAAAAAAAACATTAAACCTATTTACTGCTACCTCTATGGTGCCGAATATATCATACAACTTTTTTTTAATTTGTTAAAAACTCAGACTCGGAACCTTCTTGGTGTTCTTTTTTCAATTTGCTTTGTACGCGGTTCTTTACGCGGGCATTTTTTCACGTCATTGTTAAACCTTATATTAAAAACAAGAAACTTGAAAACAAGTGAAAAAACTAAAATGAGTGATTCTAGCGACGAGGAAGTTTGCTTGACGCCAACAGAATTGACTGAAACTGTTAATAATGCGCAAATGAGCTTTCTCCCTCAACAATCACGCGAGAAGTACCTATTTAAAACAGTACGATATGTTCAACACGTGGCGACTAGCAAAAGGAGCCAAAACTTTCCCAGAAAACGTTTTGCTGGCATATTTTATAGAATTATCCGAGAACAAGAAAGCAAGCACTCTATTGAGTACGTATTCGATGCTAAAAGCAACAATAAAGATGAAAAAAGACAAACATATCGATACCTATCCTAAATTAGTGGCATTTTTAAAAAGAGCCTCATCTGGTCATCAACCAAAAAAATCGAAGGTTTTCACAGTATCTGATATTGAAAAGTTTCTTAACGAAGCACCCGATTCCGTATATTTGGCGGCAAAAGTAAGTCAGTTGCACATTCAGTATCTACTTAAGTATATTAATCTCAATTAAATAGTATACTTAGTAGATGTTGATAGGCATAATTATGCGTTCATATCAATTTTATTCATTTATCTACTACAATACTCTTTACGTTACAGGTTGTTCTTATTATTGGAATAAACGGAGCATGTCGAACTAATGAACTAACACAACTTAATGTCAAAAACATTGAGAAACATTCAGATGACTTACTATTAATTAATTTACCTAATACAAAGACAAAAAGAGACCGCAACTTCGTCATTCGCAAGGAATACGTAACGATTGTTGAGAAATATCAAGCCTTACGCCCGCCTAACACTCCAATCAATCGATTTTTTCTACAGTATCGCAATGGAAAGTGTGTTAGACAGCCTATGGGTACTAATAAAATTGGCAGTATCCCACGAGAAATAGCAACATTTCTTGAACTTCCAGAACCCCTGTTGTACACGGGTCATTGTTTCCGACGAACTTCAGCCACACTTTTGGCTGATTCCGGAGCTGATCTCCTGTCCCTTAAGCGCCACGGAGGCTGGAAGTCCAATGCAGTTGTAGAGGGATACATAGAGGATTCCATCCAAAATAAGTCTAAAATATGTGAAGGCATCGTAGGAGCCATTACACTGAAAGAGCCTCAATCGGATCCTTGGACTGGCCCTTCTACATCAAAAATAAGCCGTTATGAAACACCTAACCATCTCCCTCTCTCTCCAACATTCACGCCAAGGGAATCCGATGAATCGGTACAACTATTAAGTATGACAGATAGTTTACCGAAAAACAGTACACAAGTGACTAACACCAATATTACAGTACCAAACAAAAATATTACACTCAATTTAAATAACTGTAGCAACGTTACTTTAAAATTTTCTTAATTATACCTTAGTATTATTTTGTTATAATTTAAAGATTATTCTGTAATACTTACCTGTCATAATGTAGTAATTTCTACCTAAACTGAAATAAAAGTGTACCTATCTTGTGATTGTAAACGTTTTTTTTTTGCATTTAGTCATTTCCTCGCTGAGGTGGAATGAAAAGTTACGTGTTGCACTCGAGTGCAAAGATTTTTCACCTCGTGCTCTTTTGATTCCCTCGCTAACGCTCAGGATTCTAATTTTGAATCACTCGCTGCGCTCGTGATTCAATTTTAGAATCCTTCGCTTGCTCGGTCATCAAAATTGAACACGCGGTTAAAAAGCAACTTTGCACTCTTGTATAACAAATAACTATTATGGGGTACTGTGTTAAATGTTACAACAAAATACCTTGTCACATATTGCAATTAAATGAAAGAAAATTTAAAAGTCATATAAAAAAATCACTTTGTAAACAAGCATATTTACATTTTTTTTTAAACGTTGCCCCACACTAGGAATTTCTCCTGTATCGTGGGTGCGTTTACAAACATTTAAACTCACATACACAAACAGCAATATTTACAAATTAGAGGATTATAAATCCAACATAAGAATGCTTGGAAACGTGCTGGTCCAGCTTGATTGCTTGACAAAATCAAACTTGTTGCTACTTTAATTGTATAATTTATTATTTTTATAACATTAATTTACATTCTGCGATTACTATAACTAACATAGGTACTGACTTATTAAGTGTTAAAAAAATTTGGAAAATCGTATAGGAACTTTTACAATATTTATCACTTAACTAACTTATGAGAATAATAAATAGAATAAGATGTAGGAAACATCTTTAATTATTTTTACTTGTGCTATAGTAATTAGGTATAATAGGTGCATCTCCTTCACTTAAAATTATATAATTAATGTATACAAAATATTGTAACACATTTTAAAAGAGTAACAATTTGATTTCTTGCACATTCTTCTCCATACGAAACTACCTTTTGGAAGGGGCGACTAGAATCATTCTATTTAAAAAAAAAATGGGCACTTGTATGCTTTGATTTTTACTTTATTTTACGCCACCGCTGCACCGCACCGCAGTCTTAGGATACCCTAGCATGCTAAGATGGATTACGGCCTTGTCCGTTGTCACGAATTCTAAAAAACTTCCTAGTTCCTTTATATTATCTTTTTACTGTTTAAAAAACTGTTTGAACGGAAACGTAACTCGTAATATAAAATAGTTCAGCATTGACATTGTTGCCGGCGGCCGCTTGCGCCAGAGCATGCAGCGAGACAATCTAGTTTTGTCTGTGGCTGTATTGATCTAATTTGCATGACTGTCGAAATTGGCATGACTATGACTAGACGAAAAATTGGTTTCGTATTCGAAATTTTATTATGAAATTGTTGTTGCTATTATTAAGTAACTATCTAAGTATTTAACTAGATATCGTGTGGCGACGACCTCAAATTTTAGTCAACTTATCTTTGAAATTATATTAATCTGGGGGTTTTTGTCGACGACAGCTTTGTTAGTTCACCGAAACAATAGCTAACAGCGAAAATACACCACCCAGTTACGTAGGACTAGTAAAGGGTGTTGCCATGTGAAATTGTAACTTCGTTATAAAGTAGCTGTACAATTGTGCAACTTCCAAAACAAAAACGTACAAAGTGAGTCAAATTTTCTACAGCAGTGGAGCGGAAGAATTTCACCTCTCGAATTGCGAGTCCCTCCCTGTCCCTCACAGACTACAGAGATACTTTGGTGAATGTAGGCAGCTCACATTGGCTAACACCATCATTATTCATGAATGGCTGGTTGTTCTGCCACGTCGTTAAGAAAGACAGTGGCCAGGACAAGGGCTACCCTATTCTGGCAAGGGCCACCGCTACCCTATTCTGACCACTGGCTTCCTGTGTAGAAACGGACTCCCCAAATGTAAGTAGCGAGAATTTGCATTTAAGCAAATTTGAGAGAAGATTTTGATTGCGAGATGCAGGACGGTATTGTTCAGTAAGCAAATTTTATTGAAATGAACGGGTTTGGCTGACCACCCCTTTTTAATCGCAATATAGTTATTGCAGAAATTAGGGCGGTTGTTACAGTGTACATTCTATGTGTATTTGCACATTGTTTCTGTGTGCGTAAGCTCGGGAGCACTCAGTCGCCCAAAGAACACGTCATATACCTACTCCTAGCGGAGTCTGAGCCATAGAATAAATAGTACCTACAAGCCCGAGCTGCCGCAAGTTTCGCGCCAAATTTTTGCGTCGCGTTCCGTCGCGTCGCATGGAAAGTAAACGGAGAAACGTTGTTCACGGTGAGGTTAGTAAATAATGTTTAAATATTTAATTGTGAGTACTGCGGTAACATGATTCTTAAAAATAATATTAAAAATATAGAAAAGCATAGTCGCGAAAGTTTTGAAATTATAACTAGCGAAACCTGGCGTAATACCTACATGCAATACTGTGTTAAGAAAGAAGCTGAATATAATATATTCAGCTTCTTTCTTAACACAGTATGATAAAATGATAAATTAAATATTCGGTATCAAAGTATTTCATATTATGAAATACTTTGATACCGAATATTTAATTTATCATTTTGCAGGACGGTGACGATGCACGAAGTGACGACGAAACTGTCACGGAAGAGTCTAGTTATGATTCGAACGAATTTTTTTACACTAATAATTTAATTTGTAATATTGATGACGAGTACAGACCTAAGGTATAAACTAAATATTGAACACGAAAAATATTTTTATGTCATCAACTCATCACTAAACGGAACACAAATCTAACTACCTACTTATATTAATAACAGAACAGAACAGAACACAACATCACGCCTTAATGTTTCCCCGAACGATTGGGCAGAGGTGTACCTATAGTACCTATACCTACACTCACATTTCGTCCCATGTAATAAGGGACGAGCCTACTTATTGTTTTGTTCCTTATCGATGAACTTGAGAGCACACACAAGAGCGCGTGTCAGATACATACACGTCACAACTACAACTACTGCAAGTATTGCTCACCCGCCTTCGTGAGATAGAACAACTGGTACCTTGTTGCGCAGTCGCACTACGCTGCGGGTGCCGAGTTCGATTCTCGAACCGAAAGAATTATTTTTATGATTTGTAGATTACTTGCTGCGCTCCGCGGTTTCACCCGCATTAGTCTCGACCCCGTGGGAATATTGGAATAAAAAGTCTACCCACATGTGCCAAATTTCATACAAAGCCTTTTTAGCGTGAACGCAAACAAACATACGTCGCATACACAAAATAAAATCTTTTCTCTTTAGAACTTTGACAGACAGGCACGACGCGACAGCGTTATGGTAGCGGCGCGCGGCGACCGCGACACGACTATACAATAAAAAAAATATTTGTAACTGTCATGGAAATTATTCTACCAGAATTGCGTCGAACCGTCGCGGTCGCGCCTGTCTGCGGGAACCTTTCTAATATTAGTTGAGATTTCAAGTTCAATACCTGTTACGTAATACTCAGAGTATCAACAGCTGCATTTTTCCGAAATAGTAGAATAGCAGATTTGTTACCCTAGTTTTAGTGGTTTAAAAAAAATGGATTCACTAATTTGGGTTTAAACCCCAACATAATATAGGTGTCGAACGTAAACAATATAAAATTGTGACATTATTAAAACTACAAATTCATTTGTTGAAATCATAAATGGTCAGTCAACTGGGGTTATTCAACATCACCAGTCCAAACACCCTGAAAATGTATTTGTACACCAAAAATGCCGAATTATTATGAACTTTAAAAACTATATAACATCTCGTAACAATATTCGGACAAATAAATGGACTACTATTTATTACTTTCCGATAATTTCGACCTTATAGTTGAGTTTAGTACTTAGTAGTACCTAGTACTAGCCATAAAACTACAGATTTGAGATTTAATGGAAATAATGAATTTATTATAAGTCTGCCAAATCCAAAAAATAAATAATGCAAGTACAATTAATCAAGTTACAGGATAGTTTAACAAAAATCTTTCAACATTGTTCAATACAATGTCAAAGCGAAGATTATAAAAATCGTTTTTTTCTGTGATCTTAAAGGTGGCTACCACGTTCACTCCGACTGCATCAGACAGAACATCAGAATTGCGAAACATTTTAAACTATCATCATATTCGGTAATCTCCGTCGGCGCGGGCGCCCGCGCTATTTCGTGTAACAGTTTTAGATGAGATGGCTCGATTGTGGTATGTTTGGCATTAAGTCTAAGGTCGATGTCTGTGAGGCAAACGTATAAAATTGGTTTGTTCTCTCAAACAGTCATCTCCAGCGGTGTCTTGGAAATCAAAGCGTTGGAAATTTCCTCTTAGTTTTTCACGGTTGGCGCAGTGGTTAAGCGATTGACTGCTGCGGTGCGTGTCGCGGGTTCGATTCCCGCACGGAACAAATATTTGTATGACCTACAAGTAGTTGTTCCGGGTCTGGCTGTTTGTGTATGTGAGTTTAAATGTTTGTAATCGCACCCACAATACAGGAGAAATTCCTAGCGCGGGACAACGTTTAAAAAAATAAATAAAAAAAAAGTCACCTTAGTATTTTATTTTCGATGGAAATAATAATGTCATTTGGACAGTATACATCTAGAAAGTACGTAGGCATTTAATTTTGGAAACCTCAGCAAGTTTTTTTTCTTCTATTGTTCCCTTGTGACTGTGACCATTGACTGCCTCGTGGGTCTAGTGGATGCAAGCGGTACTGTTGGGGATGAGGTCCTGGGTTCGACTCCTAGGTCGGACAAAGTGTTATTGGGTTTTTCCACTAGGAATTTCTCAGTAGCAGCCGGAGTTTGGATTTGTGCCGGTTGATGGCAATAGGCTCGCCCCCTATTACTTGGGACTTAAACATAAGTAACGAAATATGGGTGTACCTACACTTCTACATTACGCCTCGGGGTAGCCTGGCGTGATGTTATGTAGCTACCTAAGTACCTAGTAAGTTTCATCCTCGTGGTTTCGTTTAACTATGTCAAAATCGATGATAATTTCACTTACTAAATCTATCTTGTAAGTGGATTACGAAAGGCCAATATTTATTAAAAAAATCAGTAGCTACTACAACAACGTACCTACGTCGTTTGACACCCTATTCAACAACAAATATGTAAATTCTCTTACAATGGGCTTATTGCGATAATAGAATATTACCTACACAAAACATTTTCCATAATACTTACTATAAATTAATAATAAATAACACAACCAACATCTATATTCAATTGAAAGTGAGACATCAATGATGGCGGACGAGGCTTGTGACGTCACGCGTGAGGTTGCGTACGCACAGCCGATTGGCGCCAAGGTCGATGACTTTCATAGACCCGGGAGAAATAGGCCATTCACTATTCTTGAACTTTGTACTGTTGTTTATGTGGAGTAGTGACTTACGGATTTGTTGTTATGTATGGCGCGAAACTCACGCGCGGCATTTCATAATTGATTTGAATTATGGGAAATCTAGATGCGTTCATTAAACCTGGGGAAAGTATTTGCAATTAGGTTGAAAGCACTACGAAATAGATTGTGGTGTCGGTATGTATGGTCAGGGAAATTAAACACTTATCAAATTGACACACTACATCAATTTGCCGAGTTAAAAATTAATTTAAATACACACAACTGTCAAAGAATTATATTTTTTTATTTTAATATAATAAGGACAATTTAAGTTGGTAGTCAAGTTGTAAAAATGTCGATCGTACCTATGATAATAGGATGGTTTCTTTAGCGACTTGTTTAACCGCACTTGGTTTTCTTCTTACCGTGTCGATGGCCATCCATGTACATTCCGAGACCGACCTCAGTTTTTAAAATATGATTGACGTGTAAAATATGATTGATCACTGATCAGTATCACAGAGCATGTAACTTTAAGATGATTGATGTGACGTGTGTGTGTGTACAACCCTACTTACAGAAATAAAAGCATTTATAATTTCTCATAAATGCCCTAACATTGGTATCCACCACGGTTCAGTGAAGTTATTGGTGTTACAACTGGATTATTTACAGTCTTCACTTTGGTTTCAGTGGTAACTGGCGCTACAGATGGCATCGGCAAGCAGTATGCGCTGGAGCTAGCGCGGCGCGGGATCAACATCGTCATCATCAGCCGCAACCCTGACAAACTGAAAGCTGTGGCCACTGAGATTGGTTAGTAGTAAAAACTTTTTTTTAATATTAGTTTATTGATATTCGCCGGAAATCAAGCAGGCGTCTCACCTAGTGGTATGTAGTCAACGCCGCTTTTTGGACGTATCTGCAATAGTGAGGCACCACCGGTGTTTTGACTTAACATAATCAGCCCGTAATGTTCCCACTGCTGGGACACCGGCCTCCTCTCGGTGAGAGGGAGTGGGCTGTGATCCACCACGCGGGCCCAGTGCGGATTGATGGATGTCACATGTCCTCGAATTTTTGATTCTAGGACATGCCGGTTTCCTCACGATGTTCTTCACCGTTTTGAGAGCAGTGGTGATGAAATAATTTACACAAAGTAAAGCGGCTGTCTGGGTTCAAACCTACGACCCACAACAAGTAAGTCGCAGCCGTTACCACTGGGCCACCACTCTACTCTTCCATTCCCAGTTTGCGCAGTGTTATTTGAGCGCCGCCGCCGGGGTGCGAGAATCAGCCAGCGCCAACTTGCCAAAAAAAAACTGAATTTTTGTTTCTTTATTTTATTTAATAAGTAAATAAAATTAGGTACCTACCTTATCAAACATCACATTATTTCATTCTGGCTTTTAACTTGGCAAACTAATATAATTATGGTCTGTTTTGAAATCTACTTTCGATTCGATACTTATTATGCCCAAGTTTGGCCATCTTGGGTCATGGTTGATCGTAAGTAGATTTTTATTAATTTCAATATCGAAAAGGACCTTTCGTCTTCTGCTACTGTTGCAGGAAGTGTTCAATATATACGTAAAGTTGTTAGACATTAGGAAACACGGTCATTAAATTATTGGAATAAGTATAATTTAGTACGGTGGGCTACATCGATTGGGTACCCCAGTTGTATTAAAATTAACTTTGAAGGGGGGTACCCGCATTGTGACGCTGACTGTACATACCTACGTCGAGTGGAGTTGAGTCTCTAATTATAATAAATAAAGGCCGCAATTCTAACTCACTAAATATATCGTCCCGTCAATATCCGATCTATTTTCATGTGTTAACTTTTCTTGTAAGTTGATACATCGTGCTTTTTTTGGTCTCTCCCCAATGCCCTCCAACTATCAATGTTTTGCAAAAATGAAAAATTGTCGTTGTGTTCTGTTAATAAATCGAATGTTTCATTTAACTTTAAGATCGCTCGTGTCAAGTAACAAAAAACAATTGTTTACATAACATTGTGTTTTTGGTCTAACTATGGGCTCATCAGTAATTAAAGTGTCTTTGTCAGTGAATTCGGGTTCACATTCTAAATCTTCCGCGATTAATTTTGAATCAAGTGAGTCTTACAGTCGGCGTCTGAGCGACTGAGTCACTGTACTATATAGCTAGTGAGCTAGAAAAGTGTTTTTAAATCTGATTATGATAACCTATGCATGGGTCTAGGTACAAGGCAATTGGCTTGCGCCCCTAAGATCCTGCGCCCAGGTGCCATGCACCCCTTGTACCCCCGGGTAACGGCCCTGCCATCGGCGCTATTAATATGTGTATCTTGGAAAGGAGAGACTAAAAGAGCTGACAGATTACGGAACATCCCTCAGTGAGACTACAAATACAACAGTCACAGGAATAACAAACATGGAGGGAGTATGAGAATGTTATACACTGCTGTATTGGTCCCTACCTTATACTACTAGTCTATACGCCCGCACTAGGTTGATCGATTGTTCTTCGATACCTATGTTTTACATGTCGTAATGATCGATCATTCTAAATTATTATATTATGTCACCAATCTGATCTCAAACTCAAAGCATTTATTTCAATTAAACCATTTACAGGCACTTTTGAATTGTCCAGTGGTCGGTCAGTCAGAAATATGAAGCTAGTTGCCCATTCCAAAGCGTAGTAGGTACCTATGGAGAAGAACGGGCAAGAAACTCCATGGACACTCTTTTAATAGTGTATTGTTACATAAATATTAGTTTCATCATTAATGTTGAATATAGGTATAATTATATGTGAGAACGATGTAAATAAGACGTACACGTTGAGTGTCCAGTGTACAGCAAATATAAATTTAAACAAAACAATCCATAATAAAATAATTAAAATAAGACGTGGTGGCTAAGAGATGACCAGTCCCAACTAACAGCGCCCGTTCACGGTCGTCGTTCGATGTCCCTGAAGAAACCGGTGCGATGTTGATTGTGTAGGATCCTAAAACATTCTAGTACCTACGTATTTTGCAGGCGGATTGTCGAATCCGCTGTTTTACATAACCGCTAGCTGTTTAAGAAAACTGCCACCCACGTTTAGGCGTAATGCAGAATGGCTTATCTGCAGTCACAAAAAGCGTTTGGTGTGCTGTAAGTAAGCTAGGGCACCCTGACCAATTGCTTTAGGCTAGAACTGTAACCAACCGCGCGCGAGACTAGCGAGCGATACTTCCAAGTTCGTCGCAGTTATTTGGCTATTTAGTATTTTTAGGACTGACTTTCATAGAACTCTGATAACTTTATGTTAAAACTGTAATTGTCACTCATAATACTCGTTTTATTTATTTCTGTTTCGGACGCTATTATTGTTGTTAGGACATACCTACAGAGCCACGAGGAACTAAATTTAAAACAATTAAACTAAAGTTTCATTTCACGCTGGTTATCATAACCTCTAATTGTCGACCCGCTGCATTGATAATTGCTAAACGTTTATGCAATTCTGCGTGTTAAAGTTTAGTAACAATTATGGAAAAAGGCTAACTTCAGTTCAGCTGTTTTAAATCACTGATCTGTTTTGTAAAAAAGGTAGCGGTTATGTATAACAGCGGATTCAACAATCCATTTGCGACATATATAATAAATGTCTTGACAATACAGACGTAGATTTTGTGTGTACAGGAACTGCTCATGTTTATAACATTATGCTAAGGCACAAGGAAGACGTTCGCTGTTTACTTAACTATAATGGTTTTAGAAATGCAAATATTGATCGTCCACTTGTTTCGAATCTCGTTTAAATAATGTTTATTATTAGTTAATAATGTACATACGGAAAGTATACGGTCTGTCAATATTGTCGTCTGCTTAGAATTCATTATGATCAGTACCAGCAGGAGTATGTCTACGAGTGGACAAACAGTGGGGTTATTCTCCGTAGACTCTTGAACTTTAAAAGCATTTGTCATTTGCCACTTTGAGTATTTAGCAAAGCACGTGAGAAATTTTCTGAAGTTGGAAAATCCAACGATAATTATTAATAAGAACTCGCAACCGGCGCCCGGCGTGTTGTAGGACAGATTTGTATGAACGTAAACGAAGAAAATGGAGTATGTAAAGATGTAGGATGCAGGTGGCGTTCTGTAGTTTCTTTCTACCTTCAATGGGAAGCAGGCGTGATTTTATGTATGTAAATCCAATCAAATACATGATTTGATTTGATATGTATGTGTGTTTTTACTTTACTAATACTTAATACCAAGCTTCACAGCTTGCCTCATCGCCGCAAGGTTGCCTGCTTGTCGGTCTTCTACAGATTGTACTTCGGTGAGTGTGCCCAAGAACTCCACGACCCAATTCCACCTGCCCCCTTTTTCCATCGGTCATCTAGACGCACTGCAAGTTACCATCCTTACTTAGTAGCTATTCCACCAATTCGCACTAAACGTTACCAAATGTATTTTGTAATGCGCACAGCAAAATAATGGAAGTCTCTCACCTGCGTCTGTGTTTCCGAACGCATACAACGCTAATCTCTTCAAAGTGAGAGTGAACAGGCTTCTTCTGGGTAAGCTCACTCTACCGTCGACTCTGTCTCTGTCACCACTGACCTAGACTAGATTCAAGAGTGAACCCATCTTAAATTTTAAAAAAAACTTGCTTATTTTATTTTGAGCATTTTGAGTTGATTTTTAGTTGGTACTCTGAGGTATTCAGCTGCATCCAGTTAAGCTATCGTTCCATTTTATTACAGCCGTCATGAAAATCTGTAATTTTCACCAGGTTTTTTTATTTATTTTTGTTTGCGTTTACAAACATTTAAACACACATACACAAACAGTCAGGCCCGGAACAATTACTTGTAGGTCATACAAATATTTGTTTCGTGCGGGAATCGAACCCGCGACACGCAGCGCAGCAGTCAATCTTATAACCACTACGCCAACCGTGCCGTCAGGTGTCACAAAAACGCTCTGTATTTGAACAGCCGTCATTGTGTGACCGTTCACCGCTTTCTTAGCAAGCCAAAGTTTTAGAATGACTGCCGACCTCAGCATAAGTTGGCTGGGCAAAGGCTATTCTGGTGACTTCATTAATAGCTTCCCTCGCCTAAATTTTAATTTCTAATGTAATGAACGAATGATATTCACATATACAGGGTGGCAGAGACATCGATCCAGAAACTAGTACCATGGATTCAGTACATGATGCAAACAAATCCAAACCCAAACCAGACCAATACCAAACGACCCAAACGGTCTTAACCATGTTCTTAAGAGCGTTTATACCTTATGAGTGGCAACGTCGCAATTTAGTGTCATATTTCGTGGTTTTCAATTTTTATCATTTAACAGAGCTATATTTTAAAAATCTGTTTAATTAACTTTTTAGAATTACGTGAAAGTGTTTAAAAAGTAAGTAACCGTAATGCTTACAGTTATTTTACAATGAAAATAACGCCCTGCAAGTTTCCAATGTATTATTTGCATATAAATAGAACTGTAAAAGCAACGATTTCTTACCTCTTACACAGTTTTCACATAATTCTAAAAAGTTAATTAAACAGATTTTTAAAATATAGCTCCGATTAAATGATAAAAATTGAAAACCACGAAAAATGACACTAAATTGCGACGTTGCCACTCATAAGGTATAAACGCTCTTAAGAGCGCTTATACCCTATGAGTGGCAACGTCGCAATTTAGTGTCATTTTTCGTGGTTTTCAATTTTTATCATTTAATCGGAGCTATATTTTAAAAATCTGTTTAATTAACTTTTTAGTATTACGTGAAAGTGTTTAAAAAGTAAGTAACCGTAATGCTTACAGTTATTTAACAATGAAAATAACGCCCTGCAAGTTTCCAATGTATTATTTGCATATACATAGAACTGTAAACGCAACGATTTCTTACCTTTTACACAGTTTTCACATAATTCTAAAAAGTTAATTAAACAGATTTTTAAAATATAGCTCCGATTAAATGATAAAAATTGAAAACCACGAAATATGACACTAAGTTGCGACGTTGCCACTCATAAGGTATACACGCTCTTAACCACGTTGTTAGTTTTTAGCCTGTTTTTGAAATAAGAACCCAACAGAAATCGAAATACAGTTCCTATTGCAAAACTGACAACTTAGTCCGGTCTCAGCTTGTCAATTTTGTATTAAGAACTTTACTAAACGTTCGAAATACAAAAACTGGCTCAAAGGTTTAGGCTCGGGCTAAAGTTTGATCGTGTTTTGTAATAAGATGGCCAGCGTTTAAATATTTTGGTCGGTTATTAAACATTTCAACTCAGGGGGTCTAGAATCAGCTGCTGAATTCAAGGTCTCAGTTTGCGCATCGATGTCCCTCCCTGCCACCTGTATTGCATCCAAAGTTCGCAAGAGTCCCGGACAGTTACCAGGCCATAGTAAGAGAATCTGTGCGAATGTTACATCACTGTTATTGTTGATGGTTCCAGCAATAAAGCAATGTATTGTTATGTTACAATCACATTGTTGACCCAATGCGTTCTGGGATCTTTGTTTCGAATCATTGCGACACTCATCTTGATGATTCGTTTGGTATTTTCTCCTTTTGGGGTACTACTTTCATCACGTCTTCTCGATTAGGGCATATTATATTCAAGAGATAATCGTTTATCGTAGTAATTTTGTCTTGTTTACTCGGGCATTACACAATACAATTATCGTTAATATTTAAATGCCAGTCTGCTTAGAGGCTATTCATACCTTTTGAGAGATTCTTCCTTTGCAAGTGTTTGATGCAACACAAATGCCTGTCAGCACTCGTTATGTCTTCGTTCCTTAATAAGTCTTGCCTGATAACATTGACTTTTAGGGTTTCATACTTAAAGGGTGCCAATGGGACCCTATTACTAAGGCTCCGGTGTCTTTCCGTCCGTCCGTTCGTCCGTCTGTTACAGGGCTGCATCTTATGAACTGTAATTGAAATTTTGAAAAACAAAAACAGAGAGTGTGCTACTACGGTCGCTATAACAACAAATAATAAAAATAAAATATAGTTAAAAATTAAAGGGAGTCGCCATGCAAGAAACGTGTTTTTTTACCAAAGTATTTAAAAAGGTGTAGTGTTGAATATTGTAGGGTGGTAGTGTTGTACAGTCTTACACTGTACCTACACGTTTTGCTGACGCGGTGCCCCGCACCAAACATGCGTCATTTCGGCTATTATAAAACCACGCTCATTATATTTAATGGGAGAGTGCAATTACTGCAACGCGGTGACTAACATTAGAGAAAGGAATCGTCAGCAGTTCGACTTGTATTTTATACGTAATAAATCTATTGTGAACCAAGTGATCTTTTCTCTACGCACTTCATCTTAACAACAACTCTGCAAGTGTACGCACCGTACATTTTATGGTCCTTCGAGCCGGATGTTGGTGCTTTTGTGTCTCTTCACGGTAGCGGATCGGTTTAGCTGGTCTCCCACAAGCGGGTCGCCCCAGTTAGATTGAGAAGTCGCATAATACCGTACACAAGGCGCAAGGATGCTGAGTTCCACTGACCATTTCACATCAAGGAAGATAACGATTCCAAGACTTGAAACGGAGAAGACTACAAGCTACGCAGTAGGCTTCGTAACACATCGCATCGCTCTGCTGTCATCGTCAACGACGTGCCAGATCTATTGGGCCATCTTACAACGATATCAACAAGAAGCATCAACATGGACAAGCTAGAACTGCAGTCAACATGCTTCGAGAATATCGAAACATTGTGCGTGAACTATCGCAAGGACTCCTCAGCACGAAAAACTGTGGACTACCTAAACAAACGCTTGTCTTCACTTGAAAACCAGTGGCAAGATTTCGAAACCAGACATCAACAACTGCTGCTGGAACTAGAAGACAAAAATATAGCATATTTCAAGGATGACGTCTATAGAAAAACTAAAGAAATGTTCGCTTCAACCAAAGCAGACATTACTAACAAATTGGTGACGTCGGAAAAACAACATGTGAAGTTCGACCTAGGTGAGACTTCACAAGATGACGACAGCAACAAAGTACAATTCTTGCTAAACAAGCAAGAATGCAACTTTAACGCAATATGCCGTGTCATGTCTAAAATTGACATAGTCGCCATCTCGGAAAGATGGGAATTGGAAGATCACTTAACGACACTGAAATCGAAATGGGAACCCATCGATAAACTTCACTGAGAAATAGATTTCCAACTGAAAGGATCTAACGAGCGCTACTGCCAGATGTTCACGGACATCGAAAAGAAATACGATGAGCTGAAGCAGAAAATCAATGCCAAGATCTGGTCCACCGTCCACTATCAGAAATCTACACCTAAGATCGAGATCCCAGAGTTTTCAGGAAACTACAGTCAGTGGATTTCATTCAAGGACCTGTTCCTGGAAGCAATACACCAAAATCCAATGATCAACAATGAGCAGAAAATGCAACACCTAAAGACCAAGTTGCGAGGAGAAGCCGAACGCTTAGTGCAGCATCTGACAATTAGCGCTGATAACTATGTCTCATGCTGGGATATCTTAAATCAGCGCTACGATAATCGTCGCCTGCAGTTCACTTTATATATGAACAACATGCTAAGCCTGCCGATCATACAACATGCAGATTCATCCAACTTGAAGAAGATGCATGACGTCATTACCGAATGCTTAAATGGCATCTCTAACATCGGAATCGATACATCAACCTGGGATCCGATCATTGTGCATATCATGTCACAAAAACTAGACTCCAACACTTTGGGTGACTACATGAAGGAACTCCATGATCACCGAGAACTACAAAAGCTGAACGACTTCCTGTATTTCCTCGAAACACAGTTCATGGCATATGAAATAATGAAGTCGGCAAAAAAGGCGAATACTACAACTTCAGAGAAATCATCCAACTGGAAACCATTCAACAAGCAAAACCAAATGTAGAAATACAACTATAACAAAACAAGCAACTATCACGCTTTACATGGAAAATGCCCATTCTGCAACGGAAGTCATGTATTGCGTCAATGTGACAAATTCCTTCAAATGGACTTCGGCAACCGAAATGACACAGTTTCGAAATTGCAGGTCTGCAAAAATTGTTTGTTCAGCCACGGAAACAAGGATTGCAAATCAACGAAAACGTGCAAAGAATGCAACTTGAAACACCACATATTATTGCACAATTCGGACAAACAAACCATAACGTTATCAACTAGAAAAACTAACAATGAGCAACGCTCCTCATCATCAGCTCAACAACCAACATCAAACCATTTGTCTAAAGACTATATGGAAGTGTTACTAACTACGGTCCAGCTGAGAGTTAAATCCGTAGATGGAACATACGTAACACTGCGTGCGCTGCTCGTTCAAAGCTCACAAGTGAACTTGATAACAGAAAACGCTGCACAAATACTACGTCTTCCTCGAATCGGGATCAACGCATCCGTATCGGGAATCGGCTCTGTCTCTAGAGAATGCAGGGGAAATCTAAAATTTACCTGTCAATCGATTCACTCCGATTATAGCTTTGAAACACAAGCACTTATCATGACGAAGCTAACAAATAACTTACCTACGAGAACATTCAAGAAAGGAGACTGGACGCACCTAGGAAAATGTGAAACTCGCGGATCCTGACTACAACGTTTCTTGGCAAATCGACCTGTTACTAGGAGCTGACGTATACTCAGAAATTATCCTCGACGGTGTACTGAAAAGCAATAACAGCTCTCCAGTTGCACAACACACGCAAATTGGATGGATTTTATGCGGGAAGATGAAACAAACCTTCAACTGCCACGCAACTTCAATTAACTTAGAAGATCTCACAAAATTTTGGGAGAATGAAGATATCCAAACCACTAAAGATATCCCCAAGGACGACCAGTGTGAACAATATTATAAAGAAACCGTGAGAAGATCACCTGAGGGAATTTATATCGTCAAAATGCCTCTACTTCCTGACTATGCAGATAACCTGGGCAAATCTAGAACAATTGCGGTTTCACAGTTTCTACAGCTAGAAAAACGGCTGGAAAAAAATTGAAAACTTTCATTAATGTACAAACAATTCATGGAAGAATATGTCACATGAAACCTGCGTCACCGATATCAACTGACATCTACTTTTTACCACATCACGGTGTCCTGAGGGAAAACTCGACAACAACAAAGCTGAGAGTTGTATTTAACGCCTCGCAAAAAACAACGAGTGGCTACAGTCTGAATAATGTCATGGAAAAAGGCGCAAACTTGCAAAAAGATATTCAGGCTCTTATACTTAAATGGCGAACCTACAGATACGCATTCACGGCCGACATTGAAAAGCTGTACCGCTGCACTGGGATTTTAGAAGAGCAACAACATCTGCAAAGAATTGTCTGGGGGGACTCACGAGATCACCGCTTGCGCGATTACCAGCTTTGCACCGTAACCTACGGTACCAAATGCGCACCATGGCTAGCCATGCGAACTTTGAAGCAACTAGCCATTGACGATGGCCACAAACATCCGAAGGCTGCTAAGATACTTGTAGAAAAATGCTACGTAGATGACGTCATTAGCGGTCAAAACAATCTCACAGAAGCGAAAAATCTCCAACAATCCTTGATACAACTTTTAAAAGGAGGGGGCATGAACTTACGAAAGTGGACAGGCAATCACCGAGTTATATTGGAAGGTTTACATGAAGATCAGATTTCAACTCAAAACATATTTGATTTTAAAGGTGAAGAATCAACTAAAACATTGGGACTTGGTTGGAATCCAAACAGCGACACTTTCCACTTCAACTGGCCTGTAGAAAACACAACACAGCTAACAAAGAGATCTCTACTCTCAGCTATATCAAAATTCTACGACCCACTGGGTTGGCTCTCCCCGGTGACGGTCAAGGCCAAACTAATATTCCAGAAACTCTGGATGAGTAGACTGAGCTGGGATGCCGTAGTGCCCAGCAACATCGAATCGGAGTGGCTGAACCTAAAAACAGAACTGCCGTCGGTTAAGGAAATAACAATAAACAGATGGATTGGCGATACACAAAAATGTGTCGAGCTATTAGGCTTCTGTGACGCAAGTGAAAAGACGTACGCTTGTGTCGTTTATAGCAGAGTCTTCAACGAACATGACCAACCCATCGTAACTCTACTAGGTGTTAGAGTTCATATAGGGATTCAGCTTGTAAATTGCGCTCTTCGTTGGTACTGTTTGATTATGAACAAGTTGTTTGTATTCAGAATTGAACTGCAATCGCTGTACTTCAATTATTAACTATTTTAAGAGATAGCCCTAGTATATAGTTAATAAGTGTTTTTTTTAACTTGCTCTGCTAACAGCTAGCTATTCTGTATTGTAATCTGTGGATAACGTCTTGAGTAGTGTATTTGTTACTTTTATTGCAAGTTTTATATTGTATGCCTACTGTGTAATATACTGCTGTTTGTTATTCCTAACAAATAAAATAAAATGATACTTCTACGCGCTGCACTTAGTTCGCTTGTTGTTAGGTACGTAGTTTCCGATTTCGTCTTGTGGCGCGTATTTGTTATGAAGCGTTGTATCCATGTGATGACCCTGTTTACTTGTGTCATTGAACTGCATTTGTTTAATAGTTTTGTTATCATATTGTGGTCGATATTTTCTTGTGAAGTTTTTTCGACTTGAATATGATTTATGCAGCCAAAATTTGTTTGTAAAGCGCAAGGAATGCCTTCCGACGGATCTTGTTTTGTCAAAAATGCGGGGCTTTGCCACCATAGAGTGAAGTTCTTCAATTTGTTTGGCAAAAGCCCCCTTGATGCGCAGTCTGCCGGATTCTGCTCTGATTTGACATAACGCCACTGAGCTGCAGGGATGACGCCTTTGATCTTTGCAACTCTATTGGCTACGTACGTTTCCCATCTTGATGTTTCTCCCTGGATCCACGCGAGGTTAACTTGAGAATCCGACCAAGCCCGTATAGATACGTTATATCCACAGAAAATTTGCTTGGTTTTCTCCATCAAGTCAGCAAGTAGTTGCGCGCCAGATAGTTCCAGTCTAGATAATGTGGTTTTCTGTGTCAGTGGAGCCACTTTAGTTCGAGCACCTAGTAGAGTTACGATGGGTTGGTCATGTTCGTTGAAGACTCTGCTATAAACGACACAAGCGTACGTCTTTTCACTTGCGTCACAGAAGCCTAATAGCTCGACACATTTTTGTGTATCGCCAATCCATCTGTTTATTGTTATTTCCTTAACCGACGGCAGTTCTGTTTTTAGGTTCAGCCACTCCGATTCGATGTTGCTGGGCACTACGGCATCCCAGCTCAGTCTACTCATCCAGAGTTTCTGGAATATTAGTTTGGCCTTGACCGTCACGGGGGAGAGCCAACCCAGTGGGTCGTAGAATTTTGATATAGCTGAGAGTAGAGATCTCTTTGTTAGCTGTGTTGTGTTTTCTACAGGCCAGTTGAAGTGGAAAGTGTCGCTGTTTGGATTCCAACCAAGTCCCAATGTTTTAGTTGATTCTTCACCTTTAAAATCAAATATGTTTTGAGTTGAAATCTGATCATCATGTAAACCTTCCAATATAACTCGGTGATTGCCTGTCCACTTTCGTAGAAGAAAATAGAATAGAAGCCTGCTTGAACTCACGACCGCTGTGCCCGCTAACTGAAGATCCAGAAGGGTTTTACAACTGCCTTACTCCTGGACATTTCCTTACAGGAAGCCCAATATTGTCCATGCCACTTTCGGATTACAATGACGTCAATAACATTGACTTACGCCGCAGGTGGAAGCTTACCGAGCACATGTTTCAACAACATTGGAAAAACTGGTCAAACGATTACCTCACAACACTACAAACACGTAGTAAATGGAATAAGCCTACCAAAAACGTCAAAGAGGCCGATGTAGTACTGGTGAAAGATAACAATCTACCGCCGCCGGGAAAGTGGGCCTTAGGTCGTATACTGGAGACTCATCCAGGACCTGATGGATATGTTCGAGTTACTACTCTCAAAACTCAAGCAGGAATCATAAAACGCCCAATAACAAAACTATCGCTATTACCATTGAGCTCTGAAATTGAGGATGCCGAGAAAAACGAAACAGAAGAGAAGCCCCGACAGAGTTTGAAAAATGAACAGCGGAAGAGTTCAAAGAAACCAATTAACTAATTAATAATTAATTAATAACATTGTTATCATTGTTTACATTAGTAACGGGATCATATAGCGCCATTGACGGCACGCGCGCAGCGCCGGCGTCGATCGCTCAGATTACAAGCTTGGAACGCGAGCGGCCCATATACTTGACACAATCGGCAAAATGCAAGTAGTGCACGACGAATGGATACTGATGATGTACTACAACAAACTATTGGGAAGGAACTCATCGCACTCAAAATTACTTTGAAAATATCAAGAATTTATGCTGTAAAACGCAACTGCAGCAATGCATATCGACTATGGAACAATTAAGTCATGAAATCTAACTTTTGAACTACTACAACACCATCCTGATAAATCCACACACACACTTGAGCAACAGAAATAAAAGAAGCTTAGTGGATGGAGTCGGTTATATAGCTAATAGTCTGTTTGGAATATTAGATCAACGATTTGCACAAAAATATCAAAACGATATACAATCTCTTCAGACTAACGAAATCTACCTACTGGAATTAATCAAAAATCAAACAACTATTGTGGAGCTTGAGAATCAAGTACTGAAATAAAGTGAAGACAACATTCAGCGTCAATTCCACTCAATCGACAACTTCATCAATCAGACCAACATGAACATAGCTTCCATTGAAACGGAAATGGGAATACTTTCTGCCACTACCTACATCAATTCTGCTTCGTTAACAACGTACCTGTTGATCAACAGCTTGACGACATTCCAGGAAATGCTGTTCAACACTCTAACTAACATCTACCAAGGACATGTAGACGTACATATGATCACTCCGGTTCGACTGATGCAAAAACTTACGGAAATATCCGGAAGCCTTCCAAAAACTTTATCGCTACCAGTTGAAAACTACAAGGAAAACATTAAGGATATTTACAAGCTTATAAACGTGAAAGCACGAGTTACTGAAAACTACTTTTTATTCGAAGCACATATCCCACTTGTATCCGACGAAGATTTCGTCATGTACAAAGCTATACCTTTTAGCGCCGCAGACTCCTTATAAGCCCATTCCCACCGGCTTCCCTTCAGAAGTATGGAACACAACCACTCTCTCAATGGCACAATCAGTACTTTTAAAAGTAGAGAAAAATTACAAAACGCATACACTGATGGACATTAAATCAACAAAATTTGCTCTTTTACAACATATTGCTATAAAGTAAACCGCAGGAGCGATCGGCTTATTCGCCGATAAAATCTCTTAGCAAAAGAACGTCATGACGTCACTTGAAGGTCACTACCCAGCCCGCCATATTAGAACTAAAGTAAGCCGACTCTGAGCGTCTTACTCGGATAATCGAGCGAGATGTATATAGCAAATATGTGCGCGCGAGCGGGATGGGTCGTTATCTGTCGTTGAATTTCGTATCGAATCGGACGAATGTTTGATGACATTTTATGTTGACAGACAATTTGACGTAATTACATTACATTAAAACGACCATAGCTTGCATGCGTTGTTGATTGAATTTATATTTGAATTTAATAGTTAGCTATTTTAGAATTTATTGCTTGGTATAAAATAGTGATTTGTGTATTTTTTTAGTTGAACTGTGTTTATTTGTGTTGTTGTTGTTGTGTGTAGTGAAAGCAGTTACATAGACGTACGTTGAAATTAGGTATTTGCGGTAAGTAGGTAGATAGTGTAATAAGTTGAAATTACTAATTTAGAGTAAGTAGATTTACAAAGTAGCAGGTCAGTAGGATGGTGGGTCTTTGTGATGATGGTGGGTCTTTGTGATGATGGTCAGCTTTAGATTGCTGCTTGACAGATTATTTGCTTTGTGAGGAAACATGCTTTTCAAGGTTAAGTTTTCTGGCTTACCTCTCTCAATATTTCACCCTTCGCCACTGATACCTTTACCAGTTGTCATAGCTGAGGACACCACATATGTGCGGCTATCAAACAACTACATCGCTGTCAACTTCAAGAAGAACGCGTACGTATTTTTATCAGAAGAAGACCTGAACATGCAACAAAAATCGCAGAATTTCTTATGCAACAAAAACCTGCCGTCATTTGATCTGCACGGCAAAAGCGCTCCGTGTGAGGCAAAACTGCTATCACAGCAAAACACCAGACCGTGCGACGTCGAACGTGCGTCATGCAAGGACGTCTGGATAAAATTACAAACACTAAACAGCTGGCTGGCGATTTGCTGCGAAATTTAAATTACGAATCATATGCAGCAATGACGTCACATCACAAACCATCTCATCAGCGAGCATAGTGACATTGTCGCAAGGATGTGTACTGCAATCCGCCGACTTGACCATCACCGCTCAACGCCAATACAGCAGTCGTATGAAGATGGATGACGAGTTCACAGCTCCAACTTTCGATACATCTATTAACAAGATAGTGAACTTAACGTATCGCTACGCCCCAACCAGCTTTCAGTCAACGGCTACAAATCAAGAATTCGCGACAATTGAACAGAAAATTGCTACTCAAAGGAATAATGAAGCTTCACTGCCAACAATATCAAGTCATGACGTTCACCAATTTGCCGTCATTTATTCTTTGCTGGCGGTCGCAATCATAACTTTCCTGGTTGTGGTTGGGAGGAAACTTTGGCCTCACTACTGTACGAACAACGCCAATAACCAAACTTCTACTCAACCACCTCAAGGTATTGAACTTAAAATTATCCGGAAACCAGAACAACAGCAAGAAGCAGTCACAGCGAAACCAACAAAGGACTTCATGCGGCTTGAACCTCAACCTGGGAGTAGGAATGTCGCTTTTCAATTTGATTAATCATTTACTTTAATAATTTGTAATGGCTTTTCCTGTCTCTTCTTGTTTCTTTCTCCTTTCGGGGTTGCCAAGATGTACAGTCTTACACTGTACATGTTTTGCTGATGCGGTGCAAGCACCAAACATGCGTCATTTCGGCTATTATAAAACCACGCTCATTATATTTAATGGGAGAGTGCAATTACTGCAACGCAGTGACTAACATTAGAGAAAGGAATCGTCAGCAGTTCGACTTGTATTTTATACGTAATAAATCTAGTGTGAACCAAGTGATCTTTCCTCTACGCACTTCATCTCAACAACAACTCTGCAAGTGTACGCACCGTACAAGTGTGTTACAGAACCGTTTGTGTGCGAGTCTGTCTCGCACTTGGCCGCTTTTGTAAGAGCTTTAACGATAAACTGTTTAACTAATGCATGCTTAGGTTTGATGGCTCAGGATATAATTATTTATTATTATATATTGGAGTTTTTTTTGTTTTGTAACTTTTTGTATTTTCTTTAGTTTTTTGTAACTCTTTTGTAACTGCATTTCCTACTACTATGTTTAATGCATGCCGTGGCAGCCTTTAATTAAGGCTACACTATAAAATGTCAAAATGATATGGGTATTTTAACATGTATCTTTGGTGATGCTTAGTTGGTTCTCCTTATATAAATATATAAAAATAAAATAAATAAATTGCCGTAAGCGTTGATAATAATGCAAATATTGTATTTCCAGAGAAGGCGCACAGCGTGAAGACCAAGATAGTGGTGGCCGACTTCAGTAAGGGCGCTGAGGTGTACCCGCACATCGAGAAGGAGCTTCAGGATATACCAGTCGGAATACTAGGTAAGCAGAGCAACTTAGAGAGTCCCGTATTTTTAAGAGCTTTTGCATTATAATCTCAGTCTCAATCCGTCAAAAATACCCCTAATTTCTTGACATCAAAATCTTATTTATTAACGTTATTTAGCTAGTAAATGTTAATGTATTTAGCGCTATGAGGTTGCTAAGCAATTGATTAGTAGCTGCCAAAAAAGGACGTCGGCTGACTTGCTAATTTTGACATTTGATAGTTCGCCAATAACAATGGCCATGGCTAGTCAGTGATTAGCATGATTAGTAAGATTTTTATAAATAAGGCAGTGATCGGAGCTCAGATGACATTGCGGCAAGATGTTGAACAATTACAGGAATCGGTCTTCTGATCATACACGCACGCCGTTTGCCAGTACTACTCACCTCTGAAAACCATCACCCATAACATTATCAAATCTAAACGCAATATCATAAAGAGAAAAGATTAGATTTTTTGTATGTTTGTTTGTTACGCTTTCACGCTAAAACGGCTGAACAGATTTGGATGAAATTTGACACATGGGTAGATCATGACCTGGATTATGACATAATATGATACTTTTTATCCCGATATTTCCACGAGATCGAGACATAATATGCGAGCGAAGCAGCTAGTCAAACATATTTATATTGAAATTCCAGTTAACAATGTGGGTACCCAGTACGAATACCCGATGCCTCTGTGCGAGACCTCTCCCTCCAAATCGTGGGAGCTGATCAACGTGAACGTGGGCGCGGTCACCGCCATGAGCCGGCTGGTGCTGCCCGCCATGGTGCAGCGGGGCCGCGGGGCTGTGGTCAACGTGTCATCTGGATCGGAACTGCAGCCTCTGCCTCTGATGACGGTCTACGCTGCTACTAAGGTATTTTGCTATAGGTTGAAGTGTTTAAACCGACCCAAAAGTAACTTCAGGCTGTTTTAAATACTCTAGGACCATAAAATGCATAACGTCCACTTAAAATCTTTAAGACCTTACTTATCCACCCAACGTTTCTCTGTAAAATATTGCATTTAGCCTTCATTTAGCTTTATTGCAATTGGATTTTAATAGTTGTAATTTAAGTATATGGAAGGACATGGGGGAGGCTTTTGCCCCAGCAGTGGGGACGGTAGCCCAAACAGTAAAAAAAAAGGAAAGTGAAAAAGTGTTTAATAAAGAGTACAACACATTTCTATCCATGGATCTCCTGCCCCTTTTTGACTTCCCTTTCAATATTAAAATATTGGTGTTAGTATAAAGCGTAAGCATAATCAGCCTATAATTTTCCGATTGCTGGGATACAGGCCGCCTCTCTGTGAGAGGGAGTGAGCCATAGTCCACCACGCGGACCCAGTGCGGGTTGGTAGATGTCACATGTCTTAGAATTTTAGGTTCTAAGACATGCCGGTTTCCTAACGATGTATTCCTTCACCGTTTTGAGAGCAGTGGTGATGATGAAATAATTTACACGAAGTAAAGCGCCTGTCTGTGTTCGTACCTACGACCCACAGCTCGTAAATCGCGGCCGTTACCACTGGGCTACCACCGCTGTTAGTGTATGACAGTTAGCTATTTAATGGGCTTGTGAGTAAGTATTATTTCTTTAACAAATCTCCTGTATTTTTCTAGGCGTACGTCCGCAGCTTCACCTTCGCCATTCGCGAAGAGTATGCCCCCAAAGGCATCTACATCCAGCACCTGGCCCCTCTGTTCGTGTCCACCAAGATCAACGCGTTCTCCCAGCGCCTGATGGAGGGCAACCTGCTGGTGCCGGACGCCGCCACGTACGCGCGACACGCGGTGGCCACGCTGGGCAGGCAGCACAGCACTACGGGCTACTGGCTGCATGGGATACAGGTACATATAGTTATGGTGCAGTATAGTATAATATAGAGTAGCTTAGGAAAGTAAAGAGTAGTTGTAGATACCTACATTTAATTAAGTAACGTTGCGGTTTAAAAGACGTTGTATTGACAAAAAATTATAAGAGTAGGTATGCTTAGATGTTTTGGCCATGTTCAGAGAATTAATGAAAGGCGATAGCATAAGGTATTTGTGCAAGGCAGATGTGAGTGGAAACGCCGGGAGGGGATGCCCTAGAAGGATATAAACTGACCTTATTATTGGTGATGTTCTTCAGAAAGGTCATGTGTGTAGTCCTCGCGACCGGCGTGCGTGTATGACCAATTGACCAGCGTGCCGAATCGAACATCAATCAATGTTATCGAAGGAGTCCTCTAAACAGTGTTCATAATGCCAAAACCCGAAGATTTTATCAGTTTTAACCAAATAGGCGACGCTATTTTTCCGACAGCATTTGCCGTCGTGGACTAGGTAAATCAGTTAGCTGGAAATGTGTCATTTCCGATTCGGAAGCCTGTCGAATGCTCATGAATAGCTGCAGATGTATAAACGTATATGAAATAAAAGGAGTATGTGAGGATCGTAGCAGGTGGCGTTCTGTTGTTTCTGCCTACCCCCACGGGGAGAAGGCGTGAGTTATATTGATATATAATATGTGTGAGCTTTCAACAAGAGATTATGAGTATCGTGTGGTCCGACTACAAGACTATGTATGAGGAAATAAATGCTTTCAGTTTGACACTCAAACTCAAAGCATTTATTTCAAATAAACCAATTACACATTTGAATGTCAAGTGGTCGGTCAGTCAGAAAGATGAAGCTAGTTGCCCATTCCAAAGCGTAGTAGGTACCTATGGAGAAGAACGGGAAGAAACTCCATGGACACTCTTTTAAATCAAAATATTGTTGCAAAAAAGTGGTTACATCATTCATGTTGAAATTATACATGTGAGAATGATGTAGAAAGACGTGCACGTTAAAAGCGTCCGTTGTTTCGACTGTTACGATTACCTATATTGGAAGTTAAATTTGAAATTGCAGTAGCAATAGGCAGATGTTTCTGAATTCCAGCGGGAGAATCACCTGCCAGTTTAGTAAAACTATCACATTCTCTGATTGATTATAATGATAAGGGTAGAATAGTGGAATAGCAGTGAACACAGAGATGGCGGCTCACAGAGGTGTACCTAAGGAACAAGTCGACATGCTGCGCAAACCTCAATTTACTTGCAATAAAGTCTGGAGTATGATGATGTGTTAAATATTTTTATTTTATTTTTCAGTACTTCTTCATCAAAGTGGCTCCAGTATGGATCAGGACCAAGCTCGGCATGCAGATCAACGAACAGTTCCGACAGGAGTACCTCCAGAACGCTAAGATAAAGACCAACTGAGCATCATATGACCAGCAACCCAATTGCAGAACCCCTTGCAAACACAACTCGAGAGCTTTGAAATAAATTTCTGATACATTGCTTCATATGTTTGAAACATTCGTCTGCTTAGCAACGTAAATAACGCAATTAACGTGGCTTAGCTGTTAAAATGAAAGTCGTTTTCAGCTATTGCTATTTATTGTACCTATATGTGATACGCAATCACCCCGCAGGAACAAGTCAGACATTACTTATCGAACCACTTCATCGTTCCAAAATCTGGTGGCTAGAGTAATTTCAAAGAAAGTGATTATAATTTGTACTATAAGCAGAAATAAATGTCATATTTTGTATTGTGTTTTAATTGTGATATTATTAAGTGAATTTGTTTATAGATGTAAATAATAATAAATAAATAAATGTACTTAATTAATTTGTTTAGTTTTGTAAATGTTGCTTTTAGGGGTGTCGTCGACACGAAAAGAAGAAGATCATTGAAGGGGTTTAATATAGGTAACAACTTTGCTAACGCCGTATTCTATTCAGTATGAGAGTGAAAGGACTTGCACGCAAACATACGGTCAGTTCAATCATCGAACGATGACTGATTCTACAGCTGTACTACCCGCACCACCATACTTTTGATCCGGCGGACCAAAAATATGGTAGTGCGGGTGGAATATAAATTTTAATTTAAAAGATATTTGCTAGATGCAAACAGGGAATTGAATCTTCAATAGACCACTCTTGGCAAGCGCGATATTGACACTACTAAAATACAGCTATAGAATCGGTCATCGTTCGATGATTGAACTGACCGTATAGTTATGTGCAAGTTCTCTCACTCACATACTGAACAGAATACGGCGTTAGCAATCCTGAATTCGAATTCACCCAGAGATGTAATCGTAATTCATAAAAATGAAATGCTGAGCGTTGGTAAGCGCATCACTTGAGAACGGCTGGACCGATTTGGCTATTTTTGTTTGCAAATCTTCTATACAGGTTTTAATTAATCGGTGTATCGATATCTAAACACGATAGAATAAAAAATAAAAATGCCTTATTTTAGGGGTCAACGACCGCTGCTAGTTTTTTTACTTGACGTTTGGTTAAGAAAATATGTTTTTCACCACTCCCGCACGAAAGAAGTGTCTTTCCTCTACGAAAACAGTGAGGAAAGTTGGTCCCGTTAAGTTTTAAAGATATTTTAAAAAATAAATAATTTTATTGATTAATTTTTAATTATTTGCTTTGTGACTATTTAATTTATTTACCTATGACGACTGAATACTTTCTTGCTGGGAGTGGTGAAAAGTTTTGTATGCAACATGTGAGCATGTTCATTTGCTATTCGTTTTGTTGAGTCTTTCGCTTACTCAGGATTGAAATTTATAATCACTCGCTGCGCTCGTGATTCTATTTTTCAATACTTCGTTCGCTCAAGACTCAAAATCAAAACTCATAGGAAAAACGAACTTTCCTCACATGTTGGATAAGTAACTATTCTTTTGTTTTATCGTGTTTAGATATCGAAACCCATCACGTTTGTGAAGTTTACACAAAAATAAACAGACATTTAAACTGATATTTCAAGTGAAAACTGCGGTCGATGACCCCACATAAACCAACCATCAAATTAATTTCTTTTTTTGCTTTATCATGTTTAGATATCGATACTCATCACGTCTGCGGAGTTTCGCTGGCTAATTTAATTTGACCCTGTATACTCAAATGATAAATGGTATGATAAATTATTTTATTTCTGTACTACGTTTGTACAATGTAAACACTTTTACACGTCAATAAAATGATAAGCGTATCACATGAGAACAGCTGGACAGATTTGGTTATTTTTCGTTTCAAAAGTTCGGTCCGTCGTCAGTCCGGATTAAGGTTTTTAGGGGAAATAAAAAAAAACTAAAAAAACAGGTAAGTAAATCGAACTAAAAATCAGAAAATAACTTTTAATTCATATTTTATTCAACTGTTATAAAAAGTATAAGTACCTACTAACTCAATATGTTTCAATAATTTTCAAAAATTTAAATAAAGTAATGAAAAGAATAGTAGATTATGCACCGAGGGGCTAAAGTTGTGTCTTATGTCACGGGCGTCATATTGAATCTCGAGCGCAATGAAGGATTCAGGATTTAACTCACGAGCGAAGCGAGGGAGTTAAAACAAGAATCCTGAATGCAGCGAGGGATTCAAGCTAGCCCAAGGCAAAGACTCCTTTAGCCCAGAGGAGGATACTCTACTTTTTACACCTACTGTGAGAAAATAATAGCCATAGTACGAAAAACAAAGTATTTATTAAATAAACAAACAGTAAGAATAACATATTTAGAACTAGATGGTTCGTATTTATCTAATTATCCTTACAATATTATGTCTTCGAAAACATGGCAACGATATGAAGAAGCAGTCGTTATGATTTTGTAGGAAATCGAGAATATCATCCACGCGTAGTAAGGGTTTCGAGAATCGCTTTCCTCTTTCTGGCACCAAAGTGTGTTTGTTAGTACTATACTGCCAATTTAGCTGAGCATGTGAGATTCCAAATTCAAATCGCATTATTGACCAGCGGGTCATAATGAAATCCAGTACAACATTATTGACCGGCTGTGCCCCCGGCCACTAATGACTCACTTTGGGTTAAGGTTGCTTGACATTTTCGAGCAGGTGGTGTGAAAAATTAATTTCATTGTAAAAAAAAGCGTGGGGTGCTTTTTATCATATTTCTATACTAACTCTACGTTTACAAATAACTGCTAATTATATATTTACAACAATCAATATCGAGCACCCCACGCTTTTCATCATTTCCATCTTAAAAATTTTAAAAATTTGTATCTGAACCGTACAATGTCGATTGTCAATATGTTTTTCCTAGCCACTGACCTCTATTAAAAAATTTAATAGAGGTCAGTGTTCCTAGCTCAATGATTTGAGGTCGCAGTGTTTGTCAAAAATAATATTGACATGTATATCATCTGTCTACGGTTTCATCAAAGAAGTCCCTTCGCTGTAATGTTGGTAGCGCTTAAATGAGTGCTGCCAGGCTGTGAAAATTATATTACCCAATAAATCAGTATAAATTGAAAACGAAAAATTTTGGTTGTTCTTTTTGTTTGGTCACCTTTCAACAAAGGTCTATAGAACATTATACCTTACGTGTAAAGATAAGTATTCATAAAATTAAACTCTTAATATAACCATAATAATTATTTATTTGCGAAACTTCTTAATAAGCTGTAATGATTAACAACAAAATTACTTTTTAAAATAACTGTGCTCCTCCAAAGGACCTACACCCGATATAGCACTATCTCCAGGGTCACTATCGTCTGAAGTATCTCCTATAGTATATCCAGTATATCTAGTCATCTCCTACTTCTATTATAAATCGATCTATTTTGTTATCAACAGTTACTCCTAGTGTTGAAGTACTTATCTTCTATGGTTTCTACGTGGCTGCATTCTTTTATCCACTCTTCTGGCGTGCTACTGCAAATTGCCTCTTCAGTTATTTTTATAATATTTTTTGCTTCCTGACCCACGTTTTTTTCAACAATCCGCCTTTTCAAAAGACTCCATATGAATTCGATTGGATTCAGGTCACAGTGATAAGGAGGAAGTCTTACAACTTTATGACCGTGTTCTTTTAACAATGAATCGACTTCGTAGATAGGTGGTTCTTTATGGTCTTTAATTATTTCAAATAATTGACCTTTTACCATAGTCGGTAAATATGCGAGACCTCTATTGGAAATCCACTCTTGCATTTCTGCTTTTGTACTCGACATAGTGGGTGCTTTGTTCACCACTACCGAATGGTATGATGCATTGTCCATTACCACTATCGACTGAGCAGGCAGATTTGGTAAAAGCTTCTCTTGAATCCATTTCATGAAATTTTCTCTGTTCATGTCATCGTGATAGTCTCCCGATTTAGTCTGAGATTTGAAAATCAATTGCGCATTGGGTATAAAACCCATTTTACCGCCTGCGTGTACAGTTATCCATCTTGGACCTTTTGAATCAGATGACAAAGCCCCTTCTTCAGTTTCACTTTGCCAACATTTACCGGCACAGTATGTGGAGTGAATATATGTTTCATCCAAATAGACGGCTGGTCGTTGTTCACCGAGACGATTATTTCGAATTTCTTCCAAATATCGAAACCGCTATGCTACAATGTCGTATCTTTCCATTAGCACCTTTCTTTTGGATCTACATTTTTTTAAATAAAATCCTAACTCTTTCATAATTCTCCACAAAGTGGTACGACTACCCTTGAAGTCAATTTCGTGCAACAATTTAGTAAGAGTAGGTAACTCCTTCACAACATAAAATTCGTGAATTTAGTGACGTAATGCACACAGTTCAAAATCATCCAACTTAATCCTTTTTCTCTAGGACGATGCTTGTCCGGAGTTGACATTTTTGTTGAAGTACTAGCAGCAACCTCTCCTTCTTTAGCAATTTTTGATAAGTACGGTTTTTTCAGAAATGCCTAAAACAACGTGTTAATAAATTATAGCACAAGTAAGAAGTCCCTATACTGGGCTGTTTAATTAAGGTAAACCAAATTATTTATCCGGAATCCAAAGAGACATAGCTGTAAATAATTACCCGGTGTAATTATAACGTATTAATTAGTTTACAAATTTAAGACAAGTTAGTTTTGTTAAATTTAACTAAACATCAAAAATATATTTACTTATTTCTTGGAGAAGTTTCTAGTTTATGTGTATATCAACTTACGTACTTTTTAAAATGTATATAAAATAAAAGGTGTAGGTAGGCACCTACGGGGTAGCAGCGGGGACTAGGGAGCATCTAGTTCTGGCAATGGAAACCCTATTTTATGGCGGCGACGCGAAGTCTCACACATTCTAATGGAATTATTGGCGCTTTATTACGTTTTTCACTCTCACAAATCGTTTTGACTTTCAACACCAACTCTCTTTCACCACTTTTAAGTGTCTTCGGCGTGATTAAAACCGTAAAACAACTATAAATCTTGGAAAAACTCAACAAAGCCTACGACGCGTCTAGCGTTTGACGTTCTTGACAGTCAGGTGTGGCAATATAACGGCGAAGGGAATTCTTTCGTGAAACCAATGACTAAAGAATAACGCACTATACAACTATTACACCCGTGAACGACGCAAGGACAAATTACGCACAGTAGCTAACAAGACTCATTATAATGCATGAGAGCATCTTTTGTGCAGCTTCTCGTATTTTTAATAATATTCCAGGGCCCATTCGAATTATTGCAAAAATGGAAAAATTTAAAAAGACACTCCATGATCTGCTAGTAAACAAGTGCTATTATTCTATAAAGACTTCTTAACAGACAAATCTCTGCACCAATATACGAGCAATCCCACTCAGTCGTGATGCGTTCAGTGACCTATTGACATTGTACTCTATTAATAAATTGACTATTGTATAATTCCAATTGTATTGTGTATGTAACATTATTATGTATTTACTTACCTACTATTGTATGCCCTACGGGCGGGACATAGCTGTTCACAATTTATTATATTTCTGCCACCTGTATTATGTACCTACCTATGATCCACAATAAAGATTGATTTGATTTGATTTGAAAAGGGTCAGGCGTACTCTAATAGAGGTCAGTGGGTCAGTGTGAATTGTGAATAGACAAGTAAGCAGGAAAATAAAAAGAAAATCGCCAGAGATACTTTTCGTAGACAGAGAAACTGTCTACGATATGATTTGTCAATTTGACACTTTCTAAAAAAATTGCTATTCTCTATCTGCGGGAAAAAACGGGAACAAGATAAAAAATGAGATCTGTGAGTGGAATCGAATAATTTGAGTGGAATCATAGTGGAATTTATTTAATGTATAATTAACTGTGAAGTTTTGTTCCATGTGATTGAGTCTATTAGACTACTGATTATTGAAGTTCGACTTTACGCGGGCATGGTCCCGTGTTACAAGACTACTCCTAATAAGTACAGGAGAGGCAGGCATTGATTTTATAGAGAATATGATGCTTGCTCATTGTGCATTTCAGCCAAAAGCTATATGTATAGTTTGCTTCACCGTTCGGGTAGTGTTTAATATTAAGGAAGTCACATTGTTAGCCAGGTCTAAAACGAGTAGCAAAGCTAAGAAAAACCTTTAAAAAAAAACTTTTGTTTCTAAACCTTTTGTTTTAATAATGATTAGGACTTCTGGTGGAACCAACCTGCAGGCAGCCTGATAAGCAGCAGAGCTAGCAGCCGGAATGTAAGCCACAGCAGCCACTTCAGCCGCATGTGCCTCAGCCAGCCCCGGGAGCTCGAGTTCCAGTTCTTCATACGACAGACTGAGGTATTGAAACGATGAGGCGAATGCGACAGGGTAGCCCTAAAAATTCCCATTTTCTTAAGATTTTACCAATTTGCAAGTCAGTATTGTATGTTGATGTAAATTATTTATTTAATTAAAAGTAATTTATTTAAACATAATCATTAAAATTTGAATTTCGCGGACTCCCTTTCCGCATGCCCCTTAACCTGAGCCTGCCAGAGGTTTGTCATTAATGATCGTTCAAGACCTTTTAAAAATCCCGACGTTTTAAAAATATCGAACAAAGCATGCATAATTAGACCTTGTTGCAAATGACATGATGGGCATCTGGTATAAGTGGCCATTAAAAACCGTAAAATGTTACTAAGAGGAACACCACCATGCTGCAACCCTCAACTTCCTCACTACCTCAAACACCTGATGAAAAGCCTGTGACCACGACCAGGGAATATACCCCTGACGTTCGCGCACATTTGGGAGTGGCGCGAGGAGGCGAAACGCCGGGGCGTAGCTCCGTTGCCGCGAGAAATCACGGTACAGCGGACAGAGCTCCGGCGGGATCTCAGGGCGGCATGGAGAGTGCGATTGTCGCAACCCAGCGCTGGGCACGCCATAATTGCGGCGATAATTCCCCTCTTTGAGGAGTGGCTAGAGAGGCGCCACGGCGTCCTCACCTTCCGCCTGACGCAGGTCCTCACCGGACACGGTTGTTTCGGGAGGTTCCTATTCCGGATAAGGCGGGAGGAAACGCCCTGGTGTCACCATTGTGTGGATCGCCCGGAGGACACGGTGGAGCATACGGTAGAGGTCTTCGGCTTGGGCGGAGCACCGCCGTGTCCTCGTGGAGGCGATCTCTCGCGTCCGGCCCTGGTCCAGGCCATGGTACGCAGCGAGAGGGCTTGGGAAGCCGTCACCTCCCTCTGCGAAGCAGTAATGTTCGCGAAGGAGGAGGCGGAACGCGTGAGGGAGAGGCAAAATTCGCGCCCTCACGCCCCTAGCCACCGCAGGAGACGCCCTGGGAATCGGGAATCGCAGGCCGATTCCCGGCCACCGTAGGGCTTGCGAACGGCGAGCAATGGGCAGCTCGACGTTCGATAAGGACCAGGCCGGGGTCGACGGCGCGTTGTGTTCCACGCGTGCCTCAAAGAGATGTCAGCACCAATGACGGGGTCCGCTAGGGCCGATGCCTGCTAGGGTTGCGGGAAAGTCCGAGAGGGATACCGTGGCCCCTGGCACAGGCAACTGAAGGAACACGGGTGGGTTTTAGTCAGTAAGAGTCTGACACGCCCTCCTGCTCTGCCCAGAGCGGAGAAGTTATTTGATTTCCCACCCTCAAAAAAAAAAAAGGTACTGCTTGTCAAATAGTTTGAATTCTTAACATAGAAATCTACAAATATGCGAGGCTCAAGTGTAAACGGTATCTAAGAAATTCAGTTTTAGTGATGGGGATCGCTATACTATTGTAACGGTATGATGATCAGCTCTTCTGTACACGCTGTGACCGGGTTCTCAAGACCAATTTGGTTTTGCTAGACATCAGAGTGCTCACGCAAGGAAAGAATAGTAGTCTGAGTCTCTGTCGCCGGATACAGTGAAGAGGACTATAGTAATGATAGAGGTTTATTTATGTAAGCAGGTTTATGCAAACACTTTTACATGTCAATAATATTTTAAAAACTATATCATAAAAATAATATCATAACATAACATACACGTTAACATCAAAGATACAAATATTATATTGTTGCCACGTTTTTAGACAGTCTATCCGCCATGGTGGACCCGCCACGGTGCCACCGAGTGGTTCCGCGGCCTGCCTGACGACTACCTGTGGAACTGGTACATCTGCGCATGCGTGCTCCTGGGAGTCGTGTGCACTCTCGCAAAGTTCGAAGGCATCTACATCAACGTCGTCGACGCTGTCTACAACATCTCTTACGCCATCCACATGTTCGCGATTGGATACTTTGTTATTACCGAAATGGAGCACACTCGTATCACGTATGGGATTGTCCGTTAGTATATCTTTAGTCCGTAACATGTTCGTCTCTTTGCTGGGTGAATTGTTGATTTTTGGTTACAAGTGGGGAGGAAGCTTTATTTTCGTAAACGTGACTATGTAACATTACGTCAGTCAGGGGTAGTCATGTCATTTTGTTATCGCCTTAGCCTAGAACTACGGCTCTCATAACATTTAATCATACCAATTTCCGTGCACGGAAATGAGATGTTACAATGTTAGAAGGAGTAAGTCGTTGTGGCGATGCTTGAGGAGGTCTAAGTCTAGTGGTGAACGGCAGAATTATGAAAGAAATGAAATTAGCTGGCCTCGAAATATTCTCATTCAATAACCTTGCATCTTCTTGTCCGTGTTTCCAGTGGGTTTCCTCGTGGACATCGCCACATTCGCTCACTATGCTGAGAGTATGCACCCTAACTTTAAGCTAGGTGTCTACTACGTGCGGTTCCATCGACCTTTTAGATATCTTTGTAAGTTCCATTGGTTTTTCATCGAGTAAAGTAAATTCTGAAGTCTGCTTACTCCATCCTGCCAAAATACGTCGCTGTAGCGTGGCAGCGTTGGTTGCTAAAGGTTTGGTTTCCTAAATAAGCGGTGAATGGTCTCACATCACCTTATTGTCAAATATTGGTACAAATTACCGATTTTCATTACGACCGTTACAATATAGCGGTACCGCTTAAAGTCAAATATTGGTAAAATTTACCGATTTTCATTACGACCGGTATAATATAGCGGTGCAGTTTAAAGTCAAATATTGGTAAAAATTATCGATCTTCATTACGACCGTTACAATATAGCGGTACCGCTTAAAGTCAAATATTGGTAAAAATTACCGATTCTCATTATGGGCGTTATAATATAGCGGAGCCGTTTAAAGTCAAATATTGGTAAAAATTATCGATCTTCATTACGACCGTTACAATATAGCGGTACCGCTTAAAGTCAAATATTGGTAAAAATTACCGATTTTCATTTCGACCCTTATATTATAGCGGGACCGCTTTCCTAGGTAACCAAAGCTTTAGACACACCTTGTAATAAAATAATTTTATTAAAGAAATTTGTATTTCGGCACTGAGATGATAACGCCATAGCACGACGCAATATCGGCCTAATTTATTTATGGTGCTGACAATAGGGATTATGCAATTCATTCAAAACTTTATCGTTATTCAAAAAGTTTTTTTTATGCTGTTATTTTAAGTAAGTCGTAATGGTACGAATTTAACTTGAAAAAAAAAAATATTTAAAAAATTCTGTAATTAATATGATTTGGGGCTAAAAAAGATGCTAACAAAGCAGTATCGTGGATAATGACGTCACATCATGGCCGCGACAGTAATAGACGTTTCAATTGTAGAAGAAAATTGCTGAGTTTAATAATTTTTTTTGAGCAACAAGCGGTTGTTGAATTTGACTTCTAATATTTTTCTTGGGTTTATAATATTACTGTCTTTAATGATAAAGCGAAAAAAAACCATAGGTACATACTCACTATTTTGAAAGCATTGCAAGAATTTTCCGAAGCTTTCGGTAAGACGGTCATAAACAATGATAAAAAGATCATAATCATAATATCTACTAATGCGTGCTCTTGCGAAATGAAAACATATTTTATTGAAATCCTAATGAAATAAGTAGATAAGTACCAACACAATGAATGAGCGAAAAAAAATTAATGAGCGAAGTGAAAAAATAACTTTGATTTCGGAAGTCGATGTTTTGGTTATGTATTTTCGTTTTAGGCCACCGACTTCCGAAATCAAAGTTTTTTCTTTTCACTTTTTAGTTGTGGTACCAACACCACTCAAATTCGTATGAATAATACTTAAGTCCAAGGCCACAACACTGCGGTACAACGATGCACAGTAGAAATCTACGACGTCGCACAACGGATCGTAACGTTCGTGTATTGTAGAGCGCCGACGTTTTTGCGACGCGACGTCGCGCGAAACTCGCTGTTGTGGTCTGGCAACTATACAGTAATCTGTGCCCTTAGCACGCAATTCCGTCGCGTATTTTCCGTAGACGTTTTGTAAACTCGCAAGACTTATTTATTTTAAAGTAAACAAATGTTTTCAGGGTCTCTGAACGACTACAATCTAAAAGGCAGCATACCAGGAACTGCTATGAAGTACTGCTACATTTTCACAGTGTTGAGAATCTCTTGTGCTTATGTTTGGCAGCATGTCGATAGGGTATGTACTTATTTCAGTTATAATACCAGCCTACTGTTGTCCCACGCTTGCTCAAGGCTGGTTGGCGACTTTAGACTTATATTAATTACTAGGTTCTGCCTGTGACATCTTCCGCGTGAAATTCGGCCCCCAACCCACCGCGTCGCTGCGCATCGGCCGCCCTCGCATTAAGTACTACGTTTTCGCGAAGCGTTCTATCTGACTCTTTTTCTTTTTGCTTGGCTCGTAGCGTAATGTTAGATAGCCTATAACCTTCCTCGAGAATTGGGCTATCAAATGCAAAAAGATTTTTCAAATCCGGCTGGTAGGTACTCGTAGTTCCAAAGATTAGCGCGTTCAAACAAACAAACGAGGCAAAAGGATTATGTAAGGTTCGTAGCAGGTGGCGTTCTGTGGTTTCTGCCTACCCCATGGGAAGAAAGCGTGAGTTTATGTTTGTATATTGTGTAAACAAACGAACTCTTTACCTTTATTATATATAAGATAGATTCATATGTATCTTCTACACGGTGACATTCGAATCACAGTTTTGCTAGAACAAATGTTGTTCAGACCATGGTCTACAACCATTCTATAGCATCCAATAGAAAAAAAACGTCATTGGTTTTCGAAAAAAACACAAAAAAGGCAATGTTTAGAAATGTCGGGATTATCGATACGCCCTACAACACAGACACTGCGGCTCCGACGCGCGGCGCTCGCGTCTTGAATGCAATATCGCTACCGTGATGAGTACTTTGATGTTACGGTTAATGTTAAAAACATTATTACACGTTTGAGCAACATAAGACTTATTTGAAAACTCCTAGATTAGTTTGTTTTAATAACATATCTGACGCTGTAGAATGGTAGTAGACCATAGTCTGAACAACGTTTGTTCTAGCAAAACTGTGATTCATATGTCACCGTGTATACTAACTTGGAGTCATCTCCAAGTTTCCTCATGAAGTTTTCCTTCACCGATGTTAGTGACGTCCAAGATAATCAGATAGTACATATTTATGAATTGCAAAAGTCATATTGGTATTTCCCGGTTTTGAACCTACAACCTCGTGCATGAGAGGCGAGGCCTTAACCCCAGTGGTGGCCCATCACTACAATTTACTTATAATAATGCTTAGTGTGATATTTCAAAGAGCTCAACTGTCGCTAATGAGACACAATTACTTTTCTATTGTTACCGTAGGTACTTAAACAGTTCGATCGACAGACAGGATTGATGTCTTATTACCTTTCTTATAAGCGAAAAGTCTATCTCTCTGTCCGTCCGTGGGGGTCATAACTTTAGAAGCACTGATCCGATTAACGTGTTCGTTTATTTATTTCATGGTTCTCTGTCAAGTTCAGTATTATAGTTATACAATAGTGGGCACAACTAGCTATCTATATACAATATTTTGTTTAGTAGACGTTTTGATAGTTCATTCGCAAATTGACGTTTTTTTTACTAGCGATAAAGTGGTTTCTATCCTAATATTGCCAATAAAATATATTTTTTTCGTTTAGATAATGCCTGCGTACTATATACCGGATCAGAATTCGCGAGATCAGCTAGAACAAATAAAAAGGAACGATCCAAATAATCCAGTCGGCTTCCTCACCGCTTTCTACATCATCAGCAAGATGTTCATACCTGTGGGGTAATTATTTTTTTACATTCTTTACTAGCCGTGCATTGAAAAGTCGTAAGTTTTGCCCCTATTCAACCTCTTTAGGGGAAGGTTTTTTGCATATCCTTCCTTAGTTTAATGACTCTTGTGCAAAATGTCATGCTTCTTGACCTAGCGGTTGAGCTGTGCGTTGTCTGTCATTGAATGAATGTAAGATTTTAAAGTAAAGGTGGCAGGGACAACGACTCGCAACCTGTCACCATGGATTCAGTCCATGATTCTGAAATAGTACATTACTGCAGCGGCTAGCAAAAGAGGCATTGATGGACAAACGTGTAAATGTGGGCCGCGGCGAAGCCGAGGCACACATACGTAAGTTCATCAATGCCTAGTTGTGGCAAGGCTTGTATAGTACTTTTCTCAAATAATGCACGGAAATTAAAATACAATTACTTTTCAAAATTAATGACGAACAACGAACAACAATATTTTTTCCCGCGTTAAAGTGTTCATTGGTTTTTTTTCAACAAACAGCTTTCTATTTGCAAGCTATTTCGAAATTTAAATAAATCTTTGATATGACTGTTACCTCCTTGGTTGCCATGTTTCAGAGTAAAAGATCGTTCTATTTTTAAATTACACGATAGTTAAGAGTTTACTATGTAATTTATTTGCCCGCTAAACCACGACAGATATGGATTTTTATACAACTTTTGCCGGCTGCTGCTCGCATGTATTTGGCCAGTACAGCAATTTCGATTTATCTCGAAGAAGGGTGTCAAAATAGTGCTCAAATTTCCAAGCATGTTTGAGAAAACAAAATTGCTGTTCCATAAATTTTGACCGCGTAGGTAGGTATTGCATTTTTCTATGACCCAGCAGTTTTTTAACCGACGACGAATCATCTACGCTACGGGCTCCAGAATCATGAGCTAAAATTATGGTTACAGTTTGCGCGTCGATATCCCTCCCTGCCACCCTGTATTCATAACTGTTCAATCAGATTCTTGGATTACTTATAGCGTATATACGTATCTACGTAACTATTTTAACCATAAATTTTTGAAACCCCGAGCCCCGATTGAGTGTTATCTGGCTTTGATTGGAAAACTGAATATCATACAAAATCAAAATAATAATTTATTTCACATAAACCTACATGGGCACCTAGGCTAAGACACGTCAGAAGCTAGGTACATAGTTCTAATTTTGGTCGTTTCCTTTGGAGAAGAGCCGACAAGAAACTCTTTAAACTTTTCAGGTAACTTACCAGGTTACTCTTTAAAAAATAATTGTGTTTTACAATATTGTATTAAAATAGAAAATGTTCTACAAATCTACAGTCTACAAGGCCTACAATGCTTTCACATCCACAAAATATTAAAGAATCTATGTAAAAGATAAATTAAATAATCTCTTTAGACAAATAAATACAATTGAAATGTCTGTTTATAATTCAAAATAACAGCTTTTACTAAATAAATCTGAAAAAATATAAGTACGGTACTTACGTATAGCAAAAAGACAATTTTTAATTTTCAATATTTATTTTTATTTTTTATGTAAGTCGCGGTATCTACCGCCACATGCGAACGCCACATGGATTTTGCGTGACGTCAGTGTGATGCGTACATCACACTGACGTCACGCAAAATCCTGCATCACGCAAGCAGAGTTACCGCGCAAGTAGCATACAACGTCCCGACATCAATCGCCCACCAGATACGACACCCGTCAGGTCGGAGGGTCCTCCTTTATGTGTACTATGGAAGTATGAACGAACTTTACACCCTGTTCCTCATGCCTCTATATATGTCTGTCTGAATCTCTGTTTGTTTCGGTTAAGCTCTAATCTTAATCTAGAGTGCTAAGCGCCCAAAATATTGAATTTTCTAAATGATGCGCCTGACCACAGTTTTCAGGCCGTAAAAGTAAGTACAAAGTATGTACCTATTTATCTATAAACCTGCGGTACTTTAAAAGTTATCCTTTAGATACTGGTCGGATAGTGATGGGAGTAGTGTCTCCTTAGATACTGGTCGGATAGTGATGGGAGTAGTGTTTCTTTAGATACGGGTCAGATAGTGTTTGGAGTAGTTATCCTTTAGATACTGGTCGGATAGTAATGGGAGTAGTGTCTCTTTAGATACTGGTCGGATAGTGATGGGAGTAGTGTCTCTTTAGATACTGGTCGGATAGTGATGGGAGTAGTGTTTCTTTAGATACTGGTCAGATAGTGTTTGGAGTAGTGTTTCTTTAGATACTGGTCGGATAGTGATGGGAGTAGTGTCTCCTTAGATAATGGTCGGATAGTGATGGGAGTAGTGTTTCTTTAGATACTGGTCGGATAGTGATGGGAGTAGTGTCTCTTTAGATACTGGTCGGATAGTGATGGGATTAGTGTTTTTTTAGATACTGGTCAGATAGTGTTTGGAGTAGTTATCCTTTAGATACTGGTCGGATAGTGATGGGAGTACTGTCTCTTTAGATACTGGTCGGATAGTGATGGGATTAGTGTTTTTTTTTATACTGGTCAGATAGTGTTTGGAGTAGTTATCCTTTAGATACTGGTCAGATTGTGATGTGAGTAGTGTTTCTTTAGATACTGGTCGGATAGTGATGGGAGTAGTGTCTCTTTAGATACTGGTCGGATAGTGATGGGAGTAGTGTCTCTTTAGATACTGGTCGGATAGTGATGGGAGTAGTGTCTCTTTAGATACTGGTCGGATAGTGATGGCAGTAGTGTTTCTTTAGATACTGGTCGGATAGTGATGGGAGTAGTGTCTCTTTAGATACTGGTCGGATAGTGATGGGAGTAGTGTCTCTTTAGATACTGGTCGGATAGTGATGGGAGTAGTGTCTCTTTAGATACTGGTCGGATAGTGATGGGAGTAGTGTCTCTTTAGATACTGGTCGGATAGTGATGGGAGTAGTGTTTCTTTAGATACTGGTCGGATAGTGATGGGAGTAGTGTTTCTTTAGATACTGGTCGGATAGTGATGGGATATACAGGGTGTTTGGTGCATCGTGTGCCAAATTGAAATGGTCGACTGAAGGGGTCATCCGCTAGCCTTTCAGACCCCTACACCCCTCATGCTCTGTGGATTTTTTTTTTATCGACTTTTTATTGTTTTCCAAAAAAAAGACCCAAATTTTACATTCAAATACAGATTTAAAAAAAAATATAAGGCGTAGACTCTGAATTTTAATTTTATTTCGATGTGTATTGTTTAAGAATACTTTTAAATACAAAATTAGTGATATTAGTCACCTAGTTTTTTTTTTAATTCACTCGCAAAGGTAAAACTTAAATTAAAACTTTACATGTTACAGCTATTTATAAGGCTACAAAAAAAACCAAAAGCGACCGGGATCTTCCAACTCCCTCATTAATTCTCCAGTCTATCCTCTTTCTAATGATGTGCCACATGCCATAAAAGTATTTTAAAAACTTTGTGAATTCGCTAGAATTGTGAATCAAGTCACATAAAACTACATTCCAAATTCTAATGAAAATAAATGAAAATGAAAATATTTATTGCGGAACTGTTACTTGAGAAAGAGGTAAAATTTGTTTTCTCACTCTTTCACAGTAAAATCTTTCTTCTATCTCTTTCTTGCATACCTTAAATCGGTTTGAACAAATCGCGCCGCCCGACCCGCCATTTTTTTAGTCGAGACATCACTGCCTCTGCTACCTAACGTGTGTGCTAGTTCACCATACTCCGCGATTCTTTTATTACTTTGTTATCGTTAAGTTTTGTTGGTTCTAGTTACATTTGTTTAATTTTTGTTGTTATTGTTAAACTTTGAGTTTTTTTTGTTATTGCAATGGCGACATTCTCTAACGAAGAATATGCGGACATCATGATGGCTTACGGAGCCGCTAATGGCGTCGCTCGTGCAGCGCAACGACTTTACCAGGAACGCTTTCCTGGTAGACGATTACCTGGCCGCAGAGTCTTCCAAGACACATACCGACGCATACGCGAGACTGGCAGTGTTACTTTTAATGAACCAAGGGGCCATATTGTGCGACATAATGTTGAAGTAGACGAGAGAATACTGGCACTTTTTGAGGAAGACCCTACAAGAAGCATTAGAAATGTGGCAGCACATCTTGATATTCCAATATGGAAAGTGTGGAAAGTACTTCGTCAAAACAAAAAGCATCCATTCCACTACACTCCGGTGCAAGGTACGTAATTTTAAACTAACTTTAAACCCGTGCAAGCTTTGTTTGACCTTGTCTTTGTTTAGCTGGTAATGGGTATGTTATGGCGTCACTTCCAGGTAGTGAATCTATTAGCACGAACAGCGGGTCCTTTCTTGTGCAATTACTTATTGCCCAAGAGAAATTTAAAAGAGTTTTTTGTTTGTTGCAGGTCTTGAGGGTGGCGACTTTGAGAGACGAGTGGCTTTTTGTCGGTTTCTTTTACACACGGATGTGGATACTCCTGATTTTTTAAAAAGAATACTGTGGACGGATGAATCCAAATTTACCAAGGATGGGATCCTCAATTTACACAATTTGCACCACTGGACAACGAAAACGCAAAACCCTCGTGTTAAAAGACACACACTACACTAAATCTTCTCAAAGAAGGTTTAGTGTAAACGTTTGGGCACGAGTGATTGGGAATCAGGTAATTGGACCGCATTACCTGCCCGATAATCTCAATGGCGAAGACTACCTGGAATTCCTACAAAATGACCTGCCCGAATTAGTGACGATGTGCCCGTATTTAATGAACGTGTGCCCATTGTATTTCAAAATGACGGCTGTCCCGCGTATTGGCGATTGACTGTGAGGGGATATCTCGACAATGTGTTCCCCAATGCATGGATTGGACGCGATGGCCCTATTCCATGGCCGCCACGTTCCCCAGATCTAACTCCGTTAGACTTTTATGTCTGGGGACGTGCCAAAGAGTTGGTATATGCCACGGAGGTTCCAACTAGGGAGGTATTAGTCCAACGCATAGAAGCGGCATTCAATACTATTAAGGAGGAAATACGACTTCGTACAACAACTGTTGAAATACGAAACAGGTGTCGGGCCTGCATTCGCAACAGAGGCCAACAATTTGAGCAAGATTTGTAACAATGATTAAATAAATGTTAAAAATGCAATTTTGTTTTTTTATTTCAAGTAAATCCCACGAAAGATACAGATATGAGACACGAATTTACCTAACCATAAGAATGAGATAGCAGATTTATAGGTTTGACAGGTATCATTTACGAGATTTTTTTTTAAATCATAATTTTGAATATTAGCCTTAGGTGACTCGATTCACAATTCTAGCGAATTCACAAAGTTGTTAAAATACTTTTATGGCATGTGGCACATCATTAGAAAGAGGATAGACTGGAGAATTAATGAGGGAGTTGGAAGATCCCGGTCGCTTTTGATTTTTTTTTTGTAGCCTTATAAACAGCTGTAACATGTACAGCTTTAATTTAAGTTTTACCTTTGCGAGTGAATTAAAAAAGAACTAGGTGACTAATATCACTAATTTTGTATTTAAAAGTATTCTTAAACAATACACATCGAAATAAAATTAAAATTCAGAGTCTACGCCTTATATTTTTTTTTAAATCTGTATTTGAATGTAAAATTTGGGTCTTTTTTTTGGAAAACAATAAAATGTCGATAAAAAAAATCCACAGAGCATGAGGGGTGTTAAAGGGTCTGAAAAGCTAGCGGATGACTCCTTCAGTCGACCATTTCAATTTGGCACACGATGCACCAAACACCCTGTATACTCTGCGGTTGTACCATTTCACTGCAATATTTAACATTACTCAATCAGTTCCTTATTTTCACAGATCCTCGATTTATCCTGACAACGACGTGGAACGCATCGTTTGCCTCTTCATCATGATGACCGGCTGCCTGATGGTGACCGGCGCGGCCGTAGCCTCGCTGTCCCTCATCATCAACATTTACATGAGACCGGAGGAAACCTTCCGCTCTCGATACAGGCTCATGATGAAGGAAATGGTGAGGATACCAGGGTAACATATTAAGCAAGGTATGCGGTAGACCATGAGGTATAGGATACTCCCACAAGTGACACCTAAATGTACGGTTTTAGCTTGCGATTCCTAAAAAGGCGTTGCCGTCATATAACACCGCAAAATGACAGCCGTCTTTATAGAGAGCATAATTTGAGCAACCGTCATTATTTTACAGTCGCCAAATGAAGGCACCGGTTTCTTACGTGAAGCTTTGGTTTCCCAAGAAAGCGGTGTACGGTCACACAATAACGGGTGCTCAAATACAGAGCGTTTTTTGACACCATAACAATGAATACGGGTGAAAATGTTAGATTTTCATGACGACACCGCTTTCTTAGAAAACCCAAGCTTAACCGAAATTTTATAGACAGCTAGGTAATTTCTATGACCTTATATTTTAGTCTGACACGCACGTCCCTACGAATCTTCGCGCGAAGGTGAAGACGTTCTACAAGATGTACTGGCACAGACAGCGAGGAGTGTCGGAGACGCGACTGCTGCCCACCTTTCCGCCGACGCTGCCCGCTGCCATCTACCTCGATATCTATTTTGAAGCTACGCAGAAAGTTAGATCATATTATACTTGGGTATACAAGATTATTGTATTGTCCAAAGGCCTCTTCTTATACAGAGAAGGCACGAGCATTGATCACCACGCTTGCGCAAGACGAGCTGGCGATTTCAGGCGTATATTTACTACATATTAAGTCCAGGTTTCCTCACGATGCTTTCCTCCACCGATGTCAGATGAGTCTACATGACCTACAACGTCAATATATATATATAGGTACGTATAATAAAAAAAGAAAAGAAACCTATAAAAACCAAGTTAATGAAGGAAACTATGTTTCAGGCTCGAATTCTCCGAGATCTGTCGCTTCAGATGCTGTCGGAGCTCGCAAAGAACATGCAGACCATACACTTCATCCCAGGAGACGCTATCATCAAGCGTGGCTCCAAGAAGTGCAAGATCATTTACATCACGTATGGAGATGTTGAAGTAAGTAACATCGCTTTCTCCATTCCATAAGTGCCAATAAACATTTAAAAGGGAATAGTGTTGTTTCATATTTGCGTTTTTCAAACCGAATTTTCCATAGCAGCCCTGATTCTGAAGTGCCCGATTATTGGCGATCAGCACGCTTTGTTTCCTACGCGATTCGTACAGTCAACTCACAAGCATTACCTTACAATTACGCAAGATGCAAAATCAATTTTCTCCTGAAGTATTGATAGTTATTTTATGGTGTCACGAACATAGTATTATCGAAACCATTATTATGAATAGGTATTTTCGTAAAGTTGCATTTATTATAACGGTTTTGAATTATTTTGCGTAATTGTACGGTACATTTAAATGCTCGAAAGATTTAGTTATTAACTTGAAGATGGAGTTATTATTGATAACCACCCACGACTTCGCTCGCGTGATATTTATTGTACCCCCCCCCCCCCCCCCCCATCGCATCGCCCACCCCGCGCTATTACTTAGTTTTCACTTAGCGTTCTTTCTGACGTTTGTTCGTTTGTCTTTCTGCTCGGCTCTTTAGGGTCGCGGTCGTAGCGTGGCGCAGCTGGCGGAATGTGGTGTTCTGTACTACAGTTTTGCCTTCCCACTACGGGAATTTAAGAGTGATGTTAAGTTATGGTGCGTATATTGTGGATACCGGTACAGATGCTGACAGCGGAGGACGACAACACGGCGATACTGCGGCTGACGCGCGGTACGGTCCTCACGCCGTGCGGAGGTGCAGTTGCGCCTGCGCTCAGTGTCTCGCACCTCGCCGTCCGCGCCGCCACCTTCTGCACCGCGCATGTGCTGAAAGCCTCCGAACTTTGGCGGGTAGTCTACAAGCACTCCGTCTCCCAGGACCATGCGGGACCCATACTGGCTTCCTTCACAGTTCAGTATTGCGATACCAGAAGTTCAGTCACGCACATACGCTTTATGCTTACGCAAGATTAAAAAGTGGTTTTTTCTCTTAAAGTATTGATAGAAATTATATGATGTAACGACCATAATACTTTCGAAACCGTACTAACTATTATAGAATACTTAGGTCTTTTTTCAAAGTTCCCATCGTTATTTCACGAATTTTACGTCGGTAAGTTTCAGGTATTAATAATAATAATAATTTATATGTATGAAAATAAATAAACGGAATAATAATAATAATAATTCGACAACCTGAAGCAGAAAGTTTGTGCATGGGCGAGCCGTATTCGGCGGTATAAGCGACGGGTTGATCGATACACGCAAAATCGCATGTTCCAGAGCGATGAGAGGTGGGTGTACAGAGCTTGGGGCGACCTGAACAAAATGTGACAGACGTGTGCCGCCCAGATGACGCCGCCACGAGAACATTCTGGTGCAATATCTGGTCGGTACCCGTCTGTCACACTGAGGCTGGCTGGTTACAAGTGATCGAGCAAGTGTGTGAAACTATAGCAGAAATGGCAGCAGTCCTAATTACGCCATTAGACGTTGCCAGAGCGGTCCGTCCATTACCGAACTGGAAATCTCCGGGACCGGATGGATTGCACAACTTTTGGTTAAAATGGCTAATTAGTTCGCACATTTGCCTGGCATCTCAGTTCCAGTCATCCTTGAGTCTGGGTCGCTACCACAGTTTCTAACAACAAAGGCGTTACCCACCTGCTCCATAAGTCAGGTAGTCCCACGGAACCCAAGAATTATAGACCAATTACGTGTTTGTCGACGGTCTATAAACTTCTTACATCCATTCTGAGAGCGAAAATTAATACGCACATTGGCAGTAATATGATTATGTCTGCCTCTCAAAATGGATGTAGAAACGGGTCCCGCGGTACTAAGGAGCTACTCCTCATCGACATGGCCATTAGCCAACAGGTTCGTCGATCCCGCAAGGATCTGTCGACATGCTGGATAGATTATAAGAAGGCCTACGACTCGGTGCCACATACATGGCTTATGAGGGTGCTGGAGTTGTACAACATTGATGCAACTCTACGCACCTTCCTAGAGTCGTGTATGGGGCAATGGAGGACGGTTCTTCGCTATCCAGGATGTCGACAGATCCAGGGGAATGATGAGCCTGTATGGATTAAACGGGGAATATTTCAGGGCGACAGTTTGAGTCCACTTTGGTTCTGCTTAGCCCTGAATCCTCTAAGTACACTACTGGAGGATTCAGGTCTAGGTTATCGGTTGAGGAGAGGTGGTCAGGTCATATCTCACCTCTTCTACATGGATGACTTGAAACTCTTTGCCCCCAACAAATTGCGACTGATGGAGCTACTGAAGGTAACTGAAACTTTCAGTAGCGCCATCAGGATGGAATTTGGTGTGGACAAATGTGCAGTCATGCATGTAAAGCGAGGTAAAATTATGGAATCCGAAGGAATTCATCTTTCGGATTCCATACACCTTAGATACCTCTCCTCATCCGAAAGCTATAAATATTTGGGTGTGTCGGAAGCGTTAGGCATCAACGTTGCTGTCATGAAGCAATCGTTGAAGGAGCGCTTCTTCGGTCGCCTGAAGAATATATTAATTAGTCTTCTTTCAGGCGGAAACAAGGTGCGTGCCTTCAACGGTTGGGTCATGCCGGTTTTGATCTACTCTTTCGGCATACTCAAATGGACTCCGACTGAACTCGACGACCTGAATAGGAGGGTCCGTACACTACTGACCGCAAATCGGATGCATCACCCACGTTCTTCGGTGATGAGACTGTACATCCCGCGGAAGTGCGGGGGTCGAGGCTTTTTAAATGCGAAGACCCTCCACAACCGCGAGGTCTGCAGTCTCAGGTAATATTTTTTAAAAGCTGAAATGGGTATGCACCGTGATGTGGTAGCAGTAGACAAGGGACTCACCCCGCTCTCCATGGCTAAAGAGAACTGGCGCAAACCTGTAGTACTTACTACCGATGACCGCAGGGAGGATGGCAAAGCAAGGAGCTTTACGGGCGCTTCTACCGGGCTCTTCATCAACCCGGTGTAGACTTCTTAGCGTCCGTATCCTGGCTACGTTTTGGTAACCTTTTCGGGGAAACTGAAGGTTTCGTCTATGCAATTATGGACGAAGTTATCTTGACGAATAACTACCGGAGACATATTATGAAAGACGGGACGGTTGACGTGTGTCGGGCATGCCACCGTCCAGGTGAATCCATCAGACATATTATCTCTGGTTGTTCTCGTCTGGCTAACGGCGAGTACTTGCACAGGCATAACCAAGTAGCCAGGATTATTCACTAGCAACTTGCTTTAAAATATAAACTTGTGGATACCGAGGTACCGTATTACAAGTATGCGCCCGACCCAGTTCTCGAAAATGACCAAGTCACGTTGTACTGGGATCGGTCTATCATTACTGACAGGACTTTTGTCGCCAATAAGCCTGATATAGTGGCGATAGATCGATTAGCGCGCCGCACAATGATTATCGATGTTACCATTCCACACGACGAGAACCTCGTGAAAGCTGAGAAAGAGAAACAAATTAAATATCTCGACTTAGCACACGAGGTTGTTGACATGTGGAATGTGAGCTCGGCTGTCATTGTGTCGATGGTCGTATCGGCCAATGGCCTGATGGCCGAAAGCCTCGATCAAAATCTTTCGAGGCTCTCGTTAGGCGGTTGGATCAAGGGCCTGATTCAGAAGGCAGTACTCCTCGATACGGCTCGTATCGTGAGAAGGTTCCTGTCTCTGGAGCCCTAACCACCGGTAGCTTGAACCCTGCTCCTGATACCGGCGGACCACTATTTTTATATTTTTAAATGTTTTGTATTTACATGTATGAAAATAAATAAACGGAATAATAATAATAATAATCATTTAATTCGGACATAATTAAAAATCCATAATGAATTAGTAACATAACAAAAAAAAACCTTCAAAGTATGTTAGTAACCTTAAGCAAAAAAATTAATCAACAATCACAAAAGTTTAATTCAAAAACTTTCCCTCTGCACCGGGCCTGCAGGCATGCCTACGGGACCAGTGCGCCAGGAAACGGCAGTCTGGTCTTTCAGCAATAACGCTTAGGATGCTGTTGGAACTCCCACGTATCCTACGCATCAAGGAGGCCGCCCTTTTGCGCATGAAGAGCGTTGTAGGCCTTCTGCGTATACTAATGCTTAATGCTCGTGACCGTACAGTTACCTACTATAAACGAACTGAATTGATGCACATTACGGAGGTGCTTTGTTCAGAATCCTTTATTGAATCGATTTCAGTCCTTTTCAATACAGGTAATTTTTTATCCCAAATATAATTAAAACTACATAATTTACAGTCACACTTCCGCTGTACAGTCAAAACAAACCGAAATGGACGAAGTACGTAACTACGAACGCACGCACATAGTCGCACACGTATAAGAGTCTACCCCTTGTACGTGTGCGACTGTGTGCGTGCGTAGATTTGTGATGTGGTCACAATTTCTCCCACAATCAGTCTAACGAATTTCATAAATAAATAATGTTTTATAATAGTATAATTTTAAAATCATAATCAAAATTCAGTGTAGGTATTATGTTATAAGTGTTACAACATAATATTCTAATTGCGGTGTTTGGTGGTGTGTTGATTCCGGGACATGTAGACATGTCGACTTTAATAGAGTTTTTGCTTTAAGATTTGTAGAGTCATCCCTGTCACTTATACCTGAGTGACAGTCTTATTTATGCGACCAAGTACTGTACTGTTATTTATTTATTATTTTTTTATTTATTATTTATTTATTATTAAACTTACACACTATCATTACAGGAAGACCCAATACAATAGTGGTTTGCGAACTGAACTTTCAAAATATATATAAAGTTATTTACTTTACTATTTATGTACACACAATAATAAATTTAAAATAATAAACCTAACCTATTTAAATATAACTAACAAAATTCAACAAAATTCTTGCGAATTCACTCAGATTGCACGAAATTATGTCAATCCTCTCATGCACTTCGTTTAGAACCCGTATTGTCCGGGTGAGAGGTGTTTTAGCCAGCAGGTTGGTTTTGGCTGCAGGTATAGCCAGCAGTGGCGGTCGCCGCCGCCTCCCCACGTACTGGTCTGGCACGCACAGCTTCAGATGACGCAGTACACCCGGGTTATGTGCTACTCCACGCAGGAGCTTTAGCGCATACGCCGCGAGAGTAAATTCTCTGCGCACTCTTAGTTCGTTGTACCCCACCATACCCAGTACAAACAGTGTAGGATACATCAGCGGGTAAAATGGGTAAACCCCATAAATTTTGAAGTACAAGTGTCTTGTAAATTTATTCTGCACTCGCTCCAGCATGACATTGTATTTCGCTTCATGGGGAGCCCAAATCACCGCACTGTGTTCCAAGTGACTCCTTACCAAAGCGTCATACAGCACTCTGAGCGTGGTAATGTTGGTGAATCCCTGCGACTGTCTCAGCACGAAACCCAGGTTCCTGTACGCCTTCTTGCAAGTTTTAACTATATGATCCCGGAAAGTTAGATCCGGGGTAAGCAGTACTCCTAGATCTCGTATCTGAGACACTCGCTGCATCAGCACTTCCTCTACTTTATATTCGTAGGCTAAGGCAGTCTTCGCTCGCGTAAATGTCATCACTGAGCATTTCGCTGTATTGAAATAGAGTTTATTTTCATGGCTCCATTTTACCACTCTATCTATGTCTTCCTGCAATTTCTCACAGTCCGACTCACCCCTGACCTCGAGCAGCAATTTGAGGTCATCTGCAAACAATAAACATAAACTATGTTTGACTACTTCTGGTAAGTTATCATTAAAATAAATTCGAGAGGACCCAAATTGCTGCCCTGGCTCACGCCTGACCTGGTGTAGTATGGCTCGGATTCGATCCCGTTGTAGTCAACGTACTGCTGTCGGTCTTTTAAGTAACTGGCGAAGAACTGTAAGAGGGTCGGAGTGCAGCCAATATCACACTAAGTAGGTAATTTTAAATTAATTGCTGATAATTAAATACCCTGGCTGTATTAAATAAAGTATGCATAAATGTTATGCCTATTATTATTGCCATTCATACATTATGCCTCTTTCTGTCCCAGGACCACGTTGAAAGGGTGAAGAGACATTACAGCATGAAAATACCAGATCAAGCCGTGTTAGTATTCATCTGTATGATTCAATTATTGATTCAAGTATCGACTGACCGGTTGGTGCAGTTGGTAGCGACCCTGCCTTCTGAGCCGCTGGTCCCGGGTTCGATCCCCGGACAAGTCAAACATGTCTGTTTGACCTGTGTCTGGGTGTACATATGTATATCATAGTATATGTATATCAGGTTACCGTAGTACAGGTTCTACCTAGTTCGGGACCTTGTGTGGATGTAAAAAAAACAAAAAAAATATATATATATAGTCGAAAAACCGGTTAGATTGGACGCAGGTCTATAGCTATATAAATAAAAATTAAATGATGTTCGTTGGTAACATTGGCGCATGACTTCAGAACGGCTGGTCCGATTTGCTATTTTTTGTTTTAATGTGTTCTTTATAGACTGAATAAGGTTTTATGGAAATAAGAAAATTACTGAAAAATTAGGGAAAAACTGAAAGTCCTTTTTTTCTATGAGATTTTTAATGACATATTGGTTGGACAGGACAAGCTAATTAGCTAGCTAGCTAGTAATAATTTAAAACCTTTGTAATCGGCGAAAAAAGGACGAGATTCTCAAGTCTTAAGTGAAATGATGGCAGCTTGATCGATCTTCCTTGGTTGTTGTTGTTTGTTTAGCGCCGACTCATAATTAGTTACGTGCATTCATTTAGGAGATTAGACTAGAAGGTTTTTGAACGATTCTGTTTCTTTTTCTGCAGATTGAATTTTTTGGTTCAAAAGTTTTGTAATTTTTCGCTTTTCTTTTTTTCTAAATATGTAGGTATTTATTATGAAAATATGCGCAATATATTTCATAACAGTGTCACGTTCTCCCTTTTACAAAAACAAACTATAGCTATAATTAATATCAAGCTGTTATCGTCAGCCGCAAGAGCAGCATCCTGCAATTCAACCGCAATCTGATGTCGCTGAAGGGAATGAAGGATGAAAATGGAATTCCACTGCTAGCCAGTTCCGACATCTTCCTGGAGATCGCCGGCTGCTACATCATGAGGAATGTGAGTATGCCCAATGGCCCATAAAAGCTACCATACATGTCAGGTTTACTTTAATAACCGCCAGATCTGAAGTAATCCGTAATGTTTGTGTCTTTTACGGCTTCAAGGTCGATTGTCTGCGACGGTCTGAACTACATTACTACTTTTATTTTACTGTTTTGTTCGTTGAAACTAAACAGTCGGATTGTTTGTGTATGTGCACGTAACCGGTCAGACAGATCGGATCTGATTTGTTCAGTTAATCTGTAGCCTTTATAATCACTAGTTTAATAGTAAGAAAGTTCGCTGGTTGCTCCTGATTATCTTATGCTTCTTTAAACGTAATGATGTTTCTTTTACCTTTCTCCAGCGCCCTGATGCTACCTTGACGGACCAGTCTGATGAGATCTGTCTCCGGCCGTCTTTCCCTTGCATCCTGCAGCCTAATTCCTCACTCCTGGTTGCTTGGAACTCCTTCGTAGCTTTTCTCATACTAATCGTGTGTATAGTGAGTATCAAATACTTACCCGATCATTTTTCATAGTTCTTTAGGCCAAAGGCCTAAAATGTTAATAATCGAATGAATAAGCTGCGTCTTTGGTCTAGTGGCTGTAAGCGCGACTGCCGACTACTTAAAAAGCTACTGAGGGTAATAATATTTATTCGCCAAAGATAATAATACAGTATGTCGCAAATGTAATGATATAAACTAGGCATAGCCTGTATTTCAGCTTTCAGCGCCTTTCCTCGACTTGGATATCCACACACAACAATGCAGCAGACATTCCCATATTGCCATCACTATGGAAAATATGGATGTGGTGGTTGGGTACTCCTAAGCATCTAGACACAGCGTACAGTAACACGCTGTACCTACGCGACGATGACGTTTATAGAAGACTCACCCTTATCGCGTGGTTGAATTACTAACAGGCAATTCTGATGCATATGGTACACCGAAGACTACCTGCAGTATTGTCTCTCCTTATCCCTTGAATCCATCCAAATGTTTTAATTAATAATTGTGCCACCCTATGTAAAATTTCTGCATTTAATATCTATAATTTATATGGTGGCCATAATAAAGAGAAGTATAACTATCTATCTACCAGCTGATTAAACTTGTCTACCGCAGGCTCATCCATACAACTTGGTGTTCGAAAAGGACCGCTCCCTGGGGTTCAGATTCTTCGACGTGGCCGTCACCGCCGTGTTCATACTCGACCACATCGTATATCTTTCTACAGGAGCCAATGTTGAGGAAGGTATTACAAAAAAACCCTTTATCTATCGATATCGTGTAGGTATTAAAGTCGTTTTCGTGTCTGCCTGTGTGACCGCGTTGTTATTTCTGTAGGTAAGCTGTCTCACTGCAAGGAAAGGTCGCTCTTTCTTCTTACCACTTACCCGGGTTCGCCATTTCAAAGCAGCTGGATGGTTGAGAGTAGCCGCGGGTCGAGAACATGGCGTGCGTTGTAGAAGCTATATCCAACAATGATCTGTTATGGGTCTAAAAAAGACCTATCTTTGAAAGTGTAAACGCGTATTCGGTGGCACCTAATGAAAAGAACAGGCATATTCTGGAGTGAAGTGTATCAGATACATGTAAAAGATATTAATACAGGTGTGCCAACCTCCAGGTGTGCCGATAACATTCACGCAGACATCATCCCAGCAAATGCGCAGCCACTGGTTTGTGCTGGACGTGGTGGCCACGCTGCCCATCTTCGAGTTCATCAACGATGGCCGCTTTGGAGGCATCAACAAGCTTCTCAGGCTACCAAAGGTACACAAGAATAACATAAGTTAAAGCTTCCTCCCTCCTACCCTTTCTTCTTTCGTATTGACGGTAAGTCTTGTCATATTACTCAGGCCCAGTAGATGGCCACGTCTTCTATATCCATAGGTTCTATATACATATAATACAATACTAATGACGTCGAAAACGACTGTACATTGAATATATTTGTAAAAAATATTTATTATGAGGTGTAGGAACGATTCTGATTCCGAAAACGTAGTTTTCAGAATTCTTGTCTGTTTGTCTGGATGTATGTTCCTTAATTTTTGCGCAGCTCCTAAGGGTCGTAGTGTGATGTTAAATAGGTACCTTCCTCAAAAATTGGGTTATCAAATGCTAAAATAATTTTTCAAATTGACCCGTAGGTCAGCTTCAGCTTCATTATATCGGTATAGATACTTAGCATAGATAAGTACTATTTACTTAGTAAGTGACTTAATTTTGAGAACAACGCATCTTGCAGAAATTATAATTGGTTTTGTTACTTGTTTCTCGGTGTTCCCAGCTGTTCCGAGTGCTAAAAAGCTTTGAAGAGAGTTGCGTGTACCGCAGCAACGTGCTTCGGTTCCTGTCGTACACGCTACTGCTGCTCATCGCCTGCTACCTGGTGGCCGCCATGCAACAGAGCTTCATGTGCTTCCGGTGAGTTGTTGTCAACTATATTAGGGCTGATTTTAAATTCGACTGAATGTTCGTATCTCCTACCTAATAAAAATCTTAAATTCACTCACTGACACAACGGACAGCCTAATCGTTCGGGTCTAGAAGCATGAGATTTTGCACAATTGTTCCATAATGTAATGGAAGTGCTCACTTTAATTAAGGAAGTATTTCTGAAAATTCATCCCCTAAAGGAGTGAAATAGTGGATGAGTTTGTATGGAATTTTGTCATTTTTGCCGAGGCAAAATCCCATCACCCTACGTGGCTTGTTTAGATAGAAGTATGTATTCCATCTCCGCAGCCCCACTAGGTATACAGGGCGGCTCCCGTCGACACACGACCTGTTACCAAGGATACAGTACATGATTCTGATCCCTGTATGCAAAAACTTTTCGTCGGTTATATAAAAAAATATTTGCTCAGCCATACATTTTGACCGCGTAGGTGCACTTTTCTATGAAACGACAGATTATTTGAGTTATTCCGTTTATCCACCCCAAAAAATCCACCCTAAACCGGATACGCGGAAACGCAACGCATGTCCGAGAATCCACCCTGGGCCTAGTTGGACAATCGGAATTTATAGGCTTCAGGGTGGATTCTCGGACATGCGTTTCCGCGGATTCACTTTAGGGTGGATTTTTTGGGGTGGATAAACGGAATAACCGGTTTATTTTTGTATAACCGACGAAACAAATTTACATTAATCTAGAACCGTGTGCTGAATTCATGGCTTCAGTGAAAACATCAAGCATGAAACAGCAAACAGTAAAAAAGACAAGTATCACACTGGTATTCAAATGGCACAGAGACGTCACTTTACAAAGCCGAACGTGTTTTAAAACAAAACGGACCATATTTACGGACGGCTATAACATTCTGTGGACCTACTATGTCCCACAGGACATATAGTGACATTACTGGTGATGTGCTTTAGATCTGGTGCTTAGTACTAGCAACCGGCGTGCGTGTATGGCCTGGATGAACGTAAACGAACTAAAAGGAGTATGTAAGGATTGCAGCAGGTGGCGTTTTGTAGTTCCTGCCCACCCCCATGAGAAGAAGGCGTAAGTTTATGTATGTATGTATGTGCTTCAGGGCTGGTTATTGTTTGGTGACGAACTTCACACACTCCCCGTTTTGGGAGCAAAAGCCGCTGGACAATGAGACCATCGACAACCGGCTGACATTCGGCCTCTACTGGGCCATATCGATGATCAATTTTACCAGTGAGTCACATTGTGCACTATTATCGGAATAAAGTAGTTTGTTGTTTAGGAGCTAGTCTGGGGATGTACTACCATCACAGCTAACTATTTCTGCCACCGTGACAGTGTTACTATGATTCGGGTTGTAGGGTATGGGTACCGGCACCGGTGAAGCTTTAGTTCTTACCTACCAATTCTAAGTTTGGTATAGTATTGCGGTTGCCAACCGTACGTCACAGAACTTTCATTTGAACTTCGAAAACCATTTTTTTTTTTTTTTTTGTTTCCGGGGTGGTAAATCCTCATGGATGTCCGCCGCCCTGGGGCGGGTGGCGGGGTCTGTCAGACTCTTACTGACTAAAAACCACCCCGGTGTTCCATCTCACACTTACGCCGGGGGTCGCGGGAACGTACGACCCTTCCGCAACCCCCGACTGGTCGCCGGCCCGCCTCTGCGGCGTCTTCGGGTCTGGGGGGGGAGTGATGTGTTTGACTCCCCCCGCGACGTCTAAGAGGGGCGCGCGTGGAACACTACGCCCCGCCACCTCGGGTCCTGGAGTGTGGGGGGCGACGGACGTCCCCGAGTCCGTCGCCCCTGGACCCATTTAGGGGGGCTGGAAGAGGGCGTTGTCCGCCCTCCGCCGACGCCCGGTGCGCCTTCTGCGGGCCGGTTGAGTGGACGAGATCTCCCTCTCCCTTTCCTAAACCACCGCGTCCCAGGACTCGTCGCTGCCGACCATCGACTCGACTACGGCCGGCAGCGACAAGTCACTGCCTACTTCTGAGATGAGGGCACGGCGCGGCTCCTCCCAAGCGGCACACTCTGCCAGCGTATGCCGCGCCGTGTCCTCCCGGCAGTCGACGCAGTGGTGACACCGGGCGTCCGGCTCCCTGTTTATGCGACACAGGTACTTCCCGAAGCAACCATGCCCCGAGAGCACCTGCGTCGCCCGAAACGACAGGGAGCCGTGCCTCCTCCCGAGCCAGCGCTCGAGCACCGGCCGGACCGCCTCGATGGTGACGAGGCCGGCGGTAGGCCGAGAAAGTCTGTCCCGCCATTCCGCCACCAGGACCTCGCGAAGCTGAGACCGACGCAGCTCCATGTGCCGCTGCATCGGTCCTTCGCCCCGCGCCCTCGCTTCCTCGCGCCACCGATAAAATGACGCGAGAACTTCGAAAACCACCCTTTAGTTGGCCGCGCCTGAGGTATGTGAGCGGTGTGGGAGGGGTCGCTTGCTGTCATTACTCAGTACGGCATCGCCTCTCCGTCCCAACGCTCACATAGCTCAGGCGCGGACAACTAGTTCCGCGCGGACTATAGTTCATCATATTATACCCAGGCAAATTCATTTTTCAATATAAATAAATACGGTCCTATCGTATAATCTCTATGTGCAGATCACAGGCAGACTTGGCGTGCAACCGACTGGAAGCATGTGATGTACACGGTGCTCATCCTGGAGATGTGCGTCATACTGCGTATCTTCATGGAGGCCGTATACTCCGCCACCATCATGGTCACCACGTCTTTAAGGTATTCCTCTCACTTATAAGATACGTCTAGCTTATAAAATTCGTCTAGCTTATAAAATGGGTCTGGCTTATAAAATGCGTCTGGTTTATAAAATGCGTCTGGCTTATAAAATGCGTCTGGCTTATAAAATGCGTCTGGCTTATAAAATGCGTCTTACTTATAAAATGCGTCTGGTTTATAAAATGCGTCTGGCGTATAACATGCTTAGTGACAATAACTAGGCCATGTAAAACTGTTGAAAACGTGGAGAAGCATTCTACTTGTTGGTTAAATTTATTTATATTTTAACGTATACAAAAATTCAACTCTTGCTTATCTAAGTGCTTATAAGTGCACATATTTTTGCCTTAACTAGGCTGTACCGGTACGTTTACGTACGGTACGTTTTTTATTGTTAAATTAATTACCAGGGAGAAATACGGTTCCCGCATAGCCATGGTGAAGAGCTTCCTGATCAGGAATGAGGTGGACCCACTATTGATGAAACGTTTCATTGCTTACTTACAGCTTTGTTGGCACACTGATAAGGTAATCATTAACGATATTACTAATTAAATATACAAAGAAAATATGTTTTTTTTATAATTTAATATAAATCTGTTAAAATATAAAAAATACCATTATTATTACTCAAAGGGAGGACATGATGTAGATAATAATATTTGCGACTATGTTACTCAAAATAAGCGTATTAAAAAAAACTGGCAATAATAATTGGCAGGGCAGGTGACACGCTTGCGAAGGATTTTGAAAGAAATTCCTAATCCATTGCTTCATATGTTTGAAAAATTTGTCTACCCGACAACGTAATATAACGCAATGAATGTTGTCTACATGTCAAAATGAATTGCATTGCAACCCCTAGTGTGTTACGCAATTACCCAACAGATGACGGTGAAAACTTCATACTCAATGAAAATCGCTTGACACTTAAATTCGTCTAATATTGACCTGCTATTAGAGCCCCTGCAGTAAAAGCTAATTCCCGTTGTGCACACACGTTTTGTTGCCGTGGAAAACCACGTACGGTTGATCCGCCGTGCGTAGGCGCGGTCATCAGTCTTTATGGATCACTATGGAAGCTTGTTAACAGATTCAGCGGCTCTACGACACGGGCGGCGCCGCCGCCGCCGCCGTCGCTGTATACATCATCCGGTGGTTCGCCGTGTCGTACACAAGCTCACACGGTTATTCTACAGTGCGGCTAGCGCGCCGTACCGTCAGGAAACCATGCCGTGTACAACGGGCCTAATGGTGGTTCCATCTTGTCCAGGCATACAAAATGACACATAAGAAGCACTCCAACATATTCTACGACCTGCCGGAGCACGTGTACCAGGACATCATCGGCAGAAACCGCAGCATGTACATACTGGCCATACCGTTTTTAAGGGTGCGTTCTATACTAATATTACGTCTCCATACTTATAATATAATATAAAGGGCTTGAGGCTAAGTAATAACTGCCACATGGGTCGATCGATCACGCTAACCCACGCGTCCCGGGGTATGTCCGTGGATGGGATTTTTACATACCAAAACGGCTGTCATTCGTGGATCTTAGACAGTCGTTACGATACGTCAGAAGCCCGAAAGTCTGACAACCAGTCTTCCCAAGGGGTATCGTACTACCCAGTAACTGGGTTGTGGAGGTCAGATAGGCAGTCGCTCTATGTAATGTAGCCGACCCCAACACAGTTAGGAATAGGCTAGGCAGTTGTGTGACTTCCATACTTATAATAATTATAAATGCGTAAGTAACTTTGTCTGTTACCTTTTCACGCTTTAGCGGTTAAACGGATGTCTATAAAAGGTATACATATAGGTAGATCATGATCTGGATTAGGACAAAGGATACTCTACTTTTTATCCCGGTAGTACGTTCACGTGTGATAATAAACGACCTCCACATGGGCGAAGCAGCAGGCAAAAAAATATAGTATTTAATATTATTTATTCAAAAATATAATTTTTGATCCAATCCAGACCCTTTGGTGTTTTACTAGTCGAAAGCGTGGGACACCTGAGCCAGGTCCAGGTTCTAGTTTCCAGGAAAAATGTTGAATTTTCTCATTAACAGTCATTCAGAAAATCAAATCATTATTTCTTTGCAAACATGGGTAATTGGTACATAGCCAACCTATTTGATTTTTACAGATGGTCAATAAAGAGGATCTTAAGGCTGTGATGTCATCTGTTAAACTGTTTTACTCGTCACCCAATGAGATCCTGCTGAACACTGGAGAGCTCACCAATGAGATATACGTCATCAAACAGGGCATCTGTGAGGTCTGTCGACAATAGTGTAAAGATGGAATGCTTATTCTTGAATACTTTCTCTAACTCATTCGCATTTTGCATGATAATAGGATCCTATAGCATACAGAACAATGCCTTTAGTACCGCCAGAATTTTCCTGAAAACCTTTACAAATAACATATTTAATTTTAAAAAAAATTAATTTCAAATTCGCACTAGAGGCAAACAATAATTTTCGAATTTTTAGATTCTTGATCCCACTTCTCATAAGGCTGTTGGCACGTTGTCCTCGAAGAACCATTTTGGTGCTCTGATTTGTCTGTTACGTAAGTAGAATGATATTATTATATTGTACCGTTTTGTATTGTGCAAATACATGTATATAAGTGGATGCTAATGCTATACAGCAGCTGATGTGCAGGGCTTCAAGGTATCAGTTAAAAGTTGCACCGCACATGGTACAGAATCGTATGACCATTCAATTTTCGTCTCATCATTATCCACGCCTAGCCTTGCTTAGCCTTTTCCCAGCTATATTCAGTCCCAGTCTAACTGCATGTTGAATACCAGTGTTTTACATGGAGCGACTGCCCACGGTGAAGGAAAAAATCGAGAGGAAACCGGCATGTCCAAGAACCAAAAATTCGAAAGACATGTGACATCCACCAACCCGCACTGGGATCGCGTGGTGGATTACAGGCCACTCCCTCTCACCGAGAGGAGGCCTGTCACCCAGCAGTGGGAACATTATAGGCTGATGATGATGATGATGATGACTGCCTACCTGACCTCTACAACTCAGTTCAATTCAATTCTTAAAATTCTTTCTCAATTCTTTTGGTCTCATATTTATCATGACCTATGGAAACCCTTCAGGTCTGCCTGCTTACTATACCATCCGCGCTGTTACCCACGTGCAGGTGATGTGCATACCCATGAAGGCTTTAGCGAACGCGTTGGCTGATCCTCAGATAATACAAGCAATTAATTATATCAAGAAAACTCCGGTGAGATGACGTTACACTGTTTTTATTTTGTTTTTTTTTTAAGTATTGCGCCTGTCTTCGGTTTCAAAAGCATCCTTTCAGGTGGTAAATGGTATTAGAGTTTTGAAAAGTGGCGCCGGTCATTGAGAAGTTGTGTGAAAAGGTTGTCAAGTTATGGTCATGTGATGCGGAGGAACGAGGGACAAGCCGTGAGGAAAGATTTAGATTATGAGTTTGGATAGTACTTACTGTGGGAGAGGTACTTCCATAAAACATATCTTTGGGAATAAAAATAATGATTATTACGGAATCCTTTTACCTTTTTATATCATGACATACGTAATGAAATTTTTCGAATCTCCTTAATATGAAATAATGTTGGTCTCGTAATTATGCCATCAACATATAACAGACTCGCGGACGTTCATGCTAAGACCATGCAGATTAAAGGCTCTACAGTATATATATATAGGTTATAAGAGTAGAGGAAGGCCAAAGAAACGATGGTTAGTTTGTGTGAAAGATGGTATGGCTAGGGTAGGCGGATGACTATGATGATTTCAGAGATGGCCTCACATTAAAAGTTGTTCATATTCATGAAAATTTTCTTAAGCCAAGTCTTTAATTCCTTGTTTTGTATTTTCTGTAAGGAGTTCCAGAGGCTGCAGACGCCGATTCCCTCATTCGTCAAGTACGTCCTGCCGCCTCCGACGTCGAATCTGATGCACTTCCGGCTGCTTAGGAAACATGAGGCTGACTTAGAGTTCCAGGACCCTTTTAATAAACTTGAGTTTCTGTCTATCTTGCGGTAAGCTCAAATCAAAAGTCATTTATTTAAATAAGGCTGAAGAATATCATATATTTTTCTGATTTTGTTTACTGCAGTGGATCATATACTTTTAGGCATTATAAAACTAACCCCCCCTTAACTAGTCTTACTTTATGAAGATCTTATCCCCGACAGTTACGTGTTCCCTCGGTACACGATTCGTCCCGACGGCAAGTACCTGCTGCGCTACGAGTGGTTCCGCTTCACGTGTGCGCTGTGCTCCGTGCAGCTGTTTCCGCACTACACCTACCTCGTGCTGCAGTGGCCCTACCTCTACTATGTCACGCTCTTCCTTGATCTGACTGCGTATTTCGATATGTACGTATAGCTTCAAAGAAACACATTCAGCCATTTTGAATGGTGCAGTTCGCGGCGGTTAATGGCACATTGAGTTTTAGTAAAGATGCTCCTCCAAAGGCGCCCGCAATCGCAACAACAGACCACAGTGACTCCACATGTCGCTGCTGTTTTAATTCTAAACGCGACGTCACAACTTAGACGGCAGGGGCATTTCTCCTCTTAAATTCGCGATGGTAAAAAAATACATTCTGCCGCTTTGTTAATGACAGCCAGTGACGGCACTACTGGTTTGCGATCTGCGGTCGACTTTCGACCACAACGTCAGGTGACAACACCGCTATACGGATGCGTTTGCGTAGAGTTTTATAGAAACCAGTCGTATTGCTGCAGTCTGTCATTGCGATTGGGCGACGTGGTCGCTGGCGTCGCCTTCAGAAGATCACCTTGAAGCTCTGCTTTGTAGAGCCTCGTATCTGGCAATTATAACCGTGTGCCAAGTTAGGTAACAGGGTAATTTACACTTGCCAAGCTGTTTCCGCTTTTTATCCTTGTCTAGCCTTTGTCTTAGTTAAAATGGAGGAGGAGTGACATACTTTTATCTGTGGAAACTTGTAAATGGCCTTCAGTTGCATATTGTTTAACTACACTGTATATTATAGCTGTAAGTTTCACGAATAAAATAAAATAAATATATACACACGTACAAAAGAATTGTACATACACATCATCATCCACGTGAAATTTCTTGTCCCCCCCCCCCCCCCCGTCCGTCCGTCGCATCGCATCGCCTGCCCGCGATATTACTTCGTTTTCGCTTTCTGATCTTTTTTTGCTCCTAAATAGCCCTTCCTCGAGAATTGGGCTACCAACCGCAAAAAGAATTTTACAAATCCGACGGATGTTACTTCTTGAGATTAGCGCGTCCTTTTTTTATATTTTTTTCATTTCAGATGGGTTTGCACTTGGCTCTAGTCTACTCGTAGTATTATATACAGGGTGTGGCGTAAGTAGTGGTTTATCGAATCCTGAACGGTGGACCACTACTTACGCCACACCCTGTATAATAGTTCAAACAAAACATTAATACTCTTCAGCTTTATTATTACAGATAGATATATACAATATATATGTGTACCTATGTGTCAGTTTCCAACGCATGCTGATTGGCTACTTCAACGACGACGGTATCCTGGTGTACCATCCGTTCAGTACGGCATCCTACTACATCAAAGGAGGCTTCATCACGGACTTGTTTGGATGCCTACCTCTTGAGAACTTGGAGTCATTACATCATTACCACGGTAAGAAATACTCGTATTGTAATTGAGCACTATTCATTGATCATTGATATGATTAGAATTACGTTAGTATTATACGTTAGTATTATTACGTTAGTTATTATTAGTCACGTTTGCATACCTACACCTGTACATTTATAAATTTATTGAAAAAAAAATGGTATGTCATTAACTTCACATTATTATCAACCTTTACACTCCTACGTATAGTTGAACTATCCTTAGGACTGGCTGCATCGGAGAAAATGTAAAAACAAATTCGCTTGAAGCTTGACAATAAAGTAATTTTGTAATAAGTACAAAAAACAATGTTATTTTAAGAAAACGTAAGCCTAGGGTAATTAAAATTACCAGTGATCGGATATTCGGATGCATGCATATTTACCTAAAGTTAATTTTTAGCTATGAAAGTATGGGAAGCGGCTTCTTAAAATATATTTTTTGGAAACAATCCCAGGATGTCACGAACACCGGGAATGCATAACCAGTCGCCTATAAAATGTACCTATAACTTTTTTTGACAATCTCTTTTTATGTTTTTTTTTTGCGATGGGACTATCTTGGAATACCCTTTTTATGTATAAAAAATTACCTTCCTAACATTAGTGCAAGATACAATTTTTTTTAACGAATGTGCCAAATTTACATTCTGTTGATTAAAAGTGTATATTCTTTTTAAATTTTAAAAATTACTAGTAGAACCTAAAACATTTATATTAACATTTTTAGGTATGAAAAAAATTTTTTTTTTATTGACGTCGCTATTTGGACCAGCTTTTATATTACATAATATAAAGCCTATGTCCATCTGGAATAATGTAATTTCAAATGATGAAAGAATTTTTCAAATAGGAGCTGTGGTTCCAGAGATACCACAAACTCACAAAATCACTCTCTCTCTTTTTAATATTAGTATAGATTTATATAAACGCTTACCAACTAAATACATAATTATCTACTAATGCAGTGTAGGTAATAGGTACACCCCCAGTCGTTTTAGTAATTATAGATCTTGCATTAAAGCACAGTACGGCACTTTTAATTAATTAGCGTACTTGAGTTTCGTTACTTAAAGAATGAGTTTAGACAGTCAGTTTTTTTTTTATGTTTTCTTGTGTTTAGATAGATGTATCGATCGATGCCCATCACGTCTGCGAAGGTTACAGTTGTTTTTTTTAATTGTGCCTCTTATAACAACGCTTGCGTTATTCATTAAATAATTCCTCTTAATGCGTTCTACAGAAGACAAGATTCGTGTGACTCCGACGAAACAGTTCCTGATGCTGAACCGACTCATCCAGCTGTATCGGATGCCGGGAGCCATGAATGTGTTGAAGCAATACATCGAGAGGCGGGACATTCTCTTGGTGTAAGACCGCATTTATTTTTGATAATAATAATGCGAAATCTCTATGGACGTAAGGAAGGTTCGAAGTATTTATATGAATGTGGATTATTATAACAAAAGTAGTAGACCAAACAAAATATGGACGGAAGAAAACAAAGATGATACTTGTGGCTAGTAGGAAAGTAAACACTAAACCCTTATTATTAACGTTGCCTTAAGTTAAGTAGGATGACTAGCGACTGTTTAACCAGAAATTTGTTTGTTTAACCAAAAATATTCCACCCTAAGGGCTGATTTTTCAATAGTCAGATAACTTTATCTGAAGAATAAATTAATATAGGTACTAACAAATAATATAATAATTTTTTATTTCAAAGACGTGTGAATACACAGTCTGTTACAATAAATATTAGTTTACAGTTTAGGGATAATTAAATCGTAATTAGAGTAACAATTGACAGAATTGAATCTGGCGTCCTAGCTAGGTTACATGGTAGCCTGTATTAAGGTTAAATAATAATAATACAGAATAATACAGTTTGACATAATTATTTTCTATACAAAAGCTGTCAAACCGCAATATTTATTCCTCAGATAAAAGATATCTGACTATTGAAAACTCAGCCCTAAGTAAACTACGTTTACTAGTTGGATAAACTACGTATATCCAACTAGGCCTAGGGTGGATTCTCGGATGCATTTCTGCATAATGCACCTTAGGCTGGATTTTTTGGGGTGGATAAACGGAATAGCATCGTTTTTAAGTAAGCCCTATGGGTGTTACAGATTATTACGCAAAATTGTAGCATTACCTACGTAAAACTAGTTTAGAGCTATTTGATTGGTTTAAACTTGTTTTAAGTAATGCTGTCTGGATGATTCAGGTTTGATGATTTTTTTTTTTATTTGTATGGGTCCTACCATAATTATACAACAAATTGCCAGATGTAATAAAAAAATATACAATTAAATACTTTAAAAAGAAATTAGTGGCCTTCCTAATATGATTTTTTTATTATTCGATTAATGATTTTTTAATGAACAAAACTTTTTAATTAACAATGTGTATAATAAATATAATTAATATTATCTTGAACATATGGACTTATTATACATTTATTTTAAATTTTATTTTATAGTAACCCTTTGATTTGACATTTTTCAATATTAATTTATGAATGTATAATTTTATTGTAATAATTCTGACAGTGACATTTTAATTTGTAATTTTGCTTTTTTATAATTCTTGCCTGCCTATTTTCAGGCACAATGTACATGGCTCACTTCTATCTACTCCACCTGTATTTAATGCAACCTACATTCGTTGCAAATAGATGATTGATTTATTGATTGATTGATAACAAAATACACAGTACACCACCAAAACATGGGTTAGCGGCAGGAAGAGGAGCAGAAAGAATCACATGCTGATGATGATGATATATTCACTGCAGGCTTCGTACAGAAGATGATGTTGTAGGAGAAAATATTTCGCGCTTAGTTTACTGTAGACGACATCCATACTGTTCGGCAATTTGTGTAGAAGCCCGAAGAGTACAACGAGCCGCTGTGTATGGCATTTGTGGACTGCGAGAAAGTCATCGACTCCATTGAAATATGGGCAGTTGTAGCCTCTCTGCAGCGGAGTCGAATTGACTGGCGCTACATCGAGTGTTGAGGTGTTTGTATGACACTAATAAAATAATAATAAATATCGTCTGACATTGCACACAGCACCATCTAGTTCCAAGTTAAGCACTTAAGGCTTGTGTTATGGATACCAGATGGTTGATACACTACTTAAATACTTTCTTTTTGTAAATACATACATATTATAAATATACATCCATGAATCGGGTACAAATGTCCATATTCATCATACAAACATTTGCCCCTACCGGGATTCGAACCCAGGACCATTTGGTTTCGCTGACTACACTTAGCCACTGTAGCCACTACACCAAACGTGTCTTCAAAACACTGTCACGATGACTGTCCGGATCCAGGATAAGAAAACCAGCCCCATCTAACTGCTCAGGAAGTGAGACAGGGGGATGGGATATCCGCGAAACTGTTCACCAAAGCGATGGAGGACGTTGTTAAGGCGCAAGACTGGAAAGGACAGGGTATCAACGTGAACGGGGAGTACAGCATCAGATCAGATACTGCATAACCTAAATAGAGCCTCTTAGCGGGTTGCCTCGGCATAAATTTGGACATGGCGAAAGTCATGTACAATTCGCACGTCTTGCTGAGTCCAATCTACATCGAAGGGTAATTTCTCGAAGTTGTGAAGCAGTATGTCTACCTAGCGCAAGTCATCCAGCTCGTTAGACACAACTTTGAGAAAGAAACCGACAGAAGGATCCAGGTGGTTTGGGCAGCGTTTGGAAAACTTTGTCAAATCTTCTCGTCGCCAATCCCGCAATGTTTGAAGAATAAGCTCTTCAGCCAGTGCATCCTGCCCGGTATAATATACAGTGCCGAAACGCGGACACTGGCAGTCGGGCTGGTCCACATATTTAAGGTCGTTCAGCGCGCTATGGAGCGGGCTATGCTCGGAGTTTCAAACAGGACAGTTGGAAAATAACTGGAGTTACCGACATAGCTTGCAGAGTAAACAAGCTGAAGTGGCAGTGGGCTGGCCATGCTTGTCGAAGGACCGATGGCCGGTGGAGCTGACGAGACCGGGAGTGAAGACCGCGTATCAGTGGACTATTTATTTATATACTTATTTATATTTATTTATACTGTATTGTAAACCAGAAAAAAATAACAAAAAAAATACATTTGTCACTACAAACCATACAATGGGCGGCCTTATCACTTACTACGATAGGCTGAGTTGTTGATTGTACCGACAACCTATTTCAGTTAGCAAACGAAGGAATTCTCTATTAAACCACCAAAAGCCACACCCCATTGATAAATGAAACTATTCCAGCATGCAAGCAATACCTCTGTTCATGGCGTTGCTGAATTTACTAACTTGCTTCATGGTGTTCTACTCGGTGAAGATATATTACAGTGTAACTGACGATGGTTACATGTGGCAGATCGAGCCATTTCAGGACCATGGAGGATCCTGGATGATTCTGTTTAAGGACACATGTGAGATTGATAAAATTATTTTTGTTTATTTTTTATTAGTAGCCTTCCGATGAGAGAATGCGGTCCTGAAACCTCCTGTCAGTTTAATACACTCCTTTCTCAGTTAAATGATACTAACATGATATTTATTCCTGCGAATTAAGTAAATTACACTTTTAAGCGTCAAAATTAACTTGTATTTTAAAAGGGAACTATATTTTCTATCACCAAAATTTATATTTGTCATCAAGTTGTATCACCTAATAAATAGATCTATCGCCACGAAATATTTTCGTTCTCAGATAAACAAAAATTGTTCCCAGGTTGATATCTCAGGATTTTAGGTGATTTATTGTGGAACTGATTTTGCATTGTTTGGTGACTACATTTTGGTGACAGATCTACTATTTGGAGGACAAACCCTATTATTTAAGAAACACAAAACTAATTAAATTGGTAATAGCTTAAATGATACCCGAGACAAATTACCAGGAGAAACTGGATGCAATCTGGACTTTAGGGCACCCCGACTCGGACAGGTTAGGTTAGAAGGGGATGGCGGGGTCGAGAGACCCCGCCATCCCCTTCGTGGTTATTTTTTTATAAACCACCCAGTAGTAGGAGCCCCGCGAAGCGGGGCTCCGTCGACCACGCCCTACCGTCGACATAATATTATGTATATCAATCGATCCGTGGTGAATAAGAAAACTACTACTATTGGTGATCTCTTTAAATTAGTTTGCTTAAATACTTATTAGGACACACCTATTATAATACATACAAAAACATTTATTTGGTACTAGACCTTATATCTCAGGATTTTAGGTGATTTATTGTGGAACTGATTTTGCATTGTTTGGTGACTACATTTTGGTGACAGATCTACTATTTGGAGGACAAACCCTATTATTTAAGAAACACAAAACTAATTAAATTGGTAATAGCTTAAATGATACCCATTTTAAAACTAGATGAGTTTGTTGTAGCACCTACTTTTAAGATTACTCTGAGAAGAAAGACCGAAACAAACTCAAAAGGTCACATTCTAGTAATTTTACATCTAATAACAACCTTATAAGTAGCAACGACAAGAAAAGATCACTGTGATGCCAAATCAGTGGTTATAAAAATAACTGTGAAAATTCCGAGTACTATAACATACGTCTTTATGAATTTAAATTTTATTTGTACCTAATCGTGTCCAACTAACAGAAGGCCAATTCCCTTAAATTAATAACGTTCAAAATCAAGTTAAATGTCAAAAATTTAGGTAAACGCTATAAAATTTTTGGCAGATTGAGACAGATTAGATTGCAACGTTCTTAAATTAATACGGGACTTGTCCCTCAGGTATCAGGGACGCATTCTCTCGGTGGCCGGAATTTTTAGAGTTCCGTACTATCATCATCATTCTCCTCCCCCTACCCCAATTTATTTGTGGTCGTCGCAACATGTCTATTCTTCCAAACTTCTCAATTAGTCGTCATCTCCGTAGTCTCCCGCTTCCTAACCATATCATCCTTCACACAGTCCATCCATCGTTTCTTTGGTCTTTCCCTGTTTTCCACATTCATACTCAAAACTTTACTCACATTTTTCTCATTCGCCCGCATGAAATGCCCTCTCCATGTGAACCGTTTTCCACACAAATTGGGACCCCGTTACTACTTAGCAACGACAGACGTTAAAAACAGACAGACGGTGTCGACTTCTATCCCGTCTGTCTATCTGTTACAGAGCTGTATCTTTTTAACCGCAATACCTCTTACGGTTGCAGAATACATGTTATTTCATTTGTCCTGTTCTTGGTCTCTCTCTATCATTGCAAATATTAGGTCCTTACATATGAAATTGGCGTTTTGTATGGAAAAAGTGAGTTTTTTTTAAATACATTATTTTAATTAATCAATCAAAGTATAATAAATAATTTATATAATTTGTTCAAAACTGTTAAGTGCTACAAAACCATTGTGAGAGAAAATAAATAAAAACTTATATATTATATTATATAAAGTATGTACTATTCTTATCTATGCACATTCGCCATTTTATCGGTAGTTCATTGATTCCTTGGCTGAAAAAATTGTGGGAGAGAGAATTAATAAAATCTTTGAAGACGGTTTTGACAGCCTCATCGGAATTGAATTTTTTTCCTTGCACGAAGTTGTCCAAATTCCGGAAAAAGTGGTAATCTTTTGGAGCAAGGTCCGGGGAATACGGTGGGTGTCGAATACGTTCCAATCGCAGCTCCTCTAATTTAGCGACCGTCTGTTGTGCAGTGTGTGGTCTAGCGTTGTCCTGAAGCAGCAGTGGGCTAGAGCAATTGACCAGTCTCGGTTGTCTAATGGCTAGCTTTTCCACCATGGTTTGCAATTGTTGACAATACAGATCTGCCTTAATCGTCTGGCCAGATCTTAGGAAGCTGTAGTGGATGACACCAGCACTGGTCCACCAGACACTTACCTTTTTCTGAGTCAACTTTCGCTTGGGGCATGATTTGGCCGGTTCTCCTGGATTCGACGATTGTGATGAGCGTTTCCGATTATCGTACAGGATCCATTTTTATCACAAGTAACGGTTTGATTCAAAATCCCCTCGTTATTGTGACGGTTGAGTAATGTAACGCCACAGTCGACTCGTGTTTGTTGGTTTGCTTCAATCAATGCATTTGTTTCAAGTGAATTAAAATAGTTTTATCATCCACACCGAAGCCTGTTGCTAACTCTGAAGTGGTTTGCGTTGTATCCGTTTCCACGATCACTTTTTATTCTTCATTATCAATTAGGGTCTCCGGCCGACCACGGGGTTTGTCCTGAAGGTCAAAATTTCCTGTATGAAAACGTTGGGACCAAAATCGTACTGTGTTTTCTTTTACGGTAGCTTCTCCATACACATCATTAATCCTTCGAGCTGTTTCTGCAGCGCTGGTGCCACGGTGGAATTCCTATTCGTAAATAATCAGATATTTTAACTGTTCCACATTGTAAACAGAACGATGTCCAAGAAAAATCAAATGGCGCGAAAACAAATTAATCGCTAAATTGGAAACACAATTACACTAAGCCTAAAAAAAACGCCAATTTCATATTAAGGACCTAATATTAAAATTATAAAGTATAATAGTTTTGGTGTTACAGGAACCATAATTCGCGAGTTCAACTTTCACTTGGCCGGTTGTTGTTTTATGCTATTAGATAATTGTTGTAATCTCCCTAACAACAGTTCGTTTCAACATGACTTCGACACCCTGGAACATGCACCTGGCGACCTACTTCTGGGTAGTGTACGAGTGCAGCTCCACTGGCTACGGTGTCTTCAACCCCTCCAACCACGACCTGATGAAAGTGCTGTTCATCGGCATGGCAAGCTGTAAGGCTTCATTCATTCATCATCATCACCATCCTGATTGCTCATGTTCCAGAGGCATCGAATATGCTATGTCTCATGTGCCTGTGATTCGACCGACACTAACTAACTAAGCCATAATCTAAACTGGACCACAGCAACGCTAAAAGAGGCAGAAAGAGGTATAGTGATAGTTCTTCCCGGAAAAACTCTTTCTCAAGGAACTAGTCTACTACTAATACAAAAATCTCGTACTAAAAACTAAACATCTCCAACTTCAAATCAGTCCTCTAAAATCGGCTGAACGGATTTTCTTCTTTTTTTTTAGCTAAGGACACCCCCGATCAAGTCACCTTTCAAACAAAAGAAAAAAAACAAAATTGAGCTATGATGCCGCAGACAGACACACAGATATACACGTTAAACTTATAACTACTCTCTTTATCCGTCGGGGGTTAAACAGTGCGTTGCGGCCCGCCTTTAGTGGGTGTTGGTTCATAGGCATTGTACGAACTGTGATGAAGGGGGATTTTTGCAATGCGTTGCGTTGCAGCCCGGCCCACTCCTGTCTACTTTAGCCTTTATTGTTTGCCCCTTTCAAATCTTCCACGGCCTCGTATCTCAATTAATATTTTAATGTTTTCAGCTGCAATGATAACCACGTACTACTCGGTTCGTATCATCAGTATCCGCGCGAACGTCAACAAGTCTCTGGCTGGCTTCAAGCAGCACATGAAGGATATTAAAGTGTACATGGCTAGAGAGAAACTGGACTCGGAACTGCAGAAGTATGTTATGATTATTTATACTACACCTGCTTGGAAAGTACCTTGATACTTTATCAAATTTTCGGTAGAAAGTACGTCATTGCATATCGAACAAATATGCGGGGAGAAAACGCATCTGAGCGGGAGAGAAAAGTGTATGAAAATCCATTTCTTACATGGTTTTTCTTTTTTAATTTTGGCTAAGACTATGCGCCGGTAACCTAAATATCAAAAGCCAAAAAGTTTTTACAGTGAGTTTTTATCATCTCCAAGTTCGCAAAATGACACTGGCCACTAGCTGTGTGTTGGATGATGTCAGGCTGGCAGTGCGACCCTGCGGCGGCAGGATAAACAATTTGAAAAAAAACATGTGAAAGTTGCAGACGCCATTGACGCCATTTCAATTACTAAAGATTTAGTTTTTTATTTTCCTCGTAGGTGTAGTATAAAGCACTATGTATCACTCGAGAGAAAGTGCGATTCCCGATCTCGGGTGTTTTAAAGCCCTCGCCTACGGCTCGGGCTTCAAACGACACCCTCGACGGTAATCGGTCACTTTCTCCTCTCGGTGAACAATGTACTATTCTACGTCACGCCATAGTCAGAATGGTCAGATTAATTAATTAATATAAATACTTTCTTCTAAACCAGAGAAATCCAGCGTTACTACGAGTATAACTGGGAGAAGATGGGTGGCATCGACTACCGAGGAGTCCTCAAACTTTGCGACCAGATCACGCTCAGGACAGACGCCATCCTGCATATATATGGACCTACGTTTGCTAAGGTACCTACGCTACATAGCCATTCAATCTCTCTCAGTCCACAGCTAGACCCAAATTATATAAACCGATTAATGAGCTCCATGCTTTGGAAAGCACACGTAGCAGTTTGTCCCGGGTGTCATTCGTAGATCTTTGACAGTCGTTACGGGTAGTCAGAAGCCCGAAAGTCTGACAACCAGTCTCACCAAAGGGTATCGTGTTACCCAGTTACTGGGTTTTGGAGGTCAGATAGGTATGCGCTCCGTCTAAACTATATATTATTTAAGGTCGGGATAAACCTTCTTTCGTATTTTATATACAAATTCAAGACAAAGAGCTTGTGTGCACCCAAATATCGACGCTTTTTGTATACCCGGACTTTTTCAAATTGGTCAAAAACTGTTTTGTGGTCGACCCCTAACTCTTCAGATGAGTCGTAACTACTAATATGCCGGCCGACCTTGCTCCACTTTTTCAAAAATGGCATTGGCTTTATCCGTAATAGGGGCAACCATTTTGTATACTACTTATTTCTTACTTTTAAATTTCCAAATTGGCTTTGGGATGGGGGCCTAAATGTTAAGTGCCTAGGGGCCCTGGGTCCCTAAGTCCGTGCCTACCGGCAGACCGAAAGGCAGCGATGCTGTTTGGTGTTAGAAAGATCAGTTTTTGTTGGTAAAAAATCTTTATATACATAAATATATATACAAAGCTGTACTTAAGTAACAAGTAAAGTAAGAAGTAAGTAAGTAAGTATTACTTAAGTAACAAGTAACAGTTTCAGTAATATTAATAACAACAGTTTTACACCAGGAACACCTTTATAAGTATACTAGCTTCTGCCCGCGCTGCCCGTGGATGTCGGAAATAATAATAATAATAATCGGGAACGTGCTACCGGCACAAATATCCTATGTACTAACCCAGATCATAGCCTTTCCGAATACCTATCATCCAAAGCCATTCAGCTGATAAGGGGGAAGCGCCAGGTAGCCCGCGAAATTTAAAACGTAAGAATTGAATTTCGCGGGCAACCTGGCGCTTTCCCCCCGAAAAGGTTACAAACAGACAAACATTCAGACAGAGTTACTTTCGAATTTGTAATAATAGTATGTATAATAATTATTGTTGTTAGAAGTTATTACAAAATCAGGCATTTGATTATTAAACGTTTAACATTAACTTAACTATGAACTTATTTTAATATTTCACGAAGTGACGCGCGCTTTACTTGTGATATCTAACTAAGTGTACAAACACGCTGTGAATGTCTGTGTAAGCGCAGGAGCTCTCGGTATCGGGAGACCCTTCACAAGGAACTCCAGCTACTAAGTACCTATCAATACATTTAAAATAATTTATATACAATCGACCCGCAGTGTCCCATACTAGCGGATGCCGACGTATCCCTGCTGCGCATAATCGGGCGCGCGGTGCGCAGCGTGTACTTCCTACGTGACATGACGATCATCGAGCACAATGACATGGTCACTCACATGTACATCGTGGACTACGGCGGCGTGCAGGTCAGCGTCGCTAGAGGCGAGATGAACTCAGTGCTGCGGCTGCCAAGGGGCAGGTAACATGAACTTGATGATACTTATTGTACCCATACGACGTGTTTGTAGTTGTATCAAAGTTAATAACCTAATATTTTCGCCAGATTATTGGTCACTCTGCAAAAATTATTGCGCACAAAAACTTGCACATGGTGTTCATTGACCTCGAAAAGGCATACGACCGAGTGCCCCGTGAGGTTCTGTGGTGGGCCCTAAAGGAGAAAAGTGTGCCAGGGAAGTATGTCAAGTTGATCCGTGCAATGTACAACCGATGCACTACCCAAGTCCGATCTACAGCGGGCACTACCGGCAGCTTCAATGTGGCTGTCGGCTTGCACCAAGGGTCGGCTCTCAGCCCTTACCTCTTCCTGATGGTAATGGACGCTCTGACGTCGGACATACAGGAAGAGGCTCCCTGGTGCATGCTGTTTGCTGATGACATTGTGCTGATTGCCGAGAGCGGTCTAGAGGTCCAGAACAGATTGGAGATGTGGTGGCAAAGACTGGAGAATGTTGGCCTGAAACTTAGCAGAACCAAAACAGAGTACTTGTTCTGCGATTTTGGCGGTCTCTCCAGTCCTGTGCCTGTTACTCTTGCTGGAACGTCCATACCAATCTGTTCCGACTTCCGGTACCTCGGGTCGCTTGTCCAAGGAGATGGCGATGTAGACCAGGACATAACACACCGGATCAACTCAGGATGGATGAAATGGCGACAGGTCACTGGAACAACTTGTGACCCACAGATGCCCCTCAAGTTAAAGGGGAAAATATACAAATCTGTGATTAGACCTGTCGTATTATATGGATCGGAATGCTGGGCTGTGAAGAAGATGGATGAAAAACGATTACATGTAGCGGAGATGAGGATGTTGAGATGGATGTGTGGAGTGACAAGAATGGATAAAGTAAGGAATGAGTATATAAGAGGAAGTTTGAAAGTAGCGCCTGTGACAGAAAAAGTGAAAGGGAATCGACTGTCTTGGTATGGACATGTGATGAGGAGGGATGACACTCATGTGACTAAGAGAGTGATGGGTATGAATGTTGATGGAGGGAGAGGAAGAGGACGGCCAAAGAAAAGATAGATGGATTGTGTGAGAAATGATATGAGTGAAAAGGGAGTAGATGATGCCTTGACGTCTAACAGGGGAGAATGGAAGAAGAAAACGTGTTGCGCCGACCCCAAGTAAAATGGGATAAGGGCAGGAAGATGATGATGATGATTGGTCACTCTGCAAATGCAAGTATGACTGCTGAATGATGAGTCCTGAATAGGGTTCGATTTCCAGATTGGGCCAAGTATTGTTGCGTTTTTTTGTTTAAAATTTCCCAGTAGCACCCCAGAGTTTGAATTTGTGGCCGGTTGGTGGCAATAAGCTCGCTTTCATCTACATCGAACATATGTACTTAAACATTACTGGCGAAATACATGGACGAACAATTATTAGTCGGACAGATTCCCACTAGCAAAAAACTGTATCGCTCAAGTCGGTCAGCTCGCTGTACGTACAGGCCGCTGTACACACACATACACATTCACACATTAGTCGAACGACGCGCGACGCCGACGCGCGACGGTCGGACGGCAAAGGGCAACACTCACACAAATAAATATATTCAACATTAACGGGACTCAGTTTTGTCTTGGCGGAATTCCGTCCGACTTTTTTGTTCTTCCATGGGCGAAATATAACACAGTCAGGGAAATTAATTGTTGCCGTGTTATAGCCGTTTCATACAACTGTCAAAGAATGGCAGATGACATTTGAATATACGGTCATACATTTTTCCTGACTTTACACAACTGGTGTAATAGCTACCTCTACCTAGCACTTTGAAATACGAAAAAAACTTTTTCTCCGACATACTAAATTGCCCGTTGCTTCAGTGTATTCGGAAACCTGGAAGGCACCCCAGCCCACAGGAGCCCCTACACCGTGGTGGCAACGAGCCGGCTGCACCTACTAATGATCAAGTCGGAAGCCTTCTCCATAGTCACAAAGGACTTCCCAGCCGTTAAGGAACTCCTAAACAATGCCAGGATGGGATCTAAGGGAATGAGGGTACGCAAAACATTCTGCTATGGGGTGCTTGCAACAGTACAACTCCTGTGAGTCGTGTATTTATATATAGGTAAGTTATAACTTTAAAAAAATGGTTTCGTGAACATAAGTTGAAACTGTGACTGTCTTATCTCCGTTACCAGAAGGGTCCTAGTGGTCTAGTACAAAAAAACACACAATGGTGCCGATTCTGTTGTACACCGAACTAAACTAACTAAACTATCACTAAAATTCCTTACTTTTGGCTATGAGAATCTTAACGCTATTCTGCAAAACAAAATCTCTAAATTTAAACATAATTTTGACACATCTAAAACCAAATTTGACAATTATTGCGACTCCACGTGGTACTTGTTTGCCGTACCACGTGATCTTTTTTTAGAGCCGTAGGCGCGCATTATGTGCGGCCTCGACTTGTTTTGTATGGAATTTTTTACTTTTTGTGTGGAAAATATAAAAAAATATTACCAACACGTTAAGTTTTATAGGTTTACGGGTTGCAAAGGGGGTCGAAATTTTCATTATTTTTGCGATAGGACACACCGTTTTCGAGATATAAGCAAAAGAAAAGAAAAAAAGATACAGTACCGTTTTTGCATCTGAAGTCGAGGTGTTGGTGTGAATTTTAGTTCATGACAACTAATTTTATTCCACACCTTTTTAATCGCGATTAAAAATAGTCAGATTTAGTCAAGACAATCAAAATTTTAGGTGAAAAACGTAAAATTCAGAATAGCAAAATTGCCATTTTCACTAAATTATAATCTCAGTGCCATCTTAGTGCTGTCAAACTAAAATATAGTTAAGTTGTGTCACTTTAGTCAATTTCAGAATGGGAAATCGTCGTTTGACAGGAATAACCTAAATTTTGGTGATTTTTAGTCTAGTTTAGAGAATTTTGTGACAAGAGAATCGGCACCAATGTCGGCTTCGTGTCTTTTTGCACCAGTTATTGCCACTTACTCCAAAATTAGATTGAAAACAGGCAACATCTATTAAAACCAGCCCCTCACTGCGTAACACACTATCAATCACATTCTGAATCATTTCAAAGGATGTTGCTGATCCATTGAATGCAAGGAATGTTGTTGAACTGTCAAAATGAAAGCTATTCCTACCCTACTGTTCGTGTGTTACTCAATTACCCGCAGCGCAGTACAGGAAGAAATGTTAGAAGGTTGGCGATTGATAAATAAGGTGTTCGGATTTTAAGAACTGACTATTGGTCAGGGTATATATGTTCTGTGCTATTGGTTAGCCAGATGAAAATGAACGCTTACGTGGATGTTTCTCCCTATTTCCTGTGTTGTGGTATGAAGAGTATGAAGCCTTTGTAATTCTGTAAATGCAGCGTCACCCAAACCCTTGCAGATAACGTGCCTGTGCGCATGAGACATTGTAAATTTTGTCTTTGGAAGGGCCAGGCATCTGCGATGCCTCTGATGTTGCAGGTGTCCATTGGCGGCGGTGACCACTTGCCATCAGGTGGGACGTCGGCAGCTGGCCATCCAAAAAATTTCCATCCGGTAAATTGTTTTACCGTGTTTAGATATCGATATATGGGTATCAAGTGAAGTTTACACGAAATAAACAGATTTTAAACCGATATTATAAATTTATAAGTAACTGCTAACTAATTTCATTTGACCTTGTACACAATGTGTTCACAGATGTACATTTTGGGCAGCGAGGCCACAGTGGTGAAGATGCGACGCGACGCGCGCACGGTCCAGCCACCGCAGACCAAGTCGAACGTGGTGAAGTACATCTACTTCCAGGAGAGCTTGGTTCAGTTCTATCTGATCGCCATCTGCATGAGCTGCATCTATTTGGACCTGTATAACGCGGGATTTGAGGTTTTTAATCATTTATAAAGATAACTAATTTTGGTGGTTGGCCTAGCGGTGGCAACAGCGACTTGTGTCATGGTCCGTGGTCGTGGGTTAAATTTTTTAATCTGGCAAAGTGTTAGTAGTTATTAATTTAACAGTTTACGTACACACATATAAACAGACAAGAAGATGAATAGTAAAATAAGTTAAAAAAATGACGCTTATTTCTAAAGAAATCTCTTCCAGCATATCTGCGGTAGGAGAATAGACAAGATACTCGCCCAATGCATTACCTGCTCCTTTTTAATAGCAGCCTGGATTCTTGATTGGTTTACGTTTAATGGCAATAGGCTCGCCCCTTATTACATGGGAGTTTACATAGGTACCTACCTGGCGATATAAGTATGTTCCCTACGAACTATATCCTTGGATTATTTTGTTAGCTCTACATCATTAGCATAACCAGCCTATAATGTTCCCACTGCTGGGACACAGGCTTCCTTACTGTGAGAGGGAGTGGGCCGTTATCCACCACGCGGACCCAGTGCGGGTTGGTGGATGTCAATGTCTTTGAATTTGTAGTTCTAGGACATGCCGGTTTTCTCACGATGCTTTCATAAACCGTTTTGAGAGCAGTGGTGATGAGGTTAAATGCACAAAGTAAATTGCCTGTCTGGGTTTGAACTCACGACCTACAACTCGTAATTCGGGACCGATACCACTGCCCTATCATTAATATTATGCTTGTATTAAATTACAGGCCAACAGAACGTGGCTACTTGTGACGCTGTACTCGTTGGACTTCTGTTTCTTGATGAAGATATTGTTACAACACTCCTTGCCATTTCTCGTTACTAATAAAAGTTTCAAGAGAATAATGTTGCCGATACGACGGCTGTAAGTATGCAGTATCATGGATGCTAATACTGAACGCTGGACTTTAAAAGAGACTGTGACCATTGAGTTAGTTTCAGTGGTTTTTTCTCGTCTTGTGCGTAGTCGGATAGAAAACACTGACCTGTCTATTTTTATAAGCCTAGTTACAGAAATAAACATTGTTTATCATCATCATTTATTTAAATTGATCTTAAATAACCACCTTTGTGTAGACTCTAGCTATGCCTTTAAACAAAGGATGCTCAACTTGTTTAACCCACTGATGGCTTCCCCAATCGCAGGCTATTTAGCTCAATCTTCGGGCAGTGTCTTCCAGCTGCTACCACCCTGCTCGTATCGTCGCTCTATCTACCTGCCTAAGCGGGTCCTTTCTTACGATTGCCGATTCCTGGTTATCAAGATGACTGACCAATGATGATGTGATGTCTGACCCAACAGTTATCGGATTCTACGGCCTATCCATATTCCATACTGATACGATAAATGCGAAAGTGACAGTCTGGCTGTCTGTCACTTGTCACGCTGTAACGGCCGAACGGATTTTCATGTAATCTGGCACACAGGTAGACTATGACCTGGGTTATGACAATGTATACTTTCATCCCAGTAGTACGTTCCTTGGGATAATTTAGTTATTCACATGCGGAAAGAATATAACATTTCAGGTATTTCAAGGAAGAGTTCAGGTACGACTTGATATCGATTCTGCCTTTAGAAGCACTCAGTTTCGCCGCATCGAAGGAACAGCAATGGATGTGGTTTGGTTTGCTGCGGCTCAACAGGACCTTTAGAATTGTAAGAATATGTTTTAGTTCTGAGTTTTTCCGTAATTAGCTGTTTTACATAACCGCTAGCTGTTTAACAAAAGAGCTCTGATATGCAAAACAGCTAGCGCTTATGTAAAACGGCGGATTCGACTATCTATCTGCGACATAAACAGGATATTTGACGGTTTGTAAGTCCGTAAAGTGCATCAGTGTACACTTGAACTACAAAAACCGCTTTTACTGCTTCAGAATTAAAAACGCGTTTAAAGTTAAATTACCAGCATTGATGTGCGGCTGATCATACGTCGTGTTTAGTACCCATAACGTATGCGAAGTTTCGCTAGCAGATTTAATTTGACCATGCATAGTTTGAGCCCAGTGGGTGGCCACGTTGATTGCTTCATCAGTGGCATTCTTTAGGTCATCCGAGGTGCAGGTGAACGGGCACTTAGGGCACCCCAGCAAGTAGGACATGGTCAGATCCTCAGATCATAATTGTGTTTATATGATCTGTGGTCAGATCAGAAGGACCGCACTCGCACTGGGTGTTAGATGGGTCAGGGATCTCACACTTTGACAAATTGTGTCTGCAGTGGTCTACTTGGGTACGAGGCCAGCATTGCAGGCCTAGTGGCTACCTAAGTAGCCAGTAGTCGTAAGCAGTATAAACTGGTTTTATTACCACTGACGTGCGGCCTACGCACAAAATAAAAATAAAATAAAAACAAGATAAACGAAGTGGTCTTCTCTAGGCGACGGTATACAAGTGCCTGCGTATGCGCAACGAGAATATCACGATCAACCTGACCCTCATCACGGGGATGGCCGTCTTCATCTGGTTCACGCTCTTCGTCCACGCCAGCACCTGCATATGGTACTTCATTGCCACCGTCGAAGACAGTCTGCAGCCGAACTCCTCCTGGATACATCTTGGTATGTTCTGCGTACTCTCTGGGGCCTATTAAATTATCTAGTTAATAATGAGCAGTGGTGGCCCAGTGGTAACGGCCGCGACTTACGAGTTGTAGGTCGTAGGTTCGAACCCCGACAGGCGCTTTACTTTGTGTAAATTATTTCATCACCACTGCTCCGTGCCTCGGAAAGCACGTTAAGCCGTTGGTCCCGGCTGTCATTCGTGGATCTTTGACAGTCGTTACGGGTCGTCAGAAGCCCGAAAGTCTGACAACCAGTCTTACCAAGGGGTATTGTATTACCCAGTAACTGGGTTGTGGAGGTCAGATAGGCAGTCGCTCCATGTAAAATACTGGTATTCAGCTGCATCCGGTTAGACTGGAAGCCGACCCCAACATACCTAGTTGGGAAAAGGCTAGGCAGATGATGATGAATAACAAATTAATAAATATGAGACAACATCCACACAAGGTCTTCAGGTCCCGAACTAGGCAGAGCCTGTACTACGGTAACCTGATGACTGATATACATACTTATATGATAGTATAAAAGATTTTTATAGCTTTCTACTTTATTCAACAGCACCTGTAGTGAAAATATGACAGTTAGGTAGTTTTTGTCAATTATGTCGCATTTTCAGTTAAATAGGAATCTGGTTTATTTGACAAACTACTTATACTTTCTCTGTCTACGGGTCTTGGTATGTAAAGATGGTCACCCATCCACGGACCGACCGCGACAAGCGTAGCTTAACCTGGTCGATCGACCCGCGCGGCTGTTATTACTTAGCCACAAGCCTCTGTTCAAATGTATGATTTAAAACACTATTGATTGACGTTTTCATACAATACCCGAGTATTGTATAGTGTTAATCATTTTATTAAATTGAATACTTACGAGGAATAATATTGAACAAGACAAATTATACCTATTGTTTATTAAAACCGCATATTTTAAGGTAATTTACCTACTGAGAAACTTGGTTTTCCAATGAACACGAGGCCTCGTTAGTAATAAAAATAATACTAATAATATGTGTCAACGTAGTTTAAATAATAATATGATAATGATGGACCATGGCTTGACATAATGTTGTTTTTTGTATTAATTAAAATTAAAGAGAGCAGTCGTGGCCCAGTGGTAACGGCCCTGATTTACGAGTGTAGGTCGCGGGGGTCCGAACCCAGGCAGGCGCTTTAGTTTTATTTAATCGCCACTTCTCTCAAAGCGGTGAAAGAAAACATCGTGAGGAAACTGGCATTTCCTAGAACCATAAATTCGAAGACATGTGACATCTACCAACCCGCTCTGGGTGGCTCCGCCCCAGCAGTGGGAACAATAAAAGCTTAAAGCTATTGTATGACATTTATTTTTATTTTTTGACATTTATTTATTTATTCTTCATTTATACGAAATTGTGACTAATTAAGTAATTACCTATTACCTATTTGTTTATGTGCCGTCTTAATTTTATTGACTTAATACTTAACTTAACTGTTGCATGAAATTGTGATATCTACTTACCTATTGAACCTAATTTACTTTGTTGACCTAAGATTACCTCAGATATTTGGTATGACTTTTGGCGGGAAATAGCATGGACCAACATTTTTTGTATGACATCTGTATAATTGTACCCTATGCCTATGTTCACAAAATTAATAAATGCGTAAACATCAAGAATTTTACTCCAAACGTGAAGACATTCAGTCACGCTATTTACTTAGACACCGATCTAGACTAAACATACCAAGTTCTCGACTAAAAATGCACTCTAAAAGTCCCTACGTAATGTCCATCAAAGTATTTAACAAACTACCCGCATCAATAAAAAAAGAAGAAAAAATCACATATTTTTAAAAACTCTTAGACAATTTTTAATTAATAAAAGCTACTATTCGCTTAATGAATATCTAAATGATAGATTTATAAAGTCATAATTTTAGTACCTAGACGAAAATTTAAAATCATCTCATCATCTCTCTTATATATACCTATTTACTTATATTTTATACTGTTAATTTTTCTTAGAAAGTACCTACCTACTATTTTATAATTATAAATTAAAAGTGCTTCCTCTCTCCTAACTCACTTATTTTGCTGTGCCCGACAGGGTCCATGTGATCTAATTTTAAGTTTACCACCTAAGTTTACATGTGGAATGCAATAAAGTATTGAGTATTGAGTAATAAACGAATTTGAACTCGTATTAATGAACAGTATAATTGATTAATGATGATTTTTACATACATTAGGTAATACCTACAATACACATATCTGCCAAATGTATGCAAGTAAAACACTAGTGTTTAAATAGTTACAAAAAATGAATTGTGTGATCTGGAATAATTGATTATCATTATTGTTATAGATGATGGCACGACTCACTGCGACAACTATTACATCTGCTCGCTGTACTTCGTGATCACGACGTTTACGCAGAACGGTGTCGGAGACATTATGCCCAAGAAACATTCCGAGGTACGAAGCATTGACAACTAAGCAGCATGTTAGGGCCTTTTTCCTGTCACGCGTCTTTGCGCCCGCGTGTGATGTATCTACCCATAAACCCCCGCGTCCCGCGAGAGTGTGGTAGGATAATGAATCTTGTTTAGTATCATTTTTCATTACACCATAAATCATTAATATCTGCGGTCCCATTCCGCACTCCTGAACTGCGCAGGTGCTGTTCGTGGTGATGCTTATGATCCTATCGACAATGGTGTTCATGATATACGTGGGCGAGTTCTCCAACATCATCCAGTTCCAGTCCTACCGCTCGTTCAGCTTCTACAGCAAGTACCTCGAGTTGCAGGTACAGACAGGGAAAATAATTGTTAAGCAAATTGACATTATATCCTACTTCAATTTGCCGTTTTATTGGCAGTTCACACAGCTGTCAAAGAATTTTTAATCTATGAACAACTTAAGTTGGAAGTCAATTTGCCTAACAAGTAACTTCCATGTAATGGTATACATAGTGGCATGATGGTGCACTTCACAGGTACAGGGAGACTTTAAAGTAAGATATACGGACTATAGGACCAAACGATCAATAAGTGAAGAGGTGACTTAATTATACCTCCTGCTCAGGGCTTGAAATGCCGGTATTTGAACCTATACCATTTGCTTTGGTGTGATACCGGTACCAGAGTAGTACCTGCACTATTGGTATCGGTACCAGACGTAGTACCTGTACTATTGGTATTGGTACCAGACGTAGTAGTACCTGTACCTACTATTGGTACCAGAATTCTAATCAGTATCGGTATTTCAGTAAGATAAAGTGAGAAAACAGAAGGCCAATTCTCGTACCTGCTTAAAAAACGTTCAAATTCAAGTCGCAATCTCATCTCGGCGTCAATCAATGTCAAAAACTTGTCACAAAATAGTCTAGTCATTAGTCTTAGTCTGTTTTTTAAAAACGTTGCCCCACCCTAGGATCTTCTCCTGTATCGTGGGTGCGTTTACAAACATTTAAACTCACATACACAAACAGCCAGACCCGGAACAACTATCTGCAGGTCATATAAATATTTGTTCCGTGCTGGAATCGAACCCGCAATACGCAGCCCAGCAGTCAATCGACTAACCACTGCGCCAACTGTGCGTATTTTTGACAGATTGAGACTGAGATTAGAATGCGAATGTTCTTAAAAATACTGGAATTGCCCCTCAGTTATGTAAGTAAAAAGGATAGTTAATAATAGGTAGGCATTAGAATAATAACTTGCTTCAAGGTTGCCAACCGTACTAGGCTCCTCGTACAAATATGAGCGCCGAGTAGTTACCTGAATTTGGTACAGGTACTCGCCAGGTGGAATACCGGTACCCAGGTACCAAAATGGCAAGAACCGCTAAGTACCGATTCAGAACCTGTAGTTTTGGTACCGTTTCCAAGTCCTATTCCTGTCTGGATGACCTGAAAAACTTCTAGTAAAGATATGCGACTGCTGGAGTAAATGAAGGTACCGAAACTGGTGTGCTCTTATGTGAAGTCATATGTAAGTAGATAAAGGTCTTCGTGGGAATCCAAACTACAGTCCTTTCAGTTATTTTGCGTCTGACAGCAGCAACCTTATTATAACGCCATTCAAAGTCACTGTGATTTTAACAGATTTGTGTCAGAGGCAGCAACTTTATTTTATCTATATCTATTCTATTTCTTTAGTATATGCTAATAAAACTGAAGAGTTTGTTGGTTTGAACGTGCTAATGTCTGGAACTATCGGTCAGATTTGTAAATATCATTTTGCTTTTGATAGCCCAGTTCTTGAGAAAAGTTATAGGCAACGACCATATCGAGGCCTTAGAGTGAAAACCTCGTAAGTGTAATAAAAGAAGTAACTTTTCAGGAGGAAGAAAAAACTGCGTGCTGTAAAAAAATTGTACGGCGTCTTTTATGTTTTTTTATTAATTCATATGTAAATTTAACCCGCTTTTATCAACGAACAAATTAGTCAGATCAAGACGTGCATTGCGAGGTTATCTTCCTAGAAAGGCAATAAAATAAATTTGAGTAAAAATGCATTCCCGAGGTTTTCACTCTATGACGACGATACATAGGCTATTCAACATCACGCTACGACCCTTAGGAGCAAAGCAAAAAGAAATAAAGTCAGAAAGAACGCTATGCGAAAACGAAGTAGGTACTGGCGCGGGCGGGCAAAGGGAGGCGACGCGGTGGGTCGGGGGGCCTGAAATTTCACGCGGGTGAAGTGGATGGCGGACTGATGCTAGTCGAGAAAAAAGTTCACTGTCATTTTGACAGTGCTGCACAGCAGGCTCCTAAGCATCAAATCAATTTATTTGCTGTAAGTGTTGGTACAATATCGCCGATTTTTTTTTCGCACGCATTTTTTCGGTGCCGAAATTGTGTAATGGTTAAATAACGGTTTAGCTCAACCTTTATTTATAAAGGTATCGGTATAGCTCAACCTCTATTTTAAACCGGTACCGGTATATTTTTGAGGTATCTTAACCTTTAACCTTAAGTAACTGCTTTCAGTCCCTGAATTTCAGTCTTAATATAAATAATTATACGGATCCATAACACTTAGTCTTATTAATGTGACATGCAAACATTTTGGGTTATAATTTAATAAAGTTATAATACAATTAAAATTAAAATTGAGTACTAATATTGTTACATTAATGGATACGTAGGTATAAGAATTTAAAAAAATACTATTAATGTCAGAAGCGTCAGACGTGTTATTAATGTCAGAAGTTAATGTTAGAATATGATTGTTCTTATTAAATATGTCACTTAATGAGTAGAAATTATTTTCCCTTAACCATACTATAAGACACCTTGCAAATTTATTAGCTGGTAACATTTTCATACTGTCAGGTATAGCATTAAATATGCGACCACACATTGCATAGCTATTCTTACTATATAATGCTGTCCTAGGAATTATGGGTAAAACTATTCTATTTTTGTGCTATCTACTCATAAACTCTTCTTCGCCCTAGGCGTTTATGAAGAACAACCGGGTTTCCCGCAACCTGGTGACCATCGTGAACAAGTACACCCTGCACTTGTGGCGAGAGAACCGAGGCTTGCAGATACCGCACTTCTTGAAAAGCGCACCTCTTTCCCTTCGACTCAGGGTCATGTCGGCTGCGTACCTGCATCATATCACCCGGGTAAAGTATTGAAAGCTGATGGATATCTTTTTCTATCTCCCAATTTATTTGTGATCGGCGCAATGTGTAGATATTTTTCTCCATACTGGGGCCGCACTATGAGCTGTTAACGCCATCATGATTCCGTTGAGAAAAAGAGATAGTGCTATCGGTCATGTATAGCTCCGTCTCTCTTCCACGCTGGAACAATGATGGAATTAACACGTCATAGTACGGCCCCTGTTCTATTACTCGTCACCTCGGTAGCTCGGTAGCCATATCATCTTTCACAGAGTCCATCCATCTTTTCTTTGGTCCTCTCCTATCCTTATGGCCATCCACATCCGTATAATCTGCTTAAATTCACTGAAAGACAACGCTTAGACTAAGCTGCTGGCTACAGCGTTTTTTAAGGAATTCAGAATTCTGAATTATTGGACTTGAGTCTTTTGACTCAGTCTTTGAGACATTTAACAGACACATCACTTAGGGGCGACTTAGAAGTGCCCACTGCAATTGTTAATGGAAGAGGTAACAGCTTTTTATCTTCTTCTACTTCATACAAATCTTATTTTCACTCACTGACAGACAATAACGCACAACCTAAACAGTTGGGTCTAGAAGAATAGAATTTTGCACAACATTCATACATAAATAAACTCACGCCTTCTTCCCGTGGGGGTAGGCAGGAACTAAACCAAGCCACCTGCCACGATCCTTACATACTCCTCTTGTTTCGTTGAATTTTGCACGAGAGTTCCTTAAATAATGAAAGTTAGCACAAATAATGGAGTTTAAAAAAAACCCAAAAGGGATTAAATTGGGTATCAAAGTTTGTATGGAAGCTCGTCATTATTGGCGATCGGAAATCCTACCGGGTACATGGCTTGTGATATAATAAAACCCTAAAGGACAGCTCTCGTTAAATAACTAAAGCTTTTTCAAAAAACGTGTTTTTGCGGCAAACACGACGCAGAGTAAAACACACAAACACAACAAAGAATAAGTTGGTGGAAAATATGCGTCACAGCCGCACAAAACGGCAATCGCTCGACATAATGCTACGACCCTATGCGAGACAGAGCCCCAGCGCTGGTTTTCAGCGACAGCCGGCGTTGACGTGATAACGTCAACAGGTACAGCATACGAAACGACAAAAAAAAAACCTAATTCTAAATGTTTATTATGAACATAATATTTGTAAAAGTCTGTTTTGTAAAAGTTTGTCTGAAGGCTATGTAGATTGGTGTCTGAAATGGACTTTTAAGAAAATAGAAAAAATATAAATATACTTTTGAGACCTTTCAAATAGAACAATTAGTACTCTTTACCTGTTTAGAAGAAGGCTCTCTGTAATATTTCTCACGAGTCAGTATACTGCGAGTCAGTGTCTCCATGTACACGGTAATAACCGTAGATGGACCGTAATCTGGTCTTAATCTACCGTCAAGGTAATAAGGTATTACGGTGTTATTGAAATTCCGTTGTAAATATTAAATCATATACTTACTGCGTAAACCCAGCAATCAATCAAAGAAATTGCAAAAACTGTATTAATTTCAGGCCAACTAATGATAAGTTGACAAAAATGAATAAATCCATTTACGAAAAAGATATTGTCGTGCTAGGAGAGTCAGATTCAGAATATTATTATGTTAAATTATTCATGTTTCACATGTTTTTTTTTTGTAAATAATTAATAAGCAAATATACAGAGTTGATATGACAGAGGGGCATTAAATTACACTACGTATATTATACGTGTTTAGTATTAATTCAATACGGTATAAAAATAAAAAGCACCAAAAATTAGTTCTTTGTTTTCAAACAAACTAAATAGCTTACCAATGAGAGTAAAACGCAACCACCCTTTGTAATGAAATTGCAAGTGTGTGTATTTATTGCCATCTTTTTAGCGAAAATATTTGGTTGTACTTGTGACTTGCGTCAGAGCGGCAACAGCGCATCCTAGGTTATACTCAGATTTATCGTTTTAAGGTGCATGACCTATGCGTATAGTCATAATTAGCTGTTAGGAAAGATACATCGTGTTCAAACAGGACAAAAAATTTAAAAATCATTTGCGACTAAACAACTAATAATATTTTTTTTTTTTTGGTACAGAGCTTGAAAATGGTACCTAGTATAGGCAGTTTAAAGGAAAGCCCCTCTGTCGTATCAACTCTGTATATAACTATTCGGAATTTTTTCCTTTGAAAAATTACACGGTAGTTTACATGGAACACTTTTAGCTGATGCACCGTAATTTTGTCTAGAAACACCGTATTTGTACCCTTGTAACACGGTAACTCTCCATTTACACATGGAGACACTGCTGCGAGTGATACATCATCACGATCATCATGTCAGTCCGGAATCGTCCACTGCAGGGTAGTCATATTTTTTTTTTTTTGTGATAGCATCAAGCATTTGAAGCCTGCGAACCAGCTTTCCTGAGACAGTTGGTTGGATGCTTGAACCTGTACACTTATAACGAAGGTAAATTCGTAGATTTAATGCACTGGGTATGCGTTAAGACTGAAATTTGTAGTAGTACTGAACCTAGACAAGTTTTGGCGACTAACTTCATTTGAAATTTCATATTAAGTAAGAATGTTCGAAATTTTGTGCAATTAAAAAAAAATGTCACACTGAACCGAACACCTTTGACACCCTTTCGGCTTTGCAGCCACTTTTCCGAGTAACTCTCTATGTGGCACGGCTTTTTATTTATTTATTTATTTTATATAAGGTACCTTCACAGCTGACAGTAAGAATAACAAAATTATTATTCCAAACATTATGCCAATTACGAAGTACACAGAAAATAAGAAGTGCTTACAGAGTGTCACTTAATTATTAATATTTATAGTGTGTGCTTGCGTGTATCTGTGCGGTGTGAGTGTCTTTTATAGTAACTATCAGTAACATGGATATCTATGATCAGTAATAATATTTCAGCTGTAGTGACAGACCATACATTATGAACCGTTTTGGTACGCATTAAAAAATAACTTATATATCTCTTAAGGCATGTACGTCGTCAAGGAAAGTGAAATCACAGACTCCATGTATGTGATCCACACCGGCAAAGTGATGGAGACCTGTGAGGGTCAATTACAAGTCAGCTCCAGGGTGTTCCCTTCTGGCTCGTACTTCGGCGTTGTAAGTATAACACCATACCCATAAACTATTTTTTTTTATCTTTAACAACCAATCAACGTGAATAGCCTTTTCCCAACTATATTGGGATCAGTCACTTATCCAACAACGACCAGAAGACCTTAAGTTCCTCCTGTATCGCAGCCGACCACGCAGAGAACGTTTCCTCCCATAACGTACCTATCTGCCTCCGACTACGACACGAAGACCTCCGCCACCGACACCTCCTCCTACCAGAAAATTTACTTACCGAACCTATAATTACTATCGCATCACTGACGTAGTCAATTCATATCGTAAATCAAAATTCTCTGATCTTCAATCAACACAAAATCCATAAATTATCTCCATTATCGAAAGCTAAGATTACCATACAATTAATTCTGCACATTCAAATAGTGTGCCAAAACGATTGTTTACGCGTAACGAGTAATAAAATGTCCACTAACGGCGACGCGTGCCCAATTATTTATTGAAATAATTTATACGAGTATTTTTGCACCTACTGCTGAACGAAATAAAGACTTTGCTGGTTGCAGTCAGGTTTCACTCAAAAGAAACACCGGCTCTGATTCCGTTAAAACAAAATTGTGTATGACCCCACAAATTATAAGTAGGTAATCCATTTTATTACACATAAACATACATAAACTCACACCTCCACATGGGGGCAGGCAGAGACTACAGAACGCCACCTGCTACGATCCTTACATACTCCTTTTGCTCCGTTTACACATATAACCACTTATACACCTTGTCATACACGCATATTTGCAGTTGGAAAATTGACCGTGACGTATATCGATATATGGAAGAGCATTTTTTTCAAGTACCTACAAAATTTGTTCTTGGGATAAATTCATCCCAACTACGGACCGTACATTGTGCGTGGTCCGACACGCACTTGGCCCTTGTTTATCTTTATCTTTTAAAACAACATTTCAGTTTCAGGGTTTACTACGCAATACCCCGTACACTCACTCCTATCAAACAATAATCAAGTCTCAAGTGCTCACTCTCAAACTCGACGACTGGGAATACTTATTGCAACACTTTCCGAATAGCAGGGACACCATACATAAACACATGGGGAAGCAAGGAGACACCGATATGAATAGAAATTGGCCTGGGGGTTCACCCACAGCGGCACAGCAAGCTCCCGAGTTCGAGCCACCATTAGAAACACTTGATGGAGCTCCTGGACCCAGTCAGTATCCTCAAGCTGAGAGACACTTCGGTCGAGTATCCATAGTAGGTGTAGAACCAAATGATACTGGCGGACCTGATGCTGAAGAAACCAGAAGACAATCCCATGAAGAAATGCGAGGTTCAGATAAAGTCGCTATTACAGAAAAATCTAAACTGGGCATCTTCGCACAAATTGCTAGCACAGCAAGAAAATTTATGGGAAGAGTATCTGACCCTGACCTGATAAACTCTGAAGGCAAAGACGAACTTTTATTTGAGGATGACGTGGAAGCAACGGAGGCTCTACTTGCGCAGTTTGAAAAAGCGAGAAAAAAGGAAATGGAAGAAAGAATACTGAAAAGTCGCAGAAAGAGTGTGCAAGCAGAAATCGGAAAACATATGTTCACTCTGGGTTTGAAGGAATCTACTGAACAATTGGAAGGAATCGATTCTAAAACATTTATTATGCAACCGCTCCGAATCCGTGATGAACAGCAGGAGGTGCAGAGTCTAGGCCCTACAGGTGAACCTAAGATGGACAAAGAAATATCAGAAGTTGAACTTACCATAGATTTATCGCATTTACAGATTGACGATGAAACTAAGAAAGTTTCTAGATTGGTGCCGCTTACATCTTCGAAACAACTGTTTTCGCCAACAGGAAGCGAAATACTAAAAACTCAACCTTCCAAACTTATAGCAGGTCATCCAGCAACTGATATTCCAATCACAACATCACCCTCATCTGCTACGCCATCCAAATTTTACTATCCCGGATCTGAATCTGTACGAGATCCTCAATCTACCGATATCGCAGGTTCTCAGCTTGCTGAAGATGTTACAGAGACATCGCTTACGCAACTTTTCGTGATTGATATTAACGCTCCTGAAACTGATACAGCTCTGAAAACTTTAAAGGTACACTCTGAATCGGATATAATATCATACTTAGAGGCGGGGTCGATTGAATCTCATCCTTCTAAAGCGGTAACTGACGAAAAGCTAGAAACAGATACGACCAAACCACCTGTTGAAACCCCGAGACCTCTGCGTGACGTCGGGACCTCCCTTGACACAAAAACTGTAAGCAAGATAACTATAGCTGCTACGACAGAACGCAAGGCTTCAATTGCTTCAGATACGGATTACCAGGCTCCATTTAGCACAACAAACGAGGCTGGACCTTCAAAATATGACGATATTTTATCTCGTAATGCCCCCGGTCCCGTGCTACCACCAGACGGTACGTCATTTTTTAAATAAGAAAACTGCATGCGTGTTACATGCATAGGACACAGTGGAAATCTATGCCCCAGATCAGAGTTTAGGTTTAGAAAAATAATAGAAATAGAAATGGGAAATAGTTTCTTATCCCGGTAATACACAAGCAGCAACACAAATTAAAATGTCATAAATGGCTTAGAATATTACCTTCAGCTATTTGCAGAATGTATTTGTGCTCTATGCTACCGAAAAGGTTTTAGGAGTCATATCAAGGTGGAATAATCACTATTATGTATAAATATGGCCCATTCAGGTGTATAGGCGACATTTGCTGCGTTGTGGGTAGCAGGAATGTACAAAGCAGTATTCACCACAACTCTCTCATCAGTCCATTTCAATCCGGTTTCAGGCCCCGGGCACAGTACCGTTACAGCTCTCCTTAAAGTGACCGAAGATATAAGGCGGGGAATGGAAGACACTACAGTTACAGTCTTAGTGTTAATTGACTTTTCCAATGCTTTTAATAGCGTCAGTCACGAAGTCCTTTTATCCATCCTTTCCTATGTTATGGTCTCTCCGGAGGTACTGAAGTGGTTTTGCTCTTATCTTCGGGGACGTCGGCAGTCTGTTTATGCTGGCAACTCTCCGTCGAATCGGTGTGATCTTGCAGCTGGCGTTCCTCAAGGCGGTCTATTATCTCCTCTTTTATTCTCCATTTTATTAACCTCATCACCACCGAACTTCGGACTGCGTATCATCTTTATGCTGACGATTTGCAGCTTTACTGCCGGGCAAGTGTTGGCAACATATCCGATGCGATTGAGGAGCTAACCCGTGATTTAGACGTCGTTAAAAACTGGTCTGATCGATTTGGGGTGGCGGTTAATCCCGCAAAGTGTCAGGCTATCATTGTGGGGAGTCCCTACAGCATGAGGAAGCTGAACGGCTTAACTGTGCCACCTATAATCTTCGACAACTTAGTCATCCCGTTTAGCTCTGATGTTAAGAATCTTGGTCTGCATGTTGATACTTGTCTAGACTAGCGAAAGCAGGTCACGACTGTAAGTCAAAAAGTCACCGGAACGTTGCGGTCGCTCTATTGGTTGAAAAACCTTCTCCCATCACACATAAAAGCAATGCTTGTACAGGCCCTTATATTTCCTATAATTGACTATGGTGATGTGTGTTACTATGACCTGAATGCAGATCTCCTCAATAAACTTGACCGCCTTCTCAATAACTGCATTCGATTCGTTTTCAATCATCGTAAGTATGACCATGTATCTGCACACCGATTGCTTTTAAAATGGTTACCCCTTCGTCAGCGCAGAGAGTTGAGGGCTCTGTCTACGTTGTTCTCTATTCTGGACAAACCCACTTCCTCTTCTTACCTGACTTCCCAAATTCAATATTTATGCACTGCCCATAGTAAAAATCTTCATTCCACCTACAATCGTCTTCTACGATGTCCTTCTCACCGTTGTGGTTTCATTCATTCTTCTTTCTTTGTCCAGGTGGTTTTTCTTTGGAATGCGCTCCCTCTGAAAATCAGGACGGCAACCAGTCGGTTATCTTTTAAAGTGAGGGCACGTGAACATATCCATCAGAAGTTGACTGAAACATCCCAGCGCTAAGTTGCTGGATTCGTTTTCTCCTCTACCGATCGTTATTTCTCCTGACCAAGGTTTATTTTGTTTATATGTATGTATCTATGTATCTCTATATTAGTATTTATTCTTGTATTTTAATGTCATTTCCGAGCTATCTATCCCGTATGTTGCATCTGCCATGGTATATCTCTGCATCACCTTAAGGTTGACTAGTAGAAAATGCCTCAGGCATTAAGTCCGCCTTTGTACAGTATTTTTTTTTTTACTTGTGCATAAAGTTTTAATAAATAAATATTCAGCTGTACTTGTGTGAACTTTCACGGCTATAGGAGCTAACACATAGCGGCAGCGAATATGGCTTATCTGGATATGCCTGAACCAGTTTGTACCCCAAACTCCAGTAAAAATGCTCTTTTGTCAGGTGACGGACCCTCGCAATCGAAGCGTTCCTTGGTTAAGGATGATGGCAGCGGGATAGGCAAACCCTTCGTCCATGTGCATTACAAGGATGAAAAGAGTGAAGAGAGCAGACGGAATAGCATCGAGGAGGATGAGGGAGAGGTTGACGTGGAGTTAAAACCAGCCAGAGTGATGACTCTGGACAGTGACGAGCCCCCGGTCACGAGTACACTGGAAGTCAAGGAAGACGAGGAGGAGGCCTCTGCCGCCTCAAGCTCGGGGACGACGAAAAAGAAAAAGCCCTTATATAAAAGGGAAACTATGGATTAGTTTGTAACTGTTATTACTTCGGGTTTAGGTAATTATTATTAAGGTATTCTATTTAATTATGATAATGGATCATATCCTGCTAGAGGCGATAGAATAAGTGAGCAAAGACTATGGTATTCGTGAAAACAAGTACCTAACTCTTATTTTAGCCGCTGAGAAGTTACTTTAGTTGCTATTATTGTTATTCTAATCTTTTGTTCTCGTGTGTGTATGGTTTAGTTAGAAACAAACAAAATCTCTTTAAGTACAGTCGCCAACACATCAGGTTATACGAAACTGACAAATTTCTCCAAATGATTTTAAACCTTAAAATGTTGTTGTTGTAAGTTCAAAATCGAATGAGACAATTTGACAGTTTGTGATAACTTTACCAGCTGCAGTGTGTTCAACCATGAACGTAAGATTCATTAAAATTTTGTTTTGTGTGTTATTTATTATTATTCATGTTTACATTAAGTACCTATATATATTAAGGTACACTAGTTTATGGTTTTAGAGGCAATAATTATATTGGAATATACAGCTAATTATAAATAATTCTGTTTTATTGTTAATCTTTATATTATTACTTAATAATAAATAACGTAAATATATTGGTACGTTTCTTCACTCACTACAATAGGTACTACCACAACATGTGATGATGATAACTCTTCAGCCGTAGTTACCTGGTGAGGCAAAAAGGTGAAGGGTTCGATAGTCAAGGGGAAGCCCCAGGTTACCCGCGAAATTCAAATTTTCTTACGGTTTTTGCAATTTGCAGGCCAGTTTCAGGTTGTATTTTGAACAAAATATGATTCGCGACCGTATTGATGTGTCTTTCAATAGGATTAAATGAACTTAAAACTTGTATTGGTGATTTGAATGATTATAATCTGTAAATAGATACTTGTTACGGTCGCGAATCATATTTTGTTCAACATACAACCCGACACTGACCTGCAAATAGCAAAAAACGTAAGAAATTTTTGAATTTCGCGAGCAACCTGGCGCTTCTCACTTAATAAGAAAAGTTTAGTCGGATGGAACCCTAGCAGACTGCAGATTCTTTCAATAAAAATTCATCAAAAAGGTTGATGGAAAATACGTCGTTTGTATGCTACCCAAAGTCTAGATTTAGGTAAACAAGGTCCTTAATACGGTATACAGGGTGGCAGGCACATGACGCGCTCCCTGTTAGGTACTATGGATTCAGTAGGTACATATATGCGTCTGAACGTCCCTGCGTAGAAATTTTTTGTCGGTTATTTAAAAAAAATTGCTGATTCAGTCATACATTTTATTTTATTTTTATTTTATTGTGTTTGGGTGGCTTACACTGCCGTCCTTTAACTAGAAGGCCGTTAAGCCCAAAAAGTTGTTTCCGAGAAAATGGCATAAAACGCGGGAATCGTTATTTCTTAAAAACTATGATACTTTGGTTAATGATTGTTGGACACATCAATTGAGATTTCTTTCTATATATCCTAAATAATCTTTTATGTCCAGAAACTCATATTAATTAGTTTTAAAATTCATTTTTCTTATTTTGTTAAGCATGTACCCTAGAAATCGCATCTCATTACTGTACTAAAAGACCGTTAACCATACCGTAACGGCTTTTTAGCGAAGTAATTTATTTGAAATTTTAACCGTCTTAATATTTGTTAAATTTTGATCAGAAGTACTTAACTAAAAAGTTGTTAAGTGACATAACTGCTTTAAAGCCATGACATTCGCTTAGATTTAAATTTCAATAACTTTCCTAATGAGCGGCTACGGGACTTTAGATGCTTTTAAGCTAATTATTGCCAATGTGATATGGAACTTTTTTTAAATCTTAACTGCTTTACTTAAATAAAAGGTGGCTAACAAATTATCGCTTGTGATTAACTTCTTTATAGCTTAGCATTCTTATGGGAATATGTGAGAAATTAAAGACTTTAAAAAATCAAAAGTATATTTTAAAATTAAAAAACTAGGTAAATCAAAGGTAACCCAAATATAATTTTAATAGGCAGTAATCAACGAATAACTAATTAAGATCTTACAGATCATGAGATCACTAATTTGGCATGGACAATACACTTAATCTATGTTCTTCATTTCATTAATATTATAAATCACACACACATCGTGTGTGGTGATTATTATGTGATTTACAATTAATGGAAACTTTTCTCTAAAAACTCATCACTTCATGACTGATATTAATGTAACTAAGGTTACATTAATATCAGTCATGTCATGAGGCAACTTGAGTCTTAATTTATTTTAATATTATCACAAATAAAAGTAATAAAATAATAAAAATCCACTGTGAAAAAATAATAAAACATACAAACAAACAATTCTAAAAGCACTTTTCAAGTGTACAAATTCAAATGTAAATCAATCCTACTAATATTATAAACGAGTTTTAACCCATGGTTTCGCTCGTGTATCTAAATTGAACACATAAGGTATAAAAAGGCACATACCTAATTACTTAGATCGCTACGTAATAAGTGTTTTAGTCTGTACTAAACTTACACTTATCTTACTTACTCTGTACTAAACTTACTTAGTGACCCTTTTGTGACTGGTCTTTCGATGATGTTCATTATCATCACGAATAATGGGTAATTTTAATTGACAGTTGAGGATTCTTTAGAAACTTGTCGTTTATAAACTTTAAAGTTAGATTTATATCGATACCAGAAATTTCAATTGTCGTAAAGGACATTTTGCCGAAAATGAGTTATTTATATATTTGGAAACAGCGTCGCGAGCTCTGTCGATTGGTATATTTAAAATAATTGTATCTTTGAAAAAAAGCCCCTTACGACCTGGATTTTTAACAGCTCTAGCTCGGTTTTTTTTACTATTTGGGATGTATCGTAAAAATAATTTTCATTATGGAGCGTAAAGTCATGTTATAATTATTTATGAGGTCGTAAACATCGTAGACTGAAGTTATTTGCCATTTAATTAATACTTTAGAAAGTCAATTGTTTGAGTTTTTTTGTTTTTTTTTATGATTATTTATTTATATTATTTATTTTTTATTTTATTTTTTTATATATTTTTGGTTATTTTAATTTTATTATTAAGTCTAAGACTGTTTTGATAAATATTGTTTGAGTTTCATTTAAAAGTATTTAAAAACAAGTTTTTTTTTGGAAAAAATTTTATTATTTTGATTATTTTAATTTTATTATTAAGTCTAAGACTGTTTTGAAAAATATTGCTTGAGTTTCATTAAAAAGTATTTAAAAAAAAACTAGTTAGGTACCGGTAAAATGCTGCAACTTTGCCAAGAAAGCCCAAATTTGCCTATTTCGTTTCGATTACGATATTTCGCGTTTGCTTAGTTTTTTCTTATTTTGTACCATTTGGTAGTAACTTTACATTATTAGGGCAACCTATTTTTATGTTTTTGCAATGGTTACTCTATTTTTACTCTGTCAGTTGTGCGACAAAAACCGGTGCGAACAGGTGATTTTTTTTTGTGACATAATTTACTTAACTTTGCCTCCTAACTGTGAAAAAAGAATACCTTCATGGCAATAATCTAACTGCCGATGCCGGGGACAAGCACGGTGTCTCATGCACACGGAAAAAATACTGCTATGATAAACTGTTTATTTATTGAGATATCCTCCTAGGCAAAGTTGCGTCTTTTACCTACAACTTTGCCTATGACTTTCGAGTGCTTGTAATTCGGAAAAACATGATGATTTAAAAAGATTTGGCTTCTACCTGGCAAGACATAAGGTCGGTTTTCCGTGTAAAACTCATTAAAAGCCATAATAATAAATAGGTTCAGATAAACGAACAAAAAACGTCAAAATCCAGGCAAAGTTGCAGCATTTTACGGTACTACCTAACTAGTTTTTTTTTTAAATACTTTTTAATGAAACTAAAACCTAGATTAGTTTATTAGCATATTATAAAAATTGTTCGTTTTTGTTACTTTTTTACTATATTGATTAATAAATAAAAAATAATAATAAAAAAAACCTTTTATTTCATTTAGTTTTACAACCTATTGTAGGTATTTCTTAACTAGATATTTAGTTTTTTGTGCCTTTTACCCCCTTAGTCTCTGATTAAATTGACCTGTACTACCCATTGACGATCAAGACTAGTCCTTTGCTACACATCTGACTTTATCATAACCAAATTTTCGAGGCCGTAAAGTACTTCGGTTCAATTTTTGTGGGCTGTAAAGGACACTCATTTTCGTGAATAATTAAGTTTGGTTTATTTTGTTAGTTTATAGGGATAGAACACGAAAAAATAGTTGGGGTTTCTTTTGACATCATAAATATATAGCACTTTATTTGAAAAAGATATTAGACACAAACCTTTTTTTTTTTTGTTTTTTGGCTCTACTGAAAACTCGTGTTTTGTCCTTTACGACAATTGAAATTTCCGGTATCGATATGTAATCTTCAGTAAAATTATTCTTATATTGAAGATCAAAGCTCGATCTCGCGAAACACACCTCAGACATGTTTCTCAGATTTGCTCTTGGATTCGCGTTTTGGATGAGTCGCTCTGATCCAAACAATGTTTGGATAGTTGATAAAGTCTTGAGGTTGCAAAGACTTCAAAATAACTTTTCCATTATTAGACGAGGCGTCTTTGAAATCAGTAAAGTCGTAAATTACACTTTTTTTTTCATTGAAAGTTCAACTTGGTGGTGGAATTGGTCGCAACTCATAAAGGTGACTGGTTCAAAATAGTACAATATTATACGTTCTGTGGCAATCACATCACTATTGACAAGGTCAGCTAACATGGAAAATAACAGCCAGTTCTTATTCTGAGCCGTGCAAATGTCCATCCAAATATGTATTGTTTTGATATCACGGAAACGTAAGAAAAAGTTGTAATAAGCACTCATTATGTCTTCTTGCTTTCTACCAGCGATACCATCGTGCCAAATAGCCGCAAGTGGTTTAGAGTACTTGGTGATTTTTACAACTGAAGCAAAAGTTTGATTAAATGCTGTTAGTCTTGGACAAAATATAACCGCTTTGAATGTTTCGAGCCTTTTATTTTTGAGGGTGGGAAATCATCATATAACTTCTCCTGCTCTGGGCAGAGCAGGAGGGCTTGTCAGACTCTTACTGACTAAAACCCACCCGTGTTCCTTCAGTTGCCTGTGCCAGGGGCCACGGTATCCCTCTCGGACTTTCCCGCAACCCTAGCAGGCATCGGCCCTAGCGGACCCCGTCATTAGTGCTGACATCTCTTTGAGGCGCGCGTGGAACACAACGAGCTGTCGACCCGGGCCTGGTCCTTATCGAACGGCGAGCTGCCCATTGCTCGCCGTTCGCAAGCCCACGCCTACGGTGGCCGGGAATCTGCCTGCGATTCCCGACGCCCAGGGCATCTGCTGCGGCAGCTAGGGGCGTGAGGGCGCGAATTTTGCCTCTACCTCACGCGTTCCGCCTCCTCCTTTGCGAACATTACTGCTTCGCAGAAGGAGGTGACGGCTTCCCAAGCCCGTACCATGGCCTGGACCAGGGTCGGACACGAGAGATCGCCACCGCCAATCGCCTCCACGAGGACACAGCGGTGCTCCGCCCAAGCCGGGCAGACCTCCATCGTATGCTCCACCGTGTCCTCCGGGCGATCCACACAATGGTGACACCCGGGTGTTTCCTCCCGCCTTATCCGGAACAGTAACCTCCCGAAACAACCGTGTCCGGTGAGGACCTGCGTCAGGCGGAAGGTGAGGACGCCGTGGCGCCTCTCTAGCCACTCCTCAAAGAGAGGACTTATCGCCGCAATTGTGGCGTGCCCAGCGCTGGGTTGCGACAATGGCATTCTCCATGCCGCCCTGAGATCCCGCCGGAGCTCTGTCCGCTGTACCGTGATTTCTCGCGGCAGCGGACCTACGCCCCGGCGTTTTGCCTCCTCGCGCCAACCCCAAATGTGCGCGAGGATTTTTGCCTCCAGATCCCATGGCGGTAATCCAGCAAGGAGGCTCGCCGCCTCACCGGAGATCGTATGGTATCCCCGGGCCAGCCGGGTGGCCATGACCCTTTGGGGCGCGTTCAACCATCGGGCTGGCCGCTGCCTCAAGGAACGCGCCCACACCGGTGCCCCGTAAAGGGCCATGGACGCGTTTCGAGCCTTGGCAGCATTTTTTCATCACCTTTTCTAAGTCACTGCTATAATATATCTGGTTTTCATTTTGTTCTATATTTTTATGGGAATCATATAACTGTCTGGCATTCGTGTGTTTTTCGTGGTGAACAGCCCACTCCTCGCAAGCTTTGCAATTGGATATTATTTCTTTGCGAGCATCATGATTAGTATTACGTGTGTGCAATGTATAAGACTCACATTGTTCACATTCCTCATTACCAAGACGAGCAAACGATACATTCATTGTTTTTAAAAAAGTAAACGCAGCGCGAGAGTCTGCAAACTGCCTTTTAGCTAAGTAATGTGGCTTAGCTGCTTTGTAGCTTAGCATCATTTATTTATTTTTTCACCATTTTCATCAAACAGACAACAATTATTTACAAGCAAAGTATTGTGAGAAATTTACAGAATTAAATGCTTAACTAAAATAGCGTTAAGGGCGGATAACTGCGAATAAGTTAAGTTTTTCACTGAAACAGTTATATAAATGCTTAACTATAAAGTAGTTATAGTCCTTTTGCGTGTGTTTAGTCAAGAATAATCAGATAACGTACTTGTAGTTAAGTAAAAGACCAGAAAATATCGTCACATCGGGCAGTTAAGGTATTTTAACGTACATTAAGCGAAGAAGTGTGGGTTAGACGCTTTCAAGTGATGGAATCATCAAAAATTATGTTACTTAACGGCCTACAAAATTTTCATATCTCTGGAACTATTTATGTTGTAAAAATGTTTCTTAGACGGAAAGATAGAGAATTTTGAACTCTATCACTTTCTATTAAAAAGTAAAAATTTACCATCTGAGGGTTAACGGCTTTCTAGTTAAAGGACGGCAGTACAGCTAACAATACAAAAGTAAAAGTGAGGTAATTCACGACAAGCCATTTGTAAGCCCGCGTATTTTTCTATGAAACAGCATAAGTTTGCGTGTCGATGTCCTGCCACCATCTATCTTATCGTCTGAACTGCAAGTAGGTCCAACTAAAAGTTTGCTAGTTTTGATGGCTCCTCTTCACATCCAACGATCACCATAATAGACACCAAATATATACATTAAATTCCCTAATAAACCTAAACATACTTATATTAATGACTTCCAACAAATTTTAAATCCATCAATGTTTAACGACTGGCACTAACTTCCCGTGGAGGCCATACACTGTAGTACTAAGAGATCGTATACTAAAGTAAATCGCTCATAAAATCATGAAGCACTAATAAATAATATATTTAGGTACATAGGATTTATCCCGGCTTATGTAGTCGATATAGTAGGTATTACGTGGATGATCTTCAAAACAACATCAAATTATTTATAGAAAAGCACAAATGCAGCTTACTCGATTTCAATGGCTGCACTGCGCAGCTTACGGTTCGTTTAGTTTTATTAAGAAACGCAAATTATTAATTAATTTTGAATTATTTAAAACATCTCTGTAGAAACGCTCTTGAAAAGATGGTTGATGACATTATATTTCTGCAAGTTTGTCGTTACTTTGACCCCAGCTAGGTATACTAATCCATATCCATCCATACCTACATAATATCCTTTGATTATGACATGTTTATAATCAAAGATAAAAAAAAAAACATAAAAACGAAAGGAACTCTGTCTGTCTGTTTGATACCTTTTCATGCCCTAACACACATAGGTAATTAGGTAGGTACCTACTATGTAGGTAACCCATGGCCTGAGTTAGGACATAGGATAATAGCCGACCTCCACGCGGACGATACCGCAGGCAAAAGCTAGTCCTGTTTATAATGTCAGCGTTAAATGCATCGACGTGAAAAAATGTTGGCAATGTCGCAACACCATGACGTCTGAGGCAAAAAAATAACGTTCAACGAATTGATGTTTTCAGCGCAAGAAAACATAAAAATATCACGAAATTTTTATTATTGAAAACAGTAGGTGGTAGGTCCACCTACTGTTTTCAATAATAAAAATGTTATGTAAGGCGATATAAAACGTAGGTCGCACTAGCACAAAACACTATTACTCCTAGCGGAGCGCACTAGGCATTTTAACCTACATGACCACAGATAACAAAATAGTTACTACATGGTCCTTATAAGATCCCATTAACAATGCAACTCTATGGACTTTAAAAGAGACTGACCTCTGAGTTTATTTTTAATATTTAGACACTTAAATACAAGCTTTGAAATAATATAAAATGATCAACAGAACTAACATCAAAAAATATAATTCAAATCTCGATTATGATTGAACATGTAATGCTTGGTCAATCCTTAGCATCAGTGGGACTACACAGGCTCACTTCACCTAAGTTTTCACGATGAGATTTTAATAGAATAGCACTGCTGGTTCAGTTCAGGGTTGTTCCTACCTATAGTAATACTCGTATGTATAGTACACTCACATTTCGCCCGCTAAGTAAGTCCGGCCCATGTAATAGAGGACGTGCCTACTATCTACATGCTATCAACATCTATCAACGTGCTATCAACATCTATCAACATGCTATCAACATGCTATCAACATGCTATCAACATGCTATCAACATGCTATCAACATGCTATCAGCATGCTTTCAACATGCTATCAACATGCTATCGACATGCTTTCAACATGCTATCAACATGCTATCAGCATGCTATCAGCATGCTATCAACATGCTATCAACATGCTATCAACATGCTATCAACATGCTATCAACATGCTATCAACATGCTATCAACATCTATCAACATGCCATCAATCGGGCACAAATCCAGACTCCAGGCTGCTCCTGAGAAATTCCTAATGGATAAATTCAATAACACTGCCCGGATCACAATCTCAATAACACTATCAGGAGAGCAGTGGTGACCCAGTGGTAACGGCCGTGACTTACGAGTTGTAGGTCGTAGATCCGAACCCAGGCAGGCGCTTTACTTTGTGTAAATAATTTCATCACCACTGCTCTCAAAACGGTGAAGGAAAACATCGAGAGGAAACCGACATGCCCTAGAACCAAAAATTCAAAAGACATGTGACATCTACCAACCCGCACTGGGATCGCATGGTGGATTGCGGCCTACTCCCTCTCACCGAGAGGAGGCCTGTGTCCCCAGCAGTGGGAACATTATAGGCTGATGATGATGAATAACACTGCCCGACTCGGAAATCGAGCCCAGGCTCTTATGCTTAGCAGTAGTGCAGCGTCCACTACACCAACGAGGCAGTGAATTATGGCTACAGTAAATAAAACCAAAGAACCTTACCAAGAAAAAGTAAGATGGATTTTGTGAAGGATGAAGTGGCTAGGAAGAAGGTGAATTCTGAGATGACGGCTAACAGAGATATGTGGAAGAAAAAGACTGCGCCGACCACAGATACATTAGCATAATGTCGGAAGGATGATGATGTTGATGATAAACGATTTATTTTTGTTGATTTAGGAAAAAAAATAAAAGAACTCATTTGAGTTTCTGACTGAAATTAACTGAGGGGTAATTCTCGTAATTTTAAGAACATTCACAGTCTGATTTCAGTCTCAATCTGTCAAAAATACAATCAATTTCCATTGATTTCCATACATTTTTGACAAGTTTTTGACATTGGTTGTCGCTAAGATGAGATTGCGACTTGAATTTGAACGTTTTTTAAGTACGAGAATTGCCCCTCTGAAATGAACTGATCTGTTTTGCTGTTTTATTTAAAAAAACCCGTAAATAGTAATTTTTAGCCACTTATATACTAGCCTTGAAATAATATAAAATTATCAACAGAATTAGCATAAAAAAAATATTAAAAACTTGATTATGATTGTAAATGTAATGCTTGGTCAATCCCTAGCATTAGTGGGACGACACTGACAGCTCACTCCACGCTCACTTCACCTAAGTGTTCACTTCACTTCATTTTTACTGAATCGACATACTGATATTAACTTAGAATAATAACTAAAGCAGATACTAGGGATTGACACTGTTGACAGCTCACTCTACGCTCACTTCACCTAAGTGTTCACTTCACTTCATTTTTACAGAATCGACTTATGTACTGATACTAGCTTAGAATAATAACTAAAGCAGATACTAGGGACCACTGTTGACAGCTCACTCTACGCTCACTTCACCTAAGTTTTCACGGTGAGATGGTTACAGAATATCACTGCAGATGTCATTGAAACTCACCTCACTATTTTGTCTTCCTCTGCCTGCGTCGTCGTCGGCCTTGTCCCACGTTACTTGGGGTTGGCGCAAAATGTGTTGTACTTCCATTTTCCCCTATTAGCCGTCACGCTATCTTTCAGTCCCTTTTCAATCATACCACCCCCAAACATTAAAATCCATGCAACTTTAGCCCCCAGTGACTTCAAAATAAAAGTCACGTATTCTAAAAAAGCCTTTATTACAAAAACTCTCTTAGCTCATAACAACGATATAAAATCCGTAACAAGATGATTTGTACCGAACATCAACAATTATTAGCTAAATCAACAACATTGCTTTGGTTTTAAATAATTTCCATCTACTATGATGTCTTTCACGACTTTAATTATATTGGAATGCCCAGCACTGTTCACACATGTAACTGCTGATTGATGTTTAGAGTTTTCCATTCTGTGCGACCTCCGTAGTCTTGATCCGTGGTCTAAAGGTATTTAAATGCTTGGGTCTACATTGCTTAACTTACGATTAACTTACTTACTAAAATTACGGTTTCCTAAATATTACACGTTTTTATAGCGTTTGTTGACCGCCATCTTGGTTTGGTCTCAAGTTTGAGTTGTTTCTGGACAGCTTCTGTAACAAAACAACATACCTACAATTTAATAATGAACCCAGTACATTGGAGCTAGCGGCGCCCGGCGCCGCCACCCGACTGTGCGACCAGCTCATTTTTACGATCAGTAATTCTACTGTCTATTTCCAGCGACAGTATTTCAATATAAATATAAAACTACAGGAAACTACATTGACGTCATCCTGTACCTACTCTTAATTATATGACTTATAAAATATATTTTATTCCAATTCTAAATTAAAAACAGCGTAGAAATATTTGCGGAGTCTTTAAAATGTCGCAATAATCCGTTATTTATGTTTTAAATTCCCTACGGTTCGGTCAAAACTATTTGTTAATAAATGTCGGGAACATCAAGAAATTATGACGTGCTTGTGGAATACTTGCTTTTGATGATTATAATATTGATGTGGTTTGCCGCCGCCACTAGCTGGAATGTACTTAAAATCGAGACCTTCAAGATATCAAATTATAAAAAGAGTTTAATCAAACAGCTTGCTTGCTAACTTGCTAACTTGTGCTAATAAACTTTGAGTTTGCGCGGTTAATAATTCGAATTAGTATAAGCAGACACACACATCGCAATGAAATGTTAAGCCCACATTTCCGCAGTCAAATTAGATGCAAATCATGTCAAGTGCTCCACGCTCGCTCTACCTACGGACACTTTACGACCTGTGGTATTAACCATTGACGACTCGTTTTTGTTAATCATTGACAAAATGACGACTCGTTATAATAACCGCTGACGACTCGTAATAATAACCGCTGACGACTCGTTGCTTTTACCATAAAGACTCGTTGTAATTAACAGTTTACGACTCGTTTTTTACCTATTACTCGCCCATGACTCATTAATATTAACTGTTGACGACTCATTGTGGTTAACAATTGACGAGTCGTTGACCGTTATTTCTGATGCATAATATTACTATTTACGACACATTGTAAATGCATATTTATGCTAAGAAATCGTCTTATCATTATTCGCGGTTAATGCCAGTAATTGACGGTATGTTTACCCACAGAAAGAAGTCAAACAAAGTGAAAAAAATCAGAATATAGTTAATAGATTGATAGGTATTGTTATGGCTTAATGAGACATCATTAATGGATTTTTTTAAGCCCTAGAAACATTGTGATGTTTAGATGATAATGCATCAAAGATGTTATGTTTTGCGAAAATTGGAGTGAGCCAACCTGTCCCATTGCCCGTATCTACATGAGGTTAAACTTCACACACTTCACGGTCGTTCACGTCACTCCCCGCAATATGTTCTTTGAGTAAACAAAGTAAATCTTTCGATACTGGCCCGTCAACAATTCCCAGATTTTTAATCACGCGTCTATTGGAGTTGGCAACGAAACGCTGTAATCTAAATTTCGTTTCATTCCTCGTATTGTCAACGCCGTGGCAGAGTATTGACGACGTCCGTAGCCCCAATGATTGATTGCAATCGTTACCCAACCTGTCACTACTGTTTCTATCCGTCTTCTTAGATTTGGCTCGCGCCATCCATCTTCTTGCCTCTTATACGATTTACATGACGTAAATCGAAAAATGTTAAAAACAATAGTTAGAATTACTCTAACTAATGTTATTCTAATTTTGTATGACTTATTTTAAAATGAAGGATGATTCAAATATAAATAGACGATGAAGCTATTTTAGAATTTGGGGACACTATATTCTCGTATTTTTAAACTGCGTCGCCAAGCGTTTGGATGTTATATTTTTAAACTTGTTTTTGTTGATTTTATCTTGCGTAGCGTTGATTTTAAATCTAGATTTTAATTCGTATTTTTGCTGTCACTTTGTTTAGTCTATGATTTATTTTGTTAATTCTGTAAAACAAGTCCATTAGACTTATCGACTTCGGAATAATACACTACAGGCTGTGTCGTTTGCATAACATCAAACGTTTCTCTGGAAATTCGTATGATAGTGGGCGGTAAGTATCTAAATAAATTGCCTGCACAAAATTGTTTATTCTGTACAACGTAATGTTTATTACAAAAAGCTCTAGGCCGAGTGCAAAGAGAATTGAAAGCAGCCATCGATGGATATTCAGTGTGTTTTTTGATTGGATATTTACAATGAAAATTAAATATGCTTGCTCCTGGAACTATTAACTTGTACGAACAAACGTGGTTGTGTAATTATTATTAATAAAAGTCATGTCGACCTCTACATTTAGAGATAGTAAAATGTTTCTATAAAAACCTGTTCTCTCAGTCTACTTGAAATATTACTGTAACGTTGTATTCACTGCACTAGACCCATCTAAACGATGTTTTAATTTAGTAATCGCGGTTGTAAATTTTCTGTTATTTGCGAATTTTACAGTTGAATACTTCTTTTTTTATCTTATAAACGCGTAAACAGTACTATGAAAATGTAATCATGTCTGTTAGTAAAATGTTTTGTAAAAATGATCAGCGAGTGAACTGAAAAGATATGCTAACGTTTTGATTAGTGCGGGACTGCGTGCCTACACGACGACGGACGCGGCGACGGCTGAACTAAATTTGTTTTGATTGTGTGTAAATGTGTTTGCATCGTTCTAAACATTAGTTTATCGTCAAGTTCATTTGTCATCAGATCCCTGGCTTTGTTCTAGGATTATCGTAGCGCAGTATGGGAGACCTCGTCACCAGTTGACATGTTTACAACCGTCCAAATCGACCCGCATTTTAGTTAAAAAAACAATTGGCAAATACACAATTTTTATCTAAAGCTTCGTTAACCACGCTTTATGTCTTATGACTGGCCATTCAATATATTCCAGTTAGATTATTTCGGTAATTTTAGACGTAAGAATGTTGTGATTTCTGTGGAGAAGCCGCAGGCGCCGGTCGGCGTACGATTTTAGATATCCGACGTTCAATAACGTGATGGTGTACTTACGTACGAATCAAGTGCGATCGTTTCGACATCAGGCGAATGTTTTCGTGGCGATTGGTATTTTTACATTGATCACTTGTTGTTTACTTTTAATTTAAAATAAATAAATATGTTCGGCACTAATTAGTCATTAGTTGGCGTGTTCTCTTGATCTTGTTTTGTATGGAAGCTGTTTTTATTTAATTTTGTGCGAATATCTCCATAAACAACTACGTTTGTTTTCTTTTCAAAACGCGTTTTGTGAATCCAAAAGAACTTTTGGGTGGTTTTTCTGTCGATTTTTATAGGACACTACTTAAGCAAAGCTCACGAAATTCCCGACGTCATAAGGCCGCGCGATTTCAACGTTAAGTTACGCACTTTAAACCACTCAAGAAGCGAACTAATAAAAATATAAGCACCTCAGAACATCCCGGAGTAGAGTAACCAAAGACTGGCGAGGAGTAGCACCAGGATGAGGTACGTGGCGATGAGGCTGGTGGTCTCGTGGTAGGGCATGTCGGCTCCTGATCCTGACACCTTCACTGGACAAACAGCTCCAGGGAACTGAATTCGCTGGAGAGACGCCGTCGCCTACGTACGCCACGCCTATTTCGCACGCCAAATATTTTCGACATTTATAAATATGAGTGTACATTAATAGATTGTCCGTATAGTGACAGGTGGCTCAGATTTTGCGGAAAATTAGCATTGCAATGCGGCGGTACCAACTGACTGCGCGATTCCAAATTCGAATTTAGATTTTTTTAGCTTTTAGAATGTCTTTGCGGTGATGATAACTAACTTAACTACGATGATGATCACATATCACGGGACACTGACAAACCTCACAAAGCTGTAGTCTAGAAGACGGTGGAGTAGAGAAGCCACAGGAAGAAGAGAAGGATGACGAGGATCATGTAGGTAGCGGCCAGGTTGACCGTCTCCGCGTTGATCGGCATGGTTGCTTGCTATGTAACGGAGCAGGCTGAACTGATCGCTGAGGATCTTCCAACCGCTTGAACCAGCAAGTTTACGTCAGAGCACAGGGCCCAACTTCGTACGGAAGGATGTTCCAGATATTTTTTTATTTTTTGAAGTCATTCGAAAAAGTTTCAAAGGGCTTCCAACGAAGAGGTCTGTGTGACCGACGTTAAAAAAAGAATCAGCCTGGTATGGTTTGATTCCAATTTTTTTCTTCTAGCTTTCCAGCTGATAGGCACTATTGACCAGATACCTTAGGTAAAGTGAAAAAGAATTTGCATGATCTGTAAGATAAGTTAAGCCGCTTATCAAGTGGTGTAACACTCCATAATCTTAAAAATAATATATATTGACTGAACTGCTTGATCGAAAATCAAGGCAAAATTCAGTAGGAAACTGACGATAATTCATCATCATGATCTGCCTGCCCTTTCCCAACTTTGATGGGGTCGGCTTCCAGTCTAACCGGATGCAGCTGAATACCAGTATTTTTCATGGAGCGACTGCCTATCTGACTTCTACAACCCAGTTACTGGGTAACACGATGATACCCCTTGACGAGACTGGTTGTCGGTAATTATGAAACGGTTATTGATAATGCTCAATTGAAAGGTTCAAAGTTTAAATAAATTCTTCAACGGCACTTAGCGTCGATTTAGGAAAAGTGCAGGATTAAAGAAAAATTAAATCTCAAAGCGCATATAAAAGCATCATCCATTTATCTTATCTATAACAATCTCGCACTGAGAAATAAATATATTTCTAAATGATGTTAGTAGGTAATCTAAAGATTATTTTTATTTTACTGCAAATTAAATATCACACATCACTCCGAGGGATTTCAGTTTAATTAAAATAACGCATGTAAGTATTTGAAAAAAGCTTTATTTAAAGCGAAACACACAGAATTTCCAGTCCTTTGGAATTTTCAGCATCACACGAGTTATGTAATAACCGCGGCATCAATGATTCCAGTGTTATTTTTGATACACAGTCACCACACTTTCTACGCTCAGTCACGGATCCGAAGATTTCACGAAGCTCAAAAACCTAGATTTTAAAACACAAGCACTTTACTTACGATCTCCTTAGAATGCTGAATATAGGAGCCAGAGGGAGATGAGGAGCAGCAACAAGATGCAGTACGTTGCCACTAGGTTGACTCCTTCGTGCGAATTCATGGTTTTGTGTTGCCTCGTACGCGTTACAGACGAGATTGAGAACAACTCTGAGGAACACAGCTTCATAAATACATGTATGTAATTGTTTAACGTGACGAATACATTCTATTTTTTGTTTTTTGGCGACGCGTGTGATTAATTGGCTGTCTTGTAAAAATTCTTCGTTGTTAAGATTCGGCATTTATTTACAAATTTACGCTTTGTCCCTTTTGATTTTATTTACATACCGTTTTGGCATCGGAGCAGGATTAAAATAATTTGGAAGTTTGGTTAAATTTAATCATTGTTGACAGATTTTTTTTGTTTTTTTTCTGGTTTCGGGTGACTCGCCTTTAAAATCACATTGTTTTTGTCTTATTAATAAGTGTTCGTATATCCAGATGTTTATTACAGACGCTCTTGCACATGAAATATAAGATTATGAAATATATTTTTGACGTCTTCATCTTCCTTGCCAACGAAAACATTTGTGGTAATTTTTTCGAGAACAATTGAAAAAATTCGTGATAGACGACAAAATAAGGTAGAAACAATATTGGCTGGAATTCTCCAGCGCTGCCGAGTCCGTGCCTGTGTTCAATTCACATTTATGGAGTATGATAAACCGGGCTATTTCCGCACTGAGCTTCAGTTGTACGTGAGCAGCTTAACCCGAGCGCGTACTATATACTCGATATTTTTCCGAACTGAAATCGGCGGAACCACACAAATGTTCATCACGATCGATTATTGGGATTCGATCTTTATAAAAGTTGTTTACTATTACCGTGAGAAGTGTTTAACTCGTCGTAGGTACCTACGTCTAAATTGATTTTCGTGCGTCTGGTTTAGATGTTGATTTTCTTCAAATAAAATCCTGCCTAGAGTTCCCTCGGTCAAATATTAGATATTATAATATACTTAAGGGTCAACTTATTAAATGTAAAGGTTTCCAATAGAAGCCTTATTTTTCCAAACGTCGTAGATCGATGTTTTTTTCTGATCCACAGACTATGTTGTCTAAGATAAACCTGTAGGTACCTATCTTCAGCGCAACACTCATTTAATCTGCAGGTATAAGTAGCCTGAAAAGCTGGCGGTTAGGTACCTGTAGGGTAAAATACCTTGCAAGGTGTATAACCCTATAGTGGGAAGCTTGTCACTGCATCAAAACACTGGTATACAGCACCGTACGGGTAGACTGGAAGCATACTAAAAGCTAACCCCAACCAACATGGTTCGGAAAAGGTTAGACAGATGATGGTGTGTGCTGTGTGGCTACTTAACACATGCCAGTGATAGGTCTATCCCATCAATTAAACTTTCCGCATTAAAAATTTTAAAACTATCAAACATATGAAACATTTCAAGACGCCAGACTGCGTATTATTTGCGTTTGCTGAAAATTGGAAGAGCGACTGTCTGAAATACTGACTAGTTTAAACTCTGAATTTAGGAATTAGGATGACAGCCAGTAAAGGCGGGAGCCATCAATCCATCATCATGAATTCATGAATGACGCTTCTTTTATTTCCAGATTTCTTTTCCAAATTACCGAACGAATTCTGCCTTTTACTTTCTGTAACCCACCACCTAATAGACATTTGTATTAGTTCCTACTTCAGAAACCACGTCGAAATAACTTGTCTCCGTATAGGTAATATTTCTGGCACCCTTCAACGACGCTTGGTGGCTGAAATAAGCGGTAACTTCTCTAGTCAATAACTGCTGCCTACAAGGATCTCTTATATTGTTAAAAATAGTTGATTATGCAATAAGGGGCTAAAGCAATGTCTTTAATGTCGTGGGCGCTATTTTGAATCCTGAATGCAACGAAGGATTCAAGCTCGCCCAAGACGAAGACACCTTTATCCCCAAGGAGAATATTCTACTTTTCGCACCTATTGCGAGGTAATAAAAACCAGTTCGATTATCGAATTAGTAGTTTATGAAACTGTTAAGTGTGTGTGAAATAACCGGGGAATACCTAGTTTTGTGCAATTTCATACACTATTTATCCGAATGCGTGATAGCAAAGACAGGATTATGTTTTTCACGCGTAAGTATCTACGTATCTTTGTATGTGTAATTATTTATACCCTCGAAGCATATCCTAACGGCCTGATGGATTTGAATACATTTCTATCGAGTCGTCTGAGCCGCGTGAAGGTTTAGCGGAAGAAATTGGCGGATTTTAGACGTCAATAAGAAAGGTATTAAAAAAAAATTACCATGACTATGTGGAGTATCATAATAAAGGGCTTGAAGAAACGTTTCCAAAAATAATACACAACAAGTACCTATTTTTTTTTAATGACAATATCAAAAACCCAAATTCAAATTCAAAACTGATGCAGTTGGTGGCATCAAATCTGAGAATTGAACTAAAACAACTTACTGCCTGTCGGGTTTTTGATTTTTAAAATCTAAACTCATGCAATTTCATCAAAAACAAGTAAGTCATTTTTTAATGACTTACTTCTGGCTAGGTTGGATTTGACGATATTATTCACTGTGTTCCCTAGGGTCTAGCCGGGCAATAATATTGTACTGAATTTCATTATTTATGACCCACTGTTCATTATTGTGATTTAATTTTGGAACATTGGAACCTCAAGTAAAAGTCGCATAGAAACATTTTCCATAGTACATACTATATAATCCCATGCATTTACCATTGCGAAGATAAATTGTTCGAAAATTTAACTGGCCAGCGACAGGAGAAGACAAATTAAAATAAATATAACACAAATAAAAAAAGGCGCGAATACTGCAAATCGCTTTGCTGTTAAACAACAAATTAAACTTCAAATTCTCACAAAAATGTCGAGTGAGGATAGTGATTTGATTTGATGGTTGACAATGCCAATTAATTGCCAACAATTTCACAACCAACATGTTTTAAAACGTGTGAAACGTTTTTTACGTAATTGCGATTGAAATAGTATTATTTTCTGCGTGAAGGATTTGATATTTGTTTATAAATCAGGGAGAAGCTGATTTTCTCCTTGCAATCTCAAATTCAGTTCGTTCATATGATTTGTCAAATCGACATAGAATGCTAACTCCCAGAGCCATTCACTATTTTCTAAATCGGCAAGGGGGCGATGCTTCTCATTCAAAAAAATTTCGATCTCTGCTCTAAGTTCAAAAAAGCGCTTAAGGACTTTTCCGCAACTAAGCCAGCGTACGGCAGTATGATATGGTACCTAAGTCATTTTCTCCAATCTCTTCAATAAACTCGCGGAATTGTCAATGATTCAGCCCAGTGGATCTGATGAAGTTAACAACTGATATGGCTGGTTTTAGTACTACAGACATATCCAAACATTTTCCGCACTAGGACTTTTGATGAATGGTACAATGTAAGACTAATGGTTTTGAACCACCATCATTTTCTACAGCCTTTGACACATTGTATGTGCAACCACTCCTTTATTTTTACCACCCATAATTTTGCCTCCATCAGTTGTGATAGATTATTCTATTATCTGGATTATTTTATTTGAATACTTTTAGCGTATTATATTTTTGGAATCGCCTCTTCAAGCCATTTATTATGATACCCCACTTAGTCATGGAACATTTTTTTTTAAATACCTTTCTTATTGACGTCTAAAATCCGCTAATTTGATTTTATAAAAACAAAACCCTACTGCAAAACTTCACACGACTCAGACGAGTCGATAGAAATATATTCAAATCCATCCCACCGTTAGGAAGCTTCGAGGGTTTAAAGAATTCCACATACAAAGTTGTGTAGATACTTACACATGAAAAACATAATCTTGTCTTTGCTATCACGTATTCGGATAAAAAGTGTATGAAACTGCACGTGAATAAGTATTCCCCGATTATTTAAGTTTCATAAGCAACTTATTCGAAATCGAATTGGCTTTTATTACCTCAAGTGCGAAACGTAGAGTATTCTCCTCGGGGATAAAGGTATCTTCGTCTTGGGCGAGCTTGAATCCCTCGCTGCACTCAGGATTCCAGTCTTAACTCCTGCTAGAATCCTTCGTTACGTTCGAGATTCAATATAGCGCCCGTCACTTAAGACACCTCTTTATCCCCTTAGTGATACCCCCTTTTAATTTAATTTTTTTTGAGGATGGGAAATCATCAAATGACCCCTCCCGCTCTGGGTGGAGCGGAAGGGAGTGTCAGACTCTTACTGACTAAAACCCACCCGTGTTCCTTCCTTGGCCCTTTATGTTCCGGGTTAGCGGTACCCCTTTCGGATGATCCCGCTTTCTCGGCAGGCTTGGGCCCTAGTGGGCCCCCTCTTCGAAGCTGACATCTCTTTGAGGACGTCGGAGCGTCCAACGCGGCGGCTTGGACGGGAGACTCTCTCCCTCTCCCGTCCCGCCACCTCCTTCGCTAGCATGACTGCTTCGCAGAAGGAGGCGACTGCCTCCCACTCCCCCTCGCCCCGGACCATGGCTTGAACCAGGGCCGGGCGTGAGAGGTCGCCGCCGCTGCCGATCGCCTCTACGAGGACACGGCGGTGCTCCGCCCATGCAGGGCAGGCCCCCACCGTATGCTCCACCGTGTCCTCGGGGCGATCATCGCAGTGGCGACACCCGGGCGTTTCCTCCCGCCTAGCGCCTGATGATGTGTAGGAACCTCCCGAAACATAGTGATACCCCCTGCGTCTGTGTTTCCGAACGCGTACAACCCTAATCTCTTCAAAGTGAGAATGAACAGGCTTCTTCTGGGTAAGCTCACTCCATTGTCGACTCTGTCTTTGTCACCACTGACCTAGACTAGAGTCAAGAGCAAAACCATCGTGAATAAATAAAAATATCAATTCCAGCGTAATTATTGGAATAATTTTGGTTGTGAGCTCAAATCCGAGCAAGTACCAATACCCTTTTTCAATTCATAGATAGATTCTTTCTAAGTTTATTTTGGACATTACTGAGTTCGGTGAAGGAAGAAATCGTGAGGAAACCTGAACATATATATTTATAATCATTATCATCATCACAATCAGCCTATAATGTTCCCACTGCTGGAAAGAGGCCTCCTATTCGTGAGAGGGAGTGGGCCATAGTCCACCACGTGGGCCCAGTGCGGGTTGGTATAAGTCTGAAATTGCAAATCTACAGTGGATAAGCGTGGCGATCAAAGCTCATGCCTTCTCTGTATAAGAAGGGGCCTTTGCTCTGCAGTGGGACAGCAATAGGCTGGAGTTATTATTCGGTATTTGAAAAGAGATAGTATGAACATGGACGAACAGACGGGAATTAGCACGAATTTTTGTAAACGTATCTACATTCCAAAAGTGTCTTAGTAACGCATATTTTTGTCATTCGTCCTCTGAAATAGTCGTGTGTATCATAAATGTTCTTATTAAATCAAGTGATTCATTCACTCGCTGCATCTCCAGAATCACACAATTTCGGGTGCCAAGCGGTAAACTCGTAAATACATCTCTTTTTTTTCGTTTTATTGTTCTTTTAATACGCCACGTTCCAGTTATCCATTTGTCTTGGTTTACCGGTGTTTAGCTTGGTCTTCAATGTGAACATTCAGCTTGCAGTCTTCTGATATTCTTAGACAAAACAATGAGAGTTTTGCTTAGGTCTTGCTACAGAGTATGGAATCGAAAATCGAAAGTGCGTTGAGCGCAAAACTTCTGTCACGGACCGCCTTCAAAGCCATGAGTTCGTACACCTCGTTTCACGTTTGTGTCATAGTGCGAGTAGGTAAACGGTGACACCCTTGGGTTATAACGATAGTGTTCGTGGTCTGTGGGTTGCAAAGAACAAGGTACGCTCGGCTACAGATCAGCTATACAGTTCCAGTATAAGCTGATCTCGCATTGTATAGGATTTCCTTACAATAAGAGGTCAGTGTAAACTGGAAAACCATAGCTTGATGTGTAGCCGTGTGTACTTACTTAGAAGCAAGTCATAATCGTGTTATGATCCTGTTAGTAAAGCACGCAAGTTAGGTAGGATCAAGTCACTAGTGCCGTATTCAGGGGGAATTTCACGAGCCATGAAAGCCCTTTTGAAAAACCTTCGGCACCTATTTTCCCTTAACTAGAGAGAGGCACATTCTCGAGGATAGGTAATACGACTTATCTATCAAATTATAATCTTTAAACAAAGTAAAATACAGATTATAAAACGATGTTTATGTTTAATTATTTAGACTTTTAGGCTCGGTTTGTTCGAAGCCCAGGGCGGGCAAATGCACCCGTTGCCCCTCCCTCCTGTATCCGCGCCTGACAGTACAGTGGTTGTGCATTATTTGGAGGGCAGTTTTGGTAAGCTGCAATGGCAATTCGCAAGTTTTCAGCGAAAACCTTGGAATAGTAAGCATAGCACAATAGGCCTTTAATTTTCCCACTGCTCGGACACAGGCCTCCTCTCTGTGAGAGAGAGTGGGCCATAACCTACTACGCGGGTCCACTGCAGTTTTGGCGGATATCACATCTCATCGAATTTTTGGTTGTAGGACATGCTGGTTTCCTAACATGTTGAAAATTCCAGATTAGGTGATGAACAGTAAGTTTAGCAGCTAAAATGGAAGACGTTTGTTATCATGCAACGTAATGAACTTGCGAGGAGCGAGGCGCGCCCCCGCGGTGTCGCGACACTGGGGCCGCTGCACTGAAATAGATGACTGTATCCAAGAATCCAAGCGTTCTTTCATGGGTGAAACGTCGCAGCTACAAGCGGGCATTCCGAGAAACTTATTGTTGACAAACTAAAATTATCCTGTGGCTCTACCCGCATTTTAGTTCAAGCAGCGCATGCTGCCCGGAGGATGGCTATGGGCGGTGGCATATTATTTTAGTATAAACTGTTTCCGTTTGTTCGTAAACTCTTACTTGCCAACCCAATTCGAGAGTTTGCGGTACTGCAAGGTGAAACATCAGGCTGTAAACCTAGGTCAGCAGTAGATGAATATAATTAGACACAATTGTGTTAAAGAGAACAGTGCTGGCCCAGAGTCATACTTACGGCCTTACTTTGTGTAAATTTGTTCATCACCACTGCTCTCAAAACGGTGAAGGAAAACATCGTGAGAAAACCGGCGTGTCCTAGAACCAAAAATTGGAAGAAATGTGATATCTACCAACCCGCACTGGGCCCGCGTGGTGGGTTATGGCTCACTCCCTCTCACCGAGAGGAGGCCTTTGTCCCAGCAGTGGACACGTTATAGGCTGATTAAGTTGTGTTAAAAACGGTTTTACTATGCACATGTTTATTCTTTCTGGTCTAATAAACTAATATTAACATTGTACAGGTTGGTATCGGGATCCTTTCTAAATAATCCGCCCACAGATACAACATTTTTAATACTGTAGTGCTGGCGACGCGACGAAGAAAAAAAAAGGAGAGAGCGTTTGTGGAAAAGCGTTTTCCTTTCAGATGCATTCGCACTGATTTTCATAACAAACGTCCATCTGAACAGAGATACATTCTTCACCGAAATGTACTGTGTAGGTAGGTAGGTACATAAATAACCTAATTTTAAGTACATACACGTACACACGGCCGGCCGGCCCGACAGCGGCAATAAATCGCGAGATGCATCCCAATCGACACAACGAACTAACGACCGACAATATCAGCTGACTCTGTTTTATCTCCGAGCCACGAATACCCTGTGTATGCTGAAAGGTATTTTAAAATAATATAAAATATAATATATGTATAATCTAGCATTGCTAGTTTCTATCTAAGAAGTAGGTAGGTATAAGAAAGCTGGAAACGTTAGTGTTTCGTTAAATTTTTCATTGCTGTTCTAATGTCCGTTTTCCTTAAATGAATGTATAAAAATTTTGAGCACTCGGCCGGCTCAGCGCCGTAAGTTGAAAATCCAGCAGCGCGCTTTTATTTAAGCATTCGTTTAAGTGTCGGCTAGTGTTAGTCAAAAATCATTTCCCTATGAGTCGCTGACCTACACACATTGTCTCTAAAAGTTGTCTCTTTGGTCGCCACTTTAGAAGAGCGGTGACCGCCACATGCGTCCGTAATATCCAATTACTGAGCATTTTTTTTCACCTTAATGGCAAATACTGGTGAAAATGACAGATTTTCATGACGTCCGTTGTAAATGTGACGGAACGGAGCGGTGGCCGTCCTTAACGGCCGTAGTGAATGAAGGCTGTCATGAAAATTATGACAGCGACAAAGATTTCAAGCGTTAGATTCGCTCTACCGCGTCAAAATATGTAAGTATTATAGTGTAGTAAGTTTTGTAGCGTTGTGTGTTTTGTGTAATACTCTTTGAAATATAGTCTCGTTTCTGTTTCGCTATAACACCTCTGACGCGCAATGACGTAGTGATTGACTTGATTGTCATGAATTCGCTATATAATCATTTGTGCGCTCTCTCTTCTCAGTATTATTTATTTTATTTAATTACTTTTAAGAAGGCTTACAGACTAATTACAAATAAATAGGTAACAGCAACATATTATCATCAAGTTGCTAATAACAAGCCTCCACAGATATATTAGCATATCGATTACATAAAGCCGAACAATGAAAGTACTTCCTTATTAAGTAGGTTAGCTAAGTTATAATTATTTGATTACGTTGCTAATATGAGTTTAAGAAACACTAGCCGGTGCATCATTCACAAAAAAATATTTGGCTAAGAGCGTCCTTGCTGTGCTTATCTTAGTGCAAAATAAGTCAACATCATGCTCAGAAGATACATCATTGAAGCTCCGAGCGCCTCTCATAAGAAAAGCATTACGCCTATTATTAGTAGTGGCAGAAGGCACACCTAGAACCGGCCTTTTACGTAATCCAATCCAATAGTGTTGTTTCGAAATGCTAACTTTGCTAATAGTTCAGGGCAGTCAATCGAGCTATTCGCTATTTTAATCAAATAACACACACATCATTAATGAGTCGCCTACGATCCAATGGCAGAAAATGGTAGGTAAATGTCCTACCTCTTGCAACGGTAACTGTAATCTATGGACACTTGGTGTGCCTTATAATCGAGATATCTTAGAAACTTTATCTGGATACCCTCAATGCGTAAATTGTAGATCCCATACTGAGGGTCGCATACTCCAAGTGGCTGCGCACGAACGAACAGTGCAAAACCTTGATGGGCTTCAGAGAACGGAAACAGGCTGAGGCTCTGATTACAAATCCCAGTGCTTTCGAGGCCCTGCCCACGATACTGTCAATGTGTTGATCAAATAGTACTTTGCTATCCTGTATAATACCTAAATCCCTAATGCTGTCAACTTTGTCCAGGGTTAGCCGGTTGAGACTATAGATTGAATTTACTATAGACTTCTGGCGCGTGAAGGTCATTTGAAAACATTTAGAGACGTTCAGTCGTAGCAAATTATGTTTGCAATATTCTTCAAAGCTGTTAAGATCAGCTTCCAACTGGTGAGTATCAGAGATATCACGTATACTATATATATATTATGGACACTTATTCGCGTGACTAAGTACTGTGAGCGCAAATCTAGCTAATTTAAATCTTTGGACAGCGAGGTTTGATTTTACCGTGTCAAAAACGCTTTCTAGGAAAACACCTCAACTTATATTCATAGATAACGTTTCAATGACGTCATTCACCGGTAAATTACGGACGCTTTATCGGCGGTCACCGCTCTTCTAGGAAACCGTAGCTTTGATAAATGATTTTATTTCTGTAAGTAGGTTTGTAAAACACTTTTGCACGTCAATCATATTTTAAAAACTAGATCCTATCTGACTACTCTGAGAAGAAAGGCTGAAACAAACTCAGAGGTCACAGTCTCTTTTAAAGCCCAGACAAAATCTTGTGTCACATCATGTGAAGACCATGCAGATTTGTGTCTGAAATGGTCTTTTGAGGAAAGAACCACACAGATTGAGTGGACCTGTCCAGTCAGTGCACGCATTTGTCAGTACCCGTGTAGCTCAACTCAGAACTTAAGGAGCTCAACGATTCGACGAACAATACCAAAGAAATGACATTTGGGTAGGCCGCATAAACTACTTAAACTGCCAGACCATGATTAAAACTGAAACAATGACCCACATAGTCCTTACATTCACAATAATTAAAATAATAATATTATACTTCTCAAGGAAAAATTTTCATGTCATTGTGTATATTTATAATAATCATCTATTAGGTAAAAAAAAAACAAAATGATTTTCATGACGGCCGCTATAATGTAACAGAACCGCTTTCCTAGGGAACCAAAGTTTTATAATTGATAGATACCTACAGGAATTGATGTGGTTTGGAAAATGTGGCGTGTTCCTTTATATCTTTTTAACGGGTACCTATTAAAAAATAAGAAAACAACAAGATAAAGTTAATGGCCGCTATTCTACACGTGCCTGCCAAAGACAGGTTTCACGTTTGGCAGACGAATTGATGACCGCAGTTTATTGTTATAAGCTCAGCTATGTTAGGAAACGGACAGCTTTTTCGTGTTTAAATCTAATATTGAATCTAATAATTATGAATGTGAAGATTATGTGGTTTATTACTTTTTTTCTTTTTTGATTTCTTAGTTAGTTTCACGATCTGGCAGCTGGAGTAATTTATGCAGCCTACCCAAATGTCCTTTCTTTGGTATTGTTCGTCGAATCGTTGTGCTCCTTAAGTTCCGAGTTGAGCGGCAAGATTACTGACAAATGCGTGCACTGACTGGACAGGTCCGCTCAATCTGTATGGTTTTTCCTCAATAGACCGTTTCAGACACCAATCTACATGGTCTTTACATGATCTGACCAAGATTACCTATGTCTGGACTTTAAAAGAGACTGTGACCTCTGAGTTTGTTTCGGCCTTTCTTCTCAGTTTTTCTTTAGTCAGATAGGAAACGCCGACCTCATCCAATTTTTAAAATATGATTGACGTGTAAAAGGGTTTGTACAAACTTACTTACAGAAATAAAATCATTTATCATTTAATACTTGACTTTGCCGTTAATAACCGGGAGATAGCAATGACGTCACTACAGATAAAAATATGTGTAAGTATTTGACTACACGAATCATGTGTGAAAAGCGGCGCGCGCGCCATTTTACTGCGGTATACTCGTAAAACAGATCAAATACCTAGCTGTTGAAATGATGTCTCATAAATTTTATATCACTCCTGTAGGCCGGTTATTTTTTTTTGTTTTAGATAAGTAAGTATATAATTGAAATTTGAAATTTAGATAAGTATTTATAGGTTTTTTTATAGTGTACACATTTACTTAATTTACTTTCAAAGGCCCAGCCTTTTCCCAACTATTATATGTTGGGTGGGCTTCCAGTCTACCGGAACTAGCTGAATACCAGTATTTCTACATGAAGCGACTGCCTATCTCACCTCCACAACTCAGTTACTGGGTAATACGATACCCCTTAGTAGGGGAGCCGGGGGGTATGAGAGTCAGTGGGCAATGAGGGTCAATTAAAAAAGAAATGAACCTAAAGCATTACAGAATACGGCTATGTCGCACGGGGTTTAGCTCGGCACCCCTCCCGCACTCCCCAATACGCCGACCCGCTAGTCAAGCTCGCGTCACCGGGAGCGACACAAGTGTCACAGGGGAGGGGCCGTTGTAAAATTTCCGAAATTTCGATCGAAAACGTGAGTATCTATATTTGTTAATTTTACGAATAGAATAATCTTAAAATGTAGTACTAGAACTAAACTTATGTTTATTAATGCAAGATATTAGATTTTGTGATGTTTTTTGTGTAATTATTCAAATCTAGCAAACAAACCGTCATTGGGGTAATAAGAGTCAATTATAATAAGCTAAGAAACGAAAGGAAAAAGAAAAGCATACAAGAGGCAAAGTTATTAAGAAGATAAAAGAAGTAAAAAAGAACTTATTTAAGTCAAGTTCATCTGAAGAATCGGCTGATGAACAGGTTCCTTATGTTGAGAGTGGAGATAGTGACATAGAAAATATTGAAATCCCACTAAATATCCAGCAAAACTCCCAGAACGAGCGTGAACATTCTGTGTGCGCAATATGCCTTGAAGAGGGAAAACCGAAAGAAATCTGGTACCGTTGCCGTCTCTGTGCTGGGTGGGCCCATGAGGCATGTACAGGATGTGATGATCCAAGTCGCTATCGGTGTGATTTTTGCATTTAACTCGATTTATAATATTACTTGTTATGATTCCATTGGGTAATCATTTCTAATGTTTAATTTTGTTGATTTCTAATTGTTTGTAAAAACAGATAATAACTTTGTTGCTTTTATTTGTTTTATAATTTTGACTCTTATTCCCCCATGAGCTGACTTTCATTTCCCTTACATGTGGGTAATTGGAGTCAAAACTACTTTTTTGTTTCTTAATTATAATTATGTTTATGTTAATGATAGTCAAAAAAGACTTATATATTTTGATACCTGATTAGTTTTTAAAGATTAGTAAATATGAAAAAAATATAAGACTGATCATTTGTGATTACAATAATGACTTTTCCTTAAGTGACTCCCAATTCCCCCATCTCCCCTAAGACTGATTGTAGGACTTTCGGGCTTCAGACGACCCGTAACGACTGTCAAAGGTCCACGAAAGACAGCCGGGACCAACGGCTTCGCGTGCTTTCCGAGGCACGGAGGGTTCTTGGTATGTAAAGATGGTCACCCATCCACGGACCAACCGCGGCAAGCATAACTTAACCTGATCGATCGGCCCATGCGACTGTTATTACTTAGCTACGAGCCTTAAGATAAGTTAATTTTATTTGCGTAAAACATGATAGACAAGGTGTTATAAAAAAGAAAAATATTTGATCGAACATCATGCAAACTTACTTACTAAAGATACGTTATGACATTGATATATATTACATTGAGTTCTATAGAAATTAGCAGAAAGTGAACTGGGCAAAATAGGTTGTCTGTTTTGCCGAAACGAAAGTTTGACGAAACCTGTCTACAAAAACCGTGCTCACAATGTTCGTTTTAATAACAGTCCATACTATTCATAGGTACTAATACGAAAGAAACTGTCTGAAAAGAAAGAAAGAAAGAAAAAGTGTTTATTGCGACTCGTACAGGAAGTGCACAAACTAAATTATAAAATAAAAACCAAACTATATAAAAACAAAAAGTCTGTCTATCTGTTACATTTTCAGGCCTTAACGGCTGAAGGGACTTGGATGAAATTTGCCACACGGATAGACCATAAGCTGGGTTCGGACATAAGGTAGTTTTTATGCCGGTAGCACGTTCCCGTGGGATGATTTTGCGACCTTCACACGGGCGCAGCTGCGGGCAATAGTAGGAATTTAGGAAAGCACGAGTGCCATGTGCACACACGCTAACTGAAATAGTTATTCAAAATACTTTTATAGCGGGAATGCATACGTCACCTAGTTTCAAAGACACGTAAATAAGTAAGTGCGTGCAGCGGGCGCCAACTGACTGGCAATAATAGCTTTTATCAAAGCTCCCTAGTGCACCTAAATACCTAGATATAATTAAATAAGTTTGTTTACGAGTAGATTAAGAAAAAAAATTTCAATATGCGCGAGTGATGCAGTTGTTTTGGCGGGTATATTTGTTTTGATCAAACTGTTTTTAAATTATATATTCTAGCCTATTTGTTCAAAAAGTGTCTAAGAATAATATTATGGTAGATCTAACTACCTAGTGGTACCAGTTTTACCAAGGGGTATCGTATTACCCAGTAACTGGATTGTAGAGGTCAGAAAAGCAGTCGCTCCATGTAAAATACTGGTGTCCAGCTGCATCCGGACGAGAAGTCGAGCCCAACATGGTTATTAGACAGCCTAAGTACCTAGTGGTAAAAAGATTGCAGTTTTACGAGTAGTCAACATTTTGTAGAAAAAGGGACGTTCCAAATCGTATTATATAGAGTCACATATGAATAGGCTCTATTCTGAATCTGCACCTGATGAACTATCTGTCACGTTAATAATAAAGCGTTCAGTGGTATCATCAATTATTTTGTCTTTAAACATTTTCTGTTCTTTTTTTATTACATGAGCCTCGCAATTTTTCCAATTCTTAGCAGTCACATTAGCTAAAGCTCAGATCATATATTATATGATCATATAATATATGATCTGAGAGCTAAAGCCTCTGGCAAAAGAATTTTTAGGTCAGCCATTTTAAAAGTTTTATTTTAGCAACGTTATCTAAATCGTTGAAATCGTTGTATTTTCTAAAAGGTTTGGGGAACCTGTCTTTTTGGGCTCTTTACAATAGGCAGATTGCAAAATATTATATCATTACAATAAATCTAACTAAAAAATTGTGTTCAAGCAGTTACATGAACAAAGAGTATTTTATGAATAAATGATAAAGTTTATCATACTATATTAGAAGAGGAAACTATCCTGTGATCGAAAATAAATTGAATTGTGTTATAACGTATTTTTAAACAAGAAAGTGTCAACTATAAAAAACCCTTTTTTACGATTTGTTTACCTTTTTTTAACTACCTTAACGGTTACGGTTATTCGCAGATGGATTCATTAAGTTCTTAACAGATTGGCTTAAATACTTATATAAAAGCTAGTTTAATTTACTCGTTTTTAATTACATAAGAAAGGTGCGTTGGTACTGACATTCTATCTAGTGGCGACCTGCCTGAGCTAGGTTAATAAAAACCTGTGTTTCAGGCCATCCCCATACTAAGCGATATACAATAATACTATCCATAATAAACTAGGTACTAAATACAAATAAAAGTTGCCAATTTAACAACTACATCATTATTGAAGTACTTCTAGAAGTCTTTCTGTGTCTGTATAATCAAAGGATCATGGCAGAATTTGTACAAAAAAATTAAGATATTTAGAGAAGTTGAAATTCTAGCTCTTGTACTCTTGGGTACCTGAAGAGTATCTTCAGGAATTTACAATATTTTTAAAACCCCGCAATAAAAATATAATGTTAAAAGTAAATAGTTTAACTAGGAGCTCATTATTTTAGAACGAAACAGCCGTTGTCAGTGTAAGACCGCCAGACCGCTTTTATTTTAATCTGTGGGACAGACTAACTTTGATCCTTGCTCCATAAAACTAATATTTAAAAATAAAAATTGTTCCTTGCTACTAGTTTAGTAATCTGTGCTTTGATCGTCGACTGTCATCGACTGTCTTGCGTGTACCTATTCTTGCTTCGTTGTTATTTTCGCTTTCTTTAACGGTTTTTAGCTACTTTCTTGGACGTTTGATTTCTGCTTTACCCTGAAAACTCGGCTTCTACCACGGACTTTTGAATTTCACGCTTATCTTTGACTTTGTGCTTATATTCTCGACACTGGATTTTGATTTACACAATGAGGTGTATCAACTGTGACCTCGATCTTCACCATTCCCGGCGTATACTCGTTTTAGAAGAGTTAGACACAAGAACAATCTCAATGATAGCAGAATGGATTTCTCCTGTCATAGTAAGTACCTATTTTCATTTATTCACATAGTTCCCCACGTGTTAGGTAGGTATATGTCGCGATGGCTCGCCCCCTATTACATGGGACTTAAACACAACTGCCGAAATGTGGGTGTACTGTAGGTACACCTCTGCCCAACCCTTCGGGGAAACAAGGCATTTTATGTTATATATTGTTATAATTGTTGTAATGTTGCAGGTAACTGAGATGGACTGCATTTATGTGTTCAGTGCTGGGAAGCAGCTATGAGGGCTATCAATGAATCATTGAATACTATGGAAACTGCTACTGACAGTCATCCATCTGAAGCTAGCTCTAGCAGCGTAAGCCAGCCTCAAAGAGTTATTGGACACTCAAGAGTCTGCATTACATGTGGGCGCTCTGTTTTAAGGATTCCAAGTGAACTTGTAGTGCGTACAAACCCAACTGCAAGGCAACAACAAATACAACTATTGATCTCAAACAATATTGCACCTCATCAGGTTAGTTCTTTACATAATTATAAATAGTAGTAGTGTTGATTCTGTACTTTATGCTTACCACCATGCAAAAGGCGTGAATTTAAGCATGGTATGAGATTATACTGATCTAAGTACATATTTATAGTTATTAGTAAACTATAGTGGCAAACTATACTTTCAAGGATGTTGGTCTTTAGTTTTGAATTATTTCTAGGTGAATCAATTGGATCGCTTGTGCCACAACTGCTACAGAGCAGCTGGATGTATTGTTGCCCGGATGCCGCATCAGACCCCAATCCTGAGCAGAGCAGAGCCAGAGCAGCAACCGCAAGAAGATACAGTTGTAGTACCTGGGGCCGTACTATGAGCTATTAACACCATCATGATTCCATTGAGAAAAAGAGATAGTGCTATCGGTCATGTATAGCTCCGTTTCTCTTCCACACTGGAACAATGATGGAATTAACACGTCATAGTACGGCCCCCTGCACTGCACTTAATTTCTGATCAGGAGTTGTCATCACAGCCCAGCTCTCCACCATCGTCAGGTTCAGAATGGATACCTGCCAATGTACCAAATGTACCTCAAGAAAATACGCCTACCATTCTATTACCTAATTACAAAAGGGCAACCGGAAGCCCATATAACTGTGCACTACCACAATGCAACAACATAGATACTCACACTATATCAGAGTCATTGAGTATTAGGTTGGTACAAGATATTTCCAACCCATATTAGGATTTGTAGTACTCATCTTATAACCAATGAGTGGGATGCACTGTATAATTCCAGTACTTCATATTTCTACTCGCAGCAAATTGAGCACATATTTTCTTATATAAATCACAATCAGACTTACAACTTTGAAGAAATTCTTAACATAGATGACAATAATTTGTTGCAATATTGGGTCGGGTTGACAAGACAAAACTTTAAGTTTGTTGGACCTGGTTCCAAGGCTTTCTGAAGAAAATATGAAGACTGGTTTATCGGCCCTTTTAATTAAATATAGAAGTGGTGAATCTGATGAAAGAATAGCAAGCCTCATGAATGTTCCGAGGCGTACACTTGAGGGCTACATGAATAAGGTCAGGAAAATCATGACAGAGGAGTTTGTTCCTAGACATTTAGGTATATCCCATATTACCAGACAACAGATGCTATCACACAATGTATTAATTCCTAATGGCATTTATGGCCATAACGTTAAACCCATTTTTATTTGGGATGGCACCTATAATTTTACTTACAAAAGTAGCAATTACAGCTTTCAAAAAGACTCTTATGCTTTGCATAAGTATAGGAACCTATGATGGTAGTTTTATGTGATGGATATATTTTGGATTGCCTGGGTCCATACAAAGCTACAACCTCAGATGCTGAGATTATGTTGTCCCTTTTTAATGATGAAAATGATGCAGTAAGAGCATATTTCAGAGAAAATTACGTTTTCATTTTGGATAGAGGTTTTAGGGATTCAATAATGTTATTAGAACAGTGTGGTTATGAGCCCCATATGCCACACTCCTTAATGCAAGGAAACAATCAATTAACCACACAACAAGCTAACCAAAGCCGTTGCGTCACTATTTGTCGCTGGGTGGTTGAGGCAGTGAATGGTCACATGAAAAGAGACTATAAATTATTTAGGCATGAATTTAATAATGAAGCTCTGCTACATCTCATGCAGGATTTCAAGATAGCAGTGGCTTTGTACAATAAGTTTGCTGTGCGGTTGAAAGATCGTAGTGATGCTCAAAATATTTTAAATGTTATAAATGAACGATTTCAATTGCATACTAACTTGTCAGATGTGGTGGTCTCATTGAACCTTAATAGGCGCTCATCTGACTTTATAAGTATCACAGCTGATCGGGATAATATACTATTCTCCCCCCGATTGGCCTATGATGATTTAATATGATGATGTTTGGTATTTGGGATGGGCAAGGTATCAGGATAACATTTTATTACCAGCTCAGCATTTAAATCATGTTTTTGTAGAAGAGGAATAAAGACATTAATCAAGATGTTGTTTTTTATTTTATAAGACGTAACCTGATGTTATTTACATAGATAATTTTTCATATGAACTTATTACACTTTCAACAGATTAATGCCCATCAATATTTACACAAGCTTGATATTAATTTGACGTCTTCTAACGGTGCACCCTCAATGTAGACGGTTGGTGTCGTACTGCTGCTGCGGCAGCTGCGGCTGGCTTCTTTCGTCCTTATCGCAGTTTATAAGTTAGTAGTGTGCCTAATTTGTCTGTCTTGACTCTTGGATGCCCCGTAGCCTTCATCACAGTAGTCACACCCTTTCTACTGATATAATGATACTTTTTCAACTCATAACGCCACTGTAAACGTTATATTCTGTAAACAAACTATTCTCTGCTATTCCGTAAACAAACTATTCACATGACTCATCTGAAGTTGTCTGTCAGTTTGACAGATCCGTCATTGTCACGTCGTTTTTTTTTATTAATACAGCAAAATGGGCAACGAGATTGAAACGAAAAACTGATATTTTCATTTCGAAATATTTTAATTATGCGGGGTTTTAAAATTATGATAAGTAGATCAATCTACTCCTCGTAATGTATTCTCAAAATTGGAAAATATTTTGAACCCTCTAAATGAATTCATTTTTTTGTACAAATTAATGTACGGACCTTGCCATGATTCTTTACCCAAATATTCGCGTATCTTCAGACTACAATGTTTGTAACCGGCACTGTAAATATTAAGTATTCTATTGAGCTTATTATATAAATCGGGTCCTAAATAGACATAGAATCGGTGTGATTTGATATCATTGATAGTGTGTTGCGCAATTAGGGTGCTGTTATTATGAGCAGTCAACGCTAGTAAGGATTTTTGATAGACTGCCTAGTATATAAGATGTTGAGTGAGACATATAGGCTTCTACAAACAGGCGCGACACAAAGTCACCGTATGTTCGCGACGAGCTGTGCATATAGGTCGCGAACGATTCGCATCACGTGTCGCACCCACGGGTCGCACCTGTTTCTAGGAGCCATAATGCAGTATTTTTTTAAGAGGTGAATGATAAATGATTTTATTTCTGTATGTAGGTTTGAACAAACACTTTTACACGTCAATCATATTTTTTTAAAAGAGGTCGGCATTTCCTATCTGACTACTCTGAGAAGAAAGGCCGAAACAAACTCAGAGGCCACAGTCTCTTTTAAAGTCCAGACAAAATCTTGGTCAGATCATGTGAAGGCTATGTAGATCGGTGTGTGAAATGGTCTTTTGAGGAAAGAACCACACAGATCGAGTGGACCTATCCAGTCATTGCACGCAATTGTCAGCAATCGTGCAGGTCAACTTAGACTTAAGGAGCTCACCGAATCGACGAACAATACCAAAGAAAGGACATTTGAGTAGGCCGCATAATAATAATAATAATTCTCATTTTATCCGTGTATTACACAACATTGATCAGGCAGGGGACATAGTCCTTCCATAGTCCTAGGTAATCAATCCACTATCTCAGACCAATAAAATTTATTGGTCTGAGTCCACTATAGCCACCCAAACCCACAGCCCAATATGTTTTGTTCCTATATTTTGCAATAGTCCTGCACCAACCGGGGGTTGTCCTTGGGTACACTTGCATAGTGCATACAGGGATAATCGTCGGTTAGTGCCTCAACACTTAAAATTGTCTAAGGGGCCTCTGCAAACCAACTTGCAGAGGCTGCAAGTTGGCTTCGGCCCCTCGTACGCCTTCCAAAGGTCCGGGACCCCAGGGTCCCGAGAAATGTCAAGCCATAACAATAATAATCATTTTATTTCAAATAATATAATATAATAATTATATTATATTATATATTTTATTTTATAAATTACTCAAACTGCCAGATCATGATTAAACTAACTGAGAAAAATAAAAATAAAAAGCAATGACCGATATGTTCTCACATTCACAATAATTAGAATAATATTATAATAATATCTGAGGAACATGTAGATTTGTGTCTGAAATGGTCTTTTGAGAAAAGAACCACACAGATTGAGTAGACCTGTCCAGTCGTGCACGCATTTGTCAGTAACCGTGCAGGTCAACTCAGCGCTTAAGGAGCTTTGATAAAAGCGGTAGATACGGTTCTCTCTGACATCGCTAACACAACTACATGCAACGAAACTCACACAACTGTGATCCTGATCAGTGATCACAGTTGCATACTTACAGTTACGGATAGTCACAACAACAATGACCATCTCCCCGCTGGACGACCGACTCTAAACGATCCAGTTTTTGATCGCCCTTCAGTCACATGATCACATCCTTACCTACTCCGCAAATAATTGCGATTGTAGCGGTATCTACATCGCCACTTGCGAACCACGCATCACACTGACGTCATGCAAAATCCTACATCGCGCAAGCAGAGTTTACCGTGCAACTAGCATATATACAACGACCCGACATCAATCGTCGGGCAGTTGCCCACCAGACATGACACCCGTCTGGTCGGAGGATCCTCCCTTTTCTATGGAGGTATGAGTGAACTTTACACCCTGTTCCTCGTGCCTCTATACGATCAAGGCCCAGGCATTTAATATAAATAGTATCTGATCAATACATTGAACATAATATAACATCACGCCTTTATCTCTGAAGGTTTAAGCAGAAGTGTACACACGGCTACACATCAAGCTATACCTAAATTTCCAGTTTACACTGACCTCTCATTGAAAGGAAATCCTATACAATGCGAGATCAGCTTATACTGGAATTGTATAGCTTGATCTGTAGTCGTGCGTACATAGGTACATTTCGCCAGTTATCTTTAAGACCCATGTACCTATGTAATATGGGCGAGCCTATTGCCATCAACCGGGCACTAATCCATACTCAGAAATTCGTAATGGAAAAATCCAATACCTAGGTAACATTTTGCCCAACCTGGAAATCGAACCCAGGATCTCATGCTCAACAGCTGAAGCGCTTGCGACAACATGACCAACGAGGTAGTTAGATACATTACAATTTAACCAAAGCATACAGCAACCTGCTAAGTATAGGTAATGAAACAACATAAAACGCTACCTAAACCAGTACAAGTGTAAACGATCCAGCGGGTAATTACGTAACACACTAACAGTGGGAATGGCTGTCATTTTGACAGTTCAACAACATTCATTGCGTTATTTACGTGGTTGAGCAGACAAATTTTTCTAACATATGAAGCAATGGATTAGCAATATCCTTCAAAAGGATTCAGATTGTGATTAACAGTGTGTTACACAATATTTTCGAAAAACCAAACCAAACCTGAGCAAAACAAAAGTCATGTATTTTTATCAACACCGCGCCGTGAAAACCCAAATCTTAGCATTTCCTACAGGGGCTGTGATATTGAAGAAGCTACTAAGGCTAGGTTCTTAGGCATTATAATTGATAACCAACTTACATTGAAACCTCATGTTGATGAACTATGTACGAAACTTAGCAAATCCGCATAGGTATGCTCTTTCTCAACATTCAAATAATAATAATAATAATAAAATTGTTTATTTCTCACCATTTAAACTTACAGCTATACAATTAGGTACAAGTGTACAAGTAGGTAGGTATTTCAACATTTTTAGGTGATCAAAATAAGGTGCACAGAGTATTGACCCTAGCCCCTGAACTAGGCGGGAACCTGTATCTCAGGGGATAGTGTTCAGCTATTGTCATTCTAATATTACCTTAGGACATTTGTGTGTAATTCGTATCAGTAAGTACCATTAGAGAGTGCTAGGGTTTGTCGGTGAGTTAGAAGATTATGAGTTATGGATGTGGGCATGTGTGTAAATATGAATGGTGTAATGGAAGAAGATGTGTGAATGATGTAGTGGTGAAGTAAGTGAGGAAATGTGTGTGTGTGTTAGTTATGATTATACATGAAGGGTCATTAGCTTTTCAGTGTTTTCGTAATCCAATTGCAATAAGTACATTTTTATATTAGATTTGGCTTCATGGCTGCTAAGATTTATTATATTCGTTTTTTCGTTAACTTTGTTATAAATAATAGAACTTAAGACATAGTGTTGTCGCTTTCCAAATTGTGTGCTGTGTGGGACTCTAGGACAAGGTGCTGGATTTCTGCGTTTTCCAGTATCAACAGGCGGGAGGACTGTTCGATGTCTTCTCATAGTGGATGCGAGTACAAAAAGCTGTCGAATGGTTAGCACCTGACATTCTGAGTACAGTTGTCTAGTTGGGTATCTAAAAGGCTTCCTATTTATGACCTTCAGAACAGCTCTTTGGGCTCGCTCCAGGGCTAAAAACATCGTCTTTGAGGCACCGCCCCACACTGGGATACAGTAGTTTATGACAGATTGACACAGTGCGATATAGATTTTTATAAGAAGCTCTTGTGATGCAGATTCTCTGAGAGTTTTAAACAAGAAGATCATGTTCCTCAACCTTGCTACTACTTTTTTAAGTTGTTTATCCCATCTTAGGTGTTCATCGATTTGTACTCCTAAATATCTGACAACACTGGCAGGTGTTATAGCCTTACAATTACAGTTTTGTGTTTTATCTCGACAAGTGTGTGCAATTATATTAAAGTCATCAGGTTGTTTGTTATTTGCTCTTATTTTAAAGGCTACGTAATTAGTTTTGTCTAAATTAAGTGTCAGTAGATTGGAGTTGAGCCAGCACATTATTCTCCTAAGGCAATCCTCAGCTATTTGCTTTATGAGAGCCCAACTAGAACCATGTACCACAATAGCTGTATCATCTGCATACGTGTAAATTTTTGCATTTGGTGTGGACATTTTACAGAGGTCATTTATGTAAATTTTGAATAGTGTTGGACCTAAAACACTGCCTTGCGGCACTCCAAAATTGACAACTTGTTCAGCACTGAGATAGGAACCAATTCGCACCTGTTGAGTCCTATTAGTCAAATAGTCCTTAAACATATGAAGAGGTTTTCCCCTGATACCCATGGACTCAAGTTTGGACAGTAAGATGGGGACAGAGACCGTGTCAAAGGCTTTTGCCATGTCCAAGAAGATGCCAAGACATTTGTTTTTGCTATCCAGATGTCTTGCAATGGATTGAGTCAGGTCCAGAACGGCATCCTCAGTGGATATACCACTGCGGAATCCATACTGATTATCTGCAATAATATTGTATCGGTTTAAAAAACCATTTAGTCTGGTATTCATGATTTTTTCTAGCATCTTAGATAGTGCGGACAACACTGATATTGGCCTATAATTATTGACACAGTCTCTGTCCCCTCCCTTATGTACTGGGTGAATCAGAGCTTTTTTAAAAGCTTGAGGGAAAACACCCGTGTTTATACATCGGTTAAATATGTGTGTAATGGGGGCTACCAGAATGTTCCTACACTGCTTTAGCAGATTGGAAGATATTTTATCCCAACCCGTTGCACAGTTACTACGCAACTGCAGTATTACTGATTCAACCTCAGTGTCGTCTGTCTCCATGAGAACAAAGGAATTAACAGGGGGAGACGATTTATTCTGAGATGGCTCTGACTGCGTATTTAGATTCGAAGAAAGTATAGTGTTTGCTAAGTTCCGACCAATATTTGTAAAAAATGTGCACACATGGTTAACAGCTAAATTAGGATTATTAGTTAGCAAATCTGAAGGCGAAGTTTTAATTTTTCTAGTATGTGTTATGTCTTTGATAACATTCCATAAGGCTTTAGGATTACTTCCTGCTATCTTAATTTGATTTTTTTCATACTCGCTTTTTAACCTTCGTAGAAGGCGATTACAAAAATTTCGATACCGCGTATAAGTTAGTTTTAGAATTAGATTATTAGGGGTCTTAGATAATTTTTTGTGTAGTCCATTTCTATGTGCAATACACCTTAGGAGACCTGGAGTAATCACGGCTTTATGTTTCTTTTTCTTCTAGGAACTTTGATAAGCTGTGTGTGTTTATCTATTACAGACATCAAGAGGGATATGAACTTATTAGTGCTTTCATTTGCATCTAGGGATTGAAGGATTTCGGCAAAATTCATATTTTCTAGTTCACTTTTTATCGCCAGGTAGTCAATTTTAGTGACTACATTGTTCGCTTTATGTTTTGGACTTACGTGTTCTAAAGAAAGCATCACTGGCGTATGATCTGTAATATATGTTTCAATGACTAACGATGTGGCAGGTAGTGTAGTTTTCAGCAGAATGTGATCAAGACAATTATTAAGTCTAGTAGACAAAGTATGGGTTGGTACGAGTCCGTGTATCGCATTAGCCACAAGGTAGTCATTACAACGCGCGTCCAGAGTATCCGTTTTAATGTCTATGTTAACGTCTCCTATGAGGGCAACACTGTTATACTCCGATAATTTGTCATATACACTGTTTAGACTATCGAGAAAATTATCAAAATGTTGCCTAGTTCTATAAGACGGTGAGCGGTAGATAGTGACAAGTGCCAGTTTCTGATCTACACAGCAAATCAGACAGTTAGCATCCGTGAAAGTTAACAGTCAGGCTAAGTCAAAGAAAGTTAACAGTCAGGCTCTTTTAACAGCGTAGGTACCATGGATTGGTTGCCTCTGTTTTGCGGTATGGCATTATTTTCTGGGGGCAGTCCACTGATAGGGAGCTGGTATGTAGACTGCAGTCTTAAGATAATTGATAGCTGTGTCCCTATTTTAAATCATTAAGTACGTAAGGAAAAATTTAAATTTAAATCTTTTCAGTAAAAGAGGTGAAAGACACAATTATAGGACTAGAAATAGGGACCAATTAGTTCAACCAGGTTTCAGACTGGCTAAAGTAGACTCATCCTTCATGGGGTACTGTTTAAAATGTTACAATAAAATACCTCCCCACATACTCCAACTGAATGAAACGAAATTTAAATCTTGTATAAAACGCACACTATACAGCCAAGCATATTATAAGTTGGGGGATTATATCGCTGACAAAAATGCTTGGCTCAGCGCTGGTCCTGCTCCACAAGGGCGCGTAAACTAATTAATTAGCATTCGAAAATAGTGTTGGAGCTGATGAAGATTGTACAACCTATCTTTGCATTGTATAAATTCAATCTCTTAGTATTGTATAATTGCATAGCACATGTGTGAGCACTATGTACCCACTATAAAGCTTACTGGGTTCGTCTTTCATTGACTTGAATGTGCCCCGGCGGCTGAGAGTATGTCATGCTCACTCAAATGTGTCGCTGGGGTGGCGTGTGTATTGGATCATTGAGTTCCCTTCAAAATGGTTGAGCTGAATGGTGCTGATCCATACGTCATGTTCGTGAACGGGCGCCGTCAGTAGGCACTGGTCATTTCTTAGCTGCCACGGCTTATTTTAATTCCATAATTGTTTTTATCTTTTTATTACGGACGCTTTTAACGTGCACGTCTTTCTACATCGTTTAACATGTATAATTACAACATGAATGATGTAACCACTCTATTGTAACAATATTTTGATTTAAAAGAGTGTCCATGGAGTTTCTTGCCCGTTCTTCTCCATAGGTACCTACTACGCTTTGGAATGGGCAACTAGCTTCATCTTTCTGACTGACCGACCCCTTGACAATTCAAAAGTGCCTGTAATTGGTTTATTTGAAATAAATGCTTTGAGTTTGAGTTGAGTTAAAAATTTTAACTTTTCCCCGTCTATGTATCCTAATGGAAACGGGTTTGTTTGTGAAATGTAACCCACATCTATTTAAAAAACTATCAGAGGTCAGGAAAAATCCAATACGAACTCAATACATCAATCAATTATGTCAAGTAAAATGTAAAACCGCACTAATGAAAAAAAGTTTTTTTGTTATTGCACCACTCATATAATTATTTTATTAGAGTACCTAACATTATAAGAAATAAGACTACCTATATTAAAATTTAAAAGGGCGCTTAACGAATTTTTAATTATGAAAACTTATTACACGATTGACGATTTTCTTGACATACCTACTGTTATTCTGATTGACATAATTATTGCGATTCTCTCATTGACTTATTTTATTTATTTAAGTACATACTACCACGCTGACATTTTTAATAATATTTACCTATATTGTAATTCCAATAATCTGTCACTTATTGTTAATTTTTAATTTGGAATTGAAACCTTTGCATGCCCATGTGACTGTAAAATATGGAGAACTTTATTATAAAAAAAACACCTATGTATACTATACCCATGTTTACAAGGAAACAAATGATTTGATTTCATTTGAAAGTGCGATAATTTCTGTCGGGTAGCGGTCGCCTCGAATTATTCCATAGAATTATACCGGGTGCTAAAGACTTTATTTTCACGGCGTTCGTTGGGGAACGCAAATTAAATTGAATGCAATGACCGACAGTGACGTAATTATGTACCTACATATTAATATCGCGAACTTATCTGAAAGACGTTGCAGAACCTCGGCTTGATCATGTTGCTTACGTTCAGGTGTTTTATGTAGATTGTAGAACATGAAGGAAAATGTGGCTTTTAAACCAATATTTTTTTCTTCCAATTAGTCTACACAGTCTACAGTAGAATACTACAATATGACTAATTGGAAGAAAAAAAAAGCCCGTTATCGGCTTATTCAAATTTTAAAGTTGCGCAGCCTTTTTTCAGCAATATGTTAATGTGTTGCTGCCGTTGCGGGAAACAATGTTACTGGCCACAACTAATGTTGCAGTGTTACTGGCAACATGCTTATGTTCCGTAGGATCCAAAGTTCTTAAAGTTACATGCTCTGTGGTAGGATCTCACAACAACAATTATTGCGTGATTGTTGCTCAACATTGCTTCCAGTGTATTCGGGGGCTTTAGTAGTACCTAAAAGTAAAAAAATCAAGAAACTTAAAACATAAACATTAAATAAATTTTTACAACTCTTTTTTACCTACTTTTGGGCATTGGTCATAGAAATAATTGATTGTGCCGATCTCCACTCTCGTCCTACGCCATCAGTGTCATCAAGGTTCAAGCCTGCGATCGCGATGGCAAACGTATCGTCCGCACATCTCGCCACTGCGAAACTACTTGTTTTAAAGTAGGTACTTACATAAATAAAAAATATTTAATTGATTATTATTAATTGATCGGATAACTACTAACTAAGCATAACATAAGGCGCGGGAACATACTAAAATAACATCGGTGCCTGTTACAACATAATAGCAAGAAGAAGCAACAGCGTGCCCAGTATATCGAAAGGTGGTGAAATTAGAAATTATCTAAAAACTTGCAAGCGATGATACATTTTCATCAAAAGATTTTAGTAATGCTCAAATATTTTACAATATCGTCGCCACTTAGGTCAGTCAGCAAGATAATAGCTGCAAAGAGACGTTTTATTTTCCTATTATCTATTATTACAATTTATTATTGCAAGCATTACAATGAACATACAAGAACAATGCAAGCTGTGTGTTTCTTTGGCTTGTGGTTTGGCATCACTTAATAGTTGATAAGCCAAACAGTTGTGATTTACCTAAGTAACAAGAAAACAATCAATCTATTTATTTTATCAACTAAATAAAGATCTTAATAAGGTGGTATCACTAAAATTAAAAAGTAAAGACGTCAAGCTGAGGCTGCATTCCGAATTAAAACATGAGCGCTCACAGCGATCACATCGATATTTTGCGTTCCGTATTAGATTTATCATGATTATGACAGTTTAGAACTGTCATCAATTCGGAACGCGCTCACAGTGGTCGCTCAACGTCAACCTCAAACCTTGCACAAAAAAGACCGATTATTCTTCTGCAAATTAAAGTTTAACGCATTGGCACTTCTATTTTGTTGGATTACTCTATCTACTCGGATAACTCAGATTTTGAGTTTGAGAACGACAATTCGCCCAGGGATGAAACGGACATCGAAGTATTTTATTAGCGTATTTACATGCTCCCGGCAAAGATTTACCCCGAAGTAAAATACCATGTTCATATTCATTTATTTATTGTTTGTCACAGGTAAAAAGGCAGTTCTTACAGTTCGCATTATTGTATCACTTTAAAACATACCCATGGGGTTCATATTATTTATATGCGTGTCGATATTATTGGCTATGTTAAAAAGAATTAATAAAACTACAATTACACTCATAATTGTTACCAAGAATTACAAATAACATAGATGCAACAATAATTAAACATAATGCGCATGAGTTTATAACTCATTTCTGGTATTCTGTTACGTCTTGGATTTTACAGCAAAATTTCGAAAATGCCGCTTTAGTTTACCACCATTTTTGACAGCGCTCACGGTGATATTAATTTAGGGCATGGTCGGCGTTATCGCAAGATGGCGCGTGTCATGACGTCATCTATGACGATTCACGGGACATCGTTATCGCGCTCACGCTTATTCGGTACGCGTGTAAGCCTCAGACTAAGGAAAAGAAAGGACTCGGCATAACGAACAGTATACAGCATATCTCACTGCGGCCGGTCGCCATGTTTTGTCACAGCCAACAAGTACATCAGTTCTCATAGCAATTTGTTTCTTTCAGTGTTTTGAAGAAAATTTTGATATTAATGCGCGCAGCTCTATCGCAAGCCGCCATCTTTGTGCCAGACTCACATTTTAGGTATGCACGTTTTTTTCGTAGGTATGTCATGTCTATTCTTCTTTTCCTTAGTCTGAGGTGTAAGCGCGCTCAATTCGATTACAGCGCAACTCGGAACGCATCCATTGTCAATGTTGACACTGACACTGACAGTTCTCTGAAGTAGAGAATAGGTTGTTATTACTGCGGAAAAGGTGTAAAGTTAATAAGGTTTCTAAAGCGTTAATAGCCTTTACTTCTTACGTATAATGTGAATATATATCTCAAGTGAAACACCGTTTGATGGGAGAGCGACAACGCAAAGCAAAACCGGAAGAAATGGCTACTACTAGCACCGCCGTTGCGACCGTCCCCCCACAAACACAGGAGGTATTCCCGACCGCTGTTGTGATATTTCTTATCTTTTCTATTTGATCATTTAATACCACGACACTGATATATGTATGATTTTGTACATTTCGAATCATTTGGTTTTTAACGGCGCTATGGAGAACTTGAGAAAATTCGGCCAGTGCGTTTTACGAACGCAAATAACGATTTTTAAACATGATTACTCCACGAAATCGGGTTTGCTAAAGGATTTGAATGTGTTAGATCTTAGTAGAGTGATCGCGGGACCGTTTTGTACCATGATGCTGGGGGATTTGGGGGCGAATGTGATAAAAGTAGAGAGTTTGGGTGGCGACGAAGCGCGCCGATGGGGGCCTCCCTTTATAAATGAGAAGAAGGAAAACGACTCATTTTACTATCTGTCGGTGAACAGAAATAAAAAGAGTGTTTGTATTGATTTCAAGACACAAGAAGGTAACTTTTTCATTACTTTAATTTTTTTCTACATCCCTATCTTACCCATTATAATATTATAACTGCACTATATTCTGACCTCCCACTTGAATACTTTTTACTGGAATATTCCACTGTATGTATGTGAAGGTTTCTATGGTCAAGGTCAACCCGATACTGGAATAAAATTTAAATATTTCCAAAAAATCCAAAAAATATAATATGTACTTATAATTACCAAAAAAATTTTTTTAACCTAAAATTTTACTTTTCGTTTTCTTTGCTGCTCATAGTGCCCCTAAGGGTATACTCCAAGTCCTACAACTCTGCCCCTAAGGGCCGGTTTTTTGATCCACATTTAACTTAAAAAAAAAGAATAATAAGTAAGTAGTAGTAGTAATGTTTAAGTAGTAGCTAACCATTAGCTAAAAATAGTAACTGGTTAAATTTTGGCAAAATGTGTTGATCAAATCAAAAGTTTTGCCAAAATTGAACCATTAGTTACTATTTTTAACTAATACTTGAGTTACCTACAAATCAAAAAACCAGACGACCCATGGACCTTCGAGGTCACAGTCTCTTTTAAAGTCCAGACATGATCTGGTCAGGCCATATGAGGACTTGAGGACCATGCAGATAAGTGTCTGAGATGGTCTTTAGAGGAAAGAACCATGCAGTGCACACATTTGTCAGTAATCATGTAGCTCAACTAAGAATTAAGGTGCTCAATTAATAAGAAATTACCAACATTATAAATAATTAGGCGTTTTTCTTTGTATGTCAACTGCTGGAGTAATATAAAAAGTAAATGCTATTACCGACTGTTCACAATCAAAACCATTACTTTCTGGAAATTCAAACTGGACATATGACAATGCTATTATTATTATTATTTGACCTACCAAACAATTGCCATGAACTTACACTCACATACTAAAATAAATTTTACTTTAAAGGCATACAGTTAAATTGTGCAAGAATGTAAAAGATTACCTTTCTGGAAAGTTACATTATTTTATGTTTGTATTATTCTCTATTCAATATCTTACGATGACTACATCTCTGTCAATGTCAACACATTATTGTAAAACAATTAAAATGTTCAATTTTAAATCATTGCTATTATATAAAATATATTCACAGATTAATAATTAAATACAAAATAATGACAAAATTTTAAAGAGAATGCTTAGATGGTTTGGTCATGTTGAGGGGATGAATGAAAGGCAGATACGCCGGGAGGGGACGGCCTAGGAGGATAGTGACTTATGACCTTATTGGTGATGTTCCCCAGAAAGGTCAGATGCGTAGTAGTCGCAACCGGCGTGCATGTAAGACCAGATGTATGAACGTAAACGAGGCAAAAGTAGTATGTGAGGATCTTAGCAGGTGGCATTCTGTAATCTCTGCCTACCCCCATGGGAATAAGGCGTGAGTTTATGTATGTATGAATGTAATGTAAAATGTAAAAACGAAAACAGCATTTTCTTCTCTAACCGACTTCTTTTTTGCCTTTCACATTATACTCGTATTATCACTACAAAATAGTTATAATCACTTATGAAATTTCAGGAAAGAAAGTAATTTATGACTTGGCAAAGAAATGCGATGTAGTTGTAGAAAACTTTGTACCTGGCAAGTTAGACCAACTAGAGATTGGGTATGACAATCTAAAGGCGGTCAATCCAAAGCTGATATATTGTGCCGTCACTGGGTTTGGGACCACTGGGCCATATGCTAAGAAACCTGGGTGAGTTGGCAGTTATTTATGTAATCATCCAAGCATTTTGTCGCAATGATAGATCCAGTCCAATCCAAATCAATAATGTTAAAGAAGTGCCATTAAAAATACCAATATCATTTGCAGGTATGACGTCATAGCATCAGCAATGGGTGGTCTCCTCAACACAACAGGCGAACGAGACGGCGACCCTGTCAAGCCAGGCGTCGCCATCACAGACGTCACCACCGGCCTGCACGCCTTCGGAGCCGTCATGACGGCCCTCTACTACCGTGAGAAGACAGGCAAGGGCCAGAGAATCGACTGTAATCTCCTTTCAACCCAAATATCAAGCATGATTAATGTAGCAACGATTTATTTAAACTGTGGTATCGAAGGACAGCGCTGGGGCACCGCGCACGCCAACCTGGTTCCATACCAAGCCTTTAAAACAATAGACGGTCACATGGTTATTGCCACAGGCTCCAACGCCCAGTTTGCTGACTTCTGCAAGATTATCGGCAAAGAGGAATTGATTAGTGATGAGAAGTTCAAAGATAATTCGAAGAGAGTCGAAAATAGAGAAGATATTATTAGAATAATTAGTGAGGTGATGCAGACAAAGACTTCTAAGGATTGGTCAGAGATATTTAAGAATGCGTCTTTTCCTAATGGGCCGATAAACAAAATGAAGGATGTGTTTGATGATGATCATGTAAAAGCGATAAAATTGGTGAAAGAACTGCCTCATCCTGATGCAGGGACAGTCAAGGTCGTTGGGCCCCCAACCGTGTATGGATTGGGTGGGAACGACGCAAGGACTGCGCCCCCCAAGTTGGGGGAACATACCAAAGATATACTTTCCAACTTTTTGGGTTATCATGACAAAAAGATTGAGGGACTCTTGGAAGATAAAGTTGTTCAATAGTAGTTGTACGAAATTATAATGAAAATGTAAAAAAAAAGTTAAAATAATAATGATATTTTGTAGAGCGATATTTTTTATATTGAATTTATAGAAGATGTTTGAAGTGTACCGTGTTGTGTAATACTCAAATATTGATATCACGTTTTTTTACTGATAGTGAGATTTCATAATGAAGTGTTAATTTGTCATTCCATTACAAATAAAGATAAATGTAATAGATCTTTGTTTCACCTCTTTTTAACTATTTAAAACCGGTTATAGTTTGGTGTTGTTTAGTTTTTAGGTAGGATAAAATGGAAACATATACACTTGGGAGCAAATAAATCGAGCCACTTCCTTTTTCACGCATTATGGTAATTATTTTTGGTATTAAGGAACGCATCGATTCGAAACATATATCGCCTAAAAGGGTATTTAATAACCTTTACAATGAGGGTAGTTAGTTGTCAAAATTTCATTTTTATTAAAGTTTAAAGGGTAGAATAAAATTATCGCATTTAATTTGCTTATGACATTTTTATTGTACTCTGTTAAGAAAAGATTAAATTTGAGGTTTTTGTTAATCATACCCATATTACTTGTTATTGTTGTCTTTATCTGTGTCTGTGTAATCAAAATAACCTGATAAAATGGATACTACACCGACGGAAGCTGCCCAAGTTGTAGCTTTACTTGAGGTTGGACACGGACAACGTGAAGTGGCACGCAGACTTCATTTGAGTCGTTCAAAGGTACAGCGGGTATACCGCAGGTATCTGGAGACTGGTGCTTTTGTTCGGCGACCTGGAACTGGCCGACCACGGGCAACAACAGAACGTGACGACCGCTTTATTGCAACCAATTCGTTGCGCGACCGTGGACTTAATGCTGTTCAGCTACAGCAAGCGTTACGTGACGTTCGAGGAGTCGCAATCAGTAGGTGGACAGTGAGACGAAGACTAAAAGAACGAAATTTAACATCACACAAACCAGCAACTGGCCCAAAATTGACTGTAGCTCATCGCCGATCTCGCTTGGAGTTTGCTCGAGAACACATTAATTGGACGTTAGAAGACTGGAGGTCAGTTTTGTTTTCTGACGAGTCAAGAATCTGTCTTTTTAGCAATGACGGGAGAAACCGAGTGTATAGACGTCCTGGTGAAAGATTTGCCCAATGTTGCATTCGAGAAACGGTGAGTTTTGGTGGTGGTTCTTGTATGGTGTGGGGAGGAATTTCTCTAGACGGAAAAACGGAACTTGTCTTCGTCGACCCCGCCAACGATGGCAATGGTAGACGTGGATTAACAGCTGACCGATACATAACTGACATTCTTGAAAACCACGTAATGCCGTATGCTGGTTTTGTCGGAGAAAATTTCTTGTTTATGCATGACAATGCGAGACCTCATACCGCGCAGATCGTTACGGATTACTTGTCTGCGATCGGGATTCAACAAATGGTATGGCCAGCACGAAGTCCTGATTTGAACCCGATCGAACACCTATGGGACGAGCTAAAACGGAGAGTCCGAGCCAGGGTTCCCGCTGTTTCATCCATTCCCGAGCTTAAAGTCGCTGTGCTTGAAGAGTGGGAGAACATACCACAATATGTCATCGTAACGCTGATCAGATCGATGACTAATAGGCTACAAGAATGTATCAGGGCCCGGGGGGGTAATACCAGTTATTAAGAATATTTTTTTTGCAATAATTTTGTTTTTTATTGTTTTTATGGACTGTTTTAGCCCTACTAAATTTTCTATCAAAATTACCATTTTTCTTGCAGAGCCAATAATTTATCATTCAATAAGGTTATTATTCAATAATTTACCCTCATTGTAAAGGTTATTAACTAAACTTTTAGGCGATATATAGTTCGAATTGATACGTTCCATATTACCAAAAATATTTACCATTTTACGTGAAAAAAGGTAGTGGCTCGATTTATTTGCTCCCAAGTGTACTTATCACATAAAATACTTAATAAATATTTTTTGTAATCATTACTTTTATCTTTAACCTTTGACTAACGACCAGACCTATTTGTCGCATCAAGGCGGAAGTGACATTTGAGAGACGGAAAAAATCTAGAGTGATAAAATAAAATCTGTAAGTAATTAAGTTAGAGGTTCAGTAACTTATTTTATTGAAAAGTTAGTTTTGTTACATCTAAAAAGGTCACAGCCTGGGCCTGACTATGGCATTACGATTCATGTGTGCCAAAATAATGCCCCTAAAACAGTAATTGTGGCTGTCAAACTATGCAACAAGTCAGCTCTACAAAATATTTGGGCATAATTCTGCCGGCATATGAAAGGAGGCCGTAACTACGTCAACGTTGATTCTGAGATAATTGAAGTTTTATCTAAAATGATTTACTGAATGGTTATAGTTAGTGATTCTTGTTTTATAAGACGTCAAAAAATATAGACTTTATTTTGAATCATAATGGACACAAAAGGCCGTTATTGTGTAATCAAGGCTTTTCAGATTCAAAAACCAGAATTTATGTCGTAGTTAAGGCTAAAATCCTTATGATATCTCTAATCTAATACCGAGTTACAGCTTTGTGTGTAAGACCATAAGATAGCATTTTCTTTGCTGATTCAGAATTATGTTAATAACTCATTTTTGACAACATTTTCAGTTACGGCCTTCTTTCTTATGACGGCAGAATTGTTGACTGCACATTGAGCTACCTATGAAAGCTAATTAATCCGGAAGCTAATTTGGGTCTTTAAAACTTTACGACATGTTATGTCCGCGCAACTTGTTTAAAACAAGATCTATATTGCTCTAGCGCAATCTATAATAACTTACTGCATTCCGATTTGGGGCGGAGCTACCAAAAATAAGTTCCTCGATCTGAAAAGAGCTCAGCGATCACTTATCAAGGTTATGTAGGTACAGTTGACAGCACATCAGATTATACGAAACTGTCAAATTTCTCCAAATGATTTTAAACCTTAAAATGTTGAAGGTTAAGTTCAAAATCGAATGATAAAATTTTACAGTTTGTGGTAACTTGACCTGCTGCTGTGTGTACTTTAAAACTTTCCCTACAACGGGCCTCTATAAAATTAGCAACTTGCTCTCAATTAGAAAACTTTATGTTCTAAACTTGTCCTTAACCCTGAATAAGTGTCTTCCTTATGACTCAGCGACACAGTGCAGGAGGCGCAGAGATATAGTGACCCACTCCCAAGCGATTCGAAACAATCCACCTACATCTTTAATAAACTAAATCGTAAATTAGATATGTATCCCCTGTTGTTACACGACTGTAAAAAAACAATAACAAAATGGTGGAGATTCTTAACATATGAAGAAACAGAACTGTACAGAGTTGATACGACAGAGGGGCTTTCCGTTAAACTGCCTGTACTAGGTACACTTTTCAAGCTCTGTACCAAAAATCAATTAAATAGGAGCACTAGTTTAGCCGCAAATGATTTTTTTAAGTTTTTGCCCCGTTTGAACACGATGTATCTTTCCTAACAGCTGATTATGTCTTACGCAAGTCACAAGTACAACCAAATATTTTCGCTAAAAAGATGGATCGCAATGCAAACAAGGAAGCAATAAATACACACTTGCACTTTCATTACAAAGGCACGGCACGGTTGGCGCCTGCGTGTCGCGGGTTCGATTCCCGCACGGAACAAATATTTGTATGACCTGCAGATAGTTGTTCCGGGTCTGGCTGTTTTTGTATGTGAGTTTAAATGTTTGTAAACGCACCCACGATACAGGAGAAGATCCTAGGGTGGGGCAAAGTTTAAAAAAAAAAGATGGTTGCGTTCTACTCTGATTTCTAAGCTTTTTAGTTTGTTTGACAAAAAAAACCATTTTTGGTGTTTTTTATTTTTATACCGTATCGAATTAATACTAACACGTATAGTATACGTAGTGTAATTTAATGCCCCTCTGTCATATCAACTCTGTTTTCTGGCCAGACGGTGCCCGTCTTACTCACACACTCATATCTACAATAAAATAAACAAACGCTGTAATATTAAAGGTACACCCACTTATTGAAAAGAATGACAAAAAGTTGGCTTCTCTCCCTGTCGTACAACGACACTGAGGAAATAGTGAGTTAACACCAAATTCTACAAGCAAGTCATTCACACAGTCATTCAGTTCCTTCACACCAGAACCCTCACCTACAACTCACCACCACACTCACACACACTATAAAATTACTTTATTTAGTTGATAGTTCTCTACCTAATATAGTTATCTAATTAAGCATTCTGTCATTCAAACATCCTGAAATTTTAAGTTAAGAGCGTTTATACCTTATGAGTGGCAACGTCGCAATCTAGTGTCATATTTCGTGGTTTTCAATTTTTATCATTTAATCGGAGCTATATTTTAAAAATCTGTTTAATAAACTTTTTAGAATTACATATGTGAAAACTGTGTAAAATGTAAGAAATCGTTGCGTTTACAGTTCTATTTATATGCAAATAATACATTGGAAAATTGCAGGGCGTTATTTTCATTGTAAAATAACTGTAAGCATTACGGTTACTTACTTTTTAAACACTTTCACGTAATTCTAAAAAGTTAATTAAACAGATTTTTTTAATATAGCTCCGATTAAATGATAAACATTGAAAACCACGAAATATGACACTAAATTGCGACGTTGCCACTCATAAGGTATAAACGCTCTTAACGCAAACATGTCTCGAATTCAAATTTAAGATAACGCAACACAGGCCCCCGTGCAACGCAAGCCGATTCCCGACACCTCAAAGAGATGTCAGCATCAATGACGGGGCCGCTAGGGTCGATGCCTACTAGGGTTGCGGGAAAGTCCGAGAGGGATACCGTGGCCCCTGGCACAGGCAACTGAAGGAACACGGGTGGGTTTTAGTCAGTAAGAGTTTGACACGCCCTCCTGCTCTGCCCCGAGCGGGAGATGTTATTTGATGATATCCCACCCTAAAAAAAAAAAAAGGCCCCCATGATACAGGCGCTACCTAGTTTGGGGACCATTGATCGAATAACTGTGTTAAATATTCTAGTTACAGTCAGCATACAATATTATTATTTTTGAAATTTATTTTGTAACAAAGGACCAGTAAAAAATATTGTTCTTATTCTGACAAGAATAAGTTAAAAAAGAAAAAAAGCTGTACAGTACACACCACACGCACCTACCAGCACACACAAACATATCGCGTGTAAAAAGACCCTTTCCAAAGCCGAAAGCCACATATTCTACCCATTAAGTATTTAGATATATTTTTTTCCACTAGACCATACCTGGGAGTCCGCTGGTTCTGGAGATATTGAAGGTTGAAGTCTCATTTCATTTTTATATTTTTTTGCGAAAACAGATCCTAGTGTTATTACTAAACTTTTTTCCAAACAAACATTACCACCTGAATACCTACTAGCGTCCAGCAAACACATATGTATAGACCGAGAGCTGCTAAATTAGTGTTTTGATTTATTTTATTTTTCTATAAACTCATTTACCTACTTAATAACCTCATCATCGTAAAGCTACTAATTAGGGAAGAGTGAGACAGCTCCGACAATAGTACTATTGTAACTTACTGGGGCTGCCTCAATGTATGTATGAAACAATGTTTAAGTTAATGTATATTTTTCTGAATTTTTTGAACTGTAAGTATGCAACTGTGATCAGAAGGCCAATTCCCGTAATTAAAAACGTTCAAAATCAAGTCGCAATCTCATCTCAGCGACAGTCTAATGTCAAAAATGTAGGTAAACGCTATAAAATTTTTGACAGATTGACACTGAGATTAGAATGCGAACGTTCTTAAAAATACGGGAATTTCCCCTCAGATCACAGATGCGTGAGTTTCGTTGCATTTTGTGCACCGAGCTCAGGTTTAGTGATTGCGATGCTAGAGCGTACCGTATCTACCGCTTAAGTTTATCAAAGCATTCACCTCTTAAAAAGATACAGCTATAAGGCTCCTTCAACAGGCATGACACGCGACGCGAATCTTATGCGACACAAAGTCACCGCTCGTCGCGCGACAGGCGAGGCGGTGACTTTGTGTCGCGCCTCTCTGAAGGAGCCTATTTAACTCACTCAACATCTATTTACTAGGCAGTCTATAAAGAATCCTTACTAGGTGTTGACTGCTCATAATAACAGCACCGTAATTGCGCAACACACTATCAATCACAATCTGAATCATTTTGAAGGATAATGCAACTGCATTGCTTCATATGTTCGAAAAATGTGTCTGCTCAACAGTGCAAATAACGCAATGAATGTTGTTGAACTGTCAAAATGCAAGCCATTCCTACTGTTAGCGTGTTACTTACGTCAATACCGCGCTGTTCCTAATGATTCCTCTTGCGAATAACCGAAGCCTACTACTAGTTACCGCAACCATTAAATATAAACAATATTACCTACAGTAGATTAGATACGGGAGTGTTATGTACAGACCATGTTTATCTTACACTGAAATCAAATAGTTTGTATCTTTAGGTTACTTTGCGAGAATGTTTCCAATGTAGGTTAGCGTTTTTACTGCGAAAATGTTCTATACCCATAGTCCACAGTTTCGTTTCCATGGGTGCTGTTTGAAGCAATTAATGAATAAGTAGGTATGACACTTTGCAAGTCTCACATAAACATGGCCCCTGCAAGTTAGTATAGGCGAGAAAACAGACATACATGTACATGTACTTAACTACTAAATGAATCTGGATTCTAGGCAGATTCCGACAACACAACATTCTCAAAAACAAAACAGATAACGCCAAGTCTAGGTTAGTCTTATAAATAAAGAGAGAATGTTCAGAGAATGCACTATAATGTTTTAACATAGGTAAATGTGTTCTTACAGCAAGAACGTGTGGCAGTAATCACCCTACGGCCCACGCGCACCGAGACGCGCAAGAAGGTGGTGTGGACCGAGGACACCGTCGACAATGAGCACATGAACAAGAAGAAATCTAAATGTAAGATATTTATTTGACGTTGTCTTGGTTTTTTTTTTTGAGCTTCAAATCTTGCAAGTCATTAAAAATAACAAAATCCGGTAAAATCCACACGGATAGCGCCTTATCGCAAATTGTCACACGACAGACACAAATGTCAGGATGACTAGACTCGATAGTGAGATTGCCCCAAATGTGTGAAAACATGTAGTTTTCGTATCTTAAACTGTGAATTCTGTTGGAAAAATATTGTTTTGCAAACATAACTGACGAAAGATTTTGAAGAAAATTGACTGCGTAACCATACTTGGCACACGAATTAGTGAAAACAGATGTTTTTGGTAGGTATATTTTTACAATGTTTGTAAATATGTGAGCACCATGTATTATCACATAGTTAACTTATTTGTCATTGCTACATTTTAAATTATTTTTACCTATTGTGGTCCATGGTAGTTTTAATATAGGTGCATCGTCTTCACATTTAATTATATAATGAATGTATACAAATTAATATTGTAACACATTTTAAAAGAGTAACGGTGGAGTTTCTTGCCCATTCCTCTCCATACGAAACTACCTTTTGGAAGGGGCGACTAGAATCAATCAATGTAAATGTTGACGTTCAAAGGTGACTTTTATGTGCCTAAATTGAAATAAATGTTTGGACTTTGATATTAGGATATTTTACCAACATCTCGATTACCCAGGTTGCTGTATATACGAGAAACCGAAAAAATTCGACGAATCGGATTCGGAGGATAGTGACGACGAATGCGAGCACTGCTTCGGGCACGTGGAGAAGAAGCGCGGGAAACACCATCACCATCATCACCAGCATGACTGTCCACAGCATGCCCAGGAAGCTGGCGCCTCGACACTCACTATTACTGAGGTACTGCCTTAGTTTTGATTTAAAAAGAGTGTCCAAGAAGTTTGTTGCCCATACTTCTAAACAGGAACCTACTACGCTTTGGAATAGGCAACTAGTTTCATCTTTCTGACTGACCGAGCGACTTCTTGACAGTTTAAAAATGCCTGTAAATGGTTTTATTGAAATAAATGTTTTAGTTTCTGTATCTATACTTCATAGGTTTAGGTAGTTAAAAAAGGGTAAACAAAAAAAAAACCACGTGACTCATAGATGCTAAACCTTTTATTTCAAATGTTAAAATCATATTATATAGAGTCACGTATTAATAGGCTCTATTCTGAATCTGAATAACTATCTGTCACGTTAATAATAAAGCGTTCAGTGGTGTCATCAATTATTTTTTGTAATTTAAACATTTTCTGTTCTTCTTTTATTACATGTCCCTCGCAATTTTTCCAATTCGCAGCAGTCACATTAGCTAAAGCCCCCGGCAAAAGATTTTTTAGGTCAGCCATTTTAAAAGTTTTATTTCTCTCGGCTACAAACCCCTTAACTTGAACCCATATTAACTCAATTGGATTGAGCTCACAGTGATATGGTGACAGGCTAACTAACTATAACTAAATAACAAAAACAAAACAAAGAAACAAGCTAATATTATCGCAATCCAACAAAATCGGAACGCACGCATACAATCGCTAATGTCGAGAGCGCTGTCAACAAAGGCGTCTGGTTAACCGACTTAACGTAATACCTGCCACTTCAGTTGCGTAACTACGTCACAGTTGTACTCTTCAATTTAGCAACGTTATCTAATTCGTTTTATTTTCTAAAAGGTTTAGGGACCCTGTGTTTTTGGGCTCTTTACAATAGACAGATTACAAAAGTACTTTATTAAAAGAGGAAACTATCCTGTGATCGAAAATAAATTTAATTTTGTTATATCATATTTTTAAACAAGAAAGTGTCAACTATAAAAAAAAACCTTTTTACCATTTGTTTACCTTTTTTTAACTACCTAAACCTTTAGAGTATAGTCGGCACTAGATACAGAAACACAAACATTTATTTCAATTAAGCCATTTACAGGCATTTTAAGAGCGTTTATACCTTATGAGTGGCAACGTCGCAATTTAGTGTAATATTTCGTGGTTTTCAATTTTTATCATTTAATCGGAGCTATATTTAAAAAATCTGTTTATTAACTTTTTAGAATTATGTGAAAACTGTGTAAAAGGTAAGAAATCGTTGCGTTTACAATTCTATTTATATGCAAATAATACATTGGAAACTTGCAGGGCATTATTTTCATTGTAAAATAACTGTAAGCATTACGGTTACTTACTTTTTAAACACTTTCACGTAATTCTAAAAAGTTAATTAAACAGATTTTTAAAATATAGTTCCGATTAAATGATAAAAATTTAAAACCACGAAATACGACACTAAATTGCGACGTTGCCACTCATAAGGTATAAACGCTCTTAAGACCGGTATTTATAAGTGACTGGCGTCACTTACACCTATCCTATCTTGATTTTTATTTATTCTTAAAAATCAAAGTGACACTCGTCACATTGACATTATAAACCTTGACAACGCAGGGACTGAATTCGAAAGGGCTGTGGTAGAGAACCCCAGGTAGCGCTTCCCACCAGGCAAGATCGGGAGATTCTTCCTTTTCAATGGAGGAGTGTTACCTACACCTTCTCTGAGAGACACATTATTGTTTTCCGACATGCACGCGAACCAAGTCGCGGGCACAGCTAGTTATAAATTAAAGACGCTTTTCTTGTCTGTCTGTATGACCGCTTCGTTCTCCTAAACTGCGCAACGGATTTTGATGCGGTTTTCACCATCATTTAGAGAACTTATTCCGGAAGGTTTATGTGCATAATATATAATAGATATATATTATTATGTGCATAATAAATTAAAATTAAACTTACTTAATAATAGAGAAATCTCGGTATTTTGATAAGTCATGAAAACCGTGCGAAGTAGGAACAGGCCCCTAGTTATGCATAAAGATTTGTACAGTGCAAAAGCTTTCTAAATTGTATATGTTTTAAAGAAAAAGTGGCTTTGCAGTCGTTTATTGATTTCCTTCACTTGTAACTTGTGAATACTTGTGCATCGAATTTCAGTTTAAAAGTAATGTACGCATATTCAAAGTTCTGGGGCCCCGAACAGCACACGCCCGGGGTCGTTTTGCTTCTCAAAAGCATATTTTTCTTAAGGTCTCCGTTTCTCCCCACCCCATCACAGTTCGCTGCTGCAGTATAAGGACTTAATCGAATAAAATTACCATATTTACAGCAACAAACTACACCGCCTGCTGAACCTACAGCTACGATCACGCTTCAGCCGAGCGAAGCAGCACCTAAAGCGAGCGAAGCAGCGCCTAAAGTGAGCGAAGCAGCGCCTAAACCAAGCGAAGCAGCGCCACCACCTGCGCCTGCGCCGCCCGATAAGAAAGAAGAGTAACAAAAACACAACACGCACATAAATACTGTTCAATAAGTCAGTTTACGTGTTTCATGTCTGAAGGAGTATTGTTGAATTCTTGTAGTACAGTCGACCGCACGTCAGTGGTAACGCCTTGACCTTGAGCGGGCTTAGCGTAGTACGGAGTTTCAATAGAAAAAGAGCCACCACCACCACTGACCATTGATTTGGGGCCTACCGTACTTGTCAGTACACGAAATAGACTCTGAAAATGAGATAGTGATAATACTACTCAACCTACACGCTATTTCAGTGACCAGGTCTTTCTATCTTCAGTATTTTTATCTCACGAAGCGACCCGCGTTTTACTTGTGGTAACCAAGTGTACAAACACGCTGTGAATGTGTGCGTGAAGACAAGTAGCGTCAGCACATAACACACACGCACACACTTCCGACTTCGACATTGTCTTGGACGGTACCGAGAGCTCACACACATTTACAGCGTGTTTGTACACTTGGTAACCACAAGTAAAGCGCGCGTCGCTTCGTGAGCTAAAAATACGAAATAAATTTACAATTAATCTGCCAGATATGTCAACAACACAGATTACGAAAGAACTGTGCTGGCTGCCACTGGAGACGCCATAACAAATAATATTCGTGTCCGAATATGGCGCAACTGAGCGCAAGCTAGCTGTCAGTTTCTGTTACTATTAGTAGCCCGGTTTGTATGAAGTGTTACATTAGTCTCTAGCAGCGGCCGCCGAGGCATCTTCTTGCTCTGAGGTCAACAAGAACTTTAAAATACTGCTAACAAAAGCTTTGGTGTCTTAGGAGAGCGGTTCCGTCATGATTATTATAACGGCCGTCGTGAAAATCTGTAATTTCCAACAGTATTTTGACATTAAGGTGTCAAAAACTCAATATTTCTGTAATTGAACAGATGTTCTATGACTTCTATGTTAGGGGGGTTTTGGTTTCCGCACTTAGTCCTTCAGGTGGACCATTGTACGTGGGCCATGGCGGCCGTTTGTGGTTATTCCAACCAGCCCACCTCCCTCCAGAAGTTAACTAGGTCACCTAGTCCGTTGAGAACACCTGTGTAACTTCTGGGTGCCCCAATGGTTTCTGTCCTCATTTGGGTAATGCCTGTGCATTGAAAGAGCACATGCTCAACGGTTTCCTCAGCCTCCATGCAAGCCCTGCATAGAGGACGATTGAGCAGCCGTTATTGTGTGACTGTTCACCGCTTTCACAAGAAACCGAAGCTTAACTTATGATTGTTTTGGGACATTATGTAAACTTACTTATTTAACAGCCACAAATAACATTACAGTCGGTGACCTGTATAGCCTGACCCCTCTTCCCTTCTTCTTCTTTGTACGAGGAGTCAGATAATGCAGAGTACTGACCGTACTCTTCCCTGTTCACAACATTATAGCAAGACTATTGTTGTATAAGATTACTGATTGATTGACTGATTGCTAAGAGTGGAAATATTTATTGAAGACTAGTAAAAATGAAAAGAATCATAATAAATGAAAAAATACGTGTTTCAGTTCAATATTGTTTATTGAATATCTAGACAATGTTGCAATTTTGTTCCTAGATTTAATAAATCGTCTCTTATGTCAAAATGATAAACTTTTGGAATAATCGGAATTGAACTGTAACGCAAAGGAATAGATTCCAGAATTGCGTGGCAGGTAAACATAAATGTTAGGCTCGTTGTTCGTCAATATTGCTAAACTTGAGACATTTGAATGATTATGTTAGTTTAATTAACGTGCTTTTTTGTGTACCTAAATGTAACTTATTCCTTATTTTATTACGATAAGTAACTTAGGAATAGAGATTAAACCTGTTATTTCATTTTATTTTGGTTTTATTTTTTTGATTTTAAAAATAAATTGTGGTGATGTTTAATAAATATTAATGTCGTTAAGTAGGGTTACCATTTTCTGAAATAAAATTATCTTTATCTGGCAACTCTTAAAATACCAATTTGATGTTATTGAAGGATGGCACACAATGTTCACATTACGCTTATTATCGAACATAACATCCTTAATGGAATTCAATTGTGATGAATAAATCTTTTTATAATAATAATTAAATCAATGTTAGTAAAAACTTATAATCCTACGCAATAATCCGCATATTCATAGTATCATTAAATCCAATAGATATAGATACATTTAATTTAAAACCTAAAGCTACGTAGCAGTAATCTGAACAATATTTAATTTAAAGAAGACTTGTAACCGGCGAAAACGAGGGTATCAGGAACACTGCCAGTGGCTGTGGTTCGAACGCGGCAGTAGTGGCATCCTCATGGCTAGACTCACACTTGATGCGGCTATAACGACCCAACTGGTCGCATTCAGCACATAAAAACTTGAATTTTGTACAAAAACGCAGCCACATGCGCACGGGGACGCTGTGGCTGTAGTGGAATCGTGGGAGCATCAAGGCTAAAGCAGACTGCGACGGGCCGCGCCGCAACGCTTTGCAAAAATCCTACTTCATTTTCTAACTAACGCACACTACAATCGGGCCGGACTGCACTATTTTGTATGCATATGCGTTGCAGTGCGCCTGTAAAGAGCGCTTGCCATCAGTGAGCGATTGATTCCGGAAAAAAAAAATGGCCGTCGACCACGCCCGCCTAGCTTGTTGGCTCAAACTCGACAGTGACTACGCGTTACGATTGCTCCGCCAAGATATCCAAACAAAAAAAAAACATCGCCGAAAAAAAATACGGAATTTGTCAAAATCGTAGGGAACAAACCAAAAATTTGTCAAAGGAGAAATAAAGAAGTTATAGGGGTTTTAAGTTGGCCCCGCGAACGTAACGTGGAGGATTGCGCGACCATGGAGATCTCAGCAACTACTTGGGTTAGAGATCTAATTTTTTTTTGTCAATTGAATACTGAATCTGTCAAAAATTTTCGAAAAATTAAGAGCGTTTATACCTTATGAGTGGCAACGTCGCAATTTAGTGTCATATTTCGTGGTTTTCAATTTTTATCATTTAATCGGAGCTATATTTAAAAAATCTGTTTAATTAACTGTTTAACTATAATATTTTGATGTATAGGTATATTATGTCATGTAACAACATCATTTGTGTGCCATTTAAATCAAAAATGTCCTTAGGTTAGAATCACGTACGTGTTGTGCGGACTTGTTGTTAGTGATTATCGTTTATTTTCAATAAATTTTGCGGATGTACTTGTTTATTACGTTTCAAAACGTAACGTCGGTTTATTTTTTTGACGTGATAACGTCTCATTAATCGATGAACACCGGCTGCATGCACGAAAAAGTGTAACGTTCCGTAACGTTTCTTGTCAAACTCCCACTTATCGATGACTGACGCCGTAGGTATTTAGGCGTTCGAGTACAGCGGTGTTCTTCCTTATTTCTCGAGTGTACGAGCAGATCGTCGACGAAACAGAATACGTTGTCGTCTAATCCTCGTAGAACCTTGTGCGTGAAACGTTGAAAAGTTTGACCGGAATTTCTTAAACCGAACGTCATGAAGGTAAATTCGAAAAGTCCGAAAGGTGTTATTATTGCTGTTTTTTGGGCATCTTGTTTTGCGATAGGTATCCAGAAATATGCCATTTTCAAATCTAGTTTCGAGAATATTTTCTTGCCGTGGAGTTGGTATGTGAAATCTTGGAATCGTGGAATGGGGTATATCGGTCGGGAACGGTGACGGCGATAAGTCTTCTGTAATCGCCACATACTCGAAGTGATCCGTCTTTCTTCTTCACGATGTGAAGTGGACTCGCCCACGGACTGTTTGACGGCTTGCATATTCCCATCTCGATCATGAGCTCGAATTCGAGTTTTGCCGCCTTATATTTGTCAGGTGGTAGAGGGCGCGGCCGTAAGTAGATCGGCGGTCCAGTTTTCTCGATGTGATGTGTGACGTCATGCTTGGCTGGTGACTGTGTGACAGGTACTGTATCACTACACTGTCAAGGATGTCTGGTACACCGGTGTAGCGGAACTCCAGCTGATTTTATACTTAATTTCAAATATTTTTGACGTGATAACGTCTTATAAATCGATGGATACCGGCTGCATGCACGAAAAAGTGTAACGTACCGTGTGAGCCAGAGCGTGCAAGCGAGAGCGCGGAACAAGCGATAGAGAGGCACGAGCAGCCCTTTCCCTTTCGTTAGCGTTAGCTTGTGTCACATTTCTCTCTTCTCGCGTGACGTCAGAGCTAATTTCCTAATAGTAGGTACAGTAGTAGCTTAGTAGTAGTAGTGGTTCATGGATGTTTCTTTAAGACGTTATCACGTAAATCTATCGTCCGTAAACCGACTTTACAGATAACCAATGTTTTATATACCTGCCTCATTTCACCTATTCTACATATTTTAAGAACCACTTGCAACATAAATCACTAAACACGTTTACGCTAAACATATTCAAGACATCATTCTGTCTCCGTCATCTTCCAAATGATTGGCCGAAAGTCCGAAACAGAGCGGCGGCGTTTTAAATACGTTTAGGATTAAACGTATTTAGTGATTCTAAAGTACCTATAGTGATAGTAAGAAAGAAAGAAATAAAATACATTTTTTAGAGCAGATTAAAAAAGAACAACATAATATTCTGCTCAACGATATGATAGTACTACTAGATGTCAGAAGAAAGGAAACCTGTAGCAGAGTGTAACAAAAAATGTCGATGGACGCAGTGGCTTGCGCAGGAGTGTGCAGTGGTGGACATGCAACCCAGGACCAAAAATAAATAAACATTAACATATTCGATAATTTATTGAAACATTACATACATTATACTTACGGTTATCAGTCGTTAATCAGATCGGCGGCGAGGATATTGTCATAACTAGTGTATATTTGTTGTTATTGTTATAAAGAGCGGCACGGACATTGACGCACAACCTGTTACAATAGATTCAGTACATGATTCTGAAAAAAAGAAAAAAATATAACCGACGAAAATTTCAACCCCTGCGTTGAAATTTTCGTCGGTTATATTTTTTTCTTATTTACCTGTCCATACAATTTGCCCGCGAAAAAAATCTGCAGCAGATTTTTTTTTACGCTGGGTCAGGATCACGTGCTGAATTCGTGATTACAGTTTGCGCGTCGATGTGTTTGCCACCCTGTTATATTTTAACAAAATTATTGTTGGGTATCAATAAATACTGTTTATAAACCACTATTGTGCGCTTTTATCATTTCGTACGTGGCGTTATTATCGTCACAATAACACGAGTAACTAAAATGCATGGAAAAATATGAAGAGGCTTTTAAATTTCTGTCAGCCCCCCAGAATAACGTGCACTTATTTCCATACATTTTATGGACGTGGACGTCCACGATAATATTGTCACGTTAGAAATAATAAAAGTGCACACTGGATTACATAAAGACATTCTCAATCACAATAGGGAGCAGTAGAATATTATGTTTATTGTATTAAAATATGTATTTTTTTATCTTTAGCGATAAAATGTGTTGCACTCTTAATTTGCTATCCAGTGTATTACATCTTTCTTATCTAGGTACTAAACTTGGCATATATATCTGAAAATATTTGCATTATTTCGCCAATACAAAATGAAGTTTATTTGAATAGAATATGCGTTTAGTATTAGCAAAATAACGCAATATTTAATATCTTTGCAAAATTGACCATTATTTATTTATTTAATTATGAAAGAATAATTTCAGTTGGTCTAGTCACTCAGGCCCAGTTTTTTCGAGCGGAAATGATCGCAATATATTTGAAAATCTTCGAGCCGACATGTTCGAGCCGAACGAAATATCGATATATGAATTTTTCGTAGGATATTTAAAAAATAAAATTAGCTTTGCCATACATTTTGACCGCGTAGGTATTGTATACTTTTCTATAAATCAGCAGTTTTCTTTTATAACTGACGAACAATTTCTGCATTGTCTAAAATCATGCCCCCCATAGGGCATGCCAAGTCCCTGCCACCCTGTACATGTGCTATGTAAAACCATTTAGGTATTTTATCAATTTTGTCAGTTTTCAGTTTTATTAGTCAATTATTATTGTCTCTACTCTAAATGATAATGAAAACCGCATCAGAATCTGTTTCGTAGTTTAAGAAGAACAACGCAGTCACATTATTTTGCCATAAAGGTACTTTCTATTTTTAAAGATTTTTATTTTATAGGCAGATATTGGAGCCGATTCTCTTGTATGTACACCGAACTTAACACTTTCACTGCCAAAATAAAAACTATAATTACCATAGCCAAATATGCTAGGCTATGAGAATCTTAAAGCTATTCTGCAAAATAAGAAGTAAGAAATTTTCATTGTTCTTGCGATAGGACACCGTTTTCGAGATATAAGCAAAAGAAAAAAAGATACAGTACGTACTGTTGTTAGCATCTGAAGTCGAGGTAAGGTGTGAATTTTAGTTCATGACAACTAATTTTATTCCACACCTTTTCAATCGCGATTAAAAATCGTCAGATTTAGTTAAGACAAACAAAATTTTAGGTGAAAAACGTTAAATTCAGAATAGCAAAATTGCCATTTTCACTAAATTATTATCTTAGTGACATCTTAGTGCTGGTAAACTAAGATGTAGATAAGTTGTGTCACTTTAGTCAATTTCAGAATGGAAAATCGTCGTTTGACAGGAATAAACTAAATTTTTGTGATTTTTAGTCTAGTTTAGAGAATTTTGTGACAAGAATATCGGCACCATTGGGTATTTATTCATTTAAGTTTTTCATTAATAACGACACACTCATGTATGTCACAACATTTTATTTGATTTTGTATAACTTTTTATTTAATCATGTTTAATTTATTCTTAAAACGGACACACTTCCCTGTGCTTATTATTCTAGCGTATGGCACTCGTGGGTTGCAGCTGCAAATCAGCGTCGGGTGGTACGCCTTGTGGTGTCATCTGACATTATGCTGAGTTGAGACCCTTTTGGCATTATAAGTATTGTTTTGTTTTTTTATAGTTGTATTTTTTGCTGTATAATGCTAACAAACGCATTTTTCTTTCTTTTTTCAATAATAATAATTGTTTTGCGATAATTTTCGTTCGAAAAACTAGCCCATAGGTAGACGATTGAATAACTATTTTTTTTTTCATAGACAATAATTATCAACTAAATGCTTATTGGTTTAATTTTAATATTCTTCGCACTAATCCATAGAGCGTTTCATTCGAAGTATTTATTTGAATTTTAAAATAAACATGTATATCGAAATAATACTGGACCGGTCTCTTTTTGCAGTAAGGGGTGCTACACACACATTCGATCGGCAGCATTTGTTCAACAATAAAGCCGTCTCAAGCAATAGGGTATATGGATGTATTTATTTTATATTTTTAATTCATTGTTTACATCGTTATATTATAATATAGTAAAAAATATAAGTTTAAAAATGCTGCAATTAAGTTTTAAAATATTTAAAATAGAGAATAATTTTGAGGTGTCGCCGCCATTTTCGCGCGCTCTGTTGATGACGTCAAATACTATGTCCAGTGACAGTCCAGTCGATTGTTTATTAAAGGTGTTCTCGTTCTTCACTTATTTCACCATTAAAAAAGCTCAAAAGCCAGTTTATAAGTATTGCATTGTGCCTGAATGTAGAAACACTATCAGAACTGCATCTGATAAGTATAATGCCAGTCGCGGAAATAGGCGATTCATATGCGCACAAATACGTAAGGAATTGTGTAAGGTTATCAAAAGAGATGAAGTATCGACATAACTTGTTTACATTGTTGTAAATCAAAAATTATGAGTTATTTTTATTCCTCGTCATATTTAGGATTGTGTTTATGGCTAAAATAACGTACATAATGTGTTATTATAGAATAATTACCTTGCAGCTTTCACTCCTTTTACTTCAGCGGACGTAAAATTTGGATATATTCTCGGCAAATTGTGCTTTTACCAAACCACTTCAGTCATTGTCTTAAATAATTTCTAATCTCACTAGTACGCTAAAATTACACTTAAACAATAAATTAATTCACAACACACACGTTATTACTATGTTTTCTAATCAAAAGCCTGCAATGTAAATGCCTTACAAAATGTAAGCAATACGAACTTGTTGACATAGTATTTGACGTCACGTTTCGTTTTAACCAATGGTGTTGCGTTTTACAAATTTGAAATTCCCTCGCTTAATTTGCACTTTTATTAATTAATTTGAAGTAATTAAAAATATATTAATGACTAAAGTAATGATTTAGTTCAAATGTCCGGCTAATTAAGATTCGGATTAAAAATATTTGAACCAAATTTAAATAACATGCATAATATGATAGATATTCGGCTTTTATTCGGCTCGTGCCGATCGACAAACTTCGGTCGGCATCTACCTTCGCTGAATCATGTTCGGGTTAGTTCAGCACAATTCGAGCTAAGGCGAGCGGATTTTCCCGAACATATATCTACATAAATGTTCCATTATGCCGTTCCGCTGTGCCGAATCGTGCCGACCCCATCTTTTGTGTAGCACCCGTTTGATTATCTAGACAGCAGGTTGGTGACTGGGCTGACTGCCCAAGGTGCACTGACCGTTGCCATTAGAGGCTGTGTTTAAGAACTACATCAACATCTTCACTTCAGTCGAAAGACGATCACTGCTGCACATAGCACAGAACCACTCGAAGAAGCGACGCTTGGGGGAGGCCTATGTCCAACAGGGGATTGATAACATGTTCCTTCCGAATAATAAATCAGAAAATTAACAAAAAGATTTTTTGTAAGTATACATAGGTAGATTTTATCTTTCAAGCTAGAAAACTTCATCGTAGTTCAGCTGCAGTCGCGGCGATAAACGAGTATTATAAAATTATAATATTAAAGCTGCGATCAACAATTTCTTAAGTATGTTAACCAGCACTGATCACCTCCTTAATTTTCTGGAACAAAACGAAACGAATTTGAGAGATTTATTCTGAAGCAGTTTTTCTGACAGTAAGTAAATTTATTAACTGGCTTCTGCCCAGCCACGGTATCGCGTGAAGGTCGGAAATTATCCCACGGCTCGTAATACTGGGATAAAAAGTATCCTATGTGTTAATCCAGGTTATAAACTACCTGTGTGCTAAATTTCATCCAAATCCGTTCAGCCGTTTTTGGGTAATTGAGTAACAAACATCCAAACTTCCAACCTTATCATTTATAATATTTTAAGTAGGATAAAGGTTTACCAAGAGCTTTTGTATATTATATTACCATAAGTACGGACAACAATTAGCCTAGGAGGACTAACACAGTCGCTACCAACATTCTCAAAAAAAAGGTGATTACGAATAATAATAAAACGTGAGTGGTCGTGGGACCGTCAGGGACTCGTTTCAGCATTCTCAAAATTAAGTGGTTATAAATAGAAATATAAAAACTAATGGCAGGTATGGCAAAATTTTACAGGTGCTCACGGGTCGATCAGAGGTTAAGCTACGCTTGACGCGGTCGGTTCGTGAATGGGTGACCATCCTTTACATAATATCGAGTACCCTACGCACCCCGGAAAGCTTGTTAAACTGTTGGTCCCAAAGTCCAAGTCTGACAACCTCTTACCAAGGGTATCATGTAACCCAGTAACTAGGTTGTGGAAGTCAGATAGGCAGTCACTCCATGTAAAATACTGGTATTCAGCTGCATCCAGTTAGACTGGAAGCTGACCCCAACATAGAGATAAAAAAGGCTAGGCAGATTGATTGAGGTATGGCAAAATTAGAACATAAAAAATATGAGTAAAAAATAGAGACATAAATAAATAGATATAGCACAACGAACTTTAGAAAAAGTTCTGTAGAGCGTCATCACTGTCTCTTTCTAAAGCTCGACACATCATATCAACGCACAGATACTATCATTACCTGTTCAAAGGCTTCTCCTTATACGTGACAGCTTTCCTCACCCTGCGCGTGCGCCCCTCGTTGACCCAGTCCCCCCCTCCCCCGCTGCCACTGTCACTGTCACGGCTGTCATGGCTTTCTACCCGGCTGCGTTGTCGACTGCTTTGATTGCTGTCACGCGTCTCTTGACTAGTCAGCCTGCCGCGGTGGTTACTGAAATTGGAGAAATGTGGTTGGTGAAATTGGTGGTAATGATTAAGAATAAGAATTATTCGATCTTATCGGCTTGTCGTGTGTGGATCAGCTGGCGAAGGTGACTGCCTAGATGACAAGTACGTAAGACATATTGGTGCCGATTCTGTTGTACACCGAACTAAACTAACTAAACTATCACTAAAATTCCTTACTTTTGGCTATGAGAATCTTAAAGCTATTCTGCAAAATAAAATCTCTAAATTTAAAAATAATTTTGACACACCTAAAATCAAATTTGACAATTGCGACTCCACGTGGTACTTGTTTGCCGTACCACGTGATTTTTTTTAGAGCCGGTGGCGCGCATTATTTGCAACCTCGACATGTATTGTATGGAATTTTTAAGTTTTTGTATGAAAAATATGAAAAATGATTACCAACACGTTGGATTTTAGAGGTTTCGGGATTTATAAAGGGGGTAGAAATTTTCATTATTTTTGCGACAGGACACACCATTTTCGAGATATAAGCAAAAGAAAAGAAAAAAAGATACAGTACTGTTTTTGCATCTGAAGTCGAGGTGTTGGTGTGAATTTTAGTCCATGATAACTAATTTTATTCCACACGTTTTTAATCGTGATTAAAAATAGGCAGATTTAGTTAGACAATCAAAATTTTTTGTGAAAAACGTACAATTCAGAATAGCAAAATTGCCATTTTCACTAAATTATAATCTCAGTGCCATCTTAGTGCTGTCAAACTAAAATGTAGATAAGTTGTGTCACTTTAGTCAATTTCAGAATGGGAAATCGTCGTTTGACAGGAATAAACTAAATTTTGGTGATTTTTAGTCTAGTATAGAGAAGTTTGGGACAAGAGAATCGGCACCATTGTCAATTGTGGAGGGTTTTTGATGTGAAACATCTATACGCGCGTCATCGTGGGGAGTGTGGGTGGCTGATGCGTGGTGATCGCGAAGCATAACGTTACACATGCGTTACCATTATGGATAGCGCCATCTATGCTTACGACTGCAAACTACTGGTTCGTAGAATGATGTTGATAAATCCCTACAATGTTAACAGATGTCGTTGTAGAACGAAACATCACAGAATAGTTTCGATGTTTCACATCAGCCAGGAGTACCGCGACGGCAATTTTTATTTTTTTGTATGCATTTAAAAAAAACAGTTGAACTTCCCTTTTAATATAGGTGTGTTTACTGATCACAGCCAATCAATCAATCATCAATTTTATTCCCGGTACCAAGATAGTTATATAAGCTCCCGGAGATCATCCCGCAGACACAGCGGCAGGAATTTGTGTTAAACCTGAACCATATTCCAAATTAATTATTAACATCACTGGATTAACCGGTGAAGGAAAACATCGTGACAAAACCTGTCCTAGAAATAAACATTCGCAGACATGTGACATCCACCAACCCGCACTGGGCCCGCGTGGTGGATTACAGCCCACTCAGAGAGGAGGCCTGTGTCCCAGCAGTGGGAACATTATATGCTGATTAGGCTACACTGTAATAGATTTGACAATATGCCAACCTGGCGCGACCATCCTGATTATTATGCCTCTGTTCGTGTTCTCTCGCCACTCTTCGTGAGGTCTCGTATTCTCGACTGACACGCCTTCTACTCGTGTGTTGCGTCTCTCTCTCTAGGCTGTTCGCTCTCACTCGTTGTGCCTCGAGGCTTTCGCGAAGAGTTGTTCGGGCTGATTGCTCGGCTATTTCCATATCTAACCTGGATGTGGATTCGCTGTGGAATTTTTGATGCGAAAGAAAGAAAGAAAGAAGAAAAATATTTTATTTGAAACACGCACAAGAAAAAAAAACAGAAAAATGTTATGTTGGTCTTTGTGTTGGTTTGAAGAGCTAATAATCGATCGACAGTTATTAATATTACAGGATCAAATTTAATTAGGTAGCGAAACTCCGTAGACGTGACGGGTTTCTAAAATATCTCAACACGATAAAACAAAGAAAAAAAGATTTGATGTATATTTTTCTGGGGTCAATGACAATTGGTAGTGTAGTTATTTGAAGTAGATGAGAATATCAGTTTTTATTTTATTTTATTCGTGTTTAGATATCGATACCCATCACCTATGTGAAGTTCACACAGAAAAAACTGCTATTGAAACTGATATTTCAAGTAACTACAGTTGTTAACCCAAAAAAAAAAAAGAATCTTTTTGTTTTTTCGTTTTATCGTATTTAGATATCGACCCATCACGTCTACGAAGTTTCGCTAGCTAATTTAATTTGACCCTGTATACATACGAAAGTAACTCTGTCTGTGTATGTCTGGCTGTTGCCTTTTCTCTTTTATATTTGTATAAACAATAATATAATACAAGATAAACGCAGTCGTTATTGTTTTGCTTCCAAAGGCCAAAAGCTGGTTACACCCATGAGACTCTTTAGAGTAATGGTTTAAGAAACTGTAGTGTTCAACGACTTTTCTCCGTCGCCGTCGTAGCAGTTTGACTTTGCCAGAGCCTTGTTTTGTAAGGGCAGTGTAGTTCAAGTGTAACTACTGACGTATAAACTTAAGTACACCGCCATACATGCATTTATAGTGCTACAAGGACCTTGTGGCGCCTGAATGACATTGACAGAGGGGCGTTGGCCGATTTTGACCACGCCCCTAATGATCCGTGTACAGCTATACTGACGTATAGCCTTACCCCCATTCATTCAACCAACATCATTCGTGCATTTACCTCTCATAAATGCACAAACGGGGTGGTGTTATCCATACTTACGACACAATAACTCTGGAGTCTGTGGCGCCGTTGGGGCTTGGCGCGTCGAACACACTGAGCGAAGGCGAGCGAGGGCGCTTCGGGGGAGAAGACAGCTCGCTTGGGGACCCGTCCAGCCGCATCTTAGCTACCAGCACCTTGAGCACGCGGCCGCTTGTGCTTAGGAAACAACATCGTAAGTGAAATTAATAATAATAATTTATTACGAAACATTTGTTAAAAAAACATATAAATCGGACAAATAATGGACGGACAGGAAATAATTTCCCCGCAATGACATTCAGGAGACTATTCGAGCTGCCCCGGACCCTTTGCACAGCGACGCGGCACGCTTACGTCTGATCGCTGCATAGCCATCAGTGTGCGCATTAGCCAATATCGATAAGACGCTTAAATATTTCTAAATTTTTGCCCTTCTTTCCTTTTTTTCCTCTCACATGTCTGAACACAAGAATAAAAATTAAAAAAAAAAAAACTTTAGAAAACCATTCTCTAATATTCGATTTCGGTTTTCATTCGCCTATATTCATATACATATAGTTTGTCGGTATCGTGTGAACATGGAATGAAACAAAAATTTGACTTCACTCGCGTTTTAATGAAAATTGAAAGCGGCGCAAAAATCAAATAACATCCTATTATTGCATGATACTTGGTGGGAAATCATCAAATAACTTTTCCCGCTCTGGGCGGAGCGGGAGGGCGTGTCAGACTCTTACTGACGAAAACCCACCCGTGTTCCTTCAGTTGCCTGTGTCAGGGGCCACGGTAACCCTTTCGGACTTTCCCGCAACCCTGGCAGGCATCGGCCTTAGCGGACCCCGTCATTGGTGCTGACATCTCCTCGTCATCATAAGGCTTAGAGCTACAGTGTTGAAGAGGTATTGTGGAATATCGTAGGATATGTAATTCATCCACAATTTTTAAAAAGAAGCTAGTTCGTTTTGTACTGTAAGTATGTCGAAGTGAGGCACCTGTTCCGCCGGGACGAGTTAGGTCGTGGCGAGTAGTGTTGCTGGCGCGGCGTGGCGAGCGGCGGCGGCGACGTGCGCTTGCGGCGCCGCACGGTGGGGGAGAACGCGCGCGCCGCCGACGGCGAGCTGGTGTCGGTCTGTGCGGACCGTACAGGGTGTAAACGTTACCATTCAGTACATACTTCTAAACCAACCAGCGCGGCAGCGTCGAAATACCTCGTCAGTTATTTAAAAAAAAAACTATTGTTTCATACAAAAGGTGCAATAGTACACGATCAAAATGTATGGAGCAGCTGATATTGTTTTTAATAACTGAAACAGAATTTCAACGCTAGAGCCGCCGATGTGCCTTACTCCGTGGTGAAGAAGTAGATGTTAGAGAGAAAGGCCAGGAACGACAGTCTCTTAAAACTTACGTTTTACTTTTGTTTTTTACACACTTTACAAAAAGCAAATGCATGCAATGACTGGACATGTCCACTCAAACCTGTCTGGTTCTTTTCACAAAAGACCATCTCAGACACTAATCTGCACAGGCCTCATATGGCCTGACCATGATTGTGTTTGGAGTTTAACAAAAGAGTGTTTTTCTTAGAGTAGTCCGTTAGGAAACACCATACTCATATAGTTTTAATACGTAATATATTTTTGATGCGTATTAATCTTCTTTTCAACCAATTTACAGAAGTAAATAAAGGTTGCGAAAATTCAAGTATTGAATATTTTTCATGTCGATTTATATAACACAAAAGTTATTGAATCAACTTTTGATGGTGACTGCACAGCAATTGACACTTTTAATATGATTTAAACTCGTGTAATAGTTGAAGACATGAGTGGATGAAGGTGATATGTCGCAAAATTCTAATTTTGAGAAAATTGAGTTCAAAGTTTCGCATAAACATTTTAGGATATTTCAAAACGCTTTTAATGTATTTATCTAAAAAGGGTGTCTGGCGGCGCCAACCGTTTAGTATTTTTAAAATAGGGAAGAAATTAAAGAATAAAATGTATTTTTATTACTTTATTTTAAGAAAAACTGAACATAACTCCTTCCGCAAAACAATATTTTAATCAATTTAAGAAAATTAAGTCTGAAGGAGACAAGTTACTTAAGAAATTAGAAACAAAATAAAAAATAAACGTTATTCTTCTCCAAGAATGGATTGTTAATAATATCGATATTCCGGTTTAACAAATTTTAGTTGGTCCGTAATATTAGCTTTTTTTTAAACTGACACAGTACCATATTTGCCATTCACACGTGGCACCTCAAAATTTGGATTAATTTGACCCCTTTTTTTTTAAATATCAACTTTTTGGAAAGGTGTCATTTCGTCGTATGACTCTTTGTATAAATATGAACCGTATTCATCAATTCTGATCCATTTCACGCCATCCCTAAAACTAATTTTGCCATTATTAGTATTTTTTTTCCTGTTAATCAAATTTAAATTCACTCGCAAATCGTTTATTTTCCTGAAATGGTCAGTCATATCAATAACTATGTTGTTTCGTGAAGCTTTGCTTATAATGGTTCGGTATTGTTCAGGTGCATAGATTGTATCATTTTTTCGAAGCACTTTTTCGATCCTCCCGAAATCTCGATCCGAATCCAAATATGAATGTCCCACTTCGGGAAATTTGTGGTCTATGATTTTAAAATATATTATGCTCTTAGATCAAGTATTGGTAAAGACATATTAAATTGAAATTTTTGTTCTGTCCGGCACATGAATCCGACCAAATTATCAAATGATCTTTACCTTGGCAACTTGGATCTACCTCCACAAACCTCAAGAGTGCACTTGCGACTTCTGAACTTCCACGATCCGCTATATCTTCAGTCCATGTACAGACGCCAGCACATCAAGCTACTACAATCTGTCAAATTTCTTTAATAGATTTTCAACTTTATCGCTAAAGCATTAAGGTTCAAGGTTGATTGGGAAAATTTGACAGTTTCGGGTAGCTTGACCTGCTGGCGTCTGTACAACAAACAGCTTTTTCTTTGGATGTGCCGTCTATAACATGAATACCAAAGTTATAAAGCCAGATTTGTCGTAGATAGAATGCCTTAGATGTAGTTAATTTTGGCAAAGGCATCGTTTGCTGTAAATCTACTGTAATGCACACCATCAGCCGGTTTAGGTTTCTTTCGGTTGGCTTGCATCGCTTCCACAGCTGCATAGTAATTTGCTTTATGTTCTTCATTTGAGTCCCCAGCAATCCCAGCATCACATGTTGCACAGGTATCACTCTTTGGGTATCCAAAAGATAAATTAAATTCTGTGACAAAGATTTTGTTGTAAGTATGTTATCTTCTTGATTTTATATTTCGCAGTTAAATTTTCTTTTTCACACATTTTCAGATATAGACTATGCATCTTGGTCATCTTCAAAAGGGGAGAAAGATATAACTTGTGTTTATTTTTATTACGAGAATAGTGGGACTGTTCGGCGGGCAAACTCGATATATTTGCTTTAATACGGTTCACAACGTCTTCATCCATTTTGTGAGGACGATTCTGGTGCTTGCCCCTGCAGTCTGGATTTGGAGCAGAAGTTTGTTTGTTTTTGTGAGTTATCAATATCGATTTATTAACACCGTTAAAGTATTTTTGACAACCACAAGCGACTCGTGCGTGCTCGTGCGTCCGATTGACAAAAGAGCGGGAATGAACGGAACGGAATGTTGACACCGTATTATGAATGAAAGTGATATGTGCAGCACATAGCTCCTTCATCCACTGCAGAAAAGTTAACTTTTTACTTTTTAGGCATCCATAAAAATGTTAAGTGCCCATACCACATTCTTCCAATATTGATTAAAAATAATAGTGTACATGACACCTTCATCCAGTAGTGAATTTCTTAAATAGCCACAAATATGGTTGTTTTAAGGTTTTAAATTGTTTGTATGTACATAACACCATCATCCATGCATAGAACAGCGAAAATCTAAAAATGTGACATATCACCTTCATCCACTCATGTCTTCAGTTATTAGTTAGTATAGAAGAAATAGTTCAAGATAGCAGCCTGCAAACTTATCTATTTTGGTAGAGAAATACTTAAAATACTAGAAATCATTTGGGGAATTGGACATTCTGGGAAGTGGAATAGTTTGAGAAACATGTTAATTGGACTTACTGAGACTTGAGACATTTGAGGGAGAGGGATGTGAGTAGTCAAAAAAATAAAACAAAAGAATTTAGTACCTCTGTGTTTTCTCCAGGCTTTCGACACGATGTATTGGGAGTTTTGCCCACTTCCGTGGTAGAATCCGGCTCTAGATTTGTACCACTTGTTGACGCAGGTCCCTGAATATGTAATTACAGGTGTTGACAACAACTATTAGACTATTGGCTTGTTTGTCTACTGGTCGCATTATTTTATTATTTATTTTTATCTATATTGACATGAAAGTATCTTATAAACTAAGCCCCACAAAACCGTAGTAGTGGTTTGACTGTGAGGTCGGCCCATCATTAGTTATTCCCGAGAGAGTGCACATGTCGCAAGTAATGTTTCGGGCGAACTTATTACCTTAAACCAAGCAAAAATCCACCCTGTATAAGATTTTCAGCAAGACGGTAAGCAGGCCGCCCGGTATACGCCAGACGAAAACTATTTTAACGCACCACAAGCGACCTTTTCTTATTTTCGGGGTGAAACCTTCAAACGGCACCGGACCTCCGGCTCCGGAGAGAGGTCGGAGAGTGTGGGTTACCTCACTAAAACCACCCCAGTGATCAGCACATAGAGGGGGTCCCGGTTCCTCTTAAAATACCAATTCCGGAACCCCCCCAGTGCAACGCCGGTGAGGCACATCCCTGCCACACAAGTGCCCTACGTTCGTTTGGGTGCACCTTCATCTTACACACCATATCTTCACTTATCATACATACCTTAGAATTAGTAGGAGCACCAGAGTGAGCGGGTCCATCATCTAACAACCAACTGGGACCTTCTAGTGGGTTCTCAAATGGGCAACCACCTTGTGGGCGAGTTGGTTGCTTGTCTTTGGGCGGCTCTGGGCGTTTATCTCTTGGGGGATCCGCTCTGTGCCACCGGTCTTCCAAAGAACCAATATGCAATGTTAGGCTGTAATAAAACGAATGAATTTATATATTATATAAAACTGCAGAGCGAGAAAATCACGAATCTACTTTTAAAAAAAAACACAATCCAATAACAAACAATGCACAGTCTAATCCACTGCGTCCATAAGCATACAATTTTGCATAAGAGATCCATAACAAACAAAGGTGATAATTTCTGATTATTTAGAAGACAAAAAGCTTGGGATTGAGTTGCTCGCTGTTCTAAGCCTTGTGATAAAACCGATAAAACTTTAAATTTAAATTATTATGCAAAATCATCATTATACACTAATTTATACAGAAAGAAAGAAGAGAGAAAATATTTTATGGACACGCAAAGGAAAAATAACCATAAAAAAATAAATAAGCATTTAAAACTAACAAAATTAATATTTAAAAAAAAAACAAAATAAAAGACCTGTGCGAGGTCATATACACGTTGATATTGCTGAAAATTATATACAAAATGACATGAATATTTATTTTTAAATGTATTATATTACTTTAATTATTGTGATGTGAGCACTATGCGGGTCTTTTTTTTTTCTTTATCATTTTATTTTAATGATGGTCTGGCATGTTGAGTACTTTATGCAGCCTACTCAAATGTCCGAGTTGAGCTACACAATTACTGACAAATGCTTGCACCGAATTTACAGGTCAACTCAAATTTGTGTGCTGCTTTCCTCAAAAGACCATTTCAGACACCAATCTACATGGTCCTCACATGATCTGACCAAGATTATGTCTGAACTTTAAGAGAGACGCCTAGGTTTTTTCGCCATTTCTTGCTTATTTTTTAATATGGCGTGTACAAATGATTCTGGTATTTAATTTAATTAAGGTAGGATTTTCGTACAATCATCCCTTGAAAGGAGTTAAATGGGGGAGGAAAGTGTCTATGAAATTTCATAGTTTTTTACCGAAGGGTAAGGGCACAAGGCTAATTATCACCTTTGTATTTGTTAAATTAAAATAGATGTTTTATAGGATTTAAAGCTAGTGGCTTTTTGGATTTAAAAACCCCATGGGATGTTCCGAAACAAAACACTAGGACACAGGAAAGAGGGGCGTTTCTGAGTCGCGACATAAAACTGATTTTTTTTCTTCTTTACAATTAATATAATTAGGCCAAAAAAAAATAACAAATGGACATGACAGTGACAGATATCGTAAAAAAATTGTTGGAGTAGTATCATTTCATTAAGCAGGGAGAAAACAGAGGAATACTTTAGAACGCAAACGATTACATGTCCGCGTTTCCTCTTAAGGGCAAGAGAACCATGATGATATTGTGTACCCTAAACCTGGGCCTAATAATTTTTTTTTTCATTTGAAATATTATTTAAATTCTTTAATACATACCTTACTGGCTCGACCTCTCTAGCAGTGACAGTTGTGTCCTCTTCACTCACTGGCTCCAGTTTACTTCTGTAGTTATAGACAGAGACATTACATCCTTACTCATTACTATTAGTAAAAATTGTGGTAGTCATTTCCTACCACAGTTTATAGAATAATAGATAATAAAGAAAATGTCTAAAATAATACTTAAATAAGCTTACCAACAACCTCGGTTAAGTAGGCGTTACTTTGGGCAAGATTGCTAAATGCTTACTTTAGTAACTTAGTTAGCGTTTTATACGATTATGAACCTCATTCGTCCTTCTTTACGTCCATAATGTCCAGATTCGTAAAAGCGTATGCGGGCAAGTGTCGCATACGAATATGAACGTTAACTTTAAGCTTATAATGTTCGTATTCGTATGCGACACATAGGTACTTTGACACAAGTAGGTACTTACGATTCATATTCATCACCTTCCGATATATGGTCATCTGAGTCTAAACTATCGTCATCACCTGTCAAGAAAACATTAAAGATATTTCAAAATGTATTACAAGATGATTTTCTAAACAAGGAACGAGAGAGCTACTGATATACCGACATTTATTTATTTATAGTTACTTAAAACGGTACAACACCAATTACATTAAGTAACATAGAGACAAATTACAATTACGTTGACACTAATATAAATAACCTTAAAACTAACATGGAACAGTAGACTCCCTTGCATACTTTCTCTCACAGAACACCAGACATGTACCTGTAGCTGTACATAATACCAACGGCCGCAGCGCGCTGGCGCTCGGCCGAGTGACCGACCGTGGAGCCCTAGCTCTCTGCTACCGCCACCGCGATGGTGGCGCTCCTGTCGTGAGTTCAGTGAACTACAGACTAATACGTGCTGTGCAGTGATTGGGTAATAGTTTCCGCAATGTTTTCAAAAGTGCCCACAGATATATTTTTGTTAATTTAAGAATTTATGTATAAGTAGTTAGTTTTCCTAAAATAAAACCAGAATCGTTTAGTGTCTCGAACTGATTGTTTCTCTCGAAAACCTACAGACCTAACAGTGGTGACCCCGCGAACAACTTACCGCAACCATCGAACATCATGGCTAAGCAACCCGAGTGTAGTGAATCTACAGCACCGCACATCCCAGAAGTAGCCGGTATTTCGCTATCGCTACGGATTCCAGCTTTCTGGCGCGACCGAGTCCGCCTATGGTTCGTCAGTTTTGAAGCCGCCACGCATGATTTGAAGAAAGGACAACGAGAACTAGCACAGATGGTAATCGCGCGATTGGAAAAGCAAGATGTTGAACAGATCTGTGACCTGCTATACGACCCACCTACAGCACGGCAGTACGACTTGTTGAAGGAACGTTTGATATCGGTCTACGAAGAGTCAGAAAACCGTCAATTTCAAAAGCTATTGTCTGACATGGAGCTCGGTGACCAGAAACCCTCACAGCTGCTGCGACGCATGCGAAACTTAGCCCGTGATAAGGTTACAGATTCCACGTTGCGACTCATGTGGATGAATCATCTACCAGCCCAGGTACAATCCGTACTCGTCGTCACTAAAGAAACCAGCCTAGACGAATTATCGCTACTAGCCGACAAGATGACTGAACAAGCCCAAGAAGTCGCAGCAGTATCATGCGAGCAACAAGCCCCTCAAGGCCAGCCAAAAAGCGATGCACAATATCTAGTCGAAGAAATGAAAAAATTATCGCTTGAAGTAGCTTCACTCAAGTCGTCACAACATACGTGTCGCTGTCGTTACCGCGGTCGTGGATATTCATCGCATACATCGCGCTCACGCGCACGCTCTCATGCATATACGCCGTCTCGCTCGCGCTCAGGCACACCGTCGCCGTATTGCTATTACCACAGGAAGTTCGACAAAGATGCAAGATGTTGTCGTCAACCATGTTCATATGACAACAGAGAACATAGAGAACATCAAAAGAACACGGAAAGCTAGCACACGCGCTAGATGCGGCGGACTCTGGCGTTTACAACGAATCATACCGCCTATTCATATATGACAAGACATCAAGACTCACATTCCTGGTAGACACAGGCGCGAATATATCTGTATTACCGCGAACAAAAGGCCAACGCACGAAGAAATTACCATTCACGCTGTTCGCCGCCAACAACACCGTCATACCCACATACGGAGAAAAAACGCTGGAGCTAAACCTCAATTTACGCAGGCCATATAGATGGAAGTTTGTTGTCGCCGACGTCAGCAAACCTATCATCGGAGCTGATTTCCTCAATCATCACCAGCTCAACGTCGATCTACGAAATCGAAGGCTGATAGATATGACAACCAAACTGTCTGTCGCGGCGCCAGCGCGAGTATCAAATCTACCCACAGTACGTAGTGTCGACCTACAGCAATCGTACCACGATATACTCGCTGATTTCCCAGGCACAACTCGAGTGACGTCAATGAAATTAAGCCCGAAGAACAACGTCGAACACTATATCGAAACTACAGGACCGCCAATACATTGTCGAGCACGACCAATACCACCGCACCGCTACGCTCAAGTCAGACACGAGTTCGAATCCATGATCAACCAAGGCCTATGCAGACCAAGCAAAAGCCCGTGGTCAAGCCCGCTACACGTGGTGTCCAAGAAGAACGGCGATCTACGCGTCTGTGGCGATTACCGACGACTGAACACAGTGACTAAACCAGACCGCTACCCCATACCTCGAATAAAAGATTTTACTTACCACCTGGCAGGTAAAAAAGTACTATCAACAATTGATTTAAATCGCGCATACCAACAGATTGTTGTCCGAGAACAAGATATCGAGAAAACTGCCATCATTACCCCGTTTGGATTGTACGAATTCCCGAGAATGTGTCCAGGACTCAAAAACGCGGGACAAACATTCCAACGCTTTATCCACGACACCCTGAGAGGATTGGATTTCGTTTTTCCTTTCGTCGACGATCTATTGGTAGTGTCAACAAACGACAGCGAACATCGAGTAAATCTCCGCCCTGTACTCAAGCGATTAGAAGATAACGGGATAACAATTAATGCAGCAAAATGCGTTTTCGGCCAGCCAACAGTCAAGTTTCTGGGATATACAGTATCAAGCGAAGGCATCAGACCACCAGAGGAGAAGGTCAAGGTCATCAACGACTATCCCAAACCCATGACAGTAGAAGAAATACGAAGTTTCCTCGGAATGCTTAACTATTATCGTGATAACATTCCAAACGCCGCAAGTGTGCAAGCGCCGCGCCGCTTAATGTCTATCTACATAATTCAAAAAAACGCGACAAAACAATTATCCAGTGGACTGATGAATCATCACTCGCATTCGAGAATTGCAAGAAGAGCTTACGTGACGCCGCACTGCTCGCACATCCCTGCCATACCGCCCCACTCGCAATAATGTGCGACGCGTCCAACAGTTGCGCCGGCGCGGTACTCCAACAGCACGTAAACAAAATGTGGCAACCACTCGGTTATTTCTCGAAAAAACTATCGGATACGCAATTGAAGTACAGTACCTACGACCGGGAACTACTTGCAATGTACATGGCAGTGAAACATTTCAGGAAAATGCACGAGGGTCGTCAATTGATTGTGTTCACCGACCACAAGCCGCTAACCTACGCCTTATCAAAACTATCATCGGACAGCGAAACCCCACGAAGAACTCGACAGTTGTTATTCATCAGTGAGTTTACAACGGATATTCGACACATCAGTGGAAAGGAAAACGTTGTGGCTGATGCACTCTCACGCATCGAGACAATTACCTGCCCCACAACTATAGATTATTCAAGCTTAAGTGAAGCACAAAACAAAGATGAAGAATTACCCACATTAAAGAAACAAAATAATATTCAACTCAAGCAAATTACTTTGCCACAGACCGATAATAAAATATACTGCGAAACGTCGACCGACAACGTACGACCGTACTTACCAATGGAATTCCGATTAGCTGCTTTCAACGCGCTGCATGGAATAAGTCATCCTGGTGTTAGAACAACGCGCAGACTTATGCAAGACAAATATTTCTGGCCAAACATGAATGTAGATATCGGCAAGTGGACCAAGTCATGTGTAGCTTGCCAGCGAGCGAAGGTTCATCGACATACAAGCAGCAAGTTATCAACATTCGCACCCACCGAGCGTTTCAAACACATACACATTGATATCGTCGGCCCGCTACCTACGTCATCAACCGGTCATCGTTATTTACTTACAATTATCGACCGCAAGACTCGTTGGCCTGAAGCAATGCCTATTTTAGACATCACTGCAGAAACCATCGCGAGGACAACATATGAGATGTGGATCGCCAGATATGGATGTCCAGAGACTCTGACTAGTGACCAAGGGCGGCAATTTGAGAGTCAGCTGTTCAATGCCCTAACCAACCTGCTGGGAATACACCGTGTTCGTACAACGCCTTACCATCCACAAAGTAATGGTATTATTGAACGCTGGCATAGATCACTCAAGGCCGCGCTCACCGCACACGTAACAATGGGAAGCACATGGATTGACGAGCTACCGACCGCACTGCTTGGACTCCGCGCTGCTTGTCGTACCGATACCGGAGTAACGGCTGCGGAGCTCACCTACGGTTGTAACCTACGACTACCAGGCGATTTCTTCTCGTTAACACCACGCAGTGAAATCATGGACTCAGAATACGTCGATAAATTACGCAAAACAATAGACAGTCTAAAGCCATCACTCAACCAGCCGCACAGTAACAACCGTGCTATATTCGTGCATTCGGACCTAGACAAATGCCACTCAGTTTTCATCAGAGTTGACGCCGTACGCAAACCACTGCAACCAACGTACGACGGGCCCTACAAAGTGTTGAAGCGCGAAAACAAAGTGTTTACGCTGCAGTTACCAGGCCGGCAAACTTCAGTGTCAATAGATCGGCTGAAGCCTGCTTACACTGTCAACGATGACGTGTCATCAACAGTGGCAAATGACGTCCTCGTGCAGAAGACCTCATCCGGACGAACAGTCCGGCGACCCGTACGCTTCGCTTGAAGGCGAGTACTGTAGCTGTACATAATACCAACGGCCGCAGCGCGCTGGCGCTCGGCCGAGTGACCGACCGTGGAGCCCTAGCTCTCTGCTACCGCCACCGCGATGGTGGCGCTCCTGTCGTGAGTTCAGTGAACTACAGACTAATACGTGCTGTGCAGTGATTGGGTAATAGTTTCCGCAATGTTTTCAAAAGTGCCCACAGATATATTTTTGTTAATTTAAGAATTTATGTATAAGTAGTTAGTTTTCCTAAAATAAAACCAGAATCGTTTAGTGTCTCGAACTGATTGTTTCTCTCGAAAACCTACAGACCTAACATACCCATAATTTTAATCCATCCATCCGCAAACACATCACATTCAGGGTTGGCAGCCAGAAGGGCATTCAGCACCTTTAGTCTACGACAGACTGGGGATTCGGCTCTGGCTACAGTTTATGGCTGGCAGTTGCGCAAACAGATTGTGCTCTGTCGGTGTCCGATGTATTTGTCGGGCACAAAATATAGTCGGCAGAAAAGACTTTGAATTAAATGCCTTGACACACATAACAAATACTGGCTCCTCCTTATTTTTTATCATTCATTAAGCTAGTTTCTACGTAGTACTCCTACTGTCATTGAAGCGGGAGGCGGCATCAGATGGCGCGCGGTTTTTATGAATGATCAAGGAGAAAACGGGAGCGCGCCTCCCCTCCCGCCCGCGCCTCTTCCTTCAGTCCCGCACGAATTGCGCGTTGCGTCGCAAGCGCCTTTGCTAATACGCGTCGGCTTCGGGCAACAAACGCAACCATGCCAAACTATAGGTATACCAACCAGGAGTACCAGAGCATAGGGGTGTGCTACAATAAAAAGTGTCATACCGGCACTAAGTACCTATCTCGCGAGTGCCGATCGTGATGTGATTCCTCCGGTTGGGTTGGGCAACACATTCAGTTTTCTGTAGGTAAGGAAATTCTCAAAAACAGCGTGTAGGCTACAATAGTAGGTATGTCCACGACTGTATCTCAGCTGAGATTTTTTAATCAAGTGACGGATACGACTCGAGACACTCGTAACCTCACGTGGCTTATTGACGTATGCGTTGAGTTGCACCTATCGGCTGTTTATTAGTATTTACCTAGTTTAGAGATATGTAGGTATTGTAGATTAGGATTAAAATTTGTTTTAATCGCACCTAGGTTCCTTTTCGTAAAACTTTAAGCAGGAAATTTAATAATGTAAGTACCTACGTAAGTTTAGGTGGTTTTGTATTTTAAATTCACATTTTTTTATTATTGTAAGCGTTAAGCTTTTAAAATAAGACTAGATCGAGTTACGAAGTCTACCAACGCTGATTTATTTTTAACATCTTCACGCCTGCATTCTCCGTAGACACAGGCAGTGGTATATATTTTCGTCCACTACAGTTCACGTGTGATATTGTTAGGTCCCATGTAACAGGAGGTGAGGGCAGGGCAGGTGTTTTCGTCCGGCAGCACACAGATTGTGGAGTGCGGTAACCGTCAGAACATGAAATAATTACCATGCTTGCGCGGTCGCGCGGAGACAAGCATGCGAACACAACCCCACCAACCGCTGCTCAACACAGAATAGACGAGACGCTTCGATGTGGCGGCGCGCCTGCCGCCTCTCACCGCTTCGGGCGGGTCATTCATAGAATAGGGAGATTTTATGCAAAATGTCGCAAGCAGTTTTAAAAGTATAATATCTATGTAAAATAAAAAACAATCTATAGATTCTGTACCAGCTATGGTGTGTCTCTTAAAATATTTTGTGTATGAATTTATACACATTTAGACATAAGATTTCATATTTAATCATCCAGCTTAAAATGATGTATGCTGGTATTCATTTGTCTGTGATTAGACTGACAGACAGCCCCAACAATAATTTATTTGAAATTATTTATTTATTTATTAAACTATAATATTATTTTATTCATTTATTGTTGTTGACTTGACTTTATTAAGGACAGTTTTTCAATTTTATATTAAATATATATTTACTTTAGGACTAACATAGAATCAAGGACTTCTACACATACTGTGGACCAAAAAGATGTCTTTTTTAAATAAATGTATTGATTTATAGATGGGAACAGGCTAGGCAGATGATGAAATGATGTTTGCGAACTTATTCAAGGATTATGACCTATTAAATCCCTTCTGGGGGAGTTGAGCAATTAAAGTAAAAGATGTATGACGTTTTTATATCAATGTCTACTCATGTAGTTACCTTCCAGCCTGTGTTGATCAAACTCCTCGGGACTGTCCTCAGCGTTATCTGCCTCCAAGTCCGTATCAATCTCCATCTCTACGTTGTTGCTGGGCAGATCAGATATGTCTATCCGTGTTAATGGTATGTAAACATCTGAAAAATAAAGATAAACTTAAAAGTTTGTATTGGTGTTATTCTGAAACATTTCTTGTTGGTGTTTTCTTCATAATATAATGTTAAAGAAGTAATGTAAAGAAAAACATTCACAAAAATTCTTTGAAGAGGTATAATACATACATCTACACCTCGGTGAGGATGGCTGGAATGACACGGACTACACAGGCAAGGAACAGGGAGAATTGGAAAGGGTTGAAGGAGGCCTTTGCCGAAGGGCACACAGAGGCTCAACAACTGATATTATATGTTTTGTACTGCAACTATAACTCTGAAATAAAGCTAGGAATAAAATAAAATAGCATATACACCTGAATACTGAAACATATCAGCAACATTAACTATACAAAAGTAGATACAAATTATTGTTCATGATGTTTTTTAAAGTATTATTTTCTAATTTAAATAGAATTCCATGTATCCTTATATATTTGTACCTACATATAATAATGTTGTTAATGTTAATGTTTCATGCTGTATTATATTCAAACGCAATGTGAATTGTTACTGAATAAATAAATTTAATTGAATTGAATAAATGTCTTGGCTATTAGCACTTCCTAGTTTCAATCTAACATTAAAAAAGCTATAATATCAGGAAGAGGATAAATCAAGTATTATTATATTTACCTTGTAACATGTGCATGGGCACTGCCCTCTCTGTTAAGCTACGACTCTGGTTAGGACTCCTTGTTGTTGACCCTGGAAGAACGGATTCATCTAATTAAATAAGCATTTCTAACAACTAAAAACACAATTTAAAGTTTAAACAAGAAGAAACTGCATATTACTTTCGGATTTACAAAATCGTAAATGAACTGCATTAGATTGCTGTATATTATTTTATCAATTTTTTTTACACTGGCAGAAGTAAAGATTCATAACTAACTTGGGTTACTAGTGTTCAACATAGTCCTGCTAAGAGCCACGACAGGCTGTATGGACTGCCCTCCCATCATCATCGGAGGGACTCGATGCACCCGCTCACTCTTCTCCGCCTTAGGAGTCCCACCAATGGAACTCCAACGAGGGGACTGAGCATCCAACTCTTGTCGTTCTCTCATGTACACTTTAGCTATTTCCATGCTTTTGGCAATTTCGGCAGAAGCTTTGACAAGATGGGAGATGGCCTTTTCACTTGCATCTTGTAACGCAGCATCCAGTTTCCTTGCTTGAAATCCACCATTGTTTCTGAGCCTCTATTGTGCAAAAAACAGGAATATTTTACGAGGATAATGAACTCGTGTAAATTTCCATAGCTTAGTGCTTATTCTAGCTAGTGGCATTCATTCATTTTCATTCAAAACATGAGACCCCAAGCTTAACTTAACTCTAATTGACTTTATATAAAAATTAGCATGCATGCATTTTGTAAAGATTTTCTTTTCTGTACATAATAATTGTCGTCTAACCCAGCGTGATTGAAAAAACCACAAAAACCTTGCATTTTATTTTCAAAGCAACCGAGTTGTGCTAAGAATGGAATGGACACTTACGCTCAATTTAAGTCTTAATTCATTGATTTCCTTCATAAGTTCCAGCTTCTCGTCGTCCTTTTGTGCAGCCGTCATCTTCCAATACTGGACCTTCTGCGCCAGTTCATTGTTTTTCTCTTTCAAATCTTTGAATTCGTCTTCCAGCGTCGCCATTGCACAAAACGCTTAGAAATGAATTTAAACAATCAGTATTTAATTGTACCCAAGGTACAAAACAGTGGGACCACAATGTGTACACTAAATAAATTCACCAAGTAAATATTTTTAACCATCCATTTTCAATAACAATCGTCGAAATTGAAAAACGGTGAAATTAAATACTTCGACAAATTTTGAAATTGACAAAGTCAAACAAATGTCACTGATTGTGTATGATTTTCGTAGACAGAGAGTTTTCTTTGTTATTTACAAGTCAATGGTCTACGCAATGACTAAAGAATTCTTTAGTCATTGGGTCTACGATGATTTTAGTGTCATATGTATTGTGTCATTGTTGCAGCATTGCATTCTCTGTCTACGATTGCAGCAATCAAATCAGCGATTGTCATAGAAAATTATGGAGGGTAGAGACAAGGAGAACTATCTCCTATGGGGAGAAAGTTTTGAAAACACAGTTGAAAAAATGTCCTAAAAAACTATACAGTAAATAATAGTTCAAAAACCCTCCAAAATGGCGCTAGCGTAGGCAAATTGTGTGGTATGAATGTAGCAGTTGTTATCGGACTGAAGTATGCAGAGTTAGAAAATTAACGGATTGAAGTATGCCGAGTCAGAAAATTTAATATTTTTAGTGACTAGAGTAGTTAGTGATAATCCCATATACCATACCTCAACAATTAACGTAGTCCAACATTATTTTGTAAACATATAACCTAAAATGATTGCTTTCAGGTTATGTTTACAAAATTTACCCGGTGGCTATTGTAGCGCCACCCTTATGTAGCAAATTTTGACGGACACTTTTTATACACAGAGATAGTTCCCTTGTCTCTACCCTCCATACAGAAAATGTAGAGAACTCTCAAGAAAACTACGTGTTGTAGGTACCTATGTACAAAAGTATAACTAATGTATATTGCGCAGATTGCGCTTTGAATATACAGGGTGTCCCAAAAAATAGTGTCAAGCGGAAAACCAGAGATAGACCACCCCATGGGGTATCCGAAAAACCCCCATGTATGTTCCGCGATTTTTTTGTAGTTTTCGAGTTATAATTTATTTTGTAGAAATTTGAAAATTTTCGACCAAGTCAACAAAAATTTAAAAAAAAAAAAGTATAAGACTTTTTCGAGATTTTTTTTTTGCAACTTAATCCTCATGTAAAAAATTCGTATTCGTAACTTTGATGTAAGTTTGAAAAATGATGGTACAAAGTGAAAAAATTACGTTCAGTGAGTTATGTCTTAAAATTTCAACTGAATATTAAAAATATTAATAGGTGGTTTCATGGATTCTAAGGTAGTCTAAAAACTGCGCCAGACTCTCAGCTTTCATAATCATAAAAAAGTAGTACTTAGCGGTCTACTTTTGCTAAAATCTGACTTCAAAGACAGAGAGGTGAAAAAAACTTAAAATTTTCCATTTCATTAAGAAGTATTTTTTTGGGCATTTTATCATTCCTAGAGTTAATTAGGTTGCAAAAATTTACTGCAGGAACGCTAAGATGTAAAAATTTGGACGTCTTAGTAATTTTCTGTAATTTAAATTTCAGTGCGCCAGTAATGCTTTTACACCATCCAGAACAAACCCTATTGTTATTAAAAATGTTATGCGATGATCGGAATTTTACCTGAGTTGTCTACCCGTAACTCAGGTAGTAAATTCAGGGGGTGAGGGGTGCGGCGCGAGCACCGGTCTATTGTATTGTGCCTGCGTTCGTCCAGTCGTTTGCCTGCCTTTGCGCCTTACGATACGCTACGCCGCGATAACGCTCCTCATTTGTGATCTCTTGACGAATTTGGCTTTCTTTACGGACTTCGAGTGCGATTACGATTTAGTTTTGTGACACGGACTTTGACGACTTTGGCTTTCTCAACGGACTTTTCGAGCTTATTAATTTGGTGAGCCATGTCTTATTCTCAAAGTGATTATGCTCTTATGCATTACTATTATGGCTATGCAAGAGGAAACGCTTCTAAAGCAGCCAGATTGTACAGAGAGCAAGTAGAAAATAGAGGTGGACCTCAGCCTGAAACTTGGCCTGATCATCGAATGATTTTAAGAGTCCATAACTCTTACATGGAAGGGCGTCTACCAGGCACAAGACCCGGCCGTCCACGTGAAATGCTTGACCCAGAAACCGTTGACTCCGTGCTCGAAGAAGTGACTAGAGATCCATCGGTTAGTGTGAGGACCATAGAACGCAGAATTGTAGTTTCAAAGTCACAGGCACATCGAATACTCGTGAACGAGGGTTTTCACCCATACCACATTCAAAGAGTGCAGCAGCTCAAGCCCGAAGATTACCCAAGAAGAGTGGCATTTTGTCAAGAAATGTTGCGTCGTCAAGCTGAAGACGAATTTTTTTTCAAAAGTATCTTGTGGACCGATGAATCTCATTTCAAAAGGTGTGGAATTTTTAACATCCACAATTATCACTCCTGGGACATTGAAAATCCACACGTAACTCGTGACTCAAATTTCCAAGAACAATTCAGTGTGAATTTGTGGTCGGGCATAATAAACGGACAGCTGATTGGTCCGTTCGAACTACCTAGCCGATTGAACGGCGAGTCCTATTTAGAATTTTTAAGAGAAGATCTCAACGGCTTACTTGTAGATGTGGACTTGTTAACGCGGAGGAACATGTTTTTTCAAAACGATGGCGCTCCATGTCATTTTGCGAGCATTGTGAGACGACATTTGAATGAAATATTTGGAGACAAGTGGATCGGGCGAGGAGGGCCCATTGCGTGGCCCCCACGATCCGACCCGATTGATTTCTTTGTCTGGGGATATTATAAAGAATTAGTGTATGCTAAAGAAATAAGAAACATTCAAGAATTACGTACAAAATTGCGAAACGCAGAAGAAACAATAAAAGAGAACAGAATTGCGTTTATTAAATTAAAAGACATTTTTTTTAGAAGGTGCAGAATTTGTATTGAGCAGGAAGGAAGGCACTTTGAGAACTTTTTGTAATAAATAATGAATAACAGTTATTTTTTGTTTTATTTTATCTTCCCCTTTATAAAGATTTTATTTTTGTGTAAATAAATTAAGTTTTAAAGTATCACACAAAGCGAGTTCAAAGAATTTTCTACAAATTAAACTGTCAAATGGCAAAATTTTAACTCTTTTTTAATAATTTTCGATTAGTTAACAACCTAATTAACTCTAGGAATGATAAAATGCCCAAAAATGTACTCTAGAAATGATAAAAAGCCCAAAAAAATACTTCTTTATGAAATGGAAAATTTTAAGTTTTTTTCACCCCTCTGTCTTTGAAGTCAGATTTTAGCAAAAGTAGACCGTTAAGTACTTTTTTTTTATGATTATGAAAGCTGAGAGTCTGGCGCAGTTTTTAGACTACCTTAGAATCCATGAAACCACCTATTAATATTTTTAATTTTCAGTTGAAATTTTAAGACATAACTCACTGAACGTAATTTTTTCACTTTGTACCATCATTTTTCAAACTTACATCAAAGTTACGAATACGAATTTTTTACACATAAAAGTACATTTCATGAGGATTAAGTTGCAAAAAAAAATCTCGAAAAAGTCTTGTACTTTTTGTTTTTTTTTTAATTTTTGTTGACTTGGTCAAAAATTTTCAAAGGAGAATGAGTAATGATGGGCCCACCTCTCAATAGGAATAAGACACTCATAAATGAATAGGTATGTTTATGCAGAATAAAACTTATTATTACGACTAAGGTCAAAAGTCAGTACTTTCGGAGTTATACTACTTATTATACTGCCATAAAAGTGACCGTAGTTTACTTCGTTATAAGATAAACTATGGCCAGACTCAAAACGGACGGCACCTATCTGCTTGCTCCTTACCTGCGCCCCCACCCTACCCGCTGCGCCCGCCGCTTGCCCGGGCGCATTTGCAAATGGCGATCAGTCATATTGCAGTGAACATCTTCGAGACGGTTTATACGTTATAGAAAAATGTACAGACAAAACGATTTACATGATTTAATAGAATATAATATACCAGCAGAGAATGTGTGGTTGCTGCGTGGTAGGATACAGTCACGCCACGTAAGAGCAAGAATATACTATTGCTATATATTAATTGATCGAAACCAAGTTGGAAGAAACGCGATATCACAATATTATTGCTCTTGCTTGACCGGACGGCGAACTGTAGGAAGTTGCGCTCACACTATTTCTTTGATTTGGTACCTAGGAGTTGGGAGACATCAACCATTCGTGGCCCCCGTGGGTTTTTTAAATGATGTAATTGTCTTTGATGTCCAAGACGAATAATAAATCTCTTTTGTTTTAAAGTGTACTTATTATTACTATTTTACCTTATAAGTATCCATAAAGAATATGTTAGACTGACGACTTTAAGACGTCGTATCTCCGAAAGTACTAACATTTGACCATAGTTATATTAGTAACTAATGTTCCACTTAAAAAGCCCTATCCAACGGTATATCAGATGTTACTATTGAAGGGTGGGCCCAGACTCCATACATTCATTTCCCATTGTCCTTTCTACAAAAAAAATTATAACTCGAAAACTACAAAAAATCGCGGAACATACATGAGGGTTTTTCGGATACCCCATGGGGTGGTCTATCTCTGGTTTTCCGCTTGACACTATTTTTTGGGACACCCTGTATATAAATATCTGATGCGCATTAGGGTATACGTTCAATTAACATAATCTGACTCCTGTCTACTCTTGTCTCTGTAAGATTTCCAGAGGTCAGTAAGCCACAGGACTGTTTTCCTTCATTCACAGTCACAACCCCTGGTCCAGTGCAGCATTATGTAGGCACAAGGTTCGGACCATCGATGAAGTAAAGTGTATGCCTGCCTAGGTCCAGATCGAATCGATTACCCACAATAGCACAATTCAGGGTGCTGTTGGGGCTGCCTCGCTTCTGTAGCGCGTCGGGGATGTTCGCTGTAGCGCGCGTGGATTGTTTTTATACAACCATGCGCAAGTGGTGCACATCCCTGATGAGCAGGGTGCGGGGCAGCCCGAACAGTATCCTGAACGCCTTCGCACAGCGATTCGACTGCCAGTACATGTATCACTGTGACATGGTACATGTACGGGCTAATGTGGAAATATTGTGACTGACCGGTTGGTGCAGTTGGTAGCGACCCTGCCTTCTGAGCCGCAGGTCCCGGGTTCGATCCCCGGACAAGTCAAACATTTGTGTGCATGAACATGTCTATTTGACCTGTGTCGGGGTGTGTATATGTATTATAAGTATGTATATCAGTCATCAGGTTACCGTAGTACAGGCTCTGCCTAGTTCGTGACCTGAAGACCTTGTGTGGATGTTGTCTCATATATTTATCATATTGTTCTAGCTAATTATTATTTGTATTGAAATTGTATTTAATTGTATTTGTATTGAAATTGTATTTAATTATATTTGTATTGGTTTTATAATTGGTCCGTGTTGACTTTAATTCAATAAATAATAATAATAACAATAGAACGACGACTATTATAGTGTGTCCAGTCATGGACTAGCGATATTCTAGGTACCTAAATTACAACTATTACATAAATATACTACACCCTGAGGTCCAATCCACTTCCCTTCTATGTGGCAGTCATTTGGTTTATTTCTTGAGCTATTCTCTATGTGTATACAAAAATATCATCTCTCAAAGTTTTGGTATATAATAATTTACTCTGTGGTTTTGGTCTTACTGATATAAAAATAGGCATATTCAGAGGGCAACAATGTTCTCAATCGTTTACATTACGAAACAATGGGTTCACAAATTCATAAATAAAAAAAACATATCTTTAAAATAAAAATAAAAAGTTTAGGCAAATCGCGCTTTAATTTTTTTACTAGATCGACAGATTTAGAGCTCAGCTTTATTACAACCCAGTGTGTAGTGTATTTGTGTATATAGTACATAGAATATCGTTAGTCCGTGAAAGAACACACTGTATATTTATCTCGTAAGTCGGGCCGTTCTCACTCACTTGGTCCATTCCAAATCTCAGGAGGGCTATACAATCGGAGGACACGGTGGAGCATACGGTGGAGGTCTGCCCAGCTTGGGTGGAGCACCGCCGTGTCCTCATGCAGGCGATTGGCGGTGGCGATCTCTCGCGTCCGGCCCTGATCCAGGCCATGGTACGGAGCGAGAGGGCTTGGGAAGCCGTCACCTCCTTCTGCGAAGCAGTAATGCTCGCAAAGGAGGAGGTGGAACGCGTGAGAGAGAGGCAAAATTTGCGCCCTCACGCCCCTAGCCGCCGCAGGAGACACCCTGAGCGTCGGGAATTGCAAGCCGATTCCCGACACCTCAAAGAGACGTCAGCAACAATGACGGGGTCTGCTAGGGCCGATGCCTGCCAGGGTTGCTGGAAAGTCCGAGAGGGATACCGTGGCCCCTGGCACAGGCAAATGAAGGAACACGGGTGGGTTTTAGTCAGTGAGAGTCTGACACGCCCTCCCGCTCCGCACAGAGCGGGAGAAGTTATATGATGATTTGCCAACCTCAAAAAGAAAAAGGAAGGCTATACAATGTAATGTTCGAATACATTCATCCTCATTAGTTTTTGGTCAAGTTTTCAAAACTTGTCACATAACATAACCAACAAGCAAAGACATTATACTACTATTATAAGTCAATGCATTATACCTTGAAACTAGACTGTGTACCAAAAATTTTTGTTTAGCTAAAATGAGATCTATCGTCTTACACTTAGGGTAGCTATTTTCTTAAAAGCGGTAGCTAGCTAAAAGCGGTCCGAGCGAGAGGGCTACCGCTGGTAGTGTGTCCTTGTCTGACATCTTGCCAGCTCAACTAACCATAGGGTTTGGCAAAAATGGTAGAAAATTAAATATTATTCTTTTTTATGTTTTACCAAAACGAACAATTCATAAACTATAAAACATATCAATATTTTTATAGTCCATAAAATTAATGATCAGTTCGTAGTATTATATAAAGAAAAAAAATAATACTTTGTTAACAGCAGTACAAATGTTTGGGCCTGGTAACAATAAATGCAAGATGGTGGTGATTTGCTCATTGGTTGTTTGGTTGATTCTTGTGCTTCGATTTGCGATTGTGTAAATTGTCATATTAAATCTGTTTGTTTTTCATGAAATATGGTGAATTCTTGTTGTGTGACAGGGTGCAAAAATGAGTCTTATCCCGGTAGCCGCTTTTCTTTCCACGGGTAAGTAAAAACAACAATCATAACATTTAGGGTAACCATGAATTTTGTTAATCAAAGATTTTTTTGACGTGTTATTATTAATTATATTTCTTGTATTGTAGATTTCCGAAAAATGAAAACCAGAAATTGAAGTGGGAAAATGCAGTACCTGGAAAAATCTCAAAGTCGTCTGTTGTTTGCAGTGAGCATTTTAAATGTGACGACTTTATTCCTAGATACACTAGGAAAATGCTGAAACCTGATGCTGTTCCGTCAATATTTCCTAAGGTAAAAATAAATCATCCGAGTGCGTGCGTGCATTAACTTAATAACCTTTGAGGATTGAAATATTGCGACGCCTTTTTCACATAATTAAATAAATAAATAATTCTACTGAGCCGATTTCCATAAAATTTTGCACGCGTATTAAGATCACGTGCGTCTCAATACAAATATGTATGTAAAAGATTTAAAATTCGGGGTATGAATGAGGGTCCGATGAGAAAGCGGAAGTAAAACTCCTCAATGATGTCTAGTAGAAGCTCTGATCTGCACCACTCTGCTCCAGTCTACCGTGGTCCATTAACTTCTAATATTTTTACAGGTACTTATGAAAAAAGAGTACATATTTTAAGCAATATATGTATAGAGGAAGGACCAGCATCAAAAACGATAAAACTGCAAGAAAGTGTCACAAAGGAGATAAGCACTACGGAAAGTGTTTGTACGCAAACAGCATCTACTGCAACTCCTGCCACACCACGTAAAAAGAAATTACGTCGAGATGTTAAAGTCTTACAACAACGCCTGAAAAGACGTAATACAACTATTGGTAACCTAAAATGTTTGTTAAAAATTATAAAAAAAAGTGTGATAACTATTTTGAAGTCGAACAGATGGTCCAACATAATTTCGAAAACATTCACACAAAACTAAATACGACAAAATCCAATACGTCCAACAAATATTCAGATGAAATGAAATCGTTTGCTTTATCATTGTATTATTATTCTGGTAAAGCCTATTTATTTTTGAGGAATCGTATTCCTTTACCTCACCCTGCAACTCTGCGAAGGATATTGGCGACACATAAATGCAACGTGGGTTTTATGACAGAAGTGATGGAATTCCTGAAGGTTGGCTGAAAAGGATGAAATGAACGTCGCTTTAATTTTTGATGCAATGGCTATCAAAGCTGGCAAACAATATGATAAAGGGTCAGACAAGTATTGGGGTGGCGTTGATTTAGGCGGAATATTAACAAGCGATTCTGAAACATTTGCTACAGAAGCCTTAGTGTTTCAAATAGTCTCTCTGAAGGAAAAATTTGTCTGTCCTATCGCTTATTTTTTCATAGATAAGATTTCTGCGCACGTACAATCTCAGCTGGTCCTGACAGCGATTCGTATGCTGGCCGATATTAATATAGTGGTGAGGTCTTTGACAGCGGATGGGGCACAAGCAAACGTAAAAACGTTTGAAATTCTGGGGTGCAATTTTACGCTTGCAAATATGAAAACTCATTTTGATCACCCAATTAAATCTACAAAAGTATACTGCATACTCGACCCTGCCCATATGATTAAATTAGCTCGAAATTTATTCGCCGAAACTTGTTTGTCATCGGAAAAAGGAGATATTAAGTTCGCATATGTACAGAAATTGCAAGATTTGCAAGAGGAAGAGGGGCTGAAATTAAAAAATAAGTTGACTAGGGTACATGTCGATTTTTTTGGCAAGAAAATGAACGTCAAACTAGCTGCCCAAGTACTCAGTTCCTCTGTGGCTGATGCAATTGACTATTTGAGGTCAATCGGTCATCCTAGCTTTGCTGGAAGTGAAGCCACAGTGGAATACCTACGGTACTTGGACAGACTGTTTGACATTCTTAACGCCAAAAATCCAGTAGGAACTGGTTTCAAATCCCCTTTGCGGCATAACAATAAACCTGTCTGGACCCAGGTCTTCGAAGAAACAAGACATTACTTGACTGAACTTAAAGTCGACGGGAAAAATATAATGACCCATAGAAGGAAGACGCCGGTTTTTGGTCTGATAATAGACACATACAGTATTGCTCAATTAGCAACTGATTTGTTTGATGTTAATATGACCTACCTTTTACCATACAAAGCCTCGCAAGACCACATTGAAATGTTTTTTTCATGTGTGAGAGCAAGAGGAGGGGCAAACGACAACCCTACTGCTCTTCAGTTTATGTTTATTATGCGAAAGTTGCTATTTCGTAACAGCGTCAGGCCAAGCATTAATGCAAACTGTACAAATCCCGATTATGAAAATTCTGCAATACTTGAGTTCCGAAGTGCCAAAAGATCGATCGTGGAAGACGATAACACTACAGAAGAAAATGAAACAGATAAGAGTGATGTTCTTATGCACTTAGTGGACAGAACCGATTTATCAGACTATAAAAACAATATATTGTACTACATATCTGGCTACATTGTAATGAAAATATTAGACAAACTAACATGTCAACATTGCCGAGCCTTGTTCATAACGCATCGTACACATAAAGATCATGACTACTTGATTGATGTTTGTGAATTTTCTTCTTTCACAGCCTTTGTAGACAGAGGAGGGCTTAACCCTTTAAGCGCGTGGCTAAATATCAATGGCCGTGCCCATAGCGCGCGGCTACACATCGAAAAAAAATTTTTTTTCGTTTTAGTTGTTATTACACAGTTATTAGGACGAAAATAGAACGAAAAAATCATGCATGTTTTCTGTCGCAGAAATACGACACGCGCGATAGGGACACGAAAATATTTGTCGCATATATGCGACACGCGCGGTCAAAGGGTTAAATATGTTTCAACATTTGTTTTCGATGTAGTAAAGTATATAGAAAAACTTTTTTTGGTAACGTCTACTGATTTACAGAGTTTGAATATGAAAAAAATGCTTAATATGACAGTACTTACATCAATTCTTCCCTAAAATTAAGCACATTTTGCCTGCCCATCCAAGCTCTGACGAATCTCACGAATTGGAACTGATTAAATGTATTGGTCAAAAATACTTAAATTTAAGACTTAAAAGCTACGGGAAGTCTTTAACCCTCAAGCACGTAGGAAATAAGGCTACATTACGACAAAAATTACGTAAAACTGTATTGTGCAGCAATGTATAAAAATAAATCAATATAAAAAAAATCAGTCTTTTTTTCCGTCCACAATATTTTGCATCACGTTCATTTAACCTAACACTCATTTAATAATAATAATCCTCCTCATCTCATCTTAGCGAATAATATTAGGTATCCCGGTTACATGCGCAAAGCTTTCACTTTGGAGCTTGCCAGGGTTCGCCGAACATGATCCTGGAGTGGCGAGTCTGATAATTACAGTAAAGCGATTGCCATCTGACTTTCATAACCACAAGGGGAATCAGACTCATTTTTCGGATCATGGTTGGCAATGGATGTGCAAGTTTCCTCACGGTTTTTTCCCTCACCAAAATCATCATTCTTATTTAATAATAATAATAATATGTGGGGATATCTCACATTTGAGAAACATACCTGCCTTTTTTAAATGGAGCGAAAGGTTTATTAGGTTGTTGTCAAATTAACGTTAGGTCAGATGATACCTAAAAGGAGGAAAAAAGTACTTTCAACCCTTACCCACGTGTAGGGTTATGTAGATATACACACGTTTTGGTTTAATTTAATACTTACAATAAATTAGGTAGGTGAAATTATGCTAGTTAAGTAGTATCAATATATCAGAGGGGCAATTATTCTACTAATTTTAAGAACGTTCAGTCTGATCTGTCTCAAAAAACAAAAATACCTCTAATTTCCCATACATTTTGACAAGTTTTTGACATTTGTTTGTCGCCGAGTCGAGACTGCGACTAGATTTTGAACGTTTTAAATTAGTAGAAATGGCCTTCAGGATACAATTACACAATCGTTTTTACAAGCAATTTGTCCCGTGTTCTGTTGGGTCATGGTGACCTCATTAGAAAGGGACATACTACCAACGGGAGCTCTCTCGCGCGGACCGGTTTTTGCGCCATAGTGCACAGTCTAGTTTTAGGTATAAGGTCTTTGCCAACAAGTGGTCCAGTCCCAGTTTCAATATAAGAAATATTGCATTCTTCATGCATAGTACTAGTAACATCGGATGACCGAACTGTCAGACATTATTTTAGACCATTGAGATAATATTCAATGTTTTAGACAGAAAGACGAATCTGACAACTTGACAAGTGACATCTGACACAAGACACAAGCGTGCATGGTGATAACACGCACGTTTTGAGGTTATATCTCAATCACGCTTTATTTTGCGGCACTTTATTTACTAAACAATGTCGTTCCGCGGTAGAGGTGGTGGCGGCGGCGGTCGAGGTGGTTACGGTGGCGGCGGCGGAGGCGGAGGCCGTGGTTTCGGTGGTCGCGGAGGCGGCGGCGGCCGGGGCGGCTTCGGTGGTCGCGGTGGAGGCGGAGGCCGTGGCTTCGGCGGTCGCGGAGGCGGTGGCGGCGGATTCAGACAAGACCAGGGCCCGCCCGAGTCCGTCATGCCCCTAGGACACTACGGCTGGACGGTACAAGATGACCTAGTGTGCAAGGTGGACATCGAAGACGTGCCATACTTCAACGCGCCAATCTTCCTCGAAAACAAAGAACAGATTGGTAAAATCGACGAGATATTCGGCAACCTGCGCGACTACTTCGTGTCTGTTAAGATGAGTGATAACTTTAAAGCGAACAGTTTCAAGGATGGACAGCAGTTTTACATTGATCCTGCGAAGTTGTTGCCGCTGAAGAGGTTCTTGCCGCAGCCGCCGGGCGCGAAGAGAGGTCGTGGCGGCGGGCGGGGAGGCCCTCGCGGCGGACGCGGTGGCGGTGGCGGGTTCGGCCGAGGAGGCGGCGGCGGCGGTGGTTTCGGCCGAGGAGGTGGCGGTGGTGGTGGCTTCGGCCGCGGTGGTGGTGGCGGTCGGGGAGGCTTCGGCCGCGGCGGTGGCGGCGGCGGCGGCTACGGTGGTGGCGGCGGCGGCTACGGAGGTGGAGGCAGGGGAGGAGGTGGCTTCAGAGGTGGGCGTGGATCCCGATAGCCTCCATGTGATGATTAGACAATGGTTATGTGCATTTAGAGTTAAGGAGTGTGTTATTGTCCATTGTCAATGTTGGCTGCAAGGAACTGTATGAGAGGATAGGATATTTTTATTATAAGTGTAACTTAGCAAAGCAGTTGACTTTGACTTTGTCTAACCGCATCGCACCTTAATCCAGAATGGCTAGGAGCCACTAGTTAGCCAAGGACTCCTGATGTATTCAATGAATTATAAATTGTAGGATACAGGATATATTGACAAAAATAATTGTAATGTATGCTTGAACAAGCAGATTCAGTAAACTTATAAATGGAGTCATCTTTAGCGTTGAAAATAACCAACAAAATACCTCTGAATTAATTATGTCTGCATGCCTTATTTATAAGGTTAGGAATATGTTATTACTTTTAGTTGTAAAGTTAAAATGTTTGCAGGTTGTTTATTAACATTTCAAGATACTTGCAGTAGCTAGCAATTTGTACCATTGTTCAATTTTGTTATATTTTACTGATAAGATAAAGGACTATTTCATTGGAGATATGACAGTAAGAAATAAGCTTAACAATTATTAGTTTTGATTGTAACATTGCAGGAAGTGATTACTCTAAATAAACATTTATAAAAGCAATGTAAAAAATCTAAAATAATTATAAGAAATAAAAGCTATATTTTAAGATGAATTGTTTTTTATTTACTCTTACCCTTTGTTCAAATGAATAATGTGCATGATGATGTCATAAATAATAAAGTAATTCATAACACTTAATAAATAATATTATATAAACATACATTTTGCTATCAGCAGTCCAGATTCAGGTTATTCTAGGATGCTCAATGATGTAAACTATTACATCAAGAACTGAAGATAACAAGGCCTAGTAAAAAGTACAAAAAAGAAGGATTTTGCTTATGACCACACAATAGATGTGAAAACTTACAACTGGAGTATAATCAATCTCATATCAGGGGTTGGTGATATGATATGAATTCATATCACCAACCCCCATACATTGGGTCAAAACTGAATCTGAACTGAGTCATCAACCAAAGTATGATGGTTGAGTTTCGTTCACAGTTCGTAAAGAGCGCAAAGTGCGCCTAAAGAAACTTTAATTTCAAAAACAAAAGTGCAATACAACCTATTGAAGTTGCTGTTATAAAAATTAACTAAACCCATAATAATAAATTAATATGCATTCATTGTGCATGATGCCCCATATAATAATGTTGGATTTCCAGAGTGCATAGGTATACATAATTATGAGACAACCCCAAACATTATTTCTGGCATGCTCAGTACTTAAAATAATATGTGATATGGATAACAAGGATAATTGAATAAAAGGACTGTTTCCTACAAATAAAATCTTATTCTATAATTATTCTAAATTCTCTAATTCACATTTCCCTCCACTTGGTATGTAATTATCTGCTAAAGCCTTTCCTCTGTGATTGAAGATGTAGAAAGATGGCAGATTTCTCTGATTTTCCCATTTAACAGTGTTCAGTTCAGCAGCAGCTGGTATTTCTCGTAGATTACCAGCTACGTTAAGCACCCCCCACATTACAGCGAATAAACTTGCTACGGCTTGTACCACAATCTGAAAAGAACACGGAAACAGAAATTAACCTGATGGAGGATTTTCGATGAAACAATTTGTACGGGTTGTCAGTTACCTAATTACTTACGTCCAAGGGCAAGGTGGTGAATTCCTGTGATGTTATCCGAAGATACGAACGATCTACAAAAATAGTACCATTTAATTATTTATATTATGTATAAAAAATAAAAGAATCATGTGGCAGTAACACTTACGCTGGGCAGCCGAAAAGGCAGAGTGGAATAAGGATATAAATCCTACTATAACGATTATTTTATGCACTGAAGATCCCATCGTGACAGAGAAATATCTTCTTTATATTCGAATACAAGTTATAACCATTGGTTTTAACAAATAGTGATATCACAAAATTGTCTTGACACTGACAGAATGACAGCACACTCACTCACTGATATAATTTAACGTTCCAGGTTATTTTTTGGAAGACAGGACGTGTTTCTTGTTTTGGTAAGATTTGAAAATAAAGTTACTTGTTAATTATTTTTGCTGCTTCTTCTTCTTCTTGGTTTGACCTCATATCGAACGATTTATTAAAATATGCATGCAGAAAGAAAAACTCCGGTTTCGGTTGGTACCTAAGTCTCAATTATAACAAAATTATAGTCGACTAAAACAAAAAGTGTTTAGTGATTTGAGTACACCGAACACCTCTCTAGTTATTTCAAATTTGCGGCAGCGGCTGGGCGTGTGTATTGTGTTTAATAATCAGTCATTTAGTTTCGAGTTTTTATAAAAGAAAGTGCCTTTCAATAAAGAAGATGATCAGGAATCCTAGACTAGAAGAATTCCAAATGGACACAAAGCCTTCACGGAGGCCTGGGAAGCAAAAATTTACAAATTTTTTATACAATGAAGAAACGGGTGAAATACTGGGACGAACGCCTGAAAGCTGGGGTCAGTGAACTTTTTTATTTACATATTTTCATGGGATCGAAAGATTTTCATAAATTACTTCTTTCTCTAAAGTTATTTCATGTTATATGTAGTAGATCAACTGGGGTATGGAGGGCGTGGTTTGTGGGCAGTTTCGGCAATACTCTCCTTCCTTACTGCTATTGAAATATCATTGTTATGTTACTCATGGCTCACAGTTAAAAAGAGGTCTCAACATTATTTTTACTATTTGATTCATCAGCATGTTTACTTGTAAACCGTTAGTACTTTTTGTTCTCCCAGCATACAATCAAAAGCAGTTTTAAAACATTCCAACTGGACCCCAGTTACCTAAAATAGTTTAAAACTTAGGCAACCTATTCCTAAACCTGCATATATAGTAATAACAAGAGTAACAAGGTCAACAGTACATTGCTAAAACCTTTATCCAATTAATTAGAAATAAATCCAGGCAGCCAGTGTAAATAATCACATAAATAATCTTTCAACTATAGCTAATCTACTTAGAAGCCCTATGTTCTGCCTCTTCTAGACACACTTTCATTAACCTAGTTCATATATTATTATTCATTATATTGGTTTGTTAGCGTTCTTAGTTCTTCTCTAACTAACAGACAGCTGTGCTGCTGGACAGTTTGTTGCGCCACTTCTTCTTCCCAGCTAAAACACTAGGAAGTGGTGAAGAGCAGGCATTTTGGGGTAATGTCTTGTGTAATTTTGATGTTCAAAAAGTGCTAATTTGCAGCCTAGTTTAACTAAAGACTTGACTTTGATTATAGGAAAGCAGCCAAAATATTAATGACTTTATGGAAGATATAAATGATGGATAATAGATTGTATGAAAGAAAAATGTGCTTTGCTGTCTTTAAATAAATTGGTAAAAGGGCAAAAAGCCATCTTTAAAATGATAGTCTGACCAAGAAGTTAGAATAGATAAGGCATTTTGTTTTTAAATATTAACCTTTAATGTTTTTATCTTGGTTTTTATTATGTATCTTTTCTGAGACTGATAATTAAGTAAGAACATAATGTATTTTGTCCCACCACCTTCATACCAATATCATTATATTTGTGTACATACTATAAATAGAGGCTCTTGAGTTTTCTATACTCGTTTCTTAAATCTGGGAGACTGTAGGGTTGATACTTTCTCATTTTAATAAAATTATCAATTAAGACAGTAAAACACATGTTCAATTTTAATGTAAAATAATATTTAAACAAGACAGAATCATCATCATCATCTTCCTGCCCACATCCCAAGTTACTTGTGGTCGGCGAAACACTTTATTTCTTCCGTGCTCCCCTATCAGCTTACACTCTTATCATTAACATAGAAATAAACTATAGACACTCGAGGAATAGGGTGTAATCATACCTCCATAGAAAAGGGAGGATCCTCCGACCGGCAACTGCCCCGTTGATTGATGTCGGGAAGTTGTATACCTATATGCTAGTCGCGCGGTAAACTCTGCTTGCGTGATGCAGGATTTGCGTGACGTCAGTATGGCGCGCAGCGCAGCTCGCATGTGGCGATGTAGATACCGCTACAAAACAACTAATTGGAACCTGCTGCATGCACCTAGCTTTTGACGTTTCGTACTTAGCTGCCCATGGTTTATGTGAAATGAGCTTAGGTTTATGTTAAATGAGATATTTTTTGATTTTGATTCTCTAATATTTAACTAACTTCATAAAAAGGAGGAGGACCTCAATTCGGTTTTTTTTAAAGTTCAAGTTTTTTTTAATGTTTGTTATCTTAGAACTCCGTCATTTATAAACAGATATGAAAAATTATTGTTAGAAATGATTGAAAAAGTTGTGGAAATGAGTGGTTCTTGAGTTAGCTTCAATAATATGTTTTTTTTTCCACTTAGTGCAAGTTGATGATGTTATAATAACTTCCTGTCACTGTTTTTTACTTAGCAAGTGTAAGTATACGAATGTGGGGTAGGTACCACAACTAAAAAGTAAAAATACAAGTTTTGTTACAAATAATAAACAAGCAACTTCCAAAACAAAAACACTTCCTACTGTGTGAAAAATAATTTGAAGTTTGGAAGTCGGCGGCATAAAACGAAAATGCAAAACCGAAGACCCGGCTTTCCAAATATAAGTTATTTTTCATTTTGTAGTTTTTTTTGGAAGATTGTTTTTTTGTAGTAAAGTTTTATTCTTTCATGTCATCCCTCACACAATTCATCCATCTTTTCTTTGGTCTTCATGTCACAACCATCAACATCTATATTCATAACTATTTTAGTCACATGCTTTACAGCCAGAAAACCTTTCAAAAATCAGATACTGAAAGTGGCAGCCCTGAGACTGTAACAAGATTCCTTCATTGAAATAAATCAGTCACATTATCATTTTTGTTTCAACTAATTAAGTAATGACACTTGAAAGCAAAAGGCTAAGAATTATTTTTGCAAGATATTTTTTTTTATGAGGTAGATAAACATAACAAAAAAAAAACTGGCTAAGTACATAATAATACCTATGTTTTTGTTTTGAGAACAAGGAAATCTTTACCAGAAACAAATGAATGAAGGAAAGTTTATGACTTGAATACCTAGGTACCTACTTAATTTTAGTTGAGATTGTGTGTGTTGCAAAATCAAAATCCATTTATCTCTCAAATTCGGCTGAGAATCAGCACTTATTTAATCAAAATTACATAAGACAGTCCGGCAAAACGCCCGCCCTTCGCCACTTCTTAGAGCTTTAGCTGGGAATAAGAAGAGGCACAACAAACTCAACAGCATTACTAGCCATTCGTTGTATAGTGTATACTGATACACTTACACATAAATAATTATGTTGTTTGTGCGGTAATCAAGCATCAGGCTGATTGTAGCACAAAAGCCAGACAGATCAAATTGTAAACCAGCCTAACTATGGAGTTTCTTGTCTATTCTTCTCCATACGAAACCACCTTTTGGAAGGGGCAACTAGAATCAATATGAAAATGACTTTAACTTTGACCAGAACTAATCAAAGATGGCAAAACATGGCCTTTCACCACATCTTAATAAGTTGTGGTTAATTATCTGGCAAATACCTAATTTAATTTAGATTCTGTAACATTTCTTAATTTATCTATCCAATAGTTGCTGTCTATCTTTTTGAATGCATGTGTTTCTGTGAGAATTTACTTTTCTTTATTTCTATGGTTGCTGTTAAAAAGAATTAACAGCAACCCCAGAAGTATTTAAAAGTATTTCTAAAACATTAATATTTCACTTACAGGTAAAATCCTGATCTTCTACTCAATCTTCTACGCGGCTCTAATAGCCCTCTTCGCGATATGCATGGTGACATTCCTCCAGCACTTTATCAACCCTCGAGTGCCACGTCTGCAGCAGGACGACAGTGTGATCGGCTCTAGTCCCGGGTTGGGCTTCCGGCCGCTGCCGCCCGATGTTAGGAGCACACTCATATGGTACAAGGGGACTGGGTATGACAGCTATAAGTACTGGGAAGATCAGCTGATTGATTTCTTGTCAGGTGAGTAAACAAAAACAGGATTTACAAATAAGATATACTGCAATAAGAATGCTTAATAATAATGCTAGCATTTTTCTATTACATACATACATAAACTCACTCTTTTTTCCCCCGGGGGTCGGCAGAAACTGCAGAACGCTACCTGCTGCGATCCTTACACACTCCTTTTGCTTATTATTAGTCCCTAATCTATTACGTAAAAAACGACTCAAGAGTAGCCTAATATTGGTAGCGTCTCTCATTATAATATTATAGCATAATAGCTCATAGGCGCTGAGGGCTAGTCTTCACAACCCAGCTCATCGCCGTAATGTTGCTTACCTGTCTGTCTTCTACAGACTGTACTTCGGAGAGTGTGCGCAGGAGCTCCACGACCTGATCCCACCATCTCCCTTTCACTACCAGACTACCAGACGTCCAGCAGGTTACCATCCGCACTTGGGTATATCGACCAGTCGTACTCAGCGCTTCTCGTCCATATTTATAATGCGCACGGGCAAAGTATGGTACTGTGCCAGCGTCTGTGTTCCCTTTCACTTATAACCCGTCAGCCTTCAAAGCAAGAGTGAACAGGCATCTTCTGGGTTTCCTTGTTATATATCATAGACCTCATCGCTTTCCACCAGGCGAGGTTGAGAGCTGGCCTATTTCACGATCAAAAATAAAAATAAAATAGCATGCTCTTTTGCGCCAGTCACAACAGCGCGATTAGGTACTTAAAATACATAATTCGTGATAGACCAAAAGTCGTTTCATATTATATGTATAACATAGCATAACAACGCGCCTGTTTACCCTGAAGGGTTTGACAGAGATGTATCTACAGTTCGGCCACATGTCGCGTTATTTCAGCATTGATTTATTACTGAACTTTGACATTCGCATTTTGCGTCACACCTAACTGGTATTGCCAGCCGATATAATTGTAGTGTGTGGCTCACCTTTATCCTGCCCCTTTACCTACCCCCTTTTTGACCCTGTAAGAAGCGTATGGTGTGTTCCAAAAGTATCTAATGAAAGTTTAAACAAACCCTGTTTTGGTTAAATTCTTACGTACCTAATCAAGTATTCACTCAATAAAGGGAATTACTCTTACATTATTTTGTATTTAGAAGACCTTTTTCAATTTATATCTCACCACATTTCGCAACAATAAAATTATTGTTTGAATTATTCAGGTTATAAAATTAACCTCAAATTAATGAAACATCTTTGTGGTGATTTAAAACTAGAATTTCAGGCGTAAGTATTCAAATAATCAAATTAAGACACTCAATTTGTAAGTGGCACTACTGATTGGCATCCACACTTCCACAGGTACGTTTTCTGATCCATCTGATAAGGATACATTTTCATCAGATAAGTACTTTTGGAACCGAGTATACATTACGTCATTATGATACAATAGTTGTAAGCATTAATTAATTAAATTAATGTTTAAAAAAAACCTTGTCGTAAGCTAAAAGCAGCCCTTAACTAAACCCTATCAACTCCTTACAGTATACAAAAAGAAGGGTCAGACCGCGGGCGCGGGTCAGAACATCTACGACTGTGACTTCAACAAGCCACCCCCTCCCGGCAGGGTCTGCGACGTGGACATCCGCGGCTTGGACCCCTGCATCGACGAGAACCACTTCTCCTTCCACAAGTCTTCGCCCTGTATATTCTTGAAGTTGAACAAGTCAGTGCTTTTTCACGGTTTGCTTAAAAAAAATGAAATACCTAATGAAAATACATTTATTTGCGGTAAACATATATGACGCGAATATTTATGCGTAATGTATCTAACACAAAAAAGAACAAGAAAATGTTGGAGGAAAATATGCGTAACATCCACGCAAAACGGACATCGCTAAGCATGAAGGTGACACTGCGAGACAAAGCTACGGCGCTGGTAAAATGTTATTATAGTATCCGACGCATGCTTGCTCTTGCTCTGCAAAAATGAAATTACTCCTCATTACAGTAATTCTACGTGATTAAAAATTAATCACCACCCACCCTACATTGACTTGGCTTGGGCCGGTCAATGTAGCTTAAACTAGCTAAAGAGCTGAGAAACAAAATTTGTTTACCAAAACAATGTACTTAAAATTTGTTCGTTTGTAAGTTTGTATGAAGGTGGCAATCTCTGGGACTGCCTGTCAGATTTGAATAAATATTTTTGCATTGAATAGCCCAATTCTTGAAGGCTCTAGGCTATTTAACACCACGGTAGGACCATAGGAACCGAGCAAAAAAAAATCGGTTGTCTGTAAAGTCGGTTTACTGACGATAGTTGAACGTGACAACGTCATAAGAAAATACTGATGGAATGGTTGCATTTTTCAAAAGAAAATTTTAATTTTATTTGTTTGATTGCTATTTTGTATGGTTAAAGAGGAGGTAAATGGAAATCACAATTGAATTGATCAAGTTACATTTATTTGTACGCATAAATACAATTATGTCAATTTTTACCTTTATCGCCGCAATTATCGTTGCTATAAACAATTGACACCACATTCGCTTTTCACTGCACTTCATACTTGACGAAAACATGTAAATGTATTATTGTATAGCAGCTGTCCACGCGGACGCATCGCTCACTCAAGTAGGAGAGAGACAGATGTCGAACGCTGCCGAACGCGGAAGCCGATTGTGCCTCTTTGTCGCTCGTTCCGCGCTCTCGCTTGCACTTCAAGCCTTAAATGGAACGCCTCAGAGCGAGGTAACGCCGCATGAGTCATGTTTTTTCGTGCGTGCAGCCGGCTCCATCGAATTATAAGACGTTGTCACGTCAAAAAGTCAAAGAACGCTAAGCAAAAACGAAGTAATAGCGTGGGCAAGCGATGCGATGCGACGGGGTGGGGCGGGGGGACAACAACATTCACGCGGACGAGGTCGCGGGTAGAAGCTATTTTATAATTATGTTTAGATTTGCTCGTCGCGAACAATTAAGGTAAAAAAGGCGTAATTTAATAGTGACTTATGCTACAAATAATGTTACAGAATCTACGGCTGGCGGCCTGAGTTCTACGAGGGCATGGACGAGCTTCCCCAGGAGATGCCATTAGAGCTGAAGCAGCACATCTGGAACCTCACCAACTATAACCCCGACTATGTTAGTGATGCCATTATGATCATTCCAGCTTTTTCGTTGAGAAATCTTTTTTTAATCTCTGATTGGGGAAAGTACTCAAAACAAAATGCAATTTTTTTTCAGTTTAGAAAAAAATATTATTATTTATTTATTTATTACAGCATGGAAGACTTACAGCTAAAAAAAAATCATCTAAAAAAAGAAACAATAGTCGACAGAAAGCCAATTACAAGTCTTCGCGTTTAGATATATTTATAGAGAATAGATTAGATATTTATATCGCGTTTAGATATTTATAGATTATGGAGAATCTTCAGCTTCTTACATTCAGCGACTGTTATTCCATTTCGGGTTAAGAAGGAAGCCCCAGGTAGCCCGCGAATTAAAATTTTCTTACGTTATATGCAATTTGCAGGTCAGTGTCAGGTTGCATGTTGAACAAAATATGATTCGCGACCGTAACAAGTATTAAATTTTCATAAAATATCAATCAATAGGATTATATTAACTTAGAAAGTTGTATTGATGATTTGAATGATTCAATCAATGGCCTATAATGTTCCCACTACTGGGACACTGGCCTCGTCTCGGTGAAAGGGAATGGGCCATAATCCACCACGCGGGCCCAGTGCGTGTTGGTAGGTAGACGTCACATGTCTTCGAATTTTTGGTTCTAGGACATGCCGGTTTCCTCACGATGTTTTCCTTCACCGTTTTGAGAGCAGTGGTGATGAAATAATTTACACAAAGTAAAGCGCCTGTCTGGGTTCGAACCTACAACCTACAACTCGTAAGTCGCGGCCGATACCACAGGGCCACCACTGCTCACTTTAATTTGAATGAATAAAATTTTGTAAATACATACTTGTTACGGTCGCGCATTATATTTCGTTCAGCATACAACCTGACACAGACCTGCAAATTGCAAAAAAACGTAATAAAATTGAATTTCGCGGGCAACCTGGCGCTTCTCCCTTAACGAAAAAACTGGATTTTGTAGAGCTTCAACTTGCAGCTGTCTCTTTCTAAACCTTATGTGTCATAAACGTCCGGGTACTGTACCAAAGTACCCCTTGCATGTCACCCTGACTAACTTTTTCTACGGAAAATAAAGATAAGGTATCAATGTCAAAGGTTGTCTGTAAAAGATCGCTTTTACCGATAAGACCGTCCATTGTGTCACCCCATGTAAAATGTCTATATTTATATCAGATACAAAGGGTCAAATTAAATTAGCTAGCGAAACCTCGCAAAGCTGATGGGTGTTGATAATTAATTATCTAAACATGATAAAACAAAAAATAAATTAATTTGATGATTGTTTTTTGTGGGGTCGTCGACCGCAATTAATGTATTCCTTCGAAAAGTAATTTAAAAAATCTGTTTTTTTGTGTAAACTTCACAGACGTGATTCCTATCGATATCTAAATACGATAAAAATGTTTTCTCAACTCTTACTTCAAGCAACAACAGTACCAGCGGTAGTTGACACCTAAAAAAGATTTTTTTTTTTAATTTTTTCGTGTTTAGATCAAATCAAAATGTTTTATTTAACATAAACCTACATGAGCACTTATGAAACGTCAGAAGCTAGGTGCACGGTTCCAATTGGTCGTTTCCTATGGAGAAGAGCCGGCAAGAAACACCACGGTTACTCTTTTAAAAATAATTGGCTTTTACAATGTTTCAAATTACAGTGTTTATAGGTCCCATACCTATAAACACTGTAATTTAGGACAGTGTAGGTCTGTCAACAGGTACCTGGTATTTAACAAGATAGAAAATGGATTACAAATCTTAAGTTTACAAGTTAGGCCTACAACATAACATTAACATTGACGGCACGGTTGGCGCAATGGTTAAGCGATTGACTGCTGCGCCGCGTGTCGCGGGTTTGATTCCCGCACGGAACAAATATTTGTATGATCTGGGACTGGAAGTAGTTGTTCCGGGCCTGGCTGTTTGTGTATGTGAGTTTAAATGTTTGTAAACGCACCCACGATACAGGAGAAATTCCTAGTGTCGAACATTCTCACGTTCACAAAATACAATCTGGATTATGTCAAAGAAGTTTGTAAAAATAAAAATAATAAACATCGTAATTTGGGAGTAGTTGATAGACATTTACATAGTCATGTCGTTAATGAGGTACCAGGGAAGCCACATCTTCAATGTAGCCTTTATCGTATCGTATGTAGATATCGATATCGATACTCATTCCGCCTGCAGAGTTCCGCTAGCGAATTTAATTTGACCCCGTATATGGCGTAGTTATTATAGAGTATTCTAATCTATTCTATTCAATGTTCTAATCAAACATTTTTCCTTTATAGGGAAACATGGTATGGGTGTCCTGCCAAGGCGAGACGCCAGCCGACAAGGAGAACATCGGGCCCGTCAACTACCTGCCCTATCCTGGATTCCCAGGGTACTTCTACCCGTATGAAAACGCTGAGGGGTACCTGAGTCCCCTAATCGCTATTCATTTGGTGAGACCGAGGAGTGAGTACAATGTTTTTTATGTAATAAACTAAACGCGTCCGAACGCAACGTTACGCCGCGTTCTAATTATTTCATACTACCATCTGCCGCGACTTCGCGTGATATTTCTTGTTCCCCCACCCCGCCTGCCCGTGCTATTACCACAGATTACTAAATAGTTACTACGTAACAGATACTTCACTCAGTAGAAAATTTCCAATACCTATTGAGATAATAGCCTACTCCGTCGCCTCAGCAACCACTGCATGCTAAAATGTGCCTAAATGCTCAAGCGTACAACTGTACACACACACTGTACTACTGTGTACTTGTCACAATTGTGATTGCTTCGCACCGCGCGATCCTACAGCAATCGCAGGGAACCGAATTTGGACCGCAAACGGTCCGAGAGCGCTCGCTCGAGCGGTAGGTAATTATAGCGCGCAAGTACATGGAGTGACGGAGGCCTGCTATTACTTCGTATTCGCTAAGCGTTCTTTCCGATTTTTTTTCCTTTTGCTCGCCTCTGAGGGTCCTAGTGTGATGTTGAATAACGTATAGCCTTCCTCAAGAATAGGGCCATCAATTGCAAAATTACTTTTTGAAATCCGACCGGTAAGTTCCAGAAATTACCCTCTACATAAAAACTTACAAACAAACAAATTTTACCTCTTTATAATATTATATTATATAGTATAGATAATAATATCAGTCAAATAACACCCCACTGCAAGGCAGAAGCCTCTTCTCATACATAGAAGGCACGACATTGATCACCACGCTTTCTCAAAACGGGTTGACAATTTCAGACTTATAATTCACTATAAGTTCAGATTTCCTCACGATGTTTTTTTTCACCGACGTCAGTGATGTCCAAGGACGTTGAAAGAGTCACATTAGTACTTGCCCGGATTTGAACTAACAGCATCGTGCATTAGAGGCGAGGCCTTAACCACTGGGCCAACACGGCATGTTTATCATGAACTATTAATCATTATTCAGCCGAAAGATGTCCACTGATGGACATTGGCCTCCCCTAGCGTCGTCATAACGATTGGTCTTACGCTTTCCGTATCCAGCGGATTCCTGCGGCCTTGACCAGGTCATCGGTCCATCTTGCGGGACTCCTATTTATTCCATGCTGGGTCTTTCAGTACCCGGTCGCCACTCCGGAACCTTTCCGTCCTATCATTCATGAATAAAGAATTTGAATTGATATTCATGAATAAAGAATTTGAATTGAATTGATATTGACCATCAGAGCGTGGGGTCCTGGGTTCGATTCCCAGGTCGAGCAGTGTTATTGCTGTTAATGGAAATATGCATGCCCACTGTTCCATAAGACATAAATGACGTAGCTGGCGAAATTGCAATGTATGTACTACACTGTTATCCCCAAAATGGAAGGTACTAAAGACATAGAAAGAAAAACTTAATTGACTCAGGTGGAGGCACACAAATAATAAAAAACATGTTTATATACATCTCTGCTTATAACTTCGGTTATAATATAATATAGGCGTTATGTAACCTATACATATTTATTACTTTTTCAGCCGGTATTGTGATAAACATCGAGTGCCGCGCTTGGGCCAAGAACATCAAGTACGACAGGAGAGAACGACTGGGTGTAGTTCACTTTGAGCTGATGATCGAATAGTTACTACAGTATCCGTCCAAATGCGTCTTCTCGGCTCTAGGTATGAGGTACAGTAATATCCTGAAAATATGTACCTAGTTTTTTGAATACTAAGGACCAGTTTTGCAATGTCTTGATAGACAGAAGTAGATGTAAGATGGATATTATCTTTCCTCTTCTTCTTCGTGTCGCTAGCACGACAGTAATTCAAATTTTGCCGACCCAAAACGACTGCTGATGATTAATTAAAGTGTGGCGTTATTATGAAATTATCTGCTTGATATACAGGGTTATTGGTAAACCACCATGAACCTCTTAAGGGGTCATTGTGCTCATCATTATGAACAACTTTTACTATGGGACCAAATATGAAATCGCGAAAAAAAAATCTGCTGGTCCCTACATTTTGACGAGTTCTGTAAACATAAATGTAGGGAACAGCTGATTTTTTTTCGCGATTTCATGTTTGGTCCCATAGTAAAAGTTGTTCATAATGATGAGTACAATGACCCCTTAAGAAGTTGGTGGTGTTTTACCAATAACCCTGTATAGGCGGAATTTATCAGGACGTGATGAAACAGGACACAAAACATAGAAAAAAAGTGCTGTTGAATTAATACTAGCCGTATTCATACATTTTCTAGTGTATGGTATGATGCCATGTCTGTATTACGCAGTTTAAAAGATGTTGCCAGGCTGCCAAAGTGTACTGTCACCAAAGGTGATAAGTAACCAGGGTCGTCGGATATTGTTGAAGTTTGGTAAGAAACCGATAAATGTTTTAGAACAAAATTTTATTTAATTAATAGAAAACAAACAGTTAATTTATCAAATTTAATTTAATTCGAAAACATCCATCGGTTTCTTACTAAACTTCAACTGTAACCGAAGACCCTGGTTACTTATCTCTTTTGGTGACTGTACGTCTTAAAAATACGTTAATTTAGGTAAAAATAAAAATACGAATGTTGAAATAATACGTAAACAGAGTTGTAGTCTATAAACTATATCATTCAGGATTTTGCGCCCGGTTGATGGCTATAGGGTCTCCCCTATTACATGTTTACATTACCGGCTTAAACATAATTGGAGAAATGTGTACATCTCTGCCTTACTCTTGGGGAAAATTGGCGAGATGTTATGTGTTATGTTAGTTCATATTTCAGGATGTTACTGAACACGGTCTTTCCAGCAGACCGAGTAGACCAAAGTAATTCGTTCATGGTATGTATGTAAGACATGGTTCTATTGCAATAATTGTGTGAGGTTTTAATTTTAAAGTTTGGTCTTTCCAGTAGACCAAATTATATGTCATTGAAAATTGTATTTTTGAATCGAGAAAGTACCAGTGCGAATATTATAATATGTATTTTCAATAATTAAAATACTCGAAAACTAATAGAATCTCAAGGTAGCTAAAATAGTTTTTTTTTCTGTTTTTGTCGCTTAAATCAAGTCTTTTATAGGACTGATATTGATAAACATGAAAATAGGGAACTGGTTTCCTACTTCAATGTTTGAAGTTGTAGATGCTTCCAGGCAGATTTATACATCCGATTTTTCAATCGTCAGGCAACTTTTATCTGAAGAATTAATAAGACGTTTTGATATATTATTTCTATACCAAAGGTGTCAAAACGCAGTTTTGTTTTCCTAAATAAAAGTTGTCTGAAGATTGAAAAGTCGACTTTTGAAATAGTAATAATACTATTTAGATAAACTTCGATTTAATAATAATATTATCTGTAATATTAATATTATTCTATCAGGTCATGTTATAAGCTCGACTTAAATAATCCGTCCAATGATAATCCTTTTGATATATGCCTTTATATAAGTTACTATGTAGATAATAATATTTTGTGTGTTGTGTTGATTAGTATATAAGGATACTGTGTATGTTTTCATACGAGATTTCCACGCATTTATGCCCAGTGCAGTTGATCAGTGATCACTAAAGTGTGAACAATTTTACTCGATTGTAATATTAGAGTGATTTATTTTATTTTATGAATGATGGCCTTAGTTTATTCGAATAATACCGTAACATTGATTACTAAAGTATTTTGATTATTTAGCGATATAAATCTCTGGTCACACTGAGGCGAATTACGCGCGGGATGCGGGACAAAATTCGCTCGCGCTGATTGTGTCAACTTACTTTTATGGAGGTGTTTAAACTGGCGCGATTAGTCTTATAAAGGGTGGGTAGCAGGGACATCGGCGCGCTACCGGTTACCATGGATTCAGTACATGATTTTGAACAACCCTGCCTTGAAATTGTTCGTCGGTAATTAAAACAATCGACGCGTGCTGTCGCGTCCCGCATCCCGCGCTGTATTCGACTCAGTTTGACCTGCCCGTGATAGTCCTAACAGCTCGATATTTGCAACCGTTAAATTCTGTACTCGGTATGTGAGTAATATAATTTTATGATTTTATGTCATCTCATATCAGAATCTTAACATTCAAGACTGACTGATAGTTTTCAATCACTTTCTAAAGAAAATAATGACAAATAGCTTCAAATAGTTTAGTTTTTTTACCTTTTATGTACTTATTGTACCTACTTATGACTAACATTTTTAAATGAATTAGCATTTACCTATATAAATATGTTTTGATTTATAGATTTATCTTTATTTTCTATATTAGTTATTATTTTTTAAGCATGGTTCATTAAAAAGACATTTTACCGACTTCACTAAAGGGAAGTTCTTATATCAAATGAATTTCATTCCATTTCCGTCCAATGATATTAATATTGAGAAAAGAGATCTATATGGATAAATATTCCATACAATTATAAGCTTTATTATATGGCAATAAAGTGTATAATAGAGTGAACGATATATTTCCATATGAGTATATTTTCATATGAGTGCCTGAAATTTATTTTTAAGCAATAAAAGTTAAAAAATATTTCTCTTGTTTTTATTTAGTTTAGATCTCCAGTTTCTGAATACTGTATTTTGTATCAATCAACCTATCACAGCAGCTTAAACAGGCTGGTCCAAATAACGACATCATTAAAAAAAATCCTCATACCTACCGGGATACCTCATGGGTATCCGAAAATACCCCATGTATGTTCCGCGATTTTTGATAGTTTAGGTGAATATTTTTTAATTTTTGTTAAAGTTCCTCAGGGACAATTTTAAAAAATTATGCCTTTTTTTCGACAAGCTCTTCTTATGTTTTTTTTTTTGCGATGGCACAATTTGGATTCAACCTGTATAAATTTGATCACATCGTCATCATTATCTATCCCTACCCCAATTTATTTGTGGTCGGCGCAACATAATTATCATTTCCTTCCAGACTTCTCTATTAGTCGTCATCTGTGTAGTCACTTCCTCTCTAGCCATATCATCACACAGTCCATACATGTGATCATATCATACGGACTCGAATAGAAACCGAGCGAATTATAAGTTGGTACCATAATTCCGTTACCCTTCAAGGGCAGGCATGATGTGAATTTTTATGAATACCTTTTATTCCGTCGCGCGACCAATACAAATATTGGGGTTATCCAAGGGCGGTAGACGGTACACCCTTTTTATGAAGTAATAATAATATGTTTAAGTGAACAAAGCGCAGTCTGCATTGTGCAATATAATGTAAGAAAGACCAATGGACACCCGGTTTGATATTAGGTAGGACGCTGCAAACATAATCTGGCGAAATGGGGCTTTATCGATTAAATGATAAATGATTTTATCTGTAGGGAGGTTTGTACAAACGCTTTTACACGTCAATCATATTTTAAAAACTAGATGTTGTCGGCGTTTCTTATCTGACTACTCTGAGAAGAAAGGCCGAAAAAAACTCAGAGGGCACAGTCTCTATTAAAGTCCAGACATAATCTTGGTCAGATTATGTGAAGACCATATAGATTGGTGTCTGAAACGGTATTTTGAGAAAAAACCACACCTACCCAGTCAGTGCACGCATGTGTCAGTAATCGTGCAGCTCGCCACTGCCACTGTAAAAGCTTGTTCCTTGCAGGTATATTTAAAAAAAAACAAAAAAAAACTAAGGTGGAGGTAAAGTATTCTAAGGTTTAATTAACATTAGACATGAATTTACATTATAATGTAGGTTTTACCCCCAGCAGCAAGCTGGCGTGATTTCTCGATACAGAGCACGGGCTTCATTCTAGGCCGCCTAAAGAAAATACTATCCTGGTAGTTTCCAGAACGTAGGTGGTGTACTGTGGTGGCAGCCAGGTAGGTAGGTCGATCTTCCAATAGCGGTTAAGGCAGCTTCTAGGGTTATCCAGTCACAGCCCTCGTAGCGATGGTAACGGGTAGAATCCGGTCAGATTCATTCAACATCCAGTGCAGTGCGTTGCTCCTAAACAGACTGCCCCATGTGCTAGTGTCCCAAATGTCAATTCACCGGCACCCTTGACGACGTGAACAACGCCTCTGACGCCGCAAGAAGTTGAACTGGACCCCAACAGTATAAGGAACACTGATGTAACATTGAAACGAAAAGAAGATCAGGTATGTACCTACCTATGTGCTACGTAAAATTAAATACATCATTCCATCGCATGTGCGGTCGTTGCATCGTCGTTGACTCTATTTCATTTTGCAACGCATGCGAATGGTTTTTGGAGCAGTGTTGATTAAATGAATTGCATTAAATGGTGCCTCAAGTGCATGGTCTATATGGGGCTTTAATAAAACTGACAGGACAGTCGACAATCAGATAATTTTAAAAGATTTTTTCATTATTTTCTGCTTTATTTATTATACACTAGCACTAGTCGTGAAAATGTCACAATAGTATTTTTTTACAAACAAGTCGCATTGTCAGTTAAGTATATTAATTTGGGCCCAGGGCCTGCAGTCTCGACATAGTTAGCAATCGTTTTCGGTTGCTAAGTCCTAACAATCCAGATGTAACGATATTTGGTGGTCTCCACACTCAAATTTATCGGTTGTTACTGGTATTTTAGGTAGGTACCGGTAGGTAACAAACCGATAAATTTGATTGTCGAGACTACCAAATTTACATCAACATTTTTACATCTGGATTGTTAGGACTTAGCAACCGAAAACGATTGCTAAGTATGTCGAGACTGCAGGGCCTGGTTCTGCTTGGGTTCGAACCCACGACGTTACGACTTATAGGCGACCATTGCTTTTATGGAGACAGATTACGTGCAGGCAAGTGAATGGGCTATTTCATTTCTGCGCAGTGGGCTATCCGAAGAATATTTCGCTGATTACCACTGTGTTTAATTAAGAACACGAAGCAGTTCCGCGGTTTCTAGAAGTATATTCAATTAATCTGTTGTCAAGTGATTTGATTAGTTATTGTTATTTCCGTCTACCCTTCCTCGGGCCCGACCCGGACGCGCCCGCCGCCAGGTGTTCTGGTGGTCGCCGGAACTGATGACTCTTCGCAGTGCGTGCGTCGCTGCGCGACGCCGGTACACCAGGCACCATAGTCTCCGTAATCGCCCTCCAGATACGAAAGCCATTCAGGCGGAGCTGTACGAGAGGTACAGAGCGGCGAAGAGCGCCCTCCAAGCGGAGATCCTGCGGGCCAGGGGACTGGTCCGCAAGGAGACTCTGGAGACTCTGAACAGGGACCGGTGGGGACGCCCCTACAAAATGGTGCGAGAGAAACTCCACCCATGGGATCCTCCGCTGACGCAGAATCTCCCGGCCCCAGGTCGTAGAGGACGTGGTGAGCGCTCTTTTCCCTTCGATGGGGGAACATCGCCCATGGCTCCGCCTACTGCGGTGCTCGATGTAGACCACACCACCGACGACGACGACGATGCTCCGGAGGTGACCGAGGTAGAGCTGTGGCGGTACATAGGTTGAATGCAAAACATACGGCCAGGACCCGACGGCTCACCTGGGCAAGCCTGGATCCTGGCCTTGGAGGCTCTCGGGCCTGGGTATGGTCTTGGCGGTGTCTCTAGACGTTTGGCTCCCAAAGGTCCGGGGTTGCCATGAAGCGGCTCCTGCCCAATCTAGGGGGTCCAAACGCCTCCTACCGGGGGCTCTACGCGGGAGTCGTGCGGTCCATGGCTCTTTAAGGGGCACCGGTGTGGGCGCGTTCCTTGAGGCGGCGGCGGCCAGCCCGCCAGTTGAATGTGTCCCAAAGGGTAATGACCATCCGGCTGGTTCCTCCGAATTTTAAGGAAAAAATTATTTGGTTGATTTTTTTGTAAAAACTACAGACATTCTGGCATTTTTTTATGAATCTGGTGGATAGCAGTGCTACTTAGGTTGCCGATAAAAAAAAGAAAACAGATATATTAGAAAAATTGTGGTCATGGTAGTTAAAAATATCTTAAGGGGTGTCAATTTTCTCTTTGAGGCGCGCGTGGAACACGTACGCGCCGTCCAGCACGGGCCTGGTCCTGATCGGACGGTGAGCTACCCATTACTCACTGCCCGCAGGCCCGCGCCTACGGTGGCCGGGAGTCGTCACGCGGCTCCCGACGCCCGGAGCGTCCACCGCGGCGTCTAGGACGGGAGACTCTCTCCCTCTCCCGTCCCGCCACCTCCTTCGCTAGCATGACTGCTTCGCAGAAGGAGGCGACTGCCTCCCACTCCCCCTCGCCCCGGACCATGGCTTGAACCAGGGCCGGGCGAAACCGAAACCGAACCCGGAACATAAAGGGCCAAGGAAGGAACACGGGTGGGTTTTAGTCAGTAAGAGTCTGACACTCCCTTCCGCTCCACCCAGAGCGGGAGGGGTCATTTGATGATTTCTCATCCTTAAAAAAAAAAGGGGTGTCAATTTTCGAAGGATTTCAATGTTGGTACTTTTTGTAATTTATTGATATTTTTTTTCATTATGTTTCTCGTGTAGTCATGAGTAGGTCCACCCTCTGGTGTCCGCTTATCGTTGAATTTTGGGACACGTTGTATACAACGTCCCGACATCAATCGTGGGGCAGTTGCCCACCAGACACGACACCCGTCTGGTCGGAGGATCTTCCCTTTTCCATGGAGTATGAGTAAACTTTACACCCTGTTCCTCATGCATCTATAATGATGACCCGAATATGGACATTGATGCAGCCTTCGAGCAACTAGTTCATCGTGACGTCATCACCATTGCTTCCTCAAGCTTTCGAGTGGCGAGTCTCAGCTAGCCAGCACCCACGGCTTCAAACGGGTATCCTGACCACCACCATGCACCGAACGCGCATTCCTGGTGATCACCCTCAGTCTCATCAGTAACCTTGGCACAGCACACTGCACTTTCGGCCGGTCAACAAGTACAGCCCTTCACACCTCTCAGCAGTCAACTTCAACCCGGTGCTGTACCACATCCGACGCACTGGAGCATAACGCAGCGCCACCCCGATTCACTGGGGAATCACCGTAGACAGTTCCGACTCACCGCCGTGAACTATGCGGCACCCGGTTCCGACCCACTGGAACCACAACTGGCACTGGCAAGCATCGCAAGATACACGGTTCAGCCCACTATCGACGGGACGGGGAGAAATGTAGCGGTATCTATATCGCCCAATGCGATCTACGCATCACACTGACGTCACGCAAAATCCTGCATCGCGCAACCAGAGTTTACCTCGCAATTAGCATATATTTATTTATTTACTATTACCACTTACATTAGTTTTTACAGGTGAGAACCCAATATAGAACGTCCCGACACCAATCGTCGCGCAGTTGCCCACCAGACACAAAACCCGTCTGATCGGAGGATCCTCCCTTTTTCGTAGAGTATAAGTGAACTTTACACCCTGTTCCTCATGCTTCTATTGTTATAAGCAATCACAACAGCTTACAGAGACACGATTAACAGCAGATTTACTGATGTAGGCACAGGCTTTCGGGAATCAGTTAGATAATTCTCTTAGTAATCTCATTACAAACTACTAAAGAATAAGAACGCAGCGTGTGGTCATTCCGGTAGGTACCTATTTGTGCTAAGTGGGTCCACAATACACAATAGTGCAGTGTGTGGGATCCGAACGCACCGCGTCAAACTAAAGGTGGTTACTCACTAAGACTTGGAGGAGTAACGACATAATCTTGGAATTGACGGTCCGGTTGCGAGCACGAACAATGCAGTAGGTATACCCAATTAGTAAATTGTTGTAATAACCTACAATTCTTGTAGAGAAAATTCCCCACTACCAAGAATGTGTAGGCTCATGAAAGAGTGCAGTGATCTAGTAGATGTACATATGGACTCACTTGGTCGGTTCCTGATCTGAACTTCATGATCATTTGTATCGCAAATTATAATTTAATTTGAATGCGCTCAATTTTTATTATTTTCTGTACATTTTTTTATTAATAAGTTATGAGACGGCTGTATCTCTCTTTGATTTGTTGTATACATATCACTTAAAAGCTCTGTTTTAAGATTGTTCACCTAATAGGTAATAGTAACAAAATGCTGTATTTACCTATAATTGTTTGTTTCATTTAGTTCTTTATTTTCTGTTGCTTCCTGCAATTTCGGTACATACGAACATTGGCAAACATAAGTAAATAAATAATGATATCTTTCAAGATTCCGGGGGCCGGCAAAGTGTTATTAGTTTTTTCCATCAGGAATTTCTCAGGAGCAGTCCGGAGTCTGGATTTTTGCCCGGTTAATAGCAATAGACTAACCCCTATTATTACATTTTTGCCCGGTTAATAGCAATAGACTAACCCCTATTATTACATTTTTGCCCGGTTAATAGCAATAGACTAACCCCTATTATTACATTTTTGCCCGGTTAATAGCAATATACTAACCCCTATTATTACATTTTTGCCCGGTTAATAGCAATAGACTAACCCCTATTATTACATTTTTGTCCGGTTAATAGCAATATACCAACCCCTATTATTACATTTTTGCCCGGTTAATAGCAATATACTAACCCCTATTATAACATTTTTGCCCGGTTAATAGCAATAGACTAACCCCTATTATAACATTTTTGCCCGGTTAATAGCAATAGACTAACCCCTATTATAACATTTTTGCCCGGTTAATAGCAATAGACTAACCCCTATTATAACATTTTTGCCCGGTTGATAGCAATAGACTCGCCCCCTTATTACATGGCCTTAGATGTACCTAACTGACGAAATGTGCGTGAACCTACTATAGATACAATATGTCTGTCTAAATTTCGCCACTTCTACGGCATCGTCGGTGGCAGCGCAGAGGTCGCTATGGCTTTTGGGGCACAGAGGGCAGGATAGAAGGTGGACACTGTTTGCGCTAAAGCTCCGTATCCACACCCTGCTGCCGTACTGTCGTGAGAGCCCTCCTTGTGAGGTTGTAGTTGCATCTTCCCACTTGGGTTCAAAGGCGGATCAGAACTTCCTTGTGGGCCACGGAAGGTTGAACCCTGCGCGAAGCTGCTCGCTTGGTGGTAGTTATTGTAGATATTTGGCGGATGGAGTATGGAAGGGGAATACCTGCGCTGGCGTGATTTTATTATGATATTCTTCAACCCAAATTGTTTCCTACGCAGGTGTGTACACACCTTAACAGTCTATTAAGCCCTCTTGGCTATAATAGGTGGAAGTAAGTACGGATGCGGTCCAGACTAGTTGTCGTGGCAATAATCACTCCCTTGTGGCTGACCTTGCATGCCCAAGGCCGGTTCAATCGTTTAGTTAGATTCTACTGCAAGAATGGAATCTGCCTGTGGGTTTGCTCGCTAGAAAAAGTGAGAAATATCAGTCTACTCATAGCTGGGTGCCTGGTGCAAATTCTCTTGCGTTCTTATACATGGTGGCAGGGATATCGACCCTCAAACTGTAACCATGGACTCAGCACATGGTTTTAGGTTCCCTAGCGTAGAAATCTTTCGTCGGCTATCAAAAAGAAATCTGCTGTTTCATAGAATATACAAAAGCGTAGTTCAAATTCAAATTCTTTAATTCGAGCAGACTCTTATAGGACTAGTAACATTGTCCTTATAACTAAGTATTAGTAAAAAACACGATACGATGACACATGTAACTGACAGTATTGAACTATATTATGGACAGTCCACTCTGTCAGCAATCATTTTCAGAACCATGTTAGGGCTAGCCATGATTCGAGCCACCAATGATGCTGCGCGCTTGCGCATTATTGTGTAAAAACAATCTACTCGCGCCGCCGCAAACCCCTGACGCACTGCAATGCCATGGCAACCCCATCAGTTTACTGAACACGTTATTAAATTGGACACGAATGGCCCCATACGACGCCTGCGAATATTTCTCCCACAAGCTGCAAGTGTAGGAGGTGGTACAATATGCTCTAAAGAGCGTCAGTCGTCAGTACAAACAGTCAAAACTATCAATAGGTACTGTCAGTTAGTCTGTCAGTAAAAACGTCAAACCTATAGTTTTATGGCAGCTGCGCGCATAGATTATCAAAAGCGCGTGAGTCGTTGCCCGGAATATTACGATTTTATCAATATTGTTTATTTAAAGACTTAGAACTAGGTAATGTGTATTTATTTTATTTCTTATTGTATAGATATTATTTTAGCGTTTGCTAGGTACACCGGTTGACGACATCACTTCAGCGCTGGCTGTCGCTGAAAACCAGCGCTGGGGCTCTGTCTCGCATAGGGTCGTAGGGTTTTGCTGAGCGATGGCCGGTTTGCGTGTATGTGACGCATATATTCCCCCAACTTGTTCTTTTTTGTGTATGTGTTCGTTCTCTGCGTCATATTTACCGCAAAAAAACGTATTTTCTTTGTATTTTTTTTATTTATGATCGTCACATTTTCGTCTGCAGTACAACGTGCAAACTTGCGGGCTATCATATTCGCACGCACGGAAAGAGCCCTGCGTTCCTATTCAATGTCAGCATTGTCTTTAAGGTCAGTGGTGACCAAGTGACCTAGGTATTTAAACTGTTCCACTCGATCAAGAGGAACACCGTTTAGCTGTACGGGAGGCACATCAAGATTGTATTCGGCCCGCGCCTCAAAAACATTGTAGGTACTGACTTTTCTGAACATTATACAATACCTAACCCATGTTCAGTTGCGTAACGTTCGCATGTGGCATTACCGCCGACTGAAGTACCTACCGCACTCAGCGGCACCACGTCGTCCGCGTAACTTAAATTATTGACACAGACACCGTCAGTATGACAACCGACATGATGACTGCTAAGTGCCTCAATCAGTGCAAATAATATATGCAATATACAAATTGAAGAGGGCATGGGAGGTCAACCCCCTCTGTCTCACTCCGCATTCTAACTATTATGGCTCAAACAGCACACCTGCCTACCGAACATTGTTGACCTGATTCACATACAAATGCTTGGAGATGCTTATAAGCTCGATAGGCAAGCTTATAGCTTCAAGTTTCTTCCATAATATATCGTAGGAAACAATATCAAAAGCCCTAGACAGATCGAGGAAGCATGCGAAAACAGATGTTCTTTTTTTTGTGTAGTAGGTACCTGATGGCCTGTTTGAGACAGAACTGCACTTTCTGTAAAAAGTCCTGGCCGAATCCCCGAACTGATTGTCGTGCAGCACGAGACGTTCGTTTAGCTGTGTATCAAGCAGACCATCAAGCACCTTAGCGACTGTGGTCGCTAGAGGAATAGGTATATTGTTAGCTTAGTTAGGTTGTAGTTTGGTTGTTGCAATACTGCGGTCAAAATATATGATAAAGCTAATTCAAAAAAATAATACCAACGAACCACCTTTCAACGTCCACGTTATTTTTTTTGTCAGAGGGTTCAGAAGGATGCACTGAATCCATGGTAACAGTTTGTACGTCGATGTCCCTGCTACCCAGTATTGTCATGATGTACTGCTTAGCTCCTTAAGGGTTAAAGGTTAAATCTGTAACTATCTGCTACATTCGTTCCCTACAGGGCAGTGAAGTAATGGAATAATTCGACTTTTATCGTGCACTGATATATTGTGTTCTCTCTCATCTCAGTCTCATTTCCTACGAAATGTATGGAAAGCTTTTTGCGATTTCTGACTTTTCTAGTACTCAAACCTCAGTGGTCCATATACTTTTTTGATCCTTTTATGAAACAGGATCGATTGGCATCAATATTTTTATTTGTGAAAATTGCCCATTTTCTTGTCGACAATTTTTTTTTTTCAACAGCTATGAATGCATATCATCATGTTTCAAAACGATAAGAACCGCCTATTTTCTTATAGCGACAACGGTTAAGGTACCAGCCCCATCGCAAAAATCCGTCCTGTACCTTTAGGTCGTGATTGACAGCTTAGCTCCATAAAGGTATAGCGTTATGATAATCATTTAAAAGGTTAAATCTGTAACTATCTGCAATATTCTAACCTTTTGGCTCGTCTTTTTAGGTATATTTTGCGGTAAACTAAAGAAGAATACGAATAAATTGCAATAATAAATTTTGCTTTAGCGTAATAATAATATATTATAGCCATAGACTGATCTGACTTGTAGGGAATATCTATGCAAAATTTGAGCAAAATCTATTCGGTAGTTTTTGCGTGTTGCTGGAACACACATTCAGAAAAACAGACGTACAGACAAAAACTGTAAAATTATATTTTCCGCATTAAAATCGTTCTTTATCTCGAAAAAAAAACTATGTATCGTTTTGACTTCTCTACGATTTTATTATATGCATTGATTAGTGTGGTGATGAGGGCAGTGTCATTTTGTTCAGGAATTAGGTAGATTTATAGGATACCTACAAGTATAAAGTTTAGTACTCGTATTATAAAGGGCTTAAATTAGCTTAGAATCTTTCGTCTTAGGCGCACTACACACTTGTTCGGGTCGACATGATTCGACACAGCCGGGTAATGAAATAGATTTATAAGTAGGGATGTTTGGGAAAAAGCCGATCGGCTTTGAGCTTAGACCCGAACATGATTCAGCGAGGTTAGTTGCCGAACGGAATTTGCCACTCGCCGAATGAAAGCCGGAAATAATTAATAATAAATAATAATTATTATTAATATATTGTTAATCCAATGATCTGTCACTTATTGTCAATTTTTTATTTGTAATTGAAACCTTTGCATGCCCATGTGACGGTAAAATATGGAGAACTTTATCATAAAAAAACACCTATGTATACTATACCTACCTATCTTTGTAAGGAAATAAATGATTTGATTTGATTTGAAAATATGTATGTGTAAACTACCTTTGAGTCGGCTTTGTTGTTAAGCAAATACTGTCGAATTATTGTTTATTGTTAATTAAAACGGTAACACCAATTACAATAATTAACATGTAGATTTAAACAGGTATGGTAGGTGTACAAAACCATTTCAAATACTAACATATAATAGAGGACACCCTAGCATACTTCTTCTCACAAAACATCAGACATAGACGCATAATTCAACTCCATTCATCGGCAAACCGATCACAATCAGGATTGGTGGTCAAGAGGGCATTAAGCATCCTTTTTTTTTTTTTTTTTTTTTGAGGATGGGAAATCATCAAATGACTCCTCCCGCTCTGGGTGGAGCGGAAGGGAGTGTCAGACTCTTACTGACTAAAACCCACCCGTGTTCCTTCCTTGGCCCTTTATGTTCCGGGTCAGCGGTACCCCTTTTGGATGATCCCGCTTTCCCGGCAGGCTAGGGCCCTAGTGGACCCCCTCTATGATGCTGACATCTCTTTGAGGCGCGCGTGGAACACGTACGCGCCGTCCAGCACGGGCCTGGTCCTGATCGGACGGTGAGCTACCCATTACTCACCGCCCACAGGCCCGCGCCTACGGTGGCCGGGAGTCGTCACGTGGTTCCCGACGCCCGGAGCGTCCACCGCGGCGGCTTGGACGGGAGACTCTCTCCCTCTCCCGTCCCGCCACCTCCTTCGCTAGCATGACTGCTTCGCAGAAGGAGGCGACTGCCTCCCACTCGCATTAAGCATCCTTAAAGTACGAACGAACCGACCCGAACAATTTTAGTGTGGAGCTGGAATGCGTAAGATTGTTATACGACTGTTCATCGTTGCCTAGTCCTGTACCTACCTAATGGTTTCTGCCGTAGGCCCGTGCTGGACGGCGCGTACGTGTTCCACGCGCGCCTCAAAGAGATGTCAGCATCGAAAAGGGGGCCCACTAGGGCCCAAGCCTGCCGGGAAAGCGGGATCATCCGAAAGGGGTACCGCTGACCCGGAACATAAAGGGCCAAGGAAGGAACACGGGTGGGTTTTAGTCAGTAAGAGTCCGACACTCCCTTCCGCTCCACCCAGAGCGGGAGGGGTCATTTGATGATTTCGCATCCTCGAAAAAAAAATGGTTTCTGCCGTAAGGAATTCTCCTAACAGGAATAAGATATGACAATCCTGTTGTAAAAATATTAACGAGTAACGGTGGAGTTCCTTGCCCATTCTTCTCCATACGATACTACCTTTTGGAAGGGGCGACTAGAATCAATTCTAATGTAATTTGAATGTAAATGTTGACGATCAAAAGTCCCTTATATGTGCCTATTTGAAATAAATGCTTTGACTTTGTTGTTATGCCGAATTTATAATACCTACTTACCTAAAACTCCACGGGGGGTGGGTGTAGCATGGGTACCTACCTAAAACAGTTGCATGGTGACATCTGGGGAGAGCAGTTACAAGGTTTTTGTTTCAATAGTGTTTGAAACAATAACTACTCCTAAAAAATATATTTTCTTTTTTTCTTTCCTAAACCTTGACACAAAGAGCAGTATGAAGAAGAATCCTTAAAAGGCATAGAAGTATACCCGGTGGCAGGGATATCGACGCGCCATGTGCAAACTGTAACCATGAATACGGCACATGGTATGATTCTAGACCGTAGCGGAGAAATGAATCGTCACAATTATCAAAAAAAATCTGATCTTTCATAAAAGGCGCAGTGCCTACGCGGTCAAAATGTATGGGACAGGTTTCTTTGGGTCGCGCCCGTCTGGCAACGCTACATATACTTTCCTATAATACCAGGTACGGTCAGTATTCTAAGACAAATTTTTAAGGAATGCTTATTTGTTTGAAATTAAATGAATACCTATTTAAGATTTTTGTAGTGTTCCTTTTTTTAATGTATTATCTCACTCTCTACTATCTTTGGAACCGAAACGTAATCATCGCACAAACTTTTTTTTGCAGTTTTCAAGAAATTCTGATTTTTTATATGACTCAGAATCTGGTATACAACATGACGAGTTTTTAGTTTCATTCAAAATTGTATTGTTCATACTTTGACTGTACTTTAACGTGTGCTCAGGTACGTACTAGCTACAAACATAACCAATGTATATGTAGAGTTGCCAAACAGGAGCGTTGCCAAACGGGCGCGACCCGTTTATATTTGTAACTGACGAAACATTTTAACGCATGGGGTTCAGAATCATGTACAATCCATGGTCACAGTTTGTGGGTCGATATCCTCAGATCATATATTATATTCTATGATCTGAGGTCGATATCCCTGCCACTCAGTATGTTAAACCGCACAGTCATATATTAAAGGTACGTAGACCTACTTCAATGTTAAAAGGTGAATTTTAGGAAAATCTGTTGCGTGTTGGTCAAACTGAGTTCACCGAGTACCTACCTACGAGCTATTGAAGTTTGTACCTAAATAAAAATCCCTGGGATTCATCGCAAAATTATTCAGTTAGTTTTGTATGCCATTTTTAACTGACTCCAAAAAGGAGGATCTTCTTAATTCATGTGTTTTTTATTTGTTTGTTTTTTACGCGATAGGTATAGTATCTCCGGCAATAGGGTATATGCATGTATTTATTTTATATTTTTAATTCATTGTTAACACCGTTAGGTATAACATAGTAAAAAATATAAATACTGTTTAAAAATACTGTAATTAGGTTTAAAAAATATTTAAAATAGAGAATAATTTCGAGCTGTTTAAACGCCGCCATTTTCGCGCGCTCTGTTGATGACGTCAAATACTAAGTCCAGTGACCGTCCAGTCCATTGTTTACTATAGGTGTTCTCGTTCTTAACTTATTTCACCGGGTAAAAAGCTCAAAAGCTAATTTAAGTATAAGTATTGCATTGTGCCTGAATGCAGTAATACTACCTATCAGAAGTGCACCTGATACAAGTGTTTTTCCAGTCCCGATAGGTGCAAAATTACCTAAGGAATGGTGTACGGTTGACAAAGAGATGAAGTATCTGCAATAACCATCGATCGATCAATAATAAAGTTCTTTATTAGTGATCGATTGCAATAACTTGTTTACATCGTGCTGAATTTTCCTTGCTAAATTTGCACTTTTATCACGGATTTTATTTATTAATTTTAAGTAATTAAAAATATATTAATTACTAAAAAAAATGGTTTGGTTCAAATGTCGGGCCAATAAAGATTCGGAATAAAAATATTTGAACCAAATTCACTTCTGGAGATAAGTGATGTAAGTAAGTAAATATATTTAAAATTTATATAAAACCGTGTTACTGAAAAAAGCATATTACTCTGTCACTGAATATTTACAGGATAAACTTACATAATGTTAATCCATACGACATTTTAAATAATGCCTTTTATTATAAAATTCTAGTCTTTGTAAATTTGCATGCCTTATGGTAGGATATGGTTAATGGACACTATTGATAATAGTTATTTGTTATACAAGAGTGCAAAGTTGCTTTTTAACCGCGTGTTCAATTTTGATGACCGAGCAAGCGAAGGATTCTAAAATTGAATCACGAGCGCAGCGAGTGATTCAAAATTAGAATCCTGAGCGTTAGCGAGGGAATCAAAAGAGCACGAGGTGAAAAATCTTTGCACTCGAGTGCAACACGTAACTTTTCATTCCACCTCAGCGAGGAAATGACTAAATGCAAAAAAAAAAAACGTTTACAATCACAAGATAGGTACACTTTTATTTCAGTTTAGGTATTAATTACTACATTATGACAGGTAAGTATTACAGAATAATCTTTAAATTATAACAAAATAATACTAAGGTATAATTAAGAAAATTTTAAAGTAACGTTGCTACAGTTATTTAAATTGAGTGTAATATTTTTGTTTGGTACTGTAATATTGGTGTTAGTCACTTGTGTACTGTTTTTCGGTAAACTATCTGTCATACTTAATAGTTGTACCGATTCATCGGATTCCCTTGGCGTGAATGTTGGAGAGAGAGGGAGATGGTTAGGTGTTTCATAACGGCTTATTTTTGATGAAGAAGGGCCAGTCCAAGGATCCGATTGAGGCTCTTTCAGTGTAATGGCTCCTACGATGCCTTCACATATTTTAGACTTATTTTGGATGGAATCCTCTATGTATCCCTCTACAACTGCATTGGACTTCCAGCCTCCGTGGCGCTTAAGGGACAGGAGATCAGCTCCGGAATCAGCCAAAAGTGTGGCTGAAGTTCGTCGGAAACAATGACCCGTGTACAACAGGGGTTCTGGAAGTTCAAGAAATGTTGCTATTTCTCGTGGGATACTGCCAATTTTATTAGTACCCATAGGCTGTCTAACACACTTTCCATTGCGATACTGTAGAAAAAATCGATTGATTGGAGTGTTAGGCGGGCGTAAGGCTTGATATTTCTCAACAATCGTTACGTATTCCTTGCGAATGACGAAGTTGCGGTCTCTTTTTGTCTTTGTATTAGGTAAATTAATTAATAGTAAGTCATCTGAATGTTTCTCAATGTTTTTGACATTAAGTTGTGTTAGTTCATTAGTTCGACATGCTCCGTTTATTCCAATAATAAGAACAACCTGTAACGTAAAGAGTATTGTAGTAGATAAATGAATAAAATTGATATGAACGCATAATTATGCCTATCAACATCTACTAAGTATACTATTTAATTGAGATTAATATACTTAAGTAGATACTGAATGTGCAACTGACTTACTTTTGCCGCCAAATATACGGAATCGGGTGCTTCGTTAAGAAACTTTTCAATATCAGATACTGTGAAAACCTTCGATTTTTTTGGTTGATGACCAGATGAGGCTCTTTTTAAAAATGCCACTAATTTAGGATAGGTATCGATATGTTTGTCTTTTTTCATCTTTATTGTTGCTTTTAGCATCGAATACGTACTCCATAGAGTGCTTGCTTTCTTGTTCTCGGATAATTCTATAAAATATGCCAGCAAAACGTTTTCTGAGAAAGTTTTGGCTCCTTTTGCTAGTCGCCACGTGTTGAACATATCGTACTGTTTTAAATACTTCTCGCGTGATTGTTGAGGGAGAAAGCTCATTTGCGCATTATTAACAGTTTCAGTCAATTCTGTTGGCGTCAAGCAAACTTCCTCGTCGCTAGAATCACTCATTTTAGTTTTTTCACTTGTTTTCAAGTTTCTTGTTTTTAATAAAAGGTTTAACAATGACGTGAATAAATGCCGCGTAAAGAACCGCGTACAAAGCAAATTGAAAAAAGAACACCAAGAAGGTTCCGAGTCTGAGTTTTTAACAAATTAAAAAAAAGTTGTATGATATATTCGGCACCATAGAGGTAGCAGTAAATAGGTTTAATGTTTTTTTTAATTCACAAACTTAGTGCACACGATGTTCTAAATTCAATTTACTTTATCCTCTAGAGAATAAAAACGGCTTTTCCACTCAGATATTGAAGATTAAAAATACTCTTTCCAAGATGGTGGGATGAAAATGATTTTACTTCTGTAAGTAGGTTTGTACAAACACTTTTACCCGTCAATCATATTTTAAAAACTAGATGAGGTCGACGTTTCCTATCTGACTACTCTGAGAAGAAAGGCCGAAACAAACCCAGAGGTCACAAGTCCAGACACAATCTTGGTCAGATCATGTGAAGACCATGTAGATTGGTGTCTGAAACGGTCTTTAAAGGAAAAACCATAGAGATTGAGCGGACCTGTCCAGTCAGTGCACCTATTGCTTGTATAAGACCTTTTCTTTTGTACCCATATTCGCAAATTCATAAATGATTATGACTATTATGATTACATTTCGTCTCATACATTTATAACATGCATATTCCCTAGAGGATCGATTTAGAAAATTCTTGTTTTAATGGATAGGGTATGCCTCAGAGGTGGTCCCTTAGAAATATTATTAGTTCGTTTGGGTAGTTTTTTAGTTAGCTTCAATAATACGTATTTTTTCCACTTAGTGTATATTGATGATATTTTAGTAACTTCCTGTCACTGTTATCTATAATTTACATCGCCAGTAGTTGTATATGAATTTGTGTGGGGTAGGTACCACAACTAAAAATTGAAAAATAAAAACGTTTAAGTACCTATACAAAATTAAAAACCGACTTAATAAAATCACTACAAAATTAAAATTACTTTAATTTCGGAAGTCGGTGGCAACAAACGAAAGTACAAAACCAAAGACACCGATTTCCGAAAGTAAAGTTGTTTTTCTCTTTATAGTGTTTGTATTCGATGATTGTTGTTTTTTTCAGCCCTTTATTCTTCTGCCGCACTCTTGCATTGTCACACTATGGATGCAAATGAACGCGTCTGGTCGATCACAAAAACCTCATCTGGTAAACTGTGGCTGACTGCCGATGTGCCACACATGTTCCCTTAGCACGTCGCCGTCGTTCGTTTCGATTGTAGCAGGCAGGTGGTCGAGACGGAGCTTTTATGAAAAGCCTGCTTTAAGACAAAAATCACCGCTTCTCATAAGAATTTAAATTAGGAACTACTTATGTGTAGATCGTGTTCTGTTTCTGCTACCCCTGTGGGTATAAGGCGTGAGTTTATGCATGTGTATGTTATGTGTAGATAAGTATGGGACTTCTATGTTAAACTAGTTTTATTGGCACATCTGTGGAGACAGCGTAAAGCTCCACTCGAAACTCATCCTTCTTTCTTAAGAGGGCTATCACAATTTTTCTTGTATTTGAGTGTTTGAAGAGTCTCACGCTCAAATACAAGAAGAATATTGATATTTATTTAGAGCACTCCCGAGAGAAATAATGAAACTTACTCAAACATACATATTTTTTTTTTTAATTTTTTGGCCATATTGCCTGAGACAGTTTGCTTATTTCTCTCGGGAGTGCTCTAAATAAATATAATTTTTTTTCTCGTATTTGAGTGTGAGACTCTTCAAACACTCAAATACAAGAAAAATTGTGATAGCCCTCTTAAACATAAACACATGATAATGTTATTTAAAGTTTAAATATAAATAAAGTAACTAGGTACCTATTTGTGGCAAACTACATTATAGTCTATCATAATGTGAAGGTTATTGTTAGTAAATAACGAAAACATTATGTTATGTGTTAACATGCAAGTAAATTATTATACCTACATATTAACGGCTGTACGTGTTCGATGTTTATAAACTATTACTTAGCTAAAAATATAACTTAAGTACAACAATGTTTACAGTGCCTAATTCAACCACACCAGGGTAACCTACGTTGATGTGGTTGAATTAGTTAAATACAAAACGTGCAGCAAATAGGTAGGTACCTGGTGGACAGCCGCAGCAGGGAATTGAATAAGCTGCTATGCACATTCAAAAGCAATTTGTAAAGAAATCTTAAGAATTGTCAAATTGAAAACAAACGAAACCACTAGAACCTTCTTCATACGGTCCTACCACCCAACAACGAACATCAATCATAAAACCAGACATTTACAATGATACCCATTGAGCACTTTACCGTAACCCGGCTGCGTGCGCGCAGTGTTCCCGACACCGTCGTGAATGACGGTCGCGCATCATTTACATCCCTGCTCTCATACGCACGAATAAATCGAAAGTTTTTATAAAATAAGTCGGGTTAATAAAATGGCTAGCAAAGCGAATGGGGTTGAGGAGTGGGTCCGGGCCCCCCCACCTCCGGGGACTTGTTTATCCAGATTTATGAATGCCATCTATAATCCTAATGAGAACAGCTTCCTGGGAAGGACGCCGAAGAGATGGGGTATGTTTACAATAATATTTATTTCATCATAATTATACATTGTGTCACACATACCTACATTGAGTCAGATCCAGTAAATTATCTACAATACTTTGTACTTGTGTCGGAGCTGTGTCACTCTTCCCATAAGCGGTACCACAACAAGGATGAGCCTTTTATGTAAATAGAGGATCTAAATAAAAAAATTAGGCTTTCTTTTTAACAGACTTCAAAAAAGAAAGAGGTTTTCAATTCGGTTGTATTTTTTTTTTATAATTGTTACCTCAGAACTCCGTTACCTATACATAAAGAAAGCGATTTGGATAATTATTTTTTACTTGAAAGGATATACTTCCAGATTGGTCCCATAAACATTTGGTCAAGTTCTGATCAGTGGCTTTTCCGTTAGCTTCAATAATAGTTTTTTTTTTAATTCGTTTAGGTTGATGATGTTAAATAGATAACTTCCTGTCACTGTTATTTACTTAGCAAGTGTACTACCTCACACAAATTCGTATATCTTACGAATTTGTGTGAGGCAGGTACCAAAACTAAAAAAGGGAAAAATAAAAACTTTATTACAAAAAAAAAACGACTTTCAAACACTACCACCTGAAAAATAACTTTAATTTCGGCAGTCTTTGAGTTTTCGTTTTTTGACACCGTTTCAAAGGTTTTTTTATTTGTTGTTGTAATTGTAAATATTGTAATCACCTGTCATTATATCGTCACGATTCCGGGGTAAAACTACTGCCAGTGAGTACGGACTACGGAGGTAGCAGAATTGACTACACAGAGTTCGCTAGATTGCAACTCCGGACTAACTCAAAGACTTCTTGAAACACTATGGTTATCATTATGAAGACAAGAATGTCAAACGATATCTGAAGACCAATTCCCGTAATTTAAAACGTTCAAAATCTAGTCGCAATCTCATCTCAGCGACAATCAAATGTCGAAAATGTAGGTAAACGATATTCATTATTATGACAGATTGAGACTGAGATTTGAATGCGAACGTTCTTAAAAATACGGGAACTGCCCCTCTGATCTATGAATCTGAAACATTGTACAAAAAGCTACGGTTAAAAATGGTTTACCTACTTAATACCTAATAGGTATAACTGATCGCGAAAAATAAGTTATTCAAACCAATTCAATCAAGACAAGTGTTTTGATTGAATTAAAATTTGTACAATTGTTGATAATTTTACTTACGAGTAGGTATTACTTAAACTTAATTCCGTCAGTCTGTACGAGTACCTTAGATACCTACTGTGAACATACATTCGTGCACCACTCTGTCTGCCTCTCTGTTAAACAAAGCCGCAATGCATTAAATCTGACAGTCGTCGAACTTTGACATTTTAATTCTACCCGCGATTGCTAAACTTCAAGTTTGGTTAGGTACGCATAAAATATACATCGTAAGTCCACGTTCGCACGTACGTAAAATATCGCGGCGGGATTTTATCGCGCACTGTATTTTCAACTCTCAGTGTTGAGCCGAGCGGTGAGAATCTAACAGAGTGCATCCCAGCGCATAGAAAAACACACTGTTGGATTTTCGGCGCTAAGCAGATCGTTGAAAACCGCGTGTGCGATAAACTCCCGCCGCGACATTTTTACGTCCGTGCGCACGTGGGTTTACATAGGATTGTCTTATGTTAAATCGTTAAAGTAAGCTCCTATGGTTGAGCTACACCATCACTGATATATAAATATATGCTGTCTGACGGTCAGTGCACGCTGCTATAGCCAGTCTCATTCCTCGAAAGGCTATCCCAGTCATTGGCCACATTGCATCTGCCTCTGTCTTCCAATGCCTGGCCACATTGCTAGACTCACAAATAATTATTCCATAATCCTTTTCCGAAGTCTCCTAGCATGCTTTATATGCAAGTTGACATCCTCAACTAACTTGCGCTGTGGGAACAGTAACAGTAACAGCCAGTCAACTAGCTGCGAGTCTTGCCAACTAAACTGCAATGGCGGCACTGTATGATGATCACTGTGCCGTTTGCACTTTTTAACGAATTTTCGTAAATAACATAACATCACGCTGTAACCCTCAAACGGTTAGACAGAGGTGTTTGAGTCCTAAGTAATAGAGGGCGAGTTTTCGTAAATACTGAATACTAAATGTGAGGAAATAGATGACATACTTACTAAATTATTGTACGGTCCTCACTAATTACGTTACGTAATTTACGTACCGCTCTGGAATGATAACTTATTGAGTCGATAAGCTATATTTTTATAATTTGTAAACTGTCACAGGCGGCATCATACAGTGCTTGTGCAATAATACTTGCAAGTGGTCATCCGCCATCGTAAATTTGAATATTCTCACTACGACCAACACACTCCTACACCCGTCAGGTTAACAATAAAGAATACGCTATTATCTAATTTGCTAGCCAGGAGGGATTCTTCCAGTGCGGTCATAAAATCAAATCTTGTCATAAGCGACCACCGCTGAATACCTACCTCCTCCACAGAATGATATATAAAGACCTGTTACTGTGAGGGGATCATATTTGTCATCATTGCTACAAGTTTCGATAGATATAAACCAGGACCAGATGAGGACCAGCGGGTGGATGTGCCGCCGGTGAACTGCCTATAGTGTCAATACCTAGCATCAGGTAGAATGACAGCTCTCACAGCTCACTTTAAGCTCACTTCACCTAAGTATTCACGGTGAGATTTTTAGAGAACAGAAGGGCAATTCCCGTAATTAAAAACGTTCAAAATCTAGTCGCAGTCTCATCTCAGCGACAGTCAATGTCAAAAACTTGTCAAATATATAGGGAAATTAGATGTATTTTTGACATATTGACACTGAGATTAGACTGTGAACGTTCTTAAAATTACGAGAATTACCCCTCTGATCAGCAGGTGTAGTGACTGCCTCAATCAATCAATCTTTCTTTGTGAACACAGGTATTACAATAAAGGTCTTATGTATACATTTTAGTCGAGCTCTATGTCCTACCAATGGAATTGGTGTACAAATATATTAGTTTTTTTAGTAATAAGTCTGTATCTATACAATACAAAGTTCCTCGTTCATCTAGTGATTGCAAGTGCGACGGGTGAGCATGAGGTCTCGAGTCTGACCCATAGATCTGTTTTTATACTTCTATGGTCTGACCCCGAGTCGGATATTATTCTATTGGATTGGAGTTCCGTTCTGGAAATACCAGTATCCAGTTTATCCACTGTTTGTTGCTGTGTCTGAGTGTGTGCGGTACGTTAATAGACCGAAACAATTTCGGTGACAGCTAGAAGAGTAGAGTTAGTCTAGTGCCTCAAGGTCATAATAAAATTATATATATCACATTTCATCGCGAATTATTAAACAAGTAAGTAGCTGACTGCTAGTCAACAACTGTCTCAGCTAAAACTATAAACATTATTAAAAGTACCTACAGCCTGCATTCTTTTCACATACAACGAATGATCACTATCAATGCATCAGCAAACTTTTACCCTTGAACAATATCAGATGACCTACGTCAATAGTAAACGATGCAATATCGATGCGCAAGCGCATGAAACACTATGCACGAGATTCTGTTACCGACACTATACGCAAGGCGCCCGGAAGTGTCAAAACGATTCATTTATATTAGTTTATATCACAGATTTATTGCGTTGGTCTAGAAATCTAGAAGTTTCTATTGTACGTATGTATGTATTATTGATGTACTCGTAGCATACATACGGGCAGTGTTTTGAATTGTAACCCTTGTTTTCTCGTGGTGAAATGGTCAGCTGTTCAGTAGTTCGGTAACAAAGATGAGAGTGCCCAGCAAGAACGCTTAACTTAGTACCATGATTTGAGCTCATATAACGCACAAATAAATTGTGACTTAAACATGACTAAATGGTAAGACGGTCCCAAGAAGACGTTTACAGAACATTCTTATCCAAGTCATAAATTGGCGGAGGAAGCCGTTTCACAGTTGAGCTGATATCAGTCTCTTCACTAGAGTGAGTGGGTTCACTCAAGGGAATTTTTGTTCACACGACACCCCCAAAATGACATAGGAATTAACGTTTTTTTGTTTTTATTTAACTAACTTGTATATATTAAATACGTTATCCTGTAATGCACACTCAATTAAAGGTAACCACCGCCTACATAACTATCCAGTACTCATGCTTTGAATACTTAATTAAATTAGGAATAGATAAAAAAATAAAAAACCAACATACATGCTATTTTAAAGGATTCACATGCTTAGGTATATAAAAATATTTAAATTGCATCAATACAATGCAATCATTTATCATTACAGTTTTTGATATTATTATGTCGGTAGGCGAATGAAAGATGCCGAGTGCCGAAGTCCAACATCGTTGGATCCGTTCACTAATTAATTCATTTTTCAGTTTTGATTCAATTTGAGTTCAGACGTTTCATGTCGAGTGATGCCGAATGAAAGACCAAAAATTAACAAAAAGGGAGGCATCTGCTATCTGCTGTAGGGAACCATTAATTTATTTTCCTTTGGTATTTAACAAGTTGTTGTCCTGTAGCTGTGGTATCTATCTACGTTCATGGCTGGCGTATTACGCAGGAAATTAGCTGCCATTTTGCATGCTGTGCCTACCTACTAATTATCGATCAATAATTGCATGACCGTAAAAGTCGTGTGACGGTGTGTTTGAGACGAAACAACGTGATAAGAAAATCACCTTTCATTGTTTATTTTTTTGATAATGTTATTAAGAACAATGCAATGGCGATTGCATAATATTAATGTGAGTGGTATTTGTAAAGTTAGAAGAGGGCAGAAACGTATCACATTAAAGAAGAAGATATTGGTGCCGATTCTGTTGTACACCGAACTAAACTATCACTACAATTCCTTACTTTTGGCTATGAGAATCTTAACGCTATTCTGCAAAATAAAATCTCTAAATTTAAAAATAATTTTGACACATCTAAAATCAAATTTGACAATTATTGCGACTCCACGTGGTACTTGTTTGCCGTACCACGTGATCTTTTTTTAGAGCCGTAGGCGCGCATTATGTGCGGCCTCGACTTGTTTTGTATGGAATTTTTTACTTTTTGTATGGAAAATATAAAAAAATATTACCAACATGTTGAGTTTTATAGGTTTACGGGTTGCAAAGGGGGTCGAAATTTTCATTATTTTTGCGATAGGACACACCGTTTTCGAGATATAAGCAAAAGAAAAGAAAAAAAGATACAGTACCGTTTTTGCATCTGAAGTCGAGGTGTTGGTGTGAATTTTAGTTCATGACAACTAATTTTATTCCACACCTTTTTAATCGCGATTAAAAATAGTCAGATTTAGTTAAGACAATCAAAATTTTTGGTGAAAAACGTAAAATTCAGAATAGCAAAATTGCCATTTTCACTAAATTATAATCTCAGTGCCATCTTAGTGCTGTCAAACTAAAATTTAGTTAAGTTGTGTCACTTTAGTCAATTTCAGAATGGGAAATCGTCGTTTGACAGGAATAAACTAAATTTTGGTGATTTTTAGTCTAGTTTAGAGAATTTTGTGACAAGAGAATCGGCACCATTAAAGTCTCATTAAATTCTAACCAAACCACTACTGGGAAATGGTATTGTAGCGGTAGCTACATCGCCACTTGCGAACTACGCATCACACTGACGTCACGCAAAATCCCGCATCGCGCAAGCAGAGTTTACCGCAGAACTAGCATCCGACATCAATCGTCGGGCAGTTGCACACCAGACTCAATACCCGTCTGGTCGGAGGATCCTCCCATTACTATGGGTATGAGTGAACTTTACACCCTGTTCCTCATACCACTATAGTATCATAAAAGTGTTTTTAATTAACACTCATCATCAGATGCACCATCGTCATTGGCAGCCTTCTTTCACTCACATAGTATAGGCCTCATCCCTTTTGTGCCTTGCTTCCCTGCGGGGTAACACATAACAGTCAAGTGGCAACACTTGCGTAACACGTTATGAGTAGCAATCGCTTTCATTTTGACAGTTCAATAACATTCATTGCGTTATTTACGTTGTAGAGCAGACACATTTTTTGAACATATGAAGCAATGGTTTAGCCATATCCTTCAAAATGATTCAGGTTTTGATTGATAGTGTATTATGCAATTAGGGTGCAGGTCTGTGCGAGTCTCATCCAAGTCTTTAACACTGTAAGATGTCTATTCTGTGCCAAGATCTCACGCTTTTCAGCTGAAATCATGTTAAAATATCGATGCGTTCAAGTGTCGATGATATTGAACTGTTATGGTCGCAGTGGTCTTGAATGGCAATTAATTCGGTCAGTATTTGAATAGCCGCACTCTTAATATTGAAGTTGATACAATTGTATTTATTGGCTCACCTTACCTATTAGTGAAACATCATAGGGGTCATGAAACCTGAACCCTTAAGTCTAGGATATATATTTGATGAAGGATCACCAATTAATAAAGCGATAAGAACAGTAAGAAATAGAAAGATTTTATATAATAAAATCTAAAAGACCTAGTTTTTTTGGGCTATCTGGAATCGTTACAGTGTTCAACCTTTTAACACAAGCGAACATGCAATACAAGCCAAGTGCACTACGCAGCATTCGAAAGAAATATTACCCGTACTTACCTACAACAAATAACTATAATAGTACAGAAATAACACTTATATATAATATAATTGTTACACAATTTTTTGTTAAAAGTTGGGTTAATCGTGCGTTATAAGTAGACAACAAATTCAAGATCGCTCAAGGATTTTCTTTAAAGAATAAAATCAGAAATAAAATTATCTGGACAAGAACCGGTGTTACCGACGTAGCTTGAACAGTAAGCAACCTGAAATGGCATTGGGCTGGCCATGCTTGTCGACGGAGCGATGGCCGATGGAGCAGACGAGTCATGGAGTGGAGACCGCGTATCGGCAAGCGTAGTGTGGGACGACCCCCAGATAGATGGACTGACGATCTTAAAAATATGGCTGAGACGGACTGGAAGCGGAAGGCGGAGGACAGGGTGTTGAGGCACAGCCTAGGTAAGGCTTATGTCCAGCAATAGGCTGAGTTAAAGCAGAATTTGTCAGCCCTCGCTTTCGAGTGTTCAGCTAAATCTAAACGTGCGAGACTATTTACACTGCGTCTATCTAGTTCTAGACAGAAATGTCACGTTGCAAGAACTATTGAATCAATAATACTTCAACTGTTCGCAGCTTTATTGTCCACAAGTGTCTGTCAATTCATTATACATATTGTTGTAGCGAGCCGCCCATGCTTCGCACGGTTTCTTTCTTTGTGTAAGTTTGTAATTAATGTATAATACATAATAAACCTTCCGGAATAAATTCTCTAAACGATGCCGATATGGTGACAACCACAGAAAATACGTTGCATAATTTAGACGAACAACGCGGTCACACAGACCGACACGAAAAGAGACTTTAATTTATAATATGTGTACTTAGGTATAGATTTTGAATGGGCAATCGATATAGTATCAATAAGCGATCATGAATAACTCTATTATTGTCGCATGATCGTCTATTATAGTTACATGTATATATTTACCTAAACTTGATATTTTGTCTTGTTTTTACATCGATATGAAACTTTGACTTATAGTCAACTAGCTGCGCCCCGCGGTTTCATCCGCATAAGTGTCGGTCCCGCGGGAATATCGGGATAGAAAGTATGTCCTAATCCAGGTCATGGTCTACCCATGCCATGTGACAACTCTTATCCAAATCTGTTCAGCCGTTTTAGCGTGAAAGTGTAACAAACAAACATACAAAAAATATAATCTTTTCTCTTTATAATATTAAGTTTAGTTAGAGGACAGAATATCATTTATTTCTAAGTATATGGCACAGTAACTCTGAAATCTCCAACCCGCCTTGAGCATGTGTGGTTATTTACAACAATATAATTACAACAAAAGTACCCTTTTCTAAGTTATTTTAATTCAGCGCACCCTAAGTACTTACTTATGTTCTTTAGACAGCATCTACATCATTAATAATACTATCCTACAAATTCATGTCGGTAATACGATTCCTTTCAATTCACAAGTAAACAAACCAGTACATAGAAGGGTCGTTTTGTATAGCCATAGAATTCAGTACGACAATCAAGTACGGACCCACTGAATGTTTTGAATGTTTTGTGATGATTCTTTTATGATGTATCAAGGACGAGGGGAGCGCAGTGTGGACTATTGAAGCTTGGTCAAGTGAACGAGAGACGTACCTACTCTTGCACAAATAAAATTAACAAAAAGTTGAAAGCTGTCTCGTTGGTCGATTAGTCACAAGCGGTATACTGCGGAGCATGACGTCCTAGGTTTGATTCTCAGGTCGGGCAGGGGGTCGGTGGTGGCGATCTCTCGCGTCCGACGCTGGTCCAGGCCATGGTACGGAGCGAGAGGGCTTGGGAAGTCGTGACCTCCTTCTGCGAAGCAGTAATGCTCGCGAAGGAGCAGGCAAAATTCGCGCCCTCACGCCCCTAGTCGCCGCAGGAGACGCCCTGGGCGTCGTCTGGAATCCCAGGCTGATTCCCGGCTACCGTGGATGTGGGCTTGCGGATGGCGAGCAATGGGTAGCTCGCCGTCCGATAAGAACCAGGCCCGGGTCGACGGTGCGTTGTGTTCCACGCGCGTCTCATAGAGATGTCAGCACCAAGTGATCACACACCGTGATCACCACAGGCAACTGAAGGAACATGGGTGGGTTTTAGTCAGTAAGAGTCTGACACGCCCTCCCGGTCCGGCCAAAGCGGGAGAAGTTATTTGAATGCCACCTAAAAAAAAAAAGGAATGGAAATGGATGGATTTGGAATTTCTCTTCTAGATTTGTGTCCGGTTGAAGGCAATAGGCTCGCCCCCTATTACACGGGACTTACACATAACTGGCGAAGTGTAGGTGTGCTATAGGGACACCTGTGCCCAGCCCTTCAATGTTTACAGGCGTGATGTTGTTATGTTATGAAAGAAGTCGAAACGAATCGGTCGCGATGAAGTCTTTTAAAAGGAATTATGAGTAAACTTGAGAAGTGTTTTGACTTCATGGTCAATTCACACACAAGACCACTAGATGGAACGAATGATGACCTGGTGTAGGTCACGGAAATCGGCTGGATACGGGAAAAAAAATTACCTATACTATGTGAACTTACGCTACTACCTACAAAGTAAAAAAAAAATAGCTAAACAACAATTTGAATTTGTAATGTCTGATACATTTTACCCACAGTTTGCCTTGTATTTATTATTTTAAAAGTGAGATTATCTTATCATTTTATTCAAATCGGCTTATTGTAAACTTAGAACGAGGATAACTGTCCCACCGTAATACAGTTTATAACTAGTACGGGGGTCAGGGTGAATCGGTTTCGTAACAACCGGAATTTATTATTGTGCACTGAGTTACTAATTGGGTATCTAATCTGTTACATTCATAGTACTAGGTATATGTACTAGTGTAATATTTGTTATAATGTTGTTATTATTTTGGCAAAATAAAGATTATGAGATTATGAATATCAAAAACGTAGGTCTACGGTCCCTTCTAAAAATCAAACTTTTAAGTAAATGCAATAAAAATACGGCCATTATGCGACATATTTTGATACTCGCAAATAAATCAAAACCTATATCTAGGATACTTCCCATTGATCTAGAATCAAGTTTGGCAAGAAGCATGGTAGAAAAATATGAAAAATTCCGACAATCGTGAATTTGTAGTTTTAACAAAATAATTTTTGTGATGCATACTTACGTTACGTTTGCAGTTGGAGAATTGACCGCGACCGTGGTGAGCACATGTTTTTCAACTACAAAGTTAAGTTTGTTCTTGGGATAAATTCATCCCAACTACGGAACCCTTCACTGTGCGTGGTCCGACACGCTCCGGGCCGGTTTTTTTAATGAATTAGTCGCCGTTTCACATGTTTAATTCTTTGGCAGACATTGCATTGCCAATAAGCCAATTAATTTATAAGTTCATGAAGGTAATTGACACAAATCATTCCTTCTCAATGAATGCGTGTCCTTCGGTCATTCACTAGATTCTGGGCCTGGCACACATGGCCCAGTGAAGTGTATCGACCTTGTAATGTTGTGATTCAATGCAAGATACATTAGTTATCTATAGTAAATAATGCATTTATTTGTGAAGTAGTAGTAACAATACAATTGTGAACTGCCTTGTTGGTTCAGGGATCTAAAGCGCGACGGCTGAGCACGAGGTTCTGTGTTCGATCCCCAGGGCAGCATAGTGTTATTGGGTTTTCCATTAAGAATTTGTAAAAAAAACACTTTGAGGGACTTTGAAGGAAATTCATAAACCATTGCTTCTTTTAAGGCGAAAGCGTTAAGGTAGCCCGTGAAATGCGTTTTTTTTCAATTTGCAGGCCTGTATGTTGATCTAAATATGATTCGCAGCCGTAACAAATATTTATTTATATAATTATAATCATCAATACCTACTCTAAGCTCATATTACCCTATTGAATGAATATTTCATGACATTTGACGTTGCTGATTCTAATGATTATAATTCTGTAAAGCCATATTTGTTATTTAAATCAACATACAACTTGAAATTGGTGCCGAATCTCTTGTACACTGAACTAAACTAACTACTTGAACTATCACTAAAATTCCTTACTTTTAGCTATGAGAAACTTAAAGCATTTATGCAAAAAAAAGTCTCAAACATTTTTTTCGATTCGATTTTTTCAATCGAATTTGACAATCGCGTCTCCACGTGGTAGTTTTCTTTTTCTTTTGGTTTCGCATAGTGGTACTTGTTTGCCCTACCCCGTGATTTTTTTTTATAGCTGGAGGGGGCCAGTCTTGACGTGTTTTATATGGAATTTTGCACCTTTTGTATGGAAAATATGAAAAATTATTACCTACATGTCGAGTTTAAGGGGTATCTGTGTTTTATATAGGGGGTCGAAATTTTCATTATTTTGGCGATAGGACACACCATTTTCGAGATTTATGGAAAAGAAAAGAAAAAAAGATACAGTACTTAGGTACTGTTTTCGCAGCGGAGTTCGAGGAGGAGTGAATTTTAGTTCATGACAACTAATATTATTCCACACCTTTTTAATCGCGATTAAAAATAGTCAGCTTTACTTAGACATTCAAAATTTTAGGTGAAAAACGTCAAATACAGAATAGCAACATTGCCATTTTCAATAGATTAATTAATAACTCAGTCTCAGAACTCAGTGCAATCTTAGTTCTGTGAAAATACAATATAGTTACGTTGTGTCACTTTTGTCAATTTCAGAATGGGAAATCGTTTGACAGGAATAAACAAAATCTTGGTGATTTAGGGCTGATTTTTCAATAGTCAGATAACTTTTATCTGAAGAATAAATGTGACAGTTTGACATATTTTTTATTATTTATTTTATTTTATTTTTTTGTTTTACAGAAAGCTTACAGACTAATAACAGAAATAGAAATCGTTCGTAGGTTAAAAAAAAATTGCTAATTACAAGCTTCCACTTATATAACAATTTTTTTCCACAGAACAGAACAACTTTTCCATAGAAAAGCTGTCAAACCGCAATATTTTATTCCTCAGATAAAAGATATCTGACTATTGAAAAATCGGCCCTTAGTCTAGTTTAGAGGCATTTCTGACAAGAGAATCGGCACCATTGACCAGCAAATTGCAAAAAACTTAAGTAAATTTGAATTTCGCGGGACCGTCTGTTCGGCAAAGTAAAAAATGCAATGAATATTGCAATATTGTTGACATTATTGTCAAAATAAATGAGATTATGAGTGAGTTATGTAAATACCCCGTTGGAGTCTGGATCTACTCTGTCGACCCCTCCGAGTATACAGGCATGATGTTGTTAAGTTATTTGTTGGTCTAGCTATGTCATTAAAATGTCAAACAAATACATGTTACACGCAAATGTAGAACTTTTAGGTACGGCACCAAGACCGAGATAGTCTCTGATCCGACTCCCAATTGGCGCAACGGCAAAGTGTCCGCTGGCCAGCTCAGGGTCGCGGATTCAATTCCCGCATCCGGACAAACAGTGGCCTACATATTTTCCGGGTATATATGCGTCTCTAATGGTCCTCTGTCACGGTGAATCTTCTTAAGGGCATGCATATACCTCTTAATATTATTTCATAGAAAAGTGCTATTGCTATTGCTTGTACCTAATTGCTGGTCTTATTTTGACCGCGTAGGTATTCCTACGCGGTCAAAATAAGACCAGCAATTTTTTTATAACCAACGATACATTTTAACGTCCGCAATCATTTTCTACCACCCTGTCTAGATAAGAATGAGTCATCCTGCTTTGGAGTTTGTTGAAGTTTTGATGTTAAAGTTTCAAACTTTTGTGTGTACAGTTAGCCTCAAAAAGATGTAGGTACTTATTTATTTAACACTTTAAGCACACAAATGTACAGAGGCGGACTTAATGCCATAGGCATTTTCTACCAGTCAACCTTTGGGTGATGCAGAGACAAACAGTGGCAGGTGCAAATTATAATGATATTTTAGGTCAAATAATTTTAAATAATATATAGACACGTATAAACTTATTTAGTCTATAAATACATATAACTAATTATATATAAATAAATGTACATTAACACACGAGTATGTTAAAAACAAATAGGACAAACAATGAGAAAACATTACCGCCGTGATGATACCGCTAGCTTCTTACGAATGTGCTCGCGAACTTTAGTTTTAAAGGATAATCGGTTGGTTGCCATCCTGATTTCCTGGGAGAGTGCATTCCACAGAGAGATAGATTGAACAAAGAAGAAAGAGTGAATGAAGTCTGTGCGGTGAGTGGGACATTGAAGAAGACGATTGTGTGAAGAACGTAGATTTCTATTGTGGTTGGCGCAAATGTGCTGAAAGTGGGGGGCTAGATAACCAGGGGAAGAGGGAGAATCAAGAAATGAAAACAAGGTAGTCAGCGCCCTTTGCTCTCTGCGCTGGCGTATGGGCAACCACTTTAGAAGCGACCGATGCGCAGAGACGTGATGATATTTACGCAGATTGAAAACGAATCGAATGCAGTTATTCAGAGGACGGTCAAGTTTGTCGAGGAGATCTGCATTCAGGTCATAGTAGCACACATCACCATAATCGATGATAGGGAAAATTAAGGATTGCACAAGCATTATCTTCGTACTTGATGGTAATACATTTTTCAGTCTGTACAGAGCCCGCAGACGTGCCGGTAACCTTCTGGCTTACCCTAGCGACTTGAGTACGCCAGTTCAGGGTACTATCAATGTGCAAGCCTAGGTTCTTTACGTCAGTGCTAAAAGGAACGGTCGTACCATTGAAGAGGACCGGTGGCAAGGTTGTACCATCCACCTTGCTAATTCTTCGAGAACTACCAATGATGATCGCCTGACACTTCGTAGGATTTACAGCTACACCAAATCTGTCAGCCCAGGTTTTTATGGCTATCAAGTTCCTATTTAATCTGCCGATAACGTCAGGTAATTCATCAACCCTCCCTTGACAGTACAACTGCAAGACATACAGATGTTTCAAAAAGTACGTAAAATGTATCTATAACGATCAGAAGAGACTAAATGATTAATACCTACGTTAGGTGCTTGTTAATATCGACTCCAATATAGTCGATATAATGAAATGTTCAATCACTACAAAACAATTGTTCGAGCATCCGCGATAACGGGGTCTGTTAATGATCCAATACACACGCCACCACCAGCGACACCTTTGAGTGATCATGACATACTCTCAGCCGCCAGGGCACATTCAAGTCAGTCATAGACGAACCCAGTGAGCTTTATAGTAGGTACATAGTGCTCATACATGTGCTAAGCTAAGTGATTGAATTTATACGATGCAAAGATAGTTTTTACAATCTTCATTTATTATTTTATTTTTCGAATGCTAATCAATTAGTTTATGCGCCCTTGTGGAGCAGGATATACCCACTTAGCCATACTGCGTCTCGACAATTATGCAAAGTGGAAATGTCCTTGGAATGAACTGTGGAAATTTTATATATATATGTGCTGATTGGCCAGTAGGTATTTTCTGCATTTGGGCCCATACATATTCAAGTAGATTGCTTGAGCAAAGCCACTGTATCACCTTTCTACAGCATGTGCAATGCTGCAGAAAGGTGATAAAGTGGCTTTGCTCAAGCTAGTGCTGTAAGGAATTCCGAATGCCAGTTTACCATGCAGTCCTTGAGGGCCTAGACAAGTGGCGATCACTTTCGAAGCGTTTCGTATTTCTACAACGACTTTCTTCAATAGGATTGACATTAGCTTTTCGATCATCATCAATCATTATCCACAGCTCGACTTCACCCACTGCTGCTGCATAGGCCTCTAAAGAGAGGACTATGGGGAAGTAGTGGTTGAAATTGAGTTTTAGCGAATTATAGAGTAGGTATGCGACGAACTTCCAAACATTCTGAACCATCTCAAAGCAAAAAATGAAACCACACATTTTATTGCCTATATTCTCCAGACACTAGACAGTCACATCTATATAAATGTCATAAAAACATTATTTTGAGTACGAAGAAATGCGTCCGCGCTATTTCTGTTACAGCTTTTAAAATTAGAACGCTTTCGTCATAGATATCAGCTTGGAGATTGTAAAGTGTAATCTGTTGTTTGATGTATAAGGTTGGAAGTCGTTTGGTAGTGATATAGGTTAGTAGGAAGACCGTTTGTTATGCACTAGGGCTGACTAGGGCATGTATTAGTCAATGGCTAGTGGGTTACCCGTTGAACTCGTTGCTAATAAGACATTATTTCAGCTAGATTTTGATAGTGATGGTAAAAAAAGGGCATTTGTTTTCCATTAACAGCGGCCTTAACTGCCGTTTCGATGCTATGAGGGAACAAAGAATCCCACATACAATTGTAAGTTCACACATACATAAAAACTTGCGAAAAACATATTTATCCCTTTTTTGCAGTCGGGTAAGTGATTTGTATTATTTGCAGTAAGGTCTATGAAGAAGAATATATGAGGAGTCCGTCATACTGTATTTAAACTAAGGTCATGGTATTTAAACGCATTGAGTTACACTGTCAAAACCTTTTTATAACTGTCTCTAAAGGCACATATTCCACGAGTCATAAGATCACCAAAAACAATACCGAATGGGTCACACCACGTGCCAACTATGTACAGTTGACTGACACAACCGAGCTTTGTTTACTCGAAAAGGGATATTTTTGTAATCGTACCAAATTTACAACTGATTTGGTAATGGTCGTAATGGATTAATGTTTTTATTTATTTGTATATGTGATGGAACTGGCAGTTAGCCAGGGATGTGAAGTAGTAAGTTTTGCACATTACTACTGATATTTCTCGTGGTTTATAGATATCCATCACACACGTGCCCTAGGTATCATTAAACTTTGTCACACCAGGGAGTGAGTTGAAAGTCTCATCTCATGTGCTTTTACCCGGCAACCAAACTCTTCAAGAAGTTAGATAGACCGATTGGCGGCTGGGTCTGGTAGCGGAGGGCGGAAAACCAGGTGTCTTGGTGGACTGCGATAGACCGAGGTGACTGAATGAAACTCTCGTAGCTAAGCATAGCAATGCTGCCTGGCAGCCCCGTGCCGACAGCAGTAGCAGCTTAGAAAGCCTTTCTTGTGAAGCTTTTCTTATTTATTTATGTACACATATGTATATAAACAGACAAGATGAAAAGAACAGAAAAATAGGTACAAAGGTGATGCTTGTTTCTAATGAAATATCTTCCAGCATACCTGCGATAGGATAGTAGATTTAGAGATGTAGACAGCGCGTGTAAGAGTAAAAGAGAAAACACAAAAAACATAAAATTAAAAACAATTCGATTAATAAAATAAAATGAGAATACACACACATACAAACATACATACTACATACCGCCAAACGGGGTGAATAGATACGAAACTTTAAAAGGGATTTTAACCTTGAAATAATATAGTTTGATGCCAACAAGGGCCCTTAATCGTTAAATTACAGTAAACCCCATTAAGAGTTCTTTTTGGCAATAAACTATATTATTTCAAGGTTAAAATCCCTTTTAAAGTTTCGTCTCTATTCACCCCTGCATCCCTATTCACCCCGTTTGACCGTTACGTCTAAAATAAATATCACTAGAATATTAATATATACGCAACTATGACGAAGTGGAACTATAGTGTTCTTTGACTCTTCTTTTAAAAACTGCAACAGTTTGTACATCGTCAGTGTCTTATACTATTGTTCGTATACAATTACTAATATAGATCTATTCCGTGGTAGAAATATAATGAGCAAAGATCTTAAATTTTATCCAGTCTAGTCACCAGCCCCTCGAGTCCGAAACGACAGGTTTTATAATAATAATAATCCTTTATTTCTGGCAACTATGGCCCATACAACACTACATAATATATAAGCATAAAACAATATCTAAAAGTAACGACTACTGCACACAAAGTGACAGTGGCGCCGGCGGCGTCGAGTTACACTGCGAGGTGTCGCGTAGACGGCCGCGGAAACGCCTAAACAGCACACCTTTCGGCCAAAACTCTTCCTTGAGGAAGGTCATCAAATAGTGAGTCGGAACGCGCACCACGAACGACTTGAAATTGGTGTCATGGCGCCCCACCAACTTTTCCACCCTCAAGGTCCAGCTGGTCTTCATCCGTATGTATTCTACGATGTCCTGAGTCTTCGTAGAGTGGTGCAAACAGGACACGTATAGCAGCGTCGCCGGTACTGCAGGACGCAGCAGCATGTTAGCTCCTGCCAGCGCCGTCCCTTACTGGTTGCTGGTTGGTTGTAGGTACTAGATGGGAATGCTTTATGCCAAGGACCTTTTAGTTGGGTTCTCCATTTCAGCTTTGTATGTCTCTTTCTAAGGACCGAACCAACAACCATCAGCGACTCGCACACGACACGTCATGACATGGCAGGAAGTCGTGGTTAGGTAATTTCGTCTCCAGACAATTATTCAGTGTAAGTTCAGTTGGACCGAGATACGTATCTACCCTACCCTACGATCAACTGAATTCTAGGTATCCATTACAAAATTCTCAGTAGCCGCCTGGAGTCTAGATTGACTATAGACAGGCTGGCGAAATGTGAATGCACTATATACTTCTGCCGGTGACCGAGAAGTTGTAAGGAAATCGGTTGTCCTGGTGCGGGATGCGGAGGAATGAGGAACAGGTCCTAAGCAAAGTATTGAGCATGGACGTGGATATGGTTATAAGAGTAGGGGAAAACCAAAGAAACGATGGATAGACTGTGTGGCATATGATATACTTAGCTGGAAAAGGGGTGAATAGCGTCTCAACGGTTAATAGTGATGTGTGGAAGCGGGAGACATGTTGTGCTGACCCGAAATAAATTGGGATAAGGATAGGAAGATTTTCTCTTACTGACATCAGGTGGCTCATGCATCGACCCTTGTTACAGGCATAGAAAGTAAGAAGAAAGAAAATATGTTTATTTGGTACATGTCACGAGTACACACAATAAGTATCACAATAAAGAAAAAATCTAATCTAAAAAAAATGTTTGTACTTCGCGTCTGCGTCGGTTTAGCAAAATGTAATACGCAGGTTTTCAATTGGACCTTACGTACACACACACAGATAGCTCACTGGAATAAAGGTTTCTCATGTTCAACCCTCGTGTTCCAGGCATAGTGCTGACCTTCTACCTGGTGTTCTACGCGGTGCTGGCGCTGATGTTCGGGCTGTGCATGGGAGGCCTGTACCTCACACTGGAACCCAACCGGCCCACGTATTTGTTAGGAGAGTCTCTTATTGGTAAGTACTCTTAAACTTTATTGTCTGTACTGTCACGCTAAGCTAAGCTATACGCTGAGCTAAGGTCTCACCCATAAACTTACACATCCCACTCTCTCTTTCTCTATGCTCTTTTCTCTGACCGGTCTGTCAATAATGAATTTACGCACTTCGAACCTAATAATTGGTGTTAATGAAATGCCTGGTTACTTTAGCGAGAAACACATGATCGGACTGCATAAGCTCGATCTTGTCTTTGGCCGGATTCAAATATACCTGGTTAAAAACCCTTGGCATAAAAGTGGGATTGTGTCTGAACGATTTTTGTAATGCTGACCAGGGCCTGCAGTCTCGACATGACGCAAACGGCTGTCGCAAACTACCGAGCGATAAATAATAGCAAAAATAATTGTTTGCCGTAACGATGCTTACGACAAATGGAAGTCTCTACACCCGAGATAACGCGCAAGATCGTACATAACTTTGTTAAAACGGTGTCGGTACGCCAGCGAAAAGCGTATTCATAGTACAGTTTTTTCGAAGACAATTAATGTCCGTAACAAATTCACCTTGAATACAGGCAAAATTAGTGAACATGATTTCATAAAAATAATTATTTTTCTGGAATATTTTATAGTGGCTATGTAAATCATATCTTGGAAACACTATTTTTCATGAAAACTATTAAGTAGCGATGACCATTTTAAAGAATTAAAATAAGTTGTTAAATATCTAAGGACATTAAAATCTGCGTCCTTGCAACATTATTAACCTAATGCCAAACTTGTCAAGTGTCAATGTCAAGTCATTATGGAATTGTAAATAGTTTATTTGTTGTCATTGCAAGCAAACAATGTATTTTCAATTCAATGGTATTTACTTATATTGTTCATTGATGTGACAATGTTACAGCATATTATTACTCGGCTAACCCAATTTGGCTCAAGCGGCGACCCCACTGCTCAGAGTTTCTCATTAAAGTAATAGAGTTGCGTAATATGACACTGGACTACAGCAACTCTGTAATGCTGTAGCATTTGAAGAAATGGCTAATGTTTACCTAGGAGCTCGATAAACACGTCTCCTGAAATTCTGTAAAGATACGGAAATGAAAGATTTCAACGGATTTTCACTTTCGTGCGATTTGCAGTCTCATAACCATATCAAGGCTGTTGGAGGGTCTCTGAGGCAGCATGAAGCAAGCGGTCCACACTTCAGAAGGCCACATAGCTTGGAGATGCATCATTTTGTGGTGGCTATCTCCTGTAGTGAGAGCACGATGTAGAAGAAGAAGAAAACAATTTGAACTAAGTGAATAGTGAAAGTTTACATTTTCAGTCAATAAATATTTTTCGATAGGTATGCAACATGCCCCATGTAAACAGTGTCTAGATTATTAGCATACATGAACTTAGGATATGATTGTGGTAATGGAAATTTAATAAAGTTGAAAACATGATTTGTGGTTGTGCGTTATTTATTTTTCAATAGAATATTTATTTACAAAGAATACACATACTAAAATCAGTTGTTACAGTTGTGAGGAATCCATGTACATTCTACCTAATATAGCAGGCTAATTTAGTAAATAAATTACAAAAACTAAATTTCAATACAGTTAACTTACCGGTTACCGGCTAAGAAATCTTGTACAGATTAATAAATAAATCTACTAATGATGTTGTTAGCTGTTTTCTACATTATTGAAATGGTAGATCTTTAATATTGCTAGGTACTTATTTTATTATAAGTTATAGGTGAGGTGCCATACAGATATTATTTTTTTCTTGAGTAAAGAAGTTATGAGTCCCGTGCATGAGTCCTTGGACATTGTGCCACCCTATGTAAAATTTCTACATATATGTCTTTAATTTTGATGGTGTACATATTAAACAGTATCATATCTATCTATGTATTGAGATCTCATATCTGTAGCATGTTTTATAGTTTCATTAGAGGTAGAAAGTAGGTAGATGTTTATTAGTTTTTACAAATTTGGCTACTTCAATGATTTATAGGCATGGGAAGGTTAACAATTTATGAGACACCAAACCTTAAAACAGAAAGTAGGTACCAAACCATGGTAAGCAACCAATATTTTCGGCAGACTAACTTCTTTTTGATAAGTTATGCAGCTTACTCTTGTACAAATTTCCTCTGCCTGTGCCTTCCTCGTCAACTGGCTGTCAATTAAGATCCCTAAAAATGTTGTGATGGTTATACTCTTTTTCTAAAGTTTATACGGTTAACCATGGGTAAAAGTGTATGATTTAGGTTTTTTGGAGATTTTAATTAAATTTCATTATTGTCACTTTATTAAACTGCTGAGTTTATTGGTAATGTCATGCGGATAGGTGTGCAACATAGACATGACATGACATGACAAACAGAGATGTATAATTAACATTGTAAACATTGTAAACAGAGTGTCTAGAATTATAATGTGTGAACTTAGGAAAGGATAGTCATACTTAATGGAGATTTAATATAGTTGAATGATTTGCGGTTGTGTTCTTTATTTATATACCTACTAAGATCGGACAATTCGCTCCCTTCAGAAAGATTTAAAATGTCTTTGGCTCCTTCTAATGCGGTGATTGTCGGCGACGTTCGTTCGCACGTAAGTAGTATGTCCTGAACCTATAAATAGGTGGACTTAAAAGCCTCATTGGTACAGACACACAGACACACCATCGCGACACATAATTCCGCATAATTTTGTTCATAATTCCGCATAGGTTTGCGTCAAGTCGAGACTGCAGGCCCTGGGCCTGCAGTCTCGACTTGACGCAAACCGCTTAACAATCGTTTTCGGTTGCTAAGTCCTAACAATCCAGATGTAACGATATTTGGTAGTCTCGACACTCAAATTTATCGGTTGTTACCGGTATTTTATCAATCTTGGTCGAAGAAGTGACGATATCTTTAGTGTTTACGATTATAGTTTGCAACCATTTTTGACAGCCCGCTAAGTGATTCGTTGTCAATTTGTCATCGTAAACTATAATATTTTGGTGTTTGCAAGTAGTTTCAAACAAAAATTATGCGGAATTATGTGTCGCGATGGTGTGTCTGTGTGTCTGTACCAATGAGGCTTTTAAGTCCACCTATTTATAGGTTCAGGACATACTACTTACGTGCGAACGAACGTCGCCGACAATCACCGCATTAGAAGGAGCCAAAGACATTTTAAATCTTTCTGAAGGGAGCGAATTGTCCGATCTTAGTAGGTATATAAATAAAGAACACAACCGCAAATCATTCAACTATATTAAATCTCCATTAAGTATGACTATCCTTTCCTAAGTTCACACATTATAATTCTAGACACTCTGTTTACAATGTTTACAATGTTAATTATACATCTCTGTTTGTCATGTCATGTCATGTCTATGTTGCACACCTATCCGCATGACATTACCAATAAACTCAGCAGTTTAATAAAGTGACAATAATGAAATTTAATTAAAATCTCCAAAAAACCTAAATCATACACTTTTACCCATGGTTAACCGTATAAACTTTAGAAAAAGAGTATAACCATCACAACATTTTTAGGGATCTTAATTGACAGCCAGTTGACGAGGAAGGCACAGGCAGAGGAAATTTGTACAAGAGTAAGCTGCATAACTTATCAAAAAGAAGTTAGTCTGCCGAAAATATTGGTTGCTTACCATGGTTTGGTACCTACTTTCTGTTTTAAGGTTTGGTGTCTCATAAATTGTTAACCTTCCCATGCCTATAAATCATTGAAGTAGCCAAATTTGTAAAAACTAATAAACATCTACCTACTTTCTACCTCTAATGAAACTATAAAACATGCTACAGATATGAGATCTCAATACATAGATAGATATGATACTGTTTAATATGTACACCATCAAAATTAAAGACATATATGTAGAAATTTTACATAGGGTGGCACAATGTCCAAGGACTCATGCACGGGACTCATAACTTCTTTACTCAAGAAAAAAATAATATCTGTATGGCACCTCACCTATAACTTATAATAAAATAAGTACCTAGCAATATTAAAGATCTACCATTTCAATAATGTAGAAAACAGCTAACAACATCATTAGTAGATTTATTTATTAATCTGTACAAGATTTCTTAGCCGGTAACCGGTAAGTTAACTGTATTGAAATTTAGTTTTTGTAATTTATTTACTAAATTAGTCTGCTATATTAGGTAGAATGTACATGGATTCCTCACAACTGTAACAACTGATTTTAGTATGTGTATTCTTTGTAAATAAATATTCTATTGAAAAATAAATAACGCACAACCACAAATCATGTTTTCAACTTTATTAAATTTCCATTACCACAATCATATCCTAAGTTCATGTATGCTAATAATCTAGACACTGTTTACATGGGGCATGTTGCATACCTATCGAAAAATATTTATTGACTGAAAATGTAAACTTTCACTATTCACTTAGTTCAAATTGTTTTCTTCTTCTTCTACATCGTGCTCTCACTACAGGAGATAGCCACCACAAATGATGCATCTCCAAGCTATGTGGCCTTCTGAAGTGTGGACCGCTTGCTTCATGCTGCCTCAGAGACCCTCCAACAGCCTTGATATGGTTATGAGACTGCAAATCGCACGAAAGTGAAAATCCGTTGAAATCTTTCATTTCCGTATCTTTACAGAATTTCAGGAGACGTGTTTATCGAGCTCCTAGGTAAACATTAGCCATTTCTTCAAATGCTACAGCATTACAGAGTTGCTGTAGTCCAGTGTCATATTACGCAACTCTATTACTTTAATGAGAAACTCTGAGCAGTGGGGTCGCCGCTTGAGCCAAATTGGGTTAGCCGAGTAATAATATGCTGTAACATTGTCACATCAATGAACAATTATAAGTAAATACCATTGAATTGAAAATACATTGTTTGCTTGCAATGACAACAAATAAACTATTTACAATTCCATAATGACTTGACATTGACACTTGACAAGTTTGGCATTAGGTTAATAATGTTGCAAGGACGCAGATTTTAATGTCCTTAGATATTTAACAACTTATTTTAATTCTTTAAAATGGTCATCGCTACTTAATAGTTTTCATGAAAAATAGTGTTTCCAAGATATGATTTACATAGCCACTATAAAATATTCCAGAAAAATAATTATTTTTATGAAATCATGTTCACTAATTTTGCCTGTATTCAAGGTGAATTTGTTACGGACATTAATTGTCTTCGAAAAAACTGAACTATGAATACGCTTTTCGCTGGCGTACCGACACCGTTTTGTCAAAGTTATGTACGATCTTGCGCGTTATCTCGGGTGTAGAGACTTCCATTTGTCGTAAGCATCGTTACGGCAAACAATTATTTTTGCTATTATTTATCGCTCGGTAGTTTGCGACAGCCGTTTGCGTCATGTCGAGACTGCAGGCCCTGTACAATGATCGTTAAGACGCAGTCGATTTAGGCCCGAGACATTCACGATCACGACATATAAAATAAGTTATTTGGACGTTGTTTTTCAGCTTCATAATAAATCAACCAGTAAATACCTACTCCGTTATGGTCGACTCCAGGATCATCCACTGTTGAAAATAGGTCTCCTTTTTCATCATTTAAATGTCCATGCACAAGGGGACAAAGATCGGCGTGGCATGGGGTCCATGCATCGCAGATCCTAAAGTTTCGCCTCAAAAATCCTACGAGGTGTATTACCAGTAACCATTCGTACTCACTACGAGCTATTAATGTGTAGTCGTTGTGCTATAAATCGTAAGGAGGTCATGTCGCATTTAGACGTCGTCGGTCAGGTCGGCTGTTCCGTACTTTTTATTATGTAATGGGCTTCCTACGGTCGGTTCCTTTGCGGGGGACAATTGACTGGGATAGCGGTGGGATGGACAACGATTTCCTACGATTTTTCTAGCATTAAAGAATGTATCATAATGTTGAATTGTTGAATCTACCTCTACGCCTTGGAAAGGAAAACTACCTTTATTTTTCCGACTGACCGACTCCTTTGACAATTATTCAAAAGTGCGTTTGTGTTTAATTGAAATAAATGCTTTGAATTTGAGTTTTTGACTTAGAGGATTATTTTCAACTATGGTCTGCTATAAAAAGAGGAAAGTATTCTCCAATCTATGTCCCCTTTATCTTCTTTCGTTTCTTTACGAGCTGAGTCTCGGAGACCTCATCTTTGTCTAAGGTATTCGATGCGTACCCACACAGAACATAACGGGTGCAAGAAGACGCTAAACGAAACCGACAGTCACTTGTTCTTCCCGTGCTTGTGATACTCTTTTTTGTACTGGACCATGTTTTGCGTGCGTGCGAATTTTTACACCAAAAATAAAAGTTGTTTCCCAGCAATAATTTTTGCTCGATGTTAGGTGCTTAGTTTGATGCACAGAATGCTAACGGCTATGTGATGGGTCTTGTTACACCCTGTTTGTTTTGTGGGCTACCCAGATTCTCACATGGTAATCGACGACTTTTACTGTGACCAGCTGTCACCATGACTGAAATCGGAATATTAGTAAATATTATAGCAACTGTGATTAGACCAGAACTATTTCATTACTTGTACAATAGTTCTAGCAGCACCTTATCAGAAACCGTTTACAGTTTTATTAGTCATCCGTGTAATAGTTAAAATCCCTCGTAGTGTGACCTTAATAACCATGGCTGTTCAAATTGTAGGCAAAAAGGGATACAAACAATGGAGTATTTTAATTACTTGTTTATTGTGTCACATCCTGCCCTATGTACTTATAAACATTGTGTGGCAGTTACATTGTATGCACATATTATTAATAAAGGTTCCTTCAAACAGGCGCGACACGCGACGCGAATCGCACGCGACACAAAGGCACCGCTCGTCGCGCGACTGGCGGTGCCTGTGTGTCGTATCGTGTGTGGCGCCTGTTTGTAGGAGCCTTAAATCTCGAAGGTGGTGGATTGTAATTTCCAGAATATGTTTTTCTAGCAACCCGTCCCCGCCTCGCACGGGTGCACTGGCTACATTTAAAAACTTCGAGATGTGCTATACATACAAATTAAATTAGATAGCTAAACTCCGCAGACGTGAGGGGAATTAACATGATAAAAAACACGAAACAAATAAATACTTATAAAATTTCAATAAAATAGTAACTTTGTGAAGAAAGATAGTATTATTTTTTCTAATTATTGATTTCTTTCAATTCCTTGTTTAAACCGCAGACCTGACGTGCGTACTATGGCCCCCGTACTTTTACCCCATTCGGCCGTGACAACAAAAATTCTTATTAGCTCAGGTTAAAACGTTATTATTGAGAAAAACGTTGATTTGATAAGTACATTTACAAAATAAAAACTACTTAAGTTAGGTACCTTTGAAACTTTATAATTAATTTTATGGTTTTTTTTGTGTACCTTATATCGCAATTATGACACAATATGGGGGCCCTTGCGCACACACATTCTAAAGGAACCAACCCCCCCCCCCCCCCCCCCGCCATCCACCCCCTCTGAGAAGACAGCGCTGCGTACTTTTTACCACTGCGTCTTTTTACCCATCATGACTACCTATTTGTTACCAAAGTACCTACTTAAACATATACTAGAAATAAATATCTGGATATAAAGACTATAATTGGGTAAGGGAAGATTTGAATAAAAAGGCAGTGAATAGTAAGAGACGTCTTTTTTTTTTTTTTAATGTGGGAAATCATCATATAACTTCTCCCGCTCTGGGCGGGGCGGGAGGGCGTGTCAGACTCTTACTGACTAAAACCCACCCGTGTTCCTTCAGTTGCCTGTGCCAGGGGCCACGGTATCCCTCTCGGACTTTCCCGCAACCCTAGCAGGCATCGGCCCTAGCGGACCCTGTCATTGGTGCTGACATCTCTTTGAGTATGCTCCACCGTGTCCTCCAGGCGATCCACACAATGGTGACACCCGGGTGTAATGAGACGGCTGGAAGACGAAAATTGAATAAAACACATCATATTGCATCTGCTTTAAAATAAGTGACTTGTTAAGTATATTCGACCTCGTAATTACCAGCCTAAGGTTGAATGCCACGTGTCATAAAATCTTGTTCTTTCTCGTTCGTTCTCAAGTCTTTTTTGCTTTAAGACGAAGAGAAGAAGTTTCAATTTACTGGAAAGCAATTAAGTCTGAGGTCGATTATACAAAGATCAGCAGAGAATGACGTATATTTAAATGTTACCATTTCACCATTTAAACCAAAACGGTGACCAAAACTGAACTTTTCACTGTATTTTCAGGAGCGAACCCAGGCGTGGCATCCCGGCCTCTGTACGAGACCGCTGTTCTTCGCTACAGCGTGGAGAACCGTTCCGCGTACCAACCTTATGTTCACCAGCTCGAGGAGTTCTTTGGACGTGAGTATTGACTGCTTCGTCTGACCTACCTACCGCTGCTGTGCACACAGTCAAGCTAGTGCAAAGTGAAGTGCTACTAACATAGTCTTATGCCTCATTTATTAAGACTAGTTTGTTTGTGATGAAAAAGTTAAGGTATATGCGGGCCTGTGTACCCGGAAATAAATGGAATATTATTATTAGAACGAAGTTCTTTAACGCGGCTTGCGGTATTAGTAAACTGGTAGAAATCGTCACGAAACGAAAAAGCGTTATCTCCATGCGACTTTCTATTATTTAAAATAGGAAGAGACAGATAGAGAGAGATATATATAGTTGTCATGGTTTTCGAGGGTACTGGTGAGGTCCAAATGAAAATCCAAGATGGCGGCTGTGAAAATGTTCAAATTTTTCATCATGGTGTCGTTTTCATAGTTTTCGAGGGTACTAAAGCCGATAGCGAGGTCTAAATCAAAAATCAAGATGGCCACAACTATAAGAGATCTTCTAAAACTTTATACTCGAGATGGCTCTGTATTAAAACCGCTATCAGTAGGTATTACAAACATTTTTGATCTGTGGGTGAATTGTATCCACGACACGTAGGGCCGAATCGCTCAGCTACTCCGCCGACCGTTCAGCCGTTAGACGCTCCAGATTCATGCCTGTTGGCTCTACCTCGTAAAATCATCATTGATTCGAAATAAGAGTAACACATCCATTTCTCAATATGCTCTTAGTTCTCAGTACCTATAGATTCTTATTACCGATCCTCATTTATGAGTCCGTAACAAAAACCTTAAACTCTGCTTACCTCATAGAGACACACAAGCGTGATACTCAATATACAAGTACAGACAAACAGACCGCGCCCGAAGGCGTGGCTCAATACGAAGCAATTCGCTCACGTGTGGGCTTCAGCGAGTTATAAATTGTAGCGAATCAATACTTCAATGGAAATGTACTGCCATGGAACATGGATAGTATGAATATTCTACTAACATACATTAAGTGTCCTTCACGGTTGTTACTTACAGAGGGGTTAGGCTGAGAAGTGATGTAATTGTTGTGCCAATTATGACGATAATAGGATAAAAAATATTTTTATTTCAAATGACATAATTAATAATGTTGGTTGTGATTGAAGGCACCTTCTGTGAATAATTTCACAAAGTAGTTTTATTTGCTGAAACGACTGAAAATGCGTCAACGCAAAATTCCCCCAAGGTGTACAACGCAAGGAATTTACTACTCGCACGCACATTATATGAATTATTTACGAAGTAAATAGCCAAACGTGGAATTAATTGAAATAATTTGTGTTCAGAATACAGCAGTGTGCCCTGGTACGCGTCCAAGAAGGAATGCACTGCTGGAGACCACTACGGCTTCCCGGACAACCCCTGCATCTTCATTAAAATCAACAAAGTAAGTGCTGGAACTTTTTCATTATATTTATCTACACAACAGACAATTAATATTGCTGGTTCCGTAACCAGATAAGATAAGTATTAACCAGACCAGTTCCATAAGATATGTATTAAGTTTTATTTTTTGTCTTTTGCTAACTTCATCATTTAAGTCCTCCGTTTGACGTCTATGAGGAACCACCCATGATTACGCTTTATTTATTTTTTCATTTGCACAATGTACACTCAGTTACAGACTAGGCTAAAAACTTAAGAGTATAATTATGCCCCCGTCTCAGGCGCAGCAAATATTGTTACATTTAACTTTTAACTAGGTTAAATACTTAAAGTTAACAGCATATTATTGCATATCTACTGGATCAATATCACAACATTAATTATTACTACTAATATATAAACTCTTGTTAACTTAATATATTTAATTTATAATAAATTAATAATTAAAGCCATTTTAAATATACAAAGTGCAACATATATAATATTTGGATGCTTTAACTTTAGCACCATGCTTGACAAAGGGAACGTTTACTAAAGACCATCGCCCATAAGTCTTGTCCAAGGATGGGTGAACTCAGTAAGTTGTTATTAACTGATCGATCCTCTTGATAATCCCTTTGTTAACAACAACAACGGATAGAGAGGGAACAGCCAATTTATGGAATAGAAAATACAATGAGCTGTCGTATTTGATTTTACTTACAAACTTACAGTTTACATTATTTATGTAATCGTTACGAAACATTATCATTGGATTCTTTTCTATAATTTAAGATAATTGGCTGGAAACCAGACTACTACGACGTCACAGAACTGCCTGCGGGCATGCCGGAGGATCTCACGGAGTACATACAGGGACTGGACCCAAGCCAGGTGAAATTTCTTTGAATACATATTGTTAGTAGAGTTGTTGTTCTTGTGAAAGAGCACTACTGGGTGCACTAGAGCTCATCTATCCCTGGCCAGGCGAGATCTTGGTAAACAACAGGCCCATCTACTAATAAAAAAATTTGTTCTATAATACTAAATATTAAACATATCCCCAACAGCAACAGCAAGTTTGGGTGTCATGTGAAGAGGAGAAAGCGAACGACACAAAGCTGGAGTACCCCTGGGGCCGAGGCATGCCGGGTGCGTTCTACCCCTATAACAACGACAAGGGATACAAGAGCCCTCTTGTTGCAGTAAGGTTGTCGTCACCAGGTAATTATTATCATCATTATCAGTGTCCATTGAGTTTCTTGACCGTTATTTTCCTAAAGCAACTACCTACTATGCTTTGGAATGGGCAACTAGCTTCATATTTCTGACTGACCGACTCTTTTGACCATTCAAAAGTGCCTGTAAATGGTTTAGTCGAAATAAATGTTCTGAGTTTGAGTTTGCTTGAGTTTATGTCGGCCAACAGGCGTTCACTGCTGGACCTAGGCCTACCCTAAGATAATTACGTAGACCGATCTTGGACTGCTAGCTTTCAGCGAATTCCCTCAACATTCATTCTGACCAGAAACAACTGAAAGCAAATAGACACCTATAATGGAGCACCGAGTGAAGCATTCTCCCCATTTGGTATATGGGTTTCTGGCTCTTTAATTAAGTATTGTGGCAGTTTGGAAGACCCATATTTAGCTGTGAACATTTACGATGTAGAGGTATTGGGAACAGGGTGGAAATTTCCTCACCTTCCATAGAAAAGCGAGGGTTCTTCGACCAGACGTTGACATTGTGTCTGGTGGCCGACGGTTGCAGTCGGGTTTCTGTATACATATATGCCAATCGTGCGGACAACTCTGTTTGCGACGTAGAGTATTGCGTGACGTCGGGAGTGATGCGTGATTAATACAGGGCCGGTTTGTGTGATGAAATGATCTAGATGCACTATGTATTGCGAATATATGTATTTTCTTTCATTTCCAGCACACAACCTCAACATTGTGATACGATGCAGAGCGTGGGCCAAGAACATAATTCAAAACAAGAGTCTGAAGGAGCCTTCGGGATACACTCGCTTCCAGCTTTACGTTGAAGGCACCAGCAGCGGTAACAACACTGAGGTCTAACAGAAGCAGCAATGTATCATGTACATAGCGATAGGGAAGTTCCGTTACAGTAATGGGACGTGTAGTACTGCCATTTAGGCTGAGTGCGCATTGTGTAGCTCTATGTCGTTGTACCCTACTGCGAAGAACCTGTGTTGTTTTTGTGTAAACTTGAACTAATTCAAACATTTTTGGACAAAAATTAGAGTTTTAATTTCGTGCCGGTCGTATTGTGTATTAAGGGCAGAAAAGTACCTACGTGACTGTAAAAATAATATGCTTGAGGTTGGGTTCGTATACCTACATACCATTTAGGTATGAGTTATTTTTTCTACGAAGGCCACGAGGCCCTTTCGAGCTTGGTTGCCATTTCAGCTGACTAACAGCATTAAGCATTATTTTTAATTGTGTAAATATGTTTTTAAACAATTTACAATAACCAGTACCTAATTAGAGAGTTTTACATGATGCGTACAGCGTACTCGGCTTTAGAAAAAAATATTACATCAATTTTCAGTCGTGAAGTAGTTGTTAGTGAGTAATAATGAGGTATCATGTTTTACTTAGCTTGTCGTGATTTACAGACTTAATAGTGTTCGGTCATCAAAAGAGTAGGTATACAAGCAACTTTCTACTACAGAGTGTAACAAGACCTATCACATAACATTTACAATACTTGACGGCACGGTTGGCGCAGTGGTTAAGCGATTGACTGCTGCGCTGCGTGTCGCGGGTTCGATTCCCACACGGAACAAATATTTGTATGACCTGCAAGTAGTTGTTCCGGGTCTGGCTGTTTGTGTATGTGACTTTAAATGTTTGTAAACGCACCCACAATACAGGAGAAATTGCTAGTGTGGGACAACTTTAAAAAAAAAACTAGTTTTCTCTATTAGAATCAACCTAGCTCCACTCATACTGCTGTACACTGTAAATTAAATGCGTGCTGATGCTTGCGTCATGTTCGTGAACGGGCGCCGTCAGTTGGGACTGGTCATCTCTTAGCTGCTTGCTGGCTTATTTTTAATTATTTTATTTATGAATTGTTTTGTTTAAATTTCTATTTGCTGTACTCTGGACACTCAACATGTAGGTACCTACGTCTTATTTACATCGTACATATGTATAATTATAAATTCAACATTAATGATGTAACTAATATAATTTACAAGATTGTCCGTGGAGTTTCTTGCCCGTTCTTCTCCATAGGTACCTACTACGCCTTAGAATGGGCTACGAGCTTCATATTTCTGACTGACCGACCACTTGACAATCAAAAGTGCCTGTAAATGGTTTAATTGAAATAAATACTTTCCGTCTTATTACAAAACACGATCTAACTTTAGCCCCAACCTACACATTCGATTTAGTTTTTGTATTTGGAACTTTATGCCGACTTTAGTAAAGTTCTTAATACAAAATTGACAATCTAAGACCGGACTAAGTTGACAGTTTTGTAAAAGGAACTGTATTTCGATTTCAGTTATGTTCCTATTTCAAAAACAGGCTCGATGGTTTAAACCATGTCAAAAGAAAAACCTTGTTTTGTAATAAGGCCGTTTGAGTTTGAGTTTATGTATGGTGAAATCAAAGCTGGGCACAAGACCGATAATCCGTTAGTCATTACAACTTAGTTTACATTTCGAGTAACGGATTAACTTTTAATTTAACTTTAAAAACTGTTAACGGACTCATTAACTATCCATAAGTCCGATAAGTGTTAATTACGTACCAAGTTTTTGCCAAAAGGACACCGCGCGGTCCTCTCCGCGCCGCGAAAAATACGTTCTGACAATCTCTCAATAATTATTATTACAAACTTTAATGATACATCCTTTTTTAATTAAATTTTCATATCTTGCCTAAGCTTCCTTAGCCTATACCTACCATTTTTTTTTATAAGTAAAACTAACGCAACGACATACAAAATGCGACTTAACGTTTAACGTTACCGACGGTTTAATCTTCCGAAATGTAACGCTTTAGCGAATAACGAAGTTAACCATTTGATTAACGGTGCCCAGCTATGAGTGAAATGATTTTTATCTAGTGGTTTTACATGCCAGTGTAAACTTTGTTTTGGAATGAAATATACTTAAGTATATGTCATATTTAGATTAAATTTATGATTTTTGTCAAGTGTTTTGACTTGTGATTTTGAAAGAATATTTTGTTAATTTTGATATAAGTACAAAGTGTGACAGAATAAACGCTAGTCCTAAAAGTAGTTTGCTCATAATTGACTACTGAATTCGTTTCAGTAACTATTAATACAGGTATTTTTTCAAAAATTATGTATTCGGCATTACTGACCGCCGATTTAGCCAAAGACAATTAAATCTTATTTCAAGGTGTTAAGACTCAATTTTAAATGCATGAAGTAATGCTAGGGTCAACACGATTTTCTTAATAAAAATAGTTGGCTTTAAAAAAAAAACTGTTTTGGTCATTGTATAATGCTTTTAACTCAATACTCTAATTGGGGTGTATGAGGTCTTGCGTTAATTATGTTACACGTTGTATAAGCTCTGTAATAAGATTTTTCCTTGTTCATCCTTTTTCAAGTTTGATGAATACTTTTGAATATTGTATTGTATAAAGTAGGTAACTACCAAGGTACCTGAGTATTTTCAATCTCAGTGTCTGGACAGAAAGAATCTGTCTAATTAGAATAAAACTATTAAAAACTGCTAAGTGAAGTATACCCTACTTGTAGCAACATAGTGAGCTTTCGAATTCGAGTAGAATGCTTACGTACCAAATATTTACATATTATTTCATGAATCCCACCTATTTTTTATGAAAGATAGATATTCACTGAATGCATCTGCACACTTAGAGATATATGATAAAAAAGATTCTATTTACGATGTCGTTGATACAAATTCAAGTAATTTCAACTTCAATAATGCCAACCAAAGAAATTCAATTCAGTTACTCGAGTGTGTTCACACTTTTAGTACAGATACTTGTGAGTATCGAATTAGTAGATAGCATACGGTTTCAGGCTACTGCTGAAAGAAAAAGAAGAATGTTCTACGTCAATGAAATGTGTGCCTGACACACAATGAGCAAGCGTGAAGATGAATATTTTGTAAAGTCAGGGAATTAGTTGTTTATCAAATTGACTAACAACTTAAATTGTCCGTATATTTAAATTACAATTCTCATTCTTGGACAATTGTATAAATGAACGTAGTGTGCCAATTTAAGTAACAAATACTGTTCCTGGAGTGTACAGTAGGTACACCTCTGCCTCTAACACTTCAGCTAATACAGGCGTGATGTTATAATATGTTACTTTCCCCGACCATACACTTTCCCTGACCGTACAGTTTCCCTGACCGCCCACTATCCATGTCCGTACACTATCTCTGACCGTACAATTTCCCTGACCGTACAGTTTCCCTGACCGTACAATTTCCCTGACCGTACACTTTCCCTGACCGTACAGTTTCCCTGACCGCTGACCGTAAACTTTCTCTGACCGTACACTTTACCTGACCGTACACTTTCCCTGACCGTACAGTTTCCCTGACCGTACACTTTCCCTGACCGTACACAAAAAACAATGCATGCATGTATCAAAGCTCGTTCCTTCTCTATATGAGAATCAGCTTTTACTTTACAGAAGTTAAAGAAGCTTCAGCCCTTCTTCCTAAGTTAATATAATATTTAGGTATCTTTATAATTTTACTATTTTCATGAGTAGTATATTATAATTATACATAAAACTTTATTTTTTGAAGCCATTTGAGGATGTTATAAATACTATCGTAGTTAGAGTGTGTTTGTTATTTATGCCTGGTACGAGTACAAATTCTATTTAATAAAATATTCCATGTTGTTTGTGAAATGAGAATTTGTTTCGAATAAATCTAGATCAAATTGATGTTTGTGTTTGGTTTTATTATAATAATGCACATCCGTCATTCCTCACCATGAATCCTAGAATACAATCGTGTAAAAAAAAAACATTCATCTAAAAACTAGTTTCTATTCTATCCTGTTTTGTTCTACCTATCACACACATCAGTACTTACAAAAAACTTATATAAGCTAACTTTCACAACGTGGCTATACCACCACTGCCTACCCCACCCCTTCAGAGAACACAGGCTTGATCTGACGCTAACTTTAACTTTCCAATTATCTTTATTCCTTCATTAATCTAGTTCACACCTCGGCCGTGCCCGCCCTTGGCGAGTTAAACGAATAGTCACCTGACAAGCACTTAGTACATTAGTTGGTAGTTCAGGGCTTGGCCGCAGGGGGCACTGGGGCGGCGCTGGGCGGGCGGCTCGCCGGTTTCAGGCAGATTTGTGCGGCAGATCGCGGGCATAGATTAGGCGGATTTGGAGAAGAGACATGTGTGAGTGTTTCGAGGGATTATTTTGATATTAAGCACTATTTTTGGATATCTTGGCATATTTGATTGATCCTGGCATTTCACATGATTTGTTAATGCGCTGTTTATAAAAATATATATAATATATAAATATTTTCGATTCTTACAATAACTTTAAATCGAATTATTTACTTCAGGATAAAGTACCTATACCTACCGACCAATTCTTATTAAAAGTCTGCAAATGCACCTATGACATGGGACAACATCAAGGCTATTATAATAATTATTCTCCTAACTCCTGAATAAAAGCCAGTAACCACTATAAACATGTGCTCACAAGCTACAAAGTTCGAAGCTTCTATCCTCCTCACAGAATCACTAAAAAGTTAGGCACAAAACTCGTCTAGATCATTTCACCTCGCCTCGCTCTCGCGCGCCACCGTCAGTCTTCACCCGCCGACCAGCCACGATGGGCGCCGACAAGCCAAATGGCGTCGTCAACTACTGCCGAAGACCAGTCCAGAGGCCCTTCCTCCAAAGAATCCAGTATGGAATCTGGAACCCTGAAGACAGAACATTCCTGGGCAGAACTCCTCATCGATGGGGTGAGTAGGCATTTGAAATTGGACATTAAACGGACATTTAGGATTTTTGAGTTTAGTTACGGTTTTGAATTTAGAATTTCCGCCATTTTTATTGTGTTAAGGGCAGGGTACCTCTATCTACTTATTCGCCATAGCTTAAGGTGGAAAACGTGTGGTAGTGCAACAGGTGGAATTTGAATTTATGTGGTGGAGTTCAAAGTTACCCTAGAATACCGACTGAAATGAGCAGGTATTTGCAAATAATTTTAGATATTTAGATGTAAATGTAACGAAGACGACGATTGGACGACTGAAGACAGATAACACGTTTTCCGAATTAAAAATAATTAAAGCAACACCAATAAAGCAGCAAAATTCTTCAACTTATACTAAAATCGAGAAATGTAGAAAAATATTTTTCCGTCACGGGAATTGAACGCGCTACCTCTATAGACGCCGATGTTACATTACCCATATGTAACTACTATTCCTAGGGACGATATTAGAGATACATATCTCTGGGTTCCATGGAGATTCTAGATAAGTACCTACTTTCAATCAATATATCTCGCCGTCATTCCTATTCCTGAAAGGGAGCTAAGCAGGCTTACACGCTTTGCGATACGTGTGCGGATGCTTTTGTTTTGTTTCTTATAAGAATAAAAACAAAAAAATATCCTTATCATTCACTCTTTTAGTTTGAGTATCCAATAACGGTGTGTGCTTACTAAAGACGTCACTCGCCACTCATTATTTGTATGGACCATAACTTATTATCACTAGTTACAAATGTGTACAAGGGGAATCTTAAATCAGAGCTATTGGCACGGGCAAAACGATTGTGTCCATGAGTTCCGTGAGTAGGTATGTCATAATGCCATCGGTCCTTCGCTGCATTAGCACGGATTGTTTCATAATGTTGCCCATGTCCTTCGGGGTCGATCTCAACTCACGTTCCACCTGTCACTCAAACATACCAATGGGGAAATCAGAAGATCGTGTAACCGCTCATCTCGTTATTTTCTTTACTTACTCTAAATACCTCGCCTTGCAAAGCACACAAATCTTCCCGCTATGCATGTTTTTGCTAAAGCTCTACAGTTAGGCTCAGCAAGCGTTTGTCAGTCCAGTCTAAACCTAGCATCACATAGGACCTATGACGCCATTGAAGACTGAGCATACGTCAGCATTTCCGCCTGACTCATGATCTCAGAGGCGTGACGTATTTTGAGCATGTTAAATATTCTATATTTTATGTTCTGAGTTTATCTTTTACATTACTCACATCGGTGAAAGAAAAACATCGTGAGGAAACCTGGATTTATAGCTAATGTGAGTCTGAAATCACCAAGTCTTGAGCGCGCGTGGTAATGCCCTGCAGTGGGGCAGTAGGAGGCTGGTATTATTATTTAAATATTCTAAGAAAACTTGTTATATGGCCGACATCCTCAAATAGCTCAGCCATCCATCATTAAGGAGAAATTAATGACTCAGCCGCTATATCTCCCGCTGGAGTCATGTACTACATCTAGTTTTATAGACATATTTCTATATTTTTGTATTCGTGTATGTTGTTATATTTTAAATCTAATGTAAGCAGTGGTCAAGGTGGCGAGGCTCAACCGAACCGTTGCGCTATAAATTTAATAGTGACTTGTCATGTTTATTTGATTTTTTGTTGCACGATCCCGATTTTAGAGAGTTTGTAGAGAATTTGTAATGATAATAAAAGTATATGAAAATCACTGTGGTAAAGTCAAAGTCAATGCATTTGTTTCAAGTAGGCACACAAAAGGCACTTTTCATTAAAATAGAATTGATTCTAGTCGCCCCTTCCAAAACGTAGTTTCGTATGGAGAAGAATGGGGAAGAAACTCCACCGTTACTCTTTTAAAATGTGTTACTATATGTTGTATACATTAATATGTGAAGACGATGCACCTATAATAAAACTACCATGGTACCACAATAGGTAAAAAGAATTTAAAATGTATCTAGCAATGACAAATAAGTTAATTAGGTATGTGATAGATACATGATGCTCACATATTTACAAACATTGTAAAAGTATACGATTTTCCAAATTTTTAAACAAGCAATAAGTCAGTATGTGAGTTATAGTAATAACAGAGTGTAAATATAAATCATAAAAAAAAATTAAATTACAGTAGGAACAAGTTTTGATTTTGTCTTCTACACTCTAGATTGTCCTATGGAGCTGGACCAGCATAAATGGTATATTTAAATACTTTTGGGTTCACGTTGAAGAAGTTTCTATTCAGGCCGAATTTAAGCTTGAGTTGCGGAGTATGGACTGCAAGTCTACAACTCACTTTGAACAATGAACACCATCGCCACTACTTGGAAGTTATGAAAGAAACCATACAGGTTGGCGGGACATTGACGCGCAACCTGACCTGTTACCGTGGATTTCAAAAAATCCACATCGATTATCAAAAAAAATAACGCGTGGGGTCGGGAAACCCCCCCTTTTTTTTTTTTTTTTTTTTTTTTTACGCCCATGGCGTCTCCTGCGGCGGCTAGGGCGCAAATTTAGCCTCTCCCTCACGCGTTCCGCCTCCTCCTTCGCGAACATTACTGCTTCGCAGAAGGAGGTGACGGCTTTCCAAGCCCTCTCGCTCCGTCCCATGGCCTGGACCAAGGCCGGACGCGAGAGATCGCCACCGCCAATCGCCTCCACGAGGACACGGCGGTGCTCCGCCCAAGCCGAGCAGACGTCCACCGTATGCTCCACCGTGTCCTCCGGGCGATCCACACAATGGTGACACCCGGGCGTTTCCTCCCGCCTTATCCGGAACAGGAACCTCCCGAAACAATCCGGTGAGGACCTGCGTCAGGTGGAAGGTGAGGACGCCGTGGCGCCTCTCTAGCCACTCCTCAAAGAGGGGACTTATCGCCGCAATTGTGGCGTGCCCAGGGTCGGGGGACCCCCGTCATACGAAGTTCCTTACGCTTTTTCTTCAACTCCGAAAGTAATCGATATGGAGATTTAGATTGAATCATCTTGGATTTTCATTTTGACCTCACTATCGGGTCTAGAATCATGTACTTACTTTTTTTTTTGATGTTCTGAAATCATCAAATATCTTCTCCCGCTCTGGGCGGAGCGGGAGGGCGTGTCAGACTCTTACTGACTAAAACCCACCCGTGTTCCTTCAGTTGCCTGTGACAGGGGCGACGGTAACCCTTACGGACTTTCCCGCAACTCTTTTTTTTTTTTTTTGAGGGTGGGAAATCATCAAATAACTTCTCCCGCTCTGGGCAGAGCAGGAGGGCGTGTCAGACTCTTACTGACTAAAACCCACCCGTGTTCCTTCAGTTACCTGTGCCAGGGGCCACGGTATCCCTCTCGGACTTTTCCGCAACCCTAGCAGGCAACGGTCCTAGCAAACCCCGTCATTGGTGCTAACATCACTTTGAGGCGCGCGTGGAACACAACGCGCCGTCGACCCGGGCCTGGTCCTTATTGAACGGCGAGCTGCCCATTGCTCGCCGTTCGCATTTCCCGCAACCCTTGCAGTAGATTCATGTGCTGAGTTCATGGTTTCAATTTGCAAGTCGGTGTCCCTGCCACCCTTAATAGTAAATTACATGACTGACTGATACACTACAGGCTGATTATGTGTTGTATAAAGTGCTATTCAGTAAATACAATGACTGAAACAATAAGAATAATTTATTTGCAGAAAATATAGGTGTTACCAGTTGTAAAAGTTGGTGGTTAATGTACAGTCCATATTTTGCCTGTTTAGGGCATGCAAATTAGTGTTACATGAATAGGTACATAGGTAGGGTACTTATTTTAATAAGATATACAAAATATACACCTATGCGTATACAGGGTGTTTGGAAGGGAGCTGTACATACGCCTAGGGTAGAAACTAGGGATAGTCTGCTACCTACCCCCGCCCATTATATTGACCTTGGCCTCAAGGTTTTTTTTTAATTTATTTTTATTTTTTATTTGACTTTTTTGTGATTTTTTGACTAAAACTACCTGTAGCTCAAAATCTATCCATGGGACCGGTCGGCTAATGGTCTTGTTTTAATCGTTAGAGTCTTAGGGTCCTGCAAAAAATTATTTTACACCAGAAAATTGTGGAGAAGAAAAGTTATGGGGCCTGAAGTACCGTAGTAAGGTAAAGAAATAATTTTAAGGTAAGGTAGTAAGGTAAAAAAAACCTTGAGGCCAAGGTCAATATAATGGGCGGGGTTAGGTAGCAGACTATCCCTAGTTTCTACCCTAGGCGTATGTACAGCTCCCTTCCAAACACCCTGTATATTTCTATAGTTATAGTACAGACGCTTTAGAACATTGTATGAAACTGAAATGCAAGTGGGCTGGCCATATTGCATGTATGGATAAAGAAAAGTGGACTCATAGTCTATCTACTTGGCAGGACCACCCAATAACCGGAACAGGGGAAGACCAAAAGAGAGATGGTTAGATGAGATAAATAACGTGGCTGGTAACGGCTGGATTACCAACGCGAAGAATAGAGAGAGCTGGAGAAAAATGTAGGAGCCCTTTACTCGTTGAGAGGTTCATAAAAATATACATCTACAAAATGTATGTTTATAATATAAATATGAATAATATACAAATGTATGATAAATAAAATAATATATAAATAAAATTGCAATGGACGATTAAATGATAGCAACTGAATGTGTAATTTTAACAAAATGCATACTATTAGTAGTTTTATTGTTTTATGATTTTTTTTACTGTATATCTTGTCTTATATTGTCATTTTTATGTTATAATGAACTACGAATGATTAGTGCAAGCAATGTATTAAATCAACTGTGATTCATTATTTTAAGGAAAATAAAAAGCTATTTATATACAACGTGTACCTAACATAATTAACGCAAGACCTCATACACCCCAATTAGAGTATTGAGTTAAAAGCATTATACAATAACCAAAACAAAGCTTACTATTATTTTTAAGAAAATCGTGTTCACCCTTGCATTACTTTATGCGTTTAAAATTGAGTCTTATTACCTTGCAATAAGATTTAATTTTCTTTGGCTCAATTGGCGGTCAGTATTGCAAAATACATAATTTATGAAAAAAATACCTATATTATTAGTTACTGAAATGGATTCAGTAGTCAATTATGAGCAAACTACTTTGAGGACTTGCGTTTATTCTGTTACACCTTGTATATGTATAGTACAGACTATAGGTACCTAAGAACATATAGGTACGTACCTACTCATATTATGTAGTTAAGCCGTGTTAGTAACTGAATGCGATTATGTGGGCAATCTCATGAATCATTGCAAAGTTATTTCCGATTTTATCCCCATCATAACCGAGGCATTTTGAGCACGTGAACACCGGAATTGGGGTAATGTTGCTTTTTATATCTTCAACGAAGGTAGAAATGTGAATACTATGCTACAGGGAATCTAGAACTTTCTCAGTTTTCCAATGTTGGAAGGGCAAGGTAAGCTTATTGCCGTTAACCGGGTCAAAATACAGGCTCTGGGCTGCCTCTAAAGGAAAATCCCAAGGAAGAGAGAAAAAGGGCCAAGTGTTCTTGGAATTTTCCTTTACACGGAACACGCTCGTCGTGCAGAGTCGTGCTTGCGACCACTAAACCAACGTAGTCAAATGACATAGCAACAAGTCCTATGACCTTTCTGAAAATTGGCAACGACATGGTACCACTGACAGTCACTAATTAAGAACTTACGGCGGTGAAACACGCAAACCAATACACGTGTCATAAGGTAGATTATTAAGTTAATTAATTAAAGATTGCTTAGTCTATTATTACTATATCTATTAGGTATGGTATCAGCGGACTGTGCCGACCCGACATGAATTGGTATAAGAGCAGAGGATTATGAGGGCCGTCGAGACACCAGCCGACCGATCCTCGGCCATTGTCGTCCTTATCTTACATAGACATGATCGCCCCTCGTTGTTGTTCGAGAAACTCTCATCATTTCAAATTTGGCTTGGTTCTACCACAAGTAAGGCACGTTCGGACATCAATCGTCAGTAATTCTGCAATGACCGCGTCATGCCGTAAACTTTCCGCAAATAGTATAGTAGCCGGCCTCGGCAACAGCATATATACTTGTATACCTACCTACTTACTGGAATATACATTTCATGTACGTTTAGATATATGTATGTATATTTGTACAGTATACAAGGTTGGAGGTTAACTGCTGGTTACTGGTTATAGTTGGTTGCTAAGCTTTGCTTGTGAGGTTTCATCTTTTGTGGCTTTCTACTCCTGTTGGTGTTAATAGTTACTTAAGACATGGAGTGAAATTTGTGGTATTTTATAGCCCCATAGAAATAAAGAATAATTTTTCTAATTTTGCACCTTTGACGAAGCTCTCTTTATGTAAGCTCATTAATAAAAATGCGTAGATTTAAAATACACACTTAAATAGTGTTATTTGGTCTTAAAAATGGCAGAACTTATCTTTCAGAATCTTTTGACATTTCGCATTGTATAATTCGGATGAAAAGAAAGCTTGGTACTCAATTGGAAAGGCACAGGGCCTACCACCTACTTTCTTATCTAGAAAACTGAACACTATAAACTCGGGCGAAGCCTCAATTCTTACGCTAACGTAACAGACTCAACAATCATCTACTTTATTATTTAATCTTGTAGGTAATATTTGCATAATTTAGAAGCTACTAGCTAGCAGTCTTAAAATTATAATAATATGTACTTAAAAGTATTTAAAAAAGAAAGAGGACCGATAAATGATAACCGATTTTATTTCTGTAAGTAGGTTTGAACAAACACTTATACACGTCAATCGTATTTTAAAAACTAGACGAGGTCGGCATTTCCTATCTGACTACTCTGAGAAGAAAGGCCGAAATAAACTCAGAGGTCACAGTCTCTTTTAAAGTCCAGACAAAATCTTGGTCAGATCATGTGAACGCTATGTAGATCGGTGTCTGAAATGGTCTTTTGAGGAAAGAACCACACAGATTGAGTGGACCAGTCCAGTCAGTGCACGCATTTGTCAGTAACCGTGCAGCTCAACTCATCAGCTCACCGAATTATAGGGTATCAAAAAATTCGTCCGCAACGCTGACAATAGTAAAAGTGCCCAAAAAGCTGGCAATATTGGCACATTGTATGGCAATGCTGATTCTCGATTCAACAGAGTATTTTCTTCGAAGGTTATTTTCTCAATATACATATGTATTCCAATAGGTAAAACTGTACCATAACCTACCTAATACCCCAACCCTCCCCCTGTATATAGTTAATTCTATAAAAAAATATTAAGAACATCTTTCTACTAAGCTCGTAATAAATGTACCTACCTATCGATGTTTATTCAGTGTTCCCAATAGTCTCACATTCCCACAATGTTGATTCTACTAAGAAAAGCGACGTATTTATCTTGTAACTGTTACTACCTACTCGTGTTTTCATTAGGGATAACATTTTTATGATGATTTGAGTGAGCATAAAACTTCATTGACGTTAATGTTAGAGTATATTGAGTACTCTTTTGTGTTCCTTGTAGATAGTTAGCACATAATTATATGTACTACTTACGAGTAGCTGTGCTTTCTGTCAGTCATCGTCTAATGATCTACTGTTACGGGACATTGGTAGGTACATAATAAAGTAATGAATCTATGGATATAAATGTATTTAGCCATTTCAGAGGGATCACGGGATATATTTTTTTCGGCTTTTCAATATTACAGAAATAAATGATCCCGTACTTTTAATGATGTAAAAAAAAGTGAGAATGTTCCCTTAAGATTACCTACTCCCTGTCAAAGAACAAGATGATCAAACTAGATTTTCTTTTCGTTCAAATTAAAGACATACATGGAATGGTTTTACTTTGCACAATTGCGACAAATGGAAAAGCCCACATAATGTCTAGTCGCCTGGTATTTTCCACCCTGCACGCTTTCCGCGAATTCCGCCCGCCCCGCGCCGCCCCGCGCCGACCCCCGCGCCGCCCCGCGCCGCCCGCCTTAGTATTGATGCTTCAGTGTAAGTCCCACAAGTCTACAGGGCTGTCCATCTACCTAGAATTGTTCCTTAATAAGTAATGCAACTATTAGGGCTCGTAGCTAAATAATAACATCCACGCGGGTCGATCGAAGGTTAAACTACGCTTGGCACGGTCGGTTCGTGGATGGGTGACCATCCATTACATATCGAGGCCCCTCCGTGCCTCGGAAAGCATGTTAAGTCGTTGGTCCCGGCTGTCGTTCGTAGACCTTTGACAGTCGTTACGCCTTGCGGGTAGTCAGAAGGACAAGTCTGACAATCAGTCATACCAAGGGGTATCGTATTACCCAGTAACTGGGTTATGGAGGTCAGATAGGCAGTCGCTCCATGTAAAATACTGGTATTTAGCTGCATCCGGTTAGACTGGAAGCTGACCACAACATAATTGGGAACAGGCAGGCAGATGATGATGATGGTTCATTAACAAAATACAACACAACATCATCTATAACTATAGTACTGTCAAATTATTAATTAATTAACTAATTATTAATTAATTTTCGCATTTGATTTACTTAATGAAGATATTGTATTTTCATAAAATAAAATTTTGATTTTATTCAAAGAGTGATTTTTATATTTCTTGAAAGTTTTGCTAAATAGTCGGTAAAAATACATTATTGAGAGGCTTTCTTTAAAGAAAGGCAGTCGATCCATGTAAAATACTGTTATTCAGCTGGATCCGGTTAGACTGGACGCCGACTCCAAGATACACTGGAGAGCAATATATAAAAGCCACTAGCAAAGTGCCTAAAGACATCGAAATATCTCCTAAACCACACAAGCTAGTTTCAAGAAGTAAAAAAAATCTTGAAAACTTTATATTGCAAATTAAAACCTTATTACCTGGTTTCATAATTTTAATAAAGTGCTTACGGTAGACGTTGACTTATAAATAAAGGTATCATTATGCCTCTCACACCCGAGAAATGTACCAGGATTATCAATATAGCGCAATTGGGGAGATCCTAGAGACAAACGGCCAGAACAATTGGTGTAGGTACCTAAGACAATCTACTTCCAACAAGTGGTTCGGAGGTTTAGGGAGAAGAAGACCAAGCAATGGCGAGCCAAGGTGCACAACGGCCCGAGAAGATCGGTTTATTGTGTCAACGATGTTAAGAAAGATCGGATCAGACGGGTAGGTACTGCGACCCAGCAACGACTTTTGCAGACCCGGAGGGACCCAATCAGTGCGAGGAGAGTCAGGAAACGTCTTGCAGAAGCTAATTTAAAGCCTTACCGGCCAGCAAATGGCCCAAAATTTTAACGGCATCCTAAGTTGTAAGATTAAGATATGCCCGTGAGCACATCGAATGGGGAGAGGACAAATAGGGCACAGTAATGTTCTCTGATGAATCGGGATTCATGTTGTATAATCATGAAGGGAGACGTCGAGTGTACAGACGGCCAGGATATGTAAGCCAAAGCAATTTTCCGAGCATGTTTCGAAGAAAAAGTCCAATACGGGGTAGGTTCCGTACATAGAATTTGTTTTTGTGTCCAAATGGCCTAATTATGTTTTTCCTTCATTAATACATAAAAAAAAAATTTGTTCTATTTGGATTTTTTTATGCATTATTAAATACATAAGTATATTGCTTTTCACTTCAAGAAGCTATCTTGCGTGGTTTCGGAAATATTTCATGATAAATTAGTGGCTTTTATAAATTGCTCGTCAGTGTAGGCAACTGTAGGCAATAACAATTTTCCATTTTATTGCAGCTTCCCAAGTTGCTACTCTTGGCCATCATTTTCAGAACGTTCGTTTCCTTGAAATCTTAACAAGTTTTCCTGGAAAGAATAGGTTTTCTATAAACCACCGAGGCATTAGAAACCATTTGTTCAAGCCACACGTGTACACACAATCGGAATTTACGATCATTTTCCAAACGTGAAGCTAAACATTGAGAGTAAACTCGCATTGCTGTTTCTACTATTAGCACATCTGTGTTAATGCTAGGTGGCGCCAATTTTTATGGAGGCTTGAGTGATATACTTATTTATTTAAAATGGCTCAAAGATACAAATAAAAAGTCGTGAAAACTTTTTATTTCCACAATAACTTGGGCTTTATCGCATTTTGCAGCAGATTTTAAAATACACACACTTTCTTTTACTTGGAAATTGTATTTAAGTTATTTCAGATAATTTTCGTTCTTTCTAAAGCTCGAACTCTGAATGATTTGTGCAACTGTTCATACCAATAATTATAGATAAGATAAGTCTTTATTTGCCATAAACATGCTATAAAGCTGTTACAATCAGGTTATTAATCTAAAGTCCACGTGTTCAGCTATACAGGATAAGTATCATTTGCATGCAAAATAATAATAATTATTAGTTAATTGTTGTTCTATGTCACAGTTGGATGATTAATTGTTTCATTAATAAAAGAGCCTCATCTAGTGACAGTATTTATATCAAAAACATCCATGGACGTGATAATAACCATTTCGTTTATTTGTTTATTTTTTAAACACCACTCTATGATTATCTATAATTATTTTTAACAAATGTATAATAATTTTTATTATTATTTGTTACACATCTATCTATTTTTATTTAAATATTTACACTCAATAAAAAACTAATTTACATCCGTAAGACGTCCTCGTAACAAGGTCCAGTTGAAAACCAGCGTCAGGCACTAGTTGTCTGGCATTTATGCTGAACTGGGCCTATTTGGCGCAGCCGTGAGGCACACAACTTTCGGTTTGTCTGTTTTTGTGTGAATATTGTGTGCTTTAACCTGGGTCAAATAAATTTATTTTCTTTCTTTCTTTTAACCCGCTGACTGGCTAGCCTATTTAAAATCATGGCATTTCATACAACTATGTAGTTTCATCACGAAAGAAGTGGAATTCACGAACTTACACAAATGGAAAGACACATACCACCTAGATATAGGTACACTTTCTTAACTGCCCTGTATAATCTTTTCTAATTTCAAAAAATCTGGCTTTATTCCTTGTCTACATCAGAAGGAGAGCCTCTGTGCAGCATTACAGCTTCCTTGGTCCTAGGGCTTTGATGATTCAGTGAGTGATTGAGTCAGGACTTTTACTAACTAAACTAAATAATTAGCATTCCATGATATTGTTGGAGCTGATGAAGGTTGTACAATCTATCTTTGCATTGTATAAATTCAATCTCTTAGTATTGTATAATTGCATAGCACATATGTGAGCACTATGTACCTACTATAAAGCTTACTGGGTTCGTCTTTCATTGGGTTGAATGTGCCCTGGCGGCTGAGAGTATGTCATGCTCACTCAAATGTGTCGCTGGTGGTGGCGTATGTATTGGATCATTGAGTTCCCTTCAAAATGGTTGAGCTGAATGGTGCTGATGCATACGTCATGTTCGTGAACGGGCGCGCACTGGTCATGTCTTAGCTGCCACGGCTTATTTTGATTCCTGAATTGTTTTTATCTTTTTATTACGGACGCTTTTAACGTGCACGTCTTTCTACATCGTTCTCACATGTATAATTTCAACATGAATTATGTAACCACTATTTTGTAACAATATATTATGATTTAAAAGAGTTTCCATGGAGTTTCTTGCCCGTTCTTCTCCATTAGGTACCTACTACGCTTTGGAATGGGCAACTAGCTTCATCTTTCTGACTGACCGACCCCTTGACAATTCAAAAGTGCCTGTAATTGGTTTATTTGAAATAAATGCTTTCCGTCTTATTACAAAACACGGTCTAACTTTAGCCCGAGCCTAAACCTTCGATTCAGTTTTTGCTATTTTGAACTTTATGCCGACTTTAGTAAAGTTCTTAATACAAAATTGACAATCTAAGACCAGTCTAAGTTGTCAGTTTTGTAAAAGGAACTGTATTTCGATTTCAGTTAGGTTCGTATTTCAAAAACAGGCTCGATGGTTTAAACCATGTCAGAAGAAAAACCTTCTTTTGTAATAAGACTGTTTGAGTTTGAGTTTATTTTTATATGAATTGATAATACTAATACAGGGATGCTAGGAGACCAGAATACTGTATTGTGATCTCTTGGCATCCCTGATCCCTGATAACCGTGACGTAGACTCGAATGTAAACAATCCGTGACCGGCTTGCGTAGCGCGGGCTATTTCGGCGATTTTGTGGCCGCCATGTTTTCTGTTTGTTAGTGTACTGCACATTTTGCGGGTGTGCTGTGGCGTGGAATACCTCACATAGCTCATTAAAGGTGGGTTTAAAACGCTTTTGTTTGAAGATTTTTTATAGGATTTCGAACGGGCGATAGTAGGTACTTACAAAGTTTATTATTGAACGAAGGCCGCCCAAAGTCCCACAATTTACGTTCAGGGATATCATTTGTGGAGAAAATTATTATTGATACCCTACGACAATGTTCCGGGTGATAGCCATTTCATACCAATGCCAAAGAATGTCAGTTGTGATTTGAATATACGGATAATTTAGGTTGGTTGCAATATATCTTGACAGACAGGCAGTTGCTGGTGAGGTGTCATTCGTAGATCTTTAACCGTCGTTAGGGGCAGTCAGAAGCCCCAAAAGACTGACAACCAGACTCACCAAGGGGTATCGTGTTACCCAGTAACTGGGTTGTGGAGGTCAGATTGGCAGTCACTTCATGTGAAATACTGGTATTCAGCTACATCCAGTTAGATGGAAGCCGACTCCAAAATAGCTGAAAAAAGGTAGGCAGATTGAGACCGGGTGTTGCTAGGATGTATGTTACACCCACACTTTCTAGATCTCTGCCTACGTCTTTCGAAAATACAGGCGTGATGTTAGTACATATCACTCCAGCCGGTCTATTCTGTAACAATCTCACCGTGAAAAGGCGCAGTGAACTTGAAGTGCGTTGTCGATAGTGTCAATCTCTAGCATCAGGTGGAATGATAGCTCACTTCACCTACGTTATCACGGCGAGATTGTTACAGAATAGCGCGGCAGGTTTCCTTCAGTGGAGCATAGAGCATAGTAAAGTATATTTTCGTTACAAATGTATTAATTTTATGGCAGTCCGTCCATTGCGTTTCGACGCCCGTCTGGCTTCTAAAAGCTTTTGACGCACTTCATTTTACACACCGCGAATAGTGTGATAGGTTTCAAATGGCCTCGTATGCTTGTGTCTGGCAAATGCTGTCGGGGGCTCGTGGCTAAGTAACAACCGCTCGGGTCAATGGTTAAGCTCCATACGAAACTACCTTTTGGAAGGGGCGACTAGAATCAATTCTATTTAAATGTAAATGTTGACGTTCAAAAGTGCCTTTTATGTGCCTATTTGAAATAAATGCTTTGACTTTGACTACGCTGGCCAAGGTCAGTCCGTGGATGGGTTCCCACCCATTACATTATGTAACATTACGCACGTTGGTCCCGGTTGTTACGTTTAGAGATCTTTGACAGTCGTCACGCCTTGCGGCTTTTCAGAAACTCGGTAGTCCAATAACCGGTCTTGTATCGTTGCACTCAGTACCTGGGTTCTGGAGGTTACATAAGGCAGTCGCTTTATGTAACTGGAAGCCAACCCCAGCGCTGTTGGGAAGTGGCTGCGCACATGATGATTGTATCTGGTAAAACAGGTTATTGTTGCTGATAACATGATTAGCAGTTTCTCCTTACACTTAATTAGCCTATAACGTTCCCACTTCAGGGACACAGGCTTCCTCTCGGTGAGAGGGAGTGGGTCATAATCCTTTAGTCCGTGGGCCCAGTGCGGGTTGGTGGATGTCACATATCTTCGATTGTTTGATTCTATGACATGCCGCCGGTTTCCTCACGATGTTTTCCTTCACCGTTTTGAGAGCAGTGGTGATGAAATAATTTACACAAAGTAAAGTGCCTGCTTGGGATCGAACCCACGACATACAACTCGTAGGTCGCTGCCGTTACCACTGGGCCACCTCTGTTCGAGTTTCTCTTTACTGGTCTTATTTTTCGTTATTCACCATTTAGCACTCTATTATAATGTATAGTAACACGTACAATATGATAATAACCGATGATAAGGTACTTATCGCGCATGCGCCGCTAATTGCATAAACAAATTCGGTTGATTTGTTAATTCAACTGTTTGAACGTTTGTTTAGAACGTTGTCAGACCTTTGTACTGACAAACTGTGACTTTGATTATCGACATAAATAATTTCTACTGGCTAATGCCCGCGGCTTCGCCCGCGTGTACGTTTGTCGGAAAATATCCCACGGGATCGTACTACCGGGATTAAAAGTACCATATGTGTTAATCCAAGTTATAAACAATCTGTGTGCCAAATTTTATCCAAGTTCGGTCAGCCGTTTTTGTGCCCATCCGGAACATACTACCCGACCAACAGACAAACGGACAAATATTCTTAATACTATATTTTCGGCATCAGACTCGTTCCCACACCTCGTAGCAATTACATTTTTTTTATATTCAACGTACAGCTTTAACTTAGTTACTATTCTATTATATGTAATAGATATTTCAAATATTCT